>OX459028.1:137353686-140084521 GCA_949775025.1 Tricholauxania praeusta | reverse complement strand
ATGCCTCAGACATTACGGAAGCACATAAACGGATTTCATGGATAGGGCTATTGAAAACATTCACTTGGAATAACAAGCATTTACTTAACCCAAAGATTTAGCTTAGTTAAAGTTAAGGCCAAAAACTTGAGTTTGATATAAAACATGTTTCCAATTATGGCAACATAAGTGAAAAGTGTAAATCTTAATTGCACCTTTAACTTTTAAACATTTCCAATTAAGTAAATTATCTTAAGAAAAATTCAACCAACCCATTTAAGGTATAAACTCTGATTATCGTACCATAAATTTGTATAAAGTAAATTTCTACCACGAAAAATCAACAAGATATCCAGTTAACTATAAACCATAAATTCCCATAATCCAAACAAACAGCAACAGCACCGATTAAGTGAATTCACCATCGACACCATTGTTTTGGGAGCGGGCGTTAAAAGTCCATTCCGCCAAACAAACAATAGTGAAAATGTGATAATACGATAATCGCCATTGTTTTTCTTTTTGAGATCGCTGATTGCTTGATCGTCTGTCTAACAAGCTGACAGATAGTTACTTTAACACGACATAGCCAACAAAAACAATAAATATACATGCGTATTCGATATGAAAGCATTAAAATCCATCGATGGAAAGTTTTGAAATTTCGCATAAAATTTTCATATTCGCATTTTGTTATAAATGGCCCTGTTGGAAAGAGTATGCTAACGCTAAAAGAAATAACATATGAACGTTAGCAAGTGGCACAAATTCAACATAAGGTGATTACATCGGAGAAATAACTGCTTCTCATTAAATATAGGACAGAATATGTGAATGGAGTACAATGCTGTATATGAGGAGAACTTCTTACTTACACAGAGCTATTACATTTGAGAATCTTTGTGCTTCGATCGGGAAATGCACCTACAGAATTTTTATTTCAAAAATCATTTATTGACCCAAATAGAAACATTCAGCTTACTTTTGTTCAAACAATAATGATATATTTTGACGTGTACCAATTCATCAGATTTTTCCTCACTTTGGAATGGATTCATTTTCTTTATAAGTAATACTCCGGTATTCCTTTATTTTTTGCTAATATCCGATGTTTGTTCTTGATGATAACGCTTGCTAAAGCAACTTAACTGTACCTTCGGCAATCGTGAAAGAAATGTTTGATATCTCTCCGCTTGTCTGCCGATAAGGCAGCGGTCAGTCATGACTGCAACAACTGACGAGACACTATGTCTAGTGCGGGATATCAGTTCTAGAGATCGGTAAGCGTTCCATTCCGGCCAGATTTGTCTTGTTATATTGCAAGTTTACTCTTATCTTCATCTTTTGTTAGCCTTTTTTTCATGCTTCTCTAAGCAGTAACATGCAGGTAGCAAGTGGATGAAAAGATTTTTCTTGTCCTGAGGAATTCGTTGAACCTGCTTAGCAAGTGTTCCCATACCCAGGCACCCAGATGAGGTGAATGTTAATATGTTGAGCCATCTCATCTAAAGACGAGCGGCATTGTTGTGCCACTAGGGTGTTTAGGACAATTGATTCTAGGGATTTGATAGCATCCTGACTATCTGAATAAATGCTTATATCCTTTTTGGAAAAACAAACTCTGGTAGCTTAAAACTTTTGATCGTCTCACCACTCGTACAAGAAAGAAATCCCTTACCTACTGATTCAATAAGTCAATTCAAACAGTCTTGTACTAATCCCTAGCAATCTTTCTCAATGGGTAGCATATCCGATCATAGTTATTTCTAACGGTACATATAAGCATAAATGTCCATCTTAAGACAAAAGTTGATATTTTATGCCCGGCAGCAGTAGCAGCAGCAGTAACAACAGTAATCTTTGCTCACCTAAGTTAAGAGTTAAGGCTCAACTTAAGTGGAGTTACGTTACTTGGACAAAAAAATAATTGCATGTGAAACTTTAAACAGCACGGCACATCACAACACCGACAAATAACAACAAATGCCAATCAGTCTAGTCCAGTTATAGTTGAAGTTAGCGCCTGGGTACAAACAACAAAATTCATTGTCTGCACAACAAAATTGCAGCGCTGATCTTCGGCAATTCAGCATTTCTATACGTCCAGCGCGCCTAAACGTCATTCAGTCAGTCAGCCGATGACGATGATGGTGTGGTGGTGCTCGCGCGCGATTTAAAACGCGTTGCCAGAAGCGTTAAACGACAACACAATAACATGCAAGCGTCGATCAGTGGTAAAGCAGTAAACTTTAATGCCGCTCATAGATCACTAGCGTTGATAGCTTTGATGACTACGACGACGATGACGGCGAGTAGGCAAAATGTTGAGTGTTGAGTAAAGTTCGTTGCTAAAGTGGACATTAGGCAGTAGCGTACAACAAGCAACTAAGCGAATAAATGAATAAACAAACGAACGAAGGAACGAACGACGAAGAAACGAATGAAATGAATAGAAGAGCGAGCATCATGTTTGGCCGAATCAATCAATTCGCGTGATATCCGCGGGGAGGTCAAATAATCTAAAGAAGGAAACTTATAGTACTCGATACTTTTAGCTAGTACGCATGTATGCGATATGAACTATTGTTTTCTTAAGCGAATTTGAGTACATATATGCACATTTTCTTGTCAAAATATTTACAGCTGGCAGTAAACATGGGGCCCAACTGTTTCTAGGTGATTCAGGAAATCCGCTTACGCAAGCACAGAAGTTTGGCTCTATTTCAAAGCAGCACTTCCAACAGCTGTTTAATCAGACAACAAACCGCTAAAATGGTAGAAGAAGCAGCACCACCTTTTCATATTTAGAAGGAAGCCTCGTCACGCATTCGTAAAGAAATAGGATTTCGTCAAGGTGATGCACCACTATGTGCTTCATACTGGAGCAGTTACTACGTTGGACAAGAATTACGACAAAGGCACCAGGTATTTAAGGACTTAATCATCTTCTTCCGAGTGAGCGGCAACTCCTTGAAATCAATTAAAGAGCAAAATTAAGCAATCGTTGTAGTTACCAACTA
Source organism: Tricholauxania praeusta (assembly GCA_949775025.1). Lineage (NCBI taxonomy): Eukaryota > Metazoa > Arthropoda > Insecta > Diptera > Lauxaniidae > Tricholauxania > Tricholauxania praeusta. The sequence continues at coordinate 140,081,522 of OX459028.1, read as the reverse complement.
TCTCGACTATTCAAAAATCCAATCAAAGTTATTTTGTATAAGTTGAAGTCTGGACAATGAGTACAGTAGCGAAACAGATCCCAGGGTCTTTGGCGTGGAAAATCTTACGTCTTGTATAGTGTTGAAGATACAACTGAGAAATCATAAGTTATGCAATGGTGATGGCTTGGACACATCGAACGAATGGAAGATACTGTTCCGGCTAAGAGAATCTCACGAACTCTCACTTCAGAGACCAGGTGCTTGCCGACGCTAAGTCACTCGGGCTTCTTTAGTTCAGACTTTGATACTACATGGAATAGTAGCTATATAAAATAGAAGACTAAAGTTCCAAGCGAAATTTTTGTTGCACAATGTATATACATATGTCTTCTTAATTTCCGACATTATTGAAAATGCCAACTTTCGATATATTCATAAATAAATACTATATATCGAGACTTCTCTCTCGACAAATTATCCCGACACGCAATTACCACCACTGTCGTTGGCGGTGTTGGTGGCGCTTCAGCGCATTTTCACCATTTTTGGTATTTTATTTTAATGGCGTCTCGCTGATCAATGGATGGATGATCAACAGCGTGGAAGCATTGCAATGGCGTGCACACGATCACATCACAAGATCATAATGATGACGACACCAATTATTGCCAATGTTGACAGCCAACAAGCAACATTTGCTTCGCATCATGTTTATGCGCCACAAATATCAACTATGCTGCTGCGTTCGATCGTCAACAACAATAATTTGCTCAACAAAAGTAAGAGTGACGACAATCAACGTTACAGCAAAATGTCGCTGTTGGCGTGAGGAAATGCTAGGAATGCTATGCTTTATCTAAGGCCGCAGCCAGAGTTCATGCAAGCGGTGCTTAGATAAACTGACTGAAAATGCAACAATCTGTCAAAACTCTGGACATTACTCTTGAGTTGCCGCTAGCAAATAGTCGTCGATCGTTGTCGTCTTGCCGAGTCGTCTCTTGTCAAATTAAATTGTGATGAATTGTGGTGAGAGAGATCTTGACTATTGCGAAGGAAAACTGCTGCGAGTATTTGTGTAATTATGAAAATATCAATCAATAAGTGACGGCGCACGGAAAGTGAGATAAATATGACGGGTATGGGGGTATTTGTAGTTTGTTGTGAGATCTTTCAAATGAAAACTCAAAAAAAAGAAAAACGGACAAATTTCATTTATCACAACAATAAAGCGATCAAGTGTGGGAAAATTTTATTGTGCAGAAAATTATTACTTCTTATGGTAACATTTTTAAAGGAAATTAAGTTTTTTTTTATTTGTGTGCATTGTTTTAAAATGAAATTATATCAACAATGCTGCAACAGCGATTAGAGTACGCAAAAAATAAGACAACATCTCAGTAAAAGAAAAACATGATTTGACAATGACCAAAAGACCATTGAGAGAATTTACAAAAGGATACTTTCGCTGGGAGAAATTCCTTATTTACCTGAGTTTCTTGTTTTTTGAAAGATTGGAAATAGTGGCAAATAATAAATGACATATCTTATTACTTTTTCAAAATATTAAGAGAAATAAACGCATAGAACTGGAGGCAACATTACTCAAACACTAGGTTGTGAATTCAACTTTACGTCAGTACTCTTCGTTGATTTGAATCGCGTGGGAGACCAGAATGAATGTTAAGTTCACGCCCGCATCGGTCGACGCACTGAATCCCAACATTGCAGTAAGTTGCTAGTCTCCAAGACCATAACGCGTGGGCTGCTTTCACTAAGAATGTACTTGCGTCTGCGTTAAAGCATTACTATAATGAAAAAAGGGGCGCGGCTAATCAAAAAACCTATTCTCAATGAAACATTAACTTTACAATGGATATTCTTGAAAAATTGTACCCGTAACTACGATTCTAAGATATGAAAAGCAGCCAAAAGTAGCAGATTTCGCTTGTTAGAATGTGCATTCATGGAATCCTACTTGGATATACTATCAGGCGTATTGGTTTAGAAAAGGAATGACGAACAGGTTCTACTGCATTATGTATCACCAAAGAAATACAGAGCACCTGTTGGAATTAAAAGTCTACAAAAATGCCAAACATACTTCGAGAGGATGATTTCTGAAAGATTTAGTGACTTGAATCAGTGTGATGCACCTGCTGAGCAAACTTCTGATGTCGAAGAATACGCGTTTTACATGAAGAGCGTACTTAACGCTAAAGAAGAATAGTCTACTATGGCATGTTATTGTATTTTCGGCATATTTTTTGTGTTTCAGAAGTTCATCCGGGAAAAGTTTGGCTCCATCGTAGCGGATGTCTCGAAGTCACAAAATGCAACTACAGATTCAGAGAGCACTAAATTTTTTTTGGCACCAAAAAATTTTTTTTTCAATCAGTCATCTCGCTTACTCAACAGGAGCACAAGAAGCAATGGAATATGAACATGAAAATGATATATACATAAAGGGTGATCCAATACGAGGTCCCTTTCCAAATGGGTTGTTATGACAGCTGTCATGTGTCAAATGGCTTGTCCAAATGACGTTTGTGTTCAGTATTCAATACGACTCAATCATGAATTAACTTACTCCTGAACAACGTTTATTAATTCTAAAAACTTACTACCAAAATCAGTCATCAGTTAGAGAGAGTTCTTGAACTTCATTTTGGTCGCTATAAGCGTCCAACTGAGCGCACTATTCGTAACACCATCACCAAATTTCGAACCAATTTTACACTATTGGACATTCATCATTCAACCAGAGTGCATGCAGCCCGTAATTTTAAGAATATTTCTGCAGTAGCAGAGAGTGTTCGTGAAAACCGTGAACAATCGATTTGATTCGCCGATCTTAGGCTTTGGGCATCTCTTATGGATCATTGTGGCGTATATTGAGGCGTGATCTTGGTCTGAAAGCCTATAAAATACAGCTCGTACAAGAATTGAAGCCGGCTGATATTGGTGTACGTTTTAATTTCGGTTTATGGGCCTTACAACAACTTCAAACTCATCCATTATTTTATTGGAAAATTGTGTTTAGCGACGAAGCTCATTTCTGGGTCGATGAACAACCAGAAGCTTCCAATGTATCCCGATAAATGTTTATAGGCAGGAGGCATTATCGGACCGTATTTCCTTAAAAATGCGGATAGAGCTCGTGTTACGATCAATGGTGCTCGCTACAGAGCAATGATCAATGAATTTTTGTCGCCAAAAATGGTGTAGCGGTTTCAACAGGATGGCGCAACATGCCATACAGCTGAAGCAACAACTGCTTTATTGAGAGAAACGTACGATGAAAACATCATCTCAAGAAATGGTCCTGTTAATTGGCCACCGAAATCATGTGATTTGACGCCATTGGATTACTTTCTTTGGGGACATGTTAAGTCATTTGTTTATGTCGACAAACCCGAAACTATTGACGCTTTGGAAACCAACATAACTCGTATTATTCAAGGAATACCGATCGATATGCTCGATAGAGTTGTCGAACATTGGACGAAATAATTTTTATACATTGAGTTGTAGAAACCGAACTATCATTACAAATAAAGATTTGCATCAATACATTGATTTTTATGCATTTGATTTAGAAAACAAAGTAGGAAGCTATTATTGGATCACACTTTAAATGATGCATTTCTTCCGAAACGAATTTCTGAAGCAAGGTCTAGTTCCAACATATTTACTGCTCGATCAATTACTTTTTCGTTCAGAAGAAATCGAAATGCTCTTTTTCTATGTCTCTCCCAATCTGCTTTGCCAACGAAATCAATCGTTTATAACATGCTGCGATTCTCTTCAGCAGAAAGCGACGATAATTTATGAGTTCGCCGACGTTCCAGTGCTAAGGATAACAAATGTAACAATTTATAGCAAAATATAATCAATACACTACATGAGCTTCAAACATACTTGACAAATTTTTTTAAAATCTTATCGCACGACCGCCTCTAGACAGCCAAACTTCTAAGCCAGGCTAAAAATTTGAAAAACACCCATTTTCAAACTAAAACTATTTTCACAAACCAAACAATTCCAGCAGCACAACTACGGCCACGAATTATATTTAAATTTATATTATTTAATTTTTTGATTTGATCATTTCGCGCAAAGTTTTGTTATTCGAATGACGACAACAGTTGATGCACGCAATCAAAAGAAGCCTGAAATGCCTCCGAAAATATAAAATCGAAAAATGAGTCAAAAGAAAATAGGGAGAGAAAAAGTACTTGTGGTAGACTTAGGCCGTCTGAAGGCAGGCTTGGGAATTAGAGCTGGAACAAAACAGCCCAATGGATTTCTTCATTTTGGACTATCGAGCTAGTTAAGCTAGAAAGAAACTCCTCCCAAGAAAGCTCGCAGTATTTCTATATAAGATATCACACGCGGTTTGGCTTCGATTGCTGAACAATTTGCATAATTTCGAAAGTCTCTTGGGTTATTAGAGAACAAATTTCTATGCCAACTGCTAGGGGTCTTGTGCTTTTTGAGAACCTTATATGGAAAACTGACAAAAATTGACAAATCTATAATATGTTATGTATGTAACGATGTGGCTTTTGTTCAAGCATATGTGATTCCACTAAGAAAATACACAAATTTCCAGAGAAAACATTTGCTGTCATATGTAAATTTGTCACTAACTTTGACAGCGGACTTAAGTGAATAAAGTAATATGCAATTAATCAGTGTGAAAACCAGCGGCAACAGCAATTTATTTGCTTATAGCTCAGATGTTGCGAATGCCAACCAATAGCGAAAAGATCTTCTGCAATTTATACAGCAGTAAATTGTATCCAAGTGAATACTTTTTTTCTTTTCTTATTAATCCACACAATTTAAGTCCTTTTTCTTTTTTTTTTTTGCAACTTACATATGTGAATATCGCTTTGGCAACGTTTAAGACATGAAAATGCTTCCTATGAGCTTCCAGGCTTTATATCAATACTTGCGAGCGAGCGTATATTGTAATTTCGATGGCACAGTGCATTTGCTGTGCCGCACACATTAGCTGCTACTTTTAACGACTTAGGCAGTCAGCAGGCGATTAATCGCTCTTAAGTCAATGGTTGCAGTTGCCTGGCCAATCGACAACATTTACGTTTATTATGGTGTTAGGAGACACACAGCATTTCCTTGGGCAGCTACCAGCTAGCTACTAACGACGTTTAACTCTAAACTAAGAATTATATTCATTTTTATTGTTGCATTCGGTTCCATGTGGCATGCCACATCACTTATCGCGCGCCGCAATTATTTAACATAATTGATTATGCGAAAAAAGAAAATTCCGGGAAGTCAATAAGTTGGAAAGGCTATGCTGATGTCTTTAATAGGCCTCCCATTTTTCATATTATCTTATCTTGGCTTAGCGTCATCTTTTCTCTTTTTGTTGGAGATGCAATAAACGTTGAAATATTGCTGATAAGGAGCTATGCAATGAGATTTTTAACACTTTAAAGCCCAGCATTGAATATAGAGGACAAGAACATGACGGTATAAGGCTTTTATAACAAATTTCATAAAATTTTTCAGATGGCTGCACGGGAAGAATCAAACTGACTCTTCATGCAGATGAAAACAGCCTGGTCAATCTAGATCAGTGGTGGGCATGGAAATCTAACAACAGGGCGAAACAACAACATCAAGGAACAACAACGAAATATTTAAGTTTTTTTATTTTCATATCCAAATTCGCCAACACCACAAAAAGCAAACCAAATTGCACTACAAACAAAAACAATTGCTACATTCGTCAAGACACAATTCGGCGCAGCGCAAATCCCATTGTATGTTGTTTTTGTTTTCATTTGAACTAAACTTAACGCTATGCCTCGATAGCGTTAAGAGTTTGCGAATTTGTTTGCGCTTGCTTTTGCGTCGAATAACGGTTCGGACAATGAGGGCGAAAAGCGACACTACGTGCCCACCACTGGTTTAGATTGTCGATGACATATGGAAGTGTCTACTCCAGAGCATAAAAATTTTGGGACATTAAGTACATTGTGAGCATTTTAGACTTTTATGCTGTCACTTTTTGCATCGATTGAATGCGGATCCTTTCACCTATGCATCTACGAAGCAGGGAGGCTCCAGTGTCAGGCCTATTTTTACAGATGTACATTAATACATCATCAGTGACGGTAGAGGCAAAGTAGCAAGATATTGTAGTACTCTTCGATAGGTGTATAACCAGCAAATAACAACAGAAGGAGTTATGAATTCTGCAGTAATAACAGGCTACCACAGTTAATTGGCAGCAAAGTGAATGCTCTCCATGAATGTTGGGGCATAAACAATGGATCTAAACTGGAAGTCCTTAGTTAGGGCCCAGAGATAATGTTCGTTATGAGGAACATACAAGAAAACATTGACCTTTTTCTCAGTGATCTGCAAAAACGATATTGAAAAATGTAATTTTTGTTCTAATAGTAGGCGGTGCCACGCCTTTAACTGAAAAATATGCCTCCACGACTAAACTACTGAACTGATTTTGATGAAATTTGGTTTGGTGATAGATTGAACCATAAAGAAGGATATTAAAAAACAAAATTCTTTAAAAAGGCGTGGCACCGCTCTCAATGGAAAAAAGACTGCCACGACAGAGCCGCTACTCCAATTTTGATGAAGTTTGGTATGGAGATAGATTGCATTTTGAGTAAATCTATTTGTTTTGAGAGGGCGGTGTCACACCCCTGACACGAAAAAACGTTTTCACTACTAAGCTAATGCACCGAATTTCATGAATTTCGGTACAGAAATAGATTGAACTCTGAGGAAAGGGTTTAAAGTAGATGGTTCCACGCCTGCAATAGAAAAACATGTTTTCGCAGCTAAACTAATGAACTCCACAAAAAAATACAGAAATTCCTTTAAAATTTTCGAGCAACAACGGGTTAACAGCAATAATCACTGAGCAAAAATAAAAAAGAAAACGTTTCTCCAACAAATCGTTGAAGCACGAAAAATTCACATCAATTTGAATTGAAGATGACGCTCAAGTGTTGCTACTGCAGACGCAATCAAATGCATACTGCATCTTGCTGCAGTAGCAGTAAATGCAACAGTGGCTACCCCTCCCCCACACATAACTTCTGTGTTATATAACTCATAGATCTAGGTACCTTCGCTGACTTTTACAGTTCAGTTCAGTGCTGTTTTTCTTGGCTCAATTTCAAAATCAAATATAAAATTTGAATTGATTTTTGGTCATCTGTCCGTCGGTCCGTCCGTCGTATACCACACACATACACGTGAGTGCATAAATTAAAATCTACAATTTGGTTTTTACGTTTATCTCACGATTTCTGTTCCTGATTTAGAAAAATTTAGACAAACAATTCGACGGTTACGCCGCTGCTGTAGGTCCATTTAGGGATACGGATATAAGTGGTTGTTATTGCTTTTTTATGGCATATTTTTGCAGACTTTATTTTTTTCAGAATTTAGTGTTACATATACCGGATTTGTTCCATTTTGCACTAATTATGAGTGCATGATATGGTAGCGTAAGGCACGATTGTGTCATAGTTTGACTACTTTTGGTCATATTGATTAAATCATTAGTTTAATATGATAATTTGTTAGAAAATGAAAATTTGACATAATTTTGTAAGGCATTGAGTACTGTCAGCTGCTTTTTTCGTGCTTTCACACGCATATAATCTTATGTATTCAAAGATGTTGATACTTGTTGCAAGTTAGTTCGGGTAACTTTGTATACAAATGCAGCGCTAAATATCAAAAAGAAAGAGCGGAACGAGCTGGAATAAAAAGGTATTGGCAATATGAGTGAAATATTGATAGAAAGACTTGAATGTTCGATAAAGAACTCTAAACTCTCCATGACTAGGTTTGTCAATTAAATGTGAAATTGTTGGATCTCGTAAAGAAATCGGTGCATCACAACATATTCAGCTTTAGAGTATAGTATATTCAGAAATCTTAGTAGGTTAGGTAAGGTCACTTGCGAACTGACTCACTTAGACCAAATGTGATCCATTGTGATACCACTAGGTGTCCAAATATACCGTCTCGTTGAACCAACCAGATTTCGTAATAAAATTAGATAGCTGGCCTATACCAACACGTCTTAGGTCATCCAGGTCATCAAATAGAAACGAACCAAGTGTTTTGTGGCGTTTCCTAGCAAATGCGGTACAGGAGCAGAGAAAATGTTTTATGTTTTCTTCCTCCTCCACATCTCCACAACTTCTGCAGAAGTCAAAAGAGCTAACACCTAATTTCTCTGCATGTCTGCCGATGAGGCAGTTTCCAATTATGAATGCAACAACTGACGCGACACTATGTATAGTGCGAGAAATCGGTTCTGACAAACGCTTAGCATCCCAATTCGGCCAGGTCTGCCTAGTTATATTGCAAGTTTTGTTAGCATTTTTTACGATTTCTTCTTTAAGCAGTAACAAGTGGCATGCCAACACCTTCCTTGTCCTGAGGAATTTGTGCAGTAGTCCCTTGCCTAGCAAGTTCATCAGCTTTGCAATTGGCACCCAGATGAGCTGAATATTAAAATGCTGGGTCATTTCACTTAGAGACTAGCGGCATTGTTGGGCCACTAGTGAGTTTAGGAAGACTGATTCTAGAGATTTGATAACAGTCTGACTATCTGAATAAATGTTTATATCCTTTCTGGATACAACATTCATTCTCAGCCAGGATGCTAACTCTTCTAACCTCTGTCGTCAAAATTTGGCAACTAATCGGTGTCAGATGGCTATGAGATCTTCATTGAAATCAAGTTCAGATTTAAGTAACAAATTTTTCAAAAAAAAAAAGGCTTAGCATGAGCCAAATGATATGCCAACCTCTTTGGGGGTCATTAAACGATTGCCTACAGTTATTCACATTTTCAACATTGTCATCGGTTGTTTATGTCAACGTTTTTAAGGCCCTATTGGAAACATTTATATCATACGTAGTTCAAATAATGTGTTGTATCACTGTTTGCCCTGCGCTGTTTAACTGAATACACTGCTGGCGAACAGTGAGACAGTTTAAGTTTTTAATCAAAAACTAAAGTTTCTTCCGCAACTTTCAAGGAAAATATGTCTTTAAATATTCTACAAAGTTTGATTAAGATAGCTAAAAGCTGCTCAAAGGGATGCTGTTTCCAAAAATAAAGTGTCTCACTGTTCGCCCTCTTTCCCAAAGCATCTAATATGGCTACTTATGTCAAGCTAAGTTAGTCACAGCTACATATACATAATAAATACAGCTTGAGAAAATAAAAAATCACGCGTATCTCTAGATTAAACACCGTGGGACCTTGATATTCTCTGCTTTAGATAAAATACATACATACATAAAAATAAAAATTGCAAATTATTTCAGATGGATTTTGTAATTGCAAAATGTTGACATTAATTTAAGTAACACTGATGTGCGAAGAAAACCTCAAACATTTCAATTTAACAGAATTTTGAGGCGTGCCTCGTGCGCTACTTAAAAAATGTAGAATTTGCAAAATTTTTCATATTTTTATGATTCTTGAATTTTTATATGAAATCAACCTCACACACAGCCTCTTCCCATGGCAAATAAACTCAAAAAAACCCAAGCAACAAATTAAAGTTGCGACTGCTGCTGCTGCTGCTACCGATTTGCAATCAACAGTTGTTACCAGTGCAGTCAATGTGTTGCCAACAATTTTAACATGTTGTTTTTTGTATGTCTGTCTACTTAAATATTTTATTAACAATGACATCGTCTTAAAAGCTACAAATTTTGTAAAAAATTAACACTTCTAAATCAAATGACAACGCGAATTTTTTGTTTTTTTTTTTTGCATATGACAGATCGTTTTGAAGTTACTGGCAATAGTGATAAATGCTGCGCAGCATAAGTTTGTGCTTTTGACAGTTGTTGTCATTTTTAACTGACAGTTACGTTGCGATAATTACAGGCAACTTTAGAAGAACAAAAAAAAAATAAAAGTGAACGATTTGAAAAATACATTTTAGCAAACTTGTTAAATGTTATGTAAATATTTTGGATTGGTTGTTGTCATTTTTGAAATTATGACATTTATGAAATTTAGGTTGAAGTGTGAGAATTATGAAAAAAATTCTTTTAGATGAAAATGCATTTTATTTCTTTTACCAAGGTCATAGGAGTGAGTTCTTAATGAATTTTGAATTGTAAATAGACGAAGCCTTAAAAAGTCAAAAATTTGTTAATGATTAAAAAGTGTAGGGGAGTGGGCTTGGTACCGCCAATACAAAGAAAGGCTTTAAAATGTCATAATCTTAAAATACACTTTTAAACGTCATTTGGTAGCGTAGTCTTTAGAAAAAGTAGAACAGTTCCTGTAAAAAGGGCGTGGCATGTCATAAACAAAACCAAAAGACGTCAAGATATTAGAAATACAAAAAAAAAATAATAAAGAGGAGAATACGACATGTGGGCGTAACCCTTCCAAAACAAGCCAACACTTTGAGAATGCAATAGCAAATAAATAAAAACCAATATCAGAGACATCTACAGTCGTGGTCAAAAGTATTAGGCACCTTGTGTATTTTCATATATTTAGACCTATTTCCGATTGTGAATTTGTGGAAAATACTAAAAGTAAAGGTGCACAGGCGGTTTTATTCAAACCAGGAGCAATTGGTATGGAATGTATAAAAGGAGAGGAGTGTGAAATTCCCCACTCTTTAAGGAAATACTTTTTTGACAGTATGCTTTGTAGAATAAAAACTGTTACAAGGACTAAGGGGGAGTCTTTTAATTTTTAATTAATTTTTTTTTAAAGAATATATCTCATAAGTATAATAACTTTTTAGATATTCTAAGTGGTACTAGCAAAATTGAATAAATTAAGGGGTGCCTAATACTTTTGACCACGGCTGTATATTGTAGAGTCTTTCCAGTTACCCTATTTAGGCTTATCTATCCGACAAGTGCCGTTTCAATAAATAGCTACTTTGGAAATTCTCTATAATTTAGGTATCCCGATAGTATGTGGAAGCCATATGGCATTATTTGGTGGTAAAAAGTGAAGATAATGTAAATGAATTTAATTAAGGCAAGGTAGCAATCCTCTAGCACGAACCATTTAGAATCGATATTTCTAGAAATCTTCGTATGGATTTTTAAAAAAAAATTCCCATGTCGAAATATAGTGAAGAGTGCGCTTTTATAAATATTGATATCTTAAATGTACAAATGCCAAGGCACTGATGTAAAAAGTTTTAGGACAGTGTTTAAGTTTTTGTAACAATTAAAAATGCCAAGAATATAATTTCTTAGTAATAATAACTGCGATTTATCCGCTATCCACTGCTAGTTATCTATAACTAGCAACTATTACCAGTAAACAACTAGCCAGGGGCTGACGAAAATTATTTAGACAATAATATGTGACAAAAAATTCGAAAGAGGACAAGAGTAAAGTATGGCGCGTAAAAATCCTCATTGACTTGACATAACAGAATTAGAAATTTATTGCACAGGGGACTGACGTAAAAAAGAAATAAATAGTGATATAGTAAACAGTTAGGGTTAAAAGCAAGTTTTTGGAAAAGCTTTCGATTTTGCCGGAGCTGAATTGAAAACCCAATGAATTTTCCAACAAAAAAAAAGTGAAATTAATTTATTTCCAAGCAATTAGTGAAAATGTATGCAAAGGCTTCTTTCTTGCTTCGTACAACTATTTACTTAGTTCTTATAAAGATTATTTTCATGTTGCTTTGATTTTCACTCCACGACATGCGGGAGTCTGCCCGATATTGTGAGTCACGTTTTATGTTGAACATTGGTTGCGCATGCGCGCGTTCGAGCGCTTTGATTTTGGCGGCGATCGGCTGCATTACGTTTTTTTTTTCTTCTATAGATTTTTGAATATTTGCTGTGCATGACTGCATCGATTGAAATTTTTGGGCGCAAAATGCAATGTTATTCACCCTTAGGGAAATGACAAACATGGTGGCCCAAAACGGACACGATCAACAACAGCAAATAGTAATGGCAGCAGCAGCGGCAGCATAGGCAACAATAATAAAATGCTGCTGCTGCTGAATGTGTTTCCTTTGGTTCAGTTTTTTAGTTCCTTAGTGCAGTTCGGTGTCTTTTCGTTTTTTTTGTTACACTGAACTACATTTTTCATCTTGTTGGATTTTAATGTTGTTTACTCGACTGATTGTTTGTTTGTTTCTTTGTTAACAGCGATTGTTTTCTTTTGTACGCGGCAGAGGTAACAATTTCTTTTTATGGCCAGAAGTTGTTGCAAACACGAGTTTTACGCTATTGTTTGCTGTTTGCTGTAATTTGGCGAACGTGCATCTCTTTGAATATAGCCCTATTCATATTTTCTATTATGAATTTAATGTAATAATCAATTCATTGGTTTTTATTAAAAATTGTGCACAATGATGACGATATGAGCAACAACATTGCTGTTGTTTATCAACGTTTTTTGTTGTGCAGTAAGTTATAAAAATTGTACCATTTGTATGAGATATTAAAATTTAAAATTTGAGGAGCGGAAACTTGAGGTTTTCGATTTTGTCGATTTTTACAATTTTTGGGATAGTATTTGACCAGTTAATAATGCACTTTTTTTGTGAGGCTACATGAAGTCTCTCGTGTACAGGGACAAGCCAGCCACAATTGCAGCCCTGGAAGACAACATTACAGCTGCCATTGGTGAGATACCGCGCGAAATGCTGGAAAAAGTATGCCAAAATCGAAGCTTACGGATGGATCACCTCAGGCGTAGCTGCGGGCTTTTAAATGAAATAATCTTTTAAAAATAAATGGCAGAAATTGATGTATCGCCCCAAATAAATATTTCATTCGCTATTGCAAATTTTCTGTTCTTTTTTCAATTTTCAAAAACCAAACGCTTAAAAAATCACCCATTATATAGCAAATTCAATTTAATTCAAGATCATCAAGGAACACAAAATCACAATATTTAGTTCCTTTCCTCATTAGCCTTGGACATTCGCAGAGTGGATTTTTAGCCGCCTCATTCTTTCCTTCGTTTGCACAACTCCTGGAGAGTCTCTGAAATGGGCATCATATCTGGTAAAACTGCTAAAACGGCTCTAAGCTCTCCTCTGCTGAACCTTAAGAGAGTTTGTTTCCTTTCTAGCTTCAGTTTAGTCCACATGTTTTCAGATGCTCTGCATCCGGTGGAAAGGTTCCAAATTCTGTTCGTTTATTTCTTGATTTTGTACTCTGTCTGATAGTGTAGTTTCGCCAGCGGTGTCCTATGTTCTACCACTTGTTGAATCTTCGGTTGCTCCGACCCTATTTTAGCACAGTTGTCCGCTTTCTCATTTTTGGAAAAAAGTCCTTATGACCGGATTGAACGTAGTGACACTCATATGGTTATAACGGAGAGAGTGTGAGCTCTATGTTTCGTATCATCTGTGCGGTTTGGTCCATAGCAGTGGTGGGCATGGAAATCTAATGAAAGGGCTAAACAACAATATCAAGCAACAACAAACGAAATTTTAAAGCGAAAAAAAAACCAAATGCACTGCAAACAAAGACAATTGCTTCATTCGTCAAGACACAATGCGGCGCCGTCGCTTATGCCCTTGTGTTTTGTTTTCATTTGAATTCATGTCAACGCTGCGCTTACTTGTGCGTCGAATAACGGTGAGAGCAATGAGAGCAAATAGAGCTACTATGTGCCCATCACTGGTCTATAGCATCGATTTCAGCTTGAATAACGCTAAGGCAATTGAGTAGTCAAAAAGACATCTCCATGTTTACTCCATAGCCACTCTCCGTCACTATGCCAATTTCCATCTTGGATCCATCCTTGAAGATAGATAGCTTTCTTTCTTCCTGGACGGTATTAGAATTTTACTTTCTTCTTGCTGTAAAGTTGATGTTGTAGGTAGTCGAAGTCAAATATTGATACTCGGTAGTCATTCCCTGTAAAGCGAAGTTTCCGATGTATATTCTGCAAAATAGACGCATGACCCTCGGCACTTAGAATCTTGTTACTAAGGGAAAAAATAATGGCTGTTCATTAAAGCGTCTGGACCTCAGAAACAATCATATGTAAAAAATGTTATCAAAGAGGAATTATTTAATCACATAAATGTGATATTGAAAAACATAAGCTTTCCAAAAAGATATTAAGCAATAAAGTTGGTTTAGCATGCCTCGCCACAGGCTGGCTAACAGCTGCAAAAAAACACGTCCGACATCCCAGGGTTAACCTAATTTTGTGGTTGTGATGTTTTTAAGCAAATAAATCAGTCCCTTGGCTTTTATTTAGTACAAAATAGTGCATTATTTGCACAAAATCGTTAAGCTCTTGATAGTTCAACTTTTTATACACAATTGTCAGTCCCCTGTCATGTATAAAAGTGATTCACTTTCTATACAAAATTGCCTGTTCTATGGCATGTAAGCAAATTTTATGACAACTAAAATACAAAATGTCAATCCCTTGGCGTCTATGCCCTTCCACGTAAGGTAACCTGATGAGCTTTTGAAATGTCATACTTATATAGCCAAGGACTGAATTTTCTAAGTTACTTTTTGAAGACATCTAGCGAGATGTATTTACTAAGCGATGCTAATTTCCATTCTAAAAATAGGTCAAATTAAAGCGCTTACCGACTAATGCACACAACACATTGCATTAACATGAGATGATGGTGGTGCAGCATTTAAGTTTCTCCAAACCCTAAAAATCACTCCTACTCTTGATCACGATGGCCATGACTATGACGTTGATGACTACGACGACGACAAAGAAAGCAAAAAAAAATGCCCAGAAGCAGAAATTTGTGAAAATTTGTATGCCTACCCTATGGTGGTAGTGGTGGTGGTGGTGGTGGTGGCAGTGGCGCCTACAACACGTCGCATTTCACTAAAATCCAGCGAAAAATTAAGCGCTGTGAGAAATGGGTTGCTGATCTTTCGTTCCATCGCGCGCACTCTCAGGCGCTTGCTCGATCGATGGTTTTGTCGTGCTGCTGTTGCAGGCGCAACTCGTGTTGCTGTTGCGCTGCATTTAATCAAGAAATCACTGCAGCAGCAAGAAGTCACCTAATTAATATGCAATTTGCATATTTTTTTCTTTTTTTGCTTAGCGGCAATGGCTTTTTTTCGCTTAATTTTAATTTTTGCAGTTTCTTTATTTTGATGGTGGTAGTAACGTTTTGCTCGCCGTTCCCCTGCTCATTTTCGCAACAGTTGCGATGTTGTTACTTTGATCACGCATTTGCCATTTTTGTTGACATAATGATTGCGGCTATAAGTGAAATTTTTCACTCCACTTTTCAAAGGATTAAGGGGATATGCATAAAAATGAAAAAAATGGCCCATGCATTTCCATTGGCAGCTTCCGTAGTGATGGCGCTGGCGATGATTTTGCAGCAAATCGCAAAGTGAAAATGCTAATTTGCTGCTCCGTGAAGTGTGACGTCTGCGGTAAATTAGGCTTGGATTTTTTATATTTAATATTAAAATTTTGATTTCGTACTGTGAAAAACCATTTACTTTAATTTTATTTATGGCGCATAAAACGTTGCATCCAATATAAGGAAGTAATCAGGCTTAAAGAGTCGTACAGCAGCAATTCTCGGCCTTCGAAATAAAAAAAAAAAAATTTTTCACCTTTTGCTCGATAAACAAAAATTTTAAGCCCATGCCACAAAAATCGTGCAATTACCGACTTTTTTAGAAATTTTTGAATTCCTACCAGGCTCCTGCTTTGACATAAAATTCCGGCCCTGTCCGAGTTAATCCCGGCTTTAGGCTTATGATTTTCATAAAATTTCAAGCTATGAGTAAATACTTTTTGTGTGTCATGTTGTAAATAGATTGAAAATTAAATTATTTCTTAATGATTTCGTTATATTTTAATGAAATTAACCTAAGTGCCTTTCAGCTGTTAATCGATTTCCGAAATAAAAAATTTGTACATCGAATGAGTTTAACTGCAGGACTTGCATGAGTATAAACGCGCACATCAAAAGTTTCAATATTACAATTCAATTCCATTGTTATGCTCTTGTTGACAAAAACAAATTATTTTTTTCTGTAGCATTCCAAAATCTTTTAACAAAATCGAAAATTTTCCGGACACGACCTTTTCTGATTTGGCTCAAATATTTTATGTGAGAAGACTTGAAAATAGTTGTTCCATTTTTGTAGTTACATGAGCCCTAGTTAAGACTCACAAGCTGAAATTTTGCCAAATGGATTATTTTTCGAAAATATATTAAAATTCACACAAAAAATCTATAAAACAATTAATTTAGCATCATTAAAAGCAAAACACTTTAAATCTTAATAAATTAAACTTTGAAGTTTGAAGAAATTTGCAAGGACATCAAGGAAAGCCAATCAATTCTTTTTATCTCATTGTCTATCTTTATTGATTTTTATTTCTTATTTTTTATTATTTATTATTTATTTTTTATTATTTATTATTTTTTGTGATTTATGATATATATTTTTTTAGTATCTCAAAACCTTACATTATGATTGTAACCATTTGTGGCAAGGGAATAACGCTAGGGGACTGACGACTTTGTTTAATAGTTATAATAGCAGAACATTTACTAAAACGTCATGTACCGATTATCTATAATATTTTATCGATATAAAAACGTTCGCTGACAAAATTAAGGCGTAAGCAAACAAGTGCATAGCACTTTGTATAGAAGGGCCGTGAATTCTATGTTAAGAAAATTATTTCAGAAAATACTATAAAACTCGGTACGGAAACAAATGTTGGACAAAAATGAGCCACCAGGAGACTGATGATTTTGTATATAAATTTCACTATCATAAAATACACTTAACTAATAATAACAAAGATTTTAAGCAATATATGTCCGAAACAATAAATTAAATTATTTATCAGGGGACTGACGCACAAATTGCTTCTGTTGCTGAAAATATAGCCAAGGCTTATTATAATTATTTTTTAAATATTATATTAGATTTGCACGTATCAAAATGCATGCAATACTGCAATTGATTTTCATAAAATATTGATTGAAAATCAGAGGACTGACGACAAAAGTCCGATGACATTGGAAAAATTAAAATAAGCTATCAATTTCTAAGGTTTAGAGTTAAAATAATTTTGAATTAAATAGTCCCCGAATGTGTCCGTTATTGTAAATTTCGCTTATTTCAAAAATTTAATGTATTTGGCCTGTTATGTTTCCGATTTAGCTCGGAAGTTGAATTGAAGGTCGAAGTTACATGGCTCTTCTAAATCTAATGGTCGGAGCAAATGCTATGGATTTTTTTTTGGAATTTAGCACTTGAGCGGTTATACAGCGTGGGCCAAAAGTCACCATGGGGTTTAAAAATTTAATAACTTTTTCGTTTATATATTTTTTTTATTTTTTTTTTTCTGATTATGTAAATAACACCTGGGGAATAAATAGAGGACAGAGGACTGGAGTAATAGAATTATATTATTTAAATCAGCGATCAATTATTTTAACGCAAAGAAAATCTGTTGAAAACCTGATTATGAGTGATGAAGCTCATTATCATTTGAATGGCATTGTTAATAAGCAAAACTGCAAGTTCTGTGGTTCTGAAAATCCAAGAGTCATTCATTAACGCCAATTGCACCCCATTAGGTGTACAGTATGGTGTGGCATTACATCTGAAAACATCATTGGGCCTTACTTCTTCGAAAATGAAGATGGAAGTGCAATATGATTGAAAATTTTCTACGTCCTGCTCTTCAAAACAGACCTGAAATGTGGTTTCAGCAAGATGGAGCCACTCCCCACACTGCTCGAGACACAATGACACTAATAAGGCAAATTTATGGAGAGAAAATATTTTCCAGAAATTCGGAAATTAATTCACCAGATTTGACAGCACCCGACTATTTTCTTTGGAGTTACTTAAAAGAGAGTGTATGAACCATTCTTGAACTCAAGGCCAACATTGTTGCCGAAATTGAAACGCTACAGCCACAAATTTTGACAGCTGTTATGGAAAATGCTCTAAAACGAGCCCATCTTTGCGAAGCTGAAAACGGGGGTAACTTAAAAGACATTATTTTTCATACATATTGTAAAAAAATTTCCATTTTATAATCTAAAAAAAAAAAAGAAAATAAATATATAAGCGAAAAAGCTTGGAAAATTTTTAAGCCCCATGGTGACTTTTGGCCCACGCTGTAGTTCCAATAATTTGACGGACTTTCCTCTTTTGTATGATGCTGAAATATGCTACGAATTTCAATTCCATTTTCAAATCCAAGTCCTAAACGGAATCAGAACAGGCTTAATCGTCTTTTCCATACATAAGACCATTTTCTGAGCAACGTTTTGTTACATATGTTTTCGAGGAATAAAAATAAATATTAAACTTAGGTTGAGGGCATGGCATTTTCCTTTGTGGCTGAAAGCAAAACACGCTATACCTCAAGCATACAAAATTTAAATATTACGAAGTTTTGTACTGGTTACACAATAAAATAATGGGCCAAAAAAAGAAAGGCTTCGTAAAGTAGGCGTGACACTTTCTATAACAGCGAAAATACTTATAATATTATATTAATATTATTATAAATATAGTGAAATAGAGATATAGAGCGTATCAATAAAACACTGAAAAAATGTACGAGATAGTAGGCGTGGTTGCTTCTCTATGCAAAGTTTTACTGTGCGAGACTGCGTCAATCGGAATACTTCCAAGATGTAAATTGGGTGACTCAGCAAAAGGCTACAAAGCCAATTTATAGGAGATGCGATTAAATGTAGAGCTGGACTAAAAAAGTCTTTACAAATAGACATCAAGATATAAAGGGTGATCCAATAAGAGCTTGTAAGGCCCGTAACCGAAATTAAAACGTACACCCATATCAGCCGGTTCAATTCTTGTACGAGCTGTATTTTATAGGCCTTCAGACCAAGATTACGCCTCAAGATACGCCACAATTATCCATAAGAGATGCCTAATGCCTGAGATCGGCGAATCGAATCGATTGTTCATGGTTTTCACGAACACTCTCTGCTACTGCAGAAATATTCTCAAAATTACGGGCTGTATGCACTCTGGTTGAATGATGAATGTCCAATAGTGTAAAATTGGTTCGAAATTTGGTGATGATGTTACGTATAGTGAGCTCAGTTGGACGCTCATCACGACCAAAATGACGTTGAAGAACTCTTTAACTGACGACTGATTTTAGTAGTAAGTTTTCACAATTAATAAACGTTTTTCAGGAGTAAGTCTATTTATGATTGAGTCGTATTAAATACTGAACGCAAACGTCATATGGACAAGTCATTTGACACATGACAGCTGTCAAAACAACCCAGTAGGAAAAGGAACCTCATATTAGATCCCCCTTTACTTATGTAGATAGATATAGATCAAGATCTATCTGTAGATATCAAGATCTGTCTAGAATGTTACGTCGCTAGAAGAGCTAACTAAAATGATGCCTTTCCTTTGCTTAGGGAGTTATAAGACAGACTTTAAAAAAAGCGCTACTGCGGGATCTCTTATGCAAAAATAATAAATTTTAAGAAAACAAAGTTTTAAGCGAAAGTTGCTAGTTATAAAAACTTAAAAATCGCTAAAAATATCAAAGAGTTCAATCAAAAGCGGTGCTGCCCAGAGAACGAGCAGGCGCTCAAAGAGCGTAAAAATGAGATCGTTAAGAGGCTTAAAGAGAGTCAAAGAGCGTAAAAAACTGTGCCCGTATACAGAATTATCAACACATGTTTATCGTTGCTGGTGGTAGTGGGCACCACTGATCAAAAGTGACAGACGACAGCATCTAAAATATAAAACTACTTAAAATTTAATATAACAACTTCAGCTCATTGCACTTAACTAAGCAGCTCAAGTATGCAATATAACTTAGCGTCTTAACTACTCAAGCAAACTAAATTTATTTGTCTGTCTCTCTGTTTGTTTAACAAACTTTCTGATAAATCACAACTTTTCTTACTCTACAGCAATTAACAGCTTCAAAAAGGCCTATAAAAACTATGAGCTGCAACATTGGTACAACCGCACATCATATGCGTGATCGCAGCAAATGTGCGCGCATTAAAATTAATTACAGCTGATCATAATCACAACAGTTTAGATTTTTAATGCGGCAAATAAATCAGGAAAATTGTAGTTTTTTCCCCATTTTTTTTTTTCTACAGCCGACCAGCGCACCTGAGTGCGTGAAACGTTGCTGCAATGCGCTGGGAAGCTTTTTTTTATCTCTTTCTTTATTTAATTCCCTGTTTGATTTCTACAAACAAAGTGGTATAAATTAAATGCATAAACTATCGCTTACCATTTCATCTAAACTCTTAAGATCATTTGTTATAATTTGTGGTTGTGGGCCATACATTAGCATTGGGCCATCATCGTCTTCATCGCCATTCTCAGAGTCTGTATCAAACATATCGGTGCCATTGGTGTCATTCGTTTCGGTGCCGACACCGATGTCAGTGCCGGTAACACCACCGCCGCCACTCGTCGAATCGGCATCGGTCTGTGTGCCACAACCTATGCCGTTGGCTTTATTGTCAGCTGCAATTTCACGATCGATTTGTCGTTCCATTTGTACCAACATGGGCGCGAGCATACCTGCGTAGTGGAATGGAAGAAAGGAAGCAGTAGAAGAAAAATTAATAATTTTTTTTTTTTTGTTTTTATATCTAATAAAAATGTTTATCTCTAATGAGTTGATTTATTGCATGCGTGTGTGTGTTAATATCTTAATTATATGCGGTTGTGTGTGAGGAGAGAGCGAAAACTTACCGAATTTAGCGCCACGTCTGGCTACTTCCAAAAGGCATAAAATTACGTGTTTTTCGTTTTTTCTCATAATAAGGTCGTCAGTTTCGAATAGGAGGCACTCAATTATTTTAAGGCTTTTTCTGAAAAGAGAAATTTTTTCATATTAATTTTAAAGCTTAATGGCAAAACAAGTTTTCAGGCAATACCAATTCTAACTAGTTAAAACTAGTTGACTTTTATGCCTAAAAGTATGCATTGACATTTTAATGTGGGTTTACTGTGGCTAGCTAAGCTGGCTGTCTATTTAGGGGACGTCCATAAATTACGTGAGTCAAAATTTGGGGGGGGGGAGGTGGTACAGAAAAATCTCACCAAATCTCACCAAGGGGCACGGAAATCAGTAAAAGTCTCACGTCAACTTTTTAATGCAGAGACTATACATTGTTATAGCAGATTACATTTAAAAATTAGAAAGCAAGTCTCACGGAAGGGAGAGGGGGGAATCTCACCAAGGGGAGAGGGGGGGGGGGGTCCGAATTTAAAAAAAAAACAAAAATCTCACGATATCAATGGACGGCCCCTTACCTCAATTTTTATGCTGAATTACTGTAATTAGCGAAGCTAAAGTTGGGCATAACTTGTGCCTCGACTAAAGTCCGCCCATTTACCAAAAATAAAATGGTTTATTGCCTCGCTTTAATTGTCGCAATACTTCTGCTTAAAACTTTTAAGTAGGCAGCCTTTGGCTGCGGCTCAGGTCTTACAGCCTACGTTATGTATGTCCAGAACTGGTTTCTTATTAAATACATTAAAATTTCATTGCATACTTTTAGGCATAGTAATCAATAAGTTTTTCCTAGGAAGAGCTAGTATTTTCTAGGGAGAACTACATAGTTTGGTTTGGTAATTTTTCTCCTAATTTTGAGCAAAATTCCCTAGGATGATTTTTCTTTTTTTGACGTTCAGCTGGTTCAGCGGGTGCAGGGTCAAAAAATACACTAAATTCAAATTCTGAGGTTTATTAATATTAAAAGTGTGAACATGCTTAATTTGATATTCAATAGCTCTAGAGTAGCCAGAGATAAATTGGTATCCGTACTGGCTACGGTCTTTTTAACAAACATGCTAGGCGCAGGCGTTTGGGTGTTCCCTGCAATGACTTATGTAGAAGTTCTTGCTGCGAAGATGAGCGCAGGAATGTATTGAGCTCCTTACTTCTAATTGTCCTACCCTTTGTGGAGTTAGGTTTAGATGGTCGGCGGGATTACTTTTTCATTAATCTTACAGATTTTGTCAATGCTAGAATTTGTAATCTCCTGCTTTTTTATTAAAGAATTCAAATGAGAGTAGCGGATCCGTCCGTTTTCTTTTTGATGGTATCACAAAGGAACAACTCTGGTCCACGTGTGCCCGTAAATTAGTGTACTAAACAACCCGTCTAAAGTAACCTAACCCAATCTTGGTGCTGTGGCTTTTAATAATACTCGTATGTTAAAGCTTCTCAACGATACAATGAAAGGAAACACTTTTTTGCAAATTTCCCAAAAACTGTAGAATTTTTCAAGAAATCATCCATTACCCGAATTTTTTTCACGGGGTTAAACATTTTCAAGATATAGCACTATGAGTGTCTATTTTTCCTGTACAAATAACATTTACTCGTTATCTCTAAATAGGCAAATGCTTGGTAAAAATTTCTTACGAAGATGTCCCTACTATAATTGCGCCAAGTTAGCCAAAATGAGGTTTGTCACATATCACCTCAAATATATGGAAAATTAATGCTAATTACGTAAAATGGAGCTCAATTTCGAATTCAGTACAGAATTTGATTACAGGCTATGAAAACAGCTTTGCTCGAAATTAATTGCCAGCAGCAATTTAATAAATGAAAGTTTTCAAAATTTATTCATAGATGGCGCCTAGGCTGATCATTTTCATTTCTACCTTTCACGCTTTCTTTATTAATTAGAAAAGCGAATCTCTTTGCGTTTTCATTGCACGCATTGCAGATACAAATGCAACAAATTAACATTCCAATTTGCATGCAAATTACATAAATAATTTCTAGATTGAGCAATCAAATTACAAATCAGGTCAGGTATGACTTCCTGAAATAAGATTTTGTACGTATTTCCTTTTACTTTGCTGAAAGTTTCATTCAATTTAATTTCAAATCTAAAGTAGCTACGATTTACAAAAAAAAAAAGAAGCGAAATCCACAGCAGGGTGTGACCAGAGTAAACGTTTTGAGAAGATTCAATTTACAGAAATTTTAGATTTTGCTAAGGAATGCGCAGACCTAAAGAAAATCTTTCACTAGGCGAAAACATGCAGTTAAAAGTCCACTCAAAGATGAAAGGAATTTTAAAAAAAAAAAATGGCGCCAAATTTCGTGTATCATACTGTAGCGAAATTTGGTTTATGCTAGAAAATTCTTGAAATAAATACCAACAAAAGAAACTAAACGATATTAGCACCATCTAGCGCAAAATGCTAAAAATAATAAACCGAACAGACGCTGCAGTAAACAATAAAAAGTCAACAACCGAGAGAAATTATCGCCGTCGTACAACGTACAACGCCATCTAATAATAGCAACCTTCTCGATAATTGTGAGCTCAACGTCAGTGCGCCATGCTGGTGAATTGTGGTGAATTGTGGATAGTGGTAGAATGCACGCTACAAAGTAGCACTGGTGGGTTGTAGATAATGGTAGAATATACGCCACTTAGAAGGTACTGGATTATTCGAGAGAGTGATGACTGCAGTATAAAAAGGGTTGTCATCTGAGCTGAACACACAGTAGAATTAAACCAGCGAAGCAGTAAGCAATAAAGTGAATACAGTGTGATCCGTAGTAGAACAAAACAGTTTTCTATACAGTGTTAAATTAATATTAGAATTTGAACGTTAATAAAATAAACCATTTTATAACTAAATAAGTTTGTGTGTTTTTAATTGTTACACAATCCAGTGATCGAACTCAGAAAAGTGTGAGAGATCGAAATTATCGTCAAAGAGACAGAAATTTCGTAACAATACAATAAATTGGATGCAGATGAAATCATCAAAAAATAAAAATGCCTAAAAATCACCTAAAGCAGTTTACGTCTCATTTCATATGAAAAATCGCAAAAAATTTTTTTAACGTTTTCTTTTGGTATCTTTTTTACAGAAAATTTTTTAAGACAAGTTTTTCGCCTTAACCCATTTGCGTCTGCTGAGATTATTTCTACCAGCAATGCTCTACAAGGTAATCCAATTCGAGTTTCCTATGTTGCGAACTTTGTGAATCTGAGAGCTGTCAATAACCATATGCGTTTAAAGCAGGCATGACCAGAAGGGCTGAGTAAAAGAGCTGAACTTCAATAATCATTTGATTAAAAAAGCCAATGTCACAATATATAATTTTTATTATGCTTTCTCTTTTGGAATCCAAAAATCAAAGTTTTCAATAAATTTATATGACAGCTCATCATTTTTGTAAAGGAGCCGGAATAATTAACTTTTGTACAACTTGGCCATCTCTGGTTTTTAGTGTCAAGTATTAGTTGAAGCCCAGGGATGTTGGACAGTACAGTATATGCATAGATTGACTGTTAGTACAGCAGAAAGTTGATGCTGAATTTTGGAAGTAGCACTTCTTGATTGATTACGCACAATTCCACCTCTCTGGATAAGGGGTAAAATGCAAAATTTTCGCATATTATGTGAGAAAAACCCTCATGTGATTCCAAAAGTGACTATTTGCGGCGTTATTAGGCCTAGCTTTCTCGACAACGATTAAGGTCGTATCGGTTAATTATGGCACGAAATGAGAAATATTGAGTTGGAAGGCATGTAGTTTCAGCAGCACAGTGCTTCATATCGAATGCAACGTTGGTATGAAAAGTTCCCAAGTCGCATTATTTTTCGTTTTGGTGACTTCAGCTGGCCGCCGAGATCAAGCGACTTAAATTCCTAGGATTTTTTCGGCAGGGTTGCGCAGAAAGTTGTGCCTGCGTTAACAAACCCGATGTCGTGAAGCACTTAAGAACCAAAATCCGTCAAGCTCTGAATCAGATACCACCCGAAATATTCGAAAAAGTAATCAAAAGTCCAAGGCATGATAGTCGATAACCGACGAGTTGGATGAGCGAGATTCTAAGGTGAAGAATGAACATTTGGATATGATAAATCTCGCTGATGTTCAACGTCGATTTGTACTTTATCTTGGGTTCAGGCATTATATGGGTACATAAATTGTACTCCGATAGATGTCAAATTTCATATATTAAATTCTTATATGCAATGAAAAAATCTTAGACCAACCCGAATAGTTTTGAAAAAAAAACTCCCATAGTGCTGAGGACCGACCTAATGCACACTCGTCGTTTCAAACTAAACACCAACATGCCAATCAGCATTTACTCTGGTCTCATCCTTAGCGATTAATAGATTCTTTTGAATTTTGCATTGCCGATGAAAAAGTGCGTCGTCGCTATGACGGACACACCGCTATGTGTACGCTGTCAGTGGTGCATCGCTTCATTGCAAATTCCTGAGGGAAGCGTTGTAAGATCAAAGCGCTGTTTCTCTTAAATCGCCTTAGATTTTTATTTATTCAAGGGATCTTTATTTACACTGAAGTGCAATGATCTACGGTTATTTCTCTGTCGAAAACTGGCAATGTTGTTTTGCTGCCACTTGAGTTTTTTACGATAATTTGAGTAAAGTTTCGACCACAGTACTAATAATGGATAAAACTCTTTAATAGCTATAAAAAAATAGGGCGGTTTATTTTTAGACGATTTCACCTACAGGAAAATGTGATCTTATTACATATAGTTCTGACAAAATAAAATGATACCCATTTAACAAAATAAACAAATTTTTCATATAGAGCGCATTTTTGGGTAATTTCGCCCCTGAAACTTACCTGCACCAAGTTATAAAATTGGACACATTATCTCTGGAAAAGAATGTTCCACTCTTTGCTGCTGGCAAATAGTGCACATTACCCATAGTTAGAATTGGACCCGCCAATCCGGAAGTCATCGAACGTGTCATCGATTTGTTGCGTGCCTGACGCCGCGCCAAATAATCCTCAGCGGCTTGTCGCACGTAATTCGCATGCTGTAACGATAAATGAGAAGAAGAAGAAGCATAAGAAATTGTGGTCATTGTTTTTGTTTTTATTTTTGTTTTTGTCATGATTTATGCTACGTTTCTAAAAGTAAATAAAAAAGAAATAAAAATTAAATAAAAAACAAAATTTATTTTATTTTCGCGCGCGCTTATTTTCAGCGCAGGAATGTGGATTTTGTCGCATGCGTTGCGAGCGTTGTTGCTGCAATGCAACACTGAGAGAAAATTAAGTAGCCGTCGTTTTCTTTGCGTTGTTTTTGTTGCAAACAACAAAACTAACGTATTGAGGTTAGCAAATTTAGCATAGAATTTGCATTAATTATTAGAAATGATGTTCACAAATAATGCCAACGCCAGGTCCAAGTTTTGTGTGGAGTTTTTTTATTTTTTGTATACCCTAGAAAATTCATCATTGTTGATGTTCGTCAAGAAATACTATTGTCAGGGTGGTTTGAAAAATTTTGTTACTTACTTACATAGTATGAAATGTGGATGAAATATGCTAGTGAAAAATCGAGTGTAGACCAAATAAACTCAAGTCTTATCGGCTCGAAAAGAGAAAATTAAAATCGTCACATAAAAGTATTGAGCCCAGGCAATACTCCCGAAGTATTACTATCAAAAAATACAAAAATTCGTGGCACCCAAATTGACTTTTCATTCTTATATGTGGCGCTGGCAATTAAATATTCAAATTTTTGTTTTTAGCTCGCTTCGTTTTCGAGATATCGTGTGTTAAAGTTGAAAGCAAGCGAGCTTTCATATGGGGAAATTTTAGGTATCGAGACGCTAAGTTTTGACTTTATTTTTTGTAAACCTCGATGAGCTAAGTAAAACATATTGGAGAACATTTTTTGATATCTGATTTGGTTTTCGAGAAACCCTACTAGCAGAGTACGTGAGATTAATTGCTCACCAAACTCGCCTCTCAAAAAATCCATGATATCACGTGTCAACCTAGTCCAATTCTTCCATTTTGGACAAAAAAAAAAGTCAGTAATCATCGCATGGTACCTTGCTCCATTGACTGTTACGTTGCGATTTTAATTTTTTTTGAAAAAGTACGGTCCAATGATGCCGCCGGCCCACAAACCGCACCATACAGTGAATTTTTCAGGGTGGATTGACAGCTCTTGAACTGCCTTTGGCTGCTCTTCAGACCAAATTCAACAATTCTGTTTTTTAGCGTATCCATTGAGCCAAAAATGAGCTTCGTCGCTGAAGAACATTTTTTGATAAGAAATTGGAAAAACATATTTCTCACAGAGCACGAATTTTGATAACAAAATTCAATGATTTGCAAGCGTTATTCGTTTAAGTCTATTTATGATGAAATGGCAAACCTTACTGAGCATTTTTGACGTTGACACATATTACGAATCACGCGTGAGTTGTCAAAAAATTTACGCTAAAAAAACAAACAGCAAAAAAATCACCCGTTATATACATAGGTTTCATTGATTTTTCAGTCACTATATATATCTGCAAAAAAGCATATAACTTCAACTTTTAAGGAGCATGGCATAAACTACGTCATACTAAAACTTAAGCCGATTAAACGGAATCTGTTTTCCCATATAAAGTTTGCAAAAGAATGGTGCATGTTATTAGAAAAAAAAATTTCTTTTAAAAATTTTTCATATTTTCAAAGCAAATTGGAAAATTATCAGCGGATTTGGACTGAACAGAGCTGAAACAACCATCTTAAATCAACTCCGCATTAAACAAATAAATTTTTAGAAATATAACAATCAGCTGCTTAACGCACATAACAGCTGATGTTTTCAGAGTTGCCGAGCTTTAGCATTTTTCTAAAAAATTTATATATTTTTCATTTGATAACTTATCACACCACCTTGAAGTAGACTTAGGCGTCTTGTAGCTGAAAATATTTTTATTTTTAAATCACGAATTTTCATTTTATTTTATGTGTCCCCAATAATTACATTTATTATTAGTTATAATAAACAATGCATGAAAAATTAATACAAACAACAAAATGCACTAACTATTGAGTTTAAATAAATTAAGAAAAATTCAAATAAAAAAAAATAAGAAAATAACAAAACTATAAAAAAATGCAATGAGGCCAATTAAATGTCACGTTGTAACGCATAGCGACACAGACAATAAGACGTACTGATAGACAAAGTCGTAAATTTTACATGACACCCTCCTTAATGCGAGTTAATGTCTTTGGCGCAGCGCTGGCGCGCCAATCATTAAACAGAATTTTTGCCTGCGGCATTTTTTTTTTATGAAAATCTTATTTCCACACATCGTAAAACAAATTGATGGTACATATTAATTTTTTATGTTTTTTTAAAATCTAACAAATCTTTGGTAAAATGAAGTAGCAGTTTTGTGGCACATCGCTTGGACAACAATTTTTGTAGTGATTTATTTGAAATTTTCATAAGAGTTCCTGTATTTGATGATTTTTATATTCTTGTGTTCTATAAAATTTTCACATAGATCAAATATTAACGATTTAACAGAGCTTTAACATTAATTTAACAGAGTTGCTTGTAACAGTGCTTAAACTCTAACATAGTACTGTGAACTTACTGGGTAATGAAATGCTTCGCTAGCGTTCTTTAGCTATCCAAATAAAACTGATTCCGAAAGAAACTAAACTTTTACACAAATGCCTTGGATCCATTGAAAGAAGGTTTTGAATGATCTAATGTTTTGCAACACAGAAGAGAAGACGGCGTATCAAAACTTTTCACATTCAAATAAAAACCTATTATTTTTTTAATTCTGAAAATGTATTCCAGAATCGAGCTTTATTTTAAGTTTTTATATTCATAAAAAAAGCCTTTTAATCTTAACATAGACAAATACTATTAACTTAACAGTGATTTAACAGATTCTTAACAGCATTGTGACTAACGATATGTATAATTTGTAAGGGTTGAAAGTTTATAAAAAAAATTAACGAAATCAAAATACCTTAAGTTCTATATCATTTTAATGAAGTTGTTATGTTATTCAAATGAGCAACTCAACTAGTTAAAGCCTATTTTCCATGCGCTATTCTTGAAATTGCCCTTTCGTTTTTGGGATTTTTGTAAGACCCAAATGTTTAAAATAAAATTCCTTAAATGAATGGGTATCTTTCTGTGCAATAATAAAAAAATATATAGAATTATAAAGGATTTTAAAGCTGAAAGGATTCGATTTAGTAATCGTCATGAAATTAAATGCGTACATATGATCTACTTGCTAAACATTTTCTTTCAACCAAAATTGAACGAGGCTGTACCAGTGGTCGTGGAACTTTTTATATACACGGAATACTTGTTTGTAAACGTAGCAAAGATCTATATCCTTAAGCAAAAATTAACCAAAGTACAAGAGTGTACATTGGGGTAGTTTTCGAACTCCAGGCATACAACCCTCTTGAGCCTTTAATTCTAATCCAAACTCAAAACTTTTTTGTAAAAATACTCACTGAAGAAGCAGTCTACGAGATTAGATTTTGAAAAAGATTATTAACCCCCCGACTAGAAATTAGTTCAGATATTTCGGATTATTAACAGACATTCTCTAATATGGTCATCTGACCAGTTCCTAATCAGGGTACAGTACCTTATTCCTTGATCTGGTAATATAATCTGATCTTCATCAGAATACAATACTCAAAACCTTACAAGAATTCAGTCAGGATCGTGTCCAATGTTCTCAACTTAATCGTAATACGAAATTTAGTTTTCTTTCATATCTGGTCCGTATGTAATATTCCCTATTCAAAATTTTACAAAGAATTTAGTGATTCTTCAAATATTCAATACAATAACTACTTAAAATGTTCAATAAATTTACAATAAAATCGTAATATTCATTCAATTATTTAGTAGCATTTAAAAAACACCAAAAATTATCTGATTCTTATCACTATATTATTTACTTTTCAGATCAGGATCTAAGCAGATATCCTGATCACCAATTGTTTCTATAACCTTACCCGTTTCTGAAAACAATTTGTGATTCTGATTTCATATGAGGTGTGATGATTATTGTCATTATCGTATTCGAAAGCCCGACCCGTTTCGGATCGTACTTCAGGTAAATCTGATCCGGATCGGATCGATCCTTTTGTGAGCTTATTTCTTTCCTTTGGTGTTGACTCATGCATTTGGCGAATTTATTTGAATGATATTCCTAAACATTTATGCAAAATTATTAAACTTTTTGTTTAATGCACCGAAAAAATCAGAAATACGCCCTATTCGCTTCCGAGGGCAGTGTACCTATTCAAAAAAGATATACGCAAAAATCATGTGTTCCATATGCGTTGAAGGGCAAAATAATTTGTTTTTCAAAATCGGTCTTTGTGGATCTTCATCAATCTACAAAAATTTTTAAAGAGTTTTAAAAAAAAAATTATAAATCGCTTAAGAATTGTAGAATTTGGGGGGTTCGAACCTGAAGGTGGCAAATCGGCACAGCGAGTAGTAGTCGGGGGACCTCATAACCTCATAAACACAAATAATTGTAAAATTCAATATCGTACGTATGCTTGTTATAATGTATATGTGAGCCAAAAACTAACAAAAATGTACAAGTGGGCGTGGTACTTTTTGTACAAAAAAAAAGAAAGCTCGAACGTTATAATATATTACAATAAATGAAATTGAAATGAGTAGTTTTAACAGAAATTAGATGCTGCTTGTTTTAAGATTTCACACAATTAAACTATTAGTGGCCGTGGCAACTGCCATACATACAAAAAGTTGGTAAACTATTACTGCAAACGCTATAAAATTTAGCTCAAAGGTTATTGTTGATGTCGTAAGTTTTCACTGAACCAAAATTGTGATAAATTAATTTGTGGGCGTGGTAGCTTCCTTACAATAAAATTAAGTTAAACACTTACTGTGTAAACAAACCTAATGAAGTACGGTTCAGGTTTGAACAAAAGTTAGCGAGTTTTCACCAGTGGGCATGATACCTAGGTTATGTGACGCTACATTTCTTTACCACCTAATCAAATGTTAGTTTCTTGGAAACTCAAAAAAAAAAAAAAACATACCACTTGAAAAACTTTACGCATTTTCTTCAGTTAAAAAAAATGCTATTTAATTAGTTATACA
Organism: Tricholauxania praeusta; assembly: GCA_949775025.1. Lineage (NCBI taxonomy): Eukaryota > Metazoa > Arthropoda > Insecta > Diptera > Lauxaniidae > Tricholauxania > Tricholauxania praeusta. Next base: position 140,050,581 of record OX459028.1, on the reverse strand, counting down.
AACGACTAAACAAAGTAAATAAAATTTTGCAGCCTCAGGCTATAGAAATCTAAAGTAAAAGAAAAATTCCACATCAAGCAAATATCGCACATTCGCATGTGCTGCACGCAGCAGTTGCTGCTGCTAATTTTTGTGACTGTGGCAACTTCGTTGAGGCGCACAGCAGGAGCACACAAAGTGTTGTCACTGTCTACGGGTTAACGTTGGTTATGGCGAAGTAGTAGGGGCGTGGGGGGAAAGCGTTAGCAAACGCCGACAGCTTATGAAAAAAAGGCGCTAAAGTCGCAAAGAATGGCAATGGAAATTATGTTTATGCCATTGTTTTGCAGTCAAAGAAGCTGCAAATGCAGACGGATAGCTTAAAGTTGGAAATGGAATACTCAAGAAAATGTTAGTAAACATTAAAAATAAATAAAAAGGTAAACAACTGCTAGGGCATCTCCACAACATTGTGGCCAATTTTAAAAATTTGAGTTAAAAGTTACGGGCAGCACTTTTTTTTGCACTGCTGAAAAAATGAAAATTTTGCTCAAAAGTTTTTCACAAAAAAGTTTTGACCAGAACTTGATAAAAAATATGCGCCTAAACATAGGCAAGACATTTTTATAAATTTTGCTTCCTATCTTTTAATGCGGCAGTAATAAATTTTGATACTGCTACATTGCATAGTTTTAGGCTGTTGTTTAAAACATATTTCAATAAAAACTAAAGAGAGTTAAACTTGAAAGAAAATTATCTTAATATTTGAAAATTTCGTCAAACTATTGCTGCACTGATAGCGGATTTTGTCTATCTAAATTAGTACTCTTCACAGTTGGACTTGAATTTAACTGGTTGTTTAAGTTTTCTTATATGACATAGCTAAATAATTGTCCAGAGGCAATAATACCCACTACAACATTGGTGTGGAATACCACAACAAAGTAACCAAATCAAACAAGCGACGACGAGTACAATTAACCAACAACCAGCATCCAATGGTTGTTGGTGGCCTACCGCGCGACGCCTAAAGCGCCAATGCAAATGTTCGTAGATACAAAATGTTTTTTCCATTTCGGTTTTTTTTTCTTTTTTCTTTTAAGGATACAATTTACACGGCAGTAGTTTGTCCTGAGATGGGGAAGGAAAAATAAATAAATAAAAAAAAACCTATAAAATAAAGTGTAAAGCAGCGTAGTGAGAGCCTCCACATCAAGGAAGGTCGCTTTTATGGCGCTCATAGGTTCTACTTTGGATAAAAGCCGCCGCGTAGTGTGAAGTTGTGCTGCAACATGGTAGACATTTGCTAGAGGTATTGCCATTTTTTCATTTTCTAGGTATGAGTATCGATACTCGAGAGTTTTCAATTCTTCGCTTTATTTTCCAGAGCCAATGATATGAATATCGCTTGAAAGGTATTTTTTTAAGCACTTTAGCTTTTCACAATAAGTAAACTATCAAAATCGCATATGGGCATTTCTCTCATGTTGAACGGGACGGAAGTACACTTTTAAAGTGGAATAAAAGTCAAAGTAAAACACTTTTATTTTTTTCTGTTTGTTTAAGAAATAGCCCTTTAGTAGTAGTGGTAAAGTTGATGCCATACGTAATACTGGTTCCAAGATAGAGGCAATTAATAAGCCATTCGAACGGGACAAAAAACTGAAGTGTTTTTCATGGCCATCTATAGAAAAGCAGAAGTCAGCGAAACCTGGCAACATTTTTTAATGCGACTAATTTTAAAATGTTAAGGAGTAATGTAACTATTTAATAGATTTCGTTTGATTGAAAAATCTTATTTACTTTTTTTTTACAAGCTATAATAATCCATTCGAACGGGACATTCGAACGGGACACATTTTTCCGTTTATGTTCACTTGGGCATTTTTCCAAAACGATTTTTATATTTATGTAAATAATATTATTTAAGATATATACAGTAATTAATAAAACAAATTTAATGTTTATATTTATCAAATCAATTAGTGAGATAAATTTTAACAAAAAAAAAAAAGAGAAAGGAGTAGATATTTTTCTTAAAAAAATATAAAACTTGTCTTTTTGCTGTTAAAACGTTTTTCCTGCAAGTGGCGTCGCACCGCCCACTAAAAAAAAATACATTTTTACTCAAGTTTCAATCTATCTATATACCAAATTTCATCAAAATCGATGCAGTGGCACAGCCGTGATACCGTTTTCAACCATTTGGAGCAATGCCACGCCCACTTAAAGGACTTAGAGTCTCTGCTAACCTTTTTTATGGAACATTCTATCTCCTAACCAAATTTAATTTAAATCGGTCCATTAGTTTAGCCGTGGAAACGTTTTTTCCCGTTAGGGGCGTGGCACCGCCTACTATTGAAAAAAAAACTATACATGTCTCTTCTTCTCTTCACAACCTTTCCAACAAAAAAAAAAAAAATGCGATTATATTCTGCTATGGCTGTGAAAAAGTGGTTTTACCGTTTTGAACTGGTTTTTACCGGTTGGCCTTTTGGCGGAAATGCCCATATCGTCACCTCAGAGTGTAAGTGTCCTATCGCACTTTTTGACAAAATTTATTTAACACGCCAACTTACTTAAGAAAATACGCATTTTCCTTTGATGTTATCGAAATTTGGCTACCTCTTCCCGTTCCAAAGATCTCAGCATGCGTTATGTCCTAACTGCAGCTTTCAAAATAAAATCTCGGAGTGCAAATGTCCAAACTGCTGTTTTTGCCTTTGAAGTCACATTAAATAGTAAACAATCGCTCTCAGATCAAAAGTGAGAATGGACTTTTGTAAGAGTGCGCAAAAGGTATCCCCGGCGGTAATTTGGCCTCGTTTCAAGATAAAAAAATGTTACTTTCTTATATCTGTTTAGGCCTCATTTGATGAAAATAACAATTATTCCACCAATTGATGACTTGTGACTTATTCAATTATGTACTTACTTACTTACTTGGGTGGCCATAACAACCCGTTACCGGGTTACGGCCAACCTCAAAAGCTCTCTCCAGGCGCCTCTGCTTTGCGCGCGCCTTCTCCAATCATTCACACCAAGCGTGGATAAGGTTTCCTCGGCTTGGTCTTTCCATCGGAGGCATGGTCTTCCTCTTCGTCGTCGCCCAGCGGCTTCCGCATCAAACACCTTTTTCGCCGGAGCTTCTTCGTCCATACGCACAACATGTCCCAGCCAGCGCAGACGTTGGATAGTGATGCGCTTGACTATGTCAATGTCAGCGTAGAGCTCGTACAGTTCGTGGTTCATTCGAATACGGTAGTCGTCGCCGACGTGAACAGGACCGAAGATTTTGCGAAGAATTTTTCTCTCAAACACCTCAAGCGTGGCTGCATCAGTCTGCGACACAACCCATGCTTCTGCGCCGTAAAGTAGCACGGGTAAGATGAGCGTCTTGTAGAGTGTCAGTTTTCTCGGGCGAGAGAGGTCCCTACTAGTCAATTGCTTACTGAGACCATAGTAACACCTATTAGCAAGAGTTAGTCTTCGCTTTATCTCCAGGCTGACATCGTTTTGAGTGTTCACGGCGGTGCCAAGATAGGTGAATTCCTTGACAACCTCGAAAGTATAGTTGTTCGCAGTAACAAAGGATCCAATACACCGCGTCTCCCTGTTTGTGGACAGCATATACTTTGTTTTGCCCTCGTTCACCGTCAAACCCACTTTCGCTGACTCTTTTTCAATAGCAGAGAACGCAGCAGTAACATCTCGCTTACAACGTCCAATGATATCAATATCATCGGCATATGCAAGGAGCTGGACACTTTTGTAGAAAATAGTGCCACACTGGCTCTTCGCAATACCCCTTCCATCACAAAGTTGAAGAGGTTGCAGGATAATAGATCGCCCTGTCTGAAACCTCGTTCGGTATCAAATGGTTCGGAGAGGTCCCTTCCTACTCTAACGGAGCTGCCTGTGTTGCTCAACGTCATTCTGCAAAGCCGCACCAGCTTCGCAGGTATACCGAACTCAGACATGGTGGCATACAGGCAATCCCGTATCGGGCTATCGAAAGCTGCTTTAAAATCGATAAAGAGATGATGGGTATCGATCTGTTTTTCGTGGGTTTTTTCCAGGATTTGACGTAGTGTGAAGATCTGGTCTATGGTGGACTTACCAGGTCTAAAGCCGCACTGATAAGGCCCAATCAGTGTGTTGGCAAACGGCTTAAGTCTTTCACACAGTACAGTCGACAGGCCCTTGTAAGAGATGGCAAGAAGACTGATTCCCCGGTAGTTAGCGCAGATTGTCGGGTCACCTTTCTTCAGTACAGGACAAAGGACACTGAGATTCCAATCGTCGGGCATACTTTCTACTAGCCATATTTTGCAGATGAGTTGATGCATACACCCTATCAGCTCATCGCCGCCGGTCTTGAACAATTCAGCAGGCAGGCCATCGGCACCAGCCGCTTTGTTGTTCTTAAGTCGTTGGATCACAACTCGTACCGCGTCATGGCTAGGTGATGGTACGTCCACACCATCGTCGTTGATTGGTGGCATCGGGTTAATTTCCCCAAAGGCGGGATTGGTGGAGTCATCGCCAGCAAGCAGCTTGGAAAAGTGTTCCCTCCAATTTTTCCCTCCCTATTCAATTATGTAACTTATAAAATTATTATATTTTATTTTTTGCATACAGCACCCTCTGTGAACAGATTTTTGAAGTACTAATAGCTTTATTATACTCTTCTTGATAATATGAAAACAACGATATTTCGTTTGTCAAAATCGGCTCAGTAGTTTAGAAGTTTTGGTCTAAAATATAACAATAGCATGAGCGTGCCGTGAACGTTAGCACTACGCGTGACGTAGCCAACACACTTAAGAATAGACTTTTCTACATACCCGTTTTCCTATGCTCCCCATCAAATATGTTTACGAATAGAAAAAGAAGACTTTTTGTGTGTTTTGGATCAAACGTAATATACCTTTTACGTGGAGTTTTAGAATGCAAATGTCCTAACTCAAACAAATCCGAATAATTTTAAATACAGAAAAATCAAAGGTAAGTTTCAATAATTTTTTTTCAAATACCGTATAGGTTATTACAGAGAGGCAAAATAATAAAAAAACAAACATTAATAAACAAACCTTAAATAACAAAACGCAGAGTAAATAACTTTAAAACGCTGTTTTCTCAGTTTCATGTTTTTGCTGATAGGACACTTACACTTTGAGGTGACGATATGTACTTCTACTTTACTGAATTCCTTTCAAAAAAGTATCAGAATGAAACATTTCTATAACATTTTGATCAAAACGGTACATTTCCAAAAATGTATATACATCAAAAGAAAATATTTCTATTTTCTAGAAAATCTTCAAAAAGGCAGCAAAACAAAAAATATTTATCAAAAAGAAACATTTCCATATTGAAAAATTCTTTAAAAACATCAAAACGAAACATTTCTATCTTATAAAGTTCCTTTAGAAAGCCATCAAAAGGAATCATTTACATAACATTTTCAACAAAATGGAATTTTTTCCAAAAATTTACATCAAAACAAAATATTTTCATTTTCTAAAATTTTTCCAAATCAAACACAGCCTTTTCAACAAAGTTTTCCATTTCTTAAAATTCTTTTAAAAATATATCAAAACGGAACATTTCCATAACATTTTCATCAAAATGGAACATTTACAAAAATGCATATCATAACAATATACATATTTCCACTTTAGAAAATTCCTTCAAAAATATATCAAATTCATAACATTTCCTCAAAATGTAACATTTCCAAAAAGGTTTATCAAAATGTAACATTTCCAAAAAAGTCTATCAAAATAAAACCTTTTCATTTTATAAAGATTTTATAAACGTAAACTAAAATATATAAAAACATTCCAATGTCAGAAACACAGCCGACGCTACGAAATTTTAGGAAATCTATCATACAAAATTTATTTTTATCTTCCCCTCTAAAATGTGGATATATTCCGTTTTGATCGCCCAGTTCTCAGATCATCTGTAAAATATATTTTGCATGAAGGAAAACCATATTTTATATACATAGGTCAGGACAGGACAGCCTAATGATGAATTCTACTAAGAATTAAAGGTATAGACATAATAGTTGGAAGAAATAGAAAATTCTTTTGCTGTGTGTAAATTTCAACAAAAGAAAAATCACCCAAAATTGGAATGACAACTCAAAGAAAAGTTTTTCAGAAAAAGTTCAAATTCAATAATTTTTCATATGAAGTATCGATACTTCTTAGACAAAACTAACTATATATCTTGATGCTGCCCGTAAGCATTGCTTGCACTCCCTTCGACATCAACATTGAACAAACAAATGCAACATGGCAGTAAACTAAAGCAGCTGACAGCTTAAAATGCCTCACAGTTACCGCGTGTGGCAGCTTCGTGCATTTCCGTTCGCCCCAAAAATCTGCACTGGACATTGAAGCAGCAAATAAACGAGTCAGACAGCCAGGTACATAGGCACTTAAGTCAACACGAAGCGCCGTCAAAAGACACACAAAAGCCACTCTGGCTTGTACACTATGAGATCCTGACTTTATTTACGCTTGCAGTTTAATTCGATTTCAATTGACGCGCACTAATGGCATGTGACTTTAAGAGATATTTTCTAAATTTTTTTTTTCAATATTGAATGAAATATAAAATCAAGGAATTTACAATGAAACATTGTGTACAATAAAAATAATAATAAATAACATTCTGTAAAAATTTCAACTTGACCTACCCACTTGGTCTGTAACGTTCCGTAAGCGTTTCAGAAATCTTTCACACAAAATCTAACAAAGTTTCAGTTACGTTTCAGAAATCTTTCAGTTCCGTTTCAGAAACCTCTCTGTAGTGTGTCAATTTCCGCCTTTTAATTTCACTTGATCTAGTCACTAGATTCTAGTGTATTACAGAAACCTTATAAGCTTACACTTTTTATTAAAAAATCGCTAAGATGTAATAGAGCTAAAAAGCTCAATTAAAGCTACTATAGTCGCCACATGGGACATGTGTCCTGCAGAGTGTAAGAAAATGTATATTTTTTGAACTACTTGAATTTTGTGTAGCCAACTTTATGCGCCAGTCATAAATGTAAAATTCCGCTAAATACTCCAGCTATTTTCCAAAAGAAAGCATATTTTTATATCCTCACTAACACGAAGGCGATAAAATTTCATTAGCCATTTATAAATTAGTATTTATTGTCACTTTAATCGATCGTGTTGTAATAAAATCGAAAAAAAATATCACTCCAGAGAGCATTGCCAATCGATTTTGTGGTGTGATATGATCAAATCAACGAACCACCCAAACAAACTGCATTTGCAGCTAATTAATAGCTCGTAATTTTTTATAGCCACGGCAACAATGAGTGTCAATCGTGGCGCACCACCATTATGATTTTCTACTTTTAGCCAACACTTGTGGCAGCAACAGCAACGGCAATAATCAACTGCAATTTAAGAAATTTTTAAAGGCTTAATAAAGAAATCTCAATTTATTGAGTCGCCAATCGGGGGCCAGCATGACGAATTCAAAAGAACGCCTCTGCAAAATGCAACGTGAAAAAATTCATAAAAAAAAGAAGCCAAAGATATTAAATGAAAATGAAAATGAAAACATCAAAAAGGCATTTTAATTCATTCAGAAAAATACATACACGTCGTCGTCGTCGTTGTCGTCATAGTTGCACTTGCATACGAAATAGTGATGTTGGAAGTGGTTGAAGATTTCAGTGGAGACCAATTTTTTTTTTCTTAAATTTTCATGAAGCGAATTTAAAGATAAATCCGCAAAAGTGTCATTTATATGTTCCTGTATCTATACATCTGTGAATTTGCATCTGTAGCTGTGTAAGTGCATTAAAAAATGGGCCAAAAAGCAACTTTTCTGAATTTGAATTTGTAATGCATAATATCTTGTCCAGATATGTTTGCTTAAGAAACATCATTAACCGATTTGTAAATTTACATGAATATCAGAGCTTACTAATGACTGAAAGTTAGATGACATTAATATATAATATCTAAAAAAAAATATACTGCAAAAATTTCAGCTTGACCTACCCTCTTGTCGTGTAACGTTTCGTAAACGTTTCAGTAACCTTTCACATAAAATCTCACAAAGCTTCAGTTAGGATAGGTTAAAAGGCACGTTTGCATATGCAAGTTTCACTCGGAGGAAGTTTGTTCATTGTGATACCCATATACAGTGAAATTCCCCATAACCGGACACCCACCGTCGCAGTATTTTTGTCCGATTATTGGTGCGTCCGGCTATCGGAATTAATTTTGTATGGAAAAGTTAGTGAGTGTCGCTGAAATATGTCCGGTTATGGGGGCTGTCCGGTTATGGGGGCTGTCCGTAATGGGGAATTTCACTGTACATATATGTATAGTTCCCTCCTTTCTCCCTAAAAATCTCATTGACTGGGCGTTAACCACCCAGAAGTCTTGGTGAAGTTGAGAATGCTAATAAGCTCCAACTTGGCTAGTTCCTCAAGACCAACAGAGAACACAGAACGAAAATATTTTTAACGCTTCCCACTAGCCCCGGGCATTCGCAGAGTAGATGCCTCATTCTCTTCTTCGTGTCCACAACTCCTGCAGAAATATTTTCCTGAAAAGGGGCACCATATTTGGTGACCATAGGGCCATATAGGCCAATAACATAGTGACCCGTCAAAACTCCTACAATAGTTATTAACTCTACTCTGCTGTACTTTAAGGCAGTTTGTGTCCTTTCAAGATTCAGTTTAGACCATGTGTTTTGAGACGTTGTACATTCGGCGGTAAGGTTCCACCTGCTGCACGTTTGTAAAAAGTTTCAGAAATCTTTCAGTTACGTTTCAGAAATCTTTCAGTTATGTTTCAGAAACCTCTCTGTAATGTGTCAATGTCAACCTTTTAATTTCACTTGAAACGTTACAAAAATCTTGTAAGCTTAAGAGAAGGGAAGTGCGTTATTTGAAATTTTTTGGCTTTTTTTATCCGCATTGATACTTATATAGATATTAATATCTACTATTTTTTGTGACGTTTCTTGATTTATAATTGACAATGATTATACAAAACTATGCTTAACAGAGAACAACCCTTTCACAATTGCAGCCGACTGGCCTACTGGTCGACCAAAAAAAAAAGTCATCTTTATTTATTTTTGTCATCTACAACTCGAAGCATCTTTTGATCCTTTTTTGCAATTACAAGTGGTGCTGGTCACCTTAACAAATCTAAATTTCACATTCTACCACAAAATCAAACATTACCAATGGGTTCCGATATAGTAGTTTTTTTTTAATTAAAAAACTTTTATTTTCTAGACTATTAATGGGATAATTTAAGCGACAGAAACCGGTACCCACTTAGCGACACATTTTCAACATCTCCAATGTATAGTCAAAAAGATTTGCAGCAACTTTCGTTTTCATTGACAGTGCTGCAACCAACAGAAAAACGAAAGATATTTGTTTACTTAATAACGGGTGGGCGAATTGAATTATTAATATTTATTTCAACTTAATTCTATACACACGCACAATTTAAATTTTATATGCAGTTTTGATTTATCAAACACGCTGACGACGTTGACCAAGTCTCAAATGTTTGAGGAGACGTGTTAAAAAATTGATCATTAAGATTAAGACATTTGGTACATCTTCATTATACCTTGTTATATAACTAATGCATATAATAAAAAACGAAAGTTTGAATCTCGAAATTTTAAATTTAAATATTTTGTTAAATTGCGTGGGCGTGTCCATACAAATTTGCGTTGAAAATTTGAATGCAAAAAACTGCAATGTTGTTTCTAACAGATATCACAGCGCCTATAGCATAACATTAACATTTTGCTGTTAACATTCTGTTAAGACAAATGGTTTGTGTCACTGTTAAGCATATTTTTCAATAAATGCTAAATACCATGAAAATACTTGCAGCCAATGTTTTAAGACTATTTTAATTCTTTGTTTGCGTATATGGGTGTCCCAAAAGTCATGCCTGAAGAAATTTTGACAGAAAACACAGGCTTTTGATTAAAAATTGTGATTTTTTTTTATTTATTCATAAAGTATATAGCATAGGTTATGCTATTGCCTGATGAGCCTGCAGCTCAAAATCCACACCAAACAGTGACACAATGTGGATGAATTTTTCAAATGCGACAATTTTCATTTCATTTCTTTATTACGATTTTGAATTACATTTCCTTACAGCATAAAATCACAAATGTTTATAATAATAATTGATTAATGAAAAATAAGCTTATACATAAAATTAAAATATATTAAGATTAAATACTAATTTTTTAAAAGAGTCTTTAGACATAGAAAAATCAAATTCATTTATGAATGACAATCTATTGAATAATGAGAGAGCTCTTAATATAGACTATGTCATAAATAATTATTAAGGACATCATAACCTTCCGCCTAGATTCAAAGGTATTTGTGGCCAAAAGCAGGCAACGTGAATTATATGATGGCCTTGAATCACCAAAATTCAAAGGACGTAATGCAAATCTAGAAAAACCTATCTGAATTCGTTCAATTCTAGCACAATGATTTGCATAAAACGGATTCCAAACAAAAGAGGCATATTCCAATCTAGATCTTACAAATGCAAAGTAAAGGCCCTTAATGGTATGTGGATCCATAAAATTGGAGCTGTGTCTACGAACAAAAGCCAACATTGCATAATCTTTAGGGATGAGAAAATTCAAATGCTCAATAAATGTATACTAAGCATCGAAAACTATGCCCAAGAACTTTACCCTGAATTGCGAAACAACAATCAAGTATATTATTTGATTTTGCAAATGTGCAGTGAAACCATTTCCCAATTTTTAAAGGTAACTCATTAAGTATACTCCAGTTACTCACATTAGACAAGTCACTTTAACATCACCTACATTCCGTATACGACTGAATTTAAGATTTAAGATCATCTGCGTAAAGCAAAAATTTTGAGCTCTGAAAGCAATAATGAATATATATTCATGAACAAAATAAAGAACAGAGGTCCAGTAGGATACAACCCTGACTTACTCCAGACGACGCTACAAAACTATAAGATTTAGTATTATTAACAAATACAACACACAGTCTATTACTCAGATAGGATTTAACCCAATCCATGAAATCCAATTAGTTTAAATTAGCAATTAAAGCACTATGCTTAACCTTATCAAAGGCTTTTGCGAAATCAGCATAGAGCACATCCACTTGATAGCCAAGTTCAAAAGAGGATACACAATAATTAGAAAATAATGAAAGATTTGTTATTGTGGATCGACCAGATACAAAACCATGTTGCTCTGGCCAAATATGACCCTTAATTAGAAAGTAAAGCTTATCTTTTATAATGCTTTCAAATAATTTAGAGACAATTGTTAGTTTAGAAATAAGACGATAATTCGCGACATTATTTTGAAGCACATTTTTGAAAATACTTACATGCTACCTTCCAGGGCTCAATAAGAGCTCCGGAGTTTAAAGATTTATTGAAAATCAGACACAGTGGCTTACATAAAGCCTGAGCACATTTTAATAATACTATAGAGGATATACGAATATTTGAGTAATAACGATACCATCAAGTTGAAAATGTGCCTCATCGCTAAAGATGATTTTGTTGGAAAAATTAGCATTCACTTATTGTTGTTCATTTCAACGATCTCTCTTCGCAGTCTATGGTGGTCAATAGGCTTCAGTTCTTGAGTCAACCTATCATGAGAATACACTGTAGAGAACTTCTCAAAATATCCAATTCATGTACCGAATTTATATACCTGAACTCTTAGTAATACTCTCGTGGACTGCTGGAAAGATTTGTATTGAACGGATGGCCAGTTTGTCTACGATCACTAATTGATTCCCTGATTCCTTTTCCTTAATACGCTCTGATATTGAAATTCAGAAAAATTATTTAAAATGGTCAAACATGATGTGGTCCCCTTTAGCTCGGAGCAGTAGTCCCCTCAAGAACTACCATAATCCAGCACTGCTAAATGGACTGATCTCGAGACAAGAACTAAGGCACAATTTTGACTTTTTTTCTTATGCAGCACTCCAGAGCAGGCAGCTGTCAATTATAACATCCATTCGTAGAGAGGCAAAGTTGTCGCATATGGCAAGGAGCATTTTGATATGACTCAGAAGTAGCCAGTAGGACAGTCAATAGTGAACGCTAAAAACGATTATTTTTGGCATGAAATCGAAGACATTGTGATGGCAGATATGTGGTTTCAGCAGGACGCATACACTTGCTACACACCGAGTGCAAAGTCTCTTTCTTTTTTTTTTTTGTTGGTTTGCGGAAAAAGATCGCAGATCGCACTACTTTACGTTTTAGTGACACCAACTGTCCGCCAAATTCATGTGAATTAATGCCGTTGGACTTGTTATTGTAAGATTACGCTTTAAGTGGTGGTAACTAGCAAATGAGTTCGAAACGTTAAAGCATCAAAAAACAAATATCACTCAAGGTATAGCCAAGATACCGTCCAGAATTTTCAAAAAAATCATTAAAGATATCTTTGAAAAGAATCGACTAGTGGAATGGTTCAGAGGCGGTCATTCGTTTGATATTGCTATTCATAAATAATGAAATATAGGGTGTTTTTTTTAAGCTTGATTTTTAACATAACTCATTAAATTTCATTAAATAGCCATTTAAGTGTGTTATATTCTGAAATTAGTTTTTAAACACAACTTTGGGCATATGCCCCCACGGCTGGATTTGATGAATGTCATTCGAGAGGAAAAGTTTTCAACGAATTTTTCATGCATTTGTGGTCGTATGTGCGTTCGTTTGTCAGCGAAGACTAGCAACTTTACGTATCCCTAAAGAAAATATTCAAGAGGCGTAAAACCACAAGATCTTGGAGTCCAATTTACAGATCTATTACAAGAAATTATGCGTTCATCGAATGTTTCCTTCAATAACTTGATTGTTTCATTTGCTGCATGGCACATAGCCTCATGCTGCTGGAACTAACATGAAAAATGTCATCAAAAAAGACTCTATAGTGGCGACTATCGTTGACTGTGACAGGCTGATTAGCCTTATTTTTAAAAAAATATGGCCCACAGACCGCACCAAACTGTGCATTTTTCGGGATGTAATGGCTTTTCGATACCCTCAGGCTTTTCGATATTTTCATGTGGTTTATCTTTGCTCCAAATGCAATAATATTCTTAATATACCTATTGAGCCAAAAAGAAGCCTCATTGCTGAACAAAATTTTTCGATAAAACTGTGGATTTGGGTGTATTGACTGAAATTTCGACGCAAACGTTGGTCATTTGGCTTCAGTTCATGCACGACTGAGATCTTCTTGTAAAAAAGATCTTTGCGTAAAATTTTCTAAATAGACAAAGATCCAGTTGTTGTAAGCGAGGTCGAATCAATACGTTTGGATCTATCATACTTCAACATTCTCCTAAACGGATGCAATATTCTCTTCAGCACACACTCTTCTTATGCGGCTCGGTGCCAAAATGTTGTGCGAAAACGGCCAACAATACGGCAAATCAGATGATTGATGATGTCGGGTGTAATGTGGTGCAAGTGCTCTATAAGTTTGGTGCACAGAGCTATAATTTTGTGATCAAATTTCAAAAGAGTTCCTCAATGCCAAGACTTGTGCGTTGAACATATTTTTGTACCGCCGTGTATTACATGCAATGCATAATTTTTAATTAAAAGTATTAAGCTGCAATTACATAAAACAAAAGTCTCATGTTTAGCCTACATTTTCAGTGATCGTGTGCATTTATACTTCCACATTTTACTGCACACTCTAGCTGTTACATACGCTGTTATTGTTGTTGTTGTTGTTTTTTAGATTTAATTTTTAATTACATATTGTAAATATTTTATGTAACAACGAACGCATCAATTAAATTTAATTCATAATTTCACGCACTCTGGCTTTGTCTACCTTCGAAGAAGTATTATGAATGAACAACAAAATTTTTTTTTTCACGACATAGCACCTTTGCAATTAACGTGTCTTGCCGCACAGAACGTTGGCAAAATAAAAAAAAAAGAAATATGAAAATTATGAGAAATGTTTTAACAACATGAAATACTAAAAAATTGCAGTGCAGAAACGTAAATGTGTTAAATAACTGTAGAAAAATGTTTTATTGTGGGACTTGGACAAATTGATAAAAATTGCACTTTATGTACATAATGTGGAAAAGTCATGATAGAAATACTTGCATTAGTAGCTTAAATGGCATACACTCAAAAAAAAAAAATAGCAGGTACTAGCGCATCAATGTTATTTCTATAAGAAAGCTTACTTTTCGAGAAATAATTAAAAAAATTGAATATTGCTTGGAATGATCATAAATTGAAGTTATTTTTGGATAGTTGACATAGCAAGCATTTCAAAAGTGCGTCATTACAACAAGTGACTGATGCAACATCATAGTTGTGATTCAAAGTGTTTTTTTAGATAAGTTTCGGTTTTGCAATTTCCTCTGAAGTCACTCCGAATTAGTCAGTAGAGTTATGATTAATTTAAAAGGCAAAATACATTGTCGACCAGTGTGAGATACGATTTTAATATAAATGTTAGACTATGCCTATGTACATATATTATACTAGAGTGCTTTTTGAAATGGAGTATTTTTTTTTTTTGAATTTAAAGGAAAAATCTTGCAAGAATCTCATAAAATATTCTCAACAAAATGTGAGCTTGATATCTTTGTATGGAAAAAATAAAATTTCAGTTTGAACTCGTTAACTCAGCAAAAAAAATTCTAAAATTTTTTGAATAAAAACACCATGAAGCCGATATTTCCAGCTTTAAGAATCTGTTTTATATATAACAATATCTTTACATTTGCAAAAGTTACAGCTGTTTGAAAAAAGTGCCTATTCTGATAATTTAATAAATGTTACTCATACGACCTGTTATCATAAAATATTGTGTGCAGTTGATCAAACTGATTATATGGTGAAACTAAATCGGATATTTAAAGCACTCTATTACGTTAGATTTTTAAAAAATTTGAGCCTTAAATGCTAAAATTTACATATTTTTATTTTTATTATTTGTAAATCATACATTTAACTCATATGTGAAAAATGTGATCTTTACTGCTTTATGAAAAAGAGTATTTTTTCAAAAGTCAGTTACTTTTGCAAATATTAAGCCATTGCTATAAATGAAATGGTTTCTTAAAGCTAAAAATATGATTTCTAAGAAATTGTTATCTACAAAATTTTTAAGTTTTTTTTAGCTGAGTCATATGTGAGTTAAAATTTAAACTTAACATTTTTCTACATAAAATCTCATACAATAATTTAACCAATTTAGGGCATTTGTTAAACTTGAGTTATCAAAAATAAATTTTGCTGTTGGTTTTTTTTTTGTTTTTTTGCAAGATTCCTAGGGAACGCTGGCCTTTAAATTCTAAAGAAATTTTTTAAGAATTACATACCCTAACATTAGAGTACATATTTAGAGTGATACAAAAAATTATTTAATTTTAATTTGATTCCTTAAAAATCAGTTAAGTTTTCTATGACGCCAATTCAGAGCTGTAATTATTTTAAAAATCTCGTTAGAAAAATGTTTCGCTGACTACTTCTGAGCATTATCTTGAATGAAAATTTTTCCGAAAATTTTGAAAATCCTGCTTGTACTACTTCAGATAACTGACCAATCGAAAACATTGCTTGAGCAACAATATCTGGTCTATTCATATATTTAAAGTTTATGCATCATGGTGGTTATACAGAACCATGAACACTTACTTATGGGAAAATGTTCAGCATTTTCACTGAGCATCAATTTTACAAAAATTTCTCAAATTCTTGCGTCACAGATGAGCTCGCAAGACAAGCGAAAGCTCGTCAGCTAAAGGAGTGCACTCGAGACGAAAAAGCGCTTTCGAGCTTAACGGGCGCTGACGGGCCAAAAGGGCGATGTCGGGCCACATGAGTGCTCTTTATTCATCTCTATCTTTATTTTTAATTTTATTATTTTGAAATTCGCACACTGGTGAAAAACACAATAAAAACATCTCTAAAAACACTTCTTTTTACAAAATGTAACATCTGTTGAAAATTTTACCAGATCGTCAATTTACTACCCGAAATTGTATTAAATCTAAGAAAAAATAGTTCCATTTTTTTTTTTAAATATTACAAACAATAGTTGTACATAAGCAATAAAAGCCAATTTTTCACATGATCTGAAGCAAACTTACAGCGTATTACCATTAATAGCGTTTAACAGAAACATAACAGTGGTAAGTTCGTTGCTTGAGTCTTTTAGAAAAAAAATATAATTTTATAAGTATTTTATAAATATTTCTTAAGCATTTTGATTAAGTTAAATATCCTGTTGGGAAATTTTTTCGTTATATACAGTAGAGCCTCTGTAAATCGAAGTTGAAGGGAGACGCCGAAAAATTCGAGTTATAGAGTTTTCGACTTATGGAGGACTTCGACTGAAGCGAATTTTGTCAGCAAATGTTCGGCATGCAGAGGTTAAGATTTATTCCAACTAATTTTGAGTTAGAGAGGTGAAATAAACAAAAATCCTAGCTATTGAGGTATTAAACATTGGTGTGTATTGCAGTAGGACCAAACTATTTCTGATAATTTTTCAATCGACAGCAATAAAATAACTTCGCTAAAGTTGAAATGAAATCACGTGTTAACGTCAGCCATAAATTTCTTTATCATTTCATAGAATTGGTTTATTCTATAAGTAGGTTTTTAAATTGATTTCTAGGAAGCATAGTCGGCATATTCCAAAAGTCGGTATCATATTTTTCTTCGAGCTATAGAGGTAATTCGTTTCAAATAATCGAGCTATGAAGGTTGTAAAATCAAACATTGCTATGTTTGAGATGCAGAGGTCAAATTTATTTTTTCGAGTTATAGAGGGAAAATATGTACTGAGTTTACTTGTAGGGACTCACTTATTATTTCGACTTATGATGGGGTCAGATTTCGAGCAATGGAGGTTTTGGGGCTTGAAGGAAAGGGAACATAACTTTTCTTCGAGTTTGGGAGGTTTTCAACTTATCGAGGTTCGACTTATAGAGGTTTTACTGTATATTTGCTTTTTATTGCGTGTTAATTCTATTGAATCATTCAATTAATCGCTTCAGCAATTGAAATTTTCCTGAAAGACTTAAGCAACGAACTTGAGACTGTTAAGTTGCTGTTAAACGTTGTTATTTATTTTAGATCGTCCTAATGCACATAAATACAGAGTATCGCGAAAAGTTTTTGAACAGTTTTATTTAATGTTTTAAAATCTTTGGTTATTACTTTGTAATCGTCAGAGTAACTTTCATTTTCAGTGCAGATGTACAGTATACAAGAAGCACCATAGAAAAAATTGAGCCATTTCTACTATCTTTAGGAAAAATCTCATGACATTTTAGATATGATGTCGAAAGTTAAGATTTTTAATGTCATTTAATAAATATTTGAAAAACTTTCTTTTATTTTCGAATTTTTAAAGACAAAACGTGCTAAATAAAGAAATACTTAGGACACTCAAACATATTGAAATTATTGACAAAGGTAATAAAATCTTAGTTAAAATAAAATGTTTTTATTATTTGTTTTCTTCACCAAAAATGTGCTTAAGATTATCAGCAAAGACTTAAAGATTTATGAGTAACAGCATTTACTTTTTCTTTAAAAATTTTCTACAACACACGTTTGTTAAAAGATATTTTTTAGATTATTGCATGCGATATTTTTGCTATAAAAATATTCAGTTTAGTGTCAAATAAGTTTTGCGCAAGCATACATGAAAATATTCGAATTTTTTTAGTTTTATATAAAATTTTTGAACTGACTTATTTTTTTTTTTCACCGTGTATATAGGAAATTATAGCGTAACCTTTGCAATAACACTTGTGCGTTGAACAAACGTAATTAGATTAACTTAACATAGTGCAAGTATAGTAAAATATACATAATATAAGATATATAAAAAAAAATAGAATTAACGTAACAATTTTAAAGGCGTGGAAAAAAACAAATCATAAAGCACTTCCGCAAAAATAAAAGGTTTCGCAAAATAACTTGTCATGCGGCGTAAAACAATAAACATTTAATTTTTGTTTTGTTTGCCAAAAACGTGACAATCTGGTGTTAGAAATGAGTTAATAAAAATTATTATTTCCGAAAAAACAAAATGTTATCTTTTTAAGCTTTTTATTTTTTGCTATTTAACTGAATGCCGTTAACAATTGTGCGTTAATACTTGTAACGTACATTGACTTTTTGGCCAAATTATTAACAAAACAAATTCACTTTTCAAATGCCAGCCATTCCAAAAATATTTTTATTTTTTTTTGTATTTCAGACAATGCCAAGGTAACCGCAGCGTGAGCCAACATTTTGGCCAATTGTTAATTAAATTATATAGAGATTCATAGTGTTAATGAAAGCAACAATGAAAATGTTGAGCGATTAATTGAATGATTCAACAAAATAAAAAAAAAAAAAAAAAAAAAACGGATAAAAATTAAAGTGTCAGTTTTGAAAAAATGACCGACTGGTTCATGGATAGTCAAAGCGTAGCGTAAAAATATTTAACATCTAAGGATGAAGCGTAGCTTAGTCAAGATTTTTGTTTTTTTGTTTTATATAAAAATAATAGCAACTATTCCACTTGGGCTTTAGGCAAACTTGCAGCATATTACGATTAACAGAATCTTAACAGTATTAAGTTCGTTGCTTGAGTCTTTTTGAAAATTTTTATTGAATTTTGAAAATTCATTTCATTGAATTACATTATTGAACTAAGTTATTTATTTATGTATAGAAAATAAGAAAAAAAAAAGTTTTCAGCTCCAGCTTAATAAGCAAATTTACAGCGTTTAGCAGAAACTTAACAGTATCAAGTTCGTTGCTTCAGTCTTTTAAGAAATATTTATACAGATTTTCATCTGAATATTGAAACTCAATTGGATTGCATGCAAAATGAAAATAAAAAAGTATTGGACTGCATATTTAGAAGCACACTAACAGCGCTTACCAGAATCTTAACAGTATCAAGTTCGTTGCTTAAGCATTTTAGAATATTTTAGTTTCTGATCTTTACAAGCCTACTGAAAATTGCTACATAGTTTATCCTTTTTTATACAAAATGAGAGCACTTCAGCTTAAGTAGCAAACTTACATCGCTTAACAGCAACTTAACAGCATCAAGTTCGTTGAATGAGTCTTTGAAAAAATTTTCATTGAATTTTCATTTGAAAATTGCAACTAATTTAGTCCTTTTTTATGTAACATAAGAATAAGAAGTTTTCAACTTAAGCTTAAGTAGCACAGTAACAGCGTTCACTAGAATCTCAACAGTATCAAGTTCGTTGCTTAAGTCTTTTATTTAAATTTGATCTGAAAATTGCAATTCAATGGGTCCATTTTGTATACAAAATTAGGATAAAAAGTTTTCGACTTCAGCTTAATAAGCGTTTAACCGAGACTTAACAGTATCAAGTTCGTTGCCTTAGTCTTATGAAAATTTTTATTTAAAAATTGCTACTCTTTTGTAAATAAATTAAGTTTCCGACTTTAGCGTTTAACAGAAACTTAACAGTTATTGAGTCTTTTAGAATTTTTCCATTGAACTGAATTCATTGAATTTTCATTTGAAAATTGCTGCTTATTTGGTTTTTTTTTCTGCATAAGAAAGAAGAATGAAAAATTTCAGACCTCAGCTTTATTAGCAAATTTACAGCGTTTAACAGAAACTTTACAGTTTCAAGTTCGTTGTTTCAGTCTTTTAGAAAATGTTCATCTCAAAGTTGCAACTCAAATTTGTATACAACATGAAAATTCAAAGTATTTGACTGCAGCTTATGAAACACGCCAACAGCGCTTAACAGAAACTTAACAGTGCCAAGTTTGTGGCTTGAGAAAACTTTTTAATTAAAATTTTCATGTGAAAATTGTAACTCAATTAGATCTTTTTGTATACAAAATAAGAAAAAATAATTTTTCCACTCCAGCTTAAGTAGCACACTAACAGCGTTTAACAGAATCTTAACAGTGTAAAGTTCGTTGCGTGAGTCTTTTTGAAAATTTTCATTATTAATGTTTAAAATCGCATTGAAAATTGCAACTACTTAATGCAGTAAAATACATCACAAGCTTATTCTAAATACGTATGAATAAAGTACTTTAAAACTATTAGCGTTACAATCAATTGAGTGATTATCATTTGTTGTAGATTAATGCCCTATTACACTAAGCAAATTATAGTTTTACACATTTTAAAAGTGTTGTTGAGTAATTTGTGTTTGTTTTACTTCAAAACTTGTTGTTAAACTATTTACAGCAAGTGGCTTCAAGTTGGAATAACTTAATTGACTGACTGAAGGTCAGGTACTGCATATATCTCTCATACAAAATTTTAAGAAAATAAAATTCTCCCTTTATACTCGCACATTCAACATATACAATATACAAATACCTAATATAAACATAATATTTTCACATGTAAGACATGAAATTGTGCCATTTTACAGATAATTATCATTAGCATCGTTAATGTCTGGAAAATTAGGTAACCCACATTGTAAGTTGTGTTGAAGTACAAAAAAATGTGGTTTCCTACCAAATGCTCTATACAAAATGTTTATCGAATAGTTATGGAAAAATTGTAATGTAAACATTTGAAAATTTCAATATATTGAAGAATTTCAATGCTAGAAACAGCTGCAATTGTTGTACTCAACTTTACATATACAATACATTAGTTATAGCGCTGAAAAAGTGAACCCTTTAGTAGTCGATGAAAAAGCCCAACCGTTGAATGGAAAAATTTAAGCCAATTAATCTTTGAATGTGTTAAAAAATATTTCAAAGTCTAATTTTCTAAGTTTTCTGCATCTTTATGAGCAGGTGCTTGGCAGTGTACTTGTACCGATAATTCCATAATTATATGTAATTTTTCGAATAACCTTAAAAACAAAATGTTAATCGAACTCTTACGGACCATTTTTCTATTTTTGAAATAGTTATTTTATAAAAGGAATCAACAAATTTGGGACTTCCTGCCGGACATATGAAAATGGTGAATTTTCACCTTCAGAGCCCTCTAGCGGCTTATCGATTTCTATCCCATTTTGGAACAAAAAGCATTTAAAAGTTCTTAAAAAAAGAAGAAAAAATATCAAAAAAGCCATACTTTCCCAAATTTTGATTTTTATATTTAAAACCTCTTAAAAAAACGGGTTAAAACATAACCTACCGAATTGAAAAATATTTTTATCGTATTCTGCGGAAAAAATGCTACAAATATGCGATTTTTCCGAATTTTTATCGCTACCGAGCAAAATTTTCGGTCGTAACAGCTATATCTCTTTTGCTTTCTTGATCAAAGCCCTCAAGTTTTTTCATATGACATTTCAAACTTTTCGCTACTATGGGCAATGCCACAACCTCTTGCTTCAATTTGTCGTATGCGACCTTCTTGGAAACTTTCCTTTTTTATTTGAATGAGAGTTGTCATGTCCACTTTTCCATACACTCAAACTTTTTTTATTGAGTGCACGCAATTTGTTAAAAAGCTTTTGAAAAATATGAATTGAAATATTGTGGGAGGTGTCACGCTCATTAGAAATCGAGCTTCAAAAAAATCTTTCTTAGAATTTTATATTTCTGGAGCAAAAATTTTGGTCTAGGTGTTGATTCCTGGTCAGCAACGCCAGATTGAGACTTTGCGGGGCTGAAACCTGGAAAGCGGCCACTAGAGCTCGGGGTCACTCACTTTAAATTCTTTGCAATCACTTGAAGTCGCTGCAATCACTTGCAGATTGCAAAGAATTAAATCACTTCAAGTGATTGCAGCGACTTCAAGTGATTGCAAAGAATTAAAATTGATTTGAGGTGACTTCAATGCAATCAAAATTCTTCCAATCAAAATTCCAATCAAAAATGTGACGTCACCAAAATAATTGCATTCTTTTGTGATCGAAAAGGCTGCAAACTTATAACATTGAAGTTTACAGGTGACTTCATTTTAAATAGCTTCACAGCTCTGGTAAATACAGAATTTTTATATTATGGAATTTAGAATTTTAAATTCAGAAAATTTTTCCATTCTATCATTTTTGGCATTCTATCAGAATCGATTGTTTTAATTTTTATGGGTCTGAGGTAAACAAATTTGTCGATAATTTCTAGTCAATTATTCAGGAAAAAAATCAGTGTATAGTACATAAGAATGTGGAAAATTTAATTTTAAGTCGTGCCACAACAGTTAAGGGTTGCAATTTCAAAATCTTTTCTTTTTTTGGTGCGCGTTGACATCATGAAAGTCTCATATGTTTCAAATTTTATGTTTTTAGAATGAATGTTTTGATCTGGACTTTAATTTCTCAATCAATCAGGACAAGAAGTTTATAAATATAAGGATCTAGGCTTGGGTTTCAAATTTTTTTTTTTCGATCGATTATTCATTTGTTGAATTTGATCGACAGCTCCCAATTTGTATATATTTGTAAGAACGTGAAGTTCAATTCAGAATTTAACTAGCGAATACACAAACCATCTGACATAACAGAGCTTTAACAGAGAAATGTTAACTTGGCGCTGAAGGAGATTCAGATAGGATCAAATTAAAACTGTCTAACCTTTCTAAATAATTCAGAGTGCACGAACCAGTATATGTGGACTCAATAGAAAATTAAACAATGTTTCCAACGACATGAAATGTTGGTGCAGTATCAGTCTTTTAGTACACAATTTGATTATGTGAAACTTATGTCAACTGGCCACTGACCAGTCATTTTTTACTGTGCTCCAACCGCACTAACCGGGTTCTACAGAACTACGTTTAAGACGACATATCACTTTAGTGCACCTTCTGAGTTTGACCATATAAATTTTTAATATTCAATTTGAGGTTGAGAAAACCAAAGTATTTTCTTTATCAAAAATATATATTTTTGGTTTGTTTTATTGACTTTCTTAATAAATATTAATAATTAAATGATTATTGAACTTTAGCCATTTTTCGCAGCGATCAACATTTTTTTATGTAAAATTTTACAAGTTGATACAATGCATTATGTATTAAACAAACTTTGATAACAAAGGAAAAAAACAACGACAACTCTAGAATATAGACATATGTTTCGATTCTTAAAATCTCATCAGTATATTTTTGGTTTGATGTCTACGTCAGCACTCAAATTGCACCCGCCATATTAATGAAGAACAATCGAAAAGGTAATTTTTAATTTCAAGCAAATGTGGTTATATTTTAAGTGAATTTTTAAGATCACACCATTGCGTTGAATTTTTTTTTTTCTCAATTAGCTGTACCCTTTTCTTTGTTTTGTTTACATCATTAAAGCGAGACGCCACGTGAGTGGATTAAACCGTAGTTCTCCTTTGTTATCACAGTTTCTTAAATTATTTGTTTATGTTGTAATGCACAAATATATATTTTTATACCCTACACCGAGGGTATATTCACTTTGTCTCTCCGTTTGTAACACATAGAAGGGGGCGTGGCAGGTATGGAAAAGTATATATATTCTTGATCAGCGTCACCACCTGAGTCGATTTAGCGATGTCCGTCTGTCTGTCTGTCTGTCTGTCTGTCTGTCTGCCCGTCTGTTGAGATCAGGTTTACGGGAAAACCAAGAAAGCTAATTGAATGAAACTTTCACACACAGGTCACACCTTCTTGCAGGCATCTTGCTATCAAAAACGGGCAAAATCTTGCTATTAAAAACGGGCAAAATCGGTTAGTGGACACGCCTACCGCCCATACTCTATATATAGTTACCCAGGACAATTTCGAAAAAAGTTGCAGCGATTTTGATGAAATTTGGTGATTTGATGCACATATGAACCAAATAAGAATTTGGCTGGGTTTCAAGTTTTCAAAGGATCGTACAGGGGCGTGGCACAGCCCTAAATTTTATCATTTAGGCTGCCATATCTTGTAAGCTGTTCAAGATATTGCGATGAAATTTGGTAAACGGATACATATCAAATATATCTTGAATTGTGAGGAAAGTGGAATAGAAAAAGTGGGCTTGGCACTTTTCAACTGTTAAAAATTTTGATTCCGTATATCTCAAAATTGCCACAAACGATTTTCATAAACATTTTGGAGATGATGTCGCTAAAACCAGTCATCAATACAAGCTCAGCCACTTTACTGAAAAAATTCGTAGAAGGGCGCGGCACCGCCCAAAATATTTATAAACGTTATATTAAGAAAACTAACAACGTAATCGTTATGAAATTTAATGAGGTAGATATACTTGCTGTAAGGTCTTTTATTACAAAAATTTGGTACAATAGTACCTGGGGGCGTGGCACCTCCCATATAAGCAAAAAATGTTTATTGTTATAGATAGTGTGATATGAGAGTAATCTTCATAAAATTTGGTGTATAGATGTCAGTTACTATAAGCTTTAAAAATGAGTTTTGACGGGATTGCATCAGTGGGCGTGGCACCTCCCATATCAGCATAAATTTGTAAATGCTGTTTTAAGTAAACTATTGCAGTAATTGCTATGAAATTTAATAAAAGTGGTTCAGTTGCTATAGAGTATTTCTGAATCAAAAGTGGCTGAAATAGCACCAGTGGGCGTGGCACCTCCGATACAAATAAAATACGGTAAGTGCCATATTTATCGAAATATGTGAGCAATCACACTAAAATTTTGTGCAAAGGGTTTGCTTATGGAAAGCTATTTCTGGATCAAAACTGGACTGGATTGTACCAGTGGGTGTGTCACAGCCTTAAATTTTAAATATAAGTGGAGCATGTATCGCAAACTACACATGCTATTGTGCTAAAATTTAGTATGAGGATGTCGATCACGAATATAATTTTTTGAACCAAAAGTGGGCGTGGCATATTTAAAGTTTTTGATTTCTATTCGATTTTTTTCAACATTTTCCATATTTTTTTGACTTTTTCAACAATTTAATTTTTTGCAATATATTTTATTTATATTTGTTCAACTTTTTCAACCTCTTTCAACATTCTTCATAAGTTTCTTTATATATTTGACTTTTTCATCAATTTTAAATTGTTTCAAATTTTTCAATCTCTCTCAACTTTTTTCAACTTTTTTCAACATTTTGTATATATTTACGTTTTTTTCAACATTTGTCAACCTTTCTAACATTTCACATTTTTTTCGACTTATTCAGCCTCTTCAACGTCTTTTTAACATTTATTTAAACGTACTTTCAGTGCAGTGTAATGCATGTGAGTTTTGGCCTGGCCGAAGATAACACCGTAACTTGTTTTTTTTTTTTATTTTTGATTGTAAAATGTATTTTAAAGAAGGATTTCCTCTAAGCGTCAAAAAAGATCTGACAACACCTTTGAAATTCCTGAAAAATTAGTCAACTTTGACATGATGCCGTGCCTACATACGTAATTTTTGAAGAGAAATATTTTGGATTTATTTTAATAGAAATCGTAACCAAGCGAATGTTGTCAAATTCGTTCTATTCGGAGACCACACAAAGCACCGATCGGCTGGACATGCTACACTACACGCTCAACAATTGACTTTTTACATTTGCGTTGGAAGTTTACATTGACCAGATTAAGATGGTGCCCCTTGTATTTGATGATTTTTTTCAAGCATTACCCTCTAGTTGCTTATTATGAAGTTAGTTTTGAGCACAAAGCGACCTAGCAATTCGCAACCACTTTGAAAATAATTCTAAAAAAATGTTTCCTTATTCTCTTAACATTTCATAAATTTTCCCATAGATGTCGCTATAGGAAAATCAAATTTTGCTCTGGCAATAACTCAAAAATGGAGCACCCGAGTTTATTAAAATATTATCTGAAATTAGCATATAGAGTGTAACAAATGTAAATTGATTTTGGCTTATATTACAAACAATTTCTAAACAAAAACTTCAAGAGCTCCAACTAAAAATTTGGAATATTTTCCGGATTTATCATATGGATAGATAGACAACATTTTAGTCGCACTGTCAAGAGCTCAAACACAGAACGCAACGTCGTACATTTAAACGCAAATAAACCACAATTAGCCCCAATTACAAACGCAGTCAATAACGACTTGTTAACGGCCGCAAAACAGAAAAAAAAAAAACGTTAATACCAGCGTTGAGTAAAAATACACGTTTATGGCTCCAAAAAAAGATAAAACCGATTTTTTTTTCTTTGCTATGTTGAAGTCGAAAATGTGGTGTTTTTTTTTTTTTTTTGCAAATTAAATATACAATTTAAAGTTTTTTTATTTTTTTTTTTGATATTTTTCAACTTTACAAAACAAAAAACACTAGCGAATGTGGGTGAACTTGTAGCTGTTCAATCGAGGCCAAAACAGTAAGAAATCAACAAAAAATAAAAAAAAAAAAAAATTATTTATTTGAGATTTCTTAAAAGGAGATAATTTAAATAGAGCGAGTTTGTCGATTTTTTGTTTTTTTATCAGTTTTTTTTTTGTTTCGCAAATGGACAAAGGGAATAGGTATCATTAGTAACTAAATACGACTAAAACATAAATATGTAATATTAAGCAACAATAAAAAACAAAAAAGTTTATCACAAGAAATGGCAACAACTTGAAAAAAAAGGTCACAACTTGTAATAAGCCAAGTTTATAAAATATGTCAAAACGGTTGGTGGAACTCGACCCCCCCGTCGAGTGTTGGTTTCTTCTGCGCTCAAGAAAAGGTGACTTGTTTTTGTATCTTAGTATTACTGTACGATAGTCTTGCCAAATGCGAGTGTATCTCAGAGATCAATCAAAATTATTGATTTCTGTTGTCTTGTGTTTGCCAATGTTTGCATGTACAAAGCGTGTTCGTTCGCCCCCCTGCCTCCCCCTTTAATTGAAATGTTGTTGACGACAAGAATTTGTTTGGTTACAAATTTTTAGTTTTCTATTTTTTTTTATGAATTATTTAATTTTAATTGCCAATGTGTGGGATTTTAATTAAATTCAACTTTGTTCTTTTTTTATTTTGTATAAATGTTATCGGTTAATGAGATACCGCAGCATGTAAATATCAAAAGTTCTTTTATGCATAATTTTCTAAGTTGGGTTTTATTTTTGTACTTTCACTAATTTGCAAACTGCGACTATTTTACATTTCGAAACGATCAAGTTTATTGCTTTGGTCTTTTTTAAAATTTTTTTTTTTTTTTAGTTGCTTGAGAATATAATATTATGAGGAGAACATATCTTCATATTCAGAAATGTGTTAGAATCGTCTACCAATCAATAGCTGTGGCCTATTTCTACGTCATAAAACAAAATTTCGATACCCACCCTATTGAAAAGAGAGCGCTTCATAAGTACTACACTGAAGCGCTTTGTTCTCATTTTAAATAGCGCTCCTTTTAACAATGTCATATCATTGCAATCAAGCACTTTACGCTCGCTGTAACTATGGGCTTTTGAAGCGCTGTAAAAAATTCACTTCAAAGCTTCGTATCGCTACGTTAAGTGCACTTCTGCCATACTGTGTTTAAAGCGATCTAACCAACTCCTATCCACATTTTATGAAATAAGGCTACTAAGCGGCATATTTCATTCACAATAGCGCGGAATTTCGTGAAAAAATAATGATTTTTACAGAAAACGAACAAACTCCGAGAAGTTTCCATTTGATTTGTTAATTTTAGCTCAAAAACGAGATAAATGAAAAACGTGCTGTTTTTGCTGATAATGTGAAAGCCTTATAGAGCATAAAGATCTTGATATTTTTTGCAGCGCTACAATTAAAGCGCTTTAGTGCATTAAGTACTTATGAAGCGCTCTCTTTCTGATAAGGTGAGTATCGAAGTCGGGCTGTATAATATAGATATTGCATACTGCCTTATAATGGGTGATATTTTTGCTATTTGTTTTTTCAGTGTACATTGTTCGACACCTCACGCGTGATTTGCAACATGTGTCAACGGTAAAAATACTCAGTGGAGTTTTGCCATTTCACCATGAATACAAACGAACAGCGCTTACAAATCATTGAATTCTATTATCAAAGTTTGTGCTCTGTGAGAAATGTGTTTTTATCGAAAAATTTTCTTCAGCGACGAAACTCATTTTTGACTCAATGGGTACGTCAACAAACAGAATTGCCGAATTTGGTCTGAAGAGCAGCCAGAGGTAGTTCAAGAGCTGCCAATGCACCCAGAAAAATGCACTGTTTGGTGCGGTTTGTGGGCCGGCGGCATCATTGGATCGTACTTTTCCAAAAATAATGAAAATCGCAAAGTTACAGTCAATGGAGCAAGGTACCGTGCGATGTTTACCGACATTTTTTTTGCCCAAAATTGAGGAATTTGATTTAATTGCCATGTGGTTTCAATAAGACGATGCCAAATGCCACACGGCACGCGATACAATGGACCTATTGAGAGGCAAGTTTGGTGAGCAACAAGACAATTTTTTGTGGGGCTACGTGAAGTCTCTCGTGTGCAGGGACAAGCCATCCACAATTGCAGGCCTGGAAGATAACATTATAGCTGCCATTGGTGAGATACCGGCCGAAATGCTGGGTTGCCAAATTTGGAGCTTACGGATGGACTACCTCAGGCGTAGCCGCAGGCAACATTTACACGAAATAGCCTTTAAAAAATAAATGCCAGGAGTTGATGTGACACTCCAAATAAATATTTCAATTCACTATTGCAAATTTTCTGTAGTTTTCTGAATTTTCAAAAACCAAACGCTTAAAAAATCACCCTATATACTACATTGATATGTAGACAGTTCTAAATCATTTCTAACTAATTGATAAGGTGTGGATTTGTCTAGAATGTGGAGAACATGTATGCAACGTTGCACAATAGCACTAGCAATAAGCAAGTTCATTGATGTACAGCAGCAATTAAAAACACGATAGTGCCAGTGTGAAAGCTATTTTTAAAAACGCGACTACTTTTTTTGAAGAAGATCTGGTGGCATTGAGTTTATTTTACATGCCTGACTGCTTGATGGTGACAAGGCATATGTATGTCATCGACAGAAGCGAATTTTTAGTCAGTTTTTGCATTTTGTGATAGAAATTGATTTTTTTTTAAGGATGCACCCTTTTCCGACATTGTGTTGCTTATAAACAATGATGGGCACCAACATGCATGCACATTTTGTTTCCATGTGGTGGTACAACAACCATATGAAGTTCTACTCCGCTGACGTAGAATTGAATCGTTGTTGTGAGCTCACATTTGTATACGTATACACAAATGCTCTCCCGTTACTCTCAATTACGCTCTCGTTAGAACTTGCAGAAGAACTTGTGCTCACCTATGCTTATAAAGTGCTGCTGCAATGCTTCCGAAACATACCAATCGTGATAGTTTTCGAAAACAACCGAACAATACTTTTGTTGCTTTTATGCGTCTTTCAAATATTACACTGCTGCTGGCTGCAATCCAACATAGGATCTTGTATAAACATAAGTAATTTATTGCTAATACGCATGAAAAATCGTCTACAAAATTAATATTCCATTTAGGTAACATCTTTGCATTTGACGAATAACTTGAACGCATGGCGGCAAAATTGACAACCAAAGAAACAAAAAAAAAAATAAGAAATGACGCGGACGTGACATTTACAAACTTCATAGACTTTAGCTGCAGGTGGTTCCCAGCGATGGTTTTGTCTTCGCTTATATTGTGTAAGTACTCGTAGGCATATTTATTTTGCAAAACTCGTATTTATTTTTAAATTTAGTTCAGTTTATTTTAGGATATTTGGGTGTGGCAAATACTGTCAATTGAATAGCGTGAGAAGCAAAAAGTTTCGCATTTTCCTTTGAAATCAAATAACCGAAATTCTATGAAATTCAAAATAAATTCACATTTACTTGCATAGTAGGTACCCATGTACTTAGTACATCTCTGGATTTTCCATTAAAAATAAGTCAACACAACGCTTACCTAGAAAGAGAGAAAACACAAAATAATTATAAGTTTAAGCTTGACAGTAATTACAGTAATTATTATAATAATTTTGACTTTGCATACACAAAAGTGCAACATTTCAAATGACTTCAGTCCCAATTTGTTTAATTATGTTTTAATCATCATCTTTAATGTTGCAGCGTAAAAGTGAAACCATAAATCAAATTAATTTGACAGCTGTCATAATATCGACTACCATAAGCGACGATTGTCAGCCTGATTGGTCCGTGAATGCTGGCTGAGCGTATAAGCGCAGGTGATTCATCAGCGCTTCTACAATTGGCAATGAAATCTTAACTTAGAGTAGTGTACTGAGTCCGCTATTCTTTATTGAAAACAACAATGTAAAAACTATCATTATACAGTAGATACACGATAGCTTAAACTAGCGTCATATTAACGTTTTAACCCTCTTTATATGAAATTTATTGAACTGTTCCGACCTTGCACGAAGGCAATAGTTTCATGAGAGATGTATTCAATAGCATTTAAGGTTTTTTGAAAGCTGATACGCCCACTTTTGCCTTATAGCCTAACACCAAATTTGAGCATAAAAATCGCAGGGAATCAACAAAACAACTGTACAAAACATTAAAAGATTGATGGTATATCGTAAAAGCTATCAATGCAATAGTTAGCATCGATACCTTTAACACCAAAGCGATTTTATATCATACGATTTATTGCAACGCAGCGACAAAATATGTAGCTTCGACAAAGATGAAAAGTTAAAAAAAAACCGCAGAATCATCATATAGGAAACTGTGCTCCATAAGTGTTGCTGATCAAGAGTTACTCAGAAGTGATCAAATGCTGATCAAGAGCTGTTCAAAATTATCTATAACTTTTCAGAGAGCTGATCAAATGCTTTTCTAGGGTGATCAATAGCTATACAGGTGTGATACAGAGACAATCATTCAGACGCGATCTAGAGCTGATCAAGTGCTGTACAGATGTGATCCAGAGTTGTGCATAGGTGATCAAGAGCTGCTTAGAGCAGATCAAAGAGGTAGTGATTGGATGAGCCCCCTTAATAAAAGCTGATCAGAAGTGATCTTCTAATTCTACCTTCTGACCATACTCTTAAGGTGTGTTCAGAACAAAGAGAGTAAAGATATGCAAGAGATGTACTCGCTCTCTTGCAACATTTATGTGTCTGAAAAATGGGTGTGGATATTATATTCGGTGAACTATTTTAGACCACAAGGGCAAAGAGAGTACATAGGGAAGCGAAACTGAAATTGCCGAATTCATTTCTATAAATATATGTACTCTCTTTGCCCTTGTGAACTTAAATAATACGCCGAATATAATAAACATACCCATTTTTCAGACACATAAATGTTGCAAGAGAGCGAGTACATCTCTTGCATGTCTTTACTCTATTTGTTCAGAACTGTTCAAGACGTTAGTGATTATATGAGCAGCTCTTAATCAAGAGCTGTTCAGAGGTGAGCAAGAGCTGCTCATGTAATCAACTTCTAATAGCTCTTGATCAAACCTGAGCTGCTCTAAGTCACCTCTGACCTTCTAGTATCCTCTTGATTTCATTGAAAACTGCTCAGTCTTGGATGGGTTTGTATGAAACGGAAATAGTAATAATTGCGCTAGACTCCGGAAATTTGGTACAGATGATCTTAAGTTAAAACAACAAAAATTTTGAAAGTATGAAAAAAGTTCGCTAACGTAGACGCCTACCTCTCATTTGAGGCTATTTCTTCAAAATGGGTATCATTTTCAATTAATTTGGCAATGCTGATTTCAAAAATGTTAAAAATTGTGCGATATTTTTTGTAGTTTAGAAGTTATTGAAGAAAAACCGTTTCGGAAGCTTATCTCTACTGTTTTTGAAAATCATTCGAATTTAGATATTTTGTTCCAAAGGCAAAAAATACCAATAAATCGCTCCCATTCCCTGAAAGAAGTACCCCTCTGATTTTAAGCACCTTCCCTCACACTGTAAACATTTACAATTGATACAATAATTGTAAAGGACTCGAAAATGTCATGAAACAAAAATATTTTTTCCTTCAAATATTGCAATAGAAAAAGTTGTGAAAAAATGCAGCTGGAACTTTGGATTTTGGTTAACCATACCTTCCAATGTAACATATAAAAAAAACTTCCAAATCCGGGAATTCTGACTACTTTATGGGGCAACTCTTCAGCACAATATACTTTCAGTTCGACTCCAATCAAAAGTTGCTGCAACTGAAACAAACTATTTAACTCTCCAGCTGCAAATGGGTTCTTCATTTAAGAAAACGTTCATTTGACGATTTTTCTATTCTAGAAATAAATAACTAGTTAAATAACCAATCATTTTGAGTTCTCAGATAAAACATGAAGCATCTACTGTAAACGCAATTCAAAGGCAAAGTGTTTCTTTAAAAGCTGTTGACATTGGCATGGCGTCGGCGTTTGATGTTTGACGCTTAACTTCATGATGCTGTCTGTCTAGTGTTGCCAAGTTTTTCTGCTTTTTCTGCTGTTGTTTGTTGTTTTTGTAATTTATCGTTAGGCGCATTATGGCACAACATACCATAAAAGCTAAATCAAATCAATTTATTATTATGTTCTCGGGGACTGGTTTTAAGCAGCAGCAAATAAAAAAGAGCGGGTGAATGTTTACTTTTTTTTCGATGATCAATTAAATCTCGCTTTAATTGGATAAAATCAATTTTGCAAATAATAGAAAAAAAAGCCGACAGCTTTAGTTATTTTTAGAAAATAGCAGTAAAATGTTAGTAAGTTCTATTTAATTTATTATGGCACTTAATAAAGACACACTTAAATTGCCTTACTGGGAGGCATTTAACATACGGTTTGAGTGCACTTTTAAATCGTTCTATATGACAGGTAGTGAATTTCCTTAAAAGTCGAACGAACGAACGAAGTGCCTTCAGCTTGATCTCTATCTCAGAAATTTAGTTTTTACCATTTTGGGTAAATTATTGCTAATTTACATATTGGAATATTAATTTAGATAATTTCATATGCTAAGCGTAATTTCACTTCATTAGCACAATAGCATTCTAAAATAAAGATATATCCTTATAGAGGAATTATTAATTTAAATTTGTTTATTTGGTCATAAATTCTGAATGTGATGATACTTAAAAATGTATAGTAGTATGGAAAGCATGAAAATCTCGAGCAAATAAATTCAATTCAAAAATATACACACGATTTGACTGTAGAAAAAATAATTTAAGAAAAAATTTCATGAGAGTTTTCTTCTGTTAGAATTATTGCATGCTTAAGAAGTATCTAGTTTGAAAAAAGATCGTATGTTTTTTATACAACACGTTCCGAGAGCGTTTTATTTTGATGCGACTTTTACGTAGAAAATATATTCAAAATAGAGCATTAAAAGTCAAAATGCGTTAAAATAAATAATGTGTCAAATTTATCGCATGACAAAAAAAAAATAGTTGCAGGAAAATATATTCAAATAAAGTGAAATTTTTAAATTTACCAAATGTTAAGTCATATAAAAAATTGATCAGAAAAGATTACTTCAAATTTATCACTTGAGATAAAAAAAATACAGCAAACAAAATTTTTTTTGCATACGAGAAAAAAATCACATAATTCCCAAATCGATCACATTAGAAAAAAAAATTTAATATAAAAAATAATTAAAAATAAAATCATAAAATCCATCTCATGAGATAAAAAATTGAACACAATGAAGTTGAAATTAGACAAAATATTTTTTATAGCCACAGTTAAAAATGAAGTTAGCTGAAAATATATAAATTTGTTGTATGATATAAAATTTATTGAATAAATAAAAATTATTAAAACTTAATAACTGCGAAATATCATTTCTAAATTAAATAAGGCAATAAACAGAGTTTATTGCAACAGAAAAGAAAATTGTCACATGAAAAGTTTGCAAATGCTCGACTTAGTCCATATATTATTTGCAATAAAATGTGTAGAAGGTCCTCGACTTTGTCCATATATTATCTATATAAATTTTATGATTTTTATTTCAACTAAAATTTTAGCAGAAAATATTTCCCTAATAACTACATTTCTCTTCAGTTCGTTTTCTTCTTGCGATGATTTTTTAATGTTATGCGACAAATTAAAAGATTTTATCTCATGCGGAATATTCAAAAAATGTTTGCTTATTCAATTTTCTTAAAATTATTTTTCATGCAAAAAAGTTTTGAGATTTTCTACTTATTCTTTCGAGCGAAAAGCAAACAAAATTTCATTCAAATGATTAATTTTTTGATTTTTTTTTATTACAAGACTTTGTCATGCGATAGTTTTATCAGTTTTAGCGATAAATTCAATGTATCCAATTTTCTTGTTTTCATCAATAATTTTATGATAAGATAAGATAATATAAGGTATATGATTTATGATTTAGATTTAGTGAAAAAAAACTTTTGTCGTGAGATAAATTCAAAGATTCTCTATTAATTCAAATTAATAAAAAAAATGTATGAACAATAATTTTTAAATTTTGTACATTTTTTGCCAAAGACAAATTACAATTTTTTGGCTTCTTTATAACTATGCGACAGATATATATTTCTGTATTTAAAATTGTTTACTTATTCGATAAACTTTGATATTATCTGCTCATCAGATTTGTTTCCGTGCGAGCAATTTTTTATTGTAATTATTTGTTACATTCTTCATCGATGCGACAAATTTTTACCTCATGTAATAAATTTATTGATTATTTTTTTAGTTTATTCTTTATGAAATAAATATATTTTTTCGTGTGATAAGTTTTAAGATTTTCTATTCATTTAGTTTTTTTCATGCAATACGTATTTATTTCATGCGATAAATTTTAATGCGTTTCGTCTTTTCAAATTTTTGTTATAAGTATTAGTCATACGCTTCCTTAAATCGATGAATTTTTGTCTCGTGCAACAAATTAAATGAAGTATTTTTTTTTCTCAAGAGTTAAATTTCATATGTTTTTGATTCGGTTATATTATTCTATGTTAAAAATTTTTTCTCATCAGGCAAATTATAAGATTTCATATTTTGCCAATAAATTTTTCATGAGATAAATTGTATGCCTTGTAAGAAATTTAAACATTAATAATTTAAAGTTTGCCAATTTTCTGTTTAGCTATTTTTTCACACAAGAAAAAAAAAATGTTTTGCAAGATTTTAATCTTAATACAATTCATTGTTATGCGATAAATTACGCACTATATTTTTTTACGGCAATAATTTTTAAATGGGATAAATTTCTATATTTTCTGCTAATTCAGCCATTCTTTCTTATTATTTATTTATTTCATGCGATAAATTTTGATTATTTGACTAAGAAATTATTTTTCACTATAGAAAACATATTTGTCATATTTTTTCTTCATGCAAAGCATTTTTGCTTCATGCAGTAAATTTCATGAATCTTTTTTCCCAAGCGTTTAATTTCATACATTTTAATTTTAATGCGATCAGACCATACAATTATTCATTATGTAAAGATTTTTTCTCAAATCTTATTTTTTTAATAAGTCTGAGAAATTTCTGTTCACTCAAAAATTCTTCCAAGTGGTAGACTTTCGTTCTCATGCAAGAAATTTAAAAATTCCAATAAATATTGTATCAAATTTTTTTTTCCATGCTACAAATTAATAAAATTTTTATTCACACAAAAAATTTTCGTGAGATAATTTTTTCTCATGCGATAAATTTTTATAACATGCGATACATTTTTATCTCATGCGATAATTTTGAAAATTGTATATCATCGAAATATATTTTAATATACGTATTTCGGGCTCTAGTACCGAAAATATGGTTACCTATATGTATGAAATTTCAAATGAGGTATGTTTTTCGAGTTTTCTGCTATTTTCTCGAAACGTGTTTTATTTATGATAAATTGACTTTTTGACCTAAAATAATTTCTTTAATTAAAGAAAAATTTAAGAAAATTATTAATCCTGCTCATTTTCACTCCAAGCGAACGTTGCTCTATTAAGTGATTCTAAGGATAAAAATCATTGGGTTAAACAGCACAAATATGTGAAATGGTATATTAAACAAGCCAACGTTTAACTTGTGCCAAACATTTGAACTCGTTGAACAAATAAATTGAAGTGTTGAATCCCTATAATTAAATAATCACACCATTAATCATGCTCCACTTGTCCAGCAGCAGCTAGCCAGTCAGCCAGCCAGCTGCAACTGCACATGCCGCATGCGGCAAATATGATGCCAACAACGGCGGCGCACAACTTAATATAGAAGCCATAATTTTGATAACATTTATCATTTTGATTGGACATTAAAATACTTGTAGTACGAGCAGAATTTAACTTCTTGCTAAGAGCGGCGGCTTAGCAGCCAAACAGTAGCAGCCAGCAAATAAAAACATTAGAGAAAAATCTGTGAAAAAAATTGACGCCGCAAGGTGAATTTTTCACATTATAAAACTCTGAATGGCATGGCATTAGACAACTTGAAATGCAGCATTAAGGAGGCGGGGCGTCTAAAAAACGATTGTGGCAAACACGGCTACTAATAAGTCCGATTAAGATTTAAAAAAGTGCTGTTCTAGCATTGGGGCGCATACTATGTATGAATGAGTGTACCGCTTATAAGATCATAAAAATTGCGTTTCCAGCGAAAAATAAAAATTTTCTAATTTGCTACTTTAACCGATATGCTGACAGACTGTATCTGTCTGTCTGGCTTGTTTTGCTCCTGTCGAAATTCCTTTCAAGTCAGCTTTTGTATAACAGTTAAAAGCTCTAATAAATTATGGTCTTAAGTGTGATTTTAATATTTATGTTGTTTTTTCTTTTTTTAAATATTTGGGATTTGTGTTTTGTGCTCATATGCAAAGCACGATTTATTTTATTTATTATTCGTTTTGCAAATTCTTGCTGAATTATTGCGTTCTAAATAAAATATTCTTAAATATCCGCCAGCAGCTGTAAAAAAATTCTTTTTAGCCAAGAAATACTCAACGCAGGTTTCTTTCATTTTTTGTGACAGAATGATCAGTGCACAGTGGAAGTTATAAAAGAGTTCTATCGGCAAACTATTTTTTGAGTTCTTACAGTTTCGATATTAAATTTTATGATGATACAAAATTATAACGATATTTGCACGCATCAATGGCAAAAGATTTCGATAATTAGGTATATCGATGTTTGAAAGTAATCCATAATCAAATATATCGATACTCAAATATATCGATACTCAAATATATCGATATTCAAATATATAGATATTCAAATATATCGATATTTAATTATATCGATATTCAAATACATCGATATCCAAACTTATCGATGTTCAAATATATCGATGTTCAAATATATCAATATTCAAATATGTTGATATCAAAATATATCGATATTCAAATATATCGATATTCTAATATATCCAAATATATCGATATTCAAATATATGTATATCCAAATATATCGATATTCACATATATCAGTATTCAAATATTCAAATATATTGGTATTGAAACAATAATAATCCAATAATCGATATTCAAATATATCGATATTTAAATAAATCGATATTCAAATATATTGATACCTAAATATATCGATATTCACATATATCAGTATTGAAATATATTGGTACTCAAATATATCGGTATTAAAACAATAATAGATTAATCAATATTTGATATTTAATATTTTCATATACATATTGACAATAGCACCAAAAAATCAAAAACATTGCGGAAAGTGGAAAGGAACAATCATAGTAACAGTAACAGCATAACTACAGTCATATTACAGCAGCAGCATAACAACATGCATTGGTCAACAGCAAAGAAAACAGAACAGCCGATAAACAACTAAAACACCGTTATAAACTCGTGCTTTGCTCGCGCAAGAAATTTTAAACAAAAAAAGACGCACAACAGCAGAAGCAGTTTAAGTCCAAAAAAAACTATGTATGCAACCTAGTGCGAGATGCAGAAATTTTGCAGCCGTGCGCAAAAAAAAAATAGATTTCCGAGGAAACTATACCGAAGCCGAAGAGCTGTCCAGATTAGCGCCACGTTACACAAAGACGGAGAAATCAGTTTGAGTTCAGGTGAGTAAGCAATATAGATTTTACAAGGAGGAGACATATTGACACTCAGTTAGCAGGACCTTGGCTCATTAAAAAAAATTTCAAAATCATTATAAAATATTTTGGTGGAAGATAGCCTGCTCCAACATGTTTTGCCAAATGATTATACTTGTATGATTATTTATTAAATCTCAAATATCTCGGAGACTGTGATCGACTATAACGATATTTGAAAACTCCTTGCTCGCGTAAAACCGTGCGGATATTTTATGCAATAAAACACCCATAAATCCCACTTTGTCTTTGCAGCGACTGTATGCAAATAAATTGCGCACTTAAGTATGCAACATTTTTTTTTGTTTTTTTTCTCACATACTGACTGACATGCCTTTCGCCTCCACGCCGCATCACCCCCATTTAGATCAACATTTTTTTTTTGGAATAACATAATTTTTTGACAGATTTATTATGCGTTCAATGTACACAGTACAAGAGTAGTGCAGCAGTGCACATGAAACCATACATAACCAACAACAACTTAGGCTGTTGCTGTCGCCTGTCCTTCCCCCTATGCCACCACATATCAAATTTATGACTGGGGGTGGCCGTCGCACTATACTCGTATGCAGTTAGTAGTGCTAAAAATCGCTTACGGGCAGCAACCGCGCAACCAGTTACGTGACATTCTTACAAATTGCAAGGAACTGTAGCACTTTGTTGCGTCCAGTCTGAAGAGATTTGTTTTTATTTTCCTTCAAAATTCAATTTGAAATTTTTAATTTAACACGAATTAAGGTGTGACCAAAATGTTACCGTCCAATTGTGCGTTCACGTTGATTCAGTTCAGTGCAGTGCAGTACGAACTCTGTTGCGCTGTTCCCATTTAAATGTTTTAATTTCACAGTGCGCTTAACATGCAATCGCTGCTTTTTTTTTGACAACTGTCACTCGCAGCGCAGCAAAACTGTCATGCGGCTTTCAGTTGAAAGTCTTAAAGAAAAATTAACATGCCTCCTGCTTTATGAATATTAATTTCTTGCATGTAAATGCACATAAGTAAAAATGTAAATTTTTGGGGAATATAAATCAACATATGCAACAGATCAACCTTGTAGAGTAAGAACTTTGACAGTGTTTTTTGCTGTATGGCATG
The DNA here is from genome assembly GCA_949775025.1 of Tricholauxania praeusta. Taxonomy (NCBI): domain Eukaryota; kingdom Metazoa; phylum Arthropoda; class Insecta; order Diptera; family Lauxaniidae; genus Tricholauxania; species Tricholauxania praeusta. Next base: position 140,011,501 of record OX459028.1, on the reverse strand, counting down.
AAATATTTAAGTTCTCATGAAATCTGTCAACGTTTGAATGTATCGATATTTATCATATATGTATGCAACGTTATTTAATGAAGCGATATTTAAATATATCGATATTTGAGTTTAATGATCAACTTATAAACATTTTAATATATCGATGATTCTTCAACAAAAAAATACCCCAATAGCAAAAGTTGTAACAATTGAAATTATGTAGCATGAGATTTTTTCATAGTGTGTCAATTAAAGTAAAAACAAACTATAACAGAATCGACTTGAAATAAAAGTCATGTAATTTGCTTAGATTTTTCAATAAAAGCTTTTATTATGCTTTGAAACTTAGAGGACTTTTAAAATTCCCTTAAGCTACAGTGAGGCGAGGAATTTGTTTCCTACCCGGAATAAATCTCGCAAAAATCAATATTTATTTTTTTGGACTGTCTAATGGACTTGAGTGAGGGCAGTGCTGAATTTAGGTTACAGCCAAAATGACCCGAATCTAAAGCACTAAGGAATCCGCTTATATTTCCGAAAATTTCTTCCCAAGACAGAAGTAAATATTTTTGGACTACATTTCAAAAATATGTAAGTTCGGCCTCGCAAGTCGACAAGAGCTTAAGGCGAAAGCCTCACGTAGGCCAACAAGGCTTATAGTACCATTATTATAAAATTTTAAGACATTGCTGCCTTAAATTTTAATTTTATTGGGAAAAAAGTTCCTGATACTTTTAAACGGACTTAGAAAAAATTTTGTCCAAACATTAAGAAAGAAAAAATCGTCCCGAAAACCTCTTTTATAACCTCTTTTATAAAACCTTTATAAAAAGTGTCATGACATTTTTCTATTAAAATTACCAGTTTATTTTTAATGTATACCTCTGCGACAGATAAATTTAAAATTTTTATGAGACGAATATGCTGATATTTTTTTTTTTAGCCAAGAGCTTATCTCATTCAGCGCCAATTAGACTTTGTGGAGCAAAGGGCGCTTTCACAATAATTCAAAAAAATAAACCACAATGCCATTCGTAAATGGTGATGTCAAAGCAGTAGACGTTTGTGATGTATATTAACAGTGTGGCAAAATAAATCATTTGGGGCCCCTTAAGCCTTGGGCCCAGTGCAATAGTCCTACCTTAATCCGGCCCTGCTCTCATTGATATGATATTTAATGCCAATCAATAGAATTCGGTAAAGTCTTATCACAAACATTTTTATGATATTTCTTGCGCAGTATCTTAAGAGGTTAAAAGTTTTTATTAGATTTTGTTTTTTATTTAAGAAGTGATTCGCAAGAAAAATTAAGAAAATCAAAGCAACATTTTGGGTCCAAGAAAAATGTTCTCCCAATTCTTGTGATTTCAAATAATGTAACGTAATACGCATATAATTCGTTTTTTTTTTTGTTAAATTATATCACCCTTCAATTGAAACGAAACACAAATAAGTTAATTTCAAATCCAATTTATTTTTTTTTTCTTAAATTTTTTATAGTATTTATTATTTAAAATAACTGTCGAAATATGTACGGCATGACTAGTAACAAAAAACATCCGATTAGTCCAACTTTTGACTACTTTAGGTCCTCTTTCCGAAATATCACGAGTTACGTTTGCGGTGACTTTGCATATTCTTCATAGAAAAGTATTCAATAATCAGACCTTTTGCTTAAAGCAGAGATGCACACGCAGTCTGTTTCGGGAGCTGGTTACAATCAGTTTGGGTAAAAAGTCTAGCTGCGGCAAGCTAATTGCATGCAAACAAAATAAAACAAAAGCTGAAGGAGCTGAAGTGAGTTAGCTCGAATAACCAAAAGAGCTCGAGAAGAGCTGGATATTTTTTGTTATTATTGTAAGAGCTGAATGAGCTTCGATCTGTACTTCCTTGGCTTAAAGCACTTATATTTTCTTCACTACGTAGAGTAAGTGTTGCGCGAAATTTATCATATGCAATTTATTACAGCTAGTCAAAGTGAAAGTATGCCGGACTTTTTTTTAAAAAAATAAATGTCAATAAAGGAAATTTTAATGATAAAAATAGATCCAAGCATGAGTTATGAGTGTTTTATTTCAATTTGAGATCCTAGCGCTTTCCGGGCTCTGATTTCGAAACTTTCGTTGACTGTAACATTTAAGTTAATTTTTATAGGTTTGTGCATTGATAGAAATTTCACTACGATATTGACGAAAATATGAGTCTTGGTACAAGAGTAGAATGTTGTTGTGTTTTTTCCTTTCATCGGTTAAATCTGATATTTGATTTCATGTGATCATTTTTAGAAGCAACATAGATGAAGCAAATATTTTTTTATTTGCTAAATAATTGCAAATATTTGCAAAAATTATAGTCCGTGTAACCTAAATAAAGTTGTTTTTTAATTAAATAATGACGAAAATTCACACCATAAAGTTCTATCAAAAAATACTTAGTTTTGAAGATTTTTGACAGCTTAAGTCAATGCTCATAATCTAAAATGTAAGTAGTTCTTACAGCAAGATATAGTGACCCATTCAGACGATAAACAAACATTAGCATCGTATTTATTGATATAACTAGAAATTTGCGATCAATAAAAAAAGCACTAATGATTCTGCCATAAAGCCATACAAATTAGGGTGTTCCAAGTTGAGAAATTTTGAAAATTTAATTGAATGTCAAATAACGCAAATTGCATATTAAACATTCGAAAGGCCTCGTTTAAGATGTAATTTATAATATAAGCAAGACAAGATTTCTCAGAAATCTTTCGATCACTTCAAAGTTTTTCCGACTTTTTCAACTTTTCCGATTTTTACACTTTTTTATTGTTGTCGACTTTTTTAACATTTTTTGACTTCTTCAACATTTTTTGACTTCCTCAACATTTTTTGACTTTCTCAACATTTTCCGACTGCTTCAACATTTTTCGAATGTATCAACTTTTTCAACTTCCTCAACTTTTTCCTGACTCTTTTAATATTTTTCCACATTTTTAATATTTTCGACGTTTTCAACAATTTTTGACCTTATCAACATTTTTCGAATGTATCAACTTTTTCAACTTCCTCAACTTTTTCCTGACTCTTTTAATATTTTTCGACATTTTTAATATTTTTCGACGTTTTCAACAATTTTTGACCTTATCAACATTTTTCGAATTTTTCAAGTTCCTCAATATTTTTCTGTGTTTTTTTAACATTTTTCCGACGTTTTCAATATTTTTCGACTGTTTTAACATATTTTAACCTTATCAACGTTCCTCGATTTTTTCTATCGTGTTCAAGCTTATCAACATTTTTCGTTTTTTTTTTCAAAATTTGTTGTACTTTTCAACTTTCTCAACATTTTTCGATAATATCAACATGTTTTAACCTTCAACATGTTTTGAGTCTTCTAACAATATTCAATTTTTTCAACTTCCTCAAATTTTTCATCTTTTTTTTTTGACTTTTTCAATATTTTTCGACTACATTTCTCGATTTATTGACTGTTTTCGTCTATATCAACATGTTTAATGCTTTTTTCGACCTTATCAACATTTTTCAAGTTTCTCAACATTTTTTCGATATTTTCAACATGTTTCGAATTTATCAACATGTTCTGATTTTATCAAAATTTTTTGGATTTTTCAAGTTTCTCAACTTTTTCCGACCTTTTTAACATTTTTCAATTTATTCAGTATATTTCGATATTTTCAACATTTTTGACCTTATCAACATTTTTCAAATTTCTCAACATTTTTCCGACATTTTCCACATTATGTTCAGTTTTTTTAACATTTTTTGACCATATCAACAATATTCGATTTATTCTATCGTTTTTTATCAACATTTTTCGAATTTTTCAAGTTCCTCAATATTTTTCTGTGTTTTTTTAACATTTTTCCGACGTTTTCAATATTTTTCGACTGTTTTAACATATTTTAACCTTATCAACGTTCCTCGATTTTTTCTATCGTGTTCGAGCTTATCAACATTTTTCGTTTTTTTTTTTCAAAATTTGTTGTACTTTTCAACTTTCTCAACATTTTTCGATAATATCAACATGTTTTAACCTTCAACATGTTTTGAGTCTTCTAACAATATTCAATTTTTTCAACTTCCTCAAATTTTTCATCTTTTTTTTTTGACTTTTTCAATATTTTTCGACTACATTTCTCGATTTATTGACTGTTTTCGTCTATATCAACATGTTTAATGCTTTTTTCGACCTTATCAACATTTTTCAAGTTTCTCAACATTTTTTCGATATTTTCAACATGTTTCAAATTTATCAACATGTTCTGATTTTATCAAAATTTTTTGGATTTTTCAAGTTTCTCAACTTTTTCCGACCTTTTTAACATTTTTCAATTTATTCAGTATATTTCGACATTTTCAACATTTTTGACCTTATCAACATTTTTCAAATTTCTCAACATTTTTCCGACATTTTCCACATTATGTTCAGCTTTTTCAACATTTTTTGACCATATCAACAATATTCGATTTATTCTATCGTTTTTTATCAACATTTTTCGAATTTTTCAAGTTCCTCAATATTTTTCTGTGTTTTTTTAACATTTTTCCGACGTTTTCAATATTTTTCGACTGTTTTAACATATTTTAACCTTATCAACGTTCCTCGATTTTTTCTATCGTGTTCGAGCTTATCAACATTTTTCGTTTTTTTTTTTCAAAATTTGTTGTACTTTTCAACTTTCTCAACATTTTTCGATAATATCAACATGTTTTAACCTTCAACATGTTTTGAGTCTTCTAACAATATTCAATTTTTTCAACTTCCTCAAATTTTTCATCTTTTTTTTTTGACTTTTTCAATATTTTTCGACTATGTCAACATTTCTCAATTTATTAACTGTTTTCGTCTATATCAACATGTTTTATGCTTTTTTTGACCTTATCAACATTTTTCAAATTTCTCAACATTTTTTCGATATTTTCAACGTTATCAATATGTTGCGAATTTTTCAACATGTTCTAATTTTATCAAAATTTTTTGAATTTTCCAAGTTCCTCAACTTTTTTCTAACTTTTTTAACATTTTTCGAATTTTTCCATATTTTTCGACTTTATCAACATTTGTGACCTTATCAGCATTTTTGACCTTATCAACATTTTTCAAATTGCTCAACATTTTTCCGACGTTTTCCACATTATGTTCGGCTTTTTCAACATTTTTCGAGCATAGTTATCATCAATTTTCAATTTGTTCTATCGTTTTCGACGTTATCAACATTTTTCAAATTTTTCATATTTTTCCGACATTTTCAACGTTGTCAACATGTTTTGTCTTTTTCAACATGTTTTGAGTCTTTCCCCACTTTTTGAATTTCTCAAATTCCTCCAATTTTTTTATCATTTTTTCGACCTTATCAACGTGTTTCGAGTTTCTCAACATTCATCGACCTTAGCAACATGCTTTGAGTTTTCAACATTTTTCGACATTTTCAACATTTTTCGACTTATCAACATTTTGTCAAGCTTCTCAACATTTTTCATACTACAATATCGATTCTACATTAAGTTCACACATTACGCCGCAAGTGCTTGTATTCACCTGTTTTTAGAAATATGAAACGCCCTAATACACATTTGCCCAGTTATGAATCCGAAAACAAAAAATGTAAAAACAACAAAAACATTTTAAGAATACAAATAAATACACAAATATAGTGCCTACGTTTACAGCAATTAGTGAGGCACTCGTATCTTAACAAAATATTTATAAACAAATTAGCATTTCAAAGGAAATACAACGACAATTTTTGCTTAAAGCAAAAATAAATATTAGCCCCAACTTGATATAGCCAACGAATAAAATCAACTCCGAACTAACAAACGTAGGGGCTGTAGATCATCGACCACACACGCAATCGCATTGACAGCAAAAACTTTTTCTCATCAACAGCATAATCCACGTTGTATTACAGCATTTTTTAAGTTGTCAACTGAAGTATCATCAACGGATACGATACGATATATCAAGTCGACAAAAGTTATGTTTTCTTTACAAAAGCTGAGAGTTCAATTTAATTAGACAGCTTCACGCCTTTTAATCATTCATTTAAAAGGGGGGAAAGTGCATGCAGATATTGTCTTAAGGTCAGCAGCATTTTGAAATTTCAATACGAGTATATTGTTGCATTGAAGAGTTCATCAAATTTTTATCTACATTCGGATAAAGTGCACAAAAACACAACTTATTTTTAACATATGCAGCATAAGTGTTTATTATTTTTATGAATATCTATTTAATGGCAGACAGGGTCAATTAAATCAAATAAAGACACTTCAGTTAAAAATCAATATCATCATCCTAAAATAATACACAAAATTTTTTGGCATGACATGGTTAAAAAATCTTCAACAAAAAATGCAATCAAAGTTGAAATTTCAATAATATAAAATATAGAAAAAAATGCACTTGTCTGATGCTATCAAAACATTATGAAGCCGTTTCGAAAAAAGAAATAAAAGATTTTTTTGGCTTACATTTTAAAAAAAAATCTCATGAGATAATACATAGCTAACATAAAAGATCAACATCACAAAGAAATTATACAAAGTAGAAGGCGCCGAATAGTTACAAAGGACTTAATTTTATTTAGAAAATGATTTATTCAACTTTTTAAGGACTCACAAAAATTCGAGCGCTATTGGCTGGAATAGCCACTTTTTGAAAATTGCTTTCAGAAAAATGTTGAGTTGGAAATGTTAAGCATCATTTTTGAATAAGAGACCATTTTTAAATTATTTTGAAGTTATTAACTTAGTAAGAACTTGTGAAATGTTTTGTACAGTGAATAAAGCAACTAAAATGTGTGTATTTGATTGATAAGCAATGCAGCAATAAAATCAAGCCTGTCGGCAGGGGGTGTTTTGGAAACGGGAGGATTTATCCCGAGCACGTTTTTTCTTTGAAAGTGCCCGCACATTTTCGGAAGAAGTTTGATTTTTTTTAAAAAAAAAAACTTATTTTCGTAAATTCCCGAAGAAGAAGGGATGTCATATCATGAACGCTACAGCCAGTTTTGTGGAGAAATATGCTGACGACATGACTCAAGAATTATGACTGAAATCATTCATCTGAAGCAGAGCTGTGAAGGAGTACATTCATTTTCAATTGGAATTCATTGAAGTCACTGCCAAAAATGCAGCATTCAGAGTGCAGCTATTTAAAAATGAAGTCGCCTGTAGACTTCAATGTCAGAAGTCTACAGTCTGTTCTATCGTAAAAATTACAATTATTCTGGTGACGTTACACTTTGGAGTGGAATCAAATCTCTTTCAAGTCGCTGAAGTCAGTTGAAGTCGCTGAAGTCACTTGAAGTTGCTGAAGACACTTGAAGTCAGCTGCTCTGAGTTAATTCCAAAATCTATGTATCTTATATACATAAGTGAATGTGTGTATATATGTATGTATATGTGTATATGATCGATAAACTCAATGAGTAAATTGTGCCCACATAGCATTTCATAGCGTTTTTCAATGTAGTTTAGTTGGAAATAATCTACGTATCTAAAGAGCAAAAAGGGTGAGATTTCAAAGTGACTTCAGCGACTTCAAGTGACTGTAACGACTTCAAGTGACTTCATCGACTTCAAAGTGATCAAGATTCCAATCCAAAATGTGAAGTCACGAGAATAATTGCATTCTTTACAATAGAAATGGCTGCAGACTTTTGGCAATGAAGTCGACTTCATTTTTGAATAGCTGTACTCTGAATGCGGAATATCTCATGAATTAAAATTGAAAATGAATGCACTCTTTCACGGCTCTGGTCTGTAGCACATTTATGGAGCTAACTTCAGAATTAGTCTCCGTTCATTTGTGCTTCGCAGAAATTAATGCTCTTTTAGCGCTAACGTAGCGTTAAAAACTTTTCAATGTATGGCCAAACAAGAGGGTCAGTATTAGGATCTTATTGTCTGGAATCGAAATTGGCTAGGAAATTGCACTTAACTGAGGTCATCAATGTCTCTGGCTCAGCCAATGTAAGTATTGCACAGATATAAATTGTTGTTTGTTAGTTAGTTTGTGTATAGAACTCATAATATATTAGTGATGGTAGGCTTTCTAAATAAACCAAATTAAAGTAATAAAACCATTGAAAAGTGAATTCCAACTCATCAATTTTGTAAAACATTGAGAATAACTCTATGCAATGAATAAACATATAATACACATTTTGTGAAAACTTGTGAATTGTTTTTTACAGTGAATAAAGCATTTTTTAGACTCAAAAATGTGATATTTTGATTGTAATACGAATCAGCTGACAAACTCGCAATAAATTAAAGTTGGTTGGCTTCTAAAATAAGCCAAATGCTAACTCTTAAATTTCGTTGTCAAGCTATTAAATTTGTAAAGACTTGTGAGTTGCTTTGCACAGTGAACTAAGTATTTAAAAAATTTGAACATTGAAAAGTATGTTTTCGATTGCAATACAATGAAGTAATCAAAATCGCTATAAGTTAAAGCAATTAAATTTATAAACACTTGTGAATTTTTTTGTACAGTGAATAAATCATTTAATTTTGAACATTAAAAAGTGTGTTTTTGATTGCAATACAATGAAGTAATCGAAATCGCTATAAATTAAGTATGGTTTACTTTTGAAATGGTTTCAGATAATTTAAGGTTTCTAGAACGGTTACTAATATGTAGCGTGACACGCCAGCCAGACTTCGATTTGAAGAACTATTACAAAGAATATGGTATTAACAAAAAAATATATAAATCTATTTTCTAATTTATTAGAAAGCAATTTGTTATAGTAAAAAAAGAAAAATACTTTCTTCTTTCAACGAAAACGGAAAAATTGACCACCCACCAAGTTTAACAAGTCATTCAAGAAAGATACAATCGACTTCTTATAAGAAGAACAACCGCAAAGTTTAGCTTTTTATTGTATTACTATCATTCGTAATCCATTGCTGTCACACTACCCCAAGCAATTTAAACTTTTTTATCTACAACAGTTAGTGCTATGAAATGCACTATCTTACCACACTGCCTGCCTGACTGACTGACTGACATTTATGACCAAGTTCATTGTTGTACATAATAATCGTACTAATGCGATTGAAACCAACAACAATACAGCATAAAACTCGCCTTCTTTTCAACGATAAGCGTTCGCCGCAAAGCAACGGCCGCCTTAAAAATCATCAAAAGAACTTTTACAGTCAATTCTATTACTTTTGTATCTTTGGCATCACACACTGTCGCAGCAGCAGCCAAAGTCCTGCTTTTTGTTGACTCTGTGCTATGAATTTTATTTTTATGCTCGTAATCCTGTAGCGTTTGGTTGGTCCAAAGTAGCAAAGGTTAAGTATTTTCTGTTTTGTTTGGATTCCGTGAAAAATGAATCTGTTTTTAGACAGTTTTTTTGTCGCTGTTTTTTTTTTTACTTTATGAAATCCCTTGAGTCTTATGCTTAAAATAAATGGTACAAAAATTTAAAAAAAAAACACACAAATTTCTTAGAAAAGATCGTCTGCTGCTAAAGTTTTTCTTAGAGCTAAAGTCAATATTGTTTTGAATTAAAGGAAAACAAAAAAAAACAGGGAAATGAAAGTCTTAAGATTAGTGAAGTGATTTTAAGCGCAATTGGCTGGAACAGTCATAATTTGATAAGAGCATTCATAAAAATCGCTATGAGTTGACAACCGCTGCATTCATTTTAACAAAATGAGCCTCATTGTCGAGTTTTCAAATTTGAAAAGACTTGTGAATTATTTTGTACAGTGAATAAAGCCTTATTTTCAGACACTAGAAAGTGTGTTTTTTAACAAAATCATCACCATTTTAATTTAAAAAAAAAACTCAAATATTGTTTTCAAATAAGTCGTCAATTTTGCAAAGGCTTGTAAATTATTTTGTACAGTAAATAAAGCATTTATTTTCAGACACTAGAAAGTGTGTTTTTTAACAAAATCAACACCATTTTAATTTAAAAAAAAATCTCAAATATTGTTTTCGAGTATAACATCATTTGTAAAGACTTGTGAATTATTCTGTACAGTAAATAAAGCATTTTTTTCAGACATTAAAAAGTGTGTTTCTGATTTTAATAAAAATCCAGTCGGTGAAGTCATAATAAATCAATCAAAATTACGTGTGATATGGAGGGACATTTTATATTTACGTCTCATTTAAGATACATAGCCCATTTTACGTCACAAGGAAAGTCGACCCGGTAATGAGTCTTCGTTTTGCATGATATTTTTTATATTGGTTTGCATGGATCAAATGCAAAACTTTGGGCAATTTTTCTCAGAACTTGTTTCAAGTATTTCTAGTAGTCGGAAATTCGTTGCTCTACCTTGAATGAATCTCGCAATATAGCGTTTTAAGGTTTCGAGAGAGCTGCCACGCCCTTTATTAAAATGCGCCCACTTTTGTTGGTTGCATTAACTTAAGTAACTCTATCAGTGTAGTGTTTCATTTGTATGACCTGTAGCCACGATTCAGATACTTCATTCAATTCTACGTAAGAATTAGTCCCAACACTTTGTTTTGTATTTAATCTTTTAATCTAATGGGTGATAGATAAAACATTCAATCTTTTCCTGAGAAAACATTTCAAAAATTTGTTTTGTTTTTTTTTTTGTATAAAAGCTAAAAATATTTAGCATGAAATTTTTGTATGTGTCTGCATGAAACTGCATAGAAAATTAAATTTAGGGCGGCGGACACGATACCTTAAAATAACACACACACACGTATTTGGGATCAAAGCACACAATGCATGTGGTTATATAAGCGACAACACCAAAAGAGCATTGACACCATTGAAGATGCCACTGATGCCCATTATCTCATCTCATCTCATCTGAAGATCATGATCACAGTCAGCGGCAGTGACGATGTTGTGCTGTGTTTGGGGCCAATGTCTAAAAATATCAATTGGGGAAAATTTTTCAATAATTTGTAGTACAACCAACACACGCGATTGACAGTGTTGCGAGGAGATGCAGTGTATTATTTTGTACATCAAAGAAAAACACATAAATTTATTTTATTTTGGACAGCATGGAAATGAAACTGAAAATTTAAACTTCTCAAAACTTAAAATTTGTTGAACACTTTCGGTAAGGTTGACGAATTTGAACAAAAAACTTTTAAAAGAGCAAGTGACTGTAGGCACTGGCGGCGTGATATGTTAAGTTAATAATTAACTTAACATATGTATGTATCTTAACATTAGACCAAAAATGTTGAAAGGTAGAAAAAATGTTGAAAAGGTCGAAAAACATTGAACAGGTCGAAAAACATTGCAAAGGTTGAAAAATAATGATAAATGTTCAAAAAAAATGAAAAATGTTGAAAGAGTAATAAATAGTCGAAAAATATCGAAGAGGTCGAAACATATGAAAATGGTGAAAAATGTTGAAAGTGCCGTTAAATATTTTTAAAGTAGAAAAATGTTGAAATGAATCGAAAAAAGTCGAAAGAAAAAATTTAAAGAAATTGAATAATCAAAATAAATTGTACAAGGGTTGAACAAAATTGATCAAGGAGATTGAAAAGGTTGTAACCGGTCGAAAAAATCGATATAAGTTGAATAAGGTTGAACAAAATTAAAAAGGATTAAAAAAAAAATAAATAAGGTTGAACTAAATACAAAAAGGTTGAACATGTCGAAAATAGTTGAAAAGCGTTGAAAGAGTTGAACAAGAATAATTCAAATAAGTGAAAATACTCAAAAAATTAAAAAAAAAAATTTGGAAAAGTCGAAAAAAGTTGAAAAAGTCAAAAAAAAAATGAAAAACGTAGAACAAAATTGAAAGAGGTTGAACAAAATTGAAAATGGTTGAGTATGCCGAAATGAGTTGAAAAACGTTAAGCAAGTTAAACGGTGTTAAAGAAGTTGATTAAGTGAAAAATGGTTAAAAAAAGCAAAAGAGTTGAAAATATAGCACGAAATTGAAACTGGTTGAACGAAATAGTATGAGTCATAAAAAGGTAAAAACGTTGAAAAACTCAAAAAAGCTAAAAAAGGTTAAGCAAAATTAAAAGCTTGAATAAAACTGAAAAAGTTTGAACGCAATTGAAAAACGTTAAAAAAGTCGAATAAGTGGAAAAAGATTGAATAAAATTGAAAAAGGTTGAACAAAATCGATAAACATTAAAAGAGTAAAAAGAAACAAGGTTGAACAGAATTCAAAAAGTTTCAATAATTCCAAAAAACTTGTAACGATTGAAAAAAAAAAAACTCGAAAAAAGTTGAAAGCGATTGAAAAATTTTAAAAAGGGTTGAACAAAATTCAAAAAAATTGAATAATCTGAAAAAACTTTAGAAAAACTTGAAAAAATTCATTTGATACCCATGTCAAGAAAGTTGTGAGTAAAGAGATATCCCACCATCTTTAAGCATCCATTATATTAGTCTTAGAATGACGTCACGTTGCCTATCGTATTTTACTCGTCATTATAATATTCTACTCGCCAAACCCTTTCATTTGATACCCATGTCGAGAGGATTGTGAAGAAAGGAATATGTCGCCATTTCGGGGCATCCGCCTTATTGAATTTGCAACAATATTTGATATGCCATTTTGTATAATCATAAAAACCATAAAGTTGTATGCAAAATTTCATCTTCTTGGGAAGTGCTTCAAAATTCAATCATTACATTTGAGCCACACCGGTTAACGAACATAAGAAATCCAATGAAAAAGTTAAAGAAACGTTACATTTCCGCCAATTAGACTAAATCTTTAAAATTTTGTCTATCGTCACAATTTTAAAAGATTACACCAATTAATAACGGCCAAAAAAAAAAAACGAAAAAAATGAGACTAACAAATCATCTAAATAGCTGTAAAAATTACTTGACTTTGTTACGATTTATTGTTAATTCACGTGTTCGCATTAACTGCTCTGACCTTCAGTGCTTAGCAACCAACAATGGAGTTAATCGCTCATGCACACTATGGCCAAAAGTTGAAATGAAATTGAAAAAAAAAAAAAAAATCACCAAAGAACCGAATTAATTAAAGGGAACGCATAGCCGCAACTGACAATTAATTTCATTATCGTCCGCAACGCCAGGTGCTGCTGCTGCGAAAGATTTTCGACTTTTAAGATTAATCACGCGAAAGATCGCTGACATTCAAGATCAAGCCAAATGTAGGCACACACTGCGCCTTCTATACTTAAAGTTTAGATTTCAATGTAGAGTGTACGCTTGTCTAATATACAGTGACGAGCAAAAATGTTCGTTATTTGTCGAATAATCTGTCCATAAAATCGTTAATACGTTGAAACTTTCAGGGTTCATTTCTCATTTATTGAATTATAAACGCCAAGTGGAGAAATAAACAACGCAACAAATTTTACTTAAATTTAGTTCGCACTCTTAGTTTACACCCTTAGCGTACTTTGAACAAATTAATCATTAATAAGTTTTCGTATGTTTGCCATTTGGTATAAATTCTTATGTTCAAGTATTTTTTAATGCATCGGAACTTCTTTTTTCAACAGATTAACAGACACGTAACAAAAATTAAGTCACTTTTACTCGTCACTGTATGAGTGATAATAGTTAAATTACTTAATGTCACCAATATTTAATAGATCTTCTTTAATATTTTTTGAGTTGAAGTTCTGGATTGAAATCTTTTTATTACTTGCTTTAAAGCTTCATAGCTGATAAGACTAAGAGCTGTAGTAGCTAAAATCTAATACTATTATTTTCCCGCGCATACAATCAGAAACGCTTATGATTTAGCTATAAAATTAAATCTGATCGAATCGAAGTGAAACACATTTGTTTTAATTTTATGATTCAAAAGGAATACAACTTTATAAAGGGTGATTTTTTTGCAATTTGTTTTTTAGTGTAAGTTTTTTGACACCTCACGCGTGATTCGTGACATGTGTCAACGCCAGAAATGCTCAGTAAGGTTTGCCATTTTACCATAAATAGACCAACAAGCAAACAGCGCTTGCAAATCAATGAATTTTATTATGAAAATTCGTGCTCTATGAGAAATGTGAAAATGAGAAAAATTTTCTTCAGCGACGAAGCTCATTTTTGGCTCAATGGGTACGTCAACAAACAAAATTGTAGAATTTGGTCTGAAGAGCATTCAGAGGCAGTTCAAAAGCTGCCAATGCACTGCTTGGTGTGGTTTGTGGGCCGGCGGCATCATTGGACTGTACTCTTTCAAGAATAATGAAAATCGCAACGTTACAGTCAATGAAGCAAGGTACCGTGCGATGATTACCGATTTTTTTATGCCCAAAATGGAAGAATTGTACTTGGTTGACATGTAGTTTCAACAAGACGGTGTCACATGCCACACGGCACGCTATATCATGGACCTATTGAGAGGCGAGTTTGGTCAGCAATTAATCTTACGTTTTGGAGCAGTTCATTGGCCGCCATGATTTCATGAGATTTGACCCAACTTGACTATTTTTTGTGGAGCTACGTGAAGTCTCTCGTATACAGGGACAAGTCAGCCACAATTGGAGCCCAGGAAGACAAAATTACAGCTACCATTGCTGAGAAACCAGGCGAAATGCTGGAAAAAGTGTGCGCCAAAATTGAAGCTGACGGATGGGCCACCTCAGGCGTGACTGCGGGCAACATTAACATGAAATAATCTTTAAAAAGTGAATGGCAGGAATTGATGTATTGTCCTAAATAAATATTTTATTCATAATTGCAAATTTTATGTCTTTTTTTCAATTTTCCAAACCAAACGCTTAAAAAATCATTCTTATAAAGTGATCTCATATTTGGATGGAGAGGATCGAACTCGGCATCTACTGATTAAAAGCGCAATACCCAACCACTGCGCCACAATCTCATTTAATTCATTGTGTGATTTAACGAAATTTGATTTTTCTGAATCTAAGGCTCTCAACTTTATCCAATAATATTACGCCCGCTCAATATTAACACCAAGGCATTTGGCCACTTTATGTCATATGAGCAAACTTTCCAAGACTCAAAGTTAAAAAATCAGGTTACATGTAAAAATTTATAGAATCAATAGAAGTTTGGTAACCAAGCCTTCGGTAGAGTTATTTTAGTTGAATGAATCTACAACGCAATACTAGAAAGTAATGCCAAAATCTTAGCCCATGCACTGTAATAGGTTGGTTTTTTTTATCATATCCTTTAAACGTCATGAGATTTATTTGGTTCTTGAATTCGGAATATAACTGTGCTAGATCATACGTCCATTTAACTGAATTCTTCAAGGTTGCCTAGGGTATTGTAAGCCAGAAAAAAATAACTACAAGTAGACAAGCCATAGACGGCTATACTCCTCACGAGCGCGAAATAATCGTGTTCTTCTCAGTCAGTCAGTTCTTCTCAGTCAGTCAGTTCTTCTGTAAGGCTGTGAAGCCTGGTGAGCCAACAGCGCTATTGCAATTGTTCTCCAACAATTGTCTTCACCAAATTCTGAAAATTTGGTAGCCTAGGACAATCTCTAATGTCGATTCGCTCACCGGTTGCCGTTCAAAATTTCCGATTTTCATTCAAATCAAATGAAGGAAATGGAAATTAATTGAACAGACGTTGCGAAACATCAACTGAAGTTAGCCCGGAAAACATTAGAGTAGAACCCTCAGAGTAACAGAAAACCTGGTCGTCCTAAATCATCCTAGAAACTTTCTCTAAAGCAGGAAATACGTAGTTCGGGGGAATGTCGAAGAAACTTGAAGGCACTCGCTACTAATCGTGCTTTGTGAGAAGATAAAGAACACAAGGGAGAGTTTTGGAACCAAGGTGAACTTCGTCGATAATTTACTGCTCCAGTGTGGCACCAACTGGGTAAATATTACAGCGCTAAGCTGCTTCATCTCAAGGAGACTGGCGTTACAGTTGTGGCTGGTTCCAGAGCAGCTATTGAATATTAGTAGAATATCGCTGCCAATATTTTTAAGAGCACTGTAATTTCGAAGATTCTCCGTTTGCTTTTCTCAAGCTCAACTCAAAGCCAACATTTGAAGCGAATATATCTCTAGGTCCAATTCATATTTCACATATCTACGGGCAATTACATTTTAGCAGTGATATTATGAAAATTCAAATGCACGCTAAGTTTCGCAATACCACGTGTATGCTAACTGATCGCAATTTTTTCAAAAAATAAAAATTAAGCATTTGATTAATGACTTTTTTAATTAAAAATTTTGCAGTTTTTTTTTTTGATGATTTCGTTTTGTTAACATAAATGATGTTTATGATTTGCTTAACTTCTTCAATGATTTCATAATATTGCTGCAAAAATATGTAAGAAAGAAATATGTAGTTGGCTCAATCTTGTGGGTCTGCGAAATCACACGTTTTGACCTCACACATTCCAGTCAGCAAGAGCCAGCCAGCCAGCGAACCAACAGCAAAAACTGAAAGATTAATGAGCGTAATGCCAATTGATTTGTAAACGTAAAAATCTTAGTGTAACCAGCTTAAACGTATTGGTTGGTAAGTAAGACAAAAAACTGTTTGGCAAACAACAACGACGACGACGATATGGACGATACATGCAAAATTAGTCGCAATTAGCTGTGGGCTCTTAATGAAATACTTGCAGCAGCAGCGCTTAAGATTGCCGACAGAGTAGTTGCTTTCGGAATTCATAGTGGAGCGTTGTGAGAAATTCAAGAAATGCAATATTTGTTTGCCTTGGTATCTCCTGAGTGCTTTATCTTCTCACGGAGTATACAGCCTCCAATGAAACTGTTTCAGTTTAATGGCATACTTCTAGAATCCATGATGGTTGAGGAAGAATACTTTTCATGCAGTAGGTCGTAACCGTAAGGATGAATCTGGTAGCTGACCAAATGCACTTGTATGCAGGTCTTTTTTAGCCGCTCACTTTGAGTGCAAATACTAAGAGATCTGGAATATATGTCATAGCCGACAAATGTGGAACAAACACAGACCAAGAAGCCGTTCACTCTAGTTAAGACGCTTTTTGGATTCACAAGGGTCCACGAAGCTGTTGAGTAACGACAATTTCTCCATAACAGATCCCCTTGCAAGAGAAGTGCGACAGCTATTGGATATTTAGATGAGGTTAATTACTTGCCATGTCACTTCGAGGATCATTGACTTTCATAATTAAAGAGCAGAGTAATGCCATTCGGAAGCACTATGAGGCTCTCTACTCAAAAACCGCTGATTGTCCGCGACTGCCAACGAAGCTACCACGCATATATGTATATTTAGGAAGCGTATCACTACCCGCAACCTGTAACGCGTACGGTAGCACTTAGCTGTGCTTTGCGTAAAGCAGATAACACATCGTAATGCTTTGTTTCCCGCACGGACAGACCAGATTTCTCTTGGGTATAGCAGAAATTTAAAGAAAATTTGTAATTTCGATTAAAAGATTATATTCTCCATTTGATCGCAAGACAATTCCTGTTGACAAATGCAGCATATCGTAAGATGCCTTAATAAATGCACTCCGCTTGCAACCTAAAGATGTACACCAAAATCAGCGACTTCAACAAATTACACGATCATTTGCGGTTTCTTGGCGCGATCAACAAAAAACGCAGCAACAACAACAACTCCCCAGGGTCCAGCACTTGCATGCAACATCCCGTGGAGTCGTCTGCTGCTATCAGACTTTCGGCCTGACCCACGACTAGCAGTTGTAGGTAGTTGAAATTGTTTTTGATTTAATTTATGAATTGCCATTGCAACTTGGCCAAAACAAATAATTATGGTGTCAAATTAAAAGTATCTTGTCGTACTCTGTACAGAGACAGAGAGAGAGAGAAGCGCAGCCAAGACGCTTCGCAGGCAGTCACCACATGCCGCCTTGGGGCTTTTAAATTGAATTGTTGCTTTACAGGTTGCTTTGAAGAAGAAGAAGGAAAAAAAAATTTATTTTGAAGAAGTTGTTAATTTGTGTTTCGTACAAATAGCGCTCGTAACAGTTAATAAAATCTCATTTGCATTCTGTTAACAGAGCGCTGTTAAATGTCGTGTTAATTGTCAGTTAATGCGTTACTTATTTGTTTAGTTGCAGTTAGTTGGAATGCTACAATTTTTCATGAAATCTAAATTAAAATTTGTCACTCAAGCAATTTGTTATGTTTCACAAATACTTCGAACAATAACTAATTAGTAGCCAAAGCATAACAATATGAAAACCTTGAACTAAATGGGACAGAGTTGCCAGCATTGTTTTCGTAAGATAGTAGAATATTCAATCTATTTGGCAATGATTCTTTCTCTTTTGTTGACATCTGTGGTTTTTTTTTAGAGTGTCGTAGAGATTAACTGCCAAAAATTTCAGCAAATCTGGCAACGCTGGTGTCATTTATGCTCAGTAAGGAATGATAGATACTGCAACAACACTTGAAAATTGTGAAGTTTTAGCTTATTTATGATCAACATAGTGTCCTTTATCGGCGAACAAGTAAGCAAACATACCATACGTACCAGTGTTGGCATGTCACAAGGATTTTTAGGTTTGCGACGATCACACGTCGTAAACTGTCGTAAATGTCACAAAAGTCGCAAACTCCAGATCAACCTCGTTTTCACAACTACAAAAATTGTTTGTCAAACAATTTAACGAACAAAAAATTACGTATGTTATATGTAGTTTTATGAGAATTTGAATAGGTTTGACAGACAATTTGATGATCTGAATCGAGTTATGAATAATTTTATTAGTATGAACTCAAGAATTCGTCTTTGTTACAGCATCAAGTTGTGTCACAAAAGCTCGAAGGTTTACGACGTTTATGACCTACGATCGTAAACGTAGTAAAAGTCGCGCGACATTTGTAACATGCCAAATGTGCGTATCAGTATACGCACAGATGATGAACATGGAAGAGAATATTATCGTTGTTGTTCGTAGTGTTGACAAAACCCTCAGCAATTGCTTCGGCGGCGTGCGAAGCTCATGGACTTGTATTCATCCACTTTATGGAACATTTTGAGAAAACAGCTTAGCTTACATTCTTACAGGATCCTAATTGGGCAATAATTGAAACCGAATGGTCATCACTTAAAACCAGATGGCCGTTGATATCGGTTTTTAATACAAAACTTTGTCCAGCGACTCAGTTGATTTTTGATTGAATGACTACGCCAATAAAAAAAGTTTCCACATACAGGACACAATAAAATGTACTTTTGGTTAGAGGAGTAATCAAACACTTCTTTAGAAACGAGGCAAATGCCATTGAGTCGTAATAAATTATTATTTCGTTTTCCGATTGCGTGACATGAATGTTGAGAGTATGCGGTTTAGTCGAACGGTGCTACGTGCTACGATGCCACAATCAGGTGGTTTGGTGAACAAACTATTTCGCGAAATGCACCTTTCGACTGGCCAAACTAAAACGTGTTACTTGACGCCACAGGGATATTTTCTTTGGAGATTTATCAAACCTTTAGCTCATTTGAAAGTCTACTTTCATCGTATTATTGCGAAGATACTACTGGAGATCTCGAAAAATCGATCGAAAAATGAACCTACAGGCTGTGCTGTAATCGGGCTTCGTAATTGGCGCTCGTAAGCAAATGCTTAATGCCATACAATTATCTACCGAACAAAGTCAAAGCTCAGATCAATTGCACAGTTCTTTTTTGTATTTTATTTCAGTGCAAAACTGAAACACTCTAAAAAAGTCCCCGAAACTCTGAAGTCATCAGATTTGATAATGTCATTTGAGCCCACTTTATGACAATGAAACAGCTGCATGATTCATTACAGAGAAGAAGTTTTAATCTATAATTTCTCTGAAAGTCAGGCTACATTACACATATTCTGTTCTATCACATCTTTGTATGATAGAAGCGGAAACATTTTGTGAACATAGATGGAGAAAAGCTTGTAGGTCATTTACATTGGAAAAATTATCTCGATGATAAGTCTCCACCAACATTCATAACAGTATCTTATGGGGAAATACCTGATTCTTTACGCAACTAGCAAATAAGACATGGGCATAAGACTCAAGTTGTAAAAGAAATTTCCCATTGATAAGCTCTCGAAAATCCACCAGCCAAAAATGTATGTCGCTGAGTTATGTACTCGGGAATACCTTTGAAGCAAGTTGAAAGAAGTACATATGTTCGGATTGCCAGGCTACTTGTCAAAGACTGCCAAGAACTTTTTGCTAAATTTTCAAAATGTAACTCCCTCGAGCTGGCATGAGTTCCAATACGTATAGAGTACATAGACAATGAATTGCTAGTTTCAATAAAATGTAATTTCTTCATTTTTTAACATCGAATAAAGAAGCAGCTTAACCACATTTCAAAAACTTCAATTATAAGATTAGTTACTTACGACTTTTTAATAGAATTTATTTCCTCTTCTTAGCTTACCTGGAAGAAAAAAGGAAAAAAAGATTATTATTTGAATTTCAAATTATAATGCTAAGAGAATTTCCTTAAATATCATGAGAAAGCTCGATTTAATAGCTCATTTTGTAGCTTTGAGCAAAAATGGTTAGCAATATTTTATTAGGAATGGTTTTGGGTAACTCTTTTCATTGAAAACTTAGCTCCTTTAAAACATACTGATACCGAAACGTTGAAAGTTAGACAAATTCTTACTCTCTTCTCGGCTATCTTTAAATGTTTTGTACAACCAGGATGCCACTAGAAAATTCGTTACCAGAAAAAATATTTATTTTTTTTCCAACATTGCCTGTCATTGGAAACCAAGGCACAACAAAAAATTTTTGAGACATGTCACAGCTCCAGTTCAATAATTTATTGCAAGGACATTCATAGTATATGGAATGCTTTTCAGAGTTGTACAACAAACTAGAGTTCAACAGTAAGGTAATCGCACAGAGATTGGCAGCTTTAAGCGTCCCGAGTAACGGACAAAGAAAGCCGAAAATGCCAAAACAAAGTTGGAGTAAAGAAAATGCTATGTCCGCTTTTCAACGCATTCCAGACACTAAAAGAGCTTGATCCTACTAACAATAATATCATTCTCAAATATGTTACTCATGTAGAAGATATACAACGCACTAAAAACATATATACAAACTTGTC
Organism: Tricholauxania praeusta; assembly: GCA_949775025.1. Taxonomy (NCBI): domain Eukaryota; kingdom Metazoa; phylum Arthropoda; class Insecta; order Diptera; family Lauxaniidae; genus Tricholauxania; species Tricholauxania praeusta. The sequence goes on along the minus strand of OX459028.1, from coordinate 139,990,518 downwards.
ATCTCAAAAATGTTTTGAATTTATCTGAAATTTTTGCCAGCTTTCAGAATTAGGTTAACTCTGCTCAGCCTTTATGCTAGAATAACATAGAAAAGATTGAGGTAGCCCCTGAAATAAGCTGCCAACCAAGGTATAAATAGATTATGCAGTTCAACTGCCATTATGCCAATGCTATTATATAAGACAGAGTTCATCTTAGAATCCCAACTGAACATTATTATATTGGTAAACATTCTGCTAAGCTTGGTCTGCCCTACATTGGGAATCACTTTAAAAAGGCTGTAGAGATCCAAAACTGAAACTGTCTTCCATTTTTTTTCTGAATGTTCTGCATTAGCGCAAAGGCGCAGCCTCGACCTTTTAGTTGAATTATCATCTTAGGAACTTAAGTCAAACAGCTTTGAAACTTAAAAAAAACATATCGGAATAATTTAATTAGTTTGAGCAACTATAAGTATATATACAATAGACTATTTGCTGTTAAGTTATTATGATATTTGTTCAACCCCCCGAAAAAAAGAACTCAACCTAAAAGACCCCATCAAAACTCGGTGTTTTTTTTTGGGCTTGCAGCTACTTATCGCTCGTCAAATTTCGGTTTTCAAGACAATGTTCCGAGGATTATTTGAAACAACCCGCTTTTGAGATTTGGTTTCCCTTATTTATGTAGTGTATCATCAGAAACATATGTTTATACGTTAGTAAGTGCTCTATAGAATCTTTGCTTGATGTAGATCAGGAGGCATCAGGCGTTATTGAAAGATCTATCGTAGTGGAGGTAGAAGAAGTAGTATCTTACTTAGTCCAAAGGCTTCTGAAGTCTCCTTTATGTTCCCATAGAAGTTTCGCCGTTCTGAATGAATTCTCTTAGGTCTTGAGACTAAATGTATATTCGTCCCGGTCATAATTTTTGCAGATTTTGTTAAACAAAGTACTACTACTTTGCCAATGTAATATAGAAACATAGTTGTTTTTGCAGCCGATAGGTTCATTTTCTTAACCCTTAAATGCATGGGGTCAGCCCCAATATGAAGACCAAGCTCCTTTTATGTAAAATCAGACGCTGACCACGAAATGGGCATTCATTTTCCTGGGAAAGCTAAAAAAGTGTGGTTTGTGCAGTGTACCAAAAATGGTACACGATGCATTAAGCCTATATATTTGAAATGAAAAATTCTTTTTCAAAAACTTTTTTTTGTACTAGAAATTAATGAAAAATGAATAATAATGAAATATGGAAATGAATAATGGAAATTATCAATATTTATTTCACTGATGAGGGCCACTTTCGAAATTATTTGCAAACACAACGTTTGACCACTTTGACAACTTACTGGGAACTGAAATTAGACATCGGAGACCTGAAGAGACATTAATGTGATTGCTGGTAATGCCTGCTACAAGTTGGAGCAAAGCTTAACGAGATGCAGGTTGTTTGGGTAGACTTGGCTATGATTTTAGGCCATCCAATATATGGTACGCTATGCATTTAAGGGTTAATCCTCCAATTAAGCTTTCAACCAGTCTACCAATGAAGGCACTACGTAACCGCAGAGATATGTTTACTGTTGTAAAAGCCTCAGTTTTGGCATTCCGTCGAACGATTTAATCTGGTGTGTTAAGTAAATGGGAGTTCTATATATCGGTAATCTGCGAATAAGTGCTCGGTTGATAGTCTCCAGTTGAAAGAATAAAATTGTCATTGTCTTTACTATCAGTACCAGCATGAATAGGTTAGCGCAGAAATGGAAAATAAAACCTATAAATGGAACCTCAAGCTTCATAAGTAAAAAAGGCCTTTTTTCTGCTCAACATAAAACTTTATATTCTTTTACTCCCCAGAATACTTAAATCATAGCAGCGAGCATAGAGCACCGCATAAAATAGTTAACAACACTTTGGAAAATATGAAAAATATATTTCCATTAAACATTAAAGATAAATTCGTAATGTGTAGCTCTGAAATCATTTCCACTTATCGTTACCAATTATTGTTATAAATTACCAACAACAAGTGGAACCAATCAGACAAACATAAATTAAGCCATTTTACTTCCATGCGAGAGTTTCTATTCGTAAAGTCGTTCAAACGTTTGAGATATGCAATGTCCAAACAGTAGCTGTGCGTCCGCTGATATGCGCCCAACAAAACAGACGCTACAGCAGCAAAAATGCTGCGTTCACACTGACAGTTAAAATATTGAAAATAAAAGGAGGCCTACAACAACAACAACAACAACAGTAACATCTCACATGCTTGGAGTTGGAGTTCATTAAGCGATTTCGACTGGCGACTTTTAAGTGGAGACGCAGACACCACCCAAAAGCAAAAGCGACAACTAAAATGCTGCATGCACCAGCAGCACCACCAACTTTCAATATGGTGGCATGTGACAAACGTGCGCAATTATTTCGCATGGTAGTTGCTGCTTGAAGCTGCTGTTGTTGTTGTTGTTGTTGCTGTTGTCTGCCATTGGTTGTGTTATCGTTGCGCACTCCCAACTATTTCACTGATAAAGTGGTCAACGGCGCGCATCAAGATGTAGCAGCAACTGCTGCTGCAGACCACTGTTGCTGTCAAATGTGTGCGCGCATAGTCGGTAATTTGCTAGCGTACAACATTTAGATAAAAAAAATTTCTAATCATGATAAGCAGACGACGATGACGACTCAAAGCACAAGTTGCATTTGCTCTGTAATTACACTAGTCGACAAGTAACTAAGGCATATTGGATTGAGTGTAACGTTGGTATTTTCGTTTAAAAAAAAATTTCGAAGAAGTTCAGTGCTCAGTCTGTTCCAACAGAGAGTTGCATAGTTTAAAAGAAAGAGAGTTATTGGACTGTTTCACCTACGGCTATGGTTAGTTCAATGCAATTCTATCCCAGCGCTGAAATCAATTCAAAGGAGTAACCAATCCTGGATTGTAAAGAAATCCAACTGGTTGTAGTCGACTACGAAGTTTAATCGGAGGCTTTGTGGTATCTCGATTTCAACCCGACGTTAGGTGGGTATCTTCATGAAGCATTGAAGTTGCTGTGGCTTACGGTACAGATTGTAGGCAAAACGAGAGCTTGGCGTGGAATTACATTGGACTGCATTTCTATCTTAAACAGCTTCGGGTTTTGAAGGATGATAGTGGTTAATTACAAATTCAGATCGAACGCCGGTTGAGGTTCGACTTGAGATTGTCAATGCAGGGCATATCGCACGCTCACGAGAGCTATCAATAAATGACTTCGCAGCAAACAACACACTCAGGAAATCAGCGTACCCAACGGCAAATAAGCAGAGTTCTCCGAAAATTCATCGATAAAAAGTAACTTATTCGAATGGTGAGTTACATCGATCCGATTCATTTTTGTTTTCACCTATTTCCCGATTACCTTTGAAGTATACAATTGTGTCTGATTAGGGGCCGTTCATAAATTACGTGATTAAAATAGGGGGGAGGGGGTCCGGCAAAATCTTACCAAATCTCACCAAGGGGGAGGGGTGTCAATGAAAATCTCACGTCGACTATTTAATGCAGAGAGTATACATTATTATAGCAGACTACATCTAAAAATTATAAGGAAAGTCTCACGGAAGGGAGGGGGAGCCCCGTCAGAACTCACCAAAGGGAGGGGGGTCCGAATTTGAAAAAAAAAACTCACGTAATTTATGAATGTCCCCTTAAACATCAAGATTCTGCAGCCTATCTAAGGTACGCTGTCGCATTCAAATTATTCTATAAACGCAGCAGGTTTAAATCTCAGTGAAATGAATTTGTGTTGTCCAAATCATTTTATAAATGGAAATTGTTAGTAAAATGAAATTAAAAAGAAGTATTTGTTCCAGGATTTGAACCCGTGCGTGCTGCGTCCAGGGAAACGTTCTAACAACCGACATATACTATATATGTAAACAGTTTTTGCATTATCGTCAAAATTAGATATAAAATCCATTTCAAATTTTTATTTGTTGAAAAAATTTTTGTAATAAAGTTTTGTGTTTTTTGCCTAATTTTGTCTGCTATCTGCTAACTTTGTATACAGAGATGTAGGCAGCTCGTTGAACTATACAGTCACTTTTCAAGCGACTTGTAGATAATATGACTTTATTGTGTAACAATATTGTATATAGAGATGTAGGTAAACTGCCTACAAAGCGGCCTTTGCTTTGCAAAAAGAAGCTAGAGCTGTGGTTAGAGTTAAAAGTATTACTGCCTACAAAGAATGATACTGTACATCGGTTTGTTTATAACATATTTGCCATATAGCAAACTTTTTTGAACATCGAGCCTGCTGAGGCTTAACGTGCGGCTGTCAAGGCAAGGCTAAGCAGTTCGCTCACGAGAGCATAGTATGCAGCAAATTTGTTGGAGAGAGTGCCCTACGAAGCTTGACTGCCACTGAAATTATTCGTAGGTATATACTAGTTACTTTCAGGAATAGGACGGCAGTAACAGATCTTGGTGAAGCATACACGCCATGCCCTAAGTGAATTTTATCGAACACTATTTTTAGCGTAGAAACATGCAATAATCAATGTTGGTCGAAAAGAGTTAAAAAAATTAAACAAAATTGAATATTGAATTCATAATTTTTTTCGATTTTGATGTTTTTTTCTAATCTTACGTGTTGTTTGTGTGTAGATATGAAATTATGTCCATAAGTGCAACATTTCGCTTCTAATCCCATGTTACTATTGCAACTATCGCTGTTTTGTTATCGCAACAATTGTAAAAGGTAACAGCAACAGCAATTGTTGCTCATGCGGGCGGGTGGGCGTTGGCGAGAAAATTAAATAATTGCTTAACAAGACCGCGAAGTAATTGGGCCAATTGAGCTTAGATATCATCGAAATTTAGTAAGAACAAGGCGCAATTGCCAACGATTATTTCGAATTTTTTTTTTTTTGTTTTTAAAAAAAAAATATGTAATTAGCAAGCAATTTTCTAATAAACAAATTGATTTCTTGATAAAAATAGTATTTAAAAAGACATAACATTTTGGAATAAAAAATTATTTATTTGGCTTTTGTTATAATGTAGGAGTCATATACAGCGCCCACCTGGATTATAAATGAGAGGTCTCTGCAAATACCAAAATTGCTCTGAGGCTTAAGATAAACTCTACTGCAAGTTATGTTCTCAATATTCGGAATGAGTAAAAGTGTATTTCTCAAATAATTTCATTTGTAAACTTAAGCATTTTAAGCTTTCTTAACTTAATTTCCTAAATAATTTTTTATTAAAAAAAAAGTATTGACAAATGAACGTTCATAATATTTTGTCATTTTTCCGTAGTATAACATGTCAAAGTTTTCGCATTATAATGCAAAAATATTGCATTTTTATTGATTTTTGATTGAGTAGTTAAAAGCAGGAAATGAATTTTTAATGTAACGCATAGGAAATTTGCAAAGAAACTTCAAGTATGCGATTCAATGCGTCCAGGTGCGTCTTACGCTTCGTGGTACATCAATGACACTGCGTTGACAGTTGATGAATTACATTTGCTTGTGATGCAAATGACTTTGAAACAGACAAAAAAAAAGATGGGATTTTTCCCAACGTAAGAAACTCAAATTTAGATGCAATATATGATGTGGTTTAAGTTTCCGGAAAATAATGAATCGAATAAATTAATAAATGTAAAGTTCAGTAAAAAAAGATGAAGATTTCTTTTAAGTGCGAACATCTTCTCTGGCATGTATGAAAGAAAATCTATGCTGGAGAGCATTATCGGAAAAGTAGCGCTAACGCAAACCTTGGGGTAAGGACCACCAAACTTCTCAGGCTTGAAATAAAAAAAAAGCCACAGAAGATCGGCAAAATTGTCCTCGTAATATGAAATTCAGATTGTATTTTTAACATAACTACCCAATTTAAAGGTTCTGAGCCCTTATCATGTTTTGTAATTTATTATGAAATATATATTATTTTTTGCTAAGGTTTTTGGCATGTCAGAAGATATGACCTCTTCGCCTCGAACGACAAATGTCTACGGCGTGTAAGCCAAAATCTGCAGGTAGATTCGAACTATCAAAGATCTGAAATCACCCAAGTTTAATTGAATAAACAGTTCTTTGAAAATGAGCGATATTCTTGTAAATTTTACAAAACTGTTAATGCTTTTTCTTAAACATGCATGACAATACATTAGATGAATTTATTTAACATCTATGTATATAACATATAGTCGAAACCAGAGGTTCCCAGAATTTTTTTTTCTCATAGACCATTTTCAAAATTTAGCTGATTCCGGTGGACCCGCTGCAGCTATACTTCTATTATATTCCCAAAACTCGACAAAAAAATGTGAAGATTAGATCTAACAATGTAAATTTGCGTTGCGGCTGAGTTCCGACACGTTGTACTGAACATATAATATGGAAGTTTTTACAAGTAACAGTCGATGAGCTTCTTAAAATATTATCTGCCTACACTGATAGGTGAAGTCAACCCAACATTTTAGTTCTTCAATATCGAAAGCAGATAAATTTTCGTGGACCTCCGCTTACGAATTGTGAACCCCCCACTTTTTTGTCATGCCAACGTAGACCCCCGTCGAGTCTCCTATGGACCCTTGGGGGTTCACCTGGACCACTTTGGGAACCAATGGTCTAAACAGACAAGTTATGATTAAATCGTACCATACACGATTTGAGTCCCACCATTATATTAAGGGCCTTCAGGAGTTTCTTGTAAATAAAAAAGACACAAAAGGTGCGTGAAATAGCAACAGCCGTAGGCATATCAAGTGGGTCAGAGGCTTCAATCTTACTGCAAGATGGCAGCGTTAACAATCAATCAAAAACATGAACGTGTTTGGACATGTTTAAGCAAAATCCGACTGATTTTTTACGTAAGATAGTGACCATGGATGAAATATAGATCCACCACTATACACCAGAATTGAAAGAATCAGCAAAACAGTGGGTAGGTCCCAGTGGAAGTGCACCAAAGCGACCGGAAAGCTGTTGGCGTCTGTTTTTTGGAATTCAAGTGGCATTTTGTTCATCGACTATTTGAGAAAAACAATCAACAGCGATTATTACTGTAAGTTATTAAACCGATTGAAGAATGAAATCGAAAAAAAAAACGGATCCTTTTATCAAAGAAAAAATCGATCGAAACTATGGCCAAATTGCACGAGCTACGCTTGTAACTGCTTCTTCATCCCCCATATTCTGCAGATTTGGCCCCCAGCGACTATTATCTGTTCTCAAAATTTAAAAAGGTGGCTCCAGGGACGGAGAGATTTGCAACGAATGAACAGATCGAATTAGAAACTGAAGCGTATTTCGGAGATCTTGAGAAATCTTACAATTCAAAGAGCATCGCAATGTTATAAAATCGTTGGAATAAATTTGTTGAACTGAAAGGGGACTATGTTGAAGAATAAAAAATAATTTTGGCAAAAGTCGTGTGTTTCCTTTGTTGGCCCTGCGGCATCTTGAACGCTCAGTATATATGTATATCTTTTCACAACACAAGTATCTACTAAGGAAGAATTGTTGCATCGCCTAGAAATGTAAACTTAATTATAACTTTACTTTATTTATAAAGGGTTTTTCAATAAGAGCGCTACAAAAGTTTTTTAAATAAAACAAAAACGGTTTTGGATATCAATGAAATTCTTTATTCTTGTAAAAGAACATTCGATGCCATTATGTATGGAACTCAATTTCTTTTGCATGGCTACCACGGGCACGCCTGCAGAAGTTCAGACGCTGAACCCAATTTTCGAAGGTTTTCAAGCATAAATCGGCCGATACTGCTGCAATTTCACGTTCGATATTCGTACGAAGTTCATCAATCGTCGCTGGCGTGTTGGCATAGACCATAGACTTGACGTAGCCCCACAGGAAATAGTCTAACGGCGTCTAATCGCACGACCGAGGCGGCCAATTGACTGGGCCATTTCGTTAGGTAACACGTTCACCAAACTTGGTTTTCAATAAATCGATTGTGACATTCGCTGTGTGGCACGTGGCGCCGACCTGTTGGAACCACATATTGTCCAAGTTCATATCATCCAAGTTGGGCCAAAAATATTCGGTTATCATTGAGCGGTAGCAATTCCCATTCACAGTAACGTGCCGGTCTTGATCATCACGGAAGAAGTACGTAATTTCTTCGGGATGCAATATTGACTCATGGAGTACGTGAGGATTGCTGCCTGACCAATAACGCATATTTTGCTTATTGACGAAGCCATTCAGCCAGACATGAGCTTCATCGCTAAAGATGATTTTTCGATGAAAATCCGGATCATTTTCAAGTTGTTGCTCAGCCCAATTCACGAACATACGACGATTCTGGTGGTCAAGCAGCTTCAGTTCTTGCGTCAATTTGATCTTGTAAGGATGTAGGCCAAGATCTTTTCACAAAATTCGCCACAACGACGTCACAGAGATGCCCAACGCTTGAGAACGACGTGTGAGAGACTGATTTGGGTCTTCCTCAATTGATGCGCTAGCGGCAGCAATATTCTCGACACTACGGGCACTTCTTTGTCTCACTGGCACGGGAACAATTTGTACTGTGCCTGTGGATTCAAATTTTTCCACTAGACGCTCAATTGTTGATCTGACAGGACGATTTTGACGACCATAAATTGGACGTAGCGCTCTTAAAGTTGAGGTCACTGACTCCGAATTTCAATAGTATATTTTAATAATTTCGACTCGTTGTTGGATCGTATTTCTTTCTATGATAAAATGGCAAACCTTACTGAAGAGAAATGTCAAAAGAGCGGGAAAAAATATGGCGTCGTTTGCTGTCCCTATTGGTCTACTTTTGTAGCGTCCCTATTGAAAAACCCTTTATACACAAACAACTTTTTGGTGTGACTGACTTGGCATCAATATCCAGGACAAATCTTAATCAGCTTATACAGTCAATGTAAATATTCGCCAAGAAAAACTTCTTTTAAATCAAAATCCTTAGAAGTTGCTGCACCGCCCACAAAATGCCAATGAAGTGTTTTTCAAAAGCTATGCAATATTTTCGTTAGGGGATGATACCTTACATAAAAGCATAAGATTGGAAACGTAGATTTTACAGGAGAATGCAATAAAACTCGATGCAAAACCATTATACAGCTCAAGGAAATAGTTGATATGTTGGGTTTGGAAGCGAAAGATTTAAATGACTGAATACTTTTCAAGGGAATGTAATGGAACTTGATACATATATACATATATACCTTAAAAAGAAAATAAAGTTCAGCACCTCCTTTAATTCTACTTTGCAACATATACCAAACATAGTTTTCGTGCCAAGCAATTCTCATTTACCTTTCGTAAATAACAAAGATAAAATTTTGTTTTTTATTCTACCAATTGGCGCCACCACAACACTGGAGGCCAAAGGCAACCGTCGTCGTCGCGCAGCAGTACACAGTTGAAGGCTGTTCATCTTTCAGCTGAAAATTACTCCCGCTGGGGTCTTTACTTTGTTTTGTTTTGTTTCCCATCTTCTACTTTTTATTTTCTTTTCTTCTTTTGCGTGCCATTAACGGAATGTGCGTGTGTGTCTTATCAACTTGTCGGTCTGTCTATGCCATAGGCAGAAACGAGTCACAGTCAAAGGCTAAGGCTGTCTGCCACTTTGTTGGGGGAGAAGCGACAAACTTTTCCATTGCCATTTAAGGCAACTTCCACAAAATTTTTCGCTATTCATTTCAAAAAAAAAAAAAAAAAAAAAAACCTTTTGAAAGTTTTAAAATAGACATAGTACCAGTAGGTACATTGCGTATAATTTGAATGAATTCGAGAAGGAAAAATATTTGCGTAAATCATGCGCACACTTTGGGCTGATCCAAAATTGCCGCCAGCACAACCGCCGCGTCATGAATTATGTGCTCCTTTGAGCGTTGATTTGTATGGTGACTTTTGGCCGGTAGAATTGCACGTGTGGCACTCGCTGTCTGTTGTACTGCCAGCAGATAATGTTGCCGGAAATGTAGTTGGTAGCTTGTTTATTATGATTGCTTGTTTGGGTTTGTTGGTACGCGTATTTTGGCACTTGGAATTCCGAAATTGTCAAAAAAATAATGAAGTGTTGTATTGTTTTAGATGAATGGGTTGTATAAGTAATAAATCATTTCATTCTTTTGCTATTGATAGCAACCGGCGGGTGGTGACGTTTTCAAGTAGAAGTTCCATTTTCGCTGCTGTGTAGCAACGTTATCGATGGACTACTCTCGAAACTGATAAGCTATGTAGGTTACGCTGATGAAATTGTTATATGTAATCAGCAGCGAGAAATTCGATAAAAACTTGAACTCGATGTAATCGAGAAATTCAAACAGCCATTGCTTCTTCAGCGAGAGAAACAATAACGGAACAAAAGCAAATTAGGCTCAGTGAAACGATTATGGGGCATCGCATGTGGAAATAAGTAACAGGATCAGCGATTCGGTTTTTCCCAGTGAAATCCAAGGAAACGTCTGACTCAAAGTGGCCTGTTTTCTCAGGTAAAAAAGTTAGATCCGTAAAGCAAAATATCACACGCGATTGAAGATTTTTTCTTGAATCAACAAAAAAATTCACTGCGCTTAACAAAATTTCGAAAATAAATGAATATTAAAAGCTGAAATCTCTTGGACAAACGTGAAAATTGCACTTACAAAGGATAGCTAAAAAAGCAAACAAAGCTCCACTTAACTCGCTTCCACGCGAAAAAAAAAAAATCCGCAAAAAAAATCAATTGGACAAATGAATAGGTCATCTGGACGTATAAATAAAAAAAAAACACCTAAATATATAGAAACCACACCAAAAACCGCTTCGGCGAACGAAACTTTAAAATTTAATTAATTTCAAAAGATGAAATTTCTTGATCATACGTAAAAATTCATTGTGCAAAAAAAATCCCCTGGACAAACTTTTAAATCAGCTGGACGAATAAAAAAAAACACCTTAAATATGTACGTATTAGACAAAAATTGACGTCGGCGAATAAAAATCAACGTATATAAAAAACTAAAATCTCTTGAGCATACGTAAACTGCTTGTAAGCCCGGACAAACTGTTAAATCGTCTGGACGAATGCAGAAAACACCTTAAAATATGTAAGAATCCAACAAGAAATTGCTTTGTAGAACAAAAATCAATGAATATCAAACGCTAAAATCTCTTGAACGTGAGTAAAAATGCTTACAAAAATTAAAATCACGCGGACAAACTATTGAATTATCTGGACGCATGAAGAAAACATCTAAGAATAATTAAAAATCAAACAAAAAATTAATTGGATAAACCACTAATATTTTTTCCTAAACAAAATTAACTGGAAAAATAAAAACTTTTTTGATAAAACAAAGCAAACAGCACCAAAGCAGAAATTACCTGGATAAACAATTGGGTGCCTGGACAAATAAAGAAAATATATGAGTACTCGTGTCACCAAGTCAACCAGAAAGTAATATAATCTAAAGGACAAGCAATAAATTACATTTAAGAATAATTTTAAGAAAATCAATACTGAAGCCTATATAAGAAGAAATCTTTTGGACAAACACAAAAATTAAATGCACCAAAAAAAAAAACATGTTTTAAGCAAACAAGAACAAATAAAATACCAACTAATATAAAAAATAAAAAATAAATAGCCGCCAATATAAAAGAATATTCACCTAGACAGCTATAAAATCAATAGGACGAACAAATAAATCAATTGGACAAACGAAGAAATCACCGAGCTAAAGCGAAAAAATCATCAAAGATACTGAAAAATCAATAACGCAAACGGAAAATCAACTTTAGACAAAAAATCTCTCCTAGACAAATACAAAATTTATGATAAAATAACCCTGGACACATAAAGAAATCAATTCCATACTTAATGTCTGATAGAGCGTAGTATAACATTAAGAGCTTTAAACATAAAAATATTCAATAAGTTACTCAATATACTTAAAACCCTTTGTGTACTTAATTGGTGCTATTAAGCGTCCGAAGTAAACTTTTGTGGCAAAATGGAGTCTTATGCAAAATTCAAATCTCTAAATATAACAGAAATCGCAGCAATTTAGTTACGGAATTTTAATACAAAGAATTTTAATGCACATTGAATGCAACAATTTGGCGAATTAAAAAGATGCGCTAATTTAAGACGTCAAGTTGGTTGCAGTAGCAGCGGAAGAAAACAACTGCTGCTGCAGCAACTGTGCTTCATCATGCAACTGCAACAATTGCGACAAGTGCGCGCCATCAACGATTTGTCAACAAAATGCATTCCATAAATGCATTTAAAGAAGGCAGCGACGAACGCATACAAATGCAGCAGACGAAGACACAAAAGAGGATAAAATGTTTGTTGCAAAAATGCATAAAGCATAACGCATCATCCATAAGAATGCCCAAGTACCGACGATAGATGGCGCTGTTCTTCTCTTTTGCCAACTCGCATTTCAATCGCAAATGAACGCAGTACGCTATAAGGTAGCGCTTTACTCCCGTGATTTGTTGCGGTTATAGCAGTTGTTGTTTTCGCATCTGACAGTTATGTGGATTTGGTTTTGGTCGTTTGTCATTTGGAATTTTCACTTCAGCTCGGGGCGCTCTGGATGAGTGCCATTTTTACGGTATGCATTTCCAGTTGTTATTTGTTGTTCCATTTTAATTTGAACTTTTTTTTATTTCGCAAAAATTGCATATTTAAGAGCTTAAAATTATACACTTTGATAGAATGCTGAGCAAAGAATTGTCAGATTGTTGCGTTGAAATTATGATACCCTATTGGGAAAAGTTGGGTATTAAGCTTAAAAATTGATGTCACTTAAAACAGCTACAAATGTTTTGCAAGCTACTTGGAGAAATTTAGTAAGATAAATCATATAGAAGAAGGTCAATGCAAGTTTCGTTTATGACAATAACCTTTGCCTTTCAAAAACTTTGCGATGATCTGAGTGAAGAGAGGATATATATCGAATATACACGGATACATTACTTGACAGTTCATAAAGTGAGTTTTGAAAGCGATGAAAAGGGATGTAAACAGACTCAAGCTTTCTCTTCTTCTGAGAGAGAAGAGTCGAACCTATACAAAGAACCGGCAACCATCATATAGTACTCATCACAACGCTATATATCAGGTAAGAACTCTGCGATTTGTCTTAATTTACAGAGTTCACGAAGTTTATAATATCTCTTGAAAACAAAGGTTCCAGTGCGCATAGTTTCCGAAATCTTTTAAGCCTTCCAAAAGTTCAACTCTCAACTTATTAACTTTATACTAATCTAAATTTCAGAAGAAGAACCCACAGCAGCAGACTTCTGGGGATTTTACTAAAAGGTTCAAGCTATGCCAGGGATACGCAATCATTACGCTGTCAATTCCATCCAAGTTCCTGACAACATCTTTCTCACAAGAATCAGTAAGAAAAGCCAGTTATTTGTAAGCGACCAATTCCCGCCCTGAACCTATCGCTACTAAACAAACATCCTACGCATTATTGTGAAACAAAAAAATGGCTGGCAGACCTCATAACATTTATTCATCATCAACTCACAGCACCAATTTTGATAGAATCGCATATCGCAGCTGGGATGCACTCCGGCAAGAGATAAGGAACACATAAGAATTACTTGAATAACTATATAATAGTTATAGAACTTTTGAAAACCCTGTGTAATAACACGAGTGACAGTTTTGAAAGCGCTGTAGTAGTATTATACTACTAAGTAATTTACGTGTTTTGAACGAATCCTACTTTCTAAACATTTCCAATGCATTTTGATTGAAAATTCGCATGCACTGTAGGAAGTAGAGAACAACTCAAGTAAAGAGACAATTTGCGGTAAATGGAATCTCAATTTTGTCTGGCGACTACCAATATGGTTTGATGTAATATTGCGATATCATAGGTAACTTTACAACTTCTATTATAACGGATAGCGACAGTGGCTTTTTTCCTTCGCACTACACTACTAAGTACTTTACAATTTTTGAAGAGATTCTACTTTCTGAACATATCTGAGGTTCGAAGACTAGTTCCGCTGCCTATCGTCTCTCTCTGATCTAGTGACTGTCAATATGATAAGACGTGATTAGGATTTATCACAAGCATCAAAGTAGATTTCAGCAACTTAGACAACAAGGTGGTGTCGCTTTGCATTTTCCATTACAACAGACAGGGATTAATGGATGCGGTTAAACGAAACTTTCTAAACGGAACCTACATTTTGAACACTTCCTCAATGTTGCAAGCACTCTGGGAAGGAATTAACATTTAGGCTTAGAAGAAAAAATCGGCTGAATGGATCTAATGGCTGTGTCATATCATAAGCATCGTAGTATATTTTTGACTTAACGTTTCTAGTTATTGCGGACAGACACTAACGGATGGAGTTGAACGTAAATTCACTTCTCAATGAACATTTTCTTCAATGATTCTAATTTTTGGGCAATACCAAATCATTCTTTATCATAAAATCATATGTCATGCAGGAAGAAAACAACTGTGACTAGTAGACAAGACTGTCAACGTGGTAAAGCAAAATTTTTAGATATTATCGGCATCGAAGTATGTTTCCATACGTCTCCATAAGCAAAAGGTGTTTATTTTAAGAAAATATATTATTGTATACGAGCCTCGGCTACTGTCAAGTTTATCAAGGAAGAAAAGTGTTACTAATGTAACACTCGAGGAGTTCTTAATCCGCTTCAGTTTCCTCTAAATTAAAATAATCCATGATGGCGATATACGGGGGATAGTCACTGGCAATGCCTCGAAAGTGAAAAATTTTTCTCATGTATCACCGATCGGTCCCCGCCATTCTTTATAATCGAAATGAACAGAGGTCGAAGCATTTTACAGACTATTTCCACTAAATACTCATATTATTATTATCGCCTTTAATCTCGAAATCCTCTACTTGTTGTAGGGTGTCTTAAGACAAAATGCAAATTGCTGCCATACGGAATAGTATGGGATAAGTGCTGCAATCGCTCACTTAGGTGCATTATAAATTGTTTCACAGTGGTAGCAGCAATTTTAATATACATCAGCATTTTGCACTTGTCAGCCCGGCACTTGGTATTTCTGTTCATCCTTTGTTTTCAGGCGTTTGTAACGCTTTCTTTAGCTTATTTTTACACTCGTTCGAACAAAAGAATTTTTCGCATTTATTTATAGAATCAAGAGTGTGAATTGACAATGTGTTTGATTGCCATGGAGTGTGAGGAATTCTGCATTTAATTACCAAGGAAATATTAAACGAAAAAGGCGTTTAACGTTAATTTTAGTTTTTCTAAGCGACTATAGCATAAGCATATAAAGATTTAAGTTAATTTTTGTACAAAATTATCAACAGTTCTTAAATTGCTTATCGAAATTGTAAATATCTAAGTTATAATATAAATTTGGAATATCTTTGTAAGGCATTTCTTAAACAGCGCATATGTTTAGATAGAGAGTTTGAAATGTCATAAGCCTTTATTTAAACGTCAGCAAAGTAAACAGTTCATGTGTTTACGTTATTGACGACAGTGCCGAGTGCCACTCAGTTGCTTTTTTGTTGTCACAAAAGAAGCACACAGCGTCAAAGAACTTCAATCGAATTGAGTTGGGTGGATATTGTCCCATACAAAGAAATCGCTAGCCAGCAGCAGCAGCATCCTTATCATCAGCATCTCAATCGGCTCTTCAATATTCAGAGTGGTTAAATGTTTACCCTCGATTTGTTTATTTGTTCGAAAAGAAGTTGAACGAAAAAAAACAGAAACCAACCCCGTATGTTTGCATGCGAATATTGCCTGACTCGCAGCGGAACTCCCTCGACATTTTTTTGTTTTTCCATAGCTGCCTTACGGTGTCTGAGTACCTATGCCCTTTTTATATCCACATTCAAAGTGCAATGCTAAATGCAGCTTGATCCTTTGCCAACTATTTTTGTGAAAAGCGAAAAAAACGGAATAGAATAAATAAACATTAAACCCATAAAGATAATTATGTCAGAATCAAATCCAATCCAATTCCAAACGGCATCCGATTACAGCGGCAGCAACTTAATTTAGGACATAGAATCATGGTTGCTATTCGTTAAGGGGTTTGGTTTTTTTTTTTCAAAATGCTATAAAAAAATATGTTGCATTTTTTTTGCGTTGACAATTTAAGAAAAGTAAACTCTTTTTTTTTTTTAAATTGAACAGATGGTAGGTAATTTTATGCGTTTAGCAGTTGTTTAGCAAATTGTACGCGAAGTGCGCGCTAGCAGCTACAAGAAACCACAGACATACAAAACAGTTGATAATGGTCATGCCCAGAGATTCAGGGATGTGAGTTCGAAAGATTTTTGTGCCGCGAAAAGGACCATGATTACATATTGTACCCTTTACTTCTGAATTCAGAAAAATGTTTCGTACCAGAGAAGTTAACACGATTCCAAATTGTAGATATGGTAACCCATATTATGAAGCACGGGATTTAGCGTTGAATAAAACTGTCTTCAATTGTGTCATAGCGCTAATTTCAGCGGAGGATTAAGGTAGAGCTAGAGAGGCATGAGCTCAAGGGCGCTCCCAAGTACTTACTTACTTACTTAGATGGCCATAACAACCCGTTGTCAGGTTACGGCCGACCTCATTAGCTCTCGCCAGGCGCCTCTGTTTTGCGCTCGCCTTCTCCAATCATTGGCGCTCCCAAGTAGCGGAATATGAAACCATTCGCTAGAGATTTACATGAGGACCTTTTTGTTGTTTGGTCGCATTGATAATACGCATAAAGGGCCCCGGGCCCCCCAAAGTTTTAATTCGCCACTGAATGAAAAAAAATTTTTATATAAAAGTCGTGATTCCAAGCTGTAATTTTTACATAATATAGTAAATTTATCAATATATTGTGTTGAAGGCATAGTATAGAACAGCGGTGGGCACAAAAATCTAACAAAAGAGCAAAACAACAACATCAAGCAACAACAAACGGAATTTTAAAGTTTTTTTTACTTTCATTTCCAAAATTGCCATTAGCACAAAAAAAAACCAAACTACACTACAAACAAAAACAATTGCTACATTCGTCAAGACACAATGCGGTGCCGTCATTAATGCCTTTGTGTTTTGTTTTGGTTTTCATTTGAACTCAAATCAACGCTGTGCCTCGATAGCGTTGAAATTCTGCAAATTTTTTTTCGCTTGCTTGTGCGTCGAATAACGGTTAGAGCAATGTGAGCAAATAGAGCCACTGTGTGCCCTTCACTGGTATAGATCAGCGGTGGGCACAAAAATATAACAAAAGAGGAAAACAACAACATCAAGCAACAACAAACGAAATTTTAAAGTTTTTTTTTTACTTTCACTTCCAAAATTGCCATTAGCACAAGAAAAACAGATTACACTAAAAACAAAAACAATTGCTACATTCGTCAAGACACAATGCGGTGCCGTCATTTATGCCTTTGTGTTTTGTTTTTGTTTTCATTTGAATTCAAGTTAAACCTCGATAGCGTTGAAATTCTGCGAATTTTGTGCCTCGATAGCGTTGAAATTCTGGGAATTTTTTTTCGCTTGGTTGTGCGTCGAATAACGGTTAGAGCAATGTGAGGAAATTGATGCACTAAGTGCCCTTCACTGGTATAGATGATGAAAATATAAAAGGCAGACGTCCACACTGCCGCATTTTCAATGACAGCAATTGAGAATATGTAAAAACAAAACATTTTTAAATAATTTTATCGCCCTTACCAGAATTTCATTGTCTTCAGTATTGTCCCTAGAAGCTGAAAATGCAATAGGCAGACGTGTAGGTCGCCGTTTTTTAAAATATATGCAGTTCTATATGTCAAAACCGTCGATTTTGGTCAAATTCGTATATTAATTTTAAGGTCATCAAATTTTTCCGAATATATTCTGTTATAGTGTCGTACTGGAACTTACGTAGATCTGTATGTAAATCTGTGTATTAACAATATATCGGAGAAAAAAAAAATTATGGAGGCTTGTCTCAACCTGTACTAAAAGAAATAAGAAAATTTTGTACAAAGATCAAGAATATGCAAATGCAAATTGGTGTCCGATTTGGCGTGGAATGTTCCACATACACAGTCAGAAAAATAATAATATAAATGACCAAAAAAATAAGTTTTGGATAGCAAAGTTTGCATGGTATTAGTTTAATATAAATATGTTTATTCTTAATAATATGCACTTTAAAGGCACAAAAGCGTCTGCCTTGGAAAAGGCACCGCTGGAATTGTCTGTCTTTTCTATATTTATGTTTTTTATAAATACAAGACCCAGTCAGTCAAGAGGCAGACGCGATAAAATGATTTAGTACATGTCTGTAATATTGCAATTTTTAAATGTGGTAATCACTAAGTGGCAGATGCTGTTTCTCTTGTTTCTTATGACACAATCTTTATAATAATTTCAATTTATCTGACGATAAAATCACTTAAGTTTGTGTACAATATAAAACTTTGAAAAAAATTTGATTACATACTCTAAAACGCGGCAAAAAAACGTCTGCCTCTTGCATTTATCTATTTTTGTGTGTGTGCATATTTTTTAATCTAAAAGGCAGACGCGGTAAAATTGTTTATAGTACCTTTTTTTACAGTTTCAAGTGGCTGCCAATTAATAACGCAGAGACAATGCAATGGCAGACCTTTTTCGTATTATTTATATGACTTAGAACTTAATGATATTAAAACTCTGCCGCATTATAAAATCATAAAGAAATTTAGGCCACCGGCTCTCTAGTTATTATAACTAGAAATCAATGAAATAGGTCTAAAAGGCAGCGCAACCTGAAACTAAAGTGAAACACCTTTAGATGGACAGTTTCAGAATAGAAAAGATGACTATTAGTCTATTCAGGGGTGTTTTTGTGAGCACAAGTGAAAGCTGACAGAAATAATATCGCCAGTGTTGTGAAGTGCTGTGGCCCCTGGATGTGATTAGACAGGTAGTATTACCGTAGGACATTAAAACAATTTAAACTTTTTCCACATTACTTAATATTAAGATTCTTGGGAAGTTAGCGTAGAATTAGGCATGAACTTCCGAGGGGATAAAAACTACTCATGACGGAAAATAAATTTTTTCAAAAATTTTCAGATATAAGTAATGAATACAAAATTTACTTTATTAATTAAAACGCCAGGGGGGGGAGGGTCCGCGGGCAAAGGCCATTTTCTTTTTTGACTTAAAAAAAATAGAAAGAGGTGGTTAAACAGGACAATAATGGATTTCGAAAGGTATCATAATCTCTGTCATTCTCGAAAATGGTGATGGGAGGAAGGGGCAGAAACCCCTTTCAAACAAATATCCTCTTAAACGATAAACCATGAATATACCATTAAGTAGAATAGCTTAATATGAGATATAAACATGGGTAACATATAAGTCTTTTAGGCAGAAAAATGATAACTCATGGTGCCACTGTTTTGCAAATTCAATTTTATCTTAGTCAAAAAGTCCACATTTCATGAAATTTCCCAATGTGTCAGAAAAGTCAATTTTTTTTTGTTTTCAATTTAATTCCACTCCAGTTAAATAGCTTCATTTAAAGTGAAATCTGTATATCAAATAAACTTCCCTTTCACTGAATTTCTACTTTAATTATGGTGCTCCTACATCCAGTGACACGAAACCTGCAGCGATGTCGTTTAATATTGTAATTCAAAAGAACCTATTTTAATGAGGAGTTCCTGAAGTGGCAGCCAACCAACACATGCATGCAGCAATCGCACGAGTGCACAGGTGTCCTTGCGACATTTGTTGTTGGCCGACACATAAGTCACACCCCAAGAAGAAAACACAACGTGGGTGGGTGGGACATCAGTGCCAGGTACGTTGTAGAACATAATTTATGCAATTTACACAACATACAAACAAACATGTCATGTTGCACGTCCTATGTATTTGTGGCATGTTTATAAGCGCATTGATGCAACAACATACGAACGAACGAACGAAGGTTCACAACGGTTCGTTGGTCCTTTTTGTGCTGCACAAGTTGGATGTTGAATGTAGGAAAAATGAAATGACATAAAATCATCATGAAATCCAATGAAAAATATTAAGGACATGCCATTAGAGTGAAAGCTTTAGCGCGGAGGACAACATCACAGGGTAGGGAGTGAATCCTTGGCTTTTTGCCAAGTGATGCGCTCCAACGTGGCATGGCACTTTTAGTTGAAAAATGAGTTTACACAAAAATATTACATATTTTGAGGAGTAATGTTTCAACTAATATATTTGCACTGAGCCCATTGCTGTCACCAAAGTGCCAATCGCAATAGGCACTTAATACCATTTGGTATATGGAAAACAGCAAATGAAAATATTTATTTTAATGGATTTTTATTATTTTTATAATGGTTTTGTGTTATTATTTTTAGCAATGCAGTGACAGCAATTACATTTCTTTGTTTTCTATAAAATGTAAATAGTAAAATGTGAGAATATTAAAATTTATAGATATGGAATGCAAGTAAAATCATTGAACTCTGCACTGAACCCAGAAGTATTTAGGAAGTCCATATTTATTTAGAGCTTCAAAAACATGAAAGTAACAACGAAAAATAAGCAAACGAGCGTGTTAAGGGAACACAGCAAAACATTTGCATAGAGGTACAAAGAAGAAGTCGTTGTTTTTGTTTTCTTGGTAAACAAAATGAGAACAATATTAAGCTGTCTGGTGAAAAACAAAAATAATTAACATTGCATTTACAAAATAATAAAAGTTTACAGGCAACAACAGTAAAATGAAGCCATTAACAAAGCAGTGCCAACATATAACACCGCCATTGCCGCCAATCAAATAAAAATTCAAAAGAAATTAAAATCAACATTCAACATAAACGGAAGCTTTTCGTTTGTGCTGCTGCAGCATTTTTTTTTTTTTTTGAGTCCAGATGGCAACGCAAGCGTGCGAACTGCTGCGGGTACACAACATCTGTTGCTGCGGGTGATTCTAACTCTGAGACAGCAGCAACATCCATCAAATTTCGACGATTGCATTGCAGCATCAGTGCAGCAGTGAGTGTTGTTGCTTTGTTTTTGATTTTTATTTTATTTGTTTACTTAGGTTGGCAGCACTGTATTTTAGTTTTTGCTTTTGCTATTTGTTATTGTGAATGCAAATAAAATGTTTTAATTTACAAGTTCTTCCGAAAAATTGATGGGTATTGAGGAATTTGGGGTTATGTGGAACGTGCAGTATGCCAAAAAAAATCCCATTCTTCTTCATCAGTCATAGCTAAGTAAAAGTGTTGCCAACTTAATTATCAAACTCTGTTTTTAGAGAAAAAAAAAAACACCTTCAGCCTCCAATCTCTAACCATCACCAACAGAGGCTCTAGTAAAGTTGGCCCACAAAGCTGTGGAGAAATAGATTAATCCATAATATAGAATTGCCCAACGAATGTCAATGTTTGTCCACACTCTGCCTACGTTTGTCCACCTACGTTTTAAGAGACTATGTCCAAAGTGAAGACACAACACTGAATAAAGTTCGATTGTCCAACGAATGTCCATTATTTTTCTAATGTTTGTCCACTTTTGGATTAAAACATTAAAAAAAACAAATTACTAAAGAAATCTTATTTTGCCTCCCAAAAGCGAAGAAAATTAGAACTTAAACTGCATTTAATTATCCAGCGAATGCTTGAGCCTAAACCAAAATAGACGTGACTAGACATAACGAGTAAATTCGAATATATGTATGTAAACCAATGTTGATAGCCAAAATGGAAGTACGTAACTGATCGAAAATGAACGAAACATTTTGACGAGACGTGTTATTCCGAAACCGTCGCTACTCGTCATAACAGCTGCTCGATTCGTTGTCTAGCGTAACATTTTGGGTTAAATGTCAAAACAGACGTAACGAGTGCAAAAGTTCGTTCAATTGCTATCGTCACGTCTAATTTGGTTAAGGCTTTAGCGTTTTTGTTTGTCCAACTTTAGTTCAACAGATATTTAAAAAACAAATTACTGAAAAACCTCAACCAAAAGTAAGAAAAATAATAACGAATTAGGTTTGTCCAAACTCTAATTTCATTTGGCCATCTTCGGTTAAAAGATATCAAAAAAACAGAAGTTCTGGAAAAAGTCTAAATTTGACTTTCAAAAGCGGAAAAATTATACTGCATACGATTGTTCCTCGAATGCTAATGTTTGTCCAACTAGCAGAAAACGTAAGCTTGACCTCCTAAGTGAGAAAAACTATATTGCATACGATTTGTCCACCCTTTAATTTCATTTGTTTACCTGTAGCTTAGCAGTAATTTAAGAAACAAACCTTTTTTGAGTACAAAAAAATAGTTTTTTGGGGCCAACTTAACGTACATAGGGAAAAGCAGCTGTAAAAGCTTTTTGGAATGCATAAAAGAACCATTAAGATCTTGGGGTAGAAGCAACAAATTTAGGGCTCCTCGGAAGGGTCGAAGTAGAACTTGAAACTAGCCTAATTTACAGCCTATGAAAAGAGTTTTAAAGCCTCTACTATAAGGTAAGCGAATACTCTCTGATCGAATCGCGAACTAGCTACGCTAATGAATGACTCCAAAAGACTTTTGAATAAAACGTTGAAATCTAAGTCAACAAAGAAAATATGCAAAACGCATATTTGGTTAAATTTTTGTGAAAAGACAGAGCGAAAGCCTCATTGTTACAGATTAAAACATTTAACTTATGCGCGTATTAAAAGCACCTCTTGTTATATCAGCCAATGCTGGTGTATACAAAACCTACGCATATTCTCGTGCAATCCTGAAATTTACCGATTTTAACGTCTGTCAATGATTTGTTACATTAGCAATCATTGCTTACTTCGATTAGTATGAAACTGATTATATTAGTTCATTTTAAGTTTCACTCTTCTAACTAATACCGATGATATATGGTAGTTCTTTCTAAGTAATTATATGATCAATATGATCTGAAAGGGAGCACAAGCACACACTAAAGTTTTGATCCAAATTTTATTCATGTATATATGTAGGTAAGAATCTGTCATCGATAATGGCTTGTTGAGGTTATTTACTCAAAACAGATTCATAGCAGAGAGTCTATTACCCTAGGGTAGTATACAACTGCATTTCCTACAGATTTATTGTTTGTACCAGCAGCCTCAATAAGGCTTATAGAAAGTGCATACCATGACATTTATGCGGGTGATCGCTAGGGTTACTATAGAACCGATACTAAAATGCTGCTGTGCAATTTATTCTAAACTGAAAAATTGCAGATTATCTAGGAAATATCGGCCAATTTGCCTAGATGCCCGAAATTCCTATTTTGCACTAACAATTTGGAAAACTTAAATTTAATTATTTATATTAAACTTTTATTTACTGCAGGAAATAGATTTTTACTGTTGCAATATAAAGTTGCTGCAGCAATCAAATGGGGGCTGCTGCATAATTTCTCAACATACAATTCATATATAAATGTGCATATGTCTGATGTAAAATTTTACTTTAGTACCGAATAAAGTAAAAGGTTATATCTCAATAAAACAGTGGTATAAGATTTCTTTTTTCTATTTGTTCTTTGCACTCATAAAATGCACATAAATAAAAAGATGAAGGGAAAAATATTGACTCATGGGGTCAATGCTTTTGCCGCGCTGGTTACCATATGTTTGCTAAGGGATTTTTATTTGTTTGATAATTTATTTCTTTTTTTTTTTTTCTTCTGTTACTTCGTTTCATGTTGGGGAAGACTTACACTGTATGGCTAGAATAAATACGCTACTGCACATATGTATGTATGTATTTATGTTTGTACTTATATGTATACAATATTTAATCCAATTATTTATGCTAGTGTAACACTTTATGGGAAAAATCACAAGCAGCTGTTGATTGGAATCAGCTTTTGCTTTGTAGCCTATCATAAATGACAGCGAAGTAGAAATAGCGGGAGATAAAGTTCGCAGGAAATTGTGAAGTTAGTGTGATTTTAAGGCAAAATATTTCCAAGAACTCGTTGTGTTGATTTTTGAAAGTTCAAGCTATACGAAGACACTTTTTCTAAGACTGAAACCTACTTTTTGTTTTGTGCCAAAGACGAATTTTTTTATAAACACTTTATAAAATAATAAACTTCTTTATATATTTGGTAAATTCTAATAGCACCACCTTAAACATTATTCATCTAAGATTCCATATACGAAAAAAAAATGTTGTATATTGCATTGGTTTTTTTCTCAGGGCTTATTTTTTCAATAGCGCATGCGCGAAACCTTTTAAAACTGCAACAGAATATCACTGCTTTGCTTTGATTGAAATATAGAGAGGCTTAGAAATATATATTGTTTCTAACGATTTTACTGTTTTTTTTAAAAGATTTTGCGCATGAGTGCGTACGAAAACTAATCGTATGAATAAGCTAATTCAATATAACAATTTATTTAGCTCGTATATAGAATACCAAATAAATGTTGTTTCAATTGACATAATAATATTTTGCCTAGCGCATTGAGAAATTGAATAGTTTTGAGTTTGCATGTACAAATTAATTTACCAAAAAAAAAGCAATATTTCTAATAAGAAAGATGATGAATTTCTCGACATTTGCTACAAAGTTTAATAATATCAGCTTAAGCCTCAGTTATATGAGACTCCACAGAAGAAAAAATAAATTTGTATTTTGAATTGGTTTTTTTCTCAGGAGCTACATTTGTGTGTAAGCGTAAGTGTGGAATGTATAAAACTGTAGAACCATTCGTTCTAAATAAGAAAACTAGAGACAAAGTATGTATAAGCAAACCAATTTGTACTTTATCGTACTCGTAGCAAAGGTTTTGTAGTGTAGTTTAGATAGAATTCGTGCATGAGTACGTACTCAAGCAAGCCGTGTGGATAACCCAATACAATATACTACGATTTTTTTTAAAATATAATATTCCAGATCAATGTTGCTTACATTTGTATTAGAAAAATTTACTTATGTTATGAAGAAGTTGGTTAATTTTTGTTTTAAGCAAATAGTGTAATTTCACTTTATTGGATATTTTTCTATTTTGATGCCTGTGGAATTATTGCAAAAATTTCAAGCGACATCAATTAATTTTCGTTCTTAACAAATAGCTACTATGTATATGTTCTTAAAAAAATCATATTTTCTATAAATAAATTGAAAATTGGACAACTTCTTAATGTCTTCTACATGTATCAATGATACCAACATAAGCAACACTTATCTAAGCTATCATAAAAGAGTAAAGAATATTGTAGATGGAGCTAGTTTCTTATCAGCATTTTTTTGTAAGCAAGCGCATGCGCGAAAATGCTTAAAAATGCACTACAATTTCAGTGCTCGGTTCTGATTGAAATAAAAAAAAAAGTTAAGGCAAAGCGAAATATTTAGTTATTACTGATATTAAGCAAGTCATGGATTTTTATTGTATTTTTGATCGTTTTCACGCATAAATTCGTACTAAAATAAATCCTGCGGATAAGCCAATACGATATAACAATTTATTTTTTCGGATATAAGATTACAAATAATTCTTGCTTAAGGCTGTTTCATTATAAATTGCCAAACACATCAAGAAATTGTTTAATTTTTAATTTCTTCAAGAAAAATTATATTTTTAACATAAAATATTTCAGAAAATAAATTTTTTTGTCAATGCAATTTTTAATAAACACGAACAGTCTAATTGAGTAACTAAATATTATCTTAATTTTATACAGTTTTATCATCGTATTAAAATTTAATAAAGTGCCCTCTTTATGTTAATTCCAAAAGTTATCCAATCCGAGCGATTACAGTCAATTGTCCACAATCATTCATAAATCATGCGCTCAAATTGAATTCATTATTAATGCACAATATACGCAATGCGTCTCATGAAATCACTATACTATATAAGTAATAGTTAAATAAATAACATAAAAAAGTAATTGTGGACCGGATGATATATATGTATGTGTATGTACAATTCAATGTATTTAAAATCTACATCATAAACAACTGCTTGATAACAAACGAACACCACAATCAGTGATGGAGCCAAAGTGTAAAGTTACATAGCGCAGCATCACACACAGTAGCCTCAAATTTGTCATAATGTAACAGACGTTGCATTATAACAATTTTTGTATTTTATTTTTTAAGTGTGATGCTCTCAACTCAATGGAGGGAATAAATAAAAAATTTAACGCAAATGCGCCGACCCAATTGGGATGGAAGTCATTGCCATGTAAAAATTTCGTTCAACTAAAAACAAACGCTTTCTTACTTTTTGAGTCCTCGTCGAAAGAATAAAAAAAAACAACAAAAATAAAACGACGATTTTTAATGTCGTGCATTCATTTGTTATTTAAGGAGGTAGTACTTCTTCACAAACGTAAACAAATAGAAAAATATTAGGGAATTCGTTATACCAAAGCCTGAAAATCGTTGCAGCGACGAGTAATGCCATATGTCATTTTGAAAATGTCTCACTGTTCGCTATTTTTTGGTGAAAAAAGAAAATTTGGTAAAAAAAAACTGTGCATTTTCTTTACAATTTTATTCTGCCTTAAAAGAGCACACATTTGAATGCTTAGTTGTTATCGTTTTTTTCAATATTTCCACTGTTTACATAAATTTATAAATCACTTAAAAAAATACTTCCACAGTTTTTTTCGATGTCTCCAAAATCAGATGCGCAACAGAAAGTAAACGTTATTGATGATGTCGACATACACTTGGGAGAAAAATACTTGTGCTGTCTCACTGTTTGCTCATTTTCCTAAAATCATGCTTAACATCGTTTTTGTTAGGACTCGATCAGCCACAAATATACATGTATACAGACTGAAAGCTTTCTTTCTGTCAGTGCCTTTGCATGTGAAAGAAGTTAGCCTATGGCAATGTTCTTGTAGAAGTGTAATATAAGGTTAGATTGGTAAAATTTTTCTTCTTAATTGTCAAAAGACGCTTTATTTTTCCTCTCTGAACTATGCTTACCGAAAGTCTTATGGCTTCCGTACTGTCATATTTTCAGTGATAGTGGATATATTGCCTTTTAAAAGCGTGCCTTGCTAGTTGAAGAACAATATCTACTGGTTAGTAAATGAAAATAAGAAGGAAAAGAAACAAAAAACTGTCTTAGAACCTAAACAAGAAAAGAAATCTGCATCGAAAGATTTCTGTAAATCAATAATTCTACTAAACATTTTGAATTGGAATAGAATTTCTTGATTAAATATAAAAAAACTTAAGGTCAAGCCATCAAGTTCTAATGCGAATGATATTAGATTTTTTTGCAGAAAGTATTTTCGTCCACATAATATTTTAGAACATTTGTAGAGTTCTTACTGTTGTAAGGTTTCAATGTGTTATTATTATTTGTGCTAATTTTGGTACTTTTAAAGAGAAATTTCGACTGTAGTTGTTATACATATCTTAAGGGCTATCTAAACGAAATGACATTATGGATGTGTCTCAGAATATTTTTTCGTTAAGACATTATTTTTGAACATTTGTAGAGTTTTGCAATTGCACGGATTAGCTTTTTTGCGAACACTTGTGCAAATTTAGTTAATTTTAGCTGCGCAAATTGTTCAAAATACTTTTCTTAGTGTTTGCATGTACAGACACAACATATTTTTCATGATAGTCAGAAAGATATAAGTACTAGAGCTATGCCTCTTAAAGCATTGAATAGTTAAGTCAATCAAATCAATTTAGTTTCAACTTAATTCTACAGCAAAAGTTTTCTGGGTGCGTCTTTTAAATTTGAAAAATGTCAGCGTATTTT
The DNA here is from genome assembly GCA_949775025.1 of Tricholauxania praeusta. Classification (NCBI taxonomy): domain Eukaryota; kingdom Metazoa; phylum Arthropoda; class Insecta; order Diptera; family Lauxaniidae; genus Tricholauxania; species Tricholauxania praeusta. Next base: position 139,962,817 of record OX459028.1, on the reverse strand, counting down.
TGTAGGCATTATGTTTTTAAACATTTGTAGAGTTTCAGCAGTTAAAAGATTTTATTATCAATTGAAGCAATTATTGCTTAAGAAAATTTGCAGATTTAGCTAAATCTAGATCTTTTAATGAAAATGGTAACATAGATATAGTTCATTGGGCTTATTTGTTGAGACAATTTTTTTAAACATTTGTGGGGTTTTGACGAGGTTTGACTGCTTATGACCATTTTTTTTTTAATGCAATTTCTGTTGCTTTCAATGTATTAAAATAAACATAGTAAATGTAATTGTGATTGCGTATTTAGTGGTTCCATGTGACCCCATTTGATGGGATAAACATTTGTACTGAAATTTTATAATAAGTTGTGTTTATAATTTATATAATTTTTAGAAATTAACTTGGCTAATGAAATCAATTATTTCTCAAGAAAATAATGTAATGGCTTCGAGTTATAACTTGAAATTTTTTTATAATAAATTATTTTTGCATCATAATTTTTAACATTTTCGAAATGATTCCTACTGGGCACATGGATAAATACCATTTCAAGTGCAATGACAAAGTTGCATATATTCATATTTATTGTTGCTGTTACATTTGACACTGCGTGCCGAAGATGACAGAAGAACGACCCCTCCGTAAAAAAGTAAAAGTCACTGAGATTATGCCTGAACTTGGTGGCTTTGGTTGGTTAGCGTGATGTGTGAGAATTATGGAAATAGTTGAAGTTACTTTGGATTTGTTGTCAAAGAATGGAATGCATTGTTTGTAATTATTGCAAAATGAAGTTGCGCATTTAATTGTGCAGACGGGAGAAATTTAATATGATGATTTTGCGAAACGGCAGCGTAGCTTTAGCGAAAGTCAATTTTTTTAATTGAATTAGGGAGAGAAAAAAAAAACTATGCAAATACTATGATTGAGCATTAATTACAACTTAATGACATAAGATATAAAAACTGAAAAATTTAATTATGGGTATATTGTTGTCGTCTTGAAGTCAAGAGATATTTAATTGACAAGAAATTAAAGTTTGCGGTTGAGAGTTTTTTGTGTTTTTCACCAAACAGTTGACATACCACAATATACAAAAATAATAGGGTTTTTCACACGTTGAATTGTTTTTGTGTTAAATTATGCATTAAATGCAGTATAAAGTGTTTAATTGAAACATAACACATTGCACATAAAACACTTGACTATGTTGTGTCCAATGTGCACTTTAACACTTTAACACCAAAAACAATACTACCTACGTGTGAAGACCCTTAGTAATTTTTTTCAACATACCTTGCATAGTGCAACTCCAGTGTCTAATCTATCCATGAAATTTTCTGCATTAATCAATAATTCTGGATACATGGTGCTTAGCCATTCGGCTAAATCTTCTTTCATGGCCTCTAAATATTCTTCGCTCGATTTGAATGGCCTATACGGCCTTGCTTCGAGCAGCGCCATTGTTGTTATATACAATAGATGATTGTTGTTACTGTGTTTTTTTTTTCGTTCGAAAGCAAGGATAATAATTAAAAAATAAAAACGAAATAAAGATCCTTGAACAATACGCGTCAGTTGAATAGATAATAAAAATTGGTTCGTTTTTTTTTTGTAAAAAAATTTTCGTCAGTTTGTAATTTTTCTCTTTTTTAGTTTTGACTATTTTGATAAATGGTATGTCTGCATGATTTCATTTTTTGCTATCCTTTCAGCAATTATTTTCTTCCTTTCTTTTTTTGTTCTCGTTTCGGAAATGCAGCAGAAAAATGCGTCTTAATTAAAAATTCAAAAGGCAGCTCATTCCTTTTGTTTCATTTGCTGGAATGAACATTTTTTCATTTCATTTATTCTAATTTCGTTATTTTAACACAAAGGAGATATCATCATTCGATGTCGCATAAAAAGGGCGAGATTCAACAGCGTCAGTGTCAGCATAAATCTGTAATTAAAAGGAAAAAACACATGAGCATTGTTGCAGGTTGGGAAAAATTTAAATATTTATAAAATGTGATAATTTAATGAAAAATTTATATTTGGTATATTTTCATCAACTCAGGTTATTTCGTAGAATTTTTGATTTTTTTATTTAACAGTTTATTATTTATAATTGCAGTCACAGTCATTAGCAAAGACCGATAATCTTGTAAATTTGCAAATCGATGAATGTTTTTCCTTACACTATTGTAAATTTACAAGAATATCAGTCTTTAGCAATGACTGTATTAAGCTTACAATATAATGTTCAATTGTAATTAACAAGCAGTCGATAGAAAGCCCAATAAAACTCTAACTTCGGTAGAACTCATCACTTGAAAAATAAAACCTAACTCAGACCAAACAGCTGAATTATGAAGCCAATAAATGAATTATGAAATGATAGATGTAGCACTGTTTGTAATGAAAGACTGAAGTCCATAAACTGCAGCAGTTCAAGTGTTAGAGCGGATATCAAGTGAAAGGATTATATTATTAATCGATTTATAAATTTACAAGAATGTCGGTCTTTTCTAACAGCAAGCATTAATCGATTTATGAATTTACAAGAATGTCGGTCTTTTCTAACGACAGGCATTAATCGATTTATAAATTTACAAGAATGTCGGTCTTTTCTAACAGCAAGAATTAATCGATTTATGAATTTACAAGAATGTCGGTCTTTTCTAACAGCAAGCATTAATCGATTTATGAATTTACAAGAATGTCAGTCTTTTCTAACAGCAAGAATTAATCGATTTATAAATTTACAAGAATGTTGGTCTTTTCTAACAGCAAGCATTAATCGATTTATGAATTTACAAGAATGTCAGTCTTTTCTAACAGCAAGAATTAATCGATTTATAGATTTACAAGAATGTCGGTCTTTTCTAACAGCAAGCATTAATCGATTTATGAATTTACAAAAATGTCGGTCTTTTCTAACAGCAAGCATTAATCGATTTATGAATTTACAAGAATGTCGGTTTTTCTTAACAGCAAGCATTAATCGATTTATGAATTTACAAGAATTTCGGTCTTTTCTAATAGCAAGCATTAATCGATTTATGAATTTACAAGAATGTTGGTATTTTCTAACAGCAAGAAATAGAGCAATAAATTGATGCATATACATATTGATATATTTTGCCTTGTGGCGCCTCAAATATACAAAATATGTTATTATTTTTAGTGAAAAAGTTTTAATACGAAAAATGTTCTTTCATCTTTCATTGATCGAAAACTTGGCATATTCCTTTTTTTATTTATTTTTAGAATATATAATGATATTTTGAATAAAAGTGTCAAATCGCCGATCCCGTATTTAACCTGTCTAATCTTCACAATTGTAAGGGCACAATAAGATTTTTGCTATTATTTTAATGTAAGAAGTGCTCCGTCTAAAGATGCCATGCCCGATTTCGGCAGGAAGCAATTTTTTTCAGTTTAAGATTTGCGTACGGGTTTTCCGAGACAATATTAGTCGCTTAGAGGTAATTTTTGACAGCGACCAGGCATCACACGTCCCAACTAAACATCACACAAACGACCTTACAAAGAGTTTTAAGTAGAAATTTGCATAATTTTTCATATAAAATTCATCATAGATGTGATATCTCGGTTGAAAATTTCATAGGATTTCTTTAAAGACGCAAATGGCGATCTTGTAGCAGTAAATGGAGATGAATATGTTAGATGGCTTTTTACATCAGCAGCCCGTATGTGGTTTCAACAAGACGGCACTATTGCCCGTATAATCAAAAATACGATCAATATTCTTCAAGAAATATTTTCTCGACGAATAAACTCAAAAAATAGAGGCTCGTTTTACGGACACACGACTTCTTTTTATGTGGGTTATCTAAAGGGAAAGATTTACGATAGTAATACCTAGATTTTTGCTGGCTTTACTATGATGCATCAAGCATCAAGTACAATATGTTGACAACATAAACTTTAAAAAAAGTGATGGGTAATTTTATTATAAGATTTGAATTTTAAAATAACTAAAACGATGATCAGCTAAGGGATATTATTTTCCATTCTTAACACATAAAAATTGACAAAGATTCAGCTCCTATATTCTGCTTGTTTTGTTAAAAATTGGAACAACCAAGTACTTACTTCAATATCTTAATATCTCAGTACCTATAATAAGATAGACAATCATCTTAAAATTGTGGTATTTTACAATCAAAGTGTTGTGATAACTTTGTATTTATTGCAGCCCTCGAAGACAACATTACAGCTCCATTGGTGAGATACCGGCCGAAATGCTGGAAAAAGTATGCTAAAATTGGAGCTTACGGACGGATCATCTCAGGCGTAGCCGCGGGCAACATTTACATGAAATAATCTATAAAAAGTAAATGGCAGGAATTGATGTATCGCTCCAAATAAATATTTCATTCACTTTTACAAATTTTCTATTTTTTTTTTTATTTTCAAAAACCAAACGCTTAAGAAATCACACTTTATATATAAACGTTGGTGCATCTCTTGATGATCGCATAACTTTTGAACGACTTTACCGATTGAGGTCATGTTTTTTTTTAAATGTTTTATATGGTCTGCGGAAGGTTTTTTGCATAGCTTAGTTTGAAAAAAAAATGGGCAGTGACACGCCCCTTCCATATAAGAACAAAATCCAATTCATCATGCTATTGGACGCAGATGAATGTGGCTTGATACATGTATATAAGGTACGGGCAAAGCAAAGTTTCAATAATGAAATTGGGCGGTGCCACGCCCATAGGTTGAGTATCTTAGCATTTCAGTGCTTTTTAGATATCATATATTCTTCTACGTTATAATCTCAATATCTTTATATCTCAACATTTAAGTAAATCCTATATTACTATCGTAATAAATAAAAAAGCCCAAAAATAAAAGAAACTTTAGAATTTTTTTATTCACCTCAAACAAAAAAAAAAGTCTATAAAAAATTATTTTAACGCTTCAAAACCACCAATTTGAGGTTACACTCTAATGTGTTAAATTAGCAAGCTAAATCTCATTTAATTTACTACAATTGGCCATGATAACTGACGTTTAACACCGCTAATAATAACATTAGCTATAAGCTTGACTTGGCGGTTGCTTAATAGGTGTAGTTAGACAGGCCAGTTGTATGTAGTTGTTGTGCTGTTGTCGTCTATAACATTTACGCCGCCGCTTAGCCAATGGACATAGCACAAACATTAAATCAACCTTAAGTCAACATTGGTGTTAATGTTGAAAACATTAAAGCGTTTAATTAACAACAATTGCAATTATTTTTTAATTAAATGTGAAATAAGTTGGCAAAATTTTTTCGTATTTTTTTTTTTTTTTTTTGGAATACATAATGCGTATTTCACAGATGGATAAATTCATACGCACCCGGTAAACGACGTAAATTCCGTATGGGCATTTTGTTATAGTCATTGCCTTTAATTATTTTCACTTCAATACGGACGGCTTCAAGTAAATGAGCAAAATCTGAATACGCAAGTGCTTTGGCTATTGTAAAATTACAATTCAATCGATTTATGATATCTTAGCGATTCTTTTTTTTATATAAATTATAAATCAATTGTGCATGCTGAGGTATTTGTTACATAATTTTTGCATAAATTGTAAAGAAAAATTATAAAAGTTATACGAAAATGTGGCGAGAAATGTAAAATGAATCGCCTAAATTAAAACAACAATATTCCCAATTTACCTATTGATGTGCTGGGGTGCTTTGATACCAAACTAGGAGATTGCTCATTGGTTGAAATTCAACCGCTATAGTGAAATACAAAAAAGACTTTTTATATTAAGGAACTTACTTAAGTAAAAGTGTTGTCTTCGGTCAGGCCTAAACTCAAATAACTTGAACGTACATATCTAATGAATGTTAAAAAGACGTTGAATGTGTCAAAAAAAAAAATGTAAAATGTATAAATATGAAACCCATTGAAGAAAATTGAAAAAGTCGAAAAAATATGGAAAATGTTGAAAAAAGTTATAAGTAAATTAGGGCGGTGACACACCCACTGGTACAATCCAGTCCAATTTTGATCCAGAAATACTTACTTACTTGGGTGGCCATAACAACCCGTTACCGGGTTACGGCCGACCTCAAAAGCTCTCTCCAGGCGCCTCTATTTTGCGCGCGCCTTCTCCAATCATTCACACCAAGCGTGGATAGGGTTTCCTCGGCTTGGTCTTTCCATCGGAGGCATGGTCTTCCTCTTCGTCGTCGCCCAGCGGCTTCCGCATCAAACACCTTTTTCGCCGGAGCTTCTTCGTCCATTCGCACAACATGTCCCAGCCAGCGCAGACGTTGAATAGTGATGCGCTTGACTATGTCAATGTCAGCGTAGAGCTCGTACAGTTCGTGGTTCATTCGAATACGGTAGTCGTCGCCGACGTGAACAGGACCGAAGATTTTGCGAAGAATTTTTCTCTCAAACACCCCAAGCGTGGCTGCATCAGTCTGCGACACAACCCATGCTTCTGCGCCGTAAAGTAGCACGGGTAAGATGAGCGTCTTGTAGAGTGTCAGTTTTGTCGGGCGAGAGAGGTCTCTACTACTCAATTGCTTACTGAGACCATAGTAACACCTATTAGCAAGAGTTAGTCTTCGCTTTATCTCCAGGCTGACATCGTTTTGAGTGTTCACGGCGGTGCCAAGATAGGTGAATTCCTTGATCCAGAAATACATTTCTATAAACAACACCCTGAAACCAAATTTTAAAATGATTGCTCACATATTTCGATAGATATGCCACTTAAAGTATTTTACTTATATGGGGGAGGTGCCACGCCCACTAGTGCTATCTCGCCCGTTTTTGATTTAGATATACCTTATAGGAAGTAAGCCTACCTACATAGAATTTCATACCAATTGCTGTAAGACTCCCTTAATGTGGCGCTTATAACTTTATTTTAATATGGGAGGTGCCACGCCTATTGCTGCAATCCGGTTCATTTCCATTTAATTCCAAAGCTTATGATAGCGGACGAATCTAAGCCAAAGCACACTATTTATAATATTAAACATTTTTTACTTGTATGGTAGGTGCCACGCCCACAGGCACCATTGTGCCAAATTTTTGAAATACGATACTTTATAGCAAGCATACCTGACCCTCCCAAAAATTAAAATTATTGTATCATGTTGCCCTATTCTTATGTCAATCCCTTTTTTAAGATTCAATTTATCTCCATACCAAATTTCATCAAAATCGGTACATTATTTTAGCTGTAAAAACATTTATTCCTCTTAGAGGCGTGGCATCGCCCACTTAAAAGCAGTTACCTTTTCTCAGCGTTCAATATATCTTCATTCTAAATTTCACTCAAATCGGTTAATGCAGTAAAATTTTTTTATATAAATGGTATCAAAACATCACCTTTGAAGGTCGAAGAGCCCCTGTTCGTAAAAAAAAACTTTGTCCAGACATTTCCGCATCGATAGGTACAATACAACGTTTTTACATCAACAGGGTCAAAACACCTCCTTAAGCCGTCAGAGGCGCCCTGTTGATATCTAAACAGTTTTTTCTAACTTTCCACAACGATTTGCAAATTTAAAATTTTATTTTACATAAATGACTTCAAAATACCCCTTAGGGAGGAATAAACTTTTCTTAAATAAATAATGTCTAACATCACTTAAAGGAATCATAAGCGCCCCAAGTAATCTCTAAAAAAGTTTTTCAATCTCTCTTCATCTATTGGTGCAATAAATATTTTTTACATAAATGGGGCCAGACACCCCACTTAGGGGAATCGGAGACACCCTAGATAATGTCTAATAAAATTATTTCGGTTTGTTGCAATACAATTTTTACATACATGGAGTCAAAAAATCACCTCAAAGAATTAGGGGTTATGCGCCCCTGTTTATGCACAGAAAATTTGCTCGAATTTTCCGCATCGATTGGCGTAAAACTAAATATCGCTTGGTATGCACAAAAATGTTTAAAAACAGTCAAACAAAATGTAATATATTGCATTCCAGCAACATTTCCAACAATTCACTCCAGTTTACATTTTCTTTTCATTGCCCCCCCAATAAAGAAGTTCACACAACGAAAAATTGATTTGAATTCAATGAAAATCTCAAAAAATCTATCGATATGCAGCAATTTGAATTCTTTGGAATTTCACCCTTTCTAAGAAATTCCATTAGGAACCATTAACTGAAGGAGTGCTGCAGTAAAATTACCACAGCGTGACTATATTCTTGACCAGTTCACTGACGAAGCAGATGATACACTTCCGTTTCAGATCCCAAAAGGTGTGTTGCTTCAAAGAATTTTAACTTTAATTTCTTTATGAATGAATGAATACAATGAGAATGCAAACTACTGTAATGGCTAATTTTATAAGAAATAAATTGATTCTCATCTTTTTGTTTTTACTTTCTCGGGGTTATAACCTTTGAATGTTTTCACGGCTGAGTTGTTACATGTGGAAGAAGAATACTACATATGTTACTCAGAAAACCGAAAAATATATATATATTATATCATTAAAATGAAACATAAGTGTGCATAATATTAAAAAATGAAGTTAGTACATCTACTTTTTAAGCCTCCACTGAGCATTTGTACTTTAAGTTCCTTAATTGTCTCACATTGATGGCGGACGATAGTGCGTCAACTATGGCATCGTTTACTAGGACTATGCCTCTCCGAACGCGTTAGCTTAATTTGTCAAACGATGCAACTAATTCCGGTACCAGATTACAATGTACGCAAATGACAACTCTGTTCAGAGAGCGATGGGTTAACATTTTAAAGTTCAGAATTTTGTAAAAAAAAATATACCAAGACCAAGACCCCATAAAATTTTCTTGAGCTTAAAAAATCCTCTTACCAGTGTTGTTACCAAACTTAATTAGTAAAACAACCGCACTTTGTACTTTCAGTTTTATCGGCGACAATCACAAGCCAGCGCTGCTGGTTCGCCTTCACTGCACTTTTGAATGAAGTCATTTGGTTTTCGACTGATTGCAAAATTCCACGCTACACAAAGACAGGGCGAGTGTGTGAAAAAACCTTTAATGTGCAGCGATACTTTTTAGTTTTAAGTCATTTACTGCACTTAAGCGTTTTTCTTTTTTTTATTACCTTAACTTAAAATTCGCGCAAATTATGTGAATTATGTAAGCGAACCAGCAAATGCGCGCTTAATTAAGCCAAAATAAAAAGAAAAAATATATTACAAAAAGTAAAAACGAAATATCTCACCAACTTACCTACTTAATACAGTAGGTAACAGTTGTGTTGCTGCTGCTGTTACCTTTTTTTTTGCAATTAACCGGCAAAATGCGCAAGCGCGCGCGCTTTAAATACATTTGCGCGAGTATTGGGCAAATGCACGCGAGTGGCCAGAAGTAAAGACACTTAAGTGGATGCTTATAAAACCACAAATTAAATGAAAATCGCAAGTGTAAAATATTTAAAACCGAAAGTGGAAAAAATGGAATACAGAAAAATGAAATAAACACATAATAAAACAACGAAATTGAGTAAAAGTGAATTCGATCACTCGCACGATCGCACCACAACTGTATTGGAAAAATTTTAGTTTTTGAATTTGTTATTATTCTTTTTATACCAAATTGTAAACACTGTAGTGTAATCGTAATTATCCTGTGCGGAATGAAGTCATAGGTGACCAAGTCAGCAACTACGTTGGTAATATGTAACGTGTAAGCAAGTGATAAGCTCAGCGAATGTTGTGAAGTGAGGAATTTCAATGTATTAAAAGTTACTTAGCAAATGTTTTTACTTATCAAAGATGTTAACATACTTATCAATATTGTTTTTCATCCAAACAGTTGATTTATCAAAAATTTTACTTATCAAAAATTTTACTTATCAAAAATTTTACTTATCAAAAATTTTATTTATAAGAAACTTTGCTTATCAAACATTTTTTTTTTCACTCAATTAACACTGCAGCAGAAATTGAAGTGGGCCGTCGAGTGAATGTACCCTAAGTATTATTTTGCAAGCAATAATTCACTTGACTGCTGAATTTGAAGCACATTTGCAGCAGTTAAATTACTGCAAAATTTTGTGCAGTGCTTATTGTACACTTATCAAAAATTTTTTACTTCTTAAACATTTCTACTCGTACTTTTTAAAAATGTTTACTTATCAAAAATTTAAGATATCAATATATAGTTACATATGTATGTTGATTTGTTTATATTTTTACTTATCAAAAAAATAATGCAAAAATCTAGGCACATATATTGCTCTTCTACAATAATATAATAATTTATCAAAATAATTTCTTGTAAAACATAAGCTCATCGACAAATTCGTAATAGTGTTCGGTGAAGGTTTTTTGAAATGTAAAAGGCGCCATATGCTGATTTTTGTTACTTAAGCTTTCTACTTATCAAATCATTAGATTTTGATAAGTTCGATAAATAATTATATTAGTTTACTAAGGTTTTTGCTGAACTTATCAAAAGGCAAGTAGGTATTTATTACACTTATCACACTAGTGGAACAACTTATCAAAATAAATATTGGAGTCAAATAAACTTATCAATGCAATAGAGCTCCGTGCTCAATTAAACATGTATCGTTTAACTAATTTTGAGACTTTTTGAACAGCCAAAAGCTGATTTTACTTAGCGAAATATAAGATTTTTATATGGTATAACAAGCTACACCGATTTACTAAGATTTTCACTTATCAAAAGAGAATAAAAATTGGCTGAAAAATTAATCACATTTAACTTAAGCAAATTAATGTCTTATTAAAATTAAGTTCGTGTAATTCATTTTTCGAAAAACGCAGTTTTTATAAAAAACTTATCCAAATTAGTTTAGTAACTTATCAACACTTATTTTGTTGTAATAAGTACTTATCAACTATTACAGTTTTTGCGGAGTAAAAACTCATCAATCATCTATGAAGTGACTAGAAAGCAACATGCGACTTTAAAGATTTTGCCCCTAATTTTTCAAGTTTCTATTTAACAAATCTCTAAGTATTTTCCTACAGGGTTCTCGCATTTACAGCTCATTTGAGCAACTGAACAAGCTGTTGATGAAACGAATGTGTAAATAATAAAAACAAACATTAAAGAATAAAAATAATAAAATAAACAGGAAAACACTTCATAACAAAATAAAATTTAAAAGTGGTGATAAAAAAAAATTTCACAAAAAAAAACTTACAAAAAAAAGATCAAAACAACTCCAACCAAGCTTAAAATTTAATCCCGTGCTCCAGTTATTTTCTTTTTATTATTATTATCTCCTATTATTCAGCCTTAGGGCCAATAGCCGCTGTATTGGCTTACATACAAAGCTGGGCAGTGGTTTCCAAACATTAGCGTCAGCAATAACGCATGAGATTTTTTTTTTTTTTTCATAAATGCTTGGTATGTTGCTAAGCGAAAAGTTTAAAATAAAAGGATTTTAGGCTGGATTTTAAAATAATATAATTATAATAATAATAATAATAGAGTTTAGCTACTGCAACTATTAGTCTTTTTAGCTATTAAGCTTGAAATGAGTAAGAAAAGCGATATAACACTAACTTTATAGCATACATTCTTTAGTGGCAGTGTAAAACTGTGATGTTGCTATGTAAGTTTTCAATGTAGGCTGCTTTTTAGTATGGATGAGTAAAGTCCAACTTGGTAGCACTATATACCTTAGGTAATCCAGTGATACAAGATACATAAGCGCATGCGACAAATTTGGGAATTTGTTTTTGACCAATTTTTTTTTATGTGATATATAATTTGTTTCAAGAATAAAAAATTAAAATTATTTTATATAGTAATATTCTTATGAGATTTAAAAAGTAGTTATTCAAATATTTCTCATGATATTTTAAATGATATAAATTTTAAAATTTTCGATGCAACAATTTTTTTTATTTGATATTCTCTTACGATGTTGCAATGAACTTAAAAGTTTTTTGTTTACACGGTTTTTTTCATGTTACTAATATATTTTTTCTCATGCAATAAATTAGCAAGATTTTTTCAATAATATTTTGTGCTAAAGATGTTTTATCTCAAGCGTTAAATTTGAAGTTTTTCTACTAAGAGTACAATTTTTTTCTCTCTTGCAATAAATTTAAAAATATTCTGTTAACTGAGTTTATTTTCTTAGTGATTTTGTTTTTAACTTAGATATTTAACCTCGATATGTTTAATTTTCTAACAACGCCTAAAGCATCAGCAGTCAAGGCTTTAACCAAATGATGCAGAGATCTATGAGTACTAACGCAAGTCTGACTGCTCTTGTTATAAATTTTACTTTTACTGTTTGTTTTGCTAAATGTTTCATGCGATAATTTGTTTTTTATTTAACCACATGTGTATAGTTATCATGTAATATATTTTTAAAAGATTTCTTTTTTGTGTGATAAATATCTTCTCTCAGGTAATAAGTTTTTCCAGAGATATGTTTATCTCTCAAGTAATATTATTTTTCTGTTAATTCGGCTATTTTCCGTCAAAATAAGTTCAATTGTTGAGAAAAGCTCTAAGATTTTCTATTAACTCTATTAAATTTCATCATTTTAACGATATATTTTTAGTTTTTAGAAATTAATTTTCCTGTGCGATAAATTTATAATTTAATGTTGTTAATTATATGTTGTCTTATGAGAAAGATTTTACGACAATGTAATACTTTTGATGATCTTTTGTTTATTCATAAATATTTTTGACATAAAAAAATATTTTTATTCGATTGCTTTGTTTTTCAGCAAGAAATATATTTTCTCTCGTGATAGTTTTTTCATTTTCGAAAAGCCTAAATAATTTTTAAAAGTTGACAAAATATTTTTTTTTTTGACGAAAGCAATAATTTTTTTGTTAATTTAATTAAATAATTTCAAGCGATAATTTTTGGTCTCATGAGATAAACCAAAAAATTTGCTGACAATTTCAAAATTTTTAATGCAAGAAATTCTCACAATTAATGTGATTAACTGAGAGAACTCAAATGTTTGCATATTTTTTTTTTTTTTTTTCATGCAATAAATTTAAGGATTTATGTTATGTTACAATTTTTTCATAACATGACTTTTTAGGCGTCAATTTTTTTCTCTCATGAGATAGATTTAAGAAATACCTTGTTAGTCAGTACTTTTAACACGAAAAAAACAAGATATTTTTCATGGGATGTTCTTTCTCATGCAAAAGATAAGAGAGTTGCTGCTTATTCGATCTTTTTTATGTGATGTGCTTTCACATGCGATAAATTCAAAAATTTATGATTTTTTTCTAAAGTGATAAAGTTTTTTCCTTAAAGCAAATATGTTTTCTCATGATTTTCGGATTATTCAGTTATTTTTTCTTTTCGATAATTCATTTCAACAAGTAACTTATTGTAGATGCTCAGGCTTATTGTCAAATTTCTGGAGAATTCCAAGTTTTTTTTACTTAAAGCGAAAAGATAATGCGAACTTTTAAGTGTTAAAAAAAACCACATTAACTACAAAATTGGGAAACACTTAAATTACTGTCTTATGGTCAATAAATATGATCATCATAACTCATCGTATCAAACCCACAAATTTGGTGCATTTAAACTCATACACGTAATCAGACATAAAGAGTTACGGACTTAAAAAAAAAAATGTGTAAAATTAGACATGGCTTGAAAGCAGTAAATGTTAGCCGTAATGAAGTTAATTAACCGTATTAATTTGTAACACAATTTGCACTCTCTGGCTATGCAGAATTGAACCCCAAGCTAAACGAATACGTGTACCATGAGTAGGTACATACCTGCAACGCTTAAGCACACACCTACTTTTTGGCTTTTGCCATTTCTGCAAAATTCCATAGTGTGATTTTTAATTTCATGGAGATGAAGAAAAAAAAATCTTTCATTTGGTTCCTATAGCGGAATGGTGGGTGACAAGTGTAAAAATATATTGCCGCTGCTTATGTTTATCGGTGGTTGGGTTTTAAGTTTCAACTCATATGATTAATCCGCTTAGATTGTTTTAAGTTGTACGATATTTGGTATTCGTACCCACAGGCAATCAAATTAAGTGTAAACTGTTTTTATTGGTTTTCTCATTTTGATTTGATTGGATTTTAAATCATTTGATGTCAAAGTTTGCGCGCTAAGGCTAAAAGAGGCTGCCGCCATTAAAAAGTCATGATATTAATTCAGCATTTTCGATTAAATGTTACTTTTGCATACATTTCCGGTTATGTTAATTGCATTGTTTAAAATGATTTCAATAGTTTAATGAACATAGTTATCTTTAATAATACTCAAATATCATTTTTGCATGCCATAATTTAACGAAGGACACAACAAAAATTTATTATTAATGATATATTTTAACAAAATTGTAGAAAAAATGTAACTTAAAATTAATAATTGAAAAAAAAAATAATGCATTTCATAAGAGCAACAGGAAAAAAGATATTTTTGCCCTAAATAATTTACCCTTGAATAAATTAGTTTTGAAAAATAATTGCAGCTTAATTGGAATAAGCAATATCTAAATATATATCTTAAATATGCAATTAAATGATTTTAATATGTAAAGATGATACAATTTCTAACATTTTATTATAAAATACATCTTTGTGTTGAGGTACATCAACTTGGCCCATATTAATAGCTTATCGGAAGCATGAGCTTCTTTTATGCTAACTGAACTCATATATAGTCCGATTTGTCAATAATCTTGCTTTTAAACAAGACAGGCAAAGTTTTTTAACACTGGACCAGAATCTATTCAAAAATTTAAAAAAAAACCAAAATTATCAAACAAAAATAGATTTTTCTAGAATGAAAATAGCTGCCATCCCACTGGACCTGTTTCATATTTGAGAGTATTAGCAATATCGCAACCACAATATCCGCAATACACATGAAAACTAAGCCTCGTAGGAAATATGGCGACGCAAAATTCCACCAGCACATTGCTTTGAAGATTTCCCCTTATTCAATTACTTTTTCCATGCGATAAATTTTAGTTTTTTTGAAGATTGATTTTGAAGATTATAGCACTCTTGTTCTGCAATAAGCGTGAAAATATCAGGTTATGCAGATTCTTACGCGATCATTTTTTTCTTAAATAAATTTGAAATTTTTTTTTGAGCATAAAATAATTTCTAACATGCAATATTTTTTTTATATGCGATAAAATTATAAAGACTTGAAATACTTTCATTAATTTCTTCGTGCGATACTTTCATGAAATAATTTTTTTTTTCCTGGGATATTTTTTTATGCCAAGGATTTAAAAATATTTAATTTTTTGATTAGTGATTTCTTGAAATAAATTTTTTAATGCGATAATTTTGCATACAGCTAATTTGCGAATTTTTTGTTTCATGTGATATTTTATTTTTCTGAAATAAACTTGAAGATTTTTGGGTTGTTAATTTTTCTAGCCAATAAATTTATAAAACGAAATAATTGATATATTTATGCGAGTAATTTAAAGATTCAACGTTTTTTAATTAGCTTTTAATTCGTTGATTATTATTCAATTAATAATCAATTAAATATTATTTAATTATTTTACTGAAAAAACTTCAAATTTTCTTGGTTATTCAACTATAAACAATTCATGTATAAGTCTTTTTCATGTGATAATTATATAGTGCGAAGTATTTGAGTTTTCAACTTCTTAAATGGAAGTTTCATGCGATTATTTTTCTTTTTTTTAGTTTTTTCATGCGAATATATTTCTTTTGCAACAAATTAGAATATTTTTTTTTTTTTAAAAATTCAAAAATGTATCATGATATAATTTTTTAGCATGCAACAAAACTTACAGATTTTTTTAATTTTTTACTAAATATTTCATGTACTTTATATTATTTAGGCTTGCATTATATCAACAAAATAAATATATTTACTACTTTTCAATTATTTTTTCATGCGATAAAATTGCAGATTTTATGTTTATTCAATTGGCTTTTCATGATATTTTTTTATGCGATTATTTAAAATAATATCTGTACTTTAAATCATTTTGCGACATGCGATATTTTTGTTCGAATATGAATAATTTGAAATCTATTTGCATATTTTTGTGCGATAATTTTTTGCTGAAGTAGTAAATTTCATGCAAATTTTTTTTTATGCTACTTAATTAATCTCATGCATTTTTGTGCGATAAGCTTTTTATTCTCATGCAATAATTTAAATTGTTTTCTGAGCTTAATTATTTCTTTAATTGAAAATTTATTTTCTCATGCGATTAATTTAAAGATTTTTTGATTTATGCTACTATTTGTATTGTACTAAATTAGTCGTGAGATAAATTCGAAAATCTTTTGCTTATTCCTTAATATATCTCCTTAAAAACATTTACCGACATGCGATATTTTTTTAATGCGATTAATCTGAAATCTGTTTGCTTATTTTCGTGCAATAATTTTTTGCTGAAGTAGTAAATTTCCTGCTAAACTTTTCTTAATGCGACTAAATTAATCCCATACATTTTGGTTCTTTTTATTCTCATGCGATATTTGGAATTACTTTGTGAGTTTAACTATATCTTTAATTGAACAATTATTTCTCATGCGATTAATTTAAAGATTGTATTGCGTTAAATTTGTCATGTGATAAATTCGAAAATGTTTTTTTTATTCAGTACCCAAAGCATAGATTGTCGCAGCTTAGACATTTGTAGCCCAATGCGATAAATAAGAACTTCAATTTTTTAAATTAAGCCAGCCACTATTTTACAAAAAATACTGCTCAAAAAATGCAATTTCCAAATATTTAAAATGATATAGCATGACACAGCTCATATAAATTCGCATTTCGATAATTAATTGATTATTATGTTTTCAAAGCACCAATAAATAACTTCAGCAAAGAAGGATTCTTCTCAGAATAATACCAAAATGAGTATACTTAGTGAGCATATACCACAAGTCATAGTGTGATAGTTCGTTGATGATGTCATTTGCACACAGTGATTTTACAGAACTTTTCTATTTAAATTTTGTTTCCTTAAATGAAGGTTTCTTTTTTTACGCTTCTTGTCAAAATCAAATCTTAACGGACTGGTTATCGCTAAGCACAACGAGACGCTCAAGTGTTTACATGTGCAAATAAGCAGCAATAACGACCGGCTTCACATCAAAGAATTATGATTTCCAATCAAATATAGCAAGAGCAAACAAACCCCAAAAAAAAAAACATTCAGTCAATTTATAACCTTCACGAAATGTTTAAATATAAATTCTATTGAAATTTGATTTGAGCTTTAGATGACAGATTCATAGTGCGATTTACCGTCTTTGAAAATAAATGTATTGTATGGCTCTTTATGATTTCGTCTCGGACAGACTTGCGAACTTGATCGAACACAATTCTATTGTTGGCTATTTTCGGTTGAAGTGTACAAAATTATGTCATTTATTTGCACAGCAAAAAAAAAAATAAATAAAAAATGAAAAATCCACCGTGAAGAACGTTAGGAATGAACAAAAAAAACAAAGGTTTATTAAGTTTATAGTTGACTTGAAACTTGATATGTGCGAGTGTTTAAGTGCCATGTAAGTACCTGCTGGTATGTAGACACTGACTTGTTAATGAATCATAAATATAGCACCTTAAGGTAAATTTCCAACGAATTTGCATAAAAAATGAAAACGCAGTAATACAAAAAAAAAAAACTACGTACTTAGAACATTTTGAAGTTTATTAAAAAATGGTTTAAAAATATGAAATGTTTAGGGTTGCTACTGTATAGTAAACTAAACTGAAATTCCAACAAAGTGATATACGACAATAATGCCAACATGACCTTACGTTCATTTAAAAGAGTATGGGAATCTGTTACAATCCAGTGGCATATATTGCTTAGTTCGAAGAGCAATAGTATTTCTAAATAGCTTCAATTTCATCATAATAAAGTATTTTCATCAACAAATCAGCAGTAGGACCTTCATTTTTAGAAGTAATTTCTATATTAACAATCGATAAGAAAAGTTGGACAGCACCGTAATTGCGCAAGAAACCCTTGAGTGCTGTTTTTGCTTTTTTGGTTTACCAAATTATATTCGTCATTGACATTCACATACCAAATCTTAGCCCAATAGGCTGTATATTTTCCGATAAATGCCGTAATTAGTCTCAAAATTTAGGGCGGTAACACACCCACTGGTCTAATATGGTTCGATTTTTATCCGGAAATAGCTTTCCATAAGAAACACTCTTTCACCAAATTTTAGTATGATTGATTACATATTTCGATAGATATGCCACTCAAGGTTTTTTGCTTTTATTGGAGGTGCCACGCCCACATGCTAAATTGCACCAAATTTTTGCACAAACATGCCTTCTAGCAAGTTTATCTGCCTTATTAAATTTTATAACGATTACGTTGTTACTTACTTACTTACTTACTTAGATAGCCATAACAACCCGTTGTCAGGTTACGGCCGACCTCATTAGCTCTCGCCAGGCGCCTCTGTTTTGCGCTCGCCTTCTCCAATCGTTAATGCCAAGTGCGGTTAGGGCTTCCTCAGCTTGGTCTATCCACCGGAGGCATGGTCTCCCTCTTCGTCGTTGACCGGGGACCTTCCCTTCGAATACCTTTTTCGCTGGAGCTTCTTTATCCATACGATGGACATGACCCAGCCAGCGTAGTCGCTGTATTGTTATACGCTTAACTATGTCAATGTCGGCGTAGAGCTCATACAGCTCGTGGTTCATTCGAATGCGATAGTCGTCGCCAACTCGAACAGTACCAAAGATTTTGCGGAGAACTTTCCTCTCGAACACCCCAAGAGCGGCTGCGTCTGTTGTCGAAACCACCCATGCCTCAGCGCCATAAAGAAGCACAGGTAGAATGAGCGTCTTGTAGAGTGTTAGCTTTGTCGATCGAAAGAGAGCTCTGCAACGTAATTGCTTACTGAGACCGTAGTAGCACCTATTAGCAATTGTTATTCTCCGCTTAATCTCCAGACTGACATCGTTATTGCTGGTTACGGCAGTGCCAAGGTAAATGAATTCCTTGACAACTTCTAATTTACAGTTGCCCGCTGTAACATGAGAGTTTAGATCCCGTGCTCTCTTGTTGTTGTTAGTAGACATCATGTATTTCGTCTTGCCCTCGTTTACCGTCAAACCCACTTTGGCTGATTCCTTTTCAATAGCAGTGAAAGCAGCAGTAACATCTCTCTTACTCCGACCGATAATATCAATATCATCAGCGTACGCAAGGAGCTGAACTCCTTTGAAGAAAATGGTGCCATTATGATGCACACCGGCTTTTCGTACGATCCCCTCCATAATGAAATTGAAGCGATCGCACGAGAGCGGGTCGCCTTGTCTGAAACCTCGCTCGGTATTAAAAGTTCCGGAGAGGTCATTCCCTACCTTGACGGAGCTACACGTATTGCTCAACGTCATCCTGCAGAGCCTTATCAACTTTGCAGGTATACCGAACTCAGACATTGTTGCGTATAGGCAATCCCGAACTGGGCTATCGAACGCAGCTTCATAATCGACGAAGAGATGGTGAGTGTCGATTTGATATTCATGGGTTTTCTCCAGGATTTGGCGTAGTGTAAAAATCTGGTCTATGGTGTACTTACCAGGTCTAAAGCCACACTGATAAGATCCGATCAGCGTTTCTGTATACGGCTTCAATCTTTCACACAATACGCTCGAGAGGATCTTATATGCGATGGAAATAAGACTGATACCCCTGTAGTTGGCGCAGATTGTCGGGTCTACTTTCTTTATTACAGGACAAGGCACGCTGAGATTCTAATCGTCGGGCATGCTTTCCGATAGCCATACTTTGCTGATGAGTTGATGCATGCACCTTATCAATTCATCGCCACCAGCTTTAAACAACTCAGCTGGCAGGCCGTCAGCACCCGCTGCTTTGTTGTTTTTGAGTCGCTGGATAGCAACTCGAACCTCTTCATGGCTAGGTGATGGTACTTCCACTGCGTTATCATCGATTGGTGGTATCGTACTGCATTCTCTCTGGGCGGAATTGGTGGAATCATCGCCCGTAAGCAAGTTGGAGAAATGCTGCCTCCATAACCTCAGTACACTCTGTGTATCTGTAACCAGATTTCCATTTTCGTCTCTACAAGTGGATGCTCCGGGCTTGAAACCTTGAGTTAGACGCTTAACTTGTTGATAGAATTTTTTCAAATAAATAACTCTTTAAAAATATCAACACATACGCCTAAATTAAATCTAATTAAAGATTAATGAAAAAATTTCGTAAAGTGCACTTAGGCACTTTTGATATTTATTGACTCAAATAAAAATTCCACGAAATCTATACCGATGCTCAGCCAGTGGATTAACCAATTCTTTTTTTTTAAATTTTGAGCTAATTAAAAAGAACACCATTATATGTTAGAAAGGCTAAAGCGTTCCGCTAATTTATAGAACAATTGGCATTAATTTCTTAAAGATCAACTTCAAAAATAATGCTAGATCATTATAAACAATCAATAAACAATATTGCGGAATTTATTGAAATGCTTTTAACAATGTTGCCCGTAGCATTTTAGCTTTGCAAAAGAACAAAAGATATATCTGGCAAAAAACACAACTGTCATATAAAAAGCCATTGTCCGTTTCAGCCAAATCAACAGTTATACATAAATCATTCATCATTTCATTATCTTTAACATTTTCGCATGCTTCCTTAAGTTGTGAGCTTTCAATATCATGCCATTAATAAAATTCGATTCAAAATTAAAACGCTTCCAAGTTCAACTGACTGACACTTCAATTTAACAGAGATAAACAATGCATTTCGTATTGTTATTTCGGTATTTTTTTAGTTTTCAATTTGATTTGAAGAGTTCGACCACCTTCCATATGGAGGGAACTAATTGCTTATGTAGTCACACAATAGTTTAGAAGTTGAGAAGGCATCTAATCTAATGCGGTAGCTTCAATTGCTTTGATAAACTTGAGCCGGCGATAAAAAATCATATGAAAAATGTGCGCATACACAAAGGTGTCAAGTATCGATGTGAGGTTCATTAACCGCAACAGCTGAAAGCCTATGACAGGGCTCCATGTGAAAAGAGGGTTTGAAGGTAAGATAAACAACGTACACGTACTCATAAACAAAACACACCCAGTTAATCAGGCTATGTGTTGTTTTACTTCACAGCTTAGTGTTGAGTTTTCTTGAGACTTCCGTGACCCAGAAAATGCAAAGATGCAAAAATATACGAGTACGAGTAAATTACAAATGCATTTTAAAGCAAAATTATGTGTCGTTTTGTTACCTGACAAAAAAAAATGTGTCATATAAAGTGCTTTGTTTTCAAATTAGGGAGTTGCGCAGAAATTTTTAAATAAAAAGTGTTAACAGCGTAAGAAACTAGCATGATATAAAGATTTCAACCAAAAAAATACATATAATCAAGGTAATTTCGGGGTAGGCTTTCATATGAAAACTTGTAATTAAATATGAAAACATATTTAACGAAGAAAAAGTGTTTAGTTTATCGCACGAGAAAAAAAATTATCGCACGAAAAATATTTAAAGAAAGTTTAAATAATATTGCAAGAAATTAATTTAATAAATCATCAACACAGAAAATGAAACTGAGTCTACGCCAGAAATTCTTGTATGAAAAAATAAGTTTATCAAAAAAGGTTCGAAACAATCACATGAGTAAGAAATTGCACTTAATCTATAGATTAAATTTGTCGCTTGGGAAAAATATATAGCATGTGATAAAAAATTATCACATGAGTAAGAAATTGCGTTTAATCTATGGATTAAATTTGTCGCTTGGGAAAAATATATAGCATGTGATAAAAAAAACTATCAGATGAAAAATTTGTTGTAGAAAATTTTCTTTATAAAATAAAAAAATTTCTATCGCATTAAAAAAAATATTTCATAAAAAAAAAATATCTAATAAATTGAGTAACGAATATAAATGAACAGAAATACGAAAAAATTATTTAATGACAAAAATTTTAAAAATAAAATCAAACCAAAAATTTAATTTATCCCATGAGAGAAAAATATAATCGCATTGGAAAAAATTAAAATAAAATAAAGATTTATCATATTAGCTACAAATTCAATAAACTTAAAAAATCGCATGAGAAAAAAAATTATCGCACAAAGAGAGATAATTGAATGAACAGAAATTTTATGATATTTCCGCATAGAAAAAAGATTATTTAAGAAAAACTAATTGAATAAACACCAAATTTATCAAATAATCAAAAAATTAAGTAAATATAAGACTATCGCACAAAAAAATATCAAACAAAAAGTTTCATATTTTACTGCTTGAAATTGTACACATTAAAAACAATTTAACAGAAAGTCTTAACATTAAACACATGAATAAAATTTTCGTTAAAAAGGTTATTGAATATAATAAAACATATAGCTTGTCGCATGGGAAAAAATATAGCATGCGAAAAAAATGTATTGTATGGAAATCGTTTGAATGAATATTAATTTATTAAAGTCTTATGGCATGACAACAACAACAAATTATTGCATGAAGAAAATTTGTAATTGAATAATTAAAAATTTATAAAGTAATATCACGAAAAATAAGAAAAATACTCAGAAATTGAATAATAGAACATTTGTAATTTTTAGATTTATTTGTCGTATTAAAATTAAATAATTAATAAACATAATGTTAGGAAAAAATTTAATAAAAAGCGAAAAATTATAGCTGGCAGAAAAAAAAACTAATCGTTAGCCTCTGAGTTTATCGCATGAGTGAAAAACTTCATTTAATAAAATAAATAGATAAATTACGGAATATATGGCATCAGAAAAAATAGCAGCATAGAATAAATTATATTGAATGAAATGTATGGCATGAAAAGAAGAGATTTTTTGTAACACCACAATAAATAAAAAATTATCGCATGCATGCAAAAACCTATCACATGAGAAAAAAATTGCTTAGACAAAATTAATTGAAAATTTTGAAAATTATTACATGAGAAAAAAAAATTTATCGCACGAAAAAATAAGGAATATTTTTGTCAAATCTTGACTAACATTTTCTAAAAAGTTAAAGATTATATGTTGTTTTTTTTTTCAGCTCGTGCAAGTGCGACTATAACAATTCCCTGCAATGTAGTTCGTAATGTCATTTCGTCATTATTTACATTACAGATCTAAATCAGTGGTTAGCAAGACATGACTCCACTTGGCTACTATAGACTAAACAAGTAATTTTATTTCTGACTTATATATTTAAATATTAATATTCCCAATGTATTAAGGCTTAGAAGCCCGCTCCAAAGCGCTAACGATTTTTCTAAGAAATATGCTTCATAAGTATGCAATAAAATGTGTACTTGTAGGTATATAACTACAACAACTGATAAATTATATATGAAGTATTTGAGGTTATTTCAACAATTCTTACATTGCGAACAATATGAGCAGAAACAGCGATTTGAGCGATAAAAATCGCATAGAAAATTGGAAGTTTCACCTAAGTTCCTTAGCTTATGAAATTAAATAGGCATGAGAAATGAACGCGGTTATTGAACCACATATTATTAATACAAAAGAATCTATATTAAAAGAAATAATTATATACAAGTACAATGTACATTTTTATTTCAGCAAGAAAAAAAATACCTACATGAATTTGCAACAAATCCATTTGCGTACTCTACAACATACTACAAGGACACCATCAAGATTTTTATCAATCAAATTTAAATTTGGTATTCATATACAGCAACAAGAACTACTTGTCATTAATAAATAATTAAAATTACAAAAAAAAAAAAAACAATTTTTTCCTGAATTTTACGCACAACTTGTTTTTGTTTTTAAGTAGCTGACAAGCAAATTCTGTATTTAAACCATATACGGCGATGAAATGTCAAAGATTTGTCAGAATCAATACAACTGACATTTGCGTATAATTAATGACAGCTTCATGGTTTGACTTGCAATCGTCAATTTTTCATAATTATGACACTGTGCGACAATAAATTTTAAAATACTTAAAATAAACTACACTAAAATAGTTATGACATTTGAATGAACATTGCTTAGCACAGTACTTCTGCAGAAAATTTGAGGTAAATGGGTGATCTTCGGACACGACTCAGGATTTACATCCAATATATCAGACCTTAGACATGTTAGTAAGTATAGGTCAGCTACACAGTTTCGTTACAAAGTCTGGTTGGTTATACGAAAGGGTTTACTAAAATATACAGTGGTATGGATCATCGTTTGGTCGAAGTGAATTGGATCTTAAGCTGACTGTTACTCCCACCTAACCTATGTCTAACGCCGAGTTCGCTAACGGCAGTAACTTTGTATTAAAAATTCATTGCATATCTTTATGCACAATTTCCGGCGTTTGAAACGAATGTTAACTTGCTTAAAGCTTCAAGCTAAATAGCTAAGAAGACTTAAAGGTGTAGTAGCTTTAATATTAATAGTCAAGTTTTCATGCGATTTTTTTTTTTTGACATTTTTATATCAAAAGTTAACTGCTGTTGCACAGTGTTGCCTTACAAATTTAACAAAAAGTCAGCATGGTTACTCGTTTGCGAACTGTCAAAAACTAATTAAAAATTTGTTTAAATTGTGAGTGGGCGCGAAAAAAAAAACGCAAAACTTGTTTGCAGTTTTATTCTATTGTTAAAGCAACTGGTTATGTTTTCCAAGCGTAGGCGTTAAGAAGTTTGCCAATATATGAATGTAAATATGTTGAAATTGCCAATAGTATTTGTAAAAAGTTAAATCCGTCAACTAAGACTGCAACTGATTTTAAGTATTTTAGTGTCAATTTCATTCTCTCATGCGAAAAATTGCATTATCTGCTTTTAATTTGAGTTAGGATTTTACAACAGCTAAGTATATTGCGTCAACAAAAAGCACATGCAAATATTTTATCTACTCAAAGATAACCAATTGATAGATAAAACTTCGTATCAAATTAGTGCCCAAAACGTTGAATATTGCAACTTTGACCTGATATCTGAATTATTTACTGCTTTGTTTCAAACGCTTATTGAACATTTCAGTGTGTTGCTATGCAGTAAGAGAATTATCGCAGGAAATGATAATTAATGAGTAGACAGAAAAATTTGTATAATTTCATCAATATAAAAATTTCTCGCATACAAAAACAATTTAGTTGAAAGTGTTTTAGCACACGTGTAAAAACTTCACGCTGAACAAAAATATTTAATGATTTAAACGAATGTATGTATCCGAAAAAAAATTTATATTAAAATTTTTATATCATAAAAAAAATTTATAGCTTGAAAAAATTTATCTCATGAAAAAAATTCTTTGCATAAAAAAAATTTATCTCTTGAAAAAAAATTCATCGCATAAAAAAAATTTATCTCATGAAAAAATTCATCGCATGAAAAAATTTATCTCATAAAAAAAATTTATCCCTTGCAATAAAATGTAATCAAAAATTACATGAGCATAAAAATTTCTTTCATCTGAAAATAGTTCGATAAATGATAATTTTATTGAAAATCGCATGAGAAAATTTATTTATTGCATGAAAAAAATAATTAAGTCAATAGAAAATTTTCGATTTTTTTCACTCATTGAAGGTTCTAAAAACAATGAAATTTATTGCAACAAAATAAGATTTATCGCATGAGAAAAAATTTGAATGTCATTTTAACACTTCTTAGAGTTAAGAAATATGTTAAATAACGAAAATATGAAAAAATTTCTCTCATTTAAAAAAATGTATTCAAAAATTGCATGAGCAGAAAAATTGATGTTATCTGAAAATAGTTCGATAAATCAAAATTTTACGTAAAATTGAATGAAAAAATAAATTTATTGCATGAATCAATTGAAAATTTTCAGTCTTATGTTACTAAACGAACGTACTAAAAACACTGAAATTCATTGCTTGAGAAGAAATTTTAATACAATTTTTATTACTTCCCTAGAGTTAAGAAAAATTTTATGTAACGAAAATCTTGAAATATATAATTTCTTTCATGTAATAAAATGTATTCCAAAACTGCTTGATCAGAAAAATTTACTTCATTTGAAAATAGTTCGATATAAGAAAATTTTACGCAAAATCGCATGAGAAAATTTATTTATAGCACAAAAAATATAATTAAGTCAAAAGAAAATTTTATGTTTTATGTGACTCAATGAACATAATAAGTCACTGAAATTTATTGCAACAAAATAAAATATATCCCATGAGAAAAAATATGAATGAAATTTTTATTACTTCCTTAGAGTTAAACACAATTCTAAATAACGAAAATATGAAAAAATTTCTCCAATATAATAAAATGTAATCAAAAATTGCATGAGCAAAAAAATTTATATCAACCGAAAATAGTAGGATAAATAAAAAATTTACTTAAAATCGCATGAGAAAATGTATTTATTACATGAAGAAAAAAAATTAAGTTAATGGAAAATTTGCAGTTTTATGTCACTCAATGAACGTACTAAAAACTTTGAAATTTATTGCAAGAAAAAAAATTTATCGCATGAGAGAATATTAAATGCAATTATTTTCACTTGCTAAGTTAATTTGTCAAAATTTTATATAACGGAGAAAAAGGCTGATTTTATTAGACTTTACTAATAAATATACAATACTCTCCAACATATTATAATTTCCTTCCGCATGTTATAACATATTCTTTAATGATAACAATTAAAAGTTCAGCATTTTTTATTACTTTTTCATAAACAACTTTCCAGACTTTGCGTATTAACATTGGAACTTATTGTCCTTGCAAAAGTGACATCCGTCTACCATTTCAATGGCAAATGCAAAAGTAAGAGTACACTATACAACATATTGTATTTTTATAGACAAAAAAATATGCAAAAAAAGTTGAAACAATTTTATACACATATTGCAAGGATGTGTATTAGAATGCTCACATTACAAGCTAATAAAACAAAAAGTATTCTTACACACAAACAATGGTATGTCTGTATCTATAGCCACATATTTATGTAATATTATGTGTGTTCACGACAGTATGTTTCAATAGCAAAGCACATAAACTATCTGTTGAAATGCATATACTTCATCATCATCATCTAACAGTGCGCTTTACTCACTCACATCCTTGCTGTCAGACACGCAAATCAACAGACAGACAAAAGAATCAAAAGACAGACAGACAAACTTTTGTTTTATTTTCAAAAGCATTGATTTTCTCATTTCCCGAGCAGACGGCAGACTTGACATTTTTTTTAATAATAAAAACTATTGAATTTTTTCGCAGCATTAATACGTAAAGCCACCCACGCACCCACTCACTCCTTCCACTATCTTCCCTATCACTTCCCGAAATGTTGACAAGTGCATTCGCCCTAAAATACGTGACAACAGTTGAGCAAGTAATACAATAACAATTGACTCAATTGACTTATGGAAATTTTTATGCTGAGCAACATCACGTTAAAGCTGCTAACAATAAAAATATTAAGGACGTACCTTACTCGAAAAAAAAATCTTAAATTTGAAGTACTGAAAAATTTACAACCGTAGGTACTGGAAAAAATTATAATTTTACGGTACCGAAAAAAGTACAATTGTAATAAAAGAAAATCAAATTGTACTTAAAACGGTACAATTTTACTGAAAAAAGTACAATTGTATTGGAAAAAAGTGCAATTTTACTGACAAAAATACAATCGGACTGAAAACAAAAGCACGGTTGTACTGAAAAAGTACAATTTTACTGAAAAGAAATACAACAGTACTGAAAAACTTTCAACCGTACTGAAAAAAATTATAATTTTACAGTACCGAAAAAAGTGCAATTATAAAAAAAGAAAATCAAATTGTACTGAGAACAGTACAATGTTATTGAAAAATAAAAAAATGTACTAAGAGAAGTATAATTGTACTGGTAAAAGTACGATTGCTTTGAAAAAAGCACAATTGCACTGAAAAAAGTACAATTGTACTGGAAAAAAAAGTCCAATTTTACTGATAAAAAATATAATCGGACTGAAAACAAAAGCGCGATTGTACTGAAAAAGTACGATTTTACTAAAAAACATACAACAGTACTGAAAAATTTTCAACCGTACTGAAAAAAATTATAATTTTAAAGTACCGAAATAAGTGCAATTATAAAAAAAGAAAATCAAATTGTAACAGTACATTGTTATAGAAAAATAAAAAAAAACAGTACTAAGAGAAGTATAATTTTAATGGTAAAAGTACGATTGCACTGAAAAAAGCACAATTGCACTGAAAAAGGTACAATTGTAGGGGAGAAGTGGGGGTTGTGGGCATAGTTTTGTTTTCGGCTTATAATTACCGACCTAGTGCATATTAATTGGACATATGGGTATCTGTGTAAATCTAGACACCTAAGCTAACTAATTATAAAGAAACATACCCGATTCCGTCATGCAAAAAAATTTTACATGGACTTCCGTAAAATCGTCATTTTGAGAAAAAATTTTTTTTAGGGGGGGTTGTGGGCACCCTTAGAAAAAATGCTAAAAATGGAAAAATATGAAAAAAAAACCACAACTAATATGAACAAAATGACAGTTTATTAATCTCAAAGCCTGCATAGGATTTATTCATCGTCGGAAATACAATTTTGACATGTATAATAGCTTGCCCGCATGCCAGCACATTTCATATGAAAAGCTCGATCGCAGATGTTACAATTGATGGAGTTGGCTGCGGTCAATTGGCGTGGCAAAAATTTCAAACAAAACAAAATTCTATGGAACTAAAGTTTAAAAAACAATATCAATCATAGTAGGCTACGTTCACCGTTCATATTTTTTGGTGGAATTTTTTGTGATTTCGTGGAAAAAAACGGGTGCCCACAACCCACCCAATTTTTTTGCCCACAACCAACTTTAGCAGACATTTTAAAAAGTAATGAAAAAATGTTTATGCATAAATTTTTTGGTTCAAATCGATATTGTTCCATTCAGCATAATACTTCGACTAAATAAAAATACATTACACTTACCTTTCCAATCGATCCACTTTGATTGATACACTATTGAAAATGTTTGAAAAAAACTTCACCATTTTTTCAAAGCCCAAAAAAAACCAATTCGTTCATTTCCAAAAGCAAACGCGTCCGTTTACTTTGATATTTGGCATGAATCATGCATAGGGTAATTACCCTTGCGAATGACATTACCAACGAAACTCAATCTTCATTTTGTGAAAAGATACGTAGGGGTGCCCACAACCCCCCCAGTGCCCGCAACCCCCACTTCTCCCCTACTGAAAAAAGTACAAATATATTGAAAAAAAAATTCAACAGTACTAACAAAAGTATAATTGTAATATAAAAAAAAGTACAATTGTACTGGAAAAAGTACAACTGTACTGAAAAAATTTAAAATTGTACTGAAAATGCCTTCAAATAGTTTAGTAGGATACTTTTCTTTTAAAATTTTTTATAATAAAATTAAGAAAAGTTTCTAAAAATAATTTACACTCTGAGCGATTTGCTATGATGAAACGAACTATCAAAATGCAAGTAAAAAATATCATTACAAGTTTAAAGACATTTAAGTCTCATGCCAGCGTTGAATTGGGGAAGCGTAAAAATTTCAAAACATTTTTTAGCATCCACCGTCTGGCGACAGACACCAGCAAACAGCAACAGTCGATTGTCTTTGACACTTTAAGTGTTATCACGTTTTTATAGTTCGATTTTTGTCATCGAAGAAATCAAGGACATTTTATGCGAGATTAACACAGGAGAATAAATATTTGCACGTTATAAAATACTTTAATGTTTCGAAATTTTTCAGGTTGCAAAATTTTAATGGTGTATTTCTAAATGAGGCAATCACTTGGCATATTCATAGGTAGCAGTGGAAATGCAACATTTGCTGGATTCACGCCATATGATAGATATTCGTAATTTCAACAATAAATTCAATCTATTAGTTTTTGCTTATTGCAATTTTCCTCATAATATATACTTTTAAGCTTAAAAAATACAACTATGATGCTTGATACCATTCCCAAAAATAATATTACTAGGAGTACCTATTCATGTTTTTAATTATTTGTCTAGACAGGGTGGCATATTACTTAGCGCATATTCGATTTTATTGTTTGCAATTTGCAATTTTGTATGACTGTTAATATCATTTTAGTCGCTATAATTTGTTTCCACATAAAAATTACAATTCTGTTTTATAAAAAAACAAATGTTGGATACGAAATTAAAAAAGACAAAAAGTCTAAGACTATGAAAAAATGTTGAGTAAGTTGAAAAAATGTTGAGTAAGTTGAAAAAATGTTGAATAAGTTGAAAAAATGTTGAATAAGTTGAAAAAATGTTGAGTAAGTTGCAAAAATATTGAATAAGTTGAAATAATGTTGAGTAAGTTGAAAAAATGTTGAATAAGTTGAAAAAATGTTGAATAAGTTGAAAAAATGTTGCAAAGATACAAAACTGTTGAAAAATTAAAAAAAGTTGAAGTGTTCGTTGACAAGCTCAAAAAAATTATGTAGAAGAAGTGTTGAAAACGGCGAAAAGCCCTGTAGATGTTGAAAAATACTGAAAAACTTAAAAATTCTCAAAAATGTTGAAAAATCGTGAAACAAACAAAAGAAAAAAAGTTTAAAAATGTAGAAAAATGTTGAAAAACTTGAAAAATGTTGGAAAAGTTGAAAAATGTTGAAATTATCGAACAGTTGAGAAATCTCAAAAAACATGGAGAATTTTAACAAATGTTGTATAATAGGAAAATACGAATAATATTAAAAAAACTAAAAGTCTTGAAAAAGTCTAAAACAGTTAGAAAATTATGAACAAATTAAATATATTGAAAAAGTCCAAAAAATATTGAAAAAGTCGAAAAAATGTTGAATAAGTCGGAAAATGTTGAAAAAGTTGAAACGTTGGCAAAGTCTAATGATATTGAATGAGGCGACAAAATGCTTAAGAAGTAAATCATAAGCTAAGTTGCATGAGCTTGTGCTGAGTAAACAATTAATACACAAGAAATTAATAATGATCTCTGGCTCAAAGAAATGGAAATTATTAGGAAATGAGGAACATATGGGAACTGTATTGTTAAGCCTGAACTGGGAATAATCTAAGAACCTATGGGTTGAAAGCGTACTAGAAATTACTTCTGATATTTTGGTTTTTGATCAGATCCGAATCAGCTTTTCCTTACTACGGCCATCTGCTTAATATGATGTTTAAGTCTGAATTGTATCCAATGTCTTGAACTAAATCGTAATACAAAATTAAGGTTTTTTCTGATACAGTCCTTATGTACATAATTTTCCTCATGAAAACTCTTATAAGAAATTTATTAATTCTAAAACTGTTCAATACAATACAATACAATAAATGTTATTATGTTATGTTTTATGTTATTTAATATATAAAATGATCTATAAATTTAAGATAAAATGTTAATATTTATCTAATTATTTAATAGCATTTACAAAACTCCGATGAGAATGATTCGATTTTCATTACTACATACTTAATTTTCTTTTCTGATCAAGATCTGAAACAATTTGTAATCAGGACTGGATTTGGTCTACTTCATATGAGGTGTGACGTTTATTCCCATTATTGGATCCATAAGCTTGAGTTGTACTTGATCACAATTCAGATAAATCTAATTCGAATCGGATCCAAACCTGAATTAATTTCTAGTTGGGTTTGACATCCAATTTTTTAAATATTTTGCCATTTTTCTTTTGGGTTTTTTTTTTTTTTGTTATACCACATTTTTAATTCATTTAATATTCTATTTTTTATGATTTTTCTATAGCTTACATTTGAAAAGGGGGAACTTAAGTAAAATCGTTATCAGAAATGAAGAATATATAATATGGACTTGACGGTCACGAGTTAATTCGTGTTTGCACAACGCGCCCGTTCAACTGAACAGGGCGCTCTTTCGTGAGGGGCGCTTATCCACTCTTCATCAATTGATAGTTTATTTTTATTTTGCTTAGCCAACACTGGATTTAATAATTGCTAGATGATAATCTGGCGGAAAAGCTTAAATCACATGAGCAAGAGCCAAACCACATCAAATTTGAAGTGAGTTCGAGTCAACAGTTGGGCAACATAATCGACCGTGCAGAGCTCGTACTTATCCAAAGGAATCACAAAGCCTGAAAAATGTATTGACGAGACTAATGAACATTATTTTGTTTCCCGCCGAGCACAATATGGCGTTTCGAGGGTCTTTCGTAAGACTGTATATCAAAAACAACGGAAAGTATTTGGGTCTTACACAACGACCGAATCCTTTCTATTAGGTATTTTGAAGTACATCAGCACAACTAAGTAAGCAAATCTTTACCTCAACGTTTGGATTTCTTTTAGTATTTATTAACGCCGCCAGTTTCTGTGACAGACGGGGAAAGAAACTTTTCTAAGCTCGTTTTAAAATCATTTTTGTTATCTTCGATGAGTTAAGAACATCTGAATTCCCAACCGATTCTTTCTGTCGAGAATAAAAGTGCTCAAAGTATCGATTTTTCAGAAGCTATAGAACATTACGCTTGTCTAAGAACAAGTAAAAATAAATTGATGTCCTAGTTTCATTCATTTTTAAATTACACTATTTCATTTCACAAATATCAGAAAGATCGAATGGTATTAATACCGCATTTAGTATCGCAAGAAATTCATTGAACTAAGTAATTCTATTGAATAAAACTGTTCAGAAGGAATCATAAACTCTGTTTCTGATTTAAAATTCTCTCTTCGCGATACAATTGATGCATGCTATAGGCTGTAAAAAGAAGATATAGAAATGGGCGCCCAAAAATTTCTGAATAGGGCGCCCATTACCCTAGAGCCAGCACTGCGGTTTGAAGTTCGGTTCTTACGGAGCAACACGTCTCGTCAAAATGTTTCGTTCAGTTCCGATCAGTTACGTACGTTCTCGTATTCGTTACGTCTCGTCTCGTCTCTTTTGGTTAAGGCTTGATTTCCAGACTATTTTTGGTATCTAGCTGGTCTTTACATTTAATTTAAATTATTTAAGATAATAAAAACAAATGAAAATGTA
Organism: Tricholauxania praeusta; assembly: GCA_949775025.1. Taxonomy (NCBI): domain Eukaryota; kingdom Metazoa; phylum Arthropoda; class Insecta; order Diptera; family Lauxaniidae; genus Tricholauxania; species Tricholauxania praeusta. The sequence continues at coordinate 139,929,873 of OX459028.1, read as the reverse complement.
AATGTTAATAAATTTGAAACATAAATAATTTATTTGACTTTTCATTGTTAGAGATTAGATAGATTCAAGGGTATTTATTGACTATATTATTTTATTCGTTAAGTAAAAATTTTAATATGGAAAAACATGATTTCTTAGTACAACCATTTAATTTATGGAGGACGTTTGTAATTTTATTTTGACTTTTAACATGACCATAGATTATAATAAGTTATTTGTGAGCTAATAAATAACTATATGATGATTTCTGAGCACAGCTACAGCAGCTTAAAATTCATACACACAACACAGCACTAATAATTAATTAAAATCGATTTTAAAACAAATGCTAACGAAAAGATTTTAAAGCTATTAAGTTAAATAAAATGACAAAATAAATAAATTTACGCCAACTGCTTGGCTGCATGCTGCTTAGCCATATGCGCGGGCACTTTCCAGCGCGCCAATTCAATATAAAGCAGGTAATGTATTTGCACTGGGATGGATTGAAAATCTGAATCTCAAAGTTTTTGTTAAAGACACAAATTCAATTAACCCTCAACCGGCTAAAATTTAGCTATCATGCCTTTAGGCATACTCGCCTGGTAAGTTTAAACTTTAAAGGATACATTTTGTTATTGAATGAAAATAAGGTACAAAGTGTATAAGTTAAATTCGTTGCTCATTAGATGGGTGCCACGCCCTTTATTCGAAATGTGTGTCAACTTTCTTCTGATGCTAGACCGAAGCATTTCTAGTATTTGCGTGAGAATTCTGTTGTATTACCTTAAATAATTTTCTCATGACAACGTTTTATAGGCTTCCGCTTGTATGGAGAGTGCCACGCCCACATGTTGAAACTTTTTGTGCGGAACTTGTCTAAGTTATTCCTAGCATTTGTGGACAGTTTTGTAGAACGACATCAAATAACTCTCTCAATATAATGTTTTAAATGTTTTCTTTGTATGGGTGGTAGGCGTGTCGATAACCGAGTTTCATTCCCTAGCAGCTTTTGTAAAGCTGTAGCTTGTGTGCCAAATTGCATGCACTAATCTTGCTTGATTTTCCCATAATCGCAAATTTCCACAGACAGACAAACAGACAGTCATATACAGAAGGAACAGTAGGACAGATTGACATGGATAAATCGAAACAGGTGGTGACGCTGACCGGTAAGAGGATTAAGTAGACTGAGTAAAATTGCTGAATTTAAAATTGAGAGCAAATTTCGATCACGGACGGTCAAAATCAAACGGCTAGAGCAAGAAATCGGTGAAATGTTGAAGAGAATTGTAGGCACTCGCTAAATATCGTATACGATGGAAAAGCTTTGTGGAGGCACTATGTAGCGTGAGGAGATAAAGGACCCAAAGAAGAGAAAAAGCATTAACAATTCCGAGAATTATATATAACACAACAAAAGGAACAAAGCAATGCTGAAAGAACTAAACGGATGGCAAAATCCAACTTTGGCAATGGGAACATTTTGCTGATATGGACAACTATCCTTCAAGACATTTATTGCAGCTCAATACTCTGATGCCAAAGTAAAAATTACCAAAGATTTTGTATTTCCTGAAACCAGCAAATCTGCGTAGTTCCCGAAATAGTTCCCAAGCGGCAAGATTCCCAATTGAAAGACTGCTGATGACAAATACTTGAACGAATCGAGTGCCAGCGCCTACCTATTGCTCAACGAACAACTAGGTGCGGTAAAGTGTCCATTTGCTCAAGCTCAAATGCAGCAATTGCGATCATTTGCTGGCAAAGAATTCTTGTCCGCATTCTGTGCCTGGGTCTCTCCACTTTTTGACAGTATGCTTCAGTAAAATTATTACACTACCAGACAAAAATTGGCAATACTGTGACATTGGAGATGCGGAGCAAGAATCTACTCGTCCATCTTCTTGGTAAAACAAAAAGTATCACCATGATTGATTTGAACAGTATATATAGGAACCAAGCGTGCGTGTGCCATTCTAGATCAGGCTTAAGGTCAAAAATATATTTCAGACTCAAGTTGCCTTATATACTGGTCCCATCTATATCACAACAAGAAATTCGATAAAGAAACATTATGCACGGCAATCATCCACGCACTGGACCTGGAGGGAGAGTTCCAGCTCAATAGTTTTGATAGCATCGTTTAGAATTCTGTCAATGATCTGTAGATGGTTTATCTGTTGAAAACTCAAGCTACAAGGTATTGTATGAAGCCGTTGAGTGCAATGAAGCGGAAGAAGCCGATTATCAACTACAGATGGGACTTTGTCGTCCAACTCAGTGCTTGCGATCGAAACAATGGATGATTTCCATTCAGCTTGTATGGTCGAATGATGTGTAATAGCTAAAGTAACTTGTATTGTCATGTCCAATAGCATTTGGTTTTTTTTTTTGACAACACCCCAAATTGTTTTTGCATATCTTGCCACTGAGCTTTTGCAGCTGAAGTACAAAGTTCAAAATTTTTATTTTTTCATGTTATTTGCATTAATTGAATTCGAACACCGTTACATACAACAAGCGTAATATTTGGGACAACATGAGTACTACAACAATTTGGTTGTTTTGTAAGGCTTGAATTTCATTAGAATTAAATAAAATGCGAAACTCCTATACGTTTGCGCCCCTTGCCACTAGTCGCTGTCTGGGTACAGCTGGAAAAAAAATTGATTCAAATTGCGGTTTGTTGGCTTACACGTCTGCGGCTGCGTCTAGCGCCAACCCACACTCTACACTTATACACTTGGCCTGAGATACGATGAATCGGCTTGCCATCGACATCACCAATATCGTTGTTGTTTGGTTATCTATGTTATAGCCAGTAATGGTGGCGGTAAACAGCAGCCAGCCACCGAGTGCCATCGATCCAAAACAAATTCAAACTATCAAACAAACGATCAAATCAACAACAATCAGCTGCAGCAACTGCAACTGCAATGGCAATAGCAATAGCAACAAAACTCATTGCAACCTACATCTAATTCTTCAGTGCAATTCTTCTTATACGACTTAAGTCAAGATCAAATGATTGTTGTCGTCGTCTTAAATATCTATTGGTGGTATTAGCATTTGTTACTACATTAGAAGAGATTAAGTGCAGTGCAAAGTTACCAACTTTGGTTGATTTTATCTTAGGTTTAAAAATGTTTTACTTAACTTTAAAAACTATGCTGTAACACCCTCTATGAAAGAATATTTTTAACTTTGTTTTAACTTCTCAGTCATTAGCATTTTTATACAAAGACATTAATACTTCACTTGTCAAAATCTGTTATATAGTTTATGAAAAAATCACTTGTTACATATTGTAACACTCATTTTTTAACACTTCAATCGAACTCAACAGAAACTTTAGGGTCTTTTTTAAAGTTTGAATAACGTACTTAGTTCACGTGTCGTTTACGTGTCTTATTTCACAAGACCATTCAAAACATAGCGTAGCTGTTGCTTTTGAAAGGAATTCTTTCTGCTTCATTCTTTTACAACGCTTCTTGAGAGTAAAATATCAACAGTCGGACAAATAAAATCAATTTATTTTAGCTTTAAAGATAGCGTAGTAATTGTTACATATTGCAACACAATTTGTTACAAAAGGTTTTTTTTTAAATTGTAGCAATTGTGACTTGTTGAAACAGGCACAGTAGAAAGGACAAAGTTGTTACATATATGTAACACAAATTTTAAACAGTCTTCTTTCGACAAAAATTAAAAAAAAACGAAAAGGTCCCAAAATTATGCAGCAGTAATATTATCCTATTTGTCGAAATTAGTTCAGTAGATAGCGTACAAATAGCTTGTTACTTACTGTATCTACTGAAACATAAATATTATATTACTTGCACGACTAACTTGTTGAAATAAAGTGAATAATGACAAACATATGTATGCAAAAAAATTATTAATTTGTTATATTATGTTACCTTTTGCAAAAATCTGTTTAAAAAGTTATAACTAAAAGAGTTTTGCTTGTTACTTATTGTAACACAAAGTTGTTGTATCCTAATTTTATAAATTTTAAAGCCTTTTCTAACATCCAACTTCTACATAGAATAATTATGCCATATTTTTAAAATTGCCTCAATAGAAAGAGACAAATTGCTTGTTACACATATGTAACACTAATTTATGACTGTTTTCGAATATATATTTGATGACATTTTAATAATCAAAAATGATACAGCAATAATTTGACTTTTTTTGTCCAAATCTATGAAACATAAATCATACCAATCGCTCGCTAAACACTTATGTATGTATAAAACAAATATATAGCTGTTACTATCTTCTATGACTATATTTTGCAAAGATTTGATGTCTCAACGACAAAAAAAAAACTACATTGTATTAAGTCTTATTGTTGTTCAGTGGTAAACATTAACGTCACTTGTTACATTTTGTAACACAAAATTTTTAGCTTTAACACTTGTTAAGTTCTAGGAACTATTCTAGCAACCAAACACTAAACAGCGGCAATGGCGCTCTATACTTTAAAATTAACTTGGTCGAAACTGCAAAATTGCTTGTTACAAAGTTATAACAAAAATTTGTGTTAGAAAAATTTCTTACTTTCAAGTAAGTAAGTGTCCGCAGAACGGAGTTTTAATCGTATATTCTAAGACGTACTTTTAGCTGAAACTAATTAAGTTGGCAACCCTTATTCAAAGCTAAATTCCGATACATCGTATGTTATATCGTATGTGCAGTAAACACTTGTTGTTCAGGTGTGGAATTGCAAATGTTGTAAATTTATGCACAAAAACAACTAAAACAAAATTTACAGTCGCTTGTTTAACATTACTTAAGTAAAAACATTAATTTCTAGGTTATGAGCTAACATGAATTAATGATTTGTCATGGTTTATCTTGCGTTACAGTCAAAGTATACTCTTACAAAGTAAATACTGACATCTAATAAAGATTTTAAGTGTATGGAGCGCTTAAGTTTTATGTCTTGAAAGCTTTGAAGGACAGCGGAAAAATTCACGTTCCCGGAAACTCCTTTTAGTTTGGTAGCAACAAACATTGAAAGTCTTCTTCCGATAGTTTGGCGTAGAAACGAAGCAAAATTTAAGAACTTCCAACACCGAAAGAAAATAAATTCCTTTTGGCTCTTAATTCAAATATCATCGATTGGCAAGCAAAACGTCTTAAAGAAGATGTTCCAGGCCAACCAAATGAGATGGTGTGAGACTATTGAAAAGACACGGCATAAGCTCGTATGGTTTTAAAGATATTTACAGATAACTTATAATACAACATCACGGCTTAGTTACAACACTATCTGAGATCGTAAGTACAGGAGATATATAGCAATATGTAGACTGAAAGTCTGGCGTACGGGCACTTTCGGAACTTTTGGAAAGCAACATGTTGCAGAAAATGTTTACACAGAATTTACATACCAAAGTGTCAAACTGAAGCAACATTTCTAGTCCTTATGCAACATTTTCCATTCCGTCTAAAAATACTCAGGGGCTACGCGTTCTGTTGGAAATTTCTATTGTTTACGAACTCCTAAGTCTCTCTAGAGGTAAAAGGAAAATGTAGGAGAATAATGACTCTTAAATAGTCAATAACTAGTTTTGATTGCTTTCATTTTGTTACAATACAGATTAATATAATAGCCGAGCACTCATTCCCTACTTCTAAAAGCCAATTCTCAACATTATTTATCTAGTAGCAAATGAATTTCTTGTATCTTAGCAAATTTAGCTACGCGGTGGCTGTGACCATCAATTCTTCATTCTCAAACAAATAAATTTGATCGAAATGATTGCGTGAAACAAACAACATTCAAATGGTAATAAACAAACCCTAAATGTCTTTCAAATCAATCACAAGGACTCAATCAACAATTTCAGCCACAAAATAAATTCAATGCTTGTTAAAATACATTTCACTTCAGACACAATGCAGAAAATGACCTCGGATTTAAATAAACACTTCCATGAATCAATACCAACATAACACCATTAATCAATAGGATAAAAGACAATGATTGTACAAAATTAATGTATATTCTTTTTGAAAAGTGTCAACCTTGATGATATTGATCATGTAGCCATATATTTAATCGAAATCTTTCTCTTTGGTATCCTTCGTAAGCATGGGTGGCATACAGCATAAAGTTGGCATATGTGCGAGACTATAAACAAGAAGGAAGAACATGATCCACACTGCAGGCAGCAAGGAATGCGCGATAAAGATCAATGACTGAGTTGCATTAAGATTGATATTTAACACAGATTGTTCGCAGTTATTTAGCTGGACAATTAAACTGTCTCATGGAATGTCTTGAACCTTAGAGGCTGAATGGATAAAGTGTTGCCGACCTACAAGATGGTGGTAAATTTTGAGCTTTGCAAAATCCGTAATGGCAGGGAATAGCTTCGAAAATGAGTTAACAGTAGCAATAAATTTAGAGTCACGTCAAGTTTAAGTCGTTTACTATGTGGAATTCTATTTGAATAAATTGGAAAATACATGGTGGAGACGGTTAGATTTTGGGATTGATGTTTAGCATTAAAACTAACCTCCTGAAATATTGAAGTTTTCGACATATTCATGACCGTCACGGATATATATATAGTAGCTCACATTTCTGCTCAAACAGCGTCAACATAAATGACTTCTGTACGGATACTGATGTGCACATTTTTCGAGAAAAAACAACGAAAATTGAAAAAAAAAGGCAGAAAAATGAACAGTGAACCAAAATAAAATTCAGACAGCAGCTTGACTTAATTTCTTAACTAAATATCTTCAAATCCAATTAATTGTGAAGAAGTCATGATACTATGGAAAAGTTTAAAAATGCTGTAGAAATCAGAAGATGTTGGAAAAATCACAAAATGTTGAAATGGTCGTACAATAGTTGTTCGAAAAATGTTGACAAAGTTCAAAAACTACGGATTTGTCGAAACAATTTTGGAATGGTCGAAGATTTTTAAAATATCTAAAGTTATTTAGGGAATATACAAGGTGTCTCAAGTCCTATTTTGTAGAAAATATGATATCTGTGATACGACTCCCTCAGCAAAAATTTTTTTTTGTTACTCTCTTTCTCTCATTAAAATATAAAAAAAAAACACAAACATCATAGCTAGGGAGCCGGTGAACGTTTTAGGTATATAATTTTATCGTCTTTGATATTGATATGCATTTATGCGAACTAGAAAAAGTAAGAGCTAAGTGAATATAGCGCCGCTTTTCTTTTGAAATGATTTTGGAAGTTGCCAAAAAAACTATATTAACTTATTTTATCGCGTCTGCCTCTGATATATTGTATTAAAGGCATAGTATAGATAACGAAAATACAAAAGGCAGACGTCCACACTGCCGAATATTTTTATAATGACAACAATTGCGAATATGTAAAAAAACAACTCTATTAAATAATTTTATTGTTTTCTTCCAAAATTTCATTGTCTTCAGTATTGCCCCTAGAAGTTAAAAATATAATAGGTTGACGTGTACGTCGCTACTTTTTCAAAATATATGAGGTTATTTATGTCAAAATTGTCGATTTCGGTCAAATTCCTATATTAATTTTAAGGACTTCAGACTTTTCTAATATATTTAATTATATAGTTGATACAAGTAGTAGTTTTATATATGTAGATAAATCCTAAATAATATGCACCTTAAGTGCTCCGAAACGTCTGCCTTTGAAAATGCAGCGCTAGAATCGTCTGCCTTCTCTATATTTATGTCTTTTATAAGTAAAGGAACTAGTAAGCTAAAAAGCAGACGCGATAAAATTATTTAGTACTTAGGTTTTTTATACATGTTTGTAATACTTCAATTTTTAAATGCCACAATAACTAAATGGCAGAGGTTGTCTTTCTCGTTTCTAATGATATAATCTGTATAATAATCGCAATCTGCCTGACGATAAAATCAGTTTAATTTGTATGTATATGTTCATATAACATAATAACTCTTAAGCGCAGCAACAAAAAGTATACCCTTTGTATTTATCTGTTTTTGTGTACAGACACATTTTTTAATATAAAAGGCAGACGCCATAAAGGTCTCTCAATTAATAACGCAGAGTCAACGAAATGGCAGACATTGTTCGTATTATAACATTATTTAGAACTTTATGATTTTCAACCTCTGCTGATGGGAAGCAATTCCCGAACATCTCAAAAAAAAATTAATTTTTTGTATCAAGTGGTAAAAAATTAATGTTTTTTTTTTTCTTTTTTTGGAAAAAGTTCATGACTTTTTTTTACGGTTTCCCGCTTATTTCAAAAATTTTTGAATTCCTACCAGGTTTCTGACTTTAATATGAAATTCCTTGCTTGGCTTGGTTGAGTTAACCCCAACCTCTTGGTAATCCTAGTCGCACGATAAAATCATATGGAAATTAAGGCCTCCGGCTCCCTAACTATGAATATACCTAACATACTTGTATTGCCTTATTTTATTTTCATATGAAAACCAACAATAAAATTAATTGAAAGCGAGTTATTGCCGAAAAAATTGATTTTACGATTAGGTATATATTTGATCGAACTGACTAACTGAAGAAGAAATCAGCTGGGTGATATTGCAGAACTTTTAAAAAGCTATGCTTAAGATAGCTATTTCAGCCTAGAGCTCGATGACGTAAAGTCTCCCAACTGACTGGAGCTGTTGAGCAGGACAAAAAATCAAAAGGCTGACCAGCGGTGCCTAAACTCTCTAAAAATATAGTTCTATTCAACATAACGAACTCAGCTTGTCGGTTCCCTTTAGTTTCATTATGACATCCTTGTAGTAGAATTATTAGGCGACTGTTTGCTCAAATTGATTCGGCTTAGAGTTGAACACCACGCCTATCTAATTTTAGTGCTAACTGGAGAACCAAAAACTTTTCTCTCACAACATGCGCGCGCATTTTAATTGAAAAAAAGATACCAAACTGAATTTTGTGCAAAAAAAAACTACCTGCTTAAACTTCTTCATCTGCGTCTTCCAATATATCGAATGCTGCAGGCATTTTTGCATCTAAAAAATTTTTAATTTTTTTTTTTTTAAGTTGTTATTGTAGCTATTTCACTTTTTTTTGTTTTCTTTTCTTTTTTACCTTTAACACTTGAGGTACACACGGGTATCTGAGACAGAGACTCAACTGCGCCATAGTGCTAAGCGCTGAAAACTCTTGACCTTGAACTTGTGTGAGTTTTGCTGTATATTTTTTATGATTTTTTTTTTGTTGCTGCTTTTGACTTTTTTGTTGTATGCTGTTGCATTTACAACAACAACAACGAAAATTATGGCACAAAACGACAACAACAACAAGAGCAAAAAAAAATCACCATTAGTACGAGCAACTTCAAGCCAATCTTAAGATGAGCAGATTGAGGTTCGGTACGGTACTGTTTGGAACATCTTCAGAAATAAAGCAACAACAACACAAAACAATAACAATAACAACTTGAATAAGTTATTAAGTATCTGTCATTGCTGCTGTTGTTGTTGTTGTTGTCGTTGCCGACAATTCTTCTGTGAAATCGTTACGAAGGTGATGATGACGCTGATAAAGCCGCTGATAGAGATAATGATGTTGACGATGAAAATGTTGCACTGTTTCTGATGCTTTTGTTTACTTAATTACCAACATGTCATAAATAAAGTTGACAGCATTTTGTTTTTGTTTTTGTTTTTTATCTTACAAATTCTTCTCGGTCTTTATTGTATTCTAGTTATAAATGAGAGCATAGTTCCCATCGTACGAGTACCCACAATGACATTATTAAGTATTCGAATACGTAGTGATCGCTGTAGCGCAAATTCAGGGTCTTGGCTGTGGCTTAATTTTAATTTATTTTTTGAGTGCTCTTTTTTTAGGGCAGCTTAAGAAGTAAAAAGTTTTCGCACTAACAATAACTTTCAGTTCATTACAACAAAGTGGTGTCTTGTCAATGCTCTGCGAAAAGACACGCAGTGCACTTTTATATTATAACGGGTGATTTTTTTGCTATTTGTTTTTTTAGTATACATTTTTTGACACTTCACGTGTGATTCGTAACATATGTCAGCGCCAAGAATGCTCAGTAAGGTTTGCCATTTCACCATGAATAGACTAACAAACGAACAGCGCTTGTAAATCATTGAATTTTATTATGAAAATTCGTGCTCTGTGAGAAATGTGAAGATTGATCGAAAAATTTTCTTCAGCGACGAAGCTCATTTTTGGCTTAATGAGTACGTCAACAAACAGAATTACCGAATTTGATCTGAAAAGTAGCCAGAGGTAGTTCAAGAGCTGGCAATACATCCTAAAAAATTCCCTGTTTGGTGCGGTTTGTGGGCCGACGGTAACATTGGACCGCACTTTTTCAAAAATTATGAAAATCACAACGTTACATTCAATGGAGCAAGGCGTGCGATGATTATTTGACTTGGTTGACATGTGGTTTCAACAAGACGCTGCCACATGACACACGATACCCTGAACCTATTGAGAGGCGAGTTTTGTGAGCAATTAATCTCAAGATTTGGAGCAGTCCATTGGTCGCCAAGATCATGCGATTTGAACACACTAGGACAAGCCAGCCACAACTACAGCCCTGGAAGACAGCATTACAGCTGTCATTGGTGAGATACCAGCCGAAATGCTGGAAGAAGTATACCAAAATTGAAGCTTACAGATGGACCACCTCAGGTGTAACCGCGGGCAACATTAACATGAAATAATCTTTAAAAAGTAAATGGCAGTAATTGATGAACCGCTTCAAATAAATATTTCATTCATTATTGCAAACTTTTCGTTCTTTTTTCAATTTTCAAAAACCAAACACTTAAGAAATCACCCTTTATATGTTATACTACTGTGTTCAAAATAAGCTGTTCGAACAAAACAAACAGTGATAATTAATTCGATATGACTCCATCTGGCTTTTTCCTGTTCCTGGAGCTAAAATTATCAATTTAAAGAAGACGCTTTGAGTCGGTTGAAGCCATAAAAGCAAATCCCCTGAAGTAGCTGAAAGGACTGAATCAAACGTTACCGTCGTTAATCTTTATAAACAAAATGATAGCCGTTTTCGATGTTCCCGCATCACGCAAACTCTACTGAACCAATTGTGATTTAATTTTTTTTGTTTTATTCCTTAGACGCTTGTTCTCAATCTCCAATTAAAATTATCATGATATTCCTGTTAAGTATTAAAATATTAAAGTTTTAAAATTACTTAAAAAAATTATTTCACACAAAGAAACAAGCATACATGCATAACAAATCGTTTAATAAGAAATTAATGTGCTTGTGTGTGTTTGGTTTTTGTCTTTCCCATGGCAATACAATGAAATATTTATAGAAGAGTAACAACGGAATATTCAAATTTTACTCTCGCTCTCATTCTCAATTTGTCAATTTACATTGCAAACAACAACAAAGCAGGGATTTGTGAAGAATGATCAAAAATTGCAGAAGGTCTACTAAAAACCTTTGAATTGTTTGCCTTCGCAAAAAAAACTAAAACAGTCCGTGTTCTTGACTTTTTTAGTTTCAATTCGAGCCAGAGGTTTATTTAGCTGTTCATTCCATCGGGTATCATCTCCGAAATGTTATTCATTGTGCGCGGATTCGATCTTACTCGAGAGACGTTATTGACATATGTCCAACTTTAGTAACGTTCTAGCAAAATTTTAGCTACTACACAACATTTGCCAGTTTTTGGTATGAACTATCATGATATTTTTGGGTTGAAGAATAAGTTACATTTTTTGAGATTATTGGGATATTTGATATTTTGGAATATTTGACACAGTCTATATGAAATCTATTGTCAAACAAGCTATGAGCAAAGTTTCATAAGCAAATCTTGCCATATTTATGAGTAAGTGCTTGTCACCTTCATTGAAAAAAAAACAAAAACAACAATACGATGTTGACTCAGTACTTGGGTTACTAATGAAATACCTTTTTTTGGAAAGAACGTGTGCGGTAGTGCTAGGGGGTGATATTGGTCTAACAATGCAAAAAAGGAAATGGCCTTATTCTCAAGTACTGGAACCAAAACACACGTACACACCGACACATACGCGCGGCGCGTGACAATTTTCTTTGTATTTGCTATAGAGAATTTTCTACTTGAACATCATCGGGATGCATCAAGTAACCAAGTCATCCAAGAATGGTGTTGTCAAGTACAAATACGAGTTCTCGTAAATCTACTCAAATAAAATGCAATAACAACAAAGACAAAAAACTTAAAGCCTCAAGCAGCTCCCTGACTTTGTCTCGCAGAGCATGACACAATTGCACGACGACACAAAACAGCGAGCGCGCTACGATGATATCGCATTGCCATTGCATGATACATAGAATATACGCGCGGACTAACAGTCATCGTGGCTGACTGACGGACTTGCCTGACTTGGCTGCTTCGTGTGCGTTATGATGGATGGATGGATGGATGGATGATACTGGTACTGGTAGTTATGATGCCACGAGGCGTTGCAATGTTGTCGTTTGTTTACTTTTGTTTGTTTGCTTGTTTGTTTGTTTTCTAAGGTGAGAGTTATGTGAGGTATCAGTAACCAACAAAGCCCGTATATAGATGAAGTACTCTATAATGTTTATTGTTGTTGTAATTTTTTATATTGTTGATGATATTAATGTTACTCTAAAGATGACACATTTAACCAAATGCAACAAGTTGCTTTGTTTAATTGCATTTTTTCTATTTATGTTACCTAATTAGGTTTTACGTTTAATTTATTAGCGTTTTATTGAAAATTTGCATGAGATAATATGGAGATAAAATTTTATGTCGTGACATTATACAATATTTATAGTTATGGGCAAAATCAGAATTTTAAAACAGCGCTAGCTAAATTGAACTGTAAAAATTCTTTGAGTTGATGTATCCAAGTAGAAATGAAATATTGAAGAATCAAGGAAACTAGGGAAGAGCTGGATTGATCAAAAAGAAACATATGATATTTGAACTTAATAATGTTTTGTCATGTTAGGATACAAATGTATCAGGCTGCCGAAAAGACACAGAATGTCGAATACCATCGAAAAACTTGGTAAGAGTCATGCAGGTCAGCATATGTTGCAAAATGTTGAAAAAATAGAGAAAGTTGAAAAATGTTGAGCAAAATAATGAAAAAACCGATGACTATTGACAAAGTTCGAAAAATGTTGAAAAATGTTGAGAAACATTGAATAAGCTGAAAATTGTGGAAAAAGTCGATTAATGTTGAGAGAGTCGAAAAATGTTGAAAGAGTCGAAAAATGTTGAAAGAGTCGAAAAGTGTTGAGAGAGTCGAAAAATGTTGAGAGAATCGCAAAATGTTGAATAAATTGAGGATGGAAAAATGTTGAGAGTCGACAAATTTTGAAAAAGTCGAGATAGTTGAAAATTGTTGAAAAGGTATCGACTTATGACAAATCAGTAAGTTTTGAAAAGCCCAAATACGTTTAAGTGTGTTGAAAATGTTGATGAGATGAATATTCTAAAATTCTAAAAATGTTGTTAAACATTGAATAAGTCGAAAAGTATTGAAAAAGTTCATTGTTGTTGACAGTGTCGAAAAATGTTGAAAATCCCAAAATGTTGAAAGAGTCGAAAAATGTTGAATAAGTTGAAAATTTCAAAGATGTCAAAAATGTTGAAAGAGTCGAGCAATTTAAAAAATATTGCACAAGGTAGAAAATGTTGATAATTTATGAAAAAAATTTTTAATAAGTCGACCTATATTCATAAAAGATCAAAAAATGTTGATAAGCATTGAATAAATCGAAAAGTACTGAAAAGTTCGATTAATGTTGATAGAAATGAAAAATGTTGAGAGAGTATAGTTATAGAAATGATTTCGCCACTTTTAGTTTCGCTTCCATTCTCAAAGAGAATATATATGTGTACTATCTTTGCCCTAGTGGACTGAAATAATTCGCGTAATATAATAACCATACCCATTTTTCAGATACGTAAATGTTGCAAGAGAGCGAGTACATTTCTTCCATATATATACTCTCTTTGACAAATATTGAAAGAGTTGGGAAATGTTGAAAGAGTCGAGAAAGTTTAAAAATGTTGAAAAGGTCGATAAATCGTAATAAGTCAGAATATTTTGAAAAAGTTGAACTATAATGAAAAAATCGAGTAATGTTGGCAGAGTCAAAAAATATTTGAAAAATTCAATAAATATTTGAAAAAAAAAACCTCGGAAATGCCGAAAAATTCAATGAAAGTCAAAAAATTTCAAAAAATAGCATAATAAAGACAAGTTTTTATTAGATTCTAAGAATTATTTAAGAAAAATTTTAAAATTGTTTACTAAGTTGTGTCAACGTTGTTACCCAACGCCACTGCTGCTATCGCACCATAAAAACGTAACCGTCAAGCGAGCGCACTCTCAATATGGCACTGACAGTTTTGCGCTCGCTGTGCGGTCTGAAACATCAAAAGCGTGACATATTTTTCATTCCGTCATAGAGACCAACATATATGGTCCTTCAAGCGATCATCATCATCAAGAACATAGTGGAGGAAAAAAATCTTTTGATATGAATTTTATGGCTGTTTTTATTATTTCAGTTCTTGTTGTGTATTTTTTTTTTCAAATTTATTTTTGTTGATGTTGATGTTATTGTTCTCGTCAAGTGTCACCATTAATGGTTTACAAGTGCTCGTATGTAGCAGCCATTGGAGCGAACGAATTCTTGACAACTTTGACGTTTCTTGCTTGACAACAAGCGGCAACAATCTTTTAAGGAATTAAATAAAGTTTGCTAGAAATTATACGAACTAAATTGAAACTTTTAAATGTAATTGCAGCTTTTAAAAAGAAACACCTTTTTTAAATATTAAAACGTTTTTACTTTTGATGCAATCAATTTTGGCTCTCAAATGGAGAAAACTCACTCACCTGCAAGAGAAGAAATAAAAAAATTAATTAAATTTTAATCAAATGCATCGAAATTATACATGAAATTGTAATAAAAATTATACCAATTAAAGTGATTACTTTAATGCATTTTCGGAAATGTAAAAAAAATGCTTTTTAAATGTTGTGGAACAAAATGATGCAGGAAACTACATTTTGAAAGTTAATCTTTTTTTAGATTTCCTCAAATCAACCAATTCATTTTGTTTATTGAGCGTTTAAGTCTAGCTATTTCGAGACTATTTCAGGAGATTCGAGTTTATCACATGCAGTACACAGTTGCCCCGAAAAAATCAATACTTGAAACTCTATGAAAATGTTGAGATCTGTGTGCAGCAGTAGCAAAAATCGCACGTTGGCAAAATGAGTTTTACGAAACTCCAATTTTCATAGAGGCAAGCCGCAACAGTAGAATTTTGTCGCACCTTTGGTGGGGCTAAATTCCATAAAGCTACCTAAAGTAATGAAATTTTGTGGTGTGAGGTTTTGCCACTCTCATGACGGAGTGTGGCATTTTGCTTTCGTATCAAAGCTAAGTAATTAAATAACATCCCATCCCAGAATTATGCCCTATACCGAGCCCTATTTTTGGGTTTTATCGATACCGTTCTGCCAGCGGCTATCAACCCAATCCATTGCTTTGCGAATGACAGCAACATTTGTCGTTCAATTTGCTATAAAAGCATCCAAGCTATATTTGTGTAGTTTGATTGAAAAATGCGGTGTATGAACGACACACTCTGTCGTGACCTTAAAGTAATCTCCAAGTAATCTCTTAGTAATCACTTCGATTTTAATTAGAGCAAAAGACTTAATCTCCGTTGTTGCATAGATAAATATGTTGTTCCCTCTAATATCTCAGTATGGCAGACAGAAACAAAGACTTTTGACGATCTGAGCATATCGGTTCAATCAGACCTAAGGTGAACAAATCAATGTTCGATGTGTCGAAAGTACTGATCAAGTGTCAGGTTATTTAAAACGATGCAAGAAATACTTCACCACTGTTGATCTTCGAACCGTTTGTATCGATTATGTTTAGGTGAACAGAATACAATTCGAATATATGGGTAGAGTCTTGTAAATTACTTTGGAACTGTTAGATCGAATTCAACGGCGTGCTATGGAATTACTAGGGAATGCGCATATCGATTCCACTACTGATTCTCTTAAGAACATTGGGTGTCTTACCCTTTTTCTATGCTTTAGCAAAATACATAAACTGTTTCCGCCTGGACGGGCGTCCAACCATCCGAGTAGGAATTGCTCACAGGCAAGCTCTACCAAAGCCAGCTCCGGATCTGGCTAGAAATGGTGAACGCTATTAAAGGCGCCATGTGTGCATCTTATCAGTATCTAAAAGGTGAAAAACTATTATGGAATTCCGGTTTAGGTATGACAAAGTCATATTAGAACACTATCCGGGAAAGCCAGCTTTAACAAATCATTAACCTTTTATGGAAAGCCATATAAAAACCTACACAGCCCTGATCAGCTTAATCAAATCAAGAACAATGCAGGCTAGTCAGATCAGGTAAAGGAGTGGTTGACCTATTTTCGTCTTGAAGAGGTAGATTCTGTAAAATATATTAGTTCGGGCCTGATACGATTTCCCAAGTCTATACCGGATTTCTAATTGGGCAAACCGTATGCGATCCGGACGAAAATTTCTACTCGGGCAGGCTTATCCTTTTTGCATCAGAGCAAAGTTTAATAGAACATCGTGATAGTTCGGTTTTTGAGTAAAAAATTAAGTTCTGGATGGTTTTTCCTCATAGCTGTGACATCTATAAACCTAAGAAGAATATTCACATTACTCACATCTCCCCTCTAATTTATCCCATTTCTTGTAAAAGATCATGGTGATTTGCATTTAAAAGAGGCATCCCATGAGCTTGAGTATTAAGTTTACCCGCTAAAACCATATCCTCTTTAATTATTCACTTACTCGTTGAATTGCTCTCATATCTCAGCTTAAGTATTTGCGGCAGAATTCATGGATGAAATTTAGATGAAAGCTTCAAAATTTATAGTTTTACAAAACAGAAGTTGAGTTGCGATATTAAGCCACTTAGTTTGTTAAAATACAAAGTGAATTTATTTCAAAATTTAATTTATACAAAAAAATAGAACCAAAACAACTTAAATCAAGTCAACCAAATTAGTGTCTTGTGTAAGAAGAAAAAAACTGCTGCGCCTGCGCACATTCATCCATCCGCCTATTTGTTCTTCGTCGTGCTACTTTTTAAAGGTCCGTCTTACAACATGACCACGTTCCGGTGATTTAAATGAAGTTCTCAACTGATTGTGCACACGTAAATGTCTCATTCTTCCAGCTTTGTGCGAGTCGGACTGTCTGTTTGGCTGTTTACGGACTTTTGTGTTTGTCCCGCGATCATCTGGTCTGGATTTTTACGTAGTAAGTACTTGCATGAAGTACCTACAAACTTCATGATTTTCTTACATTTTTTGTTCGTCAAAGAGCAGCTCTTGTTTTTTTCTTTGTTTTTTGGTCGGTACAAAAGCATAAATCTGTCAGGCCAAAGTTTTTGTGTTTAACGTGCGTTGTAAATTTCACGCTCAGCACGTGATTTGCAAACGCAATGAGTGAATGAAATGTTGTTAGTGCGCTATAAACTACAAACGATAACAACAACTACAACTATACACTATATAAACAATTCTACAATACCAGCAACAACAACAACAGCGACAAATGTGTAGCCCCCACTTGTGACGAAGTACAATCATAGGCGAAAAAAAATTTGTGAATGAATTTTTTTTTTGTTGCACTGTGAAGCAAATCGAATATTGTGTTAACAAGGAATCTGAATTTTTCGTATACCGATCAACGGACACATTCATTAATTCACTCATAACTTAATCTACTTGCTAAAAGAGAATGTCCACAATGTAGTGTCTTGTCTCCTTCTCTGTTTACTTTCTGTTAATTTCCATTAACTCAACAGAATCGATGAGACGTTATGATTCAACGATCTAAGTTTCAAAGTATCAGCCAAAGTCTTGGAGTG
Source organism: Tricholauxania praeusta (assembly GCA_949775025.1). Lineage (NCBI taxonomy): Eukaryota > Metazoa > Arthropoda > Insecta > Diptera > Lauxaniidae > Tricholauxania > Tricholauxania praeusta. The sequence goes on along the minus strand of OX459028.1, from coordinate 139,911,967 downwards.
GACGCATTCTCTCAAAATCCGGCTCGACAAAGTCACAATTGCAATTTAGCCGTGACACACAAAAAATGCACCAAATTATATAGGAAGCTAACGCCAGATATCATCAAATCAATCGCGTTTGGCCATAGACTTAACCTTTGTCTACAGTACGACCAAATGTCGAGTCAGTGACTTCTACAAATACAGCGATCCACTATCATGGAGCGATAAACAGCGATTCGACAATAGGTGAGCATAGCATAGACAAAGGGGTTGAAAAAACTGTAGCTTTGGCAAAGACTTCTTCCTACAATTGTGGAATGAAAACAACACGGCCAATAAAGTTACCATTAACATGACGGAAATCATCAGAAGGCAAATCAGCTAATAAAATTCCGAGTATCGGAGAAAAGCACCTATTTAGTTAACGTGGATGCTTCCTTTTCTTTGCTGACTATTCCGACCAAATTGAAGATGAAGATTTCACACGTTTTGCTGAACTGACCACGTTTCAACGACGAAAGTGTTCACGATTCAGAGCTAGATAGAAGTGGCAGTTAGTTACGAACTGACTCACCTAGACCAAATGTTAATCCATTGTAATACCACGGGATATTTAACTATACCCTTTCATTAAAGCAACAGTAGCGTCATTTCACCAAAAGCTTGGGGGATGCGAGAGCTTAAATAACATATCGAATCGATGATATTTTCAATTGAATCGATATAATTTATATTGGCCCCTAGCCCTACCTAATTGACGCCTCTGTGAACCAACAAGATTTTGTAATAAAACTAAGTAGCTGACCTGTACTAACATGTCTAAGGTCATCCAGGTCATCAAATATAAACGAACCAAGTGCTTTATGTCATTTTCTAGCAAGTGTAGTGTAGGAACAAAGAAAATGTTTAATATTTCTTCCTTCACCACATCCTACAACTTCTATAGAAGTCAAAAGACCGAACACCTAACCTTTCCGCAAGTGTGCCGATGAGGCATTAGCCAGTTATGACTGCAACAACTATTGAGACACTACATCTAGTGCAGAATATCAGTTCTAGAGAGCGCTTACCAACCCATTTTGGCCAGATTTGCTTTGCTATATTGCAAGTTGACCTTTGGGTTCATATCTTTAGCCTTTTTTAGCATATCTTCTCTTAGCAGCAACTTGCAGGTAGCTTGTGGCACGCCAATACCTTAAGAATTTTGTCTAGTAGTCTCCTGCCAGCAAGTTTAGTAGCCTTGCAATAGCCATCGAGTTGAATGGTAAAAGAGACGAGCGGGTTTTGCCACTAGTGAGTTAAGGAAGACTGATTCTAGATATTTGATAGCAGCCTGACTGCGATTACAATTATAAAATGGTCAGAGAAAATAACTTAGCTTTCAACAATGTTTTCCATGATCGGCACATAGAAGTCAAAAACCTTTGAAGTGACTTCTTCCGAGGGGTTTGTTTTAATTTAGAGTTCAAAGATCACTTCAAAGACTATAGCTTAGAACTCGAATCGTTTTGCACATTATCTTTAACACAAGATGGCTATACCTAACAAACGGTTGAAAATGAGGGAGTAAAGAAATAGAGGACAAGTTTCCGTCCTAAAAAAACAAATTCCCAACGTAATGTTTTTTGATCCAGGGAAACTCTTTAACAAAATATCTTATGAACTGAAATGGGACTGTGTACATTTATCCTCTGATCTACTAAAACATTAATCTACTTATCTTCTAAGCATTGCATCTACTTATTTAAACTAATTTTCATTGTAGAGTTTACCACTCTTACCTACTGTACCCACTTCCATGTCACTTAGAGTTATCTGATTTTTTGAAAACTTTTATTGGCAAATATATGTGAGTGTAGAAAAATTCGTTTGCTATAGAAATGCAAAATAAGCATTCTAGACGAAAAAAAACACGTTCTACAATTTCCGGCATGAGTAGGATTCATTGAGCGAGAAATGTAAGAGGAACTACGTAAAAGTGGAAAAAAAAATACAATATGACAAAAAAGAAAATCGACAACATTTACCAAATAATCAATAATTTTATAGATATCTTTAATAAGGGGAATGAATTTAAGATGAAACATGAATAACACTCCAAATTGTAACTGTATTTATACTAAATGTTTTAAACTTTGTCGTCAAATATCGATAAATGCAGCCTAACAAACTGTTCCATTAATATATCATAAGATCGAAAATATTAATTAAACAGCTTATACCCGTTGATATAGTTTGAGACGACGCTTTTGACGCCATGTACGAGGGATTTTTGTGATGAAACAGTGGGTGCACCTAAGAAAACCAAAGGGTTAATCATGCAGAAATCACTTTTTATCCATAACTCATAAGAGCTGTTTACTATTGTTATACGAGTTACAGAAAAAGGTTAACAAACCATGCTAGACTAAAGTCTATACAAATCCAACACTAAGTCTTCAATACAATAGAGCGCTTTGGCAAAATCCCTTAGCTCATTTATAACACTATTCTTTGCAGACTATCCTTAATGCATTCTATGCCTTGGTGTGCCATACAAAGGAATACAATATATATAAATGTGACAACAACTATTTGCAAAAACTAAGAAAAAGAAAAAAATAATAAAACATCGACACAACCAAAGTCCAGCAATGTCAATGAATAGCGTTGACAATTTCGCGTCTTCCTGCTGTAAGGCAAATAAAGGCTACACATCAGGGAGGATCTGAAATTGGTGAATTTGTTTGGTGTTTTTCGATTCTTGTGTCTAAATCAAAAAAGCAACAATTTTTTTTTTTTTTCTTAACTAAGAATATTGATTATTTAAGCTGATAAATTTTGAAATTAAGACAAAGAAGACTTCGTTCGTCCTGTACGGTGCGCTACAATAATGGAAAGCAACTCTTTAGAGATTCTTTCGGAGCTCTAGAATGATGAGAAGCAATTCGTTGGTAATTCTGTTACAGCATTATGAAGAAAGTTCGCAGACAAGTCTGCTTGTGAATAATAGGGTCCTTAAAATACAGACCTCAAGGTGGTTTTCAAACGATAGATACTTTATCTGCCATCATTATGCATTCTCAGTATAGAAATTGGCCGCAAAAGCAACGCTAAGACTTAAGACTGCATATATGCTTAGAACACATAGGGTGGGACTAAGTACATCAAGCAAACCTTGGGCATCGCAAGTTCGATTATATCCAATGTGGCATTTGTGACAGTGCTTGATCAGCCCAACCAAATTCATATTCTTGCAGGAAAGAATCGAGCACTGGTGTCAACGAATTTTCAGTTTTCACCGATAATTCCAAAAAGGATGGTGATGACAGAACGTTTGGGCATGGTATCGAATTCACCATTAGATGAACATGCCAGATATATTCGTATCTCATTCCAAAAGAAATGTCGGCGTATAAGACTACTGAGCATTCTTTCTGTTTGATCCGCAAGCTGCCCGCGCAATCTAACTTTCATATAAGCAGCTCGAGATTAAGTTACTTCACTATCTTATCTATATCTACCACCTGCTCTTGAATACATCTATTTCAACATTCAGTGTAATGTTTTAATCTTCTTCTATCTCTATCTCTATATACCTCTCTATACCTATAACTACAATACATTTTTTTTTCTTCTTGATGCTCATCTTCTTCTTTCCATTTTCTTCCTCCACTTCTTATTTTCCTCTTATTCTTCTTTTATTTTTCTTCCATTTCTTCTCTTCGTTTCTTTTTCTTTCTCTTATTTTTTCTCATTCTTTTTTTTCTCCTTTTCATCTTCTTCTCCATTTCCTAATCTTTTTCTTTCCTTTTCTTTTTTTCGGCTTCTATTTCTTTTCTTCTTCTTTTTTTCCATTTTTCTTATTTGTCTTCTTCGTCTTCTTCTTCCTTTTATTTTTCTTCTTCCTCTTCATTTTCTTTTTTCTTTTTATTCTTCATCTTCTCATTCCCCTTGTTCTTCTTCTTCCTCTTCTTTTTCACTCTTTTTTCTTTTCTTCTTCGTTTCTTTTCCTCTTTGTCCCTTTACTTCTTCTTTTTTATTTATCTTCTTTGTATTTATTTTCTTTTCTTTTTGCTTTTTCTCCTTCTTCTTCCTCTTCTTCCTCTTTTCCCTCTTCTTTTTCTTTTCCATTCTTTTTCTCTTTTTTTCTTCACCCCTTTTCTTCTTCGTCTCTTTTTTTTCTTCGCATTTATTTTTCTTTTCTTCTTGCTCCTTTCCTCATCCTTTCTCTTCTTCTGCTTTCCTATATCGTCTTTCATTTGATTTTGATTTTGCTCTGTCTCTTCCGCATCCTCACCATTTCATCTCGCCTGAACTTAACTCAACTTAACCTCAATCAAATCCATATAATTCATGGTTGGCCGATCGCAGAGTTAAAGTGCACGAGATTATTGAGGCCATAGGCATCTCAGACGAACAGGTGTGGAACATTTTGCGAAATCATTTGGATATGAAAAAAATATCCGCGTTTGCTCACTCTCGACCATAAACGCGATCGTGTAACGGATACAAATGCGTGTTTGGCGATGTTGAACAAAGACAACAAGGATTTTTTTCGTCAATTAGTAACCACGGACAAAACATGGATCCATCACTACAGAACAGAGACAACGGAACAGTCGAAACAATAGACTTCTCCGACCGAACGTTCTCCGAAGAAGGCGAAAACGGTGCTATCGTCCGGAAAGGTTATGGCGACAGTATTTTGGGATGAACGCGATATAATCTAAATCGATTACCTTCCACCGAAAAGAACGATCAATGGCGAATGCTATGCAGCTTCATTGGACCGTTTCAACGACGCTTTGAAATAAAAAAGTGCTCTTCCATCAAGACAACGCGCGCGTTCACACATGTCCAGCTCCCATGGCCCAATTCCATGAATTGAAGTACGATTTGCTTCTTCATCCAGCATATTCTCCAGATTTGGCCTCCAGCGACTATTTTCTGTTTCTAAACTTGAAGAAATGGCTCGGCGGGAAGAGATTCACCACCAGAGAGGACCTCATCACCGAAACAGAGGCCTATTTTCAGGACCTTTTTTAAAACATTTTTTTGCCGTAAAAATTATTCCTTGTTTCATTTTTCACGGAATCAGCAAACGGCCCTCGTACCTATCAGAGTTTCAAGACATTCGCGTTTCATCTTTTTGAACCTGAGTGTATATCAGACATATATTATAGTCCATAAAATCAACTGCTCTCCACATTGGTCTACATCACCGTATTTGTGCATTTCATTGACAGTTGAATCTTCTTTCAAACTGCTAAGCAACTTTGCATTATCAAAATTTTTTAGAGCAGGATTTTAATATATATTGTGAGAAACGCGGATTGTGAGTTTTATAAAATTGCGAAAATTTCCAAAGCTTCTTGGAAAAAGTCAGCCCTCATTTGAAGTTTTGTTTGACAAGAGCCACCTTACTACCCGTTGGTAGCACCCTTTAGTTGTCTGTCTTCGTTTGCCAATGAACTCTCTGGTAAAATAGTTTCATTGGCGACAGCAATAACAAAAAACAACAACAACAATAAAAACAACAACAATAACAAATCAACAGCGACAAAAACAGAGAGTTTTACAAAAGCGCGTGCGCGCATTAAGAATTTTTATGATTCGCTTGTTCTTGACGCGGCAACGACAGACAAACGTAGACATTTTCATGTTCTTACAGAAAAAATAAACTTGCAATTCTGCTGTTAAGTTCATAAAATTTTTAATTTTACTTTCAGAAGCATTGCCAAAGACGACGAAGCGTAAATAATTGAAAAGGAATTAAATTAAACGAGTTTCTTTTTTACATTTTCTAAAGCTATTAGCAAAACAAAATAAAACGCCTACGCGACACGATGGCAACGCTGAATGTTTGTCTGTTTGACTGTAAATGTAAATTGATGTTGTTGTTGTTGTTGTTGTTGGTGTTCTTATTTAATGGAACCACATTAGCAATTAGTTGGCCTGGATAAAATTGCATAAATTAAACGCAACGCTGTTGCGCACAGTGGCGGCGGCTTTTGTGAAAGAGCCGTATGCGACATAATCAACCGCAACACGACAGCCGAGTCCCTAGCAGAGTTGCCAGGTTGCCTAGCGAAAATTTATGCAGATTGACATAAACAATCCGTCGCTAAATTAAAGCGTTTCAATTAAGTTGAGAATGCAAAATGAGTAAACACTCAACTGTCAACCAAAGAACGATTGCGCTTTGAGTGTCGCGCGACTGTTACGCTTTTCATTCATGGTCAACCAGAAGCATAAGAAACTGGATTTTGTTTGATTTTATGTTACCGTATTTTTTTCGTTCGTTCACAAATATCATTTATTGGTTTACATCGAGCAGAAAATTAATAAATTTTATGATCGATACGCGGTGCCAGACAAATTGTTATTGTTGTATCAACATAATCTGATTAATTAAGATTTTGAGTTGTGTCGAATTTGACAAATTTTAGGCGCGATTTTTATTATGTTTTTATTATGCGGCCATCGAAGGTTGAATTTTTAAGTACATACAGTTAAAAGTCGTTTAATTGTGAATTTGAAGTTTTATTCTACATCTTTTGTTTAAAATTCTTGTTAAAAATTGAATCTCAGACATTGTTGCTAAACATGATTTGTAAATATTGTTGCTTAGCATTGTTCGTTGACATTAATTCAAAACATTGTTTGCAAGAATTTCTTCTAAACATTGTTGGTAAACAGTTTCTAAACACGACTTCCAAATATTATTGCTAAATATTATTTATAGACATCGTTTCTAAACATTGTTTCCAGACATTACTAATAACTATGATTTCTAAACATTGTTTAAGAAACATCGTTGCATACATTATTTACAACCTAAATGTTTTCCTAAAACGTTGATCTTAAACATATGAAGGTGCAAAGTATTGGGGTTAAGTATTGTTTCTAGCATTGCTTCTAAATATTGTTTCTAAACATTGTTGCTAAAAATTGTGTCTAACTGTTTTTAAGTATTTTCACTAAACATTGTTGCTAAAGATTTTTGCAACATTGTTGTTAAATATTTTTGCAACATTGTTGTTAAACATTATTGCTAAGAACTGTTGCTAAAGCATTGCTGCTAAGCATTGTTGCTTACATTATTGCAAAGTATTGTTACGATACATTGTAGCTAAACATTGTTTCGAATCATTGTTGCTAAACATTATTGCTAATTATTATTGCTAAACAATATTGCTAAAAATGGTTCCCAAATCTGTTTTTAAACATTACTTACAAACGATGTTTTTAACATTGTTTTCAGGCCTTGTTCCCATAGATTGATCCTAAGCATTGGTTATAAAAATTGTATTTTACCTAAACATCTGTCCTGAATATTTTCTCTATATACTGTTCATGAACATTGCTAAGGCATAATGATGACTTGATACCAGTGGCATTCACGTTACTCTATAGTTCAACCATATTCCCACCAGTATACCAGTTAACATGCCACATTTTAAAGGGTTAGCACTAGAAGCTGAAGTAAGCTACGGATCTGGTAAGGATCTATGATTCTTACCAGTATCCAAAAGGTGAAAACCTATTAAGAAATTCGGGATCAGTTATGGGAAAGATTTACCAGACCTATCAGGGAAAGGCCTTATAGCAGTTCCTCCAGTACTGATCAGTACTTTCCTTTTATGGAAAACTCTGCAAAAACCTATACAGCCCTGATAAGCTATGCCAAATCAAGAACAATGCAGACTAGTCAGTTTAGGTGAACATGTGGTTGAACCGATTTTCGCCTTAAAGATGTAGACCGTGTTTAACCTCTAAGGCCTAGATCATCATCATCTTAGTCGGATCAGACGTTTTGGTAGATTTAGAGTCAAATATTAGGATTTTTATATTTTTGTCTAACATGCGTCAAGTAACATGTGAACTTGATTAAATTATTCTACGAAATTCTATTTAATTAAAAAAAAAAAAATTATGTCGTATCCACGGAGGCTTTAAATATTAAATCATCCATAAGTAAATATACTTAGTTTGATTACCATCAATAAAGTTATTATGTTGGGACGAAAACCTGAAATTTTCAGAATCAAGTTTCTCTACCGCGCAATCGAAATTGTTTAATATCTTCGGATCGGCATTTTTGAATTACATTTTTGATCAAAAAAGAAAAAGTTTTCAAAAGATTAAACAATATTCAAGCAAGTAAATGCTAAGCATATTTTAACAAAGTCGTATAAATTAGTGACTACAATTGAAATAAAAAGTCCTTCTATCGAATCAACATCCCGAATTCTGCTCAAACTCCGAGGGATAAGTGGACAAGTATAGGGTCGCATTACATCATAGGCGCTCATTGTACCGATGAAAATGTTTAAGCTTCTATATAGATCAGAAAATCTTTTACTTGTCATAATAAAGACCACACATCAGAGCGCAGTGTTAGCATATATCTCTATCGAAAATATTAAGGTCATAATAGTGGTATTCACACAGGCCTCATTAATTCGTTAATCGTTATTCGTTATTTTTGTATGTACATTTTGTGTTTGTAAAATTATCGAACTGTCGGAGTAACAAAGTAAGTAGGTGGCATAACAAATAGTTTTCTATTAGTTGGCAACATAGAGAACAGCTGTTCATATTTGGTTTTCCCTTTGAGTTCGTTGCCAAAAAAATAAAAATTGTATGTGTTCAAAAAAATTAAAAACACAAAATCAGCTGTTATTGCGAGGTTCACGAAACAAAACAAGAACAGAGTTTTTACATTTAAAAACTTTACCGAATTACCAACTAACGAACTGTTAAATTAACGAAGCTGGTGTGAATACCACTTCTTCTTCTTCTTCTTCTTCTTCTTCTTCTTCTTCTTCTTCTTCTTCTTCTTCTTCTTCTTCTTCTTCTTCTTCTTCTTCTTCTTCTTCTTCTTCTTCTTCTTCTTCTTCTTCTTCTTCTTCTTCTTCTTCTTCTTCTTCTTCTTCTTCTTCTTCTTCTTCTTCTTCTTCTTCTTCTTCTTCTTCTTCTTCTTCTTCTTCTTCTTCTTCTTCTTCTTAATGTCCTTTAATCCTTAGCGGGACATAGGGAAACAACTACGCCTACGCGCTATTGTGTTCGGTTTCTGGCAGTCGCTTTGAGCTCCCTCCAATTCCTTCCAAGTTGACTAGCTTCGCGTTCCACCGTTCTTCTCAATGTTTCTTGTGGTCTGACGGGTGGTCTGCCCCTCACATTGAGGGGGTTCCACTCAATTGCATTTTTTGCGATGGTGTTGTTGACTTTGCAGAGAGTTCTTCCACTTTTGTCTTCTTACCTTCTTTGATGTTCTACGGAGCAGTTCTTCATTACTTAGTGTTTTAAGTCAAAAAAATTCTGAGAACAATTCAGAGACAACGGTTTACAAAGACTTGCAATCGCTTGGTGATTACTTGGGTTTTTTTCCAAGTACAACAACCGTATAGAATATTCGATTTAAACAGACGAACTTTTAGGCTGTTGCTCAGATTGTTGTTTCGCCATATATTGCTTAACACACCAATCGCCGATCTGGCCTTCCTGATTCGGCACGCAATGTCCACCTCGGTTCCAGCTCCGGCGGCAACTTCACTTTTCAGGTATGTAAAACTATCAACCGACTCAATGGGATGGCCAGATAGTGCAGCTGACGGGCGTGAACTGGATAATGCAAGTCGCTTCCGTGGAGAGCAGACAGATGGATAGAGGGGGGAGGGAGATGGAGAAAAGTGAATTGTTGGAAGGACACCAGTCACTATAAGTTTTTATTGACTGATTCTTTTATTCTTTCTCTGATTGGAGTGTGTTTTCCAAGGAGAACTACAACAAAGACGGTAGCGGAGGAACTCAGAAGCGAATCAACAATGGCGTTTACAGTTCCACTCAGGCTGCCCTACTTGGAAGCTGCAGCTTGACACATACTGGGCGACTGCAAACAGCGTCGGCCTCGGAGCGAGCGGCAGAATGCAATCAAACAGAATGCCTTGATTCTGCAAGATGGCAGCCCCCTTCATCAGGCTAGGGTGATCTCCTATAGTCGGCGTCCATGTTCACCTGAATAACCATACAGCCAGCAAAAATTCAAATAATTAAATACCGCTAATGAAATAAAAACAATCCCCCCACTTCGACAAGTTCACTTGGCGATTGCAGGCAGTCGAACGCTGCATGAATTTGGGGACAGTAACTGCAGGTAAGGTATGTGGGTCAGGGATGTATACATAAAAACAAAGCCTTTGTCCCAGCTCACATTTGACATAAAACATCGATGTCGAAGATAAAAATTCTTTGAAAGCTTTCACTTCCTGTAAATTATAAGGTATGTAGGGCGTTGGAACTGGGGATGCAGCTACCTACAGATGCGGAGTTTTAAATAGCTTTCCCGCTTTGTAATAACCAAGAGTGTAAACTAGCAAGGAGTGTTTCTTCCATGGTCTTTTGATCACCATAATGAGCGCCAAAGATGCAATACGTCATAGCGCAGTTATGGACTGTTAATGCCATTTTTGTCCGTTTGGCTCTAGGACTGAACAGTAGGCTGACAAAAGGTCTCTTTATTTCAACACTAATCAACAAAATATATGAATTTTTATACCGATTTCGAAGTTGCATTTGTTTGTATTTTTGAGTAGCAACTTCTGCGCGCTGTTGAAACTTGATTGCGAATACTCTCCGTTTTTCGCACCACCTTAATGGTTATTGTAAAAACATCATATATCCAAATTTTTACCTGAAAAAGAAAAGGAAAAAAATCGTTAAAAAAAACAATCTTACTTAAGAACAATAACTAGTTTTTGAATAATTATTTATTTTGTCTTGCAAATTTTGCAATTCTTTTGTTCTGTGATGATTTCTACACTAAAGTCACGATTATTTTTAACTTCATGTCTAAAATAAGCAACACCTAACTGAAAATAAAAGCTAAGTATAGCCATTTTAAGTGCAAAATTTATTTATCTACATGCAGTAAATTTATATATTGTTTCTTTTTTCTTCTCTTAATTATAATCATTTATGTTAAACAAGTATTTTATTACGAGTAGCTTTGTTATTTCAACAAAAAAAAACAAAAACTCGTCAACTGATTAGAAATTCTTACTAAAATTAGAGAAGCAGCGACAAAAAAGTAGTAGCAGCATCAGCCGCATTTAGTGTTGGCAGTGAATCATCGCGTGCTGTGACTTCCTCTTCAAATTATGAATACTAAAGTAGTTTTTAATACATCACTCTTTTTTTTTCTTTTTGAAACAACCACGCAAATTAAAGCTTCTATTCATTCATCTTCAACATTTAAAGTAGCAAAGATTTAAGCCAAACACAGGCAGGCGGCTTAAAGTGACGCGACTCAACAAGAAAATTGAAGGCCATTAAAATAATTAAGTAGGGTTTTGATCATCATCACACACGTAATTTTTTCATTCTATTTTTGCTATTTAAAAAGATGTTGTGATTAAAGAATTCATAAACATGTGCATAAGAGTACCCCTGCTACCCACGGGGAGACCTGTTTAACAAATGAAGAGTTTTAAGCTTAAGAAAGTAATAGAAAATTGTACTTTTTAATACTTTCAGAAGCAAGCAAGTTTTTTAAAAAAAAAGTACAAATTTCTAGAACTCAAAAATGCCAAATGCGGGCATTTGAAAGATCTCGCTTATGGCAATGACACATGCTTCCTCCGAAATGCAAGCAAAATTCACTGCAGTCAGATTTTCTTGAAAGGAAGTAGGTCTGAAAATCAACATCATCAACGCTGATGGCGTTACCAATAAGAATAGCCATGCTAGAATCAATAAAGCGAAAGATACTTCCACTCAGCTACGTAATGCCTAGGAATCTTTGTTCCTCTCAACGACAACCAAGCTCGAAAACTATGTCAAACGTGAAGCCAGTTCGTCGGTATGGCTGTTAAACATCGTTAACCAACAGCGTTCTTCGCAAAATTCTAAAAATTTGATAGCCCAGGATCATCTCCAATATCGAAGAGCTCATTAGATACTTTCAAGATCTGATTTTCATTCAAAGCAAACGGTAAAAATTGCACACATGTTGCAAAAATCATCAATTAAAGTCTGCCGCCAAGCATTGGAGTGAAATCCTCAGGGTACCAGAAAACACGACCATCATTAAGTATCGTGGAAGCGATCGTTAGAACAGAAAATACGTGAATCGTGGAAATGATGAAGAAAATTGATCGCTATGATCGTTCACGTTGGAAGTGATTTGTAGAGGCCCAATGCTCTGTGAAGAGATAAAGAGCACAAGAGATGTGCTAGAAGATCATTTTCAGCAGCCTATATGTATATATGTTACCGGTCAAACTAGTTTTTAGGATAAACTAGTTTTTCCTAGACCAAAATAGACTTTCCTAGGCCAAACCAGTTTTTCCTAGGCCAAACTAGTTCTGCGAAGCGTGTTAGGATGAACCAGTTTAGCCTAGGATGAACTAAGACTATTATTTACTTAAACGGCCTCACACCCGATTTTGTTGAAAGTGGACGGCCTTCAGCTGCAGCTCTGAGTTTACATCCTCTAATATGTCCAATGCCGGCTTTGCGGCAACCTTTGGCCGCGGTTTACTACACTATGTCCAATACAGGCTTCGCTAACACATCGGCGTTGGATATACCGTGAACCGCAGCCGAAGGCCGCGGCGAAGCCAGTGTTAGTCATATTGGAGGATATAAGCCCAGAGTATTGGGCGAAAGTCGCCCACTTACCCTAATATACTTAAATTTTCCTAGGCTAAACTGGTTCATTCTAACACGCTTCGGATGAATTAGTTTGGCCTAGGAAAAACTTGTTGTCCTAAGTTTGTCAATAACTTTGCCTGATCACACAATTTCCTTTTGTGCTAGACATAATGATCTTTTCTGGAACGCCTTTACGTTATCAAGCAATTAATAGACATCAGGTACAAATCAGCTTTATATTATTATATTATATTCCTCAATTCCTCAATGAGGATGTATAATATGTTGCTTTATCCTAGATGATTCTGCGCGAAAACCTGCCTATTCAGCGTATAATGTGTTAAATAAAGACTATGGCTGAGTTGCTCAACGTCAAAAAACAAAGCATATTGTTTTGAAACAAAGTAACTCTGCAATTAAGTTGCATTGTTCTAACACATTGTCGTAGTATTGACGGTTAGGAACATCTGTTTGCAAAGCATCACTATAGACAATAGTGAACGTAGTAGTAAAAAATATTTTAGTTTCAAGTACTTATCTTATTATTTACAAATGTATTGACAAAACATTATTAAAACAGAAAATTTGTGCATCACAAAAGCATCAACAAAACTAGTGATGCGCAGATTGCTTTTTTCTGCGCATCATAAACAATCGATTGACGTTTATGGGCAAATGACATTGTAACTTTATTAAGAGTTGCGTTTAGGAACGCATGACTTTGTATGACTACAAAGCAATTGATGCTAAGAAACTCAGAATATCTTTTAATTAACGCATTATTCTACTTGCTTTAATTTTTAAACCGCTGAAAAATCACTTATGGGAGATTTAAAGACAACATTGTTTCAGATAATATATATTGATTGATAAGAACATTAAACGATTTAAACAAAAATTTCTGTTTTTTTTTTATTTTTTAAATTATTTTAAGAAATTGATGGTCAATCAATTATATATGGCCCTACCCTAAATATGCCAATAGCTAAAAGCAATCTTCAAAATCTTTAATAGTTTGTCTTTATTTTGACAAATGATTTCGTAATTTGAGCCAAGAAAAATAGAGCACCCTAGCATATAATGATGTCTAAATTACATCAATCAATCAATTGAATGGCTATTTTATAACTTCGATTAATTAACGTTGACAACTCGCATACAAAAAAACAATAAAAAATAAACAAGAAAAATCAACTAAATTTTGTAATTTTTCCACCAATTAATCAGCCACTTAAGCTCAAATTAAAAAAAAAAAAATTAACAAAAATTTAATTTCAAAAACAAAACAAAAAAACCTCAAACAAGCGCGTATTTTCCACAGTTTAAGGTCGCGTTCAACTAATATAGTCAATAAACGGCGCGCATGCGCGGCGGTTTTAGTGACAGCGAAAGTGGAAACATAAAATACACAAGAGACAAAGCAATTGAATAAAAAATAAACAAAACAAGCGCCCAAGAGGGCGATCTAGGGTTACCTTTAATTGGTTAATAAACATGTTGTTGTCGCTTTCTTGTTGTTGTTGTTGTGGTCTGTGCATCCGCTGATTAATTGTTTCAACCAGTTCAAGACCAACGCATGCTAGCCACACTTTAACCACAATGCAACAACAACAACAACAACAATACCTATGTCCATTCATCACGACCAACATCATAGCAAACAAATACAACACACAATGCAGCATAGAGTTAAAACACAAAGTGTTGCCAACTACTTTCGTCAGTTGACCAATTTGATCATCGCGCACTGTTTGACGGAAGAACGAACGATTGCGCATGCGTATGCGTTTAGTGCAATGCTTTGACTCTTTTTTTTTATATAAATCAATAAAATATTCAATAAAAATTCACTTATAAAGTGGCGTAACTTAAAAGAAAAAAATTATTTTTCTTTTATTAATAGCTTTGGCGCATCGTCGCGTTGACTTAGCGCCGACCAACTTATTGGTCGCCCTCTGACAAACAGCCTCCAACTTTGGTGGCAGATAGCGTTGCACAGCGCTGTAAAGCAGTGCATTTTATGGGCTCTTACATTTTAGAAGCACTGAAACACAACTGTAAAAAAAATAGCGAATGTAGTGCTCTTTAGCAACAACTGCAATACTGCTACTCGTTACTGATTTCAACGAGTCCTTTTAAATAAATAAAACAAACTCACGCACAATTTTAGTAGGTAAAACTAAATCTAATTTTAAATGTTTGTCGATTTCGTTGACCAAATGAGAATATTTCCATTAAAATTGCATTTCAATTTGCAATGAAAAAAAAAACACTGCATTTGCACTGTTGGCTCTGACGCTTCAACTAAGATTTTGCATTCCTATGCTTTTTTATTAAAATATTTTATTGAATTTAAGACTAAAAACACATAAGGCTATAAATGTCACCATATTTTTATATTTAATCTTTTTATAACAAAAAAATTATATTAAAACTAACAAGTGACAGCTGATCAGCGTTGCCACCTGTTTTGTCGGAACTATGACGAAGAACTTCATATTAACATAAGGCATTAAAAAATATAAAATTCTTTAACACAGAAATAACAAATGATATACAACTTTAAAGCAAAAAATTAGAGTTTCTACATTTACAGTAATCCCCCCTATAACACGGTATTCCTATAACGCGTTTTCATATTACATCGTATAACATGTGTTTTCCCCCATATAACGCGAGGATTCCCCACATTATATTACTGTACTGTGAAATTTATGATTTGTAATCAATTTCGCATACGCTTGTAAATGGTGTCAATTGTGTTCTTATAAAATTTGTACATAACGTGTTATACGGGGTCAAACGAGCGTTTTGTACGAGCATTCTCGAAGAATTCGAAACGAATATACCGTGCTATAGGGGGGATTACTGTATTTATAAAATGCAGCTTGGTAATATAGTTTTTCAAACAATGACGGTTATTTGAATACCATATATCAAAATTAGGTCGAATTTTCAAAAAAATAAACTCAAAAACTACTAACTTTTTTAGTTTTATTTACAACTTTTATACCCTACACTCAGGGTATATTCATTCATTCCGTTTGTAACGCTTAGAAGGTGGCGTGGCAGGCCTCTCTATCTGCTTATAAGTCACAGCTACTTGGCATACAGGCTGCACATTTAATCATAGCTCGTGAAATTCAAAATACATACTCGCAATCGGCTTACCGACGCGCCTACCGCCCATACAAATAAAACATTTAAAAGGTGATGTTGACAAAGTTATTTGACGCATTGAAACCAAATTTCTTACAAATGCTAGGGATAGTTTGGACAAGCTCTGGACAAAAAGTTAACAAATTTTGACAAGAAGGCGTGATAACTGCATAAGAACACAATTAGCCCAATGAATTTAAAATGTACCTTCAATGCAATGTAGGGTGTATGAGTTTTGGTCAGGCTGAAGAAAACGCCTTTACTAATTTTTTTTTGCGAAAAGCTGTGTCTTTGCGAAAAATTTGTTTATTTTAATCTGCTAAGACTCATTTAAAACTCTGAATCAACTTGATTCTGATTAATTTCTTTTTTTTTTAAGTTTTTATATCCATGCGGATATCTTTCACCAATATCACCTCAAAGCATTTTCTATCGATTTATGAAGGTTTTCAGCTTCATATTCAGATATCAAGTCGAAAACTATATGGAGTTTAGTTTTAGGTATAAATCGTTTTAATTTATTTTGTCTTTAGATTTCAGATTATAAATTTTCTTTTGCTAAAAAATCTTGCAAGCGATTCTCAAATTTTGCAGCGCTGATGTAGCAAAGTCATGTGGAAACCACACGTGCGTAGGTTGCACAATGCGAATTTTACAGACGACAACCATGAGGGTACAGTGGCTAAGAGTTGCTATGTCATGACTACAACACAGAATTTCTATACTGCTCAAATGGTTAATTCCCAATATGCACAAAAACGGACGCGAATTCGAAACGAATTCGTTTGTGCGCATTCCGTTTTTCGTTTGTAAAACGAATTCGATTCGATTCGTATTTGAAGTTCGTTACGAATTCGTTAATGCGGACGATCCTTCCGTTTTTTCGAGAGGAATTTCATACGCAAACGAGTTCGAGACGAATTCGTAACGGAATCCGAAACGAATGAATAGTACGAAGAAACGAATTCGTTTCGAATTCGTTTGGTACACTGGGTTAATGAAATATTTTCTATAGTCCTCTTGTATGTCTGCATTACAAAAGTTATTTTTCGCGAGAGTTAGTTTTTTTTCACATTTTTTATGATCTTCAGGAAATACTAGAAAACCTAAGAAATTTCAATTTATGATAATGATATGTTTTGCCAATATTTGACCACTGTATATTATCATAATAATGTTGTTGCTTCAAGTATATTGCTGATGACGTTCCATATCCGTTAAGAGAAGAAAATTTAATTTATTTGTTTGTACAGCTTTCATATTGAAATTGCATTGCATATAATTTTATTACTTCCTAAATATTTTGCAATAGCTTGGAAGTTAAAAAAATGAATACTGTAGGGTGGATAGAGCAATCGATTTTTGAAAAAAATAATTTTTTAAAAACCTAAAATTTTATGATAAACAATATTAGGAAAAAAAATTTAAAGAATCACCAAAAGACCTTAAGTCACTAAACGATAATATACAATGTTTATATCAATTTTAATATTCTCTTTTTATTCTAAAAAGATCAGGGTATATTACGAAAAATTTCGACCTCCCAGTACAAACTTTGTCGTCTCGGGCTTTGAATAAAATAGTTTTTGTGAAAATCTATCGTCCTTAAGACTCTATAGCAAAGTTAGTTCAGTGTTTGTGCCAACCCTTTAGCAGCTTATAACTTGAAATCCAATCAAGTCTTATGATTTTGGAAAACTTTGTCATAGATACCCTCCGACATCTTCCTATTTCAGAATAGCTCAATAGAATAGTTGTGTTAAGTATTGGCGTCATCTCCTAAGCTACTGATAACTTCAATTGAGATTTAGGTATAACTTTCAAACGAAATTTTGAAGAAAAAAACTTTTTTCAGGTGTTGATCTACAAAGATACCATATAAAATATCTTCGGAAAAATCTAATTCGGAAAAAAAATGTTTTTTTTTTCCTTTTTTTCGTTTGGAATATTCAGTTCGAAAATGAAATCGAAATTCAATTTTTAAATTTTTTTTTTACAAAATTTTAGGGTGCTACAAACACTAAAATATACCACTTTTATAAAACATTTTAAGACCCTCAAGCAATTCTCAGCAGAAAATGGTATTTTCTAAAACTTTACTTGAATGTGAATTTTAAGATTTGGATGTCGTTGACGAATTTGCCGCAAGTTTGCCAACGTAATATTAACACAAAAGCCGCAGTTCTTATTGGTATTGTAAAACATTGAGGAATTGACAGAGCTTTGAAGGTGGAGTGATTCGTGTGAGGCTTTGACAAAAAATCTATTTATTTTTGATTTATTTTATTATATTTTTTTAAACATATACAAGTCTCAAACTTGAAACAAAAATTAAATTTTCTTTTATACAATAAATCATTTTTTTAATTCATTAATTTGTTGAAGAAAAACAAAATTTTTTTTGTCTTCTTTTTCTTCCTTTTAAACAGCAATATATTAAACAAATTCAAAACATTTTTTTTTTTCACACCACTCTAATGCTTACAGTCATAATGATTTTCATTACAGCATTTATAATTATAGAGATATGAATGAAGCCGTAAAGAATATCTTGCATAAAAATCAATTGGAAATTGACAATTAAAATTTGAACGTGAACTAAATCATTAAATAAATGAAAATCAATAAATTAAATTGAGTGCCACAAATCAAGCAGTGAAATTGACTTTGGCGCCATGTGTGGCGATATTACATTATAAGATATTTAACTCACAGATATAATGGAATAGTGGAAAAAATTATCGATAAAATTCATAATCTGAAAGTTCCAAAATGAAGGAGATTATGCCGAGAAAACTTTTGTACTGTGGAAATTTAGCCAAAATTTGTTGAGGTTTTTCTGATTTTTATTTTTTCATTTCTAATAAGAAAAGTTGTCTCCAAAGAACATATCCGCTGTCTTGCACGTTATTTCCTTATTTCAAATTGTACAAAATTCTGTATTTTATTAAAAAGTACGCTAAACCATAGGTGAATCAAAGACATTTGTCTTCCGGCAAAATTATTTTTTCTTTCCTTATCATGAGAAGCGCGCTGTAAGACATGGTTCCAGACGGGAATTGTACACATTTGTCACCCCTTAGCCAAAAGTTTATCAAAATACATACAGATGTCATACTAAGGAGAACACTTTTCACATTTTTACTTACATTTTAGCGGTGTAGGCAAAATCGCTCAAAATATTAACTGAAAAAAAAGTGAAAAATTTCCGCGCTTTCGTAAAAAAAAATATGTAGAGATTCCTGTGAAAAAGCGATACTGTCCGAAATAATATCTCTTTCACAAATAAATATTGTTGGCAAATTTTTCTTTTAAAAATATTAGAGACTTTTTTTGCTTAGGAAAAATCTGCCAACCATACAATATTATAAGAACAGCTCCTCGAGGTGAAATTAATAAAATTGCCGAGTTGAATAGAAACAGCTAGGCCAAGCAAAATTGTGACCGAAAAAAGAGTGTTCGCTATTTCACTCATCAGTAGTACATCGGAGCACAGCGTATTCAGAAGAGTAGAGTAGAAATTATACCATATAATCGGTGCTGTCCAGAGAACGAGCAGGCGCTCAAAGAGCGTTAAAATGAAAACGAGAAGGCGCTTAAAGAGCGTAAAAAAGCGTGCACATATACAGAATTGATAAGCAAATCATCAACACAAGTTTATCGTGAGCGCGCTTGCATGTAGTAGTGGGCACCACTGCATATAATCAATGATGGGCACTAACCCAGTAGGCAAGGGCAGCAGCTAACAGTGCTTCTAGAAGGCCTTCCTTGGTAAGTATAAGGCCTTCTACCCTCCTTTCAAACGTACTTTCTTTTTTATATGAAATTTCCTCAGAAAACAGGCCTTCCTAAGCAGGCTTTCTAACACCGCTTACCGTAGTAGTACTCTCAGAAGTACTTAAATTAGTAGGCGAAATTAAATTAAATTAAATTTTAATACATCGTATAAAAGACTCTGAATATTAATTGTTTTTTTTTTTTTTTTTTTCTATCCGCGCCATCTCACTTGCGTTGGTATTTTTTTAATGATTTTTTTTTTTTGTGATGATTCATAATTTACAATTTGACAAAGAATACACAAAACTCTACCTCCTTAACATAACATGAAATAACGAAGACTAGCCTGGCAATATGCACGCCTCTCTTAATTTCTAACCATGTGTCTACTTTTCATGTCGTATGCATATGACAAAAAGGTTATGCCGAATTATAAAACATTGCATTACATGAAATAAAAAAAGAAACAGAAATGCTTTAAAGTAAATGGTGTCCTTCTTCTTTGCCTTCTAATATCAGGCCTGATAGCACGTCTGTTGTGGGAAGGCATATTATGCCTTCTGTGATTGTATTTTAAGTTGCATGAAAATCTAGTTTTGAGAAGTCCTTATATAATCGCAGCAGTGCTAGCAGGCCTCCTTCGAGTCAGGCCTTGCTCATTTGCCTGCTGGGAACATGCACTCAAATTTTCTTTGCTTGTAGTGGTACAACAACCATATGGAGTTCAACTCCTGCTGAAGTAGAACTAAATCGTTGTTGTGCGCTCACATTTGTATACATATACACAAATTCTCTCTCGTTAGAACTTGCAGAAGAATTTGGGCCCATCTATGCATATAAGTAATATAGCATTTCCCGAAAGCCATTCGTATCCACAGCTTACTGCGCCACGAACTGTTGACAAAAATATTTCATTTGCTGCCTTCGTTTCCAATATACTTGTTATAGACCTAGTGTATCGTGTAGACAATAAAACGCGAACAATCCACTTCGTAAGCTGTCTACGTCCGAGTTCACTCTATGTAAACAATGTGTATCGAGTAGTAAACATCTTATGACTAAAAATCTGTACACTAGGTGATTTCGTCACCATAGGGCCCGGCTGGGTAGCAGATGAAGTGAATGTCATCAAGAAATATCAAATGATCTTATGGTACTTGAGAAAAGATTTTCATTTTTATTTAAATTCCTTAGCCATTGCAGCATATTTTTATAATTCAGTTTTATTTTCTTAAATTTTAAAATTTTATATTTAAAACTAATGCAAAAATTATAGTTTTGTCATTATTTTGCAGTATGTATTTATTATATGTTATACAAAAATATCATTTATAAGAAAAATCAATGGTATAGGGCCCTTTTCTCAAGAATTATTCATTTGTTATTCTGTTGCTATACGATTTTGACAAAAAAAAAATATAAAAAAAGCAACACAATGCAGCGTGAGAGGCAAAGGGGCATCTAAGTTTTAATGTAGGGGTATAGTTTGTTATTCTCATCAGTCCTACGTCAACGCATATCATGTTCAGTGGCATACCATAGACATTTGGCGCCTGTGTCGAAGAGGTAATTCGCTGCTCCTACCTAATAAAAAAAATCCACAAACTTAAATAAATTTTCTTAGTTATGCTAAAAACGAAATTCGAATATGATGTTACATAGACCATTTTGCCGCCGCCAAGCCTTTGCGCCCAGGGCGCCTACCTCCTTGCTCCCCCTAAGTACCGTTATGAGCGTGTTAACGAATACAGTGTATGCTACACTCGGGATTTGAGTGTCATCACTACAATAGGCGAGAGCATTAGAAATACCAACAAAGTTTCAGCGAGTGGATATCAAATTAACCATTTTACAGTTGAACCTTGGACACTTAGGAAAAACTTTTTTCAAAAGATTTTTAATTTTCATTTAATTTTTTTTTTAATTTAGTACGGCTCACTGAGATTTTTTCCATTGAAAGAACCGAAAAACTTCAACAACTCCTTAGCAGTTCATAAAAATTTATTCAACATTTCAATTACCTTTATAATTCTGTTAACACAGAATTTCTTTTATAAATTTAAGAAGAAAAAAAGGCGTATAGGCTAAGCGCTCACTTTCTATGGAATTCTCACACATATGACCTTGACCCATTTAAAAATTTCCTTCACTCCCCACTGTTTTTGGTTGCATCTGACCCTGTAATTAACACACTAACGAAGTGAGATTCTTTTGAAACAGAAAATATAAACAAACCAACAGACAGACAGAAAAGTACTCGTACTAAGCATTCAATCTAAAAAAACCAAAACAACGACAACAACAAAGATATCTTTTATTTAGGTAAATGTTTTTTATAAAAAAGTGGGTTGCCACACTTAATGTAATAATCATTAGAAAAAGTACTATAGAACCAATAAAAATAACAGCGAGTAAAAACGTGCGCTTCATCACATACGGGCAGCGCTTTTTCACTCATTGAATTTAAGTCAAAACTATTGATTTCCTATAGTTTTTTTTTTGTTTATTATCAGTTGTTAGAACTGCATACAGACACAAATTTGATAAACAAAATAAGAAAAATATCAATACTGCATAAAGAGTGCTGCAATAAATATTTAAGCTCACAGATACCGCTGCACTCAATGGTAGCTTATGACCCAATGCGAAATTAGGTCATTGATGAACAAAATATTACGAATGTAAGTGGTTAAAAAAAAAGTGGAACTAGCATCGATTTTTTTTAAGACTTAGCAAAAAATAATTTACTAAAAGAATTGTTTACTGTAAAATAGTTGAATGTAGGCAAAATCATACAAAGTATTATATCCAAAAAAAAAAAAAAAAACAAAAAAAAATTTGGGCTAAGTGAGAAATGGTTCAAATTGGTTCCTATTTTTCTTTAAGAAAAATTACCTATAAGATCTTAGAAATAACCAAATAGATAAATGACCAAAAAAAACCCTAAGCTTATGAGCAATTTTTAGGAGAAATTGAATTCACTAATTGAAAAATAGCTCAAATATTGGTCAAAAACAGTCATTCCCATAAGCTGAGGCCACTCCAAGTGATGTCCAAATTCCATTTTGAACCTATCTCCATCGATTGGAGCATAAAAACATTTAACCGAAAATGGCTCAAAAATGTCCTTGACATGGTCCGGGGCCACTCCAAGTGATGTTCAGAAACCATTTACAACTTTTCCAAATCGATTGGAGGAAGAAAAAATTTTGCCAAAATGGGTCAACAACGGTTCTTTCCATGGTCCGCGGCTACACCAAGTGATGTTCAAAATTCATTTTCAACCTTTTCCCATCGATTGGTGCAAAAACAAATCTTCTTCCGAAATGGGTCAGAAACGGTCCTACTCAGGATCCGGGTAATACCAACTGATGTACAAAATCCATTTTCAATCTTCCTACTCGATTGGTGAAAAAAAAATTTAATTCTTCTGAAACTGTGCGCAAACGGACACTTGACTTTGAAGAGCTTCTTTGACTCGCTAGAGCTCCTTTCCACATGGGCTCGCCCACGCTCCTTTGATTTTCAGCTTGCACTCGTGAGCCGCGAGCTTTTCGAGATAAAGCTTAAACTCTCGGCTCTCGCAAGCGGGAGCCAAGAGCTTTACGTAAAAGAGCTTAGGTTTTTAGTTAGCGAGCGGCATATAAAGCAAAGAGTGCCCGAGAGCGAACTTTTCCGTACTCCGGTGATAATACTTGAAATTATTTCGCAGGTGTAGGGAAAATGCTCCAAAGCGATAACGCACACAAAAATCTTGCGCTCAAAATCATGAGAAAATCATTCATACGTTAAGGGAGAAGGTAGGTTCAACAAAAAGAAATTGTTAAATGATAGGAAGATGGAGCTCGTACTTCATAGTTTTTTTTTTTTTTTTCATAAGTACGCTGGAAATTTTTCATCCAAATTATCCGATTTATCATACAAATTGATCAAAAAAATTAAATATATTCAGATACTCGTATCTGTTGTATTGGAAGTTACGAAGGGCTTAAAAAATTAGACTTCTAACAGAGTAAAAGCGAAGCTAAAGCTTTAGTATAGCGTGAGCATTGCACTTTGCAATTACACTTTTACTCTGCAAGCAGCCTTGGACTACGTGAAGGTAGGAAAGGAGTTAAAGAGGCCAAAATTGGACCACGTGGTTTGTATGCACCTGCAATGGTGGTTTGGCTATGATTACAGATTTTTCTGTGCGCTGCATTATGCGAGATGGTGTTTTATGCTGTGCAGCAAAGCGTTTTAGTGATTATAGCTAGGCATTTTTCAAAGGGCTTTAATTTAATAGAAATCTCATCACATTTATATAATATTTTCAGCCTAAGCAAAAAAACACATCCAGCGTGCGAAGAACTTTTGTGCAGCATATTGATGAGCTGAGCTCAGCTTTGAACAGCATGAAAAAGCAAAGCATTACTGCTTAACTATTTCCACTCTTATAGCATTTCACTTAACTCCAATACGCTTAACTTCTATCTTACTATGCTTATTCTTGAGGTTCGCATTAACCCTTTCATCCCCAAATTATTACTAGCAGGAGGAAAAATATGAACTACTTAGAAGTTATTTTGGGTTCAAAATAAGATAAATTTCAAGTTTTGTGAAAATTGGACCAATGGAACTGTTTTTAGAGTATGTTAAATAAGTATACGCAAAATTGGGTACCAAAATTTTCAAAAGACTTTATATTTTAAAAAACAAAAAAAGTCATTGCGCATTAGATCGCTTGAAAAAAACCCAGTTACAGAGATTCAAAGTTAGAAAACTTATATGCAACATTGGGGATGAAAGGGTTAACTTCTGACTACGCAAGCGCTTTTGCTTTAATGATCAGTTTTCCTGCAGGGATGTACATATGTGAAAGGAGCGCACTTGTACTACAAACACAAAAGGAAAAATTTGTTAAACCAACGATGGTTTTTTTCATGCGGCGCTAAACGTCAACAATTACAGACAACAAGTTGTTGGAAGAAGAAGAAATGTTGATTAGCCTCCTATCATAGCGCGCATAAATAAACCGCTTATTACGACTTACAAGACCTAAGACCTATATTTCGAGTTCGAGTAACAATTAATTACTCACTCATGTGCACGTTGTAAAATTTCGAAAAAAACAAATGATGAATAAAAGGCGTTAAAAAAAGTAGATTATAATTTTTATTCTTTTTTTATTATAGTGAAGCGTACGTACGTACGTACGCGCAACCATTCAATGAGACCACTCAAAATTTTGTTATCTGCAATAGACCAAGTTGTTTTTGTTGTTGTTGTTGTCGTCTGATATCTAATTTTGTCGCGTCACTTAATTGATTTATCGTCAATTATTGTGAATACAAAACTGTAACAAATAACAGCACTTTTTTGTGCTGTCCAATATAAATCTAGCGGCAGATGGCGCTTCATCACGTCTTACAGAGTATGCTGCGTTTGTTCTGTTTTTCTGTGACAAAAGTAGGCGGAATTCAAAAGAATAACATTGCGAAAATGTCGTGTGACTTTTGTTAACACTGAGCACAATTTTAGTTACGAAACTTTCTAGCAGTTCTTTTTCAATTTTAGAGTTTTTTTATAGGCATGTTTGTCAAATCGTTCCAAGATTTTCCTTTACATCACCGTAAGTACACTCGCGGTTAAATGATCGGTCATATAACCGGTTTTATATGACGAACTTGTATTTCAGGTCTCAGAATAAAGTGTCCGTCAGTTTCTTAAGGAACCTGTACAAAATCTGATCAATTTATTGTTTACAAATTTTGCTTTTGTCACTCTCTTTTCCCATACGATTCTCTCACAAGAAATCAGTCGTGAAAAGCAGTCGTCCGCCGCAATTATGTTTATTCAAACGATTTTCCGACGGTTTTTTTTTTTTTTGTTTGACAGCGTGCAATCGTCACCGCTTTCCCGACTCCATCCCAATTCTGGGCAAAGCATTAGGTGAAATTTCAAAAGCTATGTTTTATTGTCTCAATTCCAATTGATAATCTCGTTTTGCATGGGCAAGAGTGAAAGCTCAAGCGTAAAACTCGCCCGCGTGCATAGCTCCACTTCAGCTTTTGACACACCCTAGGAAGCGTTCAAGTATTACGTAACGCAATTTTGGGGGTCTTGTAAAACGATACAAAGCGGTAGAGGGGAGGGAGGAGTTGTCGAACAACGGGTAATTTGAAATAAGGTGTGCATAATGAAACGCTTTCTAGATTAGCTACAGAAATAAATATTATATTTATTATATAAGTAAATAACGGCGCGTTACTTTCAAAGATTTTTAAAAATTGCGTTACGTAATACTTGAACGTCCCCCTACAAAGACGATCCACTTTCTGGCCCATAACCTTACTAAATAAATAGACATAAACCAAATTCATTGAATCCGATTTTAGTAACTGCGCCATATTCACCACTGATTATGAGACCATTTAAATGTTTACCATGTATTCGTATCATCAAAGTACGCCTACTTTTTACGCAAAGCGCATGTGAACAGATATCGCATTGCATTTTTGTTAGCGCTATCAAATTTAGCATACATGTAGATACATATTTCAGCGGTTGTCTAAAGCTTTTGGCACTTGTCTTGAATTGCTGTTGATATATTTCATATATCTAGTACGTAGCGTAGTTTAGTTGGGTTTTTGGTGCACATTGCCGATGCGTCATTTTTAACCTAGTTTCATGAAATTGCCCACTTGAACTTGTCCGCTAGACGCACGCGTTGTTAGCAAAGAAAAAGAAAGAAAAAACACGCGTAAATAAACGCATGTCTGAATTAACCTTCACTGGCATGATATACATGAAGTGAGACATACTTAAGCGAAATAGAATGTCACAGCTGAATCTTGAGAATTTAATGAAACGGGCCGCTAAATCTCATTTTTTTGATAATTGGTAAGATCATCTGATATCACTATTTAATGCTTCTTTCTTTAGGGACTTTCCAAGTCACAGATCTATACGAACATGCCACAAACCTTGGTGGTAGCGAAGAAGAACACTCGATTAGAAATGAGCCCAAAGGCGAATCAACTCTGGTGGCGGCCATTATCCAGCCGACTCCTAGTGAGGAACTTTTCGCTATGGCAATTGCTGTTATACCTGCTAGTAATGCTTTTGAATTCCCTTGAGCAAACCTAAAGAAAATGTTGGCACAAATAATAAAACCATCTTCAGTAAATAGACAAATCAATGTAAACTTCCCTAGAAAGGTTAAAGAAAAAGAAATCCCATCGAAAAGAAGAAAAAACGTTATCGATCGAAGATTGATCGTCCTCATCAGCAGCGATGGCATGATTATCTTGTAGATCAATGTCGTTGATTGGCGGCAGCAACCTATTGCGACTGCACCAGTTTTTAAAAAATACAAAACTACATTAAATGCCAATATCCGGCATTTGACAGAACAAGTTTTCTCCCATCCCATCTAACTGTCTACTATGCTGTCTGACTATTTATCGATCTGTTTATCTGTCTGTCTGTCTGTCTGGTCATTTACACATCTTCTGCGGACACACTTATTAACATAATTTTATGTTATTATCAGCTTTGTATAAAGTAGTTATCACATTAGTTCTTCTTGTTCTGACAAGAGTGACCAGCAGATCCAGCAGGCACGCAGCCAGGCAACAGCAGTTGGTAATCAAACTTGTTAGCAAATCGAATAATGATGATTAACTTGTTTAAGACAAAATGATGTATATGGTAACAAAATACTATAAATATTGAAGAGTTTATCACCATTAAGGCCACTTGGAGCAGAATATGGGAAATGGTCTTTGTGATAAAAAGAAAAATAATGTAAGTTTTCTTTATCTATTCCCTGTGGAATTGCTACCATAACTATCTAAGAAAATAAAATATTTTGGAAAAGAAAATGTTCTAAGGAAAAATATAAAAGATCCCCAGTCCCTGCATGATTCTATACTTCCGATATTTCGAACGCCTTATTAGGTACATCCCTTTTGCGACACACCGGTGCTTAACAGAATATCACAATATTGTGATAATTCGTTATTTGGTCGTAAGATGAAGTTGTAGAATAATCTCGCTATAAAAACCCTATCTGTTGGCCTCCTGTTTCAAAAAGTTTTGGAAAAAACAAATTTTTAGAAAAAGAACATTTTTTGAATATCTCTTGGTACAAATATAATGGATGGACAAACATGAATATTCGATGAACACAGCATGCTTTTCAATTTCCCTCTTTGCGGACCAAGTTGAGATTTTTCAGAAATTTTCTCTTTTTTTTAAATATTTGGTGGACATTCCAAAAACAAAGGTTGCCAGACAAAAAGGGTGGACATAGATAGACATTCGAAAGACAATGGAATGTACTACTCTGTTTTGGGTATTTCTGACTGTTGTGGGAGCAAAGTTGACAGTTCAAAAAAATTTTGTTTAATATGTTTCGAACTAAAAGTGGACAGATTAAAACAAAGGGTTTTCAAACCGAAACATTCGATTAACAATCCAATGTAGCACAATTTCTAATATTTCCCCATTTTCGAGCACCGAATTCCTGTTTATTAAGAAAGAGTTTTTTTTTAATAACTTTTGAAATAAAGATGAATAAACAAAAAAAAATTGGACAAACCTGGACACTAGATGAACAGTCAAATGGCTTTCCAAAGACAGCGGAATGCAATGGGAGCCAAATTGGCATTTCAAAGAAATTTGCTTAATATCTTTTGAAACAAAAGTGGACAGAATAAAATAAAAGAGTCTCCAAACCTATACATTCGATGGACAATAGATAAACAATCGAGTGTAGCACAATTTTCAATGTTTTCCCGAAAAAGTTAGAAAAAAAATATATTTTGAAACAAAGATGGAGAATCGAAGATACAGATAGACAAACATGACGTTTATGTAGCATAAGTCATATTTTTGTTTACTTTTTAGAGCCAGGTTCAAGTCTTATCAGAAATATGTTTTGTCAAAATCTTCCGAACCAAATGTGGACAAACAAAACAAAAAAGTGTGGACAAACATGAATGAACATTTTATGGACAGTTGAATTCAGTAAAATTTTTAAGTAATACCACTTTTGGTGGCCAATTTACCATTTTGAACTAAATGTCAACAAATAAAATTAAAGCTGGAAAATTTGAACAGCAATCGAATAAACTAATGGCTGCTTAGTACACGTTTTTGTCAAAATGTTCTTTTTAAACATCTTTTGAAGGTGGACAAACAAAAAAAAAGGGTGGACAAACATAGACAGTCGAATGCAGTATATTTTTCTCACTTTTAAGAGCTAAATTGTCAACAAATATGGGTATTCGCTGGACAATCAAATAGCACAATTTTTCCTTTTTACTCATTTGGTGCAAACGGAAAGTTGAGCACAAATTTTGTGTTCCGGTAATCTTTTGAAACAAAAATGTTAAAAAAAGCGTGGACAAAGATGGACATTTCATTGGACATTACCTGGACAATTATCTGAAATGTGTTTTTTATTTGTTCGCACAGCTTCACGCATATCTTGTGAATATCTTATCACACGAAAATCGATACATTTTTTGTTACGTAGGTATTGAATTTTTTTTTAACATATTAAATTCTTTGAGAAGCGATGATATGCACTTGGACATTATTCAAGCTATTGTAATTAAAACGCTTGATATATTGAAAACTAAGCGAAATAATAAAGTTATTTGACCAGTTTCTTTAGTAACATGTGGAGAAATGGTGAAAGTACATTGCTGAAAATTTAGGCCGAGCATTTCTTTCAAAGGCAACATTTTAATCTTCACTACCACGCAACAATGTAAATCATTTAAACCCATCAAGCTGCTCAGTATAAGCCATTAGGTCTGTTCTAAAAAAAATCTAACAGAGTTTTAATTAACAATTACATTACAAACGCACAAATTATCACAAACTGTTGGACTTAACTAAAGCCTATAATGCCAAAAATTTGTACTTAATAAAAATGAAAATGAAAAGACTTATGGGGCATACCCGCATATTGAATTTATTAAATTAATTTTCTCATCATCAAAGTTGCATGCAACGGAAATCTGCTTTAAGTGAAGAGGGCAAATTTCACTGAAGCTGCATTATATTTAACTTCAAACAGTAGCATAGAATTTTTATCCCAAACATATTGCATTTGCGTAGACATTTTTTTGGGGGGGAAAGTAACACAACATTAATAAACTACAGTAGTAACTCGATAATATAAAACACAAAGTGTGCACAGCACATTTATTTGAATGATTCAGCTTAACGTTTTTGTTACTGTGACATATACCATTCCACAGTTTCTTTGATATGGCATACTATTATACTTTGAAGAAGTTTTTTTTTCACTGAAACATACGAGACTTTTAATTTTATATGCTATGCTATTGATTGCTGCCTATATATGCATATATATATGTAAGAAAATTCATTACTTTTCATCTAACAATCAGAATTAGAAACCCTTTAAAAATAGAAATGAAAACATAGACACGTGCACAAAACCCCACAAGGGCCATATTGTACCAATGGTAGAGTATGAGTTGATGCTGCCGGTGTGCCAGTGAAATCACACCCCAGTACGCAAAAGTAGTAGTAAGAAGCGCTATAAGAAGGCAATCTTTGGGAAACCGCGAGTCGTAACTGAAGTTATTTTTTTATGGAAACAGAAAAAAATGCAAATTCTTAAAAAAAATGCAGTTTTCACGAATTTTTTATTAAAATAAAATATTAAAATTGGATTTGATGGTAATATTGAAACAGTCAATAAATAAAAATGGGCGTGACACCTGCAAATTTTTCTTATATAATTTTATTACATATCATTTTCTTATATAATTTTATTACATATCTTTTCATACACAATCTCTCCGAGTTTATCAAAATGAATGAAGCATTCTGACAACAAAAGCAAGAAGTCATAAAGCCATTACTTAATAAGGGGTTAATAAGGCATTCGAAAAATTTTCTGAAGTTTTGGTTACAAGGCACATGATGGGTTATTCCGTTCTCATTGACATTTTTTGTCGCATTTAAACTTTCTTCCAGCACATCGTGCAAATAAGGTAAATGTTTTAACTACCCTAACGAGCCTGCTCTTGGGAGGCATATTCCCTAGTAGGTCTCACTCCGGCAGTGGTCTTATGCAATTGCCTACTGGGGCTGCAATGTGCAATGTTTTTGACAATATGCATCCGTATTTGATTTACAAGCTGATTTTTTAATTACGCTTTTTAATGTTTTTTTGTTTTTATTTGATATTTACCATATTCTCGACGAAAAGAGACTTGAACACTGGCAGTTGAGCCATAAATCAATTAACATTCTTTCGTATGTTTCTGTAAGTAATTGCCTTATTCAAATTGTGCGTGACAGCAATCTATGATCAGAAAATACAATTTATAGCATTGGAATTTTGCACCACTGCGGCAATATTTTGATATCAAAGATTTTTGAAAATAACTGTGTGATTTTGTTAAATCGAGCATTGATGAAATGAGATCAGGACTATTCATTAAAAATCGTCAGATCAAATGATTTAGTTTACAATTAACTTAAGCACAATTTTGGAATTACTCAACTGGTTTCCAACACTTTTTTTACCATTCCGAAAGCGTATTAAGCTCAGATTGACATAGACTATATTTTATTTCAAAAAACCAAAGGGGCATGGCAGCTCCTATTGAGTGAGGTATTATCTAAGATCACACTCCGTATAAGAAAGTTTAGCAAGCACTGGACAATGTAGTGGGCGTATTGAATTAGTAGGCGTGCATCTTTCTTAGAAGCAAGAACTATGAAATACTGCACTACTCTAAAATAATGATCTGAGTTTAGTTTTTTGGATAATTTTGGACAAGTAATTTCAAAAATTACCACAATTTTTTCCAACCAGATCTAATTTATGTGGTATTTTTAAAACTGATTTTCGAAAACATACAAAAAATGGCATTTTTTAAAATTTGCTAATTTTTCAATTCGTATTAAGAATATCATGTTTTCATTTAGGATAATAAAGAATAATAAAAATTAGTGTGACCTTTCAATTGACACTATTGAAGAGAAGGCGCTTCATAAGTGCTCTTAAAGCTCTTTAAAATAGCACTGTAGCGCTTTGTTCTCGTTTCAAATAGTGCTTCTTTTAATATTACCTTGTCATTGCTTTGGTTTGCTCTTACAGCAACTGAAGCATTTTCAAACCGAGACATTATTACAGCTCTAACTGCAACCCTCTTCCACTCACTTGCGACGCTAGCGCTAAGGCCTAAGGAAAATGCAACACTTGGCTCGAAACAGTTACGTAGTATGTAACGGGTGATTTTTTAAGCGTTTGGTTTTTTAAAATTAAAAAAAGAACAGAAGATTTGCAATAATGAATAAAATATTTATTTGGAGCAATACATCAATTCCTGCCATTTACTTTTTAAATATTGTTTCATGTAAATATTGCACACGATTACGCCTGAGGTGGTCTATCCGTAAGCTTCAATGTTGGCATACTTTTTTCAGCATTTCGGCCGGTATCTCACCAATGGCAGCTGTAATGTTGTCTTCCAGGACTGAATTGTCTCTGTACACGAGAGATTTCATGTAGCCCGACAAAAAATAGTCTAGTGGGGTCAAATCGTATGATCTTGCCATGGCCAATGGACTGCTCCAAAACGTGAGATTAATTGCTCACCAAACTCGCCTCTCAATAGGTCCATGGTATCGCGTGACGTGTGGCACCGTCTTGTTGAAACCACTTGTCAACCAAGTCCAACTTTTCTATTTTGAGCAAAAAAAGTCGGCAATCATCGCACGGTACCTTGCTACATTGACTGTAAAGTTGCAATTTTCATTATTTTTGAAAAAGTACGGTCCAATGATGCCGCCGATCCACAAGACACAATAAACAGTGCAGTTTTCAGGGTGCATTGTTAGCTCCTAAGCTGCCTCTGGCTGCTCTTCAGACGAAATTGGGAAATTCTGTTTTTTGACGTATCTATTGAGCCAAAAAGGAGCTTCGTCGCTGAAGAAAATTTTTCGATAAAAAATACATTTCTCACAAACCACGAATTTTGATAATAAAATTAAATGATTTTCAAGCGCTGTTCGTTTGTTAGTCTATTCATGGTAAAATGGCAAACCTCACTGAGCATTTTTAGCGCTAACACATGTTCCGAATCATGCGCGAAGTGTCAAAAAATTTACACTGAAAAAACAAATAGCAAAAAAATCATCCGCTATAAAGCGAAAGAAACAGCTTTATTTAAAGCAGTTAACGCAGTGAGAGCAAAGCACTTTTTATTTAATTTCACCCTATGCTTTAAAATTTCCGATAGGGCATTTTTCGATACAAATAAATGAAATACGAATTTTCCATACAATAAACACTTATAAGTCATATCATTATCAATTAATTATTAAAAAAAATCTAAAACTTAACAATTTGACCTAATCAAAAATGCAAAAAGATTTTTTCTAAAAGAAAGATCTATTATGCCTAATAGCAATCAATACCTAAAGACAATGAAATTTAAAATTTTTTTTTTTATAACAATAACGTCAATTAAATGTCAAAATTATTAATAATACATTAAAGAAAAAGAAGAAAAAAAGTGTTAACGCGAATGTATTAGGGTTACCTCATTCACACATTCTACAATACGTGTTACAAATTATCAGAGTAACTTATGTCCCAAAGGCGCAATTAAGAATTTCCATGTTCTGTTGTATGTAGCACCACATACCTCGTCACACTTAATCATGTTCCAAGTCAGAAATTTTGACATCATCTCTAATTGGCCCAAGTCAAGTTGTTATTTTGCAATTTAGAGTTTGTCGACTTTTCTGGCGAAAAGAACAAACGAACTACCAAATATAATATCTCTGATATTCGAATCATAGAATGAGGAACAACAAGCAGCTATAGTTAACTACGATTATATTTAATGAATAGTAGATAGAGGCAAAAACGCATTAAATATGCTGACATAACATTAATCTATTAAATTTTTTGCTAACATCATTATGTCCGTGTTTTACACTCATAGAAAAAAAGGTTAGTTGAATTAACAATATTTCATATAAGATTTGCATTTTGCACAAAATAAGCATTTGTTTACTTTTTTGCGACAGTGAAAAATATTATGAAATACAAAATTGTTTACTTTTTTGTGATGTTTAAAAGATTAGGTTGTACAGCTCCTTTGGAGAACTTTACCTTTTTGCGTCGATATTATAATGATCAATGCATTTGTAGTTGTTTACTTTTTTGGAACGATGAAAAACATAAGAGAACACAATGCATTTGTATATGTCTTTCATTATTCTTTCATGCAACGACAACAATTATTGGAATATACAATATGTTTGCAGTTGTTTACTTTTTTGCGACAGTGAAAAATATTATGAAATACAAAATTGTTTACTTTTTTGTGATGTTTAAATAATTAGGTTGTACAGCTCCTTTGGAGAACTTTACCTTTTTGCGTCGATATTAGAATGATCAATGCATTTGTAGTTGTTTACTTTTTTGCAACGACGAAAAACATAAGAGAATACAATGCATTTGTATATGTCTTTCATCATACTTTCATGCAACGACAACAATTATTGGAAAATACAATATGTTTGCAGTTGTTTATTTTTTTTTGCAAAAATATTATGAATTACAAAATTGTTTACTTTTTTGCGATGTTTAAAACATTAGAACGTACAGTTCGTTTGAAGAATTTTACTTTTTGGCGTCGATATTAGAATGATCAATGTAATTGTAGTTGCTTACTTTTTTGCAATGATAAAATACATTAGAGTTTACCATGCATTTGTATATGTCTTTCGTCATACTTTAATGAAACGATGAAATAAATATGAATGAATATAAAATATACAATAAATTTGCAGTTTTTTACTTTTTTGCGACAGTGAAAAATATTTAGAAAAATAATAAATACATTTTTTTACTATTTTTACGACGATTAAAAACATTAGTATGTACAATCCGTTTAAAAAATTTTACTTTTTGGCGTCGAAGAAATATATTAGAATAATTAACACATTTGTACATGTTTACAATTTGGCGATGGTATACAATTCTTTTGAAGAATTTTATTTTATGCAACGATGAAAAATATTAGCATGATCAATGCATTAGCAGTTGTTTACTTTTTTGTGACAATGACGAACATTATAATGTACAATGCATATGTAATTGTTTACTTTTTTGCAACGATCAAAAGCCTTAGAATGTACAATGGATTTGTAGTTTTTTTTTTTATTTTTTTTTGCGATATTGAAAAATAATGCAATACGCAATGCATTTGTAGTTGTCTTTTATCATACTTTCATGCAACGATAAAAAATGTTGGAATATACAAAGTGTTTGCAGTTGTTTACTTTTTTGCGACAGCGAAAAATATTAAGAAATGCAATGCAATGTAATTTTTTACCTTTTTTGTGACGATGAAAAACATTAGAATGTACAATTCGTTTGAGAAATTTTACTTTTTTAAGTCGATAAGATAACATTAGAAAGCACGTTGCATTTGTAGTTGCTTACTTTTTTGCAACAATGAAATATATTAAAATTTACAATGGCACATGGCATCATTTTTTTTTTCGCCATGACATTAAAGTAAATGCGTTGGCCGAGTTGCATATGAGGACACATGCGAAAATATGTCCGTGTTGGTCTTGGGAGGCAAGTTTGCCAAATATTTTCTGCTATGATAAAGAGTTTTATTTTGTTAGATTTTGTGGAGTCTTCACCACCTGAAAATTCCACATGTTGTTTAAAAAACAGCTAAAAATGGCAGTGTACATTCTTATATTTCATCATTGCAAAAAAGTAAACAATAAACAAACTGTGTTTATAACTTTTTTAATATTACACGCAAAATCAAACAATGAAAAGATTACATCTAACCAATATTTCTCTATGAGTGTAGAGTTTTATAAATTATATTCACGAGTCTGTCAATTAACTAATATTCTACAGACACAATTTTTCACACCTTTTCCTTTTTTTATAAATATATCCAGATTTTTTTTTTTTTTTTTTGCTTCTCCATATTACATTCATCATATTACAGCAGCAGAACTTGTAAGCTTTGTATTTACGATTTATTACCGAATTTGCGCGCTTAACGCAACTTTTCGTGCTTACTGTACTCACTAACTGACTGACTGTCAATCGCTTTTGTGCTTAACACCCTGTTAAAGTTTAAGTATTTTTTTAATTTTGTTTTTCTCAACTGTCTTGGAAGGTGTTCTTCTTAATTGCCTTCTGTTTTTGCCAGATTTTTTCCCACTTGTTTGTATAAACTGCGTTAAGTTCTCACCCATCTGTAGCTTTACGACTTACGGTGGTATAAACACATTTTGACATGGACAAGCCCATTATTTAGCATACAAATTCCAATTATATATTTAAAATTATTATTTTAATAATAATAAATTAAAATGTTTGTTTTTAATGATGTTGACTAATTCGTAAGCGCTCTATAGGGGCATAAGTTGGTAACGACCTCCAAAAAGGTTACCTGTTGGACGTATTTACATACGTACATACCTGCGCATGTACATATGTATGTATGTTCTAATAGCCCTTTGTCATTTTCCGCATTAAACGTAATAATGTTGTTAAAAAAAATTGTTGAATTTTTGTTTATAAAAATTATTTTGATTTATTTTTTAATGGTTTTTAGCTACCATAAATGGCTCATTTTCTTTAAAATGTTACGGGTATTTAGATTTTATTTTTTTTTTTAACAACATAAATTTTTTTATTTTCTTCGTAAAAATCAGTCTGTAGCAATGCCGTATACTGAGGTTATTTTTATTCACAACCAACTCCGTTAAAAATCTAAAAGTATTATAGTAATCGACATTAAACTCCAGATATGATCGAAGAAATGGTTTGGAAGGCCACCCTAAATTTTTTGTTTTTGCAACCGCACCTGGTCAAGAATATTGAGTCTTAGGTCTAACATTGTATCACATACCCTTTAACGAAAATTATTTAATGCTTGAGTACCAAAGTTGTATCATCCTTCCGCTGGCGTAGCATGAGGGAAGGGCGAGCCGCCCTGTTGATATTTTGCTAAGTTTTAATGAGTAATGAATTTCAGGGGGCCCAAGTTTTTGAAAAGGCCTCTGTGCTCTACGTTTGATGAGAAGACAAGGTCATCAGTGTTGACTATTGATTGCATGGGAATGGGCAAGGGTAAAGAAAATACCGGCATATATCAATTTAAGTCCCACAAAATCCACAACCCTTTATATGACATTACGTAGACCGTCTCAATTTTAACTGTGACTATATGGTGCTGGTGACAGAGTTCGATCAGTCCTAAAAAATTTATCTTCACACGAGAAAGGAATGGAGCGCTGATATCATTATTGGTGACACCGAAATTGCAGTATTCATCAATGGTTCGACTGAATCTACTAAGGCGTGCTGAAGCAATGAACGGATAGTTTAAGCCAGCGATGGACAATACGCGAAAAAATGAGCCATTTCTGGCTCTTTACAACAAACACTTTGAAATTTGTATTGTTGTTGCATCATTCAGAAGGAAAAAAGAAAAAAACGAACAAGGAAACAACAATGCGCAGATTGAGGACAGCTTCTCTAGTTTCATTTGATCAGTGTACTTTTATTTCTGCACTCATGTTGTTCTTTTTTGATTCCAATTGATTCCAACCAATTAAAAGGTTTTTATTTGTTGCTGGACATTTTTTGCTATCGAGAACAAAATTATGGTGGGGTTTTTTTCTGTTGTTGTAATTTTGTAATTTTGCCCATCTATGGTTTGAACTGCATACCGCGTATATGATTGCTGTAAGGAGTCATATTTGTCGGTGATCTAGCCGCAATCAAGAGCCTTAGGGACTCATTGTATCAAATCAAAAAGCGTAAATTGGATTTTTGTGTATAACATCATGCTCTGCTGGGTGCCTGATCATTATGCCATTGAGAGCAACGAACGACCTGCTGAACTTGCTCGGAGAGGATCAGGATGTAATAGATGTTACGAACGTAGGTACTCTACTATAAGAACTACATAGAGTACAAGGTAGCTGAACAAGGAACCTTATCAATATCAATCGGAGGTAGTTCGCCATGCAGGATCTTTAAATCGTTATCGCAGACATTGAAGCAGAAATTATAGAATCGTATTCAATTTAAAAAAAGGATGGTACGCTCAGTTTACTCCACTCGGAATATTGTAGAAGCTACGTACCAAATATCACTGCTACGTTAGTAACGGATTGCTTAAAAATTATTTCGAGCATGGTAACAAATGTATCATTCGAGGAATTTGCCAGATTCACTTGAAGATCTGGGTGTTTTAGATCATTTCAGAGGAAACGTGACAAGAGGGCTTACTGCACTTTCGGGGATTACGATGGGTCTTCAAGGCCTTCAAATGTACTTTTCGTTTGAGTGGAAATCGAATTTCTTCCTATCAACTTTCATTGCGGTCATTATCTCTAAGAAAAATACCCAGCTGCTTTGTTGAGTCTTGCCAAAGCTTTTTGAGAGTCCATGTGTGAAAAGGTACACTGCATCATTGCAAGCTCAAAAAACAGCGCAAAATTTTGACTTTTTAGATAATAGATGGATATATTAAGGCAAAAAAAAACACTGAATCAATGCGACTAAATAAAAATCAAATCAACTACATGAACTAGACTTTGAGGGATATAGTGTGCTTACGATCAATACAACAATTCATCATCCCTAATAATTAACTCTAAATGAGCTGAGTGCTTTGGGTATCACGGTGTCAAGCGATTTGTTTCTATGGTTTGAAAGAGACGCTCTTACTCTTTCTGAGCGGCGCTAAGTTATAACATTATGCGATGACGTAGTTATTATATTATGCCTTATTGGAAAGAAACTGTAAGTAGAAAAATAGCTTACAACAATGGCAGTAGTATGCTGTTGCTTGAACTGAAATACCAAGATGTCAAACTGAGCAAAGCATACCGTGTCAAAATCAACAAACCCTTAACACTATGTTGCTCTGTAACACATAGGATGCAAGGTATTAAAAACTTTAAAATAGCAACACTGCTTTCTTTTTATTCAAGGAAAATTTCACAACGCATTAATTCAAGGACCCTTAAAGGTTTTTCATGAGAGCATTTACAATACATAGCAGCAACCTTAAAGTCATGATTTGCGTGTTGACATTTTACACAACGCAGTAGGTATAAAGTAGTTTCTTTATACACATTGTCTACGGGCTAATAAATCCTGACGTCAAGCACATGGGAGTTTTTTTTCGCTTATTTTTTTTAATGACATTGCTATTTTGTGGAACACACACATGTTAAGGAATTGGATCGATATAGGCTTAAATAACGTTGACAAATAATAAAAATTCACTTGGAAAATGTTGAATTTTCAACTGAAATTGTAAGAAAATTACGTTTCAGATTTGGTAGGAGTGTAGCGCATTCCACACAATTTGTGAGACGTGTGGATCTTCATTAGATAAAACCACAAGTTCTCATACCTGCCACACGTTTCCTTCAGCCGAAAACATTGCTGCTGGTGTGGTTTCTGGATCGGCGGTATCATTGGGCCATATTTCTTTGAAGATGAGGAAGGAAAATGCGTTATAGTAAATGGTGAGGTCTACCGCGCAATGTTAACTGATTATTTGTGGCCTATTTTTAGTTAAAGACCTACTTCTCCAAAAAAAATAAATAAAATTGGAGGGTTGTCCCTAAAGTACTAAACCTGTTCCGTAGGCAAGGGTCAAATCGGATGAAAATATTTTTCTGGTAATTGGGGGATTGCCTAGCTGCCCTTTAGTAATTTTCATCCGAGCTCCAGACCCCTACTCGACAAGTCGGATTTCGAGAACGAGACTCAAACTATACAAAAACACGCGTTTTATCCGTTTGGGAGTTCCAAGGCATT
This sequence comes from Tricholauxania praeusta, assembly GCA_949775025.1. Taxonomy (NCBI): domain Eukaryota; kingdom Metazoa; phylum Arthropoda; class Insecta; order Diptera; family Lauxaniidae; genus Tricholauxania; species Tricholauxania praeusta. The sequence goes on along the minus strand of OX459028.1, from coordinate 139,872,534 downwards.
TTTATCGCCATTTCTCGAACTATTTCTAGGGTATAGAGTTGGACAACATTTGATTTCAATAGGAAGGCGCGGTGTGTCACACAAGTCATGCAACAATCGACCCTTTGTGTGGGAAGTTTGAAAATCGCATCATTAGCCGTTTCGGTGATGTGCCGTTGGGCTATCATTTCTGGGAAGCCGTTAAAGATAAGTATTACGCTGACCATTCATCAACGATTGAGGCCCTTAAGAATGAAATAGGTTCAGCCATTGGTCATATAGCGCTCCTTACAGTCGAAAATGTACTGAAAAATGGGGTTCATCGTATGGGCTATTGCAAGGACAGCCTACGAAAGCATTTGAATGAAAAAATGCTCTATAATTAACAGGAAGGATTGTAATTTCGAATAAAAAAAAAAAATTATACTCGTACACAAAGTATTATTTTGCCTGTTTAACCCTTAATTAGCCGATAGTTTAAAAATATGGCTTTATGGCATATGAAATATTTTAGCTATTTTTGGGCATTTGTTGATATATTTCACTATATATTTATACATTCATAGCGCTTATCTTATGCTTTTAGTCACATCTTAACTAAATCAATTATGGACCTTGAAAGGTTAATTTCCTCTTGATTTTTTTTAATTTAAAGCGGTTTCTTTGTGATAAGAATTTAGTTGTGCCAAATTAAATTGTGCTATAAATTTTGCATGAACAGGCGGTTAGTGCTTTTACTTTGCAAAAATTTTAATTTTTCACGGCTTAGTTTAGGTTTGCAAATATATATTTCATCAGACATTTTAAAAGTCTGGAAACTTAACAAAAAAAAATTTCTGTTAGCAGTACATGGCATAGTATTTATACTGTTTTACGAATGACCCACAGTTGTCATCTTTTACATAAACTAATTTGCATGTTTATAACAAATTAATATTTGTGTTATTTGGGACAAAGCTGTTAGTCTTCAAGAATAATACTCTGCTTTAGCAACATTCCAAGCAACACTCGCAGCATTGAAATTGAAAGAAATTAATTAATTCACTTTGAATGCACTTGCCACCTACTGCCAAATTTTCGCCTTAATGTCTAAACAGAATTTGGACATGCAATATCGTCCAGATTTCTCCTACACGTTTGTAGTGAGTACAAAATTGACACTAGAAAATTTAACGCAGAGAAATAGAACAAATCCTGGTTTTTGTGCGATTTGACACAGAAGATAAATCGCACGTCCCAGTTCTGTTTAGACATTTACTCTCTGAAATGATACTCTCATTTGATCTGTTTGCTAACGAATGAATTGCTTTTGATTTCAGCATTACTAAAATTTAAGCTACGCTTCTTCATATCAATTATGCAATCCACAGTTCATAGTAAAATTGTAAGGTGACAAGATTACCATCTGTCAAATCATACGACTGTGAGCTCAAAAATGTATTCTTTGCTAATTATGTTTTTATCACTCTCTTTGCCCATACGATTCTCTCACCAAAATAGCAAAAATTTGTTTATGCAATTCACAGTTTATAGTAAAATTGTAACGTGACAAGATTACCATATGTCAAATCATACAACTGTGAGCTCAAAAATGTATTCTTTGCAAATTATGTTTTTTTCACTCTCTTTTCCCATACGATTCTCTCACCAAAATACAAAAATGTATTGTTAACAAATTTTGCTTTTTGTCACTCTCTTTTTCCTATACGATTCTCTCACCAACATTGAATTCGAATGCAACTTTCAAAATACATACATACATGCTTAAACGCATGTAGTGGTAATTTGCATTTATACGGGGAACAATAACAACACAATTCACCACCTCGCAAAATATTGTAAAATTACCACTTGTAATTTTACCAGCCCAATTCACAACTGAACTGCGAATTGCATAAATATGTTTCGCTTTTGAACAGCAAATTTCGAACAAACAATTTAAAGATATTTGTAAACCAAATTTATTTCCATTGAGACAATCAGTTGTTTGTTGAAGCCAAACAGAAAAGTTGATAAATACTAGTCATCCCTACAGTGCTGCCATACTTGCAGTCGTTATGAACTTTTAATAATATATCGTTTAAATCAATAACGGACATTGAAGGGTTAATTTTTAATTAAAATTGCAATTTTACACGCTTTCTTGAACGATTGATTTCTTCCTCTTTTTTTGTGATAAGAAATTAATTGTGACAAATTAGACTGTGTTATAAATGTTTCATGGACGGACAGCTACTTGTTTTGCTTTGTAGAATTTGTTATTTTTCACGGTGTAATGACAAAAATTGTCATTTTTTTCATTTTTTTAGTTATAATACGAAAAAAAATTTTTTTTTTATAACGAATTAGTTTTAAAAGATATATAAATATATATATATATACTCTCGACTTTCAAAATAAATTATCATCGGATATGTATACGAGTCAAAATTGTACTAAAATTGGGAAAACCTGTCTAAAAGTGAAAAAGACCATATTTTGGGCATTTCTGAGAAATGCCCAAAGCTGGGATCTTGATTCGGGACAATTTTTCTAAAAAAAGCATGAAATCACCTTTCGAATGAGACCGACCTCGTTTTTTTTGGGCATTGTTATCGACGGGAATTTGATTTTGTCCATTTTCTCTCAAAATATAACACTGTGCGTCGTTGCGCTAGCGAAGGGCATTCGCAGAGTAAATGAAAATAGTCTCCCCAACATCAGGATCTTTACAGCCCCTGCAAAGATCTCCGAAGTTCGGCAGACCAAGCTTGGCGGAGTGCTTGCCAATAAAATAGTGTCCAATCACTACACCAGTAAAGACTATCAGATGAGCCCTGTCTAGTGAAATCGCAATGTACGTTCATTTGGCATCATAAAATGGCCAAATTGAGACCATCTAGAATTAGCCTCGCGAAGACACTGCAAATTTATGTTCATTTTAACTGTGTTTATTGGCCGTTTTATAGGTTCTACTGATCATATTTCAGCCTCCACTTGCCAGTTTGTCAGCATTTTCATTGCTGACAAATAATTACTGTGACCTGGAACCCAACACAGAACGACGTCCTAGCGATTGCTTAAATCGCGAAGAGCTGTTTTACATTTCAAAACTGTTTCAGATTTAATTAGGTTTGAGTTGATAGCTTTGATTGCCGCTTGGCTGTCAATATATGTATATCACTATCTTTACGCATAATCTTTACTCTCTTCAAGAAACCTCATAAGAAGAAATATAATGTTGTTAAATCGCTTGATCTTGGTGGCCAATTCACGTCTGTTCTTCGAGAAATTATTCGATTGTTTAACTTCTCTTTTAAATGATCGATTGATTCCGTTGCTGTGTGGCATGTTGTATCAACCTGTTGAAGCCATATATTCTGCACATAACTTCCAATCGACTTCACAAAAAGTTTTGATTAGAGGTTTAATTGCTATGGATGCCGACGAACACTTGTGCTAACAGCTGCAATATTTTTACTTGAATTACCACTACGATGATATATGCTACTTCTCTGATCTTGAGCTGATCCAGTCTCTTCATATTTATCAATGATAAGTCTAATAGCACGATTTGTCGGAGCATTTTCTCGACCGTATTTTGAACAAAATTTTTTTCCAACTTCTGAAGAACTTTCATACCTCAAATTTGAACACCCTTAATGCTGTTTTCTTTGATTACAGCGGTTTGTCATGAAGCGCTTGCGTGAGAATGTCCGCCGAAAACGTTCAGATTTGTGAAAGACCAAGTTCATGATTTTTGCTCCACGACAAGGCACAATCCCATGAAGCTATCAACCAAGCATCGTTTTATGTTCCTGAAGCTAAAATTACCACTTCGAGGAAGGCGTTCTAAGTCGGTTGAACCATGAAAGCAAATTCGATGAAGGAGCTGAAGACTATTTCTCAATCAGGCTTGAAAAAATGTATAAAAAACTGGATCAAGCGTCGGCGTAGTTATTTTCCAGGCAGTGGGGCCTCCTACTTTCAAGATGTCAAAATAAATTTTGATGAATAAATAATTTTCTTTCGTTTTATTTAACAATTTTGCATACTTTTTATTCAGAATTAAAAAGTTTTGATAAAGTTTTAATGAGTAACAACAAACTAAGCAACTTATTTAAAAACAAAAAAAAATGTTTCATGAAATTTTTTCAAGATAAAATTGAATATACAATCAGTTGAATCAGCAAACTGGTAGCAAATCAAGACCAATTCATCACCAGTTCGTCTAAGTCAAATTAATTTTATTTCTTATAAATATCTCTAGATATGACATATATCATCACAGACATTTAATTTGTAGAAGACAAGACTTTATCTGTATATAAAACGTATGCGATAAACGAAAATTGGATTAGTTTGCCTAAACTGTTGCCTTTTTTATCTGTTCGATTTCGTAATATGCGCTACTTAAAAATTGTAATTGATTGACAGTACAGCCAGCCAGCCAGACAATGTCAATATTGTCATACCAAGAGTGACAGGGTATGACAATTAACACAACAGGGCGCCAATTGTTTTTAGTTGAACTAAATATTACTTTTTTCCAACATTTTTGGTATAATGTTGCAATAGCTCTAAGAGCGATTTTAATGTACAGCTGTTTCACTGTATTTTTTTACTTACCGTCGAATCAATTGATGAGATACGAATTGTTGTCACATGAATTTAAAATTTGTTTCGCACATTTAAATTTCGAAATTCCTGACCTAGACCAAGAGCTTATGTGGCATCATTATTATTGTTGTTATTATGACAAAATACTCTACAATATGCCGCGGCGGGTATATAAATAGTTTGCAATCTCATTGCTCTCTTTATTTAAGAAAATGTGCCGCTGGTGTGAATCATAAAAGTTCTCGGGAAATATTTTCATTCAGCGCTATGATGCATAAATTAAGCCCATGCGTGTCAGCTCTTTCGAGGCAGAAATTTTGTTTATTTTTAAAGAAGAAAAAAGCAATAAACTTATCGTCTAATTGTGATTAAGTGTTTAACAAAGTTTATCATCAGTGACAAAATATTCTTATCACTTTAATAAATAAAACTTCACTAATGATACAAATGTTTCGGACTTTTCAGAAATGTCGTCATTTTTATCGGTGTCAAGTTCCAAAAAAATAGAACGACTCACGTTAAATATACCGGCGTGTATTGAAATCAAAACAAATCGGAAGCGGGTGTGAGTTCCGAAATCTGATAAGAGTCAAACATTTAAAATTAGTCAATTGAATTGTTGATTGTTTTGTTGAAAAATTAGGCTATGTAAAATTTTTTGCCGCGTTACAGCAATACATCTCATTGAAATTCACTACACAACTTTTCTAAGTAGAGAAAATGCTCCGACAAACCATGCCATTAAACTTATCATTGATAATTTTAAAGAGACTGGTTCAGCTAAAGATCAGAGTAGCAGAATTAATCATCGTAGGACATCAATTCGTAGTCGTTCACAGCAATTAAACTTCAAGTCAAAACTTTTTGTAGAGTCAATTGGAAAATATTAATGTGAAGAATGTATAATTTCAACAAGACAGTGCAACATACCACACAGAAATGAAATCAATTCATCATTTGAAAGAGAAGTTTAATAATCGAAGAATTTCTCGAAGAACAGACGTGAATTGGACACCAAGATCATGCGATTTAACACCATGGGATTTCTTTTTATGGAGTTTCTTGAAAGATTATGCGGATAATCCTCAAATTCTTCAACACCTTAAAGACAACACCATCGAACAAATATTACTAACTGAACCATCATTATGCTAGCAGAGGAAGTCACTTGAACGACATTCTTTTTCATTATATACCGGAAGCAATGTGTTTTAATTTCCAATAAAAATATATAAATATTTCACACAATTTATGTCTTTTACTGAAAGTTTAAAAAGAACGCCCTTTGTAAAAGTAATACCCTGCTGTTGATTTTTTATTGAAATTGAGTTTCATTGAATTTGGTTGAAATTTTTTAAAAGATAATTTGGAAGGTGCTTCTCATTGCCTAAATACCCTAAAATCACGGCACAGGCTACGTAAATAGTTGCGTGTTTATGGAGAAAATGTTTTCGGAAACATTTTATGCAATGTAAGATAATAAGTATGTCTCTTTTACGAAATATTCTCAAACACTTTTTTTGCATGGGAAATACTTGGAGTAATGGAAAATAATAGCAAATTTTCTTGTACAAAATATTTTCGAATGCATTGTGCATCATTTTCCTTAATGGAAAATAATGATAATTTTTTGTTTTATTAAATATTCTCAGACACTTTCTATAGATAATATTTTGTGTTATGTTACATAGAAATTATATTTATATGATAATTCCTTAGTAAAAACGCAAATCCACCCACTAGGAAGTATACGAATTCGTATACTTAGTAGTCGCTCAAGCTAAGGTTAGGTCGGAGTGGCTGTCAGTCCGTTTAAGGACCACTCATCTAGACAAAACGATGATCCATTGTGATACCACGGAATATTTAGTTTAATCCTATCGTAGAGCCAATTAGATTTCGTAAAGAAACTAACTCAACAATAAGCAAAGAAAATCCCATCGGCAAATTGATGAAGTACTCTGATTTTTCATGTATGAAAAGCTATAGCCTTTGTGTTGTATGTTTCACAAATGAAATTGTTACTGTGATATTTTGCTTTGTATATGGAATTGTAGGCAGTCTGTTTGTTGGCTGACTGCTTTGTATATAGAGTTGTAGGCAGTCCGCTTGCTGATTGCCTGCTTTGTATATGGAGCTGTAGGCAGTCTGCTTGTTGGCTGCCTGCTTTGTATATAGAGTTATAGGCAGTCTGTCTGTGTGCTGTCTGATTTGTATATGGAGATGTAAGGGGTCTTGCCTGTTGGCTGCATACTTTCTATGTGAAGATGTAGGCAACTCAGTAAACTATACAGGCACTTAGTAAGCGATGTTTTAAGGCAATCTGCCTTTCCCTTGCTAAACATTGTATATAGAGATGTAGGCAAGCTGCATACAAAGCGGCCATTCCTTTGTAAAAAGCATTTACAGTTGTGGCTGGGGTTATGAGCATTACTGCCTACAATGAGTATAGCTAGCTTAAGGCCTCAGTAGCCATAGCTGTAAAATATTTTAAGCTTTCAATTTGTAATTATAAGCTTAAAAATAAATAAATAAAAAAAAAAAAAAATTAGTATAGCTATTTATCGGTGCTGTGTATAACATATTTGCCGCTGGGATGTTTAATGCTCTATTCCTCCTCTTTCTCCACATTTCCACAGCTTTTACAGAAGCCAAAGGAGAGAACTCATAATTTCTACCGATGAGACAGTGTATGGTGTATATATAATAGCAAGAACTGACGAGACACTCCGTCTGGTGCGCGTTCGCTTGGCATACCACTCCGATCAGATTTGCCTTTTCGTATTGCTTGTCAACCCTGGAATTCATCTCTTGTTTACTTTTCCTACCAAATTGACTTTTAAAACCATCATACATGTGACGAGGTGGCATTCCAATTCTATTCGTTATCCTGAGGAATTTGTGAAGTAGTCGCTTGCCTAGCAAGTTCATCATGGGCTTTTAAGCTTTTCCATACAAAATGTATGGGAGATTTATTATTTTGCAAAACATCGATGTTTTCAAAAATTGTTTAAGATTTTTAGACATTTTTCGACTTCTGCCAACATTCAGCTTTTTCAATATTTGTCTTTTTCAATAGCCTCCCAAAAAAACAATACATAAAACTCCTGAGTTCCGAATTCTATTTCAATCACTTCCATTTAAATTTATCATAAAATTAAAAAAAACTCCAACAAATTGTTAAAGCTCATTGAGAACCATATGTTTGACCAACAGAGAGTAATTAGCTGTTTGTGGTTTTACTCGTAAGCATGCAATATCCCAAGCAGACTTTTTGCAAATTGACTCAAAGTATTTTCACAAATGACATCATAACGAAAAATAAATAAAAATAATGATAAAATAAAAATAAAAACAACATTGAAACATACGTAGAAATTAAACAACTCACTCAAACTCGCGTTAACAACTTCACAAATATAGAATAAATAGACTAAATAATCCAATAAATGAAGGCGTTAACTCGGTCTAAATGCCTACGTACATAAACAGACAACAGAATATGGAGAAAGACAACAACAAAAATACCATGCAGCGATGTAAAATCATAGTAGGTTCTCTTTGCTTACCATAATAAATACATAAAAAAAAAATATTTAAAAAAAAAACCGATATATTGAAAATTAAGTGCAGGAAATTGGCAGTATACGAGTTATCAACGCAATGGGAGAGACAATTCTACGTTATGATCCATATTAAAAAAAAAACAAAAAAAACAAAATAAGAAAAGTTTTAACTAAAAGGATATTAAGCAACTTATAATATTTTCGAATATAAAGCCAATCGAATCGAAAATCATATAAAGCATTCATCCCAAACATAATGCCAAACTGCATTTAGTTTGTTCCCAGACGATAGCGGCTATTCCTATGGCATCAAATGTACATCTGAACTCTCTTATGTCCTTTATCTCCTCACTGAGCATAAACGACGGCGAGTGCCTTCAATTCTCTACAACATTTCCCAAATTCACGTATTTTTAGCGAACTTTTCCAAGATGTTTCAGGACAGCCGCTTTTTCTGAGCTACCTAAAAGTTATCCGATTCTTCTATGCTGAGTTCGTCTATCTTGAAACTATTACTATTACTGGTAGGATGGATGGATTTGCCTAAGTAGCTGGCTTAAGAATATTTTTGCACTACCAATCGCAGAAGAGATTGGGAAAATTTTTCCAGCTGTTAGTAAAGAATCCTATTATTTAAGTTGGGGCAAAAGTTATGTCATGTTATAATGTGAATTGGCGCCATTTTCTTAGCAATGAAAAAAAATGGCTTTATTTTCACGGAAAGTCTATTAAAAGGTGTAAAATTGATAATGACCACCTCCTGAGTCAATGCACATTTGGGCCCGTTTTACGGCATCTTGCTCACAAAAAATGTGGTTCCAAAATTGTGATATCTTCTTCAATGTTGGCTTTCAAGACTTGCAAAGTTTGTGAATTGTTGTGGTAAACGCGAGATTTCAAAAAAAACCATAGGAAGAATTCTGTCAGTGCTGTCAGATCTGGCTGACCAGTACTAATCACGAAAATGGAAGATTACATAGCCTGAAAATTAGTGTTTCAAAATCTCCTTCATAATCCTTAGAGTCAGAAATACAGCCAAACACTTTGTCTACGGAAATTTTTTGGGTCTGCCAATATATTTATAAAGCATTTATATTAAAAATAATATGTATTTTGTCTGTATTTTCAGCCACACGAAAAAAGTGGGCGTAGTTTGACAACAGTGGGTGAAATCTCCCATACAACTAAAAAACTTAAAACACTATATCTTGGCACCAAAGGCAGACTTTTAACGTTTCAGTAAGTTGGGTTTTTTGTAAAATTTCAACGAAATCGGACATAAACTCTGTCCGCGCCGCTTACATGTGTGAGCTACGAAGCTTAAATTTTGTGACAATTATTTTTAAGCTTCAAGCTAAAATATGTATAAAAACAATAAAAAAAAATTTTCAAAATTAACAACCTAATGTAGATACATACACACATGTATGTCATTTTCAAATGGCTATAAACCTTCGTTTACAAAGTACCAGAAAGACTTATTTGAATTGTGCAGGACACGCTGGATTTGAAACTTTTCAGAAACACTTCAGAATGATTTCATTTGTAACGCGTCAGAAAGATTTCATTTGAAAAGTTCATGAAACGTTGAATCTGAAACCTTTTAGAAACACTTCAGAATGATTGCAGGTGAAATATTACACTTAAAATATATCAGGAAGGTTTCTGTAACGTTTCATTTCAAATGAAGCATTTCTGCAACGTTACGTAATGTTTCTGAAACGATACATGCCGAGTGGGAATTTTGCGTTCAGACAGTGCAGAAATAATTGTTTCGTAACAAGTTGAGTTCTAAATTTAACCAATTTTAATGAACCTAGCCAGCGATAAAGTTGCAGTAGTTATTGTTAATGTTAAAAACTGACGATTGCGTATTTTGTTATGATTTTTTAGCAATAAAACCTTTTAACGCAGAAGCAAGAGCCCTACTGAAAAGTTATTTCCCACATTGTTTGATTTAATATTTTCCTCTTTTAAGCCTATGTTAAGGTCATAGCAAATTTACATTATTTAAATCAAATCTTCTATTTTCGTATAAATATGACATTAATATCATATCAATTTAACATTTTGTCGGATCAGTCAAACATTTTTAAGTCTTAAAAGTATAAAATTTAACTGTACATATCTTTAGTGATAATTTAATAATGTTAAATGTAAATTTCAACAGTGTTGATTTTAACATTTTGCAACTTCGGCCGACTTTTTTGAACCAAAATTGTTAATTTGTATTTACTATTGGTCATAGTTTTTTTTGTGTTGAATCAAAATTGATGTTTTGAGCTTTTCGGTTACAAATTTCTTAACGGAAATAATAAATAAAATATAAAATTAGATTAATAAATATTAACTTTACAACACCTTACTATACTTTTTACAGTGCGTACTATTAAAGCATTTAAAAAGTATTTGCGCATAGAATTGCCCACACAAAGCGAAAAAAATTATAAAAATGTAAAGAGCGAGGAGCAGGCGTGGTCGGTAGGGTGTTGATGTCAAGTAGGAACTTTAACGGTTTTTAGATAGTTCGTCATCAGCGTTTAACACGAACTCCTCGTACTTGCAACAACAGAAAATGAGTCATGTAATGCGACAGTCGATAAAAAGCGTAAAATTTATAGCGACTGTGTTCATTTTTTCAAAAATTTACCAAAAATTTTGGAATGAAAGATTTATTGAAAATTAATTTAAAAATTTTTAATGAAATTCATTGCAAATTTTACTGTTCTACATTTTTGTTTAAATAAAGTCGATTAAAGTATGGTTGTTTATTTTTAAAGTTTTCCTAGCAAAGTGTTTTTTTTATAGGAGGTGCCACTCCCACTCGTTCAACGTACACAAATTTTAATCAATACTTGTTTGTTTCTTCATTCCCTTACCAAGTTTGATTACATTGGGTTTATTATTCCCTCAGTAGAGCGTTTTTAAGAGTGAAGGTGCCACGCCCTTTTACTATAAAATATAGCTTGTTTTACTCAGAGCTTAATAGGCTACTTGTGGTGAAAAAATTTTGAAAATTGGCTTAGTAGTTTCTGAATCTACACCAAACATATAAAGAGCGAAATAACCAACCAAACTCACAGTCAATATACAGAGTGCTCCAATAAGATTACTGTTTTTGTACTTAACACATTCTTTATTCGGAAATGCTGCTATTAAATATCGAACAAATGTCAAAAGTTTTGCCCGATATTAACAATTTTTATAGTGAATTTCGCAATATTTACTCATTGTTCTATTATGTAATATTTCATGCTTACTAATTGTAACATTTCCAGTCGTTATACATAAAATTTTCAGAGCTGCCAGCTTTATCAAAAAAAAATATGGCGTAAAAATTAAATCCGTCGTACTTATTAGCACACCCTATATAACCGTATAGTGCCAAGTATACTAATGAAACAGAAATACTCCACACAGCTAAGTAAGTTAACACTCTGGTTATATTGGAAATACTGAACAACTCCATTTTCCCAGTAGGCAAGAGCAGAAGCAAGCAGTTCTTCTAGAAGGCCTTCCTTGGGAAGAAACTGGTCTACCCAACACCTTTCAAACATACTTTATTTTTACATGAAATGGCCAACTAAAATAGGACTGATAGAAATACTTTACATCGCTTACATCAAGAGGCCTTCTCATACAGAAGTACTTGGAAAAAAGGCAAAAGGAGAAAAACAAAAAAGTTTTATTACGTCATCAGACTCTGAATTAATCGTTTTTTTATCCTCGGCATCATCACTTGCGTTTAGTTTTTGTGACTTTCCTTAATTCATAATTGACAATAAATAAATTACACAAAATTCTGCCTTAACATAACATGAAACAGAAGACGAGTAGCACCGTTCTTTACTTCTAACCATTTGTCTACATTTGATGTCGTTTATGTACAATGCATATTACAAAAAAGTTATATCGAATTATAAATCGTTGTGATAGCATGAAATTTAAAAATACCTAAAAAGCTTTAATATAACTGTGAACCTTCTTCGTTGCCTGCTAATATCAGGCATGATGCGTGTCTGCTGTGGGAAGGCATAATGACACGCCTGCTGTTTGAAGGGTAAAAAAAAGACCCTGTTATGAGCAGGCGTTGGGCGTTCTCTAACTGGGTCATAGTTAAAAACTAATATTTCATAATTTAGGATTTATAAAACTGAGAAGGCCTTATGTAAGCGCTTACAAATGCAGCAATCTTGGGAAATATATTGTAGATAGGGGCTAGACCTTGCTCAATCGTCTAATAGGTTGTTACGTTCCCAAACTCTTTAAATGGCTTACTTAACATTGCTCTGTTAACAGAGCCGGATTAAGAAATGTGCCGTCCCTAGGCAGTTGCAAAAATTGCTTCAAAACTTCGTACTTTTTTCGAAAAAATTATTTTTTTTTTTTTCATTTTGATGAGCAAACAAAAAAAAAGATCCTCGTTGCTGAACGAAAAACACCTAGCAAAATGAAAAGTACATTGCAAAAGTTTTTCAAAGTTTCCACCAATATTTGCCGCCCTTTAAAACTTGGCGCCTTAGGCACGTTCCTATTCTGCCTGTAAGGATAGTCCAGCCCTGTTTGTTAATGCTCTGTTACGTCAGTTGGTTTGTAGCTCTGTTAAGATCACTAACGAGTTGTATTTTAAAATCGTTTTTCGAAGACACCCTGTATATTATAATAAATTTATTAACTTCAACTCACTTTTTTTTTCCTTAGCTGAACTTCTTGGTATTTCCGTAGTTTTTTTTTAAGGCGGTCACCGAAAAAAAAATCCCAAATACTTTTCAAACGCACGAATTTCTTCACCAACGTTTTGTTTTGTCGCTTTAAAATGCGATAACACACAATTTTATATTTTTACTCTTATTTCCAATATATGGCAGCAACAAAACTGCGATGAGCAATCAACATTTGCTATGTGTTTGAGTGCTACGGTCCCATACCCTGGTAATCACAATTTAACACTTACAAAATATTGTACAATAGTTGATAGACCATATCACAAATTATTTAATAGTAGCGTGGCAAATGAAAGAAACAAAAGCAATAGCAATATTTATCACATTTTAACACTTTATGGTATTTAAGTATTTCGTGTATTTTTTTCTTTTTCTCAATTCGATTGATTTTCACCACCCTAAATGTTAAATTTTTCATGCACATTAAATAGCAGCACAACAACAGGAAAATAAAATAAAGAAAAAAGCCAAATCCGTGGCAAAAAAATTCAAACGGAAATCCGTCCGACCGCAAAGTTCAACGACGACGTCCTCACGGCGATGATGAAAATCGCAAACTCCCGTCGGAAAATTTTTTTGCTTAGCATATGATTTCAGTTTTGTAGATTTTCTTTTTTTCCGCAAATAAAATACTGCGAAAATTGCGAACAGACAGAACAAAGCAAAAATGCCAAGAAGAAACGAAAAAAAAGTAAACGCCAAATTCTACAATTTTTACTGCGCCCGGCTTACATGTACCGTTAGTTACAGCTGTTGAGCATTACAGCAACAATTGACAGCTGTCAAAAGAAAAAAAAAACATTGCTTTTGTAGAGTTCGCAAGTGCGCATGTACTGTTTTACATTCGTATGCGCCCATTAGTATGCTACACTTTTTTTTTCTTTCTTTAAATTGCGCTCTTTATGTTTTGCCCATAGTTCTCAGTCTACGCATAGATGTTGAAGAAAAAAAAAACATTTTAATATATAAAAACAGCTGTACTTTCTCTAGCATCTCATAAAAATTCTATCTATTTATGTTTCAGTTTTATCATTGCTTAAGGCTTAGGACTACAACTTTCGTTTCCTGCAAATTGTGTGTAATTCTTGTGATTTCCCTTTTAATAGTTAAGGAGCTGATGCTGCAATGCTTAGTTGAAACTTTGAAAAGTTGACATATATTTTCGGCAGCTTGTCAATAAGGCGTACTTATATTTAGCCAAGTAAAGTACTCCATTCTAAGGCCAAGCTAAAATAATATTCATAACATGGTTGCGACAAATATAATTTCATTTTTATGTCTTGCTGCAAGTAAATAAATATTTTATCTTAAATACCTATGTACTTGCAGAAAAATTTTTATTTACGACCTATTAACCCTTTGCCTCTGTAGCCTTTAACTTCCTCGATTCCTCAATGAGATCTCTACAGATATTTTGACATTGGCGATCATTTGCTGTCTTGTATGAAGGTTCTGTCTTTGGAAGCTAATGACTATAAATATCGTTTATTATGTAGCTGAAAGTATTTGTAAAAGATAGCGCCTTTCGTGTTTATTCTTACACTTTCAGAGCTGCCAACCAACTCATATTTATTAAAGTCACAAACCTTTCACCAACATTTAACAGGGATATGTTTATTATTGCAATAAATACTATTACGCTTTTTTCTTCCTTTGGCAAGTATTTTTTTATATTTTTAAATTTTGAAGAATTGCCCTTGCCAAACTATCATTTCTTGCTTAAAGGATAATTGTTATTACTGGTCAGTGGTCAGTTGGCTACATTGGGTTTTCACAATTAAAAATCACACAAATTTTGATGACAAATTCATACATTCAGTAAAAAAGACTGCAACAAAATATATCAACATATTATATGAAGCAACATTTCAGGTTCCATTAGATCCATCATAACATAACATTTAACATTTTTCTATTTTGTTCAGCTCTAAATCTTCTATAGTGTCTTGTTTACATTTATCTGTTAACGTTCTGTTAAACCAAGTAGTTTGTGCCTCTGTTAAAATTTGATATTAAATCACGCTCGTTACTATACCAGCAGACAATAATTTACAAGAAATATTTCGCAAATAATTTTCAACCTTCACCTTTGTTAGGGTAAACTGGATCGTCATGAAATCAAAAAATTTTCAAACCGCTCTTATCAGTGAGGATGATTAATTTGAGAAGCATATGTGTAGGGTAACCCAAATTTTTGTTTTTTCTTTTTACTTCGAACAGACAAAATGAAAGTTCTGGTGCAATTATAGCTCATAATATTAATATTTACTGGTGGCTCATCGAGATTTTTAGTTTTCCATACGATTTTTATGCGAAAAAATGCTTTATTAGACAGTTTCATCTATAGCTCGTGAAAAAAGAAAAATTACACGAAAAAAAATTGTTTTCTCATTCCTCGAAATAACCTTAAACTCTGAAAGCTAATAAATTGACTAAATATTATCTTCACGAAAAAAAATAGTTTAATACTTTTTTATGGAAAATTTAATGTTCTTTCCAATGGACTTGGTCCCGTTTGTATAAAATTTTCTTTCACGAGATATAGACGAAATTATCAAGTAAAGCATTCTTTCCCATATAAATCGTATGAAAAACTAAAAAGCTCGATAAGCCACCAATAAATATAAATGTTATGACCTATAATTACACCAAAATTTTTCTTTCGTATACCTGCAACTATTAAAACCTGTTTGAAGCAAAAAAAAAGAAATTTGAATCACCCTAATGTACATATATATAGCTATATACATACATATATAATAAATCTACTTATAAATAGTAGAGCTTACGCTCTTAATCCCTTTTAGCGCCTTGTTAACATTTCTCTGTTAATTATCTGTTAAGTCAGGATATTTGTGTCTCTATTAAAATTCGATCCTCTCTTTACTAAACAAGCCGGCAATACTTCGCACAAGAAAAATTTTGGCCAAAACAAAACTCTCAATAAACTGGCATAGGTTATGTTGTATTTTGCTAACTTGGCTTTGCGGAGTTAATGGGTCTTTTTTAAGAACCTTATAAGAGAAGACTGGATCGCCGAAAAATGAGAATAAAATGTTAAACCGCTCATATCAGTGAAGATGAATAATTTGAGGCGCATACATACTTACATATGTGTGTACACTGGAGTGTTTTTTTTTAAATGGTTTGATTTTTTATTACTTTTTTCGCCCAATGTTTTAGCATTGAACCTATATAAAATTCTCACAAAATTTCAGTCTTCTGGATCAAACCTATGAGTTAGTTTCCCATTTAATTAACACAATTTTATTTACTTCTCATAAGATTTGATAAAACAAAAACTACACTCTTGGGGAGGGATATTATCCAACTCTCAGAAGACAGAAAAAATATTTCTGTCATAAATTGTGAAAAACTGAAAAACTACACCCTGTACCACGCTTTGGGCAAAACATTGTTTTTCAACTTTACTTTTCATAAAACGTGCAAACCCCCGGAGCTGTTCCGTTTGCTGTGTCTGCCGTACCTCACCGAAACCATAGCGAAAACTCGGTTTCAGCAAGTACATACGCAGTTAGAAGGCAAAAACTGTAAGAAACAGATGATTTTGCAATTTATGGGATGTTCAATGTTGTTATGAAAGTAAAGCTATGCATCTGCATGGGCTCTTCGCCATAGCGCGAGAGATGACAATTGTCATCTTAACCCAGGCCGCAGTTGTGATCATTCCAGGCTTATAACTTCGAAATTTTTACTATATAAGCTTCAAAAAGGATTTCGGAGACTTTTTAGCGATGTCTTCAAGAGAGTCGAAGAAATGACATTCGATTTACCAGCGTTGGGGACTCACAGCGATAATGAAAGGCAGACTTTTCGACGTCAGGTTCTTGACAACTTCAACACAGAGCCCTAGATCCTCGACGTACAGCATGTTGGCATGTTTGGCAATCTCATATTAGCCTAATTTATACATTTTCAATCTGGCCTTAATAAGAGCTTGTGGCTTCAGAATATAAGGCTCAGAAATCGTGTCAATTTTAGAGCAATTTCATTGCATTTCTCTCTGCCGTGCCCTAGAAAACGAAAGGTACATAATATATTTCGTGAAATAGACCCATGTTTGTTCACCTTGATTGCAGTAAATTATTCATTATTGCTTGGAGATAGAAAATTTAAGTAAAAAGAAAAGAAAAATTTCTTAAAAATTATAATTAGTAAAATTAAACGCAGCATTTAACGAAAATTAGCAAACTTTCTTAATAAAATTGTCAGCAAATTAATTTGATTTGACAAAATTGACATAAACATTTAGCAGTTGATTAAAAAAAAAACGTATAAGTCTTTATTTCATAAAAATTAGCAGAGATTTTATTTTTATTGCCTCAAATTATAGTTAGGTAAGTAGTGTGCCAAGCTGTTTTTTTAAAAAAATGTCAATCAGCATTTGCTGATTTTTTTAAAATTTTGTTCTTGGCATCAAAAAATAAAGTCGTCAACAAAAGACACAGAAATTTTCTAAGAATTTGTACAAAGCAAATTTTGTATTTTATAAAATGAATAATTACTTTAACTATAACTTAAATTTTGTTTGAAGAAGTTAAGTCAGAAACTAATTATAAATTAAATAACGCATATCAGCAATGTAATCTCAATAGGAATTATTGTTATTGAACGTAATTACATATTTCAATGAAATCATAGAAAATTGCGGCATTATTAATAAGATAAGAAATAAGAAAATCATTCGTTATATAAAAACAATAACTGGGACCGTAGCGACAATCGAAAAAATTAAAATCAAAAAATTTAAATTTTTATTAAAAAAAAAAATAAATAATGTTAATTAAATGAATAAAAATCAAAAAAGTGATTGAAACAGATCAATGAACTTAAATATATTATTGACGAATTCAAAGATCAGATCAGATCAGTTACATAAAACACAACCGAAAGCGTTTTGAATGCTATATATCAGTACATTGGCAGGTTTAACCCAAAACGTCAGTATACTAAGATATTCTGGTTAAAAATGATGTGTGTTATAACTTTAACCAGCTTATAACTGTGGCTGACTAGGCTATGTCACAATTATGTCAATTTTATGAGAAATTCGTTTTTACCTCTTTTAGGGATAATGTTGTATGTATATATAGTTTCTTTATTTTCAAAGACCGATTCGTACATAATTTTCCGGACTGAGCTCTTAAGTCCATAAGCACTTTCGAAGTGGAATTTAGTCCGGGCAATCATAAATATTCAAAGTTATAGAAATATTGGATATATTACACCCTGAAGGGAATTTTGGCTGCTTGCGTCAATTTCAGATTTATAACCATCTGAATAGATATAGCCTTCGTAGAAGATCGCAATATGTTCAGCATCCAACATACATATGTTTACAACAATATGGGTATCATTTTTTCGCATATGTGTACTTTTAATTTTTTTTTTGTAAATAAAATATCCCTTATCCTTATCATTCATTTCATTCAAGCAAGGAACTATTTAGTGAAGCTATTACGAGATTAATTGATGATATGGTTCGGGTATCCATTCCTTATGATCGAATTTCTTAAAATGCTAACGTGCTAGAAGAATTCTGCGACCGGAGGATCAATTTTACTTTAAGAGCTCCTTCTTGATTTTTTTTTTTTTTAGAAGAATTCTGCGACCGGAGAGTCAACTTTACTTTAAGAGCCCTTTCTTGAGTTTTTTTTTTTTTTTTTCTTTTTAGTGAAAATACTAAAAGTGTCAAGAAAAATTGCAAGCCGTCGGAAGTTGCGGACATAGCTTTTCAAAAAAATCGTTAGATATAGTTTTTTTTTCAAAATATGAGCGTCATATGAGGCTTAATTTAATAATATTGATATGTAAATAAAATTTTAAATTCACGTAAAAATTTTTGAGATATTACGATTTTTCTAAAAAATATATATTTTTTAAAAAAATATATATTCTTAAAATATAGTGTAACTTAGAAAGCTCAATTTATATATGTATGTACCATGATTCTATTTTGTTTTTAACCCATTTTTGCCGAAAAAAAAAAATAAAGTAAAAAAATTTTTTTTTTTCTCAAACAATGTTATCATTAAAAATTTCTTAATCAGATGAATCGGTAAATTCTTCATTGCTATTTAAAATGGATTAATACACATCTTCAAATTCTTTAAAAAGTGACAAAGTAAATCGATTTCTCCAGATTTCCGATTCCGCAGGTCCATATATGTAGGTACTTAATAAATTTTGACAGATTTTTAAGTAATTTTAATTAAAATTTTTTAATGTTTTCCAAAAACAGCAGCGCTGCGTCAAAGATTCGTGTGATTCCTAACAAAGTTTTTAAATTTTTTTTTTTTTTAAAGAAAATATCACAACAGACAAAAAGGTTCTTGTTGCTGTTGTCGTCGACAAATTCAAGAAAACTACTTGAATTCGCTAATTGGTTTTCCGAAAAAAATTTGGGTTAGCAAAGATTTTAATCTTTAATGTTGGTCAGAAATTTATAAAAATTGACTTATTTGGAAAACTATGGTTTGTATATCAAACTTTCATAAAACAATATTATAGCTTATTAGATTATCTTTCATATGACATCAATATTTTAGAAATCGATAGAGTGGTACCCAACACATAATGGTTTTATAAAAAGTGACTTCCGAAGCTAGATGCGTAACCCAAGTGTTTGATTCGTAAAAAAAGTAGAGTTTAATAAAAATTGGAAAGGGGCTCTTAAAGTAAGCGCTTGTCAAATTTACAGTTCATGGGCAGAATTAGGAAATTTATTCGCAAATCAATTTCGGATAAAATCAAAAATCTCACTGAAACTTAAACTAAATCTATTCGGATTTTATTTTTTTTTTTTTTTTAATTTTTTTATCAAAAAATCAAAATCAGAATCACTAATTATAATTAACAATATTTACCTTTTAACAGAGTTTTTTTTTTTCTTTTTATGTTTTATCCACTAAAATGAAAATTTTAAATCTTCAGCTGCATCAAAATAAAATTTCACTTTAAAACTTTTAAATTTTAAAATTTCGTACAATTTTTGTTGTTTTAAACTTCTTTTAGCTTTTTGCAAATTATAGTTATAAGAAATTTGCATTAAAATCACCGATATCTGTTATTTTTTTTTTTTTTCTTTTATTTTAATCTTTTTATCGCTATTTTCTGTTGTCGTTTTTGTTTTGTTTTCGTTAAATGTGATAAAATTTCATTATTCTAATCACACATGCAAACACACGCACACACTTTTCTTGCACCAATCGATGCAAAAAGTTGAAACTGTTAAATCTCGTTAAATAAAAACAACAAAAAACAAAATGTTTCATCTAACTTTAATTCAATTGTTCGTTTAACTTATTTTTATTTTTTCAAACTGTTAACGGAAATTGTGGGCTGCAGTTTTTAGCAACCTTCGTTGGGGTGAAATCAAATGCAAATCAAAACAAAACCGAAATTTCAAAACAAAACTCAAATCGATTCACCACCACTATTCGTTTTACAACCGAACACGATCAATATAAAAACTACACTGAAACGACGTCAAATTAAACCAAAGAATATAAACGAACAAAATACAGCGCTGACCAAAATCGTGGCACTGGTACGAACATCAATAGCCTATGAAAAAAACGTAAACACAACGTGTTGGCACGAACATGTTGTGGCGTTGTAACGGCGCGGCGTGTTCATGCAACAAATCGACTGCACAGTGGCAGAATGTTAAAAATGTTAGAATCAAAAATGTGCTTAGCAGCAGTGTTGCCGAATGGATCCATTCGGATCCATTTGGATACTTTTATCTCTTAAATTTTGATGGGCACTTTTTATTTTGCCTTAGTGCAAATTTGGATACTTTTTTACCCAGAAAATATTTATTGTGGCAAGTTGTTATCATGGCTCAATATTTTATTGTTAAGAAAACTTTTGCTTATCCAACAGGTTGGATGAGTATCAATGCAGCCTAAGTGCACATGGTGATTTTTTCACTAGCTAGCTTTGGTGCATTCTTACTGTTTGACATTTCACTCTGATTCATACGATTTTAACGATTGGAGAAGGCGCGCGCAAAACAGAGACGCCTGGCGAGAGCTAATGAGGTCGGCCGTAACCTGACAACGGGTTGTTATGGCAATCTAAGTAAGTAAGTAAGTCATACAATTTTAATTTGACTGGCGGCAGCAGCAGATATAAATTTTGATTTGAACAAATATAAAAAAGGAGTAAAACAAAAACTGAAAAATGGACAATATAGTTTGTTTTATAGGCCTTACAGACACTCGGCTACTATAAATGTTTAATAAAATGTAGATTCATAAAAGAAAACGGCCAGCAATGATGCTGAAATGTTTAGGTCTTCGAAGTCTGAAAAAGAGTCCGTACATATATTTCCAAAACTTAAAAACAAAATAACAATACGTTTTTTAAGACCACAAGTTTTGTGCACCAGCAAAAAATGCAAATGTCGTTATCTTGATCAGTGGTTACCTGATGGCGAAATGGGTATACCCATGGGCAGAGAAACGCAAAAAAGCGGATTCCTACTTGCTTTACGAAAAATTTTTATTTATTATAGGGGACGTTCATATATTACGTAACGCTATTAGGGGAGTTCGATAAATGACAGGAGAACGGTGTTTCTCGCTGTGCCCTCTTCCTTCGGTTTCTGTGTTTTTTATGGCTGAGCTGATAAATGTGTACTCTTTTGCCTTAGCAGCTGTTATGAAACCATTTTTATTTATATATAATATGTTATGCGAAATCCACCAATTCACAAAAATCCATCACCAAATATTATCAATATCTAATTGAACAACACCCAGTAAAAATTGAATGATATTATGGATGTATTTATACTTGGCTGCGGGCTTAAATCAGGTTTTTTTTTTAAAAGAAATATTGACCGATATCCCAATGAAATTACAATGATTCCAAGTCTTTTTCCATGTGTCTAGCATATTTTGCTATGATTCAACAATTGAGCCATATTTCAGGGTTTTTAGATTTTATATTACCATAATAATATAATGTACCAATTATAATTTTATATTTGTATTGAGTTATTGCAGGAAATTCCCATATTTGACATATTAAATTTTCAGGCTTAAAGTCAAATATAATTTTGTGACATTGCGAGGGAATGGGGGGGGGGAGGGGAGTTAAGGCTCATGTGACAGGCAGACATAAGGAAAACCACTAGCTTTAAAAGGATTAAGCACAAAACGAGACCAAAATCAAGGTGTAGGGATCAGTATCACAAATAGGGAAAGGGCCGAAAAATTTGCCTGATTTCATCTCTGCGGAAGAATGGCAAGCATCATCACCGGATCTCAAGGCATTGGATTTTTGCGTATAAGGCCATATGCTAGGTAAAATAAGGTCAACAAAATCCTTAACAATTGATGGGTTCAAACAGCGTTTGACAAAGATTTGGGACGAAATGGAGCAGAAAATGGTGTGTGCCGCCTCTGAATCGTTTTTCAAACGTTTACGTCTTGTAAGCAAAGAAAAGGGTGATAGTTTCGAACTTCATCATTAATTTAATAAATTTTGGAATGTTGTTAAACGTTTGTGATAAATAAAAAAAAATATTATAGACGACTTTCATTTTTATAACATTTTGTTTTACTGACAGTTATTATGGGCCACACTGTAAATTAAATACCCAGCAGTCAAAATCAGTATCGATGCCATGAGCATAAAAGTTTCTTAGTTTCTAGACTGATTTTATCAAATTCTTCTTATGTAAAAAGCATAAAGCAAATAAACCAAAAAACTATTTTCTTCAAAGTTTCGCTTAATTGAGCTAATATCATCAAGATAAATGTTGCAAACATTGACCATGGATGCTTAAGCCCCAACTTATGTGGCACGTTCATTTTTGGAAACATGTACCCTAAATACGCTGCGTATGCCGCATCGATATTCGATTTTCAAATTTTGATATACATACGTACAGAAAGAAAATGTAACTATTAGGTCTTACAACCAATCAGAAAAAAGCAAAAACTGAAAACTGACGCATCGTACTGATTTACAGAGACGCATTGGCTTCAACTCGATATTTTCTATACGCATTAATTTAGGGTACATAGTTATTCGAAAAAGTATCATTTTTTCTGTTCGATGCTTTGGAGGCTTTGAATTTTTTTTTTTTGCGATTCCTTCGATAGGATTGTGGACTCATTATTAATTTTTTTTCGATTCTATGGTTGCTCTCTTGGCAACAACAATGACCAATCTGAGATTTCATTGGTAGTTTCTCAATCTTAATTGATTCTTTTTTTCATTTCTTTGGTTGTATCACAATTTGTAGCTCATTCAGTAGCGCTGAGAACATTAATGATTTTCCCTTATGGAATTTTGTAAAGCACTTTACTTTTAAATTTGCATTAAAGATTGGCGTGCTCGGAGATCAATTATGCCATTTTCTACCAATGTATGATCTAGATTTCAAGTAAGACAATATTAATAACTAATAAAGCTACACGGTTAGAAATTTTGGAATAAATTTTAATACTTTTGGGATTACATATATGACTACACCAGAATTGTATTAAAATTCAATACTGTCTAGATATTAAAATTCATTTTTAATACAAATTTGTATTAAAATTTAATACTCGTTTTTATTAAAATTTAAAAAAAATATGCCGTATCCACTGGAATTCGAACCAGGTTCTCTTTCAATACATGGGTTGCATGAACATTTTAACGACATCAGCCAACGTAGTATCATACTGGGTGTTTTTTTTTAGAGGTTTGTTTTTCGAATAGAGATAAAACTGGCATTTTATGGTCAAATCTGGCAACTCTAATGTCATTTATGTTCAGTTTGGTTTGCCATTTCATCATGAACAGGTTGACAAAAGAACAACGCTTGCAAATCGTGCAAATTTATTTCGAAAATAATGGTTCAGTTCGCGAAGTTTACCGCAAGCTCCGTCCATTTTATGGTCGACATAATCGTCCATCAGAGCAATTAATTCGGTTAACCATGGGTCGTTTTCGCACTACGTTAACTCAATATGATAATACGCATCCGCAGAGACGTCGAACTGTGCGCACCGAAGAAACAATTGCCGCTGTAGAGCAAAATGTTGAAGAGGACCCGAATGAATCGATTCGCCACCGTGCACAGCAATTGGAGCTTTGTCCATCAACTTTATGGAAGATTTTGCGCAAAGATCTTGGCTTGCGACCTTACAAGATCCAGCTTGTGCAAGAATTAAAGCCGCGAGACCATGCAATGCGTCGTGATTTTGGTGTATGGGCCGAAAATGAGATTGATCTCGATGCTGATTTTCATCGCAAAATTTTGTTCAGTGATGAGGCTCATTTTTGGTTGAATGGCTACGTCAACAAGCAAAATTGCCGCATTTGGAGTGAAGAGAATCCACATGAGACCCTTGAGACGCCATTACATCCACAAAAACTGACTGTTTGGTGTGCTCTATGGGCTGGTGGAGTCATTGGGCCATACTTCTTCCGAAATAATGCTGGAGAGTCAGTTACCGTTAATGGAGACCGGTATAGAGCCATGATAACCGACTATTTTGTTCCCGAATTGGATGGCATGAATGTGGATGAGTTGTGGTTCCAACAAGACGGCGCTACATGCCACACAGCGCACGTCACAATCAATTTATTGAAGGAAACATTCGATGAGCGCATTATTTCGCGGAATGGACCTATCAATTGGCCACCAAGATCGTGTGATTTGACACCATTGGATTATTTTCTTTGGGGATATGTGAAGTCGCTCGTCTACGCCAACAAACCAGAAACGTTAGGGGACTTGGAAGCCAACATTCGTGGTGTTATTGCCGACATACGGCCCCATATGCTCGAAAAAGTGGTTCAAAATTGGACCTGTAGAATTGGCTTTATTCGAGCCAGCCGCGGAGGCCACATGCCCGAAATCATATTTAAACATTAATGGCATAAAATTATCCTTCCAATAAAGCCAAATTGATGGACATTAAAACGATTTTCTTGTGTTTTATTTCAATTCGAAGCTCTATACCTCTAAAAAAAACACCCGTATTTACGTTGGCTAAATGTAATACTTGCGATAGCATCAAATGTTATAAAATATCGTTTTAATGTTTGAACTGTATTAGAATTTAATACAAAATGTATTACAAAATTTTGTAAATATTCAAAAGTATTAAATTTAATAAAAATTGTCGGACCGATAGCCTAAGTTGCTAGTGTCTTTATAACTTTGTAGTATAATTATTTATAATTATTCTTCAATAAAAAATAATAATAATAATAAAAATTGTATTGAAAATCTTTGTAATACTTCGCTTGTATTAAAATTTATTCCAAGATTTCTAACCGTGTATATAAGAGGTGGGCGCATCAGAATACGTTCATTTTTTCTGCAGAATTTCAATCAAAATATATACATTTTTATATCTGTGCCAGCTTTCATATAGGAGACATACTAATTTGTAGTCTTCCAAGCTAGGACAGACGCTTTTGGAAATTTTTGGCCCCTGCGGTTCGCTTTTAGTTTTTTGTTGCTTGGCAGTTTTAATTATAATAAATAAATGATGGTTGAACTTACAGTCAGTTAGTAGCAAATTGAAACAATTCTTTTTATATAACAAGCTTTGATAACAAAGGAAATACAACTCTAGAACATGAACACATGTTTTCCTTGAAATTAAAAACTAAGCCTAGTTTCCATGTGATCTTTCTTGGACTTATCTTATTAAATATCAGGGAGGACATCACATGCTATAAAGATAGCAAATGTATGCTATTCACTCTCGCATTCTCCAAGCGCATTAGGTTCTGTTCGCATGCTTTTTCTTCTTACAAAAATTTGATTTGATATCCCTGATATGGGATCAAGAAAGATAGCATGGAAATTAGGCTTTAGCCTTTCGCTATGTTTAAGTTAATATCACGGATATAATTTGGGTGCTGACGTAGCATCAACCTAAAACATATCAACGAGATTTTAAAAATCGAAGCATACACATGTCTATATTTCAAAGTTGTAGTCGTTCTTTTGTTATTAAAGTTTGTTATATAAAAAGCATTGTATCAGCTTGTAAAATTTTGCACGAATTTTGATCACTACAATGGCTGTAAGTTCAACTACATATAACTAAATTATTTCTTAATCTATTTTAACCATACTAATGTTCTCCTCGTGCGTTAGTTCAAGACAAGCCCATAAGCCGATTCAGTTTACAGGAATGTCACGCTTAACGTCAAAGGCATACAGTTTTGTCATCACATACATACGTGAGTACGTCACGTACAACTTACATAAGCCGCATTACATTACATGAATATGAAGTAACTTCTCCTGTTATTTAACATAAATAGAAGTTTTAATAAATGACTTTCAGGTTGTGATTCTTTTTTTGTGCTTTTTTCCATACATTAATTGTTTTTAATGCTATGTCATCAAAATCGCACGCACCGTTCTTACATGAGACACGTTTTAAACATTTTGGATTACAAAAGAGGCTGTATTTCCAGCTTTACGTTATGATTAGACCGCATTGTAAGCTTTTTGTAAAAGCGGTGTCATACAGTGATGATTGAACACGGTCAAACAAGATTTTTTGTTGTTGTAGGGAAATTTAAAATAAACCGCTCTGCGATGTTTTCATATTTCCTATAGGAAACAACAATAAATCTTAATTGAACTGTCAAGTCGCCACTGTATTATGAAATTTGTCGGAGGGGAAAAGAAGTTTAATATTTCTGTTGAACTGAGCTAAGGCAAACAGTTATTTTATCGCAACCGAATGAGGTTTTTTTAGCTATAACGTCTCTGGATAAAATTTGTTATTAAGCCAGTTCACATGATCAAGCTAGGCTTGATATCAAAATTTTTCATACCGCACTACTTGTATGGACGTTGGTTGTCAAGCCAGTTTAAGCAAGATTACATTCAATTACATTAAAGCTTTTCACCAATTTTATATTTAAAAAGCAGAAACAAAAACATTTGTTTATGGAGCGCTTTTGTAAGAAATCGAGTCATATGATAATATAGTAGAAAGCTCAATCAACGCTTTACGATTCTTTAGACGAGAGAACTTAAATTATTTATACAATTGAAAAATCAGGCTCGGGTGCTTACGGTAGAATTGTCTCGTCAAACTCAAACTAATTTGAGTATCATCGCTGTTAAGAATAAACAAAAGAAGAAAATGACAAAAATTGGAAATGTAGATGCCTTATCTTAGCTGATTTTGACAGCTTAGGCAGAGTTTGCTTCAGAGTTCTCCGACAAATATATGACATCCTGAATTGTGTGAATGCAATTCGAACTTTCAGTATTATAACGCCGACTCACAAGAACGCTATAATTCAGACATTTACACGCACATACGTCAACGTTCAGATGTCATTCATAGTTGTCAAAACAACAACAAAAAATTCTATGCTTCGACGTAGTTTAAAATTTAAAAAAAATCAATATTAATAGATGTTTTCCCTTACTTTTCTGTACATTTTTATTTCAAGATTTATTTTCAAAATTGGTCTTAGCGAAATGCATTAATTTTACTTAAACCTAATTTTAATCATTTTTGACATTTGAACTCCGACGTACAAATCCCTATTCACACGACAGCGAACTTGTGCATCGACTCACCACGCTGACATAGAAATACCGAACTACCACTTCGACGTATCTCGCATTTACACAACTAAGAACTACTTCGAAGTCCTACGTCGTCGGTCAAATTCGGTGTGTGTAAATAGCATAATTTTTCGGCGCTCAAGTTCGGCGTGTGTGAGTAGATTATATGCATATTGTCAGACCATTCTGGTTGATCATGTGAACTGGCCTCTATTGGAAGCATCGCGGATCTGCAATATTTTCTATTGAAAAGTAATTTGGGGGAATTTATCTGGGAACCCTGATTGAAAATCACAAACATTCTAAATTAAAAGTATTATTTGAATTAGTGAAAATGTCGATCGAAGAGGTAAATATACAATTTTTAACATTTTTAATGATATATGTACTAAAATTACGTTGTTGTCAGCTGAAAAAAGATGCCGAAGAATTCGCAAAATTTCTAGGTGAAGCAACACGCGAACGGGTAAAAAATGCTTTACAATCAGCCAA
Organism: Tricholauxania praeusta; assembly: GCA_949775025.1. Lineage (NCBI taxonomy): Eukaryota > Metazoa > Arthropoda > Insecta > Diptera > Lauxaniidae > Tricholauxania > Tricholauxania praeusta. The sequence goes on along the minus strand of OX459028.1, from coordinate 139,844,590 downwards.
ACATGAGGTGGAGAAAGAAATTATTAACTTGGAAATGAAAGCGAGAATTGCAGAAGAACGAAAAGCTGGTGGTGATATTTTACAAAAAAGGTCAGTTTACATAAAACAGAATTGTGATTTGTCACAAAGAAAACGCCGATTGTACTCTAGCATTAATAGAAAATTCTCGAACTCCGTCTATAACAAAAGGTTACCACATTGCCAAGAGACAAATCAAGGAATTTGGAACAAATTTCAAAATTTTTACCACGGCAGACAATTATTGAACTCTATTTTCTTACCCAACAAATAAACAATTGGACAGTATAACCTCGAAATTTTTGGAGAATGTGGACATTATATAGTAGGAGCAGGGCCGTTATACTTAAACTGTAAATTACTTACTTCTGTTAAGCTGCCCACTTTTTTTTTTATTAAACCACCATATTTCTGTGTTTTAACGTCTTAAGAATTAATGCTATCAAGAAGTGTACCAGATTAAGTTATGGGGTGAGGTTGTTGACTCCGTATTTGTATTTTTCTATTTTTGCATATGGAATTAATCCAGCAAATGTAGTTAAGGCTTTAGTATGATATATGTATAGTATGTATATTCAAAAGTCTTGATCCTACAAGCCGATCACCCGCTGAATGATGTATACATACATATATAAATTTTTTTAAAAAATTCGAAGAAAACCTTCCATGCTCCCTAAGATCATTTCACAAATAAATCTCTGTTGATAAGGGGTGTTTTGCTTGGAATAATTTCAAAAGTCTGAACTTAATAAATATAATTTTATTTGTATCTATTTTCTCAGGTATTTGGTTGAACTCACAGAATATGCTTGGGATCAGAGCGATAAATTCGTCAAGCTGTTTGTTACCCTAGAGGGTGTGCAAAATATTGATGCAAGCCAAGTTACAACTACTTTCACTGAAAATTCCATGAATTTGCTGGTACAAAATCTAAATGGCAAAGACTTTGGGCTAACTGTTAACAATTTATTGAGTCAAATTGATGTCGAAAAAAGTTATAACAAAGTTAAAACTGGTCTTATAGCAATTTATATGAAGAAAAAGCATGAAGCACAAAATTGGGATCATTTAACTACCATACAGAAACGTCTCAAAGAGAAGCACGATAGTGAATATAAAGCAAGCTCGGAATCAGGTGAAGATGTATTGGTTAATATTATGAAAAAAATGTATAAAGACGGTGACTCTAAAACAAAACAAATGATTGCTAAGGCTTGGACAGAAAGTCAAGAAAAGGCACGAACAGGCCCCAGTGAATTATTAGGTAATGAGATGAATTAAATTAAAATGTGCTACGGATTTGTGCTGAAATGAGAGTACTACTACTATATGTATGTCTTGAGTTCATGGATATTGCAAACATTCTATTTGAGATGTGATTCAGATTTACAATTTATAGTACATATACACAAACAATTACAATATAAATATTAAAGTACATGTGCATACATTAATGGTGTTAATTTCTTATTTTTCGAAATAGATATCGTAGTTTAAAAACTTGTATTTTTTACTAAGAAAAAATATTTCAGGAAATAGCGAGGCTGAACAAAAAATGCTGACGAAAACTAAATGCGAATTCAAATCATACTGATTTTACAATAATTAAGTTTTCATATATGAAGTTTAGTTTCCGTACTCAAATAGTAGTTGGGCATTGCATTGGTACAAAGTTAATTGTGAAGTGAAAATGAAGAAAAAGTACTTGAACTAAAATACCACAAAATTTACTGGCTCTTGGGTAAAAAATGCTCAAAATTTGATATCCAAAGAGGAAAACCGAAACAAGCAAAATTAAAACAGTGTTCTGTTCTCCAAAAACTCATTCGGTTGAAAGACCCTTCCAATTGTAGAGTTTTATTTGAAATCATTTGATGTAAATAAAATCAAAAGTATTATCACCCAAAAAAGTTGACAATTTGGGTGCAGGTAAAAACAAAATCTGGAGTGGTATCCGATAACAGACACTTTTGCCCTCTGTAAGTGGATTGTCAACTTGATTATCGCTTGCTTTTATGTGGTAGCTATTAAAGTGTCGTTTTCAAAAACGACAGTCAACTATCACCTTAGCGGATACCCCGCCAGAATTACCAAAAAACATTTAAAAATAAATAGAACAAAATTAAGATTTTTGACGAGTAGACGAAATGCACGTTCCCTATAAAAAGAATTTATCTAAAGATAAATTTAGTGGGAAACCAAAATTAAATTTTCCTCTTCTAGAAACTTCGTCATCATTCGTGTCACCAGATATAGAAATAGCAGCATAGAGTTTTATTTTCCGGTGCTAAATCAAATTTGTTCTTTCTTTTTTTTGTCGATAGAAAAAAATTTTTAATTTTAATTATCCTCCTACATTTCGGATGAACAACAGCTTTAGCTGTCAATGCAAAAATAGACGAACAGAACTAATACTGACAAAAAAAAGACAAAACTTTTAAAAAAACTTGGCTCATATAAAAAATATTTTTTTTTTAAATACATACTAAGTTTAAAATGTAAAAATATGTTTTGTTGAAAAAAAAACCAAATAAATTCTATTCTCATAGAAGTCTTCCTGAAGATGGCGACAATGAACGCCAAAACGTCCGAGGATAATTAAAATTAAAAATTTGATTTTCTATCGACCAAAAATACCAACACACATAAAACTCGAAAATTGGTCCACATTCATCAAAATTTTTTCATTTATTATATGTACATATATAAAATAAACCTATAGAAACAAAATGTCCTTTAAAAAGATTGCGCAAACATATTAAAAAAACTGAGCTTACCATCTCAAAACTTTGCAGAAACAAAATTCCTAGTGGGGCTTCAAAAGTATGAAACATAAAGTGCCAATAGCTAAATTTGCTATTTTTGTAAATAAAACAAATACACATTTAAATTTCACGCACTTTAAATAAAATGGTCAAAAAAAAACGAAGATTAATTATTTCACTTGTACAACAACGAGTCATACCGCTGCCGACATTAATGTCGCTCCTTTTTCGCAACACTTGTCATATTCTGGCCATCTGACCGAATGCAATTAAACACTAAATTATTAAATCGTTATACGAGTATAAAAATTAAAATAAAACTAATAAAATTTTTCCAATTACGTTTCCGTTTTTAATCGAATTTTACGCACTTTTGATTTCGCGCTTTTAACTTTTTGACACTTAAATTTACGGATGCTAGGGATGTACAAACTAAAATCGATCTTGCTCATAAATCGAATTGTTGCTTAAGTCAGTAACACTTTTCTTTGTGCTCTCGTTAGTGCTGTTTTAAATTTTGCGAGTGGTTCAAACATAACAAATAGGTATGTTTGTTTGTGGAAATGTACTGAATGGAGATTTATTATGTACTTGTTCGAAATGAACATGAAAAAGTTACTTAAAATGACTAAAATTCATCAAAATTTTAACTTTTTTATTGAAAACAAAAAAAAAAGTCAGCAAAGTTTACTCAAGGCATATTTCCCGGTGAATTTACTAAAAAAAAAAGGTAATTTTCTGTCCTGTACTGAAGAAAGGTGACCCGACAATCTGCGCTAACTACCGGGGAATCAGTCTTCTTGCCATCTCTTACAAGGTCCTGTCGACTGTACTGTGTGAAAGACTTAAGCCGTTTGCCAACACACTGATTGGGCCTTATCAGTGCGGCTTTAGACCTGGTAAGTCCACCATAGACCAGATCTTCACACTACGTCAAATCCTGGAAAAAACCCACGAAAAACAGATCGATACCCATCATCTCTTTATCGATTTTAAAGCAGCTTTCGATAGCCCGATACGGGATTGCCTGTATGCCACCATGTCTGAGTTCGGTATACCTGCGAAGCTGGTGCGGCTTTGCAGAATGACGTTGAGCAACACAGCCAGCTCCGTCAGAGTAGGAAGGGACCTCTCCGAAACATTTGATACCGAGCGAGGTTTCAGACAGGGCGATCCACTATCCTGCAACCTCTTCAACTTTGTGATGGAAGGGGTGTTGCGAAGAGCCAGTGTACATCGTAATGGCACTATTTTCTACAAAAGTGTCCAGCTCCTTGCATATGCCGATGATATTGATATCATTGGACGTTGTAAGCGAGATGTTACTGCTGCGTTCTCTGCTATCGAAAAAGAGTCAGCGAAAGTGGGTTTGACGGTGAACGAGGGCAAAACAAAGTATATGCTGTCCACAAACAGGGAGACGCGGCGTATTGGATCCTTTGTTACTGCGAACAACTATATTTCGAAGTTGTCAAGGAATTCACCTATCTTGGCACCGCCGTGAACACTCAAAACGATGTCAGCCTGGAGATAAAGCGAAGACTAACTCTTGCTAATAGGTGTTACTATGGTCTCAGTAAGCAATTGAGTAGTAGAGACCTCTCTCGCCCGACAAAACTGACGCTCTACAAGACGCTCATCTTACCCGTGCTACTTTACGGCGCAGAAGCATGGGTTGTGTCGCAGACTGATGCAGCCACGCTTGGGGTGTTTGAGAGAAAAATTCTTCGCAAAATCTTCGGTCCTATTCACGTCGGCGACGACAACCGTATTCGAATGAACCACGAACTGTACGAGCTCTACGCTGACATTGACATAGTCGAGCGCATCACTATACAACGTCTGCGCTGGCTGGGACATGTTGTGCGTATGGGCGAAGAAGCTCCGGCGAAAAAGGTGTTTGATGCGGAAGCCGCTGGGCGACGACGAAGAGGAAGACCATGCCTCCGATGGAAAGACCAAGCCGAGGAAACCCTATCCACGCTTGGTGTGAATGATTGGAGAAGGCGCGCGCAAAGTATAGGCGCCTGGAGAGAGCTTTTGAGGTCGGCCGTAACCCGGTAACGGTTTGTTATGGCCACCCAAGTAAGTAAGTAATTTTTTAGAAACTTGTCGAAATGTATTGAAAATGCGCCGAGTGTATTGAAAATGGGTCTGATGGGTACTGACGACGATTTTTCACGACACAAATTTTCTGAAAAAAGTACAAATGCACCGAAAATGCCATCACTGATGTGAACCCGTGCATTGTCTTGATGTAAGAGAGTAAAGCCTTAACCAAAATAGATGTGACGGGACGGTAGCAATTGAACGAACGTTTGCACTCGTTTCGTCTGTTTTGACATTTAACCCAAAAAGAGTTCCGTAAGAACCGAACTTCAAAACGTTGCTACTCGTCATAACAGCTTTTTCGGTTCGTTGGCTACCGTAACATTTTGGGTTAAATGTCAAAACAGACGAAACGAGTGCAAACGTTCGTTCAATTGCTACCGTCTCGTAACGTCTATTTTAGTTAAGGCTTTACGTCTCGTCAAAATGTATCGTTCACTTTCGATCAATTACGTAGGTTCATTTTGGCTATCAACATTGGTTTACATACACTCGAACTTACTTGTTATGTCTCGTCTCGTCTATTTTGGTTTAGGCTTAACATTTTTCTTTGTCAAACGGGAAAGTTTTTACTTTAAAACGTCATTGAAGTAATATTCGCCGTTCTTCTCTTTCCAAGATAATCGATATGGATTATGCTGCATATGTACATCCCAAAAACGGTCTCCATTACCTTCACATCAAATAATTTTTTTTGTGTACAAATACTGCCTTATCACATTGAATTTGGGGAGATCCATACCATTTAAAATGTGTTTCAATGCTACTTGTCGCTCTCCGGCTACAAGCAGAACTTACAGTTCTCATAAAAATCACATACATTGTGATGTGGCTGATGTTTCCGGAGCAGTCTCCACGCTGTTGAATGTAGAATTTTTTCATACCCTACATAGAGGGTGTATTCACTTTCTCATTCCGTTTGTAACGCATAGAAGGGGACGTGGTAGGTATGAAATAGTGTATATATTCTTGATCAACGTCACCACCTGAGTTGATTTAGATGTGTCCGTCTGTCTGTTGAAATCAGGTTTACAGGAAAACCAAGAAAGCTAATTGAATGAAATTGGCCCATACAGGTCACACCTTCTTGAAAGCACCTTGCTATTGAAAATGGGCTCAAGGGCACGTCTACCGCCCATACTTTATATATGTATATTTGCCCAAGCCCATTTTGAAAAAAGTAAATTTAATTTTAATGAAACTCAGCACATGTGAACAAAATTAGGATTAGGCTAGGTTTCAAGTTTTCAAAGACTCTTAGATGGGCGTAGCACAGCCCTAAATTTTAACTTTTGTAACGCAATATCTCGTAAACCGTGCAAGTATTGTGATGAAATTTGGTAAGCGAATACAAATCATATATATCTTAAATTGTGCTAGAAGTGGGCGGAATTGGAAAAGTAGGCTTGGCACTTTTTTAAAAATTTTGATTCTGCAAGTCTCAAAATTGGCATATACGATTTTCGTCAAAATAAAAAAGATGATGCCGCTGAAAGCAGTCATCAATACAAGCTTAGACACTTTACTGGAAGATTTCTTGGAAAGGCGTAGCACAGCCCACAATATTTATAAACGTTACATTAAGAGAACTAACAACGTAATCGTTATGTAATTTAATGAGACAGGTATACTTGCTGTAAGTCATATTATTACAAAAATTTAGCGCTATGGTGCATGTGGGCGTGGCACCTCCCAGACAAGCAAGAAACGTTTAATGTTATGGATAGTGTGCTATAAGTAATCTTCATAAAATTTGGTTCAGAGGTGTCGGCTTTGAAATTAAATGGCAATCGATGGGATTGCAGCAGTGGGCATGGCACCTTCCATATTAATATAAAGTTTTAAGCGCTATATTAAGTGAACAATTGCAGCAATTGGCATGAAATTTAATGTTATTGGTTTACTGGTTATAAAGTATATCCGAATCAAAAGCGTGGAAAATAGCACCAGTGGGCGTGGCAACTCCCATACATGTAAAATACCTTAAGTGGCATATCTATCGAAATATGTGATGAATCATACTAAAATTTGGTGAAAGAGTGTTGCATATGGAAAGCTTTTTCTGAATGAAAATCAGTCTGGATTTCAACAGCGGGGGTGTTACTATTACCGGGTCACAATGACGAATATAATTTAATGAACCGAAAGTAGGCGGTATTGGAGAAGCAGGCGTGGCACATTTCAATTTCTTAATTTTTAATCGATTTTTTCAACATGTTCCACATTCTTTTGACTTTTTCAACCTTTTCCAATATATCCCATATGTATTTGTTGGACTTTTTCAACCTCTTTTAACTTTCTTCTTTATTTTTAAGACTTTTTCAGCGATTTTGAATTCTTGCAAAATTTCTCAATCTCTTTCAACTTCCTTTGAGTATTTCAACCGCTTTCAACATTTTCCATATTTGTTCGACTTTTCCAACTCAACTTTTTACAACATTTTCCATATTTTTTCCATCATTATCTTCTTTGTTTTTCAACAATTTCAGCGATTTTGAATTGTTTTAACCTCTTTCATTTTTTTTTCGAGTTTTTCAACCGCTTTCAAGTTTTTTCAAAATTTTCCATCATTTTTCGACTTTCTCAATTTCTTTTAAGTTTCGTCAATGATTTCCATATTTTTTAGACTTTTTCATTCCTTTTCAACTGTTTGAACACTTTTGAACCTATTTCAACTTTTATACATTTTTTTTCGACTCATTCAACGTTTTTTAACATTTATTTAAAAGTTCTTATAGTGCAATGTGAGTTTTTTTGTTTTTTTCTCTAACCTAGCAACTGGACATTCAAGACATTTTTTTAAATCAAGCTTTACCGATTTTAGGCTCTAATAAAGACAAAACCCTTAAAAATCGCGACTCAGCGATTGAAAGCTTAAGTTAAGTTTTATCGGATATTAAGAAACCCACCTTAAATTTGCGCAGTTCTTCCACATAAAGAAAAAAAACATATTTCGTAAATCATATATCCTTTAAAAAATGAAACACTTTTTCTTTATTATTTTGAGTTTTGGAATGAGTACAAACATTTCTAAAAAGCTGCCGGTGAAAAACTATGTCTTATTTTGTTTTTGTTTGTTAACTACTTGCTACTTAGGCACAACTATTGATGATGATATGAGATGAATGTCATTGATGCATCTGATGTAATACATAAATAAAATAATGCAACTATGTACGTATGTTGTTTCTATTTTCCTTCTATACTATATGGTTATAAAAATATAATTTGCTGCTTATATTGTAAATATGTTTGCGATAATGAACAGCTTTTTAGCATGTTTACGGGTACAAATAAAATGTGTTTGAAGTAATGTAATATATAAATATGTATGTAGATATTGTGTAACGTATGTATGTATGTATATTTTTACTTTTAATTTCAGTATTCTGCAAATTGAGTTATGTAGTTTTTCTTTAATTTGTCTATTTACTAAAACTTAAATCTAATTTAGCCTTTAGAGGATATTTACTAGGTATATATATGTATGTATGTATAGTAATTTGTAATATATGTATGTATAGTAATATGTAATATATGTATGCATGTTGAATTTTTTGATAATTGCACTTTTGTGTTTATTACTTTCATATGATTCTAAATAAATCATTTAAATTATAATAATAACACTATGCAACACGGCTGCACCTCTACGTTTCAAATTAATATTAGTTTTAGTGTACTAAATTACAACTGTAATTTCAGTTTCTTTCTTTCACTCCAAAATTTAAAAAAAAAAAAAATAATTTTTATTTTTACTCATTTTTTTATGGAATTTTTTTTTTTTATTAAAATTTCACGTTTTTAATTCAGCCTAGTAAAATGACCATATAGTGTTGTAATACGTTTACCAATTTTGACTGCATCGGCGGTTTCGAGAAATTCATTATAAATACTAAACGATGCTTGAAAAATAAAAAAACATTTTAGTTTTATAAAATCCGCAAACATGCGTCGGTAAATTTTATCAATGTAAAAGAAAATATTGTTTAAATTTTAATTGTTTTGCCTCATTTAGTCTTTTTTCTTTCTTGTTTTCGCTGTAATAAAACGTCTTTGAAAAATTAGCATTTGAAATACGACAACATTTTATCTTCAAAACGTGCAGTTTTCTAATTTTTTTTAATTGATTTAATTTGAGACCGTACCTCAAAAATAAAGTATGTATGTACTTGTTAATTAAGAATTTTGCATTTTTTTAAAATTGGTACTTTTTCTTTTATCAAAGTATGAAACGACACCGATGTTGTATTTTTTATTATTTTTTTAAACTTATTTAAAAGTGTCCTTCGAATTTTTACTCCTTAACCGCGAATGCTTCCAAAAATTGGATATTTAGGGTGACCCAACAAGGAGTCGTTTTAAATCAATAGCGAAAATACGGGACTGCGCATGGTCTGCTGGTTTCATTTCTTTTTTCCAAGATCTTTATGCAAAATGCGGATAGGCCCGTTTCCTATGATCAGCTGTGGCGGGATTATTTTCAGCTGACCTGCACCGACTAAAATTCACTACACATCTGCGAGAAGGCGCTTGATGACGACCAAAAACAGTACGTACTTTACGAAAAGTTTTCGCGATATTTTCACCGTGATAATTTTTATTTTTTCAACCTGATGTGCGTGTGTGTATCGAATCATATTTAATAAACTCCTAAATATTACATATCAGAAGTCATATTAATGATAGTTGAATGTTGACATTTAAAAAATTACGCCAAACTTAAAATGACATCTCTTGTTGGATGACCCTATATTACATTGCTATAGTGGAATGAGTTGTATTTATAAATAGTAATAAAGATGTAAAATTCAATTTGCACTAGTTGCTGCTATAAATAAATATGTATTTAAATAAACAAAGAACATTCAGAAGAACCAGAATAGTTTTCTCGATATTTTTATGTGAAAAAAAAGTAAAAATACGGTCAATACACTTAAATAAACATAAATCTATTTAATTGAAACGTACATTTTATTCCACTTAGTTACATAGTGTAATTTTGTTTTTGCTTTTAAATGAGCTTAAAATAAATGAATGTTATAAATTAATATAAAAATAAAATAATGTCTGAGGAGCGACGGAACCAATAAAATTAATTTAGCATTATTTTCGCTTATTTTCAGCTAATGGTTTTGGGTACTCGGAATAGGATTCCGCCTCTAAAATCCATCCAAAATTTCAAGTTGAATCAAAAGCTTATAATTCATATTTGTTAAGCTAAAAAAAACCTATAAAAATTTGTAAAATCGAAAACGCTATGAGCTGATTTTTTTTTTCGTTATTTGGAATTTTTTAGGTTGTAAGGGGGCAAATTTTGATTTTGTATTTCTATTATCAGTTAATATATGACATAAGTTATATAAATTAAAAAACCTTAATTTATCGGTTTCTCTGCTGTCACTCCTCATCTACGTATTGTCATTTTTAAAATAATAAAAAATAAAAATTAAAATCATCATTGTGTCATAAACAAAATCGTCCATCTGCAAGCTTTACATGGAATTGAAACTCGAGTGACACCTAAGTATGAAAACAGTTTTTCTTATGTTTATTTTTATTTACATGATCAAATTACATTCCACATATTATTTTTTTTTCAAGGATTCAAGATAGAATAACTCAAAACCGCAAGCCAACTGCTCTAATTCCAAACCAAACTAAGTTTTTCTTTATTAATTTTGATCATTGAATTCGAATTCGGTTCATTGAGTCATATTTTTCCAAATTTTATTTTATTAAACAATATATTTTGACAAGCCAGGCAATTGGGTTTGAGCAAACCAAAGTTGGATTTTTTGGATTTTGCGATCAACTGATAAGTTTCGAAATTACTTTTAAAATAACTTTACTGAAAGAAAGGTAGTTTTAATATTTGAAATTTTGTTTTGTTGAAGGCGACTGCAAACGTAATCGCAAAATTAAACAGATTACTTACACAATTATTACGTTTGTTCTTTTAATTTATGCTTGCATTTTAACGTAAAAAACACAAGAAAAACATATATTTTTCAGTGGCATTGGTTTCATTTCTCGCAAAAACTGTAACAGATAGATCAATTTGTCATACAACGCATGATGAAATTTAATAAGCATAAAATACGAATATTTTTCTTAACATAGTTGGTGTATTGCATTTGTTAATTTCTTCGTTATACTGTATGTATTTATGTATGTCTTTTCAAAAGTAGCCTTTTACATTTTTGTTTTTATCACTTATCTTAAAAAAAAAAACTAAAGTCTTAACAGTTATTACTGTAATAAGGAAATACTAAAGAATGGAAGCTGCGCTAATACCGTTCAAAAGGAATGGAATGGATCTTATGTGCTTAAACTAAAATACTTTTAATTTTTTAAATAAAATGAAGTTTTGATGAAATACATTTCTTTTTTGCTTAAATTTACATTACGTTGTTGTGATACTGATATTTTTAATACGTAAACTCAACTGTTTTTGAACTTATCAACTATGTTTCAATATTTGTTCTACAAAATTTTTTTTAACGATTCATCTCATCATCATTGCTCAAACTTAACGCGAAAAGGCACTTAAGAAATGGGCACCACCCATATCAAATTGTTGCTCACTGGCACCGCTACCATTAAAATCGGCAACATAGCCACTTTCATCGACGGATGAGGTGTTGCTAGCGCTACCTACACCGGTAATGCCGACACCGTTCGCTTTCAATTGTTCCATGTCCAACATAGGTGGTTTGTCTCCTGGCTTCCAGCGTCTGTGTATGCCCATTGATTTTAATTTCTGACACACCGATGATGGTGAGATGGGGTAACCTTTTTCTGCTAGACGTGCCGATACTTTCCAATATTGTATGTTGCTATCTTCTTTAATCATTTCGAGAATTTCTCGCGTTATTTCCTTATCACGCATTTCACGTTCAGCTGCTTTAAGGCGTCGACGTGGATTAACTATTTTCGGTGCATTACTGGTTATTGGTAAAGTTGTTGGTAATGATGACGAAGCTCTTGATGATGTGGGACGATGTTCCAAATGCTGTTGTTGTTGTTGTTGCGCTGCATGTGCTGCTGCTGATAAATGTCGTATAACAGTTTGTGGAAACTGTATGGAATGTTGTGGCGTCGATTGTTTTTGTTGTTGAGGCTGTGGTGCTGGGGATGGGGATGGTGGTGATGTTGTCAGTGGTGTACGTTGTTGCGTTTGTTGTATATCTGGCTGCTGTTGTTGTGTGGCGGATAGACGAAATTCACGTTTACTACGATATGATAGTGGTATTCCCTTTACAATGGCATCGCGAACTTTCCAAGCAGTCATTTGTGAGACATTCAATTGGCGTGCAATTTCCATAGTTGATGAGTTCTGTGCCACTAGCATTTTGGCCATTGCATATTTTTCATCATCAATGAAAACGTTTGGTTTTCGAGGTTTTTTCAATTGTCCTGTGGTGCTGTCACTGAAGTGTTTAATTAATTTTATAATTCAATTTGGCTTTTTTTTATGGTTAAGTTACAATAAAACTTACGTTTCCAAATTTTGCATTGAGGAAATTGGTTTTATGGACAAATTTACGGGCAATTGATGGCTGTAAGTTAAATAAAATTGCTGCATTAATATAAATGTTTGGAGTAGGCGAAATAGTCAAAAATTTAAACCGATTTATTCTTTTAAGATACTCCGTCCATTTTTTATTTACTTCAACTAAAACTTGGTTTTATAATGGTTTAATGTTTGGTGAACACAAATTCCCTGCAGATTTTTTCATTTGAAAAACGCTCGATCCAATATAGCTGGTGTTTGGTTAGAGGCATATTTTTCAAGTAAATTGACATAAACTGAAAAAATTTTGATTTTGTTTAAGCTTAGCTGAACACGATGGAGATTCAGAATATTCCTAGCATAATACGCAGCAAAGCCATGGCGTTTTGATCACAATTTGATTTTTCGGCGATTTTTCTTTGAAAAAATAGCAAAAAGTTAAAAGGCAAAATGACATAAAAACAAAATCTTCAGCGAAAGAGATATTCGATGTTCGGTGGTATTTCTAGAAGGAAAATCGACCAAAATTTTGTCGTTTTTGCAATGGGCTTTTTTGGGCGAATTTTTCTTATTGATTTTTGGATAATTTTTCCATTGATATTGATTGGAACTTTATTTTCATTTCTGTGGAACTTTTTTTTTTTTGTTTTAGGCTCAAGATTTTGCCGAATTTTTATTTGTATTTAAGCCAAGTCTCTTTTTTTCAATATATTTCGTGTTGCACACTATTACTAAACAATGTTTTTAATTCTTTTAATATAATATATATGAACTTAGTAACAAAGGTGGACATCTGCATTTCGTTTCATCAAAAAACAACCTTCTCTCCATTTTCAGAAATCAGGAGCAGATATCTTTACTAACTATTTAACCCACTCTATATACTTACATAGCAGCAGCTACCGCAGCTGGGAAACCATTTAACATTGGTTGAATATTATTCTTGAAACTGAGTTCTTGTGAACGCTCCTGTTGGTCATTAGCGAATTGCTTGTAGTTTGTATCATCTTGACCATTAACATCACTGTCGTCACCATCGCTAAACTCGGGAATATGCTCAGAACGTACTCTAGTATGTCGCTGCTGCATAAATTGCTGATGCTGCCTCTCGCTATTAATAGATTTTTTAGAGTCCTGTACAATGATATCGCCCCCATCGGTATTGTGGTCAATATTGTGATGATCGTTGTCATCATCTTGACTATCATCATCATCATCATTTGCAGCAACCCTATTATCTTGTCCATTATTTTCTGTAGAGTTTCTTCCACGTGCAGTATGTGTAGAATTGCGTATGCTATTCAGTTTTTCATCGTCTTCATCCAATTCACTATCCATTTGTTCAGATTTTATAACAGTCTCATTATTTTGCAATTGCTGCTGCTCTTGTACTTCTTGCTCTGCTAACATTAATTTATGCTGTTGTGGCCTTTGTAATTCGGGTGTGTCCATGGGCTCTTCATTAGTTGGATCGATAACACGTTCATGTAAGCTGACACCATTTACAAGACTTTTACGCAAACGCCAAGCAAATGTACGCGATATATTCAATTCATTAGCGATCACTGTTGTAGTGGCTTCGCGCAATATCAATTGTTTAGCTAAAGCTATCTTTTTTGCATCCAACTTTATGCGAGTGCGTCCTTTGCGTTTATTGTTGGCCATTGCAAGTCTGAAATATTGAAGAGAAAAAAATTATAAGATTTTTTATGAATATATACTTATGCTTGAATTTGATCAACTCAATTCAATCATCTAGTTATGCTCCAACGTCGGATGTTTTGAGAGGAAAGCATGCCGCATCTGCATTAGATGTCACTTAGAGGTGGGAGAAGAAAGTTAAGTCCTTCGACTCGAGCTCATAGGCAATTTCGACCAGCACAATTTGTGCTTAAACGGCAAGGCGCCACCAAGCTCAAATATCTTTTTGAGGCATCTTTAACATGGGCCAAGAATTTTAATGTTATAAATTATGACCAAAAAAGTCAACAAAAATAGTTTATACGATAAAAAACCTTTGGTTTATAAGAGTGTCAAGGTTAATCATCTGGTATGAATGTAGCAAAGATAATGTAATCAAATTTGTAGTCAAAGAAATCATAAGACTTTAAAGCTATCCCGTTTTAGGGAAGTAGCGAAAACGAGCCGTCTACTTCTAATCTCTCAAAGAAATCGTGACAGACGAAGTTACAGTAAAATCCTTTGGTGATGGAGTGAAGGACTCATTAAAAGTGGCTGGTATTGACGATGACAACGGTAGGAGTGTTTCCCCAGTGTCCGATGCCCTTGCTTGATAAGAAGTTTAAGGAGATATTTCTGTCATGACCAAGTGATGCTTGTGATTTTGTTGGTTCTGTGGCTCAACTCAGCAGGCTTTGGGAAAACTTGAAGCTAAGAAAATCCTAAAATTCATTTATTTTCAAAACTTGCTTTTATAAACTGAGAAAATCATAGGGATTGAGCAAAGTTTTATAATTAAGCTTGTCAAAAAGCAGCTAGTTCGTTCAGTATTTTCAGTCAGAATCCCTACTTCGTACAAACTAATCGTAAGCAAGCTCAATTGTACTTTAAGCGATTCTTAGGAACGCCTTGATGTATCCTTGCATCACGGTAATTTCAAAGCTTATGTAACGTAAATTGTAAATTTCCATGAGCTCATAAAACCTTAACCCGTTTCTTCTACCAAGCCTATGCAATGTAAATTTTGGTTGAAGTTAGCAAGGAAAATAAAATATTTATGCTTTTTCATGGTGTCAGTACCAACAAATGCCGGCAAAGCTTTGTACTCCTCTGCTGAAACATGCGGCAGGGATTTTATGTTATTGATAGACGCAATAAATGTCGCAAGCAATGGGGTAGTACTGAAACAAATGCGCGAACAAACTTTCCCTACAAGATACAGATCAGAAGACTTAGCATCTCTTTAGCTACTAACTCTGAAAACCATTTTAAATATCTGACATAGTTTGGTCAACCTCAAATAGTAGGTCCAACGAAATAGGAACCGCTTTTTATATTGTGTATATGTGTAGTTAGAACTACATTACTCACTTTCTATTATGCAAGTAAATTGCATTTTCTGGCTTCCGAATTCCAATACGTTTAGGGAAATTATTATATTGCACAATATTTTGTTTAAATAGCTGCTGTAAAGGCCTGAAATCATGAAATATAAAGATAAATCAAAAATGTTGATATCAAAAAATGTTCACTCTCTTTTCTTGCTTACATTTTTGCAGCACGTGATGGGCAACCGGTGCGTTTGTGCCAGCCAAGATGATGCCCAGTGGGAAAAAGCACATGGCAATCCGAGCATTGCATTGGACGGCTATAAAAGAACACAGAATTAAATAAAATAAATAAAAATAAAATTTCGCGCATATTACGTTTGATTTCTACGCTTCTTAACACAACGTCCACGACGCACGTGCTTCTCTAAGAAACGCTTATAAAAATATGTCTTCTTGCAATTGGAGCATTCATACACTGGTCCGGATGTACCGTGCACGCTTTGCATGTGATGTTTCAGTATTTGCTTCATATCGAATATCTGATAGCAAATAGTGCATTGATAGCCACGCATTTGACCGCCACTATTGCCCATAACATTTGCTTCCATTGCATTTGTGCTTGCATCATCGGCTGGTGTTAACAGTTCTATTTCGGGTATTAGTGGCAATGGTTCATCATCATCACCAATTGCATCGCTACCGCTACCGGCACTATGGCTACCACTAATTTTACTCAAATGTTGTTGCATATATTCATGCATTAAACGTATAGAGTTAAAATCAAATGTTGGTGTTGGCTTTCCTGCATTTTCTGACTTAATTTCTCCATCATCTTCGTCGTCATCATCATCATCGTCATCATTGTCACTATCATTATTGGAATATCGTTCGATTGAATTATGAATTGGTGCTGCAGGATGATGAGGTTGAGGCTCGCTTTGTGAGACTTCTTCTTCTGACAAGGTTATAACATCATTAATGCCACCAAGTTGTGCTGTTGATGCTGATTTACCTTCGATTTTACGTATTAACAATTGTTGACGAAAGAAATTGTCAGCATCTTCACACTTTTTCTTAAAGAGACATGCTGAAATTGCATTCTTAGCGCACGTAATACACACTTGTTGTGGTAAAGTGTCGTCCTTTTCGATCTGAAAATGAAAAATTTCACATTTTTAGGGATTTAAGTAATTTAAAAGTGATTTCTAAATTATGTGGCTAAAATAATACAAGTAACAAAATAATACAAGTTACAAAATAGTACAATTTACAGAACTATTTTGGGAAAAAAATTATCATTTAGTATGTAAACTTTACAAATGTTCTTCAATCTAAGCTTATTGGTCTACAAAAACACTAAGGGTATTCCTATAAACACGAAAACTCGAAAAGCGCGAAAACTCGAAAGTATTCGAGCTTGCTTTCGAGAACATCACTATCAATGCAAACGCGTAAATGATTGAGCAATGGCAATTTGACAGTTCGATCAGTGCTGCCGTGCTGCAGAGTTTTAGTCAAAACGTCCACTATTTTAGTTATGACTGATTTTGTTGAAAAATAATTAAATTTTTCATCAAATTCTGTGTCAAATAAAATAGAATCCTTAAAATGCCGCATAATAGTGAAAAAATAAATTGATTCAATTTATTGAAGAAAATACTATAAACAATTTGCTTATGCCGTTTCGCCAAACGGCAACACTGATTCACTTTCCGACTTTTCGAGGCTAATTGCTCAACTAATTTGCCTCGAAAGTTTTCGAGGGTTGAGCAAACTTGTCTTCATACAAATTATTTTCGAGGCTCGAAAATGTGCTCAGTTTTCGCAGTTTTCGAGGCTTTTTTAATTTTTCAGGAATGCCCTCACTACAATTGTCGTAATTAGTGGAAACAAAAATTACACTACTCTACAAAAAAGAAAAAAATATATATTTTTGCAGAGTTCTAAGTTCACTTTTTTAAGTGATTAGTACCACTGATTCCGAAAAAGACTCAACAAAATGAATTTTTTTTTTATTTCCTTTGAATCATTTTAATTTAAGCCGTTAAAACATTTATTATGTGTGAGAACATCTTATTATGTATGAGAAAACACCTGCATATACTGGAGTAAATTGGCAGTTTTTGTAACACATGAAATATGAAACACTTGCAACGCGAAACACTTCACATTATCCTTTACAAAGGTTCATTATTCCAAAACAATTGAACCGATTTTTGTAATAGCGTCACAAAACATGTACTATTTGCGCACCATTTTAATATACCCATTTAGTTATTTCATGATCCTCTTTTTTTTTAGGTTTCTTCCAGAGTACTCCGGAGTTATATATATCAATATATATATAATTTGTGTTGGCGAAACAGAGTTCAAAATGCCAGGTTATCCCTCCATAAAGAGTATATGTCTTCTTGTTATAGCGTTAGTTGATTTTGATCATGCAAAAATTATTTATGTTATCTTAGTAAAACGATAGTTAAAAATAAAAACAAAACAAAAAAATACAATGTAGAGATAGATCCTCTAAGGATAAGGCCGACGATTATAAAAATTATAGAAGGTATGAAGATTCTATTTTGATTTTGATGTATTTTTTTTTTGTTTTTTAAGTAGATTTTAAAAACAAAAATAAAAATATTGAAATTTCGTCGATTGACAGTTCATTTTAACAGCCTTTGCACTCATATCCTACCGAAAGTAAAGCAAAAGAACGCATCATAAAAAACACTGTCGATTGGAAAAGGTTCTTATGAAACTTGGCAAGCAATTTCAGAATCTTGCAATTCTAATTAGAAATGATCGCAGAAATTGAGAATTTAGATATATTCAACTTAAGTTAGGTGATTTTATCTGTTAAGACCTTAAGTTACTCATATCTTAAATATAAAAAGAGCATCAACTACTCGCTGTTTGCAAAAGTTAGGGCCATAAAGTTTTCTCAATGTTAAATTTACTGATAAAGTCAGATTATTATTTTGAGAATCAGTTTTAAATTGTTATCAATAACACCTAGACACATCTACAAAATCAATCGCCTATCTTATTTAGAGGAACTAAAAATCATTACTTTTGTTTTTGAGGCATTGATGTGCAAATATTCTGTGGCTCACGTTATTTCCATATATAAATGGGGGTACATTTGGTTAGCTAGTGTTCAAGGGCTGGAGGAGAATTTTTTGACATATTTCACCCAATTTATCTCAAAAACCAGACTGATAGGAATGCCAGAATCGAATTCAACATTAATAATTATATTGGAAATGATAGTTGCATTTGACTCTAAGCCTTACAAAAAAAAAAAAACTGAGAGTCCAAGCACTCGCGGCGTGATTTCTGAATTTAACTTTAGTTATTTAGTATAGAAAATTTTAAGAAATTAGAAAGTCGAACAAGTCGAATAAGTTTGATAAAGTATAATAATATTTAGAAGTCGAAAAATGTTTAAAAGTCGAATAAAAGTTGGAAAACGCTAAAAAGTCTAAGTTTGAAATGTAATAATAATTAACTCCAGTATCGATTTTCTTCCATACTCGCCAGGGCGAAAAAAAAAAAGTGGCCAAGGATTTTTTTTATTTTTGGTCTCAAGGAAGTCTTGAGGTACCCCTTGAGTCAAGAAAATGTTCTATTTAAATTTGCAACATGAATTGCGAGGAAATGAAAAATTATGAAATTGACTTTCATCCTTTTGCATTGAGAAAATAATTGCTTAAATCAAAGTTTTCAACATAACCTTACAATTGCTATATTCACATTTTTCTTAAGTTATTTGGAACAGCTTTCAGCTTTGGGAGCATGAATGTTTTTTTAATTACCGCCTCAATGTATGTATACAGAATTTTGTTTTTTTGCTTTGCCTTTGAGAATACAACATTTTAACTATCACTGTATGATTATTCTATTATTGTTAATTTACATAAACGCTTATTTCTTTCTTCCATTATTTTGTTTTTTAATTCACGAATAAACAATAAAAGTTATTGCGAGGAGTGCCTATATAAATATGTAGTACCTAGTATAATACTTTCGAATTCAAATTTAAAAAGGTCATAAACATTTTTACATTTAAATATTAGATATGGGCGTGTACAAAATTTATTTTTATTTTTGAGTATTAAGACAAATTAGGCGTATTCTGCAATTGCATACATAATTTTTCAAAGAAGCAGATAATTTAATTTTAATAGTTACATTGTTTCGTAGCTTATAACTACGAGTACATTTTGTGCAGACCGCATAAATCTAACGCCATAACACAGATACTTGTTTTACATGTAGTAGACTGTTTGCTCCACAAACCAACAAGTATTTCATTATAAGCGTTTTTAATACAATTCATACAGATAAAAGGAATTACAATGGAAAAGAAACAACAAATTTTAACATTACGTAATTGCTATTCATTACCTAAACTCACGCTAAATATTTTTTTTTCAATTTTTTTTTTTAATTTAGATCAGCATAGCTAACAAAATAACTAACAAATAACCAACGTTTTCTTTGCTCAATAAAAAAAAATATCAAAAAATATAAAAATACATACGAGTAGATAATAAAAATTCCACTAACCGCATTAAAAACGGTAAATTTCATAAAAGAATAAAAAGCGAACAAATAGAAATAATAATAACAATAAAAATAAAAATAATAAAGAAAAATAAAGAGGAAACATGAAAAATAAAACGCATAAATTAAGCGCTTAATTGAACAAATTTCAACATTTCAAGACAGCAAAGTAAAAATACATACAAATACACGACGTTATATGTACAGGCGAAATAAATTTTTGAAATGATTTTTTGATTAAAAATAATAAAATGCTCTCCACACATATGTACATACCTTTACATCGGCCAAAGTTGTAATTTTCTTCCATAGCGAATCTTCACCGAAAATTGATATCATTTGCGTACAATTGGAATTCGTAATGCAAATGCGGCATAGCTGCAGGTTATTTGCATCGACCACATCCATTTTTTACGGCATTTAAGCAGCAAAACTATTTTACGTTGCACGAACGCAGGAGGAAATCAACTAATAGAATGTGAAACGTTCGTTCGCACGTTTACTCGCGCGCGTACTCCTTTTAAGACTTCTTCTACTGATAAATCGTTAGCTATTTCAAGAAATACAAAATTCACACTATTTTTCCCATTTGAGCTTGAACAATTTTTGTTAAGTTTTTGCTACAGCGGCAGCAGCAGCAGCAGCGTCGCCAAAACTCCCAAGCCAAAAACAACGAAAAACTCCAGAGTCAAAGCCAGAGCCCAGAAGAGTCGCAGCCACAGCCAAAGCTAAAGAACCAACGAACGAACCAGAGTTCAAGACAGCTAAAAAGAAACAAACAAGTAAAATAATATCTAAATAAAACAACATAACAACAACGTCTCCATACAATATAAAACCGAAGTAAAGAAACGAAATAAATGAAATGAAAGGCATGGAACTATGAGTACAAATAAATAAGAAAATTACACAAAAAAAAAAAAATAAAAAAAAAAAAAACTTGTACGGGTGTACAACCAACAACAACAAAAATTCACACAAAAATATGATGAAAAAAAAAAAAAAAAACAAATATAAAAATTATATTTTCTTTCAAATTTCAATTATTTATACGATACGATACATAAAGTCAGATACACTGAGTTAACTTCTCATGTACAAAATGTTACAGAAGAGAGTGGCAGTAGGCAACGCAGCGCGCGAGAGAGCAACTATAATAAGAGTAACAACCACAACAACAACAACAACGACAATAACAAGAGTAATAATAATAACAAGTATAGTTATATTATGGAAACAGCAGAAAAACCACTGTATAAAAATTGAAATTGAAATAAAATATAATTCAAGAAAATCAGCACAAGTAGCGTGAAGCAAAATACGACAACGAATTATGGAAGCTAAAAGATACATACAAAGCAGGGACCGAAATTTTTTTAGAGTTGAAGTTTAGAAAACTATTGAAGAACTTGTTCTAGCAACATTATCACTTTAATTCTTACAAAAATATATGAGTCGTTCCATATGGATTGGCATAAGATTTTAATTTTTTTTTCGGACAAATTATTTTGGAATATACAAAATAATTTCAAAAGGACAATGCTTTACATTGTCTTAGAGGAAAAAACACACTTTATATCAGGAGTTTGAAAATTTCTTGGCCGATAAGCCACAGGCAAACGCGGAGTGGTTTAGATTGTCTACTTGTTTAAGTGTGTTTTGCAACAACGCGTAATATGATTTTATTTAGAAAAAATTATTTCAGAAAATTCGAAAATGAATAACGGACATCGCCAGAAGCATCTGCAGCAACAAGAGGGGGCCCGTTTTGGACTAATTTTTGGAGAAACACTTTTTTACACCAATCGCTACAGAAGTTCACAAATGCATTTTCCCAAAAAAGTGTTCAGAACACCCCTCATTTTTAAAGTTTCGTCATCGATTAGTGAACATTATTTTCATAAACATGTAATATTTTTCTCTTTTGTGATATACATATAGGTATTTTCCTTTATTAAAAAATTAAATTTTAACCTAACAAAATGCTTCTTTTAGCCCAGTATAGCGCGTCACCGAGTAAGTAATTTTTTGTTTGTTTGTTTATTATTTAATGAGCTATAAAGAAAAAATATCATCTAGTGAAAATAAATTCCTTCTACGATTTTTTCACAATGTAGGTACTTTTTTTTCAGTGCAATTTATTTTTTATTTAAAAGGTAGTTAACAAATAAATAAAATAAGAAACGTTTAGTAACTGGTATGCTGCGATACAATAAAAGAAAACTTTATGATTTAAGTCATTTTACCGTATTAGAAACAAAAAATTATAAAGTTTGTAGGAAGAAGGAAAACATTTTTTTTTTTTTGGAAACGATACAGTGAGAAACTCGAAAAAAAATTGGAAAACAACAGACAATCTAACTCACATATTCTTTAAGTTTTAAGCATACTTAAATCCTTAAAATTGAAGTTTAAAACCTTATTAAAAAAAAAAATAACCGATTTGATCCCTGTATATAATCAAGTCAATTTTTTTTTTCTCACAAGTCACTAATTTTGCCATGTAAAACTTGTCACAGTAATCGCCGTTTGGAATCTTTCGTCGTAAAAGGTTTTTTTTTTATTATTGCTGTTCGAAGCCCGTATTATATAGTAGGTCCCAGCCATTTTGTAAAATCAAAATGGACACAACAGAATGTCTATAAAATAAGAGGCTAGTGAAAGTCCCGGATGTAGCTTTTCTTAACCCTTAGCGGCACCACTTCAATTTTATAACAATCCGGCACATTGGGGTCTTTCACGACCCGACGTTGAAAAAAAAATTATAAAAAAGCGAATTTTCAATTCCAGGCTTCATAGCTGTGAACAAGTGTTGAGATGACTCTACTTTATGAAATTCAATGATTACACAGGAACACAAAAAAAAAAAGTCAAGAAGTTGGAACATGAGGTATCATACGGTATGTATTTCTTATTTATATTACGTATTTAGGTGTGCTATAATACTATCTTACAATAAAAATTAATTTTAGGTACCCACTTTTCCCCCATATACCCCCAAAGGGGGTTAAAAATCTGTTTTTTGTAAAATTTCAAAATGAATGCGTATTCCTATGTATTTTGGTAGACTAAAGCTGTTAATATAGATAACAACTGATTTCAACCACTTGGTCCCACCCAAAACCACCCAGTACCCTATTACACCCCCAAAAGTCAAAAAATTTTTTCCTATAAAAATTCAAAATTGATGCTTATCCGCAGGTATTTTGGTGCACTAAAACTCATAATCTAGAAAAAAAATTTTGACTTTTGGGGGTGTAATGGGTGGTTTTGGGTGGGACCAAGTGGTTGAAATCAGTTTTTATCTATATTAACAGCTTTAGTCTACCAAAATACATAGGAATACGCATTCATTTTGAAATTTTACAAAAAACAGATTTTTAACCCCCTTTGGGGGTATATGGGGGAAAAGTGGGTACCTAAAATTAATTTTTATTATAAGATAGTATTATAGCACACCTAAATACGTAATATAAATAAGGTCCACATTCTGGATTTTGGTTAATTTTTTTTTTAAGGACTTTTTTTTAACGTATTTGCAGGTGTAATTTTGAGGTTATGTCGAAATCTGAGGGTGATGGAAAAATTATGACCTCGGATTCGTGTTTAGGAGGCCAAAATATATACCGTATGATACCTCACGTTCCAACTTCTTGACCTTTTTTTTTTTGTGGTCCTGTGTTATTAGGGGTATTTTTCAAAAAATGTTTGTGCTACATGAGGCTAAACTTGAGTATTTATTAGCTCGAAAAATTAATTTTAAAATTTCCGTGGGGTCGTTCACCCATGGTGCCGCTAAGGGTTAAAGTTGGCAGAAATAATCGAAATTCTTAAAAACCTTAACAACTGAGGAAATAGCAAAACAAAACAACGCATGTCCATGGACGGTCGTTTTGAGTTTTTTTATGAAATCGTGTTCATTACTCTAAACTTCAAGTAATTTCAATCTCAGATACTTAAAACGGCACTAGATGTCATACTTGTTTGATACCAAAATGAAGGTTGAATTAACATATGTCAAATTAAAAACTTGGAAGCGATGTCCATTTTCAGCAACATTAATTTTAAAATCCATTTACAAACTTTTGTTCTTTAAACTATTTTTTTTATCTCTAGATATTAATCGGAACTTTGCCAAATTTTAATTGGTAATAGTACAAAAATTAAAGAACTTATCACAGTTGGAACGGTTCCGTGGAATCACCTTATTATAAATTTTCAAATTTTTTAAATGGTTCTTTAATTAAGTTGCTTAATGTAATTTTTTTTTTTTTTTCTTTTTTAATCAAATAACATTATCACAAATTTTCTTCAAAATCTTCAATTACATTTTCAGTATGACCCCTGAAAAATACACAATTTAAAGAAACAACGATAACGACAACGACGCTCGCTCAATTTAAATAGCAGCACGATATCGAAGACGACAGAGAGGCACAATACCAAACATATTAATATTTTATGTTATTTAAGTACTTGAATTGGAACTACTAAAGAATTGCCTTTCACGTCGCATGCCAACCACCTCAACCCACCATACAAAAAACTTTATACTCGCTCCCAGCAACGTCTTGTGCACGTTCTTTTTCCAAGCGAACTCAGCAACGACGACGAGGGTAGAGAGTAAAAGCAAATTGGAGCCCAAAATTAAAACAAAATCAACTCTTCTCCGAACTATAAAAATAACTACTCGTATGGTACATAGTTTGGTAAGTTTTCTTAAGCCAAAATAAAAAAAATGAGTAAAGCTGCTATACGCTCTCGCTGCTATGCTCTACTCTGCTCTGCTTTGATTATCATAGAGCGAAAAACTACTAAGGAATTTTTAACGTTTACACAAAGGTAAACGTCGTTACACCGCTGTGGTGCGGTGACTGCCTTCCTGCCTGCCTGCCTGCTTGCTTGTTTGCTGGTTTGCGTTAGACCTATTCGCCACTTGGATACAAAATAGCGAATGAAACGTAAAATGAAATACAAATGAATGAAATACAAATATTTTCATTTCATTTCATATGCATTTTTCTTTACTTTTTCCACAATGTTTGAAATCGAGTTATTGAGTTCAGCAGTAAGTTGAATTGAGCCTGTTTTCTTGCATTTTATAGCTGCAGTACTGCGTGCCAGTAAGTAGTTACAGGCGAAGTCAGGCTTTGCGTATTAGCAGCGCAGCAGCTCTTCTTCAGTTTAAGCTTCAACCGTGCCTGTGACTTCTTCTTTTATTTGCTATGCCTATTTTGTGCCGTATTCTTGGAGTTCTTTTTCTATTTTTTTTTTAAATGCAATTGAATTTTTCTCTACGACCAATATACAAATAATAAAATCTAAAGCGAAAATATTAGGCAATAAGAAATTTGTAAATTAGACGAGTATCGATAGTATAAAAATGTACATATTGTATATGTAACTGGCAAGTTCTTTTTTACAAAGCTTTATGGCTTTTAGATAAGGTATTTGGATATAGTAAATTTTCGATTAAAAGATTATGAATTCTTACTAGGGTTACCAGAGGACCTGCCTACAAAAGAAATTAGTACACCTGACAAATTTAAAATTTTTTTCCTAAAAAAAAAAGAAAAAAAAAGGTCCTCACCTCTGGTCCTACAAAACCCTAGAAAAATTTATATATATTTTGCATTAAATTACAAAATCACCTGCACATGCTCTCTAATTTATACAAAAAGAAAATGATCCGCAAAATTTACATACATAAGTGCCAGTACTGACAAGGCTCGTACCAACCCGACTTTGCGTGGGGGGGTCAAAGAAATTTTACTATATTTCTCTTCGTCTTCTTTGAAAATTTTTCTTTTTCTCAATCAACTACTCAGCAGTCGGCAAATAAATATATACTATCCCGGTTTTGTCGATTGGAACGTATTCTTATTTCGTATTCAAAGAGCTAAACCAACGATTCGGAGAAAAGGCGATTTAAGCTTATGATGTGCATTGGGATATTTAATAATGACGTAAACCATTTTGTATTTTATTAAGATTTTCTATATTATTTAGTTAAATTCATAGACTAGAGATCTGTTGAAGAAATTAAAGCCCACAGAATCAGCTCACGCCTCAAATTGTCCAATTCAGAATAGGCGCCAGTTAAAAATTGCTGAAGAAATCTGTTGTTGAAGAAACAATGGGTGAACGAAGCGAATCGGCCATCATGATGTAATCAACATTCTACGAAACTATCGATATCGCATTAGTTAAAATGACTAATCGTTTTGTTAGAACAAAAGCTATCTCACAGCTATCGGTACAGCTGATGAAATGGATTTGGAAAAGCTGCGGCCATTAGCGTTGTTATTTTTATAAATATCTTGACATTTTTATAAATACAGTGAAATTCCCCATTACAGACAGCCCCCATAACCGGACAGCTCCCATAACCGGACATATTTCAGCGACACTCACTAACTTTTCCATACAAAATTAATTCCGATAGCCGGACGCTCTAATAACCGGACAAAAATACTGCGACGGTGGGTGTCCGGTTATGGGGAATTTCACTGTATCTTGATATTTTTATGAATATCTTGTTATTTTTATGAATATCAACTGATTCAACTCGGGTTTCGGCATTGCAATGCATATAGCTCCAAAATGGCTGGGCGGACCACTATCAAACTTGGCACGAAGTATAATGCACAAAAAAAATTTTTCGTTAGGCGAACGTTGCAAAAAACGATAAAGAAAAATATTTCTCATTTTTTTCAGTGTATTTTTTTTTTCTTTTAAAATCCAATTATGAGGTTAAAAAGGCCAATAAATGAAGTATTAAATCCAGTAGTTGTAGCTGAATAATGGCATTTGAAGTAGAACATACATTACGATTTCTTAAATTTTCAAAGACCCATATTTTGTAAGCCAGTGTTGCCATTCTAAAAATATTTTGTTTCTGTGTCGAGGTCATGTACAGGTGTAACATATTCAAATATATCTGAAATTGGAAACATGACCCCATTTCCCCTGTCCGCTTCGCGTGAAATGCCCGATAAACTATAAAAATAAGTTTCTTAATTGCAATTGTTTACGACGTTTTCTTAAGAGACTCGTAGGGGGGAAAAGCCTACTACCTACCCCCACTTTCTCCTAGGCTGGTACGGGCCTGGTACTGGCACATGCCGGCCAAATCGCAAACGATGGAAGTCAAGCTTACATATATAAATGCACCGTAATCGCCAACTTTTCTCACAGGTTCTTGAGTGTGAACGCGCATTATCTCTGTTCTAGTGACTCTGATTGGCCATTACAGTCGAAGTGTTAAAAAACATAAATATAAAAAAAAGTTACGAAGAAAAGTTCAAAAGTAGTACATTTCATCAAAAAGTTGAAGGAGGGCGATGAAACGAGGAAAAATACCCCTTACCTGCCCTCTTTCAGAGTACTTATTTCTGAACTTAAGCATTTCCTCTCACATAAAATTTTTGTAAAGCGTTGCAAAATGTGCAGAAAAAAAAATATTTTTGCCTTCAAATATTTCAATAGAAAAAAATTAACAAAAAAAAAATTGTGAAATCTTAACGCTGAAACTTTTGATTTTAATTAATTAATTAATAATAGAGTTTAGCTACTACAGCTATTAACCATACTTTCTCACAAAATATATTTAAAGGAAGGAAAGCCGAGGATATTCATTTCTTTTTTTTTACTGTCAAAATTTGCAAATTAACCACTTTTACTATTTTTCACTCTAATATTTGAAAAATCCGTGAAATTTATATAAAAGCGATTGAAGAAAAATACATTGGTTTTTATTAAGTGGAACAATAAGGGTATTCCTCTAAACGCGAAAACTCGAAAAGCATGTCAGTTTCGAAAGTTTTCGAGCTTGTTTAAGGGAACACCCAAATCTATGCAAACGAATGAGAAATGTAAGTTTGACAGTGTTGCCACTGGCATGAAAAAAATGTGTAACACCAAAAAGAAAAAAACGTGTCAAAATAGGAAGAGTTAAAATAATACCAAATAGGAAACAAATTATAAACCGTTGTTAGATTTATGTTCAAATTTTTAAAGAAATATCAAATTGGCAGTAAATTATTGTGACAAACAACAACACTGATTAACTTTCCGACATTTCGAGGCTGCTTTCGCATCAAATTTGCCTCTAAATTTTTCGAGGGTTGAGTAAACTCTTCTTCATACAAATTTTTTCCGATGCTCGAAAATGTACTCTACACTATACTTTAGAGGAATACCTTCAATGTAATTCTCATCGATATGCTACATTGGTGCATTTTTGTCTCAACCAATTTAACCAGAGACTTTTATCAAACAGTTGCAAATAATAAATTTTCCATAAAATATTTTTGGTGTTCAAAGTTCAACTTTAAGCCCACTGTAGTACTAAACCCAAAGAAAATTTAGAACTTTTAGTTTTTTTTTTTTTGCCCTAAGTATTATCTGACGATTGCCGTAAGACATTTTTAGATCACTAGCAATTCAATGTTTTTTTGTATTTATGGCCTCGATCTCCCACTATGAGACAATGAATTTGTCTAAAATTAAGTTCAGATGCCACTCAAAATTTCATTCAAAAACCGTGTGTGATTTGAAAGAGGGAAACGGTGTCTAATGTTTCCGTGTAATGAATTTTTGAGATTATAAAGTTTCGTAAATTTATCGTCTTATCGTTAATTTTCAATCTCTAAATACTTTACAACTGTTAATCGACTGAAACAGCTTATTGAAGAAAATTTCGTGTGAGGTTTAATCTTTTCGCCGAAAAAACATTCTCCAGGCAGTTGCAAAATCTTTATAAAATAGTTTTTTTTTTCACATTCTTTGAATGAATAGTCTGATAAATTATGCTGGCTGATAAAAACTGATTATTTGGCATTGAATAAATTTTATAAAAAATAAAATAAAAATAGTTATATAAAACAATTAATGGTGTGAGTATAACTTTGTATAACACAACTAATTTTTAAATTTCAATAGCAAAGCATTTTATCAGGCACTTCAGATAATTAAAAAAAAATTACATTTGGCATTAAGCGTGTTTCTTAGTTTTATCTCTTATCAAAATAAAACATATCTTAACATTTATTTTTAATACGGAAATATATGATGGTTAATTAAACAATATTGTATTGTATTGCGTATGTATACAAAGTTTTTCAACCACAAATTTAAGTATAAGTATATTAAAGTCATTGTGTGTGTATACATACATATGTATGTTGTATAAAGACCTGGAAACTACTGAGCCCACTGATCTAAAATTTAGAGGCTATATTAGCTTTGATATCGGAAAGGTTTGGAAGATAGTTTGAACTTTTTTGGACAACGTTGTGTGCCACCTTCCATATAACAAAAAAAACTTTAAACGCTACATCTTTGCAGTACATTTAGTTAGTAGAAAAAAGCATTAAAATCACGTTAGGAATGTTCTATCGAAGTGGAGGTCTAGAAAAATTCAAATGTATCAGCTCCATAAAAAAAGTACTAGCCTAGAGCAGTGTCGTAAAGTAGTTGTAAATCCCTAAAATCTGCGAAATGTGGTTCATAGGGGCTGAGTATAACGAAAGAGTGACACGTAAAAACCCTTTGTCGTTAAGAGAAACGCTAAAAAGCAATTGGAGTTCACAAAACCACGTCCATCTGATCCGATAAATATTTAAACTAGTAATGGAGTATAATTAAATACCCTACACATATGTATATTAACAGTAAAATTGCGCGTAAGTCTTAAATTTTTATTAAAAAGGCATATCTTGCACCACGATACGTGCTGGTTGGTTTCACTAAATGTACCCGCATTGAATTTGTCAACCTTTACTCAAATAAATCTCATTTTGAAGCTTATGCCCTTATGGTAGGTGCCACGTCCTCTTGTTAAAATGCGTGAATGGGTTTTTTTCTGATGTTGGACCGAGCAATATCTTATATTTGTATACAATTTAGTTTGATAACTTTTTGGTGCAACGTTTTTAATTATTTTTTGTATTTTTTTATGTATCAATTTAATTTTTCATAACCTTTTTTACTTTCAGTGTATTTTATATTTGTTTGTACATATCGTTACCTTAATATAGAAAGGCCCTATCTAACATTTTTATTATTTTACAGGAGAACGAAAAAACTTAATAAAAATTAAAGTTTTTGTGAGTAATGCCTTTTTTTATTTGCTTGTATTTGATTTATTTTCAATCGTAGCTCACACATTTTTTTGTCAATGGTGTATTAGTGGGTGACCTACCGAAATCTATAAAAATCTCGGTTTTGAAAAAAAATGTTAGTTAGGGCCTTTCTATATTAAGGTAACGATATGTATGTATATCAAGGTGGTCCTTAGAAAATAAAAAAAAATACGCCCCCTCAATTTTGGTCAAAGCCAAATATATAAAAAATAAATGTCTATTGGATCTAGTTTTCGAGATATGGCCATGGAAAGTTGCAGATATAGGGTGTTATTTTGAAATTTTTGGAGATGGATTTTATTTATTTTTTTTTTTTTTTATATTTTAGCTTGAGAAATAAAAATAATTGTCCCAGCATTTGAGCTTCCTAGCTCAAACCTGTAAACGGCGCGGACAGAGTTTATGTCCGATTTCGTTACAATTTAACGAAAAAACCGACTTACTAAAACGAAGAAAAAGTCTGTGTTTTAGGTATTTAAGTTGTATAGGAGATGCCACTCACTGTTGTCAAACCACGCTTACATTTTTCGTGTAGCTAAAAATGCGGACAAAATACACCCGAAGGTGGTTTTTTTATTTTTTTAAATTTGCGATCCTATATTCCTTATATTCTATTATAAAATCGGGTTTGAAG
The DNA here is from genome assembly GCA_949775025.1 of Tricholauxania praeusta. NCBI lineage: Eukaryota > Metazoa > Arthropoda > Insecta > Diptera > Lauxaniidae > Tricholauxania > Tricholauxania praeusta. Next base: position 139,813,829 of record OX459028.1, on the reverse strand, counting down.
AAAATTCTCTCAAAATTTCAGATTTATAGATCAAACATTCGAACGGCGCGCATCCGCTACCTTACCGAGTCTCTTGAAAGATAACAAAGAGGGAAAAATGTCTTTATATTTCATACACCAAATGACCCCTATAAAGAATTTAGAACAAGCGATACATGATTTTACAGGGACAGAATTAAGCTTTCTTAACATCATAAAAAAGAAGAGGTAACAAATTTTTGAAAAAAAACGGGTTTCAAGAAAATTGATCAAAATTCATATCTCAAAACTAAAGGCTAAATTTGAACGACTTATTAGTCATTATTGTAGCTCATTAAATTATCTTTCTCATGATACCCATATTTTGGATATTAGTCCAGAGGTTCCCAACTTACATAGACTTTTTTGAAAAGTTATATTCACAATGTCCGATGGCTATTTCCCCGAAACTAGATCGAACCGACACTTTTTGATTATATATTTATACTTAGAATTAAGAAGCACACAAGAAAAGTTTAGTTTGATAAAAATTGGCCAGTGGGAGCTTAAGTAAACTCAAGCCGAAAGCAATGGCAGCGAAGTAGCTTAAAAAATTTCGAATATTTATTTTTCTATCTGTAATTAAAACGAAATTCGAGATATGAATCAAATAAACAAGAAAAATGTACATAGAATTCTTAATGTTATTTCTTAACTTGAAAAAATCCGAAACAAAAGAGCGTACGAAAATAAGCAATATTAAGAATTCACTGATTTTTATTGTTCCTACACAAAACTTTTCAGCTCGTAATTTCAATTATTGTTGTTGGTGCTGTTCAGCATAAAATTAAATGAATTAAATAAAGTTTTAACACACTTGCGACACACATTATAACGCAAACGAAAAACTTACATACATTTTACGATGCAGCTACCGTACTGTTGTGATGTTTCTCCCTAATTTATTGCAATTTTCATTATGGAATTCGTCGACTGCTTAGAAAATTTACCATTTTATCTTTATAAAACATTGAGAATCAATTTCTTGTTACTTTTCTCTCATTCTTAGCAATAATAATACATTATTTAGCAATTGTAATTTCTTTAAAAATTAAATAAAATAAATGATGTGCGCGGAAAGATAATTTTGACACCGACTGATTAGGCCCGTTCAGCCAGCACAAACGCTTTGATGAATTACATCGCTTATATTACAAACACAATTGCGAATGATGACGGGAAATCAACTCACTTGATCACATTATAAAAGACAACAAATATTACAGCGCGCGCTTTTAGCAATGAGTATGTAATTTAGAAATGTCGGTGCCTTAGTCGGCGTTTACACGAGGAAAGTCTGAGAGACAAATTCTTGTCCATTTTCTTTTGTGATTTTCGTTTCGCGTTTGCAACATATGACAAATTTTTTACCTCGCCCCTTTCGCTTTTCCCCTCTTGCCAACAAACAAGGAAACTTTGCGGCAAGACTTTCCTCGTGTAAACGATGACTTAATGTCTAAACAGAATTGGGACGTGCGATATCGTCCAGATTTTTCCTATACGTTTATACGTTACGTAATTTTGACACAAACTATAACCCTAAAAATAAAGAAAAAGAATTGTGGCTATTTTACTACTATGATCAGAACTAGGTACTACCACACTAGTCGTCACCCGTAGCTGCTCTTCAATGCATATGTAGTTGTTTTTTAAGGTTAGTGCGACAGCAGCCTCGCTTCGATCGCTTTTGAAATCAAACTGAATTGAGTCTTACGTGATATGGGATAAGAGAAGATCAAGAAAGATAACATGAAAACACAGCATTAATTGTGATAGGCGCTTACCGCTGGCAGTTTTTCAGTCATTCGTCGTTATAGTGCTTAAGCTTTAAAGCGCTTCAAGAACTTACGCTGCTTACACGCAGCGTTGACTTGTAACACCTATGTTGCCGATTCACAAGTTCGCTGTTATTCAGGTAATTAAGCCCAATTTCCATGTGATCTTATCTTATCTTATCAAATATCAGGGAGGATATCACATGCTATAAAGATAGCAAATGTATGCTATTCACTCTCGAATTCTCCAAGCGCATCAGGTTCTGTTCGCATGCTTTTTCTATCATACAAAAATTTGATTTGATATCCCTGATATGGTATAAGATAAGATCACATGGAAATTGGGCTTTAATTATATGCAAATACGCCGACGCTGCAATGTTGTTGTTGTTGTTAAAACATACAAAAAAAATAGTTTGCCTCTAAAATTAAGAAGAAAAATTAATAATAGTAGATTTTTCATCATATTTTTCTTTGATATTTTTATTTTAAGGTTTAATTGTGTTAAATTTTAAAATTAAATGTAGTTAAATGCTATTTTGAACATTTATTTTACTCAATATTAATTTAAACATTTTTTTCATTTCAAAGGCGACGCACAAACCCTCATTCACACAACATCGAACTTGAGCATCGACGACCCACACCGACGTAGAAATACCGAACTACTACTCCGACGTATTTCGCATTCACTCAACTGAAAAACTACTCCGAAGTCATACGCCGGCGCTCAAATTCGGTGTGTGTGAATAGCGTAAGAGGCACAATAAAATCCAACGTAACGCATTTTTTTTTTTAAAACGATTTCAATAATTTCGTATGCATTTTCACGATTCTAAAAAATCAAGCCATTAAATATGCGATGGAACAATAACATAAAAATAAATAAAAATAGTGAAGTGATTTAAATTTTAGAAGAAAAACTCAAGTTTGGAGGAGAAAATGTGTTTTGTACATACGTACGGATTTGAATGTTGAAAAACAAATTTATTCTTGTACCAAAATGATATCCTTAAATGCACGAGTTGAGCGCTTCACCCGATGGTCAAAGTACATGGGAGCAATACTCAAAACCATCGAATTGTAATTTGGATTTAGTGCGTAAATTATTTGCACTATAAAACATTTTCTCTTGTAGCTAATTTGCATCTATACTGGGAGATTTCACTAGCTGTTATTCACGCCTCTGTTCTTTACTTTTCTCACATCCACCAGCGTTTTTCCGTGTGAGTGCGAAAACAAGAAGCAAACAAAAATATGACAGATGTGGTGGGCTGATATTTTCCATGAACCACAAGTCAGCAAAGAAGTCGTACGTATTGACAGTGTATTGAATACCGTTTCTAGAATTTGTTTGCATTTCACTGGTCTCCATCTTTATAATCTTCAAGGGAACTTACTCCAAATTAACAGAAAAGCGCAGCTACACGGTGAGTATCCTTTTTTCTTTTTAATTTAAAATACAATAGCATTTTATCATAAAAGAAATAAACTCAGACGCTTTTAAATGGTATGTTCAACCATCAACCAAACACATTACCAATCTTTGACAGTTCAGTTGTCAGAATATTGACCGCAAATCTTTATTGGAAGTACGTATGCGCAAACTTCCCAGTCGCTTCCAATACAGCAGTGGAAAATTTTTTCCATATTGATTAGTTATGTCGCTTTTTGTTTATTCTAAATTTACAAAAACTGTGTTAAAATTTAATAAAATTTCATAAAATGCATTAAACTCGATACCGGGCGAGTGCTCAACAATTGTGAAATTGAAGAAAAGTTTTACCACGACAGTGGTTCAATAAACGCGACCGACCACAGGCACCAACCACCACACAGATGTCCACTGGAGTGGGGGGTGGGAGTATAGATCATCATAGTAGATTGTATTTTCTAAACTCACCAACGGCTCCGCTGCCAACGCGTGATCCGTTCTTCATAAAACCAGAATATTTGAATTATGATAATCCCATGCACCATTTGTACCCGGGTAACAGGAGCCTCATAGATTACAATAATTATACGCCTACAACAGCGAACGTCGCTTTAAATTTAGAACAAAGAATAGAGAACACCGCCAGCGCAGCCGCCGCCGCAGCAGCTAGTTATCAACAACAGCAGCAGCAACAGCAACAACAACAGCAGCAGCAACAACAACAACAACCGCAGCAGCCAAGTCAACTGCAAAGTAGCGTAGGAAACAGCACCAAAACACCTAAGTCAGTACGCCGAAGAAGCAACGAATCGGCTGACGCACGTGAACGTCGTCTGGAGCGCAACGCATCAAGAATGCGTGAGAAACGCGCTAAAGAATCAGAGGAAGAGTATCGAATTCGCTTGGCCAAAAATGCTGAGGCGAATCGCATACGAAGGCAAAATGAAAATGAAGTACAAAGAACCCTAAGACTGATGAAGAATGCGGCGCGGCAACGTTTGCGAAGAGCTAGTGAAACGGTGGAAGAACGTAAGAAACGTTTGGCCAAGGCGGCCGAACGTATGCGTACGGTTCGAGCAAGTGCACCCAAGGTGAATAAGCCACCACTGCAGGACAGATTAAAGGGATATTAGGGATATTTTGTACACACACACACATGCATATACAAAAAACATATATATATATATAAACATGGCTTTAAGATAAATGTTACCCAATGGAAAGTAATCATTTGCATGATTAAAATTAAATTAAACTAAGAAACCATTTGCATATATCAGTGTTGTAAGATTGCAGATATGCTCTCCCTTAATCGCGGAATATTAAGCTATTGCTGGAATAGTAAATTGGAAATTTAATACGATATGTGCTTTCAACATCATGCGTTAGCTCTGTCAAAAATCAAAGAATTACACGACCCCCATGACTCGAACTCTTGAACACTTTTTCTATAAAAAAAATAAATATGTTTGCTAGTGTCAAATAATTGTCCAAATCATGAATTTTGCTTCAAAAAAATTATTAAAAGCTTTCAAAATTGCCCATAGTTATTGACATTATATGAAAAATGTCCAAGTCTTATTAGATTTTTTTTAAGAAAACTTGTTTAAATCGTTGAATTTAAAAAAAAAATAAACTTTTCTTGGACTTCACAGATTTTTCCAGTGCTTTCCTAAATCATTTTCGGCGATTTTTTATTTCTAAGCAATATTTATCGAATTTTGAACGAAATTGGAAACGACTTCAAAATACATTGAATATTTTCATACAAATTAGGATTCAATTTGAGTACAAGATCAGATCTAAATACATATGAAACTAAAGCTTTCAATATCCTTATGGTCATCTTGCATAAGCAAATAAAGTTTGATTTGATAAATTTGTGGAAACATCTCCGTATGAATGTTTTCCCCGACAGCTACGACATTGATAAATTCATGAAAAATGTTCACCGAAATGTCCTATTCTCATTTTATAAAAAAATCATTGCTCTTTATATCAAGTTGAGTAATTGCCGTTCCTATTAGTCGGGAGTGCTATAAATCTCAATTTGAGTTTGATCAAAAAATTTGAGCAAACTTCAACTTCGAGTCAATATAAAATATAAATGTTTATTGGGTTATTTAAGTTCAAAAATGTTAGCGTCTTTGGTGCAGTTAATTTAGATGTTGTGTAAAGATTTGACTTAAACATGTTTCTTTTATAATGTAAAATTGTAAATAAGCGCTCATTTATAAAAAAAGTTAAATATTAAACAAAAAGTTATTTCGAAGATTACTAGAGAGAACGCGTCAATTGGACAATATAGTTTAATTAAGAAGAGAGAATTTAAATTTTAATATAAATTTATTGAAACATCATTTTATTTGCCTTAGAAAAACCCTTTTAATATACTTAATCACACTTTTTTTAATTGTTTTCATCTATTACTATATAAGTATAAGTGGATATACGCACCCCATATAAGTTAAGTTAAAAAAAAAAAAATTTTAAATTTTAACATTTTTATATTAAAAATTATTCCACTTGCTATGATATTTTCTCTTATTTATTATTTTTCCCAATATTTCATTGGGTAATATTTTCTATAGCCATTAAAACATTAACACAATCACCACATTAAAAAAAAAAAATACAATAAAATCGCAAAAAAAGAAGAAAAATTACACAGTAAAAAATACACGGACTGTTGGTTGGTTATACATATTTACATTATATGAATGACGCTTCAGTTCTGGGTACTTAAAGCACCTTTTAAATTTTTAATTTAATAATTAATAATAATGCTAACAATAATAATAAAAACAACAACAAAACGATGTATCGTAATAATGTTAAGTTATTTGGAAATATTTTTATAATACAACATGCAAATGCAAATATCACAATACGAGTAAATGAAAAATATAAAATTTTCAATTATCTATATATTTCACTGGTTATGTTCTAGTCAAAATTCAATTGAAATTCAATGTATGTAATTATTTGATATAACGTACACACTATTGGAATAAAGTTGCATTCTCATTTTTAAAAATGTTCATTCTTATTTACAAATATTACGCTGAAATACGAGACAACTATAACGTTGGATGAAACATACGAACTGAATTTATCCCTTTCAATAAATTCAAAAAAAAAAAAAAAAAAAAATATTGAGAATCTGAAAATGTTAGAAAGTCTTTAACCCTTCGATTAGTCATAAGTTTGTTGTCTGACAGAGCGTATAACCTTTTTTGCAGGTGTATTTCGGTGTGTTCAGGCCTGTTCTGATTCCGTTTCGGATTTGCTTCAGAAACGGGATTGAAATTCGAAGTTTATTTCAGGATCATAAAAAAAACTTCCATAGCAAATTCCGACGATTAGATTTAGAAGAGATATTCAACTTTATACTTCAATTCCTTGTAAGAACTAATTCGGAATCAGAACAGGCCTGATTATGTGTGGAAAGTATGGTTTCAAGTATGCATATGTATTTGTAGACTTTTAATTTTATTAGATAGAAAGAAAGAACCATAGAATTAAAAGATGGATTTTGTTCCATACTAGTGAAATTTACCTTTTTTATTTCATTATTTTATAAATTCAATAGAAATATACCTGCGTATACTGTGTATTATTCAGTTTACTGCCACACATTTATTGGACATCTTTTTTGAGTGTGAGTAGCAAATGCAACCTTATCTCAGGCAATGGAAACGAGTTTTTCTGCTTTTTTTTGTCTTGTTCGACAGATGGAGCAAACATACTTACTTCGTCAACATCCAAGAATATCGGAGAAGTCGATTGTAATTCGAGATAGTGCTGTATAAACTTACATCTTTGACATGCACAAACCACGATGCTTTGGGATTGACTGCCCTTAACTACATCTGAGGTTTTACCAATTGATGCGGGATTCATTAGTTAAAAACGATGAAAGAAGCGACCGTAGAAACGTCTAGCATAAAAAACCAATGACCAGCGATTAGTACCGCGTTTGCACAAGTCATACATAGAATGAATCAGCTGTTCCACTGTGTCCACTCCTCCCTTGTAATTGTGAGGCTTACTAGCCTCGCCATCAGCGTGTTCAGTAGAAAAGAGAATAACTAGCTTCTTTTTTGGAACGTAGGAACATAATTCAATGGGCAAGAAGAGGATGTGGCGGAATAAATGTTTTGCTCTTACAAACTGATCCAACGTATGTCAGGTTCTTGGACATCAATTCACTGATTAAGTCGAGTGACGAAAAGAAGTCAGTATATATTGTTCAACCATCAAAAGCTCCACAAGACCAAACCAATGGTTCCCATTCTCTAATCCTATCTAGGCAGGGTTGCCAAGTGGCCGAGTTTAGCCCGTATGTAAAAAAAAGTTTGTGCATCTGATGCTATTTTGTAGATAGTTGCATTAAGAAAGTAATATGATCAAATAAAAATTAAAACAAATTAAATAGTCTACACCGCCTGCAGTAGGTGCCGATTAAATAGTTGTCATCCAAGTAATTAGTTGGCGAACAATTGGATCTCAGTTAAAATACGATGATGGGAATCATTCAATGTTTTCTCAATTAATAACGATCTTTTGTGTGAATGCAATAACAAATTATATTGGTCAAAATTATAAATTGTAATAGTCAATTATTTGACAACAATTTTATGATCCCTTCAAAAATTCACTGTTTAATTCTAAGTATACGCACACTCATAAGGCTCAATACTTTATAAATATTGTTTAACTATTTAATCTTAAGTCTTAGTGTTTTGGTCTGCCAATAATTACTCTAAAGCGGGATGATGTTTCTGCGAATCGTCGGATTTTTGTCGCCAGATCTGCAAAGCTATGTGTTAGCAAGCAAATATCGTCCGCGTAATCGAGGTCAGTTATATTGCCTTGTAGTCCTTCGCGTATTGCATTCTTCTTTAGTGTGTCGAAAGCATTTTCGAAATCGACAAAACAGAGGTCCAACGTTGATTTCTATTCAACTGATTGCACTGTTCGCATGGTCTATGCAGAACTTCTGTGGCCAAAAGCCAGCTTGCTCAGGTATTAGTCGTGGATTCAGTACTATTGAAAATCGTTTAGCTACTATGTGGAATATAACTTTTATTGACCACACTAAACAGTGTGATACCGCGCCAACTGCCTCGTTCTGTGACGCCTTATTGCTGCCACTTTTAGCCGTACATCGACAATCACTAGATAATGATCACTTGTCATGTTGGCTCCTCTTTTATTGCGGACATCTAAAAGTAAACCCTTCCACTTCCTTGATATGATTACCGGTTCACTGATCTAGTGAGACCCATGTCACCTTACGAATTGTCTTATAGGGAATTAGATTACCTCCAAATACTAAATTTTTAGTATGTTATGTTATTTGAGCATTGAAGTCACCCATAAGAACAAGGATTTCGCCGTGTACATGTTGCGCATGTACATGTTACTGTTTGTTTAAGTAAAATTCATGTATGAATTTATTGTTCTTAGAATTCGATTTCATATTTCGAGCCTGAACTTAAAAATTAAAGCAAACAAACAAAAGATGCTTAGGACCACTTTTCTGTGATTCAACTAGCTATCTAGTAAATAGCGTATATATCGCACACATTTAGCTAAAGAGGCACAACTCAAAATTTCCCATTTTCGAGTTTATTTGTTAAAACTGTTCATCATACACATATCTGTCAGCACAAAATAGATTAGTTCGTTTTTTGCTGTACTTTGGTGTCAAAAAACAGTTTTGTCTTTCTTCATGTTGCAATAGAAATTAGGCTACAATATGCAAAAGTGTCCTATTTTTAATGTCGGAGAGTTCAAGCTGTTGTGATTGTGACGTGGCTTCCAACCATATCCTATTAGTACCTGCATCTAAATAATTCACACTTTATTTATATAAAATAGTTCACAAGCTCAAAACAGTTTTTTGCGTTTTCTGAAAATTTGAAAATTTTGAGTTGTGCCTCTTTAGCTAAATGTGTGCGATATGTAACTTAGAGGTCTGCATGAGTACACTCGAAACGACCATCAAGCCACTCGCTACGTTGCGTGTCCATCGAGTCTTTGTGCACGAAAACCACAAATTAAATCGAAACAAATCGAAACACCAAACAGGAGAGGTGAGTGCTGCACTTGCATATAAATCGCAAATAAAATGTTCTACAAGTTCAAGCACTCGAAGTTTATTGTAATCGGATATGATGATCGATTCGAGTGCACTCATGCAGTCCTCTAATATGCATAGCTTTTGGTTTAAGAAAACTATATAAAAAAATTGTGCCGCAAAAGGGATAAAAAGTACAAGGAATGAAATGAAATTATCTCTCAGACAGATGATTTCGTTGAATTTATTTCTGAATATCTACAATATTTACCAAACGGTGCAAAGTCTTAAAGGTCCCGATATAATAGGTCGAATAGGTCCCGGATTTGAGTTCAGCAGCCAACATTCTTAAAAAGTACAATATGTTTGTCCGTGCAAATGTAATGCTCCATTATTAAGGCCATAGAAAGTGCTGAATACACTACCGTTTATTTCAATACATGTATGTACCTACATATGTATGCCTGTAATTTACACACTCCCTCCTATATACTTACATATGTGTGTGTGTACAATAAAAACGGGACATAACCGAAAAGTACTTTTGCGCGTTTCTACCAAAATTTATACATATTTCGGCTTGCTCAATGTATAAATACTAGGATACTACACAGCCCTCACCAAAGCAAGGGTGTGAAAAATAATAATTTATAACTCTACTTAGTGTGAACTTTGCCACCCTTTTTTTCACATATGTATACATGCATACATACATGTGTACACATGAGTATCAAAAATATTTAAAGAGGGGTGTGGATAAAGTCAAAGTTATACTCAAAAACAGTTAAATTATTTTAAATTGCAAGATGATGGAACTTTTTGAAATATTAGAAAAATTCTGATATATAAAATAGTTTCATCCACGACTTGTCTTTATATCGTTATCCACCTATAAGCTTACATGCATATATTCTCTACACATGAAATCAAATACAATATACGCGCAAATGAGTAGCAATCAAGTTTTTCTATCGGTTTGGGGTTGATATAGCAGTTGAATTCATATGTGGAAATACACATACCTACACTGGCGGTCATGAAAACCGCACCACAAAACTAATTTTTTATTAATTTTTGTTAAGTTAATATTACATACATATATACATACTACATATGTAGTTTAAAAACATTTCTACACACTATTTTTTTTTTTTTTTTTTGTGACTGCAATTATCTGAAAAAAAGTTAATGCTACAGAAACTGATCAGTATTTTGTAATCTTCAAAGTTGTTTCTAACAGCCCTATTCTGGCATCTTAACAAATCTCACCACATTAACAAAATATTTAATATTAACACGTTGTTCCGTATTCTGGCAAAAATTTAAAAGCTCTTTTCTATACTATTTTGTTAATGTCAGAAAGTGTCTTAACAACGAGTGATATTTCAGTATTGAGCTAAGTAAAATTATTTTTTTTATAAAATTTAAAAGACAGGACAACGTGGTTTTAAATATTTACAACCATGTCTTAAAAAAACATTTATTTTCATTGATATCAATAAAAAAAAAAATTTGGATTTACTAGTATCGAACCCACGCACGCGAGCTATGAGTTCAAAGTCCTAACTACTTCGCCACGTTGCCTTGTATATTCAAGTTTTTTATTACTCTATTTGTTATTTTATTAATTTAAATTTAAAAAGTCAAAATTTGACAAGCTTACCACTAAAGCTTTTGTGTGGGGAATTCGAAAGCTTTTATGTTGTTAATGATTTTTTAGAATACCAATATTTACATTTCATAACGTAGTAAGAAAAACATCTCTAGATAATCTGAATCTGTTGGAATTTTACTGTTTTCACTATGCAGGTTTCTTTGCAAGAGAGGCTCCAATTTTTTTTAAATTGTAAAAAGTGAGCTACCCAATCTATCGAAAATTTTGCGATCATTTTTGTGGTCACTGATAGCTGTTTATATTTTAAAAGACATCCAAAAACAAAAATAAGCAAAACTTATTTTTGTTGTCAATAAATATACATACTTGTAATAAATAGCTGATAGCTGTTTATATTTTGCATTCAATACCGCAATTATTTAAAAGACATCCAAAAACAAAAATAAGCAAAACTTACTTTTGTTGTCAATAAGTTACAATTTTTACATATAAAAACATAGTTGCCAGTGGTGTGGCTTTCATGACCATCAATGTATTATGGGGCATGCAATTTTGGTTTGGCGCAAGTTGTGAAGGCTTTGTACTAAAAATATTTGTACTAAATGCGGTAAACAAACGATAAACGTATGGCTGACGACGTAACAATTCGTTCGTCTGTCCAAAAAATCAAGGGAAGCAAGCGAAGAACAACGACACTCGACTCTCCTTCCAGTTGGATTTCTGTTGTATTTACATTTTTTTGCAAAGTGTTGTCCGCTGCTGAAGTTATCGCGTTGTATACCCACCCGCGAATTTGGTTGGCTTGAGTTTGTTTTTATTTTGAAAATAAAGAAAAAATACAAATATTTACAAATTACAAAGAGTGTAGAAAACAATCGTGTCAAAGATTGCGTGCAAAAAGAAATAAAGAAAAAAATCAAAAAAACAAAAAAGTATATGAACATTTGTGTAGTAGAAGCAACTTCGAAGCATTGGAATTTGCTCCATACTGCAGCGCAACATTTGCAAAATAGAAAACGTAAACGAAAATTTCTTGCTGTTATGTGATAACATTGAATTGGCGAAAATGCAATTTCTTTTCATAATTTCATAAAATAAAAGAAAAAAAGTTTTTCTAAAAAATACAAAAAGAAAAAAAGGGAGTGAGTCCGTTCGTTCAATCATGTGAAAAATCGATTGGAAGGATTATTGTCTGCGCTGTCACACTGCTCTAGCATTTCCAATGCAATCAATGGAAACCGTCCGCTTGGAAATGTTGGAAAATGTCAAACTTGACAAGTAACAGCAGAAATTCTTCTAAATGACATCAGTGAGGAAATTTTGTAAATATTTTTAATATTATTTTTTGCAAATACGCAAAAATTTTACAAAAATCCCTGTGAAAAAATGAAAAATAAAAACGTAAATTATTTCAAGTTAAGAAAATTATTGTAAAAGCGACGAAAGAGGCAGAACGAAAAAAGCAAAATTTCTTTTAAATGTGGTCACTAAAGAAAAATTCTTTAATAATTTGTTATTCTTGAGTGTGTCGGTTTAGAAAATAATGGAATCAGATCCCAATGGGATAAAAATAGAGCCACCACTAGAACAGCAGCAATATGCAACGCATCTTTTAGCTTTAAATGGGCCTAATGCACGTTTACTCATTGAACATCCATCGACACTGTTGGTTCCACTGTCGCATCATCAACAACAGCATTTGCAACAGCAACTGCAGCAGCAACAGCAGCAGCAACAACAACAAACGCAGTTGCAGCAGCAGCATCATCAATTGGATCAACAGCAGCAGTTGCAATTGCAGCAGGAACACCAACTGCAATTACAACAGCAGCAGCAACAACAGCATTTGCAATTAGGTCTTGCTGCCTACCCGCAACCGTTATCTCTTAAACAGCCGCCGCCGACACCCTTGGTAGCAGTTCCAACAATTGGAACGCCTGCTGCAACTCCTGTTGCTTCAGCTGCAGTTGTCACAACCACCGCACTCGGCCCCACCTCCACACACTCGCATACGTCCTCCCATCAACGCTGGAACGAAAGTCCTGAAGCACGTGCCCGCCGATTGGCTCGAAATGCCGAAAGAATGCGCGAACGTCGCACACGCGAAACTGAGGATGAATATCGGAAGCGTTTGGCGCGCAATGCCGAAGCAAATCGTTTGCGTCGCCAAAATGAAAATGAAATGGAACGTGCCATGAGACTTGTTCGAAATGCGGCACGTCAACGTTTGCGTCGCGCCATGGAGTCGCCTGATCAGCGCTCCAAGCGACTTCATAAATTGGCTGAGCGCATGCGCATGTATCGCGCCACCGAAAGTCAAGATCAGCGCAAAATACGTTTGGCCGAAATGGCAGCTAGGGCCCGCCAACGTATTGCGAATGAAAGTCAAGAAGATCGCAAGGAAAGACTGAGAAAATTGAATGATTACGCTAAAAAGGTCAGAGAAAAGAAAAAAATTTTAAAAACAAACAATCAAAATAATTCTAATTCTAATACACAACTGCAAACCAATACAAATTGTAATAATAACGAGAATATTAATTTAAATCATCAGGCGGCACCAACAACAGCAGGCGCTGCAACATCAGCACAGGCAGCAACAGCGTCAGCAGTAACTACTTTGACAATGGCACAGCAACAGCAACAACATGAGCAACAGGTACATCAACAACAGCAGCAGCAACAACAACAGCAACTTAACAATTATAGTCCAAACCAAACTCTGACCAATTCGATTGAATATTATCAAAATATGTTCATTAGTCCTGGCTTAAGACCAACAATTTTAAAAGAGGCCACCCAACAACAACAACAACAATCTCAAACGCAACCACCACAACAACAGCATTCTCAACAGTCACAGCAACAGCAGCAGACACAACAAGTACGTTATGCCCAACAACAACAGCAAAGTAACTTGTCCGCCTTGGATAGTGAATCAAATAGTATTTTTCAGCAAAGTCTGTATGAAGATCAAAAGAATGTTTTACCAAAGTTGCCACCAGCTCATGTGCCACATTTTAGCACATTGGCCAGCTCGATTGAATATTATCAGAATAAGTTTATCAAAAAGCATGAACTTCAGGTTTGTATGAAATTAAAAAAAAAAGGATATTTTGTATTAATGTTGTTACACTTGTGCACTTTAGTTAAAATTAGTTTTTTTTCTAAAGAAAGTCGACAGCAATTTTTTGGGTGATCGTTAGATTTTGGATCAGTTTTCTTAGAAAAATCAGCCCAGAAACCAAAAAAACCTACCATAAAAAATTCGTCCGTAAAATTCCATTCATTCATCAATACAGTTCAATGAAGTTGAAATTTCTGGAACACGACTGAGTGATGGAAAGTTTAATGATATGGAGGATCAAAAATTGAATATACCTGACTTTTAACATCTCATATCTCCTAAGCTGGCCAAAACTCTAACTTGTGCCCACTTGAAGTTTTCACAGGATAACATTAGATTATAGTACCTACTAATTTCAGTCAATTTTTCCGAAACCCAATTTTCATAGAAAAACGGCGGGATCTTTTAAGCCTTATGTCTTACTCGTTGTTTATTTATTTTTTGTTTACAAATATTCCTTCTTACGGAAAAATTACACAAAAAAAGTTTGAATGTTTGGTTATGTCTCATATGTTAGAAATATACCATACCAAAATGTTAAGCAATTCCAACTAATTAAAAGTTAAATGCCGGTTGGAATAATTTGGTATTTTTTCATAGTTAAAAATTCCCGAAAAAATAATACATAATTTATGCAATTATTGCGATATGAAGAAAAAAAATTTCTGCATTCAATAACAATTGATAGATTACCCCGCTGTATAAGAAAAAAATTACAGAGCTCTTAGTTCACTTCGTTGAGTGACTTTAGCCCACAGATTTCGTAATTGACTACTATTTTTCTCAATCAGGACAAATTTTTGGAATATTTAAAAATCAGTCCTTCAAAACCTCTTTTATTTTCATCGTAAACATTTTTTGCAAATCATCCAGAAATAGAAAAATCGCAATAATCAACATCTCAGAAGAAAATCTATATATAGAAATACGTGAACATCGAACATTTTTAGTCTTATAAACGGAGGGGAATGAAACTTATATCATTCGAAAGGTACTGTGACTGTACATAAATCCTTTTCCATGTTTTTGTGGAATGAACTCAATTTTTCTTTATTTTGCTAAATGATTTGCAAGAGCTTTGAGAAAATATGATATGGCAACTTCGCTCAACAAATGCACAAATACTATACAAAAGTTACAATAGGGTTTTGTCATTGTATTTTTGATATTTAGAGTATTTGAAAAAAGAACGTGTTTTGTTTTTGTTAAGATATCAAATTTATCAAAAATACACAATACAAGACCAAATGCTACAGATCGTGAATACCGCTTATGTATGTTGTCGTTAAGGCAAATATATTGAAAAGTCGTTAGAAAGAATTGTCAAGTAATATTAAATTAACTTACTGGTACCACCATTAAATTTAAAGCTTTTACGTTTTACTATAAAATATAAACATTTGAAAAGGATTGGGAAAAAATTGACAAAAATAATTAATTATTAAACTTCTGACGGACCTATTAGACCAATAAATATAAGATTTTAAGATGTAAAATTATATTCGATTCAAATCACACATTTTTAGTAAATGACCAAAAGGTCGCTTTCGACCTCTTTGAATCGTCATCAGTGGTAACTTCTTCAGAATTTACTTCCTGGCACTAAATCAAACATTTCCACCGAGTTTGTCCTTTGGACACATGAAAACCTTTTTTGGCCGTCAAAATTAAATTTTATTTTTCATAACTAACGCTTGCATAAAACGTGGTTATTGAAAAATTCCTTCCAATAACAAAACACGGAAGCAAATATATTAGAATATTCTTCGGCGCGCGATCGGAAAAAAAAATTCTCTACGATCACACTGTTTCATAACTTTTTGCTATGGAACTTTGAAGATCATAAAAAAAGTGTTACAATACCTTTTTTTTTTGAGACTTTGACCCTTTTGATTTCAGATTTGTAATCCATGGAGAAAAACTTATCAGTCACCAGCGTTTTCCCTTGAAACAAACTCATTGTCAACGTTTTTTTTTTTTTTTTTATTATATTATATTATTTCTTCTTGTTATATTGATTCTGAAAATCCATCATAATCGTTATTGAATTCAGCTATGAATTATCAAAATTGAGTTAATAAATAAACAAAGACTATTTAAATTTTGATAGTTCATGTTGAAATCCGAGTTGGAAAAAATTGATTTTAAAATAATGACTATTTTTATACGACTTGCTGCTGACTAGCTATAGCAATAAATATAACTATAGTCTTCGAAAGTTCTTTCGAAAAGTTTCTTAGTTTTTATGTGCCAAAATCTGAAAATAACCAACCAATAAATTTATGTACAAAGTGTAACAACATTTACAAATAATATTATGTATAACTTAATTTTTTTTAATTGCCTACAGGCCAACAATGGAAATAACACCCCTAGCCACAACAGCGGGTCTGTTGCTGTTTCTAATTTAGGAAGCGATACAAAAGTAATTGTCGCATCGACAGCTGCAAATGAAGGTCAAAAACTAAAATCATCACATCCCCAAATTCAAAATCCACCCAATCCACTCTACAATCAATTTCCATATCTGGCCACGTTTCCTGCAGCTGCTGCTAATACATCAGCAGCAACTTCACCCAACAATACGTCAACACAGACCGCTGCATATTATCCAATGTATCACAATGGCTTTCAACTCGGTATTGCACCGAACACAGTGCCGCCACCATTTACACCAGTACACTTCTCCAACAATGCTTCGACGAGCCCTAATTCACAAGTTCAACAACCAGGTGGTGCATATAATTTATTAACAAACAGCACATTAACAGCTGCAGCTGCAGCCGCTGCAGCAGCTTCATCTGTTTCGTCACATCATCAAGCAATACAGGATTTTCCAAAACCGGTCCGCGGTCGCCCTAGAAAGATTATTTACTCAAACTCCACATCAAACACGGAGAATGCCAATGATGAGATTTCTAGTCTGTCCACAGAGCAACAAGACGTGCTCGTTGGGCAGCAAAAGGTTAGTACCTTTTTAGAGCAAGAGATAAATCATATGCTCACATCGCCGCAACTGACTCAGCGTCGCGGACGTGGTCAACATTCCTCATCCTCCAGTCAACACAAATTTGAAACCGAAGACGAGAAGCGTATACGACTCGATAAAATGGCAGCACATCAGCGTCAAGTACGCGCCAATGAAACACTGGAACAGCGTGAAGTTCGTTTAAAAAAGTTGAGCGAGCGGGCTCGCATGAAACGCGCTCAAGTGCGTGAAACAGAATCATCTGAGGACCGAAAGATGCGTTTGTCCAGGCAGGCAGAATATGCGAGAATGCGTCGGTTACGCGCACAGACACCAGACTACAAGCGTAAAGTTGAAGAACGTGCCCGCCAATTATACGCACAATTGAATACAAGCAATTCAAATTCAAATGCCATAACAGAAGCTGATACAAACCAGCTACAGCAGCAGCAACATACTACACAAGAACAACAGGAAGAGCAGCAGCAGTTGCAGCGTCAACAACATGATTTGCAACGGCAACATCAAGAGCAACAAATGCAAACTAATGAATCAATAGCAGCACAACAACAGCATTTGCATAACCAACGTCAACAACAATTGATAGCTTTAACCAATCAACAGCAACAGCAACACCAACAACAACACCAACAACTTGCAAATAATAATCCAGCATTTGCTAAAAATTCAAACAAAGAGTATGCGCAACAAGAAAATAATGATGTGCTTAAAATTCTCGAACCTATAATTGTAATGAAAACTAAATAACTATTACGCGATAACAATAATAAATTAGATTAACAAAAAATTCAAAAATATAAAAAAACAAAAATTTAGTAGAGTACACACTACTAATGAACACATGAATCACATAAATCAGCTGCAACATGCATACATATATACAACATTTATACAAAATTCTTATATTGCAAAGTGAAAATATTACAAAAAATGTTTTAATCGCAAATATTGACAAAAACATAAAATAAAAATATTTAGTAGTGATGATTAATTGTAAAACATAAGCATTATATTAATTAGTTACACATTATGTATGTAGAAATTATGTAAACATAATACATATTACTATGTAATAAAGGAAAAAGTCGATAATTTTTTAAAAGTAAACTAACAACTAAATGTTGCTTTTTAATAAAAAATTATAACCACATCTAGAAGATATGACAAGTTTGTAAGATTGTATTGTATTGTACAATAGTAAAATTTGCAGAGATGCAAAAGTAAAATGGTGTTCGATTTGGCGTGGAATCCTCCATATATTCGGTCGATCGTAGAACTTTGGGTACTCAATTACTGAACATAACACTTAATACTAAAAATATTCTACAGCGAAGTCCGCATTCGAACAGCCAAACGGAATAACTAGATTCCCTGGTCATGACAGGCTTTGGCAAGGCAACCCTGGTTCGTTAGTTTCACCAAAATGGCTCACTACCTTTCTCGGACTTCCCATTCTGTAATCTTATATACTCGACTTTTCTACAGCGGGCTCTTCGCCTATTATTTCTTCAGTAAACAATTTTAGCTTCGAATTTTCTCATAGTGATTTAGACCCCATGTGCATTTAAAATCCACAGTAGAAAGTGATAAAGACAATAAAATTTCATCAAAAACCATTTAATAAAAAGTATTATTATTATTGATTTACATTTTTATTTCACTTTTTTCATCAGGCGCGCTCAATGGTCCAGATAATCGGAAGCTTATGAATGACGAGAGATTTCAGCGAGTTTAAATTTTCAACGGTTTTAGCCTGGCACGCAGTAAAAAGTGTCATCGAAGCATTTTTAGGAATGAATCAATCAGAAAATTATAAAAAATGATATTAAATTATGGATGCATTCAGGACAATGTGTGTAGTTGTTAATGAAGAAGATAAAACTATATGCGCGTTTGACTAGCGATTCCCCATTTTTTGGCTTTAGTGTATTAGGAAGAAATTTATTTTTTCGATCTCCGAATAGTATTGACAAACTTATGGGGATCGATCTGTACATTACAGAGACTCTTTTTTGACACCGAAATCGCTGTTCTCAATTGTTCCGACCTCATGAGATTTTTCCATATATAAAAATGAGGTGTCATGAATGCAGAATAGAGTCCTATTGTAAATGAAAAATACTCGAGTTTTACGTGCATTCAGAAATTTTTAGCCAAAGTTAACGCAAAACATTTTTGATACTGCACTGGAGTTTGTCCGACTGACGAGATAAAGAGCTGACGGTTAGTGCGATTGTTTCTTATAAATTGCACTATTCCATATTACGAACCTGCATCAAATTGATTTTTTCCTTTGTTACCTAAATAATTTTTTAAACAGCTATTACTTAAATTTTATTTCAGATGGAAATAACCACAATTCACACGCTTGACACTGAATATTCAGCTGATTCAATTGAATGGTGTCCACATCCCGATTTTTCATCGTATTTTGTATGCGGAACTTATCAACTTGAAGGTGACAATACGGAATCCACCTCACCACCATGTCGTCGTAAAGGACGTATATATCTTTTTAGCTTTGACCCCATCACAAAATCTCTTAAAGAGCTGCATCGAATTGAAACCGCTGCAATTCTTGATATGAAGTGGTTACAACATTCAATGCTTACACCAGTCCTTGCTGCCGCCAATGCGTTGGGACAAATTGAAACGTTTGAATTGGAAAATGATAAACTACATTTGCGTTCATGCCTAGATTTAAATCCCGAATATCATAATTTGTTGACCTTGTCGTTGGACTGGAGTTGGCACAATAGTTACGAACAGGCAAGCACAAATCAACGCATTTTAGCTTCCGACTCTAAGGGCGACATAAGTATTGTAAACTACAACCCAAATGGTGCTGTTTTGGAAAAGGAACATTCCTGGTTGGCTCATAGTTTTGAAGCTTGGATATGCGCGTTTGACAAATGGAATGAGAATGTGGTTTATACGGGTGGCGATGATTCTTTTATGCATGCCTACGATTTGCGCACATATGAACGCATTTTCACCAATAAATCGCACATTGCGGGAGTTACTTGCTTCTTAAGTCATTCGAAGAAAGAAAACATGCTGCTGACAGGAAGTTACGACGAACGCTTACGAATCTTTGATACACGTTCACTTAAACAACCGCTTGGGGAAATAAACTTGAATGGTGGAATATGGCGCTTGAAATCAGATCCTCTAGATCGAGATCTTATCCTTGCAGCTTGTATGTATCAAAACTTTAGTATTGTAAAATTATCGGTTGAAGACAACCACGTTGCTAATCTTGTTGGAGAATATAACGAACATGAAAGTATCTGCTACGGTGCAGACTGGTGTTTAAATACAGATCAGAATGAAAAGGACTTGTACATGGCAACATGCTCATTTTATGATCATAAACTTTGTATAGCTAAAGTAAGCGAGAAGTCAAAAGAATAAAGTAAGCAGCTTATTGATATGTTTAAGCTTTTGTTTTGATTGGTATACAGTAGGATGGATCCAAATAATTTAAGGTAGTAGATCTTATCATCTCAGTGCGGTTTCGTAACAGAATTCCAATATCTTCCAATGGTAAAGTCACTCCAAAATAACGATATTTTCGAAGAACTTTTTTTTTTATCTATTGGAGTGATATACACTGTGGTTCACCAGATTAGAGCCAGCATTTTTTTTTTAACAAAATTGACATAGCACCCATTGTAATTGAGTTAGCAAATAATTGTTCTCCAAAAATTTAAGAGCAAGATGTATTTAACCCTTTGATCCCCAAATTATTTCTAGCTGGAGGAAAAATATCAACTAGGTATTTTAAGTTATTTTGGGCTCAAAATTAGAAAAATTTCAAGTTTTATGAAATTTGGACCAATGGAACTGTTTTTACAGTAGGTTGAATATACGCAAAATTGGGTACCAAAATCTTCAAAAGACTATATTTTAACGACATAAGCTTAATTGCATTATACAATTATGTGCAAAATAATAGCAGTGCGAAGTAGCACCAAGTTCATCTTAAAAACACACTAAAACAACAACTGATTTCGGATTCCATTTTTTATTTTCTATTTTGGATTAAGTAAAAGAATTATAAAATACAGTTTTTTTATTTATACACTTAGCAAAAAAAAAGTTAGAAATTAAAATTTCGTGAAACTGTCAAAATCGGCTGTGCAAAAAAATAGCAGTGACGTACAAAATGAAGGAAAACCGCGAGCAATGGCGCGAAGCAAGTGCAATATGGGATTATATCCCAAAGGTCATGTGCCAGAAATTGAATGACCCTATGCCATGAAGATGTGCAGCAATTATTGCCAATAAGGGATATGCCACTATGTATTAACATAATAATGTTATTTTCAGTTTCTTTTTTCAAAATTGTTTGCTTAAGTTGTATTTATCCTTCATTTTGTACGTCACTGCTATTTTTTTGCACAGCCGATTTTGACAGTTTCACGAAATTTTAATTTCTAACATTTTTTTTGCTAAGTGTATAAATAAAAAAACTGTATTTTATAATTCTTTTACTTAATCCAAAATAGAAAATAAAAAATGGAATCCGAAATCAGTTGTTGTTTTAGTGTGTTTTTAAGATGAACTTGACGCTACTTCGCACTGCTATTATTTTGCACAGAATTGTATATCAATACCGTTATAAGAAAAAGTTCATTAATTGTATTAAATATAGCTCAAACATTTGAAAAACCTAACCAATAGCAAAAATTTCTCTGTAATTAAAGCCACTAACAGTTTCCCCCCCGATATCTTCGTAACGATTGATAAACGTACTATAAAAAATAGGAATAAAGAGAATAAAACAAAAAAAAGTCATTGCACTTGAGAAAAAAACTCAGTTACAGAGGTTCAAAGTCAGAAAACTTATACGCAACATTGAGGATGAAAGGGTTAATATAAAAAAAACAAAAATATTGAAATTTTCGCAAAACTAACGGTTCTTCGTACAAGTATAACTTTTGCAGCCTCAATATTTAGCTTTTTTTTGTGGTTCACTAGGATAGAACCACACAGTGTTTCTTCATTATTTGTGCAGTGCAGGAGTGCATTTGGGTTTTTTTATTAAGAACTCATTGCGATTAACTGTACTTTATAAAATTCAATTAAAATCGGAAAACGAAAATTTCTAACGGAACGAGATTTTGCGCTCTGAAGGGCTTTCTATTCGCAAAATCGCCAAAAAAATTGGCCGGAGTCCAAATGTTGTTGGCCATTATGAAGCATTAAGTGTGGTGCTGTTAGAATTGTTCGTTGAACAGTTGATTTACTAGCTGCTTCATTAGCCAATTCCTTTATCTTCATTGCAGAATGAGCGCAGTTGGATGCAATCCTTAAGATATTGCGATTTTTTTGGGTTAAAGCATCAACAGTCCGGTCTTTATAGTTTTTACCATATGATTGACTTAATATTTTAGAGTACGTTTATCAATCGTTACGAAGATATCGGGGGAAACTGTTAGTGGCTTTAATTACAGAGACATTTTTGCTATTGGTTAGGTTTTCCGAATGTTTGAGCTATATTTAATACAATTAATGCACTTATTCTTATAACGGTATTGATATATAATGCAATTAAGCCTATTTCTTTAAAATATAAGATTTTGGTACCCTATTTTGCGTATATTCAACCTACTGTAAAAACAGTTTCATTGGTCCAAATTTCATAAAACTTGAAATTTATCTTATTTTGAACCCAAAATACCTAGTTCATATTTTTCCTCCAGCTAGAAATAATTTGGGGATCAAAGGGTTAAATACATCTTGCTATTAAATTTTTGAAGAAAAATTATTTGCTAACTCAATTACAATGGGTGCTATGTCAAATTTGTTTAAAAAAAAAATTCTGGTTCTAATCTGGTGAACCACAGTGTATTTCGATACTCTTCTAGAGTATGCAAGTATTATACTCGTATAGGATCCCTTTTACTATGCGTCGATGAATCGTATTGAACATATTAAAAATGTTTATCTATTTAGATTTGCCTTGCGACGGCTGTATTCTTGGAAAATATGAGTTCTTATTACCGTCTACTGAATTTAAAAAGTCTATTCTTCTGATCAAATATTGAATCTATATGATAAAGATTAACAGGCTCTTTGATCAATAGAACTACAAGGACATTTGTTACTTTTTAAATGGTTTTTTATTTATACTTTTTATTCCATTAACACAAAGAAAAAGAAAACAAATAGTTATTGAAAGTAATAAGTTGAAAATAAGTAATTCATTGAAATAGTATAATTACGTCAAATAAATGAAATTAGTTCACATTTAAATGAAATAAAACTAAAATACTTTCTATCTTGAAGTATTTATTTAGGTGCATTTTTTTTTTTTTAACACACTTTTCCATCTTTCATTAACTCTAGTAGCTGCATTAAATCCGGCGACCGCTGTATTAACGTTAGA
Organism: Tricholauxania praeusta; assembly: GCA_949775025.1. Taxonomy (NCBI): domain Eukaryota; kingdom Metazoa; phylum Arthropoda; class Insecta; order Diptera; family Lauxaniidae; genus Tricholauxania; species Tricholauxania praeusta. The sequence goes on along the minus strand of OX459028.1, from coordinate 139,790,391 downwards.
TCATCTGGATTTAATGCTATTAAACATTTACATAACACCGAACTTAATCGCGTATCCTTAGTGCGCAGCACTCTAGGAGCCATTTCGTTTAAAACGTTTATGCGGAAACTATATTGCGGCGTTTGTGCATAGCGTTCTAGATAATCATAGAACATTCCCCAATCTGTTTCTAAAATAATACTGACCAAAACATCAATAGTAGTGGGCGCCATATCCCGACTACGACTCAAAATTTGCCTGCACGCATTGACTTTATTAAGGCCACAATCTATGAGACTGTAGAATACCACTCGCAAAAAACCAATGTAACCAGTGTGTTTTTCACAATCATAGACCATGTTCATTAGTTTAGAACGATTGTTTTGACTGGCGTATACATTACAGAATACATAAAAATAATAACTATACAATTTGGTGTGATTGAACATAAATCTATAGGCCAAATTTAATTCAGTTTTTGGCAGAGCTTCAAGTGCAACTTTTACCAGGCTTGGATCACGCAGTTGATGGATATGTTGTGGTGAATCCAAAATCTTGCAGTTATTAACTAAAAACGGTAAGCATGTCACGCCAAATAGTTTTGCAATATCAAGAACACCGATGCCACTATTTAAGGCTTCACCACCTCTGTCAGCAAATTGACCGCGACTCATATTGACGAAGCTGCTGGAATTAAGATTTGCGGCAATAGGAGGATTTAAAATTTCTCGCGAAAAAAATGCATCCCCAACCTGCTGGCCACGCATTAGTTCAAACGCGAAGTTAATCGGATTCACTGATGTGGATGGCGTTGTAAACAAATCATGTATCATTTGTCCTGCATAAATATTTAAATTTGAAACTGGAAATAAAGGCGGTGGTTTTAAGGGCAATGGTGGTACTGCACACACGTTCTGTACTGTGCGCGTAAGTTTTTCTAGACCTATTCTTTTTGTAGCGTTCAAATCTGTGGGTTTGATAGCGAGTGGCAACAATGGTGGTGGTGGTTGTGACAGGTCTACTTGCACTCCGGGTAAAATAGATTTACTTATTTGCTCCGCTGGATTTTCAAATAATTTTGGTATTTTGAACTTTTTCAGTACATTTGAAAATTCTTTTGGTTTCACTGTTGCACTAGGCATACTGTCGAAAACTGCAATTTTAATTGGAGATCTATTGACAGCTTTTTCATCGGCAACATCATGTTTACTTTCTGTATTATTTGTAGCAATAGTTTTGTCAGGATTGTCACTTATTTGTGAATTTGTAAAACGATCATCATCTGGTGAGCTAATAGGAAAACAAAGTGTAGATCTTTAGTATAGAATATGTTTAGAGCAGAAACTTAATAAAGATATTCCTACATATTACCGACGCACAACACGATGGCAAACGTTTCAAAATTCTAAACAAAAACAAGCAGTTTCAATTTTACCAGACAAAAACTAACACGATTCGGAGGTATTATTGCAACATTATTTCATAAAGGCGTTGTTTTATTCAACATTACTACAAAAATTGAGTGGAAGGTGTTTGAATGTAGTATTTAACCCTTAAATGCCCAAGTTTTTCTTTTGATCTGAAAAAAATATATGTTGTAGATTCTGCGATTCTGAACAACTTTTGTTCCATCATTTTTTTAAATGACAGGCACGCCCCCTAGGCACAAATAACCTGGCTGGTCCCTGGTGGAACCACCAGATCCCCGAACTTTTTAATAAATTTTGCAAGAGAAAATTTATTTCATTTTATTGTGTTAAATATATTGAAGACTTACAGAAAAATGAGACTAGAAAAACCATTACGAATATTATTTTTTCAGGTTTAAAATCATAAAATTAATTGACAGTCTAATATTTTCAAAATTCATAATTTCTCACAAATGCCTTTTGGCGAGGTGCTATCACTCAACTGAAAAAATACGTGACATACGAAGGAAATAGAATGCGAAAACCGAACTGATCTTTGGCGCTTGAAACCGAGCGTGTATGTGTGTGACGCAAAGTTTAAAAATTGTACGTTAAATACATTAAAATTTTTTTTAAAGTGGTTGGTTCCTTGCGGTACCACGAGGCGTTTAAGGGTTAAGCTAAACCTTAGGGCTTCTTTATGTATATCGATTCGTCTCTAATTTGCTAAGTTAAAAATATGCTACTACAATCCTTATATTTGTAATCAATTACTGATTATGCACAGGATAAATATTTTTGTTTTCATTTAAAATATAATAGCATATATTCAGGTTGCAAACTTTGAGACGAGACGAATCATGAAACATAAAGAGGCGCTTAATGTTTACGCCAAATTTCGTTTCATTATATTACTTAATACTGAAATTGGAAAACAAGTCTTTTGAAACTTTTAAATTTTCTACGAAATATACACCGTGTGACGAATAACTGTTTCTTTTTTGCACAACAACGCTTTGCAAAACTAGGTTTGCATTTTTTCGCTGTTTTTTATGGCAACAGTGTAAATAATACACCACTTACAAAGAAATCTTCAGTGTAAAAACTTTTAGCAGCAATTACTTAAGGCGTTAAAAAATCTTCAAGTCAACAAAATGTTTGTGTATCGCAATATAGCGCGATAATTTATAATTTCGAAAAATACCGGTCGCAATAGTTCCGTAAAAACTCTAAAAATACTAAAAAAAAGTGACATGTGTGTGTGCCATAAAACCATACAAATGTTATTAAAAAAAAATCTGAAAATTAAAGCATTCAAGAAAAGCGGATTCACAGTCTCACAGAGAAGTTACTATTTGGAAGAGGTTTTGAAAAACATTTGTGACCACATGCCCCGCAGTTATTTGGTAATTAACGATTTTGCTCCCAGCAAGACTCAGCTCCAACGCACAACTGTAAAATTGTTCAGAGCTGATACGAAACTGAACATCCGTGTTTTATCTCGTCAGATGAGAGACCGTCCTCTTTCCCAGATCTGAATTCATTGGATTATTGTATTATATGGCTTCATGATGGACAAAATGACGAACATAAAACACCTTCAGGTAGAACAATTTAAGCGGCGTTTACAGAAGATATGGAATGAAATGCCCGACTCAGTCGTGCGTGAAGCTTGCGTTGGCTTTCCAAAGCATTAACGGCTTGCAAAAAAAGAAAAGGGTTAACTATATGAAATGAATGAATAAAAGTAAATAAAATATGTTCTCAAATAAAAATAATGTTTTTTCATCAAAACCAATCGTGATTTTTTTTGTTTTTAACAAAAGTTTAGAAACATTTATTCATCGCCACGGTGTATATAAAAGCCGTTAACTCATTCCAGACTATTGGGTATTTAAATACCCAAAAGAAGAGTGAATTTTAAAAAATCCTACCAAGCGACAGGTAAGAGGTGCTGTGGTTTTTAAAGCTTTTTTGGGTAGAGGAAGGATTGGTCTGAAATGAATGTTTTTATTTTTCCGTAAGATAAAATTTCGAAAATTTTGGTGGAAAATCGATTCAGGCAAATTTGAAGACTTAAAGAAAAAAGCTCGAAACGAATTCAAAGATTCTATGTGGGATGCTATAATAAATCAGATTTGATTGAATGAAAAGTTGGACGGTCAATTTTTTTTTTTTGTTTCATATAGGGCTATTGGGTAAAAATTTACCCATGCCATATCTCCGGTGTGCCGATAGGGAAAAATTTCATTTTTTCATCAGCAACTTCTATTGATCACCTGACCTCCCACACCAAATTTTATCAAAATTGTACGGGCCCTTCTGGTAGCAGTCTGGAATGGGTTAAGGACCATAGTGAATCAAGTAAGACATAATTTTGAGTTCAAGTTAACGTACATTTATCTGAACTGCGAAATTCGTTCATTATCTTAATTTTCAAGTAAAAATGATAGGTGCTGCGAGAATGTTACATGCATATGTCGATAGATTGTCGTGAGAGGGCTGAGGACTTGTCAAAAAAAATGTTGAGAAGTATCAAAACGAAACGTGGTAGTTATTGCCTAAGGTTTTCATATAAAAATATGAAACGTATTAGCTTTCGTCTAGGGACTTGAAATGTGCTACTTGTCTAGTAAAAACGAAACGTGTTAGTTTTCGTCTAATTAAATCACGAATGTGATTCTTTTCGTCTAGAAATCTCAAACGTACTAGTTTTTCTCTAATGATTTACAAGTTTTTATCGATATTAACAGCTTTAGTACACCAAAATACCTGCGGATATGCATTTATTTTGAATTTTTATAAGAAATAATAGGGATATTTTTTGTAATCCTTATCAATTCGAAATTCGACATCTCATTTGCAAAGGTATTAATTAATTAGTATTTTTATATACATACATATACTAAAAAACAAATTCTATTGTATTTAAGATGCACCTTTTTTTTCATATAGAACAATAGTATGTACGTTATAAATATACTTATAAAAACTAACAATTTAAACTTACTTGAAACATGAAGTGGATAGTGATAATGCATCATCATCTAATGGGCTTTCGAAATCTAAATATGGCTCGTAAAATTGTCTTTCCATTTCAAGCACAGAAAGGTTTGATAAAGTCAATGTGTTTGGAGTCGTTGATTCTTTCTTCTCATCACTGTGTTTTTCAGGGACTTCTGAATAAAAAAAAATTAAAATAGTAGTATGTAATACATTCATGATCTAAAATAGATACACCAAAAATATTTTCATTCAATCGTCAATAAATTCCATACTTGGTAAAATTCGCAATAGTTTTTTTCTAAAACTAAAGAATACAATCTAGCAATACCGTTAAATGTGAAAAAAGGTACTTCCTCAATTTGTTCGCTAGTGAAAATTAATTGTCAACGGGCGGAAATTCGGCAAGTCAAAATAATGTACACAAATTTTGTTTTTCAGTTTTAATATGAAACTAATATAATCTGTGGTTTTTTTTAAAGAACGTTAAAAGTATTTTGGTATAAAAGTTAATGACAAATAAATAATGAAAAATTTACTATAGACATGGGCCGAAATAGTCATTGCACAATAGAAGAAAGGTGAGTGAAATCTTTGTTGGACATCGCTAATTTGATGGATCGGTCTTTGCATTTTGTGTAAAATGTTTTTATGAATAGAAAAGAAAAAAAAACAAACAAAACAGAATAGGAGATAAGAGTTAAACCAACAAAAAAATACTCCAGCAGTTGATAGGTAAATACATAATTATACTTTCAAAAAAAGACCCTTTCAAGTTTTCCAAGGCGATTTCTGCAGAAATCGAAATTTTGTTAGTGCTCCTACAGTTCTACGTCGTTTCCAACTGACAAACCTTCCCGGAAGAATCGCTAAAGATTCCGCCGGTGTGTACAAAAAATTTGGTCAAGAATAAAATAGCGAAATGACTCTCGATGAAATGAGAGGCACCCCAAAGGTAATGAGTTCTATTTCCGATTTACGAAAAAGATCGTTAAGTGTGGTGGTGGAAATATTATGGATGGAGCTGCTTTTCGTGGAACTGTGTCGGTCCAATTTTCCAAACATCCCACAAAATGGTAGCAGTTGAATACAAAAACATTTGGAGAACAAAATAGTGCCATATGCAGGGTCGAAGAGGGTCTATCAGCAGGATAAAGAACGAAAACATACTTTCAAGTTAGTCTATAAGTATTTTGAAGACAATAAAATTAATGTTCTCACTAAACCCACTTGAAAACTTGTGGGGGCAATTAAAAAACAAGTTGGTTAAACAATCTTTCGCCAATAAACAGGCATTGTGGCAATGCGTCCAAAAAACATAGTCTGAAGTACCAAAAGAAACTTGCCAAGCTTTGGTCAATACAATGCTGAATAAAAAGAATGGCAAAAGTAATACAGCAAAATTGTGGATATAACCAACAAAGAAACGTTAGTACAAAATGTAACTGGCATAAAATGTATCTATTTTTTTGAGCAGTATAATTATAAGTACCAATTACACTACTTTACAAGATTTTTCACAATGAATGGCGATAACATTTTCTATAGTGAAATTTTCCGTAGAATCCGAATATCGCAATGGTTTTTTCGATTGGCCCAAATTTTCCATATAAATGGCAAAACTCACAAAAAAAAGCATACATAAATGCTTGTAAGAACTTTAATTGTCAGCCAACCAATTTTAAATTTTTCTATAGTGCAGAATGGAGTCTTGCAAACATTTTAAGGTACAAAATTTGCAAATAGTATTAATTTTATGGCTGCTATGATCGAAAATAGGTAAAAAAAATCGCTATTTTTCGTTTTTTTTAACAAATTCTAACTTTGAAGCCTTCTATCTGGAATCAGTTATATGGGTTTAAAAAAGTTAGCCCTCCTATTTTATAGAAAATTTTATTACAAAAATTATAAATATACATATGTTAATAGAAAAGTCATAACTAGAGTATTTTATTAACATCAATGCAAGCAATATTTTTTCTTATAAATGCACATTATTTTCAAATCGATTAAAGCGGACCACATCAATGTCATCAATTTGCTTAAAACTTAAAGGTATCATTCTATGCTCCATTTTAAGAGACCCATATTTTTTTATTTTGCTGAAAAGCCACACTTTTCAAAGTTATCGTCATTTGAATTCTGAAAGAATTTTTTTTAAATTGTCGTTATATTCTCAATACGTAATGGGTTTTCATAATTTTTTTTTTTAAATTTCTTCATTATTGTATGGGTTTTATGAAAAAGTGACGTTTGTAAGACTATATTCTGCTCTATAGAAAAATTTAAAATTGGTTGGTTCTTACAAGCATTTATGTGAAGTATGTATATGCTCTCAAAAGTGAATTTTTTTTGAGTTTTGCCATTTACATATATGGAAAATTGGGGCCAATCAAAAAAAAAACCATTGCTATATTCGGATTCTACGGAAAATTTCACTATAGAAAATTTTTTCGCCATTCGTTGTCGTGTAAGTTTTTGTAAATTTGTAGAGTAGTGTTATTTATCAACATCTTTTTTAAATTTTATAAAACGTATTTAAGTTTTTTATTTTTTATAAAAGTTGAAGTACAAATATTAATTTTATGTTTTATTTTATGTAAATATAAAATTTCTGTGTGTTTGTATTAATTTGATTATGGGTGTATTTAGAGGGTGTTTATTCTGTAAATTTTGTAGATGTGTTTTGTATTTTTAGCCTATATTTTAGCTTGAGGCTTAAAAATAATTGTCACAAATTGTTTGAGCTTCGTAGCTCCAAATTCGTTGAAATTTTACGAAAAAACCGACTTACGTTTACAGATTTGAGCTAGGAAACTCAAATATTGGGACAATTATTGTTATATCTCAAGCTAAAATAAAGTCAAAAAAAAAAAACAAAAATTCATCTACAAAATTTTCAAAACTAACACTCTAGAATATACATATGCAGATATTAGTTATAAATAAATGAATTCTGATGATTAACAACAAAATAATTCCGATGACTAACCTTGCTTTGTGGAAACTAAAGATGATGTGTTTTCTTCAATTAATCTTGAATTTTTACTTTCTTCAAATTCTTCATTAAGTTTGTTTTCAATCAGTACACTATTATTGTTATCGTTTGACTCCTTTTTACAATTGGTGTTTGTTACAGATGGTAAATATTGGATTTTACTGTTTTCAACTTTTTCCAGCTCACTTATGTGATCTTTTAAATCTTCCACAAGTTTGTTATCTTCCTGGCCGATGAGATTAAGTCTTTTCATGAACTCACATTTTTCTACACCATTCTCAATTAAAGTCTCCTCGCCTTTATTTTTTAAATTAAATGTTATTGCATTATCAGATCTGTCAAAATAAGTTGTTGTGTCATCTTCGCAATTTTTATCCAAAATTGTTGCTTTGAATGAAAATCCTATAGCTTTTAAAGATGCATCTTCGTCCTTAAGTATAATTTCGTCATCTATTGTAGAAATAGAAGGTCCTAATTTTTCATCATCCATGTCAACCTCAGTTATCGGTTTAATTTTCGTATTATGATTGTCCGGTTTAGTATTAATGCCGTCATTTATATTTTTATTGTCATTTGATTCGTCCGAGTCTATTGCATTAGCTGTAAAGAATACTTTCTTATTACCTATAGATAAATTTGAATGTAAGTGCATACATTTATCCATATTATCATTATCCGGTTTAGCAATAATGTCGGCATTTATATTTTTATTGTCATTTGATTCGTCCGAGTCTGGTGCATCAGCTGTAAACATACAATTTGTTTTCTTATTACATACCTATAGATAAATTTAAAGGAAGGTGCATACATATATCCGTATTATGGTGCATACATATATCCGTATTAGCAATTATGTCGGCATTTAAATTTTTACTGTCATTTGATTCATCAGAGCCTGTTGCATCAGCTGTAAACATAAAAATTGCTTTCTTATAACCTATAGATAAATTTAAAGGAAGGTGCATACATATATCCGTATTATCATTATCCGGTTTAACATTAATGACGTCATTTATATTTTTATTGTCATTTGATTCGTCTGAGTCTGGTGCATCAGCTGTAAACATACAATTTTTTTTCTTATTACCTTTAGACAAATTTAAATGTAAGCGCATACATATATCCGTATTATCACTATCCGGTTTAACATTAATGACGTCATTTATGTTTTTATTGTCATTTGATTCGTCTGCTGCATCAGCTGTAAACATGAAAATTGCTTTCTTATAACCTATAGATAAATTTAAAGGAAGGTGCATACATATATCCGTATTATCATTATCCGGTTTAGCATTAATGTCGTCATTTATATTTTTATTGTTATTTGATTCGTCCGTTTCATCAGCTGTAAACATAAAAATTGCTTTCTTATAACCTATAGATCAATTTAAAGGAAGGTGCATACATATATCCGTATTATCATTATCCGGTTTAGCATTAATGTCGTCATTTATATTTTTATTGTCATTTGATTCGTCTGTTGCATCAGCTGTAAACATAAAAATTGCTTTCTTATAACCTATAGATTAATTTAAAGGAAGGTGCATACATATATCCGTATTATCATTATCCGGTTTAGCATTAATGTCGGCATTTAAATTTTTGTTGTCATTTGATTCATCAGAGCCTGTTGCATCAGCTGTAAACATAAAAATTCTTTACTTATTACCTATAGATAAATTTAATGATATTATAGATGGGTGGTTCAAAACAAAAATAAAGGGCGGTTCAAAACAAAAATAAAATTTGGTGTTTTTACAATGCGTCAGAGGATCATATCTATAGCGTTATAGTAAAAATTATCAGGAATCTTTAAAATCTGAGTTGTTAATACTTGATATCCTTAATACTTCAAGGAATATGTTTAATAAATCTGTATTTTTGATTTCAGGAGTAACGAATATCCAGCAATATTAAGCACAATTATATCTCTAAGCAAATAATAACCCAAAGAATTGGTAAATTAAAAAAAAAAAAACAATCAGTTATACTTATCTGACATTCTTGTTTATTTATATTATGAAATAGTTTTATTCTTAATGAAAATTTGATTCCATAAATTCTGTATAAACATTCAGAACTTAATAAAAAAAACGATTAAGAATATTTTGTTTCTTACTCCAAAAAATAATATACAGCTGTGTGCAAAAAAATAGCAGTGTCATATGAAATAATCTTTGCCTTTATTAAAAATAAAAATTATTCATAGGAAAAATGAAATTCCAAATTTATTTGCTTCATTTATGTTTCACCAATGTTAAACAAGCATTTTTTTGAACATTAAGGTTTATTCGGACTTCAAACAGGGACAAATTAGGGAACGTTCCAAAATTCAGGTGTGCAAAATAATAGCAGTGCTTAGCAATACTTAAAAAAAAAAACTAAAAAAAGTATAATTCAGTATCTAAACCTTATTTATATTAAATCTATTAACAATAAGTGGAATGACCTTTATTAGAACGAACGGATGCACATCTTCGCTGTATGGAATCCACCAAACGCTGGAATTTCTCTACAGGAATGGCCTTCCATGCTGCCCTTACAGTATGCCACAATTCTTTTACATTCTTAGGACATTCCTTGCCCACGGCTTCTTTGACATTGGCCCAAAGGTTTTCGATGGGGTTGAGGTCTGGGAACTGGGCTGACCTCTCCATTACCTCAATCCTATTTGAGGAAAACCAATTTTTCGCCAATTTGCTCATGCGCTTTGGGTCGTTGTCTTGCTGGTAAACCCATTTTAACGGCATTTTCCATTCAGCGTAGGGTAGTATGGTTGAGCTCATTATTTCCACGTATAAAGTTTCCTTTTATCCAATAAATTGGACCTGTGTCAGAGGGTATGAAAAGCAGACCCAAAAGTTAATTTTTGCAACACCATGCTTTACGGTCCTTGGCACGTATTTCGGATGGAACGGAACTCCCACTGGTCTTCGTACATAATGATCTAGAGCCAAACAAAACTATTTTGGACCAGTTGGAGTTCCGTTCCATCCGAAATACGTGCCAAGGACCGTAAAGCATGGTGTTGCAAAAATTAACTTTTGGGTCTGCTTTTCATACCCTCTGACACAGGTCCAATTTATTGGATAAAAGGAAACTTTATACGTGGAAATAATGAGCTCAACCATACTACCCTACGCTGAATGGAAAATGCCGTTAAAATGGGTTTACCAGCAAGACAACGACCCAAAGCGCATGAGCAAATTGGCGAAAAATTGGTTTTCCTCAAATAGGATTGAGGTAATGGAGAGGTCAGCCCAGTTCCCAGACCTCAACCCCATCGAAAACCTTTGGGCCAATGTCAAAGAAGCCGAGGGCAAGGAATGTCCTAAGAATGTCAAAGAATTGTGGCATACTGTAAGGGCAGCATGGAAGGCCATTCCTGTAGAGAAATTCCAGCGTTTGGTGGATTCCATACAGCGAAGATGTGCATCCGTTCGTTCTAATAAAGCTTATTCCACTTATTGTTAATAGATTTAATATAAATAAAGTTTAGATACTGAATTATACTTTTTTTAGTTTTGTTTTTTTAAGTATTGCTAAGCACTGCTATTATTTTGCACACCTGAATTTTGGAACGTTCCCTAATTTGTCCCTGTTTGAAGTCCGAATAAACCTTAATGTTCAAAAAAATGCTTGTTTAACATGGGTGAAACATAAATGAAGCAAATAAATTTGGAATTTAATTTTTCCTATGAATAATTTTTATTTTTCATAAAGGCAAAGATTATTTCATATGACACTGCTATTTTTTTGCACACAGCTGTACATATCGCTAATTCTTTTAATAACTCCACACTTTGTTTTTTCGACATTTTTGAACATTTTTTGAAACGAAATATCTCAATAACTATAGTAGATAGGAAAAAAATCATTAAATCATATTTTTTAAGAATGACTATAACTTAATAAAAAAAGTTTAAAAAATTTAAATAAATTTGTTAAAGCACTAATTTTTTTAATTAAAAAAATTTTTCTCAAAATATTCTCAATATAACATCCTCCGTTTTTTTTATTTTTTTATATGTTATTCCTCAATCAATCCTAAGAATGCATGTACTTTCTTATCAAATTCCCGCCATAACTTTGGAAACTACGAATTTTTTACTGATGACGCGCACCATATTTTTTCAACATAAAATGTTATTTTCAATCAATGCACTCCTAAGAATGTACAGCCGTGGACAACTAATTAGAAACAGTTTCACGCAAGAAGACTTTAGTGACGAAAAAAAGAAGGATTGAGTTTGCAAGGTCTCACATAAATTGGACTACTAATCAGTGGACGCACATAGTGTAGAGTGATGAAACAAAAGTTAGCCGCATAGGCCCAGATGGTTATCGGTACATACGACGTCCCAAATGTGCGGCCTTGTATCCAAAATTTATCTAGCTGGCGGTCAAACATGGAGGCGGATCAGTCAAATTTCAATCCTTTTTTTTCTATATTTTCGTCACTAGAGACTTCTTGCGTGAAGCTCTTTCGTGAAGCCCAGATTCCACCAAACGTCTCCGTACAGAACGAGTGGATATCATAGCATCAGTTTGATCCAAAATTTGGCGTTGAATCTTCCTAAGGGTTATTTTGGGATCTAATTTAGCCAATCGAGAAACTTTTGCATCCGTTGTTTTACGGGTCTGTTTTTTTTTTTTTTTTTTGCACGTTTTCTATCGTTTTAAAAGTGTTGAAAGGTTTAAAAGCAGCATCAACGCTCCTAACTGAGCAACCAAAATGGGTGACAATTGCTCGGTATGACATTTTGAGGTGTTCGGGTTGCTGGGTCACAACTTCGAGGTTTTCCCATTTCACGAGTATCTGAAACCCAGTAATTAGCTTCTTCACAACAAGGTTTTTCGTCTAATTAATAACTTACCAGAAAAATTAATTCAAGGTCCAAAAATTTGCTACTGACTTGAACATAACTTATTGTTTCTAATTAGATGGCCAGCTAAATTATCCACTTCTCTTAATTTTCACATCAGCCAAAGGTCACTTCTTCAATGAAACCAACAACAAACACATAAATCACAAAATAATATAATAACAACAACAAATGCAACAACCATTGCATGAAAAAAAAATTTTTTTAAGGTAGTAAAAGCCAAGAGGACAAACTGTTTCTAATTCGTTGTCCACGGCTGTATCTGCATTCAAATTCCCGAAATTCCCGACATAACTTTGGAAAATAGCATACATTTCATACAGTTAGACTGAAGTGCGCCTTTATAAAAACACATATTTTCAAAAGTTATGGCGGGATTTCGATTTGAACGCAGATACATTCTTAGGATTGATTGAAAATAACATTACAAAAAAAAAAAATTTATGTTGAAAAAACATACACAAAAATAAAAAAACGGAAGATATTGAATGTGATATTGAAAATATTTTTATTCAAGTTTTTTTAACTTTTTTTATAAAGTTATAGTCTTTCTTAACAAATATGATTAAATGATTCTTTATCCTATCTACTATAGTTTTTGAGATATTCGTTTCAAAAAATGTTCAAAAACGTCAAAAAAAAACAAAGTGTGCAGTTATTAAAAGAATGACCGATATATATAAATAAATATAATAATAGATATTGTATTATTTATTTAGTCATAACAATTTATTTTAATGACAAAAACCAAAAAAAAAAAAACAAACTTTAAAAATATCTATTTGTAATTAAATAATTTATGAATTAAAAATTATTGTAGGGATGAAGCACGTTCACTTTTGTTATTAAATTTTTAATTCACAAATTATTTAATTAGAACAGCGAAGCAATAAGCAATAAAGTGAATACAGTGTGATCCGTAGTAGAACAAAACAGTTTTCTATACAGTGTTAAATTAATATTAGAATTTGAACGTTAATAAAATAAACCATTTTATAACTAAATAAGTTTGTGTGTTTTTAATTGTTACACAATCCAGTGATCGAACTCAGAAAAGTGTGAGAGATCGAAATTATCGTCAAAGAGACAGAAATTTCGTAACAATTGGTGTCAGAAGTGGGATTGTGTAAAAAGAATTAACAATCAATTAAAAAAAAAAAAAAATAAAAATGGTTAAGTTTGACGAACTAAAAGTGGATCAACTGAAGAAGGAGTTGCAGAAGCTGAGTCTGCAATCTACTGGCGGAAAGGTGGAGTTACAGAAACGCTTACGGCAGGCTCTTGAGGCTCAAGGTGTAAACCTGGAAGAGCATGAATTTTATAGTGATGTATCAGAATCAGCAGCGAAAGTGGAAGAAGCTTCTAGATCAGCGGCAAGTGGTGAAGTTGTAGATATGTCAAAGTTCGAGAAAATGTTAATGGCGATGACGCAGGCAATAAGTCAAAATGCACTGCAAATAGACGAAAAGTTAAGTCAAAATGCGCTACAGATGAATAGCAATATCCAGGCCGTTCAGGAAAAAATAGACCAGAAGTTAAGTCAAAATGCACTACAAATGAATAGCAATATCCAGGCGGTTCGAGAAGAAATTGATCAGAGCTTAAGTCAGAACGCGCTGCAGATCCAGGCGGTTCGGGAAGAAATTGATCAGAGCCTTAGTCAGAACGCGACGCAGATCCACGAGGCTGTTCGAACGGAGATTGCCAAAATGGTATGTGGCATCGATGCAAAAATTACTGAGTTACGAGATGACGTTGAATCATTCAAGGAAGAAGTTCAAAATAATCTTGAAAAAGTTCAAAATAATTTTGAGGACGTTAATAAAAGGATTCAACAGTTGGAAATAAGTGAACCAACCACTCAAGTGATAAGAGAAATCAGCGCAGAGAGGCTTAAGGCACCCTCATACGATGGAACAACGCCATTTAGTGTTTTCAAGCTCCAATTCGAAACAACATCTGGTCACAATCGTTGGGATAACGAAAGCGCAGCTGCAGCGCTAATTGTGGCATTAAAAGGCGCAGCTGCAGAAGTTTTGCAAACGGTTCCAGTGGCGGAGCAGAAAAATTACAAGGCGGTGATGGATGCCTTACAGCGAAAATATGGCAGTGACCACATGAAGCAGATTCACAGATTGGAGTTGAAAAGTCGTATCCAGAAATCTGGTGAGTCCTTGCAGGAGTATGCTGCGGATATTGAGCGATTGGCACACCTTTCCTATCCTGACGAGTTAAGTGTCGTAGCAGAAAAATTCAAAATAGAGGCGTTTATTGACGGCATACGTGACTCAGAAACAAAACGCGAGACAATGAGGAACCCGAAGACAACATTTAATGAAACAGTAACGGTTGCCCTCACGCAGGAGACGATTGCGTTGACATGCCGCCCATCACTGAAAACTCGTCGGATGGAGGTGGAGGCTGAAAAGAAAAATTCATCGTTCGCCAGCGGTAGCTTCAGCGGAAAATGCTACAACTGTGGTAAACAGGGACACATGGCACGTGACTGCAAATCACGTCGTAAACGATCTGCATCACGTTCACCAAGAAGAAAAATTGAAAATAGGGTGAACGATGGCGAAAATGGTAGCGAGCAGCAGTCGTTAAACTAAAGAGAGTCAGTACAGCGGGGCGTGAGCTGACTCTTACAGATGATTGCCCCATAGTCTTGGTTTCGAAGCTCTGCCGAAATTCCAACAGCCTTACCATCGGTGGAAAAATCAACGAAAGACCATGTGAGCTAACTTTGGATACAGGCGCATCGCACTCAATTGTGAGGAGAGACTTATTTGATAGACGACGAGTAACGCCGTTAAATGGGATCCAATTGAGAACAGCGACAGGAGAAATTGCGCAAATAGTAGGAAAAGTTACAGCGAGTATTCTCATCGGCAACAAAACTGTGGAACATGATTTTATTGTTGCAAACATCACCGATGAGGTTATCATTGGCGTGGACTTCATGATTCGACACGGGTTCACTTTGGATCTTAAGAAAAAAACGTTAAGGTATGCCAATGTAGAGTTGCCTTTAGACATTGGCTGTGGAAAAAATTATCAATTGCAAGAGTCTACATAAGTGAGCGCTGTCGAATTGAACCCAATACCGAAGAAATTATTTGGGCCACAACAAATGAAGACTGTGGGACAAGCCATCTGTGGGTAGTGGAAGCAGATAAGAAAAATGTAAAGAAAGACCTGATTATTGGAAAGACCCTAGTAAACACAAGAACAGACAGAAAAATACCGGTGCGAATTTTAGAATCCAACAAATAAGCCGAAATGGATGCAAAAAGGTGAACTTATAGCGCAATGTGAGAAAGTTACGGCTGTGGTAAATTGTGAAAATAACCAGCAGAACACACAAGGCCCAACTTTAACGAAATCGTCGGCCATGGAAGTATTGACGAAAGAATGGACGAAGGAGTTGTCTGCCCAGAACAAAAATAAAGCAGAAAGGTTCCTGCAAAAACATTGGCGGATATTTGCGTCCAAAGGAGAAAATAATGGCCGAACATCAGTTGTCAAACATCGCATTGATACAGGTAATTTTCAGCCGATTCGTCAACCTCCAAGGAGGCTAGCACTCGCTAAGAGAGAAGTGACAGGCCTTATAGAAGATATGGCGCGAGAAAATGTCATTGCACCATCAGAAAGCCCATGGAGTTCACCGGTAGTACTTGTGAAGAAAAAGGATGGAAGTATGCGATTCTGTGTGGATTATAGAAAATTGAATGACGTCACTAAAAAAGACAGCTACCCGTTACCCAGAATCGATGATACACTGGATACGTTATCTGGAGCAAGATGGTTTTCCACCCTGGACTTACAAAGTAAATATTGGCAGGTGGAAATAGATGAAAAAGACAAAGAGAAAACTGCCTTTAGTATTGGGAATGGTCTATGGCAGTTCAACGTCATGCCGTTTGGTCTTTGTAACGCTCCAGCTACGTTTGAGCGGTTAATGGAACGAGTTCTCAAAGGACTACATTGGAAGACTTGTCTAGTGTATCTCGATGACATAATCATCATGGGTAAAGATTTTGATGACCACTTGAAAAATCTGGAGGAAGTGTTTGAGCGCTTGGAGGCATCTGGACTAAAATTAAGTGCGAAAAAGTGCTCACTTTTCCAGCGTGAAGTCAAATATCTGGGGCACAAGGTTACGTCAGAAGGAATACACACAGATGAAGATAAAATAAAAGCTGTGAAAAATTGGCCACGACCATCTAATCTTCATGAGTTGCGAAGTTTTCTGGGTCTATGCACTTATTACAAACGCTTTGTTCCTGGTTTCGCAAATGTTGCAGGCAGTCTACATGAGCTGACACAATCGAAAATTCGAATGGAGTGGGGCACAGGAAACTGCATTCCAAAAACTGAAAGAATTACTGTCCACAGCGCCAATACTCGCGTACCCAATACCCGGTAAAGAATTTGTATTGGACACCGATGCGAGTGGCCATGGTATTGGAGGAGTTTTGTCCCAAATCATCAATGGTCAAGAAAAAGTCGTCGCATATTTCAGCAAAATTCTGTCGAAACCTGAGAGGAATTATTGCGTTACTCGGAGAGAGTTACTGGCAGTAATGGAATGCGTGAAACACTTCCATAAGTACTTATATGGACAGCACTTTCTCCTGAGGACAGACCATGCGGCATTAAGGTGGCTATTTCAATTCAAGGATCCTGAAGGTCAAATCGCACGGTGGATAGAACGCTTGCAGAGCTATGATTTCACCATAGAGCATCGCAAAGGAAGCCAGCATGGAAATGCGGATGCACTTTCCCGTCGTCCATGTAAAATTGAATGCGGTCATTGTTCGCGAACAGAAAATAAAGCTGGAACAATTGATGTGCGCCTTTTAAACGTTTTGCCTGAAGAAAAGTGGACAAAAGAGGAGGTAAAACGGGACCAGCGCAATGATACAGATTTGGCAACTATAATTAAGTATAAGGAGCTGGGTAGGAAACCGGCGTGGCAAGAAATTTCAAATGAAAACCAAATCTGTAAAGCATACTGGGCGCAATGGCAAAGTTTGGAGTTGCATGATGGTTGTCTCTACCGAATATGGGAAAGCGAGGATGGTAAAACTCGCTCAAAACTGCTGGTTATTCCAAAGGCCAAATTTAAGGAAATAATCGAGGATTATCACAATGGATCGAGTGGTGGACATCTGGGCATAACGAAAACCACAGAGAAAATAAAGAAACGGTTTTATTGGGTAGGATGCCAAGAATCAGTTGCTGACTGGATCCGCCGTTGTGACCAATGTGCAATTGCTAAAGGACCAAGGCAACGCACTCGGGGAAAAATGCATCAGTATAACGTTGGAGCTCCTTTTGAGAGGATAGCCATGGATATAGCGGGACCTTTTCCAATCAGCAATGCAGGAAATAAATACATCCTTGTGGTAATTGATTATTTCAGTAAGTGGCCAGAAGTATATCCCATTCCCAATCAAGAAGCAAAAACAGTGGCAGACATTTTCATCAAAAATTGGATTTGCCGATATGGAGCTCCACTTGAGTTGCATTCCGACCAAGGACGAAATTTTGAGTCAACACTTTTTAAGGAGGTTTGTGACATGCTTGGAATACAGAAGACACGCACCACAGCTTTGCATCCTCAGTCCGATGGCATGGTCGAAAGGTTCAACCGTACTCTAGAGGAGCATTTAAAAAAAGTTGTTGATAAAGGACAAAAAGATTGGGATGATCATCTACCAATGTTTCTGATGGCTTATCGGTCGGCAATACACGATACCACTACAGTCACGCCAGCAAAAGCCATTTTTGGTACGGACTTAAGGCTTCCAGCAGATTTGAAGTACGGAGTAAATGTTGCCCCAGAAACGACCCATGCTGACGATTACATGTCGCGGAAAAGAGAAGAATTAGCAGATATACACGAGCTTATCAGGAGACGCATTCAATTGGCTAGCGACAAGATGAAAGCTCGGTATGACCTGCGAGCAAATACTGAAGGGTTCAAAGAAGGTCAACTAGTGCTGCTACATAACCCACAACGAAAACGAGGCTTGTCTCCTAAATTACATACTCATTGGGAAGGACCTTACCGGATCGTCACAAGGATTAATGATGTTGTGTATCGAATTCAAAAATACCCCGGGAACAAAAGTAAATTAAAGGTAGTCCACATCGAAAGGCTGGCACCTTATACTAGGGACGGAGAGACTCTTGTTCGGGACGAACAAGTTTAAGCGGAGGGCAGTGTAGCGAAATTTGGTTTATGCTAGAAGACTCTTGAAATAAATACCAACGAAAGAAACTAAACGATACTAGCTAGCATACACCATCTAGCGTAATGGTGTAAAAATAATAAACCGGACAGACGCTGCAGTACACTATTAAAGTCAATAACATAGAGACATCTAGATTGTGAAATTCTTACAACGTACAACGCCATCTAGCATCTAACATTCTGGATAATTGTGAGCTCAACGTCAGTGCGCCATGCTGGTGAATTGTGGATAGTGGTAGAATGCACGCTACAAAGTAGCACTGGTGGGTTGTAGATAATGGTAGAATATACGCCACTTAGAAGGTACTGGATTATTCGAGAGAGTGATGACTGCAGTATAAGAGGGTTGTCATCTGAGCTGAGTGACACAGTTGAGTTAGAACAGCGAAGCAATAAGCAATAAAGTGAATACAGTGTGATCCGTAGTAGAACAAAACAGTTTTCTATACAGTGTTAAATTAATATTAGAATTTGAACGTTAATAAAATAAACCATTTTATAACTAAATAAGTTTGTGTGTTTTTAATTGTTACACAATCCAGTGATCGAACTCAGAAAAGTGTGAGAGATCGAAATTATCGTCAAAGAGACAGAAATTTCGTAACAATATTATGATATGCGGTTTACGGCATTCTTTTAAGCTGACATATTACATGAAGATTGATGTTACACGGGTGTGACAGTGAAAAAAAGGGATGATTTTGCAATTAATAAATAGAAAATAAGTAAAAAAATAATCACGGATTCGGCTTCTTCGCCTGAAAATAACCACCTACATATATTTTGTTTGAAAATTCGTATAAATTGCGCAATTTTTAAAATCAAATTTTTTCTCTAAAATTTTACAATTCCAATCAGGTGGCGCTAATCCAAGATTCAGTATTAATGAAAACCCTTTGAGGAGCTTTGTCAAAAACGTGTAACGTTATAGATATCCACTGACACATCGTAAATAATACAAAATTATTTATTTTTGACCGCGATAGCTTACATACATACACATATTGTGTGCAATAATGAGACCTAAATTTTGGAGAAACATCGACTGATATCAACATATGGTAACTTGGAGTCGCTGTGCTCGAATCTGCCATCAGATTTTGATCTTCGTTAGCATTTCGAATTAACGGTAAATTAATCGGTAATTGTCTTAGAGGTTTGGTTGTAGGCGAAATCGTTTTTCATGAAATGACAAACATTTTTAGTTCACTTACACTATTCCTCCAACACTACGTCCTTTATGTAAATTTTTTCAGAAAATTTTAAATTTCAGATTGTCGATGTTTCTCGAATTTCACTGCACATAGTGTAATTGACACTAATCAAAAAACTTAATTATCATAACCCAGAAAAGCAAAAAAAAATGCTAGGAATGCCAGCCGACGCGGAAGATGTTTTGCAATGCTACGAGTATTATTAAATTAAAAATTAATTGTTCCGTTTCGATCGCTCACTTCTGATATAACTTAGTATTGGTTTTAGCCAGTAGTTTTGATCTTACTTTAAGTGCCGGCGTACTTTGTCACTCCTATTCACACGCAATGGGATAAACTATTTATTTTTAATAAATGAACCCCCCCTGAAGATGTTGCTAAAAAATAACGAAACGTCAGGAAAAAAGTTGAATAAATAATAATCAATGTAGCGCTAAAATATTGCTATGTATATTTGATTACTTGCATACTTACAATTCAGTTTTGTCAAATCGTTACATGATTTTCCATGTAATTCAACATTTTCCACTTTTTTGGAATCCAATTCAAGTGTACGCCTTATAAATTGCTTATCATGTATAACACTTATTATTTGTATTTTTGAAGCAAGTTTTTGTGTTCTATCACCTTTGCTTGTGCTATTACAAATGATGCCTTCAAATCCTTTATTACTAATATTTTCTACCAAATCGTGTGTGTTACTATTATTTAACGACGAATTGGAATCATAATTTTCCTTTTTGTTTAACGTGTTGAAAATTTCATCATCGTTAGCAATTTTTGAGTCTTTATTCCTAACAATTACAGGTTTTTCAATTACCATTTTAGGTAAATCTGCAGCAGTACTATTTCCTTTTTCCACTTGCAATTGAATACTAGAAATTTCGCAATTACTTTCCGATAATACGGACTTTTTACTTAAACTTCTGGGTAAGTCTTCAGTCGTAAAATTTTCCTTTTTCGCTATTGATTCAATATCAGGAATTTCGCAAGGATTTATAGATACAACCTCGGTCGTGTTACTGTCAATAACTTCAACTTCTGCATGTTCGGTATCACAATTTTCAGCTTTTTGAGAAGAAAGACTGACTGGTTTTCCGAATTTATCTTTTGGCTTTACATCAATCGACTCTATACTCTGTTGGAATATATTAGGTAAAAGAACTTTGTTATTGTCCTTGTTACTTGATGTAGTTTCAAAAGAATTGTAAGCTTTTTCTTTCATTTCTGATATATCTTTTTGGAATACAACTTCAGTATTATCATCAGCGATTTTTTCTATAAAAACTTCAGTTAATTTTTTGTCTTTAGAGTGTTGGTCCGATAATGCATTTTCTTTTCGTTTTGTTTTTTCTTGATATTCTGCAACATTACATAATTTTTGTTTTTTAATAAAATACTTTGCTGTACCGTCATCATTTTTCATTGCAGCTTTAATAATAATCTTTGGAATTAAATTTGTTTTTTCAGAAATTTTTAAATTTTTGTTGTTTTGGCTACTTTTAGGTACAACAACTCCATTATTTTGAACGTGTTCTGTTACAGTTTCACGTGAAATATATGCTTCTGCCGTATTAAGGTGGGAACTTTCTATTTTTTCTTGTTCTAAATGTTCTTTAATTTGAGGTTTATCTGCTAAGTCGTGTTTTGCATACCATCCTGTATTGGTATTTAGTAATGATCTTTCTGTTTTGTCTGGCAATTGAAAATCTATGTCGTCTTTCTTTGGTATATCTTTTACCAAATTTTTATTTAACGGTCTCTCTAAACTTTCGATTTCATACTTGGTATTTGATATTTTTATTTCTATTGTTTCTGGCTCTCTTGCTTCTATCTTTTCTGCACATTGAATTTGTTTTTCTAGATTTTGGTATAAATCGGATTTATCTTCCAAATGGCTTTTTATTATACCTAAATTTTGATTTATCGTCTTCTTTTCGATTTCAACTTGACTCATACTTTTGCTTAAGTTATATTCTTGCTTTGTAACGAGTAAAGAACTAACACTTCGTTCTGCCATTTTAGGTTCTATTTCCTCTCGGTCTGCAACTAGAGTAGTTGCTTGCATATTGTCTGTATAATTGAAATTTGGGTCATCTCCTTTGCCATCATTTTCTTGGTCAAGTAAAATTTCATCACTGAATATTGGGCCATTTGCTGTTATGTTATTTAAAGGATTGTCGCTGTCAACTATTACTTTAGATTCATCTAAAATTTGTGCAAAATCATCTTGATCTGCTATCAAAATTAACTTTTTATCATTGGCTTGATTTGACATATTGTTACTTGGATTTATTTCTTTATCATTAACAGAAATCTTCGGAAAGTTAACCTTAAAAGAACCACTCTTGACATCTTCATCATTAACAGAAATCTTCGAAGACTGAACCATCAAAGAAGGGTTTTCGACTTCCACTTCCATCGACGAATTTTCTCCATTAGCATTAGTGTCTAATTCTTCTAAATCAATAGAGTTTTCTGTTGCTACCCGTGGGATGACAAGCTCTGTAGTCAAAGAACCACTCTCAACCTCTTCATCATTAACAGAAATCTTCGAAGACTGAACCATCAAAGAAGGGTTTTCGACTTCCACTTCCATCGACGAATTTTCTCCATTAGCATTAGTGCCTAATTCTTTTAAATAAATAGAGTTTTCTGTTGCTACGCTTGGGATGACAAGCTCTGTAGTCAAAGAACCACTCTCAACCTCTTCATCATTAACAGAAATCTTCGAAGACTGAACCATCAAAGAAGGGTTTTCGACTTCCCCTTCCATCGACGAGTTTTCTCCATTAGCATTAGTGTCTAATTCTTTTAAGTCAATAGAGTTTTCTGTTGCTACCCATGGGATGACAAGCTCTGTAGTCAAAGAACCACTCTCAACCTCTTCATCATTAACAGAAATCTTCGAAGACTGAACCATCAAAGAAGGGTTTTCGACTTCCACTTCCATCGACGAATTTTCTCCATTAGCATTAGTGTCTAATTCCTTTAAATCAATAGAATTTTCTGTTGCTACCCGTGGGATAACAATCTCTGTTGCAGCGGATGACGAAGTAAGAGCATCAAAATTATCTTTATTATTATTTTTATCTGAATATAAAAATATATCCAAAACGCTATTTGTTTGGATATCAGGTTGGGTATCTAACTCCAAGTTTTTTGTAAAGTCAGACAATATGTCTGCATTATTTTCTGACTGCAGATTGTATGCGATATTCGTCGGAGAAACCAAGTTGTGTACACCTTTTTGTTGGGATGTTTCATTTTCATTTGTAGAATTTTCCGATTTATCATAAGACTTATGTGTGGAAGAAATCAAATTGTGTACACCCTGATACTGGGATATTTCCATTTTATTTGAAGAATGTTCAATCAAACAATTATGGTAACCGTCAGTGTTATCTGCAACTAAACATTTAAAAATTAGAATTGTGAAAATATTGCTTTTGTTCGAAAATGTTCATATACTTAAATTTATTTCATTGAACTCATTGCTTGAAATGTATAAATTCAAGAAATAACTGTTTAAAAATTTTTGAACTTTGACAAAGTTTTATATATAAATTAATTAAATTTAAGTTTCAAAAAAAGATTTCAAAGATAAAAGTTGCATTGGTTTCCAAATTCAAATCTGAATGCAAAAAATTCCTTAATTTTGTTCACAATGAAGTGATTGCTATATCAGACAGACGCTTGTGATTCTGTAAATTATTTTACCAAAAACCTGGAAGCTGATTAAAGTTACGGCCGTTACAGTGCGTGACGCTCTGCCTTGAAATGAAAACAGGGCTCGGGACTCATTATATAATATGATGAATCTGTCAAATTGCCATTTCTAATTCGTTCGTTTGGCCTTAAAACTAACAAAAAGTACTTTAAAGTTGATAAAAAATATTTTTTTTTTGAATAAGTTTTAGATTTCTTTCACCAATTCAAATTCTTATATTAAAAAGATATTTACAAAAATTAGATTTTATAAAAATTTAAATTTTATTTATAAAAAAACTTTTATAATTAAGAATTTATTTCTTGCCATCTTTTTTTACAACTGTTTAAACATAAAGTTTTATTTATTTACATAAAAAATCTTAGTTTGCAAAGAGTTAATTCTGTTCTTTTTTTTTTCTTTTTTGAAAAATTAAATTTTTTTTTAAAAATTTTTTAAAATATTTTACTTTCAATGAGCCCATAGAGTTAACTATCTATAAAACTCCGTCAAATTCGTTTAGCTCTTACAAATAAAGCTTTAATATTGTAATTTAATGAAAGCATATTAAACTTTTGAGGGTAAAATAAATCATATCTGCTTAAAATTTTATTTATATATATTTTACTCGTGCAGAGGCTATGATATGGAAAGTAAAACTTTCAGAAATGTTGAGGCTTAAAACTTTGATTTTTCGACAAATAGTTCAACGTATTGATCAAAATTCACCTAGGCCCCTATTTTGGTTGTCGATTAACAATAGATACATGAATTTTGTCGATTATGTACTGTTGACATTGGTATTGAGAATATTGACTTGTCGATGGTTTTTCAACTGTAAACGCCATTTTGGTCGATGGATATTTTACTGTAGTCGATAGATTGAAATTGTTAGAGTTTGTAGAAAACAGAAAAAATGGAGAGCATTGGGAGCAAAATTGTTTATGAACCTAAATTTCAGTTTACTGAAATTTTTAAGATAATAATTAATGTGTATCATTAATATATTTTTTCCCCATATCCAAGGGATCGGATGAATTTCACAATCCCCGCTTTTCCGAATTCAAGTGGCCTTCGTCACTGAACCATACATAACTCCACAGATTCATAATTGAATATGTTTTCTTTAATTAAATGAATAAACAAAAACAGTTTTTCACAATATAAAAAAAAAAAACATTTCACTATAGTTTTTTTTATTTCTGAATCCACAATTTCGTAAATCTGTCGATTGAGTTTCACAATACTGAAATGAAACCGTGGCAGTGGCTTATTCGATTCAGAAATCGACAACCGCAATAATAGTCTTAAATTAAAATTGATCAGTACTGTAGTTTTTAAGATTTAGACAAAATTTTAGAGACCCGTATCAATTTCTCTACTTTGAATACAAATGATTAAGAGTTTGGGGACGATTAAGTTTGCTAGAAAAACGTAATAGCAGGGTAACGTATATAACGAATTTTTTTATTCGATTTTCTGAAGAATATTTCAAGAATATTGTGTAAAAATTTAAGACGGATCGGAGCAAAACTAAAGAAGATGCACCAGTTTAAGCAACCGTGCCTCAGTGTTTGTTTCTTTAGTGTTTAACTTCCCACAACTCACAGTTTCAAAGTCGGTGCACACCATAATTTCAAAACTACTGTATCGATTCTTTTGAAATTTTGAACACTATTTCTGTAACGCTGAAGAGCGTTTAAATTTGTCATTATTTATTATTTTATAATAACTAATTATCCGATTTTTTTTTTTGCAAAAAACGCGTTTTTCACTTCAAAGTGTTCCCAAAAATTGAAATTTCAAAAAACCCCCTCAGCGTTACCTCGTAAATTATGTACAGAAATAGTGTTCATAATTTCAAAAGAATCGATGCAGTAGTTTTGAAATTATGATGTGCACCGCAATTCTACTTTTTTCTGAGACGCCTCCAAATAATTGCTGCCATTGCCGTAGTTTTCAATATTTCTACCTGAAAATTTTACAAAGTATTTTTCAAATGTTATACTTTGATCTATCATTGGTTTTAATAAATAGATTTTAACTGTGTTGTTCGAAAAAAATTCACAAAAATGTGCCTCTTTTTGTACGAATTAACGTTACCCTCCCCTTAAATAAAATCAGTTTTAGGGACTTAGACCTTCATTTTAGGGATGTTATCCAACAACATCTCTGCACGATTAAAAGCTCTGTAAGTGAAATTTCAAACGTATAAGGCTTTTTTTAAGTTTAATTTCTTTTGATTACAGTTCTTTAAGTAAAATTTTATAAATAGTAAAGTGCATGGGCTCATTTGAAATATAAAATATTGTATAAATTGTTCTTTTTCACTTAATGACGTTTGGTCGGGCAATCTTAAACTTTAAGAAAATATTTTGCCAAACCAAAATTTTAGAAAAATTTCAAAAACAGTTGACATAAAAACTTTGTCTATAACTTGTCGTAACATAAGTTGAAAAAATATTAAAAGCAGACCTTTAACTAAGAGAATATTTTATATACGGCTTCCCCGCTAGTCTCTGGCAGAGCTATCAGGGTATAATTTGCCTGAAAATTTTTCAACAATTAGATATCATCGTTTGAATTGGATATTAAACTGTAGGTATTCGCTATTTTGTATAATCAAAATGGACACAACGGAAAGGCGGTGAGAAATAAACTAGGCCGAGAGATTCTTAATGGATCGTTGCGCCTAAAAATTATCCAAAGCTTTTTTACTAACATACGGAGCACAAGTTCAAATACTAAATCTGCTTCCACTAAACTAAACGCGCGTTTATTAGACATGAAATTTAAATTAACACTTAATTCTTGAATTCATGAAATTCGTGAAAAGTTTTTTCTTCAAAAAATTCGTAGGTGAACTAAAAATCGAGTTTTGCAACCTCTTTGATAGAGTTAAATATTGTAGTAGCTTACTAGTTCTTTGAGAATTTCCATCATTGTCCAGCAATGGCATATCTAGAGCTGCTCTAAAAGATTCATTAATTTCTAAATCATCATCTTGTAGATCTCCGTGTTCATTCGTATTTGTGCTATTGAATCCACTTGATTCAAACAAACGTCTTATAAAATTATCATGGGATTCCTCAATTTCCATATTTGGTTGATTATCTGCAACGCTGTTATATTGTACATCGTCATCGTTACTCTGACTATTGATGTGTTGCTGATTACTTGCAATATTGTTGCCCTGCAATTCATTCGATTTATTTTGGCTTTTCATTGACAAATCTATTGGAGCAAAATTGTCAATAGATGTTTCCTGCTCGCTAAAGGATCCAGAGGTGCGTGACAGATCCAATGCAATATTAGCAATATCAGCAATCTCACAGTGTGCAGGTGGAGGTAGTGATTTTATGGTATGAGAATGGGTAAGATTTTGCGTATTTTCAATAAAGGTACTTGTACTAAACTTAATTACTTTTTGGCGATCAACTGCCTGATGTGTTGTGATTGAATTGAATGTTTTTCCAATGGGAGGCTTTCTTATTTGCTCCAATATATTTCCTGCACCCAATGACATTATATTCGAGGCATCTATAATATTCGAGTTAGACGTAGCGTTATTTCCCTCTAGTACTCGAGCTATAACATTATTTCCGATGTCGTTATTTGAATTATCAATATAATTTACCTAAAAAGCGAATCAAATAAAAAAGAATTGAGCTCAAAAGTAAAAAAATGCGAAAATAAAAACTATTAAGATTAAGAAAAACAGAGCCATCCAGACTTACAAAATCTTCAAATGGCGTATTTAAATTAAAGTCATCTTGAGTCATATGGGATGTGTCCAAACTTATAATGTTTCCAATATTGGCTGAAGAAACCAATTGACAAGTTCCGGCACTTGCCCATTCACCATTAAGAAGGTAAGTTATTTGTGCTGTTTGTGTACCATCTGAGATTTGTTCCGTTTCTGTGCAATTTTGTGTCGAGGATGTGACAACTTCATGTGAAATAGTTGAAGATGTTGGCGCATTTGATGCAACATCGCAGTCATTTGAAAACAATTCAACATATTTAGCTAAATCACTTTTTTCACCCTCTTGTGAAATGTTTGGTAGAGGTACTTTGGGTAAATTTTTCGATCCTAACTTACGACCTCGTTTCTTAGGTAGCTTATGAGATTTATCATCTTTAACAGCACGTTTCTTAGAAGTTTTCAAATTGGTATTTTCTTTAGTTGGCGGTACTGGTATAATGTTTGAATTATAATTGTCATCTACATTATTGTTAATATTTTCCAAAGCATTTGTAGCTTGCCAAGTTTCAATTGAATTAGGTTCTACCAGTACTTCTGACACAAGACGTGAGAAGGAATCATCCTGTTCGGAAGGCGTAAAGTCTAAGAAGTCTTGTTGTTTCTGCATCTGTAAAATCGCCCGTTGCTTCTGTAAACCATTGTTACCTACACGCGTTTGTTCGCTGTTAGCAATGCGTTTTATTTTGTTGTTCAGGACTCGACGTGCTAGGTCAATTTTTGCCAAATCTATAGATATTTCTAATTTTTGGTTGTCATCCTAAAAAAAATTATAATTTATTAGACAATCGGTATATAGGCGGTTGCTAGTTTGTTTTCGAAGTATGAACAATCGAGAATTTAATATGTTTTCTAAATACGAACAATCGAGAATTTAATATGCCTTTTTTTTATTAAAAATTACCCAAAACTAAATTTGTCTAAAAGTGACCAATGTAAAGGCACTTTTGAAAAAATTGGACTCGCTTACGGTCATTGAAAAAAAAGGTCCAAAATTCTTAAACGAATAGAGATAAACGCTTACAAATCTTTAGAAATGTTATTGGTCTTGACAAGATCCATGGTCGGTGAACATGTTTACATACATATGTAGGTCAAGGACATAAGCAGTGAAAACCTCTTAATTTCGGCCATTAACGGCGCTGTTATGTCGAATAAACTGAAATTCGAAAATATATTTTCCAGTTAAGGAACAGATATTTTGAAAGAATATTTATCTTCCAGTATCCAAGATAAGCTTAAAAAAAGCAAGTTAAGGTGATATCTTCGGCCAGGCCGAAACTCACATACCCTACACTGCGTTGAAAGTACCTTTTAAATAAATGTTAAAAAGGCGTTGAAGAGGTTGAATAAGTCGAAAAAATGTGAAATGATAGAAAGGTTGACAGAGGTTGAAAAATGTTGAAAAAGTCAAAAATATATGCAAAATGTTGAAAAAAGTTGAGAGAGGTCGAAAAACTCTAATAAAATGAAAGAGGTTGAAAAAATTTGAAACTATTCAAAATTGATGAAAAAGTCGAAAAAAATAAAGAAACTTATGAAGAAAGTTGGAAAAGGTTGAAAAAGGCGAACAAATACATATAGAATATATTGGAAAAAGTTAAAGGGTTGAAAAAGTCGAAAGAATATGGAAAATGTTGAAAAAAATCGAATAGAAATGAAAAATTACAAATATGCTACGCCCACTTGTCCAATTCCGCCCACTTTTGGTTCAATAAACTATATTCGTGATCGACATCCTCATATTAAATTTCAGCACAATAGCTTGTATAGTTTGCGATATGTGCCGCAGTTAAATTTAAAATTTAGGGCGGTGACACACCCACTGGTACAATCCAGCCCGGTTTTGATCCAGAAATAGCTTTCCATAAGCAATCCTCTTACACCAAATTTTAGTATGATTGCTCACATGTTTCGATAAATATGCCACTTACCGTATTTTACTTGTATGGGAGGTGCCACGCCCACTGGTGCTATTTCAGCCAATTTTGATTCAGATATACTCTATAGCAACTGAACCACTTACATTAAATTTCATAGCAATTGCTGCAATAGTTCACTTAAAACAGCGCTTACAAATTTATGTTTATATGGGAGGTGCCACGCCCACTGATGCAATCCTGTCAAAATTCATTTATTTTTAAAGCTTATAGTAACTGACGTCTATAAACCAAATTTTATGAAGATTACTCTCATAGCACACTATCTATAACAATAAACGTTTTTTGCTTATATGGGAGGTGTCACGCCCACAGGTACTATTGAACCGAATTTTTGTTATAACAGACCTTATAGGAAGTATATCTACCTCATTAAATTTCATAACGATTACGTTGTTAGTTCTCTTTATATAACGTTTATAAATATTGTGGGCGGTGCCACGCCCTTGAGCGAGTTTTTTCAGTAAAGTAGCTGAGATTGTATTGATGACTGCTTTCAGCGGCATCATCCCCAAAATTTTTATGGAAATCGTTTGTGCCAATTTTGAGATATACGGAATCAAAATTTTTAACAGTTGAAAAGTGCCACGCCCATTTTCTGGATTCCGCCCACTTTTATCTCAATTCAAGATATATTTGATATGTATCCGTTTACCAAATTTCATCGCAATATCTTGAACGGCTTACAAGATATGGTAGTTTAAATGATAAAATTTAGGGCTGTGCCACGCCCCTGTACGACCTTTTGGAAACTTGAAACTCAGCCTAATCCTAATTTGGTTCACATGCGCCCCTGTACGACCTTTTGGAAACTTCAAACCCAGCCTAATCCTAATTTGGTTCACATGTGCACCAAATCACCAAGTTTCATCAAAAACGCTGCAACTTTTTCAAAATTGGCCTGGGTAAATTAACATAGAGTATGGGCGGTAGGTGTGTCCGTGAACCGATTTCGCCCATCTTCAATAGCAAGATGCCTGCAAGAAAATGTGACCTGTGTGTGAAAGTTTAATTCAATTAGCTTTCTTGGTTTTTCCGTAAACCTGATTTCAACAGACGGACAGACAGACAGGCGGACATCGCTAAATCCACTCAGGTGGTGACGCTGATCAAGAATATACATACTTTTCCATACCTGCCACGCCCCCTTCGAGGTGTTACAAACGGAGAGACAAAGTGAATACATATACCCTCGGTGTAGAGTATAAAAAAAAACAAATAAGTACATAAATAAATAACAAGCTAGATCGATCGATATTTAGAGAGCATTTTTGATGTGTGAACAGTTTACTAGAAGGTATGCAAGAAAATATTTCTCGGTGTGAGCTGGGGAAAAAGTGATGTCTCCAATTTTTCATCTATTTAAAAATTGTTTAGCTTTCAGCAATTTTCCACTTATCCAATATTTTTCAACATTTTGTGATAGTTTTTTACTTGTCAACATTTTTCCTAGTTTTTAAAATTTTTTTGATTTTTAAACAATGTTCAACTCTTTCAACATTTTTCGACTATGTCAATCCTCTTTCGTTTTGTACGTCGACGAGTACAGACGTGTTTTCGGGTATAGTCGTTCGCGTGTGTCTTAGCGTTAGAGCCTTTTCACATGCTTTTTTCAAAGCGGTGAATCGTAATCAGTACATAATTTAATTTGATATAGACCTGGCATTATAAACCATTGAGTTTCAGCCAATTTAGTTTTAGTTAGTTTATAGTCAAAAAAAAAAAAACTTTGTCAATATTATGTTGGCTTCTTCAGCATTTTTCGAATTTCAGTTGGCTTCAACATTTTTGACCTATTCAACATTTCACTTTTTCAATATATTTCGACCATTTTCAATTTTTTCAACTTAAAAATTTGCATGATCAAATCGTTCAATTCGAATCAACATTATTAAATTTTCCCTGGCAGGGCAATTTAAGCTGAAATCGCAATGCGGCGTTCGGTCGGTCGCGCTTTGGCCAACTTTGATCGGCGTTTGAAAAACTTTGCTAAAATGTACGATATTGGCTGTCAAAACGCCCGACCTTACTTTTTGTAAATCATAATGTTGCGAGCGTCTGTCATTTCAACATTGTCAATAAAAGGAATTCTATTTGTCAGTTTTTTGCTTAATTTTGTCGTGTTTTTAGTTTTGATTGTTATTTTCATAAAATAAATAGATTTGAACGAAATGGATAATTTAGTTGACCTTATTTTGTCACTGCATGAAGCGCTGGGTAAACGAGAAGTGTCAAAAGCACGTTCTAGTAGAAAGTAGCTCTACTCGAACTTCGGGTATGGCGTTGATCGTATTTACGATAAAACGCAACGCAACGCCTGAGGCAGTGCTGTCGTTTGTACTACAATAGTGCTTTTGTACTACCCTTCAGCCACGCGTACTACTCTAGTACCCAACCCTCAATTTGTACTACCCAAAATTTGTTCCAACCAATCCGCAATTTGCCCTACCCCACCATTCTTTGATCTCTCGTGCTTCAATTATAATGGCATGCAAGTTATTAAACTCATCCCTGAAACTGAAATACTTAATTCTTGAAGTGTCAAAATCATCGCTCATTATTTTGGATTAATAATTTGGACATTAGTCGCTCAAAAATTTATGAGAAATAAGAAAAATTTTAGCATCGCATCAACCCTTACAATTGAACTATGAACGATCATAATCGTGGCTGGGCAAAACGTACCGCGCTCGGGACTGCGGCAGAATGAGAACAACTTTTCATATACGTATATAAAGCAGAGAGCGTAAAATTTAATTCTGTTTGCTTTGAAAAGCGAACAAAGCACAACTACACATGCATTGGAGAACATTGAAGAGAAACACGCGTGTAGTGGTGACCAGCTCTGATCATAATTTATGATTCATAAAAGATTCATACCTTTAGAACGCGACTAATTTCGCTTGTATTAATTTTTCTTGTGCGCGTCTTTAGATAATGTAATTTTTTCTTTTGCTGTTATGGAAAAGTATGCCACAAATTTACCAAGGTATAACTTGATAGGAAAATTATCTATTTTTTATTATAGGTTTCTAATAAAGTCGAAAGCAGAAGCCACCAATTTAACCAAAGCTGGTACTAACACAGAAAAGAATCTGTCCTTCAAATAGCTTCATGCAATAAATACATTCTATAATAAATGAATTTCAACAAATACTGTTAACTTTTATTAATACCCAGTAGGCAAGGGCAGGAGCTAACAGTGCTTCTAGAAGGCCTTCCTTGGTAAGTATAAGGCCTTCCACCCTCCTTTCAAACGTACTTTCTTTTATATATGAAATGTCCCAAGAAAACAGGCCTTCCTAAGTAGGCTTTCTAAGACCGCTTACCGTAGAAGGACTCTCAGAAGTACTTAACAAAACTTAAATTTTAATACATCGTAAAGACTTTAAATATAAATTGTTTTTTTTTTTTTATCCGCGACTTCTCACTTGCGTTGATATGTTTTTCATGATTTTTTTGTGATGTTTCTTAATTTACAATTTGACAAAGAATACACAAAACTCTACCTCCTATAACATAACATGAAAAAAAAGAAGACTAGCCTGGCAATATGCACACCTCTCTTAATTTCAAACCATGTGTCTACTTTTCATGTCGTATATGTACAATGCATATAACAAAAAAGTAATCATAAAACATAACAATACATGAAATTAAAAAAGAAACAGAAAAGCTTTAAAGTAAATAGGGTCCTTCTTCTTTGCCTTCTAATATGAGGCCTGATAGCACGTCTGTAGTGGGAAGGCATATTATGCCTTCTGTGATTGTATTTTTATTTGCATGAAAATCTAGTTTTAAGAAGTCCTTATATAATGGCAGCAGTAATAGCAGGCCTTCTCCGAGGCAGGCCTTGCTCATTTGCCTGCTGGGTAATTTCTTACTATCATAGTATGAGTAGGTGTAAGTACAAATATATTAGTGTAGTACTACCCATTTTCACAAAGTACTACCCAAAAATATTAAATTGAGCACTTAAATCTTTTTCGAAACGACAGCAGTGGCCTGAGGTCGCATTTAAGATTACAGCATAAGTATGCATTGTTTCTAAAGGGTGTTTTTTTTAGAGGTTTGTTTTTCGAATAGAGATAAAACTGGCATTTTATGGTCAAATCTGGCAACTCTAATGTCATTTATGTTCAGTTTGGTTTGCCATTTCATCATAAACAGGTTGACAAAAGAACAACGCTTGCAAATCGTGCAAATTTATTTCGAAAATAATGGTTCAGTTCGCGAAGTTTACCGCAAGCTCCGTCCATTTTATGGTCGACATAATCGTCCATCAGAGCAATTAATTCGGTTAACCATGGGTCGTTTTCGCACTACGTTTACTCTATGTGATAATACGCATCCGCAGAGACGTCGAACAGTGCGCACCGAAGAAACAATTGTCGCTGTAGAGCAAAATGTTGAAGAGGACCCGAATGAATCGATTCGCCACCGTGCACAGCAATTGGAGCTTTGTCCATCAACTTTATGGAAGATTTTGCGCAAAGATCTTGGTTTGCGACCTTACAAGATCCAGCTTGTGCAAGAATTAAAGCCGCGAGACCATGCAATGCGTCGTGATTTTGGTGTATGGGCCGAAAATGAGATTGATCTCGATGCTGATTTTCATCGCAAAATTTTGTTCAGTGATGAGGCTCATTTTTGGTTGAATGGCTACGTCAACAAGCAAAATTGCCGCATTTGGAGTGAAGAGAATCCACATGAGACCCTTGAGACGTCATTACATCCACAAAAACTGACTGGCTGGTGGAGTCATTGGGCCATACTTCTTCCGAAATAATGCTGGAGAGTCAGTTACCGTTAATGGAGACCGGTATAGAGCCATGATAACCGACTATTTTGTTCCCGAATTGGATGGCATGAATGTGGATGAGTTGTGGTTCCAACAAGACGGCGCTACATGCCACACAGCGCACGTCACAATCAATTTATTGAAGGAAACATTCGATGAGCGCATAATTTCGCGGAATGGACCTGTCAATTGGCCACCAAGATCGTGTGATTTGACACCATTGGATTATTTTCTTTGGGGATATGTGAAGTCGCTCGTCTACGCCAACAAACCAGAAACGTTAGGGGACTTGGAAGCCAACATTCGTGGCGTTATTGCCGACATACGACCCCATATGCTCGAAAAAGTGGTTCAAAATTGGACCTGTAGAATTGGCTTTATTCGAGCCAGCCGCGGCGGCCACATGCCCGAAATCATATTTAAACATTAATGGCATAAAATTATCCTTCCAATAAAGCCAAATTGATGGACATTAAAACGATTTTCTTGTGTTTTATTTCAATTCGAAGCTCTATACCTCTAAAAAAAACACCCTGTACTTCAGCTGTCAGAGTGCGACCGACCGAACGCGGCATTGCGATTTCAGCATTATGATTTGTCCTCAGGTTATATGTCACGGTGGGCTTTAACTAACTTTTAAAACAATCAAAGTATATGGTATGGAGCGACAAAACGAATATCAACCGCCTTAGGGGGCGTTCAAGTATTACGTAACGCAATTTTTGAAGATTTTTGACCCCCCCTCCCCCATGTAACGCACCGTAACGTTTTCCTCTGCGATACTCATCGCCGACTGATTTCTCATACAAAAAAAAGTTTTTAGCGGGTAACCGCGTCAAAAAAAAACAATGCTTATGTGGAACGATTTGTAACTTCGAGTGATCAGAAAAATAGTAGTGTTCAACTTCATTACTTCTGAAGAAAACATTTTGCCTACCGACTTAAAAAAAAAGTTTTGAGAAAAACGCGATTAAAATTTATATATGATTACTTTTTCATATGACCGCTCGGACCCTATTGCCTGGAACTCGTAAAGTTTTACTCCTGATGACAATGTTCCTTGACTTGAATCAGAAAACAAATTAAAAAAAAATTGATTTTTTGATCCTTTTCCCCCCTTAAAATATCAAAAGCAACAGCAAATTACAATGAGAGAGAGTAGTGTATTTTTTTTCTCCTCACTATGGCAAGGCTTTGGTAGTTAATCAGTGCAGTGCATAACTTGAAAAAATAGGAAATTTTTCCACGCTTATATCTCAGTCCAACCGATCTCGAAGCTGATAATTTTCGGGCACTTTGCTCGATGAGTTCTTTAATTTAAGATATCATTTATTGCTGTAGCTATTCTATATCCCGTCAACCAAGCCTAACCTTCGAGGAAAAAACTATACTAAGTTACAGTATGGCTAAAAAAATAGTGTCGCGTTTATCGTTTCATTATACACCCCTAACTTGAAATCACACCCCCGCTAAAGAAGTTTCACTTCAAAAAACACTTTTTTACTTCACAGAGCTTGAATATCATGAAAAAGGTTAACCGCACTTTCGAACGCTATATCTCTGACTTTGAGGTTCAAATTAAAAGGAAATTCTCATGTAAACATTTTGTAATTAAAGTTTTATTTCATTTTTAATTCTATTTCTATTGAAAAATTACACTTTATTCCATTTCGATTCAAGTATGTACTGTAGGGCGGATTAAATTTTTAAGCGGTTCAGAAACTATATTTTTCTGAAAATTCGTCAAATTTTAAGCAAAAAAAGTCCACTTGCAAGCTTTTATTTGAAGTAGTTAAAACTCTTCAAACTGCTTATAGCGCCATCTGGTGGCAGTTTTTAGAACTTTGAAGTTTTTTCATTCTCTTTCTTAACTCATAAGCAAGTTTTCCTCATTCAAATCGTTCCATTTATTTCGGAGTTATTCAAGTTTAAACAAAACTGTTGAACAACTCATCCCTGTTGCTGTTACGAGCGAGTTTCAGTTTTTCATATTGAAAATTACACTAAACACCAGACAAACTGTAAACTGCCACCAGATGGCGTTATAAGCAGTTTGAATAGTTTTAACTACATCAAATAAAAACTTGCAAGCTCTAAATTCGTTGTGTAAAATTTAAGAAATTTTCAGAAAAAATGAGTTTCAGGACTATAAAATGTTTCTCCATACAATTTAATCCGCCCTAATGTACTGTCATCTCAATCAGACAACTATATTTTGAGACTTTCCAGTAGTTCAGGTTTCTGGACAGACTAGACCTCGAGCACACACAGCATGTACTCGATATCTGCCATCAAACATATTTTTGAGTTCTGTCAAATTTTTTTTGAAGTGAAACTTCTTTAGCAATGGAGTGATTTGAAATCAGGTGTGTATACTGAAACACAATTTTTTTTAGCCGTACAGCCACTTGACATAGTTTTTTTCCTCGAAGGTAAGGGCGGGATCAAATCAAATTAAATTACTCATCGAGCAGAGTACTCGAAAATTATCAGCTTCGAATCGGTAGACCATGAGCTGAGATATAAGCGTGGGAAGATTTCCTATTTTTATCAATTTTTTCAAGCATTGTACTGACCAACTGCAAAAGCCATATCATAGTGTAGAGAACAAAAAGTTTTACTAAGCGCTCTCATTGTAATTGTTATGACCATGCAGTCCGATTATTTCATATTAGGGGGCGTTCAAGTATTACGTAACGCAATTTGGGAGAGGGGGTCTTGCAAAAGGTTACGATGCGTTACAAGGGAGGAGGGGGGGGGGGGCGGTCCGAACAACTCATTACGTAACATTTTTTTTTTTTTTAAGTGAAACTTCTTTAGTGGGTGGTGATTTGAAATTAAGTATGTATAATGAAACGCTTTCTTTATGTGTATGCTTATTGAATAGCTACAGCCAAAATATTTTATCAAAATGATAAAAGATGAAGGGATCTAGATGAGCCAAAGCAATAAATGATATATCAAATTAAAGCACTCATCGAGCAGAACGTCCATCTTCGAGATCGGTTAACCAAAACCTGAGATTTAAAAGATTAATTTAAAATACAAAAATGTCCATATTTTACTATATTAATACAAATCCAAAATAAAATTTTAAGCGAAAAAAAAGGTGGGGTTTTTCAGGAAATTAGCTTTGTTTTTTCTCATAAAAAGCGCTATAACTCTGCCAATTTTTAAAGATTTTGAAATTTTTTTAAAGATTCTGACAGAGGATAAGATGCTCTATTAGAATCAAAATCATTATTTTATTTGGGTGGAAATGTCGCTTTTTTAATTTTTGGACACCAAAACTTAATATGGGCATATCTTAACATAATAAATTTTTTTAATCAAATCGGGGAAATATGGGTGCCCTTATTTCCTTTGAAAAAACAACATATTTATTCGACAACTAATTCCGTAATATAAAATAAAACGACTGCATGGTTTGAAATGGATTTGGTCTTCATCATTTTAAGAAAACATTTTCTTCTCATTCTATCGCAGTTTAGTTTCCTGAAGGTTTTAATTCCACCATGTGTGAACTGCACACATGATTTTTTTTTAAAAAATAAAATGATTGGTAACTTTATTCTGAGCACATAGAGTAAGATTCAATCACGCTTTGAAAACAAAAAGGAATCCACATATTGAGATCTAAATGCTCCGACTATAAAGAAACACGCTTATGTTTTTAACTTATTCTGACCAAAAGAATCTCAGAAATTCATTTGCCAGAGAGATTATCTTTCAGACTTCTACGTCAATTCACATACATTTTTAAAATAAAGTTTTGAAGTCGTTTATAATGCAGTTGTCTCTGCTTAACTTACCTGCAATATCGTTGGTACAAAAACTTTCACCGTCGTAGAACCTTCCATGGAATCACTTCGCGATACTTTAACACTTTTATATGAGCAACGTGTTGATCTGCGACTACTAGCCGTCGTTGAGGCAGAAGAGCAATTTGACCTTGGCGTATTGCACATGTCGAATTGACGCTTGCGTGCTGATTTCCGCAGCACCAACGTTATATCTTCAGAATAATTAACATCGTGTTGTGGCGTTATCTCACCTCTTCTTGTAGTTAAAGCCTCATATTCCGTATCATCATCGCTTGAGAAATCTTTAGACATCAGCGGTGGTGGCCTTGAAGGAATCATTTGGTGCGAACGCTGAAATGCCTCATAGGCGTCGTTTGAAGTTTCGATAATGCCAAAATCTTTACACTTTTGAAAATTCCTTTCAATATTTACCAGTAATTGACACACCTGATAGCGCTCCAGTTGAACTTCTGGACGCTCACACAGTAGTTGTCGCTTCAATTTGTTTCGTATTTTTTGCTTGCACTCTTCGTTGCAACGTTGCAAGTAAGGATTTTGTATGTAAAGTTGCTGTTCTAATCGTTCTATATCAACGCCTGAACTCAGTGCCATCTCCTGCTGAAATTCAAAAATAAATATCTTGAAGGGGAAATTAATTATTTGAGATTCATTTGTATTATCCACACAACCAAGATGGCAGCAATGTTTTGCAAAATCACTGTCTTTTCACATTACATACTTGAATAATTTACTGCAACTATATGAATAAACGGCACTAAAAAATAATTAACACATTTATTTTTGTTTTATATTTACATATATTTAAGCTTATAATATTTTCAATAATTTTAATCCACAATAAATAATTGCGGTAAAAAGAATGATTGATTTTGAAATTTTCCGTTATATGTCGCACACTATAAAATAACGAGTAGTTTTTACGGTGTTGTAAAACTTTTCCTTACTTGTCAGAGACAACTGCATTTGTGCATAAGTTTATACTGCACTAACATATGGAGATTACAGTTTACACAGTGAGATTAAAGAGCTAAACAGAACTGGGACGTGCGATTTATCTTCAGTGTCAAAACGCACCATAAAATAGAATTTTTTCTTTTTCTCTGCGATAAATTTTCTAGTGTCAATTTTGCACTCGCTACAAACGTATAGGAAAAACAGAAGAAAAATCGCTCGTCCCAGTTCTGTTTAGCTCTTAACTGTAACATTTCAATTGCTTATTTGTTTTGCTTGTCTTAATATTGTGATGCTTCAATAAACTCAAATTAAAATGAGTGAAACAAATGAATATAAATTTACAAAGCACAAAGATTATGTTGGCGCTATAGACGAGCGTGTTTTTTGTGCCTTGCAGCCATGGCAATCTTTCTCCCATGGCTGCAAGAACACCACCTCATCTGAAGACCACGTGAAACGTTTTTCTCTCAATAAAGAGTAAAATGTTGTTATATGTTTAGGAAATTTCTCTAACAAATATTTAGTCAATATTTGTTGTCATCCATTTTAATTTTGATACTTTGGACGTTTTCTTTTCAGTGTTGATGAAACCAATCGAATAAGAAAGAGTTGTTTTCGAGATTTACTTATAATCGCGCATTTTGTAAGGAAGGTATTGTGGTGAAGGAAATGAGGAGGCATGGAAATGTTTGTTGCGCAGATACATCAAACCCCACTCAAAAAATGTATGTGATATGGAAAGAATCGGGGTCTTATATATCTGTAAAATGGACTTATGAAATTGCCAGAAATCAATAAATAGCTTCAACTATACTTTCAATGAAAGTTTTGTTTTTTTATAGCAACGGCAGTTGCCAGAGTACTCAACGTGCATCAAAGTTTAAAAGCTCCCAATTTCAACCGTTGTATTAACGGATGCGTTGTAATTAGACCCAACCTCTTACAAATACATGAAATTCATTAAACTGACTCTATGGGTAAATGCCCTTAGACGCATCGTCATATTACACTTAAAAGTTGGCAAAAGCACGTCACATTATTTAAAAGCCCGTAATTAGGCCTTAAATTCTTGAATCTGGTTAAATAGATCCCACGAAGTGAGCCTAGCATGAGTGTAAGTGCTTAAGGTGCAGACACAACACACGTTAAACACAACTTGAATGAACAAATCAGCTTAGACGCAATACTTATTAAACACATCTTGAATGCAAAATTTACAGTTTTTGTATGCCCCAACATATGACATATTTGACAACTGTTATGTTCCGATTTCGAGTTACATCATTTGACTTTATAGTTTGTGAAAAACATTTTATTATAATTAAAAACACAGCATTAAACAAAACTTAAAATTTTACAAATAAAATATTATGCTTGCTGTAGCTCAAATAAATAAAGTGCAGTAATAGCAACAAACAGCACATTGTTCCAAAAGTTAAAATGGAAAGCAATCAGGTTAGTTGACCAACATCACTGCGCCAACAATTTTGTCCAGCTCTTGTTTTTTCACACAAAGTGTACTTTCTTTTTTCATGTTAATCGTTAGAATGCAACGTCATATTATTTGTTCTGATTCTTATATTATATACTATATTTGTTTTCTTAAATATAAATTTTGCTATAGATAAAACGTAGTTTGAGGTGATGACATTTTGCTGTATATATATCGGTATTAAATTTACATTTGTACGTACATATATAAAATGCTTACATGTGTACACACCAGCATTGCCAGACGACCGCTTTTGAAAGGTCCTTCAGATATTTCTACTTTTACCCAATTTACGCGTTATAATTTTTCCAACCCAATTATTGAGTTCTATAACTTTTTATAATTTTAATTAATTCTCAGCTAAACGATAAAGAACTTAACCTTAACATTTTAAAGACTCTGCTGAACGGAAGACTTTGCGGGAGTTTTTTTGCAAAACACGTTACTAAAAATACTTTTCAGTTTCTGTCCTTCCGCTGAAGAAAATATATCATCAACGATTTCTTATGCAAAAATTTTGGATATTATATTTTTAGTAGTAATTATTTAATTTTGATTTGATTTGAATCAACTGCCAGACGTGCTAGCCAATAAACAGAGTTATCATCAAACAATGCTAGTCATTTTAATATAAACGAAAATAATCAGTATTTCTGACGGAACCAAAAGGCAAAAGTCCTAGGGACTACATTAATTCAAACTTTTTTTACCTAATCAAAATTCAATATAAAATTCGTTTTAAATGATTTTCGTTTATATGTGAAATTGTTGTTGATTTCGTAAGTAAACATTTCTTTACATTTCCCTTAACGATTAATTGAGCAATTTTGGGATCTTTGCATTAAAATTTCAAATAGGATAATTTAAAGTTTCTATCATGTGTCTTTTACGTGAATTAGAAAAATTTTGCAGTAAAAGTCCTGGGTCATTTTGCGCATATGGACTTCAAATTGTTTGATCGCAAAATGTTTTCGAAAACAAATTTGAAATAATCTGA
Source organism: Tricholauxania praeusta (assembly GCA_949775025.1). Taxonomy (NCBI): domain Eukaryota; kingdom Metazoa; phylum Arthropoda; class Insecta; order Diptera; family Lauxaniidae; genus Tricholauxania; species Tricholauxania praeusta. The sequence continues at coordinate 139,749,157 of OX459028.1, read as the reverse complement.
AGCAAAAAAATAGGATATAAAAACCTTTAGCTTCTGATATCCGTAAGTTTGATTTAAAATAAAATTAAGAAAAATACCTATTAACAGGATGAATTTAATATAATAAAAGATTCTCCAGTATGGAGACGAAGCCTGATTTATTTATTTCTGTACGTATCTTGTGAGCTAATTTAAATCCTACTACAGGTAGAGTTTTAAATTTTCTTGTTCACCCTACAAGAAAAAGAGATTAGACATTTTTTCCTTTGTTTCCTTCTTAAACCGATTTAATTATGTAGAAACATAAAAAGTACATACACAGAATAACTTCAACTATTGTGATATGGTCGGGTAATGTGATATGCCGTCATGTTTCCTTAAATAAACAACTCTCGACAAAAATTTGTTTATCAACATAGCAGTAACGGAAAACGATACGTGCTGCAAGATTTTGTGCGTTCGCATTCACTGCTTTTGGTCTCATTGTTGTGAAATTGGCTTAGCGTTGCAGTCGAACTTTTATTTGTATGCATTTCATGTATGAATTAAGCCCAAAATAAAGTAAGTATTTTAGCCGAAATACTAAAACATGTTAGTGGTTGAATATACTTTGTCATATGTAATGTGAGCTTTTTATTTGCTAAAGCGTGCTTTAATAAAATAACCTGAGCGTATTAAACTGAAATTCGGCTAATGTGATATAGTCCAATTTTCTTCACCCAGCAAAAACATTACATTTGTTTTTTGCAACAAATCCTTCCAGAGGGATACAATGATTTAGACCAGTCGCATCAGCAAACCATAATACATATAGAAGTAGAAGCTATGCTATAAAAGTTGCGTGTAATTTAATATAAAAATGGCTCTATCACAATAGACGAAGTTACTCTACATCTATTCGGTTTTGCAACTGTCTCGTTTTTAATTCTATAATCCCGGTTCTTAATACTTTCAAACATGATATTCCCAATTTACTATAGTTTTCATCTGGCAACGCTTGTACTCAAATGCATACCTTTATGATTTCGTAAGTTATGACAAATATTTCATGTTTAGAAATAATATTTCAAAAGTAAAATTTACTACGCTGTAGCTAAATTATGTCAAATAGTTCAAAAACATTTTGAGTACTTGTTTTCTATTAAAAAAAAGGAAGTGGCAAACCTAAGTATCTCGATTTTAAAATAAATTGGCTTAGACTACTTTCAAAATAAACGACTCTATATTTGAACATTTTTAATTAAAAGTCAATAAACATAGACGGTTAATTACTTAATACGATCACAAAGCTCACCTAAGATATCTCCTAACGTCAAGTTTTGTTGTCTGATTCTAATAAAACTCGATGAAATAAGCAGAATATGTTAGTAGTAAGTTTTTCGATACATCGCATGGTTTACGAGATATTTGCTGTCAAGTTTTTTATTATCTGAGTGAAAATGGTAATGGTACATCGGGCAAGTTTCCAGACGATTAGGTTCCGAATCATGTTCATGGCTATTCTGAAATTGAAATGTTAATGGCATTTTCTCTGAATTTGAATGATCTTTTACTAGACTAGAAATACTTGATGAGTTTTACACGTTGCTGGACATATACCTTGTTTACACGCAGCGTCGACTTGTAACACCGACTCACAAGTTCGATCTTATTCAGGCATTTACACACAGATACGTCGACGTTCAAATGTCATTATTTGATGACAAAACGAACAACAACAAAATAGTTTGCTACGACGTAGTCTAAGGTTAAAAAGAAAAATTAATAATAACAGATGTTTTCTCTTATTTTACTTTTGCTTTCGTATTTTAAAATTTATTTTTGTTAAATTTTAATATTTATTTTAGCTTAATGCTGTTTTAAACATTTATTTTACTTACACATTAATATAAGCATTTTTGACATTCGAACGTCGACGCTCAAATCTCCATTTACACAGCAGCGAACTTGTGCATCGACTCACCACGTCGACGTAGAATTACCGAACTACCACTCCGACGTATGTCGCATTTACACAACAAAAAATTACTCCGAAGTCATACGTCGACTCTCAAATTCGGTGTGTGTAAATAGCATAATAATAGAGTAATTTTAATATGCTATGTAACGTACTAAAAAGCAGGGACGTGAACCGGTTCTAAACCGGAAAACCCTTTTTTTTAATAATTAACTGAACCATTAACCGAACCGAAATTTTCGACAAATGATTGATCCGAACCGAAATCCGAACCACTTTTTATAACGGTGTAGGGTTCATTCTGACCAATTTTCAATTGTTTTTTTTTTATGTTAATTATGGAAATTGATAAAATTTTGAAAGAAATAGGGAAGCATGAGACAGAGTTCAAAAATAAATAATTAATAGATTAAATCAAATCGCTTGATAATATAAAGCGGCTTTCAAATAATGTTAATGTTTTGAACTTTTGGAATAACAACCCTGCCAAAGAATTATCTGAATTTGCTCAAATTATTTATGATGTTCCAGCAACCCAGGTTTCGGTAGAGAGGACATTTTCCACCCTAAAATTTATTCTCGGAGACCTACGGGGAAATATTGACGAGAACTTGTTAAAAGATATTTTTCTCATTAATCTCAGTTGATTATTGCAAATCAAATTTTTTATCAAATACTAATTTTTTACTACGTACTTATAGCATATGACAAAAATTATATGTACATATATATTTCTATATTCTTTTGGATTGTTACTGAATAAAAATAACACAAATTCGCAGTTTTTTTTTTCATTCCCGAACCGTTGAACCGAACCGAAACCCCGGTTCAAAGAAAACAAAAACCAATCCAAAAGTGCAAAAACGGTTCGAACCGATGATCCGAACCGATCAAACTTTTCACCCGGTTCACGTCCGTGCTAAAAAGTAAATAAGAAATTGAAAACGATCGGGCTATGATATTTTTAAACCTTTTAGTTTTTCAGTTTCCACTCGGTTAATTTAACTTATATTGTAAATAGAAATCAGAAGTCTTTTTTGAAATCATTGTTAAAAAACTTTAGAACTTTTCACCTTTTTATAAAGTTAAAAAATATATTTTTATTTTTTAATTGTTTTATTATTTTTATTTTCAGTTTACATCCTAAAGTTGCCATTTACAAGTATATTCTGACTTTTCTCGAAAATTTTTCATTCAGAAACAAAAAAAAAACATTTTTTTTTAATAATTGTAAAAAACTTTACTTACGACTGAATTTTGTTTCCAAACTCAAGATTTTTTGCTCACAAAAACATTACTTGTCACATATTTAATCGCTTTTTTTAAATAATAATTTAGTTAACATTTCAAAGATAAAAAAAAAACCAAGGAAAAAAAAGAGTAATAAATTAAGTAAATATTTATTTTCGTTAAATGGCGGCCTATTTGAATCGAACAATTTCAATGGTCACTGGAAACGGCGGCAACGCTGGCTCATCGAAATACGATGCAAATGCGTTGACTGACAATCGTTCAATGCAAAATGCTGCTGCTGCACTTGATAAATCACCATTGCAGGTTTTCGTACGAGCCAAGAAAAAAATCAACGATATCTACGGTGAAGTCGAAGAATACGTCATTGAAACCACACAATTTATAAATGGTAAGTAATTGTTTAAAATTTTCACATAAATATAGTTATGCCTTCCTTCATGTGAAAATAATTTTTTTGATTTTGTACTTAATAATAACTAAAACTGTTTGTTTTATATCTTAAGCGCTACATGAAGATGCGGAAATTGTGGACAAATCGGAGCGGGAACTGTTCGAGAGTTATGTACATAAAGTTGCAGCTATACGAGAAGTACTTTCCCGCGATCACATGAAAGTAGCATTTTTTGGTCGTACATCAAATGGCAAAAGTTCAGTTATTAACGCAATGTTGCGAGAAAAAATTTTACCGAGTGGCATAGGTCATACAACCAACTGCTTTTGTCAAGTTGAGGGCAGTGATGATCAAGAAGCCTACTTAATGAAAGAAGGCTCTGATGAGAAATTAAATGTAGTTGTAAGTACACAATTTATATTAGGAAAGGTGGAGTAAATACATATACACTTAAGAGCTAGTTTATACTGGGAAATTCGGTGAAAAAAATTCTTGTCTATTCTCTTTCGTGAATTTGTTTTACGTTTACACACGAAAACTAAAATTTCTTTGTGCTTGTAAATATCAAAGCAATTTCTCCGTTAGTCAACGTTTACACGAGGAAAGTCTTGCCGCAAAGTTTCCTTGTTCATTGGCAAGAGGGGAAAAGCGAAAGGGACGAGGTAAAAAATTTGTCATATGTTGCAAACGCGAAACAAAAATCACAAAAGAGAATGGACAAGAATTTGTCTCTCAGACTTTCCTCGTGTAAACGCCGACTTAACCAGCTACATGAAACGTAAAGTTAGTCAAGGTTTACACGAAGAAATTCGATGAAAGAAATTCTTGTCCATTCCGTTTTGTGAATTTGTTTTGGGTTTACACACGAAAACTAGAATTTCTTTCTGCTTGTGAATATCATAGCAGTTAATACGTCGATCCACCACAACAAACGTTGAGTCGAAGCATAATATAAGCTAACGAACAGAACGAAAGAGAATTTGCGGGTACGGAAACTTTCCGGCAAGAGTTTCCTCGTATAAACGCTGACTTAAAGCATCAGCAAACGAACATCACGAAAGAAAATTTCCGAGTACTGCAAATTCTGTACTTAGTCGACGTTTACACGAGGAAAGTCTAAGAGACAAATTTTGTGATTTTCGTTTTGCGTTTGCGACATATGACTAATTTTTTACCTCGTCCGTTTTTCCCTTCTTGCCAACAAACAAGGAAACTTTGCGGAAAAAGTTTTCTCGTGTAAACGCTGACTTAACCCTTTCGTTTCTCCCCTCTTGACAACAAACAAGAAGAATTTTCGGAAAGTATGTCTGTGTGTACACGCTGAATTAGACTCGGCGCTGATCAACTGAAATTTTTTTTTAATACTCTGTTAACAAATCTAGTACATAATAGATTTTTCTTTAGAGTTGCTAAGTCAGCATTTATGCGAAAAAACTTTTTCGGCAAAGTTTCCTTGTTTGTATGCAAGAGGTAAAAAACGAAGGGGACGAGGTAAAAAATTTGTCATATGTCGCAAACGCAAAACGAAAATCACAAAAGAGAATAGACAAGAATTTGTCTCTCAGACTTTCCTCGTGTAAACGTCGACTAATTCATTGTTTACACTAGGAAATTCTGTGAAAGAAACTCTTGTCTATTGTCTTTTGTGATTTTTCTTTTGCGTTTGTGACATACGACAAATTCTTTACCTCGACCCTTTCGTTTTTCCCCTCTTGCCAACAAAAAAGAAGAATTTTCGAAAAGAATTTCCAAGTGTAAATCAGCACTAACTATTTGGTGCTGTTCGAGTTGATAGGAAGTTTAGTTGCAGTTGGAGTATTTGCGCTACCGAGTATTCATAGAGACGATCCAGTGATAGTTTATGATACCTCTTTTATGGCTACATCTTTAATTTTTAAAAGTTGTTACCTCCATTTCTGGGCATTCATCCTACGAAATTCGTTATACTCGTACAATACTTTTGCAAAAACTCTTCGAATGCTTTTCTTGGCAGATGAAATTATCAGGCCAGCAAAGCGATCATAGTTGGAGACGGATGGAGAAATAAAGCGGATTGATTTTTTTTAAATATTTTGGACAGTTTACCTGTTTCTGCCTATTCCACTAGCCATTCATTATTTCAACCATCAAATTGATAACGCCACAGATTATAGGTACTGTTAAAATCCCAAGGTAGTATTTTTGGCCATCCGCGACATCTTAGTAGTATGTAATTTTATTTTTTGCGAGCAAAATTGAAATTGACCTATACAAATGTGCATATTGACATGGATATGTGTATTCGTAATGAGGGTTGATATTACTTTGCCGCTCATATAGCCGTAATTTCATCGCGCATAATTTGACATTAGTTTCTTGTAACATACCACTAGAATATTTTATATCTTTTTTCTTTTCTTTTAGAATATTAAACAATTAGCGAATGCTTTATCCCAAGAGAAGCTTTGCGAAAGTTCACTTGTACGTATCTTTTGGCCACGCGAACGCTGCAGTTTATTACGTGATGATGTTGTATTTGTTGATTCGCCTGGCGTTGACGTGTCACCTAATTTGGATGATTGGATTGATAACCATTGCTTGAATGCTGATGTTTTCGTTTTAGTCCTAAATGCTGAGTCAACAATGACACGAGCTGAGAAGTCCTTCTTTCATACTGTATCACAAAAATTATCGAAACCAAATATTTTTATACTAAATAATCGTTGGGATGCTTCAGCCAATGAGCCTGAGTCTCAAGAATCAGTAAGTAGTTATATTGAATGTAATTAAACTTGACGTTCGATCTTTTTATGTTTATGATTGACATCTAAATCCTTATTTTTGCAAATTAAGGACCTTGAGAAGGTAATCGTCATGCTGGCTTTATATTTTTTCGTTTAAATTTTAATTTATTTGCAAGTCGCTTAGTGCATACAATGCTGTAAAATATTTACTGTAGAGTTGACATTGAAAATGTTTTATTTATCAGGTAAAATCTCAACATACTGAACGCTGCATTGATTTCCTTACAAAGGAACTCAAAGTAAGCAACGAAAAGGAAGCAGCTGAGCGGGTATTTTTTGTATCAGCAAGAGAAACTCTGCAGGTTATTCAAAGTTTTTTTCGTTGAATATTTATAAATTTTAGTAAAATATTTCTTTTTATTTTTCTACTCAACTAACTGTAGGCTCGCATCGAGGAGTCTAAAGGCAATCCACCACATTTGGGTGCTATTGCAGAGGGTTTTCAGAATCGTTATTTTGAATTTCAAGATTTTGAACGTAAATTTGAAGAATGCATCTCAAGAAGTGCCGTCAAGACTAAATTCGAACAACATAGCTCACGTGGTAAAACCGTTTCTTCAGATATGCGTTCAATGTTGGATAACATCTACGAACGTACTAATATTTTCCGAACTTTAAAACTGGATCAAAAAACTTTGCTCACCGAACGTATACAGGGTACAGAAACGCAGATGATGAATGTAACAAGAGAAATGAAACTTAAAATACATGGAATGGTTGAGGAAGTAGAACAAAAAGTTTCAAAGGCACTAAATGAAGAAATTTGGCGCCTTGGTGTATTAATAGATGAATTTAATATGCCGTTCCACACAGAGCCGTTGGTTTTGAATATATACAAAAAAGAATTGAATTCACACGTTGAAGCCGGTTTGGGTTCAAATTTAAGAGCGAGATTATCGATGGCATTGGCCATGAATGTGGAATCGGCTCAACGTGAAATGACAGGTGAGAACATTTGAAACATTAGTATCAAAGTTGAAATTGTAAATAGTATTGATAATACAGGATAACATTTTTTCTAATGTGTTTCAAAATTTAATATTATATTTTTAATGAGCTTTAAACGGAGCGCTCGTCAAGAAATGTGTAATATCAAAAGAGTTATATTTTTTGCTATGATTCTTAATTGGTCAACGCGAAAAGTAGAATATAGTATGCTATCAGATTCTTAAACATCGGCTAACAAAGCTTACTGATATACCACGTTAGCGATGGTTGAAACTAGTATACGCAGCTAGTTTCCCATTTTTTTGTTCCTTTAATGCATTTGGGCTTGTAATTTTTTTGTGTTTTCTTGCACTGAAAGCTCAGTAGAAAGTATTTTTTTATTTGTCTGTATTTGTAAATGCCATTTTTACCCAGTTTTGCCCTTAAACATACATACATATGTAAATACAAAAAATTTATAATAAACTAGCTATCCCGGCAGACGTTGTTCTGCCCTTACCGGTAGCTGGCGCGAAGCTGTATGAACTAATGCTATGGAATGTAAAAGCGAATCAGCCCATTTTTAAAGCGAAATCAACTTCTGTCCCTACTCTCTTACATAAAGTACCTTACTGCTAGGTGGTGCGATGAGTTTAGTTTATTATAGTTTTTGCGTTTTATATTATTACCAAGTCTCAATCATCTGCATCAAATAATTGCTGATATATACAAAATGTTCTTTTATTTGCATTTTCTCATTGAAACTTCTTTTTTCCCGTACTTTTAATATATGTATCTAGTCTCATTCATCTGCATCACAAATTTTGGTATTTTCTTATATGGAAAGCGTGGTACTGCACGGTCTTAGCTGTGCCTCTTAATATAAAAGATACTTGTTGTAACTTCCATGTGAATCGATGCAGTGGTCTTTGTGAAAATGCTATTTCAAAAATATTTTTGTATGAGGGCCACTCTAAATAAAAGTTTTGTAGGCTTAACTATGCATCTTAACATAAAAGTTACGTAGTGTAAGTTCGGTATGAACCGATTAACCGGTCTTAGTGAAAATGATTTTTTTAAAACTATATTTGTATGAGGGCCACCCTAATTAAAAATTTTGTGAGCCAAACAGTGTCTCTTAATATAAAAGACACGTGGTGTAAATTCCATGTGAATCGATGAAGTGGTTTTTGTGAAAATGCTATTTTAAAAATATTTTTGCATGAAAGCCGCCCTAAATATGCACCTTAAATAAAATTTTTATGGGTTTTACTATGTTTCTTAATATAAAAGGCACGTGGCCTAAACTCTATGTTAAACGATGTAAGGGCCACCCTAAATAAAAGTTTTATGGAGTTAACTATGTCTTTTAATATAAAAGACACGTTTAAATTCCATGTGAATCAATGGAGTGGTCTCTGGGAAAATGCTATTTTAAAAATATTTTTGTATGAGAGCCACCCTAAATATGCACCCTAAATAGAAGTTTTATAGACTAAGCCATGCCTCTTAATATAAAAGCTACGTGGTGTAAATTCCATGTGAATCGATGCAGTGGTCTTTGGGAAAATGCTATATTAAAAATATTTTTGTATGAGGGCCACCTTAAATAGAAGTTTAATAGACTAAACCATGCCTCTTAATACAAAAGCTACGTGATGTAAATTCCATGTGAAACGATGGAGTGGTGTTTGTGAAAATGCTATTATTAAAAAAAATTGTATGAGGGCCACCCTAAATAGAAGTTTTGTACACTAAGCCATGCCTCTTAATATAAATGCTACGTGGTGTAAATTCCATGTGAATCGATGCAGTGGTCTTTGGAAAAATGCTATTTTAAAAATATTTTTGTATGAGGGCCACCCTAAATATGCAGCCTAAATAAAAGTCTCATAGACTAAACCATGTCCCTTAATACAAAAGCTACGTGGTGTAAATTCCATGTGAATCGATGCAGTGGTCTTTGGGAAAATGATATTTTAAAAATATTTTTGTATGAGGGCCACCCTAAATATGCAGCCTAAATAAAAGTCTCATAGACTAAACCATGTCCCTTAATATAAAAGCTACGTGGTGTAAATTCCATGTGAATCGATGAAGTGGTCTTTGGGAAAATGCTATTATAAAAAAAAATTTGTATGAGGGCCACCCTAAATATGCACCCTAAATAATTTTTCTCGCCGTAAAAACCATCCTTGAACTTCAACGAACATTTTAAAAAAAGATTTGGCCAAATTGGTCCAGGCGTTGTTGAGTTATGCGCTTACCAACACATTTTGCGATTCATTTTTATATTATAGATTTGATGTTATACTTCTGTATCAGTGGTACCAAAGCTTAGCTTATTAAATAAATTCGGTTCAAATAAAACTGGTAGGATAGTATTCGATGTGATACTGTTAAAAGTAGCAAAAAAAAAAATCAAAGGTCAGACAAGCATAATTTTTTAGTTTTTTGCAGGCTCGAAATTTAAAATAAAAGTTTAAAGAAAAAGATCTTCCAAAAATTTCCTTTTTTTTTGTTTTAAACATTCTTAGGCGGAATATTTGTTCGTAGTCTTGTATTATAAAACAAAATCTATGAACTCTTTCAGACCGTATGCATGCACTAGTACCCAGCGAAAAGTCAGTTGTTCAAACAAAGATTGCAGCACGATCACAACCTTTTGAAATGTTGTACTCATTAAATTGCCAAAATTTATGTGCAGACTTTCATGAAGACTTGGAATTTAAATTTTCATGGGGCATTACTGCCATGATACAACGCTTTACAGGCAAAGTTAAAGAGCGCAACAAAAAGCCAGCAGCAATACTCAATCGTCAAAGTAGCATTGGAGTAAGTCGTATTACCTACTATCTTTATTTGTATATTTTTGTAATAAAATATTTGTTTGTTCACTCAACAGCAAAATCAAAATATTCAAACAATCAGCCCTATAACTGATACACCCCTATGTCTGATGCCTTCCCAAGGAGGAGGCGGCATATCACAAGAGCAACTGTCTATTATTTCACGTTTTGCAATGGCATCTATAGGATCCCAGGGAACTGTTGGAGGGCTTATAGTAGCTGGAATCGTATGTAGTATTTTATTGGTTGACATACATATATTTAATATTTAATTAAATAAAATTCTTTACAGATGTTGAAGACAATTGGATGGCGTGTACTTGTTGGCGTTGGTGCATTTTATGGTTGTATATATTTCTATGAACGTTTGTCCTGGACAAATTCAGCTAAGGAACGCACTTTCAAGGCTCAATATGTACGTCATGCAACGAAAAAGCTTAAAATGATTGTTGACCTAACGTCAGCAAACTGCAGTCATCAAGTTCAACAGTAAGAAATTTTTAATTTTACAAAAATATTTAATGTAATCTTAATTTCATTTAAATAGAGAACTCTCCAGCACATTTGCACGTTTGTGTCGTGTTGTTGATAATGCCACAACTGACATGACCGAAGAGCTTAAAACTATTGAAGCACAACTTGGTGTATTAGAGGCAAATCAGAAACGTTTAAAACTACTGCGAAACAAGGCAAATTATATACAAAATGAATTGGATATTTTTGAAAATAATTACATTAGATCTAACTAATAATAATTAATTGCGTTTATCGCAGCTATTGCATGTGTGTAATAATTAAGTTTGATAAAGCAAGAAAGAATACCACACAATATCGATAATTCACTTTCTGTTTTATTTGTGGGTATTTAGAGTGATCCAGATCAGATGACGAGCAATTTTGTAGAATAATTTTTATTTTATTTAAAAATTATAACATTGGATTTATGTTGATTTGATTATGTTGTTTATACAAATGTATTTTATTAATTTTTAATGGTCAGAGACCAAAAAAAAAAAAATAGTGTATTTCAATTGGTAATGAACTATTTTGATTTCATAGAAAACGTTTAAAAAATTATTTATTAGAAATATTTAATTTTGTTCATATATTTGCATAAAATGTTTGTAAAAAAACGTTTTTATTTTTGTGTTTTGTAATAAACTATAAATAAAATTATGTTGCTTATACAAATGTATTTTATTAACTTTTAATTATCAGATGCCAAAAAAAGAAATAACAGTGTTTTGCAATTGGTAAAAAAAAGTATTTTGATTTCATATAAAACGTTTAAGAAAATCATAAGAAATATTTATATATGTACATATGTATGTGCAAATTAGTAGAGACCGACTTTTGTTTCGAAAAAATCAAGAAATAATTAAATATTTATATCAATAACATAATAAATGAACAACAATAAATTTTGACAAAATTATTTGCATAGAATACTCTTTTTTGGGATTCGTAGCATTAAGGAAACATTCTGCTGCACATTTTCAAAATGAGGTTTCTGAGTTAATTCCGTTGAATAAAAGTCACGGGCAGGGTTACGATGGAGCCATATTTATAAGTGGAGCATACGCAGGGTTATAATATCGTATTAAAAAAAATGTCCCAATGCAAACAGCTTTTATAATCGTTATTTAATTAATATAAGATTCGTTAAAAACGATTCCAGAGCTTCCCAAATTCTATACCCATGCTCTGCGTACACGCCTTATTTTATCCGAATCTTTCAGGTTGTACTTGAATTTGTCAGAAAACAACATAGTCTTCCATTTTTGGGCACTTCAGTAGAGGTGGGCGTGGAGTAAGACGTGTACGCAGAGCAAAAGAAGAAAGAATGAATTCTAAGTATTGCAAAGCCACTGTAATGAATGGAAGTGGCAGTGTAATGGTCTGGGATCTCTTCTCTGGTCAAGCTATTGGGCCAATTCATAGGATTTAAGAAACTCTGGATCACTTTGTGGTGTACGTTGACATACTAAAAGATGTGATGCTGCCATATGCCAATGTAGAGATGCCACTTAAATGGAGGTTGCATTAGGACAATGATCCAAAATATGCCTCTAAAGCTTGTAAGGGCTGGCTTCAGTGCAATAGGGTAGAAGTTTTTGGTTGGCCTGCCTCGACCTGAATCCTCTTGAGATCCTGTGGGATATTGTTAACATGAATGTCATCAGAAAAAATTGCGAAACCACGGAAGATCCATTCAGTCCTTAAAAAATATCCTGGGGAAGGATATCGCAGGATATCATTAACAATTTAATATCTTCTATGCCTTAAAGAGGTGCGCCAGTCGTCAAGAATAAAGGATTCGCAACTAAGTACTAATTTTAAAAGTTTTTATTTACCATAAAAATGTCCGTTAAGTTTTTGGGTTTAAAATGTTCCTTCGATGTTAACTTTTTATTTGAGACGCAGATTTTTTTTAATTTTTGCTTGTCAATAATAAAGGTATAAATAAATAAGATAAATACGCAATATGTTTTAAAAACGTAGTTTTCATAAAAATAATCATAACTTCAAAAAATGTACTAAGGGGGTGCTTAAGTTTTGGCCAATACTGTATGTATGCATATTCCCGGATTTCGAAATTTTTTCTATATATTATGTATGAAAGTATGGTTAGCCAAAATGCAAAGTTCCAGCTGCAGTTTTTCACTTTCTTTATGAATTTTTTTCTATTGCAATATTTAAAGGAGAAAATATGAAGATATGAATTCAAATACTTTTCAAAAACAAAAAGCTTTCGAAACGGCTTTTCTCTAATAACTTGTAAACTATAAAAGATATTATTTATACATATAAATAAATGGAAATTGATACCTATTTTGAAGAAAATGTCTCAACCACTCCCACATTTGTATGGGAGGTAGGCGTGTTCGGGGGTCCGTTTTTTCTATTTTCTCAATTTTTTTTTTTTGCGTAACCTAAAAAACATATGTACCAAAAATCAAAAGTCTAACGCAATTATTACTAATTATAGCCACCGTTTTTGGCTTTTCTCCATTAACTTGCAAACTATAAAAGATATCGCAAAACTTTTAGCATTTTTAAAATAAACATTGCCAAATTCTATATAAAGGAAATGTTTCTATCACATCCCGCCTTTTTATGGGAGGTAGGCGTATCCGTGAGCCAATTATTTTCATATGCACATATTTTTGTTGTTACATCTGTATAGAATAGTTGTTACATCTGCTATTATAAATGTTTATGGCCGCCGTTCCATATAAACCCATTCAATATGCGTCGGTTTTGTAACAGTAAACTGCTAATTTTAAATTTTGCGGCGAAAAGTTTTTCAGCTCAGTATTGGTGTGGCACACAATACTGAACTAAAATAAAAAAAAATTTTAATGCCAAAAATGTTATTTTACTTTTAGCACAAACAGAAATATCGAGCCCCTCGATTACAGAAACTTGACAAATAACGGAGTCTCCTTGTTAAAGCATCTTCCGAGAAATTTTATTTTCCGTGTAATTTTTTTTCTCCAAAAACAGCTTAAGAATATTTTTCTATAACTCTGCTAGTTTTCGAGTAGAAAAATCCTTGGTTAAAAATCGGCAGAAATTCTTGGTTTTTCACAAAACCATAGACATATCAAACTTCTCGATCAAGAAAAATTGGTAACTAACGGGCAGTGTAATGAGCATTCTCGAAATTATTACGAAACAAAAGGAGAAATCGTTGACATAATAAAAACCACAACATATACATTTATTAAAATATAGTTTTTATTACAATCTAAATTGCGTCAAAGTATGCAAACATATTTTTTAGTTTGCTTTTTTAATGCATATTTTATTAATTTTATGTTAATTTACAACTGTTTTTATATTATTGATTTATTCATATTATTATTCGATTTTATTTTATCTAATTATTTATAAAAAAATCTTTACATTGTTATTTTAATAAGGCGTGGAAATCACTTATTTATATTTTTTTAATGTGTGTAAGAATAAAACCTAATTTCTTAAAAAAAAGTGTAAAATTACCAAATTACGATTACATGTCTTTCATGTCGAACTTTACACATTTATGCTTGTGGACTATCCACAAAGTTACAAATTTTTAATACGTACATTGTTATCAAAATACATTTCATTAAAAATTTTTATTTTAAAGTCATTACAATTATATCTTTTTATATAAGTTACAAAAATTTACTATTGGCATTGCATTAGTATTTTTAAAAATTTCTCGATTGTTCATTCCATTAAGAGATTTTCCGGAACTATTTGATAAGTTGAAAGCAAATAGATTAAGACAAATCAAAATATCTATTGAGCTGCCCTGACATTGACGATATGATGTTTGACAGTGAATTTGAATTGATTTTACAGAGATATAACATATTGCAATAAAATTAAATATTTGATTTATATGAAATTAAAAACAAAAAATTTACATTACAAGCAATCTAAGAAATATACTCAAACATTATACAAGGTATCAACGATATATTATATAACAAAGAGCAGATACCCATAGAATATATTAAAATTAAAAGAAGTTAAAAAAATCACATAATTAAAAATAAACAATAGATTATTTTATACAAAAAATTTAAAAGAGAGAAAATAATACATCCATCAATCCAATACTTAATCAAATGATAGAGGGAAAATGTGTACTCTATTATAAATAAAATCTACATATGTATAGTAGCGGCTGTATAACGTGCTTCACCGCGTCTCCATGACCATTGACTGGGACGAAACTGAAAACAGAAAAAAAAAGTTTTTATTAGTGAGGTTGCTTGAGTGAATCTATTGAAAAGTAGAAGGAAAGTATTTTATTTTAAAAGTGACATTTTTCTGTAAAAATGTGAAAAGATTTAAGTTATTTCAAAACAATTGGTAATTGTTAATATGATAATATATCATTTGGACCGTCTCTAAGTGTTAATAAAATAAGTAAATCTTTCAATATTTCCAAAATCTGCAACAAAAATCTTATGGTATGACTAATATAGCAACACAGAATATGGAATTTCGTGCTTTGTTTTTTTTTTACTAGCATGGAACATTTTTTTTAATCCATTAATATATATTCAAATTTTTAATCATTTAGAAAAATAAAGAATGGACTTTGTTAAATTTCAATATGAAGCTTTAAAAATGGCTTAAGATTATTCAGCCTTCAAAAAACTCTTATTACTTAAAAAATGTTTATTCCAATCTGTTCACCAATGAAACGACACGTTATAAGATTAAAGAAATCTTAAAATTAGCATGGTTTCTACCACTAATAATTTTGTATGATTTCAATACGGGAACCCTTAAATAACTCCATTTAAAAATAAATATTCTTAAGCCACTTTCAAAATAAAGGCCTCCAATAATGCTCCTAAAAAGAATAATACTTAATGATTTATAGAGGATTGGTATTTATATAATTTTTCTTTCTATTAATAGTTTTTAGTATTAAAACTAAGCGTATAATAAAAGAAGAAAGATAAATAAACAAAACAAAACAAATATAGAGCAGAAAAAAGTTCTAAGAGGCTCAATAGACACAGTAGGTCCGTTCCCACCAGAAAAAATAAGTAAATATTTATAAAGTTTTACCACAAAAAGCGTTTCTGCCAGAAAAAATGTGGTGCTTTTGAGAGAGAAAAAATGAGAGTAAGAAACAGCTAATCACTTCCCCTCAAATTTATAATTTTAATCAAATTTTGAAAAATTCTTTTCCGGAGGATTTTTGACCAGTTTCTTCCAAATTGCACTAAATCAAGTCAATTTTTTCCCGACGTTTCGTCGCTTATTTGGCGACTTCTTCTGGGGCAATTTATTTCTAAAACACAAAATATAATATAACATTAAAACATAAAATTGTTACAATAGATTTTTTACGATATTAACAAAAACAATTGACTTTAAATTTACTTACAATTAACTATTATGACATTAATACAAATATGCGGAAAAAACTTTTAAATTTAACAATGTGTATGTACATATGTACGTATATCATAAATGAAAAACTTTTAATTCAGGAACTATTAAAAAATTATTAACAAAAACTTTTGGAAAACTTGAATACACTTTCACTGTCTTATAACGACTGTGTAGTTATTATTTATGTTGTCCGTGTCCTCCTTGTGGTTCATTGCCCTGTCTCCTTTTTCCTGTATTCTTAAGCTTTCAATTGTCATTCTTTTGTTTTGATTTTTTTCAACGTCTAAGATTCTAACATTGTCAAAGTCAGCTGTGTGGTCAGTTTCTAACATATGTTGTGCTAATGCTGTTGTTGTCTTATTGTTTTTTTATGTCTCTTTTATGCTCACTGATTCTGACTTCGAGCGCGCGTTTTGTGGTACCTATGTCAGCGTTGCCGTTTTTGGTAGTTTCCTACCAAATCGGGTAGGTTTTTTTCCTCTTGGTAGGCTGGTAGGTTAAACCTGATTTTGGTAGAATTTAGGATAAATTTTTATGAAAATCGAAAATTGAAATTTGTTCGTAAAGTTTTTCGAATCCGGAAGCAAATATTTACATCCGGAAATAAGCTTTTGCCAACCCTATCTTCAACAAGTGGGTATGGTCTCTGTTTTCTTGCATATAAATTACGTTTGGGAATACGCATAGGTATGTACAATGTGACGAAATAGTGTTGCGACTGATCGCACATCTTAATTGTTGCATGTGTGCTCAGACCCGCAGTATTAGAAACAAAAGTTACAAGGACTATTAGGGCCGGTTTCACAGTGTTTAGATAACCAATTAATTAACTTAACTAATGTCTGTTAGTTAACTACCAAATTTATGTTGTTCAGTTTCACAGTCCATTGGTTAACTAATGATAATTTTTTGTACAAAATTTGGCATCACTGCACAAAACATTTGTTTTTTATTTGACATTTCATAGTTTGTGAAATGGAATCAACAACAAGATCTTCTAAATTTTTGGCAGTCGAAAAAAATTGCTAGTTGGAGCTGGTCGGCAACTTTGAAAACATCATCGAATGCAAAAAAAAAGGATAAAGTTAGTCTAGACGAGAAGGAAAAAATATGGGGGACTATTGTGGACGATTTTAACGGCTTGCAAGGAACCTACCGAAAGTAATATGGACGGGATCTTAATATTTTTTTTCGACGAGCAATTGCAATATTCCATACTACTTCAATATCTGAATCACTTTGAACTTTGCAGTCCCAATCTGAATCCATATTTATATAGGTACTTATTTGCTTTTCTGAAACTTTGTGCTTTTATTTCTTATGTTCTTTTTCGTTATGACAGCAATCAGCTGTTAGTTAACTATTAGTTAACCTGTCAAATTTGGTTGGTTAACTAATTGCTATGAAACTGAAATTGGATAGTTAACCTCAAATCTTTAGTTAACTAAACACTGTGAAACCGGCCGTAAATAACATAATTTTTTTGATCACAGCTCGGATGGTCAATTTTTCGTCTATCGAGCTAAACGTTTTTTTTTTTTTTTTTGCCACTGTCCTCTTTATATCATTTAATAATACCATGAACCGCTGGCTTTCATTTTCTTAAAAAATTTGTAACTTTGCGATCGGTTTTGCCTTCAAAATGATTATTAATTACTATTTTTCTTTCTTCTGACGTTTATCGCTTAATTGTACTCTGCATGTATCATGTGGTAACTTTTTGCGCACACTTGCCCAACATTTGATGTGTTAAGCATTTCAAACGACGACACACAAGCATATTATTTTAAACAGCATTAAATGTTAATAAACGCGTTCAATGCTGCAAAAAGGTTTTTTTTTTAATTTGTAAAGTTTTGGTGATTACAAACGATTTTGGTAGGTTACAAACGATTTTGGTAGGTTTTCGAGAAAATTTTGGTAGGAAAATAAATTTCTCAGTGGCAGCACTGACCTATGTACACCTTCCCGCAATTTTCGCTATTATTACCACCACAAATGATTTCATATACAACATTACTTTTGTCTTTGTTTTCAATTTTTGTCTTTGTTTGTGAAAAAATGCTGTTGAGAGTCAGGTTTGATCTGTAAGCGAAAGTCGTGTCTTCTGCTCTCAACATTGTCTGTATGCACCCTTTGCTAGTTAGTTTCGGTATGTATGTGATACCCATGGTGTAATAACCAAGGTGGCGTACTTAAAATCGAAATTCTCAAAAGTTTGAGTTTCTTGTCCTTCATTGTCTTGTTTCGTAATTTTTTTTGACACTTCGGTGTTTTGATTAATTGGCCCGTTCAGCAACTTCAGTCTTTTTGAAGCGCTTTAAACAACTTTTTACTAAGAGGTATATGTGTTGAGTTTCAAAATTCTGATGCGAACAAAAAACTACACTAAATAATGTAGCAGGCTTCAATATGATAGCAATAAGTCTTGTTTGTTTTTGCAATAACAACCACATCGACTAAATTTTTAAGATTAAATGTAGCTTGCAGCTATCGTTTAGAAAATGTTCAAGATCTTACGCCTGAGCGCTACATTTTATCAAAGCGCTTAAGTTTTCTGAATGGGCAATTGATAAGTTATGAATGTCAAAACTACTGCAAATAGGATGACAGATGATTGAAAATCGAGGCTCTCCCTAATTACTCCACCTTGGTTATCACACCATGGGGTAATGTAAATTTTCTCCCAAGCGATAGTAGCCATACACTATCTTCTGGAAACTCAATGTTGGTCTTGTTCTCAAACCAATTCTCGTTTAATGTAAATCCAAATTTTTTGATGTAGTGGTTTTTGAGTTCTCCAATTTTTTTGTCGTGAGCCTTTCTCGTGTTGTCCGAAATGTTTTTGGATACGTACACTTGTCGTAATACAAACTCGTTGTAGTCGTTGTTTAGTGTCGATCTCATATTTAACTTGGCAGATAAATTTCTTGTGGCTAAAAATTGAAGACTGTCAAAATCGTATGCAACGAGACTGGAGACTCACTTTTTGCAGGCGAGGGAAATGAAATTTCCTGTCTGAATTATACCTGTCCAATACTTTGCTTATAAAATAATTTTCAGCGTTGATTTTTTTGTTGACTTCTTATAAGGTTGTGTTAAGAAGGAGCAACATAACAAAAAGCTTGAAATCAAAACATTTTTTGGTAAATGCTCATTTATTTAATTAAATAGCTGAGCGATTTTTTATTGAAAAGGAATCGAAAAGCTGAATGTCACCTAAATGGTTGTACGGTAGTCGACCAGATAATTATTTCCAAAATATTGTTTTTCGAAACGCGCAGTTTTAACATAAGGAATTGGAAGTGTTGCTAAATCAAAGTTGTTCCAATTTTTTTTTTTGTTTTTACAATTCCATCGAACATAGCTCTTTGATTGAACAAAAAAATTTGGTGCATAACTTTTCTGGACTAACTAGCTGTTAAAAATAACGTGAATTCCGTAATAACGTATGCGAAATGTAAAATTTTTGCCTAGCTTAATATTTGAAGCAGTTTCGAAAGTGTTTTTTTTTATATTGAATTCAAAATTATATTAACTCAAAATGTAAAATAATTTTGGCTTAGATTTACTTCACGCCAAACCTCTTATTCTTTACTAGGCATTTTTTTTAAAATGCACTTTATGCATTTAAAATAAATCAAAGTTCAAGATAAGATAAGAAGCAGAGAAGGAATATAAATCGAGTGTGAGTTCGAAGAAAAGAAAATACAAAATATGTTAAAAAGCACTACATTAAAAACTTACTAGCTAAAGTGTTATTTTTTTATTAATTTTATTTTATTTTGTCTATATTTTTTGATATTTCTACGAAATTGATACCAAACTAGGCATTTTTTTTAAAATGCACTTTATGCATTTAAAATAAATCAAAGTTCAAGATAAGATAAGAAGCAGAGAAGGAATATAAATCGAGTGTGAGTTCGAAGAAAAGAAAATACAAAATATGTTAAAAAGCACTACATTAAAAACTTACTAGCTAAAGTGTTATTTTTTTATTAATTTTATTTTATTTTGTCTATATTTTTTGATATTTCTACGAAATTGATACCAAACTTCAGTAGACAAAAATTGATGGCAACGCAGACATTTACGCGAACGACTTACAAAATGCCAATTTTCTTTCGAATCGTATTACGGAGTAAGGCCCCTGGTGCTATAGTAAAAGTATAATAAGTCTGCAATTCCCTTGAATTGCGCATGAATAGGAGTTTCTGAAGTATTTGGATGAACTTCATCGAAAACTGACCCCAGATGTCATATCCGCATCCATAATCTTATTTTAAAAACATGATAAGCCACACATTTTCTAAAAACAATATATTGTATCTATTCTATTATCTGCCTACACTGTAAATAATTTTGCTATGATGATTATGATCGCAACTACTCGTACAAAAGTGAATAAAACTTGAATACATTCTACGTAAGTTGAACTAATGTTCTAATTGCGCTTTTGAAGTTTTGTTTGGAACACAATTCATCAGAATTATACATTTTATAGTGTTACAAAAATATGGAATGATTCATTGTTTAATAAGAAATACTAGTAACACGAATATATTATTCATTATTGCACTTAAACAGGCGCGATATTAATAAATAACATTATGCATGATAATTACTTAAATAAATATTAGAAAGTTAATGAAAAAAAAAAAAAAAACAAATATGTATGAGAAAAAGCAGAATGGAATTCGGTTGTACTGTTTGTTTTTTTTTTTTGCATATTTAATTGTATTTTATTTATTATTATTACAAACCTGATGCAAATGTTTTGACTGCATGAAAGTATTTTTCAATAATAAATAATAATAATAAATATTAAATTTTGAATTTTGAAAAGTTCCAAAATCCTAACTTACCTGTATTAGCAACTGTCCACTCTTCGTGTGCGGATTTCTATAAGCATACACAAGCCACAATAAAACTGTAACAACTAAGCAAATAGGAGCCAGCACACCGAACGCAAGGCCAACGTTCTTTGGTTGAGGATTGTCATCTATAGCAGCGGCTTTGTTTGCATTATTTAACGATTCTACTTTTGTAGGTAAAATCGTTGCGTTGACATTATCATTAGGAATATTATCTGGGTGTAAGACATTATCATTGTTGTCATTGCTTCTATTATTTGTCGTAGGTGGTACAGTTTCCGCTGTCTTTGTTTGATTAGCGTTGTTTCCCTTTTGTCCAATAAGAGGACAAACAGAATAATTAGAAATTTGAGTTTTGTCACAACCTTGAAGGGAAATTTTGCTTTAAAGTATGTTATAAAAAATTATAAAAAATATAAGTTACCTCTTTGTAACCATTCTTGCTTTCTTCGGTCTGTACCAGTTGAACATCTATTCAAACTTGGACACCAAGTACACTGAAAAGAATTGAAATTTAAATTAAGCTAATGGAAGCAAATAGTCCGTTGAGTATTGTCACCAGCATTATGAAGTAAAATAAAATTAGACGGTTAGGCCTCTTTATACGATATATTTTTGCATGTGCGAGACGCTCTAGCTGCCAAAAAATATTCATTAAATGCGACAATATACAATACCGCGTTTGCGAGATCTAGCACGCATCTCCCTCGCAATATTTTTCAAAAAAATGGAAAATCTGGCGTGCGAGAGCAACAAAACAATGAGAAGCACATACACAGCTGACTCAAATGTTTTTGTTTTCTTTCAGTATTGTATATTCACCTTTATACATATAAGACCCCGTTCTTTATTTTTATGGACTAAGTCCAGTAATACTGGCAAACACGAGAGAGTATGAAAATTGCATTCTGTGAATGAAGAAAAATGTAAAAAGTACTGGAATGGAAAAAAATTATTTTTTTTCCAGTCCGGGAATAAACGTAAACTTTGTAATTTAGTGCAAAAAAAAAAATGAATTTTCTTAGCACAAACAATAAATAAACGTCTAAAATGACATATAGTTGAAAAATAAATTGAGTTTTTTAAACGCAAAGAGTAAATTGGAACATAAAAATAGTCAAAATTAAATTAATATGGGTATTAATCTAAGCGGGCAAAACCCTCGCAAATTGTGCAATTCTGCGCTCTCGCAAACGAACTGTCAAAAATCGTATGGAAAGATTTTCGAACAAACTAGAAAAGTTTGCGCTACCAAAATGTCGCGCAAACATGCGCTGCTAATTGTGCAACTCAATAAAGCTCTTATCATCGTTTTTTCAGAAGAATTACAGTACTGGTAAATCGACTACAGCGATTTCTTCAAAAAATTTGATTAATTAATTTATGTTTCTCGCATTTTCTCGGCATTTTAACTTTTATATTTTGGTAATTAAAATTTGACATGCTCATCAACTGTCACAAATTGCACAAAATATTCGAATGGGTGTTCATGAAACATATCGCGCAAAATTGCCTATTTGCACAAATGGGAAACTTGTGCGTTTAGATGAATACCACTAATGTTTACAATCCAGCTTACAGTTTATTTGCACAACGCAGAGCCGCTGATATTTTGACACTTTTCATGATCTTACCAGCAAAAATTCTTCTGACTAAATCCTGTAACTTTGGACAAAGAGAAACGCTGAATTACTCTCTCATATTCGCTCTTATTTACAGGTTTGTCGAGTACATGAACGCTTTTCGGAGTTAATCTGACTAGTTAAAGAACGGTCCTTTTATACCGCCGTACGGATGAAAAAAACACTATCTGTATTAGAATCAAAGTCAAATAAATAAGAAAAACATTTAAATATTTATTTTCTCTTATAAAATCGGGATTTTAACATTTTTCTATGGTTTTTGTTAACTTTGGGGGTGCTCTTTTCAATGGTGTAAAAAAATTTGTAAAATTATTTCATTTTCTAGGTGAAATTGCAGGTAGGCAGTTTTTTATGCCGATTTAGGGGCTGTTCATAAATTACGTAAGACGTTTAGGGGGAGGGGGGGTCGGCGGAATCTTACTACATCTTACGAGAGGGGGGGGGGGGGTGAATGATCATCTTACGTAAGATTTAAAATGCGTATTCATACATTAAAGTTGTATTAACGCATCGTCATTTGTGACAGTAATGAAATATATTTGAATTTTCGACAGTCACGAAAGATTCAGAAATATCGATTTAAGTAATCGACTCTGAACGGGACAACTTCTCTTCTGTTTATGTAATGAAATATATGTATGTTGTTTACACGCAGGGTCGACTTGTAACACCGTCTCACAAGTTTGCTATTATTCAGGCATTTACACGCAGATACGTCGACTTTGAAATTTTGTTGATGTTGTCCCGGTTCTTTACCACCCCCTTGCACTTGTCGTCTTCAACAAGAAGATTCGCTTTCGATTCCTTCTTTAACAGGAGACCAAAACAGCAATCAGTTTTGTCCTCTATTTCTTCGCTTAGCGTTAAATTACGATTGGTCAAAAGTACATCCACAGTTCAAAATCATGCCCTACGATTTTTTTTGTCCTTCGCTTGCAAACGTCTTAGCTGATCGAGTTTGTAATATTTGTGACCAGTAATTTGCCTCGAAAAAAGCCACTGTAATGCACAAAAACTACATGAAAAAGACTGTTGTCGCACTCACATGATTCAACCAGTTTCAATTTTGAAACGTGGAAAGGGGAAAAGCCTTTGCATTTTAAAACAATCGGAGATTTGTCAAGTTGCAGAGTGGCATGACGACGAGGATATTGATGTTACAGAGTTTGAATGTGAATCAGAAAATTCAACACACGATCCGGGTGTGCCAATTGTAGGTTCACTATCAGACTGGTTGAAAAGCGCATGGACTAACTATGACTTACGATGACTTTTTTTATTCATCTTGAAAAACAAATGTGCAGTTTGTAATTTCGTAATATTTATATAATATGTACCATATGTATATTAAAATTAAATATACATAGTAATATAGTACTTCACATGAAAAATACATTTTTTGACTAGTTTCACCTTAATTATGAATCTTACGTAAGATTTCGGAAGGGGGGGGGGGGGGGGGGGGGGTAGTGAGAATCTTACTAAATCTTACTCGGGGGAGGGGGGGGTCAAAAAGTCATGAAATTGTCTTACGTAATTTATGAACGGCCCCTTATCGGAAATCGCAGATGAAAAAACGCACTATGTACATTTTTCATATGTATAATAAATGAATATTTATTACTCAAACAGATGAAAAAAAAGCACTATCTGCAAGAAAACGTAGATAAGCTAAATTCTCATGTAATTTTCCATTTTATTCTATTAGTAATACACAGAAAATGTGGATAGGCATTTTCATTTTGGAAACTATAAGGTTTATCTATTTTTTTCTTCAACAGATTGATAGAGCTTGAAATGACGATTCCAACGGCATAAAAAACTCAATTTACATAAAAATGTAGATAGTGCTTTCTTCATCTGTACGGCAGTATAGTTGAGTTATATGAATGGTTATACAGACAGAAATAGAAACGTTTCTATTGTGTATTTGTAGCTTATAAAATTGCCTACAAAAAAATATTATATTCCTTTCTTTTGTAAGACTAACGGTTTTCGACTAAATTCGATTCAAAAACTTGTGACATATAATCGCTCAACGGTATACAAATATGTGTCGTATATGGAATAAAATTTCCCAAGCTTTCCCTTAATTTTTCCGAAGCTAAATGCATTATTCCCTGGACTTTATGCAAAAATGTATCGTCTAATAGGTTCTTTACCAGCAAGTACTAAGTCCCACGATTTTTTTACATTTCATACAAATAACTATATATGGCTATAATAGCTATAGCCCTATATATTGAAGTAATCAACTTATTGACATTTTGAAATAAATAAATAAGTTGACTTCTAGTTATTTAAACGAACTAGGCTGAACACGATACTTAACATAAATGTTTAAGATTGATAGCTCGCTGCTTAGTTCGTTTGTCTGCATGTGTTTAGTAATTTTAATTTGGAGAAGTTCTAAATCTACTTTAAATAATTCAGAGTTATTGGCCTTCCAACCTTTACATGATAGATCAATATATAGATATTTTGCAGCTTTGATTTTTTTATTGAAGTTTAAATTAAAATTCAATTGTTCCTGAAATCAGTATGTATTTTGATAAGAAATTTTAAGTGTGCTGGACGCTATTTTAACGTGTATTTAGCGAAACATAGCATGTTGATTCAATCCTTTTTTTTTTTCATTTCATTTAATTATTCATTTTGATTTTTAATTGATTTTTTTTATTTTAAAATGGAATTTAAAACTTATACTTGCTGAATTTTTTATTGTAAAAAATACTCGTCTGCCCAAGCGCAAAACAACGAACACAAACCAGATTGTCGGAATTTGCCAATTCGGTTAAAACTCTGGTTTACAACTTTAAAATACAACATCAAAAATACTGATTTTTGAATGACTACTATACTGAATGACTACATAGCTGTAATACGAAATAGAGGCAATAATTTAAAATAATATTTAACTTACATCAAATGCTGTTTGATGATTTATGCAAGAGCCGCAATCTGTGTACAGTAAACATGTTGGTAATGCCTTGAGGTATATTTTAGTTGAATTAGTTATATCAGAACTGGCAAAGTTAACACGATGGTATTCGTAAATGGTTTTTCTTCTAGCGACTGTTGGTAAGAAAAAATAAAAACATTTTTACACTAAATAATAAAATGGGTTAAAATATGTACTGTTTATACTAAATAAATTTTATTTCAATATTTCAAATCATTTCAGAGTTCGTTGCTTATTATTAAAAAGACCGAACATTAGAGATTTGCAACATACTTAAGTGATTAAAAATTAATTTAAAAATGAATTCATTTCTGAAATGCCTAGGCATTTTATTTTTAAGTTACGAAAATAGTTGCATTCGTAAGCTCAAAATGTAATTAAGTAAATAATAATCTAATTGTAAGTAGAAAATTTTTATGCTAGATTTTTTAACCAATTTGAAGATATGTCATATTGAGATATAAAGGCCAAATTTCCAAACTGGATTGAAAATTTGCCGCTCTGTATGAATTTAACCACCAAATTTGAAAATATCTAAGTTTTTTTAAGCAATAAGCAATTTATAGTTGGACAGCGTTTTATTTATATTCATCGTGAATACCAAAATCTTTAAAATTTCTTATTTAAATCAAAGTTTTCCGTTGCATAAAAAATTATATGTTCATAAAAATCATAATTTATTCATTTAATTCAAATGATAGCCGTTTTCGATGTTGGCGCATCACGCAAAAATTACTGGGCCAATTTTGCTTATATTTTTTAAGCTTTATTATTGAGACGCTTGGTCCTTTTCTCCAATTAAAATTATCACAATATTACTGTTTAATATCAAAATATTAAAGTTTAAAAATTTGGGATGTTATTCAAAGTCGATATACATATGTACATCAAAAGGAAAAAAATCCCAAGAGCTTTTTTTTAATTCCATATTTACTGTTTTTTTATTACAACACATGTACTATAACATATGTACACTAGGGTGATTCAAATTTTTTTTTTTTGTTTTTTTTAAAGGTGCTGTTGCTTAAAAAGTAACTTTATGATGTGAAGAAAAAGTTCACGAAAATACAGCTCTATAACTCAATTTTATAAGGTGGCGCCGGAGCCTGTTAGTTTTACATGTAAATTGTATGGAAAAATTATTTTTTTCAAAAAAGGTGTCTAAATGAATAGGTGATTAGTGCTGTTGAGCTGAAAAGGGTCGTTTTTCGATGTAATTTTTTACGCTGAATCCGAATCTGGCCTCAGAATTGACCCACCATGTCTGAATCCTGAAATATTTGAGGCTAAGTACCTAAAACATGATGTTTTTTGTCTACTTTCGAGGCCATGTATAGGATTCAAAGAAAGTTGATCAGCTTATTTTTAACAAAAGTATCATTTAGTACCATCCTTGCCCTTTAAAATGAGCTTTCAAGTGGTGATCTGTGATGTTTCCTTGCAAAGTTATAGCCATTTTAAAGTGACATGAATTGGATCCCCTACAATGGGTTGCAACCCAACAATATTAACCAACGGGTTTCAAATTCATGTCACCTTGAAATGGCTGCAACTTTGCAAGGAAGCATCACAGATCACCACTTGAAAGCTCATTTTAAAGGGCAAGGATGGTACTAAATGATGCTTTTGTTAAAAATAAGCTGATCAACTTTCTTTGAATCCTATACATGGCCTCGAAAGTAGACAAAAAACATCATGTTTTAGGTACTTAGGCTCAAATATTTCAGGATTCCGACATGATGGGTCAATTCTGAGGCCAGATTCGGATTCAGCGTAAAAAATTACATCGAAAAACGACCCTTTTCAGCTCAACAGCACTAATCACCTATTCATTTAGACACCTTTTTTGAAAAAAATAATTTTTCCATACAATTTACATGTAAAACTAACAGGCTCCGGCGCCACCTTATAAAATTGAGTTACAGAGCTGAATTTTCGTGAGCTTTTTCTTCATATCATAAACTTACTTTTTAAGCAACAGCACCTTAAAAAAAACAAAAAATAAAAAATTTGAATCACCCTAATGTACACATATGGTCAAAATAATAAGTCCACGCTCACATAATTAGTTCAATGGCTTGTAGGCAAACATTTATTTAAGTTAATAGAAAAACAAATTTATAGTTAACTTCTTACAACATATTAAATAAAATAAAAAGGTATAACATTAATAAAAAACAAAAATATCTTTCTGTCTTATCAAAAAAGTAAAAAATGGATTAAAATGACTGGACAAAATAATAAGTACATTCAGTACATTTTAATAAAAAAAAATTAACTCGATTTTATCGGCTCTATTTGTTGATATTTAAAGTTCATCATTAGTAGCCGGTATATCAACCATTGTTTTGAGTAATTTTGTGTACTATTTTTGGCATACTGGATATAAGCTTACGGCAAGTCTCTACTGGTTTGTCATACCAAGTTTTTTGGACAAAACTCCATAATTGCTTCTTATTTTGGAATACTTCCTTTCCTATTCTCTGCTTCAACTCTCGCCAAAGGTTTTCCAAAGGGTTCAAGTTCAGTCATTGACTTGGCCAGTTAAGCAAGGTCACACTATTGTTTTGACACCAATTCTTCACCAAATTGGAAGTATGCTTAGGATCAATATCCTACTGAAATGTCCATTTTAGGGGCATACTTTCCTCAGCATAGGGCAACATCGTACTTTCCAAAATGTCTTTATAGTGGAATCTGGTCATGCTATCGGAAATTCGATGTATTGGTCTGGCACCGTACCATGAAAAATAACCCCAGACCATAATATGGCCACCTCCATGCTTTACAGTCTTTTTTGTGAAGCGTACGTGAAATTCTTTACCCTTGGGGCGTCGAACATTTCGGGCGGAGTCATTTCCAAACATATTTATTTTTGGCTTGTCGCTGTAATCATCGACGTACTGTTCGGAACGAGATCACATTGCCGATGTCTGCTGAAATGGCTCTTGAATGCTTTTTTGCGACAGTGACAATATGATTATCTATCGTTGTTGAAGAATTTTTTGGTCTTCCGCGGGTTTCAACCACTTTTTTAGCTTTTAAAGCGTTTTGGACGAAAAAATAGACTGATCCATGGCTTCGGCATTAGTACGAAGACTTTGGCCGTAATTTCTGAGTGTCGAAACCATCTGCCTTTCCTCGGCAGTACAATGTTGATTTCTTCCCATCTATGAAATTTTTTTCATTTTATTTTGATATAACTAAATGTGAAAATAAATAAAATTAACAAACTTGTACGAAAAAGCCGATCAGATTGTTGCAAAATTAAAGAACTGATTAATGTACTTATTATTTTGTCCAAGTGAAATAAGCCCTTTAAATGAAAACATACGCGTATAGAAAAATTCGGGGAAATCCCTTCTTCTTTTTCACTTTTAAAGGCATTGCCATATTGAAATTATCAAAATAAAATAGAGTTTCCATATATATTTTCAGTAAAACAAAAAATAATTGAGAACTAATAAGATATCATTATTATTTTGACCATATGTGTACATGAATTTTAAAAACATCCGATTTTGCTCAAATTTAGACACATTAAACAACCTTGAAAGATAGCCAGACAGAACAAATTTCAGCTCTCTAGGAATTCGTGGTCTTAAGTACTGATAGGTCAAAGTTGAAAAAAAAACGCTACTTTTGCGAAATCGGCCGAATTCAATGTCTAATAGGCCTGGTCAACCATTTTCATTGTGTGGTATCTCATTTAAAAGCGAATAAGCAGACAAACAAAAATACATATCACATACTTAATAAAAAAAAAAAATGATTTTCATAACATTAAATTTGGATTTGTGGGCCTTTAGAACTAAAATTTTTAGAACGGACTAAAAACGGATATTTTCCAAAATACAGCTTTTTCTCATGACACCGACCACTAAAGGAGTTGAAATTTGAGCTGTAGTGCTGTTAGTCCAAGAGCCCAGAGCCGCCAGACGTTACTTATTTTCTGAGTAACAAAATGTGTGGGATAGTGTAGTACTAGTATGTACTGTGAACGTATGCATACCCGTTAGCTTGGGCCGACGGCTAATTTACAGGTACCAGGTACTAAAGGTACGTAAAATCATTACTTACTTTTCTTAAATTCTGAGTGCTGATTTTTGCATGCATATGTATTGTAGAATAATGTTAAAAATTAATAATCAGCACTGCCAGACACTTCCCGTCGGCGGTAATTTCTACCAGACGCTTTAAAGCTCGCAAAAAATAGCCGAACTTTACTTATATTCTGAGTCTTGACTTTTTTATATGATCAGGGAAGTATTTCAATGCTTTTTGTAAACAGCCAGACCAATCGTAGGGGCCAAACATCCCCCAGACACAATTATGTTGTTGCTATGAATAACATTTTAATGCCTAGTTTTAAAAAAAATTACAGTATTCAGTGGAAATTTTTACAGTGGATTAGTGAATATATTGACTATTATTAATACAATATTTGGAGAGGTAATTGTGTCTGGGGGATTTTTGGCCCCTACGATTGGGCTGGCTGTTTACAAAAAGCATTGAAATACTTCCCTGAGTATCATATAAAAAAATCAAGACTCAGAGTATAAGTAAACTTCGGCTATTTTTTGCGAGCTTTAAAGCGTCTGGTAGAAATTACCGTCGACGGGAAGTGTCTGGCAGTGCTGATTATTAATTTTTAGCATTATTCTACAATACATATGCAAAAATCAGCACTCAGAATTTAAGAAAAGTAAGTAATGATTTTACGTACCTTTAGTACCTGGTACCTGTAAATTGGCCGTCGGCCCAAGCTAACGGGTATGCATACGTTCACAGTACATACTAGTACTACACTATCCCACACATTTTGTTACTCAGAAAATAAGTAACGTCTGGCGGCTCTGGGCTCTTACTCTATGTCTGTTAAAGTACTTTGTTGTGTCGAAATTTGAGCAAAATCGAAAGTTTTTAAAATTTCATACGTTCACGTAAAGTTTATTAAGTTCTGTTTTTTTTTTTTCACACAGGCCTAGAATAACAATTTGAACACTAATTCATTACTAGGGTTTTTGGGCTTATGGAGGAGTTTAAATCTCATAATGCAAAGTCTAAACTCTGCAGATAACGGGTTTAAAGTATGTAACCACTTTTTTTCATGCAACATGTAACAATTTTTCGACAGCACCACAATTTCGCCATCGACTTATGGCAAAATTTACATTTCTTTCATTGATGCCAGCTTTGGCATCTTTTTAAAAATTATTTTCTTTAACACGAGCAAGCAATATGTTTCACTTAGGGTCGGTTCCACTTTAGTTTGATACAAGGTTACATATAATCTTTTTTTAATTGGAACTTATATTAGAACAGAGTATTGTGAAACACAAAGTATAAGTCGGTCGGACCCCATTAGAATCGTTTGCTATCCTACCAGTATTTAACACGTGCCTGATATGTTTAAAATTTAGTTTCTTTGCAAATTTAGTTTATAACTTCGATAAGAAAAATTCCGGGAATAATTGAAATTTAATCAAACTTACAGTAAACCACTTTGTCAATAATATAGGCATCAGATAGACCAACTTTAACTGGATGCTTATCATCATGTATCGCACTTATATCAATTGGTACACTAAAGTAAACGAATACAATATCGCCATTTTTATGCAACGTTGTGCTGAACGAAAATTTTCCAACATCTTGTTTATCTTGCAGAAAAACATTTTCCCAAATGACCGTAAACGCAGTTCCTTTAAATAAATGAAAATAAATTGTCATTAAAAAAGAGTAAGAGGCATATCAAAAACAGTTTTTTATCAAGCACAGATGCCAAATAAAAAGGGTCTGAAGGGTTTTGTATACGAAACACGAACAAGTTATCAGTTTTCTCCCAACACTTTAGAATTCTGAGAAATTTTGTCTTTAAAGTGCAAAAAGGTTTTTTGAGAACTATGAAAACAGCGTTTTTAGAACTCTTAAGCAAGTCTATATCAGAACAGTGATGGGCTGGGAAAAAACTGATTAGTCCAATCTTCCGGCATAAAGCTTGCGTTCATGTGTAATCTGTAAATGTAACCAACCATTATCATTAAATCTGACATATGAATCATTTCCAAGACTTGTATCGAAGTTTGCCATCAGAGGTGCTATGTATTGTGTTGCAGCTAGCCAAGAATGTACGTATTCACCAGTGTAAAGAAAACCACCTGTTGCCACTGTGATATTTCTCACCGGATGACCATAGAAGGGAAAATCAAAACTGAGCTCAACAGTCTGTAATAAAGAAAGAAAAAAATGTTTTATTTAAATCCACTTCAAGTTGTAACAGATAGATAGAGATATGTTGGTAGGCCTACTAAGTCAAGGCAATGCGATTTCATTTTGGATTCCTGCTGTGCCAAACTTAACTTATTCTTGTTTAATACAATAACTATGGAGGTGTTAAAAAATGTATGTAACTTTAATGGATTAGTTTATGTAAGGCTTTCGGAGGAGTTGAGTACATGTCGAAAAATGTTGCTCTTGATGTGGGAGAGCGCCGGTCATTTGATGTGTAAAACGGTTTCATCATACCGAAAGCAAAGTCTGAAGATCCCTAAAGAGATGTATTTTATTCAGGTGTATAAGTAGGTTACAGTGACCACTTATTGGTCCTACCCGGACTCTAAGGTAATTCCTGTGTAGGTTTATCAAAAAATTTCGTCTCGCTCTCAGGGGACAGACATTAAGTGTGTTCTTGATCTACACTATTTAGCCAGAATGTACATATTGATTCTGCTAGGGTTTTTGTTCGAATGAGGATTTTGATGGGAGATTTGCAGAGCCAGAGCCTGTCACAGACAGGCTCTGGATCAATAAATGTTTTGGAAACAGCCTCTTTGTCAAGAAAATCACCAATTTGTTTCCTGTCAGAGTCTTCAACGCATAGTCTTTAAGGCGCCTTCACTGTCGGGGAATATGATGATTGCTCTGTCTCAAATTTTTAAGTTTTAGTTGGCTCTAGCACATTCCAAGCTTGGAGTCTGCAGGTAAATCTTCCAAGGTGGACTTATATTAGTTGATTCGTCAAAGATTCCAGAGCTTGATCCGAAATCGATTCGAATACCTGATTACATTATTAGACTTAGACCGAAGTTCTTGCTTCTCCTAATAATATATACGAAGTTTTCATAAGCCGGAAGCATGTCTTCAAGAAATACACTGACATTTACCTGGGTTACCTGGGATTCTCGAAGAAATAGGTCTCAACTTTTAACAGTTTCAAATGTTACAGATTATGGAAGCATAGGGAGACTACCATCTTGATATAAGGACGATGACGACGAGTTGGCTTTTAGTCGAAGCTGCTCCTTTTCAGACCACCAAACGACACAGGCACGTGTCATCATTGCATTTATTAAGGCTGTAGAGCCAGAATATAGTTTTTACCTTAGACCCTAGTCCCTGCCACAGATACCAAGACAAGTACCCAGTACTTTGGAAGCTCTGCCAACAATTCTATCCGTCTGAGGAATCCAAGGCAGTTTAGAAACAATAATTTTCCCATGGTATTTGACTTCATTTAGAAGATCGCCGAATAGCATAGAGCAAGATTCCTTCTAGATTACACTTTTGGGATTTACAGACAAGCCGTGAGTAACAGATCAGTGCACTAAATTTTTTTTTTGTACATTTCACTTTTCTTATAGGTTAAAAGTTATTATTAAATTAAGTTACATACCATAGCTCTACGATGTGACTGTGATAGCATAGAATTATGTGTTATGTTCTTAATCGAGTCCCAAATGTCAGCGACTTCTTCCTTATTTACGTACCTCGTGCTATTAAAATAGTCGTGATAATCCTGCAAAATTTAAATTAAAATAACATCTTTTTTTATATTCAGCCAACTTACTGTTGTTTGGTTAACTGAATAACTTTTATTTTGCAATTCTGAGATTGTTTCATTTTCTGGTACATCAACATTATCAATCACTAGTTCTTCCTGAGTTTCTACTTGCTGTTGTACACCAACGGCCGGATTGGTGGTATAAACTTTTTTTGGAAATTTGTTAGTTCCACCATTTTGTGCCAGCTGTATTGGATCGGAGACGATTGTTGGCTTAGGCTGATTAGTATCAGTCGTATCTTTTCGTTGCCCTGTTCCATTAACGCCAAGTAATGGTCGATCACTGCCAGTAATTGGAACAACAACAGATGTAACCACAGCGGAAGTTGAATTACGTTCCGTTCCAGCTGCATCTTTTGTTGCGGCGGCAGTACCTTTTGTTGGATCTTGTTGAGGTGTATTTTGTTGTAACGATGCAATTCCTGTCGCTTCTGTTGAATTTTGACTAACACTTTGATATTGATTTTTTAATTCTGTTTGTGTTTGTCGTTTTTCTCTTAATTTGTATATAGCCGGTTGGGCATCAAGGTGGGAAAGTTGCGGATAAACAACATAATATTCATCTGTAAAATTAAATTTCGAAGAAATAAATATAAATTCAATATTATCGACTAAAATATTTTCTGATTATAGATTCTCGTTTTTAAAGGTAAAGCAAAAGAATATGTTGAATGTAGAAAAAAAATCGCTTATTTTGCTTTAAATAAGCTTCTGCTTAGTTAAGCAATTTAATGTGAACGCGTAAACGTAAAAGTGAAAATTACAAAGTACCGTCGAAAAATATTACCACCAACCTCCACCCCCACACTGACCTTTATATTTATTTGTCACTGCTGCTGAATAACCTCTAGAACTAGTATTAGGTTCTATTTAAATTTTTTATGTTAGTATTTCAGATAATTTTATTCGTCAGTTTGTAAGTAACTTTTACGCTTTTAAAGTTTAGTTTCAGATATTAATTTAAGGAAGTTGAAAAGTTGGCTTTTGGTCAGATTCGAGGAAAATCGACCGATGTAAATGTAGGGTAATTTGGGATCGCTGAGCTCGCCTTAACTTTTAACCTACACGTCAGCGTTTCGAGATAACGGTAAATTAAACGGTAATTGTCGCGGTTACCAGCGCTCTTCTAAGAATTTTTCTTATTTAAAGTTTGAGAGGTTTGGCTTATCTATAGTATTCGAGATATGTACAATTCCATCAGATTTGGCCTTTTAGTTAGCCTCGTTTTTTTTTTTTTTTGGAGTACATGTTTCAGTCATAGTTTTTCTTGAAGCTAAGGCTGTATTGAATTAATATTCAAGGTTGTTCAATTAAAATTCAGATAGCTATTTTTTTTATTTAACTTTATATGTAACTTTTCATGTTTTTTTTTTAACTAAAATGCAATTTTAACTATGTCTACCTTTGAATTTTAATTGTTCCTCCTTGAATATTAATTCAAAATAGTTTTAACTTCAAGAAAACCCATAATTGGAGAGTGTGCTCAAAAAAAAAATCGAAGCCATGGTCGAGCTAAGATGACAATTTCGATTTTTTTTTTAGCAGACTCTTCAAACATGGTTTTTCTTGAAGTTAAGACTATTTTGAATTAATATTCAAGGAGGAACAATTAAAATTCAAAGGAAAACATAGTTAAAATTGCATTTAAGTTAAAAAAAACATGAAATGTTGCATATAAAGTTAAATAAAAAAATAGATATCTGAAATTTAATTGAACAACCTTGAATATTAATTCAAGACAGCCTTAGCTTCAAGAAAAACTATGGCTGAAAGATGTACTAAAAAAAAAAAAAACCGAGGCCAGCTAAAAGGCCAAATCTGATGGAATTGTACATATGACGATTTTTCTGAAATTTTGAACGTTCTTCCAAAAGAATTTATTATTATATTTTTAGCATTTCAAGAAAGTTTAATTGTTTACCTTTAAAATTATGTATCTTTTGTACCAAATGTTTTCATAATAACCCTTTTTTTACCGGAAAACAAAAAAAAATTCAATATTTTTATTTTTATTTAAACTATGTATTTATGGACAATAACAACAACAGCCCATCTCAACAGACAAAATGCGAATAAATAATGAAGGCTAGCATGAAGTCGTACGTCTTGCCCTCACACGCTCAGACTTTTCGCTCAACTTGAGAAAAAATCAAATTTTTTTCCTTTTCATACGACTGGTCCTCAGACGCTACGATTTTTATACGATCTGTCAAAGTTGTACCGTCTGAGGACACTATTCCACGACTGACGGCGTTGCCATAGCGCTGCATCTACAAGTGGCGAGGACTTTATTACTACGTGCCGGTACTAGACTCACGTGCGCTAATAAGATTTTGGATCTGGGTGTTATGTTTGAAGCAGGATTTACTTCTGTTGAACATTTGAACTATGGTATTCCTCACACTTACTCTGTAATGGCTTTTGTTAGAAGACACAGCTCTAGTTTTAATGATCTCTATACTTTGAAAGTAATGTACACTTCATCTGTAAGGTCAAAGATTGAGTATGATGCCTTTATTTGATGTTCATTCTATCTGTATCGAATGTATTCAAAGGAAATTTATTAAATTTGCTTTAAGATCCCTAAATTTTTCTGAACCAATATCATCTTATAATGCGCGATGCTTATTGTCAAATTTAAAGTCACTTGAAAGTACATAGATGTGTGATGCAATCAGTCATGTTTCTTCATGATCTGATTAATGGCAATACTGACTGTAATTATCTGTTGGGAAAAATCAATTTCAATGAACCTGCACGATATATGCGTAATCATACTGTTTTTTATGTAAGGGTTCATAGAACTAATTATAGATTAAATGAACCATTAAATAGGATGTTATTGGAGTTCAATAAACTCAGTTTAAGCAATTGCTTAGATTTTTGTTTTAATAAATTAGAGTTTAAAAAGTATTTAAATTATTGTTATTTTTAAATTTAATAGTCACATTTACTAATATTATTATTATTGTTATACTTTTTTACAATTGCTTTGCTAGTCTGTAAGGATTTTTACATCTATAGACTGAATAAATAAATGAAATAAGTAAAACTGGGCGATGAATTATTTTGGTACTTTATTTTGTAGGTAACTTAAATTAATTGAATATAAAACTAATAAATTTCACTAAATTTTGTACCTTTACTAAATTTGACCTATTGTTACGCTACTGAATACTGGTATGACAAAATTTCAAAAATCTGTTCATAAGGGATACCGCACAGCATGCGGCATATCATGTCAAAGAGAATAAGCTTTTGAAATTTTTTTCAAAAAAAAAGTGTTAAAAGTTCAAAAAATTGTTAAAATTTTTCTAAACAAGAAATTTTTTTTTTCTGGTAAAGATCATGAAAAACTATTAGAATTACTCATTACAATTCCTAATTTACAAATTAAATCCAAGTACTGAATTTTCAAAAAAAAAAACGTTCGTAGAAAAAATGACGAAAATTACCAACTTAAAACCTCTGTATTTTGGGAACTAATAACGTTGGAGCAAAATCTACCCGGAATTTAATTGATCCCTACCAGAACTACAAATAACTAAAATTTGAACAAGATCGGAGTATAAAAAATGTTACCCTGTTACGCTTGGCAAATTTTACCCAATATGTGAACTGGACTACGAAAACCAGGCTTATGTGCGAAAACACGAATTCGAGATAAGCGCCGTTTAGTTTAATATTAAATTTACATTTCAATTTTTATTTAAATAAAGAGTTAATCAAACAAACTTTTTTTTTATAATCATGGTTCGTTCACTGCTTTTCGTTATCCAAGTCACATTTCTTTTTAAAATGGGAAAATTTCATGCCATGAAAGTCATAAATTTACAAGCTTAAAAAAATCGTTTTAATAGAAACCGCTCTGAGTAATCGTTTTTCTACATTTTGCTCAGCACGCAAATAAACATACATTCATATGTATATATAAATGTTTGCAGATTTTTTTTGTCGTTTTTAATTCATATTTTATTATTTGTTGTTTAGGCAACAACTGATTATAAGTATACTGATACCACAAACGTGGGTACTTTTTAACACATACTTGCAGTTTTGTTTTAATAATATTTTTGTTGCAAGGTATCGGTAACAACAACAAAAAAAAATATTAAAGACCTCATTGCTTTGCCAGGTCAAAAACTTTTCAGCCTAGCTTAATTTGTATTCGCATTGAAAATGTTTTTATAAAGCAGGACCGACAAACCAAAAATCCTCTACTCGATATCGCTTGCAGGCACATCACATAATCTGAGAAAATTAAAGAAAACTAGCAAGGAAGGTTTTACTACTTCAGTAAATGTTTGCTTATATGGGAAGTGCTATAGACATGTCAAAGTTGTACACTTTTTGTCCAGAACTTGCCAGCACCACTTGTAGTACCTGTCTATGGCAAGTTGCTTTTACATCAATAGCTCTCCCAACATAGTAATATTAAGTAATTGCTTATATATGAAGTTCCACGCCGGATTGTCCAGTGCCGAATAAATTTTATACAAGGCTTGTTCGAGCTACTTCTAGCATTTGTTTCAATTTTGTTTGCAAAATTGTTACCTGAACCATTCCAGGTGTTTGTCTAAGATATGGTTTGATTTACTTTTAGTTTTAGTTTTCAAACGAATAGGTTTTTTCCCAACCAGGAATTAAATTTCGAATCATTTGTCAATTTCATTATATACTTGGCAATTTGTAAGCGGGGGTAATTGGGCGCCCTTCGGCCGCGGTTCAGCCTATAATATGTGCAACATTGACTTCGCTATTCACAGTGATTTTGCATTAAAATTAAATTGCATACTTTTAGGCCTTCAAATTAACTAGTTTGGCCTAGGATAAACTAGTTTGTCCTAAAAACTAGTTTGGCCGGTGACATATACATTGGCATTGAATTTCTCACATTAAGTCAGTAGTACTTTTGCTACTGTTTGATCCCATTCTGTGTATCGATTAGTGTAATAAAGAATGAGGCTAAAACAACCGGAACATTTCAAAATCTATTTTCAACCATTTCCCATCGTTTGGTGCAGCTAATTTTGCTACTTAAATGCGGTACTCGCCTCTATCCGTAATCGATTTTCGTCTTTTTTCCGTCAATTGGCACAGTAAAATCATATTCCGTAAACGAGGGCAAAACCACTGGAGAGGGGCACCCCCTCATTACAAAATTCATTTACTACCTTTTCGCATTGAATGGTAGGCCCATCGGGGGCCCAAAATGTACAACTCTGATTCAGACGAAAGTGAAAATATGAATTCGTGAATGCGCACATTCTCGTGTTAGTTCATTTACATGAGCTATGTTCTTTATACAAAACATGTGTTATGATAATGTTCAGCCATGTACATTACCGAACAATAAAATGTTCTTGTTCGCTCATGTACTGAATGTGCATAAATGTGTTGATCATACATGTGCAAATACAAACCCAGATTTATAGCATTAACGATCTTTCAAAACCTTCAAAATTACGATTTTACGGAAAGCTCTAGGAAATCAATTAAAATTTCCGGTACAACAACCTTAAAATGATTTCTCTTTTATGTAGCATACTGAGCATTTTAATGGAAAAAAGACACAGACATTAAGTATTAGTATTATTAATATGTATATTTCCTAAGACCTAAGAACCGCGATTTCTGAAAATACATCGATATTGAACTTAAATCGTCAATCTGAAAAGCCACAGATATAGAGCAGTTCAATTGAATTTACTGCTGACTCAATCGTATTTAAACAGACTTGGGCGTAAGCAATTATGTATTATGTATTATGTATTCAAAGAGCAAAGTAATTGAACGAAATTTGTAATGGCTTACTTTTACTTGTAATTTCCAATATTTTAAGTAATCAATTACAAGATATAAATATGAATTACATTCATATAAATACATTTTATTGTTTGTATGCACCTCTACGTTATAAGATTAGCCCACAAACCAAATCTTCTTTTCGATAGCTTGAGGAATCTGAGGTCGACGTCATTGACTCAATGAGCCAGTCACGCGAAAGTTCTTGTTTTTTTAATTCCCATATAAACCATATGCAATGAGATAAATATTTTTTGTGAATTTTATAAAATTTTATCGCTTCAAAAAAGTATTATTTCAAATTTTAATAAATGTAATTGCAGAAAAATGAATAATCAATTACATTTTCGTTTCAAATTACTTGGCAAAAGTTATGGATTACAATTCTCTAAGGGATTACATTTTCATGGATTACAATAGTAATTAAAATTGCATGTAATTGTAATCTTAAATTACATGTAATTGAAATTAATGTAATTGAAAAAACTTCAATTACAATTACTTTTAATTTCTTTTTTCAATTACAAGTGAATGATTACTTGTAATTGTTATTGAAAAAAATTTAATCCAAAAATACCCAAGTCTGCTTTTAAATTTTATTTCAGAATATTAATAACAATTTCTAGTTTGTTTTTAAATGGACTATAAACACTTGTAAAAGATAACACTTTACGTAAATTTTAACATGAGTCACTTCAAAAGGGTGTTGAAGTTTCAAAATAAGACGCAATAAAATTTGTAAGTTTTAAGCTTATCTTAGTTGCAAATTTTATTAGTCATTAGTTTTTTTCTTTTTTTTTTTTTGTTACTTCTTATTTTGTATTTACTATATTCCATCATATCGTTATCATTCATACGTTTTTATGTTCCGAGATTTTTTGAGAGTAGCTTTATTTCATTTATTTATTTCTTCTTCATTCCAACGCTAAGTCTTAAATTTTTGCATTGAAACCAATTATTCTCATCCGTTTGGTGTAATAAACAAACGTTTAAATCTATTCCTCTTAAATTTTATTTACACTTATTTTAGAAGCTTGAGGAAAATTCAAAGTTTTACTTAGAAAATCTTACCTTATTTAACTAATGCTATTTTAAGTTGATTCAGAAAATAACACTATCTTATGTGGTATAAAAGATAAATAGTTTTATATAAATTTCACAATTTTCTCATAAAAATCTATTATTATTAGGTGCGTTTGTTTACTTTCCCAGCAATAATTATCCAGTAACGAAATTTGAGAGAGTAAGTAAGGGGCCGTTCAAGTATTACGTAACGCAATTAGGGGGGAGGGGGGTCTTGTGAAACGTTACGATGCGTTACAGGGGAGGGGGGGGGGGGGGGGTTCGAACAACGCGTTACGTAACATTGTTTTAAAAGTGAAACTACTTTAGCGGGTGGTGATTTGAAATGAGGTATGTATAATGAAACGCTTTCTTTATGTGTATGCTTATTGAATAGCTACAGCCAAAAAGTTTTATTATAATGATAAAAGTTGATGGGATCTAGATAATTTACAGCAATAAATGATATGTTAAATTAAAGCACTTATCAAGCAGAATGTCCTAAAACTATCATCTTCGAGATTGGTTAACCAAAACCAGAGATGTAAGCGTGGAAAGATTTCCTAATTTTCTCATTTATTGCTGTAGCTGTTCTAGATCCCATCAACTTTTATCATTTTAATAAAATATGTTCGTCTCATTTTTCGCCATTTTAACATATTTTAAGCTTAAGCAAATGTTTATTAGATTATGTGTGATTTTTATTAAATAACAATATGAACAAGTTAAGGTGTTATCTTCAGTCAGGCCGAAACTCACATACCCTACACTGCACTCAAAGTAGGTACATATATTTCAGTAAAAAAAGACGTTGAAGAGGTTAAATAATTCGAAAAAAGTGTGAAATGTTTAAGAGGTTGAAAACTGTTGAAAAAGTCGTAAATATATGCAAAATGTTAATGTTGAGAGAGGTTGAAAAAGTCTAAACAATTTAAAATCGATGAAAAAGTCGAAAAAATAAAGAAATTTCATTACAATATCTTGCACGGTTTACGAGATATGGTGGTATAGAGGTTTAAATTTAGCACCGTGCCACGCGAAAAAAACGTTACGGCGCGTTACATAGGGGGGAGGGGGGGTCAAAAATCTTCGAAAATTGCGTTACGTAATACTTGAACGGCCCCTAAGCACTTGCTCTCAAAAAAAAAATTTCCTTAAAAGTAAACAAATGCAATCCAGTAAAAATTTGAAAAAAACTAACTAAAAAAAAATAAGTTAAAATAATTAATTTTATCATAACAATTAACTTTTTTATTTATGAAAAACAGTCGTCGACTATCACTCATAACGTGAAGATAAATTTTTTTCTCGCTTTGTGTTTTATTTCAAAAATTTTATCTATCAAAAAATAAAAAAAAAAAATTTTCTTTCATTTCAAATTAATTCAATTTTTCTTTTTGAATCTTATTTGATTCGTGCTTAAAAGTTGGTCAAACCCAGTGGTGTGCATTTTGGTAAATTAATTACTAACCTTTTGATTTTCTGGCCGTTAAAAAAAAAATAACCTATTAAAAAAAGTTTGTGCTAAAAATGCCCTCTGGGCCCCCCAATATTGGGGCTAATCGGTTTGCGCTGCTTGCCGAAAGCTCCAAAAATAAACGGAGAAAAACAGCTAGTACAAAAACAAATATTTTCCCTGAATTACCAACACTTCAAAATGAAAATCCTAAGTTTGTGGTATTAGAGTCAGCAGAAAAGGATAAGCCTTTAACAAAATATTCTTGTTTCGCTGTCCAAAAATCAATATATTTGATTAGCAAAGAGATCGAGTCTATCTCTGAACTCCGTGATGGCAATCTTCTTTTACTCGTGAAGAATAAAAAAGCTGCTGAAAAGTTCATAGCTTCTAAGGAGCTTCACGGCATATGTTCCGTTAAAGCCAAATACCACGAAAACTTAAACTATTGTAAGGGCACTGTTTATGCTCCATGCTTAAACAATGTACCTGAAAACGAAATTGTGGATGAGTTAAGTGCACAAGGTGTTACTT
The DNA here is from genome assembly GCA_949775025.1 of Tricholauxania praeusta. NCBI lineage: Eukaryota > Metazoa > Arthropoda > Insecta > Diptera > Lauxaniidae > Tricholauxania > Tricholauxania praeusta. The sequence continues at coordinate 139,706,928 of OX459028.1, read as the reverse complement.
CAGTGTACAAATTCTTAAAAAACAACGATGGAAAAATGTTCCCCAGTGGAGTAGTATTATTAACATTTGACTTATATAATCTCCCTGAAAAAATTAATATATCATGGCACAATGTTTTTGTCAGACAGTACATTCCTAATCCGATGCGCTGTAAGAACTGTCAGCTCTTGGGTCACACATTAAAATTTTGTAAGCGATCCCCCGCCTGCGTCAACTGCAATCTCCCCCTCATCTTCCTGAAATTTGCACACGCTCTTTTTGCGCAAACTGCTCTGGTGATCACCCTGCTTCTTCTAATAAATGCACACGGTTTGTTCAAGCAAAAGAAATTTTAAAAATCAAAATCACAAGCAAGTGCACAATGCGTGAAGCTATAAACAAACACAAAACACAAGCACCTTCATTTTCTCCCAATTCGCCTTCTTTTTCCTCCGTTCTTTCCAAAGCTCACGAAAACAACAGTAAAAATAAAAATATCTCACTAAATCCCATTAATAATACTACTCCGAAAATTGAAAAACCAGATATATCCACTATTCCCACTCACTCTATCAAATCTAGTACTGTTTCTCCTAAAACTCATTCTTCCAATATTCCAATAGTATCACCAACAAATAATTTAATTCATACTGAAACACCAAAAAATATTAATTCTCTCGAACTCACTTCAACCACACATCCTTCCAACTTCCCAACATTCCTTCAAAATGAAAATTCAGTTTGCAATACAACACCTCAAAATATCAACACAACCGTAATTTCTCCAACCATCACGTCAAGCAATCTCACAACATACTCAATTAAAAATACTACATCAACAAACTCTACTCATTCAAAAGTCAATTCTCTCGCAATGTTACCTGATGATGATGACTTTTAAGTTAAACTTAACACATATTTCATATATTTACAACAGCCCATCATTCTTCTATTTCAAAAAATTATTAAAAGATACTACACACTTAGCTAAATTGCAATGACTTCCATTCTACAATGGAATCTTAAAGGATACTGGAATAACTATCAAGAATTACAAATACTTCAGAAGGAGCATAACCCTTCCATTATATCTTTACAAGAAACACATTTAGCATATAAAATATCCCCATACACTTCAAAAGCTTATACTGGATACTTTCACAATTTATCTCAAAACACCTCTAGCAAACAAGGAATTGGTGTCTTAATAAAAAGAGATATTCCTCATAATGTAATTAATATAATATCTAATATTTCCATTATTGCAATCGAAATAAATATAGGTTTTAAATTTACCTTAATCTCAATGTACATTCCACCTGATCAAAATTTTTTTACTAGTGATATTTTATCTATAATATCAAACATTTCAACACAAATTTTACTTTTAGGTGACCTTAACTCGTGGAGCACATTTTGGGGTTCTGCCTTTTCAAACGAGCGAGGTAAAAAAATTGAAGATGTTATCTTAGCTTCTAATCTTATTGTGCTCAATGATGCTTCGCCAACACACTTCTCTACCCATAGTTCATTTACACATATTGACCTCACACTATGTTCTGCATCTTTAGCTTCAAAATGCACATGGAAAATAATTGACAATTTACATGGCAGCGATCATTTCCCCATAATAACTTCAATTTGCTCTAATTTCAATGCAAATAATATCCCAAGAAAACCTCAATTTATTACAGATAGAGCAAACTGGATGGAATTCCAGAATTTTTGTGAACATGCCACCACACAGTTTCCGTCCTCACAAAATATCAGTAAAGAGGTTGCTTCTATTCAAAAAATAATTCGTAGTGCAGCTCATTACCACATCCCGCAAACAAAAAATAAGTATTTTAAATGTTATGTCCCCTGGTGGAATAAAGATCTAGACAAATTAAGAGCTAATAAACAACAAGCATGGGCATTTTTTAAATCAAATCGCACAAATACTAACTTGATTATATACAAAAAAGCAAATGCTTGCTTTAGATACCACTCTAAAATTGCAAAAAGAGTCAGCCTGGAAAAACTTACCAGTAATATAAACCCTACTTCTAGCCCCAAAAAGGTCTGGCAAGACATTAGAATGCTAACTGGTAGCTTTAAAAATAATAATATCCTCATGATAAATTCTGCAAATGGGCCCCTTCTTTCTACAAAAGACATTTCGAATTATTTTTTGTCTAATTGGTCTTCCTTTTCAAAAGATTGCAATTTCCACACAAATTTTGTAACAGAAAAATTAAATGTTATAAATCAAACGTATAGTAACTTCCAACCTCTTTCACCTTCCGCAAAATTAATTGAAGATAAAATATCTTTACGTGAGTTCGAAGATGTAATAAAAAAAACTAAGGGAAAAACCCCTGGTTTCGATAGAATATCATACCCAATGTTAAAAAATATTCCTCTTTGTTTGAAACACAGAATAGTTGCTTTATATAATTCCATTTTTAACCAGAGCACTTACCCTCATATATGGAAACAAGCCGATATTGTTCCAATTGAAAAACCAAATAAACCAAAAACCGAATTGAGCAGCTATCGGCCCATATCATTACTTCCGTGTTTAAGTAAAGCTCTAGAAAAAATCATTGCCAATAGGCTTATGTGGTTTGCATTAAAAAATAATTATATTAGCAGCAATCAAGTTGCTTTCAAAAAAGGGCAGGGAACATTAGACATTCTATTACATCTTGAGCATTATATTTCAAGTGCTATTTCAAACAAGAACCACGTCTCAGTACTTAGTTTGGACTTTGAAAAAGCATTTGACCGAATCGGTGTTCATGTCGTCTTACGCCAGCTTCAAAAGTGGCAAGTTGGTTCAAAAATTTATAATTTTGTTAAAAGTTTTTTAACCAACCGTAGATTTAGAATTAAGCTCAATAACAATTTTTCAGAATATCAGAATTTATATAACGGCATTCCACAAGGTTCGCCAATATCAGTGATATTTTTTATAATCGCTTTCGACGAAATTAGCAATATTATTTTAAAATATAACATTAAACACTGCATTTATGCAGACGATGTATTACTATTTTCCAAAAATAATGATCTGCACGTTGTAGAAAAAATTTTTTCTGATATTCTGAAAGACATTTCTAATTGGGCACTTCAATCAGGTGCAAGTATATCATACCAAAAATGTAATACACTTCACATATGTAAAAAGAAAAATTGTCAAAATTTAAATTTATGCTACAACAATCACTTTATAGAAAATGTTAAATTTTTAAGAATTCTTGGCATTATATTTGACTCATCTATGAGCTTTAAGCAACATTGTATTAACCTTAGAAAAAAATTAGCTACACGACTCAATATAATTAAATTTTTATCATCGAAACATTGTAACGTTCACATTTCAACTCTTCTAAATGTTACTAGATCCTTAATATTATCTGTCATTGACTACGGTTTGCCTATTTATGGTAAATGTGGAAAAAATACAATAAAGCAATTATATGCGCCATATCATTCAGCTGTTCGTAAAAGTCTTCGCGCTTTTCCAACTACACCTATCAAAAATCTTTTGGCTGAATCAGGCTTTCCTGAAATTGAAGAACGTGTGATCCAATGTACTTCACGGCTCATTCCAAAAATTTTCATTTCTAATAATATCAATTTGCACAACGATACTAAAACAGCAATAAGGGAGCGTTCAAGTATTACGTAACGCAATTCTTGAAGATCTTTGAAACTAATGCGCTGTTATTTACTTATATAATAAATATAATATGTATTGCTGTAGCTAATCTAGAAACAGTTTCATTATGCACACCTAATTTCAAAACACCCGTTGTTCGACACCTCCTCCCGCCCCTGTACCGCATCGTATCGTTTTACAAATTGCGTTACGTAATACTTGAACGCTCCCTAAGGCGTAAAAAGAAGATGAAACACCCTTCAACGATTCACAAGATAGTTGATTGTACAAAAAATATAAACATTCCACTAAAACCAATACTAACGAAAACCAGCAAATTTCCACCTTGGATTTTCAGTACTTCTTCAATCATTACCTGCCTTCTACAATATTCGAAACAAAGCTTTTAAAAAAGGGCCTTCTTTATCCCAATATATCCATATATACCGCAGAGGCGATTGCAATATATTTTGCTACCCAATTTGCTGCAACAATCAAAGGAAAATACGTTGTCTGCACTGACAGTAAGTCTTCTATCACAGCAATCGAAAATACCTATAACACCGATCCAATTGTTTCCAAAATCAGAGATCTTCTAACACAACATCCAAAAAAAATCAAATTACTTTGGATTCCAGGCCACTGTGGTATAATAGGTAATGAGTTCGCTGATTCTGCTGCCAAGGAAGCTTGCAAATCTCCATCTATATATTTCTTCACTAATGAAAGAAAAGACATTTTCCGATCCATCAACAATCTCACGAAGCAACGAGAAACAACAATTTGGAGTTCTTACCAACATCCCTACACCAGGATCAACCCATACAAAAATACTCCGATCATTCCTACATCAGCCACGATCAACCAAATAAAAATATTTACGAGACTTCGCTTAGGACATACAAAAATTACTCACGAACATTTATTGAAGGGTATGGCTGCATATAATTGTCAGTTTTGCAATTGTAATACCACATCTGTTAATCACATTCTTGACACTTGCTCAAAATTTTCTAACTCTAGGATAAATATATTTAATAATTCAATTCCAACAGAGTGCCTTAAGGAATTTAATATAAAAAATGTTTTAGATATTTATAATTTCATTCTCCAAAATAAGCTTTTGTACCAAATTTAACTGCTTATAAATTAAGATATTACTTTAATTAAATTAATATTAAGTTTTATTTCGGACCGATAGCCTAAGTTGCTAGTGTCTTTATAACTTTGTAGTATAATTATTTATAATTATTCTTCAATAAAAAATAATAATAATAATATTTATGAAAAAATATTGACAATTGTCAAAATCATGTTTTTCTTTTTGAAAAATTTTTGCTGGTAAAATTTTATCCAGTAAAAACTAAATCCAGTAACAATTGTTACAAATTTGTATAAGCTTTCAGTAAACAAACAGACCTACTAAGTGTTTGCTTTTGTAGTTAAATTTTTGGTTAAGTCCTTAGTTAAATAATTCGTTAGAGGTGAAATTGCTCTCTGGGAGAGATTTAACTAAAAAAGTAAACTGACAAGAATTATTTACAAAAATGGCTATATGAGCCCAGAGCCAAAAACGAAAAATATATTTTCGATTATCAAAACGATTTTTTTAACTATTATTACACTTTTTATTTCAGTTACAATGTTTGGTGATACAAGCTAGTATTGCCAGTAGGAACAACATCGATTTGTTGCAGAGCATCTTCGACTAGCGCACTATTTTATGCAGTAGTGACTGCAATTGCCCGCCGAATTCACCGAACTTAACCACTGCCTACTGTCTTCTTTAAGCCTATTTGATAAGTTTCCAACTGAAAATCATTATACGCAATGAAAATTACAAATATACGGAGCTAAAAATGATCAGCGAATTTCGTGTTGTAATCTTAAACGTTAAGGTCAATAAAATTATATTTTACTTACAAAAAAAATTATAATTTAATCTGAGACAGTAAAGATATAACAATTTAAACAATAAAGCTCATTTTGTGATAGCGAAAAAAAATGCTAGAAAAATCTGTATCGCGCTAAGCAGACGTAGTGTAATCAGTAATAAAATACCGATTTTTTTACTGATTAAAATACTTAAGTAAAACAATTTTTATATTCAAAAAGCTAACAATTGAATGAAAGCTGATTGATGAAAAAAAAAGAAGATATTTAACTAAATCACTGTTTATTTTGGCAATTTTTTTCTTCTATTGCTTGGAAATGTAGGCCGATCTGTCAATTAATGACGGTCGTTGTTTCTTAATTTAATTGATCAAATGTTATGCGAGAAAAAAATTTTTGCAATGCTGAATCTAATATTCTACTGTATCTTTTATACTAGAATACATAAAGCATATTTTATAGCATCTGTCTTCATAGAAGGACAAACCAAAAATTGACTAATGGGTTCAATTAATGTAAGCATATCTATTGAACTTTGGTTGATTATCTTGTCACTTCAAATTACACAACAATGTACATATGTAAATACATACAAATATCTGTTATAATTATATTGATATTTGGAGAAGATAAATAACACGATTAAATATTAATTTGCTAACGTCATAAAAAGATAAAGCTGAGTTTATTCATTTACTTTAAAGGTTTATTCATGTACATATTTCATAAAATTTAATATTTTAATAAGTTCTGGTACCCTGGAAATGGCAGTGATCTGAATCATTTATTATTATTCATTCCGTTTTAGAATCATTCAAAAAAAAACCTAAAAAGTAAAACAACTCATTTTCTTAGTATTGGCAAAACATTTAGTTATGCGTAATTTTAAAATAAAATCAACTGGTTTATTTATTATCTATGATACAAAAAATAATTCATACAACAAAAGCGTATAAATGGACACAACTGAATCAACATGTGAATGAGAAGAAACCAATTTAAAATTCACAAATTGACACGTTTTAAAATTCTCTCAATGAGTTCAAACTGATGACACTGCTGAAAGCTAGCAGTCAAGTATCAAGTAAATTTATCTGACACTAAATCAAAACAGGCTCAATTTAACGACTCAATTGAAACAAAAAGGAAAAAAAATCAAATATTTAAAACAATATTTCCCTACATTAGCACATTGTGCACACGTTTATTACTCCCGTAAAATGTAGTGCTAATAAAACTAAACACAAAAACGTGATAATTTTTTGACTTTTGAATTGCAGGAACAAATTATAATTTATTTTTGCCTTTTAGTGAAAGTTCAACCTATCAATTTTTACAAGTTTTATTATGACGCAATTAAGGACACAAAAGTTAAACACGCTGGTTTCAAGGTAACGTTTTTCTATAGATAAGCGCCACATGAATTGTAGTTTAGAAGCCAAAATATTCTGTGCCAATTAGCACCCGTTTTTTATTTACAATGGTTTTTCCAATTCGAAAACAAAGTTAAAAAATTGTATATTTTAAGATATTGACAAATGAGGCGTTTAGATGCAGGACTCAACGAGTGATTTTGAGGAAAGCGGAAAAGGTATATGTATATTAGACATGTTCAAATAAATGGCATGTTAGGAGATAAAGGACTCAAGAGGACTTTTATTTTTTTTTTTTTAAACATTAAGGAAAATTGTTGAGAATTTAAGTTTTGATTTTCTTTGTGGATTACTGGCAACGTTTTTGGACATTTTATATACATTATTTGTCAAAAAAAAATAAAGATTTATTTAATTTTTTTTGTAAGACGAATGAACGTGTAAATCAACATTAGAAATGTGTGAAGTTAAAAAAAAATTAAGGGGGGAGATGTTAAAATAAATTAGAAAAGCCTATTTGCGTAATATGTGAATGACCCCTAAGTATCATTCATTTAAAAATATAAATTAAAGTCAAAGTTTTGATATTTGTTCGACCTCTAATTATTAAAATTTTTAATTATAATGACATTAAATTAAATTTATTATGATAATTTTACATGTTAATTATTATTAAAAATGTGCATGCGCAAGCACGTTTTTAAAATATCATGTCAGACGGGGAATACCTATACTCATACAACTGCTATACATATTTGTGTGTCTGTCTGTATTATCAAAGGTAACTTTAGCGTGTTTATTTTATTTGAACGTAAAACAAACAAAAATCCCTCAAAGACTTTGGACAGCAATGTCGCTATAGTAAAACTAGCAAAATTAGTAGAAAATATTGATGAATAAAAACGATAAGAAATGATAAATAAATAACAAAACGCTCCAAGCAGAGTGGTTGCTACGAAATAGAGCACAATATCAAACTGATAGCAGTGCTCTTCACAGCAAGTCTAATGATTGATATAATTTTTATTATTATTATTGCTTTAATGCCGCAGTTTTTTCACATAGAAGTATGTAGTAGCAAGCGAACTTAAGCGATGATATTGTTTTATTTCAAAATTAGGTCTAAATGTTTGTCCAATGTGCTTGCTCGAGTGTAATGAAACGGTAGCTGTGTGTATACTGAAAAGTTTTATCAGACCAGTGGGGCATTAAAAAATTACACAGTGCAACAATATTCGGATTGTTGTTGAGAGCCTCAACCAAACTAATCTCGTTTGAAAGGTGCTGCTTTGCAATATAATTTTTACATAAACAGGAATTTTACATTGCAGATTCCCGAGAAAATGTGGCTAACAAATTCATTACTAAGAAGCAATCGAAATTTCCTTGTTTTTCAAGCTATCTGTAGTTGTGGCGAATGCAGTTTTTTGTAACCACGGGCACAATAAACTCGGCTATTTTCATTAAAGAATGCTTGGAGAAAAGAATAAAGCCATTCTTAAGCAAGCATGGGGTTTCAACTCTGTTTTGGCCCCACTTAGCCTCCTACCGTCACAATAAGACGGCCTTGGAGTGGTATACAACGAATAATGTACTTTTGATACCTCGAAAAGCAAATCCACCGAATCGACCAGAGCTCCAACCAATTGAAAGATACTGGAGACAGATTTCCAGAGAAAGTGGTCTGCTGGAACCCAAAGGGTCTCCGAATATGCCAAAAAATCGCTGATAGAAGGGTTACCGAAAAAATATAAATTTTTTTTTAAAACAGAGTAATAAAATACATGACATTAATCTGAACAATAATACTGTTATAAAACGCGTTTCATTTTTAAAATCGAACCAGTAATTCGGGAGATTTTTTGAATTTCATAATGGACAACTTCTAAAAGCCAAAATATTTAAACCGTACAGTGTTGGTGCTTCTCATGTGCATCTAACAGAATCGAAATTTTAGTAAAATATATAGTGCTAAAGAATGGTTTTCTAACGGCAACTAGTAATTGATTATAGATATTTTTAATTAAATGATATTTAATAATTTTAATAACTTGTTTTTAAAATAATGTAGTGCAAATATGAACATACACCTCTGATCATAATAATAGATACACCAAAAAGATTTTCACTCAAACTCCAATAAATTCCATATTTGGAAGAATTGTCATTAGAATTCTTTGTAAAATAAGAGAGTACAATCTGGCGATGCCGTAATCTAAGAAATGAAGGAAAGTACTTCTCCTATTTTTTCGCCAGTGAATATAAATCGAAAATGGGCGCGAATTCGTTGATCAAAATAATAGATACAGTTGTTTTGTTTTTCGATTTTATACCTAAAACTTAAATTTTTTTGTGCTTTTTTTTAAACAACGGTAAAACTACATTCATATATAAATTAATTGCAAGTAAATTATGAAAAATTTATTATAGATATGGGCCGAAAAAGTCGTTGCACAGCAGAAGAGTGACGATTTGTTCTGAGCCTACGAAAAAGAGGAAATTCTTTGCGGGACATCGCTAGTTTGATGGATTAGTCTTTGCGATTTGTGCAAAATGCAGAGGTAGACCAACGAAAAACTCTCCAGAAGTTGGTTGCCAAATAGTTATTCTTTCAAAAAAATACACTTTCAAGTCGTCCAAGGCAATTTCTGTTTAAATCGGAAATGTTGTAAGCGCTCCAACAATTCGTCGTTGTTTGCAGAAGGCAAACCTTCCGGGAAGAACCGCTAAAAAGGTTCTGCTGATGCGTACGAAAAATTTAATCATGAGGTCAAATTTCACACAGTCTCACACCAGCTGATTGAGCCTTGATGGTGAGAAAAAAGAGCGAAATATTATTTTGATCAACGAATTCGCGCTCGTTTTCGATTAATATTCACTGGCGAAAAAATAAGGGAAGTACTTTCTTTCATTTCTTAGTTAACAGCATCGCCAGATTGTACTCTCTTGTTTTACAAAGAATTATAATGACAATTCTTCCAAATATGGAATTTATTGGGGATTGAGTGAAAATCTTTTTGGTGTATCTATTATTTTGATCAGGAGTGTATATTAAAATGCATATATTTCACTAAAAATCAATCAAATTGACAAAACTCCTGTTTTTTCAGACAAAATTTGTTGAATTACTATGTCCAAAATTATTTTCTCAAAAACATAGGCAGATGAAACTCGAAAAGTCTGATATGACGTGTTTTGAGTATGGAATTTTATAAGCTATTATGTGGGAAATACGTTCAAATTTTTCTATGAACATAGATGAAGATAAACGTTTTTCGTTGTTTGTCCAAAAGTATGAAAAAGGGACTTGGCCGGTTTTGCAACTGGACGCCTCAAATGCCATTATTGATGTCTGCATCTCCGAAACTAAATTCATTATATATTCGTTTTGAGGGAACTTTAATTTGACAGTCCCTACCCAAATTTGTGTCTACATACGTATATGTAAGTGATTTTTATAAATTATTTATCAACTTTTTTTAAAAAATTTACTACCCTGTAATTTAATTATCATATTAAGAAAGCTCAATTTACATATTTATTTACAGTTGATGTACCGTTTGTTTCAGAATTATATTTCCTTAGCCCGTTTTAATTAGTCTTGACATAGATTTCAAACTTTGGCTTAAGTTTACTTTAGCTGACATTCTCCAAATCAATTTCTTTTTTTAGCGGTGATAGAGGGTGAAAAATAAAAAAAATATAAAAATTTCAAAAAAAGTCGCTCGGATCTAGTATCGGAGATATAAACATCGGAAGTTGCGGATATAGCTTTTGGAAAAATGGTTATAAGTTGGGAACCCCTGAATGGATTTCAAAAAAATGGGTGTCATAAGATAGATAATTTGAAAAAACATTTTTTTTCCAAAAAATGTGTTAATGACCTGAAACTTTTTTACCATTTTAAGAAAGCTTATTTTATTCCCTTTAAAATGGTATATAGCTTGTTTTAAATTTTTGCGTATTTACCCCCTTTTTTGCCGGAAAATAAAAAAAAATATGCAATAAATTCTTATGAAAAATCTCTATTTATGGACAAAAACAATAAAAAACCAACAACAACAACAACAACAATTATTGTAAGACCATTTTCATTTTAAAACTTAAAAATTTTTATTACAAATCGCGCGCGCGATTTTTAATAAAAATTTTTCGTCTGCGGCGCTCTTTTTCCTTCAACATAACCTCACATTTTAAAAAATTTTTAATTTATATGATAGGGAGCGTTCAAGTATTACGTAACGCAATTTGGGGGGGTCTTGTAAAACGATACGATGCCGCACAGGGGCGGGAGGAGGTGTCGGACAACGGGTGATTTGAAATTAGGTGTGCATAATGAAACGCTTTCTAGATTAGCTACAGCAATATATATTATATTTATTATATAAGTAAATAACAGCGCGTTACTTTGAACGATATTTAAAAATTGCGTTACGTAATACTTGAACGCCCCCATAACCATATTATTTTATTATGAGAATCGTTTAAATAATAATAGTTGTAAGTGTTGCTGTTGTTTTCCACGGTTTTTGTCCACAAAAACATAGTTTTCATAAGAATTCATTGAATATTTTTTTTTGTTTTTCTTTAAAAAGGGGATAAATTCGCAAAAATTTACAGCAAACTATATACCATTTTAAAGGGAATAAAATAAGCTTTCTTAAAATGCTAAAAAAGTTTTAGGTCATTAACACATTTTTTGAAAAAAAGTTTTTTCAAAAAAAAATTGGTCGTAATATCTCCAAAAATATGGGTCAAATTTCAAAACTTTACTCACCATTATTGTAGACCATTAAATTATCTATCTTATGACACTCATTTTTTTGAAATCCATTCAGGGGTTCCCAACTTATAACCATTTTTATAAAAGATATATCCGAAACTTCCGATGTCTATATCTCCGATACTAGATCCGAGCGACTTTTTTTGATAATTTTATATTTTTTTGTTTTTAACCCCCTTTTAGGAAAAAAAAAATAAATAAAATTGGACAATGTCAGCTAAAGTAAACCTGTTCCCATTTTTATAAAAGATATATCTGGAACTTTCGATGTCTATATCTCCGATACTAGATCCGAGCGACATTTTTTGATAATTTTATATTTTTTGTTTTTAACCCCCTTTTAATAAAAAAAAAAATAAATAAAATTGGACAATGTCAGCTAAAGTAAACCTGTTCCCAAACTTTAATCAACAAATATTTTAGATCCTTAAGCTTTCTTGCTGTTTTTGGAATTAAGAAGCATTGGAACAAAATTAAACAAAAAACGAATATCCAGTTAACTTATATCAATAAAATCCCTTTAAATGTGCAAAATTCTGCACAGTGCGATGATTTTCTCACTGTATGGCATAACAAACGCAAGTTGTATACAATATCGATCCAAAAAAATTACATCAACTGGTAGCATTTTGGCGTTCGTTTTGTGGTGTTATGGTAACTGACCAACCCCCATGTACCTACACAGAGGGTAAAATCAATGACCTCACCCCAATTTCGCCCACCTCTACCCCATACAAAAATCCATATTCTTATTGTTGTTTTGCTAAGCCAACTTGTTCTTTGGCTAAGTTCCGTTTCTATTCTTCTTTCAAACCAATTCTACTCGTCAAAATTATTTACAACGAGTTCAAGACACGTCCGTGTTTTTCCCCAAGCTGCAAACTGTGTCTCCTATTTCCTTCGCTTTTCTTTCATACTATTTTAAAGTTATTTATTAAGCAATTGTCTTGCTTATTAAATGTATAAAAATATGTCAATGAAATAAACAAATAGACTTTAAAACTTTTCACCACGGCAATGACGAGACGATTTTTTTTTACTTTTGCGTTTTTCCTTTATTCGTAATTTTTTTTATTCGTCACATCTGCGAACGTTTTAACACATAATTTCTTTTTTATGCACTTTTCCAATTGTAACGCTGTTTCTTAATTATGTATATTAAGCGAAGCAGAACTTACTTTTATCGAGTTCTGTAGTGACGCAGTTGCTGAAATTGCAAATTACTAATAAAAGGAAAAATCCTAGGGCGATAGCACCGAACACTTTCGCCATTTTTGTAAAACTAATCCAACTTCTTTGTAATCATGCCACAATTAAAATGGTAGCAGCAATGCTAGACGGTGCTTCTTCCTCTTCATTTTCAATGCTACCGTATCTGTCAAAATCAGCTTGTTTATTTTCTTATTCCTAATAGTGATACATTTACTGTCATTTACTGCATTTAACTTTCAACAAGATAATTTTATAGTTAATGCCTAAACAGAACTGCAACGTGCAATATCACAAAAATTCTATTTTTTGGTGCGATTTGACACAGAAGATAAATCGCACGTCCCAGTTCTATTTAGCCATTTATACCTGCATAAAGTCCATAATCTCAGCACGTTTCTTAAAAACATCATTAGAACAATTCACATGCTTGGCTTGACAACATGTATGGCTGTCAATATCGCTTTGCGTTCACATGATACAGTATGTCATCAAACATCAATTGCAGAAAAATTTATAAGCGTACACATCGATTTTACCCACAGAAAATCTTACTTAAAATGAAATATTTACACTAGGCTTGACAGACAGTGTTCACACAGGCTGTACAGTTGGGCAGACAACTGAAAAATAAGAAACTTTAAGTCCGTACAACATGAGTGTCATACGACTATTTCTAGAGTTCAAATGATCGAGTCTTGATTTTGCCAAGTTCTAAACATATTGTGAGCGGGATACGATTGCGAAAAAAAAACGACTAAACCTGATTTTTTCTATGTGTCAGAGCAAGATGTGCAGTAGAGCTTTCATTGAGAATTCACTGCGCATCTTACTCTAATATATAGAATATATCATGTTTTTTCGTTTTGTTTTCTCTCGCACTCACATCTCGCACCCAATGTGCTTAGAACTTCAAGCCATGTTGGAAAGCATGAGGGCTCATGTGAACTGCCCTATTGTTCGCAATAAGGGCAGCTCACATTATCCCACATTCTGTTCAACACGGCTTTGGCAGCATGTATGATTGAATTGAAAAATTTGCCCTAGCTTTGACAGTCAATTCACAGAGGTGGTATGGTTGGACAATCCATCTGGAAATCAAACAATTTTTAAATCCGTACATATGTGTCAAGCGGTCGATTCTTGAGCTCACTTTATTGAGCATTGATGTTGTCAAGCCATGTTGGACAGCTTATGTATAGAGCTAAACAGAACCGGGACGTGCGATTTATCTTCAGTGTAAAATCGCACCAAAAAATAGAATTTTTTCTATTTCTCTGTGATAAGTTTTCTAGTGTCAATTTCGTACTCACTACAAACGTATAGGAAAAACAGAAGAAAAATCGTTCGCCCCAGTTCTGTTTAGCTCTTAATGATGTGTTCTTTTTCGTCAGTCAACCATAAAAATTTTTGTGGTTGAGTGCCAGTCAGCAACCATATTTTTTTTTTTTTTTTTCTGATGAATTTTTAGCTAACGAACATGATCGCTAGTTTTAGAGGGGTTAAAGGAAAAAACTTATTTAATAAATGAATTCGGTAAAAACAAATTTTTAAATCAGCCACTAATGAAAAATTAACTTCTGCACAAAATTTTTGGAAAAACGGCTCAAAAATCAAGGGAGAAAATCGGTAATAATCTCAACACCGAATCCAGATTTCAGGCGCGATTCTTGTTATATTTAAAATCGACCGAAATTTGATCATTAAACGAAAAATGTTTCGAAATTCAGCCTCAACCTTAAGCATTTTGACTCATGTAAATTTTTTCGAAATAACTCAAAGACATCGATGGAATAAAAAATGGTATGATGATGTCAATAGCTTATGAACTATGTCCGTTTAAGAAAACTTTATGAGGACTTCAATTTCAATATTGGAAAATTATCTTAAATTACCTGCATAAGGAATATACTGGTCAAAATTTGTCCTAATACACATAATTGTGGATAATTCACCACACATTACATATTTAAATGTTTTGTCATCTTCGTCGAAAAACAATTTTATACAAAGTTTAGAAAAAGTTTCAGGCGGTAAGCAACTTCATTACTTTAAGTAATTCCATCAGTATAGCGTTTCGAAGCTTTCGCTTGCCTTAGAAGTGCCACACCCTCTTGTCAAAACTTTTCTAGTTCTTGTCCAGAGCTTTTTCTAATCATTCCTACTGATTGTGTGATATTTGGTTCCATTACCTTGAATAGTTCTCCTAGTATGGCGTCTTGAGGCTTTTGCTTCCATTGGAAGTGCCCCGCCTTCTTATGAAAATTTGCCAAATTTTTGCCTGATACTAGACCAAGCTATTTCTTGCATTTTTGTAAATTTCGATTCATTATCTTAAATAATTCTCCCATCATAACATTTCGAACTTTTCGCTTGCATGAAAAGTGTCACGCCCTCTCTTATAATTTCACCAATTTTATTCCAGAACTTATCTAAGTTTTTCCCATTATTTTTGAGGTATTTAGTTATACTACATCGAAAAATTACCTCAATACAGCCTATTAAATGTTTTACTTGTACGGGCGGTAGACGTATCTGTGAACCGATATCGACCATTTTCTATCCCAAGAAGCTTGTTTGAAGGTGTGGCATGTGTATCAATTTTTATTTAATAATAATAATGTTTTTTTTGTATTTAGTATGTTCTTTTACATGAATAATTATTGAGTGAGAAACCAGAGATTACTTATTACTTAAGAGTGATTGCAACGGAAGTTGGTAGCTAAAACAAAATTGCATGACATCAAAAAAATTAAAATTATTAAAGGAAAAAATTCACTGAGATTCGAGTTCATTGCTGTTCGCTTTCGACAACCACACAAGTCATATATCATGGACAGTGCAAGTCTTGAATTTTGGAACATTCTCCCATTATAAATAAGTTTTTTTAACGAATACATTTCGTTCAACCTGGCAGTGCTATCTGAATCAATTATTTACTCGTTCAATGGCCTCGCCATTTTGTTTGAAAACTCACCATTAAAATTTCACCACTGGGTGCATAAAGTTGGAAGAAGTCAATACGAATCTGTGAAATTTTTTCAATTTAATTAACAAAAATTTAAGCAAAATAAAATAATTTACTAGTGTAGCTAAGTACAAAAGAAAAAGTTTTAAAATAATATGAAAAAATGTAAACTAAAATGACATAAAACAAAGAAATGAATTGCACACGATCTTGGTAAAAAATCTGTGTGGAAAAATCACTTCGTCGATAGAGTGGTGAAAAAAGTGGACTATAGAGACTCGGCGACGTTCGACGTGACTACTCCTCAAAAATCGGAAACGACAAAATAGAATTTGTTTGAAAAAAAATTGAATATTAGAAAACGAAAAATAAAGCCAATAAATTTGTTGATACGAAAAAGGAGGTAGAGGTTGCCGGGTGCTGTAATTTTCCTCAGAGAAATGTAAGTTATATAAAATTAATAGAACAATTTAAAGAGATAAGCGTAAAGCGTAGAAAAATGTGTGTGCAAAAATCATGAGAATTCCATGTTAAACATGAATAATAAAAAGACAAAAAAGAAACTGCTGATAGACAGACATGATTTGAGGTTGAAAAATATGTGCCCTAACAACAATAACAAAAAACAGCAGTTGTCCGAAATGTAAGGTGTGTGGAAATGCAATGATGTTTCTCAAAATTTTGTAATTTAATTGAATTTTCAATAGCCCATTGAAAACCCAGAAACTTGGAGTTTATAAATATCATTATCTCTTCTGCAAAATAAATCACATGTTTAGCATTTTTTACAAAACTCCTGTAGTTGGTGCGAGCGAATTTCCCTTTAATGTTAGGGATGTTAAAAAATATCGATACATCTTTAGAAAGACAACAATTTCATTAACCCATCTTTGCCCGACCGGTAATTTCGCTTATTTACAGTCTTTATATACAGTCTCACTTATTTCACATTGAACCTTTATTTTGATAAAATATCGAATAATTGACTGTTGGCGAAAAACAATTTGATGGAAATGTTTCTAGCCCCTCCCACTTGCCTGTCATGTGAGTTTAAGTGAAAGTCTAAAAATTATTAAATTTTCAAAAAAAAAAAAACCTAAAATATAAAGAAAATTTTTATAATTGCATATATGATTTTGATTGCCCTTGATGCAAGCTTTCAAATAAGTATAGGTATGTATATTCATGTGAGAGTACAAGTAACTACATGTATGGTCCACACGTATAAAAAGTTTAGTGGTAAGTTTACTTACCAGTAGTTAGGCCGATATGTTGCGTCATTTTGTAGAATTTTGTTTTTGGCATTTTTACAATTTACCGTGGTTTTTTGGGCCAAATAGATGTATCATAGTGACTTTAGTGAAATTATGTTTGTTTCTTTTTATACCGGGAAAATTTCAAAATAGAAATTCTTGACAATTGAAGAAATAATTGCTTATCTGGAAGCATCTGATAATAAAGATGAACTAGTGTGTGCTATGCAGTCTTCGAAACATATGAGTGCTGATTACGTCCCACCGAATTCTGACGAAATTAGCGGCACAGAAATATTAGACGACAATTTTATGGATGAAAATGCACCACATAATGCAAACATTGATGGTGATATCCAAATTAAGTATGACCAATTTATGGGCGGTTTAGATTATGAAGTTTGCTACAATAGACGTCCAATATAACTTATAACGATATAACGAATTTCCATTTTAATGAACGGTTTTTAAAATTGCACTTTTTTTCCATTGGTGTCTCTAAATTAAGAACGCAAGAAATTTTCACTATTCTAATTAACGAACCCTGTTTAATTCATCTAATGTTTTTATTTTTTATTTTTCCTAGGAATAACTATTTTTCCAACGTAATCGCCTTGTGTTAAGTGAAAAAGTTAAAATAATTGAAGATGGTAGGAAAAGAATACAACTAAAAGTGATCGCAAATATATATGGCGTAAATAAAAGCCAAATACTTCAGTAAAAAACACTTCTATATAACGAATATTTCGTTTTTACGACTGACCCGTGCATTAATTAGTTCGTTATATTGGACGTCTACTGTATTTGCTAAGGAGTTGTCGATAAACCACGTGCACGTTTTAAGGTGGGGTTCACAAAAGACTATACCAGAGTAGTGGTTCATGGACCATGCTTTGCAGTTTTATTTTTACCGTCGAACAGAAACACATACAGCGGACCCTCGGTAATTCGGCCCCTGACTAAACCGGCACCCCCTGTAATCCGACATGTCTATTATTATCGAATTCATATTTTTTTGACAATCTTTGCTAATGTAGATAATGCATGATTGAACAGGTTATCATTGGATCTGTAATTTGTCGGATTACAAGGTACTCTTTTGAAAAAAATTCCGGGCTATAGGGAGTCTTAGGTAGTACATACTCTATAATTCGACAAATTCGAATGTTCGACACTGCCCTGCAAAACGTTTGTCGGATTACAGTGGGTCCACTGTATTAAATAAAAATATTATTCAAATTTTACCAAAAAACTAGGCTGATTTTCCACAACTTTTCCTAACTTTTTTAGTATTTTTGTGAAATGGTTGTTTAACATAAATAACTTCCTCGATATAACGTTTTAAATCTTTTAATCTGTTATTCTTGTTTGATTAAAAAATCGCATTGATCAATTTACAAACTTACAAAAATATCGGTTTTTACTTTTCTAAAATTTTTATGAGTTGCGAGAAAACTGGGTGTCCTCCGTCGGTCAGATGTTCCGATACTCTTCGGAGGGTCGGATGTTGTCTGACTGAACCCCTTAATATTTACTGGTATTTGTATGGGGAAATCTCGATATCTCTTTTTTTTTCGGAGACATCGAAAATTAAAATTTATAACACAGGTCTCTATACAAATCTGCCTTAGTTTCAGTACGGTAGGATAACTGAAGAACAGAAAAAATATCGATGAAACTCAAAACGAGTTTTGAAGGGGAGTGTAGTACTTTCACTCGTCGTAACGAGTTTTAGAGAAAAATTAATTTGCTGTGTAATATACTCCGAATATATTAAAAAACCTGATTTTCGCATTTTTGAGATTTGAATATCTCAAAAATCGGACATGATGGGATAAGTCTAAGGCTGAAATCAGATTCAGAGACGTAAAAACATATAAAAGATATGGTCTGAAAGCCAGATCAGAGAACGCAAAGATGCTACGATGTCTGAGAAATATTTATGTAAATGTAATTGCAAATATAGTAAGAGAAAATAATATATTTTATAAATGAAAGTTGTTCTTATTTTTCATGCACGCAATGCAATGGTTAAACTTAATGTTTCAATAAATTGTAACTATTAATTTATAAGAAGTTAATTAAATAAAAATTTTAAATTAAATTTACGAATTCGAATTTCGAACTTAAAAAAAAAATCTGATAAACGCACATAATTTGATTATATAATTTTAAGTAAACGATAATGAATCAATATAGTAGGCTATAAATAAAAAAATATTTATATTTCTGAGGTTTGCTATCACTCTTATCAGTTGATTTATATAAAAGCAAGACATTTTTTTTATTAAAACTTATAAGTTAGCAATCACCTAATGAATCATATTAGGAGTTTTTTTTTTTTTGGCGAAAAATTACTCTGCAAAAATTAGCTTTTATGTATTGCAATTGTTTTAATATTTTTATACAAAAATTTCAACTGAAGTCCAAAATTTTGTTTGCTTGCTTACTTATGACCAAAAGTTAATCTTAAGAAATGTCTGATAAGTAGTGCTTTTATTTTGACGTTTAGGACTATTCGCTAGCGAACTTGGTGCTTTAAGTAATATTTGTAATTTCCTACTAATTAATAAAAACAATGTTCTTATTGAGTTTTAAGGAAAAATTACTTCCTGTTATACATACATATTGTCTACGCCAAAATTTTGCCAACATGTAACTTACCATTATAACATAATCATTTTATATTTCGTAAATGAGATGGCGCTTCATGTCATACGCCATTATCTATGTAAATTTATTTATCTATGCTAACTGAAATAAGTGACTTCCTGTTAAAGTCTTGGTTTTTCTGCCTTCTTGTAACATCACCTACTAGTGGTAAGACGTGATATAATAAACATAAACTTGGAATTGAGAATTAAAACTTGATAATTTTACTTATTTCATTATCTAAAAACGCAGTTAGGCGCCTCCTAACACTTTTTCTTCTTGTGGAAGTATTCAGCTCTGAACTAGTTTCAAAGCGCATTCAGCAGATAGCAATTCTGCCCACCCCATCATTTGGTCCAATATCGAGCCGGATTAGTTCAGAGCATTCTATCAGAAGAGGCGATATCAACAAAACCAGTTTTTGTTTCTTTTCGCAACGTCTTTCAAGTTCAACCGGGAAATTACCATCATCATCAAAACTCTACAAGACGAGTTCTCAAGTGCGTTTGCATTATTCTTTGTTTTTAGTTAGAGAGAGCATTCCAAGCGTAACCCCCACGCATTTATTGTGTCAATTTTTCCGCGTTAAAAATACATATTTTTTGTGCAAAATATCTTCAAAAAGAAAAATCCATTTTTCCTTCACTGGTGAGCATATTTTTCCATTTAAAATTACTAAAAGCTTATCTTACATTAATGCTCCATTCAAAAAAATATTCGAAAGAAAATAAAATCAAAATTTTACATACAAAAAGGGTGTTAAAATGTAGCATGCAAGTGTTTAAAAATTATATAAATTCTTAAAAATAGTGTTAAGGAAAAAATTAGTTTTTCCCAAAAGTTATAAAAAAAATGACAATTGTGTCGAAAATTGCGAAAATTCTAGTAAAAAAAGTTAAAAAAAATAAGATTTCGCGCCATAATTGTACATAAGAAGATTTTACACACTTGCATACCATATGTATGCCCCTTTGACCGTCAAAAGTTCCAAATTTGTTGTTGAGTGATTTTAATACATACGTATGTACATATGTAACTACAACAAAGTCAAAGTGCGACAAAGTCTCCAAATTTAAAACCTTATCTACTAATTGTTGCTGTGTTAATTGAGTGCAAAGCGTGAGAGAAATTCTAAGTTTACTCAGAGTTCGCTTTTATTTCAAAAAGTGCATCAAAATGATCATTTTGTAATTGTGTTTCCAAAGCTCTTTCCGCAACATGTTTTAGTTTTTTTTGAACAAAGAGCGCTCGATTAGCTAAGCAACATATTTTTCGATTTTCTTCGTTTTGGTTTCACTTTGTTTCATTTCCAAAATGTACTTAGGCCACAGTTAAAACAAAAAAAATATGAATTTCGCAACATTTTTTTATTTGCATTAAGCAACTTTTCTACGTTAGGTCAATGAACTCACTTTGTTTCATTCCCAAAGTGTGTTTTGATCAAAGTTAAAAATTTAGTTTCGCAACATTTTTATTTTCCTTGAGCAACTTTTCTACGCTAAGGTCAATGAACTCAAAGTTTCGCAACATTTTATATCAAAGAAAAATAATAAAATCTCAACATTTTTAAACAAATTCAAAAATACAACGCATACAATTTTTACGAATAATTCTACATACAAACTACAGAGCACAGAAATTACACCATTTCACAAATTCCATTTTTTGTTAATGTATGATTTGGTACATATATTTCAATTTTACAAAAAAAAAAAAAAATAATTAGGAAAATAATTACAATATTTAAAAAAAAAAAAGTGTTTCAAAATTCATAAGATTGATATTTTTATGAATGTTTGTTTTTTAATGATTTTTTTTCGCATTTCTGGACCAAAGTTTTGATTCTCAATTCCAAGTTTATGTTTATTATATCACGTCTTACCACTAGTAGGTGATGTTACGCCTTCTCATTTACGAAATATAAAATTATTATGTTATAATGGTTACATGATGGTAAAATTTTGGCGTAGACATGCCAAAAGGAGATTACAGATAGGAGATCTGTAATATTTTATTTTAGGCCAACAAGGCTTTTTATATTACATGTTGAATAAATGAAATGAAATGAAAAGTTGGAAAATGAATCAGTGTTGCCGTTTGTCGAAATAATTTGCTGCCAGTTTGAAGTTTCTTTAGAAATTTGCACATAACTAAACTTAACAGAATGATTTTTAAATATATGAAAAGCGCGATTCTCAGAATTTTTGTTTGTTTACCTATTTGTGTTTTGTTATTTATTAGCTTAATTCTACATATTTTTTCGTTTTGGTGTGATAAATTTTTTTTCATGGCAGCGGTAACACTGATCAAACTGTCAAATTGCCATTGCTCGATCATTTACGAGTTTGTATTGACAGTGGTGTTCCCGAAAGCAAGCTCGAAAACTTTCGAGTTTTCGCGCTTTTCGAGCTTTCGCGTTTAGAGGAATACCCTTAATCATTTTATGTTTCGTAAATGAGATGGCGTTTCGTGTCATACGCCATATTTATCTATGTAAATTTATTTATCTATGCTAACTGAAATAAGTGACTTCCTGTTAAAGTCTTGGTTTTTCTGCCTTCTTGTAACATCACCTACTAGTGGTAAGACGTGATATAATAAACATAAACTTGGAATTGAGAATTAAAATTTGGTCATTTTACTTATTTCACTATCCCAAAAATCAATACATTGATTTTTGAGACCTAGGTCCAACAAAGCGATAATACTAGGCGCCTCCTAACACTTTTTCTTCTTGTGGAAGTATTCACCTCTGAATTAGTTCCAAACCGCATCCAGCAGATAGCAATTCTGCCCACCCCATCAGATACAGTATTGGCCAAAACTAAATTTTTTTTATGAAAACAACGTTATTGAACAATATTATGTTAAGTATTTATTTTATTTATCTATTCCTTTATTATTGACAAACAAAATTTAAAAAAATACTGCGTCTCATAAATAAACAGTTAACATTAAAGGAACATTTTAAGCCCGAAAATTTAACGGACAAAACTAAAGCACCCCCTTTTTTATGGTAGGGGAGGTGGCCCGGTTGTGAGACAGGCCCAGTTGTGAGACAGTCAATTTTTTCTGTCATGTGATATGGTATTGGCGATCTAACTACTGTCAAATGCTTCATTTGACAGGAGCTAGTTTTTGCCGTGATACCGAAATGAAAAGACGCATTGCGTATATATTCAGTAAACATCGTGTTAAAAATCGACTGAATAATCAAATTTATATTTTTTTTAAAGTTCAATTTCTTTGTGAAAATCATCTGCAAACGGTGAGTATTTTGCATTAAAATTCAGTGTTTGACTTATATTTTGTGAATCTATAATGATTTGTGCTCGTGGTGAGTGGAAAAAAAATTTTTGTTGTCATTTTCAAAATAGCGTCAAGGTCCGGTTATGAGACAGTGTAGTGGCCCAGTTGTGAGACACTTTTTTTTCGGCATAAAAACATGTGCAATTGTAAAATATCGTAATTTTTGATGGCATAATGCATTTATCGGCCCATTGCAAGCCGCCACACCAAAAAAACCGTCGAAGCGTGGCCGAAAGGCAATGGAGAGCGCTGAGCTGACTTCTCCAGAGAACCTTGCTCTTTTTAAAGAGAAAGCAGCAGCTAAGAAAAAGGCGCCGAAGAAGGTGACACCGAAGAAGGCGACCCTGAAGAAGACGACACCGAAAAAGGCGACACCACCAGCCATACGCTCCAAACCAAATGCGAAAACGTATCCACCTTCGGATGATGATGCAGACTTTTGCATCATTTGTTTGAAGCTGTTGCCGAATCGGCTAACTTCTGCCAACTCTATTAAATGCAACGTATGTAAGCGGCCTGTCCATTTGAGGTATGCAGACATGCATTCGAGCTTCTTCACTTGCATACATTGCAACAGCGATGAAGATGAGTCATCGAATGAAACTTTTTTTAAAAACTCACTTATGCCACCGAAGGCCTCCAAATTAATAAATGAATAATTTTCTACACATTTATGGCATTTTTCTCTTGATATCCCCTCATATTCAGTGTTATTTTACCACTTTTTCTAGGTGTCTCACAACTGGGCCAGTTTTTTTTTGGGGCAAAAATGTCGTCTTGACAAACGTCGTCATATTTTTTTTTCTTTTGATCAAATCATGATATATTCTATGGAAAAAAGTTGCGTAATGACCTAAGCTTTATAACGATATATAGAACTCTCGATTTGGTTGAGCTCGTAAAAATTTATGGGTCGAAAACAAAACCCGTCTCACAACCGGGCCACCTCCCCTAAATAAAAACTTTTAAAATTTAAAATTAGTACTTAGTTGCGAATCATATATTCTGGACAACATCCGCACCTCTTTAAGGTATAGAGGATATTAAATTTTCAATGATATCCTGCGATATCCCTTCCCAGGATATTTTTAAGGATTGAATAGATCTGCCGCAGTTTTTGGAATTTTCTCTATTGAAATTCATGTTAAAGATATCCCACAAGATCTCAAAAGGATTCAGGTCAGGGCAGGCCAACCAAAAAGTTCTATCCTATTGCTCAGAAGCCAGGTCTTACGAGCTTTAGATGAATATATTGGATCGTTGTCCTGATGCAACCTTCATTCAAGTGGCTTCTCTGCATAGGCATATGGTAGCATCACGTCTTTTAATATGTCAATGTACATGAAGCGATCCATAGTTTCTTCAATCCTATGAATTGACTCAATCCCTTGACTAGAAAATAAATTTCAGACCATTACAATGCCACCTCCATTATTACAGTGGCATTGCAATACTTAGAATTCAATCTTTCTTCTTTTGGCCTGCGGGGTGTTTTAGTTTTGGCCAATACTGTATGTAGGCTTTAGAATCAAATCTCACAGCTTACAAAGTTTTTGTTCTTCAGATATGATGAAAAATCATTAGGAGTATTTAAGTCATAACTGTTAAGTCACAGATCGCTCAAATCGAAAGTCACTATTAAATTTATTACACTAACTATAGTTTTTAATGGAAAATGATGCTGAAAAATACAAAGTGTGAGTTTAAAAAAATTACATTAAGAATCGACAAAGAAATTTTTATGTTTCGTTTTTCCTATTGAAGAAAAAAAGAAAATTTTAATATGGGGTAGCCATCTTTCAATAAGACTGGATACAACTTCTTGAAACCATACCTGCTGATTATTTGTACTTTTGCAAGCAGTGCCAAAATTTGCGGAGTAAATTTTTTAATGCATATAGTTGTTCAGAAACAAACAAAAATGTATGCAAAAAGATCCACAAATTCAAATGCCTTTTGTATTAAAAAAAACGAAATTTTCTTATTTGTCTACTTACATATCGTTTGCCTAATGTGACTTTACTCACATTTCTGTTATTTTATACATCAAAACTAAATTTTTGTATAAATACCCAAACAAACGCTCTTACAACAGACATAAATATGCATTTTTTTCATTATCGTCAAAATTAAATATAAATTCCATTTCGATTTCGCCTAACAATTCGCATACTTTGCATGCAGAAATGTCGGTCATCTGCTAACTTCGTATATGAAAATGTAAGGGGTCTTGCCTGTTGGTTGCATGCTTTGTATGTGGAGTAGTGGGCAACTCCTTTAACATCCAGGCACTTAGTAAGCGATGTTTTAAGGCAATGTGCCTTTGTTTGTTACACATTGTATATAGAGATGTAGACAAACAGTCTACAATGCGGCCATCGCTTTGTAAAAAGGATTTACAGTTGTGGCTGGAGTTTTGAGCATTACTGTCTACAAAGAGTATAACTATTTATCGGTGTTGTCTATAACATATTTGCCGCTGGGTAAAATACAGTAAGTTTTCAATCTAAGCTTGAGTACTTTTCGACAAGCTAGTGTTACAAACTTCGAAATCGTTAATAAGAGTTGTCACGCGATTAAAAGGAGCTGTAGTCATATAATTAGTTCAATTAAACGGATGATATGTAATTGATGGGTGTTACGAGTACTTCTCCGATTAGTATTAAAATATATGTAGTTGAGAAATATAATATATTATTATAATATGCGTATGTTGAGAAAGTGAGAAGCATATTTTTTTGAATTTGTACAGTTTATTTTTTAATAAGCTTTTTACTTTAATGAAAGCTTCAAGCTAAATAGCTAAGAAGTCTATAAGATGTAATAGTTAAAGTCTATTTTTGGCATAGATTTGTGTGTGATTTGACTACTTTTGTATGTGATTTGACGGAGCGGAACAGGGGTTAATCATTCCAACGTACTGCGCTGATACAAATGCAAAGCCTCTTAAATTATTATTTCAGTTAATAATGTTTCCCATTTATATTCCGGTTGATAAGATTCGTTCATTATTATATAAAAATAATCATTTTTCTTGTACGTGATTCTTTTTGTGGGATGTTGGAAACTGTTTTGTGCGAATTATAGACCGTGGTATTTATGCGTTAACTTTAATGGGGTGGACCACTATTTTTGTAAATAGTCATCATGTTGAAAAAATTTTCCATAACCATAATGTTGTCGTTATATCCGTCGTTTGGGAATTTGCTATCTACCCTGACGTGACCCAAAAGAAGATAAAATAAAATTAGGAGAGCTTAAATTTTATAAAGTTTTTTTCTACTGCCTAAATCTTAAAATGGGTATTTCGTGTGTCTCGCAAGCTATTAAAACTGTTCCAATACAGTGGCTTGTTACATAACAATCGTTGGTCGAATTTCTCGAAAAAACCCCCAACGATTTTTATAAAACTGTTAAGAAAAATGGTTGTAATGTAATAAAACTAAGGTGTATCCTAACCTTTTTAAATTTCAATAACAGAACGTGGCAACTCCCTGAGGAGGGGTATATTAAATTCATATAGTTTTAAAAGTAATTCTGTTCAAATAAAGTCGGTATACTTTTATTTTACTTTTCTCTTGTTATGCTAAAAATAGCGTTATTGGACCGGTGGACTTGGAACTTTAAAAGAAGCACTAAAGTTTCGTAATTACGAAGCTACGCTATCGATTCTAAGGAAATTAAATATGTGGACGAGAGACATAAATAACTCTTAGTAAACCAAAAATTGTGTGATCGAAAAAGTAGGTGTGAGCCCCATCGTGAAAATTTTAACATGTGATTAGTGAGAATCACTTATAGTCCTTGGGCCCTGGAGTAAAAAAATTATTCATGACCACACTGCTCAAACTTTTTGTATGTGGTATTCACGTCGAGTCGGACAAATTTTGAGCGTAGCCAAGTATGATAGTGGGGCGTTTTCCTTTCAAGCCATCGCAAAGTCATGAATCTTACGGGACGAAAAAATTTATGACCTATATGTTACATTTTATTTTAATCAAGAGTTTTTTATACATAAAAAGCGTAAAACATATTGTCGGACAAAAATGTTGGGGCGTTTAGCGTGTCGGACACGCCAACTATGCCAACTTTATGAAATCAAAAAATTTATGACCTAAGAGCCAGTTTTGGCAGAGTCCATTGTAAAAAATATTTAAAATCAAGTGGTAACCTTGTCGGACAATTTTCAGGGGGGGAAAATTGTTCTCGGACACACTGAAGTTAAGGGTTTTGTGCAACCCTTATATTTATTACCATTTTTCCGACAAAAATGGAGGATATAAAAAATGATATTCTGTCATAAAAAATGCAATTGTCGGACAAAAATACCGGGGCAGATCCATAGTCGGACAAAAAATCGAATTTTTATGTGTAATTGGCAGTGATATTTTTAATATTGTACGTATAATGAAAGAACAAATTTATGATATTATTATTAATATTAGTAGACTAATTATCATTATCGCAGAAAAAACGTGTTCACTTTACAAACTTTGGAAACAACTAAAACATGCTTCCGTTATTACCAAACGTTATACACTTTCACAGAATAATGCATAAAAACTTAAAAAGAGAGGGATTTCATTTCGGAGCTTAACACAAGGTCACATGGTAATACACTTGCCCTATATATATTATATATGTAAATATATATGGGACGTTCTACGTCAACCGGGACAGTGGG
The DNA here is from genome assembly GCA_949775025.1 of Tricholauxania praeusta. Classification (NCBI taxonomy): domain Eukaryota; kingdom Metazoa; phylum Arthropoda; class Insecta; order Diptera; family Lauxaniidae; genus Tricholauxania; species Tricholauxania praeusta. The sequence goes on along the minus strand of OX459028.1, from coordinate 139,679,179 downwards.
CTGCCCAAAATTGAGCGCATCGGAGAAATGTTTTTGAGATGTCAAAATGTTCGTATGCTCAAGAGCTTTCATATGAGAACGGGTGTTTTCGAATTTTTGTTTTTAAGGAAATGGCGACCATAAAACGGCGCCTACATTTAGATATCTTTTTATAAATAGGCAGTTGGTAAAGAGCCATAATCATAATCGCTTAATTGTTTTATTTATTAGGATTGTGTATTGTGCACAATGTAGTGAAAATTTGAAAATAGTAGTAATTTCTTTAAATACCATTTATTAATATGTACAATTCACTGATTTTTTTTTGAAGTGAAAACTTCTTATGGCACGTTGTGCGGCTGAGGAAAAAAGTATAATTTCGCGACACCGACCGTCATCGGGAAGACTTGGGAAACGAACTCGATTTTGGAATTTTGAAGACTTGGGAAACGAACTCGATATTGGAATTTTGAAACGAACTCGATTTCAGAAATTTGAAGACTTGGGAAACGAACTCGATTTCAAATTTGAAAGACTTGGGAAACGAACTTGATTTTGGAATTTTGAAGACTTGGGAAACGAACTCGACTTTAGAATTTCTAAGACTTTGGAAACGAATTCGATTTCAGAAATTTGAAGACTTGGGAAACGAACTCGATTTCAAATTTGGAAGACTTGGGAAACGAACTTGATTTTGGAATTTTGAAGACTTGGGAAACGAACTCGATTTTAAAATTTTGAAGACTTTGAAAATGAACTCGATTTCAAAAAATTTATAAAACGTTGCCTACTTTTAGGTGCTATTAATAATTTGCCCCTAAAAGTAGGCAACACTTTCTGACAAATTTCAAAAAGAACGCCTAAAAGTAGGTAACGATTTTAAAAATTTCAGATAATGTGTCCTAATTTTAGGTGCTATTTTTGAAATTCGTCGGAAAGTGTTGCATACTTTTAAAGCGGCTCTCACACGATCAATATTACTGACAGTATAATTACTGACAGTATTTACATTACTGTCAGTGTACCACTCACACGGTCAGTATTGTTTATTGTCAGTAATCAGTTTTTTTGACATTCGACTGGTGAAGGTGCGAACTATGCTCCGGCTACGTGACCGACAGCCGAAAATGGCATGCCACTTTTTGGGGCAGATTCCATCCAAACTTGCACCACGCCTCCAGCTAGGCATCGGACGACCATACTCTTGGACGCAATGTTCCATGCCACTGAATGAGGAACTTTTTCAAGTTTCTTTCAAGTTTCGCTGCCTCATCGTCTATCTGCCACAAAATGGGGCATGCCACGCCCCCTCCCAGGATTTTGCCGTCACGTGCCTACTTGCACCCTCTGACCAACTTTCAGCCGGATCTGCCCCAAAAAGTGGCATGCCATTTTCGGCTGTCGGTCACGTAGCCGGAGCATAGTTCGCACCTTCACCAGTCGAATGTCAAAAAAACTGATTACTGACAATAAACAATACTGACCGTGTGAGTGGTACACTGACTGACTTCGTCAGTAATATCCGATTTTTTCATCAGTCATCAGTATCGTTTTTCTATACTGACAGTACATCAGTACTCACCTCATACGATCAGTAATACTGTCAGTATGCAAAATCCTGTCAGTAATACTGATCGTGTGAGGGCCGCTTAAGGGTAAATTATTAATAGCGTCTAAAAGTAGGCAACGTTTTTTGAAAAAATTGGCCCATGAAAGTATGTAATTTTGTGGAAAAATTTTTTAAATTTGTAGCATACATATGTTGAATTCCGGTTAGTTGTTGCTCAGTAAGCAAATTTTTCTCTGCTAGCGCAGCCGAAAGCAGAGCCAGCAGCCCAAAGCAGAGAAAAATCTGAAATACCAGGCCACCCTGAACCAGCAGCAAGCAAATTTGGTGTTTTGAAAAACTTTAAAACGTTATATCTCGGCTATTACTAAACCGATTTAGACAAATGAGGTGTAATAGTTTTTTTTAAGAACAAGCAGATTTTTTTTAAGTCATTTGTATTATGATTAACTGTCACAAGATGGCGTTTTAAGCAGTTTGAATATTCTAACAGCCAGAACTCGGCAACGAATAAGCCGATTTTGATAAATGTGGTGTCATAGTGTCTGTTAGAAGAAGCAGATTTTTATCTTAAGTTTAAGAAAAATTATGTCTAAGCTATTTAGTCACAGGTCCAGGTAGTTTTTTTACCTGATTTTTTCTTATACTTACATAATTCGCAATGATGTGTCTTACTGCAATCAGAATAAATTTTTGTTTTTAAACATAAGGAGTACTTAGCTCAAATTTAATTATTCACAGTTGAGGCTATTGAGCCGAATATACTTCTTCCAGCAATTTTTGAAGTGAAAACTTCTTATGGCACGTTGTGCGGCTGAGTAAAAAAGTATAAACTCGTGACACCGACCGTCATCGGGATTCCCCGTCATGAATGCGATGGTAAAATTTTAATGTTCTATTGTTTCTTTTAAATAAAAAATATTCCAAGTGGAAGACAAAAAGCAAAGCATACACACTAACTGACACATTTAATTCTCATTCACCGATTGTTATGCTTACATCATGGTGTAATAACCAAGGTGGAGTAATTAGGGAGAGCCGCGATTTTCAATCATCTGTCATCCTATTTTCTGTAGTTTTGACATTCATAACATTTCAATTGCCCATTCAGAAAACTTAAGCGCTTTGATAAATTGCAGCGCTTAGGCGTAAGATCTGAACATTTTCTGAACGATAGCTGCAAACTACATTTAATCTTAAAAATTTAGTCGATGTGGTTTTTATTGCATAAACAAAAAAGACTTATTGCTATCATATTGAAGCCTGCTACATTATTTAGCGTAGTTTTTTGTTCGCATCAGAATTTTGAAACTCAACACATATACCTCTCAGTAAGAAGTTGTTTAAAGCGCTTCAAAAATACTGAAGTTGCTGAACGGGCCAATTAATCAAAACACCGAAGTGTCAAAAAAAAATACGAAACAAGACAATGAAGGACTAGAAACCCAAACTTTTGAGAATTTCGTTTTTAAGTACGCCACCTTGGTTATTACACCATGGCTTACATGTTTGTTTCTTTCAATGTCCGCGTTGTTGCGTTGACAAATTGAGAATGAGAGCGAGAGTAAAATTTGAATACATATTCCGTTTTTGTCTTCCATTGCATTGCCATATAAAAAGAAAACGCACACATACCAATTAACGCACTAACTTGCCATTAAACGATTTGTTTTCACTTCTGTCGGCACTCCCGGAGTGCAACCCGCCGTTTTTTTACTATGACAATTTTAGTATAATTTAGCTTAAAGGTAAAAACTTATATATATATATATATACAAAAAATTCAAATTAAGTATTAACGTATACAAGTATTATAAGGTCGAAAATGTAATGTTTTTTAATTTTTATTAAAAAAGTCACCAATATTTTTGTCCGACAAGTGGTTCAATATGCATTTAACATGCAACAGAAACATTAAAAATTAAAATGGTATCTGTGGTTATAAATTTTTTGATTGCACAAAACCCTTAACTTCAGTGTGTCCGAGAACAATTTTCCCCCCCTGAAAATTGTCCGACAAGGTTACCACTTGATTTTAAATATTTTTTACAATGGACTCTGCCAAAACTGGCTCTTAGGTCATAAATTTTTTGATTTCATAAAGTTGGCATAGTTGGCGTGTCCGACACGCTAAACGCCCCAACATTTTTGTCCGACAATATGTTTTACGCTTTTTATGTATAAAAAACTCTTGATTAAAATAAAATGTAACATATAGGTCATAAATTTTTTCGTCCCGTAAGATTCATGACTTTGCGATGGCTTGAAAGGAAAACGCCCCACTATCATACTTGGCTACGCTCAAAATTTGTCCGACTCGACGTGAATACCACATACAAAAAGTTTGAGCAGTGTGGTCATGAATAATTTTTTTACTCCAGGGCCCAAGGACTATTAAGCTATTGGAATTTCATATAAGTAACTTTCCTTGGCATACGGTGCAGATGTACGAAATTTCATTGCAATATCTTTTATGGTCGTTACTAAATACAAATTAGGCAGTACTACGCCTTTTGGACACAGTTTTGTCGGAAAATACTTAGGGCCTAGTATAAAGACAAAGCAGCAGAAAAAATCGGTAACATTTCAGTACTCAACCTCCGAAATGTTATTTAGAAGTTTTTTTTTTATAAATTTATACACGGAAAACAGCCAGTTCCAGTTAATGTTTTTGTGAGCATTGTCAAACCAATCATAAATGCGCAAAAATAAAATAATGTTATTTAATTAAACATATAAACCATAGTTATCTATGGTAAGGTAAACTTTAAACCAATTTTATTCAAATGGTATAGAATTGGTTATATAACTTTAAAATTTTGTCAGATTCAATGAATCGTTGATCTAGTTTTATTAATTAGATAACATTTATATATACCTATGTTAATTTAAAACTATGTACATAATACCATTCCCTTGTCATACTTACTGCCATGTATTATTGTGAATTTTTACTGTTTCAATTCATTTATCAAGACTATGTAGTGCAATTCATTTCGTAAACCATATAGCTTTAAGGGAAGGGTAACGTTAATTCGTACAAAAAAGACACATTTTTGTGATTTTTTTTCGACAACACAGCTAAAATATATTTGCTAAAACCAATGGTAGATCAAAGTATTACATTTGAAGAATATATTGTAAAATTTTCAGGTAGAAATATTGAAAACTACGGCAATGGCAGCAATTATTTGGAAGAGTCTCAGAAAAAAGTAGAATTGCGGTGCACACCGCAATTTCTGTACATAATTTTCGAGGTAACGCTGAGAGGGTTTTTCGAAATTTAAATTTTTCAGTTTTTGGGAACACTTTGAAGTGAAAACGCTCTTTTTGCAAAAAAAAATCGGATAATTTCTTATAAAATAATAAATAATGACAAATTTGAAAAAAAAACTTTCCTCGTAAATTATGTACAGAAAGAGTTTTCAAAATTTCAAAAGGATCGATGCAGTAGTATTGAAATTATGGTGTGCACCGACTTTGAAAACGTGAGTTGTGATAAAAACGCTTTAAAAGTTTTAAACACTAAAGGCACAAACACTGAGGCACGGTTGCTTAAACTGTTGTATCTTCGTTAGTTTTACTCCGAGCCGTCTCAAATTTTCACACAATATTCTTGAAAGGTTTTTCATTCAGAAAATCGAATAAAAAAATCCGAAAAATAATACGTTAAATACGTTACCCCGCCCTTAAATTTCGAACTTTTATTTGGTTGACGCTGTTGACATTGGCATTACAACAAAGCGGGTAGTTCGAAATGCAACTATTTTAAGGCCACAGCTCTTAGGTTTTAACACAAAGTAATTTTCGGTCTTTGAATCCAACTGAAAAATATTGATTTAGTTTTGGTACTTTGTGCGAAAAAATATTTTAATCAAAATACTAATTTAACTATCTAGTCCACGATTCGCTCTAATATATTTTTAATAAAATTTACTTTAAAGTCTTCTACTATTTATATTTTTTTTATATGTTTTTAGGTGGAAAAATCTTATTTCTCACCAACCCACGTTTAAATAAATAATGAAAAATGCCTTCTGCACGCCCTGGTAGTTTAAAAGATCCTGAAATAGCAGATTTGTTTAACAAACATGATCCCGAAAAGATCTTTGAAGATTTGCGTGAGATCGGCCATGGGTCGTTCGGAGCAGTTTACTATGCCCGTTGTAATCTTACCAAAGAAATTGTGGCCATCAAAAAGATGTCATATACGGGCAAGCAAAGCTTAGAAAAATGGCAGGATATATTAAAGGAAATCAGGTAATTATACTTATCTACATAACATCAAATTGCCTTTTGCATTGAAATTTTTTTTAGATTTCTTCGTCAATTAAACCATCCTAATACTATTGAGTATAAGGGATGCTATTTGCGTGAATCTACAGCATGGCTTGTAATGGAATATTGTGTTGGCTCAGCGTCAGATATCATTGAAGTGCATAAAAAACCATTGCATGAAGACGAGATATCAGCCATTTGTGATGGTGTTCTTAGTGGTCTCAGTTATTTACATAGTTTGGGACGTATACATCGTGATATAAAGGCGGGCAATATTTTACTAACTGATAATGGTGTCGTCAAACTAGCTGATTTTGGTAGTGCAGCTATAAAATGTCCTGCAAACAGCTTTGTTGGTACACCATATTGGATGGCACCCGAAGTTATACTTGCTATGGACGAAGGACAATACGACGGAAAGGTAGATGTGTGGTCTTTGGGTATAACATGCATAGAATTGGCTGAAAGAAAACCGCCTTACTTTAATATGAATGCTATGTCGGCACTATATCATATAGCACAAAATGAGTCCCCATCGTTGCCGGTAAGTTAAAAGCTAAAAAATGAATATTATCTAATAATTTAACTTTTACAATTGTGGCATGAGTGTATTTAAAAAGTTTTTCAAATTTTTATTGACAGAGATAAAAAATATATATATTATGGAAGGACAATTTTCAGCCGAAAACTTTCACGAACATTATTTAAACTCATCCCGTCACATTTTCTCAAATGCATTCAAATTTTCGGATTTTTCATACAAAAATATAATAAAATCAACATTTCCTGGACAATTAATGTAAAATTAATTGTAAAAAGTTTAAAATAAAATGAAAAATTAAAATTAGTTCATTTGATTTATAACTCAAAAATTCCGTACCGTTTTTTGAAGTTTTATGCATCTACTTTATAGCTAAATAAATGACCTGTCAAATGAATTCATTTTATTTAAGTTGGGCAGAGATATAACCATAAATATATGTATGTATTTGGGAAAATCACATCCTTGAGTTCCTTTGGTTGTATACATAAGTACCTTCGAATTTACATTCATTTGTGTGGGTGTCTAAAGCTGGAAACTATAATACCATCCTCTTGAACTAAAAAAATTTCTTGTTTTCCAGAAAAATGATTGGTCCGATACGTTTTGTAATTTTGTCGACATATGCTTGAGAAAGACACCTTTAGATCGTCCATCATCTACTAAATTACTGACACACGCCTATGTAACTAGGCCACGCTCCGAAACTGTACTGCTTGAGCTGATTGCTCGAACTAAAGCAGCTGTTCGAGAACTTGATAACCTTAATTACCGTAAAATGAAAAAAATCCTTATGGTGGATTCATGCGAGACTGAAAGCGCCGTTGGCGATACCGATGATACACAAGATGAGCATGCCGGTGGCGATAGCAGCAAAAGTAATAGTATTACTTCGGAGCACTCCATACAATCGTTGGGTGTATCGGCGGCCAGTAGTCAAGTAGTACATCAATCTCAAATTTGCAACTTTTTTACACATTTACTTATGCATATTAAATCTTTTCAGAGCTCCTCATCGAATTCAATACCAGCTCCTAATCATATTGGCGCTGGATCACAGCATCAAATTCCAACGAATTATCACCAAGCCGCTGCACAAGCGGCAGCTGCAGCAGTAGCTAGTGGAGCTGTTTCAAGGAATTCATCGAGACACCGCAATTTACCTCCACTGCCAAGTATTATGCATATGAATAATAATGTTACACCTACAAACTCAACATCGGTTGTGCCAGCACCACCAGTATCAGTTATGCAAATGCAGGGCAATAATGTGGGTGGAATGAGTGGTGGAAGTGCCGGTCATGGCGCTGGGTCACCAGCTTCTAGTTCAACAAATATGGTAGGTGGTGTTGGAATGTCTTGTGGCGGTGGTATGTCTGGCTCAGAACGTATGCCATCTATGCAGCCAAGATACCTAGCATCTGTTTATGCAACCTCATCACAGCAAGCAATATCAAATGCTGTTAATGATCATGGTCCAAATAATTTTGCAACAATACGTACTACAAGCATAGTTACCAAACAGCAGAAAGAACATATGCAGGTAAGGACGAGAAAGAAACAAAATCCTTTTGTTTAGAGTTTCTGAAATATAGCACAAAATCATACATTAAAGTTAAATAATAAAAGTGTGGTATCAAAATAGTTCAATGATGTAGAATTTCCGAAAAGTTTTTTGAGATATTTATAAAAACATAAAGAAAGTTATGTAAAAAAACAAAATGCGAGTGCATAGAATTCTTAAAATGTATTTCGATGAACTTTTGCAGAAATGAATATTTGTGTTTCAGAATGTACTGCTATATAAATCGACTGACTCGGCCTCTGAAAACGCCTATTTCCCATATAACTTCAAAGTTTAAAAAACTATTATTTTGTTGATATTTGCAAAAATGTTAATTAATAATCTAAAATAAACTGTAGAAAAATTGTCGCCTGTATTTGGATTCTCCTCGTATACAACTTCGAAGGTTAAAAACGTTGAGCTTCAAGATAAATAATTACATAAAATTCAAACCATTATACCACATCTGCATATTCACATAAACTTGAAATCAGCATACTAAAATTAATTTGAAAATATGTATGCATAATTGTCAGAAACTTACTTTAATCTTGATTTTGGTGCTCTGAATCTAAGACTATCTAGAACAGGGGTGCACAAAGTGCGGGCCGTATGCGGCCCTCAGAGATTTATCTTACGGCTCGCAACTCACCAAATACCATTTTTACATACATCTGTAATTGAAATCAATAGATCTGCACTTTTGTGAAATATTGAGACAAAAATTCAAATTTTTGTTTGGTTTGACCTGAAATTGTGAGCACAACTCCGGTATAATCAATCTAAATAAAAGTAAGCTACGATTTCGTATTACGGACGTTAACCTGGAAGGGTTATCTACAACTAATTGACTCCAAACATTTCTTAAAGTATAAAACAAAACGTAAAAGAAAATTTAATTTTCAGAAAAATCGATCATTTTGTTTTGTTTTTGGCCCGCAGTAAAATTGTTTATTGATAATTTGACTCTCCGCAAAAACATTGTGTGCACCCCTGATCTAGACTATATATAAAATATATTAAATTCTTTAGGTCTGGTAAATGGTAAATCACCTCTTTTCTTTTTAGTCCAGGAGAAATAGGGTTTGAACAACAAAATAATTCGTTACAGCAATCTGACAGCGGAATATTGTTGAACAAGCTCTTGTAAAAGAGGACAAGAAAATCGAACCGCCTGCAGCTATCCGGGGTGGAATGGAGTGCATTTTTAGAGGTCGAACACAGTTTTTCACGATTTCTGGCTAAGCTGTGCATCATATCAATAAAAGTTTAATGCGAAAGTTGTAGGAAATAATAAGATGTACAAATTTTGTACTGATCATTTTTACCTTAACCTCAAAATTTTTCGAAAAAATGGCTGAAACCTGTTTTTTGGTTTTTAATTTTTTCTTTGACAAAAAAGTATCTATGAAGCTGAAACTTGGGCAAAAGATACTTTTTAGTATTACACAAAGGCAGTAGTTTTTTCAGGCGGAAATATTTAGAGGTTGTTAAATTTAATTTTTAAACTAAAAAAACCGAAATTTTTAACTGAGATTCCTCTTAAAACACTTTATGTAGTGGCATTGACAATTTCAAATTATAGTGTATTAAGGTAAATACAGTGAAAACAACAAAGGATTTGAGCTGTTACACACGAAACATCAAAGCTCTACTCGCGGAGAGACAACATATTTTCAATTTTTCGGTCAATTTTTCCATAGCAGTATTCCTTTTTTTACCATTTATCTAAAGAAGACATAACAACGAGTAAGTGAGCCAAAACAGAATTCCTTAGGAGGTGTAGTTTTAAAAGGAATCTCAGTTAAAAAATTCGGCTTTTTTAGTTTAAAAATTAAATTTAACAACAACCTCTGAATATTTTCGTCTTAAAAAATTACTGCCTTTGTGTAACACCGAAAAGTATCTTCTGCCCAAGTTTCAGCTCCATAGGAACTTTTTTGCCCAAAGAAAAAAATTAAAAACCAAAAAACCAGTTTTCAGCCATTTTTTCGAAAAATTTTGAGGTTAAGGTGAAAATGATCAGTACAAAAGTTGTACATCTTATTATTTCCTACAACTTTTGCATTAAACTTTTTTTGATATATGCACAGCTTAGCCAGAAATCGTGAAAAACTGTGTTCGACCTCTAAAAATGCACCCATTCCACCCCGGATAGCTGCTGTCGGTTCGATTTTTTTGTCCTCTTTTACAAGAGCTTGTTCAACAATATTCCGCTGTCAGATTGCTGTAATGAATTATTTTTTTTTTCTCATTTTTTCGACTAATTCTACTGAACTATTTTCATTATACAAAGGAAAATCTTTGTGAATGTCACTTTTAATTCTTTCTAAACTTCTTCTATCAAAATGTAAATATGTATATGTATTAAGGGCGTCCGGGAGTTTTTCGAAGAAGACATTTTTTTTACATAATTAAAGTATAACTATTCAAAATTTATCTCTGAAATTTTGATCCAAAAATATTCGTTAATAAGTTAGAAAAGTGCAATGCCGTGAACGACCTCAAAATTTGCGGTGAGCAAGATATCTGGAGACTGGTTCATCCGAAAAAAGGGGCGTTCGATTTTTTTTTGGATGCATATTTTTTGATTTATAGCCAAAAACGATTTGAGAAATTACTACCACTTGATTTCAACTGGAAAATCAGCGCTGAATATCCACTGTTCACTTAAAGTAATTGTAAATTCAAAGAATGTTTTTTGTAGTTTCTGCAATTTAATATATTATGAGACCTACTTCTTTATTACAATGGTAAAGGTAAAAAATGTTGCATTGAATATAACATTTCAATTAGGTGTATTATTTTGTGCTGCATTTTATTTTAGCTACTTGTAATTGTTATTAACCTAATGCAATTTCATTTATGATAGGAACAAAATGTTATATGTCCATCTATTTGCGGAGACAGTAGTAATTGTACGATCTCATAACAAAATTACGTGGTCATTTTAAACTATTTCAAAAACTGACTGTTTTTTTTTTCAATTAACAATGTGTGCGCTAAATTGCTTGGAGATGATACACATATTAATAAATTCAGAATTCATATGTGTCGCAAAAGCATCTTTCAATCAATCGGATTCTAACAGAATTATGTAATTACTGAATTTAAATATGTTACTATGTACACATACACTGATTGTTCACCATGTTTAATATGCGTTTCGTTTTTATTGTTAAATCACAGCTATCATTCATCCGTCTCCTTGAGTACAAGTAGTTATCTGAGCTTAAAACAGAAAAATATTCATGGGCTTAAGAAAAGCTTTTAATATAAATTCATTTTGTCAGTTGTCCTTTATGTGCATTATGTATTAATACGAGTAAGTGATATTGTGATTGCGGTTCATAAAGCTTTTGTTTGAGTATTTGTTAATTATAAGATTCTTTTTATGCCTCTGGATTTTTGCACAAATTTAAAACCAACGTTATTTTTTTATTAATAATTTTGTGTTTTCCTTGTAATGTAAAACTTGTTCAGTCAATACTTCAGGCTATTCCTGCATGTGTCCCAATTTCATTCATACTGAGAACGAACTATTTAATGTGGATTATATGTATGTTACGCTGAGGCTAAACAAAAAACAGTGGGAACATACATTTAATTAAAAAAATATTTAGTTTAAAAAAAAGCTATCAATCTTCTGTCGAAAAATATTTGTTTTTTTTGATCAACAATCATAAATTTCGGAAATTTTTAATGCATTGAAGTGAAATTCAACATAAATCAGTTGAATCTAATCATCAAAAGTTTTTTTTATACAAAATTGGCACAATTTTAGCCCTAGTAATATTTTTTTTTTGATTTGAGGCATTTTTCTAATTCCATTAAAATGATACAAAACTTTGTCCGAAATTTGACGTTAGGATTTGATTTTTTTATGTAAATATAAAACTTGGGCTTAGGGATTGAATGCCCCATTTGGGCGCCATCTTGAAAAAAAAGAGTAGTAACAATTTTTCAGCCATATCTCACACAAACTTTTCCTAGAGAATTCAATTATATACAATCATGGTCTAAATCAGTGGTGGGCATAGAAATCTAACAAAATGGCTAAACAACAACATCAAGCAACAACAAACAAAATTTCAAAGTTTTTTGCTGTCATTTCCAAATTCGCCAACAGCACAAAAAAAACCCAAACTGCACTACAAACAAAAACAATTGCTGCATTCCTCAAGACACAATGTGGCGCCGTCGCTTATGCCTTTGTGTTTTGTTTTCATTTGAATTCAAGTCAACGCTGTGCCTCGATAGCGTTGAAATTCTGCGAAAAAATACCGTCGAATAACGGTGCGACCAATGAGGGTGCATAGGGACACTATGTGCCCACCACTGGTTTAGATGCTTCATACTGTAAAATTAAAAATGAAAAAGTTATAGCTAAAAATAGAGTAAAATTATTTTCAAGAACAATATTATTTAAGGGTTGTAACTTTTTTATTGAAAAAAACACTTAAATTTTGTTTTTTGTAGATCGTTTTATTGCAAACTTCTGTAGCATTTTTAGTTTTTGCGTTATTGGTAAAAACAAAATTTCAACTTTAATTTAGTCTCCTAAGTTATCAATTTTGCATATATTTTTTTACCATAGAATACAAATCTACATGTCTAATTGAAACATCAAAGTTGCCTTCGATTTGACCTTCAAATAGATTTCAAGGTCAAAAGCAAGGCCACTTATTTGACCCCCTAGAAACGTTATAACTTTTGCCTTAATCATTTATCGCTTTCTTACTTAGTTCTCGAGATATTGGCCTAGATAAATCAAAATGAAACACACTGTATATTTACAGGTTACCTCTTGATTTCACCCCTTTGCAGCATCCTAACGCCACTTCACTTTTTAGTGAGAAAACCGCTCAATGGCCAAATCCTAAATCTGCTAATGCTTAAAATGGTTTGGCTTCTGAACACCTTGAAATTAAATAGAAATATAAATTTGTATCATATACTCAAAACCAAAAACTATATTTTTTGTGGATCATTTATCGCTGAATATAAACTTGGTACTCGTTTTGCCCCATCATGGCAACCCTGACATAATGGGGAAAACTAATTTTAACGTCAACTTATGTTTGAATGGGAACAACATTGAAAAATTGTACTCTTCTATGTACATTCATACATACATGTAATTGTTAAATGAATGCTTTTTTAAGCGAACTCAATCATTACTACTTTGGTAGTTAGAACAATAGTTTAAAAGCAGTTTAGCCGTTTTTCTTTTATTGATTTCAATAAATGTTTTTGTTTTTCAGGAGGAGATGCATGAGCAAATGTCTGGCTACAAGCGAATGCGTCGTGAACATCAATCTGCTCTTCTTAAACTTGAAGAAAAGTGTAAAGTTGAAATGGAAGCTCATAAAAGTGCACTGGACAAAGAATACGATAATCTACTTCATAATTTTACACGAGAATTAGAACGACTAGAGGTTCGTAACTTCTGCTTAGTTAAGACTATTAAATATAATTTCCAATATTATTTCAGGTCAAACATCAACAAGATTTGGACAGGCGCATGAAGCAGACATCTGCAGCTGAAAAGAAATTAAACAAAGAGATTTCATTAAAACAGGAAGGTGACCGTAAAGCATTCGATCTTAATCGTAAAAAAGAATATAAAGCAAATAAGGAAAGATGGAAACGTGAGTTGTCCATGGACGAGTCGACGCCAAAAAGGCAACGGGACTTGACATTACAATCGCAGAAGGACAACATGAAACAGGCAGAAGCTCAAGAAGAACAACGTATGATTAGAGTGCAGAAGCAATACATTGAGTTAGAGATGCGTAAATTCAAAAGAAGGCGCATGATAATTCAACACGAACTAGAAGATCAACTCCTGCGTGATGTAAGCTGAGAAATATATAAAAATATTTCAGTTCCAAATTAAATTTAATATCACTTATTTAGGAATTGAGTAAAAAACAACAACAGTTGGAGCAAGCTCATGCTATGCTTTTAAAACATCATGAGAAAACACAGGAGTTAGAGTACCGACAGCAAAAAAGTGTACATAATTTAAGAGAAGATCAAGTAAGTATGTTTTTTTTTTTTTTTTGCATAATAAATTCATAATTTTTTAACAACAAATTTCATAGTCGTTGAGTAATTTATAATAATATAAAACTTTAATTTCAATTATACTATCATCGTAAAATAAAAAGAATATCAAAACGCAATATGTACGTTGGAAGTAGTATATGTTTTCTATGACGTTAATTTTTATATAGTCAATTAATGTAATGGTAATTCAAATTACTGTTAATAAGGCAGTTGATGGCATTTGTAGTGGCATTGAAACGAAAATTTTGAATGCCAATAAGGAGTATTAAAAATACCTAGCGTTTACTTTTAATTCTCACTAAATTTTCAAATGATAATAGATTTTTTCGTTAAAACTTTCAATGGTTCAGACAAGCTTTTTATTAATTTTATTTGTTTAAAATAACTTTTTATAGATTAATAAGCAACACGATACCGAATTGCTAAATCAAAAAGACTATATGGAAAGAGTTAAAAAAGAATTGCTTAGAAAGCATGCACTTGAAATAAGGCAACATCCTAAGAGCCTAAAAGTAAGTTTTACTCACTTTATTATTACAGAAGTTTGTTTATGAATTACCTTTTATTGAATTAGCAAAAAGAATTACAAATACGCAAACAGTTTCGTGAAACGTGCAAGACTCAAACAAAACAGTATAAAAGATACAAGGCACAAATACTTCAAACTACACCAAAAGAACAACAAAAGGAAGTTATTAAGCAGTTGAAAGAGGAGAAACATCGCAAATTGACTCTGTTAGGAGAACAGGTATGTACCTTATTTAAGATTTAGATTAAGATTTAAAACTTTGTAAACTGTGTGTGAACAATCGGCTAAAAGATTAGGACTGACTCACAAAATGTATGTGGTTTGACGGAGAGGAACGAGTTTGGTATTCCTTGTAGATTAACATTTTCAAGTCGAATAATGGTTGCAAAGTCTTAAATTATTTGACAGTTTTAGATTAAATGATTAAAAACTACTATTTTTTTTATTTTTATCTTTCTAGTATGAACAAAGCATTTCTGATATGTTTCAAAGTCAAAGCTACAAATTAGATGAGAGTCAAGTAATTGAGTGTCAACGTACCAATGAATTATTGGAATATGAGTTAGAAGTGCTAACAGCTTATCAAAACAAGAATAAGAAGCAGGCACAGGAACAGCGTGATCGTGAGCGTAGAGAACTTGAGAATCGTGTTAGTGTACGAAGAGGTTTGCTAGAAAGCAAGGTAAATATTATCTAAGCTATTCCAAGCATTTATAGTTCAATAATTCAATAATTTATTTATTTTTTTATAGATGGAAGCGGAACTACAACAATTTAATCAGGAACGTTCTGAACGTTTGCGTATAAAACATGAAAAACACTCAAAAGAGCTGGAAGCATTCGATGAGGAATCTGCAGCACTGGGGTTTAGGTGAGAGCAATAAACTTTATTACCACAATTTTAATAGTGTTTTTGAATTTTCTAATGATTTTTTAAACATTCTAGATAGATACGAACTATTATAATAATATAGTTAAAAATTGTATATGAAAATTAATAGCTTTGCTTTAAAAATATTGGAATCTTATGAAGTGAATTTTATATCCCAATCAAAAAACATTTTTTTTTTATTATACTGGTACAAACGTTTTAAAAAGACTTTGTTTACCAAGCACAATCCGCTGTCGCTTTTCCCTATCACGTCAAGATATGCTTGGTCAGATGTGCAAAAAACAATGTATGCTGTACATGAAATCAGATAGCACTAACATTTCGCTTTAGTCAAACTTTCATTTGACCATTGAGATGAATTTTCTATAATTGCACAAAAAAATTGGCAGTAGAAAAAAAATAAAAAATGCACTTTGGGACATATGATTTAAAATATTTCAAAACTCTTACATGATGGAGTAGTTCTGTGGCCGGATTTTAATTCATCAAATACATAAGAAAAGTATCATGTCAGGATTTTGAGATATTTAAACTATACTAAAAATGCAATTTGTGATTTTTTTCCATTGTCAACTTTAAGATGAAATATCTCCTGATCTTGACGTGCTAGATGTATTCTACGACCAGAAAAACACCGATGTATATGTTGTAAAGTTACGGACTGCATTCTTAAATGTTCGTTTTGATGACCCATAATCCAAAATACTAAATAATCGGTATATAATACGGAATATGCAACAAATCAATTAAATTTAGGAAATGTCATTAATGATAATATGCAATTACACAGTTTAGAAAACCCGTATCTTTTTTTTTTAAACAATTAACACTTTATAAATCGATTGAAAATACTTTCACCTATCCTTCACAATACTGAAGCTCTTTAAATGATTGTAATAATTTGGAAGGTGAACCTAATATATCATGAATTAAAAAATTTTATCAGTTACATACCTTAAACACATATATACAAAATAAAACTAGAGGAAATATCCTACACTTTATGTTATTATTTTTTTTTTATCTAAAGCTTAAACTGAATTTTTTTTATCTCGGGCTTCTGGTCAGTAACTTTGCCCTTCATTATATGCCACAAGTGCACGATAGAATACAGGTCCGGCGAATTCAAACGCGAAATTCCGAGATCCGTGAATACTTTTCCGAGCTATAAAAAACATGATTTGTTTTTTTATATCCTGTTTATAATTTTAAAGTCTGTAAGTATCATAGGAAAAATTACATACACGATTTACCGATTTCGCATGGTGATAAGGCGCAAAATCGTCCTGTAGGATAAGTGCTTTTTAAGCACCGAGTCCTAGTTCTCCCTTATAACTTGCCAATATTTTTTCGCATTTATAGTTCCTTCTAAATAGTGTAGAGGACAACGAACATTGTAAGAAAACATTCCCAGATCATCTAGCCCTATGAAAATTTTACTGTTTTCACTATGCAGTTATCTTTTTAACCTTCTACATTGGAACGACGCACCTACGGCAAACTATCGACGCATAGCAAGTTGAATTTACTTTCATCCGACTAAATGACATTTCCCTATTGCTCCAGTGTCAAGTTTTTGTAGTTTTGAGCACAAGCTAGACTCGCTTTTTTCACATTTTGCGTCAAAAATGGCATTTTTGCAGGACGTCTTCCACATAAAGGAGCATCTCGCAGCCTCCTGCGGTCAGTTTCCACAGTAATTTTTATGGAATGATGCGTTTCTAGCTCTGTCCGTATATCAACTACACTTTTAAATGATCGTTCAAACTTATTCAAATTCAAATCGACCTCCTTTTATTTTTAGCTTTATGTTTAGCCACATTTAATTGATTTTCTAAAATTTCAAGTTTTATTTTAAAAACGACAATTCAAAAATTAATCTGTCATTATTTTTCAAGGAGCTATAACGGCTTAAAAATCATTTCCCTTGTAATTTAGGTAACCTAATATTATGCGAATTGAAGGTTTTGAATACGACAGCATTGCATATATTCTGTATAGATAACGTTCTGATGTGTGTTACGTTCGTTAGATTTCTTACTAAAATCTTAAACTTTATTTTTTAATCATAGAAACTCAACATTTTTCTCAGTCGTTTAAAAATGTTTACAAATATTCCTGGGATCCTACAAAATTTTTTTTTATAATTCCTAAGCATATAAATTACCAATATCATTTTTTATTTATATTTTAGCGCTCTATCTATCAATGAAGTTTCACGAGAGGCATACCCTGATGAAGAGGGTAGCTTATCTGGATCTATGATAAGTCTAGCGCATAGCAATAGCTCTACAAGTTTTCCGGCTGGCTCCCTATAGCATAGACACTCAACTAATTTAAATGGAAATTTTAATAATACTACAACACGATTTCGCATTTCTAGTGATGATGGTTACAACCAATTAAAAGACGACATTGAAGCAAATCGGACACAGAATATGTCGTTTACTTCAATGTAAAAAAATATATATATACATATATATGCATATATATGTATATAGAAACTAAAAAATAAATCTTATGCTGTTTTATATTCGTTAATATGAATATTAAAATAAAAATTTAAAAATAATACTGATGAAATAATAATAATATTATTACAAAACATAATAATAATGTATTAATAATTACAAAGTTAATAAAACAAAGCAAAAATAAAAACAAAATGAAGGTATGAAATTAATAATTTCCAAATTAAAATAAAATAAATGTTATAGACTTAATACGGTCGGTGTACACACGTAGACATAACAACTTAAAAACAAACAAAAAAATAATTCTGCAGGCAAACAACCAAAAGCTGTTTCAATTAATGTAGAAATTCCAAAACGAAATAGGAGTATTTCAAAACAAAACCATAGAAAATACAGTTTTACTTATAAGTTAACATACGACTACGTTATTTGTAGATGTTGATTATTAGAAATAGAACGAAAATAATCAATAACGCAGATTTCAATTATTCAACCCACACACACACACTCCTTTATTGAACTTATTACAATATACAGACTAATGTTAGCGAGATAAATACTATACATACTTACATTTTTAAAACTTTATAACATAACAAAAATTTATGAAAAATAATTTGAAAAATACAATAACTATGTATATGTTAATCAACAGACATGAAGGAATAAATAAATTAATAAAATACAAAATAGTTTTGTATTAGTAAAAATGTAATACGCAATGAACTCAAAAAAAAGCTATACAAAGTACGAACAAAGTTACAAGTCACATACTTATACTCCAGAGATTGGTACATTTTTACTAGTTACTTTGCTTCTAAAAGAATGCTATACTTTTTTGTGAATTTACACCATATAGGGTTTCTTTTGTTAAAAAAAAAGGAAAATACAGAAAAAGGTTATAGTTAATATTTAGAGACCCAAATATAATCATTTGGATTAAAAATTTGTATCCCTGGCAAACACAAACATAATTTACTATTTCAAAGTCAATCTACCTACGTAATTAGTTTTGAAAATATGACCTATTTAAAAAAAAAACAATATTATTAGTACTAAAAACATGCCACCGTTTGTACACCCTCTTATCGATGCTGTTCAAGATTGCTAGTTTTATTTTGTAAAACTCATTGCTTTATTTATAATAAGCGATTAGCAATTTTGAAAAGTTTTTGAAATTCCTTTTTTGTCAAGATTGAAAAGCCTTTGATCGTTTTAGTCTTAATGACTTACAACACAATGCTAGTGTAACTTAAAATTTATTTTTGTATCTACTTGTAGTTTAATTTTGTTCTCTATTGTACGTACATTGTATTCAAATTTATTATTAAAATTATTTAATTAAGTATCGGTTTTTCAGTGCGCAGTTAAACTTTTATTTGAATTTCAATTGAAAATTTAAAAAACAATGAATTATTCAACAGAGTTTTGTTTCATATTCTTTTCTAGATGAATCTATGGAGTAACAATACATGAGAATGTATGCAAATTTTTTACATACATTCCTAGATCAGCGAAGAGGAATGAATGTTAACTGATTCATTATTAAATACAGCAGCGAGAAACAAGAGTAGATATTTTCCCTCACAATGGCATCTTGCTTAAAAAAGAATACAAATGCTTTCATAATCGATTTATCTAAAGAGAGCATAAAATAAAACATTAGTGTACATACTTACCTAAAATTTACATTCTCATTGCTGACTTCTACTTTAAACAATCAATCGCTGCTAACAAATAAAATTTAAGACGGCTGTCAATATTATAAATCATTTTGGCGACTGTTTGTGCAGATTCAAACCGTTTTTTATTTCGTTTTACGAATTTCATTCATTTAACTATGACTGTGATAAATTCAAACCGCAATTGACTTCAGTATTTTACAATTGTTTTTGAGTAAAAACTTTAATTAGCATTGAAAAATTGACCCTTTAAGAAAATTGTTTATCCAGTAGTCAACTTTAAATTGTGGAATTGTTTCTGTTAATATATTATTAAAGTTTTTAAATCTTACCTTTATTTTAGCGTAAATATTGTTAGTTTTTTTTTCTTGTTTAATTTTGGTATTCAATAAAAATTTGTGATTGTTTTAAATGTTTTAATAAATTTTTATTGTTTTGTAAAAACTTTTGGAGCTAATAAAATTAAATTGTATCGATTTTGTCGAATGGAGTGTTTACAGTCGACGTCTAATAATTATTTTTTTAATAAATTTGAGTGGTAAGGCTTAAAGGAATTGGAAAACTTTTTTTGTGATTTTGAATCGTTGAGCCTTAAACTTTATTTTAGTCTAAACATAACATAACTGACTCGAGTCGGAAATGCGGACAGACTCATACTCAAACTTAACGTTTTTTTTTCTCGAAACTTGTTATTACTTTCCTTTAAGTCAATTTTCGCTTGACCACTCACGTATTACAAAACTTAGATGTTTTTATTAAAAAATTTCGCTATATATGTATGTATATTATTAAATGGCGAATTTGATTAAAATGTGTTCAGTTTTTACAAAGCTACAGCTACAGTCATGAACCGATCATTTGTTCTAATGGACGTCGACTGTATTAAATTTTTAATCGAGATTAAAAGCCAGTGCATGCATGCATTTATCAATTGTACAATTGTAGATGGGGCTACTGGTAACTTAAAATGCAAACGATTACTCTATTCGTTCTCATAGTGAGACCACTCAGTTACACAATTGATAGTCGCATTATTTGCAGGCTCTAAGTCCAAACAAGATTGGTGTTGTTTGAGTATTTTTTTTTTTTTCATTGTGATATACATATATTGTTTATTGATATTGACAATAATAGCAATTTCTTTTACTTCAGACTAGGCCAAGTGCATTAAATTGAAATTCAGTACCCGTTTTGCCACATCAGGTCATCATTTATTTTTTTTCTTAAATTGACTTTCTACACAGCGCATTCAGGTATGCTAATCCTATGATAGTATATGGGGGCTTTTACTTAAGATGTGTAAAACTATATACACAAAAATGGCGTTCAGATACCTTACACAAGTACACTTGAATATTTATTCATGACTCCAAACTTCGTTGGAAAAAGAAAAAAGGATAACTCAAACTCGGTTTAAGGCTAAAATGCTAAAGAACGCATTCAAGATTTAGGACCTTAGAAGTAGAAACAGTGAATTAAACTATTAGAATTCATGCTAACGATCAGGCCCAAATACTCGTTAATCAGGCTGATACATTATATATACATATAATTATAGGATACTCTACCTTATAGTTTGAATTTAGTCCACCAATAGAAATACTTGCTAGTTATGTATCATTGTAAAAACAGATAGAAGAAACGTATAGGATATAAGGGACAAGTACTTCGATCGCAGCAGCGGAGAAGCTAGATTTGTACAATTTTGTATTGAATCCAAAGCCATTGCAGCAAATAAATAGAAAAACCAAATCCGCAGCGCGCTTTACTTCAATTTATGATACGATCTAAAAGCATGAACAATTTCTAAAGCAGTTTTTTTTTTAAATCTGACTTGTTGGGCAAAACGGGTACTTTTCCGGATTTTACTACTTTAAATTCTTTAGAGAAAGATACAAGATCTAATTTGAGAACAAAAAATAGTATTTTTTCTTAAATCCTATGATACTTTATATGTAGATCCACAATATTAAAAAACATTTTTTTTATATGAGCCAAACTACTTCTATAAAAATTTTAATTAAAGAAAAAAAATCGGTGTTAAAATACAACTGATGTAATGTTGCGAAACGAGCACCAGATGAGTTTCGTGACTAAAAATCCATAATGAGCACATAGTCTGGTATGGGAAAGTCTCGAACACAAGATGTTCACAATCTTAACTAACCTGAGACTTAAGCCCCTATCGTGTATGAAAACTCAACTTGATTTTGTTACTATGTATTACATAAATTTTCCAACATTTTAAATTTAAATGAATCATTAAATTTAATTAAATTGATGATGACTTCCGTGTTCATTTTGTAATTGGAATTAACATTTTATTAAAAAAACATAATCACTAATTTCAACTTCACAATACACGCACAACTAAGAAATGCACGTACCGGTTTCACAATTGCATACCAAATAAATACTTAGTTGTAAAACGTAATAAAGGGAATTGATATGTATGATAATTGTGTCATTTAGTTCGTTCTACCTCAATTTTTACTTCTATTATTTAATTTGAAGAATTGTGTATTTTTAAACAATCAATCGTAATCTTGTTTGAGATTTTAGTCTGCATATATAATAATTTGAACGCTCTTGCTTATTGTTAAAAAAAAAAAATTTGTAAAATAGTAGATTTTTAAGCTAATTATGTGATTTCACGCAAATGTCACACCCATTATAAATTTGTTTTTGACTTAACTATCGTGTATTTATTTTTATTTTATTTTTTTTTTTTTTGGAAAAAAGAACCACAACGTGCTCCATAAATTTATGCAAAAGGGTGTGAATCGTATCGAAACTTACCCATAATAAAATCAAAGAAACTCAGCCCTATCAGGCTAGTCGTTTGTCAACTTAATCGACTGTCGACTTATTTTTTGACAACGATATCTACTTGGTGGATTTCGTAGCAGTCCACCTTGCCCACACTTGGGCAGATAGCAATAGGAGAAAAAAACATTCAGTTGAATATTTAGTTGAAAAAGTCTACACTCGACTACCATGCTAGGGATGATTTGCATGCTTGATCATCCTTTAATGAAATAAAAGAAATAACTTTTATTTAATAATAATTTAGCTCTAACAAATTTGCATAAAATAAAATGAATTACAACTGTGAACATCCTGAATTTTGAAAATTTTAAATAAATGTGTGAATTAAACTTTCTCTCTCGTATTTGCGAATTGTGAATAGTATTTTACAATAAGATTAATTACAAATTAGCGAAACAAATATGGTCATAAAATTCGTATTTTAAGTATATTATAAAAACATTATTCTATTATAAATAGCACGAACTCAAAATACATAACATTAGATTGAAATCAATATTAACAGTATGAGACTAGAATGATAACAAATTCAAAATAATTGTAAAACACAAAAATGCACGTGTTATGGTAAAATTTTATTTTATGCGCTAACAACAAATTAATACGTCAATAAACAACTATAACATAAATTTGCATTTTTCTTATTATCTTTAAATAGTACATATGTACATTAGGGTGATTCAAATTTTTTTTTTTTTGGTTTTTTTTAAGGTGCTGTTGCTTAAAAAGTAAGTTTATGATATGAAGAAAAAGTTCACGAAATTTCAGCTCTGTAACTTAATTTTATAAGGTGGCGCCGGAGCCTGTTAGTTTTGCATGTAAATTGTATGGAAAAATTATTTTTTACAAAAAAGGTATCTAAATGAATAGGTGATTAGTGTTGTTGAGCTGAAAAGGGTCGTTTTTCGACGTAATTTTTTACGCTGAATCCGAATCTGGCCTCTGAATTGACCCATCATGTCGGAATCCTGAAATATTTGAGGTTAATTACCTTAAACATGATGTTTTTTGTCTACTTTCGAGGTCATGTATAGGATTCAAAGAAAGTTGATCAGCTTATTTTAAACAAAAGCATCATTTCGTACCATCCTTGCCCTTTAAAATGAGCTTTCAAGTGGTGATCTGTGATGTTTCCTTGCAAAGTTATAGCCATTTTAAAGTGACATGAATTAGATCCCCTACAAAGGGTTGCAACCCAACAATATAAACCAACGGGTTAGAAGAAGTCAGGAAAATGTTAAGGTTTTTGATTTTTAGTTCACCCTGCATATCATGCACCTCAAAGCAGGCGTTTAATAATTTAAATTGCATGCGAAACTCAAAACTTATTTGCAAAAGAAAAACAAATGTTTTAAGATTGATTGATTTTTTGAAACATCCCACGAAATCTAAAATTAGATACAAGTCACTACCTTTTGAGACTATGAACAATTTTTTGGTGCAATACATCTTTAGTCGAGAAAGCTGTTACGTTTGACTGGAAAACTTTGTAGATGTTGTGCAATTTAGTTATGGGTCAATCTTTGAATACTTTTGGTTTACTTTTTGAGATTAATGACCAATTTTTAATTTTTTATTAAAAATTTATTTAATTAATTGAATAGACATATTTATGTATATTAAATTTCTCCCTGACGTTTCGCTACTTATTTGGCAGCATTTTTTAACTCGAATCGAATCTGACAAATTTGAATGATTTCATTCGAAGCCTCGAATAATTCGATTCACCACTAATTATTCCAAGTTTATTACTTCTACTCTAAAGCCAAATTTTTCTGGTCTATTAAAAACATGTTTTATGTTATATCGTTATTGACTCAATTTCCTTTAAAAAATTATTTACATACTCGTATAACTTTATTCTTACTCAAATAAATACGTAAACATTTATTTTTGAATATAAACTGTATAAACTCTTCTTAGATCTAGTGCGTGTTTGTTTATGTTAAATGACTTAAAAATGTATTTTTATTAATAACTTTTGTGGTTGCAATAACAAACTCTACATTGTTGTCTTCTTGTTGTGAAAGAAATCGCAATGCAGCTATTTCAGCAAATGTACAACCGCCCACGAAAAATACTAAAACAATTCTTGGAATGTTTAACGATGAACCTTCACTTGGAGTAGACGATTGTCTGCCGCCGATACCAATTAATGGAGCCTGAAAATCTTCAAAAGATTGGCCTGGCAAATTATTGATCTGACTCTTTAGAGACTGCCACCCTAGAGGTTTAAGTGTTTGCTCCACGATTCTTACTGTCAATGGTGCATAAAAGCTATGAACGTAACTAATGTCTTTTGGATCGATTTCAATAACATCATCCACTGTTAAGTTAAGTGTCTGAAAAAAATTATTAAATGAAAACTTAAAAAAACTCAACAAAATGATATCAAGAATTACCTTCCTTAGTACGGCATAAGCACGTGTTTCTGATTGCGTCTTCAGAAGCCCAGCTTTCTCAAGATTACTGATTGTCAAAAGAACTTCGATTCCGTATACGTGAGCCAGTTCGCGTTTGTAGTAGTTAAGCACCTGTAATCAATATATTGTGATTAAGAAGAAATTGTAAGTTTTGCGTAGCGCTGCTGCGATTTTTTACCTTTTCCTTAAAACCAGACGCTGCAGCACACTGGATACACATCAAGCGTAAAATATTACTGAGAGCACATTTCTTTGCAATTAAGTCCTCTATGTACGCACTTGGCTTATCAATATCTTCACACATTATAAATTCTTGTTCGGCTGCTAAATCGTCAGTGAATTCATAAGCATCCAAGTACTTACGTATCACTTCGGCAATAGTAGTATGCATAGCCACTGATTGCTTCTGTACCAATAGCTCAGGCAATTTATCAACCAAACGTTTCATATCTTGTACAGATTTATCGTGCGAGCTGGTGCCCATTTGTGCGCTTATGTCTTTTGCATTTTTTGACAAAATTTTACCAACTTCATTAAAGTTTTTGTTACGCAGCTCAGCATATAATTTTTCGCTAGAATTTAAGAACATGGTTTTCTTTTCGCTAACGAGATTAGATGTAGATTCGTCATTATTGCGATTAGTAAACATTTCGGCGGGAAATCTTGCCTATGGGAGATAAACATTTTAAGAAAGCTTTTACAGAAACAAATAAATGTAGTTATATGACACATTTCATGTTAAATGTCCTCAGCCAAAAATTGAGCAGAACTGATTGACTTCAAACTTGGTCAAGGTGAAAGCTAAGGTTTTTCATTACATATTTAAAGTTTTATTAACATAAAAAAACGTTTCTTTCTAAGATATCAAAAAAAAAAAAAAATCAGAAGTATCCATCTTCACAAAAAAGTTAAGAGCATTTTTGATTTTAAAAAGCCTAGATCAAATTTTCGAAAAATAACTACGACTATTCGAAAGGACATTAAAAAATCTATCGAAATCATTTGGAATAAGATTTTTATAGTAAGCTTAGGAGACAAATTATCTACACGATTGCAGAGGGTGTCAACCAAACATTTCAAATTATCATCTACTCATTTCAGCCAGGTTTTGAAGAAATAGTAAAATATTTTGGAATATAATTACACTTTGCTCAAGTTTAAGGTTAATCGATTTTGTTCGATTTTTGGCTTAGGACATTTAACATGAAATGCGTCATGTGTATATCTCTTAAAAAGCTTAACTTATCATGACACAAAATGATTATCCACATAGGTAGTTAGTTAAAATCTCGATTCCAGGCGTTAAGATTGGAAATCGAAATTTTAAATCCAATTGCGAAAGTACGTTCATTTTGATTCCATCCAAGGAAGTAAAATTATAACCCCTTAAAAACATGATTTGTTTTGATCTATAAAAAAAAACTCTCAAAAACCAGATACAGTTTGTTAAACAAAACTAGTGCTTGCATCTTGTCTTGTTAAAAATAAGATCGATATTAAAACCACTTTCTTAGGCCTTAACTACGATGTATTGACCTTTTGGGGTTTGCCTTGAAGTTTTTCTTAAGTGTTGCACCAAAAAGAAGACAAAATGACTATGGGCTAAATTATAACAAATCATACATAACTCACCTGGTTCTGACGAATGCCATAAATCTCATCGATAAGGCCCTCATATGTTAATTGGGTAGCAAAAACACTAATAAAATCAATAGAACGATCCAATATAATCATTTGATCAATTGCTCCCTTATCGGCATTAAACAATGATTTGTCTTCCATGCCCATTTGCTTGGCATGCTCCCATAGTTTTTGGGCAAAGTTACCCTTGCCATAAATTTTCGGTATACGTCCAAAGATTTTTTGGAACTGCACGAGACCAATAGCTGCTTGATATAACGATGATGGATCGCCCTCAATTGCAATTTCTTTAAATGCCAACGGCAGCTCCATTGAAAGAACATCACTGTCTAGTGGAAAGAAGTTCCAAGGAATTTCATCGATTGTGGATAAGTTAGCTAAAACACCCTTAATTTCAAGATGCTTAAGGCATACGCAAGATTTACGTGGTACAAAATACAAATGATAGGTACGACCGGGATCATTGCGTAGCACGTGCCCAGCTATTATATCCATGATTTTTATATTAGGACGCGTTATATATATGATATTCTTTGCCTCTTTGAAGCGTACATCTGCGGAAATTTTAGCCAATTTTATGCCCCTATCGCTAAAAAGGCTGGATTTAGCGATCAGCTCTATAGAACCCAGCAAGCTATCGTCCAATGCAATAACCTTGGTGCCATCACATTTTTCAAATATTTTTAACAGCTCACGGCATGCGGCTTCTTGAAACAATTGCAAATTAACACGTTGGCTTGATAAATAAGGAAACATTTTTTAAGCCTTTTGAGGAGTTAAAAGTTACAGCTGGTAAACGCCCAATTTGTTGGATTTAGCAATTCTAAGGAGAAGTTTTAGGTTTAATAATCAAAATATCAATGTAAATGGTATTTATTAAAAATAAACTTGATTGTTACCATCAGCTACAATTTCATTTATTTAAATTATGAATTCTTATTTTATACACAAATACGAAATTCTCAAAAGTTTGGGTTTCTTGTCCTTCGTTGTCTTGTTTCGTAATTTTTTTTGACACTTCGGTGTTTTGATTAATTGGCCCGTTCAGCAACTTCAGTATTTTTGAAGCGCTTTAAACAACTTTCTACTGAGAGGTATTTGTGTTGAGTTTCAAAATTCTGATGCGAACAAAAACTACGCTAAATAATGTAGCAGGCTTTAATATGATAGCAATAAGTCTTTTTTGTTTTTGCAATAACAACCACATCGACTAAATTTTTAAGATTTAATGTAGTTTGCAACTATCGTTCAGAAAATGGTCAAGAAAGACCTTACGCCTAAGCGCTGCAATTTATCAAAGCGCTTAAGTTTTCTGAATGGGCAATTGAAATGTTATGAATGTCAAAACTACAGCAAATAGGATGACAGATGATTAAAAATCGAGGCTCTCCCTAATTACTCCACCTTGGTTATTACACCATGGGTTTAGTGAATCAATCAGCTGTTGAACTGACTGATAAACAGCAATCTTTATAATGAGATATAAACAGTGGTGACACCACTGGTAGTACAAATGTTTTTAGAGTGTCCCTAAATTTAATTTTACATTTTTCGTTATGCTAAACAAATTCGTACAATCAACGTTGAAACGCAATGGGATCACATCTGCATTAATTTCAGCTCAGTTAAGTCCAATTTCCATGTGATCTTATGTTATCTTATTTTATCAAATATCAGGGAGGACATCACATGCTATTAAGTTAGCAAATGTATGCTATTCACTCTCGCATTCTCCAAGCGCATTAAGCTCTGTTCGTATGCTTTTTCTTTCTTACAAAAATTTGATTTGATATCCCTGATATGGGATAAGATAAGATCACATGGAAATTGGGCTTTAAGCTTGATGCTAATTCGGATATGGTGATTAACCTTTAGAGAACCGGAAAACCAATATATCGGCTTTGAAGGAAAATCAATAATTATGTGTCATAAGCAAGATCCAGGGCATTTATGAAAAATAAGAGGAGCTACAGAAATACTCTCTACGTCTATGTCGATAGCTCTGGGTAGTTCTAAGAGGGAGTTGAAAAATTAATTAAGCTTCGGGAGTGCAAAAATAAAAAGTCTTTGTAGCGGAGGAGCTAGAGTGGGGGGTAGGGATATGTAAAGTGATCAAATCTGTCCCCGAATTCATAATCAGCAACTCCAAAAATCCTTAGAGTCATATTTTCAGCGAATCTTAGTAATTTCATAAAATTTAATACTACACAATTTTTCATATCCCCTACCGGACCGGAGATCCGATATATCGGCTCACCGTGTAATATGAACTTTGTATATAGTTGATGCATGATACCAGATACAAATTTGGGCACTTTCTAAGGGCAATGTTAGCTCTCAAGTCCCGGCCGTCTAAGGCTCGGTTCACACGAGCGTATTGTCAACGCGCGTTAGCTAACGCGCGTTTCAGCATAACACACAACTCTATGCAGCAAGCCACACCATCAACGTTGCGTTGATGAAACGTGCGTTGAACGCGCGTTGGTTTTGTCAACGCCATTGTTATGCTAAAACGCGCGTTGGTTCTCAGCTGTATTTTGTTTGGTTGTAAGCTCCTGAATAGATATCAGTAATATGGGTGTCATAAGAAAAATAATTTAATGGTCTACAATAATGGTACGCAAAATTTTGAAATTTTACCAATAATTTTGGAGAAATGACGATTATTGTACGAATAAACAACGCGCGTTGACTGCCGTGTGAAAAGTACAAAAACCTGCGTTAAAAAGGCAATACCTAACGCGCGTTGACAAAACGCTCGTGTGAACTTAGCCTAAAGGTTAATGTTACCGAAAACTTAAATTCGCCAGTAAAGTTTATTTTCAGCTCTTATCATGCATTCTGAGGTGAACATATGGCATATTTTAAATAAAATGCTAAATTTTTATGGTTTATCAAAACCACGTGAAAGGTAATAATAATTTGATATCAATTCAATGAATATACGACAGCGCAAAACGTCTTTCCACTTCAATTAATAAAACCGAACTTGGAATCCTAAGTTAAACATGTGGTCAAGTTACGGAGGGATATCAGAAATCAGACCAAAATGAGGTCTCTAGGTCTTTTGCAGAACTGCCATTCACAAAACTTTTTTTTTGCAGAGACCATTGCTTACGGCTGCCAAAAAAGTCAAAAATATGAAGCAGAAATATCAATACTTTCATCCATTGCGAATACCCACAAATCAGTGTCAATTGCTTCAACCTAATTTTGTCACAAAATCAACAATTGGTGAATATTTGCAAATTTAAAAAAATAACTTACAGTTATTAAAACAAAGGTCTAGCAACAATTTTTATAATATGGCTGAAATCTCTACAAAGGATCCAATGAGATCCACTCTAAAAACACTAATTGAACGTTCAAGGTAAGTACAGAAAGAATCGTAAAACCACAGCTGCAAGTTGAAGGTGCTTCTTCATCCACTGGTCTTGCTGATAGGAAATGAATATCCTTGAGACAAAATAGCGCGATCAGTGTAAATTATTAAAAGTATTTTTGCGCGTTCTATGGAGAGACCACAACAGCACTCATTCGCGCAATTTAGTCGCATGTATTCACAGAGGCAAAGCCTCTAAAGAATAAAGCCTTTTAAAGAATATCCATTTTAAGCAAAAAGTATTATTCAATGTTAAATTAGCAAAAAGTATTAAAATGAATAAAAAAAACGAAAACTTGCTAGAAAAAACTTGTTTTCCATTCACAGTTGCAGCCTTGGCACGGACGACGTTTTACGTGAATTTCGCATCACAAAGGAAAAAAGAAATAATCAAAGGTTATTGAAAATTTTGGGGGCTGTTTCCAAAAATCAACCAAATGCAGACGTGCACTTGTTGGAAGCGTCAAAGCTGTTAGAGAAGTAAATACATTTAATTTCTATATTTAACAACTTTGCTCATGTATAATTTTTTTTTTCAGAAAAGATCCATTTTATTGTTTATTAAATTTCCTAAATCATTATACTGAGATAAATATAATGCAGGCTATGCGCAAGAAAGATCTTTCTACATCAACGCCCATGGGACCGAAAAAAATTTTTGAGACTGTGACGTCAGATAATGTTTCTGAGGTAAATGCAATTAGTTTTCAAATGTTATCAAGAGTTTGCGTTAGTTAGCATTGTTTCCATAAAAAATACTTATTGGGTTCTTTAATTTCCATACCTAATCTAATCGTTACTAATTGCCTTCTAAAGTCTCATCGAAGTTAAATATGTATGTATATATGTCATACTTTTCGAATCGGTTAGCTTTTATTGGAGATATAGGGTGCCAACAGTCAATCAGACCCATTTAATTAGCCGTATTCTTCTGTTTTTATGCTTTATATCATTTTAAAACTACGACAGTCTGATATCACAAGTATTCCTTTTGAAAACATCGCACACATGAATGAATAGAGTCTAATTTTCTTTGTCGAATAATTAATTTACAATAACTTGAGTTTGCATTTTGCAGTTTGTCTCAGTATTATAAGACCCATCAGTCGCTTGCAATTCGTTTTTGTTTTCGCATTAAAATATCGAACATTTTATTTCTATATTAATATATTATGTGTTATATATGATAAAATATGTTTCATTGCTGCTTAGTTTTAGTGAATAAAATCATTACTTTCTGAACATATACTCTTGTTATGGAAATCCTCAGTAAACTTAGATGGCGGCAAACCAAGTTCCTGCTCCAACTTTAATATTTTTAATTTATTGTAATATAACTCCGATTCAAGAACTTGTCGTTTGACATCTTCTATTGTATAATTGCATTTTGGTTTTGGTCTTGTTAATTTTTTTCGGGGTGGATTTAATTTGGGTTCTACAACTTCTTCAGTCTCGTATGTTTCTGTTTGCAAAGGTTCAATTTTTATAATTTCATCCGCTGTAAGGAATTCAAGTTCCTCCTTTATACCTAGTGGTTCTTTTTCAATAGGTGTATGAGGTTGAAAAGATACTAGTGCTTTCTTTACTCGAGGTGGTTCTTTTCCAACAATGTCAAGAATCGCTTTATCCACTTCATCGAATTTCAATGCTTTACCCCGACCTGAGTTGTCGATCTTATGTTTTCTTATGTTACTACGCTTTGCCTATAAGTTGTTGATTTAATTAAAGTAATTACTTGCATGAATGTTTATGCAGCTTACCAATGCTCGGCTTTTCCATAAGCCAAATAAATGGTCACGAGCATAAGTCCATGGTCGTTCACCTGAAGCCAGCTCCAACGATTGTGCTTTTTTCAGTATTTCAAGCCAAGCTTCTTCCTTTTCTTGCCTAGTGACTTCGTTATTGTGTATCGATCCAAGCAAAACATTCTAATAGCACAAAAAACAAAATATACAAAAAATATACATTAACTTTATTTTTACCTTTTTGATCTTAATTAATGCTAACACTGCCAATTTTTTATCTCTTGTATTATTGCGGCTCATTTTTTAAAAGCTTTCGTATTTTTTTTAATATCTCAAGTGATTCTTATTTTAAAAAGTTGTATCGAAACAAAACTTATCAATAAATAAAAAAAAGTGATAAGTGAAAAGTGTCAAATAAAGTGGTGAAACTAAATGTTGCCAGACTTTTAATAAGTTTCGTTTTTTTGCATGCATGCATAAAGGTTAAGAATGCCACTGACTTCGATTTTTTGATTGCATTCTTTCCCTTAAAACGAATCAGTTTTCCAAAAAACAATAAACAAGGTTATACATACAGTAGTGAGCAAAATGGCACAATGTTAGGCAGTTTCATGCTTACATGATCATAAAAATATTAATAACAAACTGATTTGAAAAAAGTTTTTGATTTTGAAATCCTTGTTCCTTCTACTTTAATATAAAATTAATAAATAAATTTAAAATGTACACAATAGTTGATTTTTTTTCAAAAACGCTACAAAACGCATGTATCCAGTTTTGCACGTCTGTATTGTTTTTTGTTTTATAGCTGTAAAACTCCCGTTATCTATATCGTTTTATTAAAATTTTTTATGGCAAGCTTATATTTTGTTAATTTTCAGTTGAAAACAGTCAAATAACTGCAAGTTAATAATTCGGTTATCCTTATTTAAAAAAAAAAGAATAATATGAAAAAAAATCTATTGAAACCTAAGATAATATAGTTATTATGACTCAAAATGGTCAGTCGTCAAGAACTACAGCAAAAGCTTTGAAATGTAGTCATAAAACAGCTCGTGTGCAAAAAAAAAAAAAAAAAAAGTTAACACATTTTAAAATGTCTTCACTTTTCTTATTGATAGCGCAAATTGTGGGTTTTGCAATATTGTGTTGCTTTGCTGAGCTCGTCACGCTAGATCCTCTTTAATTTTCTATAACATCAATTTTTTCTTTTAGAGACAAAAATTTCGGTACAGTTTGCGAAATTTTTCATGAGAAACTTTAGAATAAATCATGCAAAGTCAACAGCGCGCATTGAACTAATGGCAAAACCACAGCGATAATGCCATGACTCACAAGAAATTATTTACGTAGGGCTCCCCCAATAGACCCATCATAAGAAAGGAGAAAAATCTGAAAACATTTTGCTTAAGCACTAAACTAGGAATAACTTTAAGGATTACATTCAGGAAATTCACAAAATGCCAAAGCTATGTGTCACAAGTCGTACTTAGAAAAACATTTGATGTGTGAGTACCCTATTAATTTCCTATCCATACGGTTCCCTCAATAAAAATATGTTTTTACAAACATTTTTATTCACTCTTTAAATCTATACGATATTCTCATTAAAATGGTAATGTTAATACAATACTCAAAAAATATTCACCAACGTATAGAGTTGCATTGTTTTATTCTATTTTTATATAGAAACTAACGTTTTTATAACTATTGTACAGTCTCCGACTATCTCTCGTCGAGTGCGGTTCGTGTGTTTATTGCGATCTACCTGCGTCTATTGTATTTTTTGCGTGGTACCGTTATCCGTTATCACTAACTCTTGTCAAAACTCGTTTTGATTTTCTTTCTTCCCACGTGTTTCACTTGTTTTTAACGACTCAGTGTATTAAACAGTGTCAATATGCCCCCTGGGGCTCCCAATTTAGGGGACAATCGGTTTGCTGCGTTAGCAGCCGGTCCTAAAGCAAAAAAGAAACGTAGCCTAAATTCTTTATCTGATTTTCCGGTTCTTCCGATTTCCAAACTTTCACCTCCCAATCCTAAATATGTTGTGGTTTCAGCCACTAACGCCGAAAAACCTTTGTCACAATTTTCGTGTTTTGCAGTGCAAAAATCCCTCCACCTAATTAGTAAAGATATCGAAAATATTTCTGAGCTACGAGACGGAAGTCTTTTGCTGCTTGTTAAAAATAAAAATATAGCTGACAAGTTTATTTCTTCCAAGAAATTACTTGGCCTGTGCGACATAACATGTAAATTCCATGAAAACTTAAATTTTGTGAAAGGTACGATATACGCTCCTTATTTGAACAATGTTTCTGATGCTGAAATTGTGAGTGAATTGGCTCCCCAAGGTGTAGTTGGTATTCACAAATTTACTAAAACGATTGATAATAAGTCCCAGCCTAGCGGCGTGGTCTTGCTCACATTCGATCTTTACCATTTACCTGAGTCTATTCAGGTTTCTTGGCACCAAGTTCTGGTGAGGGAATATATCCCTAATCCGATGCGTTGCAAGTCTTGCCAGTTGCTCGGACATACACTGAAACGCTGTAATAATAGCCCATCCTGTGTAAACTGCAGTCTTCCTCCCCACAGTCCCAGTGAATGCACACGTATTCAATGCGCAAATTGTGCAGAAAACCACCCTTCTAACTCTAACAATTGCAAAAAATTTATACAACAAAAAGAGATCTTAAAAATCAAAACCCAGAAGAAGTGTTCAATGCGTGATGCAAGACAAATCCACAAATCTCAACAACCCTCAAATTCTACATCCTATTCTGAGGTTCTTTCCCAAAAGGCCCAAACTCAACAAATTTCAAACATTCAACCAATTTCAAATAAACAACAAATTTCAAATAAACAACCAATTCCAAATGAACCATCAATTTTAAATAAACAACAATCAGAAACAATACCAAATTCTAATCCAACTACACTATTAAAACCTCAACTATCCATTAATAACACCGATAACTCAATCACTGAAATACAGACATCATACAACAACAATAAAATGGAAAATAGTAAAAGTGGAGTCTCCTTGACTACTGCTACAAATTTTACTTCCAATAATCATTCTTCCGAAACATCTCTTCAATCTCCTATTTCCAAAATAACACAAGAATTATTAGATAAAAACCAATACTTTGTAACACCTAGTAACTTTGACTCAAATGACTCAGATTAATTTTAACCTAATACGCCTCCCATGAACACTCTTTTTTATATTTCATAGTATGGCATTTGACATTCTACAGTGGAACATGAAAGGTTTCTACAATAACTATAACGATTTACAGCTTATTATTAAAGACTTCTCTCCATCTTTTATATCATTGCAAGAAACACACTTACCCTACAACGCTCACGCAACAGTCCCTAAACAATACAATAGCTACTTTCACAACCTTCATAATATTTCATCTAATAAGCAAGGAATAGCTGTTCTTGTGAAAAAAGATATCTCTCACAAATTTATTCCAATCCAATCGCCAATTTCAACATTGGCAATTGAAATTAACCTCGGCTTCAAATTTACAATATTATCTTTATATATACCACCGCAACAGAGCTTCAGCCTCAAACATTTTCAAGACATATTTTCAAATTTTTCCAACCCTTTTCTCCTAATAGGCGACCTTAACTCATGGAGCCCCTTCTGGGGATCCGATTCTACTAATCAAAGAGGTAAGATTCTTGAAGATCTGATACTTTCTGAGAACCTGATTGTTTTAAACGACGGTTCACCCACTCACTTTTCGTCGCATAAAACTTTTACAAATATAGACCTTTCTATTTGTTCAGCTAACATTGCTCCCAATTTCTCCTGCCACACACTCAACTCTCTCTACGGAAGCGATCATTTTCCACTTTTAACCAGAATGTCAACTCCTATCTCAAATAAGGGTATAACAACTCCTAAATTCAAAACTGAAAAAGCTAACTGGACTCTTTTCCAGAATTTGACAGATGCGTATATTTCGAAACACCCACCTTCTAATAATGTTAATAAAGAAACTGCAATCATAAAAAAAGCATTTCGCTATGCTGCCCACAATTCTATTCCTCAGACTTATTTCAAATTTCAAAAACACATAGTGCCTTATTGGTCTCCTTATTTGTCTTTTCTGCGCGAAGAAAGGAAAAAATTATGGTACAATTTTAAAAGATCGCGCTCTGATGCAAATTTAATTTCTTATAAAAAATCAAATGCTTTATTTAAAAAGAAATTAAAAGAGGCAAAAAGACAGAGCCTTGAAAAACTAACAGAATCAATAAATCCTACTTCCAACCCTAAAGAAATATGGTCTAAAATTAAGATGCTTTCAGGAAATTACAGCCCTTCTACAATAAAAGTGTTAGATACAAACAATGGTCCCATTTATTCGCCTAGGGATATTAGCAATTACCTTGGCTCCTCCTGGTCTACATATTCTCAGGATTTAAACTTTCACCACGATTTTATTTCTCAAAAATCAAAATGGATAAATGATGATTATACAGACCATTGCCTCACACCATCTGCAAAAAAAATAGAAGCTCCCATTACTGCCTTCGAATTCGACTTAACGATTTCTTCACTAACAGGTAAAACTCCAGGTCAAGATAGAATCTCTTACCCAATGCTTAAAAACATGTCAAGTGTACTAAAAACTAGGCTTGTGTCCCTATACAACAATATTCTAGAGCAAGGAGTTTACCCCCATATTTTAAAACAAGCCACCGTTATCCCAATCCCTAAACCGAACCATCCAGCAACTTCTTTATCTGGGTATAGGCCAATCTCTCTGTTACCTTGCCTGGGCAAAGTATTAGAGAAAACTATAGCTAAACGAATTATGTGGTTTGCAATATCAAACAATTTTATCAGCCCTCATCAGGTTGCTTATAAGGAAGGTCATAGCACAATGGACGCCCTCTTATATTTTGAAAATTACGCCTCCACGGCTCTCGCCACAAAAAACCATACTTCCGTACTAAGTTTAGACTTTGAAAAGGCCTTCGATAGAATTGGCATTCATGTCATTCTACGTCAGTTGTCCAAATGGAAAGTCGGTAAAAAAATTTATAATTTCGCCAAGGCCTTTTTAACCAATCGCACCTTTTGTGTGAAATTAAATAACAAATTTTCTGACATTTACAATTTGTTTAATGGCATACCGCAAGGCTCTCCGCTCTCGGTTATTTTATTTATAATTGCATTTGAAGAAATTAATAATATTTTACTTAATCACAAATGCATTTCACACGTAATGTACGCTGACGATGTATTGTTGTTCACAAAATGCAAAGACCTGACTCATGTTCGTAACAAGTACACCGAAGTTCTGTTAGATATTTCAAACTGGTCAAAAGAATCAGGTGCTAATTTATCTTACAACAAATGCAAATCTCTTCATATCTGCAATAAAAAACATTGTACACCTCCGAACTTGTCTTTCAATAATACAACGATTGCAAATTGCTTAAAACTAAATATTTTAGGAGTAATATTTGACAATAAACTATCTTTTAAAGAGCATTGTAAATATCTGAGAAATAACTTAGCTTTAAGACTCAATGTAATTAAATATCTTTCCTCTAAGCATTGTCTTATTCACTTAACAACACTTGTTAATATCACAAAAGCTCTTATATTGTCGAAGATAGATTACGGATTAGCGATTTACGGTCATTGTGCCAAGTCTAACACACAGCTTTTACATGCACCATACCACATCGCTGCCAGACGTAGTATCCGTGCTTTCCCAACATCTCCCGTGAAGTGTATCCTCGCCGAAGCCGGTCTTCCAACAATCGCAGAAAGATTGAAATACAACACTCTTAGGCTGATACCAAAGCTGACTAGTAGCAAAAATGTTCTAATTAACAATACTGCAAAAAAAATGTTAAAACACAAAAAAATATTAAGGAGAAGTTCTACCATCATGAGATGCATTTCATTCGCAACTGAACTAGAAATTCCAGTACATTCAGCGAAATCCAAACTGATTAGTCCTCCGCCATGGGAATCTATTCAGTCATCCTTTCTTCTTCAGTTGGCAAAACTTCCAAAGGATAGCACATCACCATTGGTTTTTCGGAATCTATTTAATGAAGTATCTTTACCGTTACAGTCTAGTTCCTGGAATTTTTTATACACGGATGGCTCTAAATCTAGCTCTGCCACTTCATTTGCAGTAGTGGATGACAAGGGTGGCACCATATCGGTCGGACGTCTACACCAATATTGCGGAGTTTTCACAGCTGAAGCGACCGCGATTCTACATGCAGTTCAATTTGCTAACAAATCTGGCGGAAAGTTTGTTATATGCACAGATAGTCTAGGAACCATTCAAACACTTCTCAAGACAAACCATAATTCGCATTTACTCAATTCAATCCGAAATACCCTCTCTCAAAACAGAAATACTCTAAAAATTATGTGGGTCCCAAGCCACATAGGTATAAAAGGAAATGAAGCCGCGGATCTAACTGCAAAATCAGCTTCGTTGCAGCCACTAACGACCATGAACGTAATAGAGAAAAAAGACATTTTTCGCTTGATTAACACACATCTGTACCAACTTAAACAGCGCGAGTGGTCTAACTTCTTTCATCTTTATAAAAACTTCAATTCAGACGGAAGGAAACCGACTTATCCTTCTTCAGCTTCTTGTAACGACATAAAAGCCATAGTACGTCTACGTATTGGACATACAATAATCACACATAGCCATCTGTTAAATGGAACCAGCGCTCCTCAGTGTCCGTATTGCAACTCTACCGCTTTTTCTGTAATCCATCTATTAGACATTTGTCCTTACTTTAATTTTATTAGAACAAGTATTTTCCACAATGTAATTCCTTCTAGTTTACTTAAGTCTATTTCAATAGCTAACATCTCAAAATTAAATAATTTCTTGCTCAAAACCGACTTAAAAAATGTGATATAAGCTCAGATATTATTTTATACCGTCAGTCCGCTTTGTAATATAACTTTGGCATTATTAACACTTTTATTTTGTAAAAATGTTCCTTAAACCATTCTTATTTTATTATATAATTACATATATTATTTAAGTATATAATATTTATCAAGTGAGCCGTAGGTCCTAGTTACTAGTGCTCCTTCCTTTGTAAGTTAGTGATTTAATCTCTAATTTTCATTTAAAATAAAATAAAATAATAATATAACTATTGTAAAATACAACAGATACGACATTATTGCACCTTGTGAACTCTTTAGTTATAAAAAAATGAAGCGAAAAAGACTACAATCAACTTATTGACTCAGAAATGGTTTTTCTATTGCGGATGCGTTGAGCTCCTGTAAAAATTATTGCCAATTGAGTTTAATGACTAAAGATAATTTTTAAGTCGATGGAAAGTGTAGTTTTATGGGAGTTGGATGTGAAATACCATATCGATTAGTGATGATCAAAAAATAAAATTTAATTTAAATGAAAAAACATTTCAAATCATGAGTGAGCTCTATTTCATTTTATCCAATAGTCGAAAAATGTTGTTAAAGCACTGGTTTTGCACAAGATTCAAGTGCTAAAAAATCCTTTACTCTAATAAAATGGTTCAAATCAGGATTACCAATTGACGGGATGGATTCGGTCAAGTTAACCATTTTATTAATAACTAATTTCTTAATTAAAATTATTTTGTTTTAAGAAGGCCCGGAAGTGCTTCCTTTTACTTGACAAGCTAAAAATTTATAAATTTTAATTCCAAGCATGATAACACACAAAAAAGACATGAAAACTTCTTCAAAAAAGTTAAAATTTCCTAATCTGGCATCATTGAGAATGTAACTAAAATGAGAAACTCATTCAGCAAGTGCAATGATTATGTGACTGTTAAGAAATATGCGCTATATTATGGAGAAGTTGGCTTCATAATTGTTATTCTGCTATCTAACTCTTGTCCAACCTTAACTACTCCTGAATTGCTCTTTGCTGTAGAAAATGGAAAAACAAATTAAAATAATTGTTTGGGTGATGAACACAGGTTTTCACTAAAAGATGGAAATAATGGAGCAATGTTTTAAAGGAAAAAAAAAAACGTCCGCTATATGCTGGTAGCATATTTCTTGTCGATTTGCAGAAATAAAAATATGTATTATAAGCAAAAAAGAGGATATAAAGAACAATATTCCGAGTTTGTAACGTAAATATTCCTGTGCAAAAAGTAAAACCTACGGACAAACGTATGAGTGGACTCGTTTTATACCCTTTGGGATATGTAGTTAATAAATATCTGCAATTAATCTCAAATAAAATAATAATTTGAGAATTATCTACTTCATTGAAGCCTTATGCTACAAACTCGGAATGTCGTTCTTTATATCCACTTCTTTGGTATAAGCAACTTAGGCGCATATGGAACCATTGGTTGTCACACCCGTGTGTTGGAATATACATACCTACCTATGAAGAATGTGCAAAGCTTGGTACGACTATAATTGAACCAAGGTTGAAATCACTTTTTTTTTGTCAATAAAAAAAATAAAAGATAGTCACAAAAATAACATTCAAAACGATGTCAGCCTGGAGATAAAGCGAAGACTCACTCTTGTTAATAGGTGTTAATATGGTCTTAGTAAGCAATTGAGCAGTAGAGACCTCTCTCGCCCGACTAAACTGACACTACAAGACTACGAGTGCTACTATGCGGCGCAGAAGCATGGGTTGTGTCACAAACTGATGCAGCCTCGCTTGGGGGAAAAATACTTCGCAAAATCTTCGGTCCTGTTCGCGTCGGTGACAACTACCGTATTCAAATGAACCACAAACTGTACGAGCTCTACGCTGACATTGACATTGTCAAGCGCATCACTGTCCAACGTCAGCGTTGGCTGGAACATTTTGTGCGTATGAACGAAAAATCTCCGGCGAAAAAGGTGTTTGATGCGGAAGCCGCTGGGCGACGACGAAGAGGAAGATCATGCCACCAATGGGAAGACCAGGCCGAGGAAGCTCTCTCCACGCTTGGTACGACTGACTTGTCCTATGGAAAAAAATTCGGGGGATTCAAAATAAAATCATTAATTTCAAAAAGAACCAAAATCCAAAACGGTGTGATAGTTTAGGGGACACCTCCGATTTTCTTGAAGTTTTAGAATGTTGTAGAGTTCAACATGTTGGCTTACACTAAACTATTACCTCCGAAATAACTGTATGAACTTTGATTGCTTCTGAAATAAACAATTCAGTTATTGTTAGTTGGTAACTTACACTGGATCAGTCAGGTTTCGTTATATTTTCATATAGTATGTATGTATGTACATGAGGTTCAATATATCTAAACATTAAATACAATACACCCAATAGTTTGTTTCTTATTTTAATGTCCCATTTAACATTTGTTATAGATCAAAGAACGTGTCGTACAAGCAGCATCGGGTGGAGTAAGTAAATCTGTGCCAAGTGCCGTCATAGCTAATCCTGGCCTGAGCGCACACTCGACAACATTATTTTCTACCGTCAATAAAAACCGTACGGATTCACTTTGGGATTTTCATGCTATTGATAACTTTTGTACACAACAAAGCAACATTTCAGCCATTCCTATTACAAGTCAAGAAAATCTCTTACTCTTCGATTTATTATATTGTCTGACTGGAATGCGTGGTTCTTATATCACACCTGAAGAAAATTCAAAAATGGTTGGAGGAAAGGGAATGAAATTTAAAATATCCGAACAAATTCACAGTTCTCTACGTGACATTGCACAAGAAATCATACCATTAGCATCATACTATACATGTGTGCAAAATTTTATACAT
This sequence comes from Tricholauxania praeusta, assembly GCA_949775025.1. NCBI lineage: Eukaryota > Metazoa > Arthropoda > Insecta > Diptera > Lauxaniidae > Tricholauxania > Tricholauxania praeusta. The sequence continues at coordinate 139,637,800 of OX459028.1, read as the reverse complement.
AAGGCAAGTTTTGCCGATTGTGGGCAGGTGTTACAGGCTTTAAGTGAGGCACTTAAAAATTTAGTTCACGACTATTGGGTAAGTAGATATATAGAAGATGTTAAAGTCACAAATTTAATAAAACTTGTCTCTTCAGCTTTTATTAGCACAATTAGAATGCGAATTGAATGAAGGAAACTTAACATTGCATAAAATGCTTTTTTACGTGCGCCCAACTTTAAATACAATGGAAGTATTGGCTGAAGTCGTTTCTGACATTGTTACGGTAGTCTTAAATTGTTTTATTCAAGCCCATCTATATGTATTTCGATTCGTCTCTATAAATCAAGCCTGAAAATAAGTTATTATATTTTGAATTACAACACACATATAAAATATAGTAGCATATTTTTAAACTTGTAAGCTAAAAACGAACCGAAATAAGCTAAGATACACGAAAATGTGATAATCAACTGTATAAGTCGAATAATATAATATTTTTTTCTAGACTGAAAAAAGTGGTGCAGCGGCACTTACACTCTTGTACGAAAAAATTAGTGCTCTAACGGGTGATGAAGACTCTCAAAAATTTATGATACAATTGACACAACTGGCAGCTGTACCCTATATGAATATTTTACAATTATGGATACAAAAGGGTGTTATTAATGATCCTCAACATGAGTTTTTAGTAGACGATAATGAAAAGATATTTGGCGATTATGCTACTACACAAAACATGTATACACGAGATTATTGGGAGAAACGGTAAAGTGTTCAAAATTTTTTTAAAGAACTTAATTTGACGCTGTTTTGCAATTATCCACCAAAAAATCGAATTTTGTATTGCGAATACAGACTTTCATATAAATTTGTCTTTATATAACTTTATTATCATTTTAGTTATACTTTGAACTTCGATCGCATCCCTTGCTTCCTTGAAAAAGTCGCACAAAACATTTTATCAACAGGCAAATATTTAAATGTTATACGTCAATGTGGCAAAAAAGTAACTCCACCACAAACAATGAACTTACAATTTTTACCAACAAATCAAAATCATATTACTGTCATACAAAATGCATATAAATTTGCATCTAAAAATCTATTAGAGGTGCTATTAAAGGAAAATGATTTGATGGGACACCTACAGTCAGTCAGGCGTTATTTATTATTACATCAAGGTGATTTTATAACTCAATTTATGGATGCCTGTGAAGATGAACTGACAAAGGACGTTGATCAAGTTTTACCAATGAAATTGGAAAATTTATTGGGGTTAACTATTCGTTTGTCTTCAGCTAAACATGATCCGTATAAAGATAATGTGTACTGTGAAATACTTCCTTATGATTTAGTAACACAGATGACAAAAATTTCACAAATCATACAAATTGAGGAAGGTATGTAAATTTACTACAATTATTTTATTATTTAGGTTAATGTTTAAATACTATTATAGAATATTGGCAGTCACATGATCGCTTAGATAAAAGTGGCTTAGAATGTTTTGCATTTCAATATGATGTAAAATGGCCTGTTTCATTGGTACTTAATTATAATGCAATAACAAAATATCAAATGCTCTTTAGGCAGTTATTTTATTGTAAGCATGTGGAACGACAATTATGCAAGTAAGTACTTTTTCGGAGTGAATCATAGCTTTTAATTTGACAAAATTAAATAATGTGTCGGATTTGATAAGAATTTCGAAATTCGACCTTACAATTTTTTTGTTTTAAACTTTCCATATTAAACGCAAACTAAGTTTCTTGTTGGTTCTAAATTTGAATAATCAATTCTTAACTTTTGAATCAAATATTAATTTCTAATTCTAAATAAAATCACCATGTAACAACGTATTCTCAAATAAAATATATACATATTTTAAACACACAAGTTTAATATAAAAATTTTTTACATCAATAGAGTTTGGAAAGAAAACAGCATTGCTAAAAAGTTCTCACCGCAGGCGGCAGAACTTTATCGCTCAGCATTTACTCTACGTCAACGTATGATGAATGCAGTACAAAACTTGGAGTATTATATGATGATTGAAGTTATTGAGCCATATTGGCATATTTTTATACAAAAAATGGAACACGTATGTTTCATACATTTTGATAAATTATCTTTACTTAACTCATATTTATGTTTTCAATTTTTAATATAAGGTTGACAGCGTCGAAAATGTGCTTATCTATCATCAAGATTTTCTGGATCAATGTCTCAAAAATTGTATGTTGTCTGAAACAATACTGTTGAATCGTTCAATTTTCAAATTGTGTAACATTTGTCTGAAATTTTGCGAATTTATACAGGTAAGTTTACTAAGAAAAAAATTAAATTTTAGAAAGTTTTTTTTTTTTTGTACCTCAATCTACAATTTCTTTTTTTGACGCACTGCAATCTTTTCTGTCACTAAATGTTAACTTTGTTTTTCAATTCAAAATAATCTAATGTTTTGCGTTATAAATATTTTAATATAGTTTTTAAAACTAAATAAATGTTCTTTTTAAAAATTAAATTCTTCATACTATAAAGAAGTCACAACGACTATTTCTTGATGCTGAACTTAAATCGATGATGTGTGATAGCAACGATGAGGATAATTCTGATTCGGATGTTGATATTTCGAGTCAGAAACAGGTATAGATTATGTTAATGCTAATTTGAAATTTTAAAATAAATTTTTGGTGTTGTATCTTTTCATTTATTTATCTTGTTATTTTTGAAAATAATTTAGCGCGGTATTTTCATTGAGAGCGTGTTATAAATTATAAAAATATTAAATTTAATATTGTGGTATTAAAACGGCATAATTGAAGTTACTTATGGCTTAGTGTGCTTAATAATCTCCCATTTTAACCTAACCTAACCCTTAGGTGGTGGCAGGACTACTAATACCAGTCACTGCATATTGTTGGAGTATTATTGTGGCAAACATTCCTTTTTCCAGAGTAATTCTATAACTAAGTTAACTTTTATGAGTCTTTTGGGGGATATGATACCATCTCAAAAATGTTACTTCTATTGCGTCAGAGCCCTGATTCGTTAAGATACATATCTATGTATGCAAGTTTCATCATCGATAGATAGAAGTTGTGTCATCAGATTCAATTACAATTTTTCTCGTTTTGTTTTATGTTTCGACGACAAAAAGAAATATTGAGTCTGGTCTGATGTATCCGCTTATGAGATCATCTACTGCATTTTTCTTCCATAAAGGTAATGTCGCTAAAAAAAATCTTTTCGAACTTAATGAGATTGATTTCATGTCCATGAAAAACGTCGCTATGTTTTCTTATTAAAATAATTTCTTTATAAAATAAATAAAATAGAAGGATGAAATGAAAGAATCATTGAAATCCATTCAGTATGACTAGGTACCGAAGAAGTAGGTGTACCAATTTTTAGTATTTCGGGCCATTTTTTCCCCATTTCTTATGAGGTTTTGGCAACTCTTAAAATTGACCTCTGTCAATGTTGCGATTATTAAATTTGGAACGTTAGACGAAAGGTCATCGCGAGAACCCAAAAGTAATTCACGGGAAGCCACTGCATCTAGCAAGTGTCACTGTATGGTGCAGTTTTCGGGCTAGTAGAGTGATTTGGCAGTACTTTGAAAATTCGGCTGATTACTGTGGTTTGCTGTACACAAAGATGAGGACTAATTTTTTTTTGGCCAGAATTAATTGGTATGAATATTGAAGACATGTGATTCCAGATAGATGGTGCAACCAGTCGCACTGCGCGCGAAACAACGGAGTTTCTGGGAAAAAATTTTTCGTGGTCTTATAGTCGCAAGTAATGCAGATCAGAAGATCGTGTAATTTGACAGCGTATGACATTTTTTTTTTGGGTTTTTTAAAGCCACCATACAATAAACCACAAAAAAAACTCCTTAGTTTAAGGCGGAGGTTTATCGTACTCACTGATTGCTTGACCTATAGTCACACATATCAATTAGCGTTGATTTTTGACGAAAAATTATCATTGAAGAACTGTAATTTAGAGGTTTGAGTCAGAGAAATTTGAGTAATGACATTTTTAACCATGGTCGTCGCACTTCTATAAATTCGTCTGTTTTCTTAATTTCAAACAAACATTTTTATATGATAAAGCTTCAAGCTTGGACGCATTCTAAATTTTCGTATTCTGAAATTCTCTAGATATTGGATTTTCTTTTTATGTTTCTGGAAAAATAACCCTTATTTGTATTCAATTGACTCCGTTTTGGCTAGTAGAAACACTCTCTTATTGAAAGTATTGTTGTATAAAGCATGTGGAAACAAATACATTTTTTTTTTCAATTGCAAGTCCCATAAGGTAAACAAAGTGAATATTTTTTTTTTTAAAGAATACATATTAAAATTCTAATTTCGTTCTATTGTTAATACTTTTAAAATTATACGGCTTAAATATTTTTTTAAGATTTAAATCGTACGTTTCATGCAATTGCAAAACTTCGTTCTAACTACACAGTAGAAGAAACAAATTTGAGATAATATATATCTGATTTTGAAAAGCTAATTTTGTGCCTAACAACAATCCAAAACAATGTATACGTCTATAATTTCTCATTTTTTGTTTTTAAATGCACTCAAAGTTTTGGACTAGACAGAACTTTCAGTGCAGACATTTTAAAAACTAGACGGAGCAAATCGGAGGCCAGCTTAGAATTATGTGGAAGAAAATCCTTTTGAAACACGCAGTACTAAATTTTTTAAAACTTCGTTTATGTTTAATTTTTGACAATCAAATTCACGTTAATTGTATAAAGAAAATATTGGTTTTTGTTTGAAAAATTTGCAGATGTGTGCATTTAAGAAAAAATGTGACGTCATAGACATAAATATTACTTGGGAAAGTTGATTGCCTCAAAATTATCAATTTGAAAATATGTATATAGATATATGTTCATACATACAGCTCCGTGCAACTAATTAGAGATAGTAGTTTTTGATTTATATAAAGACATATGCAATTTGAAATACGCAACAAATTCCGTAGTATCAATGCTTTTTTAAAAGTTTCTCTTTGATACTTTAAAAATACAACATAGGCAATATTTTTTTTTACCGTTATTCTTGTGAAATGAAGACATTCGATATTTTGTTAAGGAGTAGATCGTGCAACTAATTAGGGACAGATACAAAATATAACTTATTAATTCAAAAAATTAAGAAGAGGTTTGTTATATATTGTTTATGGTTACTAGTAATTATAAAAGTTATTTTTGGTAGTTTAAAATGATAAGAAAAAAATTGTGTGACGTCAGCACCCTAAAAATCATGTTATAGATCAGCGGTGGGCACAAAAATATAACCAAAGAGGAAAACAACAACATCAAGCAACAACAAACGAAATTTTAAAGTTTTTTTTACTTTCATTTCCAAAATTGCCATTAGCACAAAAAAAAAAACAAATTACACTACAAACAAAAACAATTGCTACATTCGTCAAGACACAATGCGGCGCCGTCATTTATGCCTTTGTGTTTTGTTTTTGTTTTCATTTGAATTCAAGTCAACGCTGTGCCTCGATTGAAATTCTGCGAATTTTGTGCCTCGATAGCGTTGAAATTCTGCGAACTTTGTGCTTCGATAGCGTTGAAGTTCTGGGAATTTTTTTTCGCTTGGTTGTGCGTCGAATAACGGTTAGAGCAATGTGAAGAAATTGAGGCACTAAGTGCCCTTCCCTGTTATAGATGGACCAAGATGAAAGCTCTTGTCGACAAATCGCAGATGCCTTAGAAGTTTCCAATACCATGGTAGGCAGTGTGCTCAAGAAGATATCCTTACTGTCCAGGAGTCTAAAAAAAATCCGTATAAATCCGCAAACGAAGACGGGATGGCTATCAAAGGCGAAAATGAAGCAGCCCCATCCGTAGACACAATTTATAGATGTTTCCTTGAAGTTGGACTTTTTGGACGGATTTCTCAGAAGAAGCCCCTATTATTTGAACGCAGTCTTGCTCAGGCATTCGCCGCGTATAGATCAATTCCGTTCGCTGTTTTTCTTACGGTTCTCACTTTAATTGTGTCTCTCTCGCACCTATCTCATTTTTTTTTCCTCTTTCTTTGTAAATTTATATTTACAATCTTATATACTAGTGACATATTAGCATATAAAAATCTCGGATCAAAAAAAAAAAATAAAAAAATGAACGGGGTTTTTCCCCCTAACCACAACAGGTTTAAAATCCTAGACCCAGATAATCCTCCAAAAATAGCACGAACAACTAAAACAAATAACAAGTGTTTACGATCTACCGAATTTGAACCTCTTCCAGAAATAATACTTAATGATGATCACATACCACGCTACTTAATAATCACTGCCGTCGGGGAGGAGGAGGAAAAAGTACCTCCTTTATCATCTTACAACGTCTTTCAAATAGAGAAAGGGTTAAATTATATATCTCGGGATTATACAGAAGTGGTAGAACTTAAATCTGGTGACCTTCTTCTAAAAACTTTGAACCTTAAATCAGCTGAAAAATTTTTAAAAGCGAAACATGTTGACACTGTACCAGTTAAAATATCTTCACACAAGAGTCTCAATTCCACACAGGGTAGAATTTTTTCTAAAAACATTATTAATATTACAGAAGAAGAATTGATTTCTTCCTTGAAAGATCAAAAAATCAGTGACATTAAAAAAATAATGAAAAACGTGGAAGGCAAGTTGATTGCAACCGGTGCAGCAATTATAACTTTTGACCTGATCCGTCGTCCAGATTTTATCAAACTAGGCTGGCAAAGGGTGCCCGTCGCCGAATTCATTCCCAATCCCATGAGATGTGCCAATTGCCAAAAATTAGGTCACACAAAAAAATGGTGCCGCAATACTGAGGTCTGCAGAGAATGTGCCTACCCCCCACCCCACCAGAGTTGCATAAGGAAGTTTTGTGTTAACTGCAACAACGAATCGCATCCTTCCTACGATCCCTCCTGTACAACTTTCCTTAAACACAAAGCAGTTAATAAAATCAAAATTGATAGAAGATGCCCTGTGCGAGAGGCTTGGAAAATTTTTAACAACAATCCAACACTACACACCATTCAACCTTTTAAAAAAACATCTAATGCACCCACTTTTGCACAAGTTTTAAGAAACACCAACGCTACAGTAACGGAACAAAATACATCATTAACAACGGAACATCAAGCAAACCAACAACATCAACTACCACAACAGCTAGACCAAAATACCAATAATAAACCACTCAACTCAGAGACAAACTCTAATTCTGCAATTGAAACAGCACAAACAACGAACCATGAAAACATACAGCAAAAGCACACAGTTAACTCAACAACAATAACAATACCATCATCACCATACGAAGGCAATTTTGAATCGTTAGACATACATAATAACACTACTACACAAATGGACACAGAAATATCATTGTCACCAAATAAAACAAAATCAAACACATTAAACGACTTAGAAACTTCACCCAATTCTCGATTATACAAAAAGTTCCCAGAGCTTTCAGTTTTAATAACTCCTAAAACTCTTAAAAAATCACAAGCCCTCAGCAAATCGAATAAATAAAAAACTCATCCAATGTAAATATGTATATATAAACATGTCACTTTATTGTAAATAATGTGGATTTTTGTTGATTTTATTTTTTCTTTCTCTTCTTTATAACTTGCGATGCTCAATGTTCTTCAATGGAATATCAGAGGCTATCGTAATAATTATATAGATTTAGAAATGCTCATCAAAGAGAAAATTCCATCCATCATCTGTCTTCAAGAAACCCACTGTAAATATGACGACAATCCTTTTGTGCCTAAATCGTACATTGGTTATTTTCATAACTTTTCGTACAATATAACTGCAAAGCAAGGTACTGGTGTACTAATTAAAAAATCTTTACCTCACAAGCGGCTTATTTTTACTTCTAATTTATCTGTTGTGGCTGTTGAATTGTACTTAAAAATCAATTTCACGGTTATATCGATTTACATTCCTCCCATGCAATCTTTTTCAACAACCGATTTACTGAATTTACTAGCAAATATAACTTCTCCTATTCTTATGGTGGGTGACCTCAACGGGTGGAGTCCACTATGGGGGTCGGCTTCAACTAATCAGAGAGGTCAGGTACTTGAAAATTTTATTTTAGCCTCCAACCTTTGCGTCCTGAATGATGGCACTGCCACTCACTTCAGCTCACACAATTCTTTTACTAATGTAGATGTCAGTCTATGTTCTGCTCGTTTAATGCCTCATTGTACATGGCATACAATTAATGATCTCCACTACAGCGATCACTTTCCAATAATCACATCTGTTGCACTTAATTCGGTACATAACTCTCCTAGGCTATCTCAATATAATACTAAACGTGCAAATCCACAAAATCTTTCGGTCTTCTGCTAATTGTTCGGTACCTCAAACCACTTATAGAAAATCTTCCAAAACAGTTGCTTGGTGGTCTCCAGAATTAAAAGTTCTAAGGGATACAAAACAAAATGCATGGCGTTCCTATCAAAGACATGCCTCAATTGGAAACCTAATAGATTATAAACGCAAAAATGCTCTTTTCAACAAAGCCAAAAAGGAAGCCAAGGCTCTATGTTTCAACGATTTTACAAGGTCTGTTAAGCCCAACGCATCCCCCTCTGACAGTTGGAGAATTATTCGCACTTTGGTAGGAACTTCGACCTCCAACAGTATAAAAAGAATTAGCACTAGCAATAGCTGCATTACCGAACCCTCTGATATCACAGAGGAGTTTGCAAAAACTTGGTCAGCCAACTCCCATGACACAAAATTTTCACTTGACTTTCAGATAAGTAAACAAACTATTCTTGACCTTCCAACTTCTTCTAGCTGCTCAAATTTCGCAAAACAAATTGAAACAGTCTTGACCTTGAATGAACTAGAGCTTTGCTTAAAAACATCTACAGGCAAGACCCCTGGTTTCGATAAAATACCTTATGATATGATCAAAAATTCTCCAACATCCTTTAAACGCCGCATTCTAAACCTGTTCAACAATATTTTTTGACTCTGGTATCATCCCGCAAAGCTACAAAACTGCTATTATTTGTCCGATTAAAAAACCAAATAAGTCTAGTGATCTCATTGATTCGTATAGACCCATTTCTCTGCTTCCTTGTGTTGGCAAGCTCTTAGAAAAAATTATATCCAAACGAGTTATGTGGTTAGTAAAAACTCATAAGCTTATTTCCCCTCATCAAGTTGCATTTCAACCTGGTTCTGGTACTTTGGACGCTTTACTTTACCTTGATCATCTGATCTGTAGAAATCTCTCTGCTAAAAATCATATTTCAGTCTTATCGATTGACTTTTTAAAGGCCTTTGATAGGATTGGAATACACATGGTCTTAAAAAAACTTTCCGATTGGCGTATCGGCCCAAAAATCTATACTTTTATTAAATCCTTCTTAACGCATAGGCAATTTAGATGCAAAATCAACAACGTTTTTTCAAAAATGTATCCACTGTTCAACGGCATTCCCCAAGGCTCACCTCTATCAGTTACCTTGTTCATAATTGCTTTCGACGACCTTAGTCGTATAATTCTCAGCATGAGGAAACTAGAGCACTGCATTTACGCCGATGATTTATTCATTATAGCAAAACAACAAGATGTCAATGAGATTGCGAACAATTTCTCCGCTTCTCTGAACGCAATAGACATATGGTCTAAGTCATCCGGAGCAGACATTTCTTTAGCAAAAACCAAGCATCTTCACATTTGTAAGAAAATTAACTGTAATAACATTGATTTAATTCATAATAACTCTAAAATTGAAAATGTTGATTATTTGAAAATTCTTGGAATTTATTTTGATTGTAAATATACTTTTAAAGAGCACTGTAAATATTTAAAAAAAAATTTATTTTCCCGACTTAACGTTCTTAAATATCTAGCATCTACTAAGAGTCAAGTCCACACTAACTTCCTCCTAAATTTTACTAAGCTTACTATTCTGTCTAAGGTTGACTATGGGCTGCCTATTTATGGAAACTGTGCCAAAACTCATATAGTGAATATGCAAGCTCCTTATCATGCTGCCATTAGATCGAGCCTCAGGGCCTTTCGAACATCTCCAATGCTGAACTTGCATGCTGAAAGTGGACTGGATCCCATTCAAAACAGAATTTTAAATCTAAGATGCCGAAACATCCATAAACTCGCTAACCCGAACCCTAGCCTGCTGGATAAGTTAGTTACGTCCATCATAAAGAGGAAAACCAAAATGAAAAAACAATCGGCGATTTCGCTCCTGATCGACACAGCAAGGGCCTACGATATTAACATAAAGGAAACATTAACCAAACGCGAACTTTTTCCCCCGTGGAATTTGGACCATACCTCTTTCATCTCTAATCTGGCCTGTTTTCAAAAGGACAAAACAACTTCTCATTGAAATGAAAAATAATACCAAGATCATGTGGATACCAGGCCATGCAGGTATCAAAGGTAACGAGTACGCAGATCAAGCCGCTAAGTCTGTTCATCAGTACCCTGTATATTCGTGTATTCCAAACACCAAGCATTTCATAACCAAGTGTGCACTCCACAAACTGCGCGGGAAAACCACCATGGATTGGGTCAATTACAACCACAACTACAAAAAAGTTAACCCGAACAATATTCCACTACGATTACCGAGCTCCACAAATACAGCACAAAATAGATGTTTCACTAGAATCCGGTTAGAACACTCAGTTGCAACACATCTATACCTTTTGAAAAAAGAACCTCAACCCATCTGTCAATTCTGCAACAACTCCCCACTAACTATTCCTCATATCCTTTCCAACTGTCCTTCTTTATGTTCAGTTTACTCAGCCTGTTTCCAGAATTCCTCCCCCTATCCTATTCTTTCCAACCCATCTGACTCGAATGTTCTTCTTATATACAATTTCTTAAAAAAATTAAACTTACATAACTCAATCTGATTAATTATACTCATGTACAAACGTATTTCTAACTTAAATTTATTATGATCTCCTGATATTCACCTATATATACTATATATATATTCATTCTTTATTAATAATTATGTTAAACTTATTTTTTAACGAAAGCCGATAGCCTTTGCAGCTAGTGCTTACCATTGTTTTTTATAAATTCATTTATAATAAATATATAATAATAATAATAATAATATTTGAACGCAACCGTAACAAGAGGATTGAGTTTGCTAAAAAGTATCGTCATTGGAATGCAAAGGGACGGAAAAGTGTTGTTTTCTCACGAATTTAAAATAAATAGAGTGTCACTCGATAGGAAAACAACACTTTTTCGTTCACTTTGCAAAAATAATATTGATACTACAGAATTTGTTGCGTATTTCAAATTGCATACGTCTTTATATAAATCAAAAAATACTGTCCCTAATTAGTTGCACGGAGCTGTATGTATATCTTTTATATCAACATTTTTTGAAAATTCTTCTATAGTGCTTTTATTTACATATATTAACAATCCATTTAATTCTTTTGCCATATGAAAATTAATATATTACATTTGTTTTTTTTTTTTTTTCATTTTCAAGTCGGAATCATCACTGGCTCCAACTGACACATTTTCGGAGCGTGTTAAACGCTTTGATCTGGAGTTCACTGGATTACTTATTGGATTACTTAAGCAAATAAATGACGTTGCAGCTGAATATCCATCAGATCGCTTCATAAATCTCGTGCATAGAATTAATTTTAATTCGTTTTACAATGACCAAATGGATAAATTATGTGCGAAAGACTCAATGATGTCGCATCATTAAATGTAACACTGAGAATACTTTTTTATTTGATTTTCACTTGCCATACAAAATTGTGTTAGAATTGAAATTATGCTTTTGAAATTTTAACTATAAATTTATGCACTATTAAATGCACTATTTTGAATTAAGAGAGTAGATATAATTGAATTATGAAAAAAAAGAAACAAAATAAATTTGCAACATGATAAAAAATAATTTTCTTCGACCGTGACAGGACTCGAACCTGCAATCTTCGGATCCGAAGTCCGACGCCTTATCCATTAGGCCACACGGTCAATTTCTTGGTACTTGCAGATACATTAATATAAATTAGAGTAGATGAAGAATAAGTATAAGTATAAGTTTTGTTTAGTCTACATGCTAGTATGTAATTAACATATTTTAGTATGTGACTTGTAAATATTGAATATACTATATAAAATTAGTAAGAAGAAAAAAAAAGTAAAAAAAAAATTATCTTCGACCGTGACAGGACTCGAACCTGCAATCTTCGGATCCGAAGTCCGACGCCTTATCCATTAGGCCACACGGTCTATATAAGTAACCTTGCTAAAGTGCCTATTAGTGCTTTTAAGCATATCGCAATGTGTTTTTATTCGCCTTGGCTTCATTTAAAGAACTTTTATTTATTGGCGTTAATATTGCATATTGAGGTTGTCTTATTGTTAAACTTTATATGACTAATGAAATTATACAGCCACGTGCAACTTACCATTAGGCCGCAAACAGAGTGAGCGGCGTAAGCTATGACTGCATACAAGCGAAGCTAGTCAGCTGCTTAGAGTGAAAGCGTTAAGCAAAGCGTGTTGCGAATGCTTTTATAAAATCACTGCAACTTTTGGTTGGTTTTGGTTTTTTTTTCGAATTATTTTTTACTTCTATCGTTGCTTAGCCACTGTTTTGCTGTTTCTTTTCATCTATTGCAAACGGTCACATACGCATACATAAATTTCTTGAATTTTTTTTTCTCTTGCGTTTATTTTCTTGCAAATGATATGAAACAAAAACGGTGATGAAACACAAACCGGCTCTGCTTTAATTTTTCGTTTTTAAAACAATGGCAAATAGTTTTCTTCTTTACCTTCTATCATCAAATTTCTTTCATGCACTAAAAATGATATAAAAAAAAAATTTGATGCAAGCGTGTACGCCACTATGGAAACAGTTCAACAGCGATTTATCGCAAAAGTTCTAACATCGCAACACTCTCCCTTTGTATACTTTGCATACAAATACCCGTGCACTGTTTTTTAGCAAATCTTCGCTCACAGCCAAGCTTTGGATATAGCGCTCACTCTGTTTCTGGCCTTTAATGAATGGCATAGGAATTCTTTAAAAATTTGTATGAAAATCATATACATTCGCATTGCCGGTGTCCAAATGTTGTTGGACATTAAGTCAATCATATGGTGAAAGCTATACAGACCGGACTGTTGAGGCTTTACCACAAAAAAAAAAAAAAAAAAAAAAATAAAACGCAATGTCTTAAGTATCATTCTACAATGAAGATAAAGTAATTTGCTAGTGTAGCAGCTAGTCAATCGACTGATCGACGACCACTTTTAGCAGTACCACACCTAAAGTAGGTACAAAAAACTTAAAAAAAAAACACATTTTGACGCATCTTTATAGTTTTTACCATATGATTGACTTAATGTTACACAATGGCCAACATTTGGACTCCGGCCAATTTTTTTTTGTGATTTTGCAAATCACGCATTGCGGAAAATGTCAATTTGATCTTTTATTCGTTCCGTTAATGATTTTTGTTTTCCCCATTTCAATTGAATTTTATAATTCACAGTTAATCGTAACGAAATCTTAATAAAAAAAACAAGTTAAGGTGTTATCTTCGGCCTGGCCGAAACTCACATACCCTACACTGCACTGAAAGTACCTTTTAAATATATATAAAAAAGACGTTGAAGAAGTTGAATAAGTCGAAAAAAAAAGTGAAATGTTAGAAAGGTTGACAGAGGTTGAAAAATGTTGAAAAGTCGAAAATATATGCAAAATGTTGAGAGAGGTTGAAAAAGTCTAAAAAAGTTGAAAGAGGTTGAAAAAATTTGAAACAATCAAAATTGATGAAAAAGTCGAAAAAAATATAGAAACTTATGAAGAAAGTTGAAAGAGGTTGAAAAAGACGATCAAATACAAATAGGATATATTGGAAAAAGTTGAAGGGTTGAAAAAAATCAAAAAAATATGGAAAATGTTGAAAAAAATCGATTAGAAATAAAAAATTTGAAATATGCCACGCCTACTTCTCCAATTCCGCCCACTTTTGGATCAATAAATTATATTCGTGATCGACATCCTCATATTAAATTTCAGCACAATAGCTTGTATAGTTTGCGATATATGCCGCAGTTATAGTTATAGCAAGTATATCCACCTCATAAAATTTCATAGCGATTACGTTGTTTGTTCTCTTAATATAACGTTTACAAATATTGTGGGCGTTGCCACGCCCTCCAACTAGTTTTTTCAGTAAAATGGCTGATCTTGTGTTGATGACTGCTTTCAGCGGCATCATCTCCAAAATTTTTATGAAAATCGTTTGTGTCAATTTCGAGATATACGGAATCAAAATTTTTAACAGTTGAAAAGTGCCACGCCCACTTTTTCGATTCCGCCCACTTTTTCACAATTCAAGATATATTTAATATGTATCAGCCTACCAAATTTCATCGCAATATCTTGAACGGCTTACAAGATATGGTAGTATAAATGATAAAATTTAGGGCTGTGCCACGCCCCTGTATGATCCTTTGGAAACTTGAAAGCTAGCCTAATCCTAATTTGGTTCACATGTGCACGAAATCACCAAGTTTCATAAAAATCCCTGCAAGTTTTTTCAAAATTGGTCTGGGTAAATATACATAGAGTATGGGCGGTAGGCGTGTCCGTAAACTGATTTCGCCCATTTTCAATAGCAAGATGCCTGCAAGAAGGTGGGACCTGTATGTGAAAGTTTCATTCAATTAGCTTTCTTGGTTTTCCCGTAAACCTGATTTCAACAGAAGGACATCGCTTAATCGGCTCAGGTGGCGACGCTGATCAAGAATATATATACTTTCCCATACCTGCCACGCCCCCTTCGATGTGTTACAAACGGAGAGACAAAGTGAATATACCCTCGGTGTAGGGTATAAAAACCCAAATGCACTTCTTCACTGCCCAAATAATGAAAAAACGCTTAGTGTCTCTAATCAAGTAAACCACAAATAAGCTAAATATTGAAGATGCAAAAGTTATGCTTCTATATGTATATTAGATACATCTTGTTCTAACATTTTTTGAAAACAATTATTTGTTGACTCAATTACAGTGGGTGCTATCTCAATTTTATTAAAAAAAATACTGTCTCTAATCAAGTGAACCGGACTGTATGTAAGTGTCCAAAGTTCGATATTTGACCATCACGAAAATGAACACAAAGAGCCGAATCCTCGTCCTTGTTTCATGAAATTAATTTAGAAATTATTACATAATAATAAATGAATGACGTAATAATATGTTTTTTATATATGTATATTGTCGATGCAAATGTAATTAATCTATTGTGAAAATCACTACTCTTTGGATGATTCACAAGTAGTTTCGGTAATTTTTTCGATGGATTAATTGAGCTATGTTTTTTATCAAGTCTTAAAACTGGTTGATTCTTAATTTTTAGTCGGAATTTCCTAAATGATTGATTACTGATGATTGTATTGAGCTAAAAAAAACTCCTAATAAGCATGTTATGGTTATTTAGTGCCATTTGGAAACGTGTTCACGTGGCAACTTACATGAATACTATTTATGTGAATTATACATAAATCGCACCCTAGTTTGGATGTCACGTGTCAACACTTAATGTTCTCTTCAAAGATAACAATATATGCGCAATAAAGGATAAAAGTCAAACCCACTGCCACGTGTACTCATTTTAAGTCTTATCAACACAATACTCTAGCACCTTTATTGATATAACAATGCATGTAATAATAAATACAAAAAAAAAAAAAAAATGCAAAAAAAATCACCAATGAAGAGCTTCCTAATTTAGCACTGTTGGAATCCAAGAAATGAATGAGTGTTACAAATATTTTCTACCAAATTTTTTACCAATTGTCATGCTACTCGTATGTGGACGCAATTCCAAGTTTCAGTAAATGCAAACCCTTCACACCATGTTTATTGTTAATTAAAGTGAATGAATTGCTTGTCAGTTATAGGCGTGAGTAGATACGCCTTTTTGAAAATGTGTCACGCGTTGGTTTATTTTAGAATTTGTAGAAAATATTAACAATTGCGTTGTTGCTTTTGAGTTCATGAACATATACATATGTAGTATGTTGAAAAAGGTGGTTATTAGAACAATATTGACTTCAATGATGCCTAATTGCTGGTCCAAAACCATTCTGAATGTCGAATTGCTCACCAGATACTGTGATGATGGAGATGGATTAAGCACATGTTGCGGAAATCAGCAACTGAAACCCAGGTCAACTGCTTTCGCATTCCAAAAACCCTATCAAAATTAAATATTTTCCACATTACAAAACTTCCTGTAGCCACACTGCATTGGGGCCAATCATTATTTAGATTTACTTAGAAAAAAAGGTTCACTAAGTTCATTATACACGCTACAAACGAAAGACCATTTGGTCGCCCACTTTGCACCCCTTCTAGGTATGCTACAGACTGAGGAACAATAAGCAATAAGCGCAGTGGTACTGAATCATTGCGGAAACGATCGCTAGAACAGAAAATACGTAAATCAAGGAAATATTTGAGAGAATTATAGGCCTTCGATACTGATTGATCATGCTTGTTGGAAAAGTTTTGTGCAGGCCCTATACTCCGTGCGAAGATAAAAGACATAAGAGATTAACTAGTCAATTACTACCCACAAAAAATAAGAAAATCAGAGTCCTCAAGGCAGGGTTGCCAAAAGGAAAAGAAGAAAATTTAAGATTTTTCCTCAATATTGTAAAAAGCTAACTTTTTTTGAGTCGCCAATATGAAAATAATAAAAATTTTTTTGTGTCGAAAAAATTTCGTGACCTTTTTTTTTTTGGTCAACATTACTGCCCTCCGAAGTGAAAAGGGCGTATCTCAAAGAAAAAGTATATATGTGATTCTTATAATATCGGATAGCTTAAGAAATACGCGTCTAACAAACTGTTACAAATGCCGGTATCTTAGTTCAAACATATAAGAAATCTCGTTAGAAAATTTTCTCTATCTCACTTTTACAGGTATTTCAACAAATTGACATAAGCAAAACATCAATTATCTCGCAACGGATCTTTTTTGAGAAACGCATTTTTCGCTTCCCCTTAAATGCATGGGGTCAGCCCCCAATATGGAGACCAAGCTCCTTTTATGTAAAATCAGACGCTGACCACGAAATGGGCATTCATTTTCTTGGGAAGTGTACCGTTTTCCCGGAAAAGCTCAAAAAGTGTGATTTGTGCAGTGTACCAAATATGGTACACGATGCATTAAGCCCATATATTTGAAATGAAAAACTCGTTTTTAGAAACTTTTTTTTTATTAAAAATTAATGAAAAATAAATAAATAATAATGAAATATGGAAATTATCAATATTTAATTCACTGATGAGGGTCACTTTTAAAATTATTTGTTAACACAACGTTCGACCACTTTGACAGCTTACTGGGAACTGAAAGTGGTCATCGGAGAGCTAAAAAGAAATTTATGAGAAAGCTGGTAATGCCTGCTACAAGTTGGAGCAAAACTTAACGCGATGCAGGTTGTTTATGTTGTTTGGCTATGATTTTAGGCATTTACCATATATGGTACGCTATGCATTTAAGGGCTAAGATCATATAACAAAAATCCTCCGATTAACGGTTTTTTTTGCAAAATTTTTGAATTCCTACAAGGCCCGGCTTTGTCATGCAATTCCAGGCTTGGCCGTGTCGAAAGCGGCCACTTGCCAACACTGTCTCAAGGTACAGTTATTTCGTTTTGCATTGTAATGCGCTATTATATGAGGGAACATATAATGAAAATAATATTTAATTTTTTTTTCACATTAAAGACTTAAACATTTTTGCTAACAAATTGCTAAATTACGCTGTTAAATAAAAAAAGAGTAAAGTTGCCTACACAAAGGTAAAATTACTCGTATGCTCATCATTTAATTATTCCGATGAATCTGTAGTATATATGTACATACATACATATGTACATAGCTATTTTCATTTCGAAATTCGAATCAACTGTACGGAACAAATGTAGGCGAATATTAAAAGCAAATTAATATTCACATGCAAATGTATGAGTATTTGTGCGTTCCTCCAACGTACATACATACATATGTATGTACATGTTCTTATGTGAAAACATAAATACATTTATAATTAAACGCAGTCCTTGTGATATCGGATCATACACAAACTTGAAATGTCCATTCAACATACTAACTTGTGTATCAACTTGAGTGAACTTCCGTTTCCATACTCCGCCATTGCCCTTGACCATTGTCCACGATTTCTCTTATTTATTTACTGTGCACTTTTAGCCATACATACTTGGGTATACTTAAATGGCGGCAACAATAACCAGAATGGTGATTACCCACACTAGTAGGAACTAGCGTTCCTCTTAATAAAAGTTTTAGTGCAAGTGCAGTGCTTGGTGATTGTGAATTACCAAGTACTCTCTGCAATCCTTAGGTGGGACGGAATGCTACGTGTTATTTTGTTTTGAGTCACCCTGAAAGTACTTGGACTTTTACAAAGTTTTTTTTTTTTTGGAACTGAACAATTTTTCGGGTACGAACATAATTTTTAAATACCAGTTCAAATTATGAGGGGAATAAGGCCCCATAGATTTCCGACGGCAAACGCATTTGTTGTTTGCATCGTAGGTATAGTTGAATCAATAATGGAATGGTTTGTAGTCGAAAGTCGGGTTAATTTCAAATTTTTTTTGACCCCTTTATGCTTTCGAGGGCTTTTGCCCATAGTCAATTCTTACAATGTCTTCAGGGTTGCCAAGTTGAAACACGAAATTACCGGTTTTTCCAAAATAAAAGAATTTTCCTTAAAATGGTAAAAGCTTAAAAATTTTGTTTGACGACCATTTTTTTTGGGTATTATTCAATTATGGTAGTTAATATATCGGTCATTTCACGCCAAGCGAACAGGGAAAATGGGGTCATGTTTCCAGTTTCAGATATATTTGCATATGTTGTACCTGTATATGTCCTCGACACAGAAACAAAATATTATTAGAATGGCAACACTGGTTTACAAAATATGGGTCTTTGAATATTTGATAAATCGTTAGGTATGTACTACTTCAAATGCCATTATTCAGTTTAAAAAAAGTCTGGTAAAATGAATTAACCACTGGATTTTATACTTCATTTATTGGTCTTTTAAACCTCATAGTTGGATTTTAAAAAGAAAAAAAAAATACACTGAAAAAAAAGGGAAATATTTTTCTTTATAGTTTTTTTCAATGTTCGCCTAACAAAATTTTTTTTTTAGTGCATTAAAAGAAAGCTTATATTATGCTTATACTTCGTGCCAAGTTTGATAGTGGTTCACCCAGCCGTTTTGGAGCTATGTATGTATATGCATTGCAATGCCGAAACCCGAGTCGAATCAGTTGATTTTCATAAAAATTACTTGTTATTTTAATAAATATCAAGACATTTTCATAAATACCTTGATATCTTTATAAATATCTCGTTATTTTTATGAAAATCAACTGATTCGAATTAGTTGATTTTCATAAAAATTACTTGTTATTTTAATAAATATCAAGACATTTTCATAAATACCTTGATATCTTTATAAATATCTCGTTATTTTTATGAAAATCAACTGATTCGGCTCGGGTTTCGGCATTGCAATGCATATAGCTCCAAAACGGCTGGACGCACCATTAACAAACTTGGCACGAAGTATAACCATAATATAAGCTTTCTTTTAATGCACTAAAAAAAAATTTTGTTAGGCGAACATTGAAAAAACGATAAAGAAAAATATTTCCCTTTTTTTTTATTTTTAAAATCCAACTATGAGGTTTAAAAGGCCAATAAATGAAGTATAAGATCCAGTGGTTAATTAATTTTACCAGACTTTTTTTAAACTGAATAATGGCATTTGAAGTAGTACATACCTAACGATTTATCAAATATTCAAAGACCCATATTTTGTAAACCAGTGTTGCCATTCTAATAATATTTTGTTTCTGTGTCGAGGACATATACAGGTACAATATATGTAAATATATCTGAAATTGGAAACATGACCCCATTTTCCCTGTCCGCTTGGCGTGAAATGACCGATATAAATGTACTCCTTAAAAATAAAAATTTAAGTACATGCAACACAAATCCTGCAACCAAAGGCTTTTTACGAAATTTCAAGTTTGGCTGGGTCAAAAACGGACACTTGACAACCCTGGTCTGACAACAATATTTTTTGACAGTTTTTATCATTTCTTTCATATTTTTTTTCACATAGGGTCACTTTACGTGGAATAACCCTTGTTAAGGACTACACGTATGTAAAAGCAAGAATAACATGGATACTGCAATTATATGTAAGCACGGAAAAAAGCACATTGATGTGGTCTTTTAACTTTTCATTATTTACCGCTAAAAGCTTCCTTTAAAAATTAAAAAAGGCATTTTTTTCTGAACGAGTACATACAGAAAAAAGAGCACTTTGATGTTGTCCCCATTTCCATACCTGAAACTTATTTCTTTTCGCATCTTTGATGATGTTTTAGTGACTGGTATTAATGTAAGTGTATATGTTTGTACATGTGTATGTATAATGTGTGTAAAATTGCTTGTATACATTTGTGTATTTTTAAGGAAAATCTTTTCCACTCACTAGCGAAGGTTTTTTGTTGTTGTTTTGTTTAGCCATTTTGTGTGCTTTAATGAGGATAATGGCTAAAAAAGAATCCTTGAGTGATTATGTTCGATGCTATTTTTTTTCTATTTACTTTTATCTTAATACTTTGTTTCTAGTACTTTAGCAAATGCATTCCCATACAAAAAATAAAATAAAGCAAAAAATGTACATATGTATGTACATACATTATATACTAAGATATACTCAGATTTACGGTTGAACGTTACCCAAAATTATGCTGGCAGAACAACCCCGAATGGAATTCTATTTTCTTTTTGATTTTTTCAAAAAAAAGTTCATTAGCTTTTCCCACAAAAAATTTTACTTTTTACCATTTTAAGGATAAACTATTTTATTTTAGGAAGGGCAGGAATTCCTTCCCAAAATTTTCAACTTGGCAGCCCTGTTTGGATTTTGATGCTAAATTTTTCCTCTTCTCATGAAAAAACAAAAATATTTTCCATTTGCACTACCCCTTCAGTAAAAATTTCCAATATTTAATTACCTTATGTAGATTTTTTCAGAAATTGAACTAAAATGCTCCACAAGAGGGGTAAGGCGGTAAATGATAAATGAAAAAAATGTTTGTCATTCCATGAGAAACAACTTTGTAGTAGAACCGTGTCAATTACTGGTTAATTTATGTTTTCTCGAAACGTTGACGAATAGGCCAAAATCTGATGGCAGATTCGAACTCAGCGACCCCGAATTGATTCATTCTAGTCCATTTTCCTCAAATAAATAATTTACCAGTAAGCAGTTAATTTGCTTATTTTGTTTAATGAGCACTGAGTTAAGGCCTCTGATATAAAAACATTGCATAATTTAGTAAAAAAATTTTACCAACGGCAGGATTGTTAACGTTAATTAAGAAATCCCCTAATTTTTTCAAATTCCAGCGTTAAAAAAAGTCGACAGTCATTGTTCATATAAAACATGTGGCAACGCCACGTGCCGTTACTCGTTAGTTTTAATTTCGCTAGGAAAAGCGCGTTAATTTCTTAAAAAAACTTTGCACAGTCAGTCATAAATTTAGTTACAAATTTTATAATGAAATCTAAGTCTTTGCGAGTTTTTTTGTTCATGAAAAATTCCAATAAAATATTTAAGAAAAATAATATTGAATGAAAATGAAAGCTCATGTTTCAAGCGGCGCCGCCGCGTGGTTTGGTTTTTTGTTATTTATTGTAAATTTAAGCCCCTGTGATTCTTCCAAAAGTGTATTTAAGTGGAATTTCGGGCAGTGCATTTCAATTGTAAGAAGAAATTTAAGGGCTTAATCGGTAAGTGTCTTTTTATACATATTTTGTTTTTAGTGGGCCATTCCATTCGAAAATATTCTACCCGTAAATAGTTTAAATGCACGATTACGATTTCCGTTGCGTCACAATCTGACGATGGTTTTCGATAGAGCACGTCAAAATAAATCGAAAATGAGCGGCCTTCGGCCGCGGCTGAGGACTTACATCCTCCAATATGTCCAAAACCAGCTTCGCGGGGCCATCGGACGTGCTTCAGGCTTTAGTATATCCAACACTAGTTTGGCTAGCCACAGTAATTCTACATGAAAGCTATCTTGAAAACCAAATCAGATATCGAATTTTTTTATTTAACATTTTCGATTTATTTTGAAGTGTTCTATCTAAGCCAGCAGTGGGCAAATAGAGCCACTATGTGCCCATCACTGATCTAAACCATCGTCGGATTGCGGCGCCACGGGAATCGTATTTCCAATGGTAAGTACTATCAAAATAAAATATCGAATACCAAACGAGACATCGATTTTTTTTTTCATATAACATTTTCGAGTTATTTATCGAAAACTATCGTCAGATCGCGATGCCACGGAAACCGTAATCCCCCTAATTAAATAAACCGCCTCGAGCTTAATCGAAATAGTGTATTTATTATTTACACCGAACTTCAGCACATTTTAAAACTCATAAAAAATTAATTCCAAACTGTAGATACCTTTTAGGTGTTCGCTACCATACTTGCGTAACAAGGCGGCACTCATAAATGCAAAATAATTTGCATGCTTGTTTGCAGTACCGCACAATGGGAGATCGTGGCCATAAATACAAAGAAACGCTAGGGATTTAAAAATATTTTAAGACAATCGACAAATAATACTTAGAAAAGGAAAAAAAAGCTATAACAGCCCCAATTTTTTTTTTAGGGCTAAGTGACACAGTGGACTCAAAGTTGAACCTTGAACACCAAGAATGTTCTATGGAACTTTTTATATACATACATACTATGTACATAAGTAACTGTTGGATAGAGCGATTTAGTTAACTTGCATGTTGACGGAAAGTATGTACATTGTTTCCATTCTATAAAAACCAATTTATTTATGAATTGTTCGAATTTTTCCAAAATTAAAATAAAAAATTATAAAAGTGGCAAACTTGCAAATTTTGGAAGACCAAAAAAAGGATATATACATATCGCTCACTTACTTCAAGACTGGCATAACTCAAAAAACGTGATTTTTGAGTAAATGATGCAGAAATATCCGTTATTTCATGTTTTATTTTGTGTCAAAAAATCAGAAAATTATGTCATGAACTTACTTTGTGAGAAGAGTTTATGTAGACATACTTTTCATTATTTTCATATAAAAAGCAACTTATTGAAAACTTTAAATGCGTTTTTCTCCCACTTTATGTTTTTTGAGTTATGCCAGTCTTGAAGTAAGTGAGCGATATGTATATATTTCGAAAATTTTATTAAATAATATATGTGAAAGTATGATTGACAAATACTAAGTTCCGGCTGTAGTTTTCCAGAATTTTTTTATTTATCAAGTTTTTCCTAATGTAGTTTTTGTATATTGACTTTTGTAAAATGCTCTTATTAATTTATTTGTATCGAAATTTTGAAAAAAACGTTTTTTTGAGGTTTCATATTTTTTATGTGAATTATAATGATTTTTTGAAAATTAGAGCTAAATAAGTCATAATTCAGAAATTTAGCAAACTCAAACCGTAATATATTATGCATATATCCTAGAATTTCCTTATTCTCTTGTATATATTATGTAAGAAAGTATGATCAACTAAAATCCCAAGCTACAACAGCAGCTTTTCAAAACTTTTTCTTTCATAAATTTTGTTTTCTTTTGCAATATTTGAAGGAAAAAATATTTTTATTTATTTATTTTCCAATCCATTACAATAATTATACTTGGCAATTGTAAAAGTTTATTGTGCGAGGGGAGGGACTTAAGCTCAGAAGGGAGTTCTTTTAAAAGAAGGGGAGCCAGTAAGGAGTATTTTTCGCCTTTTCATCCCTTGGGATGAACAATATAAATTCGAATGCTTTTCAAAAACAGAAGAGATGTGCTTTCGAAAAGGTTTTACTCCAATAACTTGTAAACTATAAAAGATATCGCTCAATTTTTAACATTTTTGAAATGAGCATTGCCAAATTAATGGAAATTGATACCCATTGTATGGGAGATAGGCGTGTCCGTGAGCCAAGTTTTTCAATATTCACATAGTTTTGTTGTTTTAACCTAAAAAATTCTGTACTAAATTTCAAGAGTCTAGCACTATTATTACTAATCAAAAACCTAACACCCATAGAGCTATCGTTTTCCTAAAGACAACATGCAGTTGAAAACACTGAAAATTGGGATTCAGGGTTGCCAAGTGAACGCGATTGACACGGCCGAGCCCGGAATTCGATGTCAAAGCCGGGGCCTGGTAGGAACTTAAAAATTTCTGAAGTAGTCAGGAGATTACGATTTTTGTGACATGGACATCCAATAAATAAATAGTAACACACCTTAATTTGAATTTGCCAAAATTTAAATATTTTTATTTTATTAAATTCGAATGCATTTCAGCCTGTTTGCAGGCCATCATCAGCAACACGAATGATTAGAAAGTTCATTTCTAAATTAATGGACATCCAAGTTTTGTTGAGCGAACAAAACAAAAAAAAATCAAAGAAAAAGGTCCTCAAGTTTCTCCTACACCAAAATTAAGTATTTACCATTTTTTTTTTGGTCATAGGGGTGGAATAAAACGTAATGCGGCCCTAGATAAAATAGAGTGTACTAAAAATTTTAGCTATCCAGTTCTGCACTTACACTTTTTTGAAATGTAGACCTTTTGGGAAAACAGCGAAAAAGGGAAAAAAGCCCACTCAACAGGCGTTTGATATGATATTGAAGTAATCAAAAAGGTGAATTGCATATAAATACTTTAATTCTGTCCAAAATTGTCCACCCTTTAAAATCTGTTTCTTTTCAGCAGTACCGCTCTAATTAGGATCTCAAACATTTGGTAAAATTCTGAAAAAAAAAGTTATCAATTCGATCGTTTTAATCGTAGCATTATTTTGATGAGGCTTAAAGCTGAGTCTGAGAGTTGAGTGAGAGTTTTTTCTTAAGCAATAAGCTCAACAACTAGTAATCAGGGCCATCAGTATTCAATTCCTACACTTTCTTTAAGGACTTTTCCATCGTTACAACAGCCATGTCGTTCGTTTTAAGCCTTTTGCCAGCGATGGTCCTCCAGGCATGAACGAGGATATGAGCTGAACGAGGTTGAAACCGGTTGCCAAAATCTAGGAAAAAAAAAAACATATTTTTAAGTAACTAACAAAAAGTATTTTGAGATCCTTTGAATTTTACTAAAACCAATTTACTAATTAGGTTGACACTAATTTCTATACCAAATATCTTTGTCCAGCAATGTAGCAATATTTCATATAAAGCCTCATGAACAACCTCATTTACACATAGTCAGACTACCTTTCTGATATGTGTAAAAACAAAAAAAAAAAATCAATTCACTGAAGCACCATCAATGCAACACTTGTTACAGAAATCAAGAGCCACAACACGCCGCCTCCCCGTTGTGATGCATTCAGCTTCAGGCGCACATATGTCTACTTTTCCTCAGCTACAACGACAATTTCAAGTAGAAACTTGATGAAATTGGAAACTTTAAAAGGAGGCCCTCTTATCGAAATCGCATATAATTTGAATGTAATTTGCAATCGCAAAGGGAATACCAAATGTTTCAATGATAGCGTGGACAATGTTGGTTATGTTTTGTTCTCCCTCATCAGCTTCGTAAGGCGAAAAATATTTATTATATGGAATAATATGTAACTACACACTAATTGTTTTTATTCCTTTTAAATAAAGCAGTAATTAAAATATTTCATATTGATTAAGGGATTAAGATTAAGGAAAATCTAAATTCCAAGGAACTCCACAAAATCAATTTAATATTACTTAAAACCAAGGACCACTTTGCCGCACCACAAGACGTTGCGCCCGGGACAATCACTCCCTTAGATATGCCACTCGTGGAATGAAATATGTAGTCGCACCATTAGGATTGAGTTGACTCCAAACCTCCAACTGCAGTTCATGAGATGTTCTTGTAAGCTAGTGCTTAGTTAAAATTATGTTGGTCTTGCCTTAAAAATTTATGGTTAAGAAAAGAAATAGCCGTATTATGCGAAATAATAAGAGATAATCTAGAATAAATCTTCTAAATCAGCTAAAGCCAAACAAAAACAGGTCAATATTTTCAGTCACATAATTTGCAGCCAAATGAGTGGAAAATCAAGCATTTCGTTTAAAATAAACATAAGGCAAAAATGCTAGACCAAGGACCCTTTTAAGCGTAAATAGTTGACTAAAACACAACAATAGCAATTATTGCCTAAATAATTGTAGATGATTACAACTACGGTTTCAAGCAGAGCAGCATGAGAAGGAGGAGGAGGCGGATGCTGAAAAAGGGTGGGTGGCAATCGCAATTGAAGCCTCTGTGCAAGTGCACAAAGGACAATGGAAACATTAATAAATAGATTGTCGGTCGGAAATCCAACATAAGGCCAACTGTGAAATCCTCTCGACTTCTTGCTCATAAAGTGCGTAGCGCATTCATTCCAAATGACTGACAACACCTCAGGGTGTCAAACTTAAGCGCAGCACAGTTGTTCACAAATCGAAAAGCGAAGGGAGGGCGGCAGTGAAAATATTGAAACCAGGCGCTTCTGCGTATTGTTCCTGTGTATAATTTTGCAGCGTTTGTAATTTGAGGAAGACCATCGGGGGATCACATCGGTCGACAAGCGCACATACACACATTGAATGACAAGGCAATGAGCTCGCAATTGAGAAACTGAAATCTGTAATTCAAGAGCAAAACAACGACATCAAAACAACAAGAATTATTGTATTGAATCGGTATGTGGATGAAAGAAGGGATTTTTGAATTATGCCACAAAATTTGAAATCAATTTGTTGCCATGTTGAGTGCCGAAATCATCACAGCTTATGCATGGACGATGAAGAACGGGTGATAGTGCTGGTGTAATTTGTATACACTGAGCAAAGTATTATGTTAAAAATTAAAAAAAAGGGTTGACTATCTTCGAGATGACTTGATCGATGTAGTAAAAATGTCAAGCAACAATTGGGCCAGAGCTCAATTGAATCTAAATGGCAAACATCAGTGACACTATATATGACTTTCTATCACGGAGCGAATAGTGGCATGAAGATTTTTCGCCCGGGTCGTAGAACTACTGCCGTTGGCAGCCGTGAAAAAAAAATCCAATCCAATCACCAAAAACAAAAATTTACTCAAAAAAAAAATAAAAAGGTTATAACTTTTTACATCACAAAAACCCTAGGAAAATCTGGCTACGCTCACTGGCGACGTGGAAAAGTTATATGAAGGGCTTTTGCCATGGTAGGGAGCGAAGTAAGCAGAAATACAAACAATGTAAGACAACAATTGTTCGTACAATCAACTACAAAAGTTGTAAGGGGCCGTCCATTAATTACGTGATGTGATTTTTTAAAAATGTGGACCTCCCCCTCCCTTTAGTGAGATTTGGTGAGTTTTTGAGTTCTGACAGGACCCCCCGTCAACGGCCTCAGGAAATTTACCTCCAGATTTTCGGGAAAATACCAACAATTAATTGTTCACAAAAAATCGATATTTATAAAAAGAAATCCTTTAATCAGAGACTAGATTTTTATGTTTTTCAAAAACTGTGTAAAATTCATTGAAACATATCGAGCGGTTCTCGAGTTACAGTGGTCATCAGTTCCGAAAATATAGTTTTGAGAAAAATGTATTTAAAGTTTTACACTCGATTTATGTACAGTCCGAGAACCCTTTGGTTACTCTAAAAGTAATTGTCAGATTGACTTCAAATTTTCAGGATGTATTTTTAAGATATTATACTTTAAGCAAATGCAAAAAAAAAATCAATTTTTTGAAAATTCTGACTGCCCTTGCCCCCTTAAATGTAATCTGCTATAATAATGTATAGTCTCTGCATTAAAAAGTTGACGTGAGATTTATATTGACCGTCTCTCCCCAGTGATGAGATTTTGTGAGATTTTTCTGGACTCCTTCCTCCCCTATTTTGACTCACGTAATTTATGGACGTCCCCTAACGTAGGCGTATCCATAGTCAATGGTTTGTTAGTAACTAATAGATTTTTTTGAGTCTAACAGACTCGAATGCATTAATAGAGTATTATATAAACTTATCAGTGCCATTAAACAATTATCTTTTCTTATATTCGTTGTTCACCTTACTCGTGAATTTTTTTCGGTGTAGCAATTGCGGGTATTCAAGCTGTACTGGAGACAAACTTGCATGCATCGGACAAAACTGTATTGTTGCTACTTAATGAAAATGCATATTTATGTCCGCACATACATAGTTGGTACTTTTAAAAGACCTCATCACTGTCAACGCTCACAGCCTTAGATATCGACTAGAAAATTTGCTTGTTTGACATGCCAGTTGTATTGAAAATGATGATGACGATGGTGTCGTTGATGACGATGATGATGTTTTCGATGGTTACAATTATGCATGAGCATTCTGATTTTGTGTTCCAGTTGACAAAGTTTGAATAAGTTATTATTTTTGTTGTTGTTGCTCTAGTTATTATTGTTACGACTGTTGTTGTTGTTGTTATCCGAAGCATCATTGCTGGAACCAATTCACCAAGGTTCTTAAATTGATGTAGCAAATGTATGTGTATGAAATGCCAAGAAATGAATAAATTACATTGCAGGCATGCAAACGTGAAGAAGTTTCTATGAGCTATCAAGCGATACTAACTGTTGCCCGTCGGCTTCGACCGCGAACGCTCCGTTGCACAATCCTGGTAATAACTTTCGTGGGGCTTAGTGCAGACCATATATGTACATTAGAGTGACCAAAAAAAAATCGAGTTTTCGATTTTGATGTTGCTAATACGAAAAGTAGTTAGTGTTATGTAAAAAAGTAAGGCATTTTAAATTTTATTAAAAAATATTGATATTTAGAGGTCGCTAATGACCGATTTATGAATTAATTTCATTCAATTTATTTGCGTGTGATGATAACTCTTCCCAACAAATTATTCCGCATGAGATACGGCCCGTTGGTATCGATTCCTATAGTTTCGGGTCTGCTGAGCACGATGGTGATAGTTGTTTTGTTATACAGGGCTGAGTATCTTGGTAGCATCAAAAAACTCCCAGAAAACAGCGAAAAAACTGCGCCAATTTGGGTTCAAGTGAAGTAAACTTGTAGACGAAATTTTTTTTTTGGTCTAATGCTCTTCAGCATTGTAGTCCGAAAACAGACGAAGAAATATTGACCAGTCCTGATGTTCCAGTATTTTTTATCAGAAGACCAGAGTGATAGAAAAATGAAAAACCCTCGCAAAAAGGCCAAAAATCAACCTCAACTCAAGTTTAAGTGAGATATATTCGGGTAATTCATTTTCTAAAGATGGTTTTCCGAAGTATTTTTTTGCGATAAATCCGAATTTGGCCTCGAAATTGACCCATCACATCAGAATTCTGAAATATTTGAGGTTAAGCACCTAAAAATTAGGTTTTTCGTCTACTTTTGAGGACATGTATGGGATTCAAAACAATTTGTTTAGCTTAACTTTAATAAAACCATCATTTAGTACCGTTCTACCCCTTTAAAACAAGCTTTTAAATGGCTATCTGCAATGTTTCCTCGCAAAGTTACAAACATTTGAAAGTGACATGAATTTCGTTGCTGAAAAATAAACACCTGCTCAAAATAATAGTTGAGATTTTAGTTTAAATTCTATTACAAAAGTAGTTTGGCAATTTAGAGGCAAGATCCTAGTGGTAACGTGAATTACACAATTTGGCAGCACGATCTTCAGTTAAACAAATTATGTGATTGCCTTAAGTTTTGAGCGTTTTTACTAACTGTGCATAGTTTGAAGAATTCCCAATGCAAAATAATAGTTACACCTGCAACTTGGTTCGAATTTTTGTTTGATTTTTTTTTTCGTAAATATTTTTGAGCTTTCCTAAGAAGAACGGAAAGTTTTCTTTAATTAATCCTTAAAATGCAGTCAATTGACAACAAACATTTTAGTTGAGATAGGTTGTAAGTCACATTGCTCTGCTGAGG
This sequence comes from Tricholauxania praeusta, assembly GCA_949775025.1. Classification (NCBI taxonomy): domain Eukaryota; kingdom Metazoa; phylum Arthropoda; class Insecta; order Diptera; family Lauxaniidae; genus Tricholauxania; species Tricholauxania praeusta. The sequence continues at coordinate 139,607,690 of OX459028.1, read as the reverse complement.
AATGCAGACTGGCCTTAAATTTGCGAAAAGGAAGAAAATCTCTTCATTGCATTGGTAGGTTGCTGAATAGATCTCACAATTTTGTGAGAAACGTATTTATAAATAAATAGCAAAAAAAAAACTTGTGGTAAACCACCAGAAACCGCTCCGAAAGTTGATCGTCATATTGTAACTATCGAAAAAGTAGACACATTTAAGTCTTCAAAGACAATTTTAGCAGAAATTGGGAACGTGGTTAGTGCTGAAACGATTCGTTAGCTAAAAAAATTCCTTTGTTTCGGAAAACAAATTTGAGCATGAGGCTAAACTATTGCAAGGGATCACGGAATCTGGCCATGATCTGAAGCGGAGAAAAAGTGGCGTAATATCTTAAGAAGTGTTGAAACTAAGATTAATTTATTTGGCAATGACTTAGAAAGGATTGTGCGATGGCCTAAAAGCAAAGAGTTTCACGTCAGATTCACAAAAGAAAAACATAAACATGGAGACGGAAACATTATGTCTTGAATTTTTCAGGGGATCTTAGTTTCGCGGCGAATCTTAGACTATGTAATAAATCGACCTGCGATTCTGCAAAGCAATTGTTTCAAGAGAGCAACGACATCTCTTTTTGATATTTATTCTTTTTGCTTCAACTGGCGAGTTCGCCAACAGTTTCAGTGATCAAATCGAAAATTTCCGAAGATGTTGATTGCTGAAGTGCTTTGAAGTTTATCAGTGACAGTTTTGTGGCGGTGCCACACTTTCCATATGAGAAGAAATCCGGGAATTAATTTTCAAAATTTAATGAACGAACTTATTGAACCAATCTTCAATTTCAAACATAATTTTTCTTCTAAAAAAGGGCCCCTTATAAGTAAACATGAAACAATTAATTGGTAAAATTAATTATATTTCGTAAAAATACATCAAAAACTTAAATTACATGTTGATGAGCAAGAAAAAAAAGGTTCTACATAAAAAATGTTCTCCTGTTTCGTACCCCATAAAAAATCACCACATTCGCACATCTTCTCATTTTGGGGGCCCCTTGAGTTCTAGGGTCGTAGCCCTAGCCCAACCTTCTAGTCCAATCTTAATATAGGGTGATTGATTTAGAGCACTGCAAGGCAAACCTACACAGATGCATGTCAATGTGTGCGTCAGCAGCAATAATATCCTTTAATTTCAATAAGGTACACAAAATATCAGCCCAACGTAATCCCTTACACTGATTTAGAGGTAGTTCTTAACAAAAAATCAATTTTATCGGATTATCTTTAGTAACATATGTACGAAAGAACCATTTTTTACATTTATTTTTTAAAGATTATTTCTTTGAAATATTGGCTGTTAATGCGACTAACCTGTTCCATTCTGAAATTCTAATTTCATCGATGGCGCATTCGAGCATTTCGAGTAGTATAAGGCGAATGACCCGAGTAATGTTGCCTGCCTAGGGCCGCGTTTAAGCGTAGGCTAGATAGGCTGAAGGTTAAGGGCCCGCACCACAAAATTGATGACCTTTTTTTATTGGTCAGCAATGTTATAATTTATGTACATAAATAACCGTAAGAATGCAATTTTTGTTGTGTTCAAAAAAATTTATTTTCATTTTTTAGCCCAGACCTCTCCCAGTAAGGCCTGCACCAAATATTCAGGGTCCCGTGGATTCTATACACGGCGCTGTAGCTGCTAATTCCTCAATCGTATCTGGCTTATCCATGTCGACTGTGAACTTTGCGTAGCCCTAAAAGAAAAAGTCTTGAGGTGTTATATCAGGCGGTGAATCAGGCCCAGAGGAATATCTGCCCGAAAGGTAGAGTATTTGGCACCCAAAAATTTTGCATGTGTTGAATTCTCTACCCAAACTTTATAAAAAGCTCTATCAAATCAAATCGGCAGTATGAAATAGTGGCCATAAATAGAAAGAAAATGAATGTGATAGTTATCTAAATTTTTTTGAAGTAAATCGTCAGATAATACGAAGGTAAAATAAACTATAAAAGTTCTAAATTTTCTTTGGGTTTAGTACTACAGTGGGCTCAAATTTGAGCTTTGAACTCCAACAATATTCTATGGAAACTGTTGGGTATAACATCTTCGAAGCTAGATGCACTAATATAGTATAGCATATCGATAAAAATGAAAAAATGACATTGTTTCCACTTTATAAAAATCATTTTTTTTTTATTCTATCGCTTTTACACTTTGAAGAAAAAGCCTCAACTACATCCCATCTTGTATGGGAGGTTGGCATGTACGTGAGCGGATTTATTTCATACTCTCAAGTTTTCGTTGTTTTAATATAAAAAACAACTGTACCAAATTTCAAGAGTCCAGCGCAATTATTACTATTCTGGCCACCAATTTTTGAATTGAGCATTGTCAAGTTAATAGAAATTGATATCCATTTTGTAGAAAATGCTTCAACCACATTCCACTTTTGTATGGGAGGTAGGTGTGTCCAGGGGCCGTTTTTTTAATTTTCTCATTTTTTTGTTTTTTTTTGACCTAAAAAACATCTGCACTAAATTTCAAGAGTTACTATTAATAGCAACCGTTATTGATTTTTCTCCATTAACTTTAAAACTATAAAAGATATCACATTTTTGTTAATGGAAATTACGAGCAATACAGATTTTGAAGAAAATGCTTCAATCATATTCCACTTTTGTATGGGAGGCGCAACATCGATATGCCATCACCATCACCCATAAACCAAACCAAATCATTGTTTTGTCTCGATGTAATTGCAGCTCTGGAACCTCTTCGGGCTGCTATTCAGCCCAAATACGGTAATTTTAATAATGAAAATTGAGTAAAATATTTGGATGATACCACCAGGGCCGCATTACCGCCAACGACAGCAACGATGTGCCGTACGAGCGGCAGGTCATCAACTTTTTCCGCTGCAAGCCGCAACAAAACCAAAATTTTTAGTGGAAGTTCATAAATACTAATCTAATCATAATATTGATGAGCAACAAAAAAAGTCACTTAAATCATTATAAAAAAAAGTTTTTCCCGAGCATGGGACGGCAATAATTTAGTATATTTAGGGGCGGTAAAAACAGTACCTAATGCGGTCCAGAGTACCGAACAAAAACACCATGACAGTTTGACACGACTCACGCTTAATCTGTCACAAAATCCCAACTGAAACAAGTATCTTTATGCGAATCATCCTTTATATCAAGCCAACGCAGGTTGGGGATCCCCTTCAGCTCGAGGCCTGAGCATACAGCCCCTTTTTGCCATACCTTAATCCAGTGCTGCCCTGTGCTCTGACGGCAAGGCCCTGAATGTAAATTGACGAGATGAAGAAAATTCTATCCATTTGCCTTGCCAAAATCTACCAATGTGTAGTATGACTTTTGAGCCGTATTGTAATTAAAAAATCATTCAAACCTTAAGTGTATCAAAGGCCTTACTCACTAAAATAGCTTTGATTTCTTGTACTTCAATTAAAAGCAGAGCTCTTTCATTTGCAATAAAAAGTTTATTTTTTTTTCATCCAAGACATATGAAACGCACCGTTTCACTTTGAAAATATTTTACTATAGAAGTTAAATTAAAGTTTTAAAAGGGATTTTTTCATTTTAAATAAAAAATAAAATAAAAACTCCTGCGCCATTCCATTCACACAAAGTAAACAGAAAACGAAAATAAAAATTAAAATAAGAGACCGAAAACAACAAAACAAAACAAAAAAACATTTCTAGAATAAATGCAACTTTTTAATTCTGTTTTTTTTTTGCCATTTGGTATTGCTGGCTCTATTAAGAGGATTTATCTAGACTCCATATCTCTGTACATCATTACATGGTGGTGACTGTTACATACACACATATGTACATGCATATCTATATACATACAAGTTTGTATTTATTATGAGCACGTGTGTGTATGTGTGCATATTGTACATGCATATCGCATATCATTCGTTCGCATGGCAACATTTTTTCAGAGTTTTAAACTTTTTTCTTTGTTTTATTTCGTTCTTGTCAACTCATTTGTTTGTTTTACTTAAAAAATGTTCCATAAAAATACACAGATGCGAATGAAATTCAAAAATGGCTCACATTCACTCGCACAGTGAGGAGGGGTGACTGCTTGCATCCGTCCCCACAATGCTCACTTCCATCGACAGAAAAGAAAAAAGATTACCACCAGCACCACCAACGCTGTCAGCTCATGAGTAAAAACAACAACAGCTATGGAGGTAAAAGAAAAAAAAAAAAACTGGTTTGAATAACCCACCCATTGAAATGCTTGTTTTATTGTTTTAAGGGCTACTTGCATCTCGTTTACCTATACTTCCTTACTCTCTTTAGCATACATAAAGACTTAGTTCCTTTTAACGAACTTTAATTCATTGCGCATATAACATCAATGGTAACTGCAATGTAACGATTTTCATTGGCTGTTGATAACGACATGCTGCTGCTCATTTGTTAAAGTGAACTAGATATACTTTACTGATATGCGTATGCAGTTACAGTACGAGTCAAGTGTTGGTTGCCCACAGCTGTTTTCAAACTGTTGGTGTTTTACAATCAAATTGACTTACTTACTTACTTAGATGGCCATAACAACCCGTTGTCAGGTTACGGCCGACCTCATTAGCTCTCGCCAGGCGCCTCTGTTTTGCGCGCGCCTTCTCCAATCGTTAATGCCAAGCGCGGTTAGGGCTTCCTCAGCTTGGTCTATCCACCGGAGGCATGGTCTCCCTCTTCGTCGTTGACCGGGGACCTTCCCTTCGAATACCTTTTTCGCTGGAGCTTCTTTATCCATACGATGGACATGACCCAGCCAGCGTAGTCGCTGTATTGTTATACGCTTAACTATGTCAATGTCGGCGTAGAGCTCATACAGCTCGTGGTTCATTCGAATGCGATAGTCGTCGCCAACTCGAACAGGACCAAAGATTTTGCGGAGAACTTTCCTCTCGAACACCCCAAGAGCGGCTGCGTCTGTTGTCGAAACCACCCATGCCTCAGCGCCATAAAGAAGCACAGGTAGAATGAGCGTCTTGTAGAGTGTTAGCTTTGTCGATCGAGAGAGAGCTCTGCAACGTAATTGCTTACTGAGACCGTAGTAGCACCTATTAGCAATTGTTATTCTCCGCTTAATCTCCAGACTGACATCATTGTTGCTGGTTACGGCAGTGCCAAGGTAGATGAATTCCTTGACAACTTCTAATTTACAGTTGCCCGCTGTAACATGAGAGTCTAGATCCCGTGCTCTCTTGTTGTTGTTAGTAGACATCATGTATTTCGTCTTGCCCTCGTTTACCGTCAAACCCACTTTGGCTGATTCCTTTTCAATAGCAGTGAAAGCAGCAGTAACATCTCTCTTACTCCGACCGATAATATCAATATCATCAGCGTACGCAAGGAGCTGAACACCTTTGAAGAAAATGGTGCCATTATGATGCACACCGGCTTTTCGTACGATCCCCTCCATAATGAAATTAAAGAGATCGCACGAGAGCGGGTCGCCTTGTCTGAAACCTCGCTCGGTATTAAAAGTTCCGGAGAGGTCATTCCCTACCTTGACGGAGCTAAACGTATTGCTCAACGTCATCCTGCAGAGCCTTATCAACTTTGCAGGTATACCGAACTCAGACATTGTTGCGTATAGGCAATCCCGCACTGGGCTATCGAACGCAGCTTTATAATCGACGAAGAGATGGTGAGTGTCGATTTGATATTCAAATTGAGAGTATGGAAAAAAATTACATTTATCAGTCCAATTATTTGCGAAAAGAAGTGACCGATTTTTTGCACAATCGGTTTTATTTCGGACAAGAATCATTTGCACCTAGTGCCTAAGTTAACGTTAAATCTCTAAAAATGTTATTATGGAAAACACTGTGAGACACTAATGTGACCACCTGCATTTAAACTGAGAAAAATTGACTCTAGCTTATGCTAAATCCAGGGCCACGACGGCAACCACATTTTGGCCGCGCCATGCTTCAGAAAATCATCAGGCAAACAGGCCGTCTACAAGCACATATGTATGTACTTCGATTTACCGTCAAAAGAAGTTAACTATAAAGCATTGCAGAGGAATAAAGGAAGTGGCGGATTAATACTACTGGCTAAATAGTAGGAATGGCCCCCTACTAAAAATTAAATTTTTTGGTGACAAAAATAGGTCGTCCAGAAAATAAATAATTTTTTCTGCTGCAACAACCAAAAAAAGGAAAAGGACCCCACTTGGTTCTTGTTATCTGTATCTATTAACAGTACGTACAAAAAAAAGGTCTTCCCGTTACCACAAGGTCTATGTCCTATTTTAAGCCCTTCGCGGATAGCTTAATTTTCTGTTTGTTTGGGGTCCCTTGATTTCAGGGCCCCTCTTGACCCACTTTAATTTAAGGAAAGATAAATATGTATTAGGCTGTGAATGTTGAGTGGCGTACCGTGCACATTGTACGCCCATGGCGCGGAAGTAATTTGTCACCCCCTCTCAATTATAAATGTATTTTTGAGTTTTAACATGCATTTTATTTTTTTTAAAAAAGGACCTAATTTTTCAGGTCTCGAAAACACTAGCAAAATTATATATATTTCACATCATATTTCTAAAACCTCCAAAATCCTCCACCTACACATTTATATTTATTAAAAAAAGTTCCACAAGATTTTTTAGAATTTTGTAGTTATGTTCAAAAGAAAACTTTAATTTCATATTATGAGGACCATTTTGTCGCCACCCAAGCAGTTGCACCCGAGGCGCCCGTACCCTCTAGGTAGGCTAATGTGTGTGTTTGATGATTCGACAAACGACGCCTATGTAAACATATACAACTAAATTGGTCAGAAATATAAAGTTTATAGACTGTATTGCCTTAGGCACATGCAACAAATGAATGATAATGCCATACAACTGATCAGCACATCAGAAATACATATCCCGTGATTGAGAAAAATGGACGTCTACAATAGTTTATGCATTCGCATTGGGAGTCACTTAAGATGGCAAGTATAAAGTTCGAAGAGCACACTGTGCAAAGCATCACGTTGAATTGGCTTAAGTAAATATTGCGCCATGTTATAACAGTACACATCAAACTGTATACTACGAATTTCCCTGTGCTGGAGATGGAAGTAAATTTCAGCATGCACAAAGTTTTCAAAAAAAAAAACATCCAAAAGACTTTGAAAACTTTTGAAAAAAAAGAAAACAATCAAAAAACAAATAAATACCTGTAGTGAGTGAAAAAAATTAGAGAAAAACGTGCAGATTTGCATTTAATTGGATTTCAGTTCGCTGTTACTTTCACTGACACTGACGACGACGGAAGACTGCGGCTGCTGCTGCTGTCGCCAACTTGCGAAAACAAGCAACCGGACCAAATGGCAGAAAACTTTTTGTGTCATTAAATGCATTTGAATGGATAGATGGATGGATGATACTCACGAGCCTACGAAAAGTTAAAGGAAGTATGTCAGACATATTGTGGTTGTTGCTTTATTTGTTCTTTCTTTCCTATGGCTAATAGAATAAATGTTGTTGTCATTTGGAGCTCTAGAGTGTAAACAAGTCAAAAATGTTGTTGGCAACACAACGTGAAAGGAAAAGCAGCAGCATCACCAACTGAGTTACCATCGCTGCTGTCATGTCATCCTTCATCCCTTATTGGACCCCAACCAGAGGCAAAATAAAAAGTGAAACCTTCAGTTGACGCTAAACAAATTAAACCAGTTAAAAAGAGACAACCCGATTATGTAAGAGGCGAATGAATGGCAATAAGCGTAAGCTGTCCTTGTCGATAAGCGCTTACTGTGCTGTCGTTGTCGTGTGCCAGCGGATGCGTATGAATGTGTGTGTGTGGTAGTTTCATTATTTTCCACATTATTAGTACGACAAACGATTCGTGGTCTTGCCTCCAACCACCAAACACTGCCAACAACAATAACAACAGCAACGGAGGCAGCAACAACAACACTACCAACAGTACTCAACCCAAACATCAGCTATGAAATTTCATCCATAGTGTAGTGATGGAAGGATTCGAGCACTTATAGGAATCGATTCGAATGAAAATAATCGATACTTTTAAGAATCAAGTACTTCGGTTTCAATAATCGAAAGAAAAGTTGCAGGCAGGCTGGGCAGTGGTCGGCACAGGTCGTAACAGGAGAGAAATATTAATGGGTAAGTGAATCCATCTCCGAATACAAGTCACCTGGTTAAAATGGAGTCCATCCTATCTTTTTACAGAAAGGATATAAGGCTATAAAATTTGCCTTTGGGAGGACGTTAAGAGCTTGTTTAGCCTATAAGTATGTACATATGTATTAGAGGTCTGCGCAAGTGCACTTGATGTGACGTCAGACTTTCTGACATGTATAGATCAAGTTTGACATTCTGCAACTCATCAGTAGCAGTTGCACGAAACCGAACGTTGTGTACGTTGTGTTCAACTCAACAGAACATGTAAAAAATGTAGTTTTTCTTAAGAAAAAAAATAAAAGAAGCGATCGTACAAGCAAACAACAACAAAGCGTACATTGACGCCAGCGTCTTTTATTTCTACATCCTTGGAATTGACATTTGGCTTATTGCGTTTACAAATATTGGTTATTTGTTAAAAAAAAAAAATTAAGCGTGCAATAATTTAGAAGAAACGATACATAATTTTAAAACAAAAGAAATAAGATTTTTAGACTTATAAAAAAAATACAGGTTATTGACACATTTATTGAAAAAAATAACAGTTGTTTGAAAAAATATTTGTAAATATTTCAGAAAAATTATCACATCTCCAAAACTATAGGTCCAATTTACAAGATCTTTTCACCAATATTGTAGTTTGTTAAATTATCTTTCATACGACACCCATAATTTGGATATACATAAGTCTAGGGCAGTGGTCGGCACCCTATATGCTCGCGAGCAAACGAAGAGGTTAAGCGAGAGTAAGCAAACTACAAACTGAGCTTGTTATTTCGTTAATGCAAAAATGTTTGAAAACAAATAGCAAAATAGATATTTTTGTCGAGCATTTGTTTGGCAATGCGCAATGCTTAATATGTAAGCGAGTTTTAGGGATAGTTAATAGATTTTATATACAAAAGCATTTTATAGCTAAAATTCAACTCCTGCAATAAGAAATCACATGAAGCGTAAACAGCAAAACGAGCAAACATTTTTGTCAGTGCTTGTAGCTTTGTCACTTCTCTCTCTTGTGAGCGTAAGAAAATATTTGATATTTGCGCTTTTCCGACCTCTGGTCTAAGGCTTTCCTTCTGAACAGACTAAATGCGTATTATGAGTAAAAGGAAGCATGAAAACGTATGACATGCTCTCACACTTGCGCTTGAACTTGTGTTGAACATTTCATTTGCGGTTGCAGCGATCACCTCTTTTGTTGTTTTTCGTTGTGTTTTGATTTCTGATTTCCGTACATAAAAAGTTAGGTAGACTTGCAATGTGGCAAGTGACTTGATGGCCGTTTCAAATGCGCTTACGCAGTCCTCTAGTATGTATGTATATGCATTAATCTTGACAAAGAGTGAAAGTGGTTTTTGTGCCCGAATCGAGAAAGAATGACTACTGCAAAAATAGCTATAACTCTATCAGTTCTCGTGGAAGTTTTACTCTTGCGAGTAATATTTGGAGAAAACCTCGATGGGTCATTTTGATGAAATTTTATGCCAAAATATCGGTTAAAGTTCCAGTAAATATTTAACACAACAGAAGTAAAAAGAGCTTTATATGGGTTTGTAGCGATAGTCAGGCTCTTATGAATTCGTTATACGAAATAATGGCCTGAGCTTTGGAACACACAAGGATATATCCTCTATATAGAGAGCGAAGAAACGGCCTGGTGGATCATATGAACCATTATGCTGCCATTAAGTTACTGTCTATAACATGAGGTTATACAGAATGAAACACATACACTTTTTGTTGTCTCAAAGCACTGTGCAGGTTTTTTTCCTTTTACTTAGGAGTACATTAATAAATGTTCAAGTATCAAGTACAATTTCAATTTATGTTGATTCTTCTCCCCATCACTAACTACAGCACCACCACAGTATATGCGTCCCACAACAGCAACCCATTGGCTTTCGTAGTCTGATGCGACCAACGAACAAACGCATCACCAGCTTACGACATGCGACATGGTGATGGCAAAGCTGACGTGGACGACAACACAGCGGCAGAATCAGCAGCAGCAGCACATGATCCTTAATTTCGTTATAATTTTGTATGCTGCTCGAAATAGCAAATCATTTTAACTTTGATCGGCCGCGAATACGTACGAGTACCGAAAAATACCGTAAACCGAACACCAAACACCGACCACCGAATACCGTAAAACGTATTCGCATCGCATCCGCCACAGAGCGGCCAATTTAATTTCAGCTCAGCGCTGTTTGTGCTGTTGTTGTTCTTCATCATCAGTTCATCAATCAAACACCGCGCGCGCTCAAAGTAGTTACAACGCGTATCCTTGTTGTGGCAACCTCATGTCTTCAGCCCAACTACCTTTTGTCGTTGTAGACAGACAGTGCTTACTTTTGCATACGCGCAAGTAAAGCAGCAAGAGCCGTCAGCAAGCGGGCGGAGCAGTACGGTTGCAAAACGCCGCAGCAGATTGCGATAGAGTTAAATATTACGAAATTTCATTAACATCCATTAGCCGTGTGCAGTAAGAAGAGCGGAAATCGAATTTTCCATTATTTGTAAACATTAGAAATTGGTGTCTATTTCAAGGCGCCGCACCGCGTCCGAACACATAGAAACTTCTGCTGCTGTCCGCCGCCACTATTAGTTAGATACCGTTTTGTGTCTCGTATGTGTTAAAAAAGTTGTAACTTTATTTTGTGTCGTCATCGTTGTCGAGTCGACTGCGGATCAATCAGTGCTCCAGTTTTAATTTAACGTACGTGCGTGCGTTTACTTGGACACGGACTTTAAGGCGCCGTCAATATACGCGCTGTGTTTTTTTTTCTTTCAGTGTTTAAGTGCATTAAAGTTAATTGATTGTGATTGTGTACCACGTTGGGCTATAGCTCTGCTTCTATTTCAAAGTGCGCTCCTAGCTGCCGGCAGTTTGAAACGTAAGTGCGTTCGTTGCCCTGCGAATTTAATTCAATATCCCAATAATATACTCTGTCCTAAGAAATATTTCAAGGACATTTCGGTTGGTAATTTAGTATTCTCAACTCTCTTTTCCCTCTGCTCCAATCGTTGCCGTCGCGTTTACGCTTAAGTTCTTTCGATTGATATCGCAGGCGACGCAATTGAACTCTTCAAAACGTATATCGATTCGCGATTTTACGCCGGCCACAAATTGGATTTCAAACAACATAGTTGTGCCGGCGGCCCTGTAACCGGTGGTGGAGTCGTCGGCAATTCTAACAACAGCCATCAACATCTTTCACACCATCATCAGCTGCAGCAGCATCAGCATCATCACCATCATCATCAATCGGCTGCAGTTGCCGCCGCCGCCGTTGCTGCACATCACTCACAGCAATCGCTACAACAACAGCAGCAGCAACAGCAGCAAGCGTCCGCAGCGCCACCTACGTCCCAGCATCAATTGCATACACCTGCGTCGTCCGTTGGTCATACGACAAGCAACGGCAGCACAACAACTGGTAGCGCTGGCAGCGCGCCCGGTTCCGGTTCAGCTTCCTCACTGGCCACGGTTGTCGTTGGTAACGGCCCTACCTCGACGGGAAACAGTAGCACGCATACGGTTAACGCTTCTGCCGTCGCTGCCGCCGCAACAGCCGGCTCTTCGCTGGCACCGGTTCCTCCACCAAGTCTGGGCTTGAGTCCGCAATCAAGCGCCGACTCACAACAATTTAATATCTTTCCGGCCATCTTCAGTCGGCAGTTAAATTTCTCCGCCGGCGCTTGTGCTCAGGGCAAGCTTACAATGGACGAGTTGCGTCCAAATTTGGTCGGCGGTCTTTTGGGTCTGCAGCAGGGCCTGCTCGAAGATCATGCGTTGTCACATGGGAACTTACAGCATGGCAGCATAAATCAGGATACAAAATTCATGTCATTCCAGGATAATCGCCTTATGGGCCTCGCATCCAGCCATGAGAATCGTCTACTTGGCTTGGCGTCAAGTGTGCAAGATTCACGTTCATCGATTGCTTCAATGGATAAATCCGTACTCAATCATCAACGGAAGTGCAGTAGCACACCAGAGGATTTCAGTTCATTGTATTCTGGATTGCCAACACCTGGTATGGATTCATCATCACATCATCATACGCCCGCACATACACCGCCGACGCGTCTGTCCGATCATACGATATCCGGTAATTAATTTCACAGTAGTTAGTCAAATTTATGAAAGGGCTGTCCACACATTTAGGTTCCTATACCCTTTATTTGAATGCACAGTTAAATGACCAACTGCAACTGCTCTTCACTAATCTATTGACTGAACAATGGCTAATGGGGATTAACCGGCATTGGTATGACCTTTGCTGGCTTTGTTATGCCATGTCACAGGCAGGCACACGCGTCAAAGATTATCGGTTATTTTGGCACTTACATATGAAAAAAAAAAGCAGATTAAAATGCCATCAGAAAAAATGCTAGAAGAATGACAATAGGACTTTATTCTGCGTTTTACCCATTGCTGTTGTGAGTTAAACGTATTATTTTAGAAAACTTTCTTGCAGCAACTAATTGGTGGCAAAAATTCTACAACTGTTTTTGGAAAATGTCATGCCTTCATTTCATGTCATAAGTCATATCATACCAGGCAGTGTCGGTTTCATAATATTTTGAATTGTAGGCCCAAAAATATCTGTCGCCCCCTTTGGGAAGATATTTTACATGGATACGGTGAACAATTTTTTTCATAAAAATTTCGTGTGATTTTTAATAATTTTTCAAAGCTTTTTATGAAAATAATTTCAATGAAATTTGTAATTTTATAAGTCATATCATCCCAGGCAGTGTCGGTTTTACACTATTTTGAATAAGGCCCAAAAATATTTGTCGAAGATATTTTTCAAGTGGTTTTTAATAATTTTTAAAAATTTTTTATGAAAATAATTTGAATAATATTTGTAATTTAAAAAAAAAAACAGCTTCAAAGAAAAAAATTTATTTTTTATTAAAAAATCGGTTTTTTTTTGCCACAAGTAAAATGGTGGCATCCGAACTAATATACACTTGCAACATGATAGCAGTGGCGTACCGTGAACATTTGGCGCCAAGGGCAAATGGTAATTTGCCGCCCTCTATCTACCAAAAAAATGTTGCTAAAAAATTTCTTTCACATCCCAAAAACCCTAGCATATTGAGACGTACATACTCGTATGTACATTAGGGTGGTTCTTAAGTGTAATTTTTTCCGAAAATCAAATGGGTTGCCACCTTAATTGGTTCGAAATAGGGTAAAAAAATTTAAGAAAATTAATTTAAAATTTTTATCTTTGACCACTACGGACCCTATTTCAAAATAAAGCCGCCATTTTTTTAAACTACCTTTTCTTAAGTAGCTTTTGATTTTAAGAAAGAATGTATTAAAAAAAGTATCGTTCGAATCTAGTTTTCGAGACATAGTCATGTGAAGTTCCGTAAATGGCTTTTCTAAAAATCATTATAAGTTGGAAACTCTTGTACAGATTTTAAAATATGGAATTAAAGCCAATTAATTGGGCTATCATAATATGTTAAAAAAATTAAAGATTAACAATACAATTTTTAGAGAAAATAACAGTTATTTAAAAAAAAATATGGTGACAATTTTTCAATAACCTCCATACCTCAAAACACGTGGAAATTATATCAAATGTTTATGCATCAATCTTATAGACAGTGAAATAACCTTCCATATGACATCAATATACATAAGATCTGTTCAGGAGTTTCCAACTTAAAATCAAATTAAAAATTTATTAAAAATTTTCTTCATTTTCCACATAAAATTTTAATTTTTTACTCTATTAAAAAAAAAAAGTTCATCATATTGTCTAAAATTTGGTACCTAGTTATGCTGAAAAGAAAATTTGAATTTCAAATTATGAGGACCGTTTTGCCGCCCCCAAGTCTTTGGTCCCGGTGGGGCGAACCCATGCATCCATCATGCTTATGCATGAAAGGACTGCACTATTATTTTCTTAGCTGATGTTCTCGTAGTAAAAAGAATCTAAATTCTTTCAGAGAGATGAAGGAATTAACAACCCCATGAACATAAGCATTGTAGCGTAATCTGTAATCTGACAAGCGGTTTGTCAGAATTCAAATATTTTGTAACACATGTAACATTGCATGTGTGCATGATACCTAATTGGTGCCAAATGGGCACTTAAAGAATTTTTTGGCACTTTGGCACTCATTGGCACTTAAAAAATATTATTTTGGCACTCATTTTTTGCTTTGAAATTTAGAACGGTTCAGCATTATTTTTTATTTTGTTCTCAGTAAGCTTAATGGTAATTCGGATTCGGAATTAATATTTCCGAAAACTTAAATTTAAGGAATAAAGCATATTATCTTATCATACATACTGAGATTGACAAACATTAGCGTACCTAGGAGTGGGGGACAAAGAGGGCGGTTGCCCCGGACGCAAGGGCTTGTCCTTGGTTTTTAGGATATTTGAGTAATTTTGGAGATCTTTTAGGTTTTTTTTTAGTAAATGAAAACATAGTAATTTGCAATGTGCAGGGGCCCCATAAGTTTTTGTAATGGGAATATATCTATTTTTGCTAGTGTTCTTGGAATGTGAAACCCGAAGATTTTTTTGTTTTTTTTGTAGATACAAATTTTCTACGGTGAAAATTTTTTAGCTAGGGGCAGCAAATTCCATCTTCGCCCTGGGCCCTAAATGACCATGGTACGCCACTGTTGACAAAGTAAAAACAATTTTTTCCATTAACTAAATCTTACTAAAATTCCAACAAATCCTCGTATTTCTTGGAAAAGACCAAAAAAATTTGTTTTTTGAAATATTTTTTGGTTCAACAATTGCAAAGTTTTCGTTTTTTATTATTTTATGTTAAAGACCAAAAAAAAATTTTTTTAAATATTTTTGGATTCAAGAAACGCTAAAGGGTGCAAGTCTTGTCCGAAATTAACAGCTTTTTCTTTGAATCAAAGCTTACCAAAATTCCAACAAATCCTTGGAGTCCGAATTATTTATTTCAGAGAAAATTTCCGGTCTCTAGCAATTTTTGAATCAAAAAATTATTTGAAAAAATTTTTTTTGCCTTATCTAAAAAAAGCTCAAAGGATTTGTTGGGACTTCAATAAGCTTTGATTCAAAAGAAAACTTTTAATTTCGCTGAAGATTTGGATCCTCCAGATACTATTTTTGAACCAAAAAATATATTAAAAAAAAGTTTTTTTGAGATTTAACGTACAATAATTAAAAACGAAAACTTTTTTTTTTAAATTCGGGCTCCGACGATTTGTTAGCATTTTGGTTGGCTTTCTTTACAAAAAAAAACTGTTCATTTCCTACACTTTGCAGATTTGCACCCTCTAGCATTTTTTGAATCCAAAAATATTTAAAAAAATTTTTTTTTTTGGCAGTTTTAAATAGTAAAAAAATAAAGTTTTTTTCAAATTTCGGGCATTGACTTTTTTTTGGCATTTTAGTAAGTTTTCATTTAAAAAGGATATTGTTATTTCTTACAAAATTTCCAGTCTCCGGGTATTTTGATTTCCAAATTCGAGCTCCGAATTGGAATTTTAGTAAGCTTTAATTAAAGAAAAAAATTGTTAATTTTTGAACCAAAAAAAAAAAAATAGCAACACTTTTTTTTTGGAATTGAACTTAAAATGAAAAAAAATAGTATTTTTTTTTTAAAAATTCGGGCTCCGACAATTTAATGGTATTTAAGGCTTACAATTTTAAAAAGATTTGGGACCACTGTACAAATGGGACCATTTGGGAGCACGGCAAAATGGTCCTTGTTTATGGAATAAGAATTGTGTTTTTAGCATTTTGGAAATATTGTGGACCTTTTTTTTAGTAAATAAAAATAATTGGAGATTGTAAATTGGAATGTGTAGGTGGAGATTTTATAATTAAATATAAAATATATCTCATTTTGCTAGGCTTTCCGATATGTCAAAAGAGAAATTTTTTTAATTTTATTTCGGTAGAGGGCGGGAAATAACCTCTTCTCCCCGAGCGCCCGATGTGCAAGATGCGCCACTGTTTCTACGGTAGACCTTTGAGAACACTTTTTTTTTTTTGTGGTAGGAGGTCCTTGCAATAACTTTGTAGCTCCTTCCACCAAATAAAGGTTCATAGTTGTTGGGTTGCAAACAAAAAAAAAATTACAATTATGATTTTTGTTTAAATGTTGAAAAACGTTTCTATGTAGCCAAAAAACTTTTAGTTTTTCAACAAAGTTATTCAGAATTAAGTTTTGGCTATTTTGGCGTATTAAAGGGAATGAGTTGGACTTTAATTTGTCGCTTGTAAATTTTCAAAAATATAATTTTTTCATAGTTATTTAGTTAATTGTTTATAAACAATTACTTAATTTTGTTTGGTGTTTTAAGCCTTTTAAAAATCTGAAAAGATGTCACTATATGTACATCAAAACCATAAGGAATCCAAATCAGTTGTTAAAATTTTGGAGTAAGAAGCAAATTAAGCATGATGAAATGACCATGAAAAATGCAACACTACCTTTCGGACTATATGCATCTATAGGTTATAATTCCTTCAAGCTCTTTGCACATATCGACAGTTTCTGATAATTCAAAAATCCCATTGCAATATCTTTACAACTATATTTAATTATATTTGCATACACACGCCATGCCTGGCCTATGACGGCCAATATAAAGGTAGTTTTTGATTTCTAGCACAAAATTGGAATCAATTTGGGACACTTGAACAAAAATTGTTCACAATTTCAAATCGGTTCAAGGTAATTTCTTACAGTCTTTGGAAGTATTGTTGGTCTGCTGATTGGTACATAGAGATCAAAAATATTCGAAGAAACCTAAGCTCCTCCAAGCTTAGCTTCCCCCCAGTAGTAGAGTGGTTAGAGGGTGCGGTCGCCTAGGGCGCAAAGACTTCGGGACTTGCACTAATTAACTAACAACGCCTTGTCATAGCGAAGAGAAAAAAATCTACTACTCTCTCGCATTAAAATTTAATATAATAAATACCAGGTACTATTTTGATGCCCCTTAAGCCTTTGCGCACCGGGCTGATGGCTCCTTCCATTGTAGTTGCTCCACTGGGTCTGTTAAAACATTACGGGATGCCGCAAATAATATGGGATCGGGGACAAAAGTCCCGTTTGTGCCCTTACCTATATGTCGAAGTTTGTTAAAAAAATACACTTTTTGGGGACATAATACATTCGGAGCTTTACCAACAGCAACTGTGATTTGGGTTTTGTCGGAAGTACTTTTTGGGTAAATATTTTGATCTAATTTGGTTTATGAACGTTAATTTTGATACATTTTTATTCATAAGTATTGCTTTTGAAACATCAGGCAATAAGAGAAGAGCCAAGCCATTTATGTATATAAAGCTCAATGTGACAGGTATGTAGGGATGTACGAATGTAGGAATGTATGTATGTGTGTTGCTAATGGACTCCAAACCGATCGCCAAAAGATTTGATACATATATTTTTTATGGTTCGTAGCATAGCTTGGTTTGGATAGAATGGGTATGCCACGCCCCTCATATGTAAGAAAAATAAAATTCATCATATCTTATCAACTACTTGACGCAGATGAAAAAAACTCGGTACATATATTAAAGGTAGAGGCAAAAAAGTAAGATTCAGTGAAAATATGGACGGTGTCACGCCTCCAATAAGAGAAAAAATCATTTATTTTATATCTCATCAACTATTTGACGCAGATGTATAAGATTTGGTGCATATGTTTTGTATAGTTTGTGAAAGCTTCTTAGCTTAGTTTAGTTGGAAAAAGTGGGCAATGCCATGCCCTCCAGAGATCTGCAATGAGTAGCTAAAAATAGCGCATACTCAAATCATGAGTCATTATTTATGAGTCTAGCACTGATTCATACTTACGCAGTGCCCATACTCATACTTTTATCAACTCAAAATCTTGAAGCACTTTTACTACTCCGACTCTCTATGATTGCGTTGCTAACGGCTGGTGCGTGTTTGAGTTTAACTCAGATTTAAGCAAATAAGTATGACAAGAAAAAATGTAAATATGTATAAGTATGTTCTGCGTATGACTCGTAAGTATAACGGTATCGCACTCCGTGAGAGAGCGAGAGTGTTGCGACAGACAGATCAGTGTTGCATTTCTGATCAACTTGTGCTAATTTATTAATTTAACTATGTAGTGTAAATTTTAAAAATTTTTGATTTTTAAGTTTTTTTAAATGTTTCGTTATCAAATAAAAAAAAATTTAATTTGTTGTTACTTTATTCGCATATCCAGCGCACAGTTGGTTACACAGTGTTACTTTTCTACTCAATATTGTTTTTCAAAATTGTTCACCAGCTAGCTTGCTCATGTACTTCTCTGTGCAGCGGCAATGATATTCTTCTCTCTTGCATTCCATATTAAACAATGCATAATAGGGGATGATTTTTGTAAACGCGTCATTCAAATCAATCGCAGTAGTCAAGTATTTTTGTGAATGATTTGTGACTCTATGCAGCATTGTGAGAACCGAGCAGAGTCAAAAGCATGTTCGTATTTACGATGATTTATGCTTAAAGGCAAGAATCTTATTAATACTTGATAAAAAGCCAGCGACTATGAGTCGCGTATGAGTAGTTGCTCATCAACGATTTATACGCACTCGTACGTTTTCTTTAGCAAGTGACTTTGAGTAGCAAAAAAGCGACTCGTTGCAGATCTCTGATGCCCTCCCATATAAGAGAAGAATTAAATTCATCATATCTCATAAACTATTTGACGCAGATAAATGAAACTTGGAATATACATATGTAAATACAGGAAAAGTAAGATTCAATCAAAAATTTGACAGTGCCACGCCTCCAAAATGAGAAAAAAACCAACAAAAACCACATCTCTGCAACTCTTTGAAGCAAATGAATAAGACTCGGTACATATATAGAAGACAAGGACTATAACCAAATTAAACTCATTCAAAAGTACCTACTGATTCCACGCATTCCAATGATTCTCACCAAATCAATTTAGTTTTATTTGCTGAGTCTTAGCAACGCGCGCCAGGCTTTGCTAGTCTCTCATAATTTTAAACTTTCTTATTAATATTTTTTTCCCACAAAAATATTTATTTTAGCGCAAAATGGAGTTTTAGGATTTCGCTTTCGATTTTTAATAAAATTCTCACTTTTTTTTTCAAAAGAACTATTTTTGGTTGAAGCATTCGGTTTTCAGTGGGTATTTTAAAATGATACAAGGTAGATCAAATCTTATCGTACGGAGGCCTTTTGGGCAGGATCGATGTGTCTTCATCTCCTCCACAACTTAAAACTTCAATATAATTTTTTGATTGAGGCTTATTTTTCAAAATTTCAAGCAAAAGCTCTGTTTCGGCCTATTTGAGCTTTCACAATTTTTGACCGTTAAGTAATGAAACGTCCCTGAGCCACGCAAAGTTTAAAAACAGAACATTAAATCATTATTTCGGTTGTAAATTCTAGGAAGCTTATCGATCTTTATTTCATACTAGAGTTCGCCCGGTGGTTGAAATTCCACCATTAAACCCTCCACGGTGGGCTTTAACCAACTTTAAATGACAAGTTGAGTTACAACAAAAACTTGAATGTGGAATTATTTGGGATGTTAATCAAAGTAGAAATGCATCAAAAGGAAAACAATCCTTAGAGCTTTTTATACCCTACACCGTGGGTGTATTCACTTTGTCTCTCCGTTTGTAACACATAGAAGGGGGCGTGGCACTTATGGAAAAGTATATATATTCTTGATCAGCTTCACCACCTGAGTCGATTTAGCGATGTCCGTCAGTCTGTCTGTCTGTCTGTCTGTTGAAATCAGGTTTACGGGAAAACCAAGAAAGCTAACTGAATGAAACTTTCACATACAGGTCACATCTTTTTGCAAGTAACTTGCTATTGAAAATGGGCGAAATCGGTTGACGGACACGCCTACCGCCCATGCTCTATGTAAATATACCCAGGCCAATTTTGAAAAAAGTTGCAGCGATTTTGATGAAACATGGTGATTTGGTGCACAAATGAACCAAATTAGGATTGGCCTGGGTTTCAAGTTTCCAAAGGGTCGTACAGGGGCGTGGCACAGCCCTAAATTTTATTATTTATACCACCATATCTTGTAAGCCGTTCAAGACATTGCAATGAAATTCGGTAAACGGATACATATCAAACATATCTTGAGTTGAGATAAAAGTGGACGGAATTGAAGAAGTGGGCGAGGCACTTTTCAACTGTTAAAAATTTTGATTCCATATATCTCAAAATCGGCACAAACGATTTTCATAAAAATCTTGGAGATGATGCCGCTGAAAGCAGTCATCAATACAAGCTCAGCCACTTTATTGAAAAAACTCGTTGAAGGGCGTGGCGCCGCCCACAATATTTATAAACGTTACATTAAGAGAACGAACAACGTAATCGTTATGAAATTTAATGAGGTAGATAAACTTGCTGTAAGGTCTTTTATTACAAAAATTTGGTCCAATAGAACCTGTGGGCGTGGCACCTCCCATATAAGCATAAAACGTTTATTGTTATAGATAGTGTGATATGGGAGTAATCTTCATAAGATTTGGTGTTTAGATGTCAGTTACTATAGGCTTTAAAAATAAATTAATTTTGACAGCGTTGCATCAGTGGGCGTGGCACCTCCCATATTAACATAAATTTGTAAGCGCTGTTTTAAGTGAACTATTGCAGCAATTGCTATGAAATTTAATGAAAGTGGTTCAGTTGCTATAGAGTATATCTGAATCAAAAGTGGCTGAAATAGCACCAGTGGGCGTGGCACCTCCCATACAAATAAAATACGGTAAGTGGCATATTTATCGAAATAAGTGAGCAATCATACTAAAATTTGGTGTTAGGAGTTTGCTTATGAAAAGCTATTTTTGGATCAAAACCGGGCTGGATTGTACCAGTGGGTATGTCACCGCCCTAAATTTTAAATTTAACTGCAGCATATATCGCAAAATATACAAGCTATTAAGCTGAAATTTAGTATGAGGATGTCGATCACAAATATAATTTATTGAACCAAAAGTGGGTGGAATTGGAGAAGTGGGCGTAGCATATTTCAAATTTTTAATTTTTATTCGATTTTTTCAACATTTTCCATATTCTTTCGACTTTTTCAACCCTTTAACTTTTTCCAATATATTCTATATGTATTTGTTCGATTTTTTCAACATCTTTCGACTTTCTTCATAAGTTTCTTTATTTTTTCGACTTTTTCATCAATTTTGAATAGTTTCAAATTTTTTCAACCTCTTTCATTTTTTTTTAGAGTTTTTCAACCTCTCTCAACTTTTTTCAACATTTTGCATATATTTACTACTATTTCAAGATTTTTCAACCTCTGTCAACCTTTCTAACATTTCACATTTTTTTCGACTTATTCAACCTCTTCAACGTATTCTTAACATTTGATGGAAAGGTACTTTCAGTGCAGTGTAGGGTGTGTGAGTTTCGGCCTTGCCGAAAATAACACCTTAACTTGTTTTTTTTTTAATCCATACTGTTTTTTAGTAATATTATCTGGTATAATATGTGAATAACGTACGTATGAAATTCAAGAAACATCCGATTGAGCTCAAATTTTGACACGTTAAGGAACCTAAAAAGACAGTCTCGCGGTTCAAATTTCAGCTCCATAGATATTCGGGGTCTTGAGTACTGTTAGGTCAAATTTCGAAAAAAACGCAATTTTTGCGAAAATAGCCACATTCAATGTTTGATATCTCTGGGCCTGGTCAACCATTTTCACTATATGGTATCTCATTTAAAAGCGAATAAATAGATAAACATAATAAGATCAGTCTTTAGTATTATGAATAAAACTACGATTAAGTACACCGTTTTCAAAGTAGTCATATTTTACTAAGACGCATTTAACTTAATCGGGTCGCAAAAATTATTTTTTATGTACACGGTTAGAAATCTTGGAATAAATTTTAATACAAGCGAAGTATTACAAAGATTTTTAATACAATTTTTATTAAATTTAATACTTTTGAATACATTACAAAATTTTGTAATACATTTTGTATTAAATTCTAATACAGTTCAAACATTAAAACGATAGTTTATAACATTTGATGCTATCGCAAGTATTACATTTAGCCAATGTAAATATGCTACTACGTTGGCTGATGTCGTTAAAATGTTCATGCAACCCTTGTATTGAAAGGGAACCAGGTTCGAATCCCAGTGGATACGACATATTTTTTTTTTTAATTTTAATAAAAACGAGTATTAAATTTTAATACAAATTTGTATTAAAAATGAATTTTAATATCTAGACAGTATTGAATTTTAATACAATTCTGGTGTAGTCATATATGTAAGCCCAAAAGTCCAAAATTTCTAACCGTGTATAAAAGATGACATAACAAAAATAAATTGATATCCACAACTTTAAATTTAGATTTGAGGGCTTTTAGAACAAATATTTTTAAACTGGATTAAACACGACTATTTTCAGGTCTAAATATGGTTCTATCTCGAGACCTCGACCACCTAGAAAGCTGAAATTTAGACTGTAGTGCTATCTATTAAAGTATTTTGACGTGTCAAAATTTGAAGAAAAGCGAATAACTTCTAAATTTCATACGTATGTTATGCTTATGTAATATCATTAAAAAACAGTAAATATGGAATTAAAAAAAAAAGCTCTAAGAATTTCTTATATTTTTCATATATCGACTATAAATTACATCCCAAATAATCCCCAATTAAAGTTTTTGTTGTAACTCACACTTTTATTAAAAGTTGGTTAAGGCCCGCCGTGCTTCTTTAAGAAATCAGAGTTTTTAATAAATTTCTTAGGATTCAATCTATCTTCAAACAAAATTTCATCAAAATCGGTCCATTAGCTTAGCCGTGGAAACGTTTTTCCTCTTTAGGGGCGTGACACCGCCTACTATTGAAAAAAAGTATACATGTCCCCCCTTCTCTTCACAACCTTTCCAACAAAAAAAAAATTGAGCGATTATGTTGTGCTATGGTTAAGAAAAAGTGGTGTAATCGTTAAGACATTGCCTATTTATATATAGACTAGAGTTCGCCCAGCTGTTGAAATTCAACCATTAAAAATGCTTTTGGTATTAAAAAACTGATATAAGAAAGAGCTTTTTTTGTCATCGCTTTAAAAATAAAAATCATTCTCAAATGTTGCCCTATCCCTACATCTATATCTTCTTAGAGTTCAATATACATACCTAATTTCATCAAAATCATTCAATTAGTTTAGCCAAGGAAACATATTTTCCTGTTAAGAGCGTGGCACCACCCACATAAAAAAAATCTTTAAGCTATCTCCATACTGAATTTCATCAAAATCGGTCCATTAGCTAAGTTGCTAAAACATATTTTCCTATTGAAAGGGCGGCACCCTCCATTTTAAAACAAATGCGTTTCCTCAGGGTTCAATCTATTTCTGAATCTCATCAAAATCGGTCCATTAGCTTAGTAGTAAAACAATTTTACCTGTTAGGGACGTGGTACAGTTCACTCAAAACAAATAACTTTACTCAAGATTCAATCTATCTTCATACCAAATTTCATCAAAATCGGTGTAGTGGCACTGCCGTTATACCGCTCTTTCCCATTAGTGGCGATGCCATGCCTCCTTAATAAATTTGAAGATTTTAATACCTTTTTTAAGGTTCCAATCTATCTCCAAATCAAATTTCACCAACATCAGTCCACTTGTTTAACCGTGGAAACGTATTTTCCTGATGAAGGCGTGGCTCCGCCTACTATTAAAAAAAATTCACATTCTGCACTGGTCCTCTTCATAACTATTACAACAAAAAAAAAAAACTAAGCGATTATGTTGTGTTATGGCAGTTAAAAAAGGATGGATGTATAGATAATCCTCACTCTCTCACAAACAAAGAGTAAGAAGCTGTTGCATGTCTCAACTCTAAGATTCGATTACGGGCTGTCCATTAATTACGTGAGGTGTATTTTTGAAAATTCGGACCCCCCCCTCTCCTCCCCTTGATGAGATTTGGTGAGTTCTGACGGGACCCCCCCCCTCCCATCCATGAGAAATAACTTGTAATTTTTAAATGTAATCTGCAATAATAATGCTTAGTCTCTGTATCAAAAAGTTTACGTGAGATTTTTATCGACCCCCCACCCCCCCTTTTTGTGAGACTTGGTGAGATTTTTCCGGACCCTCTCCCCCTCTATTTTGACTCACGTAATTTATGGGCTTCCCATTATAGTATTCAAAAATTGAAAGAGTAATTTTTTGTCATCGCTCCAAAAATTTAGATCATAGTACCATGTTGCTACATCCCTACCACTATCTCTTTCTCTTACTTAGGGCGCAATCTATCTTCATACCAAATTCATCAAAATCGGTTCATTAGCTTAGCTGTGAAAACATATTTTCCTACTGGGGGTTGGTACCGTACACTTTAAATAGCAAATAGCTTGTCTCAGGGTTCAAACTATCCCTGTACCAAATTCCATCAAAATGGGCACATTAGCTTAGTAGAGAAAACTCTTTTTCCTGTTAGAGGTGCTGCCACTCCTCCTAAAAAAATTTGAGTTTTTAGAAATCTTTTTTTGGGTTCAGTCTATATTCTTACAAAATTTTATCAAAATCGGTCTGCTAGCTTAGTAGTAATGACGTATTTTCCTGTAATAGGCGTGGCACCGCCCACTAAAAAAATATATTTTTACTTAAGATCCAATCTATCTACATACCAAATTTCATCAAAATCGGTGCTGTGGCACAGCCGTGATAGCGTTTTTCACATTTGAGGCGATGCCACGCCCCTTTTTAGAAATCAGAGTTTTTAAAATTCTTTCTTAGGATTCAATCTATCTTCAAACAAAATTTCATCAAAATCGGTCCATTAGTTTAGCCAAGGAAACGCTTTTTCTTTTTAGGGGCGCGGCACCGCCTACTATTGAAAAACAAAGTATACATGTCCCCCTTCTCCTCACAACCTTTCCAACAAAAAAAAAATTGAGCGATTACGTTGTGCTATGGCTGAGAAAAAGTGGTGCAACCGTTTAGAGATTGCCTATTTATGTCATTCATGGAGAAAATTGATTTTTAAACTTTAATTTCAATTTTCTTAAGCTTGTCGTGTGTAAAATACATACGGATATAAATTGTCTTAGCGGCATTGTGCAAATTTTAATCAGAATCTTTTTTGCAGCTAATTTTCTAATGAACAAATGGTTCATTATAACTAAAATTAGCCTCAAATCAGCAAATAGCGAGATATCTGCAAGCAATTGAATATTTTTAAGTTAGCATATTAGTGGTATTCACCTAAACGCGCAAGTTTCCTGTTTGTGCAAATAAGCAATTTTGCGCGACGTGTTTCATGAACGCCCCTTCGAATATTTTGTGCAAATTCTAAAAGTTGATGAGCATGTCAAATTGTAATTCTCAAAATATAAAAATTAAAATGCCGAGAGAATGCGAAAAAAATCAATTAATTAAATTGTTTGAAGAAATCGCTGTAGCCGATTTATCAATACTGGAATCCTTTGGAAAACACGATGGTAAGAGCTTTGTTGAATTGCACAATGAGCAGCGCAAACTTTTCTAATTTGTTTGAAAAACTATCTATACGATTTTTGATAGTTCGTTTTCTAGGGTGCAAAAATGCACAGCTTGCGAGGGCTTTGCACGTTTAGATGAATAACCATGTTGTGTTTTAAAGAAACTACCTTTAATACGTTCAGACAATTCAACTTAGCAAATAAAAATTGGCAAAAATGCACGTAAAACTTTCATTTCCAGCTGAGTTTAATAACTTCACAGGGTTGTAATTAAAACACAACGTTAGACCACTTTACAAATTTACTGGCACATAGTACATACACCAATATTAAATACACTGATAATCACACAAAAATTAGAAACACTAATGATATTGTAATTTGGCATTTATCTGTAGATACAACTCAGTTGCTGCCCTCAATTTTAAGCTGAGATAATGAAATGTAACATTTTCTTTTTTCGCTTTTTAACGCATCTCTCACTAGTCCAAGGTTAGACACAGCGCGTATACATAGATTTTTAAGGGCAAATTTTAAGTTGATGAAATTCCACCTCGATTAATGAAAAATTTACATAAATTATCCCACATTGCATATTCATGCGATGTCTTTTCAATGGCATGGACGACGACGACGACGCACCTTTCTTAATGGCGTTGGCCATAAAAATGTTGGCGAAAAGCAAGCGATAACTTAAAAACAGCAATGCGAATAGCTCATATAACTTTCGAGGCAAATTTGGTGGCTGGAGGATGTTGCTCGCTCATCTTGTGGCCGCAGTTAGGTTAAGCTAATTATTCATAATTTTAGGGTCAACCGTTGAGAGACGTTAAACGTTCACTGCATAATAAGTTTATTTTCCAGTTCGTTGTACTTGTATGTAGGAACTTTTGATATGATGACACACACACATATATATATATGTACTGCATACATACATATATCAGTGCCAAAATAAGCATGTAACTCGTTCAACTAATGTTAAATGTTTCACGAAAAGGAACTATTTTGATGATTTAACTTTATAGTGTTTGGTAGAATACAAATGTTTCTCTTACTGCATAAAATTAAGGCTTCTGTTGAAACTACATCTGTTAGCTAAAATTTTGTTTTTTCAAAGGAATTGAATTAAAATTGTATTCAATTTTTTTGAATTTATTTAAATGTGGAACTCGTAAGGGTGGTGCTGGCCAAACCATGCTGTATAGTATATAATATATGTCGGTAACTTTTACTTGAATTTTGAGTTTCATAGTTTTTCCTTCCTTTGCATGAAACATGCTACAATCCCTTTTCTAATCCCGCTCACTTATCTGATTCCACCCACTTATATAATCTCTCTAATTTATCTAACCCCGCTCACTTAAGTACCTAATCCCGCTCATTTATCTATTCTCCCCCTATTTTAATTATATCAGAAATCGTTTTCGCTTGAGACATACAATGAGACTCTCTAATATTGATATTGACATTAATTCTAAAAGGTTGCTAATTGAACTCGAATTCCTCATACCGAAATGTATGAATATAATTGATAAGAGCTACGAATCGTTTACCTCTTAGCATTAAAACGAATGTGGTTAAGAAGATACTCAGTTATAAGCTGATGCAGATATATCTGCGAGTACCCAAAGTCTGAATTTGTAATATCTTCTAAAGAATCTTATGAGAAGAAAGCTTCGAAGAGTTCATCTAATTTAAGCCTTACATAGTTTGTAATCAGACTTCACAATATATTTCTTCCTAAAAAAAAAATAGTTTGGAATTTATAATGATTAAGATGTAAGCTTTAAACATCAAACGTTTTATTTGCTCCTGCCCGGCACTTGCCAGAAAACGACGCATAACATTTAGTTCGTTTGCGCTTAATGACCTGTATGACCTTAGGCACGTTACTACAGTTCTTAGTTTTATTCCAAAATTTTGCATAAGTGAGTCGATTTTTAAACTGATTGCCACTCCTACCAAACCTAACCTAAGGTGTAAGCTATGTTTAGAGCACCAAACTTCAAAGAATTTCAAATCAGATTGAAGTAGAAAAGTATCATGCTCTTCCCTCACGTTCATATGTCTGTGTATAATAGCAGATGACAATCTTTATTGTGTAACATCATTGATTGCTAAACTTAACGCGAACAACCCCAGGTTGTGAAACACCTGATGTAGCGGTAAATCGAAAGGACAGCATTTTTCGAAATCTTATTTTATATGATTGTTTGATATACCAGGTGTATGCATAAGTTTTTTCCGGTTTAACTAAGAGGTGGCGCCAGCGAAAAGTACGCAGCATATTAATTTGACACATACGTCATTTTGTTCGTCTGACATTTAACTACAAACACACACAAGTTGAGTCCGCCAAAAACTAGTATATTTGTTTCATCGTTCAGTGATCATGTCGAGTTTTGTGCCTGAAAAAGGACATTTGCGGCACATTAAAGTTGCAAAATCACCCAATATTTTTTTGTCGCCGATCCCGTGTTCAACATTTTTAATGAACTGTTATTTGCTTAAAGGAATGCCGTAAACCGCATATCATTTTCTTATTTCGAACCCGAGATATCTGCATTTTTCTAAATTAACAGAACTGGCATAGTTTGAATTTTTGAAAATGATAGAAAAATCTATAGAATAGTTAAAATTATGTCAGTTCTGTTAACTGAGAAAAATGCAAAAATTCTATCTTCTATCCCTATATTTAATAGTGTAGTTCGGCCAAATAGAGCAGCAGTGAACTAATACTGTTCGCCTCGGGCAAAACAATTTCAAGCAAGCCCATCACTCATCATAAGTCAGATGGACTTAGAATATTCAGCTCAAGCCCGGCGGAATACCTGTCTTCGATGTAGAGTACTCGACAGTCCGAGATTTTAAAAGAAGAAATGATTTGCAACCTTTTCTACCGCTGACCTTGATAATTATGCAATTGATGGAATGTTCGGTAGCAATCTTTCTACGGGCAATTTTTTATTCTAAGACATTGACCTTAGCTTAATTTCTGTTGAACTAAAAGGTAGCGAGACAAAGGTAAATACTGATTTTTGGGATCTTTGACCATGGGTAGTTTGAAATTCTTGTCAGACCGAACACTATTTCCTCTATGATATCGATACGTCAAAGATGTTCTTATTTCCCTTTCCATTTAACTTGAGTGTGAACTCTAACATTTTTGGTTTTGTATTTAGGCCACTTACGATGTTTTGAGACAAATTTCATTAACTTAATATTTGTTTTAATTTTTTGTTTTTCACATGCATCTGTCGTTGACATTTTCTCTTTTATTACAAACAGCTGAAGGAGCATTTAAGAAACTGAAACCTGAGCCGAACAGTGGACTTTCGTCAGTTTCCGGTGGTGTTACATCTCCCGGAAGTGGATTATCTTCTTTAAGTCAACATGTCGGCCATACTCCAACCACAGCATCCTGTCCGACACCAGCGAGACGAAGGCATCGAACGACATTTACACAGGTGAGAGCGTGTGCAATATTTTTAGCATTAAAATAAATTAACACATTTTTCTTAATGCATGTAAAGTGTGAGGAAATATTTTCGTTTACTAAGTAACATAAATGTTACTTTTGCAATTATTTGAAACAATTATGTAAAATGTTCATACATAGTTTGGTTTATGCTCTGGTTGTCAATAATCTTTTTACTTTCGAAAAATTAAGAGAGCCGGTCATTAAAAATTCTTAAATGAGACGTTACCTGGATTACCTCTTTACTCGAGGTTGTGCGTTATGAAAAATAACATTAGAAGCCTCAACAAACTTCTAAAGATCTATAATTTCGAAGAAACATGACATGATTCGATGATTATGTACATACATGTTGGCAACTTTAAGATTTGGATAGGCTTAATTTTAATTAAACATATTATTATCTGTCAAAAACGGCGTTGAATTTTGAGTCAAGGGCGTGGCATCTCCTACTCAAAACGCTTTACTGAAATAGCTATTTGGGGCAATGCAACTAAATTTCACACGAATATATTTACATGGGATTGTTCGGAATACAACTTAACTAGAGGGCAGAAGTTTTGAAGTGCCACAGTGAGAGTGTTGTTAAGGTAATAAAACTAAATTTTATAAAAATACAAGGACTGGTTCGAAAAACCCCTAGAAAAAATTTTGCAAGTCTTAACTAAGAGCGTTACATATGCTACATATCTAAAAGCACTATACTAGGGAAGTTATTTAAGATAATGCAATCAAATTTTACAAAATAGCGGTTACATTATGACAAGAGGTCATGACAACTTACATACAAGCAAAACAATTTAAATATATATGTATATCATTCTTACACTGAGAACCATCCCACAAAATTTCAGTAACAATACGCCTCTAATCTTAAGTACCTCGCACTTTTTGTATGAAGTTTGTGGTTGACTACAAGTGGCTGAAATTTTACACAGACGTAGATAAGTAGTATGTAGCATCCTATTCAAAAGTCTCTAGGCTCAAGACAACTTTTATTGTTAGAATGTCGAGAAACTGTTTCAACCTAGCACGCTTCGGATGAACTAGTTTGGTAACATACATATATGTATGAGGTTAGCCATTCACTGAATTTTTGATCCTTCATAGCTTTTAACTAGTCTATAACTCAGACATGTGACCACACACACTTTTTTTTGCTCAAGACTATTATATACTTACTTGAGTGGCCATAACAACTCGTTACCGGGTTAAGGTCGATCTCAAAAGGTCTCTCCAGGTGCCTCTGCTTCACGTGCGCCTTCTCCAATCAGTCACACCAAGCGTGGATAGGGTTTCCTCGGCTTGGTCTTTCCATCGCAGGCATGGTCTTCCTCTTCGTCGTCGCCCAGCGACTTCCGCATCAAGACTATTATTATGCTTAAGTTTAATTTAATTTGACCGAAAGTTAATTTTCCATACAGAAAGGTTCTAGGTCCGTTAACTACAATGTAGCTTATACAATTCTGACCGAGGTTTTAGGCGGTACCAAGTCTGAGTTAAGAATAAGTAGTTTTAAAAATATGGAGAATTTAAAATTAAATACGATATCGTGACGGAAAATTTTTTTGAGCCTAGAATACCATAAGCTACATCTGCGCCAAATTTCAGCTTTTTGTGTACATCTCTGCCTTAAGACGCACAGTATTGAGTATTTG
Source organism: Tricholauxania praeusta (assembly GCA_949775025.1). NCBI lineage: Eukaryota > Metazoa > Arthropoda > Insecta > Diptera > Lauxaniidae > Tricholauxania > Tricholauxania praeusta. The sequence goes on along the minus strand of OX459028.1, from coordinate 139,576,902 downwards.
ACTTTTGGCGAGGCGAGAGATATCACCCTAACAAGTTTCTTTATCTTAAACTTTGAGAAACTTGTGCAAGTCTAGGATATTGTTTAAAAATCTTACACATATTTTACATACATTTTGTTAACTGCTTAATAAAATACTGTATTAACCTGCAATAAATCAAATGAAACCAATTAAGATTGAAATAAATAATTGATATCTAACCTTTTAAACTTCTCTCATTCTCTTTCAGGAACAATTATCCGAATTAGAAGCTGCTTTTGCCAAATCGCATTATCCCGACATTTACTGCAGAGAGGAGCTGGCACGCACGACAAAGCTAAATGAGGCTCGAATACAAGTAAGTCAGTACGGGTAAAGCTACTTATGAATAAGTTAAGACAACACAATTCATTTTGTTCTGATGATTTTTATGCTCTGACTAAATGCATCGGTGATTACTGAGCGATTATTTCAATCCAATGATTCGCTCATGGGTGTCGCCTTTAAGTACATGTGTCACCAAAATAGTCATACCACAAGAATATATATGGAATAAGGAAAGAACAAACAAATAACGACCACCACCCCACTGCTCCTTTTTTGTTTTTGCGAGTACTTGCAGTTGATAACACCCTAGGGTTTGATGTGAATCACTTTGTGATTCGCTTTCAAGTGCCCCGCAGCAGTAATTAATTTATAGTTTTATCATGATGTGTTGACTGTGCTAATATCGCAGTTGGTGTTGTTGTTGTTGTTGTGTTTTTGTTGATGGTGCATTTTGGTTTCTCTTACGGGCTTATGTGGTGTACGGTTACACAAAAATTCACAGAGCCAAGTCATCAGCAACAGCGACAGCAAGTGAAATAAACTCTTCGGATTAAAACACCCTGTCGTTCTTTGCACGGTTATTCAATAAACAGATGTAGCCTTTTGAAAGTGGACTCCCTTGGATTTGGACATAGTTGCAATGTACAATCATGAATTATTTGAAATAAATTTCTGGTTTAATTCAAAGAAGGCGCGACTGAACAAGGTCGATGCGATGCGATGCAAAAATGTTGTCAAATTACGGGGGATGATGAACATGATGATTTTGACAAATTGTGAACATTTGTGGAAAAATATGGTTTTTAGTCTCTAATGACGTGGTGAACATCTGATGACATCTCAGCCTAGCTATCAATTTAAAAGCTTTTAAGGTCTTTATCATTTGTCATATCAGTTGTTTTGATGTTAACTCGCGATTTTATTTACTTATACGGTGAAAGAAAGATTTAGTTTTCTTTTTTGTTTTGGAGTACGTAGTAGGGCGTACTTTGAAAAAAATATTTGAAAAACATGCTTAGGATGAGACATAAGCAAAAGCATTAAAAATATTCAATGGTTTTTGTTTGTGAAATATTGCGGTCAAACCAGTCCAACCTGGTTCAGGTACGTCTAAGTTTGTTTTTCTCGAACTTGAGTCTGGAGTCAAATATTGAAGATAAAACCATCTGGAGGTGTGCAAAATAAGCTATTGGGGGGCGAAGCTTTAGCCAATTTAAAAGTTTATTTAATAAATTACGAGAATTTTTATTTCCTCCTTATATTTAACAAATTAACCTTTATTTGGAAACTAAAAGTATGCAATGGAATTTTTATTTCCTTCTTATTTTTGTTTGGTTTTGTTTTTTTCTCTTTCTTTCTTTGACACCGAAAATTATCTTATAAGGATAAAAATGCCGTATTAACCTTTATAGTGGGTGTAACAGTTTTTGAACTACATATGGTCAATTTTTTAAATAGTTTTGCTAAAAAACCGTCACTGTGTTTTAAAAAATTGTTAAAGGTGTCTCAAAAATATTAGGTAAACTTAAAGTTTAATTAATTTTTATTTGATTAATGAATTTAAACAAAACCAGAACTATACTGAAGCTTAATCTTTGATACTTTTTATATTTTGTTTTTTGTTAAACCACAATCTTCTGATAAAATTTCACACAATTTTTTTAAGGTTTGTGGTATACGAGCCAATGCTCGTATATTAAAAGGTCAAAAAGAGTCTGGGGATTGTTTTCATAAGCCTTTCCGTACAGATAAGAACATAAGAAAAAGCCTAAAGCTGTTAAGTCCAGAGAACGAGCCAATTACTCAATGTTTCCATTTATTAAATTATTCCGCCAGGGAACATTTTTCGAAGAATAGTCACATCACACCGTCGTCAATATCTAATCACATTTATGGCTGTATGGACTATAATGTCACAGGCAAACTAGCTGCGGACTTAAATGGCTTTGGAGCAATGCTCTATATTCGTCGTCATTCACCGTTACTGATTTTTGTTTTCACCTTCAAAACAATAAAGTGCTATGACATTTCCAGCCGAGATATCACAACAAACCATGACTTGAAGTAGATATACTTATACATATGTATAATGTACATAGCTGCCGCTTTTGAATTATTCGAATTATATAATCTCCACTCCGTTTGAATTGGTGCAGGGGTTTCAAATTTATACTGATTTTAGAAAAACATATTGTAGCGAAATTTGGTTTATGCTAGAAGACTCTTGAAATAAATACCAACAAAAGAAACTAAACGATATTAGCACCATCTAGCGCAAAATGCTAAAAATAATAAACCGAACAGACGCTGCAGTAAACAATAAAAAGTCAACAACCGAGAGAAATTATCGCCGTCGTACAACATACAACGCCATCTAACATCTAGCATAATAGCTAGCTCAACGTCAGTGCGCCATGCTGGTGTATTGTGGTGAAATGTGGATAGTAGTAGAATGCACGCTACAAAGTAGCACTGGTGGGTTGTAGATAATGGTAGAATATACGCCACTTAGAAGGTACTGGATTATTCGAGAGAGTGATGACTGCAGTATAAAAAGGGTTGTCATCTGAGCTGAACAGACAGTTGAGTTAGAACAGCGAAGCAATAAGCAATAAAGTGAATACAGTGTGATCCGTAGTAGAACAAAACAGTTTTCTATACAGTGTTAAATTAATATTAGAATTTGAACGTTAATAAAATAAACCATTTTATAACTAAATAAGTTTGTGTGTTTTTAATTGTTACACAATCCAGTGATCGAACTCAGAAAAGTGTGAGAGATCGAAATTATCGTCAAAGAGACAGAAATTTCGTAACAATATGTTTGTTCAAGTCAGAGTAAAAAAATGCTTGTGCCTGGAATTTTTTCATAGATTACTGGATGTGTCTTGAGTAAGACTAAGAAAAAACTAAATCAGACATAGATCATATATGAAAAAATCATCGAAATGAAAAAAAAAATCGGCTCATTATCTGACATCAAAAATGCATCGCTTGAAAAGTTTTTTCTTGTAGAGTAATTTTTACTCAGGCATCATTGCCATAAGCTATATACCAGAGTCCCTAGCTGTTGAAATGCTTAAACAATATCTACTTATTCCATGTACCACTTTTGGTATTTGTCAATCAGTTGCTTAGCGTGAATAATTGCCGCCCGGGAAGAAGAACTAATGTGCCGCCCCTGCATTGAAATAAAATGTTCATACACAGAAAAAACTATTTATTTGTATATATCGATATTTATTGATAATTAACAAATTATATATTTGATATGGACGAAGTAACTATTTAAAACGTCACACATTCCGATGAATGGAATAATTTTATTGGACCAATTATATATTTGGTAATAATAATCAAATCATATTTCGATTGCAAAACGTATACATTTATTAATATTGAGTTGTGTTAAGGTTCGATAAGCAAAAACGATTTTTCCAACATCGTCACATTTGATGTCTTTGGTATCAACACAATCATAAATACCTAAACTGTGTACCCAGCAGAAGATACTTAAGTAGAGTATTTCTTAAATACATATATTGAGAATTGCATAGTTTTGAGAAATGACGTCAAATAAAAATAGGATTAACAAATATTTATTCAACCCAACCAAATCTTTTCAATAAACTTAAACAAATATTATATATGGTTCAATAAGCAAAAATTTAACTTTCAATTGAGGACAAAACTTATTGATAGTTATCAAATATTTTAAAAATCTATCAACCAAATACATTTATTTGACAGTGTACAACAAAAATTAAAATTCACTAACAACAAAGGTTATTCGGATTTTTGTTTGAAATGGCATAACATTTCCATTTGGTGAACAAGATAAGACCTTTCAAACGATGTATGCGTTGTTGGTTTTGAAGTTGTATGTTAGTTTTTGTTTTCAGATAATGAGCCGATTTTTTTCCATTCCGATGACTTTTTCAAATATGATCTATGTCTGATTTGCAATAACCACTTTTTAGCTCCAGGTCCCGTAAAAAAGTGACGACTCGAACGTCGAAAGCTGTTCTTGTATTATAATTTATAGCTTATCAAAGCAAACTCAAATTCAAGATGTTTTTATGATGTATGATTTCATACAACCTTCTATATGTCATTTTAAAGAAACGTATGAAAAAATTTTAGCCTTCAGACACAACATGGTTTGCAAAATTTAAAATTTCATTGCAAATGGCACAATTTGATATATGTAATTTGTTCTGAAAGCCGGACTTACTTTCCCGAAGTTTATTAATACGCTGAATTTGAATCCGAGGTCAGAATTTCTCTGATGGTTCCGGTTTTCGAAATATTCGAGCCGAAAAGTTACATAATCTCGGTTTTTCAAGATTGTAGCCCAATTTGTATTCATAGAAAAGTATTTTGTCATATAACGTAGTTGTTTTGAGTTTTCATTGTTGGTTTTGCTTCTATAGTAGGTGCAACACCTGCATACTTGCCTAATCCTGCAAGTTATTGTCGGAGTAGTGCTAGTGCCAGTTGGTGCCCTTGCATCGTAAAATACATCGTTTTTTGATTAAACGATATTCTGAAACATATATGCGCAAGGTACATTGAGATTATGGATGGAACACTTTTCCAAGCTGCTTGCTGTCGATGAGCCCACTATCCCACCTTTGGAGAAATCAACCCGATGCCACCAATCAACGACGATGGTATGGACGTACCACCACTTAGCCATGACGAGGTGCAATTTGTGATCCAACGACTTAAAAACAACAAAGTGGGCGGTGCCGATGGTAGGACTGTTGAAAGTCCGACGACGATGAGCTGATAGAGTGTATGCATCAACTCATCTGCAAAATATAGCTAGCAGGAAGCATGCCCGAGGATTGGAATTCTTTGTCATGTACTGAAGAATAGTGACCCGACAATCTGCGTCAACTATCGGGAATTCAGTCTCCTAGCCATCTCATTGATTAGGCCTTATCAGTGCGGCTTTAGCCCTGGTACGTTTACCATCGACCAGACCTTCACACTACATCAAATTCTGAAAAAATTCACGAACGACAGATCGATACCCATCATCTCTTTATCGATTATAAAGCTACTTTCGATAGCCCGTTACGAGATTGCCTATATACCACCATGTCTGAGTTCGTTATACCGGCGAAGCTAATGCGGCTTTCAAAATGACGTTGAGCAATACATCCTGCTTCATCAGGGTAGAAATGGACCTCTCCGTACCATTTGATACTGTAAGAAGTTTCAAACAAGGCGATTCACTCTTCTGCAAACTCTTCAACTTTGTGATGGAAGCGGTGTTGCGAAAACCCGATGTACATCATAATAACACTGTTTTCTACAAAAGTATCCAGCTCCTTGCATATGCCGATGATATTGATATCATTGGACGTTGTAAGCGAGATGTTACTGCTGCATTTTTTGCTATTGAAAATAGTCAGCGAAGGTGAACGATAGCAAAAGAAATCATTTGCTGTCCACAAACGAGAAGATGCGGCATATAGGATCCCACGTTACTACGGACAACTATACATTCGAAGTTGTCAAGGAATTCAGCTATCTTGGCACCGCTGTGAACACTTAAAACGATGTCAGCCTGGAGATAAACCGAAGACTCACACTTCCTAATAGGAGTTACTATGGTCTCTGTAAGCAAATAAGCAGCACAGACCTCTCTCGCCCGACAAAAGTGACACTCTACAAGACGCTCATATAAGTAAGAAACATTGATATTTTTATACTGGGTGTTTTTTTTAGAGGTTTGTTTTTCGAATAGAGATAAAACTGGCATTTTATGGTCAAATCTGGCAACTCTAATGTCATTTATGTTCAGTTTGGTTTGTCATTTCATCATGAACAGGTTGACAAAAGAACAACGCTTGCAAATCGTGCAAATTTATTTCGAAAATAATGGTTCAGTTCGCGAAGTTTACCGCAAGCTCCGTCCATTTTATGGTCGACATAATCGTCCATCAGAGCAATTAATTCGGTTAACCATGGGTCGTTTTCGCACTACGTTTACTCTATGTGATAATACGCATCCGCAGAGACGTCGAACAGTGCGCACCGAAGAAACAATTGCCGCTGTAGAGCAAAATGTTGAAGAGGACCCGAATGAATCGATTCGCCACCGTGCAAAGCAATTGGAGCTTTGTCCATCAACTTTATGGAAGATTTTGCGCAAAGATCTTGGCTTGCGACCTTACAAAATCCAGCTTGTGCAAGAATTAAAGCCGCGAGACCATGCAATCCGTCGTGATTTTGGTGTATGGGCCGAAAATGAGATTGATCTCGATGCTGATTTTCATCGCAAAATTTTGTTCAGTGATGAGGCTCATTTTTGGTTGAATGGCTACGTCAACAAGCAAAATTGCCGCATTTGGAGTGAAGAGAATCCACATGAGACCCTTGAGACGCCATTACATCCACAAAAACTGACTGTTTGGTGTGCTCTATGGGCTGGTGGAGTCATTGGGCCATACTTCTTCCGAAATAATGCTGGAGAGTCAGTTACCGTTAATGGAGACCGGTATAGAGCCATGATAACCGACTATTTTGTTCCCGAATTGGATGGCATGAATGTGGATGAGTTGTGGTTCCAACAAGACGGCGCTACATGCCACACAGCGCACGTCACAATCAATTTATTGAAGGAAACATTCGATGAGCGCATAATTTCGCGGAATGGACCTGTCAATTGGCCACCAAGATCGTGTGATTTGACACCATTGGATTATTTTCTTTAGGGATATGTGAAGTCGCTCGTCTACGCCAACAAACCAGAAACGTTAGGGGACTTGGAAGCCAACATTCGTGGCGTTATTGCCGACATACGGCCCCATATGCTCGAAAAAGTGGTTCAAAATTGGACCTGTAGAATTGGCTTTATTCGAGCCAGCCGCGGCGGCCACATGCCCGAAATCATATTTAAACATTAATGGCATAAAATTATCCTTCCAATAAAGCAAAATTGATGGACATTAAAACGATTTTCTTGTGTTTTATTTCAATTCAAAGCTCTATACCTCTAAAAAAACACCCTATATTAACCTTCAAATTGAATTACATAAAATACTTTCGCGCATAGAGAGTTAAATAATTCTTCATTAAAATTTTACTTGTACACTGAGAAAATGATTTGGTTTTATTTAACAATTTTATGTATATTTGATATAGAGCAATCAAATATTTATTTGACCCAACGTATTTTTTATTTTCAACAAACAATGGCAAATCTTGATTGAAACATTATATGCTTAACACAAATAAATATATAATTGCTCCTAAATCCAATATAAATTATTATATTTAATCGAATCTTTTTATCCAGCGAAACTCTTCTGTAGGATCCTCGTTATGCCTACTAATAAATTGTGTCAAATTTAACACAGTTTGTGTCAAATTTCACACGGCTTATTTCGAAATTCCTGTTATATAAAACAAACAAATAAATCGTTCTCTACGCAAATCATATTTTTAAATGTTTAATCAGGGTAATTGTGTATTACTTTTCAAATGAACATCTATGGGTTTTCTTCTTTTAAAGCTCTACTTTTCTGCTAAAGAGAATCAAATACACAGCCACAACCTCACTTCTGTCAAGATGAAGAAAACGTAAGTATGTGTTTGTGTCTGTGTGTTTGTATGTGTGCCATCAAATGGATCCTTAATTGAGTTACTCCGCCCACTCCTTGCATATACACAAACACAGTTACATTATTTTTTAGTCATTTTCTTTGCCAGCCACCCACTCAAAAGTCAGATACACCCTTATTGGACTGCCATGGCTACCATCAACATGGCTATACGTACAACGTGGATTCATTGATGGAATGGCAATGAAAAGAGAAAAAAAAAACCCTTATCAACAGAGTCGTTGCAAAGTCATCTCATGGTTAACAACATGATCAGAATTATATCTACACAAAATCAGCCATGCAGCCAACCAAATAGACAGAAACCATCATTAAGTATCCCTCCCCCCTTTGTATGTACAATGGAATTATTTTTATGAAAAATTTAAGATTTCTGTAAGTTTTCAAGAGGATACATTAAATTCAAGAAACATAAAAAAAAGAGAAAAAACGGATTTGGTTTTAATATCTGTTTTCGTTTTCGAGATATTTCAGAGTTATTGCTTGTGGCTTGTCTTCCATGAGCTGAGCGTCATGAAAGTGGTGACATATACTGAAGTATCAGAGGACCGACCATAGTTCGGTTTTTCGTTTTGAGGTTGAAAAAGTCGAAAAAATATGCAAAGTGTTGAAAAAGTTGTGTGAGGTTAAATAAGTCGATCAAATATTTAAAAAGCTGAATGAGGTTGAAAATATCGAAAAAAGTTGAAAACTGTAGGAAAGGCTTAAAAATAAAAACAAAATATGGTAAATTTTAAAAAAACGTCGAAAAAGGCTAAAAAAGTCAAAAAAAAAATATGGGAAAAGTTGAAAACGGTAAAAAACGCAGAAAAATGTTGAAAAAATCGAAAAAAATGGCAAAGGTTTTAAAAAATTGAAAATAGTTGAACAATTTTGAAACAGGTGAAAAAGTCGAAAACACATGTAAAATGTGGAAAAAAGCTTAAAGAGGTTGAAAAATGTTGAAACAGTTGAAAGAGATTGAAAAACTCGAAAAAATTGAAGTAGGTTGAAAAAGTCATGTCGAAATGTTGGCAAATTCAATGATGTGCTGAAAGAGGTTGAAAAAGTTGAAATATAGTAGTCTAAAAAAATATATAAAAAAGTGTTTAAAAATGCCACGCTTACAACTTTTTGTTAATATGGGAGGGGCCATGCCCACTTATGCAATCCCGTCGAATTCCATTTTATTTCAAAGCTCATAGTAACCGACATCCTTGCACAAAATTTTACAATGATAACTCTCATAGTATACTAAATATAGTATTTAATGTTTTTTGCTTGTATGGGAGGTGCTACGTCCACTATTGCGATTAATGTTTCCGGGCCCAAGGCTAAAAGCTGGTAATGCAAAAATTAATCCTTTTTTTTAAAATATACCAAACTGCATTGGTAACCAAAATAAAGGTCAATTATTCCAAAACCCAATTCTATTTTAACACGGTAGATACATACGTTCCAGACAAAACCGTGTAAATAAAGAAGCGAAGTCTGTATGTTCATACATAGAAAAAAAGGGATTAGGGATTAGTTCCATATCCTTCAACCTTCTAACCCAATTCCATAACATTTTAAAAAGATTACGGTTAGTAAAAATATTTTTTTTTTAATTTTCATTGAGCGCTTCCATGGATGTTGAGTAAAGCACAAGAGCACATATTCGGAAGCATTTTAAATATGCTTCCTTGGATGTTGAGTAAAAGCACATAGTGCTTAAATTGAAAAAAAAAACACAACTAAATTTCTTATTTGTCTCCGATCAGATTCGAACCTATGGCTCCTGCGGTATGCCAGTGTTCTGAGATGTACACTTCTTAACAACCTGAACTGATCTTATTACATAAGTTTTCTACTTAAGTTTTCTGTCAAAATAAAAAGTTGAGTTTTTAATTCCTATACTGTCCTCAGAAGCGTATCTTAAAAAAATTCATGTATGTGATTCTCATGGCATCGGTTAATTTAAGAAATTACGCGTCTAATGAACTACTCCAAATGCCGGTATCATAGTTCAAACGTATAAAAAATCTCCAAAGAGAATTTTCTCTATCTCAATTTTACAGGTATTTCCACAAATTGACATAAACAAACCTTCAATTATCTCGAAACGAATTTTTTTGAGACACGCCCTTTTCGCTTCTGAGGGCAGTATAGTTGCCACTTGATAGTTCATATAATATACTTTTAGAAAGCCAAAATATAATAAGAGGCTTGGCCTCTGTGATATAAAATCACAGAATGCACAGATTTAAAACCCAGTAGATCCGAAATAAATGTTTTTTTTTTTTAATTAAATAAAATTTCGAATTAAATGCTTCCGAAGAAGCACATCTGACGTGCTCCCCTTATAAGCTTTTTTCAGATTTCCCGTTAGATAGTTAGTTAGAATTTTTGTTGTATTTACCTCGCACTTGAAGTTTTATTCTATTATTTCTCAATATAGCCATATCTTCAAAGAGATAGCGTTCAATAGAACTATAGTTTCAATATAGCCATTGCTCTAATAGAGGTATAACTTCAATAGAGCCATAGCTTTGAGTATGGAATGTAATGCTAATCGAAACCTTTCCTAAAATAATCTTTATATGGCCATCGGATAACAAACAACAATAATAATTTTTACAGGGTGATTAAAAAATGTGTCTCTTATTAAAACCAAATCAGTCACGAATTCTACAAACAATTTGCAATCAATTATATATATCGCTGGTTCTCAAAATCCTTGGAGTCTTTCGACAAACTTCCAGTGCTGAAACTTAGCGCACTTCATATGACTTTCATATTTTTTTTTTAAGTTTTCGCAGATCTCGTGTTTTTTTAAGGTAGGAAATTTTAATTGTGAAAAAGCAGATTATTAGCGAGAAGCTGATAACTCTATTTTATAAGTTGAATATTTTAATACAATCATTTTACTTTAGATTTCTATCTAAATTTAATTGTAAAAGTGAATTTCAGAATGTTAAATGTTTTTGCTTTCAAAGGTATTTTATGAAAATCTGCTTTGAAGAAGAGTGTTCGGGGCATTGAAGCACGTGATGATACAAAATAAACATACTAATTCAAAAATGAGGTAGTGGCGACCAATGGGTTAATTGAAAACCAATAGAAAGTAGTTCAAACGTTCTTATCGTATTATTGAAGAAGTTATTAAATATTTAAAGTGGTAGTGTATGCCTTTAAGTTCCACTGGTACCAATGCCATATAGAATCATAAAATTTTAATAGATGTGTTGTGCAAGTAGCACTGTGGTTTGAAAATTGTATATTTTAATGCCAGAAGTTTGAAAGCAACGAAAATGGATTTAGTTAGGTATTCATTCAAAAATTCATCAATAGATTTTATGTACGTATGCATTTCTGAAACTTAATTTGGTAATGAAGTCAAAGGCTGCTATTTTCATCGACTAAAATTTTAATTTGCTTAAAAATTAAGGTTTTAAGTAAAGTGTTACCAAGAAACATTTAAGTGTGGAGCTTTTTGATGGTCCCATTTTTTTATAACCTCAAAAATATTTGGTAGCCTTGAATTGATTTTCTGACTTGACGTAACGAATGACTGATTAATCAGATGAGTGATACAGGCCCATCAGTCGTTAATCGTTCTGGGTTTTTTAAATGTATGTTCGTGATACATACTTACTTGAGCATTGGGCATTGTTCGATCACTGCTTTGAGTTACATCTAAAAAGACACATTTCAACGCTTTATGAATAAATATTTAAATTACTGCTTAAAATAATTCACATGTCCTAACAAAATTGTTCACACACTCAAGGCCGCAATACATACGTTTTTTACCGCCCTTACGGCGATATACCGGAAAAACTTGTTTGTTTGCTCATCAATAATACGGTACAGCGGAAAAGTTCTTTCGTTTTGCCCTGACGTATACAACTACATAATTATAAATAAAAAATGCATCATTGAAATTGCCGCTCCGTTCAATACCTACTCGGCATGTAACGCTTATAAACATTACGTAACGTTGCAGAAATGCTTCATTTGAACTTCAAATTTTGACGTGTTGCAAATGGAACGCTGCAGAAATTTTTTTCATATATTTTAAATTTAATGTTTCACCTGCACTCATTCTGAAGTGATTCTGAAAGGTTTCAAATTCAACTTTTCTTGAACATTTTAAAAAAATACTTTCTGACACATCTGTAAAGAATTATGTGAATGTTGCCTGGCTGTCTCTCTGCTTTGATGTCGCGTTCAAATATAAATTCGGTGTGTAGTTGACAGTATAAAAATAAATTAAACGTCACAAAATATAAATTCATTTAACTTAATACAAATATAAATGTGGGTGTGGGTAAAAAAATCAAATATATAAGATGAATTATGCGGCGTGGCACGTGAGACGTGGAAAAAACTTTTTAGATTATATAGTATTTTTTTTTATTTTCCCACATCTTACAAGGTTTCTGACACGTTTCAAATAAAAATAGAAAGCGGACATTGAAACGTTACAGAAAGCTTTCTGAACTGACAATGAAAGCTTTCAGAAACGTTTTTGAAACCATGTATGAATTCATATGAAAGATTTCCAAAAGGTTTCTGAAACATTTCATACCGAGTAGGTTTGATAAAAATTTACCATTTTCCCGTTCCCAAGGCGTTGCGGCTGGGTCATCCGCCGCCTTTGTCCTCCTAAGTACTTTAGCTTCACCTAAGCTAATTTTCTAAGACCAACATTGGTGTTCACTTCAGAAGTCAAGAACTTAAGCTGGCTACTGATTTATATAAATTTGTGTCGTTTTTTCTTTTTGAAAAAAAAAGTTCGGCAATTTAATTTGCAACACCCTTATTTACTCATTTTTTGTCTAATTTTCGTGACACAATAACCACTGTGATTGGTACTCATGTTGTAATTGGTTTCTGTTGTTGTTCTTGTTATTGCTATTACATTTTTCATTTATTTCTTATTTCTTGAGAATGCAGGATTTACCAAGAAAAATATCTTTGCCACATTAACTCAACTTCAGAGTCCAACACCATGCGTGGTGGCAACATTGCTAGAGACAAAGATAATAACGATAAAAGAAATAAAGTAACGAATTTCATATAAATTTACCCTCTGTCTAGAATTCGCGTTCTCAGCCTACTGCCACCCTAACCATTATTCCATGCCGCTGCTATGCCAAGCGGCGGGTAATGCCTTGATGTTTATGTCTGTGCCTGTGCCTGGAGTTATATTCGTTCTGCTGTTAACTAAAATGACGGAAATTTTACGGAACCCATTTTGTGTTTACGAGTTTTTCATCGTTTGTACAATAATTTTTTTTTATGTTTTTCCTTTTTTTTTGTATCTTCAGTTCTTAAAAATACTTAGTATTAAGCTTCTCTGCCATACCCCTCTTAATATATTTCTTATACCAGTAACCATTCCTCGTTGTACATCGTTGGCTTTCAGCTTAAGATTTTTCCATCTTTAATGTCGTCTAAGAGCTTCTTCATCTTATTTTCAATTTCAATTTTCTTGGTTTTTTTTCTTTCTTATTTGCCTCATATTTTTTTCTTTCTTTTGATAAATTTATAAAGTGAAATTATCGTGAAAGGACTTTTTCCCTATTTTTTTTTACTTATGCTATAGTTGTACACTAGAAATGTATGTATTATTCTTTAATATTAAAAATATGTAGATACATTAGAAATTTAAGAGAAATTTAGAAAAGCCGATGACATATCCCAAAATGTATATGGATTTGCTCAAAACGAGTCGCACAAATTTTGAATTATTATTTTAGATAGTTTTTCTATAGAATTGTCTTAAGAAAACATACAATTCTCTCTATGCAAATTAAAAGTTCTAAGAAAATACGTGAAGTTTCAACCCTAAAATCACTTTCTGGACTTATACTGCGATAGTAAGACATATTTTACTATCCCAGTGTGCCAAACGGATCCGGTTGAAATTCGAAGCGGACTCGCTTCTTCGTATATTTTATCCGAAACGGATTCCGTTTCAAATCCGTTTCGAACTCGTTTTTGTATGAAAGTCCTCTCGAAAAAATGGAAGGATCGTCCGCTTTGTCGAATCCGTCCTGAACTCAGAACGAACTTCATATACGGTTCCGTTCCGAATTCGTTTTTTTGTAAAAAAAATCGGATCAGTTCTGGAATCCGTTTCGAACACGTTTTCGTATGAAATTCATCTCGAAAAAGCAGAAGGATCGTCCGCTTTATCGGATCCGTCTCGAACTCGGAACGAACTTCATATACAGATCCGTTCCGGATTTGTTTTTTGTAAATAAAACGTATAAGATATGGACTCGTTTTTTTTTTATATAAATCGGAACGGATCCGTTTTATTTTCAAAAAACGAGTCCGGAACGGCTAATTCATAAAGATACCTCGAATTTGAACAGTGTTTAGAATTGCTCTTGCAATAGCACTATAAAAATCATATCTGGATCCGTTTAAATAAAATAGGCCGGATTTTGGTTATACAGCGAGCTGTTTGACGGTGGCAGATTATCGACTGATTTGCATTATTTTTCTAATAAACCTTTTGTTTCGTTTGGTAGTTTTTTTTTTGGCTAGAGTTCTGAAAATAATTTGCGAAGCGAAAAGAGCATATCTCAAAAAAACTAAAATTCGTGATTCTTATGGCACTGGATAGCGTCTAATGAACTACTCCATATCTTAGTTCAAACCTATAAAAAATTTCGTACGAGAATTTTACCCATCTCACTTTTGCAGACATTTCAACAAATTGACGTATACAAAACATCAATTATCTCGAAATGCATTTTTTGTGATACGCCCTTTTCGTTTCTGAGGGCAGAAGACTCCGCTTGACCTGAAGACTTATGTTTTACATACTTTCTTTTACTCCAAATAAGCGTATTCAAGAGGATGAGATATGTATATATCCATTTAGTGGATATGACGTTCTCAAATATTGCTACAAGGGAAAAAACCCCTTGCTTCGATTTGAATGAAATGGTTGTACTTGAAAAGTTATAGACTATATTGTATATCAGAAAATACTTAGGGAAATTTTTTTGTTTATTTTAAGGTTTGGTTTCAAAATCGTCGTGCTAAATATCGCAAACAAGAAAAGCAATTACAAAAAGCATTAGCGCCATCTGTGATCCCATCTTGCAATGGAATGATGAGAAATATACAAGGATATAGTGTTTCACGTGGTTATCAACCTTATCCACATCACAACTCAATCAATCGATATCCACAGGTAATTCAATTAAAATTCGAAATTAATTGTAAATAATTTGTTTTCTAATGACAAAAAAAAAAATCTTAAATTTCAGGATCTCTTTCAAATGGGAGCAACAACTTATCCCGGTATGAGTCAACCGTTTTCAATGACTCATGGCACAAATATGGGTTCAGTGGGCGTGCGGCAGGACTCAATGGGTAAGATATACATAAATAATTTTGATTAATAATATAAATTGCTTTCTCAATATATGTACATACGTAAGTAGATAGTATGGAACTTCCTTAAAACTGAAAGCATCGTAAGAAAGTCTCTTTTTCTTTCTTACGAAATCAAACGGAAATTAGTCAATTTTGTTAGCTGTTCCAGTGAACGAACATGTCTAACTTATAAATTTCCGCTGTGTCCTAAATTTGTTTTACATTCCATTTAACATATGTACATATGTATGTAAGTCTTAAGGAAATTTTCTTAAGATAAAATCATATTTGACATAAATATAAAAGATATTTGCCATGTAATTGCTAAGAAAAAATCATAATAACCTGTGACTGAATTGTGAAGGTATGAAAGCATATAATATCATGAATGAATACGGAAATTAAAATTTTGTTGCTAATCCAATTTTTGGCTCTCTTTGAACAAATAAGATTTCTTTAACACATCCAAATATGCATTTGTCTCAGTGATGACCTTTTAAGAGGTTAGGCCACAGTAGTGACGCAAAAATAAGCATATTTTGAGACATTTTTTCAGCAGCGCAATAAATCTTATTGAAATTCTGGAAAAAGTATAATATTGTACAACATTTGAACATTAGAAAAAAGTTATTCGAAGCCGTAGTGGACAAAACAGGCTTTCCCCGAAGAGACATTTTATCAAACGACAATTTTTGTGTATGGTTTTGCAAAAACTTAATCCTAAAAAAGAATATTGAACTTTAAAAAATTAAACCAAATAAGTATGCAACAACCTTCTTTAGCACAAATATGTTGTTTGAAAAAAAAAATTATCAAAATCGGTTCAGTGTATTTTGCGCCAAAGTGTTACAAACCACTTTCATATAAGCAATTTTATATAAATATGATAGTTGTGTTAAAAATCACCTTGAGAAGGGGATACTTATGTGTTCTCCACAATGTGAAACTTAATGCTTTAGAAATCAATTCAGTAGCTTTTTGATACTTTACTTATATTGCTTTAAACTTTTCAAAAAAATATTTTCTTATTACAGGAATGTCCCCTGAAGATGAATGGTATAATAAAAGCTTATCAGCCCTGCGCATGAATAGTTCACATCATCCAAATTTGTCAGCGCCGATGTTACAATATCAAACATAATCAAAGACCTTTGATGATTTCTTTTAAAAAATCCATATCAAATCAAGTGTTTTACATAAAATTATCAAATAATCCATATGCCAATAATAAATTGCATATGCAATTAACATTTGATATGGCTTTTTAAAGAGAAATTGTCAAACTTATATAAAAAAATTTAATCGATAGTTGTTATTTAATAAGAGTAATATATAAAGACCACAAATAATTCGGTATTTTTTTATAAGAGTTATGAAATCAAAAACAAAAAGAAAAAAACAAAACAAAACAAAATAGTAGTAGTGAAATTACAAATGTACATGTAAACTGACCTAGCATACAGCCTGATTTAATTAAAATATGAACTTTTTAAGGGCGTCCGGCAGTTTTTCGAAAAATAAAAAGACAGTTTTTTAAAAATTTTTTTTTTGAAGGTGCATTTTATTTTAGGCCAAAATTTTTTTTACAGTATTAAAGTATAACTATTCAAAATTTATCTCTGAAATTTTGGTCCAAAAATATTCGTCAATAAGTTAAAAAAGTGCAATGCCGTGAACGAGCTCAAAATTTGCGGTGAGCAAGATATCTGAAGACTGGTTTATCCGCAAAAAGAAAACTAAATTTTTTTCGGTTTAATTTTGGTCTAAAATAAAAAATAGCTTAAAAAAAAATTTCAAAAAAAAAAGTTTTTTTATTTGTCGAAAAACTCCCGGACGCCCTTAATAACATTTGAGTTCCTACTTCTGGATCAAAGCAATAGGCGTGTTTCTTTTGAACAGCGTATACATACTGTGTATCACGAAAAAATTCGTACATTTTCTGTAGAAAAAAAAATACCAGACAAATCAGCTGATGTTTTTTAAGTCATTCTGATTAAAAGTCTATATGAAAACAAATGAAAAATGCAATAGATAGACTTTATTTTGTATGGAACACATGTCTGTGTTTTAGGTTCTTCCAGACGTATCAAAATCTAAAATCTGCCCACATGAAAACTATTCAATGCAAAAACTCTCTTATAAGCCGCGTTTTTGCGTTGGGGTAACACTGCATCAAAGATATCAGACTAGAACTTGGGCTAAAATTGAATTCAGTAGGGCAGATTTCAGATTTAGGTTCGTCTCAAGCTTATGTATCATATGCATCAATAGAAATACAGCTAAGGGGCTGTCCATAAATTACGTGAGTCAAAATAGGGGGGAGGGGGTCCGGCAAAATCTCACCAAGGGTGAGGGGGAGTCAACGAAAATCTCACGTCGACTTTTTCATGCGGATAGTATACATTATTATAGCAGATTACATCTAAAAATTATAAGGAAAGTCTCACGGAAGGGATGGGGGAGTCCCGCCAGAACTCACCAAATCTCACCAAAGGGAGGGGGGTCCGAATTTTCAAAAAAACACCTCACGTAATTTATGGACGTCCCCTAACATAATAGTAATGGTATTCGAACAACACTGTATATGGTATTTACAGCGCCGTAAAGTTAACAGATTATGAAGCACTGTAAATTATGAAGTTATTGCATATAACTACACAATTATACAATTTATCACATTTATTTCACAAAATTGCTTAAATAATCACAATATTTGATTGAAAACAGAAAAGTTTATTTATTTGAAAACTTTTACGTGTTCGTTAATTTTATTTTTACGCAAATTATTTATGTAAATACACTTTATTGAATTTTTTTTACATACATATGCAACTGTAAATTTATTTTTATGCGGATTTTATCGAACATCCTCAATATATTATTTAAATAACTATCTGTAGGTAAAAAACTTCTTTCATTTTGTAAATAAGTTTTATATATTCTATCTACAGAAATCTTTTCTGTAAATATCTTTATTGTTCAGATAACAATGAGCTAGATATTAATAAATTTAGCGATAAAATAGATATAAAAAATAAGTTACCAAAGAATTCAGAAATAAATTTCTTTTTCTATTGATAGTTACACAAAAAGTTAATAAAAAACTGTAATGTCACAAAAAATAAAAAAAAGAATACAAGACCTTTTATTAAAATAAAATTCTCTTATCGTTAGAATAAATCCACTTCTTAAAATAAGCTATTTACTACAACAAAACCATATATGTTTTTCCTGAAACCAAAATTCTTAAGGCACCGATAATATTAACTTCTAAAAATTACTTTGTTTCAAGTTGCAAGCTCTTAACTTTTTTTTTAACTTATACATTATGGATATTCGAAGATTTAGTGACTGAAAAAAAGCAGGTGAATGCAAACTTTTGCAACATGATGTGTGAAATTAATGATGTGTCGTTAGGTAAGTACCCACTCGGCATGTAATGTTTCAGAAACCTTTCAGAAATCGTTCACATGAAGTCCTAAATTGTTTCAGTAACGTTTCAGAAAGATTCCATTTCCATTTCAGAAAACTATCTGCAATGTTTCAAGGCCCGTTTTTATATTAAATTTGAAACGTATCAGAAACATTTCATGATGTTTTGCTATAAAGTTGCAGAAGTATTTCAGCTGTGGCTCTAAAAACTTGCAGAATCATTTCAGAAAGCTTTCGGCAATGTGTCAATGTCCGTATTTTGATTTAATTTGAAACGCTTCTGAAACGCTGAATCTGAAATCTTTCAGAAACACCTCAGAATAATTGCAGGTGAAACATTACATTTGAAATACATCACAAAGATTTCGGTAACGTTCCATTTGCAATATTTCAAATGAAGCATTTCTGCAGCGTTACGAACTGCTTCTAAAACGTTACATGCCGAGTGAGAAAACCATCGACGAAGTCGAAAAGAAGCGATACGTCAATATTAGTCAAGAAGTTCAAATATTGTCGAAAATTCTGTAATGCGGTAAATAGTACCGAAAAAGTTGAAAAGTATCGGAAGAGTCGAAAAAAACAATAAATCATTGAAAATATATGTACATATGTCGAAAAATTTCTAATAATATCGAAAAGCTTATAAGACTCGCGTGTCATTTGAAAAATGTCGACATTTATAACATTTATAAGAGTTGAAAAATTTGACTTACCTTTGTAAATATTTTGCTTTATCGCAAAGATGGGAGCTTTTTGATACTTTAAGAGTTTTAACGACTTTTCGTAACAATTCAACGCTTTTATCGAAATTTTGATACCATTAGACTTCGATCAACTTTTTGGATACTTTTGACGCTATATGACTTTACAATACTTTACGACAGTTTTCTACTTTCTGGACGCAATTTGAGCTTTTATTGACTTTTTTATTACTATCAGACTTTTATTTCTACTTTTTTTTTGATATTTTTTCGCACTATTCGACAATTTCAATACTATTCGACATTTTTATCGAATTTTCGAAACTATCTGAACCTTTTGGGAACCATATCAATATCTTAAAACTTCTTAAGACTCTTCAACTAATGACGAATTTTTCTATATTGCACGATACTTTTAATTTTTACGCTACTATTTGATTTTATTCAATACTTTTGAACTTTTCTCGACTTTCACAAAATGTTGCGATACAATTCAACATTTTTCAGCCTTTGCTATCGTTTTAGATAACTAATGTTTAGGACTTTTATATCGTTATTGAAATTTCAATACATTTTGACCTTTTCAATGCTTTCGATACAAGTCATTATTTTCGATTATAATCAATTTTTTCGACACTTGTCACTGAAATTGATTACCACCAACTTTCATAGACTTTTAAGATAATTTTCAGTAGCGCTCAACACTTTTCGATACATCGGAGCTTTTATGATACTTTTCAATAATATCTCATAGTTATGGATTTTTCTATATTGCAATTACTTGCTTTTTCAAAACTAAAGTTGAAAGTCAGATGAATGTTGTTTGAACATTTTTTTTTACTAAAATCTCAAGTAAGAAGAAAATTCAAACTTAGTTTGGATACAGCTCTCTATGTAGATACTAATTTTATTAATAGTGTACATATGTAAAGTCCATATCTTAATTCATTTTTAGAAAGAAGTAATTATTATTAGTTAATTCTGTGTACTTCAACTGCATTCCTTGCAATAGAAAACATATTGGTTAAATATTATTTTGATTCTCAGTTGCATATTTCATAGTAATTTTTGGATTCGGGTCTAAAGTCTGCAACAGCTTTGCAACATATTAAATATGTACCTACATATGCTAGACGCGGACAAAATTTTTTGCTAACTTAAGATCGGGACCCAAAAATTACTATGAATATGCGCCTAACTATTTAAGCATTTATACTTGTAAAGTAAATTGTTAATACAAACTGAACTTTGTAAATTTGCAGAGCTATTTATACTGTAAAGGGTATGGAGTCCTGGCTGGCCTAAGTTAAATACAAAAGATTAAATATGTCAGACAGTTTCTATTATGAGTACTCTTGCAAAAAAAAAAAACATATTTGAATAAAAAAAGTTTTATTTATTTTAAATAAAGACATGGGAATGCAACGTCATCTACTGAAATAGTTAAAAAAAAACAAGATGAAACAAAATTGTAGAATAGTCTTAAACACTTACATATGTAAAAAATGCAACCAAATGCAAAAAATGCGTTTATTCACTGTATGTTGTATAATAAAAATTTAAACTAAAGTAATGAAAACGTTTTGTTTTACTTAATAAGAAAGCTGGAAATTGTCTTAATCAAAAAAGTAAACTGAATAATGATGATAAACAACTTTCCAGAACGTCTTAAGCACCGTTGGCATTTTCCACCCTAAAGCTTATTCTCGGAGACCTGCGGGGAAATATTGGCGAGGACTTGTTAGAAGATATTTTTCTCATTAATCTCAACTGATTATTGTAAATCAAATTTTTTATCAAATACTAATTTTTTACTATGTACTTATGGCGTATGATATAAATTATATGTATGTAGGTACATATTTCTTTTGGATTGTTACTGAACAAAAATAACACAAATGTGCATAGTTTTTTTTTCATTCCCGAACCGTTGAACCGAAACCTCGGTTTAAAGAAAACTAAAACCGTTTTTACGAACCAATCCAAAAGTGCAAAAACGGTTCGAACCGCTGATCCGAACCGACCGAATTTTTTACCCTGTTCACGTCCCTGCATTGAACAATAAACAATCGTCTCTGAGATCAAAATTTAAAATGGACTTTAGAAGGATAAGGGAAGAGATATGTATACTCAGGGTTGCTGTTAGGACATTTGCACTGAGGGTACGATATATGCATATGTATGTATTTTGGTTCATTTATTACAAATTCGAAAGTCAATTTGGTGAATTGCCTCAAAAATATTTCAGTATGTATAGTAGGGTGGAGTGAAATTGTTCGAATAATGGCGATTTTTTAAAAATCATTATTCCTGTGTGATAAAAACTTGGATATTGATGGTCAAAATGGGTCTTCAAAATATGACCGGTTTTCAATAATATCTTGATGTGCCGAGACCCAGATAAAAAAAAAGATAAACATCATTTTATAAAAATTTATCGCTTAAAAAATTATGTCTTGTTTCACAATATGATAATACTTTTCGCGACGATATCCTGTTTTGGATGAGTCCAGCTCTTGATTCTCGTCCACATGCTGCCGCGGAAGCTTCAGTAACTAATTTGATGCATCTTTCTACTGCTTGACTGTGACAGTCAGTTCTTTTGGACTCTGAGGGCTTGTAACTACATCAAATCTTATCCGATTTACACAAACAGCATACTGTTAGAAAGAAAATAAAAATATCTTTCGAATGCCGAAAAGCGTTTTTGCGTCAAAAAAAAATTCATAGAGATAGAGCCAAATATTTAAAAAAAAAATGCAAAAAAAAGGGTTTTTTGGGGATATCTCGAAAACGATTCTTAAGAAAAAAAAAATAGTTACCATTTTTGGAATCTACAACTCAAAATACATAGGAAAAAGTCTATCAGAAACCAGATTTTTTTTTTGTAATCTAGTGTAATATTTGAACGAAATTTTTGTTTGGAACTGCTCTCGACACCTGGTCCAACAATACCTATCTTCCACCTAATTACAATTCATGATATATGGCAACTATACCCCGCACAGGCCAATACAATTAAAAAAAATTCGCTCCAACCTAATGTATAGCGCTCTAATGATGTTTTTTCTCTGGTCGGAATTGCCCAAAAACTCCGAAAGATTCCTTGTACTTGTGTTAAATTTAGCTACAATATCGTAAATAACTTAAATAGTATTTTTTTTTTGTATGATGTAATTTAGTATATTTAGTCTATTCTCAATTCCAGGAAATATTGTTGTAAGCCTCTTTTTAGAGAAATCACGATAATAAATAATAAATTTCTCTGCACACATCGAGCTTTGTCGAAAATTTTTCCTAGTAGAATGTTAAATAATAATTTAGGATGCTATATATGTACATTAGGGTGGTTCTTAGGGGAAAAAAATTAGGGACGCCTCCTCAATCGGTTCGAAAAAGGATAAAAAAAAATTGGAGACGCCCCCTGAATCGGTTCGAAAAAGGATAAAAAAAATTTTAAATTTAATTTAAAACTTTTATCTCTAACCCTATTCAAAGTGAAATTTCACCTATCTTATTTGTTTTTTTGCTAAATTAAATGCGACGCCCCCTGAATTGGTTCGAAATAGTTCAAAAAAATTAATTTAAAATTTTTACTTTTAAACCCTACGGACCCTATTTTAAAATTAAATTTAACCTGAGCCGCCATTTTTTTAAATTATTTTTTCTTGAGTGGCTTTTAGTTTTAAGAAAGAATATATTAAAAACAAGTTAAGGTGTTATTTTCGGCCAGGCCGAAACTCACATACCCTACACTGCACTGAAAGTACTTTTATATCAAATGTTAAGAAGACGTTGAAGAGGTTGAATAAGTCGAAAAAAATGTGAAATGTTAGGAAGGTTGACAGAGGTTGAAAAATGTTGAAAAAGTCGTAAATATATGCAAAATGTTGAAAAAATTTGAGAGAGGTTGAAAAACTCTAAAAAAAATGAAAGAGGTTGAAAAAATTTGAAACTATTCAAAATTGATGAAAAAGTCGAAAAAATATGGAAAATGTTGAAAAAATCGAATGAAATTTGAAATGTGCCACGCCCACTTATCCAATTCCGCTCACTTTTGGTTCAACAAATTATATATTAAATATTAAATTTCAGCACAATTGTATAGTTTGCGATATATGCTGCAGTTAAATTTAGGGCGGTGACACACCCACTGGTACAATCCAGCCCGGTTTTGATCCAGAAATAGCTTTTCATAAGCAAACCCCTAACACCAAATTTTAGTATGACTGCTCACATATTTCGATAAATATGCCACTTACCGTATTTTACCAAATTTTATGAAGATTACTCTCTTAGCACACTTCTATAACAATAAACAGTTTTTGCTTATATGGAAGGTGCCACGCCCACAGGTACTATTGTACCAAATTTTTGTAATAAAAGACCTTAAAGCAAGTATATCTACCTCATTAAATTTAATCACGATTACGTTGTTCATTCTCTTAATGTAACGTTTATAAATATTGTGGGCGGTGCCACGCCCTTCAACGAGTTTTTTCAATAAAGAGGCTGAGCTTTATTGATTTCAGCGGCATTATCTCCAAGATTTTTATGAAAATCGTTTGTGCCAATTTTGGGATATATGGAATCAACATTTTTAACAGTTGAAAAGTGCCACTCCCAGTTTTTCAATTCCACCCACTTCTATCTCTAATCAAGATATATTTGATATGTATCCGTTTACCGAATTTCATTGCAATATCTTGAGCGGCTTACAAGATATGGTGGTATAAATAATAAAATTTAGGGCTGTGCCACGCCCCTGTACGACCCTTTGGAAACTTGAAACCCAGGCCAATTTGGAGCTAAAGTTCCCGAGACACAATATTCCAATGTAGGGCAAAAAACGTCAATTTTTGAGTTTTAAAAATTCATATCTTTGCACCAAGGGCATTTGAAGGGCCAACAATTTAGGAATCATAGTTTTATATAATGTACTTCCATATCCCAAAATTTGAACAAAATAGGAGAACCCACTGCGGACGGTTTTGCCGAAAAGTAATGGAACTCCTCATATATATATGTATATTAGGGTGTTTTTTTCAAACTTTAGGACAGGGATTTTGTTTATTTTTTCCTATATTATAACTTGAGGAATAAAAATAATTGTCCCAACATTTGAGCTTCCTAGCTCAAATCTGAAAACTGCGCGGACAGAGTTTATGTACAATTCCGTAGAAATTTAACGAAAAAACCGACTTACTAAAACTTAGAAAAAGTCTGCTTTAGGTGCCAAGATATAACGTTTTGGGTTTTTTAGTTGAATGGGGGTCGCCACCCACTGTTGTAAAACCACGCCGACATTTTTCGTGTGATTAAAAATGCGGAAAAAATACACCCGAAGGAGGTATTTTTATTTTTTTTGAAATTTGCGGTCCTGTGTGCCTATATAATAGAATCGGATTTGAAGAAAATTCTCCCAAAATTTCAGCTCCCTAGATCAAACCCGCGAACCGCGCACTTACTTCGTTTTTTAGTAGGTACAATTCGTATGAAAAACGAGAAAGCACTCCTTCGGGTGTATTTTTTCCGCATTTTTAGTCACACGAAAAATGTGGGCGTGGTTTTAAAACAGTGGGTGGCGACCCCCATTCAAAACGCTATTTTGGGGTTTGAGTTAGGAAGCTTCAAATAGCGGAGATATAAGAAAAAAACAAAATAGCATCGAAAATAGAGGCCGAAAAAAAATTTTTTTTTCGTTAAAAATCTTTCAATATTAGCTTTCAAACTGGGGGTGGACATCCGAACTTTTTTTTTTGTATGGGGGTCGATACTATCTAGTATACACATAAATGTGTTCTTGTACATTTTTTGTTAAATTTTTGATTAAGTCCATGGTCAATTGATGAATTTCAAATTCATATGGATATTGTTCAATTCAATCTAGGGACAAAGAAAGTAAATATAGAGATTTCATTAACTTTTCAAAGAGAAAAGTGCAAGATTGTTTTAAGTGAGTAGATTGAACAACACAAAAAGTTAAACGCCGTGCAAAGCCAAAGTTCTTAAAAAATCTATATTGGCAGATCTAAAACTTATTTTTTAAATAAAAAGCAGTCTGAAAATGTTCATTTTCCTTTCACATTATGTTTATTTATAAACTTTAAAAGTGAAACCAAATCGTTGTTAGACTTTTTTGATTTGTTTTGGTTGTATCACAAAATTTCATTCGGTAAAACCCATGTAAAAAACATTGTCGGTGCTTCTGTGGAACTACCTATGTTTTTTATTAAAAGTTTCTATTGTATTTTCATTCTCATTCGACTGTTTTGTAGAATAAAATTTAGTTAATTTTAGATAACAAAAAGTACATTTAGTTGAGTACGGACGGCAACACAGTGAATAGCGACTAAATAAACAAAGTAAATTGGCTGTGGAATACATTGTCCGCCCATAAAAAGGAAAACGATGCTGCAGAAAAGTGAGAAAATTACTTTTTAAAGAACATCATGATGCTGGAAATCTCTTCAATGACTTTCCCGCTTTACTATTGATTTACTTTCTATGGATCCATAGATCCATTTTCTTTGATTTTTGCTTTTCAAATGAAAAATATAAGTCCATACCAGCTGCTATTCTTTCCCAATTCTCGCATATGATGATGAAATTACAATGATTGATTCGATAAATGGTAGTGTTCATCACAAAGAGGTGCAAATTAATTGCGCATTAACAGTGAAAAAGAAGGAGTGCTACAAAGCGTCTTTGAAAACGGAAACTTTTTCGATAAGCTAACAATCAGTACGCCGAACGGGTCGTTTACGATTTAGCGCACTACTATAACGTGAAAATTCATCGGATCTTAATTTTTGCACTAATTAGAAGTGAGGATTTTTCTTACGCTCGATTAGCATTAGGGTCGTAGAAAAAAAGTATTTCAATCGTTTTCTTCTACAGAGTTTTTAGGCATGTACAAAGATGTGTCTCCCAAATTATGAACAAATTTTTTTTGCTGGTTTAGAAGTCGTTCAACCTTCTTTCACACTTTCAGTGTTGTTTATCAACTACATATTCTCTCCATTTGCAACGTCACTGCTGCTATTCAAAATTTGGCGGACCAATTTTTTTTTTTCATTTCAAAAATTTTGTTATAAGAACAATCGATCGCAGAGTTTTTTTCTGAACTACTCTTGTGGAAGTCCCTTTTTATTACTTTTTTCCTTCTTTTTTACCTACAAAGTTGAAGTAAAATGTTTATTTATTTTTTGTGTCTTCTTATTTTATTTATTTATAACTTATTTACTTTATATTTTTACTCATGTAATTTTCAATTCAAGTGAATATTTTTAATACAAATTAATTTACCTATATAATTTTTATTCTGAAATACATAGTTTCCTTTTGTGGTAAGATCATGAAGTTATCGACTAACGCAAACTTAAAAAATTTCATAAATGTGAACACCCTTAGTTTTTATTTGTCCATGTTAACGAGCTTTCACTGTATTTTCTTAGACTTGATTTTTGTGTAGCTGTATTAGTTGGTGTGTTTCGAATGGTTTTTAATGTCCAGTAAAATTTTATTAGTTTTAAGTAAGCATTTAATTAAAATTTTATCAGGGTTGTTCTCAGTACTAACAAATGAAATCTTAAACAAAGCAAAAATATCTCGATGTGAGTGCGTCTACTAATAGCGGGCTAGTTGGCGCGCTGCGCTTTTTTCGACAAACCGCGATGTGTTCAACTCGCTAGTAATCGCAAGGAAGATAATAGATAGATTTTGTACTGCTCTTTGCGATGTTGGCATCAGTTTTTGCTCAAAGCCCTTTTTTTTACACGCAGCGAAAGAAGAACTCTTCAGCAACACCCCCATAAACTTTCAGAGTGGGATAGCAAGAAAT
This sequence comes from Tricholauxania praeusta, assembly GCA_949775025.1. Taxonomy (NCBI): domain Eukaryota; kingdom Metazoa; phylum Arthropoda; class Insecta; order Diptera; family Lauxaniidae; genus Tricholauxania; species Tricholauxania praeusta. The sequence goes on along the minus strand of OX459028.1, from coordinate 139,549,621 downwards.
GCGTAGATGAAAAGCAAATAAATGCGGCGGCATCGAATTTATGTAAGCATTGGTACTCGACACGCTTCCTAGCAATCGTCATTTTGTGAAAAGTCGCGCTTGCAATGCTCGTCTTTTCGTGAAAACTCGTGCGTGCATATATAAATTAGATGCCATCGTCTTTATTTGCAAACTCAGTTCTCACCACGAAAGAAGCGTTTGAGCAAAATCTGATGGCCGCACCACAAAGAGTAGATCGCGTTTTTTTTACTATTTTCTAGCCACTTCCCTGCGATTTCGAGAGACTTGAGGATAGCGTACTTGGACGCTCCCATGTACATATAATATCGATAGATTAGTAATATTTGTGTACTGAAAAAAATTATATAAACTAAAATCAAAATTTTATGTAAAAGATCGATCCTGTTTTATTTTCTTTTCACTTTTACAGCATATCTTATAGTTTTAATTTAATATTAAAAAATTTTCTGATAGGCAGATTATTTAATATACTATGTAATAAGAATTGAATATTTAATATGTAGTGGAGCATATTTTTCACTTCTAATTTTTTACTTCCGTTTAAATTAAAAGCAAGTCTTGTGTAAAATTAGTATCTTACTAAGCTAACATTTTTTTGTAATCATTTAAAGGAATTACATTTTCATATTTTTAGGCCAAATTAAGTTTTATTTTTTGTGCAGATCCAATATTACTAAAATACATAGAATTTTATTCGACAATCCAAATAGTAAATATAATTTAAGTTTGAGACAACATTACAAGTACAAGAACTAAGCAGAGGAGAATACAAATAAAATAAATCGTTCAATATAAATGTGAAATTTTTCACATGTTAAGTTTAATAGTAACGCGGTTAAATGTGTTTTTCGTCTGATTTGCAAAGTTTCTATAAAAACTAAATAAAATTGTTATAAATCTTATAGTATATAACGGTCAAAGCGATAAATGTAGCATAATGTCGTAGGCCAAGGCCACACTAAACCCTGAAATTTCTTAAAGGAGCCCAAGTGGATCAATATTTATTTCTTTAAAATCAAATATTATTCTTAGAATATTTCATATATGATATTCTAAATACCCAAAGCCTAGTTCATTTGTTTTTATATTTTATAAATAAGTTACGATACTTTTTACACGACGCTTGCCTTTGGCAACTCTTGATTGTTAACACTTAATGCAAGTTTTTTAGTTGGCGGAGCAGGATCCGATTGATCAGCATCCAAATCAATCTGTAACAAAAATAACTTTTATATGGTCCACTAACTTTTAAAAGGAATATATAACTAACCTCCATTATAACATTATCTTTTTGTGTCGAACTGTTCGATTTAGCTTCATCGGTAAATTTTGATGCTGTGGTTTCACTTGAAGTTGTGTTATCTGATTCATCCACTACAGATGATTCTTTTTTCTTTTGTTCATCCTTTTGGCCTATTGTTATTGAATCTGTGGAGTTTGCAGCTGTTGCAGTTTCCCTTTCAGCTTCATATTCCTTAAGAACTTGATCTAAATTGTAGCGTCGTCGATAATTAACATAAAATGTACGCACATGGGCTTCTGTTTTGGTACCAAGTGTTTCAGCAATAGTCTAAGAAAATTGTTTTTTAATTTAATTCTTAGGTTATTTTAAATATTATTTTTTTTTTTTTTACTTGAAAATCTTTTCCGTACTTTCGTACCCCTTGGACGGCAAGTAACAGCTCATCATTCAACCAACGAGAATTAATACGATTAACATTTTCAGCTGGACGTATTTCTTCCAAGTTTTCCGAATTTTTGCGTTTATACGAAGATATATTTTGTTTATTCAATTGTACCTTAAATAATGAAGAAATTTATTTTTTAAAAACATTTTTAAATATATTTTGTAATTAATTAATGTGTGAACAGGTGTTTAAAGATGTATGGATAAATATTATTGAACAAAAAATGAATGAAAATAAATTTGAGATACAATATTTTTTCGACATTTAACAAAAGCAGCATGTAGGCGAGGAAAATAAGATTGATTTTTATCAAAGTTTGGGAGTGGAAGTGGGAATGTATTTATCGAGATGTCTATGCACAAATTCGAAAACGAATACTGAAGGAAAAAATTGATTTTCAAAACGGTTGGTGCGATTTTGATGAGGCTTAGGAAGGAAGTTTAACTATAAAAAAAATACGATTGAGGGAGTTATCCATGAAATGGAGAATAGAAGTAGAAATGGGCCCCCCCACGAAAACAAAAATTTTATGATCACAACAGGGAACAACTTATATTTCTTACAAATTTATGAAAAAATATAAAATTGCAGTCACGAGTAAAAAAAGATATTCAATTCAATTCAATTCAATTTTTATTTTACTTCTGTTTATGAACTATATGTTGTAACAGAAGGAGGTTTGGTTTCTTATTAAATTATACAAACAATAAATATTTCTTATAATACGTATAAATTCAAAAAATTCACAGGCATAGAAAAAAAAAAAAAAAAAAAAGAATAAGTCAGAGCAGAAGGCTATAGTATGCTATTGTATAAATAAGTGACTGTTTCAAATAATTAATGTTTTTAACAAAATGACATTGAGTTATTCATTTAGGATGAAAGATCTAAGCCTTAGACTATTGACTATGAAATAATATATTGCTCTAATAGTATCAGAGTCTGTGCAGGTGAAAATTTGTATCTTGTTATCCCCGAAAGTATATATTAAGTTACCTAGGTGGTGATTTCGAAAGGCAGAGTAGATAGGACATTCAAACATAAAGTGTTCAAGGGTTTCATTTTTATGCAGGTTACATATTGAACAAGTATTAGTTAAATTTAATCGGTACGATTGGCCATTAATGCAAAATCTGGTTAAGTATTTAGATGACAATCTTAATTGTGCGATAATTTTTGCCATATAAAATTGGTTTCGTTTGAAAAGATAGGGGGCAGTAGTATCTTCAAGTGACCTGAGAATTCTAGAGTTCATTGTGCTTAAGGTTGATGCTTTTAAAACATCTAGGAATTTCAAATGGCGTTGAAAACGCTCAAGAGCTATGACTCGGTTTTCTATCCAAGCTTCAGCAGTTAGTGAATGCCATAAATGTGTCATATTTACTTTCTGTAAGAAGGTATTAAATTGAGAAACCCAGTTTAATTCAATATTTACATTTCCATTAAGATGAAGATAAACTAATCGAAGGAGACACAGTCTAGGATAACGGCTTTGTTCCATTTGCAAAATCCGAATAACAAAATCAAAGGTTCGAATGAATATTTTAAAGGAAAGCTTGAGTATTCCCAGTTCCAGCCTAAAAGGAGCATTTGGAGTAGCTTTTGGTAATGAGAGTAGACGTTTGTAATATGAAGATTGTATGATTTCAATATCATCACAATATCTCAAACTCCACACCTCAGCTGCATATAAAAGAGTTGACAAAATAATACTGTCGAACAATTTTACCCTTCCTTCCCATGAGTCCGACTTAAATTTGCTTAGTGTTTGCAGAGCAGTACCTAAAGCAATTTTCCCTTTTTTTAGAGCAGCTTCCGCTGCGCATCTACCTAAGGACGAACTTGAAACCGTTACACCTAAATAAGAATAAGATTTAACTATCGATATTAATTGATTGTTGTATGTAAAATTTGCTGATGTAGCTCTTCCCCCTTTTCTAAAGTGAACGATTTTAGTTTTTTCAGTGTTGACAACAAGCTTGTTTTTATTGCAATAGTTTTCAAGGGTTAGCAAAATTTTCCGTAGTACTACTGGGGACCTCGCTAATACTACAGCATCATCTGCAAAGAGAAGAATAAGAATATCATTTATACCATCTATGTTTAGGCCTTCAATGTTTTCTCTTCTTAGTTCTTTTTCAAAATCTGCTATAAATAAAATAAACAGAAGAGGACTAAGAATTTCACCTTGGAGTACACCTTCAGTGACAGAGATTGGATCTGAATTTCCGCTCGCAAGTCTGATAGTAAAAGAGGCTCGGTCATAGATAGAGTTTAAAATTTTAAGGATTCGGGTGCTCATACCCAATGCATACAATTTTTGCCAAAGTAACATATGGTCTATGGAGTCAAAAGCTCTTCTAAAATCGATGAATAGCCCATAAGCTGAGCTTTTTGCAAGGCGAAGGTGTGCTTGAAGTGCGGCTTGTAGGGTAAATATATGTTCGACGCAAGATCTTTTGTTTCTAAAACCATTTTGAGATTCGGGGATTAATTTTTCCCGTTCAGCCCAAATAAGGAGGCGGTCATATAAAATATGGGTAAAAATTTTTAGTATGGTATTGCACAAGGCAATACCTCTATAATTTTCAGGGAGCATAGTATCACCCTTTTTGTGGAACATCACGAGGATAGACCGCGACCATGCTTCTGGAGTAGAACCGCTAAGAAGAATATTATTGAAGAGTGTGTGGAGAATGGAATGCCATTGGTCCGGTAAATTTTTGAAGAATTCTGCGCTAATCAGATCGGCTCCTGGTGCTTTATCATTCTTTAATTTTTTAATAGCAATCCAAATTTCCTGTAAAGTTATTTCGGAATCAAGTATTGGGTTGCTGGAAACACTTAGGATTAGTTCAGTATTAATACGCGGCGGAAAGATTTGGTCATAAAAACTTTTCCAAACCGTGGGTGCAATTGGATTTGGTAAAAATGGTTTTTGCATACACGATTTTATTAAGCTCCAGAACTCTTTGGCATTCTTTATATTGAAGAACTTATTTTTAATATCTATTTCATATTGGGCTCTTTTTGATTTTACCAGGTTTTTATAATTCAGTTGTAAATTTAGGTAGATTGTTTTACTATCATGGTCAAAGGACAGTCTCTTACATCTTTTTAATGATTTGTTCAATTCATTTTTAGCCTTTTTTAATACTGTATCGAACCAAGGTTTATTTTGATGATATGCTGACCTTTCTGATTTTATTTTAATCATATTTAAATCTTTTGCTGTTTTGGTTATGGTGTCAATAATAAATTTATTTTGCTGGTCGACCGAAAGTAAAGTGTATGCTTCATTAGAAGCTGACACATTTAGAGATTGATTCATGAGTATTGAATATGCATCCGCATTTGCGAGGTTCCATTTTAGTGTTAAACTTTTGTCGGGCCTTTGACTACTTTGGCCTTGTATAGTACTACGGGTTAAGAATTCTAAATTAAGAGAGACTGGAAAATGGTCGGAGCCAGTAGCTAATGTTAGTATCTTCAGATCTTTGACAAAAGGAATTGTAGAAACATTAATCCACACTAGATCAATGACACTTACACCGTTTCTATTTGAAAAAGTAAAATTGCCTGGGCTATCTCCGACGGTGCGTCCATTTAGAAGCACAAAACCGAAATTGTCCATAAACTCTAGTAAATTTCTACCACGCTTATTAAGAATTAAATCTAAGGAGTTTCTCTCATTTAATAGATTCGAATCTAATTCTGAGAGGAACTCCAGAGTATTTTCGGATCCTACTCTAGCATTGAAATCACCTCCTATTATTATTGGGATACCAGCAAATTTGGCAATTAACTCACCCAATAGAGGTTCAAGTAACTCTAAAGCAATATTAATATCGTAGGAAGGCTTTATATAGAGGATACCAAGCACAAATTTGAAATTTTTAATAGTATTGAAGCTAAACAACCATAAATTAGATTTATCTATTTCTATGCTGTCTATAATTTGTTTATCAGTTAAAGATATTATACCACCGCTGGCTCTGCCCGAAGCCCTTTCCTTTGTAGCAAACGATGACAGCGCGTTGTATTTTGACCACGGGAGAGCATTGCTTTGTAAAGTCGATGTAGACCAGGTTTCATAGATACCAATTATATGGGCTTCAGTTAGTGATGGTTCATTAAATAGGTTTGGGAGCCCGTAGACATTCCAGAAGACAATATTTAAGTTGATGTAGCTATTTGAATGCTGAATGTTTTTGGATGAACTTACATATTCTTTTTCAAAATTACTTAAATTAGATACGATTTTTAGTTTTTTGGCATTTCGTGCAGAGTATTGTAGTCAGTTGTGATATTTTTATATTCTTTGTCGTAGAGCGTATTAAGGATGCCTTCAGCGTTTTGTTCACCACACATTAACTTATTTTCTTGGTTCCACCAGAACCAATTACCAGCGATTTTGAGCCTGTCATCCCTCATGATAAATAAATTTTGCCGTTGCAACGCAAAAATATGAAAGGGGCCCCAATTGCCTCTTTTTGTGCAGTAACTGTGTAGCAAAAAAATATGTTTGTCCTGTTTCATTTCTCCTGAAAATACCAAAATGTTCTTGTGCTATTTTAAACTCCTAGCATATAGCTTAATAATCTACTACTTGGGGCCCCCCTTGAGGTCGGGCCTATAGCTCTCTCGAGCCCTACCTTATTTTTTTTCTCAACTTAAGTAGTTTTTTTAAGTTAATTTATTTATATTGTCCCTGATCTTGTATTCTCGCTCTCCAATATAGAAAATATAAGTTTTAGTAAAAAACAAAAGTTTTAAACTATTCATTTAAAGCCAAATTTATTTTCCCTCACTGGCTGGACAGGATTAAGCTTCCAGGCCAAGCTGATTATATCAATGATTTTTCCAAAATAGTGTTACAAAACTAGGGACAAGGAAGAAGAGTTATACTCGTACAAGCATAGCCTGGATAAAAAAGAGCATTCGGGCAAGTTTTTGCGGCACCTTATATAGAAGTAACGACATTAAGTAACGACATCTAGTTTTCCAAGGCAATGTAATATAGGCTGAGAGCCGGCTGTAGAAAAGTCGAGTGTATAAGATTACAGGATGAGATGTATGCCAAATGATAGAGCTCAATGAGCCTAAATAGAATATCTAGGGTTGCCTTGCCAAAGCCTGTCTCGATGGCCGAAAATGCCCGAATTTTAGCCAATTTTGTTGTTCTAATTAAAACTGTAGTACATAACAGCTTGAAATGTATGCCAAATGATAGAACTCGAAGAGGCCTAAGTGTAGTACCTGGGATTGTATTGTTAAATCCTGTCCCAAACATGGGTTTTCACCGGTTTTTTGGGTCAATTTTCATTAATGAAGATAGCAGCTTAAAATTCGTGCCAAATGATAGATATCGAAGAGCCTAAATAGAATATATAGGGTTGCCTTGTCGAATCATGTCCTAAACATTGTTTGACACCCGTTTTCGGGGTCCCATTTTTTTAAATGAGTGGCAACTCATGTTTGGGACAGGATTCTACAAGGCAACCCTATATATTCTATTAAGGCTCTTCGATATCTATCATTTGGCACAAATTTCAAACTGTTATCTTCATTAATGAAAATTGACCTAAAAAACCGGTGAAAACCCATGTTTGGGACAGGATTCAACAATGCAATTCCAGGTATTATAATTAGGCCTCTTCGAGTTCTATCATTAGGCACTCATTTTGAGCTGTTATGTACTACAGTTTTAATTAGAACAATAAAATTGGCTAAAATTCGGGCATTTTCGGCCATCGGGACAGGCTTTGGCAAGGCAACCCTAGATATTCTATTTAGGCTCGTCGAGCTCTATCATTTGGCATGCATCCCATCCTGTAATCTTATACACTCGACTTTTCTACAGCCGGCTCTTGGACTAATACACAAAGGCATAAGGTGAAACCAGCACTATCGAATTGACAAATGTACTTGGTAAATCAAAGTGGTTTCTCCATCTTTTGCGAAATTAACAATAAATAAAAGATTTTAATTAATTTTTTCCATAAGACAGATAATTATGTAAACTAAAAGCGATAATAAGTGAAGTTGTCATTTTGAGATTTAGTGTGACATGGGGGGGTCTGAACAGTTCGAGAATCCTGATATTTGTATCACTCCGACTTAGCTCAAAAATATAGCTTATTAAATTACCTATCAAATTACTGACAAATTTAATCTTTACATGAAAAGTAATGAAATAAACAAAGAAAAATGAAAAATAGCACCAAAAATTATAAGCACAGTTGGCAATATTAAAGTAACACAAAAACTAAAATTGACAATAATGACAAATGAAATATTATTTATAAAATCCCATGTGGTGGAGGTGGAAAAACAAAGTGCAATTTGGTATATGTAGGGACCACTAAGAACAAATTAAAAACAAGAATGTCAGCACACAGATCGGACCAAAGGTTACAGCATCAATCCGACCATAAAACTGCAAGACTTGGACATACAGCTGCTATTGACAAAGTTAACAAACTGCAAAAAAAGGCAACAATAGAAATGCACCACATTATCAACATCCCATAAGAAAAAAAAATTAACTACAAAACTGACACCGAGAGCGTCACACATAACTATAGGTATCTTATAAAAAAATAGTAAACAAAATTAGTTGATATATATGTTATTTTTAAAAATTTTATAATTTATATGTAATTTTTCATATATATGTTTGTAAGCATATTTTTCTCAAAAATTTTACAAAATATAATTGTTGCTGTTTATTTTTGTTTGCAGTTTCCTGAGGATGACCTTAAACTATAGTCGAAATATCGAAAATAATAAAAAAATATATAAAAATCTAAAACTCTTTTATATATTATTGACCTACAGCCGGAATAAAACAAAGAACATTTACGTGAAAAGTTTACCAAATTTAAATATTTATGTATGAAACATCATACATCATATTACACGGTGGGCTTTAACCCACTTTTAATAAAAGTGTAAGTTACAACAAAAACTTTAATTAAGAATTGTTAAGGATGTGTAAGAGTCGATCAATGCTAAATAAAACAAAAGAAATCCTTAGAGCTTTTTTTTAAATTTTATCTTGACTTTAGTTCTGTTATTTAGAAAAATGCAGATATCTCGGGTTTGAAATAAGAAAATGATATGCGGCTTACGGCATTCTTTTAAGCCAATAACGATACATTTAAAATGATGTAACACGGGATCGGCGGCAAAATAATATGGGGTGATTTTGCAACTTTAAAGTACAAAATCGGAATTTTTTCGGTCAATTTTCAATTTTTTTATAAGAAAAAAAACTAATCACAGATTCGAATTTCTCGATCAATAATAACTGTTTGAAATAAAAAAAAAATTGAATCACCTTAATATGAAAATTTGTCGACTCCGATTCGAAAAAAGTCAAGTCTGTTAATTTAGAAAAAGGCAGATATCTTGGTTTTGAAATAAGATAATATTATGCGGTTTCGGCATTCTTTTAAGCAAATAACAGTAAATTAAAAATGATGTACCATGGGATCGGCGGTAATATAATATTTGAGGAGTTGCAACTAGAAAGTGGAAAATCGGTACATTTGTACGGTCAATTGTCAATTTTTTTATAAGAAAGAGAGATCATCATGAATTTGAACAGTTTCCCGAAAACCATACCCACTTTGTTGGAAAACTTTATAACCTCTATAACTTGCACCATTTTTTAAATCAATATTTTGGAACATGGGTTGTCTACTTAAAACGGAGTGCGCTAATCCAGTTTCCGATATTAACCTTAATCCTAGTAATGGGCTTTGTCCAGACATGCAAGGCTACTGTTATCCGCTGACACATCGTGAAAAAATTTAAAAGTTTTTATTTTGAACCGCTCTAATGTACAAATATAACGTTACCTTAATATAGAAAGGCCCTCTACCATTTTTGTTACTTTACAGAAGAACGAAAAAACTTAAAAATTATGGAAAAAAGTATTAGTGAGTTATGGCTTTTTTTTATTCGCTTGTAATTGCTTTATTTTCAGTCGGAGCACACTCATTTTTTTATCAATGGTGTATTAGTGGCTGACCTACCGCAATCTACAAAAAATTTTTTAATAAATGTTAGAGCCTTTCTATGTTAAGGTAGCGATATGAGGCTTATTTTACTAAAAGCTTACATACGTTCAGCAAATGTTTGAAATAATTTTTTTAGATTTGTGTTGCAAAGGTTTCAAAAAATATTCATAACACATTTGTGTTTGAGACACCAGAAAACTTAATTTTACACCAGAATATTACCACATACATACTTTTAAATATTAATTGTTAAGAAAAAAAATCCGTTCTAAAAAGACTATATTTTCTTAAGAATAAACTAAAAGTTTCTTACTAATTATGTTTTCTTTCAACTATGCATAAATGGTTTTTTCTTTTCAATGTTTAATCGCGATTAACACCGTAATTTGTTAACACTTATAGCAATTTGCAAAATTTAAGTAGGTTTTTTAGAGATATTTGCACATGAAAATTTAATTAAAGTTATTTTCAAAGAATGCGACTGATAAATGAATTTGATAAATGCTCAAATCTGGAACCAACGCACTACAGACATAAAAATTTAGGTTAGGTGTGTGACAGAGCTACGAGATTCTTTACTTATTTGCTGTAAGAACGTCTGAATTCGCTAATTTATCTTCCCTTGATCATCAAATAGCAGGAAGTGACGAAGTTCTTATAACAAACGACTGCAATAACACACACAAAATATAAAATGTAGAGGCAAATAAAAATTTCAACCAAATTTGATGAAGAAAATGATTAAAAAAAGTATACATATATGCAATTCGTTTCTTACTTGGCTCAACAACGAAACAATCTCTCTATCGGTATTCGCGAGCAGTTCGTCTTGATTGTCATTTGCGCTGGCAAGAGTAACAATATCATCGTGATTGATATACATGCCACGTGGCGGTTTACGCTTGTGTCGTTCAGCATTACGATCGCGAGATCTTTTGCCGAAGTAGGGACCAGAGGTGGGCCGCTTGTTGCCTGTACGTCTAAATACAAACAAGAGATTTTGAATTTGAGAACATCATTTCATTTTTTTTTGTTTGTTTTATGTACCTCCAGTGGTGGTGGCAACTGCTGCACAACTTTCCATGCGGTGAAGCATTTAGAATATGACAAGCGACACCACAATTTGTGCAACAGCCACCATTACCCGTTGATTGGGCAGCACCAACAGCAATACCATTGGATGGCGTTGTGCGACCACCAGCCCCAGCTGTAACTGTGGTTTCAATATTTGAATTTGATTGACTGGAATTTGCATTTGGATTGGGAGGTGTTTGCTGACGCTTATAGGAGTTGGTTGCGGCGGCGGTGCAAGAGTTTGTATTTGCTGTCGAAGCAGTGCTTTCGGTGTTTTCAATATCGGCGGCAATTGCAGCAACGCCTGAAGCCACTGCATCGTTTGATTTGCTATGCTTGCTCAATGGAGGATCCCCTAATTTTGAGTTGGATTCTTGTAAGCCCGTAGAGGCCAATGCTTGATCCTAAAGGCCAAGTTAAAGAGAGAGAGAGAGAGAAAGAACGAATTACGAGAGTACGAATAAGGCAATTGTTTTTTAATATTTTTATCTATATTAAAATTTGAAATGTTCAATGTTGTGGCAGTAAATTATACGAGGATAATCAAACAAAATATACGTGTGTACAAAGTTGCCAACAACAAACAGCCTTTTGTCGTTGCATTTATATTGGATATTTAAATTTGAAAGTTTACTTAAAAGTTGCCAGCAAATTTTTTAACTAATTGAATAACATTAAAAAATGCAACAAGTAAAAAACGATTATTTTTTCTTTCATTAAAATTAAAATAGAAAATTAACTTTAATTTGAAATTTTGGGTATTTCCATAGGAATATTATGTAAATGACACACAAAAAATTGAATTTGAACTTCAATTATTGATATGACATGTGTATATGAAACCAAAACTTATATTTTTATGTGTCAATTGCATTGTACTCCAATAGAAATATTCGAAATGTGATTTAAGCAAATGAGAAACAATAAAATAAAAAAAAAACATTTAGCGTGATGAGCAATGAACGATTGGTGTAAATATTATATTGTAAAACTGTTCAAGCAAACAAAAAGCAAGTTTTTGAAACATTCAAACCAGAAAATATTAATGTTGTGCTCAGCACTGATGATGAGTAATGAAGAAAGCAACTGACAACAGCATATTTACTTTAATCTTAGATCATTTCGAAACATGAGATACAGATGCAAAAGAAACACACATGAATTTTGTTTAATCTTCTTACAGACAAAACACAAATTTTATTATATTTTAAATAAAAAATATATAAACAGTCTTTTCTAAAGTTAAGATTCTTAAGCCTAAAATTTACCTATGATAAATATTATTGTTGTGATTTTTCGTCTATTCTAAATTAAGCATCATATAAACTTATGTATATATACATATTTGTTAAATAAACTAAAATTATTATATTATAAACATGATGATGTGTGTGTTGTGCTTAGTATGTGTGCAATCATAAAATATTAAAAAAAATTATCTAAATACATACATAAATAATATATTATAAAAAAGGAATTAACTTATAATCTAAGCAACTGAACGAACATAGTATACCAATTTTTTAACAAGGATATCTATAGCATTATTTAGTTAATAATTACCTTGTCTTCGTTATCTGATTCTTCGTTGCTTCCATTATCGCTACCATTTTCAGAACCTTCTTTGCTAGCTTTTGCCTTTTCTTGTCGATCCATTACACTTTGGCGATGACGCGTCTTCTTCCAGGAGTAATAGTATTTAACTAAGCTTGCAATTGATTTATCGGGCAGCTAAATAAATGCAACAACTATTTAGTTATATACCTATTTTCATACAATAAGTATCAGTTTTACCATTTGTCGTATACGATGAAAACTTTTGCCATGAAACTGAAAGGCCTGCTCAAACAATACTTTGTCTTCGACTGTCCATTCATCTGGGAATGGTGTGAAATTGGCTAAGTCCATAACAGCACGTTCTAAATCATGTTTATGCCAAAATAACATTCCCAATGCTTGCTCTCCATTGTAACCGTATTTTTCCTTTGCAACTGATATATATTCCTCAACTGAAAATAAAAATAAAATACATTACAAAAGCTACATCATAAAACGTTTCAGGAATTACTAAAACCTTTTTGTTCCATCAAAAAGTAATTTAGTAGTAAATGTCGTCTGCCTGTTGTTTATTGAATATTACAAACTGATACAACAAGATTTTTAAATTATCTTATGGTTATAGCACCAGCTTCATGGATATACATATAAAGAACGCAACTGTATAAAGAAAATATCACAAAATAAAATTGAAATTTAACCTTTCGGTACAATCAGATGGCGATTTTACGAGTAACTCAGGAATAGATTGGCCAATCCTGTTGAAAAGGGCATGCTAATCATGTGGAACGGGGTATAGTTTTTTGAATTTACGCGGCCACTTGTTTTGTTGGGCTAGCCAAATAATGTCGAATTATGAAAAAATATGTTTCTAAACCATAACAAAAAAAATATTAAATGTAGAATCGCCCTTAATTTAAAATTGACTCCGTCTTAAGTAATAAACTATGCGATATATTTTAATGCTACTTCGTACAAAGACTCCTGATGATAAGGAAATACTCTAAACGAAAAATGAATAGAGTTGTTCTTATATATATATAGGCGTGGCACCTCTCATAGAAGCCAAATATTGTATTTGTCATATCAAACAAACCTACAAAGAGTACATGATGAAACTAAATGCATAGAAAAACATTATTTAAGACAAGAACTCATTGAACAAAATGTGACGAGATTTGTCATAGTTAGCAAACAAATCGAACATGATGAAACCTGTTTTAAATGGACACTACATAACTAACACAAGCAGTAAATTCATAGAAAGTAGCAGAGATTGGGCAAATAATCGTGGCACCTACCAAAGAAACAAACTATTTGGTTCCTCATATCAAGCAAACTAACAGAGATGATGAAACTTGGCACATAATCTACACAGTGTTACAAGCATTTATCAGACAAGAACTAAGTGAGATTATGAAGGTGTTATACAAAACAAGTTAAAATCATGTCTAGTCATGAAAGAATATTTATATATTTTTGTGCATATTTTGAGTTTCGTTGCGTTTGCTCTCACAAACAAGTTATTTTGCTTCTATTGGGGGCAACCACGCCGACTTTCGCAATCCTACCCACTTATTATAAAATGTATATGTTTTTGTATTGCATAATGTTTATTATTACAGAGGTTTATAACATTTGCTTTGTCGGTTCGCTTGATATATAGATTATGGTTTGCTATTATGGTCCACTTACAAAGTCCCGCGCCAATGACACCACGGGATCATAACACACAACACGCATCCTCCGAGCGACGACAAATGAACTTCAAAACGAATAATTAAAAAGTAGTTCAATGAAAAAAATTTTCAGAAAATCTATTTTGGCGGACTTTTTTTAACATAAATATCAGTCAGTTCTTTTTATGACGTATCAATATGTGAAACATTGTTTGTGATTCTGTAATGAACTCTGAAAGAATTCTCTTTTCATATACATATGTATAGTACTTTTTACAGTCTGTACGGCAGTGTTTTACGCAACGAGTTTTTTTTTCACATAACTTGTTAAATCAGTCTGAATGGGATATAATCGTAAATATAGGACAATGGTTTAAATAATATTTTGCATATTTTTTTTGTAAAGATTAGTAGGACTTACGTTTTGTGTCTGGTATTTCCTTTGTTGGCGACCAAACAAGCAATGCTCGATCATTGAGGATTTCGGGTTTACGTTCGATTTCTGGGACAAGTGGCGGACAAACAGCCTGATAGTCGCGTCCAACGCGAATTTTTTCTGTAATAAAATAACATTTAAATTAATTGTTTATTTTAGCTGAAACTTATTTTGTAAACTAAGTTCAATTGGTCTCATCAAAAACTACAAAATACAACGCCAAATTTGAGCGAAATAATGGCAAATACAATATCTTCAACTTTTTCCATGATACACGACATACATAAGTAAGAACTTCAATGGATCAGAATCTGTCAAATAATTGAAAATAGAGACTGCCATCTCATAAAAAGTTCATATGGCGTTAAAGTTAGTTGCGCTCGTTATGTTTTTACATTGTCTCTGAAAACATCTGAGTATTTAATCTTTCTGTGAAATTTATTTTTTAATCATTAGTACTATTGGTCTTTAATTTGGCTACTTGGCCCAGTGAGTGAATTATTTAAGATAACGATTCCTCGTGAAATTTTTTTCGTCTCCACAAGTTACTCAGATATTGAACCTAAAAAGGCATACAAAAACTGGTGGCTGCATAATGGAAATAAATCTATATTTTGCGTTTAAATTATACATAAATCATGTGTACTTTTTATACTGCCTTGTTAAAACAACCAATTTCACTTGAAATGATATTAACAAAGGTGACGTGTTTTGGTGCTCATCATAAATTTTTTGTAGTTGTTTGGAGTTGCAATATATTTAGCCGCATAAGCTTGGCTCATTTTATACGTTTCGAGCTAGACCACTTTATATACATATGGGGCATTCCATGCCAAATCACCGAGGTTTTGGCCCGACCCTCTTCGATTTCGCTCATTGTCATGATATGTTTTAGTACGTATTAAAAGCAACAAGCTCACCAATTTCCAGTCTTTTATTCGAAACCGTTATTGAGTAATTAGTTTTTTAAATTTTAAGGCAAAACATTTTCAATTAACGATAGACTAGTAATAAATATCGATATCAATGAAAAGTAGGGTATCATTTTTTCGCCTTTGAATGTAGTTTTAGAAAAAAAAATAATTTGAACTAAATATCACTTAGTTATCAGTGTTTTAAGATTAAAATCGACATTTTCAAAAAGTCCGACACCTTCGATTTTTTTTTAAATTTTTCCCAAAATTCTACTCTATATTATGCAACCTTTAAGCTGCAGTTCGCTGCAGTTTCCCTATTTATTTCGAATTTTTTAAATTTTATATTTGTTTTTTATGGTTGAATTATCTATCAGTGATTGAAAATGCTATGCTATTTCGTAGTTTTTTGTTTTGCCCCTGCTATTGCTCTGAAATTCAAGACAGCAAAAGCAGAGTAAAAAGCAATACATTCAAATAGTATTTTTTTGCTCTGCTCTGCGCAGTAATTCGTGTCAACAATATTTCAATGCTATTGCTATTGCTCTGAATTGAAGACAGCAAAAGCAGAGCAAAATGCAAAACAATCAAATATCGTTTTTCATGCTCTGCTCTGTGCTCTGATTCCTTAGAGCAGCTTGTGCTGTAGCATATTTATTATGTTCGTAGTTTTTGCTATTTATGTGCTATAGCAACAAAAATAAATAAAATATTATTTATGAAAAGTACTATAGCAACAAAAATAAATAAGATATTACTTGTGAAAAGTGACTTTTCATTTATAACTAAATGAAATTGTTTAATTTTTTCGGAAAAATAGTGAACCTCAACCTGAACCCGAACTGAACGCGGACCCACTTAATTTAAGTAAATATAATCTCTTCTTTGACTAAGCTTAAAATAGAGTGAGCATTTTCGTCACCGAAACTATAGCAATAGCAGAGCAAAATTTCTGTTGCTACTGCTGCTATGGAGTAGTAAATGCAAACACTGTTATCTATATCACTAGTTAACACATAAAAAGGTCTGGTTTCTTACATACTATTTTATGTATTTTAGTGTAAATTACAAAAATGCCATCCTAAAATCAGTTTTTTGCACTTTTTTCATTTATTTTTCCATATTTCCATCAATTTTTTTCGTACTAAGTCAGTTGCTCACCGTTCAAAAGGTATAATATATATAAAGGGGATAACTCGAAAACGATTCTTAAGGGAAAAAATGGTCAAAGTAAACCACTTTTATTTTTTTCTGTTAGTTTAAGGAATAGCCCTTTGGTATATTGAGTGGTAAAGTTGATGCCAGACGTAATACTGGTTCCAAGATAGAGGCAATAAAAAAGCCATTCGAACGGGACAAAAAACGGAAGTGTTTTTCATGGCCATCTATAAAAAAGCAGAAGTCAGCGAAACCTGGCAACATTTTTTAATGCGACTAATTTTAAAATGTTATGGAATAATACAACTTTTTAATAGATTTCGTTTGATTGAAAAATCTTATTTAATTTTTTTCTTACAAGGCATAGTAATCCATTCGAACGGGACATATTTTTCCATTTTGGTTCGCTTGGGAAATTTTTCAAAACGACTTTAATACTTATATAAATAATATTATTTAAGATTTATACAGTAATTAAAAAAATAAATTTAATGTTTATATTTATCAAATTAATTAGATCAATTTTTACAAAGAAAAGAGGAAGGAGTAGATATTTTTCTTAACCCTTTCGCCCCCAACGTAGCCTGAGAGCAAATTCGCTTGTGTATCGTCTTGCGATTAGCGTTCTTTTTGTTTTTGTTTTCCGAACCGTTACTATAACATTAGTCTTATTTGTCTACACGATAAATGATTAATAACAATTAAATTTGCACATCATTTAGCAAATTTATTTGCAAAAGATATCAGCGGTGTTGGCGAACAATTTTTTGTGAGTTTAATAAGACTTGCTTAAAAAGTGATTTTTTTTACAAAATATTACCAAAAAATATAATGAAAATACTATTCAAAAGTTAAATAAAATATCTGGAAAAAAAAATTCTACATTTTTAAACCAACATCAAGTGAGTATTTTTTATAATTTTCAAGTTGCTTGTGAGCAACTTTGGGCAATTGTGGTAGTTAGTCTATTAACATTTAGTTATGAGACCACAAGAAAAAGGCTATTCGAGAGAAGATATACAGCGCATTGTAAACTTCGATTGGGATGTTTCTTCAGATGAAGAAAGTGAAGATGAGGTGGAAGATGTTTCTGCAGTACTAGAGCAGAATTTGGAAGGGGTTATGGAAAGAGGCGAAAATATAGAAATCGGTCTTCTTGATAATTTATTATAAATTATTTTAACTTGGATTTTGAGTCCGTACTACATGTAGTACGCTCGGCACATATGGGTAGTAAAGGCAATATTTTTTTTAAATTCAAATCGTTTATGATTCAGCAAAGTTTTCGTACTTAAGTAAAGAAAAAACAAATTAATAAGAAAAATTATTTAGTTTTGTGGTACTTCTTATTACATGAAGCGGCACGTCACATTTAATGCAGTGTAACGGTCTTATTGTGGCAATGGTTACACCGTAGCGTTGCTAAAACTAAATATTAGCAATTTGGCAATGCGCCGAAGATAAACTAAATGGTCCATTTTACCTCCCATATGTCTATGTGAAACATTTTTCGAAAGTTCGACGGGATAGACGTTTGAGACAACGTTTATTGCACTGCTGCCGTACCAACAACATACAATTATATTGTTGGTAGGTGGTACCACCCTCTTTCTCTTTTCTGCAGATGTTTTTTTCTTTTGTAAAGGACATCATCACTTTTTTCTAAACCCTTTATTTTCTCATAGCAGAAAAAAAAAAATTTTTTTTTCATAATTTTTACACACTAATGCGTACTACATGTAGTACGCCAACAAATACATCAACTAATCCCATTTAATTTTTTTTCCACATACATTTTTGCCACGTTTTAGTTTTAACAACTATTTTAATTAGAAAAATATAGAAAAGCAACAGCAATAAAATATGCATATAAGACTTCTTCTCACTGATCTCGTGTCATCTTCACACTTTTGCTAATTTCACAAAACTGAAAACTTTGATCCAAAAAAAAACATCCAAGCAATTACTTTAGACAAAACTTATTAAGGCACGGTTTGTTGACCGCTATGTTCTGTAGCACCACAATAAGTTGGTTAGAATATTTAAAGCACAGGTAACGCAGAAACCTGAAAATAATAGGTGTACTACATGTAGTACGCTCGGCATATCTGGATTAAGAGAATATAAAACTGGTATTTTTGCTGTTAAAAGGTTTTTCCTGTTATAGTCGTGGCACCGTCCACTAAAAAAAATATATTTTTACTCAAGTTTCAATCTATCTACATACTTAATTTCATTTGAGCGATGCCACGCCCCTTTAAAGAATCAGAGTTTCTAATAATTTTTCTCAGGATTCAATCTATCTTTTTTTCACAAAATTTCATCAAAATCGGTCCATTAGCTTAGCCGTGGAAACGTTTTTTCCCGTAATGGGCGTGGCACCGCCTAGTATTGAAAAAAAAGTATACATGTCACTCCTTCTCTTCAAAACCTTTCCAAAAATAAAATTATGCGATTATGTTGTGCTATGGCTGTGAAAAAGTGGCTTAACCGTTTTGAATTGAATTTAACCGGTTGGCCTCTTTTCATTAAAAATGCCCGTACGACCCCGCTTAAATTCAACCACTGTCTAATATTTTACAGTTAATATCAAAGGTATAGAGTCGCAATAAATTAGGTGAAGAGCTCATTGTTCGATTTCCTTTTCAAGTAGTTGTTCATTATTAATTTTTGTAAAATGTAAAACTGATCAGCTTTCAACACCACCCGCCAAACATGCACTGAACTTTTCAGCCCTCTACTTCATTCCTTCTTATGTGGACCTTAAGCCAATGTCAAACTTCTGAAGTTCGTTTAATTCATACGGATACTATTGGGGTTTTTCAAAAAAAAATTAATGTAAGCTATCGAATATCCAATTTTTTCTGTTTTTTTTTTTTTTAATGAAAATATCCAATGTATTTTAACTTTGATAAATTGGCTTGTCTTAGTGTAAGAAGGCAGCGACTTAATATTTTGGCACAAGAAGCGCCTTCTAGAGTAATTAATAAACAAACTTAAAAAATCGAGTTTTTTTTATGACATTCGCAAGCTTAAAACCCTCAGCCTCAAAATTATTCACTTTCCATTTAAGTGATTTCAAGTCAACTTAAAGAAAACCTTTGCATAAATCACATTCCCCATTTAATTTTCGATTAAAAAAATTCTTTCAAATTATTCCAGCAAAATAAAACCCCTAATCATTGTAAGTCTACTCGATCCTCGTTAATAATTTTCACAATAAAGTCGAATATTCCAATATAATCAAAAATTAATTTGTTTTGCATTTTTGTTTTTGCCGCGGAGATATTTTTTCAGGAAATAAAAGAATAATTTTGTTGGTAAACAGCGGATGCTATGAAGAAAACAATGTGTCAATGTTTTTAAATAGGTTCAAGTTTGGATCTGGTTTACTTTAGGAGCTCCAACCACATTTTTTTTGCAAGTTTGGTTCCTGACGAAAATTATAAAAGTTGTGGATATAGATTTATCTTGAAATCGATGTAAGTTTGGGACTTTGAATTGATTAAAATATTTTTGTCGTATGAAAGATAATTAAATAAGCTACGTATATATTGGTGTGTAAAAGTGTTCGAGATATGACAGTTTTTCTAATTGAATTTTTT
Source organism: Tricholauxania praeusta (assembly GCA_949775025.1). Classification (NCBI taxonomy): domain Eukaryota; kingdom Metazoa; phylum Arthropoda; class Insecta; order Diptera; family Lauxaniidae; genus Tricholauxania; species Tricholauxania praeusta. The sequence continues at coordinate 139,529,462 of OX459028.1, read as the reverse complement.
ATTTTTCTTGCCTCGGAAATATTATTATTAGTCAATAATCTTAAAAACATATCAAAGAGGCTCAAATGCTATACTTTCAATTGATATATGATTTGTCCAGGATTTTTATTTTTTTAGCCATTTTTTCCAAAAAAAAAAACACAAAAAAAGATTAAGTAAAAAATTTGTATACACATATCTCTTTTTTTTTGTTCAAATTATATTGTCAAGAAATTTGTCCTCAGATGAATGAGAGAATCCGTCTAAATGAAAACACAACAATACTATGATAAGTAAGGACTTAGTCTCCCATTTCGGTTGTCAATTGACAATAGATAAACTTTTATTTTTGAAATTTTATCGCATGATTTGGTTATAATGGTTTATGCTAAAAGCGAAAATTTCTAATTTTGATATGTGTGTCAAAATTATCACTTTTTGTTTATTGAGTAATATACTATGTATATTAGGGTGTTTTTTTCAAACTTTTGGAGAAGGATTTTATTTATTTTTTCCTATATTATACATAGCTTGAGCAATAAAAATAATTGTCCCAACATTTGAGCTTCCTAGCTCAAACCTGTAAACGGCGCGGACAGAGTTTACGTCCAATTTCGTTGAAATTTAACGACAAAACCGACTTACTAAAACGTAGAAAAAGTCTGCCTTAGCTGCCAAGAGTTGTAAAACCACACCCATATTTTTCGAGTGACTAAAAATGCGGAAAAAATACACCCGAAGGAGGTATTTTTATTTTTTTTTTAAATTTGCGGTCCTATATGCCTATATAATAGAATCGGGTTTGAAGAAAATTCTTCCAAAATTTCAGTTTTCTAGATCAAACCTGCGAACGGCGTATCCACTTTGTTTCCTAGTACAATTCATATGAAAAACGAAAAATCAACAACGAAAAACAGATTTTTTTTGCGTTTTAGTAAATTTTCTGTTTTTCGTTGTTTTCTTAGTCTTACTAAAATGTTTGAGCTCGCGCGATTTTCATTAACATTTTAGCTTTTCTGAAAAAAATCTGCGAATTTTTGTTTAAATTCTTTATTAAAAGACAAAAATGTTTTTGTTGTCAAATTAAAAAATTTCTTGAGTTTGTTATTTTTGTTTTCTAGTACAAATAGGATTAATGAAGAAAAATCAGTAACAAATGGTATATCAACTGAAAGAATATAAAGAATTATTTTTCCGCATACGTCAAGTAAGCAATTATGGGCAACCGATAGACTTATTTATATTTAATTTTTGTGGGTTTAGCATACGTTGTAAAGTTCCAGAAAATCATCCAGAAAGCGTTTGCTGTATGTGCCCCTGCTACTCAAAAATTATTCCGTTTTGCTTATATATTTCGTTACAAGTCGCGCGGTAAAACTTTGAAAGAATAAACGTAATGAAGATAAACATACAACATATAACACATGAAGATAAAACATATGTACATATGCCAAATATGGAGTCTTTTTTCATGTAGAAACTAAGCAAAGTCTAGACTAGTCTTGATTGGTTAAAAGCTACGCAAAATCGGCGAATAACACAGCTAATCCTTATCTTAGGCTTTTAAATTAATTTTAGTTTGTCCCAATTGAATTTTTCTCACTGATACAATGAATTATTTGAGTATATTTAAACTTTTTTCAATAACAAATTTATACTTGAATTTACGTATATATTTACATTAATCGAGGATTGGAAGTGAAATCAAATTGCATTTTTAATGAACATATCTGGAGAAAATGGCACATACGGCAAACGCGTCATTGCATACCCAGAAATGATACGAGGTAGAAAAAATGTACTCGGTTTTTTGAAAAAGCAGGCCTTAAACAAATCCTTGCTCAAAATGTAACAAAATGGCGTTTACGGCAAAATAACTCAGACGACGACAAAAATTTTGAAAAATCTTCATATCTCGGCAAGGATTTCAAACTTATATATACCAATATTAGCTTAATATATCATATTAGCTTAATATATCATATTAGCTTAATATATCATATTAGCCGTCATATTATATTTTCAAAATCTATTTAGGAGCTCCCAATTCATAAGAATTTTTTGAAAATCTATATCCGTGACTTCCGACGGCTATAGCTTTGAATATAGATGCGATCCCAACTTTGTTACCAGTATTAAAAGCTTAGTAGAAAAAGAGGGTTTATTAAAACAGGAGCTTCTATAGTAAACTTATGCCTAAGGCTTTGTAGAAGTCGTCGCATGGGTTCTCAACTTAGGTTATCAAAGCCAGATCCGGGCCACTCTTTTTGATTTATGCATGTGTATGGGCTTTTAACTCACAAATGCACCCCTACTTCCTATGAAACAAATATGTGACTCTGATCTTAGCAGATCAAAATCATAGGGTACCGATATATGAAGTAATCGATATTTTAGAGACATCCCTAATAGCGCTAGTTGCTACAAAGGTTATTTTATAAATTTAAGCAACGTTTGCAAAATTTTTGATATATTATCAACCTTAAGCAGGATGGCTTACCTTCATATTCACTCTGTTTGGTTTTGGATTTTCCATTGCGTTTGATGGCTAAAATTAAAAAAATTTAACATTCAGTGAGTCAAACGCAAAATTTTGCACTTACAATTATCATCATCGGAACTTGTGTCCGGTGTGCCACCACCACCACCAACACCTCCGCCGCCTCCGCCAGCGGTGGCTGTACCATGACCATTGGGGCTCGGCCCGCGCGATCTGCGTCCATTGCGCACAATTTCTGTGTTTCGCTCAGCCAAAACCATTTTCTCCCGTATCAGCTTCACGCGACTTTGTTTCTCCAGCGTAACAAAATTTTTTTCTTACAACTTCTTTTAAGAGAAAGAAAACAACGAAACAACGCGCTGCTACTCGAAGTATTTTTGAAAACTTAAAAAATAACTCCTTTGTTGGTTATCTTTTATTTTTTAAACTTAAAATAAAAGAAAAATCAAGCAGCAGCACGAATACGACTTTGACAATGGAGCAGCAGCAAAAATCGTAAAAATCCAAGCAGCGGAAAGGTTGAGTGTCACTCAGCACACTTTTAGCCCATACACTCAAACGACCGTAGATCGTAAATTTTACAAAGCAGCAATGCAGTTCTTCAGTTAACGTATCAAACGGCACGGCGAGTTATGAACAAATACTAACATTTCAAGTATTTTAATTTTAAATTAATAGTTTATTTTGGATTTTCTTTGATATTTTAACCTTTTCCTGTTTAATTTAACTCTTGGGACAAATAACCAGCAGTCAAAAATTTGAAGCAAATATTTGACAGTTGACGTCGTTGGTTTTTCGCTACTGCTCTCGGAAATCTTACGACAAAATATTGCAGAATTTGTTGGCTTTAAAAATGTTTCCCTTGCAACAATCTAACAAATAGATTTAATGTTCTATTTTTTAATTTTTTTTTTAATGAAACGCCTACGAAGACACCAACTTAAAGGACACTCAAAATTAGAATGAAAATTGCTGTGTTCAAACGCGTCCGTCGCTAGCAGTACTCAGGTAAGAGAAAAAAAATTGTAGGCTGTGCTGCTCAAAACGCTGAAAAGAGACAGCTCACTTTGTATACGACCGTAGTGCGAATTTTTATTTCGCTATCTTCACTTAAAAACTATCAAAAGTTCGCTGCTGCTTATTAATTTCAAAATTTTTTCAGTTTGAAAACATTTTGGCCAGTAAAATGTTATTAATGTTATTTAGAAATTTTAATTTCCCAACCCACATTAATGACACATTTTAAATTTACGATATCAGCTTTATATGGTACACTAAGTATGAAAATTTCCTGAAATCTGCTGAATCAAGTACACTAAGTAGCATAATTGAAAAACAAATTTATCTCTGTCTCCCTTCCACCATGAGTTATGTGAAGGGGAACAAAAATCTCTAGTTGGACGAGTAAATTTACAACAAACAACGTCAAACTGGTATATATATTAAGAGACGTGTCTACTAGTTTAATCCATTAATTTTTGGCTAAACTCTCCTATACAGTGGACAAGCACAAATTAGAACTCTTGAAAATTAGAATCATTCATATGTTAGAACCTGAATATGTTATGCATTGAATACTCAAGATAAGAACTTGTGGTTCTAATTTTAGAGAGTTTTCTTTTTTTTAAGGCTTTTGTACATTGGCGATTCCAATTTTTGATTTATAAGCTTCAAAAAAAAAAAAAAAACGGGGAATCACCATTTTCGTTTTAAGAGCTAAACAGAACTGGGACGTGCAATTTACCAATCGTACCAAAAAATAGAATTTTTTCTATTTCTCTGCGATAAATTTTCTAGTGTTAATTTTATCCTCACTACAAACGTATAGGAAAAATAGAAGAAAAATCGCTCGTCCCAGTTCTGTTTAGCTCTTTATTTGTCGCAATCAATATAATTATATTTGGTTAATAAACATGTAAATATTCGGGGAGTCTTGATTGAAAAGTGAGAACGAAAGCTTATTAAATTGAAAGTGCTATCTAAATATGTCTAATAAACGTAAAAAATTACTTTGTCTTTGGAAACCAAAGAAATCGTTTCGCTCTAGATTTCAATGTGACAAAATCTGCCATCAGATATATAAAATTGAACAAGGAAGCTGTATTAAATGCTGCTTCCAACACTCTTGCATATGCGAAACAGAAATCTCTACACAGTGCTGAATATCCTTCAATGGAAACTTGTCTTTGAACTTGTATAGAAATAAAGAGTTTTGAATTAAATTGACCCTAGTTTTTAATTTTTGTTTGAGAAAAATATTTCCAGAAATTAGAATATTTCGGATAATAGGATTACCCGAAAAACGAAGTGGTTCTAATTTGTGAGTGTCCACTGTAGATGTATATTTAAATTAAAATGGTGTGGATATCTGTAGGTATGTGTTGCATAATTTATTGAACCATTGTTGCCAGCAAGGGCTGAAAAGTTAATAACAAGGAATTACCGGCCTTCCCAAAATAAAATTTTCCTTAAAATTGTAGAAAGTTTTCTTTTTTGGGAACAAGTTGACCTTATAAGTTGCCAATAACTTGTCGTAAATAACTTGTTTTTGGTCAGCAATATTAAAAAAGTTAATATAAAGAAGCTGATGATCTGTTTTTTATGCATGTTAAAATGTTTTAAGTTTGAAACTTCAATTCCTACAAGATCTCCAACTTTGACATATAATTAAGGGTCTGGCCATGTGAAAGGCGGCCACTTGGTAACCTTTTTCATGCATTATATAAATTTTTGTAAGAAACTTGGTAGAATTGCCCCTAATAGCTCTGACAGCATTGCGCTTAGTCAAGGCTTACACGAAGAAATTCGATGAAAGAAATTCTTGTTCATTCCCTTTTGTGAATTTGTTTTGCGTTTACACACGAAAACTAGAATTTCTTTCTGCTTGTGAATAACATAGCAGTTACTACGTCGATCCACCGCAACAAACGTAGAGTCAAAGCATAATATAAGCTAACGAACAGAACAAAATAGAATTTGCGGGTACGGAAAATTCTGTACACCACCCTTTCGTTTTTCCCCTCTTGCCAACAAACAAGGAAACTTTCCGGCAAGAGTTTCCTCGTGTAAACGCTGACTTAGACGTTTTTGCTTTAATGCTTTGTGCCACTCCTTCTCATAAAAAGGTCCCCTTGCTAGGCCGGGTGCTAGTCTGAGCTAATTTTAGCTGGCGAAACGCGAGCAATAACCTGCAATCTGGCATCTTTTCCTAGCTTTTTTTTTCAAATAATTTTAATTTCTCATACGATTTTAAGAATTTTCGTACGATATGAAAGTCCCACACGATTTTAATATTGCCGTACTGTAGCAGTGAACGCTCTCATTTTGACATTTGTCTTGAAGCTGTCAACCTTATATTTTAATTTTTTTCATTCGTAAATTTAGTTCACCTGTGGATAGTAAATTAGAAAAATACTAATTTGCAAACGATTTTTTCTTTTAAAAATACTTTTAACAAAACCTTAAAAGTGAAAAGGAAGACATTGTAATAATTTTTACGCAAACTCAAACACGATGGCGACGCAGGCAGAAAGCCAGGAGCTTCAACAGAAATCAAAGCGACCTTCAGGTAACTTGGAAGACAAACGATTGATGATCCAATGACTAATAAACATATATTGATTATTTACTAATCAACGTCTAACTTCACTCATTACCTCTAACGTGTATTGATTTAATGATAAGGTTTTCTTAAGACGCAATCAGCTCTGAGGGTTACTTCAAATTAATTGACTACGTTTTTTTTTTTGATTTTCTGTAATTTTAGATTCAGCATTTAAGCAGCAGCGCCTACCTGCCTGGCAGCCTGTTCTTACTGCTGGTACTGTGTTGCCGACATTTTTTATCATTGGTATACTCTTTATTCCTGTGGGTGTTGCGTTGCTTTATTTCTCGGACGAAGTCAGTGAACATGTCATCGACTACACTGATTGCATTCAGTTCGGCCAAACAAATATCACATGTTCCCAGTTCCTTAAAGCAAATCCTAGCGGAAGCTGCGATTGTAAGATTGATTTTAGTCTGACGAAAAACTTTGTGGTGAGTAGGTAGTTAATTTTGTTCATTGCTTACTAATTTAAAGGAGATACTGTAAACTAAGGACGAATACGTGTATCGCGATTATAAAATAATAATGTACATATATGTACTTAGAAATTCATAGAAAAGTTTAAACTCAGTGAAAAATTAAAGAGTTTAGTTAGGAAGCTAACGGTAATTTAGGTATGGATATACAGTGAAATTCCCCATAACCGGACACCCACCGTCGCAGTATTTTTGTCCGGTTGGAGATGTCCGCTTACGGGGAGGAACAAGCATTTTTGTTTGAATCTGCCGTTTACTGAGTTTGCTGAACGAATTTACGAACCACATGCATTTAACACAAGTTTACATACTAATTTGGTTAAGAAATCTAGTGAGAGTAGATTGTTTTAACTTCGATTGGCTCAACTTAAAATATTGGATTTCAAAATGAGTTGAAATCTTGATGTAATGAAATTCTAGAAAATCTTCTCTTGCAAAATCCTTCAAACGTGCAACTTGCTTTAATGCCTAATCATGTGAAGTTATGGGGTCAGCAATTACGTCATCAGCTTCGTCTTCAGACTCGCCTATCTCTGGAGTGGCGCTTTGATTTTCAAATTGCACTTCAGTATTATTGTCTTCAGTTAATAAACTTTCATAGATTTTCGAAAATTTGTCAAAAACTGCGTATCCTTTTTGAAATTTTACAAAGGTTGCCGAGGTAATTAATCCTCGGCATCAAAATCGGCAAGATAAATATTAGTTTCAAAGAATCGACCTTACGGAAGCTTGTTGCTTCAACTTTATCCCAAGGGGCTTTGATGAAGTACAAAGCTTCAAGAGCATTAATCTATTTTGACAACTCTTATTCTGAAGTTGCTGTGTCAAATTTTGGTAGTAGGTGTTTTTTTATAGAGAGCAGCTATAATAAACCTTAAAATTTTGTATTATGGGTTGACAAACTGGAGTTGAATTTGGAGGCAAAAAAAAAAGATTAAATTTGTTAAGTTTAATTTTCTTGGACGAGATGCTGCGTTATCCAAGAACAAAAGAATGTTTCGATTTTAAGATATCATTTTCCGATTCAACTGTTGCAACCATTCCGACATGATTTCTTGAGTCATCCATGCATTTTTATAAGATTTCAAACCAACCGGTGGTACAATAATAGGAAGACCTTTAAATGCTCAAAGGCGAGCTGCTTTACCCACGACCAAAATCAGCTCTTTCAACAAAACTGTGAGCATTCCTTAGAGGATTTACCACCGATGCATTTTTCGAATTTAATGGCAAAAGTCGTATCAGGTAATGCGCGATGGATAATGCATTATTTTTTAGAGCCATTTTATGGCTCTGAGATGTTAAAAAGAACGAGTAACACGAACTAAGCCACCAAACTGCACCAAACTTATTCATAGAATAAATGAAAAAGTCCAACTCTACTCAACATTTTTGACATACATAAATGTGTATATTCGTATTACTAAGGGAACCACCAAAATAGTTTCTTACAAAAGAAGATCGAATTAAAGTTTGTAAAAAGGGGAAGTAGTACACATTTAATACAATTCTTATTTAATTACTAGCAGATAAATGTTTGTAACTTCTCGAAAATTTTTTGCTTAATTCAATTGTAAGAACGTTTTTAATCACGGGTTTAAAATGATCAAAAAAAGTCTTCAGTTTAATGAGTACTTATTTTAAAATTTTTTTCATCTTAAAAATCTTAGGAAAATTGTGTATTCTTGGTTCCAGTCATCTGTTCATATGTATGCCACTCAATGAATAATTCAAGTTCCATTAAAAAAATCATGTGGAAATTAAATATTTAGTCTATCGGATGCTTTTTAGGGTGAGTCCCCTCTAGCGGCGCTACTAAGTTTGTGTTTATTGTGTATCAGAGCTGCAAATACTGCAGTCAATGACAGAAGTAATCGACAGAAGTAATCGCAGTTACAGTTAAACGATTGAAACTTTTAAACTGCAGTCATAAAACTAATCTAAAACGCTGACCTTAAACTAGCAGCTACCGGTCTGAATTGAAAGAAAAACTGCACTTTTAAATTCATCAGTTTGTTGAATTTGCATAGCAAATAATTATAATGTAAAATATAAATCAAGAGTCAATTTTCGCAGCATAACCTTGTTTTTTTATAAACAAATTAGCGTAAGTTCCTGTCGATAATTTTCATTTTCATTTTCATTTTCATTTCATTTCAATTTTGTCTCGTAACGCCATCTTAATTCAATCCCGAGTTATAGTGCACATTCTCCATACAAAACACTACATCGGTTTTTCGCGATTTTATTTTTGTTAAAAACCTACAGACACCGAAAAAAAAATAAAACTTAAACAAATCCGTCATGTCGTTCGTGAGTTATGTGGACTTGAACGAACATTTCAAGCATTTCATATGTTTTTTAAGGTGCTGTTGCGGAAAATTGAAAACTATGATAAGGAAAAAATTTTGAAGCAAACAACTCTTTAGCTTAATTTTAAAAGGTGGCGCCGAAGCCTGATATTTATATTTTATTAAAAAACTACATGAATGGAGAGGTGATGAATGTTGTTAAGCTGATGAGGGTCATTTTTCAAAGTTATTTTAAGCGAGGAATCCGAATCTGGTTTCAGAATCGACCAACCATATCAGGACTTTAAAATATTTTAGGTTAAGTAGCTTAAAAATGTTTTTTTTGTCTACTTTCGAAGCTATGAATGGGATTCAAAAAATGTTGTTCCACCTATTTTTGATTGAAACATCTTTTAGTACCATCATTCCTCTTTGAAATGAGCTTTGAAATGGTTATCTATGATGTTTTCTCGTAATTCGGATTGCGTTTAAAGACTGCCATTTCATTCTAAATGGAAAAAGATTAAAATTAAAGACTGCTGTCTACCAAAACTTATAAACTATTTTCTAAAAGTGTACTCAAAAAACCCTTACAAAATATCTTGGAATGATAATTTTAACATTATGTAACGATTTAACGAGTACTGCTCAAATGCTTTGCAACTGAAATTAGTTTTGAAGAAACATCAAACTATTTCAGTGAAACAATAACTTTGAATTTAATTTGATGGTGCTTTTATTAACTTAAATTATTGCTGATATTCAAAACATGCGCAACTCAGCACAATACCAAGAAAAAATACATGGCCAGTCCAATATTTGGTTTCGTAACCGTTGTTTCTGATGAGTGCATGAGATCTTCTGACCATTGATTCATAAGTTTGTTTATTAATAAGGTAAAATAGCGTTCCTATCTTTTTCTATCTCAGCGAATAGGTCATTACCACTTTTAAACATTTTCTAACCGATTATGCGTTTTACCATCAACCACATGTTTTCAATCGGGTTGAGAACGGGAATCTGCACCGGCCATGACATGATATCAACTCGTTTTTCCACAAGCCAAGATTTTACAAGCCTTGAACTATGATTTCGATCATTGTCAAGTTGAATTGTTCAAGGAAGTGGCATGTTCCACTTAGCAAATAGGAGGATAACAGTGCTTAAAATATTATTGTAGCCAGCTGCCATCATCGTGTCTGCAATGGGTTTAATGGGCCCAACTCTATCCGCCGAAAACCTACTCCACACCAATATGTTCCGACCTCCGTGCTGTAGGTTTTCTATATTTGGGATCGAGCTTTGTACACAGATGTACAAAAAACGCAAATCACATGATCACGTTAGCCCATGTGTATGTACATTTGTATGTAAATAATTTACATATAAGCTTCACGAAAATCCTTAGCCCTTAAATACATGGTGTTGTAGAACTGCAACATACCATTCAAACCACCTCAAACTCTTCGGTATGTAATCGATTCGTGCTGTTGTAAAGTTATCACGTTTTACGGACATGCATGCTATCGAGTGGCGACACCTTTTTTTGCGCAAAGTTAAAATATCAGTTATGCTTTGACAAAAAGAAAATTCGCGGAAGTTTGTTGGATGTCAGAATTATATTTTTTTTTATGTGTAAAAGTGATTTTCTAAGCTAAGTACAGACTAGGGTATTTTTGGATTACATTTTTTTTCAATTACAATTACAATTAAGGATTACTAAATTAAAAGTTAAGAAGAAAAATAAATTAAAAGTAATTGTAATTAATTTCAATTACATGTAATTTAAAATTACATGCTGGGAAGGGATATCGCAGGATATCATTAATAATTTAATATTCTTTATGCCTTAAAGAGGTGCACATGTCTTCCAGAATAAAGGGTTCGCAACTAAGTACCAATTTTAAAAGTTCATTTACCATAAAAAAGAAGTGCTTTAGTTTTTTCCATTAAGTTTTCGGGCTTAAAATGTTCCTTTGGTGGTAACTTTTTATTTATGAGACGCAGATTTTTTTTAATTTTTGTTTGTCAATAATAAAGGTATAAATAAATATGCAACATGGTTCAATAACGTCGTTTTCATAAGAAAATTTATGATATGAAAAAAAATGTACTAAGGGGGTGCTTAAGTTTTGGCCAATAGTGTACATAATATAATTTTTCTATGTAAAAACTCTTCTTGTTTTTAATACAGTTATTAGTTTTGAGAAATTGCCTTAGGTCCTTTATATTAATATGTATCTACTAAGTGCATGGTGCTGCATGTCTGCAACAGGTTAAATAGATATTAAATATTTTAAAAATTTTTTTTTTACTTTTTCCTCCATTTTTCACAAAAAAATTAAAATATGCATTTAAGGTTTAATGAATAACTTAATATTTGTGAAAATTTGTTAAACCAAATTAACAAACGATAACGGAAAATGCAATCTATGGTTGTCTATTGTATCAACCAAAAAGAGTCAGTAAAATGGTTCAATATCTCATTTAATTTAAAAAATATCTTCGTTTGAAAATTCATCTCAAATTCGAAAAATTCATACTAAAATGCATAGCTCGTACTGTCAACGTCAACAGGTTTGTACATATGTCATTTTATTGAGCTTTACTGTTCCATATGTTTGTGTGTCAACACCAAAGAAATTACAACTTAGGTTTAAGTTGCAGGTACATGAAAGAACAATTCTGGTGCAAAAAGAGTTCATAATATGTATTAATATTTACTGGTGGCTCATTGAGCTTTTTAGTTTCCCATGGAAATTACATGAGAAAGAATGGTTTACAGATCTATATCTCGGGGAAAGAACTCTACACGAACTCTAAAATAAATCGATTTTCTTTTTCTCAATCTTTAAAATATTGCTAAACTTTGAAAGCTAATGAACAGGCGAAATTTAATCTTTACGAAAAAAATTATAGGACACTCAGCACAGACTGAATTTTTTTAAGTACATGTATCGAGATCAATGAGTATCAGTGGTTAAATATTCGCTTGTAGTCTTTTTCTGAAAACCAAGTGTAACGTTTGCTCGTATTATATTTTTTCCCTTATACTTTAATTTCTCCACTTTGAACCCAAATTGTAGGAGTTTGGTTAAGAGGAGCGAAAAAATTCCTACATAATTTAAAATTTTAAGAGGAATATCTTTTTCCAAAAACTCTTTCTCATTCGTGCAGATGTTAACTTGGAAAATGAATAAAACTTAAATGAAATTTACTTTGTGCTTTTTGACACCATTTTTAGAGATTTGCCCCCCATTTCTGAGGTGGAAGCTTTTTGGATATCAACTTCTACTCAACTAAAATATATTTATGTGCAATTTCAATCACGTACAATTTCTATATCCTGTTTGGTATTTTTTGCCGTTTAATTTTTCTGTACTAATAAATAACATTTTGAAGTTTTAATTTTAAAACAAGAGCCATAAAAAAGTGACATAACTTTTACTTACTTTCGACATTATTTTGTATTTTATATTGTATTTTCGTTTCAGGGTGATGTTTATATGTATTACGGCTTAAATAACTATTATCAAAATCACCGTCGCTATGTGAAGTCACGCGACGATGACCAACTTTTAGGTAGATTGTCTACAACACCTTCAACTGATTGCGTTCCTTTTGCGTATACCGATGATCAAGTGCCAATAGCGCCATGTGGTGCCATAGCAAATTCGTTGTTCAATGGTAAAATAAATTTGTTAAAATTCTTTCTTGCATTTCATTATTTACTACTTTTATACTTAAAATATTTGTAGACACTTTAACATTGACTTTTGGCGCAATTCCTGTACCTTTGTTAAATACTGGCATTGCATGGCCTTCCGATAAACAAATTAAATTTCGCAATCCAGAAGGAGATTTAAAAAGTGTACTCCAAGGACATTTCGCAAAGCCGAAATTCTGGAAAAAAGAATTGTGGGAATTAGATCCAGCAAATTCAGATAACAATGGATTTCAGGTAAATACAATTAGTCATAACAACGTAAAACAATGTAAACTTTTTTATTTTTAATTGATTTTGTGAAATGTAATTTGTGCTGATAAACTGTCTCAAACAATAGCTAATATCTAATATTTCACATTTATTCTAAATGCACTGGAAACTTTTATATCTTTTGATGTGGACATCTCAAAAACCTGACATGCTCGAGAATCAGATTTGAATTCAACGTACCAAAATCCTTTTAAATACTCCTTTGTTTAAATTTTTTCCCTTCATTTTAAACTCTTTACAATTGAAAAATTTTAATATCCTTAGGTTTTAATAAGAAAAAATTGTTGAGTGCTTTAAAGATTTTAATTGCTCGGAAAAGATGATCAGTACAAAATTATTTTTCATAAATCTATATCTCAACTTTATCTATCAAAAGAACACTGTTTAACGGAATGATTATACTAAAAAATTTATTATAATTTTATTTTATTTCGCAGAATGAGGACCTGATTGTTTGGATGCGTACCGCTGCCTTGCCTAGTTTTAGAAAACTCTATCGCAGAGTTAACCAAACTGGACTAAGCAAAGGAGCATACACACTTAACGTGCAATATCGTAAGTTTAGTAAAGAATGCATCATATCATTTAATATAGACATTAATTTATTTTTCATATGCAAATAAATCTCTAGAATATCCGGTATCAGCTTTCGATGGCTCCAAGAAAATGATATTATCGACAACTTCATTGCTAGGCGGGAAAAATCCATTCCTTGGCATTGCGTACATTGTTGTCGGCTGTATTTGTCTTGTGCTTGGAATTGTATTGCTCTTTATTCATGTCAAATGTAGCAAAAGGTTAGTTCTTTAAGCGGTGCCTTATGGCTAGTACCCGTATATGTAGTGACATGATATGTGTTTTTTTCTTACTTGTTTTATTTTGAATTTATCGCGTTTCTGCTGTTGTAGTCTTCTTATACAGCCACATAAACGTTATATTTTTGCAGCTTGATGCGATAACAAGAAAGAAAAAAAGCAAAATGATTGCATTGTTGTAATATTCAATACCAAAAAAAATATACTAAATATTTATACATACAATGTATGTATGAACATTTTTTTTTCTTTTTAGCACTACGGAAATGATAAATGTCAACCCACGTACGCCGTATTCTTAAGCGTAAAGTATGAACAAGAAAAGTATTCATCACTTATATTTTAAGCAATAGTCCAAAGATCTTTACTACAGAAAAGCATTTAAAATGCTGAGTTGCTTGTTATCAATCAACAATTTTCTATTACTTTTATAAGATGAAAAAAAAAAAATGAAAACGGTTTTTTTTGTTTTATTTCAAACTCTACAAATTTAAAATTGTTATATCAACATTGAAATTTAACTGTTAAGTAAATGTTTTCTTTAAAAACTTATTTCCAACAAAAAAGTTGTGAATTGTGTAGGTACCTCTTATATGTTAAACTGATTGCTTTTTTAAATATAAAATTAAAAATAACTTAAGCTTGTTAGTCATGCAACTTGCATATGAATATCACTTAAGCATTTTTAATGTTCAGATTAAAATTTAAAAAGAAAAGTATGCACGTTGTATTCTGTAGTATTATTTATCGCAAAATGTGATTAGTTACAGAAAATAAATATTGAAAAATTATATTAAACAAATGTTTGTTTTAATTACATCTAATTTTTTAAAACTAAAATACACAAAAAGACTTTAGAAAAATCGAATTTATTTATAACAAATTGTTTCATGGTGTTATATTTTTTTTTTCTAAAAATTCATAATTATTGTATCAGACAAAATTGTCGAAACAATTTTTTTTTGCGAGATATGATTTTCCAAAAAATAGTTAATCTAAAACTTAAATTGTTATTTATAAAAACTTTTCTGGGATTTATTTACTTATTATCTGTAGCGTTGCTACAGTATTAAAATATCACCTGTTTTGAAAATTTCTAGTAATCGCGTCATAGGTGCTGCGTTTCATGAATTTTTGGCCATATCATTTATTGCTGTATTTAATCTAGATCTGTATCGTTGTAGTTATTCAATAAACATATAAAAAAAGCGTTTCATTATACACACTTAATTTCAAATCATCCCCCGAACAAAGAAGTTTCACTTCAAAAACAATGTTGCGTAACGCGTTGTTCGACTCCCCTCCTCCCATCGTAACGTTTTACGCCCCCTAACCTGCGAAATGTGCTTCATAGAGGCTGGGTATAGCGGAGGAGTGAGACGTTAAAAACCCTTTGTCGTCATGAAAAACGCTAAAACGGAAAAGTTTTTTGATTCAAGGTTTGTCGTTGATTTGAAAATAATATGCAACAAAGAAAATCATGCCAGAGAAAAATAAATTTTTTTAACTTTCGCAGTGCATTAAGATTGAATGTATCTGGACTATATAAATCGTGATATTCAAATGGAAAACGCCGCCGCGCAATGGCAGATTCTGGTGAATTTATAGAAACTGGTGGTGAACCAAAAATAAAGAAACTAAAAACTTTAATAATTTTTTGATCCGGTTTTAGTTTCTAAGACTTTGGTTTTATGTTGTAGCCGTACAACGTGACGCAAAGTATAACTTTCAAATACTCGTTCAATGGAGAAATCAAAAGCGCTCATCTGTCGTCGTGCAGCTAATGTACAAGTGAAGTTATTTTTAAATGGCTATAGCTTTTGAAAATAATAATGATAAACGAATAATACAAACACCGCGGTTAAGGTAAAACAGTTTCAAAGTTTGAGGGAACAAAACCGAATATGTTGTGGTGTCTAAGAAATAGAAATAAACATTTTTTCAAGTCCATAGTTGTTCGACTTTTGGTTCAGTACGTTATGAACGTACACAATTTAGGAGCGCTCGTCAAAAATGTGCAAAAAAAGCAATTGCATATAGAGGGGGGAAAAATATAGAGTTTTTAGTGCACTAAGTAAAATATATCTAGTATGCTTGCAGACTCTTAAACTTCGGCTAACAAAACTTACTGATGATATGACGCAGCGGTCATTGAGACTAGGATAAGCAGCTGGTTGCTCATTTCTGTTTTCCTTTAATGCATTTTGCGCTGTAATTTTTTTGTGTTTTTTGCACTTGCAGTACTGAACAGGAGGCTCAGTAAAAAATAATTATTAAATTATGATCTGTTCCAATAACACAAACAAAAAAATTGATGTAATTTTTAAGTCAGGTTTTTTTAAAAAAAAAAAAATTTCCCAATCAATATAATTTTATATGAAGTTTTTTTTTTTGAGTTTCTACTCTCGGTTCAGCTTTTCGAATTTAGCAACTCAAAAACTTTATGTGCGCTAAATTTCATTAATTTTCAATTAATTTTGTTTGTGAGTTTGGCTATGAAGTCTTTGAGGTAGGCAGCCTACTATAGGCAGCAATATTAGATGCTCCATTTTGAATTGATAGAAACTCTGTGATTGCTCCATTTATCGTGAAAAGATGTGCACAGAAGAAGATTTATGTTTGGATTTCACATACATATGTAGCTATGATTTAGCAAATAAAGTTTGGTATTTGTACTTTTTATTTAAACTAATATTATATTAACAACTGTATACATCTCTGTATGCTCGAAAATGGATGTTTTTCGGGTGTTTGAGAAATAAGATTAAATATAATATTAATAATATCTCATAAAAAAAACGTGAAAAAAGTTTCTGAAACAAATTTCGCAATTTTTTTCTTAATACCCGGAGCACAATTTTTGTATTCACAGTTATTTTCGTCAGTGTAATTTTAACCCAGCAATTTGATATTGCTCTTTCTTTTTCCATACCTCCTCCAACTACAACTTAATATAAAATTTCGTTATATCCCTAGGTATCGATTTCATGTTTATTTACTATACGCACTCCAACCTCCCGCTGGCAAAATAAAAGGACAATGTCTATCCAAGGAGAAGCATGCGCCTTATCGGTTACGCTAAAAAGTCCTCGTGTTTCACATCGTATATACTACATACTACAGACAACCTATTTATTGTTATTTTGATCGCAGGCAGGTATTCGTCGTTCTGTTTTGATTTTTGTTCCGGTGAAAGATGAAAAATTAACGGTTAAAAGTTTTTGGAAAGTATAATCATCATAAAATCCATTGCAAAATAAAACAAAAACTATTAAGCGAATGAAAAATATTAATAAAAATATAATAAAGTGAACTTAAAGACACCAACCAAATATACTTTTACATTTGTACATATATGCACAAAGTTATATAATTAAAACTTGTGCACATATACACGATATAGCAACAAAAATTTTAACAAAAATTTAAGGCAAAAAACAAAAAAAAAAAAAAAAAACAATGTGCAAAAAACCATTATATACATTTATGTTTGATTGTTATGTGATACAATACAAACATTAAAACATACATACATACATATGTAGGTATATAATAATAACTTTTTGGCTTTGTGTGTGTGTGTAGTGTGCAATTTACTTGGAATTATTAGTATGCATATATAAAACACAAATACATATAGTATGTCTGTATATATGTATGTTTAATTGTAATATACATTTGCACGTGACCTAATAAATATTTGTGTTTACACAAAATAATACCACAATGTAAAATTCTGATTACATAAAATATAGGATTACAAACAACAAAAACAAAAATGACAACAACAGTAAAATTCAAAACATTTTCGATTAAGTTAATCAGAGATAATGGTGACTCATTCCAGTGTTCAGTAAATTTATTGGCATGAATATTCATAAGGAAAGACGATGGCTTAAGTATTAAATCTTAAAAGTGTGTTGCATAGTTTTAGGACCTATTAGCGGGATAATCATTAAATCAGTTTGAGCTTCAATTTAAAAAAAAATGTCTAACTATAAAGTCAACATAAGCATAGGGTGTATCATATTATTATTTGAAAAAAAACTTTTTTTAAATTTTATATGATGCTTTGGAGCACTTTAATAGCCAGAGCGCAACCCACAATAAAATTTCCGTGTTCGAATATTTAGAGGTCAGTACAAAAGCTATGTACTGAAAACGAAAATTCCTTGCGAAACCATTTATTTTTAAAGTTTCTTTGATTGAGTAGCTCGTCATAGCCAGGGCCGCTTTACCGATAACGGTTGCAACGGCATGTCGCAGTTTTTGGGCGTTGTAATTTCATAAGCGAAAAGGTATATTTTTAAGAAATGTTTAGGTAAGTGCCAAATCAGTAAAAAAAGGTCCTCAAACTTTTTACGCTGCACCGCCACACAATTTGTAGTAATTTTAATGTTGATGAACAATGGGGCGGTAATAATGGGATTGCCGTAGGGGCGGTAAAAAACTTAACTGCGGTCCTGGTCATAGCTAAGCTTTTTTTAAAGGAAAGGAATTTTTGTATTTAAAAAATGTGTTTTTGGAACAGATCATAATTTAATATTATATTTTTTATTGAGCCTCCTGTTCAGTAAAGTAAGTGCAAAAACCACAAACAAATTACAGCGCAAAATGCATTTAAGAGACAAAATAGGGGCAACTGCCTGAACAGGAGGCTCAGTAAACAATAAAAAAAGTTTTATTTTAGCCCAGCATAGCGTGTCACCGAGCATTTAACGTTTATTTTTTATTAAGTGATTTGCTAAAAAACCATCAAGTATAGAAAAAACATTAATTCTTAGCTTATTATTCAATATTTCATGGGTTTTTAAGAAAAAAGAAAATACAAAAGTACACTGAAAAAGAGAATTCCTGGTGAAAAAATCGTACAAGGAATTTTTTTCGGTGCATTTTACTTTTTTCATAACAACTCATCTATACTATTATATAAAGAGGTAAGGTTTGTTTGTTTGTTTGTTTGTATGTTCCGGGTAATCTCTGGAACTACAGAGCCGACTCCAAAAATTTTTCTACTAATAGAAAGCTACACTATTCCTGAGTAACATGGGCTATATTTTATTTTGATAAAAGAAAGGGGCGTGGCACTTTACGTGCAATTAAAACCTTTAACTCGCTATATCTTGGTTCATATGATAGCAAAAGTCTTAAAATTCCGTGTCAGGATGCACATAGCCTATGTTAAGCACTTCACAAAATATGAACGGGATTAGACACCAGGGGCGTGGTGGCTATAGGGCTTTAATTTAGGGTGGCCCTCATTCGCAAATATTTTTAAAATAGCATTTTTACAAAGACCACTTAATCGATTCACATGGAATTTACACCACCTGTCTTTTATATTAAGACGCATAGCTAAGACGATGAAACTTTTATTTAGGGTGGCCCTCATACACAAATATTTTAAAAATAACGATTTCTCAAAGACAGGTGAATCGATTCTCATGAAACTTACACAGTATGGCTTTTATATTAAGGAGCACAGATAAGAATATAAAAATTTTATTTAGGGTGCATACTTAGGGTGGCCCTCATACAAATATATTTTTAAATATCATTTTCACGAAGACAGGTTAGTCGATTCACTCCGAACTTGCACCACGTATTTCTTATGTTAAGAAGCATAGCTTAGGCTACAAAACTTCAATTTAGGGTGGCCCTCATACTAAAATATTTTTTAAATATCATTTTCTCGATACCGCTAAATCGATTCTTATGTAATTTACACCACACGACTTTTATATTAAAAAGCACAGATTAGATAGTAAAAATTTTACTTACGGTTCATACTTAGGGTGGTCCTGATACAAAAATATTTATATATATCATTTTCTCGAAGACCGCTCAATCGATTCTCATGGAATTTACTCCACATGGCTTTTATATAAAGAGGCACAGATAAGGTTGTAAACCTTTTATTTAGGGTGCATACTTAGGGTGACCCTCATACAAAAATATTTTTAAAAATAATTTTCACGAAGACAGGTTAGACGATTCACACCGAATTTACGCCACGTATCTCTTATGTTAAGAAGCATAGCTTAGGCTACACAACTTTTATTTAGGGTGGCCCTAATACAAAAATATTTTTTAAATATCATTTTCTCAAAGACCGTTTAATCAATTCTCATGGTCTTAACACCACATGACTTTTATATGAAGGGGCACAGATTAGATAGTAAAAATTTTACTTAGGGTTCACACTTTGGGTGGTCCTCACACAAAAATATTTTTAAATATCCTTGTCACGAAGACAGGTTAATCAATTCATACCGAATCTACACCAAGTAACTTTTATACTAAGAGGCGTAGCTAAGGCTTCAATACTTTTATTTAGGGAGCATATTTAGGGTGGCCTTCATACAAATATATTTTTTGAACATAATTTTCTCGAAGATCGCTTAATTGGTTCTCATGGAATTCACACTACGAGGCTTTTATATAAACAGGCACAGCTTAGAATAGAATGGGTGATGCCACGCCCCCTTATCTAAAAGAAAATAAGATTCATCATATCTTATCAACTATTTAATGCAGATAAATGAAACTTGGTACATATATAAAGAGTAGAGAAAGAAGTAAGATTCCATGCAAAAATTGGCGGTACCACGCTTCCATATGAGGAAAAATCAACTTTTTATGTATCAACAACTATTTGACGCAGATGGATAAGATTTGGTACATATGTTTCTTATAGTTTGTAAAAATTTCTTAGCATAGTTTGGTTTGGAAAAAATGAGCCAAAAAGAAAAAAAGTAAGATTCAATGAAAAAATGGGTAGTGCCATGCCTCCAAAATAAGATAAAACTATGACTATGAGACTCGGTACATACATATATAGAAGACAAGGACTGTAACCAAATTAAACTCATGCAAAGGTGCGGATTCTACGTATTCCAATCATTCCCGCCAATTCAATTGTTCATTTATGAGACAAATAGAAAAACCACTCTTTATCCACTCGCAATAAGATAAATATCAATAAAAATAGTTTTTACTTATTTAATCCAACTAAAATAAAAACACATTATGTTTTATTTGTTGAGGCGTAGCAATGCGCGCCGGGTTTTGTTAGTAATATAATAAAGAAGAAAGTTCTAAAATCCCGGTTGCGTTTTTGAACAATATTATCCGTTGTGATATTATTTGTATATGATTTTGATGAAATGATTTGTTCATCGATAAGAATGCCAAGAAGTAAGCGCGCTGTGTCGGACAATGTCAATCAAATGCCTCTATACCTTTGAAATGTTCCGAATTAGTGAGGTTGACGGTTAAAAATCGCCGTTGTTAATGGCAGCTCGATGACATTTTCCTACAAGCGTCGCTTTCATGCTGACTTTGAAATGACATTGTTATCGATGAATGAAAAATTCCAGTCATTCGGAAGTGTACTCATAAGTGAATTAATCATAAGTGAATCATACTGATATTATCTGCTATCAGCCGCTAGCACGCTGACGGCTGCATGATATTATCAGCATAAGTTATCAATGATATTTGGGACATTTGTTCGAAAAGTTCATGCATAACGTCGAAGAAATGTCACCGTTTGTCACCTATGATTTAACATTGTCACTATTTGTCATCGGTGAATCATCGTGACGTTCGCCACCGGGATATAAGTGATAAGTGATTTTTTATACATATGAATTTAACATAAATACATATAATGTGCGCCTTGATTAAATAAAATTGGGAAATAACGGACACTCTAATACATGTACATATGGGTACATGTAAATATCCATATTAACGTGAGTGTGTGTTCGCACGAGTAAATGTGTTGTCCTTCAACTTTTATTTGTGTAAACAGTAAACGAAATAAATGGGAGGTGTGGCAAGGGTGTGTAAACGTTGTATATGAAAGTTTTCCACATCGTCTGCCTGTCTGCATTTGAGCAGCTATGTATACGTGAGAAAGTGCGATACACTTTCTTAGACCCGAAACTGAGTACATAGGCTATCAGTATTTAATAGCAAGCAAACAAAACTCTTTAGCTACGTTTGTACAATTTAGCTCAAGTTAAAATTTTGAGGCTCTGTTAATCTCACTAAATAGCTCAGGCAAGAAAAAAACAAATCTTTTGCCAAAATACAGCACCTCAATGGAACATGTAATAAGATTTTATAGTTTTTCATATTTAATTAATGCAGTTTACCATGTCGTATGAGCAACATGTATTTGCTCTTACGAAGACACAACCCTATTTTGCCTAAAAGCAGATAGAATTTCGTTACTAGCCTGGAGAGCTATCTGCGTCCTTTCTTATGAACCAGATCATAGGGGATCGCAGGGTCATGTTTGCCTGATACCCTAAGGGTTCTACTCCAATGTTTGTTGCGATACTTAAAATGGTGTTTTGCGTCAGATGTATCCAATCCGACATCTAGCCAGCACATTTTTAGAATCCAGTGAAGCACTTGTAAATTATTTAGCAAAGCCCTGGTGGCATACCACGTTCTACCGTAGTACAGATAAGTCATTTTTCAAGGCTGGATTTACCTGTTATGATGTTGCTTTTGAGACCGACCTCTTCTGAAGTAGATCTGAGTTCCAAGAGTTTTTTAATTTGATTTGAAATATACATAGCTCATTTTGGTATGTGAAAAGTGATGAGTTTTTTTATTACCTCTTTGCCCTGGGCGTCCAATGTCGACGGTCCACCACTGCTGCTTTTTACCAAGGAGGTAGGTGTTAACTGCATAAGGGAGATCTTCTAAAGAGTGATCAAACTTAAGGTATCTTTTTATGTTATTTCAGGTGTAAAGTAAATACAATCTGCTTGCTTAAAATGTTTTCATTAATAAAACTTATTTTAAATATAGCGAAAGTTATTCAATAGATGAAAGAAAACTTCGTCCAGAATACGGTAGAGAAAATGCTCCGACAAATCGTGCTAGATAAATTAGAAGGAACTGGTACGGTTCATGGTCAGAGAAGCAGAATTTAATATCGTAGTGAAAATATTTTGCAGCACAAGTAATGCTAAAGAGCCAAGGACATCAATTCGGCGTCGTTCACAGTCATTGAAGACGATTAGAAACTGTTTGTAGAGTCAATTGGAAGATATTGATGTGCAGATTATGTGGTTTCAACAGGACGGTGCAACATGATACACAGCAACGTAATTCATCGATCTTTTGGAAGAGAAGATTAATAATCGAGTAATTTCTCGAAGGACAGGCGTAAATTGGCCATCAAGATTATGCGTTTTAACACCATTGGATTTATTCTTATGGGGTTTCTTGAAGAGTATTATGAGAAGAGTTTATGCGGATAATCCTCAAAGTTTTGAACACCTCAACGACAACAACATCGAGCAACTGTCAGAAATTGAACCATCATTATGCGCAAAAGTTATACAAAATGTTGGTAAAAGATTAACAGCCTACCGAGCTAGCAGAAGCACTTAGCTAGAGCTAGATTGTTTACTTGAACAATATTCTTTTTCGTTATTAACCAAAACCAATGAACTTTAATTTTGCGTATTCCACACATGAACTTAAATGTGCTTAAAATTTTGGTGTAAGGTTGAACTAAGAGATTCTGTTATCCCGGAATTTCGTTGGTCAAAAGTTATACCAGTATATTAAACTAAATATTTCGGGAAACACTTTTATTCTTATTGAGAATTTTTTCATTCTTATTAAGGACACCGAAAATATTGCCATGCTATTTGATCAGAATACTGAAAAATTGGAAAATTATATACACTGGCGGTCATGAAAACCGCACCACCACAAAAAATCATTAAAATTCGATATTATTGAGATTTATATTGAAAAAAAAAAAAATAGTTTTATATTAGTTATTGTTATTAAACTAATATGTTTACATAGTTTAAAAATAAATAGACATTTCTGGATCTTACACGCCTATTTTTTTTTTGACTAAAAACTATAATCTGGAAAAAAAAATAATTCTTTTGCGAGTCCTTTGATCATTTATTTTTACAGGAACTGATCAGTATCTTGTAATCTTCAATGTTGTTTCTAAATACTAATATCAAGTTACAAGAAAAAAAATTAGTATAATATTGGTTCTTCTTTAGCCTGTATTACAGCCTTTATCCTTGATGGCATGGAATCAACTAAGGCTTTGAGGTTATTATATACCAAAGCTTATCCAAAGCTAAAATTGATTTCTTTATGGTCAGTAACTTTGCCCTTATTATATGCCACAAGTACACGATAGAATTCAGGTCCAACGAGTTTCCAGGCCAGGTCAGACGCGAAATTCCGAGATCCGAGCTATAAAAACATTATTTCTGTTAATAATTCCTGTTAATAATTTTAAAGTCTCTAAGAATCATAGAAAAAATTGCATACACGATTTAACAATTTCGCAGGGTGGCAAGGCGCAAAATCGTCCTGTAAAATTGCATCCTCAGGGCAGGATAAGTGCTTTTTAAGCATCGGGTTCTAGTTCTCCCTTATAATTTGCCCATATTTTTTCGCATTTATAGTTCCTTCTAAATAGTATAGAGGACCACAAACATTGTAAAAAAAACTTACCCAGATCATCTGGCTTTAGGGGCCGTTCATAAATTACGTAAGACAATTTCATGACATTTTGACCCCCGCCTCCCCCGAGTAAGATTTCGTAAGATTCTCAGTACTGTACTGGCCACAAATATTACAAACTCGATCAGCTAAGACGTTTGCAAGTGAAGGGAAAAAAAATCTTAAGGCATGATTTTGAACTGTAAATGTACTTTTGACCAATCGTAATTTAACGTTAAGCGAAGAAATAGAGGACAAAACTGATTGCTGTTTTGGTCGCTTGTTGAAGAAGGAGTCGAAAGCGAATCTTCTTGTTGAAGAGGGCAAGGGGGTAACAAAAAACCGGGACAACAAAAACAACATTTCAACGTCGACGTATATGCGTGTAAATGCCTGAATAATAGCAAACTTGTGAGACGGTGTTACAAGTCAACCCTGCGTGTAAACAACATACATATATTTCATTACATAAACAGAAGAGAAGTTGTCCCGTTCATAGTCGATTACTTAAATCGATTGTAATCGACATTTCTGAATCTTTCGTGACTGTCGAAAATTCAAATATATTTCATTACTGTCACAAATGAAGATGCGTTAATACAACTTTTATGTATGAATAAGCATATTAAATCTTACGTAAGATGAACATTTACCACCAAGGGGAGCCTCTCGTAAGATTTAGTAAGAATCCGCCGACCCCCTCCTCCCCAAACGTCTTACGTAATTTATGAACGGTCCCTTATCGAAATGTTACTATTTTCACTATGCAGTTTTTTTACTAACGTTCTTCATCGGAACGACGCATCTACTGCGAATTATCAGCGCCTAGCAAGTTGAATTTACTTTCATCCAACTAAATGACATTTCGCTATTGCTTCAGTGTCCAGTTTTTGTGGTTTTGAGCACAAGCTAGACCCGCTTTTTTCGTTTTTTGTACGTATGTATGTAGGATAAACCAGCATCTTGCAGCCTCCTGCGGTCAATTTCCACAGTAATTTTTATG
Organism: Tricholauxania praeusta; assembly: GCA_949775025.1. Lineage (NCBI taxonomy): Eukaryota > Metazoa > Arthropoda > Insecta > Diptera > Lauxaniidae > Tricholauxania > Tricholauxania praeusta. The sequence continues at coordinate 139,504,288 of OX459028.1, read as the reverse complement.
GAACGATGAGTTTCTAGCTCTATCCGTAAAACAACTACACTTTTAAAATGATCATTCAAACTTATTTTCCACCAGGCCATCTTTGTCCTTCTATTAGTTGCACGTTGAGGACCAGATCCTTTTTCCTCTCCAGCAGCTTCTAAATATACTTTTTTTTCCAAAAATACATAGTTGTGAAATGTGAGAATCCTGTTCTTTCCGAAACTTTACGATACGATACACCTTGGTCCGTTAGTCGCTTTTTGATCACGTGACAGCTGTTTATGTTTTGGATCCATTTCTGTACTTATTTTAAAAAACGACCTTCCGCTTCGTTGTCAATACACTTGCAATGCTTTAATATTGAAAGTCCCATTAATCGAAGTTAAAAAAAATACGGAATTGTCTTAATTTTTACATATAAGAACAGTTTTGCAAGTGGTGCAGTGACCGCCAGTGTAGTTCAATGATGGGACTAAGACTTTACGGATGACATAAGCATATATCTTAACTATATCCGCCGCTTTATTAGAAATTGGTATATTTTTAAAGTAACAAGGAACTGCACAGGTAATTTAAAAAATAAGTATATAAGGTAAGGCAAACACCAATATCAATTGAATTGGAAAGTCTTGGTCTCTACATAACTAAAATTTGATCATCATTAAGTTAAATTCTTGCAATTGAAAAACCATATACACACAACATAACATATGTACATATATATTTGGTGAGTGATTTTTCAAAAGGACTTATTTCCATAAGAGTTTAATGTGCAAATAAGCCCCTATGAAAAATCACTCCTCATTTCAAATATACTAAGTACATACAATGTAAAAATGCAAGATTTATTTTTTATTTTATCACCAACAATTAAAAAGCGATAAACTTACTTCGCTATAAAATGGAAAACACTACTCTCACATAAAAAAAATGCTACTATCTTGAAGGCGTGGTCAGAGTACGGCTTTGGTTGTATACGATACAGCTTCGCGCTGATAAGAAGCTTCAACGACGAAGAATGCGGGTAACTAAGTACGTTTGCCATATTATTTCTGTGCAACTGCAAAAATAAAAAAAATTCTTATCTTAAGATTCAGTTAAATATTTCCTCCTAAAACTTTCAATTTTATAACGAATTGAAATAAGTATTAAAGGATGAAAAATTTCGAGAACTTATCATAGTGAGTCTGCAACCGTTCGCGTGTTAACATCGAAGTGAAGTAGAACCAGCATTTTTTTTTGAATTAACAAGAATTTACAAGCCGGTCCATCATTTGGCAATCTAGCGGCAACTGATTGTTAGCTGCCTTGTGAAGGGCTTCCTTGTAATTCAGTTTCAACAGAGTAAAGAAATCCGATTTATTAGTATGCACATAAAAAGTGAAAAGAAAATAATTTATTGTCTATTGTATTATTGTCTGGATTACGAAAAAGTCCTGGTTCCTTCATCCTTATGCAGGGAGCTATTGCTGCATTGGCGTAAAACTAAAAATCAAAATTTTAAACGAGAAGAAAAAGCCATTTGCGGAAATTCAAACCGGTAAAAACTCAAAGCAAAGTGTTTCGTCACGAGGTCGTCCTGAGAGCTTCTGCACTAACTTAATTTAGTTGTTTGGTCTAGTTCACAACTTTCCAAAATGCAGCGTGAGTTCTGGTGCTTACAATATCAATGCGCACGCACATGTGTACGTCCCATTTCTCTGTGACGCGCAATAAAGTGGAGTTTATTCATCATCGAATCAGACGCCAACTATACCGTTTGCTACTTGGTTGGTGTTTCGCTCATCAGTTCGTCACTGTGAGAGATTTCCCGAAGATTGCTTAGGTACTCGCCGTCAGCTCAGGTATTCTTAACTTTACCAGAATAGTCAAAACGACTTGACTCTCCTCTGTACTTAACACGGTTGTCATATTTTTTGACACATTCATGTACACTAAGCAAGTGAAAGTCTCCATGCCTGAGGTATATCCAGCCTCCAATATCCGCGCAAACGTACATCTCTATTTTGTAAACGTCCTCCATTTACGCTGTCATTTCTAGATGTTGCGCTGTTGCTTCATTGTACCATTGATGCGCTTGGGTAATTTGTGGCATTACCGAAACTACCCCAGGTCCGTCGTCAGATGATATGCGGAAAACTCTAACCACTTCAATCGCACTCAGGCGGTATGTCAGGTTCGGATTCTAGATAGCCCAGATTGGCGTAGCATTAAGTCCGAGAGAGCTCGAAACACATGCTAGCAGCTTAGGATTTGGGACAGATTCACTTTTGCGATTTTGTCACCAACTGCAGCCAGTCGTCAGCGTGTCGATCTGAACACCAAGGTGTAATGTGAGGCTGAGGAAGATAGTTAAGTAACATGTCTGGTATTTTGTCTGGGATATTTCTTGTCAACTAATCAATAATTAGGTTAAGCAGAAGGAAGCTCAGGACTGACGCTTGATGAACACAAATTTCAATTGCAAAATTTCACGACAGACCGCATATAGACTTTACGTATCGGTATGCATCCTTACTGGATTGATCATGTATTCAGGCTTCAATTCTGTGATAATGCTAAGATATTTAGCTTCAGTACATATTTTTAGTGCAATGTCTTCTAATTTTGTTGGATCAAAAACGGAAATTTTGATCACTCTTGAAAAAAAAAACACAGTTTTGCTTCGGTGGGCTATCTCTATAGCTCAACTGTACAACTTTTTTGAGAGCGATTCTATGAGGTAACTGACTGTAGGTAAAAACTTACCCGATATCAATAGGAACAAAACATCAGCGTAGGCTACTATCTTACAAATTAAGAGTACAACCCTACAGAGTTCCTCCTGCTAAATTTTCTTTTATTGCTTCCTCATCAATTTTGTACCGAGTGAAAGCGGTGCCTGCAGCAAACTCGTGACCGACATATTTTCCAAATTATTGAAAGCACCTTTCATATCTATAAATGGAGCATGCATATGGGGCATTTCAGGCGAAGCGGGCAATGAAAATAAAGTGAGGTTGTGAAATTTGTTTATATTCCGCTTAGTTATACATCTAGTAGACATAAATGTGTACACATAATTTTTTTTTGTATGGGGCTTAATTGCCGAGTTATGGGCTTCTAAAGAATTGGCGAAGTTTAAGAACCGTAATTTTTGAACGCTGTTATTGGAATCAAAGGATTTAACTTTTCAATAAAATTCGAATTTTAAATTTTTTTATGTAAAGAAATCCGAAAGTAAAAATTTTAAATCAAATTTTCAGTAACTTTGACATAATATTTTTTAAATTTTTTATATTTTTATTAAAAAAAGGCCTTATGTATATAGATGTTTTACAAAAAAATTTTTAACGTGATCGTTATTAGTTAAGGAGATATATAAATAAAAGTACTTAAGAAAGTGCCACGTCCCATGCAAAGTGTGTCACGTATGCACTTCAATTCATATATCTCGTAAACTAATGAATATCACGTTTAAAATTTTTTAGCATATTACCGGTATATTTTATGCTTTATTTTAAAGTTAAAATAAAAAAATAAAATATGTCGAAGCTATTGCAATTCTGAGATGAAATGTTCACTTCCGGTCTTCCACAAAAAAAAAATCAAATTTCCAATCTGATTTCATAATTGAAAAGAGCAGTACATTTCCTATAGAGACCACAATGTTTAATATTTTATTGAAATTTTGCTAAGTTCGAAAAACTGCTTCCGAAAAATCCATGATTCGTATTACATCAATATTTGGAAGTCCACAACTTGACAACTAAGCCTTATATGAAAAAAAAAAAAAAAAAATTAAGTGTTTACACCTTCTAGAAGTACAATTAAGCCGAATATGAACAAATTTCTAAATCTAATTTTTTTTTTGCATTGTCCGCTTCGCCTGAAATGCCCCATATGATAATTTAAGTTTTAGCAAATTGACAGTAGATCCTGGGGGCCACTGTTTCAATGGCTGGTTGCTGATACCTAACAACAACTTTAGCATATGAGTCAGATTCTGTGTGAGTGGCCAAGACTTCAACAACCCCGTACCCGATCTCTGTGGGAGAAGATTTGTTGATAGCTTGAGTAATACAGTCAATATGCCCAAAGCTGCTATAGAAAAATTTATGCGAAGATATTGGTGGTTCTCCCTCTCTATGGATTTTCCGAGTGACCTGTATCACAATGGACCGATAGCCTCTCGGTGTATTAGCTTAGTAAACGGACATTTTATCCAAAGCAATAAAATAATCATGGATTGTACGAATGCTGTGCGCAGAGCTCGACTGCTAACGAGAACTTTTACTTTTGAATCATGATTATGAAGAGAAATTTTGTTGACATTTTATATATTTTTAAGTCTTATAATGAGAATCGTCTTATAATAATTGTTGTTGTTTTTTTATTTGTGTTTTGGAACAAAACTTATAATAATATTATTTTTTGTACAGAGCTTATTGTTCAGTACTTTTTAGTGCAAGAAACCACAAAAAAATTACAAGCGCAAAATGCATTCAAATGGGCAATGACTCCTACGTCTTATCATCAGTAAGCTTTGTTAGCCGAAGTTTGGTAGTCTGCAAGCATACTATGTTCCATTTTTTGCGTTAAGAATCTTAGGGGTTAAGTAACAAAAATTATAGGTTAAATTTCAAAAGTTGGCTAACCATTATTGTAGACCGTTAAATTATCTTCCTTATGACATACATATATATTTTTGATATCCATTTAGGGGCTCCCAACTCATAAGGACTTTTTTTTTACAAAAGCTATATCCGCAACTTCCGATGGCTATATACGAGTATCCAAAGTCAGATCCGAACGACATTTTTTGATTACATATTTGTACTTAGAATTAGAGCTAAAGTAAGCTTAAGCCAAAATAAATAATAACTATAAACACAACTGTTGACTGTTTTTAATAAAATGAATCAAAATGTTGGTGTGCGAAACAGTTTTCGTAAACACTTGAATTCTAATGAAATAGAAAATTGTACGTTTTTGTTATTTAGACACAGGAAATGAATCAGAAGGATGCTGCGGCTGTTGATCTAATGTTAACGCCATGATTTTTAACAGTTTTTGTTTGCTTTTCACATTTTTTAAAATTTAACCATTTTAAATATTTTTTTACTGTAATATTGATAAACACATAGGCTCATATTCATAGTCGCAAAATAAAGTTAAAACCTAGTTTTTACCCAAAATCGAAGATAAAGACTGGTCCCATAAAAAAAGAAAAACTTGCATTAAATTAAGAGAAAATTTTAAAAAATAGATTACCCTGCGTTATTGACACAAAATATTGTAGACACAGTGAACAAAAGGAATAATAATCGAATTTATGAGGCAGCGCGGCGTAATGGTTAAGACTGTGAACTCATAGCACTCAGGACGTGAGTTCGATTCTCGTAAATGTAAATGTTTTTTTTATTGATATCAATGAAAATAAATGTTACTTTAAAACCTGGTTGTAAATATTTAAAAGCACTTTTTCTGTTTTTAAATTTAAAACGTGCTTACAGAAAAAAAAAAGCATATTTTCTGACGAGATTCGAGCCCACGTCCTGAGGGCTATGAGTTCACAGTCCTAACCATTACGCCACGCTGCCTCATAAATTCGATATTTTTATTATTCCTTTTGTTCATTGCGTCTACAATATTTTGTGTCAATAACGCAGGGTAATCTATTTATTAAAATTTTCTCATAATTTAATGCAAGTTTTTCTTTTTTTTTTTGTGGGGTCAGTCTGTATCTTTGATTTTGGGTAAAACCCAGGTTTTAACTTTATTTTGCGACTATGAATATGGGCCATACTATGTAATACGTTTGTAAGTGATAAACTCTAAGGGTATTCAGCATTGCAAAAACTGCCACAAATATAAGCCTCAATAGGGCGGTTCACATTATCACACATGTTGTCCTTCATTGCGTGACAACATGTGTGACTGTCAATATTGCTTTGCGTTCACATTATCGAGCATGCCATCAAACATCAATTGCAGAACAATTTATTAGCGTCCACATCGAAGTAAACTGCCTGAAATCTTATTTAAAATGAAAAATGTTCACTAGGCTTGACAGTCAGTTCACACAGGTTGTATAGTACGACAATCTAGCAGAAAAATCAAAAATTTTTGAAATCCATCCAACATGTGTGTCAAACAGTCCATCCTACCGTTCACATTATCGAACATTGATGTTGTCACACCATGTTGGACAGCATGTGTGATAATGTGAACTGGGCTAATGGTATAAAAAAGTTTCACATACAGTCGTTTGATGCCTTAAAAAAGACCTTACCACCGAACGCACTCGAAACGTTTTTTGAACACTTTCATACGCCAGAAAATCTATTACTCGAATGCCAACGAGTTCTCGAGAACTCGTTACCGTTTTTTCGCTACTCGCTATTTGTAAATGTAACTTGGTCTGGGAGTCTGGAAAGTGGTTGAAAAATGTATCGTGCTATCACTCTCATTCCAAATAAATGATATTGAAGTGTTTTAATTTCTTGCAATATTTTTATCTTTGTTATGTTCTCTTCTCATCGTATGCATGGTTTCTTTAGTTTGTTTACAAAAAATAAATATATATTTTTATTTTCGAGCATATGTTTTTGATCTCAAACGACCTAAGCCGAAGTGAATTCTTCTTGCTCTCTTTGCATTTACTTTGACATAATCGATTGATAACACCAAGGGGGGTTGTTCAGTACAACAACATTTCACCCCACTGTGTACCGAAATAAAAGTATAGATGGAAAGACAAGGCGACCATATTTGAATTTACAAAGCTCATGCAAATATATACACAGAATCGAAAATGCAGACTGCAGTGGTATATTTCATATACGTGCAAGTTGTTTACAAACGTTAATACGGCCGATTGAGAGTGTATAGAAAGAAGAGCAGCGAGCAGCAAATGCATTTTTGTTACGCTTTTACCCTCCCCCCAGTTTAACCAAAACGAAATTCATTCTCGTGTTCTCATCGTTCTCGTGCTTCTTCTTAATTTTCCTATACTGTGTCTGGCGTATTTGTGGTCGTGTCGAGCTACTGTGAAAATTTTTTCATTTCGCAGAAGAAATGTCGATTTTCCCAAAAAATAGTAAAATATTTAAGAAAATAATTTTCAAAACAAGTGCAATGAATGTGCGGGAATTTTAAAACGTTGAAATAATTTTGAAAAACAACAAAAAATTTACACGCAGGTGCGTACGCAGACGTGCAGTGAAAATTTTTCATTTGGGCTGCGCTCTAGAAAATTTTCAATTTTCTACTGTGCACCACAAAATATTTTTTCATTTTGCATTTTCAAACATTCGAGCGATGTTGGTTCATGCTGTGCTGTGAAAAAAAAAATTAGAAAACTGAAAAATTTATGTAAAGAAAAGTTTGCTAGTTTCCGAGTTGCGCCAGCAGTAGTAGTGGCGGCGGCGGCGGAGCACCCTCAATACAATCGGAATCAAGCCACAACGCAACAACAACGGCAATGACGGCAGAGGCTGCTGCAAACCCAATTGGAATCCTTAATAATGAGCACCTGAAAACAGAGAAATTAATAGATATAAGGGAAGATATCTCTGTGTGCGTATATTACCACATGGGATTCTTTGCTGACCTCTGCGAATTTGTTTTCCTATTAGATAACACTTGCCGACTGCCACATGCAATTGATTTTCCCCAATTAGAATTTCAATATCCAAGCTGTTGGTTGCTGCTATTGTTGATGTACTGTTCACGGTTACGCTCCGACTACTTACTGGCAACTGTCAGCTGGGGAATCATCGTCGCTTGCAGTTAGTTCCCTTGAAAATTTTTGGTCCGCTTTGCGAATGTCACAAATCCATGCATGCTCAATGGAAAAGTGAATCGGTCACATTTTTGCTGTCTTTTTTTTTGCTATTGCTGTTTCTTCACCTACGAATTTGTTTATGTACATTTTTGCTTTTTGTTGTTATTATTATTTGGCAAACAGCGCAGGACGCATTTTTGCTTCATTTTAATTAACAGGCGAAAAAATTCTTAATATTGTCTAAATATCGTTTGAAATAGCAAAATCCAAACGTGGACTTTTGTTGTCACATGAGACATGGAGATGTAGTTTACCGGCATAAGTTTACTTAAGGTTCCTCCTTTATTTTCGAATTGAATTCTTTGCGTGGTTCTTAAAACGAAAGTTGGGGTCGTGACGTGTAATTTCGCAGTTGTAGTTAGCTATAGATGCTTTTTAAGTTAGTACTCCTATATTGGATTTTAAAAATATGAATAGTTATCATATGAACATTTTGAAATCAGTCCTTTGGTTCTCGATATATGATTTTTCACAATATTTGTCCAATATTTAAGAAATTGAAATATTTTTCTTAAAGTATTATTGACATAGAATTCATTTAACAATAGTGCAATGCTGATGGTTTGCCTACTCGTGAGCATCCAACATAAAGCTGTCCGTGTGATTAAACTGGATACTCCAAGTTGATACCGCAGGTTTCCAAAGATTGACCTTGCGCCTTATTGATGGTGGTCGCAAAAGCAAGACGAACAGGAAATTGAAAGCGAAAATGGAAAATCGGTAGGAATCATAGGAATTCGGGGAATCAAAATCACCTTTGTATTTTTCTTTCAAAATAGTTGCTTCGATGACATTGTTCATTAGTTTTTTCACGGCAAGTCTGGTGTCATTACAAAATCGTGGTTGGTTTATATTGCGAAGCATAATAATTGGTGCACCAACTTTGAGTTGTAGATTGTATGGTGACAGTCCTGGCAAATCCAGTGAATGTATGCTGAGATATAACAAATTTTGTTTTTTTTCTCTTTCGGGAGGCGTGGTACCTCCCATTTTTTTATTGAAAATTTTTTTAGCTTGTATTTTTTATATATACACCAAGTCTCATTCATCTGCGCCTAATAGCTTATAAGATATGATGAATTTAAACTTTCTCTTATATGGGGGGGGGGGCGTGGCATCGCCTATTTATTCCAAATTATATTGTGCTAGGAACTTTCCATAAACCATAAGAAACATATATATCGACGTCCACCCTGGGTATAAGCCAGAATACACTTTAAAAACTCAAAAATAATCGTGTGGGGCTACTTTTTTTACTATGGCGTTGGTCCTATTTATAAGATTGGTGGGAATATGGATCAGAATATTAACACTAGGAAAGACTTGAGTCCTAATTTATCTGTCTAACCGATTTCATTGGATCTTTTTCGGACAGCAGCACAATTATGCCATCGACTAGTGGCGAAATTTTTCGTTTTCCAGCTCTTCTCTCCTGATTCCTACATATTTGATGGCGGTAATTGTCATTTTTGTTGAGCACGATATAATATTTAGAATATCCTTATAAGATTTCCCTTCTTTCCTCGACTTCAAAATTAATTTTCGCTGATTAGCAGTGCAATGTTTGGTGCTCCCTACTATGGCCAAAAAGGTCAAAATAAATGCATGCATTTTCAGTTTAATTTATATCTAACAAGATTACAAATAAAGAATATTCAACTTACTTACTTCCATTAAAATTTTTGGAAAAAATTAAACTTCTTTCAATAAAACTCAAAATAGATAATGGAACTGCTATTTTAATGTTACTTATGGCTTGTATGAAAAAAAAAATATGGGACTTTATAAAATTTAGATGAAGTCGTTTTCATGTCCACAGCTGAATATATGATATTAAGAAAAGTATGGAAACAAAACTTTCGGCCTTGTGGAAGGTCTGCATTTTTGCTACCACTGTTCAAAGGTGCCAAAATATGTTTTTTGTTTTTCGAAATAACACCCAAACTGATGATTCTACAAAAAAATAACTAAATTTTAGCTTAGAAATTTTCTTGTTAGTCTGATGTGTAACGGGTTACAGCAGAGTAGAAATAAAAATTGATCAAATTAAATCTAATGTTCCGATTTAATTGCCTGCACAGCTAGTTTGCATAAAAACAAATTTAATAGTTTGACCTGACTTGTACTACAATTATTTTTCCGTGACAATCTTAGGATGAAGCGCCTCGGAATAGTGATGTGCTAGGTCGACGTTTACACGAGGAAAGTCTGAGAGACAAATTCTTGTCCATTCTCTTTTGTGATTTTCGTTTCGCGTTTGCAACATATGACAAATTTTTTACCTCGTCCCTTTCGCTTTTGCCCTCTTGCCTACAAACAAGGAAACTTTGCGGCAAGACTTTCCTCGTGTAAACGTTGACTAGGGAACTTTTACGACTAGATAAACAGAGAAAAGATGGCCGTTTAACATGAAGCTTGGTATAACTATCTCAGCTTTGAAAAAACTCATGCTCAGTGAGTTTTCGTGTCAGCCGACGAAATGGCTAAGAAGTTTAATAGTTGTAGTAGCTAAACTGTTTTATTATTATTATTTAATTGAATATTCGTATAGAATCCAGTGATGATTAATTTAAGATAGTTCGACTAAAGCTATTTACAAAAAAAGAGTAATGTGTCACATGAAGTCAAAAAAAAAAAAAAATATATAAATCAATAATATAACATAAACATTTTTTATATAGCTCTGGTTCGATTTTAAAGTTTTTTTTTTTTTATATAGGCCTTTCAAGTTAGTTTAAAGATATACCAATTTTTTTGAAATTTTTCTGAAGTTCCAAACTTATAGCGAATTTAAGAAAATATATGCAACTTCTGATGTAATATTGCTAAGTGGCAGTCATGTGGAGATAACAATGCTAAACTAAGCAATTGCCAAATTTTGTTTCAAGGGTTGAAACTGTTTCGTGTACATACTTCATTTAACATCCCCCCAAATTATCGCGTACTTGGAATATTTTTTTTGTTTTTCAATTCTTGGACTGAAATTTGTGCTTAATGAAAACTTTATGAAATTTATTTTTAAGTTACTGTGTGCTCGAATTCTATTCCCATCAGCGACAATGTACAGTTCCAATTGGAATTACTAAATAGAAGGTAAAACAACGCACGCATGCACGTTCGTTCGTTCGCTCGCTCTTTTTTGTGTTATTTTCACGCGCATAATCAGTCGAGTCATTCACCCTTAAAGGGCACAAATCCATGCCAGTATAATCCATTGGAAACATACTACATAATAATATTGTAGTCTGCACAAGTGTATTATAAAATAAATACATAATTTACAACCAAATTTGTTTTCGTTTTCATTTTTGTTTTTATTTTCTCTATTTGAAGACACAAAACTGTGCGTTGACGCAGTAGGAGCGTTTATTTTTACTGTGTGGGCCATTTCAGAAAACTAATTTTAGAATTGGTTACTGAAACTGTTGTACAAAATTAAAGCATAGATTGTATAAAAATGATATACTAATTATATGTTGCATATGTAGATTTGGTTTTCAGTTTAATTATAAACCATCAGCTAAACCATATGGCAAAGCTTTTGAATATGAAGAACTCATAATTTTTGATTTTTTAGTCCAGTGAAACATGTGTGGTGGAGTTTAAAATATAATTTTGTAACATACATATATGTAAAAAAATAATATAATATAAAAATATTTATAAAAATAACAAATAATTTAAGTGGAGAATTTAAAACTAAGCTACCTGTGTTACTTCATTTCAATTACTTATGCTTGCTCCGAATACAGAGGCGCCGTTTTAAATATTGTTATACTTTCCATTACACTGTGGTGTGAGGTCTTCTTATTCATTGAATCCACCACCAACTAACTCTCTTCGTTTTGTTAGTAAGTTTATTGCGTTCAGATACTCGTACCTTTTTATTTACTTTGGCTCGTGCCGGATGTCAACCAGATATGTAAAGATTTCTCTTGGAAAATATAAGGGTGTTTTGTTTCTAATGGTAGTACCTTGCGTCAAAAAGACAGTAACACGAAAAGCACAAATTACAAGTGAATTTGTACGCAAACTTAAGGGTGCAGTGCATGCGTAGCTTGTTCTTGTTTTGTCTTTCCACTGAATTGATAGGGGTGAAAACTCTGACGCATGGCAATATTGATTTTTTCCATTAGATTTTGCTTTTGCTTTCGGTTAGTGATTGGGGTCGGTGGGTGTTTTGTGTATAGCTGAAAGTTTTTGTGTATTCAGTACGTTTGCGTGCACGGCTAAGGCTGATGTTTATTTTTATTACGAAGCTAAAATAGTTTAATGCGATGAAAATACACAAAAATGTTTGAGAGTGAGTGTTGACTTAATAAAATAATATATGAAAAGTTTTATTACAAAACCTGATAAAATGGGTTTTTGAACTTTTTTCCGCTTTTTAATATACTTTATTTTGGATGGCATCTGATCATGGAGAAAACTATTTCGAAACCTCAAAAATTCTTATATAATTAATACTTCAAAGTACGGTTTGAAACAATAAAAAAAAATAAAAGTGAAGTTCGAGATAACTGAATTTAAAGTTTAAATCATATAGGCAGGTTAATGTGAGGTTGATCTGATTTTCAGTATATATCTTGTCCAAAAATAAATTTTCAAAATGTATTATTTGACCAATATGTAAAACATCACATAAAGAACCAATCGGCTGTAAAAATTCAATATTCATTTGCTGCCTTTTATGTAAGCAAGGCAGTATTGATGTAACACTAATACAGTAAACATTCGCAAATAAGAATATTAGAATAATTCTAATATCCGAAATGTTATAATTTCTGGAAGTTTTTTTGTCTTTAGTTTCCAAAGATAAAGTACTTTTTTTTACGTTTATTAGACATATTTAGTTTGCACTTTCACTTTAATGAGCTTTCTTTTTCACTTTTCAATCTTGACTGCCATAAAAAAAAATTCGAGAATGGTAATTCCCCGTTTAGGTTTTATTTTTGTGAAGTTAATAAAACAGAAATTGGAATCGCCAATGTGCATAAAACTTAAAAAAATAAAACTCTGAAATTAGAACCACAAGTTCTTATTTTAGATTATTCAATGCATGACAAAATCTGGTTCTAATAGTATATGAAAGATTCTAATTCCCAAGAGTTCTAATTTGCGAGTGTCTACTGTAATAATATTTTAAAATTTTTATAACCATTGGTAAAAGAAAATTTAGTTAAAAAATAATTTTGTTAAATTCAAATCAAATACCATACACCAGTCAAAAAAATACATATTTCACTCATAACTGACGCCAAAACGTAACTATTTCAGAAGTTTCATTTAAAAAAAATTTAAAATAGCTATGTAGTTTAAATATGGTTTGAAATAGTGAACGAACTTTGATTAGTTTATGTATTTAATCTTCCCAAAAAATTATTCTAATGAACTTATACATTTTTGTCATGAAAAGCATCCAACGCATTTGTGCATGTGATCACATGCACAAATAACTGCTCCTGTTATTTGGCAGTATATTCCATCGATAGCAGTCAAATATGGAGCAAAAGTGTGAGGATTTTATATGCTTAATCGAGTTTTTATGCAGTTTTACATTGATCGTGATCGAAATTGTGCTCATGAATGCAATCAAGGACAACGTATTTAGATTTTTGATTAAAGAACTTTTTTTATTTTTAACTTTATTAGATGTTTTTTTTTAATTTATTATTTATTTAGAGAGTTAAATTCTACAATCAGATTTAAGAAGGTTTTTTTTATTATTTATTTGCAGGTGGACATCGATCGAGGCATTCTTTCTATCTTCTATATAACCATATAGCATAAGTAAACAAAAGAAGTTGAACAACGTTAAAAAATAACGTTAGCAACAACGATAACAACTAAACCAAAGAAGATTGGGATTCATTCCCAACTAAAAAATATAAAATAAATTAATTGTATAATATCAAATTTTTAATTGTAAGTAAGCTTAAAAATGAATATAGCCACCGTTACAACAGGCACAACCACCCACACGACCACTATTAATAATAAAACCTACAAAATTGAAATGGTTGACGATAGTCAACTAAGCATGGCATCCGATGATGATGACGACGATATTATTAGCAGTGATGGCAGTATGTATGGTGACGGTGACATAGTTCAAATGTCAATACAGGATGATGTTGCAAATCAACTTGCAGCCGCTGGTCCGGTTGGTGTAGCTGCAGCCGCAGCCATTGCTTCATCGAAAAAACGTCGGCGGCCACATTCATTCGAAACGAATCCCTCTGTACGCAAGCGGCAACAAAATCGCTTATTGCGTAAATTACGTGGTATCATTTACGAATTCACAGGACGTGTTGGCAAGCAGGCTGTTGTCTTGGTTGCCACACCAGGGAAACCGAATACAAGCTATAAAGTTTTTGGTGCCAAACCATTAGAGGATGTGGTGCGTAATTTAAAGAATATTGTTATGGATGAATTGGAAAATGCTTTGGCACAACAGGCGCCACCGCCGCCACAGGATGATCCTTCACTTTTTGAGTTGCCACCGTTAATCATCGATGGTATACCGACACCGGTAGAGAAAATGACGCAAGCTCAGCTGCGCGCTTTTATACCGCTTATGTTGAAATACTCAACTGGTCGTGGAAAACCTGGCTGGGGACGTGAGTCGACACGGCCGCCATGGTGGCCAAAAGAGTTGCCATGGGCTAATGTTCGCATGGATGCTAGATCAGAAGATGATAAGCAGAAGGTGTGTTGATGATGATCAATACAGATAGTTTCAGTGTAATTAATATTATTTTTACAGATAAGTTGGACACATGCGTTACGTAAAATTGTTATAAATTGCTACAAATACCATGGACGTGAAGATTTGCTACCAACCTTTGCTGATGAAGATGATAAAGTCAATCAAATGATGAATCAAGCTGCAATTGATTCGGTTTCGGTATCAACAACACCAACAATTGTAACAACAAATTCGACAAATAATAATCATCATGTAAGTAAATGCATGTATTTTGGGATAGTTACGTATAGTTTTAATAACGCAGGTCAAGAAATACCATAATTTAGTATCATTTTATGGCGAAGAAGCCTAAGCAAGCGCATATTTCAAAGTATAACTTAGACTTGATTCTTGCGAATCGTATTCAGGTTTTATTTTATTCAGAAATAATCAAAGAAATTTTGCTTAAAAGACTTGTAGATTAAAGATTCCCTAAAATATGTATATCAATTTAAATTGGAATTTTAGGCCTTCTGGTCAATCTGTCAATCCTGATGTTCTAGTTTTGTTGTTGAAGTAGCAACTAAAACAATAAGAAAATACGCTACTTGCACTTGGTTGTCACTCATTAGTTGATTGACGTGATAACTTAGTATAAACGTGTTACCTCTAATATTCATGAAAGTCACAATTCGTAGCGTTAAGTTACTCAGGATCCGCGATTGTCTTAGGTCCGCAGGATCTATTAAATTTGATATCCCCTAGGGTGGAGGCTTTGATACTTGACTCATACTCTGTTTTAGCTTTATTCTTATACCAACTGCTAAGATCTAAAAAAAACATAATTTTCGTGTACTCGTGTAGTCATATGCATGTATACTTTTATGTTATAAGGTAAAGTGGAGTACGTTTGGCACCGGAGCACATTTGACTTTGCAAATTTCAATGTGAAGACGCCTTACGAGCCAAAATGTTTAAGTGCAGAATGGAGCCTAATTTGAATTAAAAAAACGTAATGAACTTTGACAGTTCTTCTTCAACTCTGATGTAATTCTCGACATCCAGTACGTAAGCGTTCTATGAATTATAATGTCTGCTTTTATAAATCGAGTATCAAAATTGTCGTATGTTAGAACTAGGCGTAAGTATTAACAAAATAAAAATGTGTTTTGTGAAAATAAAGCGGTAATAAATAAAGAACATAGAAAGAATCCTCTAGAACGTTTGGGCCACAATTTGACTTTCTGCCAAAGGGGTACATTTGGCATTTATCAAATTTGATCCATATTTTAAATTATTTCTTTTGATATCCAAAAACAACTGCTGAGGGTATAGTTTCGCGCATTCAATCGAGCTCCGTGGAAAAGCGCCTATTAGAAGCCTCTATCAAGCTCTTACGCTTGAAGTTATACGACCCTCACCGCGTCTTTGCATATTTACAAACGATATAAGAGGAACGCTTTTTTCATTGAAAAGAGTCGAGCAGAAGAAACAAAACCTCGAAAAAATAAACAAAACGCCAAACTGTCGCTTAAGCATTTAATTAAAGGTAGGAAAACTTTTTGAATAAAATCCATACGTTTGCAAGACCCAATTCGACATGTAAAATGCCGCCCTTATGAAGTCAAATGTGCTCATTAAAAAGTCAAAAGTTCTCCGTGTCGTGTACTTTTGACAAAAATGGGTATTTTTAGAAAAAGTTAGGATAGTTGAAAGAATAGAATAGAATAGAATAATGTTTGAAAAATAGTCTTTAAAAAGGCATTTAAAAATTAAATGTCAAAAGTTCTCCACTTTACATATACTTAAAATCAAGTTAAGTTTTCATTTGATAATTTTCAGGGATAAGTCAAGAATTAAGACACTTCATATTCTTATGTTTCAAGAAACCTATGTCATACAATGGATTACTTTGTATGACAATTGTTTGTTATTTATACGACATGATAAGCAAATATTATAGGTTTAAGGTTTTAAAATGCGATATCTCCGTTCAGATATCATTGTGATTTTTTCTTTTCATTTAGAAGTTTATATGTTCATATTTTTTTGAAAATGGCTGCCAAAAATTAAAACTATAATACTTTAAATATTAAAAAAAATAATACTTTAAGATTTAATTATTTGTAAACTAAAATTGAAAAATTAAGCAAAAGCAAATTATTTTAACACTGTTATATTTAAACTAATAGCAACAGGTAAATGTGGTTAAGATAAACAGCGCTGGCACAGTTATAACAACACATAATGCAACGGCTCAAACTCATAATTCAGTACCAACAATCATACAAAATACCAATAATCATAATGTGACAACAACTACGACATTGCCGGCATCGACAAAAATTGAAATACACACGGTACCGCAACATCATCAGCAATCGCAACAAACGCATACAACGGCTGCACAAACCATTGCAAACGCTCAGGTTTGCATCGACCCGATGACTTTGAGTGAAGTCGATGTTCGTACTAACCAATTAATGAAAAACTTAATTAATTTTGTCGCAGTTTTTTTTTCGTTTTCTAAATGTGTTGCTATGATAAATTCTTCTATTTTGTTGCGCTGTGTTTTTTTTTTTAATTTATTTTCCATTTTAGGATTGTTATGCCTTTGATTTTTGTGTATGCTTTATATTAATTTAAATTTTTATATTCTAATATATTAATTTTTTACTAGAAATGTTGTGAGTTATTTTTTTGATTTGTTTTAGTGATATTTTATTTTAATTATGCTTTGTTAAATCAAATTTCCGCAAATAAGTTTTTATATAATCCAGTGATTTTCCACTTTTACAGTACACCCAAACAGTGCTCTCCACCATACAAAATGCTGATGGTACAGTTTCTCTTATACAAGTTGATCCAAATAATCC
This sequence comes from Tricholauxania praeusta, assembly GCA_949775025.1. NCBI lineage: Eukaryota > Metazoa > Arthropoda > Insecta > Diptera > Lauxaniidae > Tricholauxania > Tricholauxania praeusta. Next base: position 139,486,914 of record OX459028.1, on the reverse strand, counting down.
TATTATAACTCTTCCCGATGGCACTACTGCACAAGTTCAAGGAGTAGCAACGGTAAGCTGAAAATAATAAATTTCAATCATATAATCTATCAATATGTTGCTGTTTTTTATAGCTTCATCAAGGTGAAGGTGGTGCCACTATACAGACGGTGCAGAGTTTATCTGATATTAATGGACATGAGAATATGACTGTGGACTTAACAGAAGCAACTGTAGCACAAGATGGACAAATATATATAACAGCCGAAGATGGGCAAGGTAATTGTAAGAAATCAATAAAAAAAAATATATGTTCTGTGCAGCAAAAAATATTTAACGATTCCTTATCAGTAATATATATTCTGGCACTGTCGTTTTTTAATAAAAAAAAAAATGTTGCCAACTTACTCCTGCTTGGTTTGTGCAAAGAATCATATGTTCAAGAACGGTATTTGCGCTCTTTACTCTTAAATTGAACTGGAAATTGGTGGGGCAGTTCATTTGGTCTGAAATTTCGCCGTGAAATCGTCACATAAATAAATAATTTTGAAAAAGAATCTTTAGATAGAAGCATGAGCTCAGCAAATCAACAAGCATGAATTTAATTTTTATTTTTCAGTTATATCTGAGGCAAAACAGTTGTGCAATAAAGGGGCCCCCAAAACTATTATTTTCTATATGAAAAGAATATACGGAAAAAATGTATTCTAAATAAAACCAGAAATTTTCTAAATATGAATTGATCCCGAAATCACGGTATCTATCAGTTGTAAGTTTGTCAATAAAAACAAATTTTTTCAAATATAACTTAAAAAATGCACAACCATTTTTTTATACCAATTTCCTGCATTTCTCAAGTTTGCTTTCATTCATACATGGCATTCGAACCAAATGCTATTTGTTTGTACTCTCCATATAATAAAAACATTTTAAACGATACACCAGCTAAAATTAATAAATTTGAGACCTGCGATACAGATTGTTCGTGGGTGGTAATGAACAACAGGAAATGGCAGCTTTCATGCATCAAAATTTGGGACATGCATGCATGTATGTTAATTGTCGCGGATAGTTAATAGTAAAAATTAAACAACGTTCACAAAGAAACGAAGTTGCTTTTTTCGCAATCTTTGTTCATCAAAATAAGGCGGCAAGAAAACGTCAAATGTAATGCAGTGTCGATCGTGTATAGAAAAGCCACTTAGCATTTCTCTCCAGTGTAATAACTTTTATAAATAATATAAAATGCCAGAAAGTTCAGATAATGTTGAAAATTGTTTGCTGTATAATGTCGCACTTAACAAAAGTAATTAAATTGTTTATCAGTAATAGCGCTTGCGTCAGTTTTATTTCTTTTGTAATCATTGAGTCATGTGCGCATGCTCACGCACACACTGCGTGACGATAAGCGTAGGCAATGACAATTCGACTACTGCTGATAAGAATACAATTTCTACAGAAAAAAATATTGAGAATATTTTTTAATATTTTATTTTCTTTTCAGGCTATCCAGTTTCCGTTAGCAATATGATAACAGTACCCGTTTCCGCATCGATGTATCAATCAATGATGGCGAATATACAACAATTGCACACCAATAGTGATGGCACCGTTTGCATTACACCTATGCAGGTAGATTCAAATAGCCATAATAGTAGTAGTAATAATCATAATAGCAACAATAATAATCAGACGAACAATAATAACAATAACAACAATCAATATCAGTGCTATTCGATAATGACGACACCAGCTGCTGCTGCTGCAGGCGGTGGTGCTCAACGTCTTTTAAATAATAATAGTCAAACAATGCCACCGACAGCCACCAACAATGTAGCCAATTCACGTTGCCAAATATTTAATTCTAGTTTAAATCATAATAATAATAGTAATAGTAACTCTAGTCAACAACAACAAAATCAAATTCAAGCAACCACTAAAATTTATTTAACAACAAGTAATTTAAATCAAAATCAAAATAATCTAAGCATAAGTACTAACACAACTAACAACAACAATAATAATAACAATACAATAACGAATAATAATAACAACAACACTATCAATAATAACCATAATAAAAATGTAGCAACAACAACGCCGCTTATTATTACTGGCAATGCGCCAACAAAGGGTAAAAACAAACGTCGCAAGCAAACGTTAGCAAAAGTAATGCCAATCAAGCTTGAAGATACCGCAACTGAAAATCTTTTGAATACCATGCAAATTGTTGATGGTGAAACGTTGCCAACGAAAAACATAAAATTAGAACGTTTAGAAAATTAATAATGAAAATTATTAAAATTTGCGAATAGAAAAATTTTTATTACGAAAAATTTATATTAAAATAGAGCATATATAGAAAGAAAAGTTTAAAACTAACTTTTATCTAGTCATCGAAGAAACCCAATTTGCTAGGAGATGAGGTAGCAACTGCTGTTAAATTTTACTAAAGGGATATGTATGCAATTTCTTTGTGCTGTTAGCATAAGATTATTTTAGTCAATTGTTAGATTTAAAAATTAGTAAGCTGATACTAGGAGTTATTGAAATTTGAATAATCCTTATCGAAGAGCGCACGCACTTAGGTAAATAGTTAACATTTTTTGAACATTCAAAGCCGCTGATTAAAATTGTTTATGATACAAACATCTAAATTTTTGGCATTTCGTGCATCCATTGTATGCTACACTAGTAGAGTGTTAGTATTTTGTCAATACAATCGCGTTCCTAAGGAATTTCTTTCGCAGCTTCTCCCAAATCCAACAGAAACAAAATATTTACAATACCATAACAATGGATCTATTACGCATATGTTGAAATTTGTTATGACAATATTCGGTGACAAGATGGTGGATTCCTTTCAGGATAAGGATATGACATGTCCCAAATTGAAACCAAATTGCAAAACGATATTTTTAGAAAACTATGAAAGGTGTTTTTATAAAACTTTGTATGCTTTTACTTAGTGAGTTTCGTAAAATGAGCATGACATTTCTTACACTAGCAAAATTAATTGGCTATTTAGTGCGAAAAGTGTAAAAGCGTTGAAGAGATCGCTTCAGTGTAATACGAGCTTAAAGCAAGTGAACTTCATGCATTAAATTTTAGTACAATTGCTGAAACAGTACGGACATTTATAAAGTTTTCGGTTGTGTGGGAGAGTCCGAGCCTACTAGCTTAGTTTACCAAAAACTGTTGATAACTTTCTTTGAAACATATAATTTAATCAGAATTGTTTATGTTGCTTCTCTATTATGATGGTCGTGACTAAATAGTTAAAAAGTGCCAACACCCGGTTCGATCACGGCGATTTTTGGCATAACAAAAGGTAACTAAGATAAATGAGACCCTTTTTCTGATGGAAGTTCTCACGCACTCTTACCTTAATCTTCTTAGGACTTCCCAAATTATTTGTCTTAAAATGTCTTAAAAGATTTGTACAAAATCTTCGAACCGTGTTCGTGAAATACAAAAAAAATAAATTTATTATAAGGTAGTAAGTACCACTTTCACTGGTCCAAACCTTAGTACCAAATATCATTATAATATACCAAAAATCATTAAAATATCTTCTATAGTCCCTATAGTCCATAATAAAATGTTAGTTTAAAGGTTTGGGCCTCTATTAAAAGCTCTTCAAAACAGGTTTATTGTGGAAAATTAATGGATATTGAAATTATTTTTCTCAAAAATTATATGGTGATGCTTTTAGTTCATATGCAGATTTTAATTCAGTGCTTCAAATAATTTTTGAATGTTTCTTGTTTAACTATTTACTAGAAAAAATTGTATATACAAACTATTATTGATCTTACTATAAGCATTAATTTGAATTATCATTAAATAAAATAAAATAGCCTATTCTCAATTTTTAAAAACAAAATCAAGTCAGTTAAGAAAGTCGCCTAAATAGATCTGAAAACTTCGCAAAAAAGAGTTCCGATGAAATAGAATAAAAAACAATTAGGAAAAAATACAATACAATCTATAATAATTATGCAGTGACTTTTAATTTTTTTTTTAAATTATAATCGTTACGGTCCCTGAAGAGTAGAATTATAAGTGCGAACTATTTTTTTGATATAGAATTTACTTTTTTTTATAAATTCAATTTGGTAACTAATTTGTCCTAGAAATGAAATTATTTCTTGCAAGATTCTACAATACCAATTTGAATAATTGAATAAATTTGAGAAATTTTTATTGCACTTCAAAACAACTCGTCAAAAATTTCCTTTTTTCTATTAATTTTTTCTTCAACTCATTTATCTTTAATTTTTGCAAATTAACTAATTATGCAGTTATTTGTAATTTCAATTATTGTTTAATAGATTTACTTGGTTATGCTTGCCTAAATATTTAAGCCTATCACCTATAGTTTTTTTTGTAGTTAATTTTTAAAATTAAAAGAGCCTAACATAAATTTTCTTTTGTTTTAAGTTAAAAATGCTATGCTATACGTTATTGCCAAAATTTTAAGTTTTTAAAACTATTGATAATATGAGACCAAAGCCAATTAATTTTAAAAATTTTTTGTTTTAATTTTGTTGTACAGTTTTTAGTTTAAAATGTTCCTAAACACTAACACCAAAATACAAACACTTTACTAATTTGAAATCCAAATACCAAAAATTTAATTTGTTTTATATTTTAAGATTTGTATTATAATTTTGTAGTAAGTAAATGAATGAATGAATGTAGAAAATTGTCTACATTTGAAAACCCAAAAGGTGTAATTTAGCAAAATATAAGTTCTAAATACCTATGAATTATAATTTTTTCAAGGTATATTGAAAAATAAGCCTTGATATGGATTGGTTGCACATTAAAAAAAAGAAATGGTTTCTGCTACCAAGATTCGTCAACTCAAGTAATTGTACACAAAGACTTTCTGTGTATTTCTTTAATTGAATCAGATATTTCAAAAACAACATAAGTCAAGTGTCTAATAATATATTGTTAAGAAAAGGTCAACTTTGACCGAATTTGTATGATACTTAATGTTATATCAAAGGACGATAAAGTTTTTGGTTTTGATCGACTTGATGCTGTTTTCAACATACAATTTCTTTTGTAAAACTAGTAATGATTATACTTGGAAGTGCTATTCTAAAAAATTGAGCAAAATCTATGTGTAGGTAGACTTCTATGCTTAGCATGTTATCGAAGGTTGTTTTTTCAAAAACATTTTTTTGGCTACAACGAATATTTTCCGGCATAATCAGATCCAAAAAAAAAAGTTAGTTTTGTTTACTCGGACCATATTACGTTGGATTTATGGGTCGCTTTAATAGCATCCAGTGTCAGTTACTAGTTATTTTATTTTAGCCCCATTTTTTTAAATTATTTTTTTTTTTAATTAACGCCCAAGAGAAAAAGTTCAGTTTGAGTATGAATATGCTTATTCGAACAAGACTTATACCAACACTGTAGTTTTTTTAAGTCGCAAAATTCGAATTCAAAAAAAAAAAAATGTTTGAAAAAATAAGGGTATTCCTCTAAACGCGAAAACTCGAAAGTTTTCGAGCTTGCTTTCGGGAACACCCCTATCTATGCAAATGCGTAAATGATTGAGCAATGGCAATTTGAAACAAATTATTTTCGAGGCTCGAAATTGTCCTCAGTTTTCGCAGTTTACGCAGTTTTCGATGCTTTTTCGCGCTTTCAGGAATGCCCTCAATATCTTTTTAACTATAAAAAATACAAGAAATCGGGGTTTGAGAAACTAGCATGATGGAACAAAACAAGCAATGGATTTGATTTCAACAACCCAGAACCAAAACAAAAATATATTTTGTGGCCATATTCAAATGCTAGCTAAATTGTATTTGTAGGTATAACAAGCTATAATTTTGTCTATTTGATTGTATTTAAGAAAATAGTCAAACTATTTTTTTGCTTTTCAATTTTACAACCGAAAAAATAGGGTAAACGCCAAAAGTGTCATGCAAAAAAGAAATGTAATTTTTCTTTATTAAAAGTAACAAACCGGAGAAAAATTACCTACATATTATCTATATATTTATGTATACATATATTTCGAAAATTGTTTTTTACTTTATTAGTTTATGTTTTTGTTGTTGTGATTTAATGTATTTTTTTTTGTTAAGACACACATAAATGATCTTATGTATTTTATTATTGTAATTAGCATAGTTGAAATGAAATAAATCACCTTACAATTTGAATTATATATATATATTTTTTTTATATTTTGTATTTACATTGAAGATTTCTTTTCACACTTATAAGTGAGTTATCTTCATGGTGTGAATATAACAACAATATTGGCACCTTGTGAAGATATGTCACTTATAAGTATGAAAAATGCTGCAATGTAAATACACTATTATTCGAATTGAAATTTCAGCCCTTTTTTCATTGGTAATGTTAAAAATTGAAATTTGTGATTTTTACAAAATTTAAATTTTATTTTCATTTTTCTTTCAGATTATGCATTTTATCATTTTTTGCCGTTTATTTCGTTATTTTTGTTTATAAACCAACCATTTATTCGAACCGAACTAAAAAGCTACATTTGATGCAAGCTTAGAAGGCGTAAAACTTAACCTCGGAAGATACAACTTGCGTATTCGTTTAACTTTTTTTTTAAATAAAAAAAAAAAAATGTTCTCATAATATTCTATCCCATTATTAAACAAATATTTTTCGTTTATTTAAGATTGAAAATGGCGATCATCTTGAAACAATCACAGTTTCACCTGGCATGCATCAAATGATGATACAAGGTGCACCAGGCACAGAGCCGCAAGTGCTGCAAGTTGTTAGTCTTAAGGATGCTACGCTGCTGACAAAAGCAATGGAAGCAATTACTGGCGGTAATGTGAAGGCCGAGGATACAATTATTATGGAACAGTAACTGCAGTTTGCCAAAATGTTTTAAAATTTATTTCACATAAGCACATTTCATATATTTCAAGTATGTATGTATGTATTTTGTTGTACACATTTGATTTTAAGTAGTCCCTTTAATTTGAACCGAAGCCTGTGAGTTAGTGAAAATGGGTCAAACTGATTTAGGTCCTCAAAACCCAAGTCTGGCTTAGTTCTTAGTACTTCGAATGAAAACAAAATGCCATGTCTTGCGCAAAATATCTCTTTGTTTGTGGCATACAATTCAAGTCCTTGTTAAAACCAAATTTTAGACGAGCCATGTAAAAAATGTGCTAGTTAAGTGATTGAGATAAGTTTTGCAATGTGATAACGTTTCAAATTTTCATTGGAATCAATTACTTCCTGATAATTCTGAACCTAGTTTTCGTTAAACTGACCGAACTCGTACGCAGTATGTCGGAAAAATATTGAAAATCTTGAAAGGAAAAGCACCACAAAATATACGCTGAACTCTTTGTTTCTCCTTTGCAAAATAAATCAAATTTCATTAAAACCGGTCAATAAGTTGTAGCGTTAAAAGTGATATTACTTTTTGAAGAAAATAAAAAAATAAACTGTGTGCTTTCGTATCCTCCGTGTTTGCCCTGATCTGTTTTCGTATAACTCACACTGGTCGTGGGAGGAACTTTTTATGGCAACGTTACGCAAGTCTAACAGGCCGTGACAAGATTACTTCAGACAATATTGAAAGTGCGATATAAAAAAGTTTATTCCAGTATGATGATGTTGCCTAAAGAATGTGTCTTGAATAGGCTTACCCACATTTAACATCGCAAATCTTAAAAAAATGTACTGTAGCACAGCTTTCCGGACGTATCCCAGACATTTGATAGCATCTTTCAAGTTGATAAATCTTTATCAAATCAGTTATATCTCATAGTCGGATGTGGCTAAGCGACCGAAAATCCATAAGAAGTACCAAATGTTTTTTTTTTGTTAGTTTGTTCTGTGTAATATAATATTTTTATCATATAATATATTTTTCTGAATCGTCTGTTACCATATAAATAAAAATAAATTGAGCATTACAATAAAAACGACCGTTTTTCAAATTTTAACTCAGATTTTTTATAGCAAGTGCCACTAAGCAGATATATTTAGAGAAACATATTGTATTTTTGATGTATATAATATTTAGTATAATAAGTACCTGCAAGGTGATTATGACTTATTCATGTTTAGTCTTCAATTTTTGTTTTGTTTTATTTCACGTAATTAATTGATGTAAAATTTATGCAATTAATTTATATTAATTTAATTTAAAAAAGATAAGATCTAAGTAAGTTATGAAAAAGCACATTTAACATCAAATTTGTTATTAAAGGCAAATATTTTATGTTTATTTTAAAAACAAACATATTGTAAAGTACGTACATACGATAAGTGCTCACATTTTCATGCAAATACATAATACTTTAAGGTATAGAACGAATCTCTTACTCATCTTTCATAAAAAACTTATCCTTCTAAATTAATTAAATTTAAATGTTATTTCGAGTTTTGCTTACGATTTAGATAAATATTTATATAACACGAGATTATTGATAGTAATTGAATTTTGAAGGCATTGCTAACACAATACTTAGTGTACATATGTTAGTTTCAACTACTATCTTTGCTTGCTGAGATTCGATGTACTCGTACCTAAAAGTATATACATAAGTATATAGTTACATACATAATGTTCATAATAGCATAACAGTTTCATATTGATACAACATTTTAATCATGTTAATGAAAATTTTAAGCTCTAGTCAGATTTGTATTTATTTTTTTGTAATAGTAATATGAGATATAAGAAAATATGTCAAAATATCATAGTAACGAAAAACAAGAGGGTAAATAAAAATTATTAAAAAAAAATAAACAAAATAAAATTATAAAAAAAAAATGTTGCAATCTAGTCAAACATTTATTGTACTCATATAAAAATATTAAATTATCTTTAATAAAATTAAATCACTTTAATAAAACTAAAGGGTTTTTCTTATGAGGCAAACTTGCTAGAAAGGTTGGAAAAGAATCATATCTTCATCAGGCGCGGATCCAAGGGGGGGGGTCACGGGGGTCATGACCCCCCCAAAACAGCCCGCATTTCAAAAAATAGAGTTGAAACAATATTATTATTTGGTTATTCTTGTTATTTTTGATTTTTTTCTATCCTGTGACCCCCCCCAGAAAAAAATTCTAGATCCGCGCCTGATCTTCATAGAGACTAAACCTTCTGCAGCCTTAAAGAAAGTTTTAAGTTGAGAAAGGGAAAGCGAAGCGGTAAAAGTTCTTGCAGAAAAGCCCACATTTTTCTAAAGCTACAGTGAAGATTCGTTGTTTCCAAGGCAGAGGATGATTTTCATCTGGCACGGATTCGAAAACTTTGGCTTTAAAAAGTCAAGGTATGGTCCAATAGCCACACACTTCTTCACCGAAATAAGATAAATTAAGAACGATCCCGAACTCATTATCAGTATATGAACACGCAGTAGGCAGTAGCTAACTCATTGCAACTATTACCTGCTATATGAGGTCGTGGAACCACCAAATCTGACCCACAAATTCTTGGTCCAGCGTCAAGATATTCTTATAGGTTGTGCTTATAATATCCAACATGCAACGTGGCATAAGCGACCGAGTTAAGTCTCTTTTTGAATATTTACTGTTCCTTAAAAATATTTGTAATAAGGGCAATCATTCTACATTCTTTAATAAGAATAGGGAGCATGCCATCGACATAATATTAGTGTTTCAATCATCAATTGCTCCTTCTCCAACCACTATCGAATACTTTATGTGAATTGTCTCTTCCAAACATGGAGGTAGTACAATTCTAGCGAACTGCTAGGCTTTGCAAGATACTGGCTTAAGACCCATGTGTCAACTACAGTCCGGAGTCTTTAGAGTTTTTGATTAAGACCCACTCGCCTGGTTGTACGTCTCATTCAGACAGAAATGCTCCAGGGTGATGAGAAAATCATCGATAATTGCAAGAGAAAATTTAACTTGGATTATAAAGCCCTTCAATTCTACAAACCACAGAGACCTAACTTCATTTGCCCAGTTATGTTGCAAAGGGCCTGGGAGACAAAATCTCCCAGATTAGAAAAATTTGTAGAGCATGTCTAGAATATAATTATACCGCCGATGAATGGGAGTAGGATAAAGTTGTTTCTGTGTCAAAAGGAAATCAAGCTCCGTAGCCCTTGAAGGATTACATGGCAATTAATTTATAGTCGTTTCTTCTAAAAGCTCTGTAGCAGCTGTTCAATCTATAGTTAAAAGTACACTCATTTTATGTTTGGCATATACTTACCTAAGAAGCCCCTCAATACTGGGAAGCAACGCGTAAAAAATCCTATCATAATTCTAAATAATGTGTAGAGGCAAGTCTTGAGATTTACTATCTCATACGTCGGCATGCACGGAGAGAGAAACAGCAACTGGAGTCAATGTAGCCAGTGTACGCGCGAAATGACAAGCAGCGCATGGTAATGTAAGAGCGAAAGAGCGAGCAATTAGTGAACGAGACATTCACTGCAAAATCGAAGATTCGGTAGAGTTAAGAAATGCACGAGAATGTTCAAGGATTTTGTATAAAGCAGCTTCGGCTCATATAAAGTGTGATTGACGTCATGTCTATATTGTGTAAAGCTTATAGTGTCTTAAGTAAACTGAATACATTTGTAAATTTCTTTTTAAATCGCACTCATTTCTCTTTTTGACAGTTCAAAATTTCATACAGTTTCCATCTTTGCTTTTTATCGGATTCGTTACAAGATATTTCTTTCTTCCAAGACCCCATGCAACCGAACAAAATTTTCAATCCGGTTTAGCCAACGCTCAGTAAATTAATAATTCCTTTAATACTTTAAAATAAGTGCGGCAGTACGTGATGAAGTCAAGTGCACTGTTTTTTTTTCCAAAAACTGCTTAACAATAAATATAGAGTAATTAATATTGAATATTTGAGTATTTCACAACTCCAGATATCTATTTTACTTCATTTAAGACGGTAAAAACTGAATATGCCGTTTTGATAACCTGCAAAAAATTTAATTTGTGTCTTCATTAAAACTATTCAAATCGATATCTCTGTTTACCTGTACAAATGTGGGCAATCGGACTGGTATAATGTTACCGGCCATTATGACGTTAATCGTTTGCGATCTTTGCAGCAACAATAGTAGGGCTTTTTTGAAATCTTTATTTTGTTCGGTCCAATTGCAACTGTAGATGGCATCTGTTAAATTTTCACTCTCCTGACATAAACGGTCGCCATAAAAACATAAAATGAAAATTTCTAAAGTAACTGCTCCCATGAATACGGATATATTCAGCAGTTTTGAATAATCCATGCCAACGTAAAGCATATAGATCCCTATGGTGCATTGAGCTAATCCAGTACAGATAAATTGTGCCATACAAGTGGCTGATATGACCTTTTGGATTGTTACGTAAAGGCTAAAAATAAATGAATTTAAGGTTCATCTCTTTAGATTTATGGTTTCTGTACCTACAATTTAAACTCGGTACCGTGATAATTTTGATTTTTAACATAAAATTATAAATTGATTTGCATTTTTACGATTAAAAATAATTAACATTTTTGGGTCTACGTTGGGATTCGGTTTAGTCCCATTAGTTTTTAAATTTGATTTCCATCGACTTTAACTGCGACTGACTTTGCATGTAACAGACTTGGGCAGTGAATGACTTTGACTGATTGCAACTCTGAAATTGACTGGCTTTTGCGACGAGAGAATACGATTGTTACTGAATTTCTTACTGAATTTGACATACTGTAAATGATTTCAATTATGACTGACCTAGATTGTGACTGACTTAGATTGTGATTGACTTCAACTGCGAAAGACATCAAATCTGGCTTATCCTAGATTGCAACTTACTTCAACTTTGACTGTGAATGACTTCAGCTGTGACTTTTATTAAGGCCGGTTTTTATTGTGAATGACTTAGGATTTGGACTGTAAGTAACTTCGGTTAGCTTCTACCGTGACACACAGATCTCTGCGAATGTGGAGAGGAGAAGACCGCCGCAAATTTCATTCTGAGGCTCTTTCAGCTCCGTCTTTGAAGGTTCAGACTTTCAGGCTCTGAACTTCTGAGGCTAATACATTTTAGCAAGAAATCCAATTGCACGCCTCTATTAGCGAAGTTGTAGTGCTTCTCTGACTCATCCAACAAAAGCCAAATAAACTTAAGCCATATTTTATTACTTACTTGATTATAACTTTGTGATCCTTGATGCACTCAACAAGTTTCCTGTAGTTTTCTCGTTGCATTTCAATTTCATTAACATTCCAACTCCTGTCATCGGCTGCCAGAACACCAAGGTTACGTATACGTAACGATAAAGCTTTAATGTGAGCAGCCAAAATGGTCAAATAAGCTTGTGGGTATGTGTCATTGCCAAGGTCCTGAGTGGCTTGAACAATTAGAGCATACAACTGATAGGAATGTGCAAATAAAAAGTTTCTCTTTGAATTTTTCCAGTTAAATGGAAACCATGCCGGATACATGAGCATACGTTCGCTCGACATATAGACCACCAACTGGCTGGTTACAATGGCACAGCAGAACATACGGAAGAACGTCATGAAACAGTATTTGGCCGAATCAATGCCCTCCTGCAGTGTCCTAATCTCATTTGTTGTTTTAGCACGAACATCCAGCTGCTCCAATATGGGACGAACTTTGAGCAATTGTTTGCGTACAATAAACACGTTGAGGAATTTGAAATTGCAAACCACATCGGTTATAGTGATGTACAAGTTTTCGCAAAGGTCATTCAGATTTTCAGAAAGGCAACAGTTGATTATGAGTGTGGCTGGGAAAAGTATGGTAACCGAAAGATTCAGCACAAGTGCGTAAATTATGTACGGAATTCTCAATGCGGAATTCTTCTTTGGTGGCTGCAAACCACTGAACTTCCATACCCACCAGTGGTATTTCAATGCCTGCCATGTGTGAATCTCTGTTGGCATTTTGGTAACCACCGAAACTTAAATCACAGCATAAGGACTCGTGGCAGAATAAGACTGTTCGGTCGAGTTGAAGAATTTTTGTTATTTATACTCGAACATGGATAGGGTGTACAAGTATAATGAGCCAATCAAGAGGACCAGCAGTCAATTCTTGAGGAGCAAGGGAGTTCGTTGTGGAATTTGCGAACAGCACATACACTTGAGACACTTGTGGAAATCATTGCATATGGTTTTTGCATCAAGTATTCATGCAGATAATTGGCTACCAAAATTGCTTTTGACAATTGATTTTGAGACAATTTATTAGTGTTAATTGAAATTAATTTCATTTGCCAGATTTGAAATTTCGCATCAATTTGTATTGCACTCGTAGTGAGAGAAGGTTGGGCTATTGATTTTAGTTCAAAAATTTTCTTTAACCCTAGAAAGATAATCATACTGTGACATACGTAAAAGATAATCATACGTAAAATTGACGCATAACTATTTATTTGGTATATATACTTAAAACTTTGAGCAAAGCTATCGACATTATTTTCCCACACAAAGGTGAAATAATAAATAAAACAATTTAAAGACTTAAATTTATTAATTAACGACAGAGATGTCTTTAATGCACAGCGACATGTTCGCACTACATAGGGAGAGTGAGCAATATTTTGAATATCGATGCGTAAATTTGACGCAGATTATCTTTCTAGGGTTAAAGAAATTCAATCAGTGACTTAACGGGTTTCAACGCCAAGAATGAAATATTCTTGCTAGAAATATTAAACTTGCGAAAACTTCCCTTTCATGATATAGGCAGGGCCGGATTAAGAAATGTGCTGCCCCTAGGCAGTTGCAAAAATCCTCAAAACTTCGTAATTTTTTCGAAAAAACTATATTTTTTTTTCATTTTGATGAGCAAAAAAAAAGGCCCTCGTTGCTGAATGAAAAACACCTAGCAAAATGAAAAGTATATTGCAAAAATTTTTTCAAAGTTTCCGCCAATATTTGCCGCACTTTAAATCTTGCCGCCCTAGGCACGTGCCTACCCTGCCTTTAAGGTTAATCCAGCCCTGGATATAGGCAATACTTGAAAGTGGAATTTGGAAACTTAGTTTATAATGGGATGTAGTACATTCCAGAAATGAAAAATTTCTGTGTAAAACCGATTGATTAACGAATAAATCAAGCTTTGCAATACAAAATTTTATCTTTCGTATTCATTGTCCACATCCATTAAGGAAGATTTATTTAAATTCAATTCCTTAAAAGGTTTGTCACAATCCAAAAATGCAAAAATTCGATTCAATTCTCCTGGAAAAATATACATAGAATTATTCAATTGCAGTCATACTTGGCATACTTACGATAATTAACGAAGTTATTTGCTGGACAAAAAGCTGACTAGTTTGAGCAAGCAGGCGTGGCATCACTCAGAAGCATTATACTTCAGATCAAGAAAGTTTTAAAAGGAAGTAGATACAACGAAAAGCAATATGCCAACAATATATGAGCATCGTCAAAATAGGATCGATAGATGTAGAACAAAGACACACAGTTTGAAGCTCGTTCAGATCTTCGAACTTATTCGCAATCACTGGATGCTTTTTGTTTGCGTAATTTTTATTCAACAAACTTACAGTCTACCATAAATTGGTGCGAATTTGGTGGAGTTTGCAATTTTGACGTGCGAAGTGGTATGAAGCCAAGTTGTTGTTTGTTTATTGTATTGCAAGCAGTACTCAATGCATTTATTTAGGGTTAGCTTACACCAAATTTTCGTGTAAGCGAGTACGCCGTGGCAATACACACCAATTTAGGGTAGGCTATTACTCAAGTTAAACATTTTCGCTATCGCCGCATGCTTTTTGTTAGTGTAATTTTATGTTCCAGGCGCGTTTATCATCCGGCGCTTTTCGTTACTCAAGATAAGCATTTAAGTTCGAAATCACTGCATGCTTTTTGTTTGTGTGCTTTTTTTGTTTCCAAGGTTCCATAAGTTTTTACTTTTTGTTTGTATAAAATAAGCTTGCCGCAGATAATTTGTAAAAAATTATGTCAGCACTACATTTTTTCGATAAAATAAACTTTTTAATTCCAAAAAAATTGTTTTTTCAGAAGCAGTAGCAAAGCTAACAGGTGTTTTTGGTCAAACCCTCTGTAATAAAATCTCTGTTATTCAATGTAATAAAATTCAATAGCATTTTATAAAATACGTATAAAGAATTCATAGTGTGAAACTCTTAAATAGTCAAATCCCGAATCCGCCACACGTCGGGAATGCTTTCTTAAGTCTGTTGTTTCTGGATCCCCTCGGACTTTGTGAATTTATTGGGACGAATCGAGTGCAGACACAGGATATTCCGTTGAAATATATTGGAATGAAAGATTATATTTTCAAGGGCTGTAACACGAGCCAAATGCTACAACTACTTAGCACACTCGTGAGCTCTACTAAGTTGTAAAAAAATAGTTTTTCAGTACAATTAAAACTGAAGTTGTGAACCCACTGAAGCTAATTCATTGTACATCAAAGCTTTTCCTAACACATGCCAAATCAAAGTAGGACTACGAGAATATTAAACTTAAATCAGAGTTGTGGACCTAATGCAACAAGTTATACATCCTGCAAAAAAAAAAAAAATATCGAGAAATGCTGAAAAAATCGCAAAATGTTGATAGAATCGAGAACGTCGATATCGAGCTTTAAGAAACATTTGAGTTTTTTGAACTAATCGGCTCAGGTGAGTGAGTATTGTGAAAATTACAGGTACATATACAAGGTGTCCCTACAGGAGGGTCAATTTTGAATTTTGTGTAATTTTTTTTTAGAATATGGCAACTCTAAAAATTGCATGAATCACATGTCGCACCGTTAAAATAAAAGTGCCGCAAATCAAAACAACGAGTTTTCGTCTTATGTATACCACTATGTAGTTCATTAAGTTTTCTTAGTTTTTGTCTTGTCGTCATATTTCTAACTCAATTAGTGACTTATAAAATTAATTTTTAGATAAGAGATATTTTGTTCTGTATTTTTTCTTAACAAAACAATACCGCCTCATTTCAAAATGATAATATTTTACTGTTAAAGTAAAGGAAAAATAATTAAAACAACAAAGCTTCAACTCGAAAAAGATATTTGAAAATATTTTCCTTTTAAGTTTTTACAGTAGCAAATAAAAAAGAAACAGTTAAGTTCTTAAAAACTAAAAATATTTTCAATCAAAGTAGCTGTAACCAGTCCTGGATTATCCCATAAGCAAATTAAGCAATGGCTTAGGGCATCACGTCTCGGGGGGCACCATAAACAGCACCGAAAAAATATTTGCTCGCGTATGAAAGACAAGGCTGTTTGGAAAATGTGTTTAATTAAAAATATCGCTGGAGAAAAAGTAAGAAAAATTATATGAATTATAATATGGAAATGGGAAAAGTGTAGCAAAATGTATCATTTGATGAGAGTGGGGTCGCAAATATGTTATTTTTTGCTTTAGTGTAGCAAATTTGCTACGATAGTAGCAAAGTGGCAGCGCTGGTCATTACCACGCGTGCTCGTGCATCGTCGGCAGAATTCGGAAATTTTAATACTCCCGATTTGCCAGTGTGTTTTGTTATATGAGTAACGCGGCCGGTATATGTTCGTTATTCAATTAATTTGATAATAAATAATTAATTAAGTGTTACCATTAATAAACTATAAATCAACAGTGCGGTGTGTTGTGAGCAAGTGTCGACAATTATTTCAAAATCTTTTCATTCAGGTAACTTAATATATATGATATTGTTTTATGTGACGGCTTAAGTCGCATTAACTGAGTTCGGCATTGTTCAGAACACCTGCAATAACCAAAAATCCGAAACGTTTTGAAAAATGTATCACTCTCTTTTCCTATACGATTTTCTCAGCAAAATTTATTGTTTACAAATTTTGTTTTTGTCACTCTCTTTTCCCATACGATGATCTCACACAAAATCACAAATAATGACACATTCACAGTGACAATGACATAGTTTAGAATTATCGGCTATGTTGCCATATTGAAATAGCTAAATGCAGTATAAATTCACTTTGGTTTCGTGCATTTACATCAGAGCTAATGCACATTAGGATGGCGATAATTCACAAGTTAATTTGAATTTAATCTGCTAATGCAAATTAACGCCGTCGTAACGATATCGAACTGCACAGCGGAACGATCTTTTTCGAAATTGAAAATAATAAAAAATGAGAAAAGAACAACGATGCTACAGGGAAGGCTCGATGCTTTATCAATATTATTATAGAGCCAGATATGCTAAAAACGTTGAACATAAAAACTATTGTCCGCGAATTTAATGCCCGTAAAAGTTGCAAGTCGCATTTCAAATAATAAAAAAAATGATGCTTTGGGTTTTAATATAATAACTATTCCACGTATGTATCTCTTTCGTAAATACTCTAATGTTCGTAATAATAAGTATGTATAAGTACCGTTATAATAAAAACGTTAAAAAAATTTTAAGGACCAATACTAGTCTGCTAGCTAGGATAGGGGGCACCACAGGCGTGGATTGCTTAGGGCATCGAATAGTCTTAATCCGGCACTGGTTGTAACACTACCTACATTTCAAAATATATCAATGCTACTCTAAATATTTATGAGATAAGTTTGTAGTGATTTTCTTCAAGACTTATATTTTCTAAATATTTCTTTATTCTCAATTTTCTCAAAACTTAAAATTTTGAGATGTGGTACTGTTGTTCTGACGGCGCGATATGTTCATTTGTCATGTTCCGTATTTACTAATCACAATAGAGCTGCCATTCATACTCGAAAAAATGCAGCCAAATTGAAATACTACGATCGTATTGGAACACCCTGTATAAGTACCGGTTATTTCCACAATACTAACTCATCTGAGCTGAATTGTATAAAAAATACAAATGTTTTCTTAAATCTCGATATCAACTTTACCGACTGTTTTAATATTTTTCGATTGTATCAAAAATTTTTTAATTTTTTTAGGGGCTTTGTAAAAAAAATAAAAAAAATTTACTCTCGTGCTTATATCGTAGGATTATAATTAATACTTAAATGGCTTTAATTTCAATTTTAATTCAAAATTATATTATTATCGAATGTTTAACTAAAGCTATCGCATAAAGAATTAACTTCCTCATTCGCATAAAATGTGTCAAACATGCATCACGCATATAACTTATAAGGAGTGCATGAGAAAGTCACAAAAAAAGAGATAAAAATCGCACAAGTGCGTGAAAGTGCAGCGACACAGTGTCATAGCCACTAAACATCTGTTCCAGGGTTGCCAGATGTACAACTTTCAATTGAATCGTTTGGATTTTGAAAAAATTGCGGTCCGCGAAAGCAGGGTACGTTTTACACAAAATCTATGTATGTAAATATATAGTGGAACCTCTTTAGGGATCGTTCAAGTATTACGTAACGCAATTTGTAAAACGATACGATGCGGTACAGGGGCGGGAGGAGGTGTCGAACAACGGGTGTTTTGAAATTAGGTGTGCATAATAAAACTGTTTCTAAATTAGCTACAGCAATAAATATTATATTTATTATATAAGTAAATAACAGCGCATTACTTTCAAAGATCTTCAATAATTGCGTTACATAATACTTGAACGCTCCCTTAAGTAGCACCTCGATAAGTCGAAAACCTCCCAAACTCGAAAAAATGTTGCGTTCCCTTCCCTTCCAGCCCCAAAACCTCCATTGCTCGAAATCTGACCCCTTCATAAGTCGTAATAATTAGTCACTTGAAGTAAATTCAGTACAAGTTTTCCCTCTATAACTCGAAAAAATAAATATAAAAAATATCTCTATAACTAGAATTTTTATTTATTTCACCTCTTTAACTCAAAATTAGTTGGAATAAATTCAAACCTCTACAAGTCGAACATTTCCTGATAAAACTCGCTTAAGTCGAAGTCCTCCATAGGTCGAAAACTCTATAACTCGAATTTTTTGGCTTCTCCCTTCAAGTTTGGCTTACAGATGTTCTACTGTATAAAGATTTAAGTATACAAAAAAGATTTTTTGAAACATCAGTTAATTTTTTTCATATTCGTTTTTTCCATTACAGTACCAAAACTAAATGAGTCTTATCCAGTCTAGGAGACGTGCTAACCTGAAAAATCGATTATGTTCATGCTGCATACGTCAAAAAAGCTCAATAAATTCGAATTGGTTTGAATCATCTGGCAACTCTTACAAGACCAGTTAGTTAATGATTTCGTACGCATTTTTCAATCAAGTGGCGGAATTTCGTAAGTGTCTCAACATAATATGAAAACATCCATGTGGTATCTCCTACCTGCTGGCCTGACGTTGTTATACTGTTATACAACAGTCACACTCGTAGTCATACTCGTATTGAGTTCATCCTGTTCCAGGTTATTGCATTTTCTTGCTGTCATTAAAGCGTGTTACTGGGGCTGATATTTCGATAATAACTACGCCAGCAATTTTGAGTTTGGTAGTGGCCAGAGTTTTTTGTGTTTGTGGAGAAGAAACTGCAATAAATAAACTCTGCATGTGCCCACTCTGGCCACAGCTTTCTGAAACAGTTGCTGCAACACATTTTTTTTGCGAATGTGACACAAACGCATTGTATGCATATGCGTGCGTTAAATACCTCATATCAGCTGAGTACATACATACATACATACACTTGCACATGCCAAATGTTATAACTTTATTAAACCGGAAAACATCCTTTAACACCGGCGGTGGCATTCAACACTGCATGTCGCATGCTGTCTTTGCCTTTCGGGCCTTTGTTGCGTGGATTAACAATGGGCTTTATACACAGCGATAATGGACGGATATGATTACTTGTAGTATTTTTGCAATTGGTTATACCCCAGTTGGAAAATAAATTATGAATGAAAACAGTAAAAAGCCGATTTGTGTGACCTTTAACCTTGAAGGTATCACAATTTCATTTGCTAAAGACTGAACATTTCTCATTCACTGGGTATGTGAGTTTGCGTTCATCGATTTTAATGAGTTTTCAAATGATAAAGGTAAATTTGGTTTCTATATCTCTATATGTCAAAGGCTTCAAAGACGTTCTACACGTGTACTTCGAAAAGTTCGTTTTCACGTGTATTTGTTAAGCTTTGTGTTCATGTGTATTTGCTACAGCTTATGTGACACCAATAAAGAACGAATGTCAGATATCACCTGAAACTTGCTGATCTATACGTGATGGTAGCCCCATATTAAAAAAACTCAGCGAATCTGTGGGAAAAGTCGAAAATTAATGTTGCCATCGGCCTTTGGAAGAGTCCATTTTGAGCTCTTTTCAGAAAAAATGTTTCTTCATCAATCGATTGGGATGTGGATTTCGGACAATGACAATGGTCCAAGTGATGTCTGAAATCCATTTACAATCTTTCGCATAATTTAATGCAACAAAAAAAAATAAATTGTTCCGGATATGGACTGAGGTCCGTTCTCGCCTCTTTTGCTGCACAAAGTTAATTTTTGCTAATTGTAATTATAAAATTCTGTGTAGACAAAACACGTTTTGAGTTTCGACACGTGATATTCAATTTTTCCCGCGAATTCACGATCTGAAGCAATTTTACATGTACACGAACTTGAAGAAATACACGAATAGTTCGTGTTATACTTAGAGACACGTGACACACGTGGTAATAAAGTTATTCGGAATTGTGATCTTTAAGCTAATTCTTACTTTTGCAAGTCTCTTACTGTTTCCTATTGGGTTAAGTTAAAAAATATTCAAGGCATTAATCGATAGGACGCCTGCGGATATAACGTTTATGCATTAATTTTTAATTTACCTTTTACTATTTATAATATAAGTTTGAATGCACATTCATTTCGCAATAACGTTAATTACCTTTTGTATTATTCCTGTTAATGTGAAAATTGAAAAGGATTTTTCTTTAAATAAAAAAAAAAGATGTTTATTTTAGTTTCCGTTCTATTCTGGCATAGAGATTCTGTAATAATTTTTTTTTGTGAGTGGGTATTTTAGAAGGGTGTGCCAAAAGCCCCCCCAGCCGATTGTTTTGCTAGCCGAATATATAGACGGGTCCCGCACCGGCTAATCCCTAATAAAGTAAAGGTTTCAGAAAATATTTATAGTATTGCTCCTTGCATATGAAACTCTGAATTTGATTTCAATCCACATAAACCAACACTCCACATAATTCCAAAAATGACGCCCAACGTGGGACAGTGATGTTCCAACGTGGGCCAGTGTTGTTCCAACGTGGGGGTTGAAAAGCAAAGATATTGAATTTGATTTCAATCCACAGACAACCACACTCCACATAATACATATACCGTGTCCACATTTACATGGAAATACACATATCGAAGTTTCTTAAAAAAAAATTAGCCTGGAGCACAATTTTAAAAAATTAAATTATTTGAAAATTTTGTAAATGTGGTGTACCTTTTTAGTAAATGTAATTCAATGTGAAATGTATGTCATTTTGCTAGGGTTTTCGAGGACCAAAAGAGAGTAACAAATATATTGGTTGGGGGGCGGCAAATTATCTCTATGTCCGGGGCGCCTAATGTGTAAGGTACGCCACTGATGCAAGGCTCATCGAATACAGACCTTCAAATTTTGGTGCAATGCACAATAACAAAACAAAATATATCACAACAAAAATGGGACTTACTCCTTTTTCTTTGGATTTGTGAAACATTTTGAAAAACTCAAAAAATTTTCAACAGAAATAGAACTTTTCATAAATTATAAGAATTTATTAATAATTATAAGAACTTTTCATAAATATAACTTGTACTGTTTTTAGTGCAGATTTAAAAAAAAAATATACAGTAAATAAGGGGTCGTCAATAAAAGACGTCCGCGAAAATACTTGAATTTAAACCCATCTTTCTGATTGTCCAATTTTGTCCGATTTCACTACTTTTCCGCCCCCCCCCCCCCTAAGTCCTTTATGAATAATGCTACCCTCCATGTGAAATTTTTTTAATTTTTTATGAGCAGAAAAACGATAAAATTCTAGAGTGACATTTAAAAAATGGATGTCTGAAAATGTTTCGACCACCTACCTGCTTGTCTGCTTATTGTCCCTCCTCTCTACGTCCTACTGTAGACGTCTTTTATGGACGACCTCTAAGTAAAAGTCTCTCACTTGACTCAAAATATCATTTGCCCTATAGGAGATAAAAATTTGAAAACTTTTTCTTCGAATGATTAACATTTTATGTTCCAGCAGTTTTTTTTAATAGAGTTGATACTTGCAGAGTTAGGAAGTAATTCAAAAAATTTAATTTTTATTTTTCATAAATTTTGAAAAATATACATATATTCATGTCTATAAATATCAACTCCGCGAAAAAAATGTCAGGACATAAAATGTTAAGAATAAATTGGTTTTTGTTAAAATATTCAAATTTTTATCTCTTATGTGGTAAATTATATATTAAATTGAGACTTGAAAATTGGTCAAGACTCGAATTTCCTTATTTTTAATTTTTCATTAATTACTTTTTCTTTGATATCTGCACAAAAAATACAAAAGAAATTTACTAAGGTTAAAATGGGATCTCAATATGTTAAATTTTTTCTGAATTTTTAGAAAAGTAATTTCTGTTGAAAATTTTACATTATTTAAATTGCTGCGCAAGACTAAGTAGCATCACCAAAAATGATGCTGTAACTGCGCAGTAATAGTAAAAGCGATAAGCAGCAATAGCAGCAGTATACAGCCTTGGCCAAAAGCATTAGGCTTCCCTTTATATTTTAAGCTCTGCTCGTACAACTCAGAATATTTAAAAATTTACTATTGATAGTTTTTATATAAACTATTTTCTTATGTTTTTAAATAATATATAGTTGACCCCCCTCCCCCATTTAGTCCTTGTACAGTGGAACATTTTATTCAACTTTTCTTTTATACATTCAACCAATTGTTGCTTGTTTGAATAAAATCGTCTGTCCACTTTTACCTTAAGTATTTTCCACAAATTCTCGATCGGAAATAGGTCTCAGTATATATATGAAAATATACAAGGTGCCTAATATTTTTCACCACGGTTGTATACTTACTAGGTGTAAAAATATGAAACCGGTAGTGACATCTAGCGGTCGATAGCCGTATATGTATGAGCTTCCGAACCGCACCAAATGTCTTAATTGTTCGTTCTGTCATATGTCAACAATATTCAGTTCACAATTTGTCAAGTTTCATACAACAACGCATTTTTTCCGCTCGTAAAGATGTCGAATTTTGTGCCTGAAAACTCTCATTTGCGGGAAGCATTGATTTTCTGTTTCCATTTGAAGAAAAACGCTTCTGAATCGCATCGAATGCTTGTTGAAGCTTACGGCGAGCATGCTCTTGGCCGTACACAGTGCAATGAGTGGTTCAATAAATTTAAAAGTGGTGATTTTGATGTGATAAATGAGGAGCGCGGCCAGCCACCGAAAAAGTTTGAAGACACCGAATTGCAAACATTATTGGACGAAGATGATGGTCAAATGCAACAACAGCTCGCTGAACAACTTAATGTGACACAACAAACCGTTTCCTTGCGTTTGAAGGCCATGGGAAAGATTTTAAAGGTCGGTAGATGGGTGCCACATGAACTGACCGACAGGCAGCAAGAAAACCGAAAAACCACTTGTGAATTGCTGCTCGCCAGGCAAAACAGAAAAGGTTTTCTCCATCGAATCACCACTGGCGATGAAAAGTGGATTTATTTCAACAATCCCAAACGAAAAAAATCATATTTGAGCCCCGGCCATCGACCCAAATCAACGCCTCAAAAAACGAAGAATTTTTTTGGCGAGGAATCCATAAATTGCCTGAAAGATGGAAAAGATGTGTAGCTAGCGAGGGACATTACTTTGAAGATTAAATTTGGAACTATTTTCGCAAAATGAACGTGTTTTTTTGAATAAAAAATTACCGGTTTCATATTTGTACACCAGTAGCTGTCGCAGTCAATAGCCTCTAATGTTATATGCTGCATAAAATTCAGTAGTTGAATCAACAGTTCACGAAGAGCTATCGCAATTGACTGCCGGCTATCGCTATTGCAGTCGTAGCAGTTGCTGTCGCAATCGACTGTAAGCTATTGCTATAGCAGTCGTTGATTTTTTTGTTGTAGTTTTTATTTTAAAAAATGAGTTGAATTTTTATTTTTGCTATGTGAAATAAGAGTAACAAATAAACATAAAATAATAATAGAATAAAAATTCAATTCATCTGCATAATGTAATAGCAATAGCTGACAGTCGACTGCGACAGCTCTTCTTGAACTGCTACTTCTGCTTTTGAACTTTATGCAGCAGTCAGCAATAACTGACTATCGACAGTAACAGTTTTATAGCAAATCAAAACACTGAAATTTTTCAAAAAATTTAAAAAAAAATAGATGGCCTTAGATCTTGTTTTGGTATCGATACATTTTTTAAAGTAATTTGTGCCAATTCAAAAAAAAAAAAAAAAAAAACAAAAAACCATAATATTTTGATAAAACTTGATTTTTTTTTTTCGAAATACAGTTTTTTATGTTTTGAAATGCTTTTTCATACAGTTGATATTTACAGCGATAAAAGATATTTTGAAATTAAATTTTTTTACCTTTCTAAATTTAAAAAAAAAATTGTACCGCAAAAATGTTCGACTTATGCCGCCGAAAAGATTTGCAAAAAATTATCAAACAAAACCGAAAAAAACATCAGTGAATTAGGAGACCTGAAGGCTCTACACCTTCCGCTTTTGCGACGAATGTTATATCTACAATTATGTATATATTTCTGGCACGCCCTCTTCTATGTATTACGAACGAAAGCACAAAGTGAGTATATTAAAATGAAACTGTTTCTTTTTATTCGCCCACTGCACATTTGAAATACCACAAGCAAAGCAAAAAGTTTATTCATTTTTGTAGTAAATTTAAAAAAAAAAATGTTCATGCACTATGAATATTCAAAAAAAATTGTTATTTATTTTTTTTTCATTTCATTATTATTTAAAAAAAATTTTTTTTAAGTGAATGAATGAAAAATATTGCTGCGGAGTTTTAAAAATTTCAGAAAGTATACCATTGATTGTATGCAGTTGTTTTATTTATTTAATTGAAAACATTTTGTTTTTTCCAAAAAGTAGCATAATTTTATCTCTTTAGCCATTACGATACTTATTTTATTTTTTTAAGAATAGCAGTGACAGCTGTTACGCCGACACATTCCCATCCAATGATTTAACTTCAGGCAGTATTCATTACAACGTGGATGATGCGGATGATAACGCGATAATTGGGCGCAAAGCTCACGATTCATGGCTATAGCACGCGATTTAATGGAAGTTATGGAGCGCTTTTCACTTGATTCTGAGTTATCATCATCTATCTCATTATCAGCGTCACGTCGGATACGAATCGCAGCAATGTTGGTGATGAAAATTGCAAAAAACGCTACAAAAACTACAGTGCGTAATATACTCCAGATACGCATGATAAAACCCGTTTCATATATTGCCAAGTAAGATGTTTAACTTTAGATGAAATATTTTAAACTAATATTGAATAGATTTATTTGAATAAAATATTAGTTTATTTATAATACATACATTCAACTGATAACATTTAAATATTTTGCTCATCTTATCTGTTCAATGACCAATTTAATCATAAATTCAAGTACAAATGTGATTTATATTGTACAGGGTGGCCACTGAAAGACTAAGTGTCTTAAACGAAGTTTTTTACTATTTGATTTGAAAATATATTCAATGGATTTATATCAGTACATATTATGCATGAAATGACCTCAAATGAGCACCATTTTCCTGCTCACAAATACAGGTTCTCCTTACAGCTTTTAGCAAGACCTTCCGCAAAGTTTTAAGTCCTAAGTGCCGCTGGCCAAAAAGTTTTAGCATTTCTTAGCAATTATTCGTTCACTGAAAATTTCTACTAAGAGATTCATCCTCCGCCTGATGGGACCATTCTGTTTATCTTTGACCGCTGGGTCAAAAAAAATTTTCAAGAATTGCCCTATTCAGCGTTTCCTTCTGGCTGACGATCCCTATTTTCGAAAGCATTCACGTCAAAGACTTTTTCACCCATAACACCACACCAATCAATACGTTTTTGAGTACAAAATTAAGACTAATTTCCCTTAAAATGCGCAGCTTTGTTCGTTGATGAACCCATTTAAATGAAAAGTGACTCATTAACACTTAGCTATTCAAAAAGTTGTTGTCATTTCTAGCTAGGTGTTGAAATCGAATACCGCTACAGAATATCTTGGCGTGGTAAAGCTTGTACCAGTTGAATCTTGCATGGAGACATCTTCTGAAGCAATATTCTGACAATGCCTAGTTGAATAAAGTATACGACGGCTAGAACCAGATGTGTCTAGCCCTTCAGTTTTTCAGTGATCAGTCACCCTGTAAAACATATTAAACCTACATATAATCTATGTGTAAGTAATGACACAAGCTGCTCAACTAATAAATTTTTGAAATGAATTTTATACAAAAAATTTAATATTGTTGTTGTGAAGTTTGGTTAAGTTAAGCTTTCTTACCAATACCAAAATCAATGACCCTATGTATATTTAGCTCAACATAGTAGCTACGGTTACCTTATAATAATATCCCTTAAAATAGAATATTGGAGAGCATTCAAAAAGCCATTCTTCACAGATCATTGATGGATTCTTACTAGAAAAAAAAAACAATAAGTTATTCTCTAGCCTCAGACCTTCATATCTGTTATTTGAAATATTTGAGTAATAAAGTGGCTTTTAAAATTTTAATTTCAAAATGATGTAGAACACTTTTGAGCTACGTATACTGTCCGAAATTGCTGTAAAGATTTTGTGTCAAATCTCGATTTATTCGGCAAATGATCTAACTGCATATGCACTGAATATATGGGCATTTCTCTCATGTTGAACGGGAGGGAAGTTTTTTTTTTAAAGTGGAATAAAAGTCAAAGTAAAACACTTTTATTTTTTTCTGTTACTTTAAGTAATAGCCCTTTGATAGCACTATATTGAGTGGTAAAGTTGATGCCAGACATAGTACTGGTTCCAAGATAGAGGCAATAAAAAAGCCATTCGAACGGGACAAAAAACGTAAGTGTTTTTCATGGCCATCTATAGAAAAGCAGAAGTCAGCGAAACTTGGCAACATTTTTTAATGCGACTAATTTTAAAATGTTATGAAATAATATAACTTTTTAATAGATTTCGTTTGATCGAAATATCTTGTTTACTTTTTTTCTTACAATGCATAATACTCCATTCGAACGGGACATTCGAACGGGACATATTTTTGCGTATTGGCTAACTTGAGAAATTTTCAAAACGACTTTAATATTTACATAAATAATACTATTTAAGATATATACAGTAATTAATAAAACAAATTTAATGTTTATGTTTATCAAATTAATTAGTGAGATCAATTTTAACAAAGAAAAGAGGAAGGAGCAGATATTTTTCTTAAAATAATATAAGACTTGTCTTATTGCTGTTAAAATGTATTTCCTGTAAGAGGCGTGACACCGCCCACTAAAAAAAATATATTTTTACTCAAGTTTCAATCTATCTACTTACCAAATTTCATCAAAATCGGTATAGTGGCACATCCGTGATACCGTTTTTTTCCCATTTGGAGCGATGCCACGCCCACTTAAAGAACTTAGACTCTCCTAAAATCTTTTTTATGGAACATTCTATCTCTAACCAAATTTAATTAAAATTGGTCCATTAGCTAAGCCGTGGAAACGTTTTTTCCCGTTAGAGGCGTGGCACCGCCTACTATTGAAAAAAAAGTATACATGTTCCTTCTTTTCTTCACTAACTTTCCAACAAAAAAAAAAATTATGCGATTATGTTGTGCTATTGCTGTGAAAAAGTGGTTTTACCGTTTTGAACTGGTTTTTACCGGTTGGCCTTTTTGGCGGAAATGCCCATATATATCACAGCTTATGGAATGACTCTAACTGACTAGCCGATTCATATTGTCTCTTCAGACTTTTCTTTGACCTATCCACAGGCTCTGAGTTTTCTCATTGAAATATCAATAATAATGATAATAATAGAGTTTAGCTACTACAGCTATTAAACATCTTAGCTATGTATGTAGCTTTAAATCAAATAAAAAGCTTACTAAAAGTAAACGTAGAAAATAAAATAATTATGCTTGTTATTTTTTTGAATTATTATCTTCAAGCGAATTAATTTTCGTGAAATAACCGCTCCACGTTGAACATTGCGTTCGGGCAAAAGTGCACAATACAGAAGGCTGTTAATATGCACATTGTCATATTTCGAACTATATTTTGAGTATTGAAATATAATTAGCTGTTTTGTATTGATTTAAAACTGCGAAAAATTCAATATTCAATTATATTAGGATATTGATTATGGCATTTCCTTAACAATTTAAATTTAGTTTCCGGCATGTCTACTTTAACAATGAATCGATAGATGCACCACTTTATACTATCGAAGCTTTAACCTGATAAAGGTATTTACAAGATATTAAACTGATTTCCACAGAAAATCAAATACAAAATTGTAGGTAGGTAGGTAACGCAACATAGAAGTAAACACAAAAACACCAAACGCATTTTGATGAAACAGGAAATAAAAGTAAGCGACAATTTGTGTCGTCCAACCGCTCAAAAGCTGGAGCCTTTCGTCATCTGCGACTATTCAACAACGAGTATCTTATTGCACAACGGAAAAGTATATTACGTCTATTCCGTCTATAATTGGAACGATTGCGTTGGGTTCGCCGCAATGAAAAGTGAATCCATTGCTGCGTTCGCAATCGATGCGGTCCAGTTCAACAGGTTCAAGCAAGCGAGCAATTGATGCAGCGCCAATTAATGGCAAAAAGCGCAACAAAAAAACTGGTTCATCACTTTCGGTCCATTTTTGCAACATTTTGTAAATCTCTGTTTGTCGGCCAAACAAAACCTTTTCCATGACAATTTACTTGGATTTTCTTTTGGTTTTTGTCTTCAACTTTTCCATTTCCATAGAAATGGGGGGAAAATGAAAACGAAAAAACTTTTCGCTGCAGGGAATCAACTTTGAATGAACGAGTTTGGGTTTTTCGGTTCCAAGGCACTGAGTCGTTCGCTTCGAGTGCTGTACTCTGCTTTACTGTGCTATGCTGTGCTGTGCTTATTGTCATGTAAACAACTTGTGCTGCAGTTTGTCAGTTATTGTGTGTTTTGCTCATTTCACTGACGTAAATGGCCAAAAGTTTACAACTTCAATTGATTGGGTCGTATTAATAATGGTTCAAGTAACAGCCCACAACCAACAACAATAACATGAATTTGAATTTTAATTTCATTGCCAAGATTGAACAGCGAAAATTGGTAAAATCCATTATTATCAAATTATTGGATTAAATCCTCCAATGGATAAGTTCACATAGCCATTGCGTTGATTTACAAACAGATATTTAAATTTCTTTTCCGTATTTAAAATTTAATAAAATGTAATTTAAAGTGCAAATTATTGGGTAGGCAGCTTATTGTGCGAAAACGTTGCAACAAATTGCTTAACTCTAGTGATATGGTAGAAAAATTTATTGCACAGTTCAAAGGATATCGCACAGCCGAACACTAGAAAAAATCTCAACTGAAGCGGACAAAATTGCTCCTGCTCCACATATGTTTATGGAGGAGCAAAATGAAATTACTTCGTTAAGGAAAAATTCCTAAATTCAAGGAAAAAGTCCCTTTCAATATGCGCTGGAGACATGTTTCTTAAAATACTTAACTTTGAAACAAAGAAAAGCTTCTATCATAGCAGAAAGAAAAAAATTTACTTGATTTCAGAAAAAAATATATTGTCCTGAAGGAAACAGATTTTCTAACTTTTAAAAATTTTTTCTTAATTTTTAGTACAAAGTTTACTAATGTCACGAAATTTTTTTCTTGGTGGTAAGTATGGGGACTTATAAATTTTGCCATTACATTCTTGGGCCTGGCAGATAAATAAAAGTATATACATTATTGATCACCAGATTCCTGTTTGTCTGTGGAAACCACGATTACGGAAATGAAATTTAGTGCACAGGCTATATCTTCAACTATAGCACGTGGCTTTAAAAATGGGTGAAGTCAGTACACGCCTACCGCTTGTTGATCATCTTTAAAACAGTATACTGAAGAGAAACTTTCTACAGTTTCAAGCAAGCGCTAGACAAAAATTTATCGATTTGAGTGAGAGGGCGTGGCGTCTCCCACAAACTAAGATTTAAAAACGCTATTATTTATTTATTGAGCGAGTTATTCAAGTTTATGAAACAAAATTACACACTAATGCCAAGAAAGTAGGTGCACTTTCTCTGGGCTTGAAGTGAAAAATCTTTAAGTCCTCCACTACTGGCAGGAGCTCTTACACTCGATAGTTTACCATATGAACAATGCTCGAGGAGAAAGATGGCATGGGTTGAATACCCGTGGGATTAGAAAGTGTTTTGTGAAAAAATAGATATTATTATTCATCGTTTGGAAGGAACTGATGATCAGTGTAGTCATACTGCTCGGCATGTAGCGTTTCAGAAACAGTATGTAACGTTGCAGAAATGTTTCATTTAAAATGTTGCATATGGAACGTTATAGAAATCTTTCAAATATATTTTAAATGTAAAGTTTCAACTGCAATCATTCTGAAGTATTTCTTAAAGGTTTCAGATTCATCATTTCCTGAACGTTTCAAATAAAATGTTTCTGACACGTTGTATAATATTGTAAGCGTATATACAAAAATTTGAATTTCTTAAAAGTGAAAGACAGAAAAAATTCTTTTTTTTTATTAAACACAAAGCATATAAAAATATATCATTAAAATCCTTCTGTCATTAAATGTTTCTGTAATGTTTCAGAAACGTTTTAAGTGAAAGCGAAAAGCAGACACTGAAAAATTGCAGAAAGCTTTCTGAAAACTTTCTGAAACGTACTTGAAACTATGCATTATTTCCTGTGGAAAATTTCTAAAAAGTTTCCGAAACGTTACATGCCAAGTAGGGTAAAACATAAAGCATGTCGCCTAACATGGGAATCTTTACTGGGATCATTATTTTTTGTTTATGCGAGAGCCAGGACTGCACGCCTGTTTGACTTTTAGTTCAAGTCTGTTTCATGAGTAGAGTGCGACTCATACCAAAAAAATTATAATTTCTGATAATTTTTTCGCAAAGCTACCTTGAACGTACATGAACTCATTCATACCAGCCATGAGAAGACTTGAAAAATACTTAATATTTCCAAAATTGTACTCACGTGCTCATTTCCGTGCTGCTACTGCTACTGCTGACAACTCTTTAACCAGACCAAAGATAAACAAAAGAGGGAGCTTCCATGTTGTTGTTCGGTTGCACGCTACCAATTTGTATGTTTTGGAAATATTTACACGCTTCTCGCTTACTGCCAATGCAGAGATAGCGCGGTTTTTTTGTTTCTTGTGATTTTCTTAAATGCAGCGCGCGCCAAGGTGTTTGCACTTCCACAGCAACAACACCAACAACAACAACAATAGCAGCAACTACTTCCAGATACTTACTAACATGCATCGCGCTGTGCGCCCAAGTGCAAGTCATCGTCATCGTCGTCGTCGTTGTTGTATTCATAGTCCAACCAAGCGAGTCTTCCACGGAGGCGTGTATACAATGGAGAAGAGTGTTGAGTGGCAAGTGCAAATGCGCCACAATGGTGGCATGAATATAAAACCAAACTAAAAAGACGCCACAGTTTCACTTTCAGTTAAACCTTCTAGCGTCTCGCATAGAAAGATATACTGAGACCGAGACCATTACCGAATCAGACTTAAAGGTATCGCATCGATACTCTTCCTGCGTCGAGGTGTTTTTTGTTGCAGACAGGTGTGTGTGTGTGTGTGTGTGTCGTTGCGTGCACTAGTGCCAGTTTGTTGTTGTTTTTTTTTTATTTCTCATTTTCGTTTTGTTAGTACCGGAACATTTTCTTAAGAAAAAAAAAGCGCCAGCAT
Organism: Tricholauxania praeusta; assembly: GCA_949775025.1. Classification (NCBI taxonomy): domain Eukaryota; kingdom Metazoa; phylum Arthropoda; class Insecta; order Diptera; family Lauxaniidae; genus Tricholauxania; species Tricholauxania praeusta. Next base: position 139,455,004 of record OX459028.1, on the reverse strand, counting down.
CATCACTCGTGCGTGATTGTTTAACTTGGCGCTTTTGCAGGAACTCTTAAATTATGTAAAACGCCTAAAAGTGCGCAATGAATCCGTTCTTCGTTCACATGTAGAAACGTGCACGACAAGAAAATAACAACCACTCTACCTACAAAAGCAAAATGTGTAATTGCGTGCGAAATTGTTGATGTTGAGATTTTTGTGGTTTTATTGCCGGAAAAATTTATTAATGACAATGTGCAAATTAATTGTGTTAATTAAAACAACAAACATAACAACAAAACAAAAAAAAAAAAAAATTATATCAAATGAACTACGAAACTAAACAAAAACTAAATAAATATTAAATAAAATTTGATTAAATCATTAATGTACAGTGACTCAATAAACTCCTAGAAAACGTGTACGGACAAAAATGCACAAAGATTTTTAAGAAATTAAATAAAAGAAAAAAAATCGCACAAAAGTGAAAAATTAATTTTACGCAAAATTAAAGTCCCGAACAAACTCAAAAAGCAGTCATTCCACTATTTCTGCAAGGAAATCTTAGACATTGACTCTGATGAACTCATTAATCTAGGTATTCAATCGAAAGAAAATTGTGCTCCAACTGAAGCTAAGCAGACGACACTTGAACTTTCGCTTGATATGCACTTTCCTATAACTCCTTTTTGAAGCTGGTCGTATTCCTAGCTTTGCTGGAACATAGCATTTCATATCCTTGTAGCTTGGTGTACATTTTCAGTTAAATATTTGCCAAGATCGAAAGCACATTGTACAACAGTTCTACTTAAGAGTCTTATGTACCTTTAACTTAAAGGTATACTACTACTTTATTTACCGTGCGACTACAATAGGCTTTGAAGACGTTCTCGACTTTGGTGGATATACATATACTTGAGTTTGTTAAATAGCCTTTGTATGCTCTAGCGTCCTCAAAAGCTTGTCAATATCCACAGCTTAAGTTTATTCTTCTGTAAATATTGTCGATTTGCTTGAGGTCTTTTTTGAGAAAAACTTTCTTTCCTTGTCAATTTGATAATGTTGACAAAGGAAACAGGTGCTCAAGAAATATTCCGAAATATGAAAGCAAGATGGCGAATTTTTTGATAAGCCCAAACAGCCTTAGTAAAAATAATAAACGTCCACTGTAAAATACTTAGTGGATTATGCTTACAAACTATCATGAGAAGCCTAACATGCATTTTAGTTGGGACAAATGAGAAGGAAAAAAAAAAACAACAATAGCAACACAGAGTTCCAAAAGCAGGATAAGCATATGCAACGAAAAATCAAACCACAATATTTGTGTGAGGTATTGCAAAATCTTAATCCTGACAAAAAGGATATTTAACTTTAAAAATTAAACAACATAAATATGCAGTAACCTTCAATAGCACAAATTTGTTGTTTTAAAAAAAGAATTACTAAAATTGGCTTAGCATATTTTGCGCCAAAGCGCTACAAACCATTTCCATGTGAGCAATTTTATATAAATATTATAGATTTTTTTCTATGGAATGTAACATAATAAGCATGGTTATCTATCCCATTTTTAATTTCTTAGCATTAGGGGTCTCTATATATGGTAACATTAAAATAACATAAATAAGGTATTAGTTAGTGACACATGGAAGAGAAAATCTGCACCACGCTTTACAACAAAATGAAAATTGCTTCTCAATGCTACAACTACATATGAAAATTACCCTAAATTTGGAAAAAATTTCTGTTTCGATTCATGATTTTTATTTTTATTTAGATTACTTTTTTTATGACTTTTTAATATTTTGTTTGAAGGCAACTTTTTAGACGACTTTTCCTTATATTTGTGAAACAATTTTTTCATTAATTTTGTGAGAAATTTCTTACTCGCCTTAAGTCGATTTTTTAAAGAGATTTTTGGCTATTTTGGTGGGCCATATTTTTTCTCTAGTTTATTTTTTTCTGATTATTTTTTTTTTTAAAAATTCAGACGCTTGTTCATACTTGTTTTATTTTCTTAAACACCTTGCAAGCTTAAGCAAACGAGATTCAAAAACCTCAATAAAATATCATTAATTTAACAGAGTTTTAAAGTGTATAAATTGTAGTTCAAACAACTGAGTCACTGTACAGTTAATTACAATAAAAATGTGCATTAAAAGTAATTATTGCGTTGTGAATTTGCAGGTGTGAATTTGTGAATATTTAACGCAGACTTAAATAGTTTCATGACGACAGCTTCAAACCCGCTGGATGCATTTTATTTGACATAAAAATTAAAAAAAAAGTATAGTTTTTGGCGCAAAATCCCATCAACATGAAAGCGTTAAAGGTAAATATATTGTGCAGCTAGCTGTGCATTGAAAATTGAATATTTTAATTTTTTTTGCATTTTATTTATTTTTCTTATTTTTTTTTAGAATTAAATAATTTTATCAACGGTAAGCATTGATGTATAATTTAATGTTGACAAAGTCGAAAATAGTTGGAAAGGTAGAAAAAAAAATAGAAGAAGTTAAATAATGTTGACAAAAATCTCGAAAATTTTCGAAAAAGTTGGAAGTTGTTGAAAAAGTCGCATAAAGTTAAAAATTTTAAAAAGTCGAAAAATGTTGAAGAAGTCGTAAAATGTTGAAAATTCGCATAATATTGATTAAGTCCAAAAATAAAGTCGAAAGATGTTGAAAAAGTCGAAAAAAGTTGATAAAGTCGAAAATGTTGAAAATTCGCAAAATGTTAAGCATGTATGTTGAAAAATTTCAAAAAATATTGAAAAGTCGAAAAACGTCGAAAAAAGTTGGAAAAACTTTAAAATTTCGAAAAAGATCAAAGAAGTCGTTAATAGTTTAAAATATAATACGCCACGTCACTGTTACATGTCAGCAAATGCACTGCAACATGGGTTTTTTTTTTTCAGTAAAAATGTCCACTCGTCAATAAATAAAAGTTAAATTTAAAAAATATTCAAAAAAATAAATCAGTCTAAATTTATTTGTTATTGAAATTCGCAAATGTTCTCTAATTTGAATAATTTAATTTAAAAATTGAATAAATAAATAAATCTCAGTTACCTGATATAAAAAATGTTAATAAAAGAAAAAAAAATTGAATTATGATGTATGGCTTATCCAAATCAGCAATAAAAAATGAGCTTGTAGTCATATAAAACTTGATGTTTTAATTACATCAATATTTATGAGAGGTTATTTTTAAATTATTTATTATTGTTGTAAACATTAAAGCAGCGTAACTGGGTCCAGCCTTAGCACTGCGTTTTCGTCAAACTAGGTTTTTTTTTTTGTTCGAAAAAATGCGTTTTTTATTAGAACTTGTTAAAGTGGATCAAATGTTATAATATGATGGCCCATTTGACAAAAAAATCAGCGGAATTGTATTATATATTTTGATTTTTAACTCAGGCTTATGTTTTGTGCTATGGAGCATACACATTAATGATAGGCCTTCGAAACCGATATCAAATTCGGTAAAAAAACCCTACAAACTTTTAGCTTTTATAAAAGAATCCTCCTATTATAGAAAAAGTTGGTGAAATCTTGGATTATAAGAGCACTAATAGTCGCAACCGATAACAGAGATGCCTTTAATAAACCTTGATATTTTTTCATCAAATTCCACAGTGGTGCCCTTTATATTGTAGGTACGTTAAAAATCAACTACCTCGGAGCTATACAATAATATATCCCTATAAAATTTGTTACAAAGCCTTGCTAAATTCCAATCTAATATAATGTGCATATAGCTATGTTAAAAATGGGCATGGTAGGATCCACTTGAATTTTTTTCATTGTCAAACTATAAGCTACAAACTTAGCGCAAAAGCTATGATTTTTGACGAAATTTATTATACATATATATCCTGCCTTTTATCTTATTTGGAACCACTGCAGTTGAGTTATGGAAAAACTGTACAAAAATTTCAACTTAATAAAAACTCAAAATTTGTCTAGACATTTTATATTAATTGACTTTTTTTCTCTTCGACTAAACGCTGCTTTACACATTGTAATAATTTCTCTAAAAAATATTTCAAACAATTCCATGGTATGCTAGTAATACCCTTTATATGAAGGTTTTCCAAGAAAATCCATTTGTAAACGAAAATTTAGTTGAAAAATCTTTAACTATATAAAAATCTGTGAAATCGTTAATCTCAAAATTTTGCCAATTTCTGGAAAATTAAAAAAAAAAAAAAAAACGACAATACTAGCTGAATGAAAAAATCTCGACAGGATTGATCCTAAACAATACATTATTTTAAAATATTATCATCACATAAATGATATCATGCTTGAATCTTAAACGATTTACCTTAATTTGCAATCCTTGAGTATTTTTACTTAACTTGTCATCAAAATGAAACATTTTCAAACGATTTCTGTCAAAACGGAATATTTCCAACAAGCTTCATCAAACTATATTAACATACTAGCATTACCCTGTCTTTGTGAAAATTATATTTAAAAATATTTTTGTATGAGGGCCATCCTAAGTATGCACCTAAAATAAAATTTTTACAATCTGTTCTGTGACTTATAATATAAAAGTCATGTGGTGTAAGTTCCATGAGCATCAATTAAGCGGTCTTTGAGAAAATGATATTTAAAAGATATTTTTGTAAGAAGGCCACCCTAAATATAAGCTTTGTAGCCTTAGCTATGCCTTTTAACGAAAGAGCTACGTGGTGTAAATTTGGTGTGAATCGATGAACCTGTCTTCCACCTCTAAATAAAATTTTTACGATCTTATCTGTGCCTCTTGATATAAAAGCCACGTGATATAAATTTAATGAGAATGGAATAAGCGGTCTTTGAAAAAATGCTATTTTTAAAACATTTTTGTATGATTGCCACCCTAATTATGAACCCTAAATAAAAGTTTAATAGCCTATGACACCCGCCTAATCGACACTAACATACTGTAAAAATTTCATCAAAATCGGCTAAATAGTTTTCGCGTCCATAAAAGCCAGACAGACAAAAAATGAATTTTATATAATAGATGGAAAATAAATAAAAATTTAGGAAACGCCAGCCGATGCGGAGAGTTTTTTTTTTACTACTGATATCGTTTTTATTTCTCCCGCAGAATATGAAAAAGCTTAAGTGTTCAGTTTTAAAGGCCTTCCCCTTACATATTACAGCAGATATGAAAATGGATCTGGTTATTCGAACAAAGTTTGTGTTTCTCATATAAATGCATAAAGTTGGCTATGTACTTACATGTGTCTCAAAAACTAGAGTGAATTGGACAGTTATGATCGTATTTTGCCATAAGGGGGAGTAGAGCTACCCAAAATTGATTCTAAGTCCCACGCCGCAGAATCGTTGTTTCACTGAGTTATATTTTTAATATAGAGCACTTTCGTCTTGTTGATAAATCTTTTCGCATGCATGAAAATTTCTCTTACCGTGGAGAATGAAAAATATTTTTTTATCTCTACTCCAAAAAAGTGTAGTAAGTTTGTTGCTGTGTCCTTGTACAGATAAAGTAATTGATTATTTACTCTAAAATCTTTTCAACATAATGCACAGAGTATGAAAGAAATTATCTATTAATTATGTTTTAATTTCTTTAAAGGTATTTATTTACTGCTTTCTATGTCATTTGGCCACTTCTGAAGTCACGACAACCGTTAATGAAAAGGAAGTAGTACCAAGCTTAACGACAATAGCTTCAAAGGACAGTGAATTAGTTGCAGAGACAAAAAGTCAACCAACAAAAAGAGATTCAGCAGATCAAACAGGTAGCATAAAAAATTAATTATATAAATGCAATTTTAATTTGAAAATTATTTATTTGTGCTGTGTATGTGCGTTTCTTTAGCAATTTACGATGGAAAACAACAGAAGGAAGAACCTTTTAAGCCCATGTATCGTGCACCATATCAGGAGCAACCATTTCGTCCGACAACAGTACGATATGCTGTGGCAGGAGCAGCGCCACAGGTAAGTTTTTGTTTTTTTTTTTGAACGCGATTTACAGATAGTGAAAAGTTATGCCAGATATATTTATATATCTGAAATCTTGGAAAAATCACTTTTTGAAGCAAAGGAGAGAAATTACAAAATCTCGATAGGAAAGTTTTGTCAAAGTAAAATTTTATAAAAAATCTCCAATATAAAAAAATTCTTAGAAAAATCTTGAAAATAATCTCAAAGCAAAATCTTAGAAACAAAAATGTTGGAGAAAAAATCTCAAAATAAACTTTAATCGGAAATCCCTCAACAAGTTTGGAAAGAAATCTCGGAAAAAATCTTTAAAAAAATCTCCAAAAAATCTGAAAAAAAAATTTTATAAAATTTATAAAAAAGTCGCAAAAAGTTCTCAAGAGAAAAAATTTCAAAAAAAAAACTTAAAAACAAAAATCTTGAAATTCGAAAAATATTTTCAAAAATATCTCGAAAAAAAATTTCGATAAAAGATCTCAAAAATCAAACCTTGAAAAAAATCTCCAGAAAAAATTCACAAAAACGAGTTTCGGAAATATTCTTGAAAAAATAATCTCAAACAAAATAAATTCCTCAAAAAACCAAATGAAAATCCTAAAACAATCTTGAAAAAAGTAAACTCGAACAAAAAATGCGAAACGAATCTTCAAAAAATTCAAAACAAATAATCTTGGAAAAAAGACGGCAAAAAATTTCGAAGTAAGATCGCCTAAAAATCTCAAAAAAATTCTTGTAAAAATCTTGAAAAAAAAACTCGAAAAAAGTGTTTTAAAAATAATTTTGAAAATAAAAAAAAAGAAACTACAAACCTAAAATTCACAGCGGAAAATCTTAAAAAAATAAACTTATAAAAAAATGTTGGATAAAGAATCTGGAAAAAAATTCGCGATAAAATTTTGAAAAGATAATTTTAAAAAGTTTCGAAAAATTATCTTGAGAAAAAAATGTAGATTTAAAAAAAAAGTTAAAAACAAGTCTCATAGAAAAATTGTTGAAAAATATTTCAAAAACAAAAAAAAAAAAAATACAAAAAAAGGAATCGGAAAACATTTAAAAAAATTTTAGAAAAAAATTTGTAAATTTTCGTGAACATCGGTGTATGCTAATTGTAGTTGAAATTGTAATTGATAAATCAATCAATAAAAAATAACTATAAATTTCGAAAAAATGGAAGAATTTTTGAAATAGCTCTCTTTTTCGTGACATTCTGAACTTGTTTTCGGATTTTTTTGATTCAATAAGAATACTCTAACTAACATTTTCATTAAAATTCGCGCAGATTTGTACTGACATGTTTTAATATATTAAGATTTTTTGTTCGAGATTTAATTTTTTGGTGACTTTTTTATTCGAAGTGTCTCTTTAAAATATATTTTTTTAGGAATATTTATATGCCAAATATTTTATTGAAATTTTTTTTGAAATAAAAAGACTTTCAATTTAAATTTACTATAAATGCTCACAAGCATTTCATCTTCTTGGCTGTCAAAACCTTGACTTGATACTCATATCTTTTATGCAGTCAGCTAATTATGTAGGTAAATTCGACCTCGGATTATTCGCACGGCTTCAATGATTCTTTTGTTTACATTTTGTATTATCTAAAACTTCCACGCGTTGTGTTCCCAACCAAGTACCGACAAACAGACACAAGCAAACAAGCAGACAAACAAATAAAACCATCAATGACAATGAACGAGCCATTGAAGGCGGCACAACTACAGTGTGGTGCAAACTGTGATGCGCCCAGGTGGGCAACAGTACAACATCCAACGTGCCATAGTAGCATAAAATGTAATGCGAGTTAAACTCTTGAATATAAAGTGGTACCCCAAAGTGACATTGTTGCCCATCTCTGTGTAAATAGTGTCGCATTGACATTGTTTTTAGTTTTCTGCCTTTAATAGAGTCCTAGAAAGCGCTATCAAACGGTGCTAAAATAAAGATTAAAAATAGCAACTTCTCGCTTCATTGTCTTCAATTTCAAAGGGTTCTTTTTTTTTTTTTGTTTCATTATTATTTCATTTGTTTTCGCTGCTGCTTTCTTTACTTTGTACTCGTTTTACGCCCAAAAGCTTCAGCATCAAAATGTTGCTTGGCAAGGATGTAGAGCAGTCGAAAAAGTCAAAAGGATTTAAAAAAGAACTAAAAAATAATTAAAGGCGCTGCAATTTGCTAGTGAAAACTAAATAAAAAATATTTAATTAAAAGGCATTGCATTTTGAGATTTTAATGGGAATTGCATTCTATTTTTTTTTGTTAAAGTGTTGATTTTCATTTTAAAAGTACGCTATTATGTAAGGTAGCTGCTTAAAAAGTTAAATAATATTTATAGAATTAATTAAAAAAACACACGATTACAATTGACTTAAGTATCATTAGGCGTGTTTTTTTTGACGCGGCTATCCGCTTAAAATATTTTTTTGTATGAGAAATTAGTCGGCGATAAGTATCGCCGACTAAATGAACTGTCATTCTCATACAAAAAAATTTTTTTAGCGGGTAGCCGCGTCAAAAAAAACACGCCTATTATCAAGCCATAATGAAATTGTATTTATGTAACTTCTCTATGGCTTAAGGTAACATCAAGAAACTTCACTGTGTTGGAATCGTTGACTTTATTACTTTTCTATAGCCACACAATTTCGACTTCATTTGAACGCTATTTCATTATTTAGTTTCTAATAACATTTTCATATCGTTTATGCCATAACCATGTCAATATTTAATCTCCTCATCCTACTCCAATTCTTTGAGACGGTCGACATTCGTCTCCAGTGTATTTGAACCCTATCAATTCTCAGACAAAATAATATTTGTCCATGAGCATGTCAAGCTTTGCTTTTAAAGCACTCAAGTCAATTTATTTTGTAAAGTGGATTTGTTCACTGTTGACACGCCGACAAGCGGAGTCATCCACGGCGGTTGCACTTTGCTAAAGAGGCATACATGGCAAGCAGCAACAACAGCAGTAGCAGTTACATCGCCAGTAGCCGTAGCTAAAGCTGAAAGTAATATATTGCAGACAGCCCAGCCCCATTGCTAAGTTAACCGACTGTTCAACCGCACAATAAATGCCTTCGTAGACGTATAACCAAATATATTAGCGGAGAGAACATTCGTTTACGTTCTACATACCACATTTGACGTATGTTTGTTTACATATCCCAGCAAACTAACAAATGAGTGACAGTGACCAAATATGATTTGTTGCTAATTTATGGTGGAAAAATGAGTTGATATATAAGTATCATGCATGAAAGCAGAAAAAAAGGTTAAGTTATCATATTATGAACTTTATGTATGAAAAGTTTTGTTAAAACTTGTGAACTATTCTGCCGTACTAAGCGAAAAGGGCGTATCTCAAAAAATTTCGTTTCGAGATAATTGATGTTTTGTTTATGTCATTTGTTGAAATACCTGTAAAATTGGGATAGAGAAAATTCTCTTAGGAGATTTGTTATATGTTTGAACTAAGATTCCGTCACTTGGAGTATTTCATTAGACTCGAACTTTCTTAAACTTTCCGATGTCATAAGAATCTCGGATATTTATTTTTTTGAGATACGCCCTTTTCGCTTAGTACGGCAGTATTGTAAATAATGACCAAAACAATTGTTGTAACAAAAAAATGTACGTTTATGATTGCAACATTATCCAGTGATGTATAATGTTGTGGAACATATAGAATAACAAATTAATAAGCGAGTGCGTAGCAAGTTGAATTATAATAATGAGAATGTCCTGCGAAAGACTCTTTCAATAGAATTGCGTTGTAAGCGTAAAAATGGTATTTAGAGTGTGTGAACACTTTAGACTTGTGAACTGTTGTAAATATCGACTAAAGCTAATTGCTATTGTAAACATTGAAAATTGTGTTCTTGATTGAAACATGAGTCTTTGATTTAGAATGTGATGCAGACTATAATAAAGGGTGATATTTTGAGCGTTTGGTTTTTGAACATTAAAAAAGAACAGAAAATTTACAATAGCGAATGAAGTATATATTTGAGGCGATACATCAATTCCTACCATTTACTTCTTAAAGATTATTTTGAGTCAATGCTGCCCGCGGGTACGCCTGAGGTGGTCCATCCGTAAGTTTCAATTTTGGAATACATTTTCCAGCATTTCGGCCGGTATTTCACCAACGGCAGCTGTAATGTTGTCTTCCAGGGCTGCAATTGTGGCTAGCTTGTCCCTGTAGCCCCTCAAAAAATAGTCTGATGAGGTCAAATCTCATGATCTTGGCCGCCAATGGACTGCTTCAAAACGTGAGACTAATTGCTCACCAAACTCGCCTCTCAATAGGTCCATGATATCAGGTATCGTGTGGCATGTGGCACCGTCTTGTTAAAGCCACATGTCAACCAAGTCTAATTCTTGCATTTTTGGCAAAATCTCGAATCACGTCCCTAACATGGGTTGTCACTCATTTATGAAAAGTTGACCCCAAAAACGGGTGTCAACTAATGTTTAGGACATGATCCGACATGGCAACCCTATATATCCTATTTAGGCTCTTCGATCTCTATCATTTGCCACAAATTTCAAGCTGTTATCTTTATTAATGAAAATTGACCCAAAAAACCGGTGAAAACCCATGCTTGGGACAGGATTCAACAATGCAATCCCATGTATAATATTTACCCCTCTTCGAGTTCTATCATTTTGAGCTGTTATGTACTACAGTTTTAACAACAAAAGTGGCTAAAATTTGGGCATTTTCGGCCATCGGGACAGGCTTTGACAAGGCAAGCCTAGATATTCTTTTTAGGCTCAGTGAGCCGTATCATTCGGCAAACATCTCATCCTGTAATCTTATACACTCAACTTTTCTACAGCCGGAATATTTTCAGCAAGTGGGCGCTATCGTTAGCAGCCCTGCAATTGTCTGGAAGTCCATAACTTTGTAGGGCTTTTTAATGAATGTTAATTTAAATTACGAAAGCTTGACGAAGTACCAAATTATGACTGTAATTATTTATGTTCAGATTAAACATACATATGTACATACAGTTACATATCTGCAATATTTAACTTTAACTCAACGGTAACTGCTACTTAACACCCAAAAGACTTCCTGCTACTTCTCTGCATCAACCTTTCCGCTGGTCATTCATTCCAACAGGCACTTAGTTCAATGAAGCATCTTTCAAATTATTGTGAAAATATGGCACCAAAGGATCATAATGTTGAATTATATTTATCTGGTTTTGTGATGACATATAGCCAGCTGCTCATGGTAATATTTGTGCACATTCAAAACATATAAACGTGCAAGTTGACTCTTGCACTTCATCACCGTGCCACGTTGGTGTGTGCAATCTTCATTGATTCATGCACAACACAGGGTCACACGATACCACAAGGGACGACGAAGAGCACCAAACGGTTTTTGGCCACAATCATAGTTAAGTTTGCAATTGCAGTTGACATTAGACAGTGGCAGAAGACGAATGCATAGGATGCCTCTGACGACTGGATGACTTAAATAAATGAAGATTGGGTCTGTGCAATGTGTGTGTGTGTGTGTGTGTGTGCACTTTGACTTTAAAATTGTGAGGGCGAGAGACAGAGTTTATTAAGTGGCTGTGAAATATCATTAATAATAACAACGTCGTGTATGTTATGCTGTGTTGATAACTTTAAAACTTAGTTAGGTTCATTATGTCATCACAACATGATTTGGCTGACAATCAGTTTGCTTACTTAAGTTAAGTGTAATGCATGGATATCCGCTGCTGGGTTCTTTTGTTTTTTTTTTGTTTTGATTTGACATGGCACTAACAATATCATAACCAACGAAGTTTGCACATTATTCTTTTAGTCTTATGAAAATGATAAGATAATTTTCTTCCACAATACCTAAGATTATATGGATTACTTTTTAGAAAATCGTAGTAGTTCGTCATTTTAGAGAAAATTGGATACAATACAAAGTCTTGAGAATGAGAAATGTATTCTTATGAAATATTCCATCAACTGTTATTTCTCATTCAGAACATGAACTGAACTCAACTGAACATGAGCTCATTAGTTCAAATCCAACTGTTTTTTGTTCAGAAAATACTTGTGTCATATGCTCTACAGAGCTGTTGTCACAAGTTTCATTTCATTCCTTTGAAACAACTTCATGACATGATAACTTAATGAATTCACTTCTATGACGAGTGTCATGTCATCTTGCCAAAAGCCCACCATATTTTCGTCGATAAATCGTCGCTCGGATAATGTCTATATAATTTGAAAACTTTTTAGACATGAATACATAGTTATAGAGCTGTGAAAGAGTGCATTCATTTGCGATTGAAATCCATTGAAGTCACTGCCAAAATACAGCATTCAGAGTGCAGCTATTTAAAGATTAAGTCACCTGTAGACTTCAATGCCATAATCTTGCAGCCTTTTCTATCACAAAAGAATGCAATTATTTTGGTGACGTCACGTTTTTGATTGGAATCATGATTGGAAGAATTTTGATTGCATTGAAGTCACCTCAAATCATTTTTAATTCTTTGCAATCACTTGAAGTCGTTGCAATCACTTGAAGTCGCTGCAATCACTTCAAGTCGCTGCAATCATTTGAAGTCACTGAAGACACTTGAAGTCATCTGCTCTGAACTAAACATACATACATATAAGAGTGAATGTGTGTGCATATGTATGTATATATGTATGTATATACACATGTATATGTGTAGATTTTCGAGTTAATTCAGAGCAGATGACTTCAAGTGTCTTCAGTGATTTTTCTTTCTAAGATGCGAATATTTAAGTTCCCTGAATTCGAGTGTAAAAATTCTTTTATAAAGTTCCTAGAACAGATTTTTTTTTTTGATACAAAGACAATGTGAAAATTTAATTAAAAAAAAATCCTTTCTTAAAAGATTTGTACTACGTCAAGCAATTTTTTGTAAAAATCTCACCAAGAGGGATGGAGGGCGGTCAATTAAAATCTCACGTTAATTTTTAGTTCAGAGAACTTAAACTATTATTGTATAACAGATAACATTTCGCATCATAAAATCAAACCTTGCTGGCACGTTTGTTTCGCCTTGTCGGCATGCCACTTAACTACGTATTGTAAAAGCTGCTCTGCTGTGTACGAGGATGTTACATACATAACTGTCTCCCTAAAATACAAAAAGGCACAAAGATGCCCATGAAGTGAGTGGGAATGTGGTGTCGTGCCCATTTTTTTACTTTATAACGTTAATTAAATTCGTTATAGTGTATATCAGTGATGGGCACATAGTGGCTCTATTTGCCCTCATTGCCCTTACCGTTATTCGACGCACAAGCAAGCGAAAAAAAATTCGCAGAATTTCAACGCTATAACACAAAGGCATAATCGACGGCACCGCATTGTGTCTTGACGAATGTAGCAATTGTTTTTGTTTGTAGTGCAATTTGGTTTTTTTTTGTGTGCTAATGGCAAATTTGGAAATGAAAGTAAAAAAAACTTTAAAATTTCGTTTGTTGTTGCTTGATGTTGTTGTTTTGCCCTTTTGTTAGATTTCTATGCCCATCGCTGGTGTAAACTTACGTAGTATAATTTATCTCCTCATATTTCACAGAAAAAATGTAGTACATACCCACTCGTCGTAACGTTTCGTAAACCGTTCAGAAATCTTTCACATGATATCGTACAAAGTTTTAGGAACGTTTCAGAAATCTTTAATTTCCATTTTAGAAAGCTTTCCAAAAAGTTTTAGAAACACTTCAAAATGATTGCATGTGAAACATTGCATTTAAAATATTTAAGAAGGATTTCAGTAACGTTCCGTTTGCAATATTTCAAAGGAAACATTTCAGGTACCTTACATCTGATACTTTCTGAAACGTTACATTCCGAGTGGATAGGTAGAAGACATCAGTATTAGTGGAATGAAGCAAAATACATGAACACATCAAATAAATTGAATTATTTAAATTTTCAATAAAAACACCTCGTATATATGTTTAATGGACGTCCCCGTAAACCTTTAGTTTCACTAAGAATTTATTGCAAAATTTATCGGATGTGCAATCTTTACTTGATAGAGCTTATACGAGAATACCGCATCTCACTTTTGCCAACTGTTTTCCAACTTTCTGAGCAACGTTTTCTTTGAGTGTATTTAATCTCATGAGACAACTAAACTGAATTGAACTTTAATCAATCCAACTGTTGTTATTGCAAGTAATTGAAATACCCTTAGGTTGGAAGGATTAATTTAATTAAATTTGCAGATTTATTACCAATTTTTAAACAATTATCATAAGCGCTCAAGGCGCTTTCAAAATTGAATGGAAATCGCATTAAACCAGCAATGTTGCATTATCAGCATGACCTTTTATTCGAACCTTTTATGGTGTGGTATGCGTCTAACACTCGTACGCCAACGAATTAAATTGAAAATGCCATAAAGGATTTGAATGATTTTATTACCCATTTGTCGTTAATGGATAAATGCGATTTTTTTTTTATTTTATTTATTATATTTATTTAATGTATTCAATTAGTTAAATACATTTGTGTGTTATTTGATTTATAATTCATTATTGCATAATTTGCGATATCGTTAATATGATTTTTATTTTTTTAATAAACAAATTGCATTTTTAATTATTTATGCAGCAACAGCTTTGTTCTAATGATGCAATTATTTTGATTGCTTTCGGTATAAAATATGACAGTGGGCTATTAAAAGTTATGGTACCATGTTGATTTCAAGCTAAAGTAAAGAATTTGATTTAAACAATACCGCTATAGCTATAGCATATTTTTTAATGTTAAGGCATGAAATTTTTGCAATTTGGCTTGCAAAGCCTTAAGGATTTCTCAGTGATTTTTATAAGAAATAACAATCATTAGGTATTATAAAAGGTAGTAAAAATATAACCAAATACAAAAAGAGCAAAAATAAAGATTCCCAAGCCAATGTTAAGGAATTTTAAACTGTCCCCCAGAGATGTCGTTCTAAAATCAATTGTCGTCTTTCTACAATCAACTGAGCTCTGCTATAACCGACTAAGATAATATCCTTTAAGAATCATGCGACTTCTTTTCCAAATCCATTATCTTGCTTTCTGATGGTCTTCCAGTATCAATTCTTTAAAGAGTTAACTGAAGTCCTTACACAATCGACTGAAGTAATTCTAAAACTAACTGTGGAATTTCCAAAACCGGTTGAGTATCCTCCTGAATCAACTGAATTTTTGCCAGAATCAACTGAGGCAGTTCCTGAAGTAATTGAGGTTTTCCAAAATCAACAAAAGTTTTTCCTTCCTTCCTTCCTTCCATGCTGTTCCAGACCAAATTGAGGCTCTATGAAATCGACTGAGTTCCTTTCATAATGTTTTTCCAAAATTTCCTAAGATTTATTCAAATTCAAATTATGTTATTTGAAAATAAATTGATGGCCTTCCGGATCAACTGAGTTCTAAAATCAATTGATGTCTCCTTAGAATCAATATTGAGCAGTCTATCGATAAATGTCATCAGGTACCGAAAACAAGCTTAAAAAGTGTATCGAAAAATTGAAAAGTCCATAAAATTCAACAATTATTTAAAAGTATCAGAAAGAATCGAAAATATCGATAAAAGCCTAAAGTTGTCGCATAGTATCGATAAAGAGCACACGTGTTAAAAAGTTTCGAAAAAGTCAAATAGTGTCGATTAGTATAGAAAAGTATAACAAGAGTCGATAAAACCAGTAAAGTATCGAACAGAATCGAAAAAGCCGATGCGAATATTAAAAAAGACAAATTGCATTGAAAAGTATCGAAAGAGTCAATAAAACTCAAACAGCATCGAAATTAAATGTGTAGTATCGATAAGTAAATTATAACAGAATAAAGTCAAACAGTATGGAATAAGTCGATAAAATTCGAGAAGTATCGGATATAATCGAAAAAACGATAAAAGTCTGCGGCATCGAAAATGTCGAATAGTGTGAAATAGTATCGAAAAGCATCAATGAAAACAAAATGTCAATAAAAGTCCAAAAATATCGCAATAATTCGAAACAGTTGATAATTAACCTAATCAACATAAAAATAATACTAAAGTCGTTTGGATCCAGTGCAAAATACATTAAAATTTTTTGAATGTTTTCTATAAAACGCCTCCCATATGAACAAATTTTTGAAATTTCAATATCCGTCATAAATATTCTTCATACTACAAAATCGATTCAATAGCTAAGGAGCAATTAATTTTTATCTTTGTAAAGGATGTAAAATATGTCAAGAATGTAAAGTATGTAAAATATGTAGAGTACACGTGTAGCTGCCCGGACCAAAGACTTAATTCTATCTTTTTTAATTCCTTATTTTTCATCTCATCGGATCAGATTCTCAAAATTCGAAACCACTTTGCAGATATTTTGTCCAGTTCTCACTCTCACACTCTAGGCCGCTAATCAATATGTTCCTACATTAGAAATCGGTTTTGTATACCAAATTAAAAAAAAAAAAAAATGACGGATACAATTTTATATTCGAAATCTGTCATTTAATAAGAAACACCGTTAAATTTTATAACACACCAATTCAATTTAATTCTCCACATCTTTTGTTTACAGGCCTATTACGAAAAACAAGAACTCACCGGTGGCATTCAATATGCACCCCCTATAAAACCTGCAAATGATGATGGTGGCATACTCTATGCAACTCCTTCCGCTGCACAACGCAATGCCGCCGTGAATGATAACATCATCAATGGTATGCCATATGGTGCGAGTGCTTATCGTGAAGCATTCTTCAACCCCAATTACCATCAACAACATCCACAACAATCAAGTCACTACGCTTATGCATCGCCGTCACCACCGCAACAAGTAAAAGCTTCGCCAGCAGCAGCGGCGGAAGCGGCAGCATCACCAACATCCCAACAACAACAACACCAACACTACTACTCACACAGTGACCCAGAGGAGCAGCATTATATGTATGAACGCATGCAACAGCTTCTACAACAGCAGCAACAACGTCCACATCAACCACAACAACAGCAAATACGTTACGTCATTGCCATACCAATTGAGTACGCGCGACAATTGCAGCAACAATTCGCACATGTACCAACGCATGCATCGCAAGCATTTGCCTTGCAACATCAAAATGTCGCGTATAGACCGCAAATTCATTATACGGCTGCCGCCGCCGCCAACACTCCGCCTACAGAGGCGCCAGCTGCGCATGCAGTGCCGACAGCCTATACAATGCAGGTCATAAAGTTGCCCCCAGGTCTGTTACAATCACTAGAAGCTTCAATCTATCAGAAGCCCGCTGTAACAGTGGCACCACAACAGTACCAACAGCCAGCGCCATACTACCAACATCCACAACAGCAACAGCAAGCAACAATTTACTATGGTATGTAGTAAATCTTTTAGGCATTTTCGAAATAGAGAAATTAAATGGGTTTTTGACTTGGGTCATTCCTAAAATGTTAAGTGAAGTTTAAACTGAAAATAGTACATTTTCAAATGTAGTAGTTGCAGATAAGTTTCATAACATAAATTACAGAATGTATAAAATTGGTGGATGCCTACTTCACAACGGCAAAAATTGCAAAGTAAGATTTTTGATACTTAAAATTTGCAATTTTTTCTAACAAAAAAGCGATATTAAAAACCGATAGCTTAAAAATTGGGGAAGGTACATTTTGTGCCTTTACAAATTTTTATTTGACATAATTACATACAAAATTTATAAAACTGATGCAGGCTTACTTCATATTGACAAAAAATTGCAAAAAAATTTGACAAATTTTTAAAAACTTTTATTTAAACTTTTTTAAAATAATTATAAATTTCATTATACAGTTAAAACGAACTTTAGTACATCAACTGGAATTTTATATATGTTGCAGGCCAAACTAGTTCTTAGGATAAACTAGTTTTTCCTAGGCCAAACTAGTTCTTAGGATAAACTAATTTTTCCTAGGCCAAACTAGTTCTTAGAATAAACTAGTTTTTTCTAGCCCAAACTAGTTCATCCGGAGCGTGGTAGGACGAACCAGTTTGGCCTAAGACGACCTAGGGTTATTATTTACTTAAACGGCCTCACTCCCGATTTTCTTGAAATTTTAGTATGTTAGGGTAAGTGGGCGGCCTTTGGCCTCAGCATCCTCCAATAAGTTCAATGCCATTCGCATACCCCTACCTGAAACTGTTAAAAAATGTCCCTTTTATTACCTTCAAAAGGTCATATCTCAACTAATACATCATCTGTGAGGCTGAGCTTTAGTAAGGGTTGCTCATTTTAGTAGTCCATTAACATATATTTTTGTTCAAAATTTTTTGAGGACCCACCCATAATACAATTTTTAATAAGTATCAAAATGATATGTACACATATCAAACTTTGTTGCGTTTCAAAATATTAAGCGCAACATTAAAGTAAAGAGTTTGCTAACGAACCACAACAGTGACAAAACATTTCAGTCAACCAACTCAAAAAGTTCAATGACAATTTATTTCGTCAAAAAAAAAGTAACCCATTTCATTAAATATCTCATTAATTAAAATCACAATTTTACTTGCAGCTTATCCATACCAACAACAGCATCAACCACAACACCAGCATCAGCAACAACAACAGCAGCAACAGGCAACACAGCAACAAGCTACTGTGCGTATTGGTAGTACTAAGCCAAGTGCTACAGTAGCACCAACATCGCCAGCGCCAACACAAGCAGCACCAGTGCTGGCAACGCCAACAGCTACACCACATCTCATTCAATCAAAACCGATATTTCTACAGCAGCAGCTTCAACAGCAACAGTTGCAGCAGCAGCATCATCATCATCATCAGCAGCAGCAGCAGCAAAAAGAACCCATGAGTTATACGCACTATACACAAAGTCATGCACCAGCGCCGCCGTATTTCATCAGACAAGTTTTTGTGGCACAACCCGCACATGCAGCACCACACCATGCACCTGCTTTTGTGCCCTTACAGCCACCATTACCGGGTGGAATGAGCACTAAATTATCGTATGTTTATCCCTATGCAGCACAAATGCACCAGCACCAACACCAGCACCAGCTTCATCAGCATGAAACAGCAGCAGCAGCATTGCCATACTTTAGACATCCTGGTGCTGTACACTATGGTACACATTTATATCATCCACCAACACCATTAACGCCACCAAATAAAGCCTTAGGGCCAGTGGTTGCAACGCGTCAGCAGCAACAGCCACAGCAGCACCAGTATCAACATGCAACTGCTGCAGGCGTTAGTGCCGCAGAAAGTGGACCGACACCCTCATCAGTTGTAAAATATCCTTAAAGTATTTCAGCCATTCGCTAGCGTTTATTTTGCTGCTCACTGTTGTGGAAAGTTTTTTGATAATTACGTGAAGTTGTATGTAGTTTTTTTTTTTTTTTAACGTATATACATATGTATGTAGTAAATTAACATATTGACAATTGTATGTGGAAAACGTAATGTAGACAATGATTTCTCCGGTTATCTCATTTTAAAAGTTCTGCTCAGCTAAATCTTTTGAGCACTAGAAATTTTTTGAAATAATGTTATAGACAAATTGATGTGTAGAAAATTATGTAAAGTATTTAAAAAATTGTTTACGTCGGTAAATAATGGTTGAAAATTGTGTGGTTGAAAAAATAATATAAATCTCTGTTTATTTTGTCAATAATTTTTAAAAAAATTATGCAAATTTCCCATAAAATTTCAATTGAATTTGGGTTTCTAATAAGTAATATTATATGACTTTCACAGCGCGCCTTAATTTCATGAACCGTTGCAATTTTCTACTATATTTTCTGCAAAATCCTGATTTAATATCTTGAATTACTAATATTCTTTATATAATTGTCAAAAATTTAACTTATTCGGAGTCGTACATACTCCCCAAAAATTTATTAAGTTTTGAGTTTCTTCTTCTTGAAAATATCAAAGAACTCAATTTGCTCAGATGTAACATTACATTACCTTTGCATATATAGATTTTCAATAAACTTTTCATTTTCTACAGATTCAAAGTAATTTTGTTGTTGTTGTTTTATACATTAAGTGTCAAAAGTTAAATTTCCAAAACTTAATTTTTTTGGTAATTTTTGAATTAAAATTTATACACATTCTATTGCCTCAACCTAATTTCATGTATTTTTTTATACTTTTTTTATATTAAAATGTCTATACTTAATTCCTTCCATATTCTTCATATATTTTTATATTTTTTACATATTAAACGAATTTTTGTGTACATTTTACTTTTGATACACAAAAAGTCAAGAATTCACTTTCCACAAATTAATTTTTTATGTTACTTCACTAAAAATTACCAAAACATTTTTGCATTTTCCACAGCATCAATATAATTTTCTGAACTTTTTACACTTTCTACACAAAACTTTTAAAAATCCAGTGTCTGAAAATTTAATTGAATGTTCATTTTGTTCACATTACTTCAATTCTTCTGCATTTTTATAGATTAAAAATAATTTTGTGAATTTTTTACATTTTTCACATTTTTTACACATAAATGTCAAAAATTCAATTTCCAGCGATTCATTTCTTACGTTAATTTTTTACACAGTACATACTTCAACTTTTTTTTGCATTTTATAGCTGAAACGATTTGTTTTTGAAATCTTAGCGATTTCTACACAAAAATGTAAAAGAATGTAAGCTTACACAAACTAACTGAAAATGTTTTGATTTTCATAGAAACAATTTTTGTGTATGATTTACATTTTCTACACAAAAATGTAAAAAATTCAGTCCCCAGAAATTAATTTTTGGCACATCACAATTCACAATTTGTGCGTAATTTTGTGCATTGTTTATATTTTCTGCACAGAAATTTTAAAAATTCAACATCCAAATTTTTTTTTTACATAAAGTTTTCACATGATATGTATGTACTTCTTTTTTTTTTTTGCATTTATGCAGTCTAAGCCTTATTTTGTGATTTTTCTACATGAAAATGTCAAAAAAGTATATGCTTAAATATTTTAATTTTTTGTACTTTCACAGCTTAAATGCTTATTCTAAGTATTTTTACATTTTCTACACAAAAATGTTTAAAATCAAATTCAGAGAAATAGCTCAAAATGGAAATTTTGCCAGAAAATGTGTGAAATTAAGTTTGCTGCAAGCCGCTTACGTTATTTTTTATATTCTCGACACAATTTTGCATTTTACACAAATTCAACGTATTATTTTGTATTTTTTACATTTTCTACATCAAGTTGTCAAAATTTCAAATTAGTTTTTAACATTGGATTTCTTTTTGTGCTCAACATTATTTCATTTTACTTTTAGAATTTCTACAAACTGAACATAGTTTTGTGATTTCTTAAATTTTTTACAAGAAATTTTTTTTTATTTAACACAGTACAGTGTACACATGTGTTATCCATTTTTTTTTCTGTACATGTCGATTAAAATAGCACAAAAAAGCCTTACTTATATCAGCCGATCAAGAACGGACATTCGCGTAGCCAACAGGTTATTTACACCGCAGAAAACTAATCAAATCCACATCTGTATGAGCGCATTACTACGTTACAATTCTCTACTTTTTTTTACCCTGAAGCGGAAAATCAGTATTTTCGAATTTTCAAAGTTAAATTGCTAAATGTAAATGAAATTTTATTGGCATGAGGTTACACAATTTGTAT
Source organism: Tricholauxania praeusta (assembly GCA_949775025.1). NCBI lineage: Eukaryota > Metazoa > Arthropoda > Insecta > Diptera > Lauxaniidae > Tricholauxania > Tricholauxania praeusta. The sequence continues at coordinate 139,433,409 of OX459028.1, read as the reverse complement.
GTAAACAAAAATTTTTAATTACACTGATTAAAATTTTTGTTTATTTCTCACAAATCTGTTAGTAATTTAAGTTACTTTATTTTTCTATAAAAAATAAGAAATAAAAATTAAAAAAAAGCAAATCTAATTTTTTTTTATTCAGAAACTTTAAATCGAAAACTACCTCAAAATGATTGAGTCCTGCTGGACATTTCATGTTGCGGACATTTGATTCATATGGCATTTCATATTGACGGTATTCCTGAAAACGCGAAAAAGCCTCGAAAACTGCGTAAACTGCGAAAGCTGAGCACATTTTCGAGCCTCGAAAATAATTTGTATGAAGACAAGTTTGCTCAACCCTCGAAAATTTTCAAGGCAAATTAGTTGAGCAAGTAGCCTCGAAAAGTGTGAAAGTGAATCAGTGTTGCCGTTTGTCGAAACGGCATAAGTAAATTGTTTATAGTATTTTCTTCAATAAATGGAATCAATTTATTTTGTTCACTATTTCGCGGCATTTTAAGGATTCTATTGCATTGATAGAGGTGTGCCCGAAAGCAAGCTCGAAAACTCGAAAGCCTGAGGAATGAGGAATGCCCTTATTGATATAATTATAAAATTCAAACATATAGCGTTTTAAATGTTCTATTGGGCGTTAGGCGACTGATTGAAGGTATAGCTTGTGTAGCAAATACAATCTCCCGTGGCTTTCCTTCAATCATGATTTCCACAGACTACACTCAAAAAAAGCAAGTAGCAAATTACCGAATGCTTAATATAAGCACTTATTATTTCAAGCAAACACTTAACTTTTGTCTTAAACTATAAGTATTTGTAGACAATATAAGAAAAACCAATGTATTTGACACAGGTAAATGTTAAGTTGTGGCAAGTGATTCAATTACTTCTAACAAAACATTTCATAAAATGTTGCTTCTAAATGATATAATTATTTACGAATATTTCAGTCAAACAATTCAATTTATGGAAGTGTTTCGACAAACACTTGTCTTTTGTCCCAAACACTTATTCATTTCAACAAACGATTTATCACTTATAAACTTTTCATGTTCATATTTTGTAGTGCTTTGATTCGAAATAACTTTTTTGTTACTTGTATTGTAAGTACATATACGATATCAAATGTTTATAAGTGTTTGGGAGCAAAGAACGATGACGATGTTGCCAGGCTGTGTTCTATGTTATGTTAAGTTTTAAAGAGTAGTTTTGTATAATAATTTTCAACTATCAATTTGTAAATAAAATCAAAAGTTATTGTGACAAAAAAAAATTTTATTATTTTGTAAGTAAAATCAAAAGTTTTTGTGACAAACATTTTATTATTTCACGCAAACACTTGAAGTATTTCTATCTACCCAGCAAAACCTATAACAGTTATAAAACTTAATATATAAGCGTTAAAGTTCTCGTATTTTACCGGTTAAATTTCTTAGAGCATCGGGAAAAAATTAACCACTTCTGCCCTATTCGTGTGAGAATACATGTGACCGTGCATCCTGCTCTTGCCAATAGATTTTGTCATAAGAAAATCAATGAAAAATCTATAGTTGTCTCTTTCACGAATCTGAAATCACATTCTTCCCACTGACATTCGCCCAAATAAATAGAAAGTGTTGCCATTCAACTTTAATATATTAATAAAAGTATTGCCGTTTATCCATTTTCTTATAGATTTTTAATATAGATTTATAGTTTAACACAACATATTAAAACTAACATATGTAAGCAACATATAAATACTAACTAAATGCTAAAATGCATATTAGTATATAAGTAAGATTGAATTACTTCAGCATCTAGAAAGTCGTAGATAGCCAACAGTTGCAGCGCTATAAATTTTAACTTAAACTTGTTTGAATTTCGGTATTTTCGAAAAACTGTTGTGCTCCGATGCCATAGGGGCGTGCTGCTCTCAGATCGCGATCAGCGCGCGAGTACTTTGCCGCCGGCCCCATCTTTATGGATTGCGTAATTTTTTGGATGCTCTTGAAGGATTTCCCAAGTGAAATCATATTTATGGTAGCCATACCGCTGCTGTTGCGCCTGCATTATGGCTTCTGTGGCTAATGGAACCAAAAGCGTTGCACGTTGCATTATTTCAAATTTAATTAAAAAAAAAATTTAACTTTTTAGACTTAGAAATAATTTAATTTATTTGAGCAGTCAACTTCAAATTTTATTTTTGTTGACATTTGTAACGTTGATTTTTTTCTGTTAAATATGAAAAAGAAGCAATAGCAATAACAATTTTTTTATTAAAATGTTCCTATCGCTTTTCTACTAACGTTCTTTATGAGATTTCGTTTTTGAATGTGTATGTAAATTTAGAAATTTTGTTAGTAGTGTTAGTGATGGGGTCAGTCCATAATTCAATATGGTTAGTCATGTTTTGCTGGGTATATTATTTGTGGCAAACACTTTTTTTTGAGTGTACTGGTTAGGCAGACATACATACAGACAGTATATCAATTCGCCTACCAGATCACGAATATAGAAATTTTTTTCATACCTACTACGCCCCCTTCTAGGCATTACAAATGGAATGACAAAATGAGAGTAGCGTATAAATATCACAAATAAAGCTAAATGTAGTTCATTACTTTTTGAGTTTTTTATATACAAATTCTACTCATTTTTTCCTTTTTTCAAAAAACCGTTATTGTTAAAAATTTATTGTGCCAAAATGTATTTTTATAAATATGAATGATGATATGATGAATTTACATCTTTCTTATATGGGAGGGCGTAGCATTGCTCATTTTTTCCAAACCAAACTATGCTATGAACCTTTTACAAACTAGAAAGAATATATGTACCAAATCTTATCCATCTACGTCACATATTGGAGGCGTGGAACCGGCCCATTTTTTTTATTGAATCTTACTTTTGCCTCTACCTTTTATATATATATGTACAAAGTTTTATTCATCTGCGTCAAGAAGTTGATAAGATAGGATGAATTTTATTTTTTTTGAATATGGGGGGTGTAGCATCGCCTATTTTATCAAAAAAAAAATCCTACTCCAAACCATAAGAAACTTACAGCCGTTGAAAAATACTTAAGAACGGTGTTTATTTTTCATTGTACTTAATAGCTTGTATTCATTAAAATTATCTGAATTTTATGCTTAATTTTATGAAATAAAGATATTTCAATAATATTAAAACGAAAAAATAAAATATTTTGCTTCAATTACAAAAAAAAAATCTACTTTACGTACATATGTGTGTGCCAAGTCTTTCGGTGATCGGTTGAAGTGAGTCGATCGGTTGCAGTGAGCCGCTGCTCACTTTTTCAAAATTTAATGCACCAACAAATACTTTTAATGAAATGAAAAAATAGAAATTATTTGAGAAAGTTTAATAATCACATAAAACACAACAAAAAAAAAAAAAACAATAAAAATTACATACTTTTTGAAGAAAATAAACTAGACTATATAAATTTGCTTATAAGAGGTTTTATATACATTAGCTCGAACAAAACAACACAATTTTGATAAATAATAGGTTTTCAGCAAAAATATATTATAGCATTAACAAAATAAATGCTTTTATTGAAAGTACGCGAAAATCCCACATTCGTTGTGTTAAGAAAAAGTTCTCAATTGCCTTTCTGACAAAAGAGATGGCAACACTCATCAACTGTCAACCATTAGTTTTATTTTAATAAACAAACAAGGTGCGGGTTAATTTCTCGGAGTAAATTTTGCAATTTTAATGTTATAAACAAATTTAATAAATAAAAATATAGTGAAATTTATATCCTAATGTGTTTTTAGTGTTAAATTCAATAAAATATTTTAATAAAAAGACAGCGAATGCAAAATCTAAGATGAAGCGGCGACGTCAACAGAGCCGCCAGTGGAAATGCAGTGTTTTTTTTGTTGAGTTTTTTATTGCAATTAGAAAAGCAATTATTTTGAATATATTTTCAGTTGCTAAAATAATTAACGAGTGTTGAAAATTAAATTATATTTTGCCAAAATTTCGCGTGTGCATGTTTGATTTGTTAAAAAGAAAAAATTAGTTGAAGTCATTCAAATGAACTACGGTTGTTGTAAAAGTGTGCGCGATTGTTCGTGTGTTAGTGCTCCTGGAATGTTTTGGGAATTTTGAGCAGTGTCTCCATTGCAAGATGAAATTGGTGGTCACAATGGGTAAGTGCTTACTTGTTGTTTTTTTATAGTTTATGGTAAAATTTTTGTCCTCTTTAAACGATTACCAGTGGGAACTGCCACTTGAAACTGGACTTGGCTATGTGCATTATATGAAAACCTTTTTTTTTATACCCTAGGCATTGAAAAATCCAAAAATTTTTAATCAGCAATAACTCCTGAAATTAAGCGAAATCGGTTTATGGACACGCCTACCACTGATAAAAATAAAACTTTATAAAAGCTATTCTGAGAAAATATTGAAGACAATGGAACAAAATTTTCCACATACATATACTATGAAATTGTTTAGACAAATTCTGGTTTTAAATTTCGCAACTTTAGACAAATAGGCAAAACGGCTCCCAGCCAAATTTAAAAAAACACAAAACCCTCCTATGGGAAATGTGTACGTGGTTTGACAACAGTGGGTGGGTGCTTAGGACTCTCTATCTAGGCACACTCAAAAAAAAAAAGTGTTTGCCACAAATGATATAGATGGAACTACTTCAAGTGTTTGCGTGAAATAATAAAATGTTTGTCACAAAAACTTTTGATTTTACTTACAAAATAATACAATTTTTTTTTTGTCACAATAACTTTTGATTTTATTTACAAATTGATAGTTGAAAATTATTATACAAAACTACTCTTTAAAACTTAACATAACATAGAACACAGCCTGGCAACATCGTCATCGTTCTTTGCTCCCAAACACTTATAAATATTTGATATCGTATATGCACAATGCAAGTAACAAAAAAGTTATTTCGAATCAAAGCACTACAAAATATGAACATGAAAAGTTTATAAGTGATAAATCGTTTGTTGAAATGAATAAGTGTTTGGGACAAAAGACAAGTGTTTGTCGAAACACTTCCATAAATTGAATTGTTTGACTGAAATATTTTGACTATTTGTCGTAAATAATTACATATATCATTTAGAAGCAATATTTTATGAAATGTTTTGTTAGAAGTAATTGAATCACTTGCCACAACTTAACATTTACTTGTGTCAAATACATTGGTTTTTCTTATATTGTCTACAAATACTTATAGTTTAAGACAAAAGTTAAGTGTTTGCTTGAAATAATAAGTGCTTATATTAAGCATTCGGTAATTTGCTACAAACGCTTTCTAAACAATCCTTTTTTTGAGTGCACCTAAGGAAGACATTTTCTACATTTTAGTAAACCGTTTTTTTAATAAAATTTCAAAATAATCGGACAGAAACTCTATCTACGCCGTTTACAGGTTTGAGGTAGGAAGCTCAAATATTGGAACAATTATTTTTAAACCTCAAGCTCAAGGCCAAAAAACAAAATTAAATTCATCCACAAAATTTTCAAAAAACACACCCTAGTCTGTACAACTAATTTTTAGGATAAACTAGTTTTTCTAGGCAAAACTGGTTCATCCGAAGCGTTTTAGGATGAACTTGTTTAGCCTAGAAAAATTATATTCTGTTAAACTGGTTCACTTTCGCATGCCAAAAACTCGATTATCCTAAAAACTAGTTTGGCCGGTAATATATACATTTATTGTAATAGAACTCTTTAAATTTGGATAAAATTAAACTAAGTAGTGAACTCAAAAATTAATAAATATTCCTTAAAATATTCGGCAAACTTTGAATTTAATGCTTGCTCACTTGTCCGAAATTGTTAACATAATTGCAGAAAACAAAAGGAAAATAAATAAAAAGAAGAGTATTAAAATTCCTTAAGTGGTCAGTCACTAATTTACCCTGTCCGTTTACAATTTGGAATTTCCCACATCCCAAACCAATTGCAAGTATTGTTGTACATAGTCCCACCCAAACGAGCAATCATTACAAAGAAAAATTCATTTGTTAAATTTCTAAAATTTTCTTTGGAATTTCTTGAAAAACAATTGTTAGGAAAAAAAAGTACGAAAAAATTACAAACACAAAAAAAAGGGAGCAAAAGAAAATACAACAAAAACCAAAAGTGAAAGGAAAAAAGAAAAAGGAAATTTGGGAGCAAAAACCATTACAGATTTTAAATGCAATTACTCGCTTTTTAGCAAAAACTTAACAATTGTAGGAACATTTTATTTTCCAGAGCTTATAACTTTTGCTGGCTGGCTGTTCGGTCGGTCGGTCAGTGTTGAGTGCTCAAAGTGTATGCTGCACCAGAAATAGAGTAAGTATATGAGTGTTGCCTCTTAAACAAGCTGTTCAAGCATTCTCAAGTAATGTTTGCCAGATTGGCATGCTTATGATACAGGGTCATCACGGTGGTGGTCTAATATTTATTAGAATTTAAAAAGTGTTGCTTATAAGCAATCAAATTAATGTAGCTAAGGACCTGGTATACAATGCGAGGAAGTTATGTAGAGCATTGTTATTTTCTGTGCTAAATAATAATAAATGTTTAAAAATTCCAAAAAGGGTGCTGAAGTTAATTAATGATGAAACTTCGGGAATTATAACAAAAAATCGATAAATGTCGAAAGCTAAATTAATGCCGAAAAGTGTCGATATGCCGAGCGAGTCGCATAAGTAATATCGAAAAAGTCGATTAAATATCGAAGACTTCGTCATGTGTTGAAAAATTTCGCAAAATGTCAAACAAATCGATGTGAGTTGAAAAATATTGCATATCGATAAATATCAAAAAGAGTTGATAAATCTCGTAAATATCGAAAGTTAATGACACTGATTGCGTAAGATACTGTATCACTTGTCGATGATTGAACTATCAAATAAAAACAAGAGGTTCTCAGTTTCAAAAGAGAAATTGATGATGATATTGCATTGTTTGCAAGCTTAAGATGCTTACATATTCCGCGGTGTGAGAGCATTCTGCCTTACTTTTTGTTTTTAGGTAATTTTTCCCATAAGTTTGTACAAAATTTTCTTTTCTATTTTGAGACTTAGCTGCTACCAATCCATGTAAGGTTTACTTACTTACTTAGATGGAGATAACAACCCGTTGTCAGGTTACGGCCGAGCTCATTAGCTCTCCCCAGGCGCATCTGTTTTGCGCGCGCCTTCTCCAATCGTTAATGCCAAGCGCGGTTAGGGCTTCCTCAGCTTGGTCTATCCACCGGAGGCTTGGTCTCCCTCTTCGTCGTTGACCGGGGACCTTCCCTTCGAATACCTTTTTCGCTGGAGCTTCCTTATCCATACGATGGACATGACCCAGCCAGCGTAGTCGCTGTATTGTTATACGCTTAACTATGTCAATGTCGGCGTAGAGCTCATACAGTTCGTGGTTCATTCGAATGCGATAGTCGTCGCCAACTCGAACAGCACCAAAGATTTTACGGAGAACTTTCCTCTCGAACACCCCAAGAGCGGCTGCGTCTGTTGTCGAAACCACCCATGCCTCAGCGCCATTAAGAAGCACAAGTAGTATGAGCGTCTTGTAGAGTGTTAGCTTTGTCAATCGAGAGAGAGCTCTGCAACGTAATTGCTTACTGAGACCGTAGTAGCACCTATTAGCAATTGTTATTCTCCGCTTAGTCTCCAGACTGACATCATTGTTGCTGGTTACGGCAGTGCCAAGGTAAGTGAATTCCTTGACAACTTCTAATTTACAGTTGTCCGCTGTAACATGAGAGTCTGGATCCCGCACCCTCTTGTTGTTGTTAGTAGATATCATGTATTTCGTCTTGTCCTCGTTTACCGTCAAACCCACTTTGGCTGATTCCTTTTCAATAGCAGTGAAAGCAGCAGTAACATCTCTCTTACTCCGACCGATAATATCAATATCATCAGCGTACGCAAGGAGCTGAACACCTTTGAAGAAAATGGTGCCATTATGATGCACAGCGGCTTTTCGTACGATCGCCTCCATAATGAAATTGAAGAGATCGCATGAGAGCGGGTCGCCTTGTCTGAAACCTCGCTCGGTATTAAAAGTTCCGGAGAGGTCATTCCCTACCTTGACGGAGCTACACGTATTGCTCAACGTCATCCTGCAGAGCCTTATCAACTTTGCAGGTATACCGAACTCAGACATTGTTGCGTATAGGCAATTCCGTACTGGGCTATCGAACGCAGCTTTATAATCGACGAAGAGATGGTGAGTGTCGATTTGATATTCATGGGTTTTCTCCAGGATTTGGCGTAGTGTAAAAATCTGGTCTATGGTGGATTTACCAGGTCTAAAGCCACACTGATAGGATCCGATCAGTGTTTCTGTATACGGCTTCAATCTTTCACACAATACGCTCCAGAGGATCTTATATACGATGGAAATAAGACTGATACCCCTGTAGTTGGCACAGGGGTACATCATTTCACATGCAGAATTAAATAGATCAACTACATAAGCTTGTTACGAATCTTAAAATTTCCTGGAAATAATTTATCAACACTTCAAGTGTTTCTCCACATATTACTAGAAAAGCTTCTACTCCGCTTAAATTTTTGGTAATCAAAAAATATCCCTGTATGTAATTTTCCAACATACCGTAATTTAAAGGAAAATAAGGAAAGTAAAAAACTTTTGTGCTTCCATGTTGACCACTTTTGCCGTAGATACGTCTAATTGCGTACCATAGCGAAAACTTGTTGCCAACCAAAGAAAAACACGAGCAAAGTAGAAGCGAAATTAAACCATTTGTGCTTGCAGAGCACGTATTTTTGAGTGGACGGTGTGGACTCACAATGCTCCATTGTTGTAATACCGAACACAAGCGCACACATAATCTCGCACACACACGCGAGCATGGATATTTGTGAAAATATCTGTAACTGTAATCTACACGCTGGACCACAGCGGCAGCAGCAGCAAGAGTAGCGTAAGAGCTAAGCGCGCCGCTACAATCGACCACTTACAACACATTTTTGTTTTTCATGCGAAAGAAACAAGGTTGCCAACATGCTGTGTAAGAAATTGGTAGTAGATTTTATGAGCAGTTGTTCATGTTTGGTGATTCTACTAAGAGTCTTTGTGGTCATATTGAAGTACTTACATAGTCAAAAGACATCTGCCTTTAACTTCCGCTGGAAGGCCTTTGATGTCGATTTATTGTCGCATTTGCATAAGAAAGTGCTCCCTCTCAAGCTACTTACAAAGCTTATAAATATAAATTAAGAGGCAGATTAGAAGTGCTACAATCTTGAGAAATCTGGCAGTGTAATCTTTCGAAATATCAGTGTTGTGCAGCATAAAGAAAGAATGATAGCGATTATGTTTGATTCCTCAAATATATCGTACTGCCAAGTTGCAATACCACGCTTTGCTAACCAAGCTAAGTCTTGTGACTTGCATGGTACTTGAATAAGATACAACTTTTTGTTGCGTTGTAAAACTTTTCTATGCTGATCAAAATGATCATACAAATTAACTCTTTTGCTAAGTGTAATTCACATCAGATTCAAACTCTTTCGAAGAAAATTCACTATGCCGGCGTTGAATTGTATACCAAAAAGCACGATTTCGCCAGTCATGCCTAATCAATCTAACCTTCTACACCCAGAAGATCCTCAGTTCTGGTCGTTTGACTCCGAGAGCTTTGCATTGAGTGGTTGCTTATGCTGCAACCTTTTTACTATTCTGCAAATATACTATTTTGCAAGTACTTAGTAAGTTCGGCAGAACTCCATTCACTTATTCAAGTTTTGTTACCAAAGAACATTCTTGGTTTCCAGTTTTGAGAGGAGATATTACCTCATAATCGCTCACTCTACAAACGAAAATTTATTTAAGTACTCAGTAGATCGGGTTCCGTTGTCCGTTGTTCCGTTGCTGTCGTATGTTTTAAAGTGGCATGCGATACCTAAGTGCCCCCAGTACTCGAATTGCCTCTAGCACAAAGCTTGCTTTGTTAAAGGCGTTTCTCATAACAACATTTGTTACGCACTCGGCATGTAAAGTTTTGGAAACCTTTCAAAAACCTTTCGCATTAAACCTTACATAATTTGAGATGCGTTACAGAACACTTTCATTTTCATTTCAGAAAGCTTTCTGCCATGTTTCAATGTCCGCTTTTTGCTTTCATTTACTTTACTTACTTTAGAGATAGATATTTAAATTTATTTATTTTGATTCATTTGAGAAAATGGTTGTACAAATAAAACTTAAGTCTCTTTAAGTAAACGTTAATTCTGGAACCCCTCAGAACCACCTCATAATGATTACATATGAACGACTTTGTTTACAATGTGTCATTGAGACTTCATTTGAAAAGTTCAAGAAACTTTGAATTTGAAACCTTTCCGCAACACTTCAGAAAAATTGCAGGCTAAATATATGTATGTAAGTATGTATAAGAGAGATTTCTGTAACGTTCCATTTGCACCATTTTAAATGAAACATTTTTGCAATGATAGATACTACTTCTGATAGTTTTTGAAACGTTACATGCGGAGCGATATTTCTTGTCACTCAGTTCTACCTTATTCCGAGCGTTGCTTTAAGCGCAATCTGCATGACAGCTTTAACCGCATGACTTTATACGTCGAAAATCAAATTTGATGGCAGTTAAATTATCCGACTTTTTCAGCATCTCTTGTATTGTAGTTGGTTGACAATGATGCTTTCTAGCAACTTGTCTAAGCAGTCGAGCATACATAGTAGTCAGTGCGAAAATGGCTGGACAAGTTGCTTCAGAAGCTTCAATAAGAGTACTAACCATTGTCCTTTCCAAAAAGCAAGAGGAACAACTTCGTTAAGGTAAGCAGTGCATACCTTAGAATCCTTGCGATTGGTTGCCTTTATTTTTGCATTTGCGATACCACCTAATTTTGGCGTCTTGTTGTTCCTAATTTTTCCAGAACTAGTAGCCCCTAATCCGCGTGTGTCATTGAATATGCTTTATGTGTTTCTAGATTTAGAAGCGTGATTAAGAATAATAGCGTCCGGCAGCGCCGTAACTTAAGGCTTCAGGAGCATGAAATGAAATGGAGACCCTTGCGCTTACATTCGTACTCTCCGCACAAAATTCGTACAAATTACAATAACTTGCTTTGGACAACCCTACTCCATAAAGCGACATGACCAGTTTGTGTTATAGTGGCTCGTTACTCGTGTCGTCGTGTATGTTTTGGGGTTTTTCTTTTCGAGCAAAACTCACCATAGTTTTTAACTCAGTTCTTAAAAAAGTTTACTGTAATTTTTGCTGTTTGTGCTTCGTTTTTACTTTCTACAATTCTGCATTTTTTTTTCTGTTTTGGTCTATTTTATTTTTTGTTGCATTGTATTTTTGTAGATTTCATTACAAAACTTCAGATGGTGCACAAGCCGCAAAAATACGTGCACCAGACGCCATGCCTGGGCACCAAATGTTGAAACAAAGTTTTATGATTTTGTTTTGTGTTTTTTCCATTTTTTGTCGATTTATTTTTTTAGTTTATTGAATGAGAAAAAATCTTTAACAATTACTTAATATAAAAAGGTTCGTCCTTTTGTTAAAGTATGGACGGACGGACGGACGAACGTACAAGCGGCATGCAGTAAATGTGTTTCACATGTTACACGATTGACCTTCCTTTTCTTTTACGTTGATTTTCATTTTGGAAGGTATGGTAAAATTATGCGTGTATTCATGAGGTTAATTTATAGTTCGTATAGCAATGTAAATGAAACATAAAATTTTATCATTTTGGGAAAGAAAAACTTATGAAAAATTCCAGAAGATAGCATGCAGTAATTTTTTGTGTTATTTATGTATAGAAAATACAAGAAATACGAGTATTTAGTGGGAGTCGCTTAAAAACATCTCACTAAAAACAGTACCTTCAAGTGTGTGTAGAACTTGCTGCATATGATTAGTTTTGAGACATCTTATGTCAGAAAGTTAGGCAAAAAAATTGAAAAGAAGAACTCGCTGGAAATTTTACCAAAATTTTGATATGCCTCTTGTATAGATCCAAGCGTGGAAAGATTTCCTATTATTGAGGGTATTCCTCTAAACGCGAAAACTCGAAAAGCGCGAAAACTCGAAAGTTTTCGAGCTTGCTTTCAGGAACACCCCTATCAATACAAACTCGTAAACGATTGAGCAATTGCAATTTGACAGTTTGATCAGTGTTACCGCTGCCATGAAAAAAAAATGTATCACACCAAAACGAAAAAATATGTAGAATTAAGTTAATAAATAACAAAACACAAATAGGTAAACAAACAAAAATTCTGAGAATTGCGCTTTTATATATTTAAAAATCATTCTGTTAAGTTTATGTGCCAATTTCTAAAGAAACTTCAAACTGGCAGCAAATTATTTCGACATACGGCAACACTGATTTATTTTCCAACTTTTCGAGGCCACTTGCTCAACTAATTAGCCTCGAAAGTTGAGCAAACTTTTCTTCATACAAATTATTTTCGAGACTCGAAAATGTGCTCAGTTTTCGCAGTTTACGCAGTTTTCGAGGCTTTTTCGCGTTTTCAGGAATACCCTCATTGAAATGTTTTCAAACACTGCACTAGATAACCAAACCAAAGCCTTGCCCTCTGTTATTGTAATTTCCTATAGCTTTTGATATTTTAATAACAACAACGCTTAGTTGAGAAACAATAACAGTTACAGTGAAAGAGAGTGTTGGTTTTTTTTCTTCTCTCTAAGGCAAGGCCTTGGTAGTCAAGCAATACAATGCTTGAACATATTGAAAAGTGTAAAAAGTTATTCAGGAAGAAAATTTCGTTCAAATACGGTAGAGAAAATGCTCCGACAAACAGTGCTATTAGATAAATTTGGAGAAACTGGTTCAGATCAAGTTCAGGGAAGCAGAATTTATCATCGCAGTGGTCGTTCAATTCGTTGGCGTTTACAGTAATTGAAGATGATTAGAAACTTTTTGTGGAGTCAATTGGAAGATATTGATGTGCAGAATATGTGGTTTCAACTAGACGGTGGAACATGCCACAGAGTAATGGAATCAATTGATCTTTTGAAAGAGAAGTTTAATAATCGAATAATTTCTCAAATTGGCCACCAAGATGATGCGATTTAACATAATTGGATTTCTTTTTATGGAGTTTCTTGAAGAATAAAGTTCATGCGGATAATCCGCAAACTGTTCAACACCTCAAAGATCACATCATTGAGCAAATATCACTAATTGAACCATCATTATGCGAAAATGTTATTTAAAATTTTGGTACAAGATTGACAGCCGGCCGGGATAGCAGAGGACGTCACTTGAACAACATTCTTTTTCGTCATAAGCCAATAAAAATAATTAAGGATTTCATACAATTTATGACTTTTATTTAAGATTTAAAAATATACCATAAATTTGAAACACTTTATAAACTACATCGAAGTATGAAATATTGGGTACAATTAATTGCAGTACAAGCACAGTTTCTACGGGACAAAAAAAAATTGGAAGTTCTAAGGTACTTCAAGATCCCGCATACCCTTCCCATTAGGTTATTAAAGTGGTTAGTGCACGTAAGTTGTGAATTTTAAATGAAGCTAGATTGCGTACTTATGTGGTTAAGAGGCGGGAAAATAAAGGGAAAAATTATATAAAGAATTTCTATTGGTATTCCGTCAACACCGATATCATTTGAACTTGTTTTCATAAAAGCATTGCAACAATCTGTTTCATTTACTGACGTAAGCTAAAAAATTAAGTTAGACAAACAACTTTGCGGTAAAGTCAATTCTACATCATAGCATAAGCTTATATTCCTTGGTCCATCAGTACCTAAAAAAAAAAAATTATTGAGCTCATGGAGGCTTAGGTTACACTAAGTCTGTACTTTGGATAATAACTACCCTATATATCAAATTTATTGACTTATTTGACAATTTTCGACATTTATCGACACACTTGACATTGATCTACTCTCCAACATTTCTCGAGATGTCTTAACTTTGTAGACATTTTCGAAATATATATATTGACATATGCCGACTTTTCGACATGTGTTGACATTTTTGAAATGTATCGCTGTTTCCGACAATTTTAGACACTTACTGACATATTTGAAATTTAACGACAATTTTCAACTTTGATGCTGACATTTTTCGAAGTACATACGAGTACAAATACTAACATTTATAAGCTTTTCAAACAATAATTGATTTTTGCGACATTATTTGCCATACATCTCTTTTGACATTAATGACTTTTTTTCGATATTTTTCGATATACATATGCATAACACATATTGTAGCTGTGTATGTTTGAAGTTACATTTTTGGTTAAAGGGTTACTAATGATCACTGGTGCCCACTACCACAAGTAAACGCTCTCATGATAAGAAAGTGTTGATGATTTGTTAATTAAAATTGTATACGTGTATGATTTTTTACGCTCTTTAAGCGCCTACTCGTTCTCATTTTTACGCTCTTTGAGCGCCTGCTCGTTCTCTGGGCAGCACCGCTAATGATAAACTGATCTGAGAGAGTGAGAGGGAATTAGCTCTCAAAAAATAAGTTTAACTAAAAAAGTAAACAGACAAGAATTAATTTCAAAAAAGAAAAATATATTTTACTAGCATTAACCTGTGCGCATCGCTGCACTCAACCTAAGCAGTGCCTCTTAATATAAAAGCCATGTGGTGTAAGTTCCAAGAGAATCGATTAAGCAGTCTTTGAGAAATTGATACTTAAAAAATGTTTTTGTCTGAGGGCCACCCTAAATAAAAGTTTTGTAATCTTTACTATGCCTCTTAACATAAGAGCTACGTGGTGCAAATTCGGTGTGAATCGACTAACCTGTCTTCGCGAAAATGATATTTAAAAATATATTTGTATGAGGGCCACCCTAAGTATGCACCCTAAATAAAATTTTTATATTCTTAGCTATGCGTCTTAATATAAGAAAACAGGTGGTGTAAATTCCATGTGAACCGATTAAGTGGTATTTGTAAAATGCTATTTTAAAGTCCTATAGCCACCACGCTCCTGGTGTCGAGTCCCGTTCATATTTTGTGAAGTGCTTAACATAGGCTATGTGCATCCTGACACCAAATTTTAAGACTCTTGCTATCATATGAACCAAGATATAGCGTATTAGTAGAAAAATTTTTGGAATCGGTTCTGTAGTTCCAGAGATTACCCTGAACATACAAACAAACAAACAAACAAACAAACCTTACCTCTTTATATAATAGTATAGATTACTATCGTTAAATTTTCGATTTTCAAAACAAATTATAATTCGCTGCAAAGTTTTTATTTTGATTTAGTTAATCAATTTTATATTTCTATTTATACAATATATGTAGGTATCAGTCAATGGCTTATATATGAAGTATGTAAAAGTTGTAAGTCGGTCCATTGATAAACAAGAGGAATTGGTTTCAAATTAATCCAAAAAATATTTCTATAACAAATTAATCAATAAAGCTAATTTTTTTGATTCTTTTGATATCCAGACGATTTTTCCTAACCATTTTTTGGAGAGAGATTAAACAGCTGTTTGTTCCTCTCACTTTCACGCTCTCATTTAACTACATTTTGGAGTAAACAGACGAGAGTTAGGCAACAAAAAGCGCCTTAAGTTTACTTTTAGCGAGTACATAGACAACTAGTGAATCGATTTATTTATTACTTTTTTGATATTTCCCACGTATATCGACGTTTGTCGACATTTTTTAACATTTCTCAACTAACTATAGTAGAGAAGTTCAAGTTTGAGTTATTTTTCCAAGTCTAGTGGGAGAACCCCAAAATTCAAAAAATTGTATTGTATTAAAGTTTGAACTATATGTTGGCCAAGAAATAGAATGAACTATATTTTTAAAATTTTAGTGTGCAGAAATTTGAATAAAAGGGTTATATTTGAACAACTCTAACTATACATCATGCCACGAGTTCTTGCACTTATTAGCTATATCTTTTCCATTTTTGTCAACATTTTTTAAGAATAAATCATTCTTCTTAAATCCTTTGCGATTAAAATTTCATTGATTTTGTCCACAAACCATATAACATGTTTTCGAAAGCTTGCAGTTTCACTTAAAGGCATTGAATTAAAAATATTTCCCATACCAAGTGCAACAGAAATTATTATTATCGATAGTATTGAGTATGTCACCATCAGTTGCACCATAGTTGAAGAAAATTCAATTCAACTGATTATCAGTTTAATCTCCAAGTAAGTCTAAAAGCAGCCAAGAAACCAGAAAAGTGCTAATTGCTTTTTTTTTGTATCCAACCAACTTAGGTAGAAGGTGAAAACTTTTCCTTTCAGTGTAAATCACCATTTCTCAAAAAACGAGTAGGTATATGTACTCATATTAATGAAGCTCAAATCAGTTTGAAAGGATTTCAATGGAATGATGATGCTTGCTTGAACTTTGCATCTTATTTCAATTTGTATTAGTTTGGTTTCTCGAAGTTGTATACCGGCTTTTACATTTACACAAAACCCAATGAACTTGAGACTAACCAAACAAATTTAATAATTTTTAAACAGAAAATTGGCTGATAAATGGGATTTTACTTACTTTTTCTTGTGCTACACACAAGCGAAACTCATCATGTAGGATCTAGAGCATTTGCTGGTGTTTCTTAAGAACTGCCCAAGTCATAGTAAACTTTAAACTCCAGCCATAAGTAGAGTGACTACAAGAGATTTCAAACAAAGTTTGACAAAATTTTAGATTTTTTAGGAATTTGTTCTTCTGTTTGGTATAACTCTTTAGAGCAGTTTATTTATGGAATGAGCCTAGCCCAACCAGCTTATAAATCATGACTGACAACCAGGAAAACTTTCATTGTGGTTCGCTTGAGAATTCCCAACCATCTAGCTTATACATACGTCATTACCGGGTAGTTTGTTGACTACAAATCAGGGTTGCTTACATAGTTGGAAGATTGTTGAATCGTTACAAGGTGCACTAAAATAGTGCGTAGTTCTTGGATTTCTAAATAGGTTCGCTAAAATAGTGAACAGCTTACGATTTACCAGCAAGGTATGCTTACTTGGTGAGAAGTTTTTGACTTACTTACATAGTGGGTTGTTTGATGACTTCAAACCAAGATTAGCTCACATAAGAGATAGTTTGTGGACCATGCAAGCTTATGTATATAGTGGGGAGATATTAACTACCAAGATGGTCCGATTAGACATTGGGTAGTTTGTGGACATCTTTTTAGGTTTGCTTAGATTGTTTGTAGTTATAAGCAAGTACAGTAGAACCTCTGTAAGTCGAAGTTGATGGGAGACACCTAAAAATTCGAGCCATAGAGTTTTCGACTTATGGAGGACTTCGACTGAAGCGAATTTTGTCAGGAAATGTTCGGCTTGTAGAGGTTAACATTTATTCCAACTAATTTAAAGTTAGAGAGGTGAAATAAATCCTAGTTAAAGAGGCATTAAAGATTGGTGTGTATTGCAGTAGGACCAAACTGTTTCTGATAATTTTTCAATCGACAACAATATAGTACATAACATGGCTAAAGTTCAAATGAAATCATATGTTAACGTCAGTTATAAATTCCTTTATCATTTCATAGAACTGGCTTATTGGATAAGTAGACTTTTACCTTGATTTCTAAGGAACAATGATGTACATTTTCGGCATATTCTTAAAGTCGGTATCTTATTTTTCTTCGAGCTGTAGAGGTAATTCGTTTCAAATGATCGAGTTATAAAGGTTGTAAAATCAAACATGGCTATGTTCGAGATGCAGAGGTCAAGTTTATTTTTTCGAGTTACAGAGGAAAAATGTGTACTGAATTCACTTGCAAGGACTCACTAAATATTTTTACTTATAGAGGGGTCAGATTTCGAGCAATGGAGGTTTTAGGGCTTGAAGAGAAGGGAACACTACATTTTTTCGAGTTTGGGAGGTTTTCGACTTATCGAGGTTCGACTTATAGACAATTAGTCTTGTTTATATTGGAATAAATAATGACTCTTAGCCAGGCTAACTGCATGGGAAATTTATGAATTCCAACTGAGATCGCTTATATTCTAGGAGGTTTGTTGACTTACAACCCAGTTAGCTAACAAAGCGGGAAGCCTAATGACTCCCAAGAAGACTCGCATACATAATAGATAGTTTGTGGACTCCGAAATAAGTTCGCTTAGATAGTGAGTAGTTTTTTGACTCTGCAGCAGGTTAACTTGCTTAGTGGATCATTTGTTGTCTTTCAACTAGGTCAGCATACATAGCGGGCAGTTTTTTGGCTTCCAACTAGGCTCACTTACAATTACAATTGTAGATTGATTCTCAACTAGTCAGCATATAAGTCTTTAGAGATTTTTTTTATCGGGGACGTGGTTCAGGGCGGTTCAAACCGTTTTTGCACGTTTTGTTTGTCAAAACGGTTTTTTTTTTTGAACCGGGGCTTCGGTTCGGTTCAACGGATTGGAAATTTAAATAAAACTATGCACATTTGTGTTATTTTAATTTAGTAACGATCCAAGAGAATATAGAAATATATATGAACACACAATTTATGTCATACGCTATAAGTAAGTATGTAGTAAAAAATGCATATTTGATAAAAAATTAAATTCACAATAATCAGTTGTGATGGATGCAAAGAATACCTTCTAAAAAATCCTCGTCAATATTTCCCCGCAGGTCTCCGAGAATAAGTTTTAGGGTGGAAAATGCCCTCTCAACCGAAACATGGGTTACTAGAACACCAAAAATAATTTGAGCAAATTCAGATAATTCTTTGTCAGGGTAGTTATTCCAAAAGTTCAAAACATCAACATTA
Source organism: Tricholauxania praeusta (assembly GCA_949775025.1). NCBI lineage: Eukaryota > Metazoa > Arthropoda > Insecta > Diptera > Lauxaniidae > Tricholauxania > Tricholauxania praeusta. The sequence goes on along the minus strand of OX459028.1, from coordinate 139,414,640 downwards.
CTTGAAAGCCGGTTTGTATTATCAAATGATTTGATTTTATCCACTAATGATTTATTTTTGAACTCTGTCTCATGCTTCCCTATTTCTTTAAAAATTTCATCAATTTCCATATTTAACTAAAAAAAAAATAAAAAAGTATGGAAAATTTATCTATTGAAAATTGGTCAGAATGAACCCTCAAACCTTTATAAAAAGTGGTTCGGTTTTCGATTCGGATCAAACATTTGTAGAAAATTTCGGTTCGGCTATTGGTTCAGTTAATTAGAAAAAAAAGCGGTTTTCCGGCTCAGAACCGGTTCGGTTCAAAACCGGTTCACGTCCCTGTTCTTTATACACTTTCACCTAGATTAGCTTGCATAGTAGGGAGTTAGTTAACTCCGTTTATATAGTGGACAGTTTCTGAACTCCCAACCAACAAGCTTACGCATCATTAGTTGATTTGGTGTCCATGAAGGAAATTTGCTTACAAAAATGGTAGTTTGTGGACTCCCAAACAGTTTCGCTACTACGAGTACACTGACTTTTAGCCGGAAAAAGTAAAGGTATAAGTAAAAGTTTTTGTCAATTTTCTGGAATTATACATAGGTTATATGTATGTGACATAAATACGGAAAATGTTGTATGATCTCTGATTTGGCCACCTACATATATACGCGTTATACACCATGACACACTAGACATGGTAATAAAAAATTCTGCCTAATGAATAGTGATATCAAATAAAATTTGCTGTTGTCACTCATGTGCGATGCAAAACATCTTAACATGTCGCTAGGTCAAAAAGTCTGAGTATTTAATATTTCCAGTCATTTCCTGCAAAACTGCCGCATCATGAGTTTAATATGGGAGGCTGTTAAACTACCGCTGCGATATGACAAGCATACGTACAGAGCACTTAACATACGAGTAAATACTCGTACAGTTGGACATCAACATCAAATGTTATGAATAATTTGTGAGTTTTACCGGCCTGCGTTTGGGATGATGTTTGGTCTCTGCATCAACGCTTTAATGTTCTGTGTCATTCGTTTTGGTTTCACTGTCATGTATCATTGATAAATGTTTGCTGGACGACAAATTCAATGTCGGGGCTTGGTTTCTGTCTCCCTCTTCACTTGCTTCTTTTGAAGTGACGATGAAAATGATGATGAGGTGTAGGTTGACGTTAGTGTTGACAATATATGAATTTGTACAGAGGTGAAGCATACATACGCACATACAGTCATATATAGACATACACACAATGATGATGATGATGATGATGATGTTTTGGACACTTTAGGCACTAACACATGGTTGTGATTTCTAAGTGGTGTGTAGTTCTTGAATGTTTGGTTTTATTATGGACCCCATTTTGAACCATTTCCACTGTTTTAATTCATTAACAGCCTTAACGTCGTGCAGCTACTTACATAGCTGTCTGTGTAGAGAAATATGTTTATGTGTGTGTGTGTGTGTGTTTTTTTTATTGTTAAAGACATGTCATCTCTGGATGTCATTGATTATGGTTATTTATGCATACATTTTCATTGTAGCTGTCATACGTTTCATTTTTGAGTTTTCGGTATCATTTGTCATTTATATATGAAAAGGGTTCCATCTTGGCATGAGTGTTGGCAATGGGATTTGCAATATATTGTATAATTGATAAAATAATGCCTAGGGTATAAATGTATCAACAAAGGCACTGTGTAGCCAGTTGATAAAAAATATGAAGTTTTTAACAATAGTAATCATAAAAATTAGCTACTTCAGCTATTAGTCTTCTTAGCTATTTAGTTTGGAGCTTTAAATAAAGTAAAAGAGTTGTTGAGAAATGCGGTCTTGAGAGAATCACCAGACATTTTAGAAAATTCAACTCTGCGAGCAGTTCCTGCAACAACTTATTCATAAAGTTAGTCAAAACAATCCATTGATCATTGCTCATCATCCGAAACACCTTTCATTCATTAGCATGCTATCTTGAAAGTCTCCGAATGTTATCTCACCACAGCATATGTACGTACCTTAGCATTTTCTCTCAGAAATCACAATCTCTCATGCTAGCAGCCCAGAAATCCAAGCTATGCTATGCTCGAAGAACTACTGCCCAAGCGTTGTTGGTAGTAGTCAAGCTTTAGATCGATGAAGGTGCCCTAAGTTTCTCTTTCTAAGAAGTGGTAGAACTGATGCTGAAATAGGCAAAGGAATCACATTTCTCTTGTGTCCTTTATCACAGAGTATTGGTAAGGTTAGGTTAGGTAGGAGTGGCAGTCAGTTACAAAACCGACTCACTTAGAACAAGTTTGGTCCATTGTGATACCACCGGGTACTTGACTATACCCTCTCATTGAACCATCCAGATTTCGTAATAAAACTAAATAGCTGACCTATGCTAACATGTCTAAGGTCATCCAGGTTATCAAACAAAAACGAACCAAGTGTAACCCGGCGTTTTCTAACACATGCAGGGCAGGAGCAAAGAAAATGTTTAATGTTTTCTTCCTCCTCCACATCCCTACAAATTCTACAGTAGTCAAAAGACTGAATACCTAATCTCTCCGCATGTCTGCCGATAAGCCAGTGGCGAGTTATTACTGCAACAACTGACGAGACACTATGTCTAGTGCGGGATATCAGTTCTAGAGATCGCTTAGCGTTCCATTCCGGCCAGATTTGCCTTGTCATATTGCAAGTTGTCCCTTGGGTCGATCTTATGTTAGCCTTTTTTATCATGTCTACTTTAAGCAGTAACTTGCAGGTAGCAAGTGGCATGCCAACGCCTTCCTTGTCTTGAGGAATTTGTGCAGTAGTCTCCTGCCTATAAAGTTCATCAGCTTTGCAATTGCCATCAATGTTCCTATGCCCAGGCACCCAGATGAGGTGAATGTTAAAATGCTGAGCCATCTTATTTAGAGACGAGCGGCATTGTTGGGCCACTAGTGAGTTTAGGAAGACTGATTCTAGGGATTTGATAGCAGCTTGACTATCTGAATAAATGTTAATACCCTTCTTGGATACTACATTTATCCTCAGCCAGGATGCTACTTCTTCTATTGCTATAACCTCTGCCTGAAAAACACTACAATGGTCTGGTAACCTCGCAGCAATACTCTTCAGTTCCTAAGAGTAAATACCATAACCCACTTGGTTATTTAACTTGGAGCTATCCGTGTAGAAATTAATATGGTTCCTTCTCTCCAGGATTCCTCCCTTCCAGTCATCCATAGATGGGATATTGGTTACGTAATCTCTCTTGAATGAGATTACTGGAACTGGAACTGAGTGTCCTGTACTTCCCTCGGACCAGCAAGCAGTTTCCCTGAGTCTAATGGCGGTACATGCTGCCATTCGTTTACCAAACAGGTCAAAGGGAACGAGATGAAAGAGGACCTCCAAGGCATCAGTCGGTGTGGTCCTCAGTGCACCACTAATGCACATGGAAGCAGCTCTTTGAACCTTCTGCAATTGTCTGTAATAGGTGACCTTGTCTAAGACAAGCCACCACAACACAATGCTATATAACATAATCGTTCGAATTACCGCTGTGTAGAGCCATTGAATGATACGAGGTGATAGCCCCCATCTTCTCCCCACAGCTTTTCTACAAGAGTATAGTGCTACAGTTGCTTTCCTAACTCTCTCAACAACATTTATTTTCCAACTTAATTTCCTATCCAATACCAGACCAAGATACCTTGCATTACTTTTTAAGACAAGTCTAATGCCCTTTAGCGAAGGTGGTACTATAATTGGAAGTTTGTGACTCCTAGTAAAGAGTACTAGTTCAGTTTTGTTCGGATTTACGTCTAAACCAGCCTCATCTGCCCATGAGACGAGTCTGTTTAAAGTATTTTGAAGAATTTCACACAGTCTGTTTGGGAATTTGCCACACAGAGCAAAACTCTACAAAACTTTCCCAACGCTCACGATTTTTAGTGCGAGTCTTGAATTCTCTCCAACATTTTCCCGAATTACATATTTCCTGTTTTAGCGATCGTTTCCACGATGATTTTGGACGGCCGCGTTTTCAAATTGATTTGATTTTTAGGATTCGGCGAGGACAATTGCTGGTGAACACTTGTAAATTCTGTTGCAGAGCGCGTTGATAAGCCAAGTTTCACGTTGTTAAGCTGTTTAAAGATTATTTGCGTGACTTTGTGAAAGTCGATTCTCAAATTGGCTTCACGGAATTTAAACTAGTGAACTTTCGCGTACCTTCTCCTTTCAGATTTGTTGTGCCAAAGAAAACACATGGCAGTCTGAAACTTATTTTCATTATATTCTTTTATGTTAGCAATCCTCTCCACCATTTTTTTTAATGAAATTCAGTGGCATTGGAAAATACTTAATCTTTATTCGCTTATCTGGCATCACTGCACCAAATCACAATACAAAGCGATGCTTTTAAGGCAACAAGAGACTTTTGTTGTTTGCAACCACGTGTCCGGTACACATGTTCATGTTCATGTTTCATATCCGAATATTTTAGCACATTCCTACTGCTGTTGTTGCTTTGATGATGGGGCCATCAGTTTAAAAGGAAATAAAAATCCCACTGCTTCTATTAAAGTTAAATTAATGACTTAGTGGTAAACCATTTTTCATTTATTTGTGTGAGAGCAATCTATTTTTGATTTGACATCTGTTAACCAAAAACAACCGGTGCTTTGTACTGTATACTTAACGCACAAAGGTTCTTAAAAGCTTTGCCCTAGCACAATGACCCTTTGGTGCCTGAGCTAATGGAACACTCTTAAAATGTCCACGATGACTAATTGACATTTATTCTACCATTGGTTGTAATTGTAATTGTATGCCTTAAATTTAGCTCTTTGGTATGCGCAGAGATTTGAAGATAACTCCAGCGACTTCTATTTATGTTACCGTTTTTGCGAAAAAAAATTTAATTGAATTATATGCTACTTCAAGGTTTGAAAGAAAACTTTGTAATCGCAAAAATGAGTTAGAAAGTAAATAGAGAGAAACTTGATACCAAGAAAAATTTGAAAAAATAATGAATTTTTTTGCAAGAAGATCTACCGCAGTCTCTTTGTCTCTACAGTTACAGTGATTACCCGTTCACATTTTGCGAGTAATTTGGCACAAACAATAGCCGTGTTTTATTTGCTTTGGTTAAACCTAAAAGTGAATAAAACGCATAAGTTTAACCTCTTATAATTCTGCATTTGACCAATAGGTGGCATAACAGTGTTTGACAGAAATACTATTTTAAAATCATAGTCGTGTGGTTGAACGGGGCCTAGCACGGTAAGGGGCCTCACTTATCAGAACATAATTTTTTTTTTTTAAATTCTTGCTATCAAATGATTTCAAATAGTGTCGCAGACGCTAATACCAAAGTTTTCTTTTCGTTTTCTGCTGTTCCATCACTGTTTTTATTTTTATTATGTGTTTCTATTTTAATATTTGGGCCTAGCACTGACTGGATGCACAAGGCCTCGCGTGACCTAAGAACGCTTCTTCAAAATTCCAACAAAGTTGCCATATATTTTTGATTATTTTAGGTTTGTGTCTATGATGCTTCAAACTTTAGCAAGAACATAAAAAGTTCAATCAATTGAACTAGAAATGTGTGAGCTGGTTCACACATTTGTATGAGATTCTGTTTTATCCAAAGCGAATAAAACACGGCTAATGTTCATCCACGTAACAAGTTTAACAATTGAAGCTGCTATTGATGCCAAGATATAGCGTTTTAAGTGTTTTTGTCGTATAAAAAGTACCACACCCCATTGTCTAATTCCGTCCGCGTTTCGTGAGGTATGAACGATATATATCTTACCACCAAATTTCAAAGCATCTGCTAAGAAATGTGCCAAGTGTATGGTGTATGAGAACTCAAAGTATGATCGTGGACGAAAACGAGAAAAGTCTATCCAAAATCTCGTTTTCGGCGATTACTTAGTGCTTATCTTATATACCGTGGATTTGTTTTATATATCGTACGATAAACACTACATATCACCCAAAACGAGATCTTGGCCAGACCTTTCTCGCTTTTGTTCTCGATCATACGAGGAATAATTTCTTAATATCGTCCCGTTATCTTTATCTGGATCAAGCATGAGAACTATAAAGTTATTTATCGGTACTCTGTGAAATACTAATTGCGCTTTAAGAACCGCAACATGTAAAGTGGATCAATTTCAAAATTTGCCTAATTAATAGGACGAATAACTATCTAATTAATCATCTATCAAATATCGATATACATATATATGTATATAACGATCTATATTTTTATGTATGCATTCATCTATCTATCTGACTTCCTATCTAGCTCTCTGCCTAACTATCTATCGACCACTATATCTATGTTATCTATCTACCTATCTACTTATATATCTATCTTACTATCCACTTTTCAATTTATCTGTGCTGTGCAAAACATTTGCAACTGAAAACACCTGACACTAAATCAACGATTTTTGGTCACTAAAAAAAATGCAAATAAAAAACTTTATGTGAGGTTTCATGTCATATATATTAATGAATTAAAACAAAAATAAAAAGTGCATTCATCACTAATACAAAAAGAAAATTTAAATTTAATGTAAAAATGTATCGTAGTTGGCTGTGCAAAACATTTGCAACTATTTTCTTAAACTCCGAATGAATAACAAATTAAATCAATATTTAATCGAATAACGTCTGCTTTTAATTACACCTGCGCATCTTCTTGGCATGAACTCGATTAAATTATCTATAAATGTATTTGGAATGTCCTTCTACTGTTTTTTGACTTCATCAAAAAGTTCATCCGGTTTTTTAAAATTTTTGTTCCCTATCCTTCGCTTTACGATCTCCCAAAGGTTCTCGATTGGATTCAGGTCCGGGGACTGCGCCGGCCATTGGAGAACATCAATATTTTGCTGTTTGATCCAATCTCTAACTAGTTTCGACGTGTGTTTGGGGTCGTTGACATGCTGGAACCTCCATTTAAGTGGAATTTATCAAGTTGCATACGGCATCATTGTATTTTGGAGTATGCACTTATAATCGGGAGACTTCATGATGCCTTCAAAACGTTGAATTGGCCCGATTCCTTGTTCAGAAAAGCAGCCCCAGACCATGATGCTGCCACCTCCATGCTTGACAGTCCCTCTAGTATATTTCGGGTTCAGCCTTTCTCCCCTTGGTCTTCTCACCAGACTTTTTCCATCAGATCCACATAAATTAATTTTGGACTCGTCGGAAAAAAGAACTGTTTGGTAGATGGTAGAAGTGTCCACACTTAACTTTATGTCATTTTTGAGCTCGGGGACTTTTTTTAATAAATTTAACTATTTCTTTGTCTTCTCGATCGCTTGTCTTACGAGTTCTTCCACGAGTCAACAATTCCACTTTTGATTATGCGCGAAATAGTTGACTTATGTATCGAGTATTTTTCTGAAATTTCTTTCTGAGTCATATTATATTTATAATCTTTTAAAACACTTGATTTAGTAAAAAACTTGTATTTATATCCAACCATTTTGTTAACAAAATGTTAATAATCTTTCTTCACACACGAAGATTTGATCTCTATAACAACGAGCAGTGAATTGACTGAAATCGAAAAAAATACAAATCAATAGCAAAGAAGAAAGTAAATGTTATAAGAAAAAACACATTTCCCGTTTTAAAAATTTCAAATTTTGCCTTTCTCAGAAAAAAAGTCAGCAAGTTGCAAATGTTTCGCACAGCCAACTACGATACATTTTTACATTAAATTTAAGTTTTCTTTTTGTGTTAGTGATGAATGCACTTTTTGTTTTTGTTTTAATTCATTATTATATATGACATAAAACCTCACATAAAGTTTTTTATTTGCATTTTTTTTAGTGGCCAAAAATCGTTGATTTAGTTCCAGGTGTTTTCAGTTGCAAATGTTTTGCACAGCACTGTATATATTAATCTAACTTTCTATCTATACTTTCTATACTTATCTATCTTTCTATCTATCTATATCTATCTATCTATTTTCCTATTATTTATTTAAATATCTTTCTTTTCATATATGTATCTATCTATCTATTTATCCACCTTATCCATTCATCCATCAGACTATCTATGTTTCCATAATTTTATCTTTTTCTCTATTTATTTTTCTATCTTTATGCCTACCCTTTTGTCTACCTATTTTTGTAGCTTTAAATCTTTTGTAGGATCACTAATAGGGCTTCCTCTGGCCTACAAATCTTAGCACTCGTAGATTCAAGTGAACCTTGTGCATTGAGCTCAGTATATTTGCCATTGCAAGGTCAGCAACAATTAACGTAACGCTGTACGTGCCTCTACCCCAAACCAGTCAAAAACTGCTCTCAACAAAATGTCGGAATTTATTCATTTAGTGCTATTTCAAAAGTTTTCATAAAACAGCATAACATAACAAATATGAATGTGTACACTAAAAAAGCAATTCACTTGAAATCCCTGAGGACTATATTACAGAAAAACAAACAAATTACTTTTGACATCCAATTCCATTAGCTGCGAAATGTTGCGAAAAATTACATACCATCTTTGTCCGTTCTCAAAATGTTTTCCTTATATATTTTTATTTAATAAGTTTTTAATTCCCCATTTGTTTGTTGTTAATTTTTCATACTACTTGAAAGCGGTTTGAGACTAACTGAAAGAAAATAACTTTGATATTTTTCGGCTCATAAAGCTCAATGCGAAAATTATCAAAAAAAATACTTTTGAAAATGATTTTTACAATTTGCACAACAAAAAGAAAAAAAGAATTTTAAAGGAACTTTTCTTTTCTTCAACTTAACAAATCGGAACAAATATGCGTTAGGCAGCTGTTGTGGTTTTCACAAGCAAACACAGTATTTTGAAGTAAAAACATAACGAAATTAAAAAGTTCCAAATACGCTTATGTATACTTTAGAAGGTGTTTACAAATAAAACTTTTTTAATTCCAACATAATGTTTACTTTGCTAAATTATTGCAGAGAAGAAAAAAAAAAATAAATAAATAAATAAAACACATGTTTGGGAAGTGGAAAAAAAAAACAAGAAATATGAGAAAAAATCCTGTGATGAATAAAGCGTCCTGTATGTCTGTCTTAGAACTCAAACCATGGTAACAAATGCTGAGCGTGCAAAGATAAAGGCAACTAAATGAAACCTAAACAAATACTCAATATACAGGCGTTGCACATGGGGGCAGCATCGTTATTAGACTGCCTAAGAAAATGTTTATTTATGCTTTAGAACAATCTGTCATCGAACACGACCTCCTTATAAATATTTTTTTTTGTTTTTCCTTAGCATAAGCCTTGTATTGGTTTGAAGAAAAGAATGGAACCAGATCACGAGTCTCTTAAAAGTACATGCTGCTGTAATATCTATAAAAAAGTGGATAGGTCACCGTACTTACGTCAATACTCTGGGGAGTCAATAGCGAACATGATGATCTCATCTTCTCTTAATTTCATTATAACACCTTGAACTCGATCTAGCAGCTCAATAGTGGTTTTAGAGCACCAGTTTGAGTCCAATGGATGTGTAGAAATGTGAAAAAGCTAATGCACTTAGCCGTTTCTTTCGATGAGACGAGCACCTGATCCATCAACATCATGTCCAGTTGAACCAATTTGCCCAAAAAGGTTAAGAGTGGCTTAAAGCTTCAGGATAAATAGCTAAGAAAGCTTGTTGCTGTAGTAGCTTAACTCCATTATTATTATTGATATCGTATATCAACGCCATCCATAGTATGAGAAAAAGTGGAGTTATCTATTTGACTGTGAGACAACAGACAACATTGGATCTTGCTAGCTCTAAATCAGTGGTCGGCGCCCCATAGGCTCGCGAGCAAACGAAGAGAATAAGCGAGAGTAAGCAAACTACAAAATGAGCTTGTTATTTCGTTAATGCACTGCGAAAATGTTTGAAATCAAATGGCAAAATAAATATTTTTTCGCTGAAAAATTTTTTGTCAATGCGCAACGCTTAATATACAAGTGAGTTTTAGGGATAGTTAATAAATTTCATATAAAAAGGCATTTTATAACTAAAATTCAACCCCTGAAATAAGATATCATATGGAGCGTAAACAGCGAAACGTAGAAGCATTTTTCACAGTGATTGGAGCTTTTGTCATTTCTCTCTCATTTGAGAGTAAGAAAATATTTGATATTTGCGCTCTGCCGACCACTGCTCTAAATTTATCAGGTTAGGAGAGATTATATTGAGTTTAGAGAGTATGTCAAGCATATGACGTCCATTTCTCTCTACCTACGCATAGTTTGGCAGCTTTCAAAAGCAATATGAACGACAAATGTTGCGATTGTCCGCAATTAATCAAATTCGGTTAGTGGTCGAATACTGAACATCGATTAACACGAAATACAGGATTGCAATAAAGCCGAAATCTGGGTAACTCCAGCATTGAACAAGTGATCATTGCATGTAAAATTGATAGCTACAACACGGATTGAGCAGTGTTATCCAACGAACGAAGGAATTACCGATTCCAAATGCGTTTTTTTCAACACTAAGTGAAATAAACCATAGATATCTACAGCAACAGAGTGTTTTCACTAAAAAGCTGAACATTGCAGTTATAATTCTTGATGAGTAATTCGACCGATCTACAGTAGAGCGTGTTTCGCGGAAACCGCATTCGCGATCACTAAGTAATTCATTGCGTTTGAGATAATTCATAAGGTGGACGGTTATTATGATCTCTATAACTTTTGAGAGCGCAGTGTTAAGAACCTCATCTGAAACCAGTCGTGAGGCACATTTTCTCAACACATAGGCTGATATGCATTGGAAGCTTCATTTAGATCAATCATTTAATTTTAGAGAATGTGCTAAGCTTTTTGATCTCAAACTTTTTAAGGTTAAATTTGGCAAAGCGAGGACGTGTCTCTTTTTGATCGTCATTGAAAGTTCGTGGAATCCAAGAAGCATGCGTGTGTTCCAGATGATTTTGTTTTATGCGTCATACAGTTATGGCAACTAAATTCAGTCTATCAGCTATGATTTATGGGTCAATTTTAGCTTTCAACATTCTTACCGTCGTTCGAAGATTCTTGGTGGTCTTCACTAGCTTCGTTCTCCACAGAATACTTTGAAATCATATGGAATGTGCCACTCACTCCATATGCGCTTTAGTATTCGAGGAAAATTTTCAGCGGCGTATGAAATTTCTTAATATGTTTTGGAGTTTAAGTTACTTTCGACTCTATATCAGTAATTTCAAATGTTTTCATCTGCTATCCCATCTATCTGAATAAGGGCCTACTTCATGTATCACGATTCGTCTCATTTTGTCTCAAATTTTGCAAGCCTAAAAATACGCTAGTACAATTTTTATATTTAAAGTTAATCATTCATTCAGCACAGGCTAGATATTTATGTTTTAATTTAAAATATAATAGCATATTTTCAGGCTTGAAAATTAGAGACGAAACTAATTGAATCGTGATACTTGTATATAAAGAAGCGCAAAGTTTTAATTGATTTATCGTAAGAATATAATAAATTGTCAAAATACCGTCCCTTATGACTACTGTATCTTCTGTGTTGGTTCCATATACTCAACTAAAAAACTTTATTATTACTTTTTTAAAAATCTCATTATTTATATATCAACAAATATAAGTCCAAACGTGTTTCTGCCCCAATGTGCAACGAACGTCATCAGCATCAAAAAAATTATTTGTGGAATGCAATCTCCACCACTTGCTTGATTTCATTTCATTTCTTTTCTTTCATTACATTACATTTTACATAACACATAAGCAAATATGAGTAGATGACGAAGAAAGAAAGAAAAAACAAAAATGAAATGTAAAGAGAAACAACCCGAGGTGAAATTTTGACATTATTGTCCATTCAAAAACTTTTGCAAGTTAAGCACGGTAAAGCTACACACACACACACACACACTTACACACGTACAAACATACATGCGTACGTATGCATGTGCGAATATAAAAGTGTATTGGTTTTATTTATGAAGGTCACTAAATATTTATATTTTACCTTCTTTTCAAATGTCAAAATTCCGTATTCCTTCCACTGTTTTTTATGTGGTTTTAATTCCAGCATTGGTATGGTCAGTCAGTGTAAACATTTTCGTTGGCTAAAATTTAAGCGACCACTTTTGATTTGATAAATCAGTGGTTAGCACCGAAGGAATTAGAAATTTGAAAACATTTTTGGAATGGTCTTAATTGTTAAAACTTAGTTCTTAATATCCAACCGTGTTACTATGATATACTCCCCCCCTCCAAAATGTGTCAAGTTGTTGGGCTTTCGAGATCCTGGCTCAAATTTCTAGGCCAATAGTAATGCTTTTAAAGTGTGATTTTTAAGCATTTGGTTTTTGAGAATTGAAAAAAGAACAGAAAATTTACAATAGTGAATGAAATATTTATTTGGAGCAATACATCAATTCCTGCAATTTACTTTTAAGAGATTATTTTTTGTAAATGTTGCCCGCGACTACGCCTGAGGTGATCCATCCATAAGCTCTAATTTTGGCATACTGTTTCCAGCATTTCGGCCGGTATCTCACCTATGACAGCTGTAATGTTGTCTTCCAGGGCTGCAATTGTGGCTGGCTTGTTTCTGTATACAAGAGACTTCACGTAGCCCCACAAAAAATAGTGTAGTGGGGTCAAATCGCATCATCTTGGCGGCCTGCGCTGCCCCAAAACGTGAAAATAGTTGCTCATAAAACTTGACCCTCAATAGTTCCATGATATTGCGTACCGTGTGGCACCAACTTTTTGAATCCACGTGTCAAACAAGTCCAATACTTCCATTTTGGGCAAAAAAAAGTCTGTAATCATCGCACGGTACTTTGCTCCATTGACTGTAACGTTGTGATTTTCATTATTTTTGAAAAAGTACGGTCCAATGATGCCGCCGGTCCACAAACCGCACCAAACAGTGCATTTTTCAGGGTGCATTGACAGCTCTTGAACTGCCTCTGGCTACCCATTGAGCCAAAAATGAACTTCGTCGCTGAAGAAAATTTTGAGATTTTGAATAAAAAAAAAAGACATTTCTCACAGAGCACGAATTTTAATAGTACAATTCAATGATTTGAAAGCGCTGTTCGTTTGTTAGTTTAATGGCAAACCTTTTCGAGCATTTTTGACGTTGACACATGTCAAAAAATTTACACTGAAAAATAAATAGCAAAAAAAAAAAATGATACATTTTTCAATGAGGATTGCATCTGATAGTGATATCTGTTATATGTTAAGTTGTGTCTTTTTAAGTATATACTAATCTTCATGGATCGCTATATCCAATTAACAACGTTCGAAGTCATTCACTAATTTTTTCGTAATTCGTGTTCAATTGTTCAAACTCAAAGAGCGCTTCGTGAACTTCAGGATGAAGCACATTTCTGGTTGAATGGATACCTTACCAAACCAAATTTTCATATTCGGAATAAAAATAATCCACATGCATTTGAAGAAGTTCCATTACATCCAGTAAAATTAATTGTTTGGTGTGCAGTTCACGCTGGTGATGTCACCGGGCCATATTCCTTCAAAAATAATGTTGGTAACAGCGTTATTGTCAATAGAGTTCGATATAGAGCAATGCTGAATGAAATTTTCCCCAAAAATGGATCAAAATGCTCTGAATCATATATATATGGTTTCAACAAGTCGGTGTCATACAGGTCGTGAAACAATGAATTTATTGCGTGGATGATTCGATTATTTCATATTTCGGGCATATCAATTGGCCAGCAAGATTGTGCGACTTGACGCATTTAGACTTTTTTTTTGTGGGGGCCAAGTGATCGGATTACGCAGTTACCCCCTAAACACTTGCTGCATGATATTCGTCCAGATTTATGTGAAAAAGTTGATCGAATTGGAGAACAAAAATTGATCACAGCTATTTCAAAGTTTTCCATTTAATTTTTTTTGGAAGGCTATTAGTTATGTAATAATAAAAATATCATTCAAGTGGCCGCTTCTGCTACTCTTTTAGGCAACTTTATTCAATAAATCAGGTCTTATTTGCATGTCTTAAGATTATTCACTCTTTCACGTAATAAATTAATTGTGGCATGGGCTGTATGACACGTAGCTTCGTATTGTAAGAAACACATATTTGCCTCATCAATATCTTCCAATTCAGGCCACAAAAAGTTCGTTATAATCGATCTCTTATGGCAGTGCCTTCCTCATTCGAATGGATAAGGACCGATGATTCCACTGTGCCCCGAACCACACCAAATAGTAACTTTTATGGAACATAATACTCGCCAACAATTTATGGATTGGGTTGATTAGAATAATGACAATTTTACTTATTTACTGACTCAGAGAGTTGGAAATGCCTTGGAACTCTCAAACGGATGAAATGTGTGTTTTTGTAAAATTCGAGTTTCGTTATCGAAATCCGATTTGTCCAATTGTCCAATACAATTAAACAGATCTCTACGGAACAGGTTTACTTAAGGAACAACCCTCTGATTTTATTTATTTTTTTTTGGAGAAGCTTGGAGAAATGCTTTTTGAAATCGCTCAGGCAAACCTGAAAAAACGCTACAGCAGTTCACCGGCGAGCGCCAAACCCTTACTTGACAAGTTGTATTTCGAGAACGAGACTCGAACAATACGAAAACGGGCGTTTCATCCGTCGGGAGGTCCAAGGCATTTTTGATGCCGTCTCCCTAACTATAATATTTCATGGATGCTAGCCCAAGGGCGGCTACAAAATACCCCGATAGAGCGAAAACGTCTTGGAATTAATAAATTTGGGTCTTCATCAACAATTGTCAGATGGTAGTTATATTTTTGTCACTTGGACTAGGTATTTGTCTTACTGGCCCAAAAATATGCACCGTTCGACGAGTAGTGAGCTCACTAAGCAAATTATGATGACTATATACTGTAAGAAGTGCACATTAAGTTGCAATAAAAGAACGATTGTTTTGATAATTTAAATTTGGCCACACTTTGAAAGCATATTGGAAATCCTTTAGATTAGTTAACTACATTTTGTGCCATTGTACATTAGGAATAATAAAGTAAATCTCTATCTCTCGGTCAACTTTCAATGCTATCCAAATCGAATATCCACCACTGTGCTGGATTAGTAAGTGTCAAATAAAATTAGGAGAATTATAAGAATTGGACAAATAAAGCGACCAAGCAAGTAAACGAGAACAAATAAAAGGAATAAACCAAATAATGGTAAATACCAAAAGTGGATTTTGTGTACCTTACCATACCGACTACACTCACCAAACTTGCATTGGTAGAACGAACGGTCATGCTGACACACATCAACACATTGACACAACAACAATCAGTCAACCGCAACACAATTGCAATACAAAAGAGTGTATTGTATTTGTATTCATTTTACAAGTACAAGTGAAAATATCAATACAATGGCAACATGAAGCGACTGACTTGTTACTGTGTGCGCTATGATGAATAGCGCTGTCACTGTTGCTATTGCTGGATGACAGATTATTCAGGAATTCAATAGTGCCACCACATGCCATCGCCGAATGTCATTGAATGGAATGTATGCAATTCACACACACTCACACAAACAGACGTACAAGTGTTGGAATGTTAAAGTATGGCGTCAATGTGAAAGTCTGCAAGGGAATCTCGTCCTTTTACTTGCAAAATTGTATAATGCATTGTGGATCTTCTTATTACGTTCCCATCACTTTCTGCATAGGATTTGCACTTTATTCATGGAATTTAAATAAAAACTGCTCTGTTTTCAAAAGGTAAAGAAATTGTTTTGATTGGATTTGGAATATATTAAAACATATTCGTACTATATACACAAATCATAGTAGGGCAGTAGATTTTTAAAAACAAACTCTTATGGAGAAATTTTTGTACAAGGTGGCGCAAAAGTATTCAATCGATTTTCTAACGCAGTTTGGACTTGAACATTTGAAATTTTTCCGATTAAGTCGAAAAGATAATATTGGTGAAGTCGCCGCTGATGCAAATTCGGGCTCGTGTTACCGAACTTTCTATGATATTTTCTCAAAACTGCTGAAAGAATTCATCTCATTTTGTCGGATATTCTCCCTTAGTAACGCTTTGTGCTGTGACTTGTACGTATAACCCAGGTTATTTTGCTGGTCAATGCAACTCGCCAAGACGATATATACAGCGGCCGGGATGTGGGCTCCCTCTTGGCATATGGGCGGTGTGAACCTCCTGCTGGAACTATATGTTCCCCAAATCCAATTTGCATTTTGGAAAGATATCAGAATACCTTGTACCTGTTATGACACATATTAAAAAAAAAACTGCTCGATCGCCGATATTCTCCAGTGTTTGCGACAACGAAAATTACAAAATAGAAAAATATCATCCAAAAATAATTGTTTTTTTTTTTCTTGTATACCAATGTTAATTTTGGTTCCAATAGTAACTTTTTCTATATCTATTTCCATTCACAATTCAAATTTATCAATGTGAAAATTTTTTAGAAAAATGTTTTGTATCCAATTTAATCCTAATGTCTATTAGCTAATATTTCTCACATGTCAGTCTGTCTGGGATACTTTAAAATGTCACGTGGTTCTACATTCACGTTACATATCGTATAAGTAGCCTGCTAACAAATGTATTTAGTTTGCATTGCATAATCATTTGGAAAATGTTGAATGTGTTGAGTGTTGCTTGCTGTGTGTAAAGAACTTTTTTAGTATTTCACACAAACCTTTTATACAGCTTAAGCATTTTCGTTTGCCCCTGGTCTGCCAGATGTGGTCTATATGTGCGAGAAGAATGTTAATTACATAAGGTATCACCTTATTGTTTTGAGTGACCAGAGTTGTTTGTATAAAAAAACAACTTTAGAAGAACTGAGATGATTGCTCACGTGCTGTAAGATTGAGACAGGCAACAATATGTCTTGCGTCACTTAAACTTAAAACCGAGGATATATCAACAAGAAAAGATACTTACATAAACTAGAGTATACTCGAGGAAGCATTGAAGCTACAAAATAGATGTCGAAGTTGCTTAGGTTAATATCTTCATGATGCTGTACAATCATCCGTTGTAATAAAAGAGATAAAGCATATTTCACCAATTGTCGTGAATAGAAGGTACAGTCAATTTCTATGCTGAAACAACCGATACACCACCTAGCTCAGCTCGTGTTATATAAGCGGAGTATTCTCCATTCACAAAACCTTAGGTCAATAGGGAATATTTAAGTTATTTCCGGGGAGTTGGCAGTCTTCCCTGATAATCTGGCCGCTTTCAAAGTGTTCAACTCAATAATAATTCAATTCAACAATGTGGGACATAAGTAGTACCGCTGGTTATTAGCTCTATTTTAATCATTAATGACGAGTTAAATAACAATATGATCTGGCCACTTTGTTGCATTGACACCCCTTCTTCATTTATCCATATCTAAATACCCACACCGTCATCGTGTATCGTCACGGGCACGGGCACCAGGATACCAACATACAAATGCGAAACCGAGTACTGGTACATGCTTGTCATGTTAATGTAAATCTCATACGGATTTAATTTCCACTTTTTCAAAAGGTTGCATATTTATGATTATGTCCTTTTCCACTTGAATTTGGCGCTGCTG
Organism: Tricholauxania praeusta; assembly: GCA_949775025.1. Lineage (NCBI taxonomy): Eukaryota > Metazoa > Arthropoda > Insecta > Diptera > Lauxaniidae > Tricholauxania > Tricholauxania praeusta. Next base: position 139,397,063 of record OX459028.1, on the reverse strand, counting down.
CTGACTGACTGGCTGCTGCTGCTGGTATTACATTTAACTTTAGCATTTCATTCTCGGAATTTGCACTGTAGAGAAATGTGAAAAATTGTGGCATTTCATGAATGTAAAGGTGGTGTGTGTGATGGGTGCCCTTTTTAAAGAGTTGGCATTTTGTTTGTTTTTTTTTTTTGCACGATTCTCTGCTTATAAGTAAATAAATATGAAAAAAAAAAAAATTTTTTTTGTTGTTTTTTATTTGTTTTTGCCGCTTTGCATATTTACATTTATAATGAGTAAATAAAAAATAAAAAACACAAAAAATAGTTTCGACTGTTTGCACAGGTTTTGTTTTATTTCCAAATAATACCCTTTACTGAATACAAAAAAAAATAAAAATATTTTTTCTAGTTGGCAACACTTCGGTAAAGTGGCTACTTTATAGAGCTAAAATGTATAGTGTGAAGGGATTAGTTAATATTTTTATGTTTTGTTTTTTTCATTATTAAAGTGGTCCATTTGTTAAGTGAAAAGTTTCAGTTCCCAACTTTGACACGTGTAAGCACAAAGAATATATTTTTAATTAACATAATGTAGTTTTCACACAAATAATTCATTTGCAGGAAAAGTTGACATCTCTACAAAACTTCAAATATTGAATACTGAATTCTATTAACTACCTGTTACACGCGTCTCCGACCGCGGGAGTTACGTGTGCAATTCTTCTTAGACATTACAAGGTACACATTTCACAGCTTAAGCTGCCATAGGTGATAAGATAGCGTTTGTAAGCATTTTTGTTGTGTAGGTGTAGCCACGCCCTCGCCTTCATTTTGAAGATGTTACTTACATACTTTACTTTTTTTACCTATGTGTAAGATAAACAACTACATATGCATGGACGCCAAGATATAATGATGTTAAGTTACTAGATTTAGTATAATGTTTTTGTTGAATGGGAGCTACCACGCCTTATCTTCCAATCCCGCACATACTTTATAATGCATAGAGTTTTAGTTTTCAATTGCATCACCAAAACTTGTAAGTGTACTCTATCTACCAAATATAATTCGATTGGCTTTCCCGTAATCATGATTTCCATAAGACGAATACTACGCAGATCACGAAAAATATATACTTTTCTATGCCTGCTACGACTCCCTCTATGAGTTACAAATCAAATGTAATGTCCTGCGAAGGCAAACAATTCAAAACTGTTTAATAGACCTACTGTAATTTTTGGTTATTCTTCACAAATTAAGCGTTGTTGTTGTTGTTTGCAATGTAGATTGATAAATTGAGAATGAGAGCGAAAGTAAAATTTGAAAATTCTGTTATTTCTCTTCGCATTCACTAACCAATACATTAACTTCCCATTAAATGATTTGTTATGCTTGTGTGTAATTCATATTTTTTAGCAATTTTAAAATTTAAATATTTTGATATTTAACAAGAATATCGTGATAATATTAATTAGAAATAAGAACCAAGCGTCTAAATAATAAAACTTAACAAATTTAATCAAAATTGGTCCAGTAATTTTTGTGTGATGCGCGAACATCGAAAACGGCTATGATTTTATTTATATATATGGTAAAATTTTCGGTTTCTTAATTAATTACCAGTGTGTTTGCTATGCGCATAGTTATGTATATTTTATCCTAACCTATTATTGCATCCCAGACACAGGGAAGACTTAGAAAAGTCTAAATATTTGAATCAGCATCAACTGCTGACTTAATTTAGCTATCTACTTGCGTCTGTCTGTCTTCGTGTCAAAATCACTATTGCAAGAAAACCAAGCGAAATATTTCGATGATAGGTCATGGCATTAAAATAAAGTGAAATATGTTTCATGAATACGTCTATCGCACTTGCAAATAAAACCTTTAAAGTGCTATAGGTATATACTAAGAAAGTTGTGCAAGCAAATGGTTTTGATAAACTTTGATATCTAGTTTCGCTAACTTTGATAAGAGAAAATGTCACCATTCATACGCTTTAGCAATTAAGAGAATTCTATGCTACGAGAACTATTTAAGGTAGCGCCACCAACTTCACAAAAATATGAGAAATTTCACGGAGAAGCACCAAAATGGGCGCATTTAGACAAGAGAGCATGCGAGCAAAAACTTCATAACGCTACACTGAGTGAGTTACTTATGGTAAAACAATAAAATTTCTCACAAATACTCTAGGTGTGTGAAACGTGACCAAACTTACATCCTTTGGAATTACATCACAGATATTTGGTCCGTTATACTGTGTACTTTCTTTTTACTTCATAAAAAAGTAAGGCCTTGAAAAATGTAATTATGTAATTTCAAAAAAATTTTAATCTGTCTTTGGAGATTTTTCGAAAATGGTTTTTTTCCTTTTCTTTAAGGAAGGCTTAATAAAATGGAAAAATATGGGAAAAATACATATTAAATGAAAGAATATAAATATGTTAGCCAAATTTCAGTTTTAAATACAATTTTTAAAAAACATAAGTTTTTGAGAAAAGTCGAATAACGAAAAACTTGTCGCCACCTTAAATCTACCGCTGTATGCTCAGGTCTAGCCAGCCTATGGGTACATAGGTCCACCACTGAATGTCAAATCATCAAACCATTTCATTCTAATCACATCGATTCGTCGCTACACTAGGCAATTCAACTTCAAACATTCAGCTCAATTGCATTTTGGAGCAATACAAGTACAAACATATAAAGCAACTGACTGCCCTAAAGATATGGATGCTATACCAATGTACCAATATCGATTTGAGTGCAACGAAATGAAGTGAAGTGTGCAATGTTGACTGGATTATGCTTGAGAAGAAGTTAGTTGCCTCAGCAAGTATTTATACACGCCGTATATGGTAGATAGCATAGCGAAAGGTGTAATCAATATCAGAAGCCGACACTTGCCCCAAAAAGCCAAAACCAATAAATATTGTTCATCCAGTCGATTTCCTTTTGAACATTCTGCTGCCATCCGATGTTCGATGAAATAGGACAACGAAAAGGAGTGAAAAAAACAGCAACAAAGCAGAAATTGAAAAACGTTAATGTAACGCACAAACAAAATGTATCTGAATCCTACGTTAGCAACGGAAGAATTCGCACATTGGATTCACAAATTCAAAGTGAACGTGCAGATATTTTTGAGTTTTCGTCTCTTGTTTGTGCGAACCGTCCAATTGAATTTCCTGCTTCATAGACGCTACACAGATGATACCAAAACCAGCCACACCTGCTGAAAAGAGTAAACTTTTGCAGGTATTTTGCAACGTGTTGTGCAGCAAATAGAAATAATAAAGGAATTGGTTACACCCTTATAAAAATACTGTTGCTAGCTTATAGTACAAAATAAATATGCCACCCCAATAACCAAGCACGCAACATTTGGTCCATTGTGTACTTAATTTTAAACGTGCTATTCCTTGTGATGTTGACATGAAACTAACCCAGGATGTTGAAGTATTCAATGAGGTACATACATAGATGTTGTCTCTTCAATCGATACTGAAATAAGATTGAAGTTATCAGACTGTTGAGATTTCTTTCGAGTTATATAAAGATCTCAATATATCGGCATAAATATTTGAAAAAAGCTGTGAACGTCTCTTCGTTGATAAGATCTTTCAATACGCTCGTTCTGGGTGAAAAGTGGGCCAAATCTTGTCACACGGAGATTTTTCGGGGAATGAAATCGATGTGTTTTCATCTCATCGACAACATTAGTCTTAATATATTTTTTACTTGTGGCTTACTATCTATCCACTTTTGAAAAAAAATCGTTAAAAAAATTATTTTTCAATTTTCCATTGTAAAATATTTCAAAAATACGTGTTCAGAGTATTCGCTCTCGTGCATTAGAGGTCTGCACGAGTGCACTTGAAACGACAATCAAGCCACTCGCCACGATCGCAATTCCGTCGAGCTCAAGCGCACAAAAACCTCAAATCGAAACAACAAGCAAGAGAGGTGAGTGCTGCATTCGCAAAAAAAATGTTCTATGAGTTCAAGCACTCGTAGCTTATTGAATTCGGCACCGAATGGCTTGTTGTCTCTTAAGGCCTCAACCCATAGAGTCCGTCAAATCCGTTACGTCAAAGTATACAACTGACAAGACGGAAATGAAGGAAGAAGGCGGCCCAATGAATACGTCTGCAACGCATTTAAAGTCAAATAAAAAATCAAAAAAAAAGCTTTTTGAATGATTAATTTAATTATTTCTCCTTTATACTGCGCATTAATATACATTCTTAAACATGAAAACAATTTTAATTTTCTTATATCTTTTTTTTTTCTATGTTTCGCACAAACTCACATATCTCAAAGTATTCAACGTACATCAAAAGTTAAAAGTTGCCCAACTTCTTCCGTTGCGTTGACGGATAAGTTGCGAATAGGCCGCACTTCATACAAATGCATGCAATTCATCTTAGCTGTCAGTTGTAAACTTTGACGCAACGGACTTGACGAACTCTATGGGTTCAGGCCTTTAATGCGCTTACGCAGACAACTCATTTGCTATGCTGTGTCGCTCTGAACAACAATGAGGGTATTCCTCGAAAATAACTTATGTGAAGAAAAGTTTGCGCAACCCTCGAAAACTTTTGAGGCGAATTAGTTGAGCAAGTAGCCTTGAAAAGTCGGAAAATGAATGAGTGTTGCCCTTAATAACAATTTGAATGACGCGTGCCGTTAAGAGACGAACGCTAAGCAAATTATAAAATATAATCATGTTGTTTTGTTCGGTTTGAACAACGTTGAACGCGAAATACGAGTCAGAGTACAAACGAAGACAGGTCATGTCGTGTGATCGTTCTGTTTTGTGCGAGTCTATCGAAGACTCGCAAAATGTCAATAAAACCATTATACTGTACAGCAGTGGTGGGCATGGAAATCAAACAAAAGGGCTGAAAAGCGCCATCAAGCAACAACAAACAAAATTTTTAAGTTTTTTTTTTTGTTGTCATTTGCCAAATTTGCCAACAGCACAAACCAAATTGCACTACAAACAAAAACAATTGTGTTGTTTTTGTTTTCATTTGAACTCAAGTCAACGCTGTGCCTCGATAGCATTGAAATTCTGCAAATTTTTTATCGCTTGCTTGTGCGTTGAATAACGATTCGGGCAATGAGGGCGGATAGGGACACTACGTGCCCATCACTGCTGTACAGCGATTACAATATGCTGTTGACTTAGCTAGCGCACTCGTGCAATCCTCTATTGTATATGCGTAATGAGAGCTAATTTGGATAGCTATTAAGCAAATTTTTTAATTACTTTTCTTCAAATCTATATAGAAACCAATGCTCTGCATACGATACCTAATTGTATCGTTACCTTCTACTCACTAATTTATTCCTAGCACTAATTCAGTTACCTTTTGCCAATTTCCTATAGATAGTATGTATGTATACTCGCATTTTCTTATAACATTTCCTTGCATTCATAAAATACGTGCGTTTTCTTTCCTTCGTGCAAAAAGGAAGTGGTATTTGTTGTATTGAAAACTAAAAAAGTTTCAATTTCCTATGCGCAACACTTTTCCTTTGGTATCCCCTTGCCTGACCTACTGCTGCAAATAATTTCCCATGTTATTACATATTTATCCATCGTGCTTTGCTGTTCGTGTAGTACAAGTTTCTTGTCCTAATGAATTTATCTGGAATTTTTCTACAAACTCAATGAAAGCACGTTGTACTGATATAATTCTGTTTCTATATTAATTATGATTTGCTAACTTTAAAGGAATACGGACGAGCCATATATTTAAAAGGCAATCTTGTTTCTTCGCGAAACCCTTCACATTAAATTTTGTTAAGTCTTATGCAAAAACAGTAAATTTAGCTCATCGGAAAAAAATTGCAATAAACGAAAAATTCAACCAAATAATTAAAATAACTTACTGAGCAATAAAAAAAAGTTATATAAAATCATTTATGGATGCGAAAAAGTCAGGTGTACCAAGAAAAGAATCATACGATCAAATTTCAAAATAAACGGGCTTATCGACCATAATCGAAAATGTCGAGAAATATCGAAAAATTTTGCAAAAATTAATAAATGTATCGAATACTACCAAAAAATGTCAAAAAACGCTTACAATTTATGAGTATCGAATGATATCGAAAAGTTTAGAAAGTTTTAAAAACATCAAAACATGTCCAACAATTCAATATTAGTCGATATAAGTATCGAAAATGGCCAAAAATCGCAAAGTTCTAGAGAGGTTCAAAAATATTTTTTGAGAAAAAAAATAAAAATTAGTTGAACAATAGCTAAATTCATTTGGACAAACAAAAAATTATCTAAGTGAATGCTAAATCACTAAAAACTCATTCTGATAAGCAAAAAATTACTAGAGGAAACGCAAAAATTTTTGGACACCCAGTAAGATCATTTGGACATACAACCAAACTAATTTTGCGATAATAAAATCAACAGACAATATATGAAATCACTTAATTTGAGGAACATATACTGTGCAAATGAAAAACAAAGCTTGGACAAACGAATAAATCACTTGAGCAACGAATATTGCCTGGAGACTTTAAAATACCATTAAATTATAAAAAAAAGAAAAACAGTAACATAAGAAACATAAATTAAAAAAAGTCGATTGGGCATTAGGGTTGGGCAAATAAAAAATACGATCATCAATATTTCGAAACAGTATCGAAATTATCGAGAAAAAAAAAACATCGGATATACCGATAATTGAAAACCGATATTTTTGCTGAAAAAGTTCTATTCGTACCAGCGATGGTGTAACTTTTTACGGTTGAATTTATTTGAGTATAACAAAAAATTCTATCATGAGTGCTGTTTCAACGCGCGTTAGCTAACGTCATTACACAAACACAAACACAAACACAAAAGAAGATCCAATATATGCGACGCAATCACTTAGATACAGAGCTACCTTTAAACAAAAATATCAAAATTCGATAGTTCAAAAATAAAATAAAATTTCGATGTATCAAAATTAAAAAAATCTCCGATAATTATCGAAAAAAATGTCAGAAATATCGATATATTGTGCCCAAGCCTATTGGGCTTACAATATCCAGTACTATGAAAGCGCTAAAAAATCTACTTATTTGGACAAACAACACAATCTGTCGAAGACATGGACAAATATGTAATCAAATTATAATTCACGCGGATACGCAATAGATGTCTTGGGCAATCACTTGGATCATTTGTGGCAATGCGGCATAGCTACCTACCTTTTTACTAATTTTGAACTATTATTGGATAAAAGTTCTCCACGAAAACTTATATCTTTTAAGTTAAAAAAGTAATAAATTGAAGCTTAAAAAATCTAATAACTGGTAATATGAACTCTAAGTTAAAAACTCATTACTTTAATTTTGATTTAATTTTTTTCAATAAAAATTTTAAACCCCTTACCATATTGCAACGTTGGGCACAATATGAATTGGTTGAAGGATTAAAAATTATGGCCAAAGTAAAACAACCAAATAACTTTTATACTTTTTACGCTCCTGATGAAATTAAGCCAATTACGACATTAATTAATTTAAAGTAGGTAGCCGCAGCTGCTATTAAAAAAGCACCACACACAACAACCTGCTGAGTGGCAATAAAAAGCGTAATAATTTAATTATGGCATTAACGACAGTTTAAGAATTTTCGCATATTTGTCGTAGGTTCCCTCAATTTTTTTTTTTGTAATTCTTCAAGATGACCACAAGATGTGAAAAAGTGCTAATTCTGATGTACGACGTAGCATAAAATATGAAAAAGCCGATTTTTGTTGAAATTCTAATTACAGTTTAATTAATGCCCACCAGCGTTAAAGTATATATAGAGTTTCTCATGAGTGCACTATGGGGTGAAAATCAATTTTTGTTGATAAAAAATAAATATGAGTTCACTACTTGAAAACTTATCGACACCTATTCATATCGTGTCATATGGCAATATTCTGTCCAAAATTGAATTAAAAACTATATGCAATGATTACTTGCAGTCGTTTATTGATCAATTTTTCTGTCTTTCACTTTTTGAAAAATAGCTACATTTAGGTACTTTGATTTATAGCAGGACACACATATAAATCATATCATGAAACAAAAAAACTCTAGAAAAATCAACTGAATAGACAAAAACAACAAGCAAGCAAACAAAGGATCTTAGATATAAAAAGCAAATCCACTTAGGCAAACAAAAAAATTGACTGGACAACAAAATAGCACCTTTATGCTTAGTTAAGAAACATTATGAACAAACGTTGTGAAGCTTAACAATGCTATGATCAATCGATCAAACTAAAAATCCTTTGGGCATGCGCGTACTTTAAGTATTTTTCCCTTAAGTTACAATTTACATCATGGACGAGCATAAAAATCACTTGGACAAGAAAAATAACTTAAATAAAACATTTATGTTGTCTCATAAATCCTATAAGCCAATTAGTATTTTGTTTATTTCTGCATAGATTTGACGATTTTTTTACCACAGTATCACATCAAAATGTGCTAACTTTAAGTTCGTGCACGCTGAAAACGTTCCTTCATCAACAAGAAATTTTCCGCAAGTTGCAATTTTTTTTTTAAAGAAACAAATTCATTAAAATTAATCTTGTCGTTTGGTTGAAAAATTAGCAAATTGAGTGTAGTAACTTTTTAATAAAATGATAAATGAAAGAAAAATTTTCTCATTTTTCAATTATGTGGCAAAAGTTGCCGCACTGTCTGTTGCACATTAACATTTAAGTTTGCCTTTGCTCGGCTCTCACTCTATTGAGCCTGCTTACTAACCGACTAAGAAAGAAATGTCAGAAAAATATGACATTCGATTAAAAGTTTTATAATTGTTTAGGTAGTGCAGTCACAGCATGCAATAAAAAAAAAATCGTAATGAAATTCATAAGGGAATAACATGTTTGTAAGGACATGTTACGGGGGAAACAACAACATTGCGACTAAGGATTGGATTGGTAGGGTTTTAGAAAAAGAATCATCACCAAGAAAGCAAAAAGTATTGCTTTATGTTTGAAAGGCTTAAGAGTGGCATAGTTGATGTCCATTGTGCCGCTGGAAATTAGAATGAAAAGTTGTAGTGAACTCTTAGCTCTGCTAGCACAATAGTGCAATATTAATTTCACTCTTGTTATAAAATTAAGTTTAGTAAATAAAGCACATATAATGTCCTTAACACAAATGAGTGGGTTATTAAGACTTAAGTCATGTGCGTTGCAATCATTTGTATCATATTTTATAATGCGGTATCGTTAGTAGTGATGATAAAGTGCTTACAGTTGTAACATTCTGAATTATATTTCGATAGCAAAGCTATAGAATTTTCCAAAAAGGTACTACACCCTCAAAAACTGTAAAATTTATAAAAATAATAAAATACTTATAGTACTTATTTGGGAAAATGGGGGTTGAAACCCCCAAAAAAATTGTTTTGCCCCGTTTTTGGATAACTGCCAGGGTTGCCAAGTGGCCGTTAATTGCATGTCAAATCCAGGCGCCTTGTAGGAATTGCTAAAGTGCTCTTTACACGATGTGGATTTTCCATATGGATATTTCCAAGTGGATTTTCATATTATTGATCCATGAGTAAATTTTTGTCGTGTTTATACGATATGTACTTTTCATGTGTGAAATCAATCAGCTGTTAACATAAAATGAATCAGCTGTTGACATAAAAATATTTATAAACATTTTAAAATGGAACGCGATAATCAAATAATAGCGGCGTGTGCATTAACAATTGCGGTTTTAGTAAAAAAAAGAAGCAAAAATTGAAAAAAAAAGAAATATATAAAAAGGAAATTGTGGAGTCAGAAATGGCTATTGAGAAGAGATGAGGATTTTGGATATGCTTCCATGGTTCTCAAAGAGTTCCAAATTGAAGATCGTGGAGCATTCAAAAATTTTATGAGGATGTCAATCGACACTTTTACCGAGTTGCGCAATAAAGTGTGTCCACTATTGATTAAAAATGACACTGTGATGCGTAAAGCATTATCTCCCGAATTAAAGTAATTTCCTTACGCAATGTTGTTTTTGTAAAATAAATTATATATTCTCTATATTAGATTGATGTGCACACTTATATTTTTAGCAACTGGGCAGAATTACCAAGAATTGGCATATGGTTTTCGTGTCTCAGCTGCGGCGATTAGCTTATTTGTGCCCGAGGTTTTAGCCAGCATAATCAAAGTTTTGGATGAATTTTTCAAAGTAATATTATATAATTCAAAAAAGGATTTTCTGATATTAATGATTCTGAACATTTACAAAGGTTCCTGAAAGTGTTCACGAATGGGAAAACATTGAACTGAAATTTGGATAAACACCCAATGTTACGATTCGTAGGAAAATACCAATTACGATGGACATCAGAATAAGAGCCAAGTGATCTCAAAAAATTATTGTTTTTAGCAGGAACGTGAACCGGTTTTGAACCGAAAAACCGCTTTTTTTAATAATTAACTGAACCATTAACCAAACCGAAATTTTCGACAAATGATTGATCCTAACCGAAAACCGAACCACTTTTTATTACGGTTCGAGGGTTCATTGTGACCAATTTTCCATGGACAAATTTTCCCCACTTAATTTTTTTTGTTAAATATGGAAATTGATGAAATTTTGAAACAAATAGGGAAGAATGAGAGAGAGTTCAAAAATAAATCATTAATAGATAAAATCAAATCGTTTGATATAATAAAGCGGCTTTCAAATAATGTTAATGTTAATAACTACCCTGCCAAAGAATTATCTGAATTAGCTCAAGTTATTTATGATGTTTCAGCAGCCCAGGTTTTGGTAGAGAGAACATTTTCTACCCTAAAATTTATTCTCGGAGACCTGCGGGAAAATATTGATGAGCACTTGTTAGAAGATATTTTTCTCATCAAACTCAACTGATTATTGTAAATCAAATTTTTTATCAAATATATACTATTTTTTTACTACGTAGAGTAACTTCGGATATTGTGATATGGTCGGGTAATGTGATATGCCATCATATTTCCTTATCTAAACAACTCTCGACAAAAATGTTTTTGTCAACATAGCAGTAACGGAGAAAGATACGTGCTGCAAGGTTCGCATTCACTGTTTTTGGACTTAGTGTGGTGAAATTGATTTTGCCACAAGTCGAGATTTTATTTGTGTGCATTTTATGTGTGAATTAAGCCCAAAATAAAGTAAGGATTATAGCCGAAGTACTAAAATTTGTTAGTGGGTGAGTTAGTGAGTTCTTTATTTGCTGAATTGTGTTTTAAAATAACCCGAGTGCATTATAACTGAAATTTGCTCCACCCAGTAAGGACGTTACCTGTGCTTTTTGCAACCAATTCTTCCAGAGAGATATATAGAATCAGACCTGAGTTCAATGAAATGCGATTTAATTTTGGCTCACAATGATTGTCTTCCAAGTCATCTATCTGACTTTAATATGTTCACCTTTTCGCTTATTGATTCAGTTTAAATATAGTTTCCTTTTTTATGCAGATTCTTTTGAAATATGCAATGTTATTGTATATTTAGTTCATACTGTTTTATACTTGTTATACTTTTCATGATGGTATAACACATTATCCGAACACTATATATCACATTACCCGCCAATTTCATTTAGAGGTCTCACTTGGCTTTTTTCCATTTTGTTGATATAGCTTCAGATTGGCATATGCTATAGAGCTCCGAAGTCATAATACATCAACAAACCGTAATACATAAAGAAGTAGAAACTATGCTATAAAAGTTACTTGTAATTTAAAATACAAAAATACCCATATCACAATACCCAAAGTTACTATACTTATAGCGTATGACATAAATTATATATTCATATATATTTCTATATTCTTTTGGATTGTTACTGAATAAAAATAACACAAATTTGCTTAGTTTTTTTCTGATTCCCGAACCATTGAATCGAACCTTAACCCCGGTTCAAAGAAAACAAAAACCGTTTTGACGAACCAATCCAAAAGTGCAAAAACGGTTCGAACCGATGAACCTAACCGACCAAATTTTTCACCCGGTTCACGTCCCTGGTTTTTAGGAGTACAAGAAGTTGCAAGTTGTGTTATACTTGGCTTTTAAAGCCAAAAATTGAACTTCTCGGCTTTGCTTTGCACGAAACCATTGCCAGAAACCATTTGTAACACTTAGGTACAATTTTCCTTAAATAAAGTACAATTCCGGATGGCCTAAATATCATCACTGATCCTTTGTGATTTTTGGATTTTGTATATCTTGCTATTTTTTCTTGCCTTCATTTCTTTTTATTCTGTTCAATATGTTCCATTCAATTCGTTCACAATAACTGCAACATATGCCTTAGAAATAATAAAGAAAAAAAAAAAAACCTTCTCATATTTTTCTTCATTCATAGCATGACCATCGATAATTGCCTTTTTAAGTAAAAAGGAAATAGCTAGAAGCCCCAAAGGAATATTGCTGCAGATTTGCGCTGACCTACTCGAAAGACATACGAGTACTACAGTGTGCTGTCCAGACACGAGCGCACATTGAGTGGTTTAAAAAAAAAATTAAAGAAGAAGAAAAGCTTTGTCCTTTCAAATGCATTTTGTGTAGTGTGTGTACCGTCTTTTGAGACTTAGTTCGCGAACATTAGACTGTCCGTTATATTCCAAGTTTCCTTACACGAAATTTTTATTATTTTTCGGTTTTTTCAAAATACTTATTTAGACTTTTTAAACATTTTTCAACATCTTTCAATATTTTTCAACGCATTCGAAGATTTACGTCCCTTCGCACATTTTTTACTTTCACAACATTATTCGGATTTTTCAAAAATTTTCGAGTTTTTCGACGTCTTTTGAAATTTGATAATATTTACGCCGTAAATGTGAGCTGTTTTGTTCGCAATTTTATAGAATTTTAAGAAAAAAATTCGGCTAAAACTTTTTCCAGCATTGATATATACATATATCGCTTATATTCTCTTGAGACCCAGCACAACCAATCAGGGACCGTGTATTGTTAGAAATCAATTTTTGAGTTTAATAACAATTGCAAAGGGACCGACGCTCTGAAACATGATCGATAGGCCTAAGAGAATGAAGTTTTTTGAATACATAATACCATTTACTTACTTTGATTATATCTGAGCAATACCAAGGCTAAACTATTTTTTTCATGCATAAAATGTGTGAATAGATCTTATGGAAATAGGAAATATTGAAATTATGTTAACAAAATTTACTTATATTGCGCTATTGGTTCATACAGTGAAGTGACAATTTCCCATAAGTGGTTACTTTGAGATGTATTTCGACCTTTAACCATGTACACTCAAGAAAAATTGATATTGCAAATTTGAAACTTTATTTTTGATTTAGATTTGATTTTGCACAAGCTTTGAAGTTGAAAATTGTAAAAATATCATTTTTCACTTTATTTTTAACACAAACAACAAAAGTATTAAAAACAAAATTTTTCAACTTTACTTCGATCGTAAAAAACGTTAAAATGCATTTTGAATTTGTATTGTATTTGAAATTACTCTTTTTCATACAGAGGGTATATTCACTTTGTCATTCCATTTGTAACGCATAGAAGAAGGCGCGGCAGGCATGAAAAAGTATATAAATTCTTGATCAGCGTCACTACCTGAGTTGATTTGGCTATATCCGTTTGCCTGTCCATCTGTTCAAATCAGGTTTACGGGAAAACCAAGAAAGCTAATTGAATGAAATTGACACACACAGGTCGCACTTTCTTGCAAGCATCTTGCTATGGAAAATGGGTGAAAATGGTTAACGGACACGCCTACCGCCCATACTCTATGTATGTTTGCCCAGGTCAATTTTGAAAAAAGTTGCAGCGATTTGGATAAAACTTGGTGATTTGATGCATATGTGAACCACATTAAGATAGGTTTCAATTTTCCAAAGATTAAATTTGGTAAACGGATACATATTATATACTTATATCTTGAATTGTAATTAAAATGGGCGAAATTAGAAAAGTGGGCATGACACTTTACAACAATTAACAATTTTGTTATTTCTACTTTATATTACTTTGACAAACTTCAACCTATGTGTCCTACTCCTAACAACTTACAGTATAGATCTTATTCCTACTATTGTTGTCAGGTTTGTCAGAAGTGCCAAGGCCGGAATTTCATATCCTGGAAGGAATTTAAAAGTTTAACTTTCTACCATTTTATGAACAAATATTTAAAATATTAAAAATTGTTGCCAAAAAGATCGTTAACTTATTCCCAAAAAAATATTTGACTTTTTACTTTTAACTTGACAACCCTGATTATTGTGCTAAAAAATAGCTCTCTAACAATAGCCGCGTTTTATTCGCTTTGGTTAAACCTAAAAGTGAATAAAACGCATAAGTTTAACCTTTTATAATTCTGCATTTGACCAATAGGTGGCATGACAGTGTTTGACAGAAATTCTATTTTAAAATCAGAGCCGGTTTTATAGTCGTGTGGTTGAACGGGGCCTAGTGCGGTAAGGGGCCTCACGTATCAGTACATACTTTGTTTTTTCAAATTATTGCTATCAAATCATTTCAAACTGTTTTTATAGTGTCGCAGATGCTAATTCCAAAGTTTTCTTTTCGTTTTCTGTTGTTTCATCGCTGTTTTTATTTTTATTATGTGTTTCTATTTTATTATTTGGGCCTAGCACTGACTGGGTGCCCAAGGCCTCGCGTGACCTAAGAACGCTTCTTCAAAATTCCAGCAAAGTTACCATATATTTTTAATTATTTTAGGTCTGTGTCTTCATCTTCTTGCGATAAGCGACATCTGCTCTTCACTAGCGTACAAATTTAGCAAAGACAAAAAAAATTCAATCGATTGAACTAGAAACTGAGCTGGTTCACGAATTTGTATGCAATTTTGGTTTAACCAACGCCAAAAAAACACGGCTAATATTACTATTTATATCAATACCTCTGGGTTTCAAAGAAATGTCACATTTTTTGGTGCATCTTTTTACTTGAAGTTGTAAGTCCAAAAAAATATTTTCCAAATAGGTACATGCAGAAAAATTGTTGAGTTCATTTACTTTAAAACTTGAAAAGACAATAATTCTTTGAAAAGTTGACAAAAGTTAATTTGATTAGAGATAAGAATCTATTTATGTAAACAAAATGTTAACAACACAATAAAGAATTTGTTTCAGTGCACTATATTTTTTTTCTTTAAAAGATTGCGTATAATCAAAATATATAAATAAGAACCTTTAAAGAAATTTAGAAAACAATGGATAGTCTAATGTACACTGAGGAGCATACGTATGTGTACTCGTAAGTGTTTCTGATATGAACTGAATTGTAAACTCTCTATTGTGTTGATGCCTTTTAATAGAGAATTGATGTAAGTGTCCCAAGCCATTACAATTTCTGCCAATCATTGTGGAAGTTTGTTGGTCTCGGAGAATTTGCAGTGCATGCGGATTGTGAGCAATTTCTCTATTTTTTTTAAATTCATCAATTTGATTTGAAAATATCTTTCAATCATATAGTATTTAAAAGCTTCATGGAATAAAATACTTTTTATGTCCAACAAAAAGAGCAGTCAGTTATTAAACAGATATTCAATAGATACTTTAAAAAAGTAGCATAAGCTTAAGCATTTGTTCTTGGAAGTGAATTTGAGAGGTCTGTATATAGGGTGGGCTTTATAGTCCGAGAAATAGCGTAACAGTCTTGTACCTTAAGTTAGTTTATGATCATTGGAACAGAGTGCCGCCGGTTTGAGCATACTTGAATAAAACTAATTTCCTAGCTCATAATGAAATATAACAAGCTGAACATTGGTACTCCAAAGGATTTTTGATTACTAAAACGTTCGATCCAATACGACCGCTTGAATGTGCGCACAATTGCAAATTTTTCCTTTTTTGTCGAAAAATATGTGCAATCGATTTTTTTGTTTGTTAGATTACAGGCTTTTGAATGTGGTCTGCTAACTTCATTTATTTTTTTTCTCATGCATAATAGTTTGGGAGCCGAGTGCTTAAATTTCTATATGATTTTATCTTGTAGCAGAAGTTGAAAATCATGAAGTTCTAAGTACCATAAATATTACGAACAATCTTTGCCATTGCGTTGTCACTGTGTTATTAATTGAAAAACCTTTGAAACTGTAAAAAAGGTATCATAAACATTTTTATGGCGTCTGCTTTTTATTTTAAAAATGTGTCTATACACAAAAACAGACAAATGCAAGAGGCAGACGTTTTTGTTGCTTTTTCATACATTTTGTGATACATAGAAAGTTAAATGATTTTATCGTCAGGTAAATTGTATTGAAACAATTTTGTACTTAATCATTTTATTGCGTCTGCCTCCTAGCTGGCTGGTTCCTTTACTTATAAAAAACATAAAAATAGGCAAGGCAGACGATTGCAGCGCTGCTTTTTTGAAGGCAGACGCATTTGAGCACTTAAGGTGCATATTATTAAAAATATCAAAATTTTCTATTGAAAACCTACTGCTCTATTTTTTTCGGTTACTTTAATTATCTATTTTTTATTTTTATGGCTGGTCATTCCAGGCGAAATCGCGCACCATATTGCTTTTGCATCTCTGATTTTTTTGCTTTTAGTACTTTTTGACTTTAGTACTTATTTTTCTTCGAAATATTTTTAATTGAAATTTATTGCACAGGTTTACATACAGATCAAGTACGGCAAGTTAACTGGACAGTTAAAGTTTCGATATCATGGTGTCCCTAAAATTAATATACGAGCTTAACCAAAATTGACGCTTTTGACATATTCAACCCCATATATTTTGAAAAAGCAGAGAACTACACGTCTGCCTCTTGTATTTTTAGCTTCTTAGGGCAGTACTGAACACAATGAAATACTGGAAGAAAACGATCAAATTAGTTGATAAGGTTTTGTTTTTCTTTACATATTAACAATTGTTGTTGTTAAAAGTGCGGTAATGTGAACGTCTGCCTTTTATATATTCGTTATCTAACTATGCCCTTAACACAATATATCAAAGGCAGACGCGATGAAATAATTTAATAGAGTTTTCGTTCAAAATTCATATAAAAAAGCGGCGCTATCTTCACTTAGCTCTTGCTTTTTTTAATTCGCATAGATATGAAATACATCGTATATCGATACCAACGTCAATAAAATCAAATACCTAAAATACTCACTGGCTCCCTAACTATAAAGTGCACATGTTTTATATTGAATGAAAATGTAGCTTTTTTGTTTCCAACTTCCGTAATTATGCGAGTGCAATTGATTTTCATTTCATTGCCACATTGATTTCTTTTTAGCATTGATAGCAATACGAAAGTTTTCCAATTGCCAAGAGAGTTTAATCTTACGAATTTCTTATCTCTGTTCAATATCCTGCATTTCAATGCAGCATATCATATATTCAACTTGGGCAATGCAACATTGTGCATTGTTATATTTTTAATTCCCAACATGATTGAGTCCCATCTTAGACACGCTGCTAGTCCCATACGTTGCATAGCGCACATTGGCATGAAAATATTGAATTAATGAAACGTTGCCTTACTGGGTCTCATGGGCGCGCAACTTTTTACTAAAAAAACCCTATTCTCGATCACTTTGCCACATCATGCAACGCCTGAAATATTTCAAAGAAAAACAAAAGACGCAACCAGCATTTACCAAGAAGTCATGTTCGCAACTTCTTTCCAAGCCAAACCAACCACAAGAGTTAAGTTGAGCACATCAATTGCAGCCGGAACCATCATGGTGACAGAGAACCCCATACCACAACAGATACTGGCGAAAGAGCGAACAGCAGAGGAAACTTTTCTCATTTCCTTTGCTGACAACGAAACAAGTGGAGCAGCAAAAGCAGCAGCAGCAGCAGGAACAGCTAGTGAAGGAAGTGATTTGCCTAAGCATATACATAGCTCCCAACATTTAACTTCCCGACTATGACAGAGTCCAAATGCAATTTACAATTGAGATAACAAAGAGGTCGTGTTGAGGATGTGGTGTTACTGCATGGTGGTGGCAATAGTTGCACGCTGCACTCACTCACTGCGCAGCAGAATTGTTGCACATCGTTCGAGTTTTCAGTGTAAAATTTATTGTTGCTGTAATTAAAAATCAAGAATCGAAATGAAAGGCAAAAACTTAATTAAATTTACAATTGCAAAGCAACGGCTCTCACAAGGGAAATGCAAAATATTTATTTCTATGGTATGGTTAGGGAGAAATGCTTGCTGAAATTAAGGCTTAAAGCATTTACATATTAAATTTTCGAATGCAACAAAACTTTTTTAATTACACAAGCCGATTACGATTGAGAATACAATGCAGCAACATTCTTTTTTCTTCGTACTTATTGGATTTGAAATTAATTGCAAAAGATTTATTGTTTGGGAATTTGCGTAGCGTAAGTTATCGCTTAAAATGTAAATTTTTCTATTTTCTAAGGAATGCTTGATTATTTCAAATTATGTATTTTCCAAACCAATTTTTCGGTGATATATCAAAAACAATTCTTAAGAAAAAAAAAAATATATATATATACATCGAAAAAAGAGTATGAGAAACTAGCTCCCAAGGATCAGGCCCAAATTTAGCGTTATGTACCATCAGAACTTTTTCACCCAAAAGAGCATGAGCTATATGACACGTAGCGTCGTCCTGTTGAAATCACATGTTGCTTAAATCAATATATTCCAATTCAGGGCAAATAAAAAGCCGGCTATCATCGTTCTACAACGCTTAACATTCACAGTGATGGCAATTCCTTCCACATTTTCGAAAAAATACGCACCGATGATACCACCACGATTATTACTTTTACGTTAGATAAAGTTTTCTCGTGAATAATTTGTGATGTGTCTTGCGACCCGTAATGAAAATTTTCTTATTAAGTGATTTATAGATTTGCAAATGCATCTAATCCGAGAAGAAAATTTTATTTGCAAAATCAATAAATTCACGGCGTTTCCGTTAAACGCTACACTTCTTGCGTGATAAGAATTTTGTAAGATTCCAAACCCAAGTTCAATAGAAAACTACACCATGTTGTTGTGGCAGATAGTCCGCGAAAGAATTTGGGTTAGAGGAAAAATAATGCGTTGAATTGCCGAAGTAGTGGTATTGAGTATTTGAGAGTTGATTGAATTAGTCTTATTTTCTTGACTGGAAGAATGTGCTGCAATTTTAGTTGTGGAAATGTGAGAGCGATCATTAGAAGGTTTGTTGTTGATAGGTTTTTGAGAGTCTGATTGCTTCGTGTGAGTGAGGTGAGTTCCGCTGGGTAGCGGATTTTTGTAATTCGTGTTGGCTTCGTCAAGAATTTTTTTCGAAGCGTTTGTCGTGAGCAATCTTCAGGTTTATGAGGGGGGAGGTTGCAGGTAGCAGATGTGGAATTGTTTTGCAATATTTAATTGTATGCCCTCAGGTTTGACAGCTTTTACTTTTACTGAATACCAAGCGATATCAATTTTACTTGGAAGCTGGCAACAATTAAATGTTAGAAGAATGAGTCCAGTTGGTGTGGGTTTGTTGTTGATCAATTTTGTGTACTTGTATGCGCTAATAACGCCTTGATTTTGTAGTTCATCTATTATTTCTTGTTCGCTAGTAGATATGAGGTTTTTATCAAAAATAATACCTTTACAAGAACTTAGCGTATCATGAAGAGATGCTTATACTGGATACAGTTCACCAAAGTTATTTACTTTAGTAAATTTATCGGCTATTTTCTGTGATTTTGTTAAGATAAGTAAGCTACTCAATCTCAGTATTAATGCTGTCAATTGCTTTTTTCTTAGCAAATACACTGAATGACGCTAAGGGCTTATTATCATCAGTTGACTTGTGGAAGTTGGATACTGTGAAAATAATAAATTATGAAAGTTTAACTTGAAGTAATGCACGAGGCACAAAAAGAAAATACAAATCACAACCGAATTAACAAGAGAGCGGTCGATGACAAACAACTGATCAAAACGAGAGTTGGTCGGTGACTGATCAATAATATATCTAGTTGCTCTATATCAAATCAAACTTGTTATATTCAAACAAATCGTCTTCTCAGTGTAGTTTAACGCTGCTGACAAAAGTTCGAAGAAATATATTTTAGTTGTTTTATATAAACGCAAAATTTTGTACGTTTTTAATTTGTTTTTGTTTTTACTAGGCGAAATATAAATTATATTTCTTATGTTTTTATACCCTACACCGAGGGTATATTCACTTTGTCGTTCCGTTTGTAACACATAGAAGGAGGTGTGGCAGTTGTGAAAAAGTAGGTATATATAATCTTGATCAACGTCACCACCTGAGTTGATGTAGCGATGTCCGTCTGTCTGTTGAAATCAGGTTTACGGGAAAACCAAGAAAGCTACTTGAATGAAACTTTTACACACAGGTCACATCTTCTTGCAGGCAACTTGCTATTGAAAATGGGCAAAATCGGTTAACGGATACGCCTACCGCCCATATTCTATGTATATTCACTCAGGCCAATTTTGAAAAAAGTTGCAGCGATTTGGATGAAAATTGGTGATTTGATGCAAATGTGAAAAAGATTAGGATTAGGCTAGCTTTCAAGCTTTCAAAGCTTTTTACAGGGGCGTGGCACATCCCTAAATTTTAACCTATATACCACCATATTTCGTAAGCCGTGCAAGATATTGTGATGAAATTTGGCAAACGGGTACATTTCAAATATATCTTGAATTGTGATAAAAGTGGGCAGAATCGTAAAATTGGGCGTGACTCTTCTCAACAGTTAAAAATTTTAATTCCATATACATACATATCTCAAAAGTAGCTCAAACGATTTTCATAAACATTTTAGAGATGATGCCACTGAAAGCAGTCATCAACACAAGCTCTGCCCTTTTACTAAGAAAACTTACTGAAGGGCGTGGCATAGCCCACAATATTTATAAACGTTATATTAAGAGAACTAACAACGTAATCGCTATGAAATTTAATACGGCAGATATGCTTGCTAGAAGGTATGTTTTTTCAAAAATTTGACGCAATGGAGCATGTGGGCGTGGCACCTCCTATACAAGCAAAAAACGCTTACTGTTATAGATAGGTGCTATGAGAGTAATCTTCATAAAATTTGGCTTAGAGGTGTCGGCTGCTATGGGGTTTGAAATTAAATGAAAATTTATGAGATTGCAGTAATGGGCGTGGCACCTCCTATATTACCATAAAGTTGCAATCGCTTATTGATTGAACTATTGCAACAATTGGTATGAAAATTAATTTAGGTGGTTTGCTTGCAATAAGGTATGCCTGAATCAAAAGTGGGCGAAATAACACGAGTGGTCGTGGCACTCCCCATACAAGTAAAATACCATAAGTGGCATATCTTTCGAAACATGTGATCAATCATACTGAAATTTGGTGAGAGACTGTTGCTTATAAAAATCTATTTCTGGATAAAAATCGGACTATACTACACCAGTGGGTGTGTTACCGCCCTAAATTTTAAGAATTATTACGGCATATATCGCAAACTATGCAACCTATTGGGCTAAGATTTGGTATATGGATGTCAATGACGAATATAATTTAGTATCCCAAAAGTAGGCGGAATTGGAGAAGTGGGAGTGGCACATTTAAATTTCTTAGTTTTTATTCGATTTTTTTCAATATTTTCCATTATCAACCTTTTACATTTTTCCAATATATCCAATATATATTCGTTTGACCTTTTCAACCTCTTTCATTTTTCTTCATTATTTTCTTTATTTTTAAGACTTTTTTAGCAATTTTTAATTATTTTATAATTTCTTAACCTCTTTCAACTTTTTTGAACATTTTCATATTTTTTCGACATTTTGAATTTCTTTCAACTTTCTTTAATGGTATATTTTTTCGACTTTTTCAGTCTTTTACACCTGTTTCAACATTTTTCAACTTCTTTCAAACTGTTTTACATTTCGATTTTTTTTCGACTTATTAAACCTCTTCCACGTCTTTTGACATTTATTTAAAATGGACTTTCAGTGCAGGGCAGGGTATGTGAGTTTCGGCCTGGCCGAAAATAAAACCTTAACTTGTTTTAATTGTGACTTCTCTTAGTGGTTTTTAAATAACAGCACCATAGATTACTATCCCCACAGAGAATGAAAAAATACGGCCTTCATTTCGTTTGCGGCGCTCTGTGAATCTGGATCGTGTATAATTAAAACCTGTGTGCCACCAGAATTGTACTTGTTTCGTATATATTCTATGAACTAAATCTGCGATAGTGATCAGTAAAACTAAATTACATAACTGTGAAAAAGTTTAATTTTTTATATAAAAGACTTAAAATGTTTAAAATTTCGCCACATTTCGTGCTTTTGCTGCTTGGCCTTTTAAAATATGTAAACTGCAATGAAGTTGAAGAAGATCGTAAACAAGTGATATCACGCCTCTTAAACACGTTGAATTCTTGTTCTGAGTATTTTCAGTATCAGCTCAATGGCGAATTTATTAGTGGTAAACTTACAGTACCCCATATGAAGATAGACGACACTGTCAAGATGGATTTTTATAAAATTGGAAATCATGTAATTTTGAATTTAGATAGCTCTTATTATCAAGTTTTAAGCAAATGAGTTTTATTTCAGTATTCTCTTCATGGTATTCTCTTACCAGACGGTAGTTCGCAAGAGGTTATCAAAAGATTACAAAAGAAGCAACCAATATCATTCCGTGTAGATTTCCCTGTAGCGGATGATGCGCCAGCATTACTTAGAATTTTTATCAATGACCACGAACTGTGCAACACAAATGAAAGTAATCATTTGATGAGTTATGTTGTACAATTTTTTAATTTCGAATGTTTTATTTTAGATTCCAATAGCGCTCTATTAACTCTTCAACATACTTTAAATATCATCAACGGATACGTGCAGGTTTACACTTATAATATCCATATGCCGCATTTCAGTGAAGCGCAAAATGAGTCTTGTGGACTCGCTGATAGAGAAATTCCAATTAACGGCGGTACACCGCTTGTTTTCGGCGGCCAATTGATAACACGTGGTGAATATCCTTGGCTGGCCGCAATTTATAAAAAGGAGAGCACGGGTATAAGTTTTATTTGTGGCGGCTCGCTTGTTTCATCAAAAGCTATCTTGTCAGCAGCACATTGCTTCGAAAGAATTAGTTTCAAAGCAGAAAAAATTACTACGATGTTAGGGCGATATGATTTAACCAATTTTATGGAAGATGGTTACACGACACGTGATATAGAAAGTATAATTGTACATCCAGACTACAAGCCTGGACTAGGTTTTTCTGATGCTGATCTGGCACTTTTAGTAATGAAAGAAGACATTAGGTAATGAGTAAAAAAGTTTAATAATTTATCTGTAATGGACATTATTCCTTAAAATTATTAAAAATTAATTTTACTTTGTTTGCGTTTTTGGAGCAGATCATAATTTAATACGGTATTTTTTACTGAGCTTCCTATTCAGTACTGTAAGTGTAAAAAACACAAAAAAATTACAAGCTCGTCGTTCCGATGTATAGTATCAAACGAGTTATAAAAGCAATTGCATATAAAGGGGAAACAAATTTAGAGCTTTGGCGCACTATATTTTGCTATGATTCTTGACTGGTCAATGCAAAAAGTAAAATATAGTATGCTTGTGTCTTAAACGTCGGCTAACAAAGCTTACTGATGATATAGAGTAGCAGTGGTAGAAACCAGTATAAGCAGCTAGTTGCCGATTTTTTCGCCACTTAATGCATTTTGCCCTTGTCATTTTTTGTGTTGTTTGCACTAACAATACTGAACAGGAAGCTCAATAAAAAATATAAAATTCATTTTGCATTTTTTGAATTCTTTATACTTTCCAAATTCTTAGTTTTACTAAATTCATCAAACCAATATGTTTATGGACCGAGCCATCCGATGAATTACGAATTGTTAACCAAACTGGTGTGGTTGTCGGTTGGGGAAGTGATGGAGATGGCAACAGTGTGTCAATCGCGCCGAAAAAAGTTTATGTGGAAATCGTTTCTGCAGAGGTTTGCTTGCGTTCATCAATTGCGTTTAATGCATTTACATCATCACGCACTCTGTGTGCTGGAAAACGTGATGGCTCTGGGCCATGTAACGGTGACTCCGGTGGTGGCCTCCTATTACACAGAAATGGAACATGGATGGTACGTGGTGTTGTTTCATTAGGATTAACTGATCAAGGGCGTTGCGATTTACGGGAGTATACAGTGTATTGCGATGTAGCAAAACACATATCATGGTTACAAAATCACATCAAGCGACAAGAACCTGCAGTAACAGGCTCTCTCGAAAATATTTGTGGAATATCAAACGCAGAATCTCGCACTGAACACCCTTGGCATGCTGCTGTTTTTATAATATTTTTAACTGGTGAGCAATTCTTTTGCACTGGGACGATTGTTTCTTCACGAAGTATTTTGATACCTGCCAGTTGTAAAATAATAAAAGCAAAAAGTCCAAAACGCGACATTAGAGTTTATCTCGGACGTTACGATCTCAGAAATATGAACGAAAAAGGAGTTGTATCCCGAAAAGTAGAGACTGAAGCATATTATAGTATATCAAACTTTTTTGATAGCATGACATTGATACAAATGAAGGAGCCTGTTGGGTATGTTAAAACTACATGCTAAGTGAAATACTTTCTCAAACAAATATTTATTTTTAGCTTCACACAATATATAAAACCGATTTGTCTATGGAGCGAGTCTAGTGATCATTCACAAATTCTGGGACAATCAATCACTATGTCAGGTTGGATATTTACTGATGTACGCGAAGGAATTTCGACGGTGCCCAAGTCAGTGGAAATAAATTTTGCTCCTTTAGAGCAATGTGAATTACTGGGTCACAATGTGAACACAACATCTAATGTCTTGTGCATACGTAGTGAAGGAGATGTGTTGTCTCCCCGTATTCTAATGATGAATCGAAATGGACGTTGGTTGCTTCTCGGTGAATGTCAACATCGAAACTATAGAGATGATTTCTGTGTACTTGTATATGCCGATATAGAAAAACTGATGTCGTGGATTCAAAGAAACATGTTATCATAAAGGAGTTAAAGTAGTCAAAATGTTAACTTTGGTGGTCGAAACACTGGAAAAAATAAAAGTAAATTGGTTTGTTTGACAATAAATGCATTTTTTGTTTTTCGTTATAATAAGTACCACGAGACAGATCATAGTTCGGTTTTTCGTTTTGTAGAAGAACAAATCGAATAAATATGCAAAATGCTGAAAAAAGTTGAATGAGGTTGAATAAGTCGAAAATATATGAAAAATATTTAAAAAGTTGAAAAATCGAAAAAATTGAGAACTGTTGGAAAGCGTGAGGAAGGCTGAAAAGAAAAAAAAATATGTATGGAAAAATTTAAAAAATGCAAAGGAGGTTAAAAAAAAAGTCAAAAAAGAAAAAATGTGAAAGATAGCAAAAAGTTGAAAGGGGTTGAAGAATGTGAAAACATATGGCAAATGAAAAAAAGTTGAATGAGGCTTAAAAAATTGAAATTGAATTGAATTGAAACAGTAACAGTAGCAGCTGATTACGACGATAATATAAACAAAAATGTTGAATTATTGACAAAGATTGAAAAAGTCTAAAAGAAAGACGAAAAATGTCACTTATTTATTTCGCGTTGGATGTCTGCAGCAATCTTACGAGGATCCAATTTTGCCTTGCGCACATGCTGGCGATCCTTGTAACCAGAAGTCTTAAGAAGTTCTTTTTTGCGTGGCACATTTTTTGTTGTGTCATACTCATCGAAATGATCAAGTGCATTGAATACCATCTTTTTGGAGCAGTTTTGATGTATTGCCATCACCTGATATCTCATGGCCGTCTTTCGTAGCTCAACAATTAACTTACGCACGGCCGGTGTACAACTTTTGGCCACTACCCATGATTAAGGATCCCATACAAATAAAATACGGTAAGTGGCATATTTATCGAAATATGTGAGCAATCATACTAAAATTTGGTGTTAGGGGTTTGATTATGGAAAGCCATTTCTGGATCAAAACCGGGCTGGATTTTACCAGTGGGTGTGCCATCGCCCTAAATTTTGAATTTTTGTTGCAGCATATATCGCAAACCATACAAGCTATTGAGCTAAAATTTAATATGAGGATGTCGATCGCGAACATAATTTATTGTACCAAAAGTGGGCGGAACTGGAGAAGTGGGCGTGGCATATTTCAAAATTTTCATTTCTATTCGATTTTTTCCAACATTTTCTACATTCTTTCGACTTTTTCAACCTTTCAACTTTTTCCAATATATCCTATATGTATATGTTCGACATTTTCAACCTCTTTCAACTTTCTTCATAAGTTTCTTTATTTTTTCGACTTTTTCATCAACTTTGAATTGTTTAAAAATTTTTCAACCTTTTTCAAATTTTTTAGAGTTTTTCAACCTCTCTCAACTTTTTTCAACATTTTGCATATATTTTCAACATTTTCCGACCTCTGCCAATCTTTCTAACATTTCACATTTTTTTCGACTTACTCAACCTCTTCTATGTCTTTTCAACATTTATTTAAAAGGTTATTTCAGTGCAGTGTAGGGTATGTGAGTTTCGGCCTAGCCGAAGATAACACCTTAACTTGTTTTTATACATATAAGGATAACTGTAGTCATTACCATGGAATATTTTAATGATATATCTGTAAAATCACTGTTATTTAGTTTATAAAGTGTATTTCAATGAGAAATAACAATCTTACAATTTAATAATACTATAGTTACATATATGACACATTCTTTTACAAACCGAATACTTTCTGACCGACCCATTTTTAAATCGTTTCAAATATTTTTTACATGTTCCAGGCAATATATGAGTGAACACGTGTATCGGGAATTTTTTTGTTATCGAAGATATCGAGGTACATATATAGAGATGTAAAGTTTGAACGTCTTATGTTTTATGGTCATATTCAAATTGTCTGATGTCTAGACTACTTTTAATAATTTTTCTTTATAAAGATAAATATTATATTCATAGGCAACGCGTTTGACTTTTGGACATTTCTTGAATTACTTCGTATACGATTACTCAAAAAATCGTAATCTAAAAAAATTTCAATATTAAAATTATTGTAATCGTTCATTGAAGGCCTTAAGATTACGTTTACTGTAATTGCAATTTGAATTTTTCACGATTACAGCAATCTTAATATAAGATATTTTGAAATTGTGATTAAAAAGATCGTAATCCAAGACGCAAACTATAACACATGTAATCCTTATCGCCCAGTTCTAAAACAAACAAGCTCAGCCAATGTACAGCGGAGAGAGAAAGCTTAGAAGACAAATAAAATTATGTCTTAAGTTAATAAATAAGTATTCTCAGAATTTGAGTGTTAATACTTGCCACTGTTGAAACTAGCCCCATATTCCCCTACTTGGCTTTATCAAATGTTGAGCGAAGGAATTCCAAATTTCTTTATGCATCTCTAGACGAACTTATACTGTCGAGAATATGCGTCATTGTTGTGAGGTTCACAATACAAAATGAATAGCGACCAGTTTTGCTTTTGTGCCTCCAACCAACTGAAAGCGTCTTATTTGGAGTTGCAATTTTGGTTCCAGGGTCAGAACAAAGTCATATGGAGTCATCAAGTGAATACATATGGTGCTTGCTCGGTGACATTCGTTTAATTTCTTACACCTACTACTTTGCATAAATATTTGAGAGATAATACCACTGAAAGCTATCATAAAGACTACTCTAACGCAAATACATCATCAACGACAGGCCTGTTATATAGTCAACGTTTGTTTTATTTGATATTATTTACAAATGTTACAGGACCTAAGCTAAAAATCACAAAATCTGCTGAAAATCTTTCCTTTCATGGCACATTTCTTTATAAATCTCTAGGAATATTTTAAAATATTGCAAAATATCGGCGTTCAAATGTATTAAAATTACTAAATATCTATTTTAAATGTGTCGATATTTTCATTTATCGATTTTTCATTAGTAATCATGTAAACGACATTTTTGCATCTTTCTTCAGTTTCTTTTTCTTTTTTTATTTGGAAGCTAATACGGCTCGCCAATTTTTCTCCACATGCAAACGGGAACGTAAAGCCTACTTTTCTTATTTTTACGTAAGCCTTGTATTTCTCCCTTGCACGTAGGTCTACTTTCCCTTCCAAGTTAATACCGAGGGCCTAATTTGTTCAACCGGGTCTTGAACACACAACACGATGTTTACTTTGAGCCGCGGCCGAAGGCTATCCACTAAATCTTACTTTTATGAAGAAATTCTGTGGCAAGCGAAGACGATGGCATGCCAAAGGATGTGAATCCTAATCGAAAGGCGGCACAGTTTCAAAACATGCAATAAATCGGATAGTCTTTATCACAAAATTTCTGCATAAGATTTGGAGTGTGTTGGCAGAATTATCGAATGATTTGGACATTGCAAACAACTTTAGAACAGACTTAGACTATTCGAACCATCTTCACTTTTTCGTAGATACCGTTGAGTCTCATGAAAGATGAGAACGAAATGGTTCGATGGATGGAGTCACTCCAGTATTATGAACCTGAATCAATATTTATATATATGTACTTAAAACTTATGATTCTGATGATATTGTATAATATAAAAGAGCGAGTAAAAGAAGGAAAATATATATATTAATATTTTAGCTAGTTGAGGAAAAATAAATGTTATGATCTATGATTTTTAATTGCTAATTTTAGCTAAGTACTGATATAATATTATGTAATTGAAGTTATACTCAAATCGCCGAAATGGAATGTGAATAAGTTCAAGGTTAGTCACCACATCACCGTATACTGTACGCTACTAATTCTTATCAGCATTTTGGGGTTTTTGCAAGATCATGTATAATTTAAGAAAAAAAAGTTTAATGAAAGAGCAAATTGAAGAATTTACTTGAAGCTCTTTTACTTCCTTGTTGTAAATTAAGTAAATAAATTTAAAATTTTTTTAAGCTGGGTATGTCCTCGTCCTTCTTTTCGATAAATTCTGTACAGCAGTTTTCATTCATCCCATATATTTTGAAATTTATCTGTATAGTGTGGGGCCTTAAGTTATCATTAAACCTTACATCTAAGTCTTTGTGTGACCCATAAATTAAAGCGAATTCAAACTAAAAGTAAATTAAACAAATTTTTCAAGTGAAGCTCAATTGTAAATTGGAAAGTTGTGCTTTTCAGTTCAAGCTAAGGCACTTGCCAGAGTGACATTCTAACAAACCAATTTCGACACCTTTGCCTATGCTTAACTTTCCCACATCACAGTGCTTCCGGCAATTTGCCATATTAAGATTTCACAAGTCAGAATTAAGACAACCGGACCTGTTACATGTGAAGTCCAAACATAAATTATGGTTCACATATGTGAGCCTTCTCGCAACTGTCATTCATTTGACATCTAACGTACTTAATAGGCTCATGTTAATGATTTTTCGCAATTTTTTTTTGTTAAAACTCATTACAACTAGCATGTCTTAATTATATGATGGATGAAATTCAGCCTATAATGATGTTATAAGCGAAAACCTGCGAAGATTCGTTCATCATGTTCAGAATATGTTGGACGATAAGTATTTCCAAAGCAAAGGGACACGGTTGAGGGCTATCATTTCTCTCTAAACGGTAAGGGGCGTGATATGAGGTATAAGTTAAAGGAAACCTCCTATTTCCATAAATTTATGTTCTTGAATGCTGTTCCAAAAAAAGATTAATAAATCTAAAATTAGAGTGGCAATAATTAATTTCATTTTAAATTTATTCATGTTATTTTTAATTCGCAGCATGTTTATTTAATTTAGTAAGTAAATAAAATCAGTACTACTTATTATTTCAAGAATTATAGGTTGGTTTCAATAATATTTTTAGTTGCTCTATATCAAATCAAAACGAGAGTTGATCGGTGACTGTTCAATAATATATCTAGTTGCTCTGTATAGAAACTTGTTATATTCAAACAATCGTCTTCTCAGTGTAGTTTAACGCTGCTGCCAAAAGTTCGATGAAATGTACTTAAGTTGTTTTATATAAACGCAAAATTTCGTGCTTTTCTTATCTCTAAATTTTTTTTTACTAGGCGAAATATAAATAATTTAAATTTCTTAGGTTTTTTTTCGTTGTGACTTCTCTTATTGGTCTTGAATTTATAGCACCCTAGATTAGGATCCCCACAGAGATTGAAAAAATACGGGCATCACTTCGTTTGCGGTGCTCTGTGAATTCGGTTCTTAAATAATTAAAACCTGTGTACCACCAGAATTGTACTTGTTTCGTATATATTCTATGAACTAAATCAGCGATAGTGATCAGTAAAACTAAATTACATAACTGTGAAAAAAGTTTAATTTTTTATATAAAAGACATAAAATGTTGAAAATGTGGCCACAATTCGTGCTTTTGTTGCTTAGCCTTTTAAAATATGTAAACTGCGATGTATTTGAAGACTATCGTAAATAACAGATATCTCAGATCTTAAACACGAATGATTCTTGTTCTGAGTATTTCCAATATCAGCTCTATGGCGAATTTATTAGTGGTAAACTTACAGTACCCCATATGGAGATAGACGACACTGTCAAGATGGAATTTTATGGAATTGGAACTCAGGTAACTTTGAATTTGGATAGCTTTTATTATAAGGTTTTAAGCAAATGAATTTTATTTCAGTTTTCTCGTCATGGTATTCTCTTACCAGACGGTAGTTCGCAAGAGGTTATCAAAAGACTGCAAAAGAAGCAACCAATATCATTCCGTGTAGATTTCCCTGTAGCGGATGATGCGCCAAAATTACTTAGAATTTTTATCAATGACCACGAATTATGTAACACAAATAATAGTAATAATTTAATGAGTTATAAATTTTTTTTATTTCGAATGTTTTATTTTAGAGCTGCTCAATAACAAACTATTTACTCTTCAAGATACTCTAAATATCATCAATGGATACGTTCAGGTTTACATTTATAATATCCATGTGCCGCATTTCAGTGAAGCGCCAAATGAGTCTTGTGGACTCGTTGATAGAGAAATTCCAATTTACGGCGGTACACCGCTTGATTTCGGCGGCCAATTAATAACACGTGGTGAATATCCTTGGCTGGCCGCAATTTATAAAAAGGATAGCAGGGGTATTAGTTTTATTTGTGGCGGCTCACTTGTTTCATCAAAAACTATCTTGTCAGCAGCACATTGCTTCGAAAGAATTAGTTTTAATGCAGAAAAAATTACTACGATGTTAGGGCGATATGATTTAACTAATTTTATGGAGGATAGTTTCACGACACGTGATATAGAAAATATAATTGTACATCCAGACTACAAGACTGGACCAGGCTTTTCTGATGCTGATCTGGCACTTTTAGTAATGAAAGAAGACGTGAGGTAATGAGTAAAAAAGTTCAATAATTTATTTATAATGGACAGTATTTGTTTGCATTTTTAAGCTGAGCTCATACTGAGCTTAATGTTCAGTACTGTAAATGTAAAAACACAAACAAATTACAAGCACGTCGTTTCGATGTGTAGTATCAAAAGCGTTACAAAAGCAGTTTAGAACTTTGGCGCACTATGTTTATATTTTGCTATGATTCTTGACTGGTCAATGCAAAAAGTAAAATATAGTATACTTGTGTCTTAAACGTCGGCTAACAAAGCTACTCGTAAGCTGATGATATGATACCATGTAGCAGTGGTAGAAACTAGTATAAGCAGCTAGTTGCCCATTTTTTCTCCAGTTAAAGCATTTAGCGCTTGCAATTTTTTTTGTGTTTTTTGCACTAACAATACTGAACAGGAAGCTCAGTAAAAAGTATAATATTAATATTTACATTTCATTACGATACGTTTTAATTTTTTGAATTCTTTATACTCTAAAAACTTTTAGTTTTACTAAATTCATCAAACCAATATGTTTATGGACCGAGCCATCCGATGAATCACGAATTGTTAACCAAACTGGTGTGGTTGTTAGTTAGGGAACTGATGGAGATGGCAACAGTTTGTCAAACGCGCCAAAAAAAGTTGAAGTAAATATCGTTTCTGCAGAAGTTTGCTTGCGTTCATCAATTGCGTTTAGTGCATTTACATCATCACGCACTCTGTGTGCTGGAAAACGTGATGACTCTGGGCCCTGTAACGGAGACTCCGGTGGTGGCCTCCTACTATACAGAAATGGAACATGGATCTTACGTGGTGTTGTTTCCTTAGGATTAACTGATCAAGGGCGTTGCGATTTACAGGAGTATACTGTATATTGCGATGTAGCAAAACACATATCATGGTTGCAAAATCACATAAAGCAACAAGAACCTCTCGAAGATATTTGTGGAATATCAAACACGAAGTCTCGCATTGAACACCCTTGGCATGCTGCTATCTATGATACATATGTCACTGGTGAGCTTTTTGTTTGCCGTGGGACGATTGTTTCTTCACGAAGTATTTTGCTACCTGCCAGTTGCTACATAAAATCAAGTCTATTACGCAACATAAGAATTTATCTTGGACGTAACGATCTCAGAAATATTAACGAAAAAGGAGTTGTATCCCGCAAATATTTATTTTTAGTTTCACACAATATATAAAACCGATTTGTCTATGGAGTGAACCTCGTTATCATTCGCAAATTCTGGGACAATCTGTTACTCTATCAGGTTGGATATTTAGTGATGTACGCGAAGGAATATCGACGGTGCCCAAGTCAGTGGAAATAAATATTGCTCCTTTAGAGCAATGCGAATTACTGGGTCATAACATGAGCACAACATCCAATGTTATGTGCATACCTCGTAATGGAAATTCGTCTCCCCGTATTCTAATGATGAATCGAAATGGACGTTGGTTGCTTCTCGGTGAATGTAAATATCTTCAGGATAGTGATAATTTCTGTGTACTTGTATATGCCGATCTGACAGAAAAGATATCATGGATTCAAAGAAACATGTTATCATAAAAGTGTTCAAGTATTCAAAATGTTAACTTTGGTGGTAGAGACACTGGAAAAAATAAAAGTGATTTGATTTGTGTGAATATAAATGCGCTTTTTTGTCTTTCATTATGTCCGGTCATAGTTTGATCAATATGAAACTTTCACAAATCATGGCTTTGAATTGCGTAAAGTAAATAGTTTCAAATAAGACATGGCCGGAGTTACGGCTTTTGGCGCCCTTGGCAAAGTTCAATGCTAATATAATAAGCAAAAAAAAATCAGAATACATAATAACATTTTTGCGACTTTTAATAGAGCGTTGGATGAAACCTAGCATGTACTTAGAAACTCTAAAATAAAATATCCTTGGTATGGCTTCTGGAAAAGTTGTAGTGAGACCATCGCAATCTATTTTTTACAAACGTCGCTGTCTATGGGCAGCATAGTCAGACCGGACAATTTGTTTTTGTGAGATTGTTGACCGTAAATAATTTTTTATTAATTTTTATTTCGAAAAGCTACATTTCCACTAGCTACCGTAGTTATTGTTTTTGACTAGATATACATAAATTCCAATGCTTTAAGTGGAATAGTTTATGACTCTATTTATAAGTACATATTTAGATATCGCAGCGAATTCAGCAAACATTTCGCAAGGATCCTTGTTGTGGCTATAATTTTCAGTAATGATTAAGACTAGATGTTGAGACTATTCGCGGATGTCAATTTTTAATTTGTAGGGCCCCAGTGTCACTTAAAAGAGCCACAAGTTTCATGGTCCCTAAACAGCTCAAAACGTTTATTTATGTAAAATATTGCTGCATCTAGCACTGCAGATTCACATTCTGTCTTCAACTTTTTTTTGAGGATCTGGAATAAGCTCAGCTACAACTTCGTATGAAATTTTTTTTTTTTTTACGATACCTTAAGGGAAACGTTGATTTATCGCCGATTTCTCCCGTCAATCTAGCAGCAAAACGAGTAAGATTGCATTTTTCGTAAGATGCTTTCTGCTTTAAACCTTCAGTCAGCATCATTTGGACAATCTTGACAAATTTCAAATAAGTTGTTGTAAACTCTACCTACATTGTAACGAAATGAGCAAATTGACTCATCTTGGTTTTCCCAGCAAGATGTTCTCATTGGCTTTAAAGCAGTGACCGGCAGCCCATCTGGCCGCGGCCAAGCGAAGAGCATAAGCATTCGCTCATACTTAACGAATTCAACACTTCTGTTTCAATTGAAACGTTGAATGAGAAGTTTCGCGCTAAGCATTTTATTTAGTGCACTGCGAAAAATGTTTAACGTGGAATGGGAAAATACTTATTTTTTTCGCAGAAAATTTTTTTGGCTAATCGCACTGCTTGATTTGCATGCGCGTTTTAGGGGAACTACATAAAGGGAAAATAGAAAGACATTTCTTGTCTGTTCATAAAGAATTTCATAACAAACAGGATAATGAGAGGGAAATTTTATTTTGAGTAAAGTTTTCTCAAGTGGGCACAGTAAAAACCAAGTTATTAAACTTCAACTTTTTATTGCATAACTTTGAAGGTATATTGATAAATATTAAGGCCTTGTATATGTTTTTGCAAATTTTGGATTTTTAAAAAACTTATGAACAAGTGAATTTCTATGTACGTGTTTTTTTTAAATTGTGACTTTTCAGTAAATATTGGGAAAAAGTTAATGAAATTTACGTGATAAGACAAGAAATATTTTACAATTTTTATGAAAGAACATTCAACATTAAATTTTTTTTTTTTTCATTTATATGTTGTTATGTTATCTTCAATCAATCCTAAGAATGTATCTGCATTCAAATCGAAATTCCCGACATAACTTTGGAAAATATGAGTTTTTATAAAGGCGCGCATCAGTCTAAATCAGTGATGGGCACGTAGTGGCCCTATCCACCCTCATTGCCCTCACCGTTATTCGACGCACAAGCAAGCGAAACGCTATCGAGGCACAGCGTTGACTTGAATTCAAATGAAAACAAAATCAAAACACAAAGGCATAAGCGACGGCGCCGCATTGTGTCTTGACGAATGTAGCAATTGTTTTTGTTTGTAGTGCAATTTGGTTTGTGCTGTTGGCAAATTTGGAAATGACGGCAAAAAAACTTTATAATTTCGTTTGTTGTTGCTTGATGCTGTTGTTTGTTAGATTTCCATGCCCACCACTGGTCTAAATGTATGAATTGTATGCTATTTTCCATTTAATGTTGAAAAAACATGGTGCGTGTCATTAGTAAAAAATTCGTAGTTTCTAAAGTTATGGCGGGAATTTCGTTATGAAAGCACATACATTCTAAGGATTGATTGAAGAATAACATATAAAAAAATCAAAACAAAAAAATACGTTATATTGAAAATATTTTGAGGAACATTTTTTTAATTAAAAAAATTAGTGTTTTAACAAAATTATCTGAAGTTTTTTAACCTTTTTTATAAAGTTATAGCCTTTCTTAACAGAAATGATTATTTTTTCCTACACTGGTTTTTTTTTTTACTAGGCGATATATAATAATTTATGTTTCTTATGTTTTTTTTCGCTGTGACTTCTCTTAGTGGTTTTAAATTTATAGCACCCTAGATTAGGATCACCACAGAGAATGAAAAAATACGGTCATCATTTCGTTTGCGGCGCTTTGTGAATCTGGTTCGTATATAATTAAAACCTGTGTACCACCAGAATTCTACTTGTTTCGTATATATTCTATGAACTAAATCAGCGATTGTGATCAGTAAAACTAAATTACATAACTGTGAAAAAAGTTTAATTTTTTATATAAAAGACATAAAATGTTTAAAATATCGCCACATTTCGTGTTTTTGCTGCTTAGTCATTTAAAATATGTAAACTGCTATGAAATTGAAGAACAAATTATATTACGCCTCTTAAACACGTCGAATTCGTGTTCTGAGTATTTTCAATATCATTTCTATGGCGAATTCATTGGTGGTAAACTTACAGTGCCCCATATGGAGATAGACGACACTGTCAAGATGGAATTTTATGAACACGGATTTCAGGTAATGATGAATACAAATTTTTTTATAGAGGCTAAGATTGGTCTTTTTCAATTTTTTAAAATCGAGTTAATGATAATTTAAAAAATTTCAAGTAATAATACAACAATAATAATAAATAATTCATAAATTTTGTTAACATAGAGTGGAACAGTGTGAGAGTTTTTTTAAATTTAAATTGTATTTTAACCCATTAAATCTCAAGCCTAAACTACTGCACCAAAATCGATGAAATTTCATCCAGGGGCTACATTTGGAGGTCTGAGCTTTGATTTTTAATTTTTTTTTTTACCTGCTCAGGTTTGGGGTCAGTTGGGTGGTCGATTTTTTGACCACTGGGCACAAGCGATGTAAAAAAATGCAATATTTTTTGATATGAATGAAAAACCTTTTTATATGGCAAAAAATTACTTTATTGAATAAATATTGATGAGAATCAATTTTTGTCATTTGTGAACAACTCCGACAACGCAACTGTACATCGTATTTGGTGCATTGCCATGATGCATACTTCTGAAAAACCTTGCAAGGACGTATATTAGCGATCTTCAAGTTTCCATGTTCCATTTTATCAGTACGCATGTCGTTGAAGGCGATGGTTTTGGCCAAATTGGGTGCTTTGACTAATAGGTTTGAGTATTGTTTTGATCAAGCAAGCTGGTTCGTCAGGCACGATCGTTTTATGCGATATCCTATGAGCTGGGCTATCGACTTGGCAGCGTCTTCATATCTGGCCAATTGGTCATCAATAATGACCAGTACCACTACTTTCCACGTAAGTCGACGCCACCCATACGATTATTATATGCGTTGAAAGCGTGAGGCATTTTAAGGAATTCCATTTGATCAAGCTTTCGATACTAGCGTTTGGCAAGATGCATCATTTCGAGAGATTTGTAGTTGGAAGCAACAGTGACCACAGCATTGTCAATCATGTGCGAAATGTAGAACTTTTGAGTTTAATCGAACGCGTAATCCAATTTAGCACGCCGCTTTGAACGCGTTGATCGAGGGTCAGGGAATGCGCTTTCTTCGTTCGATTTTTTCGGATAGTGCCGCTGGCCTAACGCAAACAGACGGCACATGAATAAATAGGATGTGAAGAATTTGTCAAAGCCGAAGTGATGTTGCAATCAATAACCTTTTACATTTGATCCCTTTATTTTGAAAATGGTACAAGTCCCTCTTCGTTGAAAAGAAGAAATTAAATAATTGCTTAAAAGTTATTTCTTTTTGGAGCTTGTGTCGTTTTCAGTATAAAGGGCTCATTTTGTTATCAATTTCAGCATGACTTGTTCACCTGGAAGTTTCATTCAGCTTTGGCCAAATTCAAAGACGGTGTCAAGTCTATAAGCCAGCCCAAAGGAAATCGCTTGAAACGATCGCGATTGGTGAACCAGCTTGGCTGATCAAAAGAATACTCAAGCCTTGTTGTCAGAGCCTACGATTTGACCAAAACCATCGCCTTGAACGATAACCGTACAGATAAAAAGAAACATGGAATCTTGAAGAACACAAAGATAAGTGCTTGCAAGGTTTTCCAGAAGCATCCATCATGGCAATGCACCAAATACGATGTACAGTTGCATTCTCGGAGTTGTTCACAAATGACAAAAATTGATTCTCATCAACATTTATTCAATAAAGTAATTTTTTTTTGCCATATAAAAAGGTTTTTCATTCATATTAGAAAATATTGTATTTTTTGATATCGCTTGTCACCAGTTGTCGAAAAATCGACCACTCACTTATGAGCGCACACGGCTCGCGGGTAAAAGGGTGTATTGTACCCGTAGCATCTTTAATATCAAATATACCCTGAATAGATGTTGAAATTGAGAGAAATTACTTTTTACCCGATTACAAAAATTGTCACCGAATTTTTTTAAAAAAAACCCGAAAATTCTTCCGCTCCAAGGGGCGAAACAATATTTAAAGAATCGAATCACGTCAAACCAAAAATAATGTTTGTGGCAAAGGTCCAGCGCTTAGGCGATACCACTCACTGGCTCATCTGGAAAAATGCGAAAATTGCTGGTCGAAAAATTAACTGCTGGGACTTAATGGGTTAAACTGTAAATATAAATTAGAAAAAGAGCTAATGTAAAGCTAACAGATAATTTGTGCTAATATTATCACAGTCCCCTTTTCTGTTCATCGTTCTATTAATGTTTCTTTGTATATGAAGACTCTTCAGCGTCATTCTGATGTTATAATTTGGTTCTCTGTAGACTATTGAGACATTATCGAGGTCTGCCGAATGTCCAGTAGGTACACTTTTGTATTTTTTATTTATATTATTGGTGATATTTGGATAATAATTTATGTGCTGATGTAGTTTTTTAATTGTCTTTCTGGTTTTTGGCAGATTGTATAATTTTATTTGTGGTTTTTGCTGGGAAACTATTATTTTTTAGTATTTGTTTTGCTTTTTTTGTTCAAAAATGTTCACATTCTGATCGTTATTATTTTGCTAATCATGTTTGGTAAAATAATTTTCGAAAAAATCTGAAATTTTTGCCTCTTTTTGTTGTATTCGATTATATGCTGCACTGCAGTTTCGCGAAGATCTTGATGAATCAAAATACTTTTTACGTAAACGCCATTTTCTTCAGCCCATTGAATACAAGTGCTGAATGAACTAAGAGCAGTGCTAGCCTTAATCTTCGATATAGACGGAGTTATTTCAATTTCTCCCTTCACTTGACATTCGCTTAGAGCTGGATAGCTAGAGTCATCAAATACGTTTTCAAACATCCAATCATTAATTTCATCATTTGAAAATGAGCTTTCAGGTGCAATTTCATGAAGGTATTCAGCAACAGATGAACTCAATGACAATTAATAATTTCTTTTTCAATTACGCTCAATAGTAAATCATCTTCTTCGGTACACTGATGATTTGGAGATATCAACACATTCCAGCACTTCTTAATAGACTCAGTCGGCAATTTATTTCACGAATTAAATAAAAGGCAAAATGCATTTCGTAAATGAAATGCTTTGATTTTCAGTTTAATATCTGTGCCTTAACTTCCGATTAAATTCGTCAAAGACTTTTTTTGTAATACAATTTGGTTAAGTTTATGACGTTTTCGTGCATTGGCTGAAGAATGGCATTGCAGTTTGCTGGAAAACACATGACGGTAATCATTCCGTCGTCCCTTTTGAATTCGTCATCTTTAGGATGGCAGGGTGCATTATCCAAAAGTAATAGTGCTTTCTTTGGCAATTTTCTTGAATTAAGCAATGATCTGGGATCTATGTATTCTTGACATATTGATTTAACAGACCTTCCTTTTTGAATTTTTCCGAGAATTTCACTTTTTTGTCTAATAGTCAGTTTAAGAAATTGTGTGACAACAACATGAAATAAATGTACACGTACTTCTTAAATATTGTACATAAATACATCTATTTCTTCCGAGAAATAGCAGTAACATTTAAAGAAGCAATTCAAAATCAAATAAGAAGTCAAAGTAAATTAGATAAAAGTTAAAAAATTCAAGTTTCGATAGTTGAGTAGTGCTTTTTTTTAAAGTTGCGTTAACAAAGTCAACAATGTCAATAACTGAGGTGCTGCAATAATCAAGGAGTTGCGTTCATCGAGAGTTGCGTTTAGCAAGGTCATACTGTATGTTAAAGTGTTTTAATGTTGTTCTGTTAATAAATTGACGCCCTGAAAAAGAGGACAAATAATCCACGAAACGTCAGCGCTGCGGGAAATTTTTTAAATTATCATGTGTTTTAACTCGTTTTTAAAAAATCGAAAAAGATCGATCTAAGCCTTTATAAAACAATTTAAAATTTTAAAAATTACGCGATCTTAACTCAAAATAAATTTTGAATTGAGATAGCTCTTATTAACAAGTCTTAAACAAATGAGTTTTATTTCAGTATTATCTTGGTATTCTCTTACCAGACGAGAGTTCGCAAGAGGTTATTACAAGACTGCAAAAGAAGCAACCAATATCATACCGTGTAGATTTCCCTGTAGCGTATACTGCACCAACATTACTCAGAATTTTTATCAATGACAACGAATTATGCAACACAACTGAAAGTAATAATCATTGATGAGTTATATAGTACAATTTTCTAATTTCGAATGTTTTATTTTAGATCTGCTCGATAACGAACTATTTACTCTTCAACATACTCTAAAAATCACCAACGGAAATGTGCAGGTTTACACTTCTAACATCAACATGCCGCGTTTCGCTAGAGTACTAAATGAGTTTTGTGGACTCGTTGATAGAGAAATTCCAATTAACGGCGGTACACCGCTAGCTTTCGGCGACCAATTGATAGCACGTGGTGAATATCCTTGGCTGGCCGCAATTTATAAAAAGGATAACAGAGGTTTAAGTTTTATTTGTGGCGGCTCGCTTGTTACATCAAAAATTATCTTGTCAGCAGCACATTGCTTCGAAAGAATTAGTTTTAATGCAGAAAAAATTACTACGATGTTAGGGCGATATGACTTAACCAATTTTATGGAGGATGGTTACACGATACGTGATATAGAGAGTATAATTGTTCATCCAGACTACAAGACTGGACCAGGCTTTTCTGATGCTGATCTGGCACTTTTAGTAATGAAAGAAGACGTCAGGTAATGAGTCAAAAAGTTCAATAATATATCTGTAATGGACATTATTCCTTAAAATTATTAAATATTGATTTTACTTTTTTAGTTTTACTATATTCATCAAACCAATATGTTTATGGACCAAGCCATCCGATGAATTACGAATTGTTAACCAAACTGGTGTAGTTGTTGGTTGGGGAACTGA
The DNA here is from genome assembly GCA_949775025.1 of Tricholauxania praeusta. Lineage (NCBI taxonomy): Eukaryota > Metazoa > Arthropoda > Insecta > Diptera > Lauxaniidae > Tricholauxania > Tricholauxania praeusta. The sequence continues at coordinate 139,356,318 of OX459028.1, read as the reverse complement.
TGAAAGTAACAGTGTGTCAATCGCGCCAAGAAAATTTGATATGAAAATCATTTCTGCAGAGGATTGTTTGCAATCATCAACTACGCTTAGTGCATTTACATCATCACGCACTCTGTGTACTGGAAAACGTGATGGGTCTGGGCCATGTAACGGGGACTCTGGTGGTGGCCTCGTACTACACAGAAATGGAACATGGATGATACGTGGTGTTGTTTCCTTAGGACTAACTGATCAAGGGCGTTGCGATTTACATGAGTATACTGTATATTGCGATGTAGCAAAACACATATCATGGTTACAAAGTTACATCAAGCAAAAAGAGCCTGTATTTACAGGCTCTCTCGAAGATATTTGTGGAATATCAAACTCGAAGTCTCGCATTGAACACCCTTGGCATGCTGCTATTTATGATACATATGTCACTGGTGAGCTTTATGTTTGCACTGGGACTATTGTTTCTTCACAAAGTATTTTGCTACCTGCCAGTTGCTACATAAAATCAAGTCTATTAAGCAACATAAAAGTTTATCTCGGACGTTACGATCTCGGAAATATTAACGAAGAAGGAGTTGTGCTCCGCGAATTAGAAGCTAGAGTATATGACAGTATACCAGACTTTGATGACAGCATTACATTGCTACATATGCAGGAGCCTGTCCGGTATGTTAAAACTGCATGCTAAGTGAAATACTTTCTCGAACAAATATTTATTTTTAGGTTCACGGAATATATAAAACCTATTTGTCTATGGAGTGAGCCTCAAGATCATTCACAAATTCTGGGACAATCTGTTTCTTTATCAGGTTGGATATTTTCTGAAGTACGCGAAGGAATATCGACGGTACCCAAGTCAGTGGAAGTAAATATTGCTCCTTTAGAGCAATGCGCATTACTGGGTCATAACGTGAGCACAACACCTAATGTTTTGTGCATACCTCGTGAAGGAGATTCGTCTCGCCGTGTTCTAATGATGAATCGAAATGGACGTTGGTTGCTTCTCGGTGGATGTAAATATCTTCATGTTAATGATAATTTCTGTGTACTTGTATATGACGATATGGCAGAACAGATGTCATGGATTCAAAGGAACATGTTATCATAAAAGAGTTCAAGTAGTCAAAATGTTAGCTTTAATGGTCGAAACACTGGACGAAATAAAAGTGATTTGGTTTGTGTGACAATAAATGCATTTTTTTGTCTTTCATTATAATAAGTACCAGGACACCGATCGTAGTTCGGTTTTTCGTTTTGAAGATGAACAACTCGAATAAATATGCAAAATGCTGAAAAATGTTGAATGAGGTTGAATAAGTCGAAAATATTTAAGAAGTTGAAAGATGGTGAAAAAATTGAAAAAGTTCAGAACTGTTGGAAAGCGTGAGAAAGTCTGAAAAGAAAAAAAAAATTTATGGAAAATGTTTAGAAAGTGCAAAGGAGGTTAAAAATGTCAGAAAAGTATGGAAAAAGTTGAAAATTGTTGGAAAAGTCAATGTAATGTAAAAGGTAGCAAAAAGTTGACAGTGGTTGAAAAATGTCAAAACAGTTGAAAAATACTAAAAAACTGTATAACATATGGAATATGAAAAAAGTTGAATAAGTCGAAAAAATTGAATAAGGTTGAAAAAATTGAAAGATTTTTGAACAGTAACAGTAGCAGCTGATTACGTCGATAATATAAAAAAAATGTTGAATTACTGACATAGATTAAAAAAGTCGAAAGGAAAGACGAAAAATAAGTCTACAAATGCCACGCCACCAACTTTTTGTTAGCATGGAAGATGCCACGCCCACTGATGCAATCCAGTCCAGTCAGGCCCGGATTAAGAAATTTGCCTCAAAACTTCTTCATTTATTGGAAAAAATAAATTTTTTTTTATAAAAAATAAAACTTTTTTTAGAAAAAATAAATTGGTTTTTCATTTGTGTTAAATTTTAACATTGATTTTAGCTCAATTCTATTTTTTTACATTTGATGTGTGTGAATAGCGTAAATGTAGGAATAAGTTTGGTATGGCGATACGGCTTTTGGCGCCCTGTGCAAAGATCAATGCGACGCCCCCTTGTTGTAACAAAAAAAAAAACATCAAAATATATAATAAAATTTTTGCGACTTTCAATAGAGCGTTGGATGAAACCTGGTTTGTACTTAAGAACTATAAAATGTCTTTACTTTGGCTTTTGACCATATAACCTTTTTTTTGTGAGATTGTTGACCGTAAATAGCTTTTAATGATTTTAGTTTCTAAAATCTACTTTTCCACTACCTACCGTAAGCAAAAAAAATTTAGACTAGATATAAATACCAATGCTTTAAATGGAGTAGTTTTTGGCTCTATTTACTTAGATATTGCAGCGAATTCATCAAACATTTCGCAAGGATCATTGTTGTGGCTATTATTTTCAGTAAATATTAAGACTAGATGTTGACACTATTCGCGGATGCTTACTTACTTACTTACTTAGATGGCCATAACAACCCGTTGTCAGGTTACGGCCAATCTCATTAGCTCTCGCCAGGCGCCTTTGTTTTGCGCGCGCCTTCTCCAATCGTTAATGCCAAGCGCGGTTAGGGCTTCCTCAGCTTGGTTTATCCACCGGAGGCATGGTCTCCCTCTTCGTCGTTGACCGGGGACCTTCCCTTCGAATACCTTTTTCGCTGGAGCTTCCTTATCCATACGATGGACATGACCCAGCCAGCGTAGTCGCTGTATTGTTATACGCTTAGCTATGTCAATGTCGGCGTAGAGCTCATACAGTTCGTGGTTCATTCGAATGCGATAGTCGTCGCCAACTCGAACAGCACCAAAGATTTTACGGAGAACTTTCCTCTCGAACACCCCAAGAGCGGCTGCGTCTGTTGTCGAAACCACCCATGCCTCAGCGCCATAAAGAAGCACAGGTAGAATGAGCGTCTTGTAGAGTGTTAGCTTTGTCGATCGACAGAGAGCTCTGCAACGTAATTGCTTACTGAGACCGTAGTAGCACCTATTAGCCATTGTTATTCTCCGCTTAATAATCCAGACTGACATCATTGTTGCTGGTTACGGCAGTGCCAAGGTAAATGAATTCTTTGACAACTTCTAATTTACAGTTGCCCGCTGTAACATGAGAGTCTAGATCCCGTGATCTCTTGTTGTTGTTAGTAGACATCATGTATTTCGTCTTGCCCTCGTTTACCGTCAAACCCACTTTGGCTGATTCCTTTTCAATAGCAGTGAAAGCAGCAGTAACATCTCTCTTACTCCGACCGATAATATCAATATCATCAGCGTACGCAAGGAGCTGAACACCTTTGAAGAAAATGGTGCCATTATGATGCACACCGGCTTTTCGTACGATCGTCACCATAATGAAATTGAAGAGATCGCACGAGAGCGGGTCGCCTTGTCTGAAACCTCGCTCGGTATTAAAAGTTCCGGAGAGGTCATTCCCTACCTTGACGGAGCTACACGTATTGCCCAACGTCATCCTGCAGAGCCTTATCAACTTTGCAGGTATACCGTACTCAGACATTGTTGCGTATAGGCAATCCCGCACTGGGCTATCGAACGCAGCTTTATAATCGACGAAGAGATGGTGAGTGTCGATTTGATATTCAAGTGTTTTCTCCAGGATTTTTTTTTAAACAACGACTTTTCAAAATTTAATATCTGATATTAAATGAAACAAGTACTATTTTTGTATTTCAGATTTAATTGAATTAAACAAAACTTAAAAAAAAAAAACAATTCATTAAAGAAATAATTAAGGAGGGGGTAGGGTTTGAGCGCTACATTTTAGGCATAAGCTTTAAAATGTTTTTTAGTGATATGGTAAAAGTAAATTTATTTATTTAAAGAACATATAAAATTACAATATTTAAAGAGTATTCTGTGAAAATTTCGTTAAAAAATATTGCAAAATAAGCCAAAGCAGCAAATTTCCGCGGACGACTTAAAAAAAGATGATTTGCGGTGGACATCTGAAATCAAAAAATCAAAAAAATTTGGTTAGCTTATGAGTTTTTCAAGGTATTGACGAAGAGTTTTTTTCTTTGACGATTTTTAAGATTTTGGCATAGTTTTTAAGCCAAAAAACGATTTTTTTTAAAAAAAATAATGCAAAAATCAGTATATTTATTATTGCAAAACTAATTTTAATACAAAAAAAAAAAATACCCTTCGTCATTAACTAGTTTTATATTTATTAAAAAAGTGTGTCAAATTACAAGAGAATCGGTCTAGTAGTTTTTGAGTTAAAGTGTCCACCGACTTTGAAAAGTTAGTTTCGAGAAAAACACGTTTAAAGTTTTAACACTGTTTTTTTTTTTTATATATGTACATATATACTTACACAGAATCATCGAGACTCAAGACACTGTATCTTCGTCAGTTTTACTCCATTCGACCTTAAATTTCAACAGGATACTTTTGAAGAGTTATACTAGCAAATAATACAAAAAAAAAAAAAAATGGAAAAAAAAATTTGGTCAAACTTTACACCTTCCTTAATAAAAATATAAGATATAAACTAAAATAAATGAAGAAACTTTAAAAATAATAATGCACCTGCTTCTTTGATTTCATTCTCATAAAATTAGGCGTTATGTTTGATAACTGAACTCGCGTGTGCGGTGCAGCATCAAGTTTGTTACGATATTTGATTTTTGTCGCAACATATTTTGTGAAAGTGGTTACAAACGGCAATAGAATTGGAATAGCCTGTTTTGATAAATTTGGATATTCATCGAATACATCTGACCGGAATATTGTTAGTGAAACTGCTCTAAGTTCGGCTTCTAATCAAATTTTTATAATCCATGCAATGAAATCCTTTTGGTTTTTGTTTTATTTTGAAATGATGTTGTACCCAGTAATTATCTTAATTCTCTAGGTTTTGAAAGTAATCACTGAGTGATTGCTGTAAACTGGACAGATGTGTTTTTATACCATCACGGACTTCCATATCTAAATCCACTTCAGATTCTTCGAGAAAATCACTAAGCTGGTAACACTCGAAGTTATTTTGCTCACCAGCTGTCGCATAAAAGTATTTTACGTATTTTGATGAAGTTCGATTTGCTACCGATGCTTGTGTTCTCAGTCGCCTTATTTAAAAATTTTAAATTTAATATGGTGGTCGATTGTAAACTTTCCGAGGAAAATGTGAATATATTATAAACCATTCTTATTTTTTAATGAAATAAAATTTGTCACGCGAAACCCCTAAATTTTTTTTTGGAACCCCAGGGTTCCACGGAACACACTTTGGGAATCACTGATCTAAGGGAAACGTTGATTCAGGCTATATTATCATAGTGATTAACTAGAAACGTATTTTTTATGTTGACTCTAGGCCAGTGGTCGGCGCCCCATATGCTCGCGAGCAAACGAAGAGAATAAGCGAGAGTAAACAAACTACAAAATGAGCTTGTTATTTCGTTAATGCACTGCAAAAATGTTTGAAATCAATGGCAAAATAAATATTTTTTCGCTGAAAATTTTTTTGTCAATGCGCAACGCTTAATCTACAAGTGAATTTTAGGGATAGTTAATAAATTTAATATAAAAAGGCATTTTATAACTAAAATTCAACCCCTGAAATAAGAAATCATATGGAGCGTAAACAGCGAAACGTAGAAGCATTTTTCACAGTGATTGGAACTTTTGTCACTTCTCTCTCATTTGAGAGTAAGAAAATTTTTGATATTTGCGCTCTGCCGACCACTGCTCTAGGCTAAAAGAAGAACTCTGAGAATAATCTTAACCCTTGTGCTACCGGGTCAAAAATGGCACGCACTACATTTTTTAAAACTTCATAATTAATGAAATAAGAGATGTGTTTTTATTTTTAGATTGTAGTATAAGGTTCAGAAATACAAAACGTTTTCTTAAGCATCACTTTCTAAAGATAAATTGGTGAAAATATTTAAGTACATTGAACTTTAAATTTCGGTTTCCCCAATTTCATCTTCCTCTTCTCATTCTCGCGTGTTTCATAGCTTGTTAAGTTCTTCGACTGGGATTTCACACTTTAATAATCGGATCACTTCTGTCGGAAGTTGGACACGCTTTTTAGTCTGAATGCGTCTATTTAAAGACAGCGAAGAAAGTATTGAATCTGATGTGTCCATTGCTCTATGAATTATGTAAGTGTATTAACGCAGGCTACTTTTTCGTGCACGATGTAGTCTATCAGGTTTGTATAATTTGTGTTGAGACTCTGCTGATTCTTCTCCAAAACAACCAACAGGGAGAACTAAACCCTCTATAATTTCCTTTGAATGAATAAGAATTTTGCGTAAAGTTGCTGTCATTGGGAGCCAGGAATACATGTTTTGAATAATTTTTGAGGATTCAAAGCAGTAAACTTGAAATTTGTTTACACTTAAAGGAAATTGACAAGACATGCTTATTACAATTATTTTTAGGCGTGTATATCATAAAACTACATAGTTTTTGAGTTATATCAAATAAATAAAACTGGACAAACTTGCACCGTTGTAAAAGGCCAAGCATATGCATATGTATATAATTGCCCTTTTGGCTATATCATTTTTAGGGTACAATGGAATATATGTATGAAACAATAAAATACCTTTAACGAATTAGATCTTTTTACCCCTGTTTTTTATGACATAGTCAATAGCCTATTATTTACTAAATTAAATTAAAATGCTGCGAATTATACCATAACAAACTTAAGCTAAATTTAATAATTGGCACTCTAATTAATATACCGCCCCCGATCCCAGCTTCTAGCTTACGGCCCTGTTCATCGTTCCCATTTCCGACTCAGACTGTTGTGAGCGAAGGTTCCCAGATGGAAAGTTTGAAAATTCCCAAAAAAAATTGTTGCTCCCCAAAATGCATATATTTTGAAAAAATTTTCCCAAAAACACTTTTTATAATTTTTGACTTTTTTCTCCGATATTTTTGATACTTTAATTTGGCGCATTCCACACATGATCTTAAATGTGTCTGAAATTTTGCTGTAAGGTTGAACTAAGAGATTCTGTTATCTCGGATCTCGTTGGTGAAAAGTTATGCCAGTATGTTAAACTAAATATTTCGGGAAATACTTATATTCTTATTGAGATGTTTTTCATTCTTATTAAGGACACCGAGAATATCGCCATGCTATTTGTTCGGAATACATGACTGGCGGCCATGAAAACCGCACCACCACAAAAAATCATTAAAATTCGATATTATTGAGATTTATATTGAAAAAAAAAAAAATATTTTTTTATTAGTTATTGTTATTAAGCTAATATGTTTACATAGATTGAAAACAAATAGACATTTCTGGATCTTACACGCCTATTTTTTTTTTTGACTAAAAACAATAATCTGGTAAAAAGTTAATTATTTACGAGTCAGGATCAGTATCTTGTAATCTTCAATTTTTTTTTCTAAATACTACTAATATCAAGTTACAAAAAATAGTATAATATTGGTCCTTCTTTTGCCTGTATTATAGCCATTATCCTTGATGGCATGGAATCAACTAAGGCTTTGAGGTTATCGTCCTGTATCACATTATACCAAAGCCTATCTAAAGCTAAAACTAATTTTTTTTTATTTTGGGCTTCTGGTGAGTATCTTTACCCTTCATTATATGCCACAAGTACACGATAGAATTCAGGTCCGACAAGTTTCCAAGCCAGGTCAGACGCAAAATTCCGAGATCCGTGAATGCTTTTCTGAGCTAAAATAACATGATTTGTTTTTTTAATATGCTGTTTACAATTTCGCACGGTAGCAAGGTGCAAAATCGTCCTGTAAAATTGCATCCTTAGTGCAGGATAAGTGCTTTTTAAGCATCGGGTCTTAGTTCTCCCTTATAGCTTGCCCATACTTTTTCGCATTTATAGTTGCTTCTAAATAGTGTAGACTCTACTGTAGAGCAGCGGTGGGCATAGAAATCTAACAAAAGAGCAAAACAACAACATCAAGCAACAACAAACAAAATTTTAAAATTTTTTTTTTACTTTCATTTCCAAATTTGCCATTAGCACAAAAAAAAAACCAAATTGCAAACAAAAACAATTGCTACATTCGTCAAGACACAATGCGGCGCCGTCGTTTATGCCTTTGTGTTTTGTTTTTGATTTCATTTGAATTCAAGTCAACGCTGTGCGTCGATAGCGTTGAAATTCTGCGAATTTTTTTTCGCTTGCTTGTGCGTCGAATAACGGTGAGAGCAATGAGAGCAAATAGAGCCACTATGTGCCCATCACTGGTGTAGAGCAGGGGTCAACAAGGATTTTATTTCAAGAGTGCAGCAACAAAAAACCAACAACAACAACAAATCGTTGGATACGGTACCATAAGGATTTATTAACATATAAAAGCAACAACGCGCATGCCGGTAGCGAACACGGCAGCGCACCAGTTCGCAAAATTACCAACAGCAAACAAAAATTACCAACAACAAACAAAGCATAGCTAGAATTGTGCGCAGTCGCAAGCGCTACGTATTTACCAACAGCGACATGCAAAGCAACAACACGCAAGGGTTGAATTGTTTTGGTGCAGTTGCGCCTGTCAACGATTCAGCGAATTACAACAATACGAAGTTGTTGTAGAAGAGTGCAAAGAGTGGAAAGAGTTAGGCGCTGTCGACCCCTGGTGTAGAGGACCACGAAAATTGTAAAAAAACATCGCCAGATCATCTGGCTCTAAGGAAATGTTACTGTTTTCACAATGCAGTTTTCTTTCTAACGATTTACATCGGATCGACGCACCTACTGCAAATTATCGGCGCCTAGAAAGTTGAATTTACTTTCATTGGACTAAATGACATTTCGTTAGTGCTTCAGTGTCCAGTTTTTGTGGTTTTGGGCACAAACTAGACCAGCATTTTTCATTTTTTGTGTCATCAATGGCTTTTTTGCAGGATAAAGCAGCATCTTACAGCCTCCTGTGGACAATTTACACAGTAATTTTTATGTAATGATTCATTTCTAGCTCTGTCCGTATAACAACTGCACTTTTAAAATGATCCTTTGAACTTATTTTCCATCAGGCCATCTTTGTCCTTCTATTAGTTGCACGTTTAGGACCAGATCCTTTTTTCCTTTCCAGCAGCTCCCAAAAATCCTTTTTTTCCAAAAAGGCATAGTTGTGGAATGTGAGAAACTTTACGATGCGATGCACCTTGGTCCGTAAGTCGCTTTTTGATTTTTCTACGCTGAGAAAACGATCAAAGGTGCACACTACTACAAGCAACGATAAACATGTGTTGATAATTCTGTATACGTGCATGGTTTTTTACGGTCTTTGACGTTATTTTACGCTCTTTAAGCGTCTTATCGATCTCATTTTTACGCTCTTTGAGCGCTTGCTTGTTATCTGGGCAGCACCGGTTATGATGAATGCAAATTTGACATATTGCAGTCAAATATTAATTTAGGTCAAATATATTGTTTTATATATTGTTCAAGGATTTTAGGTTTTTTGCAATAATAAGTATTATTATTACTATTAATATTATATTATTAATTACAATTAATATTAGCACTAGCTGCCAGGGCTTTCGGCTTAAAATCGAAAATGAAATTTGAATAAGTTATTATATTGTAAAATGATTTTAAATTGAATGAGCAAATCTATTTTTCTATAAATTCGTATATAAGATTGTGATGGAATCGCATGGGGTTGATATTTTTAAAGAAGGCAGAACGGACTCAAGAAAAGTTGGGACATTCCGTAATGATGTGGAGGGTGTTTAGGGAGAACTTGAACAAAAATGGCAAATGGGTGGCGGTCGTCTTTTGAATAGGTGGAGATTTATCATGATGATTTGTTCAAGACGTAATCAGATAAGAAATATGTTCATAGCTGTCGTTGTGGAACATGGAAGTTGAATTGCCTGTCTTTCTGGATTAATATCTTTGTATATGTGATTGTAAAGGATCCAACCCTGACTTACTTTTTTAATAAATGTGTTGGTGGCTATCTTTTTTATTGCGCTTTTGGAAAACGGCATGTATGTTAGGAGAGGTGCCCTTACTGTTGCTTTGGCGGCTTGATCGGCATTTTAATTTCCTGTTATTCCGGCGTGACTAGAGATCCACATCAGCTTCATTTTTCTTTTCATTCCGATCAAATTATCCTTGATAATAGCGGTGAGCTCGCAACGATTATTTTTGTTTCTTGCAGCTTCAAATATAGAGAGGCTATCAGTGCATATTACAAATGTTCCTTTTTCGGTTTTTACCATTTTCAGGCTAGATAATACTGCTTGCACTTCGGCTTCGTATAGAATTGCGCACTCTGGAACCCCACCATGCCTCAACGTAGTCCCATTTTCTGACACAACTGCAAACGCAACGTCATCATCTTTTTTGGAGCCATCCGTATATAAGATTTTTCAATTCTTACATTTGTAAATACTAATAGCTTCGTCATATAATTTTGGTATGTTGTTTAAGTGCAGATAAATGAGTTTATTGACAACTGCCATGGTGCATGTATCATGAATTGGTGAGACTTCTAAAGGAAGCGACCTTTGGTATATTTCGCTAAGACCTGAGGCCGTCTTGAGTGCAGTTTTTCTGGTCTTCAAAAGATTTATTTCATTGTGTAGTATAGACGTTGGACTACAGTACAGTTGAGTTGATATGGAAATTTGATTTTGCACATTTACCATATATGTATTGGCAACCCATAATTGATTTTAGATAAGACAGTTAGCTTCGTAGCATTAATAAGTGTGACTTCTTTTGGAAAAGAGATATTTAATTATGTTTAACCTGGCAACTAGATAAGATTTTAAATAAGTACAATGATCCTTAAAACTATTTTTACAATCGAAAATTAAGCCTTATATTTTTAAGTTTTGTTACGTTTTATTTCGTTTGTATCTTTTTTATTACTTATGATGTGCAGATCGTCGGCATATAGGCAATGTTGAATATTTTCATTGTTAGTATGGAGTTGGCTAAGTTCTTCGAAGGCTATAAGGGACAATGTTACTGAAAGGGGGGACCCTTGTGGAATGCCATTGAAAAGTGAATATATTGATGATAAAACATTGTTCATCCTGCAACGAATTTTCCTATTTGTTAAAAAGATTTCACATAATGGAACATTGTTGGGCCAATTTTCCATTCATATAATTTTTTCAATACAACATGTATGCCAATTTTTGTCGAAAGCTCTTACAAAATCAATTGACAGTATGGATATGTGATTTTTAGTGGAAAGGCTTTTGCAAACGAGTTGGTCAATAGACATAAGTGGATCGGTGGTACTGGAACCGGATTTGAAGCCCACTTAATTAGGAGAGAGTAACTTGGCAGTGTACCACATAAGTCCTTTTGATATCATTTTTTCCAAGATTTTTTCTGCGCATGGCATTTAAGATATTGGCCTATAGCTTAAAGTTTGATTGATATTTTTTGTTGCCTTTCGAATTGGAACTATTAGAGCGGCTTTAAAAGCTTGCGGAATAATACCCGTTTCTATCAAGTTCGCTTAGACTTAGTTCAATTTCTAAACGCTGTGCTTTGACATTGAGACTGTTTGGAGTTTCTTGCGCTAAGATTGCATTTTTAGATATCGCAAAGTCTAGTGGAAAATTGGATGAATGTGAATTATTTGAGAACAAGCTTGCAAACTCAGTAGATATTTCTATAGGATTCGAGATGACTGTCAGTGAATTAAGTTTTTGAATACATTTAATGAAAAAAGGTGCATAGGAGCCTGCAATAGTTCTTATATTTTGCCAAATACGTGCGCAGGGCACTTACAGGCTTAAGTTTTTTGTTAATTCCTCAAAACTATCAATTTTTGCTTTAATAAATTGTGCATTTTTCTTACGGTAGAATACTAAGTCAGTGATACTTTTTAACCTGCAATAATTTTTCCAAACTGATTGTTTATAATTTATCAACGTTTTCAATTCGAATAACCACCGGGCACATTTCTGTATGTTTTTTCAATGGCTGATTTGGCAATTGTTTTGTTAGCTAAAGAACGAATCATTTTTTAAATTGAAGCCATTTCTTTATTAATATTTGTTGAGTTAGGAATTTTTAAATTAGTTTCGTGGATTTTGGCATTTTACCATCTTCCTTCAGATTCTTTTTTTTTTATTTAGAAGTTGATACGGCAGGCTAATTTTTCTCCTTTGCATATTCAAGCGGGAGCGTATAGCTTAATTTACTCCTTTTTACGGAAGCCTTGTATTTCTCCCTTGCACGTAGGTCTACTTTCCCTTCCAAGTTAATAACGAATGCCTAATTTGTTCAACCGGGTCATTTAACATAATAAGAATGTAAGTTATATAGGCTCGCTATTTCCCATGGCAAATCTTCTAATAGCACTTCTTGCAAGTGCATTTGCCTGCTGGGTATCGTTGACCACGAAACATATCAGAAAAAAATATGCTGGAACATAGGAACAACTACAACAAATTAGAGCAAATATAGGTTTTAATTGACATAATTTCTCTTCTTTCCTGTGGCCCTCATACAAAAATATTTTAAAAATAGAACTTTCTTATAGACCGCTTAATCGATTCTCATGGAACTCACATCAGATAGTTTTTATATTAAGAGGCACAGATAAAATCATAAACATTTTATTTAGGGTGCATACTTACGGTGGCCCTCATACAAAAATATTTTTAAATATCATTTTCACGAAGGTTAATCGATTCACACCGAATTTATACCACGTAGCTCTTATGTTATGGGGCACAGCTTAGGCTATAAAACTTTTATTTATTGATTATTTTATTTTATTTATGAAACAGTATTTTGTTGAAAGTTTTTCATCAAATCAGTCATATTTATTTACTATTATACTAAAGGGAACATAAATTAATAGATCACATTTTTAAGAAACTTTTAAAAAAAAGTTATATTTGACTAAACAATGCTTTATATGGAAAAACTTTAAAAATTCACCTCACAAAAGTAAGTGAATTTTCGGATTCATGTCTTTTACAACAAACTTAAAACAATATTTGTAAAAAAATTAGTAGGTACTTTCTATGGTACCTGCTATTGCTATGGACTACTGCTAATGGCTGGGACATCGATTCGACAAATTTACGGCACAACTCTGGTGTAATTTTATCCCATTTTTCTTGCAAAACATTTCTAAGGCTGATTTTGGACGAAATGTGGTGAGTTCTTGTACGATCCTCCAGATGCGACCACAAATTCTCGATAGGGTTCAAGTATAACATTTGTGGTGGTGTTATGAGTTGTTTTGTAACATGTAATATCCATATTTTAACGCCCCAAGTCGTGTGTTTGGGATCGTTATCTTGTGGGAACAATAGTTATTGGGGAGCTGAACCCATTTTAGTGGCGCTAGCGTGTAATTTCTCCTTCAAAATGGACAAATACACTTTCTTGCCCATATTTCCATTTATAAATTTCAAATTTCCAACACCATAAGCGGAAATACAAAATTTTCTATTTTAGGTGAAGCGAAGCGCACAGGGTAATGCTATTGATAAAACTTAAACAAATATGAGCTGGTTAAAAATTCCAAAGCTTGAATTGATTTTACTTATTCAGTAACATAGTTTTTTATTTGCACTAACTGTGAAACATTTAGCTGATTAAGCTAAAATATTTTGTTGTAAAATCAGATAATTTGAATTTGAAAATCTAACAAACAAAACGTTTCGAATTTGCAATTTTTTTCTTAAATTTAACGAAATCAATAATGGAATTATAGAAATTTTATTCATAGAATTGCAATTATTTGATTTTACCAATTCTGTTTTTTCTGTGTAGTTGTTTTATATAAACGCAAGATTTTGTGCGTTTCTAACCTGTAAATTTGCTTTTATGTTGTTTTAGTTGTGACTTCTCTTAGTGGTTTTTAAATTATAGCACCATAGATTAGTATCCCCACAGAGAATGAAAAAATACGGCCATCATTTCGTTTGCAGCGCTCTGTGAATCTGGTTCTTAAATAATTAAAACCTGTGTACCACCAGAATCTGTAAAAAAAGTTTAATTTTTTATATAAAAGACATAAAATGTTTAAAATATCGCCACATTTTGTGCTTTTGCTGCTTAGTCACTTAAAATATGTAAACTGCGATGAAGATAATCATGAACAAATGATATCACGCCTCTTAAACACGTCCAGTTCTTGTTCTGAGTATTTTCAATATCATCTCTATGGCGAATTTATTAGTGGTAAACTTACTGTGCCCCATATGGAGATAGACGACACTGTCAAGATGGAATTTTATAAACATGGATTACAGGTAATTTTGGATTGAAATTCTTTTATAAAAGCTAAGACCGGTCTTTTTAAATTTTTTAAAATCGAGTTAGAGCACATGATGATCTAAAAAATTTCAAGTAATAATACAACAATAATAATAAATAATAGATAAATTTTGTTAACATAGATTGAAACAGTGTGAAACAGTTTTTTTAGGCTTAAATTGTATTAAAACAGCAAATGTAAATTAGAAAAAGAGCTAATGTAAAGCTAACTGAATATGTATATGAAGACTCTCCAGCGTCATTCTGATGTTATAATTTGGTTCTCTGTAGACTATTGAGACATAATCGAGGTCTGCCGAATGTCCAGTAGGTACACTTTTGTATTTTTTATTTATATTATTGGTGATATTTGGATAATAATTTATGTGCTGTTGTAGTTTTTTAATTGTCTTTCTGGTTTTTGGCAGATTGTATAATTTTATTTGTGGTTTTTGCTGGGAAACTATTATTTTTTAGTATTTGTTTTGCTTTTTTTGTTCAAAAATGTAAAGTCGCTGATCGTTATTATTTTGTTAATCATGTTTTGTAAAATTATTTTCGAAAAAATATGAAATTTTTGACTGCTTTTTGTTGCATTCCATTATATGCTACACTGCAGTTTCGCGAAGATCTTGATGAATCAAAATACTTTTTACGTAAACGCCATTTTCTTCAGCCCATTGAATACAAGTGCTGAATGAACTAAGAGCAGTTCTAGCCTTAATCTTCGATATAGATGGAGTTATTTCAATTTCTCCCTTCACTTGACATTCGCTTAGAGCTGGATAGCTAGAGTCATTAAATACATTTTCAAACATCCAATCATTAATTTCATCGTTTGAAAATGAGCTTTCAGGTGCAATTTCGTGAAGTATTCAGCAACAGATGAACTCAATGTCAATTAATAATTTCAGTTTCAATTACGCTCAATAGTAAATCATCTTCTTCGGTACACTGATGATTTGGAGATATCAACATATTCCAGTACTTCTTACGAATTAAATAAAAGGCAAAATGCATTTCGTAAATGAAATGCTTTGATTTTCAATTCAATATCTGTGCCTTTACTTCCGGTTAAATTCGCCAAAGACTTTTTTTGTAATACAATTTGGTTAAGTTTATGACGTTTTCGTGCATTGGCTGAAGAATGGCATTGCAGTTTGCTGGAAAACATGACGGTAATCATTTCGTCGTCCCTTTTTCATTCGTCATCTTTAGGATGGCAGGGTGCATTACCCAAAAGTAATAGTGCTTTCTTTGGCAATTTTCTTGAATTAAGGAATGATCTGGGATCTATGTATTCTTGACATATTTATTTAACAGACTTTGCTTTTTGAATTTCTTCGATAATTTCACTTTTTTATTTAATAGACAGTTTAAGAAATTGTGTGACAACAACATGAAATAAATGTACACGTACTTCTTAAATATTGTACATAAATACATCTATTTCTTCCAAGAAATAGCAGTAACATTTAAAGAAGCAATTCAAAATCAAATAAGAGGTCAAAGTAAACTAGATCAAAAGTTAACAAATTCAAGTTGCAATAGTTGAGTAGTTTTTTTTTTTTGAAATTTGCGTTAACTAAGTCAACAATGTCAATAACTGAGGTGCTGCAATAATCAAAGAGTTGCGTTCATCGAGAGTTGCGTTTAGCAAGGTCATACTGTATGTTAAAGTGTTTTAATGTTGTTCTATTAATAAATTGACTCCCTGAAAAAGAGGACAAATAATCATCGAAACGTCAGCGCTGCGGGAAATTTTTTAAATTATCATGTGTTTTAACTCGTTTTTAAAAAATCGAAAAAGATCGATCCAAGCCTTTATTAAAAACATTTAAAATTTTAAAAATAACGCGATCTTAACTCAAACTAAATTTTGAATTTGGATAGCTCTTATTAACAATTCTTAAATCAATGAGTTTTATTTCAGTATTATCGTGGAGTTCTCTTACCAGACGGGACTTCGCAAGAGGTTATTACAAGACTGCAAAAGAAGCAACCAATATCGTACCGTGTAGATTTCCCTGTAGCGTATACTGCACCAACATTAATAAGAATTTTTATCAATGACCACAAATTATGCGACACAAATAGAAGTAGTAATTTGATGAGTTATGTAGTACAAATTTTTAATTGCCAATGTTTTTTTTTAGGACTGTTCAACGAACTATTAACTCTTAAACATACTCTAAAAATTATCAACGGATACGTGCAGGTTTACACTTCTAACATCAACATGCCACATTTCACTGAAGTGCCAAATGAGTCTTGTGGACTCGTTGATAGAGAAATTCCAATTAATGGCGGTACACCACTTGTTTTCGGCGGCCAATTGATAACACGTGGTGAATATCCTTGGTTGGCCGCAATTTATAAAAAGGACAGCAGGGGTATAAGTTTCATTTGTGGCGGATCGCTTGTTACATCAAAAATTATCTTGTCAGCAGCACATTGCATCGAAAGGTTTAGTTTGACTGCAGAAAAAGTTACTACGATGTTAGGGCGACATGATTTAACCAATTTTATGGAGGGTGGTTATACGACACGTGATATAGAGAGTATAATTGTACATCCAGACTACAAGCCTGGACCAGGATTTTCTGATGCTGACCTGGCGCTTTTAGTAATGAAGGAAGACGTTAGGTAATGAGTTAAAAAGTTCAATAATTTATTTGTAATGAACAGTATTCCTTAAAATTATAAAAACTTAATTTTAACAGAACAGGAACAGATTTATTATCTTACATATATATTGGAAAAGTTACAGGGTTGAAAAAGTCGAAATAATAAGGAAAATGTTGAAAAAGTCGAATAGAAATGAAAAATTACTATTATGCCACGCCCACTTGTCCAATTTCGCCCACTTTTGGTTCAATAAACTGTATTCGTGATCGACATCCTCAAATTAAATTTTAGTACAATAGCTTGTATAGTTCTCGATATATGCCGCAGTTAAATTAAAAATTTAGGGCGATGACACACCCACTGGTACAATCCAACCCGGTTTTGATCCAGAAATAGCTTTTCATAAGCAAACCACTTTCACCAAATTTTAGTATGATTGCTCACATATTTCGATAAATATGCCACTTACCGTATTTTATTTGTATGGGAGGTGCCACGCCCACTGGTTCTTTTTCCTAAACTTTTGATTCAGATATGCTCTATAGCTACTGAACCACTTACATACATTAAATTTCATAGCAACTGCTGCAATAGTTCACTTAAGACAGCGCTTACAAATTTATGTTAATATAGGAGGTGCCACGCCCACTGATGCAATCGCGTCAAAATTCATTTATTTTTAAAGCTTATAGTAAGTGACATCTATACACAGACAGCTTTCAGCGACATCATCTCCGAAATTGTAATGGAAATCGTTTGTGCCAATTTTGAGATATACGGAATCAAAATTTTTAAATGTTGAAAAATGCCACGCCCAATTTTAAGATTCCGCCCACTTTTTTCTCAATTTAAGATATATTTGATATGCATTCGTTTACCAAATTTCACAGACAGACAGACAGACAGACAGACAGACAGACAGACAGACAGACAGACAGACAGACAGACAGACAGACAGACAGACAGACAGACAGACAGACAGACAGACAGACAGACAGACAGACAGACAGACAGACAGACAGACAGACAGACAGACAGACAGACAGACAGACAGACAGACAGACAGACAGACAGACAGACAGACAGACAGACAGACAGACAGACAGACAGACAGACAGACAGACAGACAGACAGACAGACAGACAGACAGACAGACAGACAGACAGACAGACAGACAGACAGACAGACAGACAGACAGACAGACAGACAGACAGACAGACAGACAGACAGACAGACAGACAGACAGACAGACAGACAGACAGACAGACAGACAGACAGACAGACAGACAGACAGACAGACAGACAGACAGACAGACAGACAGACAGACAGACAGACAGACAGACAGACAGACAGACAGACAGACATTCCTTTTTCGTTTTGTACGTTGACGAGTACAGACGTGTTTTCGGGTGTAGTCGTTCGCGTGTGTCTTAGCGTTAGAGCCTTTTCACATGCTTCTTTCAAAGCGGTGAATCGTAATCAGTACATAATTCAATTTGATATAGACCTGGCATTATAAACCATTGAGTTTCAGCCAATTTAGTTTTAGTTAGTTTATAGTCAAAAAAAAAAATATTATTTAAATTCTCCAAATTTTTAGTTTTACAAAATTCATCAAACCAATATGTTTATGGACCGAGTCATCCGATGAATTACGAATTGTCAACCAAACTGGTGTGGTTGTCGGTTGGGGAAGTGATGGAGATGGCAACAGTGTGTCAATCACGCCAAAAAAAGTTAATGTAAACATCGTTTCTGCAGAGGTTTGTTTGCGTTCATCGATTGCGTTTAATGAATTAACATCATCACGCACTCTGTGTGCTGGAAAACGTGATGGCTCTGGGCCATGCAACGGGGACTCCGGTGGTGGCCTCTTACTACACAGAAATGGAACATGGACCGTGCGTGGTGTTGTTTCCTTAGGATTAACTGATCAAGGGCGTTGCGATTTACAGGAGTATACTGTATATTGCGATGTAGCAAAACACATATCATGGTTACAAAATCACATCAAGCAACAAGAACCTGCAGTAACAGTAACCGTAACAGGCTCTCTTGAAGATATTTGTGGAATATCAAACATGGAATCTCGCATTGAACACCCTTGGAATGCGGCTATTTATGAAAAATTTGTCACTGGTGAGCTTTTCTATTGCACTGGGGCGATTGTTTCTTCACGAAGTATTTTTATACCTGCCAGATGCTTTAGCAAAATACTTTCGTTAACCGACATAAGAGTTTATCTCGGGCGTTACGATCTCAGAAATATTAACGAAAAAGCAGTTCTGTTCCGTGAATTAGAAGCTAGAGCATATGACAGTATACCAGACTTTGATAACAGCATTACATTGCTACATATGAAGGAGCCTGTCGGGTATGTTACAACTACAGGCTAAGTGAAATACTTTCTCGAACAAATATTTATTTTTAGTTTCACTGAATATATAAAACCGATTTGTCTATGGAGTGAGCCTCGTGATCATTCACAAATTCTGAGGCATTCTGTTACTTTATCTGGTTGGATATTTTCTGAAGTACGCGAAGGAATATCGACGGTGCCCAAGTCAGTGGAAGTAAATATTGCTCCTTTAGAGCAATGCGAATTACTGGGTCATAACGTGAGCACAACACCTAATGTTTTGTGCATACCTCGTGATATAAATTCATCTCGCCGTGTTTTAATGATGAATCGAAATGGACGTTGGTTGCTTCTCGGTGGATGTAAATACCTTCATTATGATGATGATTTCTGTGTACTTGTATATGACGATATGGCAAAAAAGATGTCATGGATTCAAAGGAACATGTTATTATAAAGTAGTTAAAGTAGTCAAAATGTTAACTTTGGTGGTCGAAACACTGGAAAAAATAAAAGTGATTTGGTTTGTGTGAATATAAATGGATTTTTTTGTCTTTCATTATAATTAGTACCAGGAGACCGATCATAGTTCAATTTCTCGTTTGAGGATGAGCAAATCGAATAAATATGCAAAATGCTGAAAAAGGTTGAATGAAATTGAATAAGTCGAAAATATTTAAGAAGTCGAAAGATGTTGAAAAAATTGAAAAAGTTAAAAACTGTTGGAAAGCGTGAGAGAGTCTGAAACGAAAAAAAAAAATTTATGGAAAATGTTTAGAAAGTGCAAAGGAGTTTAAAAAAGTCAAAAAAGTATGGAAAAAGTTGAAAAGTGTTGGAAAAGTCAATATAATATAAAAGGTAGCAAAAAGTTGAGAGTGGTTGAAGAATGTCAAAACAGTTGAAAAATACTAAAAAACTGTATAACATATGGAAAATGAAAAACGTTGAATAAGATTGAATAAGTCGAAAAAATTGAATGAGGTTGAAAAAATTGAAAGATTTTTAAACAGTTACAGTAGTAGCAGCTGATTATGTCGATAGTATAAAAAAAATGTTGAATTATTGACATAGATTAAAAAAGTCGAAAGGAAAGACGAAAAATAAGTCTACAAATGCCACGCCACCAACTTTTTGTTAGCATGGAAGATGCCACGCCCACTGATGCAATCCGTGCCAGAATTTAATTTAATTTTTATTTTTTTTTAAATCTGTTACAGGTTGAACCTTTATTTAGTGTAAGAATAATTGATCTCAACAACTATTGAAATAACAAATATCTTAATTATAATTATGTTTTACTGAAGGGTATTTCCATGTAAATGTGGACACGGTATAGGATTATTGTTTTATTGCTTTTCAATCTTCAACTATATTGAAATTAATGTTCAATAATAGTAGTTTTGCCACCAAGTGTCAAATTTAAGATTTGACCATAAAATTCGTCATTATTTTCTGTTCTAGTTACTGTATGTACGCGTGCTTTCAGTTTTGAAATAAAAATCATTTTTTAAATCTCTGTGTTTTGAGTTTCTTGTTTTAGTTGGTAAGTAAGTTTCATGTACCTAATATTACATATATTCATGTTATCAACAATGCGTCGCAACACTCGTTTTGAGAAAGATGAGTGCTTAAAAATGAAGAAAAAAGATACCCTTGTTTTTTGTAACGCGAGTTACCAATAAGTACATTTTTTTCTAGTGTCGTAGGTGTTTGTTGTCTAATTCAAAGAAATACTTAGATTCTCTTTTTGTGTTTCAATTTGTACCGAAAAACTGTAAAAACATCCTCCGTTTGATCTTACTAGTCTAAATTAAATGTAAGTACTTTTTGTAACGCGAGTTACTGGTAGCTCGCATCTTCATCATTTAACAAGAGTTTCCGATAATTTTTATCTATCTTCTTTAGAATGAAATTGTGTTTTTGGTTTAGGATCAAATGCCGCTCTCGGCTACCTAAAAAATGAAAAGTCGAGGGAAAATACGATGATTTCAAAAATACATATAGGGAAGCTTACCGAAAGAGTAGAGCAAAGAAGAGAGCAAAAATTGATAGTTTGTCAGAAGCAGAAAAGAAAGAAATAATACGTAATGAACGTCGGAATATCCAAAACCCATTTGATTTACTGGCAAAATGAGAAACTGCAAATGGCCCAAACATCAAAAAAGTAAACATGGATATCTTACCAAAACATTTATATTATGAAGATGTGTATGGATGTAGTAGTGATACTTATAGTTCTGAGGATAATATACCATTATCTGTACTTAAATCATAATTCACTGCATTCCCGAGTTATTGATTCTAGAGTAATTTGATTTATTATTCAATTTTTGTTTAATTTAAATTTTTGTTTAATTTTTGCACATTAAAGACTGAAAAAGTTCCTTATTATTATTAAACTTTGATTTTATTTTTATTCTTGTGTATTACAGCTAGAAAAAGCTCCTTATATTGGTATAAAAGTATTTGGTAACCAATAACCACATAATTTTTGAATTATTTTAAAAATTACGATTCATTATCGCTGTTTCTAATAATGGTAAGCTTAATGATTTATTGCTCATTTATTTATGTCAAATATAAAACAGTCTACTCACAAATTTCGGAAAAACTTTCAAATGAAATTTACTCTCTGAACATGTTGTCCAAAACTGGTAACACGAGTTACCAACACAATTTATTAATTTACTGGATAAATACTATTTTAACACTGAATTTACTTTTTTTAAATAGAACTACAGTCAATTTTGGATTCTTCTTCACAGATCTAGAGTTCTTGTTGTTTTCTCTTCCATAAATATTCCATTGTATTGCCATGTGAAAAACAAAGCACACACACAAACTAACACATTCAATTAGCCTAGTACACATTATCACACATGTTGTCCAACATCATTGTTCGATAATATGAACTCTAGGAACGACCGCTTGACACACATATTGGATGGATTTCAAAAATTTTTGATTTTTCTGCTGGCTTGTCCAACCATACAGCCTGTGTGAACTGACTGTCAATCCTAGTGAACATTTTTCACTTTAAATAGGATTTCATGCAGTTCACTTCGATGTGGACGCTCACAAAATTTTCTGCAATTGTTGTTGTTGATGGCATGCACGAAAATGTGAACGCAAAGCAATATTGGCAGTCACACATGTTGTCAATCCATGTAGGACAGCATGTGAGTTTTCTATGTGTGAACCTACTGTAATTTTTTTTCATTCTTCATTGTTCACAAATTCCGCGATGTTGTGTTGACAAATTGAGAATGAGAGCGAGAGTAAAATTCCGTTTTTTGTCTTCCATTGCATTGTCATACAAAAATAAAAAGCACACATCCTTACTAACCCACTAACTTGCTATTAAACGATTTGTTATGCTTACATGCTTCTTTCTATGTGTGAAATTAATTTTTTCTAGCAATTTTAAAACTTCAATATTTTGATATTTAAGAGGAATATCGTGATAGCTTTAATTCTATGTTAAGACCAAGCGCCTAAGAAAGATAACTAAAAAATTTGATCGAAATTGATTCAGTAGATTTTGCGTGAATCCCGTTCATCGAAAACGGTTATCATTTTATTTATATAGATTAAACAATTACTTGATAAAAACAAATTTAATTTTGAGTCCTTTTTTATTTTTATCTTTGTAAAGACACAAAATCTGAATGAAAATATGGGTGGACGGAATTAGGAACTTGGATTTTTTTTGTGGACAGAATTAGGAATAAAAAAAATTTTGATGTGGCGTTATATTTTTGTTAATTCAAAAATAATTGTGTATTTATAAAAATATTCTTTATTATATTCAATAAGGGTAGCTTCAATCTTTGCATATGACATTTAATGCATTTTTATATGATCTATCAATAGCTAAGTCAGTATTGCACAAACTAAAAAAATCGCCAAAAGTGGACGGTAATTGGGCACTTTACGTTATATAGATATTACAGTGACGGGAAATTTTAAGTTAATTTGAATGGCAGTAATAGATAGGTTTGTTTTTATTTGAAATATTTTATGTGGAATACTCCTATGAATAAGCATTCCAGTGCCTTGTTTACATGTCACATTGCTCTGAAAGTTGTGAAAATATCCGACGTACTGTTTTGGAGTATAGGGTATATCGATGTGTTTCTTGTAAGCAGAAGATTTGTGGTACGTGATTTTTTAATAGGATTTCTAGCTCCGAGACAAGCAAGGATGGTAGCAATTAATATTCCACTGGAAAATATTAAGTATCATATCAAAGACAGTTTTTATGAGAGCCACTAAATAAACTTGCTGTTCAAAAGGAATAGCAGTCAGTGCATTTAAAGTTCAGTATCCGAAGACCCTACGTTTTCAAATGGAATTGTTGTTATGTCCAAAGCATCTGGAGAGAGATTATTATTGGAAGCTGTTGCGAAAGAATTTGAGTTATGAGGAAAAATAATGCATTGAATTGCCGAAGCAGTGGTATTGAGTATTTGAGAGTTGATTGAATTAGTCTTATTTTGTTGACTGGAAGAATGTGCTGCAATTTTAGTTGTGGAAATGTGAGAGCGGTCATTAGAAGGTTTGTTGTTGATAGGTTTTTGAGAGTCTGATTGCTTCGTGCGAGTGAGGTGAGTTCCGCTGGGTAGCTGATTTTTGTAATTCGTGTTGGCTTCGTCAAGGCTTTTTTTCTAAGCGTTTGTGTAAATTGTTGAGTTCTCAACATAACTTTTTAGTGTTAAAGAGAACGCAGGTTTCATACTGATGCTGGTTGGGTTTTGTTGTTTGTGTAGATGGCGTAATATTGCACTTTTTTGGGTGTTGTATTTTT
Organism: Tricholauxania praeusta; assembly: GCA_949775025.1. Classification (NCBI taxonomy): domain Eukaryota; kingdom Metazoa; phylum Arthropoda; class Insecta; order Diptera; family Lauxaniidae; genus Tricholauxania; species Tricholauxania praeusta. The sequence continues at coordinate 139,332,296 of OX459028.1, read as the reverse complement.
AATATTTCTTTGTGTTGTTGATATTTAGGGTATACATTAGCTGAAGCGGCATGAGGGCCAAGGCAGTTTACGCACATAACCCGTGAGCAATCTTCAGGAATGTGAAGAGGGAGGTTGCAGGAAGCACATGTGCAATTGTTTTGGCAATATTTAATTGTGTGCCCTAAGGTTTGACAGTTCTTACACCTCATTGGGTGCGGAAAATATTCGTTTACTTTTAATGAATACCAAGCGATATCAGTTTTACTTGGAAGCTGGTAACAATTAAATGTTAGAAGAAAGAGTCCAGTTGGGGTGGGTTTGTTGTTGATCCATTTTGTGTACTTGTATGCGCTAATTACGCCTTGAATTTTTAGTTCATCTATTATTTCTTGTTCGCTAGTAGATATTAGGTTTCTATCAAATATAGTAAATTTGCAAAAATTAAGCATATCATGAAGAGATGCTGATACTGGATTTTGTTAAGATAAGTTAGCTACTCAATCTCAGTACTAATGCTGTTAATTGCTTTTTTCCTGGCAAACATACTGAATGACGCTAAGGGCTTATTATCATCAGTTGACTTTATAACAATGAATTTTGGGTTTTTCGCTTGTACATTTACTTGTGGAAGTGAAGGGAATATTTCATTAGTTACATTATTTTATTTTCTTTTTTTATGATTTAGCGAGCCTTCAGCGAGTTCGCTAAATCGATTTCTCGATGGGATCGGATGGTTATAAAACTTCACTTGTATCACAATTAATGCATTAATGAGTTGGATACTGTGAAAATCATAAATTATAAAAGTTTAACTTGGAGTAGTGCACGAGGCACAAAAAGAAAATACAAATCACAACCGAATTAACAAGAGAGCGGTCGATGACAAGCAACTGATCAAAACGAGAGTTGGTCGGTGACTGTTCAATAATATATCTAGTTGCTCTATATAGAAACTTGTTATATTCAAACAAATCGTCTTCTCAGTGTAGTTTAATGCTGCTGACAAAAGTTCGAAGAAATATATTTTAGTTGTTTTATATAAACGCAAGATTTTGGCGTTTTTAATATGTAAATTCGTTTTTGTTTTTGCTATGCGAAATATAAATTATATTTCTTATGGTTTCTTAGTTGTGACTTCTCTTAGTGGTTTTTAAATAACAGCACCATAGATTAAAAATATGGCCATCATTTCGTTTGCGGCGCTCTGTGAATCTGGTTCTTAAATAATTAAAACCTGTGTACCACCAGAACTGTACTTGTTTCGTATATATTCCATGAACTAAATCAGCGATAGTGATCAGTAAAACTTAATTACATATCTGTGAAAAAAGTTTAGTTTTTTATACAAAAAAAATAAAATGTTCAAAATATCGCCACATTTCGTGCTTTTGTTGCTTAGCCTTTTAAAATATGTAAACTGCGATGAACTTGAAGAGGATCGTAAACAAATGATATCACGCCTCTTAAACACGTTGAATTCTTGTTCTGAGTATTTTCAGTATCAGCTCAATGGCGAATTTATTAGTGGTAAACTTATAGTGCCCCATATAGAGATAGACGACACTGTCAAGATGGATTTTTATACAAGTGGATTGTTTGTAATTTTTAATTTAGACAGCTCTTAGTAACAACTTTTAAACAAATGAGTTTTATTTCAGCATTCTTATCGTAGTATTTTCTTACCAGATGGGAGTTCGCAAGAGATTATCAAAAGACTGCGAAAGAAGCAACCAATATTATACCGTATAGATTTCCCTGTAGCGGATGATGCACCAACATTACTTAGAATTTTTATCAATGAACACGAACTGTGCAACACAAATAATAGTAATATCTTGATGAGTTATAAAATTTCTTAATTTCGAATATTTAATTTTAGGTCAGTTCGACACACTACTTATTCTTGACCATACTCTAAAAATCATCAACGGATACGTGGAGGTTTACACTTCTAACGTCAACATACCACATTTCGCTGAAGCGCCAAATGAGTCTTGTGGACTCGTCGATAGAGAAATTCCAATTAACGGCGGTACACCGCTTGCTTTCGGCGGACAATTGATAACACGTGGTGAATATCCTTGGCTGGCCGCAATTTATAAAAAGGATAGCAGAGGTATAAGTTTTATTTGTGGCGGCTCGCTTGTTGGATCAACAATTATCTTGTCAGCAGCACATTGCGTCGAAAGTCTTAGTTCGACTCCAGAAAAAGTTACTACGATGTTAGGGCGATATGACTTAACCAATTTTATGGAAGATGGTTACACGATACGTGATATAGAAAGTATAATTGTACATCCAGACTACAAGCCTGGACTCGGTTTTTCTGATGCTGACCTGGCACTTTTAGTAATGAAGGAAGACATTAGGTAATGAGTAAAGAAGATCAATAATTTTTCTGTAATGGACATTATTCCTTAAAATTATTAAAAATTAATTTTACTTTGTTTGCGTTTTTGGAGCAGATCATAATTTAAATCGGTATTTTTTTCTGAGCTTCCTGTTCAGTACAGTAAGTGTAAAAAACACAAAAAATTAAAAGCTCGTCAATAAATGTGTACTATCAAAAGAGTTACAAAAGCAATTGCATATAAAGGGGAAACAAATGTAGAACTATGGCGCATTATGTTAATATTTTGTAATGATTCGTGACTGGTCAATGCAAAAAGTAAAATATAGTACTCGTATGCTTGTGTTTGAAACGTCGGCTAACAAAGCTTACTGATGATACCATGTAGCAGTGGTGGAAACTAGTATAATCAGCTAGTTGCCCATTTTTTCTCCACTTAATGCATTTCGCGCTTGTAATTTTTGCACTAACAGTACTAACCAGCAATATAAATTTAAATTTTACATTTCATGACGAAATTCATTTTCATTTTTTGAATTCTTTTTACTCTCCAAATTTTCAGTTTTACTAAATTCATCAAACCAATATGTTTATGGACCGAGCCATCCGACGAATTACGAATTGTTAACAAAACTGGCGTGGTTGTCGGTTGGGGAAGTGATGGAGTTGGCGACAATGTGTCAGTTGCGCCGAAAAAAGTTTATGTAAAAATCATTTCTCAAGAGGATTGTTTGCGTTCATCAATTGCGTTTAATGCATTAACATCATCACGCACTTTGTGTGCTGGACAGCGTGATGGCACTGGGCCATGTAACGGGGACTCTGGTGGTGGCATCTCACTATTCAGAAATGGAACCTGGATGATACGTGGTGTTGTTTCCTTGGGATTAACTGATCAAGGGCGTTGCGATTTACAGGAGTATACTGTATATTGCGATGTAGCAAAACACATATCATGGTTACAAAATCACATCAGGCAACAAGGACCTGCAGTAATAGGCTCTCTCGAAGATATTTGTGGAATATCAAACATGGAATCTCGCATTGAGCACCCTTGGAATGCTGCTATTTATCAAAGATATGTCACTGGTGAGCTTTTTGTTTGCACTGGGACGATTGTTTCTTCACGAAGTATTTTGATACCTGCCAGTTGCTCTAAAAGCACAAATTCATTACGTGCTATAAGAGTTTATTTCGGACGTTACGATATCAGAAATATTAACGAAAAAGATGTTGTGTCCCGCGAGGTAGAAGCTGCAGTATATTACGATATATCAGACTTTATGTTTAGCATAACATTGCTACATATGAAGGAGCCTGTTGGGTATGTTACAACTACATGCTAAGTGAAATACTTCCTCTAACAAATATTTATTTTTAGTTTCACACAATTGTTTAGACCGATTTGTCTATGGAGTGAGCCTCGTGATCATTCACAAATTCTGGGACAATCTGTGACTTTATCGGGTTGGATATATAATAAAGTCGAAGACATTTCGAATGAGCAGAAGTCAGTGGAAGTAAATATTGCCCCTCTAGAGCAATGCAAATTACTGGGTCATAACGTGAGCACAACATCTAATGTTTTGTGCATACCTCGTGAAGGAGATTCGTCTCGCCGTGTTCTAATGATGAATCGAAATGGACGTTGGTTGCTTCTCGGTGGATGTAAATATCTTCATGTTAATGATAATTTCTGTGTACTTGTATATGACGATATGGCAGAAAAGATGTCATGGATTCAAAGGAACATGTTATCATAAAAGAGTTCAAGTAGTTAAAATGTTAACTTTGGTGGTCGAAACACTGGACGAAATAAAAGTGATTTGGTTTGTGTGACAATAAATGAATTTCCTTGTCTTTCGTTATAATAAGTATCAGGAAACCGATCATTGTTCGGTTTTTCGTTTTGAGGATGAGCAAATCGAATAAATATGCAAAATGCTAAAAAAATGTTGAATGAGGTTGAATAAGTCGAAAATTTATGGAAAATATTTAAAAAGTTGAAAGATGTTGAAAAAATCGAAAAAGTTGAAAACTGTTGGAAAGGTGAGAAAGACTGAAAAGAAAAATAATTATGTGTATGGAAAATGTTTAAAAAATGCAAATGAAGTTAAAAAAAGTCAAATAAGTATGAAAAAAGTTGAAAAGTTTTAGAAAAGTCAAAATAATATAAAATCTAGCAAAAAGTTGAGAGTGGTTGCAGAATGTTAAAACAGTTGAGAAATATTAAAAAACTGCAGAACATATTGGGCATTTCAGGCGAAGCGGGCAATGAAAATAAAGTGAGGTCGTGAAATTTGTTTATATTCCGGTAAGTTATACGTCTAGAAGTTTCAGATCCGTCGTTTTTGAACGCTGTTTTTGGAATTCAGGAACTTATAATAAAATATAAAAAATATTGCTTTAACTAATAAAAAGGATGTTCTTCTTAGTTTTTAGTCAAATTCGAATTTAAAATTTTTTTATGTATTGAAAACCGGAAGTCCAAAATTCAAATCAAATTTTCAGTAATTTCGACATAATATTTTTTAATTATTTTTTTTTGTTTTAAGAAAGCTTTAAGTATATAGATTAGTGTGGTTCTCAGCTATATGGAAAATTGTGTTGTTGTTATTTTTCCATCTCCACAAACTTGCTCTTGTTGCTTTAATCAAAATAAGAATGTATACAAAAAATTAGACAATTCGGACCAAATTTAGTGTTCGCTCTGATTTGCGACTTTTATGTGTGGTCCTTTTCATATTTGCAGCTAACAGTTATTACAGGTAAAAAGTACTTTGGGTTACTCAGTTTGGTTATTTAAGTTTATTTGTAAGTCTTGCATATGGTCGCTATTGGAACTCATTTGAGTCCTTTGTTAGCAAACGTACAACTGTTTTCTTTGATTTATTAATCGATGAGTGGAAAGATGATAAAGTTTATGTTGAGATGGAAGAAAAAGCAAGGCTTTTAAAAATTGTAACTTCCTAGGATAGAGTTTATGTCCAATTTATTTGAAATTCCGACTTCCAAAAAAACCGACTTACGTAAACGAAGAAAAAGTCTGCCTTAGGTGCCAAGATATAGCGTTTTTGGTTTTTTAGTCGTATGGGGGATGCCATCCACTGTTGTCAAATTACGCCCACATTTTTCGTGTGACTAAAAATGCGGATAAAATACAACCGAAGTGGAAGTAGTACGAAGTCCAATCATAAATTATAGTTCACATGTAGGGTTCACTCATTTCGTTATCCAATTCTTTAGAATAGTTTTTGACTAACACCTACCGCATACTAAAGTATAAATAATACCAAGAAGCATCTCCTTAAAAAAATAAACGAACTTGCTCATCAGAAACCGTTGCGACCTTAAGCCAAAAAGTTTAATTAAGTTGCAGGCTAAATTATTCCATCAAATTCAGGGTTGATTTGTTAAGGGTGATCCAATACGAGGTCTCTTTTCCAACTGAGTTGTTTTGACAGCTGTCATGTGTCAAATAGCTTGTCCATATGACGTTTGTGTTCAGTGTTCAATACGACTCAATCATGAATAGTCTAACTCCTGAACAACGTTTATTAATTGTGGAAACTTGCAAGCGAAATCAGTCATCAGTTAGAGAATGTTATAGAGTTCTTCAACATCAACTGAGCGCACTATTCGTAACACCATCACTAAATTTCGAACCAATTTTACACTATTGGACATTCATCATTCAACCAGAGTGCATACAGCCCGTAATTTTGAGAATATTTCCGCAGTAGCAGTTAGTGTTCGTGAAAACCGTGAACAACCGATTCGTCGCCAATCTCAGGCTTTGGGCATCTCTTATGGATCATTGTGGTGAATCTTGAGGTGTGATCTTGGTCAGAAGGCCCTTAAAATACAACTCGTATTGGCTGATATTGGTGAACGTCTTAATTTCGGTTTATGGGCCTTACAACAATTTCAAATGGATCTATTATTTTATCGAAAAATTGTGTGTATCGACGAAGCTAATTTCTGGTTGAACGGCTACGTTAACAAGCAAAATTGCCGTATTTGGGCCAATGAACAACCAGAAGCAGCCCAAGAGCTTCCAATGTATCCCGATAAATGTACTGTTTGGTGTATTTCTTCGAAAATGACGATGTAGCTCGTGTTACGGTCAATGGTGCTCGCTGCAGAGCAATGCTCAATGAATTTTTTTTGACGAAAATTCAGAATATTGGTGTAGTCGACCTCTGGTTTCAACAGAATGGCGCAACATGCCATACAACTGGAGAAACAATCGCTTAAAGAAATCACCATAAGCCTCACCAACTCATATTACTCTAGTTTGCTGTCACATGTAATAGTCAGCACTTCAACGGTCGCTCATATGAATATACGCGCGATTTTAGTCAATAACTGCTACCCAATTTCACTTTTAAAGGAGAGTTATTCAGAAACGAAAAAATGAATTATAGATTAATCATTTAACTATCATGCTGTCACTAATCAGCTGAATTGAGCCTAGAGATTATATGACAAGGTCTATGATTCGGACAATGAGTTCTTGCCTGGTAGAAAAATGAGCCAAAATTGGAAATACTTATCGTCCAACATATCCTGAACATTATGAACGAATCTTCGCAGGTTTTCAGTTATAACATCAATATACCGAATTTCGCTAAAGGGCCAAATGAGGATTTTCTGATGCCGACCTGGCGCTACAAGAAATTAAGGAGCAGTTAAGACAATGTGCAGAAAAGTTTTATTATTTATCTCTAATGCGCAATGTTCCTCAAAACCAAGAACCAAAGGGGTACAAGTACATCGAAAGTATTGCTCAGTAAAAAGAGGTTAAAGTTTTTGTATTCAGTATAAGTAGTAAGTACTACTTTGTTACAGATATAGTAGCAATAGCATATTCAATGGGTCTAGGAACTTTGATAACTTGTTGGTGGTATTTTTAGCTTTAGTTTCACCACTTGTACCTCTCTGGTTTCTTTGTCCGTTAAATAATACAACAAACTGGATATCCGCACTAGTGCGAGAGCACACAGATACAACAAACATAATAATTTTGCAGCAATCCGGCATCAGGCATTTGTTGTCTGATTTTTTACACTGAGAAAACGATTTGTTTGATTATGACGAATGCATATTTGACATAAAGCAATCAAATATTAATTTGGGTCAAACACCTTGTATTTGCACCAAAAATTGGTGTATGTTGGTTAAAAGATTTTAGGTTTGTTTCAATAACCGATTTAGTTGCTCTATATCAAATAAAAGTTGTTATATTCAAACAAATCTTCTCAGTGTAGTTCAACGCTGCTGACAAAAGTTCGAAGAAATGTATTTAAGTTCTTTTATATAAACGCAAGATTTCGTGCTGTTCTTATCTGTAAATTTGGGTTTTTTTCTTACTAGACTAAATATAATTTATATTTCTTATGTTTTTTTCGTAGTGTTTTCTCTCATTGGTCTTACATTTAGAGCACCCTAGATTAGGATCTTCACAGAGAATGAAAAAATATGGGCATCATTTCGTTTGCGGTGCTCTGTGAATCTGGTTCTTAAATAATTAAAACCTGTGTACCACCATAACTGTACTTGTTTCATATATATGTATTCCATGAACTAAATCAGCCATAGTGATCATTAAAACTTAATTATATAACTGTGAAAAAAGTTTAATTTTTTTATAAAAGACATAAAATATTTAAAATGTCGCCACATTTTGTGCTTTTGCTGCTTAGCCTTTTAAAATATGTAAACTGCGATGAAGTTGAAGACTATCGTAAAGAACGGATATCACTCCTCTCAAAACTTACGCTTCCTTGCTCTGAGTATTTTCAATATCAGCTCTATGGCGAATTTATTGGTGGTAAACTTACAGTGCCCCATATGGAGATAGACGACACTGTCAAGATGGAATTTAATAAAATTAGACTTAAAGTAATTTTTGATTAAGATATCTCTTACTATCAAGTTTTTAACAAATGAGTTTCATTTCAGTCTTCTCATTATATTTTCTTACCGGACGGGAGTTCACAAGAGGTTATCAAAAGACTGCAAAAGGAGCAACCAATATCATTTCGTGTAGATTTCCCTGCAGCGGTTGCTGCGCCAACATTACTCAGAATTTTTATCAATGACCACGAATTATGCAACACAACTGAAAGTAATAATTTGATGAGTTATAAAATTTTTTAATTTCGAATGTTTTATTTTAGATTACGATGACAAAATATTAACTTTTCGGTATACTCTCAAAAATCATCAACGGTTCCGTGCAAGTTTACACTTCTAACATCAACGTGCCGCATTTCAGTGAAGCGCCAAATGAGTCTTATGGACTCGTTGATGGAGAAATTTCAATTACAGGCTCTCTCAAAGATATTTGTGGAATATCAAGTACAGAGTTTCGCATTGAACACCCTTGGCATGTTGCTATTTATAAAAAATATGTCACTGGTGAGGCTTTCCTTTGCACTGGGACGATTGTTTCTTCACGAAGTATTTTGATGTTTGGCTGTTACCAGTTCATTACAAGTCAATTACGCTTCATAAGAGAGTTTATCTCGGACGTTACGATCTCGGAAATAGTAACGAAAAAGGAGTTGTTTCCCGCGAAGTAGAAGCTGTAGTATAATGCAATATATTAGAATTTGAGGCTATGACATTGGTGCAAATGAAAGATCCTGTCGGGTATGTTACAACTACATGCTAAGTGAAATACTTTCTCTAACAAATATTTATTTTTAGTTTTACACAATATATAAAACCGATTTGTCTATGGAGTGAGTCGCGTGATCATTCTCAAATTCTGGGATTTTCTGTTACTTTATCAGGATGGATAAGTCATAACATACGTGAAGAAATTTCGACGTTGCCCAAGACGGTAGAAGTAAATATTGCTTCTTTAGAGAAATGCAAAGTACTGGGTCATAACGTGAGTTCAACATCTAATGTTTTGTGCATACCTCATGAAACAGATTGGTCTCCCCGTATTATAATGATGAATCGAAATGGACGTTGGTTGCTTCTCGGTGAATGTAAATTTCTTCATTATAATAAGAATTTCTGTGTATTTGAATATGCCGATATAGCAGAACTGATGTCGTGGATTCAAAGAAACATGTTGTCATAAAGGAGTTAAGGTAGTCAAAATGTTAACTTTGGTGATCGAAACACTGGAAAAAATAAAAGTTATTTGATTTGTATAACAATAAATGCATTTTTTTGTCTTTCGTTATAATAAGTTCCAGGAGACCGATCATAGTTCGGCTTTTCGTTTTGAAGATGAACAAATCGAATAAATATGCAAAATGTTGAAATGAGGTTGAATAAGTCGTAAATATATGGAAAGTATTCAAAGAACTGAAAGATGTTGAAAAAATCGAAAAAGTTGAAAACTGTTGGAAAGCGTGAGAAAGGCTGAAGAGAAAAAAAAATATATGGAAAATGCTTAAAAAATGCAAAGGAGGTTAAAAAAAAACAAAAAAGAATGGAAAAAGTTGAAAGGGGTTGAAGAATGTTAGAACAGTAGAAAAATACTAAAAAACTGTACAAGATATGGAAAATGAGAAAAGTTGAATAAGATTAAAAAAGTCGAAAAAATTGAATGAGGTTGAAAAAATTTAAATATTTTTATACAGTAACAGTAGCAGCTGATTACTTCGATTGTTGAATTATTGACGAAGTTTGAAAAAGTCGGAAAAAAGTCGAAAAATGTTGATAAAAAAATTAAACGGGCTAAAAATATTAACAATAAGGCTACAAATGGCACGCTTTCAACTCTTTGTTAGCATGGAAGATGCTATAAATATAAATAAAAAAATGTACATAACATTTTTGCGACTTTCAATAGAGTGTTGAATGAAACCTGGCTTGCACTTAAAAACTCTAAATCGCAATCTTCTTTTTTTGACAAAAGTCGCTATGGGCAGCATAGTTAGACCGTCCTATCTTGCAAACCATGCAAAATATTCTGATGCAATTTGGTAATGCAGATCATAAATTTCTTGAACTGTATTAAAAGTAGGCGTGACCCATTTCAACAATTGAAAATTTTGATTAAACATTACTCAAAAGCGACACTTTTACAGTATGTTATTATCGATAAGGCGGGTGTCATAGGCTATAAAACTTTTGTTTAGGGTGCATATTTAGGGTGGACCTCACACAAAAATATTTTAAAAATAGAACTTTCTCAAAGACCACTATGAAATTATGAAATTTACACCAGATGGCTCACATATATGTTAATCGTAAACATTTTAATTAGGATGCATAGGATGGCCCTCATACAAAAAATTTTTAAATATTTTCACTAAGAGAGGTTAGTAGATTCACACAGAACTTACACCACGTAGCTTTTACGTTCAGAGGCATAGCTTAGACTACAAGGCCTTTTTTTAGGGTGGCCCTCATACAAAAATATTTTTTATGTATCATTTTCTAGAAAACGGCTTAATCGATTCTCATAGAATTTACACCACGTGTCTTTTATATTAAATGGCACAGCTTAGGTTATAAAAATTTTATTTTGGGTGCGAAATTGTCTATTTAAGGTGAAGCGAAGCGCACAGGGTAATGCTAGTTTAATTATAAAATTGCTATTTTGCGAAGACATTAAAAAAAATATGTGGTACAAACCCGTGCAATTTTTTTCCATATATTTTTATTATTCGTGACATCTTACTAATAAGAGCACATAAAATCAGCTCACTAAAGACAAATCACCGTGGCAAGTTACAGCGTTGAACAGCACGTTCGAATGATAAAACTTTAGTATGATGTAGAAGTGAACTCCGATTTTAGGAAAAAAAATCATCTTCAACCTCGAGGCTCGAGATGAACGGGTGCGTCAACAAGCAAAATTCGATTATGAACGAACGGCATCATCGGTCCGTACTTCGAAAACGCCATCATCACTATCAACGGAAAGCGCTGCCAATCGATGATAACCAATTTTTTTTGACTTAAACTGGATGATATGGAAGTGAATGACATGTGTTTCTAATAGGACGGCGTCACGTGCCACACAACCCATGCCACAATGGATGTTCTACACGAGCTATTTGAAGGCATGAGAGAGATAGCTCACTCACACCCGACGTGAATTGTCCACCGGTCGCCGGTCGAAAGTGTCTTCTTAGCTCGACCATGGCTTAGATTTTTTTTTTTCGGAGCACACTCTTCAATTATAATTATTGGTTTTCGTGAAGTTAAGACTATCTTGAATTAATATTCAAGGAGGAACAATTAAAATTCAAAGGGAGACATAGTGAAAATTGCATTTAAGTTAAAAAAAAAACATGAAAAGTTACATACAAAGTTAAACAAAAAAAAATAGCTATCTGAATTTTAATTGAAAACCCTTGAATATTAATTCAAGACAGCCTTAGCTTCAAGAAAAACTTTGGCTTGAAGATGTACTCCAAAAAAAAAAAAAAAAACGAGGCCAGCTAAAAGGCCAAATTTGGTGGATTTGCACATATGAAAAAAAAATAATCACCATATCACCGTATACTGTAGGCTACTGATTCTTATCAGCATTTTGGGGTTTTTGCATGATCGCGTATAATTTAAGAAAAAGAATTAAGTGAAAGAGCAAATAGAGGAATTTGTTGGAAGCCCTTTTGCTTTCATGTTGTAAATTAAGTCAATGAATTTAAATTATTTTAAGTTAAATGTGTCCTCGTCCTTTCCATCGATAAATTTTAGGCAGTTATCTTCATTCATCCCACACATTTTGAAATTTATCTGTATAGTGTGGGGCTTTAGTGCTATAATAAAACCATACATCTAAGTCTTTGTGTGACCCATAAATTAAAACGAATTCGAGCTAAAAGTAAATTAAACAAATTTTTCAAGTAAAGTCCAATCGTAAGCTGGAAAATTATACTTCACATATAAAGCTAAAGCGACAAGTCACGTGACATTATATCGAACCAATTTCAGCACGTTTGCCTACGCTTAACTTTCCTACATCGCAATCTCTCTGGCACTTTGCCTTCTTAATATTCCACAAGTCATAATCTAGGCCACCGGAAATGTTTCATACGAAGTCCAATCTTAAATTATAGTTCACATTTAGGGTTCACTCATTTCGCAATCAAATTCTTTAGAATAGTTTTTGACAAATACCTACCGCATACTAAAATATACAGTGACCGACAAAAGTCTAGATACACCCCCACTTTTGTTAGATCCAGAATCTGAAAACATAATGTAAAATTGTAATAATACAGTTTTGTTTGAAACTCTTTTTTAAAAAAATTAATCAATAGCTCAAGGCATAAGTTGCGTAGTAAATGTATGTAGACTTATGTATGTCACTGGTTTTTTTGTGTTTTTTTTTAGATACATTTTTAAATTTATGTGGAAGAACTTTTTTGTTTGCTCATTATGATTAAAAAAGAGTTTCAAACAAAACTGTATCATTACATTTTTATATTATGTTTTTAGATTCTCGATCTAGCAAAAAGTGAGGGTGTATCTAGACTTTTGTCGGCCACTGTAGATACTAAGAAGCATCTCTTTAAAAAAATAAATAAATTTTACTTGCTCATCATAAACCTTTGTGACCTTAAGTCAAAAAGCTAAAACTGGTTACATGCTAAATGAATCCATCAAAATTTCTGTTGTAGCTGTGGTCCAACTATTTTTGTTTGGATTAGGTGCTTGGATTCGGAACTATTGTTGTGAGCCTTCTCACAACTGCCATTCATTTTTCGTCTGACGTTACAGGCTCGTGTAAATTATTTTTCGCAAATGGTTGAATTTCAACTTATGATGCCGGTAGCACTTATATTATTTATTTACTAAATTAAATAAACATGCTGCAAATTATAAATACCACGAATAAATTTAGAATAAAATTAATGATTGGCACTCTAATTTTAGATTAATTAATTTGGCTGAATACATATGTATTTCTATAGGGTTTATGGGTTTGGGACTTAAGTATTTAGGTTTATATATGGGTCAACGGCATTATTGATTGGTGAATTCGATTTTTTTGAAATCAGGCTTTGTGAGTCTATTAAAAATGTGATCATATGTAGGCTCTCAAAATGTGGTTTGATTTCATTAAAAATTATAATCTGTAGGTGGTTTTGAACCCGTGGGTTACAGTGTGTGGCGGTACAAGAAATTAAGGAGCAGGTAAGGGAGCGTTCAAGTATTACGTAACGCGATTTGGGAAGTCTTGTAAAACAATGCGATGCGGCACAGGGGCAGGAGGAGGTGTTGAGCAACGGGTGATTGAAATTAGGTGTGCATAATGAAACGCTTTCTAGATTAGCTACAGCAATATATATTATATTTATTATATAAATAAATAACAGCGCGTTACTTTCAAAGATCTTTAAAAATTGCGTTACGTAATACTTGAACGCCCCCTAAGACAATGTGTAGAAAAGTTTAATTGTTTGTTTTTAATGCGCAATATTTATTAAAACAAGGAACCAGAGGGTTACAAGTGCATCAAAATTATTGCTCACTAAAAAGGGGTTAAAGTTTTTGTATTCCGTATTAGTAGTAAGTACTACTTTGTAACAGATATCGTAGCAATAGCATATTAAATTGGCATAGGACCGTTGGTAACTTGTTGGTTTAGCAGTTTTAGCTTAAATTTCACCACATTTTGGTGGTGAACTTGTACCATACTGGTTTCTTTGTCCGTCAAATAATACAACAAACAGGATATCTGTACTAGTGCGAGCGCGCACAAATACAACAAACATAATAATTTTGCAGCTATCCGACATCAGAGATTTGTTGTCTGTTTCTCTACACTTAGGAAACGATTTGTTTGGTTATGACCAGTGTTCGAAAATAAACAGTACAATTCGTTGTGTACCGAGCCGAAGCACAAAACCTTATTTATTTTCTATAGTGTGCAATCCAATGCACAAAACAATATCAGCACAAAACAGAAATGTGTACTCAGTAAGGTACAAAATATGAATCGTTCTGTGCATTTGTTGGCTTTTGTTTTGTTCTGTATTTGTGTTTGCACCGTAGCATGTACTTTATAAATAGCAATAGAGTGTCGTGCTTTGGCTCGGTACAACTCGCAATTGTGTCGTTTATTTCACTCAACAGCGAATTGCACCAGTGATACCACTGGTTCAAAAAAAATTTAATTGTTCTTTTTTTTGTTCAATTTTTTTTTAATTCCAAAATTTAGAATAATCATGAAATATGTATATAAGTCTGAGTTACGGTTTTTTTATTGTTTTCTGAAAAAATTTAAAATACACTTTTTTTTATTATTAAACTGTTTTTTTACATTTTTTTGTCGCATATGTCTATAAATTCGGAAAGTATCAAAACATGTGGCCACATTTATGTAAGCTTCTCACAGCAAGAAGAAGCAAGTCTGACATGGTAACGAATTGGTTTTGTTTCGTTCTATTTCACAAAACATAATGAGAATAAAGTTATGTTCTGTGCTCAGAGACGTACAAAAGAAGATTGGTTGTGTGCACTCTTCGTTTATGAAAAGTATGTGTACTCGTTAGAGCTTCGGCACGCTATTTTTATAAGGAAAAATAAACGTATTGTGTTTGCACAGTACAATACTGAATTGTGCGCACATATTAAAATCGTCACAAATCACGATTGAATTGTACCGTACTGTACATTTTCGAACACTGGTTATGACCAATTCATCTTAACATAGAGCAATCAAATATTAATTTAGGTCAAAAATATTGTATTTGCACTAAAAAGTGGTGTAAGTAGGTTCAAAAGTCAGTTCTCTCTTGAACACTGTCGAGGTCGGTCGTATTGCGTTGACAAAGTCATAGAATTCAATACTTAAATAAATAACCGGGAAAAGTGATTTTATTGTTAATTTAATCTCAATTCCTTCTATTATTGTTAAATTCTTTAAAACAGTAGGTATAATAATTCACAATTTACATATAATTATAATATAACAAAAAGAAAACAAAACTCTTCTACAGTTCATTTATCTCTTTAAAATGAAAGAACCCCCTGATGACCCCGCAGCTAGTAATAGCTGCACTAACCTTCCCAAACTCAAATTTGACAAAACAAAATGCATTACCAACAACTCTATCGGTGTGAAATACTTGATTATGAGCAGGGTTAACAGCAATGATACTCTCGCTAACGTGTCTCCGTTTCTAATTAAAAAAGCAATAGACTGTGCGATCTCGGGAGAAGTTGAAACTTGCAAAAAACTACGAAACGGTACTTTACTAATTAAAACAAAAAACTTAATGCAAGCAAAACAACTCATACAGCGCATAGTTCTCTTAATTGTTCTAAGGGAGTAATTTACTCGAATGATTTGCGGGGAATCTCCGAAATGAACTCAAACAACAAAACATAATAGAAATAAAAAAAATAATGAGAAAAGAAAACGAAGTGTTAACAGAATCAGGTTTGATTATTGTAACATTCTCTCTTCCAACTTTACCAAGCTATAAAAAAATAAACACTCGCCCTTTTATTCCACCACCATTTAGGTGTAAAAATTGTTTTAGACTGGGACATCTCTCGAAATTTTGTACGAAAAGCAAACTCTGCTTCAACTGTGGAAATGACTTTCACGTTGATGCTGAGAATAACGAAAAATGCCTTAAGCAAGAATCTTGCATCAATTGTAAAGATAATGAAGTTGCAAATTGCCAACACAATTCGTATAGCAAAACATGTCCAATATTAATAAAACATAAAGAAATACAAACTATCAAAACAATACAAAAAGTCGACAGTAAAACTGCTCACAAAATATACAGAGAGAGACATCAACTCAATTCTTCTTTTGCATCAGTTCTTCGCTCGCCAGCCACGCACTCTACAAAGATTCCTACTGCAGCTCCAACAATAACAACAGAAACACGATCAACACCGACAACATCACAGCACCATAATCTAGCAACAAATTTAAATTCAACAAACAATAACACCAGCACCATTAAAACAGCTCCATCACTGCCCAAACGAAGCTTAAACTTCTCATCCATCCAAAATATCTCAGAAACTAAACTAAAAATTTTCCCCCGTGGGTTATCAAATAAACTCAAACGCGAACTTAAAGCTAAAAACAACAACAACAGTAAAACATCAACTAGTCACACAAACATCAACACCAGTCACACAACATCAGAAGATACAGACACAGAAATCATGGCCTTCGATTAAAAAATCACAATTCACAAAATTCCTTCTAAAGCCAATTACAAACCCTTACGATACATTATACATTTTTATTCTTTTTAGAAACATACTTTAATAATGAATATAATTCAATGGAATATTAGAGGTTATAATAATAACTATGATCACTTGCAATTGATAATTAAAGACTTTAATCCCAAAATCATTGCACCTCTTAAATATTTCCCGCTTCCCCATCCCAATCAATTATTCTATGTATACTAACCCTAGCCCACCAAATTCTTTTGGTGGTGTTGCATTACTAATACATAATTCAATCCAACATCAAGTATTAAGCTCACCAAGCGATTTTGAATCAGTTGCCGTCATCATCCATTCCAAATTTAAATTTACAATAATTTCATCCTACATCTCACCAAACAAACCATTCAATAATAGAGCTCTAACGAATATTTTCAACACCTTCAACCCACCACTTCTCATACTAGGAGACTTTAATAGTTGGCACAGTAAATGGGGATCTCCAAAAAACAATAAAAGAGGTAATATACTTTCTAAATTCATAGACAAATCCCAATTAGTCACCCTCAACAATGGAGCTTCTACTCACTTCAGCACTTCCCATACCTTTACACACATAGATCTCTCCCTTTGCTCCCCAATCATAGCAGCCCATGCTAAATGGCACATATCTGACGACCTTTACAACAGCGACCATTTTCCTATAGTAATTTCTTTATTTAAATCAGATTCATGCGAAGATAAACCGAGACCTAGATTCAAAATCAATATCGCAGATTGGAATTCATTCCAACAACATGCAATAATTCAAAGCAATAAGCGACCGATCAACAATAACATCAATAAAGAAACTGCCAGTATACAAAAAATTATCCTGTCAGCTGCTCACATGTCCATCCCCCAAACAAATAACAATAATTTAAAACATAACGTACCATGATGGAACAAAAATTTAGAAGACTTAAAAAAACAAAAAAAGACATGTTGGTACAGTTTAAAGAGAAATATAACACTCGAAAATATAATTAATTACAAAAAAGCCAACGCCACCTTCAAAAGAGAGCTGAAATTATCCAAACGGTTATCAATTAACAGATTTACAGGAGATATAAGCCCACAAACTGCGACAACTAAAATATGGTCGAATATTCGTCGATTTTGCGGCTTAAAAAATAAATTCAATATACATTCAATTAAACACCCTGTGCAAAGCTCTGTATTGGTTACATCCAATAAAGAAATCGCTAACCTTTTTTGCAATTATTGGTCAGATAACTCTAGAGACAACCAGTTCTCTAACAATTTTCGAATTAAAAAACAAGCCATAAAAACGTCTCCCTTAGCCACCACACCCTCCAACAAAGCATTTTTAATAGAAAAGGATATAAATATGCTCGAACTTTCTATAGCCCTCCAAAAGTTGAAAGGTAACACTCCAGGATATGACAGAATCTCTTATCCACTAATAAAAATCTCCCAGAAATTTTGAAACATAGAATTATATCATTATACAATAAGATTCTTTCCTCCCATATTCCACAGATATATAAAAATAGTTTAGTAATTCCAATCTTAAAACCTAATACGAATAAAACAGAGATCACTTCATATAGACCAATTTCTCTTAACCCATGCTGCGCAAAGGTCTTAGACAAAATTATTGCAAATAGGCTATGGTGGTTTATCACTACCAACAAACTGCTCGATAGCCAACAAATGGGTTTCAAGAAAGGCAAATCAGTTACTAATGCTCTAATTTATTTAGACTTTTGGATAACTGAAGCCCTATCAAAAAACCAACACTTATCTATAGTCTCTCTAGATTTTGCGAAGGCTTTTGACAAAATTGGCATACACACCATAATAAATCAACTCATTGACTGGAAAGTAGGACCAAAAATTATAAGATATGCTTATAACTTTGTGTCGAACAGACAGATTAAAACACGAGTAGGAATCTCATATTCAAAAAATCGCCATCTCTTCAATGGAATCCCTCAAGGCTCTCCGCTTTCAGTTGTCCTTTTCCTAATTGCATACAATAAGCTCTGTACAACTATTAATATGCATAAAGATTTAAAATTTTGCGCATATGCAGATGATTTCTTCATTTTCAAGACCCTTGATAAGACAAAGAACCAACAAATTGACATATCGCGCCTTGTCTTAGATATACAGTGCTGGTGCGATAGCTCCGGAGCTGAACTCTCGTTAGCCAAATGCAAGCATGTTCATATTTGCCGTAAGCAGCAGTGTCAAGCCCAAATTATCACAACTAATTTCGCCATTGTCAACTCAGACCAATTAAGAATTTTGGGAATCATAGTTAACAATAGATACCGATGGCAATCCCATATTGAGCACCTACAACAATCACTTTCAAACAGACTCAACATTATAAAATGTTTGTCCAGCAACAAATTTAATTGTAACACTCTCACACTAGTATCCGTCATCGAAGCTCTAATTATGTCTAAAATTCACTATGGCCTTTTTTTATATGGATATGCATCAAGAGCGCACTTGAATAAATTAAAGTCAATAATCAACTCTACCTTAAGAACAGCCACGGGCGCATTTCGCACAACTCCCACTAACAATATTTTATTTGAAACCAATATGAGCACTATTGAAAATAGATTAAATCATATCACTGCAAAATTATGTAAGTCACTTATTGAAAGCAATGACACTCCTTTATCATCTCTTGTGATTAAAACTCAAAAATTCAAAAGGAAACGTAAAATTGCCTCTGTTATCCAAAATATTATTATCAATTGTAGCAAAATAGAGATTCCTTTTCTTCCGCTCAAATCTCTACCCGCAGATACACCACCATGGTGCTTTAACATTAACTCTGTTAATACCACTCTCCACAGTTACAATAAACCATCCACCAACCCTAACATTTTTCGTAAACTATTCTTAGAGCTAAAATCGCACTATCCCAATCACACATTTATCTATACTGATGGATCAAAAATTAATAACCAGTCCAGCTATAGCATCACAACAGATTTATCTGTAATCAAACTATCACTGCTCCCTTTTTATAGTTCCATTTACTCTGCCGAACTTATAGCCATTTCAGAAGCAGTTAGATATGTTTCAACAAGAAAAGGCAACTTTGCAATATGCTCGGACTGCTTATCAGTGATCCAAGCCATAGTCAATCTTTCAAATAATAGCCATTATATTGCCGAGATAAGAAATACTCTTTCAAGTAAATATCCAAAAATCACCATCATTTGGATCCCTGGACACGTCGGAATTAAGGGTAATGAATTTGCAGATATAAATGCTAAATTAGCACTTAAAGCTCCCCTCACAACAACTCCAAATCAAAATATATCTGATATTAAAAAACATCATGACGACAGGTTTAAATTACAATCTTCTCATTTGTGGCAGAACACGTCTTTTGCATACTAAAAAAATAATCATTTAAAAAACAATTTAACACATTATTCATCATTCCATTTAGATCATCAATTAAATAGACTAGACTTAGTCAAATTCATACGGATAAGGCTAGGCCACACAAAAATATCTCACGTCCATCTAATTGACCAGAACACCAGCAACACATGTCCTTTCTGTAATTCGAACTCAATTATTTCAATAGAACACATCTTTAACTTTTGTCCTAATTTTTCCTCTACCAGAACATCACTCTTCCATAATTCCTTACCGCTATCATATATATCCAATCCAACTTTACTCGACATTAAAAAAATAATAACTTTTTTGAAAACAACAAGATTATGCCACGAAATATAATGTTATCATCTTCATAATATTTGTACTTAATATTAAAAATATCCAACCACCATTATGTAAAATAACGTAACATGTAACATATGTATATAAACTTTAATTAGCTGAAGGCCTCTGTAGCTATTGCTATTTTTATTTCTAGTATAGTTTATTAATTTTCAATTATAAGCTATTGTTAATAATAATAATAATAATAATAATAGGTTCAAAAGTTTTAGGTTTGTTTCAATAATATATTTAGTTACGCTATATCAAAAAAAAGTTGTTTTATTCAAACAAATCTTCTTCTCAGTGTAGTTCAACGCTGCTGACAAAAGTTCGATGAAATGTACTTAAGTTGTTTTATATAAACGCAAAATTTCGTGCTTTTCTTATCTATAAATTTTTTTTTATTAGGCGAAATATACATAATTTAAATTTCTCAAGTTTTTTTTTTCTCTTATTGGTCTTAAATTTATAGCACCTTAGATTGGGATCACCACAGAGAATGAAAAAATACGGGCATCATTTCGTTTGCGGAGCTCTGTGAATTCGGTTCTTAAATAATTCAAAACCTGTGTACCACCAGAATTGTAATAGCTTCGTATATCTTCTTTAAACTAAATCAGCGATAGTGATCAGTAAAACTAAATTACATAACTGTGCAAAAAGTTTAATTTTTAATATAAAAGACTTAAAATGTTTAAAATATCGCCACATTTCGTGCTTTTGCTGCTTAGCATTTTAAAATATGTAAACTGCGATGATGATGAAGACTATCGTAAAGAAACGATATCAGAGCTCTTAAACACGAATGATTCTTGTTCTGAGTATTTTCAATATCAGCTCTATGGCGAATTTATTGGTGGTAAACTTACAGTACCCCATATGAAGATAGACGACACAGTCAAGATGGAATTTTGGGGATATATCTCAGGAGTAATTTTGAATTTAGATGGCTCTTATTAACAAGTTTTAAGCAAATAAGTTTTATTTCAGTATTCTAATCACAGTATTCTCTTACCAGACGGTAGTTCGCAAGAGGTTATCAAAAGACTGCAAAAGAAGCAGCCAATAACATACCGTGTAGATTTACCTGCAGAGAATTATAAGCCAACATTACATAGAATTTTTTTCAATGACCACGAGTTATGCAACACAAATAAAAGTAATCATTTTATGAGTTACATAATGCAATTTTTTAATTTCGAATGTTTTATTTTAGAACCGTACAATTTCAAACTATTAACTCTTCAACATACTCTTTATGTTATCAATGGATACGTGCAAGTTTACACTTCTAACATCAACATGCCGCAATTCGCTGAAGTGTCAAATGAGTCTTGTGGACTCGTTGATAGAGAAATTCCAACTAACGGCGGTACACCGCTTGTTTTCAGCGGCCAATTGATAACACGTGGTGAATATCCTTGGATGGCCGCAATTTATAAAAAGAGGAGCAGCGGTATAAGTTTTATTTGTGGCGGCTCGCTTGTTACATCAAAAACTATCTTGTCAGCAGCACATTGCTTCGAAGGAATTAGTTTTAATGCAGAAAAAATTACCACGATGTTAGGGCGATATAATTTAACCAATTTTATGGAGGATGGTTACACGACACGTGATATAGAGAGTATAAATGTACATCCAGACTACAAGACTGGACCAGGCTTTTCTGATGCTGATCTGGCACTTTTAGTAATGAAGGAACACGTTAGGTAATGAGTAAAAAAGTTCAATAATGTAGCTGTAATGAAAATTATTCCTTAAGGGGACATGGAATCTTCAAAAAATTTTGACTTATGAGTTTTAAAATGAGTATAACTTTTGTAAAAAAACAAGATATCATTTTGAAACTTTACACACATATTTTGACACAAAACAATATTTAAAAAACAAAATTTTTTGATTTTTTTATGAAATTTATGACCACTAGAATTTAAAAAAAAAAAACACCAAAAAATCACGGTGGGCATGATTGCAGCTCACTGGAACATCTGAAAGAAAAAAAAAATAAGAGGTTTTAATCAGCATCAAAGCCGCCAAAGAATGATCTACAAGCAATAATTTTGGTCCTAAAATAACAAAATGGCGTCGTTTTTTTCGAAAATTTTCAATTTTTAGGGCCAAAATCGTGCCAGAAATCAAAAACTATAATACCGATCTTTCTGTCCGTAGTTCATTCCCTGTATTTATATGTGCACATATTGAAATTTTAGAAAGATCGGCCCAGAAGTTTTTTTTATCATGCTCACCAACTCAAAAAAATTGGTTTCGAGAAAAACGCGTTTAAAGTTTATTAACTATAGCTTTTCACGTACTATAACTTTGACACGATGTTACTAAAATGCTCGCTACATATTTTATAAGCCGAGTTTGAGGTTTATTTTATTAAAAACGTATTTTTCAATATTTTTTAAACAAGAAAGAGTCAAAAAAATTTTTTTAATTCTTGAAAATTTTAAGGTGTCATGTCCCCTTAAAATTATTAAATTTATTTTGCTTTCGTTTATGGAACAGATTTATTATCTAATATTATACATATATTTTACTGAGCTTCCTGTTCAGTACTGGAATTGTAAGAAACAAAAAAAAATTACAAGCTCTTCAAGAAAGGTTTAGTATCAAAAGAGTATCAAAAGTAGTTGCATATAAAGGGAGAAAAAATATAGAACTTTGGCGCACTATGTTTATATTTTGCTATGATTCTTGACTGGTCAATGCAAAAAGTAAAATGTGGTATTAAACGTTGGGTAACAAAGTTTACTGATGATGCCATGTAACAGTGTTAGAATTTAGTATAAGCAAATAGTTGCTCATTTTTTCTCCACTTAATGCATATTGCGCTTGTATTTTTTTTTGTGTTTTTTTGCACTAACAATACTGAACAGGAAGCTCAGTAAAAATATGAAATTAATTTTGACATTTCATTATAAAATTTTTTAACTTTTTGAATCATTTATACTCTCAAAATTTTTAGTTTTACTAAATTCATCAAACCAATATGTTTATGGACCGAGCCAGCCGATGAGTCACGAATTGTTAACCAAACTGGTGTGGTTGTCGGTTGGGGAAGTGATGAAAGCAACAGTGTATCAATCATGCCAAAAAAAGTCTATGTAGAAATCATTTCTCAAGAAGATTGTTTGCGATCATCAATTGCGTTTAATGCATTCACATCAAAACGCACTCTGTGTGCTGGAAAACGCGATGGCTCTGGGCCCTGTAACGGTGACTCCGGTGGTGGTCTCCTACTACACAAAAATGGAACATGGATGATACGTGGTATTGTTTCCTTGGGATTAACTGATCAAGGGCGTTGCGATTTACAAGAGTATACTGTATATTGCGACGTAGCAAAACACATATCATGGTTGCAAAATCACATGAAGCAGCAAGAATCTGCAGCAACAGACTCTCTCGGAGATATTTGTGGAATATCAAACACGGAATATCGCATTGAACACCCTTGGAACGCAGCTATTTATCAAAAATATGTCACTGGAGTGGTTTTCTATTGTACTGGGACACTAGTTTCTTCACGAAGCGTTTTGATACCTGGCAGTAACAACCTTATAACATATGGTCCAAAACGCGACATAGGAGTTTATCTCGGATGTTACGATCTCAGAAAGATTAACGAAAAAGGAGTTGTGTCCCACGAAGTAGAATCTATAGTACATTACAATAAATCGGCTGATTTTATTAGTATTACAATGCTTCAACTGAAAGATCCTGTCGGGTATGTTACAACTAGGTATATTCTTATTGAAATACTTTCTCAAAAAAATAATTATTTTTAGTTTCACACAGTATATAAAACCGATTTGTCTATGGAGTAAGCCTCGTGATTATTCCCAAATTCTGCGACAATCTGTTACTTTATCAAGTTGGACAGAAGATTCGAATGTGCCCAAGTCAGTGGAAATAAATTTTGCTCCTTTAGAGCAATGCGAATTACTGGGTCATAATGTGAGCACAACATCTAATGTTTTTTGCATACCTTATGATCTAAGTGTGCTTTCGAGTATTCTAATGATGAATCGAAATGGACGTTGGTTGCTTCTCGGTAAATGTGAATCTCTTCATTATACTGATAATTTCTGTGTCCTTGTATATGAGGATATAGCAGAACTGATGTCGTGGATTCAAAGAAACATGTTATCATAAAGGAGTTGAGGTAGTCAAAATGTTAACTTTGGTGGTCGAAACACTGGAAAAAATAAAAGTGATTTGGTTTGTGTGAATATAAATACATTTTTTTTGTCTTTCGTTATAATTAGTATCAGGAGACAGATCATAGTTCGGTTTTTCGTTTTGAGGATGAACAAATCGAAGAAATATGCAAAATGCTGAAAAAAGATGAATGAGGTTGAAAAAATCGAAAAATACAAAATGCAGTGAGGTTAGAAAAGTCAAAAAGTATGAAAAAAGTTGAAAAGTGTTGGAAAAGTCAAAATTATATAAAAGGTAGCAAAAAGTTGAGAGTGGTTAAAGAATGTTCAAACTGTTGAAAAATACTAAAAAACTGTATAACATATGGAAAATAAAAAAAATTGAAAAAGTCGAAATAATTGAATGAGGTTGAAAAAACTTAAAGATTTTATAACCGTAACAGTAGTAGCTGATTACGTCGACAATATAAACAAAAATGTTGAATTATTGACAAAGATTGAAAAATCGAAAAGAAAGACGAAAAATGTTCATAAAATAATTAAATAGGCTAAAGTATTAACAATAAGGCTACAAATGCCACGCTACTAACTTTTTGTTAGCATGGAAGATGCCACACCCACTGATGCCATCCAGTCCAGTTCCATCAATATCAACGTTTCGCAAGTCATCGCTTTGAATCGCGTAAAGTAAATAGTTTCAAATAAGACTAGTTTTGACACATCCGGCGCACAGTGACAAGATTTCACTTTTTTAATTGCAAAAATCATAACTTCTGAACGAATAAAGATTTTTTGATATTTATTTTTATATGTTAGGAAATTTTTATAGCTATTACAGTGCTAAATTTAATTTAAATAGGTTCATAGAGTCCAACGCTATTGATTGTTGAAAAAGAGTTTTTTGCAGGGAGGAAAAATTACATATCTTCTGCATATAAAAATTAACTTCTTTTTGTTTGTCGCAAGTAGACTTTGAAAACTGCAGGAAAGTGTGATTAGAATGTGAATGGGCTTGGTATGTATAGCTAAAATTGTAAAAAAATTCAAAGATATTTTGTAAGAAGTTCTTTTTTTGTACGATTTGTGCTCATCCATTGTCTGTTTAAATTCCAATAGCTATAAGTTGGATGCAATTTTTTCAAATTCAGACGTTGCAAAACTATTTTCGGTAATCTAAAGATAATCTCTTACGTCTATTATGAGCTCTGCTTGACTTGACGTGCTTTGAAAAAGTTGGAATGATGTTGCATTTTTTATATACATGTTGAATTATTCAATTTCTTCGTAGCATAAGTTAAGAAGAGTTCTCTTGTATGAATAAATTTATTACGTGCCGAAACGGCTTTATATATGTTCCCTGCCAAACTAGCTGTTAGGTATAACTAGTTTTTCGTAGGCCAAACCAGTTCATCTAAAGAATGTTAAAATGAACCAGTTTAGCAAAGGATGAACTAGAGTTATTATTTACTTTAACACCCTCACTCACGATATTCCTGAAATGTTAGTAGGTTATTGTAAGTGGACAGCCTTCGGGCCAATACTCAAGGTTTACATCCTCCAATATGTCCACTGCACTATGTTGATCACGGGATTCGCTATCACACCAGGGTTGGATATACTATAGTGAACCGCGGCCGAATGCCGCCGCGAAGTCGTTTTTGAGCAAAGTATTGGAGGATGTAAATCATGTGTAGCGACCTAACACGTCATCCTAACACGCTTCGGATAAACTAGTTTGGCCAAGAAAAAGCTAGTTTATCCTAAAGACTAGTTTTGCCGATAACATAAATACTAGGGTGTTTTATTTTTCAAACTTTAGGAAAGGAATTTTTTCCTATATTATAGCTTGAGGAATAAAAATAACTGTCCCAACATTTGAGCTTCCTAGCTCTAACCTGAAAGCTGTGCGGACAGAGTTTATGTCCAATTCCGTTGAAATTTAACGAAAAAAACCGACTTACTAAAACGTAGAAAAAGTCTACTTTAGATGCCAAGATATAGCGTTTTGGGTTTTTTTTAGTGAATGGGGGTCGCCACCCACTGTTGTAAGACCACGCCCACATTTTTCGTGTGACTAAAAATGCGGAAAAAATACACCCGATGGAGGTATTTTTATTTTTTTTTTTTAAATTTGCGGTCCTGTGTGTCTATATAATAGAATCGGGTTTGAGGAAAGTTCTCCCAAAATTTCAGCTTCCTAGATCAATCCCGCGAGCTGCGCAATCACTTTGTTTCCTACAAAGAAAAATCAAAACAACGAAAAATAGAAACGCCCACTGATGCAATTCTGTCAAAATTCATTTATTTTTAGAGCTTATAGTAACTGACATCTATACACCAAATTTTATGAAGGTTACTATCATAGCTCACTATCTATAACAATAAACGTTTTTTGCTTATATGGGAGGTGCCACGCCCACATGTACTATTTGACAAATCATTGTAATAAGAGACCTAATAGCAAGTACATCTACCTCATTAAATTTCATAACGATTACGTTGTTAGTTCTTTTAATATAACGTTTTTAAATATTGTGGGCGGTGCAACGCCTTTCAACGAGTTTTTTCAGTAAAGTGGCTGAGCTTGTATTGATGACTGCTTTCAGCGGCATAATCTAAGAAAAAAATTTTTATGAAAATCGTTTATGCCAATTTCGAGATATACGGAATCAAAATTTTTAATAGTTGAAAAGTGCCACGCCCACTTTTTCGATTCTGTCCACTTCTATCGAAACTGAAGATATATTTGATATGTATCTGTTTATTAAATTTCATCGCAATATCTTCAACGGCTTGCAAGATATGGTAGTATAAATGATTAAATTTAGGGCTGTGCCACGCACGATCCTTTGGAAACTTGAAACCTAGCCTAATCCTAATTTGGTTCACATATGCACCATATTACCAAGTTTCATTAAAATCGGTAAAACTTTTTTCGAAATTGGGCTGGGTAAATGTTAGAGCTCTGCACGAATGCATTCCCTTTTTCGTTTACAGTAGTGCACTCTACTTCAGTGAACACTGCTTGATTGAAATAAGCGAGCAATAGAGAATGAAGTAAAATGAGAGCATGACAGAGAACAACACATGTACACTGCTTGTTGCTTTGAAATCAAAGCATGTACACATTTCTAGTCTCTTCTCGCGACTGCAATGTTTGTTTCATGAAACAAAAATAAAAAAGAATGTTTTGAATGTTTTGATCTGTTAGTAAGCAGTTCAGACGATAACAACGCTAGTTTGAAAATGAAAAAAAAAAAAATGTTTTGCAGTTGTACTATTTTTTTCTTATGTAAAATAGACTGCTAAACTCAAAAAACACTTTCAAAATTAGTGTGAACATGTTTTCGAGATATGAATATTAACGTAGTCTAACATTTTTGAACAAAATTCAACTTCACATTTACCGATTTGGACAAAAATTGTATCGAATTAAAATTAATTAAATAGCCAACAAATTTGTTCCCAACATTTTCAACTGCAGATTCAACCGATTGAAATATGTGAAAAAAGTATTTTTTTTTACCTAAATGGAAATCGAAAATTCAATTAAAATTCTTCGCATACATTTTACACATGAAATATTACATTTTAATTTTACAAAAAAAATCTTTTCGTATGATTAGTTTAATGTAAAAGTAACTTTTGCCTAAGTTACTATAACGGGACATAGGAAAAAATACAAAGAAAAATGTACTCCATTCAGAGTTAATTCATGAAGTTCTTTACAGGTAAAAGTCTTAACAAATATTGATTGAGAGGTCAACATAAAACTACCTGTTAATAGACAAACTCCAAGAACCGCTCTAATGTACATGCGTCAACATTGTAGCAAATCAAAGTTATAGTAAAAAAAATTGACAATAAGCAGCCAAAATATGTATACTAGTATATTTGCTGTACACTAGAAAATTTGATGTACACTAGAATACTTGCTGCACTCGCTTCAGTGAACAGTATATTCAAGCAATTTTTTTCTAGCGAAGTATGATATCATGAGTACAGTGTTTGAATATTTCGCTCTCTCTTTTGTTTGGTTTTCGTTCTAAGAAGGGATGTTTTCTATACTAATGCAGATGCTTTGCAAGCAGTGGATAGAATGAAGTAAGTGCTTGATTTACAATAGAATGTCTTGAAACGCATTTCAAACACATTCATGCAGAGCGTTAGTAAATATACATAGAGTATGGGCGGTAGGAGTGTCCGTAAACCGATTTCACCCATTTTCAATAGCAAGAAGGTGCGACCTGTGTGTGAAAGTTTTATTCAATTAGCTTTCTTGGTTTTCCCGTAAACCTGATTTCAACAGACGGACAGACAGTCAGACAGACAGACAGACAGACGGACATCGCTAAATCGACTCAGGTGGTGACGCTGATCAAGAATATATATACTTTTCCATACCTGCCTCGCCCCCTTCTATGTGTTACAAACGGAGAGACAAAGTGAATATACCCTCGGTGTAGGGTATAAATACATATAATAGCAAAATATAATTTTGAAATGTATTTACTCATTTCATTATATGTATGAAAATAAAAATATTTCTTATATCCTATCTTCCCAATGATGCGTTTGCGCAACAGTCTAGCAAACCGGAACCGGAAGTGAGAAAAATATAAAACTTGTTTTGGAAGTTCCTATGGTCATAACGAGCTACCGTCTAAAAAATCTTCTTGAAATTCCAATTTTTTTTTGTGCTGGGAATTAACCGGTAAAAAAAAAATACCTCCTTCGGGTGTATTTTTTCCGCATTTTAAGTCACACGAAAAATGTAGGCGTGGTTTTACAACAGTGGGTGGCGACGCCCATTCAACTAAAAAACTCAAAACGCTATATCTTGGTACCTAAGGCAGACTTTTTCTACGTTTTAGTAAGTCGGTTTTTTCGTTAAATTTCAACGGAATTGGACATAAACTCTGTCCGTGCAGTTTTCAGGTTAGAGCTAGGAAGCTTAAATGTTGGGACAATTATTTTTATTCCTCAAGCTATAATATAGGAAAAAATAAACAAAATCCCTGTCCTAAAGTTTGAAAAAAATACCCTAATATATACTTTAATTTTTATTTTGTTCGACCCTACCTTTGAGATCCTTAAATCAACTGTTTCGCTACCTGTAACTGCAATACATCAAATACCTGTAACGCGAAATTCACTGAAAGGGTTAATAAAAATTACTTATTTGCCTTATAACAAAGCAGGCAGTTTTATATATTCCAAAATTTTAGTCTTATTTTTCTCTACACAAATCGTTTGAAATCTTTTTATCTGTTCTTGTAATCCCTATGTATTTTTCAATATATCAGGAACTTTACCTTCAAAAGGATAAGTGCAATCAGAAAAATTTTTAGTTAAAAACTTATTGCATATAATAGATTAAAAAGCTATAAGAGGTAGTTTTTGACCAAAACAAAAAGGTGCGCCCACTATTAAAAAAAGTGGGCGGGACCGTAGTTTAACTTAAACGTTTTTAATTATGAACTATGGCACTGCAAATCAAATAAAATGATTTTAGTTAAAGGCTTAAGATTTAATATTTCTAATATGCATATGGACTTAGGGTGCTATATCTACAGGTTTGTCGATAAAAATCGCTCTAGCACTCAAATCGGCAAACTCTGGTGCCTAGTTTGTTCTGAGAATATGTTAAGAAAGAGTCAGTGATTATTTGTGTGGAAGTTCAGCTTGAAGTTTTGTGAAGTTTACTTTCAAGATCAACTAAAAGCTCAAAAACTTCGATAAGAACAGTGTTTCAAAAACAAAGAAAAAAAAACTAACTTACTATTTTTTTTTTGTTTAAATAAAACCAATAATGCTTTAAAAAAAGTATACATTCTTCTCTCAGCATTTGCTCACACATGCAATTTTTATATACTTTGACTAACTATAAAAACTATAAACTACTTATCCGAATGGATTGAAATTTAAAATTTATCAGCTTTCGACTTTTTTCTATCCGACGCAAGTATCAAATTTGTCAAACAGACCCACACCAAAATCGATTTTTGCAACGCTTTCTTGAAAAGTTTGCCACTGTGCGGCGTTACGGCTTTAGGCGCCCTAGGCAAAGATCAATGCGGCGCACCATTTATATGAAAAAAAAAAACGGCGGGTTGCACTCCGGGAGTGCCGACAGAAGTGAAAACAAATCGTTTAATGGCAAGTTAGTGTGTTATTTGGTATGTGTGCGTTTTCTTTTTATATGACAATGCAATGGAAGACAAAAAACGGAATATGTATTCAAATTTTACTCTCGCTCTCATTCTCAATTTGTCAACGCAACAACGCGGAATTTGAAAGAAACAAACATGTCAGTTAGTGTGTCTGCTTTGCCTTTTGTCTTCCACTTGGAATATTTATTTAAAAGAAACAATAGAACATTAAAATTTTACTATCGCATTCATGACGGGGAATCCCAATGACTGTCGGTGTCGTGAGTTTATACTTTATTCCTCAGCCGCACAACGTGCCATAAGAAGTTTTCACTTCAAAAATTGCTGGAAGAAGTATATTCGGCTCAGTAGCCTCAACTGTGAATAATTAAATTTGAGCTAAGTATTCCTAATGTTTGAGAACAAAAATTTATTCTGATTGCAGTAAGAAACATCATTGCGAATTATGTAAGTGTAAGAAAAAATCAGGTAAAGAAAGTACCTGGACCTGTGACTAAATAGCTTAAACATAATTTTTCTAAAATTTAACTTAAAAATCTGCTTCTTCCTACAGACACTATGACACCACATTTATCAAAATCGGCTTATTCGTTGCCGAGTTATGGCTGTTAGAATATTCAAACTGCTTAAAACGCCATCTAGTGACAGTTTATCAAAACACAAATGACTTCAAAAATATCTGCTTGTTCTTAAAAAAACTATTACACCTCATTTGTCTAAATCAGTTTAGTAATAGCCGAGATATAACGTTTTAAAGTTTTTCAAAAAACCAAATTTTCTTGCTGTTGGTTCATGGTGGCCTGGTATTTCAGATTTTTCCCTGCTTTGGGCTGCTGGCTCTGCTTTCGGCTGCGCTTGCAGAGAAAAATTTGCTGACTGAGCAACAGCTAACCGGAAGTCAACATATGTATGCTACAAGTTTAAAATTTTTTTCCGAAAAAATGCATACTTTCATGGGCCAATTTTTTCAAAAAACGTTGCCTACTTTTAGGCGCTTTTGATAATTTACTCCTAAAAGTATGCAACACTTTTCGACAAATTTCAAAAATAGCGTCTAAAAGTAGGCAACGTTATCTGAAATTTTTAAAATCTTTGCCTAATTTTGGGTTCTTCATGTCACTTTAAAATGGCTGTAACTTTGCAAGGAAGCATTACAGATCACCACTTAAAAGCTCATTTTAAAGGGCAAGGATGGTACTAAATGATGCTTTTGTTAAAAATAAGCTGATCAACTTTCTTTGAATCCTATAAATGGCCTCGAAAGTAGACAAAAAACATCATGTTTCAGGTAATTAACCTCAAATATTTCAGGATTCCGACATGATGGGTCAATTCTGAGGCCAGATTCGGATTCAGCGTAAAAAATTACTTTGAAAAACGACCCTTTTCAGTTCAACAACACTAATCACCTATTGATTTAGATACCTTTTTTGAAAAAAATAATTTTTCCATACAATTTACATGTAAAACTAACAGGCTCCGGCGCCACCTTATAAAATTGAGTTACAGAGCTGAATTTTCGTGAGCTTTTTCTTCATATCATAAACTTACTTTTTAAGCAACAGCACCTTAAAAAAAAACAAAAAAAAAAAATTTGAATCACCCTAATGGTACATACTTATGTCTGAATAACTTTCTTCCTTCTTGATATGTAAAGTGAACGTTAATTTTTGTGTATAGATTTGGACTTTTCTAAGAAATTTCTTGTTTTTACAAGCTTTTCAAAGAATATGGAACGTATCCCTATTTGTACAATGTAAGTCATGTCTTTTTTTATGTGATTTTTTTTTGTGCGGCTTTCTCCGGAACGTATCTACCGCATAAAAAGAGAATTAAATGTACTTTGTATTGGGGCGTTGTGCCGCCTTAAACTTAAGTATTTATAACGTCCCATCTTGCAAACCATGCAAAATATTCTGATGAAACTTGGTAACCGGCTGCAGATCATAAATATCTTGAACTGTATAAAAAGTAGGCGTGACGCATATCAACAATTGAAAATTTTGATTAAACATTACTCAAAAGCGACACGTTTACACTATGTTAGTATCGATAAGGCGGGTGTCATAGGCTATAAAACTTTTGTTTAGGGTGCATATTTAGGGTGGCCTCATACAAAAATATTTTAAAAATAGAATTTTCTCAAAGACCGCTTAGTCGATTCTTATGAAATTTACACCAGATGGCTCACATATATGTTAATCGTAAACATTTTAATTAGGATGCATACTTAGGATGGCCCTCATACAAAAAAATTTTTAAATATTTTCACTAAGACAGGTTAATCGATTCACACAGAATTTACATCACGTAGCTCTTACGTTAAGA
The DNA here is from genome assembly GCA_949775025.1 of Tricholauxania praeusta. Lineage (NCBI taxonomy): Eukaryota > Metazoa > Arthropoda > Insecta > Diptera > Lauxaniidae > Tricholauxania > Tricholauxania praeusta. Next base: position 139,299,399 of record OX459028.1, on the reverse strand, counting down.
GGCATAACTTAGGCTACAAGGCCTTTATTTAGGGTGGCTCTCATACAAAAATATTTTTTATATATCATTTTCTGGAAAACGGCTTAATCGATTCTCAAAGAATTTACACCACGTGTCTTTTATATTAAATGGCACAGCTTAGGTTATAAAAATTTAAATTATTTTGGGTGCGAAATTGTCTATTTAAGGTGAAGCGAAGCGCACAGGGTAATGCCAGTTAAATTATAAAATTGCAATTTTGCGAAGACATCTTAAAATAAGTGTGGTTCAAACCCGTGCAATTTTTTCCATATATTTTTATTATTCGTGACATCCTGCTAATAAGAGCACATAAAATCAGCTCACTAAAGACAAATCACCGTGGCAAGTTACAGCGTTGAACAGCACGTTCGAATGATAGAACTTTAGTATGATGCAGAAGTGAACTCCGATTTTAGGAAAAAAATCATCTTCAATAACGAGGCTCATTTTTAGATGAACGGGTGCGTCAACAATCAAAATTCGATTATTAACCAGCGGCATCATCGATCCGTACTTCGAAAACGCCATCATCACTATCAACGGAAAGCGCTACCGATGGATGATAACCAATTTTTTTTGACTTAAGCTGGATGATATGGAAGTGAATGACCTGTGTTTCTAATAGGACGGCGTCACGTGCCACACAACCCATGCCACAATGGATGTTCTGCACGAGCTATTTGACGGCATGGCTATATCACTCATACGTGACGTGAATTGTCCACCGGTCGCAGATCTATGCTAACTAGTATCGTCTGTGGTCAAAATTCGACTGCTCACACAAAGTTGTAATCTTGGAAGGAATGTGCCAACCTATGATGAACAAAACGTCTTTTTTCATTGACTGTGATCTTTTTTAGTTTCACTTAACACCACACCTCATCCGCCTCTCCTTACATCACATCCTATCACATCACATCACCTCACTTCCTCTCAACCCATCTTTGGTATTGCATTCAATGCACATTGAAATGAATCTCAAAACAACAGTAGAATTATTATTATCAATTTCTATTGGTGCTACATTATTTCTATTACACGGTCTATTCACATTTTGATTTCGACGCCACAAATTGTCCCTACCAATCTCTTTGCCCTTCAATCCGATCCGTTTGCAGCGGTATTCTGGAATTGAATCGAAAAGCTTCATGTGCCAAAGAGTAAGCCCTACGGCGAAGAAGTAAAAAATTCCCAAATTATTCTTTCTTTTGAAATTGCAAAAGGAAATTTATTTATGAAATATCTATGGAACAGGACCTTTCCAATGATTTAAATTTGATTCATCTGTCATATGTTCACGAATTAATATATAGATAAGACGCAAACGACCCGTGCCCTCAAAATCAACATAGGCCATGCTATCGCTCAAATTCAGTGTAATCTATGCGCCAGAGTTATCGAAATGCGCGCCACTCAGTGAAGACACGGTGAAAAGTTCATTTTAAATAAAAAAAAAAAAAAATATTCTTTGATATCTCACACACGTCTTGTTATATTTAATGTTAAAATCTACAAGTCTTTATGGAAAAAGTCTTTATTAATGTTACCGTCCACACCAGTTTTAAGAGAAATCTTGTTTTTCCTAGGCAAAACTAAAGAACTTGTGAAGTATGCAATGAAGTTTAATGTAAAAGCGCTGTGGCTAACGAAGCCGGTGTTGAACATACTACAGGATGTTGGTATAATAGAGCGAATAAAGGAAAGAAAATATATGTCAATATTTTAGCTAGTTAAGGAAAAATAAATTTTACGATCTATGACTTATAATTGTTAGTTTTAGCTTAGAACTGAATTAATATTATGTAATTGAAATTATATTCAAATTGACTAAATGGAATGTGAATAAGTTCAAGGTTAGCATAAATAATATAATTGAGTACAGTCACTCTACTTCAAAACATATGATAATAATTATCACGATATCACTGTATACTGAACGCTACAAATTCTTATCAGCATTTTGGGATTTTTGCATGATCGCGTATAATTTAAGAAAAAGAATTAAGTGAAAGAGCAAATTGAGGAATTTGTTGGAAGCTCAATTGCGTTCATGTTGTAAATTAAGTAAAGGAATTTAAAAATTTTTTAAGTTGAATGTGTCCTCGTCCTTTCCATCGATGAATTTTAGACAGTTATCTTCAGTCATCCCATATATTTTGAAATTTATCTGTATAGTGTGGGGCTTTAGTGTTATAATAAAACCTTACATCTAAGTCTTTGTGTGACCCATAAATTAAAACGAATTCGAGCTAAAAGTAAATTGAACAAATTTTTCAAGTGACGCACAATCGTAAACTGGAAAATTGTACTTCACATATCAAGCTAAAGTGACATATCAAGTGATATTCTAAGGAACTAATTTCGGCACTTTTGCCTACGCTAAACTTTCCTACATCGCAATCTTTCTAGCACTTTGCCTTATTAATATTCCACAAGTCATAATCTAGACCACCGGAAATGTTTCATACGAAGTATAATCATAAATTATATTTCACATTTAGGGTTTACTCATTTCGCAATCAAATTCTTTAGAATAATTTTTGACAAACACCTACCACATACTAAAATATACTGCGACCGACAAAAATCTAGATACACCCCCACTTTTTGTTAGATCGAGAATCTGAAAACATAATGGAAAAATGCAATAATACAGTTTTGTTTGAAACTCTTTTTAAAAAGATTAATCAATAGCTCATGGCATAAGTTGCGTAGTGTATGTAGACATATGTATGTATGTCACATGTTTGTTCTGTTTTTTGTTTTAGATACATTTTTAAATATATGTGGAAGAATTTTTTTCTTTGCTCAATGGGAATAGTCAAGAAAAAAAACTGTTTTTTTTTTGGATGGCAAATTCAAATTTTACCTCATTTATTTAAGGTCACAAAGAAATATATATGAATTGTGAGGTAACATGTGTTGATTTGAAATGTTATATTTATTCCGCTCCTGCTGAAGCATAGCCGGAGCATAAGCTAATTTTCTTCATGAACCCATGTTCAAGGTACATGTATTTTATGCATTTTTCACAGTATAAAAATGTTTTGCGCAGTTTCTTGTTCTGCCTAGGGAGCACCACAGTATTTCTGTGTTTTCTGCACTGATTCTGCGGAGGTACCTGGCGCTCTTGTTTATTTGCAAATACTTACAAACACTTTGAGTTTTGCCATAGCTGTACTGATAGGTGGCTGGCAGTGTACGTGGCCAATCATAGCGTTATTATTCATGTGAGCGGTCAGCAATTGCGACGTCAGAAGCGCCAGGAACACGCGACGTTTGTCCGTTTTGTGTGATGGTGCGAATGCCTCAGCAACATCCAATATGTTATCGAACATGGCTAGTGGCCAGCGGTTTGTACCACGCTTGCAGGAGTTGCCTGTGAGCATCTGGTCCATCGTATCAACACCTGCCTTGTTTTCGTTGTAATCTAAAATTTGATACGGCTTCTTTTTGAACGCATTGTCGACGTTGGACGCATAATGCTCAGTGTACAGCAAAATGACGGCTTTGTTTTTATTTGGTACATAAGAACACAACGAAACTGGTTCACTATTGATCACAATTTACGCAATTCTTCAGCCAAGTCCAAGGAAGTGAATAAATTCTCGCAATAAATTCTTTGAACTGATTTTTGTGTCAACAATAACACCACTCTTTTTCCTTTTTGTACATCTCGGACGTCGCCAGCCAATTTACCGCAGCAGATTTCACCCTTCAGCGGATAGTTGCTCTTCGAGTTGCATATCTATCTTACTTTGATGCAATATTTGGCCGGCTTCAAAGAGACTTAACATTTTCGAAATAACGAAAATATATAGTTAATGGCTTATGATGAGATCACAAATATCTTGAATTGTATTAAAAGTAGGCGTGACGCATTTCAACAATTGAAAATTTTGACTAAACATTGCTCAAAAGCGACACATTTACAGTATGTTAGTATCGATGAGGCGGGTGTCATAGGCTATAAAACTTTTGTTTAGGGTGCATATTTAGGGTAGACCTCTCACAAAAATATATTAAAAATAGAATTTTCTCAAAGACCGCTTAGTCGATTTTTATGAAATCCACACCAGATGGCTCACATATATGTTAATCGCAAACATTTTAATTAGGAGGCATACTTAAGGTGGCCCTCATACAAAAATATTTTTAAATATTTTCACTAAGACAGGTTAGTCGATTCACACCGAATTTACACCACGTAGCTCTTAAGTTAAGAGGCATAGCTTAGGCTACAAGGCTTTTATTTAGGGTGGCCCTCATACAAAAATATTTTTAAATATCATTTTCTGGAAAATCGCTTAAATGATTCTCATAGAATTTACACCACGTGTCTTTTATATTAAATGGCACAGCTTAGGTTATAAAAATTTAAATTATTTTGGGTGAGAAATTGTCTATTTAAGGTGAAGCGAAGCGCACAGGGTAATGCCAGTTAAATTATAAAATTGCAATTTTGCGAAGACATCTAAAAATAAGTGTGGTTCAAACCCGTGCAATTTTTTTCCACATATTTTTATTATTCGTGACATCCTGCTAATAAGAGCACATAAAATCAGCTCACTAAAGACAAATCACCGTGGCAAGTTACAGCGTTGAACAGCACGTTCGAATGATAAAACTTTAGTATGATGCAGAAGTGAACTCCGATTTTAGGAAAAAAATCAACTTCAATAACGAGGCTCATTTTTAGATGAACGGGTGCGTCAACAAGCAAAATTCGATTATGAACCAGCGGCATCATCGGTCCGTGCTTCGAAGGCGACGGTGTTATTGCCATCATCACTATCAACGGAAAGCGCTACCGATCGATGATAAGCAATTTTTGACTTAAACTGTATGATATTGAAGTGAACGACCTGTGATTCTAATAGGACGGCGTCACGTGCCACACAACCCATACCACAATGGATGTTCTGCACGAGCTATTTGACGGCATGGCTATATGACTCATACGTGACGGGAATTGTCCACCGGTCGCAGATCTATGCTAACTAGTATCGTCTGTGGTCAAAATTCGACTGCTCACACAAAGTTGTAATCTTGGAAGGAATGTGCCAACCTATGATGAACAAAACGTCTTTTTTCATTGACTGTGATCTTTTTCAGTTTCACTCAACACCACACCTCATCTGCCTCTCCTTACATCACCTCCTATCACATCACATCACCTCATTTCCTCTCAACTCATCTTTGGAATTGCATTCAATGCACATTGAAATGAATCTCAAAACAACAGTAGAATTATTATTATCAATTTCTATTGCTGCTACATTATTTCTATTACGTGGTCTATTCGTATTTTGATTTAGACGCAAAAATTGTCCCTCACAATCTCTTTGCCCTTCAATCCGATCCGTTTGCAGCGGTATTCTGGAATTGAATTGTAAAGCTTCCTGTGCCAAAGAGTAAGCCCTATGGCGAAGAAGTAAATAATTCCCAAATTATTCTTTCTTTTGAAATTACAAAAGTAAATTTATTTATAAAATATCTATGGAACAGTACCTTTCCAATGATATAAGTTTGATTCATCTCTCATTATACTAAACATTTAAAAAAGTGTACCATAACTTTCGATCTGCACGTATTAAGTAATATAGAAATAAGCTGCAAGCGACCGGTGCCCTCAAAGTCAACATCGTCCATGCTATCGCTCAAATTCAGTCTGATCTATGCGCCAGAGTTATCGAAATGCGCGCCACCCAGTGAAGCCGCGGTGATAAGCTAAATGCCATCAATTAATTTTAAATAAACCAAAAAAAAATCCGTTGATATCTCATGCACAACTTGTTAGATTTAATGTTAAAAACAACAAGTTTTTATGGATGAAGCCTTTAATAATGTTACTGGCCACACCAGTATTTAGAGAAATCTAGTTTTTCCTAGGCCAATTTAATGAACTTGTGTCCGAAGGTATGCAAAGAAATTTTAATGTAAAAGCACTGTGGCTGTAGCAAGCGAAGCCGGTGTTGAACATACTACAGGATGTTAACTTTGAGCCGCGGCCGAAGATTGTCCACTAACTCTAACTTTTATGAAAAAATTCTGTGGCTAGCGAAGACGATGGCATATCAAAGGATGTAAGGCCTCATTGAAAGGCGGTATATTTTCCAATCATGCAATAGAATAGAAAGTCTTTATCACAGAACTTCTGCATAAAAGTTGGAGTGTGTTAGCAGAATTATCCAATGATTTGGACATTGCAAGCAATTTTAGAACAGACTTAGACTATTCGAACCATCTTCACTTTTTTGTAGATACCGTTGAGTCTCATGAAAGATGAGAACGAAATGCTTCGATGGATGGAGTCACTCCAGTATTATGAACCAGAATCAATATTTATATATATGTACTTAGAACTTATGATTCTGATGATATTGTATAATATAAAAGAGCGAATAAAGGAATGAAAATATATATGTTAATATTTTAGCTAGTTAGTGAAAAATAAATGTTATGATCTATGATTTATAATTGTTAATATTAGCTTAGAACTGAATTAATATTATGTAATTGAAATTATATTCAAATCGCCTAAATGGAATGTGAACTTTCAAGGTTAGTATAAATTTTATAACTGAGTCACTATACTTCTAAACATACGAAATAAAAATAATCACCATATCACCGTATACTGTACGCTACTAATTCTTATCAGCATTTTGAGGTTTTTGCATGAGCATGTATATTTTAAGAAAAATAATTAAATGAAAGAGCAAATTCAGGAATTTGTTGGAAGCTCTTTCGCTTTCATGTTGTTAATTAAGTAAATGAATTTAAATTTGTTTTAAGTTGAATGTGTCCTCATCCTTTTCATCGAAGAATTTTAGACAGTAATCTTCATTCATCCCATATATTTTGGATTTGATCTGTATAGTGTGGGGCTTTAGTGTTATAATAAAACTATACATCTAAGTCTTTGTGTGACACATAAATTAAAACGAATTCGAGCTAAAAGTAAATTAAACAAATTTTTCAAGTAAAGTCCAATCGTAAGCTGAAAAATTATACTTCGCATATCAAGTGATATTCTATCGAACCAATTTCGGCAGCTTTGCCTACGCTTTACTCTCCTACATCGCAATCTTTCTGGCACTTTGCCTTATTAATATTCCACAAGTCATAATCTAAACCACCGGAAATGTTTCATATGAAGTCCAATCATAAATTATAGTTTACTCACTAAAAAGAGGTTAAAGTTTTTGAATTCAGTATTAGTAGTATAGTACTTAGTAGTTATAGTACCTTGTTACTGATATCGTAGTAATAGCAAATTCAATTGGCCTAGGAACTGTGATAACATGTTGGTGGTATTTTAAGCTTAAATTTCACCACTTGTACCCCTCTGGTTTCTTTATCCGTTAAACACTACAACAAACAGGATATCCGTAGTAGTTCGAGCCTCACAAATACAACAAACATAATAATTTTGCAGCAATTCGGCATCTGACATTTGTTGTCTGATTTTCTACACTGAGGAAACGATTTGTTTGATAATGACGAATACATATTTGACATAGAGCAATCAAATATTAGTTTGGGTCAAACAAATTGCATTTGTACCAATAAATGATGAAAGTTTTTCACGGATTTTAGGTTTATTTCAATAATATGAGGCGTCTGGTTGCGAAAGCGAACAAGTCCTTTTTTCATTTTTTTGGAAAAACATCGATAAAAGTTTATCTTCATCTATGTTCATTGAAAAATGTAAACGCATTTCCCACATAATACGAGAAACTTATAAAATTTCTTACTCAAAACACGTCCGATCAGAATTTTCAAACTTCATCTGCCTTTGCTTTTGAGAAAATTATTTTGAACTTGGCGGGTTTTGATTCCAAGGCGTTGGACCGGTTTTGAAAGCAAGTTCATGGACTTGGCCGGTTTTGAAATATCTGCATCAAAAATAAATTTAAAAAGTGTAATATTTCTGTCAATATTTTTTTTTAATCTACAAATATAGTTGAAAGATAAAATATGGTCTAAATTTTGATTTATGAGAATACATATCTCAAAATTTGATTTTATTGGACTTCGCCAGTCTTGAAACTGGACGCCTCATAAATTTAGTTGCTCAATATCAAATAAAACTTGTTATATTCAAACAAATCGTTTTCTCAGTGTAGTTCAACGCTGCTGACAAAAGTTCGAAGAAATGTATTTCAGTTGTTTTATATAAACGCAATATTCCGTGCTTATCTATAAATTTGTTTTTGTTTACTAGGCGAAACATACATAATTTAAGTTTCTTATTTTTTTTTCGTTGTGACTTCTCTTATTGGTCTTAAATTTATAGCACCCTAGATTGGGATCGCCACAGAGAATGAAAAACTTCGGACATCATTTCGTTTGCGGTGCTCTGTGAATCTGGTCCTTAAATAATTAAGCCTGTACTTGTTTCGTATATATTCCATGAACTAAATCAGCGGTAGTGATCAGTAAAACTAAGTTTCATAACTGTGAAAAAATTCTAATTTTCTAATATAAAAGACTTAAAATGTTTAAAATATCGCCATATTTCGTGCTTTTGCTGCTTAGCATTTTAAAATATGTAAACTGCGATAAATTCGAAGACTATCGTAAACAACAGATATTTCAGATCTTAAACACGAATGATTCCTGTTCTGAGTATTTTCAATATCAGCTATATGGCGAATTTATTAGTGGTAAACTTACAGTGCCCCATATGAAGATAGACGACACTGTCAAGATGGAATTTTATCAAAATTACTTTGTGGTAATTTTGAAATTAGATAGTCCTTATTAACAAGATTTTAGCAAATGATATTTATTTCAGCGATCTTCTCATGGTATTCTCTTACCAGACGGGAGTTCGGAAGAGGTTATCAAAAGACTGCAAAAGAAGCAACCTATATCGTACCGTGTAGATTTCCCTATAATGGATAATGCGCCAACATTACATAGAATTTTTATCAATGACCACGAACTGTGCAACACAAATAATAGTAATATTTTGATGAGTTATAAAATTTCTTAATTTCGAATGTTTTATTTTAGAACTGCTCGATAGCAAACTATTTACTCTTCAAGATATTCTAAAAATCATCAACGGATACGTGCAAGTTTACACTTCTAACATTAAAATGCCGCATTTCGCTGAAGCGCCAAATGAGTTTTGTGGACTCGTTGATAGCGAAATTTCAACTAACGGCGGTACACCGCTTGCTTTCGACGACGAATTCATAACACGTGGTGAATATCCTTGGCTGGCCAGAATTTATGAAAAGTATAGCTGGGGTTTGAGTTTTAATTGTGGCGGATCGCTTGTTACATCAAAAATTATCTTGTCAGCAGCATATTGCTTCGAAAGAAGTAGTTTTAATGCAAAAAAAATTACCACGGTGTTAGGGCGATTTGTCTTAACCAATTTTATTAAGGCGGGTTTTACACGTGATATAGAAAGAATAATTGTACATCCCGAATACTGGCCTGGACCAGGCTATTCTGATGCTGACCTGGCACTTTTAGTAATGAAGGAACGCGTTTGGTAATGAGTAAAAAAGTTCAATAATTTATCTGTAATGGACAAAATTCCTTAAAATTTTTACAACTTAATTGTACTTCGCTTGCGTTTTTGGAGCAGACCATAATTTAATACTGTATTCTTACTGAGCTTCCTGTTCAGTACTGTAAGTGTAAAAAACACAAAAAAATTACAAGTTTGTCGCTCCGATGTATAGTATCAAACGAGATACCAATGAAATTGCATATAAAGGGAGAAAAATGTAGAACTTTGGCGCACTATGTTTATATTTTGCTATGATTCTTGATTGGTCAATGCAAAAAGTAAAATATAGTATGCTTGTGTTTTAAACGTCGGCTAACAGAGCTTACTGATGATGCCATGTAACAGTGGTAGAAACTAGTATAAGCAGCTAGTTGCTCATTTGTTCTCCACTTATTTAATTTTGTTTTTGTATTTTTTTTGTGTTTTTTGCACTAACAGTTCTGAACTCAGTAAATTTTTTGAATTCTTTATACTCTCAAAATTTTCAGTTTTACTAAATTCATCAAACCAATATGTTTATGGCCCGAGCCATCCGATGAATCACGAATTGTTAACCAAACTGCTGTGGTTGTCGGTTGGAAAAGTGAACTTGGAGATAGCAAAAGTATGTTATATGCGACAAAAAAAGTTGATGTAAATATCATTTCTGCAGAGGCTTGTTTGCAATTTGACATGCAAACATCATCTCGCACTCTGTGTGCTAGAAATCGTGATGGCCGTGCGTCCTGTAATTATGACTCTGGTGGTGGCTTCCTACTACACAGATATGGAAAATGGGTGATACGTGGAGTTCTTTCCTTAGGATTAGCTGATCAAGGGCGTTGCGATTTACGTGAATATACTGTATATTGCGATGTAGCAAAACACAAATCATGGTTACAAAATTACATCAAGATAGAAGAACCTGCAGTAACAGGCTCTCTTGAAGATATTTGTGGAATATCTTCTCACATTGAGCACCCTTGGCATGCTGCTGTTTTTGTAACATTTTTTACTGGTGAGCTTTTCTTATGCACAGGGACGATTGTTTCCTCACGAAGTATCTTGATACCTGCCAGTTGCTTCATAAAAACAGTTCCATTACGCGAAATAAGAGTTTATCTCGGACGTTACAATCTCGGAAATATTAACGAAGAAGGAGTTGTGTCCCGCGAAGTTAAGGCTGCAGTATATTACAGTATATCAGGCCATGTTAATAGCATTACATTGCTACAAATGAAGGATCCTGTCGGGTATGTTACAACTACATGCTAAGTGAAACACTTTCACAAACAAATATTTATTTTTAGTTTCACACAATATATAAAACCGATTTGTTTATGGAGTAAACCTCGTGATCGCTCACATATTCTGGGACAATCTCTCACTTTATCAGGTTGGATACTTTCTGAAGAAGATGAAGAAATTTCTACCGTGCCCAAGTCAGTAGAAGTAAATATTGCTCCTTTAGAGCAATGCAAATTACTGGGTCACAACGTGAGCACAACATCTAATGCTTTGTGCATACCTAGTGATGGAAATTTGGCTGACCGTATTCTAATGATGAATCGAAATGGACGTTGGTTGCTTCTCGGTGGATGTAAATACCTTCATTATGATGATGATTTCTGTGTACTTGTATATGCCGATATGGCAGAAAAGATATCATGGATTCAAAGAAAAATGTTATCATAAAGGAGTTCAAGTAGTCAAAATGTAAACTTTGGTGGTCGAAACACTGGAAAAAATAAAAGTGATTTGGTTTGTGTGACAATAAATGCATTTTTTTTGTCTTTCGCTATATAATAAGTACCAGGAGACCGATCATAATTCGGTTTTTAGTTTTGAGTTTCAAGGTTCAGGTTTTTCAAGTGATAATTGAACTGAGCCATTTTAGCAGCAATCAACATTTAAGTAAAATTTTACAAGTTGAAACAATGCTTTATTTATTGAACAAACTTTGACAACAAAGGACAAAAACAAAAACTCTAGAATATAGACATATGTTTCGATTCTTAAAACCTCATCAGTATGCCTACGTCAGCACTCAAATTACACCCGCTATATTAATGTAAATCTTACGGAAAGCTAATTTTTTATTTTAAGCAAATTTGGGATATATTTTTTTTTTTTAATTAAAAATTAGCTTTTCGTTAGATTTACATTAATAAAGCGGGTGTAATTTGAGTGCTGACGTAGGCATACTGATGAGATTTTAAGAATCGAAATCGCGTATACTAGGGCCACATTTTTGATTATTCTGTCACAGCGATTATAGCGAAAGTAATCTGAATCTGCTAAGCTAAAAAAAGATACATAAAAACTGATGTTATACGGTTGCGTCGGCGAAAAAGGAGATGATTTTACAATTTTAAAATAGATTATAGGTATTTTTTCATTGTCTTACGAAAATTTTTAAATTATATATAAGAAAAAAAGAAGGTCAATTAAAACTAACCACGAATTCAAATTTTTTGACCGAAAACAGCCCGAAAACAACGCGCCACCATTCTTAAAAGCCATCTTAGTTTTCAAAAGCAAACAGCTTTGCACAGGTGGCGCTAGTTCAGTATTCAATATCAATGAAAATCCTTTGAGGAGCTTTGTCTAGACGTGTAAGTTGCCATCGATTAATTACATGGGGAGTCAAAATGAGGAGAGAGGGGGCCCGGCAAAATCTAACCAAATCTCACCATAGGGGGGTTGGGGTCAATGGAAATTGCACTTCAACTTTTTAATGCAGAGAGTATACATTATTAAAGAAGATTACACTTAATCCGTCTGAGCTCACCAAATCTCACCAAGAGGAGGGGGGGGGCCTAATTTTCAAAAAACACCTCACGTGATTAATGGACGGTCGGCCAGCCGGACGAAAATATAATGGGGGCAACAGTGCAAGATAAGTTGTAACAATGCTTAACAGTGTTTGAACCTACCCCATTCCTCTGATGATACTTGCTCCATCACCGTTTCTTACGGATAAAATACTTTAATGAAAAACGCAACGAAAATTCAAAAATAATATAACGTAAAGTATATAAGAAGTTTGTGGCTTGGCTGAAATATTTGACACTCATTCATAGCTTTCTTTCACAACGCCGGAGATTAAACTAAGCCAAAGCTGGGCGATAAAGATTCCGATTACCACATGATTATAATAACAGTAATCCTCAAAAACAAAGAATAATCGATTACAATTAAAGTAATCGTTCATCGAACGATTCGACTCTTTCAAAATTACGATTGCTTACATCGTAATTAAAGTTCATTCGATGAACGATTAATTAAATTGTAGTTCCGTTTTGTTTTTTGCATAAGGATATCTATAATCATTGCAAAGGATTAGTTTTATTAAATATTAGTAAAAATCGCTGATATTTAGTTTATAAATTGTATTTCAATGAGAAATAACAATTTTACAACGTAATTATGCTAGCTTTATGTGAGACATTCATTTGATTTGATTTCATTTTATTAATTATAGTCTATGGATACAAAAATCCATATTTTCTTTTTTCAAACAAAAAAATTCAATTGAAACTCTGTATATTGGTTCATTCCGGGAATAATTTGTTCTATGAACTTTTAAATAAAAAACACAATGATACGCTTTACTTCCCCAGAAGACTGCAGTGGGCATTTGCGATGTATTTTTCCTTGAATTCATAAAGTACCAAAAAAATTTTGGTCAAGTAGAAATATTTTGTTCAACTCGCAGGATATATTGTTTGTATAGAAACTTATCAAGGAAATTGAACTAAATTATTTGTGGCAGTAAATAGTTTAAGGGACTTTATAAAATACAAGTTTTTCAACTTTTTCAGACCTTTTGTGTACCAAGGTAATTTGTGTAAGTTTGTACGCAAAATCGGAATATTATTCTTACAATTAGTTTGAATTGAGTTTACAAATAAATCGAAACAAGTAGATGTGTCTTTTCCGTCAAACAGCGAATTCCAATCAGTTAATCACACAGCTAATCGAGAGTAGTATCAGAGTTATTGAGATCATACACTGCTGAAAGTGGACCGATTTTGACAGCCATTAAGACCCCAACACCTCTGGAGCATCCAGTCTTAACAGTGACTCTGTCCTTACGATAGACCCGGTATAAGTTCGGATCAAAAAAATTCTTCATTGAAAAAGTTCGAATTCAGCCATGTTTCAACCAGCACAAACACATCATAGTCAGCTTTATTTTACAAACCGAATACTTTCTGACCGACCCATTTTTAAATCGTTCCAAATTTTTTTACATGTTCCAGGCAATATATGAGTGAACACTAGGGGTGGCAATCCCGGAGCTTTTTTGAGTTTCGGGATTTTCGGGATCGAAGTTTCCAATCCCGGAATCCCGGGATCAATCCCGGGATGGATAGTTCTAGTAAATGCAAACAAAACTACAAAAAAAAAAACGAGAAGTTTATACTATTGTATATATAAAATTAAAATTGCTTTATTTCACAGCGTAACAATGAAGAATAAGAACGCAAAATAATAGAAAAAATAATAATAATAATCACTGAACACGTGTATCGGGAATTTCTTTTTGTTATCGAAGATATCGAGGGATATAGAGATGTAAAGTTTGGAAGTCTTACGTTTATGGTCATATTCAAATTGTCTGATGTTTAGACTACTTTTAATAAATTTTCTTTATAGAGATAAATATTATATTCATGGGAAACGCTTTTGACTTTTGGACATTTCTTGAATTTCTTCGTAAACGATTACTCAAAAAATCGTAATCTAAAAAAATTTCAATATTAAAATTGTTGTAATCGTTCATTGAAGACTTTAAGATTTCGTTTACTCTAATTGCAATTTGAGTTTTTCCAAAACTAAAATTACTGCAATTGTAATCTAGATTTCTTGGATCAACGACTACAGAAGTCTTAATATAAGAAATTTTGAAATTGTGATTAAAAAAATCGTAATCCAAGACTCAATCTATTACACATGTAATCCTTATCGCCCAGCTCTAAACCAAACAAGCTCAGCCAATGTACAGCGGAGAGAGAAAGCTTAGAAGATAAATAAAATAATGTCTTAGTTAATGAGTATTCTCAGAATTTGAGTGTTAATACTTGCCACTGTTGAAACTGGCCCCATATTCCCCTACTTGGCTTTATCAAATGTTGAGCGAAGGATTTCGACGATATATTACCAAATTTTTTTATGCATCTCTAGAAAAACTAATACTGAGAGAATATGCGTCATTGTTGTGATGTTCACAATACAAAATGTATAGCGACCAGCTTTGCTTTAATGCCTTCAACCAACTAAAAGCGCCTTATTTGGAATGGCAATTTTGGCTTTCGGGTCAGAATAAGGTCAGACGGAGTCATCAATTGAATGCAAAAGTTGCTTGGTCGGTGACATTCGTTTAAATTATGCAATGGTGATGCAAACCATGGGTTCTCCTTCCACAAATCTGAACGTTATGGGCAGGCACTCTAACGCCTAAGGAAGTAAGCAACTTTTAATACCACAGCGACAATAAGCATCATACGATCGAACTCGCAACAGCAAATTCGGTTTCCAAAAACGTACGTTTGGAAAAAGAAAGCATAAGCGCTGACACAGTGCCAGCATCATAATCAGCTGGTGTGCAGTCTGCTATATCGGCATATTCAAGTACACAGACTTCAACGAAATTCACCGAGAAGCAACCAACGTCCATTTGGATTCATCATTAGAATACGGCCAGTCAAATTTACATCACGCCGTATGCACAAGACATTAGATGTTGTGTTCACGTTGTGACCCAGTAATTAACATTGCTCTAAAGGAGCAATATTTACTTCCATTGAAGTACATTACATTAGTACATTAGTACTTATTCAATCTAACATAGTGATGCATTGTCCCCGAATTTGTAACTGATCACGATGATCACTCCATTGGCAAATAGGTCTTACATACATGTATTGTATGAAACTAAAAATAAATGTTAGTTTGAGAAAGTAATTCCTGATATCTGATAGGATTCTTCATTTGGAGTAATGCTATGCCTTTAACACGATGTGAATGTTCGAGATCGAGGTCGAAGTTTGAGTTATATACTGAAGCTTCTACTTCACAAGATACTACTCCTTTTACATTAATATTACTGAGATCGAAACGTCCGAGGCTATGAACCGTTACGGAGGTATTTTGCTGCAGCAACTGGCAGGTATCAAAACGATTCGTGAAGAAACTATTGTCCCAGTGCTAAAGAAATGGTGACCAGTGACAAATTTTTCATAAATAGCAGCATTCCAATTTTGTTCAAAGCGAGATTCCGTGTTTGATATTCCACAAATATCTTCGAGAGAGCTTGTTACGGTATGTTCTTGTTGCTTCTTGTGATATTGCAACCATGATATGTGTTTACTCCTGTAAATCGCAACGCCCTTGTGTAGTTAACGTCCCATCTCTGTGTAATAGAGCATCAGCCATCACGTTTTCCAGCACACAGAGTGCGTGATGATATAAATACCATACACTACTACACACAATTGATGAACGCATACACATCTCTGCAGAAACGATTATCACATCAATATTTTTAGCGCGATTGTTTCCATCTCCATCACTTTCCCAACCGACAACCAACCAGAATTCATGATTCCTCGGCTGGTTCGGTGTACAAACATATTGGTTTGATGAATTTAGTAAAACTAAAAATTTTGCAGATAATAAAGAATTCAAAAAATTAAAAAATTTTCTAATGAAATGTAAAAATTAATTTTTAGTAATTTTAAAGAATAATGCCCATTATAAATAAATTATTAAGCTCTTCTACAGTCAGCGAAAAAGCTATATGTGCGTACAATATTTTTATATACATATTTATCAGGATAAAAAGCTACTATGGAAATAACTGTAATAAGTGAGTATGCAGAAAGCAAGAACTATTTGTGAAAAGGATTTTGCAATGTTATTTTTGTTATTTACTTTGAAAATAGTACCGTTATCAGCAAGTGTTCTATCCCGTAATTTTTTTACCGAAGGAAATAATTATATGTGCAAAACAAAACTTTTACTTATTTCCATTGCTTAACAAATAAAAAAACGACTTAACTTTATATTAATAGTTTGTGGGTAGACCCTTGTTGATTAAAACGGTATTCATATGCAGTGGCATGGAGTCTCTGGACAAGATTCTCTGGAATTTTTGTCAATTCGTCCATGACGGCACATTTAAGATCTATTAAGCTGTGATATTGCCTTCCATTTTTATGAACTTCTTGTGCGGGAATACCCCACACATTTTCCATCGGGTTTAAGTCCGGGATGATCGCAGGCCACTTCAGAGCTGGTGTTTTCCGGTCTTCGAAAAACTGCTGAGTACATTTTCCAGAATGGATTGGTACAGTATCTTGCTGAAACGTTCAGTTATCTAAATATTTTTCAGTAGTAAACTCTACAAGCACATTATCAAGAAATTCAAAATAATATTCAAAACCAGACTTGGGAATTTTTGGATTACATTTTTTTCAATTACAATTACAAGTAATCGTTACCTGTAATTGAAAAAATCAATTAAAAGTAATTGTAATTAAAGTTTTTTTCAATTACATTAATTTAAATTACATGTAATTTAAAATTACAATTACATTCAATTCCAATTACTTTTGTAATTGGATTAGTAATCCATGAAAATGTAATCGTTTTGATTTTTGTAATCCATTACTTTTGCCAAGTAATTTGAATCCAAAATGTAATTAATTGCACATTTTTCTGCAATTACATTTATTCAAATTTGAAAAAAATTTCTTACAAGCGATAAAATTTTTTAAAATTCGATTCGTTAAGAAGAATTGGTTTGTGGGCTCATCTTATAATGTAGAGGTAGAGGCATACCAACAACAATATGTTTATATATATTAGAACGGTTCAAAAAAACAAAAAAAAAAAATTTGTATAAAAATTTTCAATTATTAAAAAATGCCATGCGCACTTTACTAATTCCGCCCTTTTTTTGTACAATTAAAGATATTTATGATCTGAATCCAAATTTTATTACAATATGTGCAATAGCTTACGAGATATCCCGTTATAAAAATTAAAGTTAAGGGATGTGCCACGCCACTGTTAGGGTCTTAAAAAACCTAAAACCAAGGCCAATCTAAATTTTGTTTACATATGGTATGCACGGAATCCCTATGTTTCGTTAAAATCGATGTCGCCGTTTTCAAAATAAACTTCAGACATATACAAATATACTTATATATATATGGACCAAAACGCAAAAAAGTAAACTACAGAGAAAAATTTTGTTTTTTAAATTTCGAGGGTTTTTCATTAATTTATGGTTGTACATATCCCAAAGTATCGAGAAACATAAATGGCAACCCGAAATTTGTTGCTTGCTGCTAGAATTTAGACTTGTTTCCATGTTGCCTCTTTATGAATAAAAATGAACAAAAATACAACACGAATCAAAAAGGTACGTTGTATTCAATATATGTTATTTTATACGTGCTATCCGGTTCTCAGAGATAGAATTAGGTATAGCGAAAGTAACTAAATAAAATTTTTGAAGGGAAAAAAATGTTATCAGCATTTTGAGTAAAAAAGAATTCGACCGCAGTTTTTGATGTAACGTAACAGTCAAATATCCCAAAAAGTCTTTTGGTGCAAAATCTAGCACGTTAAAAAAAGCGAAATACCTCATTTTCTTCGAACACTTTTAGTCTATTTTCTAAAGAAAATTAGAAATTAGCGGTCATTTACTTATGTGTGTGTCCCGAGCCAAAAACAATTTGTAACGTAACAGTCTTTTTTCATCGATAATATTTAGAAGAACGAACTGTGAATCTTTAGATCGTCCGAGAGCATCAAATAATAAGTTTAATGAGGAGGGAATGCTGCAAATTGATTTTGCTGAAAATTCCGTCTGCGAGGGACAAGACGAAGTGCAAAGTGCACTGTCTTCTATCACAATGAACAATTTCAATCGAAGGTTTTCGTATCTGACAACTTAATGCACACAAAAGAAACCATAATTCCCTACATGTACATTTTGCGGTCAGGACTATTTGCGACTTTTCACGGGAAAGGTTGTATCGATGGTATAGACGCAACTACCAAAATGATTGTGGGGAAGCATGTTTTGTCTCGTAAATGTGTCGTGAACTATGCTTCAGACTTTCTTACTGCATTTCATCGTACAGAATCGAGAATCGCCAACGAGGAAGTTAATGAACGTAATTCTTAAGTTATAAATTACATTTTGAACGCGCCTGCGATTTTCGCTAGTGCAAAAAGTATCCTCGATATAACGTCGGCTCACCAAATTCAAGTGATTGATGGAACAATCATCACTTTTACCACTTCGAAACAAGAATACGATTTTTAATTTTTACTGATCTCCACTTTGTAAATTATTTTTAATAAATTTTAATGAGTTCAGTGAATAATTAGAGCTTTGTTGGTTCTTTTGGATTCCATGTCTATTACCTGGAGTTTCTTAAATGTCTAATCGTAAGACCCTTGAATTAATGATATATTGTGAAATTGAACAATTTAAGCTATTTTAATGCTTAATTTCAGTTTTTATACAAACGTAGATCGCAAAGGTAACGTAACAGTCTTTTCGTGTAACGTAACAGTCCGAACATAGTTGTTTCTATAAAACTCAATAAAAATGTTTTCTGCGTAATTAAAATTTAATTAATTACTTTCATCCTAATGCTTCAAAATTATAAGCTTCACGTGTAAAATAGTCCACCAAAAGAGCAGACTTTTCCAATAATGTAAGGCAACTTGAAAATCTTCTTCCAAAATTATGTAACGTAACAAGCCATGCTGACACGTCCAAAACTCCTAAATGATAAGGCATATACAAATTCTTATAATAATACAAAATGGTATTAGAGAAGCATACCTTTAGATGCATCTAAGAAAAATATTTAAAGCACTCAATTTCATGTGTTTTAGGAACAATTTATGTCAAAATTTCCATACGAATGTAACGTAACAGTCTGCGTTTTGGTCCATATACTTACATATATTTATAAACATACTATTTAAGTTCGTTTAATAATAGTAGATGTATGGATACGTATTTGTGTTTAGTATTAATTAGTTATATCTTGTAATTGCTTACTTAAACAGCTAGAAATTACAAGTAAAAGTAATCCATTACAAATTTCGTTCAATTACTTTGCTTTTCAATTACATATTTTGGATTACAATAATTTCCGACGAAAATATTTCAAGTACAATTATAAGTAATTGTAAATGCGTAACTTTCAATTACATTAACATGTAATTGTAATTGAAAAATTTCAATTACAAAATTACAAGTAATTGTAATTGCATATGTAATTAATTAACAAATGTAATTGATTACTCCCAAGTCTGTTCAAAACTCATTTTATGGGATACGAAGCAAATTGGAGTGTTTCCACGGTGGACAAATGTTGCCCAACACATAAGCCAATCATTTTTCATATTTTAGGTGTTCGGTTCCACTTAAAATTTGTTGAACTCTTCTTTTTGAAATCTTCAGATGTAACCTATCTCTTATTTGAGCTGCACTCATGCCATTTAAAGCAGCTAAGCGACGTAGCTCTCACTTTGCTCTGTCGTGGACAAGTGGTTTGCGACCAGATCTTCGAATTTCTAAATAATTAGTAGGGTCTTCCAAAAAGTTTGCTATGGTATTTCTGTGCCTGTTCATTTTTTTGAGATTTCGGTATTTTTCGCTACTATGTCAAGATTTTTTTGGTTATTATCTTGTTCCGTTTCACTCAGTAAACACCCGCGTGGCATATTTTTCTAATAAAAATATTTGACTTCTTTATAATTTATAAAAAATAAATTATTTTGCCTCTTATTTATTCTTTCATCTTTTAAAAACAAAAATTTCACTTTTTGAAACCAAATCAAGAGTTTAAATAAACAACTTATCGCTTTAGCCAACAATGCACATATAAATATTTCCTTTGCTAAAAAAAATACGAGAAGGACACTTGCTGATAACGGTACTGCTTTCAAAGTAAATAACATAAGTAACATTGCAAAATCCTTTTCATGAATCGTTCTTACTCTCTGCATAAGTACTTACTTTTTACCGATATTTCCATAGTAACTTTTTATCCTGACGAATAAATAAAAATATTGTATGCACATATAGCTTTTTCGCTGACTGTACTCATTAATTTTCATCTACTCCTCGTGTAGAAAACTAGACATAAGATAATTTATTTTTGATTATTTCCAAAACAATTAGTTAAAAACGTACCAAAATCTTACAAAATTGGGTTGTCCGTTCGAGTAAAAGTTTTTTTGGAGGTTTGGTTCAAAAAGTTACGTTAGCGACCCTTGTGTGTAGATTTGTACACACATTCATGGTACATAAATATGTTTTTGAATTTTCGGTTGGAAAAATGACTTTTGCACATCATCGTCGGAAACGAAATTTCAAAATTCATTTATTCTTCAATTTACTCGGTGGGGATAGAGTTCGGAACATGCTTTCTGGGTGCAGTTGCAAAAGAGAAACATATAAATTTTCAGTAACAGTATTTTCAAATATGATAGTTATTCTGCTCTGAACGCACTAATAATTTTTGAGGAATTTAATCCCATTTGGCATGAGCTTGAATTATGACTGGTGAAGCCATATATGACAACTAGAAGTGGTAAACTGAAATCAGAATCTTGATCGTGTTTCTCTTTCTTCTGATATTCCTTCAACCTCTAAAAGATCAATATGCGTTCTGCCATAAATAAGGAGCAGAGCTAAATGTTATCTATCTAAAGTAAGTCTACGTATATGAAACCACTCCCTGCTTCTGTGGAAAATTTGCATGCAAGAAGTAACACTACCAAAATGTTTGAGTGAAATGCGTTAAAGAATGCTGTTGTAAATTAAATCCTCTTTTGGCATTTCTTTTTATTAAAATATATAATAAAAAGTATTATTTATTCGATTTCTTTAAATATTTAACTGAAAATGTACTGAAGTCCCATAATTATGTGTAGAATTCTACACACAAGGGGAAACATCGTAAGGAGCAGATGAAGGCTAACAAATGTGTTCCTTCATTACAAAAGGCACCAGATCAGCATCAGAATAGCCTTGTAGTCTGAATGTAAGACTATTTTTTCTATATAACGTATCTTATAACCATCCTCCATAAAATTGGATAAATTATATCGCCCTAACAGCAATCGAAATTTAGTAACCAGATCTAAAATAAAACATTCGAAATCAAAAAAATTTTATTATTCCTCAAATTAATAACTGTTCTTGTCCTGGATAATCTGTTGTCTTTGATAAAAATTGCAAGTAATGTTGGCACATAATTCTCTACAGTATAATATACACAATATGGTATTGTTTGCTTCTTTTGCAGTATATTGATAGCCTCTTGCGAACTCCCGTCTTATAATAGAATACCATGAGAATACTGGAATAAAATTCTTGAAATTTAAAACCAAAGAGCGAACTACAACAAAAAAAAACTACTACAAAAGCACAAGAGAGACAAAATATATTACTTCTAAATAGTAAACAAAAAAAAAACAAATTTTCAAGATTAAAAAAGCACAAAATCTTCATGTATATAAAATATCAAAAAATAAAGTACTTTAAATTTTCGCCGGAAGTGGAAAACAAGTTAAGATTGGCTCGGTTTCAAGCTTTAAGTTCAGGGCCGCCTTTAGGTTTAGTATTTATAACGTCCCATCTTGTAAACCATGCAAAATATTGTTACGAAATTTCTGTCTCTTTGACGATAATTTCGATCTCTCACACTTTTCTGAGTTCGATCACTGGATTGTGTAACAATTAAAAACACACAAACTTATTTAGTTATAAAATGGTTTATTTTATTAACGTTCAAATTCTAATATTAATTTAACACTGTATAGAAAACTGTTTTGTTCTACTACGGATCACACTGTATTCACTTTATTGCTTACTGCTTCGCTGGTTTAATTCTACTGTGTGTTCAGCTCAGATGACAACCCTTTTTATACTGCAGTCATCACTCTCTCGAATAATCCAGTACCTTCTAAGTGGCGTATATTCTACCATTTTCTACAACCCACCAGTGCTACTTTGTAGCGTGCATTCTACTACTATCCACAATTCACCACAATGGTGAATGGTGCGCATGGCGCACTGACGTTGAGCTAGCTATTATGCTAGATGTTAGATGGCGTTGTACGTCGTACGACGGCGATAATTTCTCTCGGTTGTTGACTTTTTATTTATAGTGTACTGCAGCGTCTGTTCAGTTTATTATTTTGCCGCTAGATGGTGCTAGTATGTTTATGCTAGCTAGTATCGTTTAGTTTTCTTTCGTTGGTATTTATTTCAAGAGTTTTCTAGCATAAACCAAATTTCGCTACAATATTATGATGAAATTCGATAACCGGCTGCAGATCAGAAATATCTTGAATTGTATTAAAAGTAGGCGTGACGCATTGCAACAATTGAAAATTTTGCTTAAACTTTACTCGAAAACGACATAAATATTTGAGAGACAACACCACTGTTAGCTATCATAAGGACTACTCAAAAACAACCTTACGCAAATACATCATCAATGCCAGGCCTGTTATAAAGTCAAAGTTTTTTTATTTGATATTATTTACAAATGTTACACCTTCCATTCGAAGGCGGGCTGTCAGGCCTAAACTAAAAATCACAAGATCTGCTGAAAATTTTTCCTTTAAATTTTTTTTTTTTTTTTTTTTTTTTTAATTTCAATTTTTTATTTTTATTATATTATTTACATACATACATGTTGGTAAACTTATTTCGTAAAGAGTTCAAGATTATATCTTTCTCAACTTAAATATACAATGGCTTAAATAATATGTATACGAGTTCACAAAATATTATTGGAGGGAAAAAATTTTTAAAAACCCTATACAAATTTATAATAAAACTTACATCTAATTCTACCTAACCTACTATTAACTTGAGACTAGCTCATTAATATGAGAATATTCAGAGACTTGGCATCTGATAATAAAGTTTTCGGAATATCGGTTTAATTTGGCGACAACTAAATCTATGTTTGCAAGTGCATGTAGTCGTTCAGTAGGATAGAACCTAGGCTTATTGTATATAAGTTTAAGTAGCTTATTTTGGGTAATTTGCAGTTTCTTCAAGTGACAATTGGCGCTTGTTGACCATACCGGGGAAGCGTAAAAAATTACAGCGTGAAATATTGACTTCAGTATTAGCAATTTATTATGTAAATTGAGACCTGAGTTCCGGTTAATAAACGGATATAGCAACCGAGTTAGAACGTTAACTTTGTTCTGGATGTAGGAAATGTGTTCTTTAAACTTCATTTTTGGATCAAGGATAATACCGAGGTATTTCACTTTCGATTCCCAATTTATTAAGTTGTTATCGAAGCTTAAGCAATTTTGGGGAATGAAACATGATTTCCGTTTTCTAGTAAAATAAATTGCTTGTGTTTTATGGGAGTTAACAAGAATTTTCCATTTAAAGAAGTAGGATTGTATGACTGCCAAGGCCATCTGCAGATTTGAGGTTATTTCTGAAGCCATTAATGCGGTGCAAAGTACCGCTGTGTCGTCAGCGAAAATTGATGTAGTGCAGTTATCTATTATTGGAAAATCGGCCGTGAATAGATTGTATAAAATAGGGGAAAGACAAGAGCCTTGGGGACAACCAGCCTTAACAGCTACGCTGACAGAGCTAGTATTGCCAATATAAGCTTTGAAGGACCGAGCTAAGAGAAAACTTTGTACTATTTTTATAAGGTGAACTGGAAAGTTTAATTGAATCAGTTTATAAATAAGCCCATCGTGCCACACGGAGTCAAAGGCGGCCTTAACATCTAACAGTACCATTCCTGTAGACAACTGATATCTAAAATTTGTATTGACTATGTTTTCCTTTCATGGCACATTTCTTTATAAATCTCTAGAAATATTTTAAAATATTGCAAAATATCGGCGTTCAAATGTATCAAAATTATTTTAAATGTGTCGATATTTTCATTTATCGGTTTTTCATTAGTAATCATGTAAACGGCATTTTTGCATCTTCCGTCAGTTTCTTTTTTTTTTTTATATAGAAGCTGATACGGGTGGCCAATTTTTTCCTTTGTATATGCAAGCGGGAGCGTAAAGCCTACTTTTCTAATTTTTATGGAAGCCTTGTATTCCTCCCTTGCACGTAGGTCTACTTTCCCTTCCAAGTTAATACCGTGGGCCTAATTTGCATAATTTGTTCAACCGGGTCATTTAACATAATAAGAATATAAGTTACATAGGCCTGCTATTTTCCATGGCAGATCTTCTGATAGCACTTCTTACCACTGCATTTGCCTACTGGATTTTTTTTTTTATTTTTATAGAATTGATAAGTAGTTTTTATTTATTTTGTTAAATGGCGCAGTTTGCTGGATATTTAATGTAGCACGCATTTCCAAATTGTTGAATTAAGCTGTTTCCCTAATGCACTGCAAAAATATTTCGAGAAATTAGATTCGCATTTTCTTAATAATGATTCGAATTCTGAAATTAAAACTCCAACGTGAGCTGAGCAATTGCATTTCTGGGTACCAGGAACTTCATAAAGAATTACCATAGGAGTCGCAAAGTTTAATAACTGATTTTCTTGTCAAAGCAGTGACCCTTCAGCAGTTGATATTAACTCAGGATCTATTGATGAAGAAGCAATCTAAGTCACTCAATGCACTGACTATATATAACAGTAGTGATAGTGATTTGGAACCAGTTCACAAACGGGTGCGAGTATTGTCAGAAGATAGTGACTATATATGGTACATACTTATGTATGAATAACTTTCTTCCTTTTTGATATGTAAAGTGAACGTTAATTTTTATGTATAGATTTGGACTTTTCTAAGAAATTTCTTGTTTTTACAAGCTTTTAAAAAAATATGGAACGTATCCCTATTTATACAATGTAAGTCATGTCTTTTTTTATGTGATTTTTTTTTTGTGCGGTTTTCTCCGGAACGTATCTACCGCATCAAAAGAGAATTGAATGTACTTTGCATTGGGGCGTTTGCCGCCTTAGACTTAAGTATTTATAACGTCCTATCTTGCAAGCCATGCAAAATATTGTGATGAAATTTGGTGACCGGCTGCAGATCACAAATATCTTGAACTGTTTTAAAAGTAGGCGTGACGCATTTCAACAATTGAAAATTTTGATTAAACTTTACTCAAAAGCGTCACTTTTACACTATGTTAGTATCGATAAGGCGGGTGTCATAGGCTATAAAACTTTTGTTTAGGGTGCATATTTAGGGTAGTCCTCATACAAAAATATTTTTTATATATCGTTTTCTGGAAAACGGCTTAATCGATTCTCATAGAATTTACACCACGTGTCTTTTATATTAAATGGCACAGCTTAGGTTATAAAAATTTTATTTTGGGTGCGAAAATGTCTATTTAAGGTGAAGCGAAGCGCACAGGGTAATGCCAGTTAATTTATAAAATTGCAATTTTGCGAAAATATATGTGGTACAAACCCGTGCAATTTTCTGCCATATATCTACTATTATTAAACGAGCTAAAATTGTATGTATATATGTATGTATGTACATATATATGTACAAGGGCGGATTCACGGGAGGGGAAATGGGGGAAATTTCCCCCTCCAACGGCTTCAAAAATACACTAGAGAGATTTAAAGTTTTAAAAAACCATGCAGCATCTGAGAAACAAAATGAAAATTTTTGAAATTTCTAGTAACGCCGGAGATGTGTAGTTTTTCAGTTTGTTAATTTATTCATATAAACTTAAAAATTAACAAATCATATTACTCTACAAATTTGCAAAAACTTACATCACATTGAATGGCGATGATATCTAATGTAGTGAAAATTTCCGTAGAATTCGAATATCCTAATGATTTTTTTCGATTGGCCCCAATTTTCCACATAAATGGAAAAATTCAAAAATAAGTGCTTGTGAAAACTTTGATTGTCAGCAAATGAATTTTAATTTTTTTTTTAGTATAGAGAAGAATTCTACAACAATTTTAATTGTGATATTCAATTTAAGAGACCCATATTTTTTTATTTTGCTGAAGAGCCACATTTTTCGAAGTTATCGTCATTTAAACTTTGTATGTTAAGATTACAAATACGAAACAAATTTTGAAAGGACTTTTTTTCAAATTGTCGTTATTTCGTTAATACATAATGGCTTCTTATATATATTTTTTTAAATTTCTTCATTATTTTATGGGTTTTATGAAAAAGTGACGTTTAGTGCTAAGTAAAAAAAAACAATTATGAAAACCCATTATGTATCGAGGAAATACCTACAATTTGAAAAAAGGTCCTTTCAGAATTTTTTTCGTATATGCATTTTAACATACGAGTACAATGTTCAAATTATATAAGAAAAAATATTTTTGCGTTGATGTTAATAAAATGCTCCATAGTAGTTATGACTTTTCCATAAACATGTGCAGGTACTATGTTTAAAATTTTTATAATGAAATTCTCTATGAAATGGAAGGACTAACTTTTTGTAACTCACATAATTAATTCTGGAAAGAGGGCATCAAAGTTGGAGTTTGTTAAAAAAAAAAACGATAACAAAAAATATTTTTTTACTTAATTTCGATCATAATAGCCATATCACTAATACTATTGGCACATTTAATACCTTAAAATATTTGTAGGACTCTTTTTTACACTTAAAAAATATTTAAATTGATTTGCAGACAATTAAAGTTCTTACAAGCATTTATGTGAAGTATGCGCTCTCAACCATTGGCGTGGTCAGTGGGGTGCCGTGGGTGCCGCGGCACCCCCACTAATTTTTAAGGGGCGCCAATAATCACCAAATCTAAAAATAAAAATACCTATTTTTTCCCTATAAATTTGATTGATTATTAAATATGGAATCGTAAATTACTAAAGCGACCCAGCACGTGATTTTTTTTTATCTTTGAATGTGGAACTGTAAGTAACTGAATCAACCCAGCTCAAACTATTTTTTTGAACAAGTTGTACCTTCGAGCGTAGCTTCTCTAAACTTAGCATTGTCAAATCAAAGTTACGCTCAACAATGCTGCAGGGTCGCTTGGAAAATTTGATGGTTCGATTCATCGAACAAGAATTAACTGTAAATATTAATCTTGGCACTGTAATTGAAGAATTTAAAAAAATTGTTCCTTTTGACAGACGCATGGACTGTAAAATAAATTAATTTTCACACAATTTGAATTTATTGCATTTTATTTAATTTTCTTCTTCTTTTTTTTTTGCTTTTTAAATGCGTGTATGTCTTTTTCCGAACTGACATTATTTAATCATCAATAAGAATTTAAAAAAAAATTTTTTGTACTTATTATAAAGCTTAAAAAAAAAGAGATGCAAGGTTCGGAAAATTTGAAGTTGGCACCCCCACTAGTTCAATCCTGGCCACGCTAATGCTCTCAACACTGCATTTTTTTGTATTTTACCGTCTATGTGTGTATATGGAAAATTAGGGCTAATCGGAATATACTATTACGATATTCAGATGCATCCACACTGCACACTAAAAGCAAAACCGAGTGCAAAGTTTATTTTCCATGTGAGAAGCGGAATCAGGGGTGGCCATAGTGAACGCGAGAAACGGCGCTGAAATTCT
The DNA here is from genome assembly GCA_949775025.1 of Tricholauxania praeusta. Taxonomy (NCBI): domain Eukaryota; kingdom Metazoa; phylum Arthropoda; class Insecta; order Diptera; family Lauxaniidae; genus Tricholauxania; species Tricholauxania praeusta. The sequence goes on along the minus strand of OX459028.1, from coordinate 139,271,252 downwards.
GATTGTCGTTCGTATTTTGCTGCTAACTTTATACATATCTGTGGACATTTGACAAAACAACCTCTTTCGATCTACGGTAATAATTCAATATAGCGTAAGTCTTGCGTTGAAGCTATGTATAAAGACTATTCAGTCTCGTGATTCAATAATTAAAATAATTTTTCTACCAAAAATCTACTATGGTAGCACTTATTTTTGTGGCCCTTCAGAGCAAGTCGAGAATAAACTTTACCTATAAAAATTTCAAAATTCATTTTACACAATCAAAGGATTTATTCACTAACAAATACTCATTTGATACTGAGTAGACGAAAATTCACTTGTAAAAATGATTTTATATGCAATATAAAATTTTCTGCAATGCAAGTCGGCACGAGGACAGCTTCCAAAATAGAATAGTAGAAAGTTAAATTTGTTTTTTCTTTTTGTTAGCAATATTAACCCTGCAGGATGGAATGTGCCCGCACGTTAAAAAATCAGGCAAAATTTGTGTAGTATCCAAGTGCAATGAACCTGTACCCCAAGTTTATCTATCCAAATTTAAGACTAGTCTTAGAAGTATATAATTAATTAAAGCTGAAAATCTCCTAATTTAAAAAATGTGTCTGGGTATCTTTCGGTGAAATTTTTCAAAAACAATCGAAACGTGAACTTTCAATTATATAATTTATTTTTTTTTTTTTTTCAACTGAAATTATCTAATTGTAAATTAAAAAAATTAACTTTTGAGATACATAGTAAAATACGTGATTTTACTTGTAAAATAAAATTTTTTGATTTAAGAAACAAGTCTTAGAAATATACTCATTTTAAAGTATGGGTGGATTACATTCACGTCAGTAATGGCGTTACGAAAAAGGCGTCTGTAATGCAGGGTTTAAAAGTTAACATAGAAGACCTGATCATCTTTTTTTAACTACCAAATCATCCAATTAACGGTTTCTTTCGAAAATTTTGAAATCCTACAAGGCTTTGACATGCAATCAATGCCTTGGCCTCTTGGCAACTCTGTTTGAAGCGAACAGAGCTATAATTCGGCTATAAGAAGAAGAAGAAGCTATATGGTTTATAATGTAAACGTGAACGTACATTATAGTAAAACAATATTTATTTCATGTAAATATCTATAGTAAACTTTTTTTTGGACATAAATTTAACATAACCAATTTCCCCCTCCAATATTTTTTCCTGGATCCGCGCCTGTATATGTATATGACTGAACTTTATTTCGAAAACGGCTGTAGCAATTTTGATGAAACTTGGAGATTTCATGCATGTGTTAACAAAATTAAGATTGGGCTAGGTTTTAAGTTTTTCAAAACTCTAACAGGGGCGTGGCACAGCCCTAAACGTTGATTTTTATAACGCGATGTCTCGCAAAGTATTTGAGATATTATGATGAAAATTGGTAGACTGATGCAGGTCATAAATATTTTCAATGGTACTAAAACTGGGCGGAATATGAGAAGAGGGCGTGGCATTTTTCAACAATTGAAAATTTTGATTCAATATTACTCAAAAACGGCGCCTACGATTTTCATAAAAATTTAGAAGACAATACCACTGAAAGCAGTCATCGTAACAAGTTATGCCAATATACTGGCAAAACTCGTTGAAGGGCGTGGCACAGCCCACAATATTTATAAACGTCATAATAAGAGAACTAACAACGCTATCGTTATGAAATTTAATATAAAGGATAGACTAGCTATTGGGTATCTTATAACCAAAAGTGGTCGCAACGACAGTTGTGGGCGTGGCACCTTCCATATATGCGAAAAAAGTAAAATACTATATTTAGTGTGCAATGAGAGTTATCTTTTTGAAATTTGGTGTAGAGATGTCAGTTACTATAAGCTATGAAACTAAATGGATTTCGATGGGATTGTATCAGTGGGCGTGGCACCTCCCGAACATGCAAAAAATGTTATGTGTTATATTTAGTGTGCTATGGGAGTATTCATTCTGAAATTTGGTATAGTGATGTCGGTTACCATGAGCTTTGAAATTAAATGAAGTTCGACGGGATTGCATTAGTAGGCGTGGCACCTCCCATACAAGCTAAGACCGTTTAAGGCTATATTTAGTGCACTGTATGAGTGATCCTATTAAAATTTGGCATAGAGATGTCGGTTAATAAATTAAATGAATTTTGATGGGATTAGATCAGTAGGCGTGGCACTTCCCATACATGCAAGTAACGTTAATAGTTATATTTAGTGTGCTGTAAGAGTAATTTCATTAAAATTTGGTGTAAAGGTGTCGGATACTATAAGCTTTGAAATTAAATGAAAATCGACGAGATTGCATTAGTGGGTGTGGCACCTCCCATATAAGCAAAAAACGTTAAATGCCATATTTGGTGTGCTATTGGAGTAATTTTTTTAAATTTGGTGTAGAGGTGTCGGTCACTATAAGATCTAAAATTATATGAATTTCCACGGCATTTAATTAGTGGGCATGGCACTTCCCATACAAGCTTACTATATTAGTGATCCTAATAAAATTTGGTCTCAATATATTCAGCCTCATTCAACTCAGTTCGAGTTTTTCAACCTCTTTCAATTTTTTTCGAGATATTCAGCCTCCTTCAACTTTTTTCGAGTTATTCAACCTCTTTCAACTGTTTCAACAGTTTTCAACTTTTTTCAACATTTTCATTATTCTCTCGAATTTTTCAACCTTATTCAACTTTTTCCGAGTTTTCAAACTCTTTCAACTGTTTCAACAGTTTTCAACCTCTTACAACTTTTCTCAACATTTTCCAAATTTTTTCGACTTTTTCAACCTCATTCAACTTTTTTCGAGTTTTTCAACCTCATTCAATTTTTTTCGAGATATTCAACCTCTTTCAACTATTTTTAACATTTTCCATATTTTTTCGACTTTTTCAACCTCTTTCAATTTATTTCGACGTGTTCAACCTCATTCAACTTTATTTGAGTTTTTCAACATTTTCCATGTTTTTTGACTCTTTCAGCCTTCAAACTCTCCCATATTTTCCGAATTTTCGAATATTTTTCAGCTTTCTTAACCTCTTTTGACGTTTTACTACATTTTCCATATTTTATCAAAGTCTTTCATCATTTTAAATATTTTCAATATTTTTCGACATATGTAATTTCACTTTTTCAAAATATTGCATATTTTTTCGACTTTCTAAACCTCAAATCGAAAAACCGAACTAGAGTCGGTCTTCTGGTACTTAATATTTTCATACATGTTAATATTTTAGCTATTTAAGGAAAAATAAATTTTATGATCTATGATTTATAATTTTAGCTTAGAACTGAATTAATATTATGTAATTGAAATTATATCCAAATCGACTTAGTGGTATGTGAATAAGTTCAGGGTTAGCATAAATATTGTAATTGAGTACAGTCACTCTACTTCTAAATATATTAAAAAAAAAATAATCACCATATCACCGTATACTGTAAGCTACTAATTCTTATCAGTATTTTGGGGTTTTTGCATGATCGCGTATAATTTAAGAAAACAACAAATTAAATGAAAGAGCAAATTGAGGAATTTGTTGGAAGCTCTTTTGCTTCCATATTGTAAATTAAGTGAATGAATTTAAAATTGTTTCAAGTTGGATGTATCCTCGCCCTTTCCATCGATAAATTTTAGACAGCAATCTTCATTCATCCCAAATATTTTGAAATTTATCTGTATAGTGTGGGGCTTTAGTGTTATAATAAAACCTTACATCTAACTCTTTGTGTGATCCATAAATCAAAACGAATTCGAGCTTAAAGTAAATTAAACAAAATTTTCAAGTAAAGTCCAATCGTAAACTGGAAAATTGTGCTTCACATATCAAGCTAAAGTGATATACATATCAAGTGACAATCTAAAGAACCAATTTCGGCACCTTTGCCTAAGTTAAACTTTCCCACACCGCAATCTTTCTGGCACTTTGCCTTATTAATAATACACCAGTCATAATCTAGGCCACCGGAAATGTTTCATATGAAGTCCAATCATAAATTATAGTTCACATTTCGCAATCAAATTCTTTAGAATAGTTTTTGACAAACGCCTACCGCATACTAAAATATACAGCGACCGACAAAAGTCTAGATACTCCCCCACTTTTTGTTAGATCAGGAATCTGAAAACATAATGGAAAAATGCAATAATACAGTTTTGTTTGAAACTCTTTTTTAATGATAATGAGCAAACCGTTTAGTGAGAAATGAGAGCCCTCAAGCGTGTCCCTTTGTTATTCATTCCGCCCCCGATCCCAGGCTCTGGCTTACGGCCCTGTTCATTGTTAATGTTTCCATGACCTAATTTTTTGTGGATTAAATATTAATTTAACGCCAATTAATGTTCCAAATTACTTCACGTACCTTGATTATAAGTCTATCGACCATGTTAGCCTTTTTAATGACCTAGCTGCAGTGGAATGGAATGATGTTTGGTTCATGACCACTGCAGATGAGAAACTAAATTTCTTTTATAATGTTATTTATAGAATCTTCGACCGTCATGTTCCCCTTCGTACGGCGCATGTTCGTATTGCTTCTTGTCCGTGGTTCACCAGGCCTGTAATACTTTCAATTAAAAAAAGGCAAAAAGCTTATTCTATATGGAAGAGAAATCCTACGGATCATAATTGGGAGGAGCACAGAAGAGCTCGAAATCGTGCCTCTTCAGTTATAAGAATGGCAAAAAAGATATTTTTTCAGTCCAAGTTAAATCCAAATTTACCTACTAGGCTCCTCTGGCAAAACTTGAGATCAGTGGGTGTAGGGAAAAATAGTGGTTCACAATGTGACATTGATCCCAATGTTCTCAATGAACATTTTTCCATTAACTCTTCACAGGGGTCTCGAACTATACCTGATCAGCTTAGTACTGAAAACATTTCACATAACTTTGATTTTGTGGCGGTGAGTGAACATGATGTTGCCAAAAAAAACTTTAAAATTAAATCTAACTCAACTGGAGAAGATAATATAACGATTAAATTCATAAAACTAACTCTTTCGGCCAATCAGCCTACTTTCTGCTCTCTCTAAGGTCTGTGAGTTATTGATGGCAGAACAAATCTGTGCCTTCATTGATAGGACTGGTCTCTTGTCGCCGCTACAATCAGGATTTTGCCCGAGGCATAGCTGCTCTACTGCGGTTGTCAAAATTATGGATGACTTAAGAAATGAATATGACAAGGACTGCATGACTTTCCTTTGCCTGTTGGATTTTTCCAAAGCATTCGATAGTATTGATCACTCTTTACTATGTACTAAGTTGAAACGGTTCTTTGGATTTTCTGACAGTGCAGTGAGGATAATTAAAAGTTATCTAGTTGGTAGAGCGCAGAGAGTTAAAATTGAAAACTTATACTCTAGCTATAAGACGGTATGCTACGGAGTTCCTCAAGGCTCTGTTCTTGGCCCATTGCTATTCAGTTTATTTTTAAATGCTATTTTTAAGGTTTGGCCGAATGTTGTTATGCACGCGTATGCTGACGACTTGCAACTCTACTTGTCACGGCCAATAGATTTGCTTGAGGATCTAGGATTTAGAGTTAATGAAGATCTTGACAGGGTCAATAACTGGGCTATTCAGAACAACTTTAACTTAACTTCTTCCAAATCTTATGTCCTGCCAATCTCCAAAACTTTTTATCCGAAAGAGAGTTGCCTTGTATCTGCCTTAATAGGATCAGGTTACAGTTCGTTAATAAAGTAACCAATCTCGGGTTTATCTTAAATAGTTCTCTATCCTGCGAAGATCAGATCAACGGTAGTATCAGAAAAGTTTACAATACTCTTCGTAACTTACGAATGACAGCGTCATTTGTACTTGAGAGTACTAGAAAATGTCTTGCAGTGCAGTTAGTAATACCGCTTATAACTTACTCAGAAGTTGTCTACAGTAAACTTGATGAAAGCTCACTTCATAAACTCCAGGTGGCCTTTAATAACATTACCCGTTATGTCTTTGGTTTGAAAAGACTTGATCATGTTTCAGCATTTAGGAAAAGCATCCTTAACTGCAATATTGTTGAATATCTGGATATAAGAAATCTAATATTTCTGCATAAAATAATATACACTAAAACTCCCTTCTATCTGTTTGTTAAATTGCAATTTTGTCAATCGTCCAGAAGCTTAAATCTTATAATTCCACCTTTCAAATACTTAAATTCGTCTCGCTTGTTTTTCGTTAGTGCTATTCGTTTGTGGAATTCTTTGCCTCGTCATTTAAAATGTGTTTCTTACTGCAGAAGTTTCAAGCATCTTGTTTTTCGACAACTTTCTTGAACTCTAAGTTCTTTCTCTCTCTTATGCTCTTCTCTGTCTCTATTTGGTTCTGATTCATACTCATCCCTAAGCCTTATATGACAAAAATAAATGTTGCATTTAAATTTAGTTTATTTAATTAATTGTTTATTATTAGATATAAATAAGTTAATTGTTGTACTTACTTAAAAGAATTGTATTCTTATGTGCTAATATCTTTTTAACAAATAAATGAAATGAAATGAAAAATGACAATGCTAAATATACCGATATTTTGTAGAAAGATATTTTGGAATTGCGTTTTTTTTGTCATATTCAGTCGTAAATAGCATTTAGTGACAAACAGTGTCAACAATAACTTAAAATATATTTAAAATGGCCCCAAATGGATAGCAATCTACTTTAGAAACCAGGCAATGAGTAGTCAAGTGACCTTGTAAAGGTAAAACTGTGAAAGAAATTGCCGAATTGATTGGAAAAAGTAAATCAATTGTCCACGATATAATCAAGAGGTTCCGTGATGAGTTTAGGTTGGCCAATAAAAGCAGAGAAGGTAAAGGCAAGGTATTAAATAAGCGAAGAGAGCGTTCGATATTGAAAGAAATCATAGAATATCCTTTCAAAACAGCACAAGAACTTAAAATTTCTTTAAGAAATCGCACTGAAAATATATATTTGTCTGGATATTATTCACCATACTTTACACCAGTGCGATTATTATGACAGAATTGCATGAATAAAACCACTTACGAGCCTTAAAAATAAAAACAAGATTTTAAAATATTCCAAGGAGTATTTATTAAAAACTGACGATTTTGGAGTAACGTAATTTGATGGTATAGCATGTTCAAATACCTTTCTATTGATATGTTTCATTATTTTAAGGTTTTGTTTATCATATATATCAATAGAAAGGTATTTGAACATGATATACCATCAAATTACGTTATCTAGTTTGCTGTCACAGCTATTTTATCAGCATACACAAAATCTGTTTCCCAAAGTCATAACGACAGCGGTCGCCCATAAGAAAACACGTGCGATTTTAGTCTATAACTGCCATAGTTACCCTACTTTCACTTTTAAATGAGAATTATTCAGAAGCGAAAAAACGAATTTGAGATTAACCTTTAAACTATCATGCTGTCACTAATCAGCTGAATTTAGTCTAGGGATTATATGAAAAGGTCTACGATTCGGACAATGAGTTCTCGTCTGGAAGAAAAATGAGCCATAATTTGGAATGCTTCGTCCAACATACTCTGAGCATGATGGACATGAACGAATCTTCGCAGGTTTTCATTTATAATATCAATATACCGAATGTGGTGAAATTTAAGATAAAAATGCCACTAACAAGTTACCAACTAATTCCAATTCACTAACTAATAGTCCTATCGACACATAAATCCTACAAGGGTTTAAGGTTTAGGGTTTATGGGTTTGGGATTTAAGTATTTAGGTTTATATATGGGTCAACGGAATTATTGATTGGTGAATTCGATTTTATTTGAATCAGGATTTATGAGTCTATTAAGAATGTGATCCTATGTACGCTCTCAAAATCTGGTTTGATTTCATTAAAAATTATGATCTATAGGTGGTTTTGAACCCGTGGGTTACAGTGTGTGACGATACAAGAAATTAAGGAGCAGGTAAGACAATTTATAGAAAAGTTTAATTATTTATGCAATTTTCCAGAACTAGAGGGGTACAAGTGCATCAAAACTATTGCTCACTAAAAGAGGTTAAAGTTTGTGTATTCCGTATTAGAAGTAAGTACTACTTTGTTACAGATATCGTAGCAATAGCATATTCAATGGCCCTAGGAACTTTGATAACTTGTTGGTGGTATTTTTAGCTTAATGGCCCCTATGGTTTCTTTATCCGTTAAATAATACAATAAACAGGATATCCGTACTAGTTCGAGCCTCACAAATACAACAAACATAATAATTTTGCAGCGATTCGGCATCAGGCATTTGTTGTCTGATTTTCTACACTGAGGAAACGATTTGTTTGATTATGATGAATGCATATTTGACATCGAGCAATCAAATATTAATTTGGGTCAAACAAATTGTATTTGTACCAAAAAGTGGTGAAAGTTTTTCACGGATTTTAGGTTCATTTCAATAATATGAGGCGTCCAGTTGCGAAAGCGAACAAGTCCCTTTTTCATGCTTTTGGAAAAACAACGAAAAAAGTTTATCTTCATCTATGTTCATGGAAAATTCAAAACGTGTTTCCCACATAATACGAGTAGCTTATAAAATTTCTTACTCAAAACACGTCCGATCAGAATTTTCAAACTTCATCTGCCTTTGTTTTTGAGAAAATTATTTTGAACTTGGCGGGTTTTGATTCCAAGGCGTTGGACCGGTTTTGAAAGCAAGTTCATGGACTTGGCCAGTTTTGAAATCTCTGCATCAAAAATAAATTTAAAAAGTGTAATATTTCTGCCAATATTTTTTTTTTTAATCTACAAATATAGTAGAAAGATAAAGTATAATCTAGATTTTGATTTATGAGAATATCTCAAAATTTGATGTTATTGGACTTCGCCAGTTTTGCAACAGGACGCCTCACAAATTTAGTTGCTCAATATCAAATAAAACTTGTTATATTCAAACAAATCGTCTTCTCAGTGTAGTTCAACGCTGCTGACAAAAGTTTGAAGAAATGTATTTTAGTTGTTTTATATAAACGCAAAATTTCGTGTTTTTCTAATCTGTAAATTTGTTTTTTTTTCTTTTTTTTACTAGGCGAAATATACATAATTTAAATTTCTTATGTTTTTTTCTCGTTGTGACTTCTCTTATTGGTCTAAACTTTATAGCACCCTAGATTAGGATCCCCACAGAGAATGAAAAAATACGGGCATCATTTCGTTTGCGGTGCTCTGTGAATCTGGTTCTTAAATAATTAAGCCTGTACTTGTTTCGTATATATTCCATGAACTAAGTCAGCGATAGTGATCAGTAAAACTAAATTTCATAACTGTGAAAAAACTTTAATTTTTTATATAAAAGACATAAAATGTTGAAAATGTCGCCATATTTCGTGGTTTTGTTGCTTAGCATTTTAAAATATGTAAACTGCGATAAATTTGAAGACTATCGTAAACAACAGATATTTCAGATCTTAAACACGAATGATTCCTGTTCTGAGTATTTTCAATATCAGCTCTATGGCGAATTTATTAGTGGTAAACTTACAGTGCCCCATATGAAGATAGACGACACTGTCAAGATGGAATTTTATCAAAATGACTTTGTGGTAATTTTGAATTTAGATAGCTCTTATTAACAAGTTTTTAGCAAATGATATTTATTTCAGCGATCTTCTCATGGTATTCTCTTACCAGACGGGAGTTCGCAAGAGGTTATCAAAAGACTACAAAAGAAGCAACCAATATTATACCGTGTAGATTTCCCTATAATGGATAATGCGCCAACATTACATAGAATTTTTATCAATGACCACGAACTGTGCAACACAAATAAAAGTATTATTTTGATGAGTTATAAAATTTTTTAATTTCGAATGCTTTATCTTAGAACTGCTCGAAAGCAAACTATTTACTCTTCAAGACATTCTAAAAATCATCAACGGATACGTGCAAGTTTACACTTCTAACATTAACATGCCGCATTTCACTGAAGCGCCATATGAGTCTTGTGGACTCATTGCTTTCGACGACCAATTGATAGCACGTGGTGAATATCCTTGGCTGGCCGCAATTTATGAAAAGGAGAGCAGGGGTATAAGTTTTATTTGTGGCGGCTCGCTTGTTTCATCAAAAATTATCTTGTCAGCAGCACATCGCACCGAAATGTTTAGTTTGACTGCTGAAAAAATTACTACGATGTTAGGGCGATATGACTTAACCGATTTTATGAAGGATGGTTACACGACACGTGATATAGAAAAAATAATTGTACATCCCGAATATAGGACTGGACCAGGCTATGCTGATACTAACCTGGCACTTTTAGTAATGAAGGAAGACATTAGGTAATGAGTAAAAAAGTTCAATAATTTATCTGTAATCGACAAAATTCCTTAAAATTAATACAACTTAATTGTACTTCGCTTGCGTTTTTGGAGCAGACCATAATTTAATACTGTATTCTTACTGAGCTTCCTGTTCAGTACTGTAAGTGTAAAAAACACAAAAAAATTACAAGCTCGTCGCTCCGTTGTATAGTATCAAACGAGTTGCCAATGCAATTGCATATAAAGGGGGGAAAATGTAGAACTTTGGCGCACTATGTTTATATTTTGCTATGATTCTTGATTGGTCAATGCAAAAAGTAAAATATAGTATGCTTGTGTTTTAAACGTCGGCTAACAGAGCTTACTGATGATGCCATGTTACAGTGGTAGAAGCTAGTATAAGCAGCTATCTGCTCATTTTTTCTCCACTTATTACATTTTGTTCTTGTAATTTTTTTGTGTTTTTTGCACTAACAGTTCTGAACTCAGTAAATTTTTTGAATTCTTTATACTCTCAAAATTTTCAGATTTACTAAATTCATCAAACCAATATGGTTATGGACCGAGCCATCCGATGAATCACGAATTGTTAACCAAAATGCTGTGGTTGTCAGTTGGGGAAGTGATGGAGATCGCAACGGTTTGTCAATTGCGCCAAAAAAAGTTGATGTAAATATCATTTCTGCAGAGTCTTGTTTGCAGTTTGACATGCAAACATCATCTCGCACTCTGTGTGCTAGAAATCGTGATGGCCGTGCGTCCTGTCATGGGGACTCCGGTGGTGGCCTCCTACTACACATAAATGGAACATGGGGGATACGTGGAGTGATGGGTGATTATCATGGGCAATGCGAGTTACAGGAGGATACTGTATATTGCGATGTAGCAAAACACAAATCATGGTTAAAAAATCACATCAAGCAAGAAGAACCTGCAGTTGTAGGCTCTCTTGAAGATATTTGTGGAATACCAAATGCGGAATCTCACATTGAGCACCCGTGGCATGCTGCTGTTTTTGCAACATTTTTCACTGGTGAGCTTTTCTCATGCACAGGGACGATTATTTCCTCACGAAGTATTTTGATACCTGCCAGTTGCTTTATAAAAACAATTCCATTACGCGAAATAAGAGTTTATCTCGGACGTTACGATCTCGGAAATATTAACGAAAAAGGAGTTGTGTCCCACGAAGTTAAGGCTGCAGCATATTACAGTATATCAGGCCATGTTAATAGCATAACATTGCTACAAATGAAGGATCCTATCGGGTATGTTACAACTACAACTACAACTTTCACAAACAAATATTTATTTTTAGTTTCACACAACATATAAAACCGATTTGTTTATGGAGTAAAACTCGTGATCGTTCACATATTCTGGGACAATCTCTCACTTTATCAGGTTGGATACTATCTGAAGAAGATGAAGAAGTTTCGACGGTGCCCAAGTCATTGGAAGTAAATATTGCTCCTCTAGAACAATGCAAATTACTGGGTCACAACGTGAGCACAACATCTAATGCTTTGTGCATACCTCGTGATGGAAATTTGGCTGGCCGTATTCTAATGATGAATCGAAATGGACGTTGGTTGCTTCTCGGTGGATGTAAATACCTTCATTATGATGATGATTTCTGTGTACTTGTATATGCCGATATGGCAGAAAAGATATCATGGATTCAAAGAAAAATGTTATCATAAAGGAGATCAAGTAGTCAAAATGTAAACTTTGGTGGTCGAAACACTGGAAAAAATAAAAGTGATTTGGTTTGTGTGACAATAAATGCATTTTTTTGTCTTTCGCTATATAATAAGTACCAGGAGACCGATCATAATGCGGTTTTTAGTTTTGAGTTTCCAGGTTCAGGTTTTTCAAGTGATAATTGAACTGAGCCATTTTAGCAGCGATCAACATTTAGGTAAAATTTTACAAGTTGATACAATGCTTTATTTATTAAACAAACTTTGAAAACAAAGGACAAAAACAAAAACTCTAGAATATAGACATATATTTCGATTCTTAAAATCTCATCAGTATGCCTACGTCAGCACTCAAATTACACCCGCTATATTAATGTAAGTCTAACGGAAAGCTAATTTTTTATTTTAAGCAAATTTGGGATATATTTTTTTTTTTTTTAATTAAAAATTAGCTTTTCGTTAGATTTACATTAATAAAGCGGGTGTAATTTGAGTGCTGACGTAGGCATACTGATGAGATTTTAAGAATCGAAATTGCGTATACTAGGGCCACTTTTTTGATTATTCTGTCACAACGATTAAAGTGAAAGTGATCTGAATCTGCTAAGCTAAAAAAAGATACATAAAAACTGATGTTATACGGTTGCGGCGGCGAAAAAGGAGATGATTTTGCAATTTTAAAATAGATTATCGGTATTTTTTCATTGTCTTACGAAAGTTTTTAAATTATATATAAGAAAAAAAGAAGGTCAATTAAAACTAACCACGAATTCAAATTTCTCGACCGAAAACAGCCCGAAAACAACCCACCACCATTCATAAAAGCCATCTTAGTTTTCAAAAGTAGACAGCTTTGCACAGGTGGCGCTAGTTCAGTATTCAATATCAATGAAAATCCTTTGAGGAGCTTTGTCTAGACGTGTAAGGTTCGATTAATTACATGAGGAGTCAAAATAAGAGAGAGGGGGCCCGGCAAAATCTAACCAAATCTCACCATAGGGGGGTTGGGGTCAATGGAAATTGCACTTCAACTTCTTAATGCAGAGATCATACATTATTATAGCAGATTACACTTAAAAATTATGAGGCAAGTCTCACGGAAGGGCGCTGGGGGTTCCGTCTGAGCTCACCAAATCTCACCAAGAGGAGGGGGGGATTGATTGGATTGGATTGGTGATTAATGGACGGTCGGCCAGCCGGACGAAAATATAATGGGGGCAATTTGTAACAGTGCAAGATAAGTTTTAACAGTGTTTGAACCTAGCCCATTCCTCTGTTGATAATTGCCCCATCACCGTTTCTTATGAATAAAATACTTTAATGAAAAACGCAACGAAAATTAAAAATAATATAAAGTGAAGCATATAAGAAGGAGATTGAACTAAGCCAAAGCTGTGCGATAAAGTTTCCGATTACCACATGATTATAATTACAGTAATCCTCAAAAAGAAAGAAAAATCGATTACAATTAAAGTAATCGTTCATTGGACGATTAGACTTTTTTACAAAATTATAGTATTACAAAGTAATACTATTAGTCTTGTAACTTGTACATAGAAAAATTTCGTTTCATAATAAAATAGTACAAAAGTACAAGCTACAAGTTGTCAAATCGAAAGTATAAAAGAATTTTTTAAAAGTACAAGTGATTCTGTTTCATAAACAGTCGTTAATAATACAAATACTTGAAATGTACAAGTGATTGTTGGATTATTAATACAAATGCCGGTTTACTTGTAACATCGAAATTTAGGGAAAACGATGCTTTATATTATATTATTTCTCGTAAGATTTTGGACGATTTACTATTTAGAAGTGATGACGAACCATTGGATGATCATGTGATGTGGCAGACCTTGGTTCGACGTAGAAAAATATATGGAATCAGAAATAACTTTCATTTCGAAAATGACGCTTTAGTTGAAAATAAAGCGGTATTTGTAGATCGACATCGACTTTGTAGATCGACGATCGTTTGTGGCCCTTCATGACTCATGAGTGTTTCGAAATAGAACACTGTATCGCAGAATGGAAGTACAGAACATTTCCCTAATGCAGTTTTATTGTAAGATTTCGGTTATCCTTTGAAGACGTGGCTCATGACACCTCTGCACCATGAACCAAACAGCCCTGCTGAAAGACGATACAAATACAACAATACAAATAATTGCAAAAACTTTAATTTAACATTTTGATACAGCTGTCTTTGTTGACAAAGACAGCTGTTTTCTTTCTTATTCACCAGTTTCATGCTCGGTACCTGTGGAGATGTGGAAGTATTGCTACTTCTTTCTCTCCCGTTAGTTTTAAGACCTTAGTTTTATATCAATAATGACACTAACGTCAAAGCAACTGATTTATAACTCATGAGCAAGAGTTCCATTCTAATAATTTTCACTTTGTTAGTAGATTCACATATATTTAAGTAAGAGGGCCAAACATTACAGCTCTCAATTTAACAAATGTAAAAGTTGACAAATTTACTGTATTAATTTGAAAGAAAAGAAAGACTCAATAAATTTGAATTGAATTGAATTGAAAATTGAGTATGTTGAAAGAAATTTTTCCATGCTAAGACCACCTTTGACTGAACCCTATACATGCTTGCAAATTTGTCAAATGTCGCACAACTTTTCGTAACTATTCAATGGCAATATTAATTTTTTGAAAAAAAAAAAAAAAATAATCAAAATACATTTTCAAAAAGTGCCTACAAACCGCTCAGCTGACTTGTACTTTGTACTTTTTCGTTTGTATAATATCACTAATAGTATTGGTCAGGATGTCTCCATTATGAAACAGAAAGTATTAGTACTTGTAGTTTGTACACTTGCACTTATGAACTAATACTATTAGCTTGATTATGAAACAGGGCCCTGCAATCTTTTTTCAAACAAAAAAATTCAATTGAAACTCTGTATATTGGTTCATTCCGAGAATAATTTGTTCGATGAACTTTAAATAAAAAACACAAAAATCACGCAGGTGTCTTGCCGGCACGTTAAAATTAATAATTTCTAATAGACAACTACAGCCAACGTAACCATTTATAAGATCGTAAAGAAACATAATGGATTGAATCAAACGTCTAATTTCTAGCCATTTTAAGTTCAACAATAAACAGCGATCACTATAAGATACGATACGAACAGAGTTTTATTTGCGTATGTTTTCAAGAAAACCATTTTGGACTTGGCCGGTTTTGATTTCAAGGCGTTGGACCGGTTTCGAAAGCAAGTTCATGGACATGGCTGGTTTTGAATGCCATGCATCAAAATATATTTATAAAATGTAATATATCTGTCAGAAAAACTTTTTTTAATCTAAAAATATAGTTGAAAGATAGGGCGCGGTCTAGATTTTGATATATGAGAATATCTCAAAATTTGATTTTTTGGTTTTGGCCGGTTTTGCAACTGGTCGCCTCATATTCTAATCTAGACCGTACAAAAGAACTATACAAAACCTTTAATGCATAGGAATCACTGAAATTTGAACTATTTCGATTAAGGAAAGGAAATACAGAGTATACGTAAGGGATAATAAAATTGAGATGTTCCACAAAAGAAAAACCCGTATCAAACATAACTCCTAAATCCAAAATGTTCTTTTCTCTACTCACTAATCTAACACGACCAGCATAATAAGCAGTAGGAAAATTACTAACAGACTTAAAAGAGAAAACATGAGCATTTAGCGACGTTAAGAGACAGACAATCCTTAACTCTAGTGAAGTCATTTTGTAAAAGCTGAATATCATTATTGCATCTTATTTGCTTTAAAATTTTTAGATCATCCGCATATAGTAGAAACTTTGAGTGAAAAAAGCAACAACTAATATCATTGATATTAGATATAAAAAAGGCGGCCCAAGAATGCTCCTTGTGGCACCCCTGAAAGAGCAATGAAGGGCAATGATTTGATGCCATTTATCTCAAAAAAGGAGCTCCTGCGCTCGAGGTATGATATAATCCAACTAAGAAAACTAGAATGGAAATCTAGTTTTGCCAATTTTGCAATTATTATTTGATGTGAGATATTATCAAAAACTTTTGTAATATTCGCGTAAATAGTATCAACTTTTAAACATCTTTCAAAAGAGCCGATACAATAATTTAAAAAGACACCAAGGCTTGTCACTGCTGAGCGCCCAGCAATCATGTTGAAAAGGGCTGATATCTTAGAGCAAAGTATGATTTAACCTTGACATCGCTTACAAATACTTTCGAGACAGTCGACAATTTAGAGATGGGTTTAAAATTTGACACATCATTTCTATTACCACCTGTATGAATGGGTTTCCACTTGGTAATAAAATCACCCGTTTTCAATGACTTATTAAAAAGCAGAGTCAATGGATAATTCAAAGACTAGCAACATTTTTTTAAAAGAAATCTACATCAAATTTTGAAACATTTTTTAAACTTGAAATTCCTACTTGCACATCTTCAACACTAACTGATTCTGTGCCAAAGTCGAAAGTGGATTGAATATTATCAAGTAAAGCGGTATCAAAAGCTGAAAGATCAGTACGAAAATTAGAAATTAGAAAATCTGCAAAAAAGTTAACAGTATCAAAAATACAATGATACGCTTTACTTCCCCAGAAGACTGCAGTGGGCATTTGCGATATATTTTTCCTTGAATTCATAAAGTACCAAAAAGATTTTCGTCAAGCAGAAATATTTTGTTCAACTCTTATCAAACTTATCAAAGAATTTGAACTAAATTATTTGTGGCAGTAAATAGTTTATAAGACTTTATAAAATCCAAGTTTTTGAACTTTTTCAGACCTTTTGTGTACCAAGGTAATTTATGTAAGTTTGTACTCAAAATCGGAATATTATTCTTACAATTAGTTTGAATTGAGTTTACAAATAAATCGAAACAAGTAGATGTGTCTTTTCCGTCAAACTGCGAATTCCAATCAGGTAATCACACAGCTAATCGAGAGTAGTATCAGAGTTATTGAGATCATACACTGCTGAAAGTAGACCGATTTTGACAGCCATTAAGACCCCAACACCTCTGGAGCATCCAGTGTTAACAGTGACTCTGTCCTTACGATAGACCCGGTATAAGTTCGGATCAAAAAAATTCTTCATTGAAAAAGTTCGAATTCAGCCATGTTTCAACCATCACAAGCACATCATAGTCAGCTTTATTTTACAAACCGAATACTTTCTGACCGACCCATTTTTAAATCGTTCCAAATTTTTTTACATGTTCCAGGCAATATATGAGTGAACACTAGGGGTGGCAATTCCGGAGCTTTTTTGAGTTTCGTGATTTTCGGGATCGAAGTTTCCGATCCCGGGATGAATAGTTCTAGTAAATGCATACAAAACTACAAAAAAAAAAAAAAAACGAGAAGTTTATACTATTGTATATATAAAATTAAAATTGCTTTATTTCACAGCGTAACAATGAAGAATAAGAACGCAAAATAATAGAAAAAATAATAATAATAATCACTGAACACGTGCATCGGGAATTTCTTTTTGTTATCGAAGATATCGAGGGATATAGAGATGTAAAGTTTGGACGTCTTACGTTTATGGTCATATTCAAATTGTCTGATGTTAAGACTACTTTTAATAAATTTTCTTTATAGAGATAAATATTATATTCATAGGAAACGCTTTTGACTTTTGGACATTTCTTGAATTACTTCGTAAACGATTACTCAAAAAATCGTAATCTAAAAAAATTTCAATATTAAAATTGTTGTAATCGTTCATTGAAGACTTTAAGATTTCGTATACTCTAATTGCAATTTGAGTTTTTCCAAAACTAAGATTACTGCAATTGTAATCTAGATTTCTTGGATCAACGATTACAGAAGTCCTAATATAAGAAATTTTGAAATTGTGATTAAAAAAATCGTAATCCAAGACTCAATCTATTACACATGTAATCCTTATCGCTTAGCTCTAAACCAAACAAGCTCAGCCAATGTACAGCGGAGAGAGAAAGCTTAGAAGATAAATAAAATAATGTCTTAGTTAATGAGTATTCTCAGAATTTGAGTGTTAATACTTGCCACTGTTGAAACTAGCCCCATATTCCCCTACTTGGCTTTATCAAATGTTGAGCGAAGGAATTCGACGATATATTACTAAACTTTTTTATGCATCTCTAGACAAACTAATACTGAGAGAATATGCGTCATTGTTGTGATGTTCACAATACAAAATGTATAGCGACCAGCTTTGCTTTAATGCCTTCAACCAACTAAAAGCGCCTTATTTGGAATGGCAATTTTGGCTTTCGGGTCATAATAAGGTCAGACGGAGTCATCAATTGAATGCAAAAGTTGCTTGGTCGGTGACATTCGTTTAAATTATGCAATGGTGGTGCAAACTAGGGTTGTAACGGAATTCATCCATGCGGAGGCGGATGCGGAGTTCAGAAATTGATCTCCGCGGATGCGGAGTTTAACGGAAGCGGAAGCGGAGGTGGAAAAACAATTTGAAAATATTTAAAATTTAGCATTAGTATTAAATGAACACTAGTAGGCATCCTAGATTTCCAGTTGAAGAAGCTATTTTTCAGAATTTATTATGCAACCCTCAGTAGGAGATATCACTCGTATTTTAATTCTTTTCAGGATCAATAAATACACTTTTGAAATACACGGACAATTTTTTTTTAATTCATTTAAAATAATATATATGGGGCATTCAATGCCAAATCACCGAGGTTTTGGCCCGACCCTCTTCGATTTCGCTAATTTTATGTTTTAGTGCGTATTAAAAGCAACAAGCACACCAATTTCCAGTCTTTTATTCGAAATCGATTTTGAGTAATCGGTTTATTAAATTTTAAAACAAAAAACGATAGACTAGTTATAAATATTGATATCAATAAAAAGTAGGATATCATTTTTTTCGTATTTGAATGTAGTTTCTGAAAAAAAAAAAAATAAAAAAAAATTAATCGCAGTAATAATCAGTTAGTTATTAACATTTAAGGATTAAAATCGACATTTTCGAAAAGTGCGATACCTTTGATTTTTTTTAAAAACTTTCTCAAAATTCTACTCTATATTACACAACTTTTAAGCTGTAGTTCAAAATGTGCTGACAGTTTTTTTAATTTTTTTTCGAGTTTTGAAAATTTTATATTTGTTTTTTATGATAGAATTATGTATATCACTAGTTTAAACAAAAGAAGATATAGCTTCTCACATACTGTATTAATGTATTTTGAGTCATAAATTCTAGAAATGCCCACCATATTTTTCTCTTAAGAAAGGTTTTCGAGTTATTCCCCAAAAATCAGTTTTTTGAACTTTTTTCATTTATTTGGTCATATTTCCATAAATTTTTTTTTTAACTAAAAAAAAATGTTGGGAAAATAAGGATTTTATGGGTAATTTCTGTTCGAAAAAAAAAATCAATATTTTGACTCAATTTTAGTTCATACGATACCCATGAATGTGACGAATATGTTAATAAGATTTCATAAGGATCGGCTCAGTAATTTTGGAGAAAAGACTACTAGCACCGTATGAAAAAAGTGAATTCGAGAGAAAAGCGTTTAATATTTGTTTATTGAACCGGAGAGTGCGCTCAAATAAAGTTGCAAAAATATACTTAGAGAGCGATGTTTCAAAACGATGTTTTTGAAATGGACTACTTTCGAAATCTGTGTAAACGAAATTTATACTAGGTTGTACCCATAACCATACCTTACGAAACCAGCCCATCACAAAACAATAAAATGTAAATTAGCTTAAACACAGAATTTTCCACTTTGTAAGCTCTAATGTTGATTTTATAACTTCCGTTATAACTCCGATTTACCTCATCAAAATTTGCGAATGCGGAAGCGGAGGCGGAGGCACAATATTAAGCGGAAGTTCCGCACTTGCGGATGCGGAGCTCCGTTACAACCCTAGTGCAAACCATGGGTTCTCCTTCCACAAATCTGAACGTTATGGGCAGGCACTCTAACGCCTAAGGAAGTAAGCAACTTTTAATACCACAGCGTCAATAAGCATCGTTCGATCGAACTCGCAACAGCAAATTCGGTTTCCAAAAACGTACGTTTGGAAAAAGAAAGCATAAGCGCAGACACAGTGCCAGCATCATAATCAGCTGGTGTGCAGTCTGCCATATCGGCATATTCAAGAACACAGACTTTATTAGTATAATAAATATAACGAAATTCACCGAGAAGCAACCAACGTCCATTTGGATTCATCATTAGAATACGGCCAGTCAATTTATATCATGCCGTATGCACAAGACATTAGATGTTGTGTTCACGTTGTGACCCAGTAATTGACATTGCTCTAAAGGAGCAATATTTACTTCCATTGACATGGGCACCATGGAAATTTCTTTGCGTACATTATTACTTATCTAACCTAATATAGTGATAGATTGTCCCAATATTTGTGACTGATCACGATGTTCACTCCATTGACAAATTGTATATTGTGTGAAACCAAAAATAAATATTTATTTGAGAAAGTAATTCCTGATATCTGATAGGATTCTTCATTTGGAGTAATGCTATGCCTTTAACACGATGTGAATGTTCGAGATCGAGGTCGAAGTTTGAGTTATATACTGAAGCTTCTACTTCACAAGATACTACTCCTTTTACATTAATATTACTGAGATCGAAACGTCCGAGGCTATGAACCGTTACGGAGGTATTTTGCTGCAGCAACTGGCAGGTATCAAAACGATTCGTGAAGAAACTATTGTCCTAGTGCTAAAGAAATGGTCACCAGTGACAAATTTTTCATAAATAGCAGCATTTCAATTGTGTTCAAAGCGAGATTCCGTGTTTGATATTCCACAAACATCTTCGAGAGAGCTTGCTACGGTATGTTCTTGTTGCTTCTTGTGATATTGTAAATATGATATGTGTTTACTCCTGTAAATCGCAACGCCCTTGTGTAGTTAACGTCCCATCTCTGCCCAGTAGGCAAGGGCAGGAGCTAACAGTACTTCTAGAAGGTCTTTCTTGGTAAGTATAAGGCCTTCCACCCTCCTATCAAACGTACTTTCTTTTTTATATGAAATGGCCGCATAAAACAGGCCTTCCTAAGCAGGCTTTCTAAGACCGCTTGCCGTAGAAGGACTCTCAGAAGTACTTGACAAAAATTTAATTTTAATAAATTTAAAGACTCTAAACATTAATTGTTTTTTTTTTTATCCGCGCCATCTCACTTGCGTTGATGTTTTTTAATGACTTTACAATTTGACAAAGAATACACAAAACTCTACCTCCCCAGTAGGCAAGGGCAGGAGCTAACAGTGCTTCTAGAAGGCCTTCCTTGGTAAGTATAAGGCCTTCCACCCTCCTTTCAAACGTACTTTCTTTTTTATATGAAATGGCCGCAGAAAACAGGCCTTCCTAAGCAGGCTTTCTAAGACCGCTTACTGTAGAAGGACTCTCAGAAGTACTTGACAAAAATTTAATTTTAATAAATTTAAAGACTCTTACTAAATATTATTTGTTTTTTTTTGCTTTATCCGGGCCATCTCACTTGCGTTGATATTTTTTTAATGACTTTACAATTTGACAAAGAATCCACAAAACTCTACCTCCTTAACATAACATGATGAAACAACAGAAGACTAGCCTGCACACCTCTCTTAATTTCTAACCATGTGTATACTTTTCATGTATTATATGTACAATGCATATGACAAAAAAGTTATGCCGAATCATAAAACATTGCAATACATGAAATAAAAAAGAAACAGAAAAGCGCTAAAGTAAATGGAGTCCTTCTTCTTTGCCTTCTAATATCAGGCCTGATAGCACGTCTGTTGTGGCAAGGCATATTATGCCTTCTGTGATTGTATTTTTATTTGCATGAAAATCTAGTTTTGAGAAGTCCTTATATAATCACAACAGAGCTAGCAGGCCTTCTCCGAGTAAGGCCTTGCTCATTTGCCTTCTGGGTGTGTAATAGAGCATCAGCCATCACGTTTTCCAGCACACAGAGTGCGTGATGATATAAATACCATACACTACACACAATTGATGAACGCATACATATCTCTGCAGAAACGATTTTCACATCAATATTTTTAGCGCGATTGTTTCCATCTCCATCACTTCCCCAACCAGAATTCATGATTCCTCGGCTGGTTCGGTGTACAAACATATTGGTTTGATGAATTTAGTAAAACTAAAAATTTTGCAGATAATAAAGAATTCAAAAAATTAAAAAATTTTGTAATGAAATGTAAAAATTAGTTTTTAGTAATTTTAAAGAATAATGCCCATTATAAATACAGTCAGCGAAAAAGCTATATGTGCATACAATATTTTTATTTATTCGTCAGGATAAAAAGTTACTATGGAAATATCGGTAAAAAGTAAGTATGCAGAGAGTAAGAACGATTCATGAAAAGGATTTTGCAATGTTACTTATGTTATTTATTCTCTACAGGGAAATATACACGGTATGATATTGTTTGCTTCTTTTGTAGTCTATTGAGTCTACTGCGAACTCCCGTCTTATAATAGAATACCATGAGAATACTGGAATAAAATTCTTGAAATTTAAAACCACAGAGCAAACTACAACAAAAAAAAAAAAACTACTACAAAAGCACAAGAGAGACAAAATATATTACTTCTAAATAGTAAACAAAAAAAAAAAACCAATTTTCAAGATTAAAAAAGCACAAAATCTTCATGTATATAAAATATCAAAAAATAAAGTACTTTGAATTTTCGCCGGAAGTGGAAAAAAATTAAGATTGGCTCGGTTTCATGCTTTAAGTTCATCTTGTAAACATGCAAAATATTATGATGAAATTTGATAACCGGCTGCAGATCAGAAATATCTTGAATTGTATTAAAAGTTGGCGTGACGCATTTCAACAATTGAAAATTTTTATCAAGCATTACTCAAAAACGACACCTACCACTTTACATAAAAATTTTAGAGATCATACCACTGAAAGCTATCATAAGAATTACTCAAAACAGCTCTTACGCAAATACATCACCAATGTCAGACCTGTTATATAGTCAACATTTGTTTTATTTGATATTATTTACAAATGTTACACCTACCAATCGCAGGCGAGCTATCAGGACCTAAACTAGAAAGCACAAAATCTGCTGAAAGTTTTTCCTTTCATGGCACATTTCTTTATAAATCTCTAGGAATATTTTAAAATATTGCAAAATATCGGCGTTCAAATGTATCAAAATTACTAAATATCTATTTTGAATGTGTCGATATTTTCATTTATAGATTTTTCATTAGTAATCATGTAAACGGCATTTTTGCATCTTCCTTCAGTTTCTTTTTTTTTTATCTAGAAGCTGATACGGGTGGCCAATTTTTTCCTTTGCACTTGCAAGCGGGAACGTAAAGCCTACTTTTCTTATTTTTATGGAAGCCTTGTATTTCTCCCTTGCACGTAAGTCTACTTTCCCTTCCAAGTTTATACCGAGGGCCTAATTTGCATAATTTGTTCAACCGGGTCATTTAACATTATAAGAATATAAGTTACATAGGCCTGCTATTTTCCATGGCAGATCTTCTGATAGCACTTCTTACCACTGCATTTGCCTACTGGGATATTTTTTATTTTTGTAGAATTGATAAGTAGTTTTTATTTATTTTGTTAAATGGCGCAGTTTGCTGAATATTTAATGTAGCACGCATTTCCAAATTGTTGAATTACGCAGTTTCCCTAATGCACTGCAAAAATATTTCGAGAAATTAGATTCGCATTTTCTTAATAATGATCCGAATTCTGAAACGGCATTAAAATTCCAACGTGAGCTGAGCAATTGCATTTCTGGGTACCAGGAACTTCATAAAGAATTACCATAGGAGTCGCAAAGCTTAGTAGCTGATTTTCTTGTCAAAGCAGTAGACCCTTCAGCAGTTGATATTAACTCAGGATCTATTGATGAAGAAGCAATCTAAGTCACTCAATTCACTGACTATCTACATATAACAGTAGTGATAGTTCCCAATCGTTTGCGAGTATTGTCAGAAAGCGAAGATAGTGACCAAATATGGTACATTTGTATGAATAACTTTCTTCCTTCTTGATACTCGTATGTAAAGTGAACGTTAATTTTTAT
This sequence comes from Tricholauxania praeusta, assembly GCA_949775025.1. Taxonomy (NCBI): domain Eukaryota; kingdom Metazoa; phylum Arthropoda; class Insecta; order Diptera; family Lauxaniidae; genus Tricholauxania; species Tricholauxania praeusta. The sequence continues at coordinate 139,247,206 of OX459028.1, read as the reverse complement.
ATATAGATTTGGACTTTTCTAAGAAATTTCTTGTTTTTACAAGCTCTTCAAAAAATATGGAACGTATCCCTATTTATACAATGTAAGTCATGTCTTTTTTTATGTGTTGTTTTTTTGTGCGGTTTTCTCCGGAACGTATCTACCGCATAAAAAGAGAATTGAATGTACTTTGCATTGGGGCGTTTGCCGCCATAAACTTAAGTATTTATAACGTCCTATCTTGCAAGCCATGCAAAATATTGTGATGAAATTTGGTGACCGGCTGCAGATCACAAATATCTTGAACTGTATTAAAAGTAGGCGTGACGCATTTCAACAATTGAAAATTTTGATTAAACTTTACTCAAAAGCGACACTTTCACACTATGTTAGTATCGATAAGGCGGGTGTCATAGGCTATAAAACTTTTGCTTAGGGTGCATATTTAGGGTGGACCTCACACAAAAATATTTTAAAAATGGAACTTTCTCAAAGATCACTATTAAATTATGAAATTTACACCAGATGGCTCACATATATGTTAATCGTAAACATTTTAATTAGGATGCATACTTAGGATGGCCCTCATCCAAAATTTTTTTAAAATATTTTCACTAAGACAGGTTAGGGGCCGTTCAAGTATTTCGTAACGCAATTAGGGTGGGAGGGGGGGTCTTGTGAAACGTTACGATGCGTTACAGGGGAGGGGGGGGGGGGGGGGGTTCGAACAACGCGTTACGTAACATTGTTTTAGAAGTGAAACTACTTTAGCGGGTGGTGATTTGAAATGAGGTGTGTATAATGAAACGCTTTCTTTATGTGTATGCTTATTGAATAGCTACAGCCAAAAAATTTTATTATAATGATAAAAGTTGATGGGATCTAGATAATTTACAGCAATAAATGATATGTTAAATTAAAGCACTTATCAAGCAGAATGTTCTAAAACTATCATCTTCGAGATTGGTTAACCAAAACCAGAGATGTAAGCGTGGAAAGATTTCCTATTTTTCTCATTTATTGCTGTAGCTGTTCTAGATCCCATCAACTTTTATCATTTTAATATAATATGTTCGTCTCATTTTTCGCCATTTTAACATATTTTAAGCTTAAGCAAATGTTTATTACATTATGTGTGATTTTTATTAAATAACAATATGAACAAGTTAAGGTGTTATCTTCAGTCAGGCCGAAACTCACATACCCTACACTGCACTCAAAGTAGATACATATATTTCAGTAAAAAAAGACGTTGAAGAGGTTAAATAATTCGAAAAAAGTGTGAAATGTTTAAGAGGTTGAAAACTGTTGAAAAAGTCGTAAATATATGCAAAATGTTAATGTTGAGAGAGGTTGAAAAAGTCTAAACAATTTAAAATCGATGAAAAAGTCGAAAAAATAAAGAAATTTCATCACAATATCTTGCACGGCTTACGAGATATGGTGGTATAGAGGTTAAAATTTAGGACCGTGCCACGCGAATCTTTGGAAACTTGAAACCTAGCCTAATCTTAATTTAGTTCAAATGTATACCTAATCACCAAGTTTCATCAAAATCGCTGCATTTTTTTCAAAATGGGATTGGGCAAATATACATAGAGTATGGGCGGTAGGCGTGTCCATGAACCGATTACGTCCGTTTTCAATAGGAAGATGCCTGCAAGAAGGTCTGACCTGAGTGTGCTAATTTCATTCAATTAGCTTTCTTGGTTTTTCCGTAAACCTGATTTCAACAGACAGACAGACAGACGGACATAGCTAAATCAACTCAGGTGGTGACGCTGATCAAGAATATATCTATATACTTTTTCATACCTACCACCGCCCTCTTCTATGCGTTACAAACAAAATGACAAAGTGAATATACCCTCGGTGTAGGGTATAATAAAGAAAATAAACAACATACGCATGTATTTCCGGTACTTTTCGCAACATAATTGTAACTTTTAGGTAAATATGGTCACTTGGGTGTTACGTAACGTTTAAGGGGGGGGGTAGAGGAAAACGTTACGGCGCGTTACATAGGGGGTCAAAAATCTTCGAAAATTGCGTTACGTAATACTTGAACGGCCCCTTAGTCGATTCACACAGAACTTACACCACGTAGCTCTTACGTTAAGAGGCATAGCTTAGGCTACAAGGCCTTTATTTAGGGTGGCCCTCATACAAAAATATTTTTAAATATCATTTTCTGGAAAACGGCTTAATCGATTCTCATAGAATTAACACCACGTGTCTTTTATATTAAATGGCACAGCTTAGGTTATAAAAATTTAAATTATATTGGGTGCGAAATTGTCTATTTAAGGTGAAGCGAAGCGCACAGGGTAATGCCAGTTAAATTATAAAATTGCAATTTTGCGAAAATATGTGGGGTACAAACCCGTGCAATTTTCTGCCATATATCTATTATTATTAAACGAGCTAAAATTGTATGTTTATAAATATGTTTATATGTATATATATGTATATATGTATGTATGTACATATATATGTATATGACTGAACTTTATTTCGAAAACGGCTGCAGCAATTTTGATGAAACTTGGAGATTTCATGCATGTGTTAACAAAATTAAGATTGGGCTAGGTTTTAAGTTTTTCAAAACTCTAACAAGGGCGTGGCACAGCCCAAAATGTTAATTTTTATAACGCGATATCTCGCAAAGTATTTAAGATATTTTGATGAAAATTGGTAGACTGATGCAGGTCATAAATATATTCAATAGTACTAAAAGTGGGTGGAATTGGAGAAGAGGGCGTGGCATTTTTCAACAATTGAAAATTTTGATTCAATATTACTCAAAAACGGCGCCTACGATTTTCATAAAAAAGTTAGAAGACAATACCGCTGAAAGCAGTCATCATAAAAAGTCATGCCACTATACTGGCAAAACTCGTTGAAGGGCGTGACACAGCCCACAATATTTATAAACGTCATGTTGCAGCTTTAAGTATTTAATATTTTATATTATTACATTATTGCACATACTATTAATGTTTATCTGTGAAAACTGTTATATGGCAACCCTATGAATTATTATGCAGTTATTTTCGCTAAGACAAAAAGAGATATTAAAAATGTTATTCAGTGGTTATCATCATCAGAACTAAACAGACGTGTTTTAATTCAAAGTGGTTTCGGGCGGTTCTATATTCAAGAACTAAGAAGTTTTCGCTACATTTAATGGTCCTTCGACGCTAAACATTAAAAAAACCAGTGTTTTTTAGTAAATTTGTTAAAACAAAACAAAAAGAATTAAACATTTTTCTTTTGCTTTTGATCACCCGAAAATAAAGTTCGGCGCGAAAGTGGATAGAGTTTCATAAATTTTTTCCTTAATTTTTAAATTCCCCTTAATTCAGTTCGGTCCGAAACTTCAGTAAAACCCAAAACAAAAACATAGCCCTATAATTTAAAAAAAACAAAAAAAAAAAAAAAAAAATTAAAAAATTTTTGGTTCAGCGCGATACTGCAACAAAAATGCAAAGAATTCTCAAACAGTGAAATTTCAAGTGTATTGCAAAATCAAGGTCATGCTAACATAACAGTTCAGCATAATCTCATAAGAAGAAAAAACAACAAAAACAAGTGGTGCAGACTTATGCTTCAAGGTCAGGTATACGTAGTCGAGAGAATAAAAAAAAAAAAAAAAAAACAAAAACAGCAAGAACGGTAGAATCAGCACAGTTGTCAAAATTGCTACAGTCGTCGTTGCCGATACAGTTTCCTACAACAACGCAGCTAAGTACAAATATTTTGTTTTTATTTTTAAGCTCATAATTACGACATTGTAAGCTGTTAGGAAATCAATAGTAAATTTTGCTTTGGTGATCATTTTCTTACGTATTAGAAAATGGATGCAGAAAGATTGTCTCGCACCCGAGCCAACATAAAGGGTTCTTTCACAAAATATCGCAATTTTCTCAACGCAGCCACCGCAGATACCACTGTTGAAGCACTCAAGTTGCGGTGTGATCGCTTAGAGTCCCTTTGGAAAGAATTTGTTCAAGTCGATTCACACATTGCATCTCAACCCAATCAACTCTCTGAATATGAGTCTCAAGAAGATGTTTATTTAGAACTCAAAGAGCGCTACCTTACGCGTATTAATCAGTTCCAAGCGTCAAATCCGCAACACATACCAAATCTCAATGCAACTGCTGGTTTTGACGATCTCAATGCTACGCTGAATAGGTTTGCTGACACCCAGCGCTCATTGCTCGAACAACAACACCGAGACACTCGACTTCCGAAACTGGATGTTCCACAATTTCATGGCGAATATTGTAAATGGCCCACATTCAAAGACATTTTTAATAATTCCGTTCATAATAACAACCACATTTCCAAATCACAGAAATTTCAGTATCTGCAAATGTATCTGAAAGGAGATGCTGAAGCCGTAATCGAAGGAATGGTTTCCACAAGTGAAGCTTACGATGAAGCTTGGAAAAAACTGTGTAATAGGTTCGACAAACAAAAACCTATCATCACATCGTACATAAAACGATTTTTTGAGATCAAGCACATCGTTGATCCTACTGCATCCTCCATTCGTTCGCTTTCTGATATCACTGATTGTATTTTGAGCGGACTTAAGGCGTTGGGACAAAATGCTGAAAAACGAGACCCTTGGCTCATATTCATGTTACTACAAAAGCTAGATGAAGACACCAAGCGGCTATGGGCCGAAAGCATAGAAGGTTCTGAGGATCATCCAAATATAGATCAGTTCCTTAAGTTTCTTGACAATCGATGGAACGCTCTTGAAAGTATGCAATCATACAAAACGTCCACGTCCAAAACAGCTTCACCACGCTCTCATTGCTTTGTTGCCACTGAGCAAAAATCCAAAGCTGTTCCTTTAATCTGCGTACACTGCGGTGACCAGCATCCATTGTTCAAATGCTTCAAATTTAGAAATTTGACCACTCTTCAGAAACGTGATCGGGTGAAAACGCTCAATTTATGTTTCAATTGTCTTTCAACAAACCACAGGGTCAATAATTGCAGTTCATCTCACAAATGTTACTACTGTGGACAAGCTCACCATTCTTGCCTGCATATTGACAGTCCTAGCTCTAGTAGCACTCACAATATCCCTACTGTTCAAGAATCTTATCAAGTTGGAAATTCTCAAGATAGTCATCAAAACACTACACAGTCCACTTTGTCACTCCATACAAATAACTTCAGTCACGAAAATCACCAGACTCTGCTCCCCACGGCAGTGGTTAAGATATCAGACCCTACAGGCTCTCATTCTGACACCTGTAAGATACTCATGGATTCCGCATCGATGGCAACATTCGTGTGTGAAGATTTAGTGAAAAGGCTTAATCTTCCTAGAAGACATGGACGAATTAAGGTTGGGGGCATTGGTGGTACTGGATTTGTTTTTACACGAGGAATTGTAAGTATAAAACTTACTTCTCGTTTTGACGCAAGTTCATCCGTAGTTATTGATGCATACATTTTGAGTCGCATCTCTCACAAAAACCAATGCGATTCAGTCAAGTTGTCGCAGTATAGTTTTCCCAAGGACTTGTGTATGGCTGATGATGGCTCTTTAAGGTCTCGGTCGATAGATGTGCTGATCGGTTCCCAGCATTTCTTCAATTTTCTTTCGCCAGGAATTTACATCAACCAAACAGGCTTTCCCACAGCTCAAAACACCATATTTGGCTATGTACTAGCTGGCAAAGTACATAACGGCGAGGAGGAAATAGAGGCTTACACAACGACCATCTCATCAGCAGATTCTATGCTTGATGCTACACTACGTCGTTTTTGGGAATGGGAACAAGAGCTCGAGACTCCACAATCGTGCTACACTTCAGAAGAACAATATTGTGAAAGTTTTTTTGATCAAACTCATACTATCTCTGAATCTGGACGGCATATTGTGCGTCTCCCTTTCCGAGACACCAAGCATCATCTGGGTGAATCACTCAACTCCGCACATAAGCAATTTGCTAGCCTTGAAAGGCGTCTTGCACGAGATCCCTCCCTTTACGATCAATACCGGAGTTTTATGAAGGAATACGAGTCACTGGGTCACATGGAAAAGGTTCCAACAGCCTCTGTCCCTTTACATCTTGAGAAATGTTTTTATTTGCCTCATCACCCAGTCCTTAAACCTGGGAGCAAAACAACCAAATGCCGTGTGGTTTTTAACGCCTCAGCTAAGTCATCAACTGGAGTATCACTCAACGACCTGCTTGCAGTTGGTCCCACAATCCAGCGTGACTTAGGGTCCCTTCTTTTAGAGTTTCGCAAATATCGCATTGCTCTCTGCGGTGATATTGAGAAAATGTATCGGCAAGTTCTCTTGCACCCCCAAGATAGAAATTTTCAGCGCATTCTCTGGCGAGAATCAATAAACCACCCAGTTTGTCACTATAAACTTTGCACCGTAATATACGGAACTGCTTCTGCTCCTTACCTTGCCATAAAGTGCCTCAAAATTACAGGTAATGAGGCAAAAAGCCCCAGCGTGCAGCAGCTAATCGAGAACAATTTCTATGTTGATGATTTCATCGCTGGTGCAGACACAATTCATGAAGCTTGCACTATAAAAACTCAAATAACAGAAACACTCAAACAGAGAGGATTCACACTCACAAAATGGTCATCGAATTCGTCTACAGTCATCAAGAACGAAAAGTCAGAACTTGAGTTTGTTCAGGTTAAGGGCGAAGAAAATATAAAAATTCTTGGTTTACTTTGGCAACCGAATTCCGACTGTTTTTCTTTTCATGTCAGTCCCACAGCATTCCAAAACACAAAGCGTTCAATACTGTCAGAATCAGCAAAGATTTATGATCCACTTGGTTTTTTATCGCCATGCACAGTCGTCATAAAAGTGATGTTTCAAAAACTTTGGTTGCACCACTATGGATGGGATGATGAATTACCCGAGTCAATCTGCACAGAATGGCTCACGTTTCGCCAAGAGTATGAAGTCTTTAACTCCCTACAAATTCCTAGATGGATTCACACTTGTTCTGATGTAAAAATCCAGTTATGCGGTTTCTCGGACGCTTCGGAGGTGGCTTATGCAGCTGCAGTCTATTGCAGAGTCGTTTACGAAAATAAAATTTACGTAAATCTTCTCACAGCAAAGACAAAGGTCGCTCCCTTAAAACAAGTCTCGCTTCCGCGGCTAGAACTTTCAGGCGCGCTTCTTCTCGCAAGGTTGCTAAAGGCTGTTAAGTTGTCTGTAAAAAGTGAAAGCTTAGAGGTTTTTACCTGGACAGATTCAACAATTGTTCTTGGTTGGCTCTCCTCTAACCCACGACGATGGAAAACATATGTTGCGAACAGGGTCTCACAGATCAACGATATTATCACCCGATCTTCGTGGCGCCATATTGCATCTGCCGACAATCCTGCCGACATCGCTACTCGGGGATTGGCACCTAAGGAGCTGCTCAAATGTAATCTGTGGTGGAAAGGTCCTCAATGGCTATCTAAACTGGATTCTACGTGGCCACAAACACCTCTACAGCTTCCTATCGATGATAATGCGGTAACAACAGAACTACGTAGAAATTACTGCTTCGCTTTCATCACTACAGAACAGCCTGATATTCTTTGCAAACTGTTTCAAAAAATTTCTAATATCAACAAAATTTTCTACATCATTGCTTCGTGGAATCGTCTCATTCTTAAAAGACGACAACCGTCAATTCAATTTCCAAAGGCATACACTGCAGTGGAAGTACAATCAGCGCTTCTTCATTGCGTTAGATGGTCTCAAGCTCAACACTATGCCAATGATATTCTCCACCTTATCAAGAGCAATGAGCTCCCAATACGAAGTTCTATCGCTAAACTGCTACCATATATGGATAATACTTATATAATGCGTGTCGGTGGCCGTTTGAATCACGCTTACTGCAGCTCTGACATCAAGCATCCCATAATTTTGGCCAAAGAAAGTATTTTAGCGCATCGAATCGTACATTCGCAACATTTAGTAAATCTACATGCAGGTCCTACACTTCTCATGAACATTCTGCGCCAACGTTTCTGGATCATTGGATGCCGACGCTTAGTCAAACATATTATTCATCAATGCGTCAAATGCACTCGCTATCGAGCATCACTTAGTGCACAACAGATGGGTCACTTAGCACCAAGCCGTGTGACTCCGACTAGAGCATTCCTTCGTACAGGAATTGATTATGCTGGCCCCTTCCTGACAAAACCGTACAAAGGCAGAACCTTAAAGACTACCAAAGTATACATCGCAGTTTTCGTTTGCCTGGCAACACGAGCAATACATCTCGAGGTTGTGTCCGATTTAACAACAGACGCTTTTCTCTCTGCGCTTAAAAGATTTGTCTCACGACGAGGGCTACCATCAGATATCCACAGCGACAATGGCACCAATTTTGTTGGTGCAAAAAGAGAATTAGTAAAGTCATTCAAATCTCTATCAAAAGACAAGGAAATCGGAAAATTCTTGGCTAAGCAACAAATAAACTGGCATCTTATTCCCCCAGGTGCACCTCATTTTGGAGGAATTTGGGAAGCCGCCGTCAAGTCCACTAAATTTCATTTCCGTCGGGTTATTGGCGAATATCGACTGACATTCGAAGAGTTTACGACCCTGTTATGTGAGATTGAAGCCCAACTTAATTCACGACCACTCACTGCAATCTACGATGACGATATAGACAACATAGATGTTCTTACACCAGGGCATTTTCTTATTGGTCACGCTTTAGTTCAAGTCCCAGAGCCTAATCTCGAACACATCAAAATGAACCGGCTATCTCGCTGGCAATTACTCACCCGCATTCAACAAGACTTCTGGAGACGGTGGCAGAAGGAATACATCACTACTCTCCAACAACGCAGTAAATGGCACGCCGAAAAAAAGAATCTCAGTCCCGGCGACGTTGTTCTCGTCTATGAAGAGCGTACACCTCCATCGTCATGGCCCATGGGTCTCATCACGGAAGTGTTCCCAGGTTCAGACAACCTTGTACGAGTAGCTAATGTCAAAACTAATTCAGGTCTCATAAGACGGCCTATTACTAAGCTGGTAAAGCTGCCTACTGATTGTTAAGGCATTCCCTTAACGGCGGGAGAATGTTGCAGCTTTAAGTATTTAATATTTTATATTATTACATTATTGCACATACTATTAATGTTTATCTGTGAAAACTGTTATATGGCAACCCTATGAATTATTATGCAGTTATTTTCGCTAAGACAAAAAGAGATATTAAAAATGTTATTCAGTGGTTATCATCATCAGAACTAAACAGACGTGTTTTAATTCAAAGTGGTTTCGGGCGGTTCTATATTCAAGAACTAAGAAGTTTTCGCTACACGTCATGATAAGAGAACTAACAACGCTATCGTTATGAAATTTAATATAAAGGATACACTAGCTATTGGGTATCTTATAACCAAAAGTGGTCGCAACGACACTTGTGGGCGTGGCAACTTCCATACATGCGAAAAAAGTAAAATACTATATTTAATGTGCTATGAGAGTTATCTTTTTGAAATTTGGTGCAGAGATGTCAGTTACTATAAGCTATGAAACTAAATGGATTTCGATGGGATTGTATCAGTGGGCGTGGCACCTCCCGAACATGCAAAAAATGTTATGTGTTATATTTAGTGTGCTATGGGAGTATTCATTTTGAAATTTGGTATAGTGATGTCGGTTACCATGAGCTTTGAAATTAAAAGAAGTTCGACGAGATTGCATTAGTAGTCGTGGCACCTCCCATACAAGCTAAGACCGTTTAAGGCTATATTTAGTGCACTGTATGAGTGATCCTATTAAAATTTGGCATAGAGATGTCGGTTACTAAATTAAATGAATTTCGATGAGATTAGATCAGTAGGCGTGGCACTTTCCATATATGCAAGAAACGTTAATAGTTATATTTAGTGTGCTGTAAGAGTAATTTCATTAAAATTTGGTGTAAAGGTGTCGGTTACTATAAGCTTTGAAATTAAATGAAAATCGACGAGATTGCATTAGTGGGTGTGGCACCCCCCATATAAGCAAAAAACGTTAAATGCCATATTTGGTGTGCTATTGGAGTAATTTTTTTAAATTTGGGGTAGAGTTGTCGGTCACTATAAGATCTAAAATTATATGAATATCTACGGCATTTAATTAGTGGGCATGGCACTTCCCATACAAGCTTACTATATTAGTGATCCTAATAAAATTTGGTCTCAATATATTCAGCCTCATTAAACTCAGTTCGAGTTTTTCAACCTCTTTCAATTTTTTTCGAGATATTCAGCCTCCTTCAAATTTTTCCGAGTTTTCAAACTCTTTCAACTGTTTCAACAGTTTTCAACCTCTTACAACTTTTCTCAACATTTTCCAAATTTTTTCGACTTTTTGAACCTCATTCAACTTTTTTCGAGTTTTTCAACCTCATTCAATTTTTTTCGAGATATTCAACCTCTTTCAACTATTTTTAACATTTTCCATAATTTTTCCAATTTTTCAACCTCTTTCAATTTATTTCGACGTGTTCAACCTCATTCAGCTTTATTTGAGTTTTTCAACATTTTCCATGTTTTTTGACTCTTTCAGCCTTCAAACTCTCCCATATTTTCCGAATTTTCGAACATTTTTCAGCTTTCTTAACCTCTTTTGGCGTTTTACTACATTTTCCATATTTTATCAAAGTCTTTCATCATTTTAAATATTTTCAATATTTTTCGACATATGTAATTTCACTTATTCAAAATATTGCATATTTTTTCGACTTTCTAAACCTCAAATCGAAAAACCGAACTAGAGTCGGTCTCCTGGTACTGAATATTTTCATACATGTTAATATTTTAGCTATTTAAGGAAAAATAGATTTTATGATCTATGATTTATAATTTTAGCTTAGAAGTGAATTAATATTATGTAATTGAAATTATATCCAAATCGACTTAGTGGTATGTGAATAAGTTCAAGGTTAGCATAAATATTGTAATTGAGTACAGTCACTCTACTTCTAAATATGTCAAAAAAAAAAAATAATCACCATATCACCGTATACTGTAAGCTACTAATTCTTATCAGCATTTTGGGGTTTTTGCATGATCGAGTTTAATTTAAGAAAACAACAAATTAAATGAAAGAGCAAATTGAGGAATTTGTTGGAAGCTCTTTTATTTCCATATTGTAAATTAAGTGAATGAATTTAAAATTGTTTCAAGTTGGATGTATCCTCGACCTTTCCATCGATAAATTTAAGACAGCAATCTTCATTCATCCCAAATATTTTGAAATTTATCTGTATAGTGTGGGGCTTTAGTGTTATAATAAAACCATACATCTAAGTCTTTGTGTGATCCATAAATTAAAACGAATTCGAGCTTAAGGTAAATTAAACAAAATTTTTAAGTAAAGTCCAATCGTAAACTGGAAAATTACACAGGCCGACAAAATTTAACCAAGATTCAGACCCAGAAACCAGACTTTATATTTCCGAAGGTTTTCGATGCGCTGATTCCGAATCTGGTCGCAGAATTGCTCCATCACGTCAGGTTTTCGAGATATCCTAACCTAAAAGTGCGAAAAACACTGTTTTTGCTCATTTTTGAGGTTATATAGCACCGTGAGTTTTCTATTTTTCAAAAAACTATGTATAGGATCTTAAACTACAGTTCTTCTTCTTTGAAATGCCCTTGAGCTTTCTGAAATATCTTTCTTTATCGTCCAGTTATAACTGTAAATTTAAACAAAAAAACAAAAGCAGTTCAATAACTTGCGCGCCACGAATAATCGGACAAAGCAAAATGACAATGATATTTTGTAGAAAGATATTTTGGAATTGCGTTTTTTGTCATATTCAGTCGTAAATAGCATTTAGTGACAAACAGTGTGAACAATAACCTAAAATTTATTTAAAATGGCCCCAAATGGATAGCAATCTACTTTAGAAATCAGGCAATGAGTAGTTAAGTGACCTTGTAAAGAGGTTCCGTGATGAGTTTGGGTTGGCCAATAAAAGCAGAGAAGGTAAAGGCAAGATATTAAATAAGCGAAGAGAGCGTTCGATATTGAAAGAAATCATAGAATATCCTTTCAAAACAGCACAATAACTTACAATTTCTTTAAGAAATCGCACTGAAAAATATATTTGTCAGGATATTATTCACCATACATTACACCAGTGCGATTATTATGGAAGAATTGCATGAATAAAACCACTTACGAGCCTTAAAAATAAAAATAAGATGTTAAAATATTCCAAGGAGTATTTATTAAAAAAAGAAGATTTTGGAATAACGTAATTTGATGGTATAGCATGTTCAAAAACCTTTCTATTGATATTTTTCATTATTTTAAGGTTTTTTTTATCATATAAGTATATCAATAGAAAGGTATTTGAACATGCATGAAATGACACTAACAAGTTACCAACGGTCCTAGGCCAATTCACCAACTAATAGTCCTATCGACACATAAATCCTACAAGGGTTTAAGGTTTAGGGTTTATTGGTTTGGGATTTAAGTATTTAGGTTTATATATGGGTCAACGGAATTATTGATTGGTGAATTCGATTTTTTTTAAATCAGGCTTTCTGAGTCTATTAAGAATGTGATCCTATGTACGCTCTCAAAATTTGGTTTGATTTCATTAAAAATTATGATCTGTAGGTGGTTTTGAACCCGTGGGTTACAGTGTGTGACGATACAAGAAATTTAGGAGCAGGTAAGACAATTTGTAGAAAAGTTTAATTACTTATTTATTTTTAATGTGCAATATTCCTCAAGACAAAGAACCAGAGGGGTACAAATGCATCAAAAGTATTGCTCACTAAAAAGAGGTTAAAGTTTTTGTATTCCGTATTAGTAGTAAGTACTACTTTGTTACAGATATCGTAGCAATAGCATATTCAATTGGCCTAGGAACTTTGATAACTTGTTGGTGGCGTTTTAGTTTAAATTTCACCACATTTTAGTGGTGCATTTGTACCCCTCTGGTTTCTTTGTCCGTTAAACACTACAACAAACAGGATATCCGTACTAGTTCGAGCCTCACAAAAACAACAAACATAATAATTTTGCAACAATTCGGCATCCGAAATTTGTTGTCTGATTTTCTACACTGAGGAAACGATTTATTTGATTATGACGAATGCATATTTGACATAGAGCAATCAAATATTAATTTGGGTCACACAAATTGTATTTGTACCAAAAAGTGGTGAAAGTTTTTCACGGATTTTAGGTTCATTTCAATAATATGAGGCGTCCAGTTGCGAAAGCGAACAAGTCCCTTTTTCATGCTTTTGGAAAAACAACGAAAAAAGTTTATCTTCATCTATGTTAATTGAAAAATGTAAACGTTTTCCCACATAATACGAGAAACTTATAAAATTTCTGACTCAAAACACGTCCGATCAGAATTTTCAAACTTCATCTGCCTTTGTTTTTGAGAAAATTATTTTGAACTTGGCGGGTTCATATTCCAAAGCGTTGGACCGGTTTTGAAAGCAAGTTCATGGACTTGGCCGGTTTTGAAATCTCTGCATCAAAAATAAATTCAAATATGTAATATTTCTGTCAACATTTTTTTTTTTAATCTACAAATATAAAGTATGGTCTAGAATCTAGACCACGCAAAAAAACGCAAAATTTCGTGTTTTTCTAATCTGTAAATTTGTTTTTTTTATTTTATTACTAGGCGAAACAAACATAATTTAAATTTCTTATGTTTTTTTTCGTTGCGACTTCTCTTATTGGTCTTAAATTTATAGCACCCTAGATTGGGATCACCACAGAGAATAAAAAAATTCGGGCATCATTTCGTTTGCGGTGCTCTGTGAATCTGGTCCTTAAATAATTAAGCCTGTACTTGTTTCTTATATATTCCATGAACTAAATCAGCGGTAGTGATCAGTAAAACTTAATTACATAACTGTGAAAAAATTCTAATTTTCTAATATAAAAGACTTAAAATGTTTAAAATATCGCCATATTTCGTGCTTTTGCTGCTTAGCCTTTTAAAATATGTAAACTGCGATGAAGTTGAAGACTACCGTAAAGAACGGATATCGTGCCTCTCAAACATAACGCTTTCTTGCTCTGAGTATTTTCAATATCAGCTCTATGGCGAATTTATTAGTGGTAAACTTACAGTGCCCCATATGAAGAAAGACGACACTGTCAAGATGGAATTTTATCAAACTGACTTTGTGGTAATTTTGAATTTAGATCGCTCTTATTAACAAGTTTTTAGCAAATGATATTTATTTCAGCGATCTTCTCATGGTATTCTCTTACCAGACGGGAGTTCGCAAGAGGTAATCAAAAGACTGCAAAAGAAGCAACCAATATTATACCGTGTAAATTTCCCTATAATGGATAATGCGCCAACATTACTTAGAGTTTTTATCAATGACCACGAATTATGCAACACAAATAAAAGTATTATTTTGATGAGTTATAAAATTTTTTAATTTCGAATGCTTTATCTTAGAACTGCTCGAAAGCAAAGTATTTACTCTTCAAGATACTCTAAAAATCATCAACGGATACGTGCAAGTTTACACTTCTAACATTAACATGCCGCATTTCTCTGAAGCGCCAAATGAGTCTTGTGGACTCATTGCTTTGGACGACCAATTGATAGCACGTGGTGAATATCCTTGGCTGGCCGCAATTTATGCAAAGGAGAGCAGCGGTATAAGTTTTATTTGTGGCGGCTCGCTTGTTTCATCAAAAATTATCTTGTCAGCAGCACATTGCACCGAAATGTTAAGTTTGACTGCTAAAAAAATTACTACGATGTTAGGGCGATATGACTTAACCCTTTTTATGAAGGATGATTACACGACACGTGATATAGAAAAAATAATTGTACATCCCGAATATAGGACTGGAGCAGGCTATTCTGATGCTGACCTGGCACTTTTAGTAATGAAGGAACACGTTAGGTAATTAGTAAAAAGTTCAATAATTTATCTGTAATCGACAAAATTCCTTAAAATTAATACAACTTAATTTTACTTCGCTTGCGTTTTTGGAGCTGACCATAATTTAATACTGTATTCTTACTGAGCTTCCTGTTCAGTACTGTAAGTGTAAAAAACACAAATAAATTACAATCTCGTCGCTCCGTTGTATAGTATCAAACGAGTTGCCAATGCAATTGCATATAAAGGGGGGAAAATGTAGAACTTTGGCGCACTATGTTTATATTTTGCTATGATTCTTGATTAGTCAATGCAAAAAGGAAAATATAGTATGCTTGTGTTTTAAACGTCGGCTAACAGAGCTTACTGATGATGCCATGTAACAGTGGTAGAAGCTAGTATAAGCAGCTAGTTGCTTATTTTTTCTCCACTTATTTAATTTTGTTCTTGTAATTTGTTTGTGTTTTTTGCACTAACAGTTCTGAACTCAGTAAATTTTTTGAGTTCTTTATACTCTCAAAATTTTTAGTTTTACTAAATTCATCAAACCAATATGTTTATGGACCGAGCCATCCGATGAATCACGAATTGTTAACCAAACTGCTGTGGTTGTCGGTTGGAAAGTTTTTGGAGATCGCAACGGTTTTTCAGTTGCGCCAAAAAAAGTTAATGTAAATCTCAGTTCTGCAGAGGCTTGTGAGCGTTTTGAAATACACACATCATCTCGCACTCTGTGTGATAGAAAGCGTGATGGCCGTGCGTCCTATCATGAGGAGTCCGCTGGTGATCTCCTAATACTCAGAAATGGAACATTGTTGATACGTGGTAAAGTTTCCTTAAGAATAACTAATCGAGTACGTGGCGTTTTACAGAAGTATACTGTATATTGCGATGTAGCAAAACACATATTATGGTTGCAAAATCACATCCAGCAAGAAGAACCTGCAGTAACAGGCTCTCTTGAAGATATTTGTGGAATATCATATACGGAATCTCACATTGAGCACCCTTGGCATGCTGCTGTTTTTGTAACATTTTTCACTGGTGAGCTTTTCTTATGCACAGGGACGATTGTTTCCTCACGAAGTATTTTGATACCTGTCAGTTGCTTCATAAAAACAATTCCATTACGCGAAATAAGAGTTTATCTCGGACGTTACGATCTCGGAAATATTAACGAAAAAGGAGTTGTGTCCCACGAAGTTAAGGCTGCAGTATATTACAGTATATCAGGTCATGTTAATAGCATAACATTGCTACAAATGAAGGATCCTATCGGGTATGTTACAACTACATGCTAAGTGAAACACTTTCACAAACAAATATTTATTTTTAGTTTCACACAACATATAAAACCGATTTGCTTATGGAGTGAACCTCGTGATCGTTCACATATTCTGGGACAATCTCTCACTTTATCAGGTTGGATACTTTCTGAAGAAGATGAAGAAATGTCTACCGTGCCCAAGTCAGTAGAAGTAAATATTGCTCCTTTAGAGCAATGCAAATTACTGGGTCACAACGTGACCAAAACATCTAATGTTTTGTGCATACCTAGTGATGGAAATTCGGCTGGCCGTATTCTAATGATGAATCGAAATGGACGTTGGTTGCTTCTCGGTGGATGTAAATACCTTCATTATGATGATGATTTCTGTGTACTTGAATATGCCGATATGGCAGAAAAGATATCATGGATTCAAAGAAAAATGTTATCATAAAGGAGTTCAAGTAGTCAAAATGTAAACTTTGGTGGTCGAAACACTGGAAAAAATAAAAGTGATTTGGTTTGTGTGACAATAAATGCATTTTTTTGTCTTTCGCTATATAATAAGTACCAGGAGACCGATCATAATTCGGGTTTTAGTTTTGAGTTTCAAGGTTCAGGTTTTTCAAGTGATAATTGAACTGAGCCATTTTAGCAGTGATCAACATTTAAGTAAAATTTTACAAGTTGAAACAATGCTTTATTTATTGAACAAACTTTGACAACAAAGGACAAAAACAAAAACTCTAGAATATAGACATATGTTTCGATTCTTAACATCTCATCAGTATGCCTACGTCAGCACTCAAATTACACCCGCTATATTAATGTAAGTCTAACGGAAAGCTAATTTTTTATTTTAAGCAAATTTGGGATATTTTTTTTAATTAAAAATTAGCTTTTCGTTAGATTTACATTAATAAAGCGGGTGTAATTTGAGTGCTGACGTAGGCATACTGATGAGATTTTAAGAATCGAAATTGCGTATACTAGGGCCACATTTTTGATTATTCTGTCACAGCAATTAAAGCGAAAGTAATCTGAATCTGCTAAGCTAAAAAAAGATACAGAAAAACTGATGTTATACGGTTGCGGCGGCGAAAAAGGAGATGATTTTGCAATTTTAAAATAGATTATCGGTATTTTTTCATTGTCTTACGAAAATTTTTAGATTATATACATAAGAAAAAAAAAGGTCAGTTAAAACTAACCGCGAATTCAAATTTCTCGACCGAAAACAGCCCGAAAACAACCCACCACCATTCTTAACTTGATTATGAAACAGGGCCCTGCAATCTTTTTTCAAACAAAAAATTTCAATTGAAACTCTGTTTATTGGTTCATTCCGAGAATAATTTGTTCTATGAACTTTTAAATAAAAAACACTTCAATCACGCAGTTGTCTTGCCGCACGTTAAAATTAATAATTTCTAATAGACAACTACAGTCAACATTACCATTTATAAGATCGTAAAGAAACATAATGGATTGAATCAAACGTCTAATTTCTAGCGATTTCAAGTTCAACAATAAACAGCGATCACTATAAGTTGGAACGCCTTCGATACGAACAGAATGGACAGTGTAAGATGGGTTCCAAATGAAAGCAACATATGAGGCGCCCAGTTGCAAAACCGGCCAAGTCCCTTTTTCATACTTTTGGAAAAACAACGAAAAACGTTTATATTCATCTATGTTCATTGAAAAATTAAAACGTATTTCCCACGTAATAGTTCATAAAATTTCTTCCTCAAAGCAGGTCAGATCACACTTTTCGAGTTTTATTTGCGTATGTTTTTAAGAAAACCATTTTGGACTTGGCCGGTTATGATACCTATGTAATGGACTTGGCCGGTTTTGATTTCAAGGCGTTGGACCGGTTTTGAATGCAAGTTCATGGACTTGGCTGGTTTTGAAATCCATGCATCAAAATAAATTTAAAAAATGTAATATATCTGTCTGAATAGAGATCACTAAAATTTGAACTATTTCACCTAAAGAAAGCAAGTACAGAGTATACGTAAGGGATAATAAAATTGAGATGTTCCACAAAAGAAAAGCCCGTATCAAACATAACTCCTAAATCCAAAATGTTCTTTTCTCTACTCACTAATCTGACACTATCAGCATAATAAGCAGTTGGAAAATTACTAACAGACTTAAAAGAGGAAACATGTGAGCATTTAGCGACATTAAGAGACAGACAGTGTGAGGAATAGATAATTAAATTATCTGACAACTAACCTTTTGCTATAAAAAAATGTATCCCTGCGCTCATAAATTAAAATGCAGTGTGGCACGCACTTATGACGCTGCCCACATCTGAATATTGTTGTTAGAAACCTTTCACCGTATAAACATACAAATTTCAGATGCATTCTCTGTCTAATGCATTATTCATATACAACTGTCGTGGTTATGTGTATATGCCCTACACTTGCACCTAGTCACATTGGCGTTGGTCAGTTAATGCTACCAATAGAAATATTTGGTTTTGACACATTCTCTCCATTGAAGATTTTCATATATCATTGAGGTACGCGAATACATAAAATAAGTTATAAAACTTTTTTTTTTACATATATATTTTCCTATTAATTGAAAATATATGCAAAATGTTCGAACCCTTAGATACATATTTTATACATATCTGGAATATTGCGTAAGGAGTCGCATGGGACAGCATTGCCGCCCAAAAGCCTGATGCCTAGTGCCCAGCAAGTAAACCGTTTGGTCAGTTTATGATAAAACACATACTTTTGCATACGCTGCTGAAGGTGATCGAATGATCGATTTCTAGTTCACTTTGCCGAAATCCGTACAGCAGTAACAACGTACATAAAAATATCGTCAAACAAAAATTTTATTTTCATCATTCAACAGCTCATTTGAAAGAGACGTTCTTCTTAGGTCAGCAGCTACATATCGCAAAAATCATCGCAACTTTTGCTCTAAGAAACTAAATCCATCTCTTCCTTCCAAAGTCTTATGGAGAAACCTAAAAGCATTTGGAATTGGTAAGAAAAGCACTGCTGAATGTAATGTCGCTCCTGACGTTCTAAACAATTTCTTCCTTTCAAACCCTCAAGTGTCTAGAAGCAGCAATACTGACTTTTCGAACACCTCTGTTCAGCAAGCTTTTCAATTTTCCGCGGTTAATGAAGATGACGTCAGCAAGTGTTTACTTAAAATAAAATCGAATGTTGTTGGTGAGGATGGAATTTCTTTGAAATTCATTAAGCTTATCCTTCCTCATATTATCAGTCCCTTAACGCAGATTATAAATCATTGCTTTACTTCATCTTCATTCCCTGAGGCTTGGAAACTTGCTTTAGTTATCCCAGTGGCAAAGAAAAGTTCAGCTAGTGAGCCAAATGATTTTAGGCCTATCAGCATTTTATCTTGCTTGGCCAAAGCGTGTGAGGCTCTCATGGCCAATCAGACAATAAAATACTTAAATGAAAGAAAACTTTTATCTTCACTTCAATCTGGCTTTAGAGCTGGGCATAGCTGCTCTACTGCCACTGTAAAATTTTTTGAAGATATTAGGTCATTTTATGATGAAGGATCAATAACACTTTTATGTATGCTTGACTTTTCTAAAGCATTTGATACTGTCAATCATTTTATACTCTTTCAGAAATTAAAATATTTGTTTGGTTTCTGTGACAGTGCTGCACTTCTCCTGAAGAGTTATCTTTCAAGGAGACTTCAAAGGGTTAAGGTAGGCAACAATTATTCTCAGTATAAAGTAATCTTTAGTGGCGTACCCCAGGGATCAGTCCTCGGCCCGTTACTTGTCACAATTTTCATAAACGACGTTTTTACAACTTGCAAATTTGCTGATGATATTCAGTTACATCTGTCTAGTCGAATTGGGCTTTTGGATGACTTGTGCTGCCGAATAAATAAAGACCTTGCCTCTATTCAGGAATGGGCATTGATTAATTGTCTTAAGCTGAATGCATCTAAATCTTATGTTCTACCTATCTCGAAGGATAAAATTTATTTTGATGATGTACCTAAACTGTATATAGATGCGAAGAATCTTAATTTGATTGATAATGCAGTTAACCTTGGTTTTCACATCAACTCCTCATTGACGTGCGTTGATCATATTAACAGTGTAGTTCGGAAAATATATTGCACTTTACGTAGCTTAAGGCTATCAGCTGACTTCACGCCTACTGAAACAAAACGTAAACTTGTCTTACAATTAATAGTTCCCATTATAAGTTACTCGGAGGTTGTATATAGTAAGCTTGATTCAAGTTCTAAACTCAAACTTCAAATCGTATTTAATCATGCTACTCGATATGTGTATGGACTACGTAGATATGATCACGTGACTCATTTTAAGAAAAAGATACTGGGGTGTGATATAATTACCTATCTAAATTTTAGAAACTGCGTATTTCTTCACAGGCTCATATGTACAAACAAAAACGCCATCTTATTTGTTTGATAAACTGCAATTTAGCCAGTCGCAAAGGAGCAATTTTCTAACTATACCTAGATTTAATTATTTAAATTCATCCCGGCTATTTTTTATTAACGCCATCAGACTTTGGAACTCTCTGCCAAGCCAATATAAGTCTATTAGTGGAAAAAGCAAATTTAAACAATCCGTTTTTAACTTCCTATCTCAATAAATAGTAGTAACCATTTCTCTCCCTTCTCAAATTATTTATTTTTTTCTATCTCTCTAACTTTATCTATTTATCATTCTTCCTTGCTATTTTCTTAATTATTATAATTATTAGTTATTATTATTAAGTTAAAATTTACTCAATTACATCTATTAAAATAGTATTTTTATTTTTAAATTTTGTTACCTGTAAACACTTATTTAACCTACATACTTCCGTATTATAAAAGAACTAAGTATACTTATTGAATTCCAAATAAATTGAAAATAAAAAATTGAAAAAATTTGCAAGAAAATAATTTGAGCGTCTAATATAAAAAGACTAGTAATTCAGCTGGAGGAAGTGTACCTTCAAATTAACCACATCAGATTTGGTGACCAAGAACAGTATTCTATTGGGAATGGTGAAAAGATCGTGATTTTACATGGAAGCTGGTCTTCATGAACAAAACCTCTAAGCGCGATGAAGGAGATCTCAAGGTGGATAGGACATAGTCAAGGTTGTGTCAAAGATTACAGCAGTGTTTGTGGGACCAGGTTTTTTAAATATCCAATATTCTAAAATATCACTTAAATTGCTTAAGTTTTGCGGAAAAGAGCAACATTAAATTACATAAGAGAAATTTTTGCTTAAATTAAAGCTAGCATATTTTTTTTTGTTCGAATGATGAATTGAAAACTTTAAGTTAAGTAGTTCCTAGCATACATACATAAAAAAAAAAAAAATATATTAAAAATAGTTAATCAATTCATCTACATATTTACAAAAGAAGAAATAAAAAAAAAATGTTAAAGTCTTTAAAATTAGATAATCGCACTAAATAATTTAAAAATATAAAATAGAAAAACTACCTTTTTTATAATTGAAGCTTAAAAGAAAAAGTTTTATGTTTATCATTGCAGTGTTTAAGATCATTAAATCAATTTGATTTCAGTCCTTAAGATAGAAATAAAGTGTGAAAATCTGTCCGAAAAAAAAAAAAAAATAAGCCAAAACTTAATTTACTAATTTTGAATTCCTATGTCGCTTCACTGTGGATAAGCTAATCTACGCGTAGTTTTGAGTAACGAATTAGGGTTAGTAAAACTTCATATTTTATGTCTCTAATCCTAATTTCATCGAAATCATTTAATAAGCTTATTTTGATGCATATGAATATTTTTCAGCGTACATATTATTTTAATATACAATTCAATGAACAGGGAATATGTATGAAAGTGATGAATCAAATTAGTGGTGCGATCACAGTCTTGCAGCATAGTTAAAGATGCTCCTACTATCCTATTATTTTTTTGTTTGAAAGCAATCTCGAGTCCATGGAGGCCTTCATCGATCATCGTGCTTGCAGAGCGTAAGGTTCAATTTTTAAATTTCTCTAATTTTTCTTTCGGATTACCAATTACCTAATTTAAATAAAATAAAAAAAAAAAAACGTAAAGCAAGAACAAAAACATATTTGAAAGAAATAGAAAATTAAAGTGATGGAAGGGGTGTTGCGAAGAGCCAGTGTACATCGTAATGGCACTATTTTCTACAAAAGTGTCCAGCTCCTAGCATATGCCGATGATATTGATATCATTGGACGTTGTAAGCGAGATGTTACTGCTGCGTTCTCTGCTATCGAAAAAGTGGTCAGCGAAAGTGGGTTTGACGGTGAACGAGGGCAAAACAAAGTATATGCTGTCCACAAACAGGGAGACGTGGCGTATTGGATCCTTTGTTACTGCGAACGACTATACTTTCGAAGTTGTCAAGGAATTCACCTATCTTGGCACCGCCGTGAACACTCAAAACGATGTCAGCCTGGAGATAAAGCGAAGACTAACTCTTGCTAATAGGTGTTACTATGGTCTCAGTAAGCAATTGAGTAGTAGAGACCTCTCTCGCCCGACAAAACTGACACTCTACAAGACGCTCATCTAACCCGTGCTACTTTACGGCGCAGAAGCATGGGTTGTGTCGCAGACCGATGCAGCCACGCTTGGGGTGTTTGAGAGAAAAATTCTTCGCAAAATCTTCGGTCCTGTTCACGTCGGCGACGACTACCGTATTCGAATAAACCACGAACTGTACGAGCTCTACGCTGACATTGACATAGTCAAGCGCATCACTATACAACGTCTGCGCTGGCTGGGACATGTTGTACGTATGGACGAAGAAGCTCCGGCGAAAAAGGTGTTTGATGCAGAAGCCGCTGGGCGACGACGAAGAGGAAGACCATGCCTCCGATGGAAAGACCAAGCCGAGGAAACCCTATCCACGCTTGGTGTGAATGATTGGAGAAGGCGTGCGCAAAGCAGAGGCGCCTGGAGAGAGCATTTGAGGTCGGCCGTAACCCGGTAACGGGTTGTTATGGCCACCCAAATAAGTAAGTAAGAAACCATATATGACAACTAGAAGTGGTAAACTGAAATCAGAATCTTGATCGTGTTTCTCTTTCTTCTGATATTCCTTCAACCTCTAAAAGATCAACATACGTTCTGCCATAAATAAGGAGCAGAGCTAAATGTTATCTATCTAAAGTAAGTCTACGTATATGAAACCACTCCCTGCTTCTGTGGAAAATTTGCATGCAAGAAGTAACACTACCAAAATGTTTGAGTGAAATGCGTTAAAGAATGCTGTTGTAAATTAAATCCTCTTTTGGCATTTATTTTTATCAAAACATATAATAAAATGTATTATTTATTCGATTTCGTTAAATATTTCACTGTAAATGTACTGAAATCCCATAAGTATTTGTAGAATTCTACACACAAGGGGAAACATCGTAAGGAGCAGATGAAGGTTAACTAATGTGTTCTTTCATTACTAAAGGCACCAGATCAGCATCAGAATTGCCTTGTAGTCTGAATGTAAGATTATTTTTTCTATATAACGTATCTTATAACCATCCTCCATAAAATTGGATAAATTATATCGCCCTAACAGCAATCGAAATGTAGTAACCAGATCTAAAATAAAACATTCGAAATCAAAAAAATTTTATTATTCATCAAATTATTACCTTTTCTTGTACTGCATAAACAAGTGAGGTTCCCGACCCTCCTAAATGGGATATTTGGACCTATTTTTGGAAAAAAATTTTAGTGCAAGAGCAAAACCTCACTTTCACTTTCAAAATCCATTTTCGGCATTTTCCCATCGATTCGTGCAATAAAATTTTTTTCGAAAAATGGGTCCAAAAATCCCATTTAGGAGGGTCGGGGATCGCACTTGTCACTTCCATAATCCATTTTCGGCCTTTTCCCATCGATTCGTGCAGTAAAATTTTTTTCGAAAAATGGGTCCAAAACACATCTTTGGAGGGTCAGGAACCTCCCCTGTACTCCCAAAATTCATTTTCGGCCTTTTCCCATTGATGCGTTAAGCACAATTTTTCTAAAAATTATAAGTGCATAATTAACATAAATTTCTTTCTTTTCAGAAACATCTTAAGTATTTTCCTTTGGACTTTATTATCAATAATCCTAAGTTTTCTCCTTTGAAATTTTTTGCTTAGTGATCCAAGATATTATTTTTGTTTTTTCCTCGTTCTTTCATACAAAAAAAACTTTTATTTTCGCATTTTGAAAAATAAAAGTCAAAAAAAAACTCTTTGCATGTGACTGTTAAAAATATAAGTTAAAAAAAACTTTTAAAAAAAACTTTTATTAATAAAAGTCAAAAAAAACTTTTAAAAAAACTTTTATTAATAAAAGTTTTTTTTAAAAGTTTTTTTCGACTTTTTAAAATAAAAGTTAAAAAAAACTTTTACTTTTATTTTCGGATATAAAAGTTTTAAGGAAACTTTTACTTTTATTTCACAAAAATAAAAGTTTAAAGTTTACTTTTACCTAAAAAAACACTTTTATAAAAGTTTATTTCAAGCTCTGATTAAATGTAGGCGTGACGCATTGCAACAATTGAAAATTTTGCTTAAACTTTACTCAAAGACGAAATAAATATTTGAGAGACAACTCCACTGAAAGCTATCATAAGGACTAGGGGCCGTTCAAGTATTACGTAACGCAATTAGGGGGGGAGGGGGGGTTCTTGTGAAACGTTACGATGCGTTACAGGGGAGGGGGGGGGGGGGTTCGAACAACGCGTTACGTAACATTGTTTTAGAAGTGAAACTACTTTAGCGGGTGGTGATTTGAAATGAGGTGTGTATAATGAAACGCTTTCTTTATGTGTATGCTTATTGAATAGCTACAGCCAAAAAATTTTATTATAATGGTAAAAGTTGATGGGATCTACATAGATAATTTACAGCAATAAATGATATGTTAAATTAAAGCATTTATCAAGCAGAATGTCCTAAAACTATCATCTTCGAGATTGGTTAACCAAAACCAGAGATGTAAGCGTGGAAAGATTTCCTATTTTTCTCATTTATTGCTGTAGCTGTTCTAGATCCCATCAACTTTTATCATTTTAATATAATATGTTCGTCTCATTTTTCGCCATTTTAACATATTTTAAGCTTAAGCAAATGTTTATTACATTATGTGTGATTTTTATTAAATAACAATATGAACAAGTTAAGGTGTTATCTTTAGTCAGGCCGAAACTCACATACCCTACACTGCACTCAAAGTAGGTGCATATATTTCAGTAAAAAAAGACGTTGAAGAGGTTAAATAATTCGAAAAAAGTGTGAAATGTTTTAGAGGTGGAAAACTGTTGAAAAAGTCGTAAATATATGCAAAATGTTAATGTTGAGAGAGGTTGAAAAAGTCTAAACAATTTAAAATCGATGAAAAAGTCGAAAAAATAAAGAAATTTCATCACAATATCTTGCACGGTTTACGAGATATGGTGGTATAGAGGTTAAAATTTAGGACCGTGCTACGCGAATCTTTGGAAGCTTGAAACCTAGCCTAATCTTAATTTAGTTCAAATGTACACCCAATCACCAAGTTTCATCAAAATCGCTGCATTTTTTTTTCAAAATGGGATTGGGCAAATATACATAGAGTATGGGCGGTAGGCGTGTCCATGAACCGATTACGTCCATTTTCAATAGCAAGATACCTGCAAGAAGGTCTGACCTGAGTGTGCTAATTTCATTCAATTAGCTTTCTTGGTTTTTCCGTAAACCTGATTTGAACAAACAGACAGACGGACATAGCTAAATCAACTCAGGTGGTGGCGCTGATCAAGAATATATCTATATACTTTTTCATACCTACCACCCCCCATCGGTGTAGGGTATAATAAAGAAAATAAACAACATACGCATGTATTTCCGGTACTTTTCGCAACATAATTGTGACTTAGGTAAATATGGTCACTTGGGTGTTACGTAACGTTAAAGGGGGGGGGGGGGGGTAGAGGAAAACGTTACGGCGCGTTACATAGGGGGGAGGGGGGGTCAAAAATCTTCGAAAATTGCGTTACGTAATACTTGAACGGCCCCTTACTCAAAAACAACCTTACGCAAATACATCATCAATGTCAGGCCTGTTATAAAGTCAAAGTTTTTTTATTTGATATTATTTACAAATGTTACACCTTCCATTCGAAGGCGGGCTGTCAGGCCTAAACTAAAAATCACAAGATCTGCTGAAAATTTTTCCTTTCAATTTTTTTTTTTTTAATTTCAATTTTTTATTTTTATTATATCATTTACATACATACATATTGGTAAGCTTATTTCGTAAAGAGTTCAAGATTATATCTTTCTCAACTTAAATATACAATGACTTAAATAATATGTATACGAGTTCACAAAATATTATTGGAGGGAAACAATTTTTAAAAACCCTATACAAATTTATAATAAAACTTACATCTAATTCTACCTAACCTACTATTAACTTGAGACTAGCTCATTAATATGAGAATATTCAGAGACTTGGCATCTGATAATAAAGTTTTCGGAATATCGGTTTAATTTGGCGACAACTAAATCTATGTTTGCAAGTGCATGTAGTCGTTCAGTAGGATAGAACCTAGGCTTATTGTATATAAGTTTGAGTAGCTTATTTTGAGCAATTTGCAGTTTCTTCAAATGACAATTGGCGCTTGTTGACCATACCGGGGAAGCGTAAAAAATTACAGCGTGAAATATTGACTTCAGTATTAGCAATTTATTATGTAAATTGAGACCTGAGTTCCGGTTAATAAACGGATATAGCAAACGAGTTAGAACGTTAACTTTGTTCTGGATGTAGGAAATGTGTTCTTTAAACTTCATTTTTGGATCAAGGATAATACCGAGGTATTTCACATTCGATTCCCAATTTATTAAGTTGTTATCGAAGCTTAAGCAATTTTGGGGAATGAAACATGATTTCCGTTTTCTAGTAAAATAAATTGCTTTTGTTTTAAGGGAGTTAACAAGAATTTTCCATTTAAAGAAGTAGGATTGTATGACTGCCAAGGCCATCTGCAGATTTGAGGTTATTTCTGAAGCCAAGAAAGACAAGAGCCTTGGGGACAACCAGCCTTAACAGCTACGCTGACAGAGCTAGTATTGCCAATATAAACTTTGAAGGACCGAGCTAAGAGAAAACTTTGTACTATTTTTATAAGGTGAACTGGAAAGTTTAATTGAATCAGTTTATAAATAAGCCCATCGTGCCACACGGAGTCAAAGGCGGCCTTAACATCTAACAGTACCATTCCTGATATCTAAAATTTGTATTGACTATGTTTTCCTTTCATGGCACATTTCTTCATAAATCTCTAGAAATATTTTAAAATATTACAAAATATCGGCGTTCAAATGTATCAAAATTATTTTGAATGTGTCGATATTTTCATTTATCGATTTTTCATTAGTAATCATGTAAACGGCATTTTTGCTTCTTCCGTCAGTTTCTTTTTTTTTTTTTATATAGAAGCTGATACGGGTGGCCAATTTTTTCCTTTGTATATGCAAGCGGGAGCGTAAAGCCTACTTTTCTAATTTTTATGGAAGCCTTGTATTCCTCCCTTGCACGTAGGTCTACTTTCCCTTCCAAGTTAATACCGTGGGCCTAATTTGCATAATTTGTTCAACCGGGTCATTTAACATAATAAGAATATAAGTTACATAGGCCTGCTATTTTCCATGGCAGATCTTCTGATAGCACTTCTTACCACTGCATTTGCCTACTGGATTTTTTTTTTTATTTTTATAGAATTGATAAGTAGTTTTTATTTATTTTGTTGAATTGCGTAGTTTGCTGAATATTTAATGTAGTACGCATTTCCAAATTGTTGAATTACGCAGTTTCCCTAATGCACTGCAAAAATATTTCGAGAAATTAGAATCGCATTTTCTTAATAATGATCCGAATTCTGAAACGGCATTAAAATTCCAACGTGAGCTGAGCAATTGCATTTCTGGGTACCAGGAACTTCATAAAAAATTACCATAGGAGTCGCAAAGTTTAATAACTGATTTTCTTGTCAAAGCAGTAGACCCTTCAGCAGTTGATATTAACTCAGGATCTATTGATGAAGAAGCAATCTAAGTCACTCAATTCACTGACTATCTACATATAACAGTAGTGATAGTTCCCAAACGGTGCGAGTATTGTCAGAAAGCGAAGATAGTGACCAAATATGGTACATTTGTTTGAATAACTTTCTTCCTTCTTGATACTCGTATGTAAAGTGAACGTTAATTTTTATGTATAGATTTGGACTTTTCTAAGAAATTTCTTGTTTTTACAAGCTCTTCAAAAAATATGGAACGTATCCCTATTTATACAATGTAAGTCATGTCTTTTTTTATGTGTTGTTTTTTTGTGCCGTTTTCTCCGGAACGTATCTACCGCATAAAAAGAGAATTGAATGTACTTTGCATTGGGGCGTTTGCCGCCATAAACTTAAGTATTTATAACGTCCTATCTTGCAAGCCATGCAAAATATTGTGATGAAATTTGGTGACCGGCTGCAGATCACAAATATCTTGAACTGTATTAAAAGTAGGCGTGACGCATTTCAACAATTGAAAATTTTGATTAAACTTTACTCAAAAGCGACACTTTCACACTATGTTAGTATCGATAAGGCGGGTGTCATAGGCTATAAAACTTTTGCTTAGGGTGCATATTTAGGGTGGACCTCACACAAAAATATTTTAAAAATGGAACTTTCTCAAAGATCACTATTAAATTATGAAATTTACACCAGATGGCTCACATATATGTTAATCGTAAACATTTTAATTAGGATGCATACTTAGGATGGCCCTCATCCAAAATTTTTTTAAAATATTTTCACTAAGACAGGTTAATCGATTCACACAGAACTTACACCATGTAGCTCTTACGTTAAGAGGCATAGCTTAGGCTACAAGGCCTTTATTTAGGGTAGTCCTCATACAAAAATATTTTTTATATATCGTTTTCTGGAAAACGGCTTAATCGATTCTCATAGAATTTACACCACGTGTCTTTTATATTAAATGGCACAGCTTAGGTTATAAAAATTTTATTTTGGTTGCGAAATTGTCTATTTAAGGTGAAGCGAAACGCACAGGGTAATGCCAGTTAAATTATAAAATTGCAATTTTGCGAAAATATGTGGGGTACAAACCCGTGCAATTTTCTGCCATATATCTATTATTATTAAACGAGCTAAAATTGTATGTTTATAAATATGTTTATATATACATATGTATATATGTATGTATGTATGTACATATATGTATATGTATATGACTGAACTTTATTTCGAAAACTGCTGCAGCAATTTTGATGAAACTTGGAGATTTAATGCATGTGTTAACAAAATTAAGATTGGGTTAGGTTTTAAGTTTTTCAAAACTCTAACAGGGGCGTGGCACAGCCCTAAATGTTAATTTTTATAACGCGATATCTCGCAAAGTATTTAAGATATTTTGATGAAAATTGGTAGACTGATGCAGGTCATAAATATCTTCAATAGTACTAAAAGTGGGCGGAATTGGAGAAGAGGGCGTGGCATTTTTCAACAATTGAAAATTTTGATTCAATATTACTCAAAAACGGCGCCTACGATTTTCATAAAAAAGTTAGAAGACAATACCGCTGAAAGCAGTCATCATAAAAAGTCATGCCACTATACTGGCAAAACTCGTTGAAGGGCGTGGCACAGCCTACAATATTTATAAACGTCATAATAAGAGAACTAACAATGCTATCGTTATGAAATTTAATATAAAGGATACACTAGCTATTGGGTATCTTATAACCAAAAGTGGTCGCAACGACACTTGTGGGCGTGGCAACTTCCATACATGCGAAAAAAGTAAAATACTATATTTAATGTGCTATGAGAGTTATCTTTTTGAAATTTGGTGTAGAGATGTCAGTTACTATAAGCTATGAAACTAAATGGATTTCGATGGGATTGTATCAGTGGGCGTGGCACCTCCCGAACATGCAAAAAATGTTATGTGTTATATTTAGTGTGCTATGGGAGGATTCATTTTGAAATTTGGTATAGTGATGTCGGTTACCATGAGCTTTGAAATTAAATGAAGTTCGACGGGATTGCATTAGTAGGCGTGGCACCTCCCATACAAGCTAAGACCGTTTAAGGCTATATTTAGTGCACTGTATGAGTGATCCTATTAAAATTTGGCATAGAGATGTCGGTTACTAAATTAAATGAATTTTGATGAGATTAGATCAGTAGGCGTGGGACTTTCCATACATGCAAGAAACGTTAATAGTTATATTTAGTGTGCTGTAAGAGTAATTTCATTAAAATTTGGTGTAAAAGTGTCGGATACTATAAGCTTTGAAATTAAATGAAAATCGACGAGATTGCATTAATGGGTGTGGCACCTCCCATATAAGCAAAAAACGTTAAATGCCATATTTGGTGTGCTATTGGAGTAATTTTTTTAAATTTGGTGTAGAGGTGTCGGTCACTATAAGATCTAAAATTATATGAATTTCCACGGCATTTAATTAGTGGGCATGGCACTTCCCATACAAGCTTACTATATTAGTGATCCTAATAAAATTTGGTCTCAATATATTCAGCCTCATTCAACTCAGTTCGAGTTTTTCAACCTCTTTCAATTTTTTTCGAGATATTCAGCCTCCTTCAACTTTTTTCGAGTTATTCAACCTCCTTCAACTGTTTCAACAGTTTTCAACTTTTTTCAACATTTTCATTATTCTCTCGAATTTTTCAACCTTATTCAACTTTTTCCGAGTTTTCAAACTCTTTCAACTGTTTCAACAGTTTTCAACCTCTTACAACTTTTCTCAACATTTTCCAAATTTTTTCGACTTTTTCAACCTCATTCAACTTTTTTCGAGTTTTTCAACCTCATTCAATTTTTTTCGAGATATTCAACCTCTTTCAACTATTTTTAACATTTTCCATATTTTTTCGACTTTTTCAACCTCTTTCAATTTATTTCGACGTGTTCAACCTCATTCAGCTTTATTTGAGTTTTTCAACATTTTCCATGTTTTTTGACTCTTTCAGCCTTCAAACTCTCCCATATTTTCCGAATTTTCGAACATTTTTCAGCTTTCTTAACCTCTTTTGGCGTTTTACTACATTTTCCATATTTTATCAAAGTCTTTCATCATTTTAAATATTTTCAATATTTTTCGACATATGTAATTTCACTTATTCAAAATATTGCATATTTTTTCGACTTTCTAAACCTCAAATCGAAAAACCGAACTAGAGTCGGTCTCCTGGTACTGAATATTTTCATACATGTTAATATTTTAGCTATTTAAGGAAAAATAGATTTTATGATCTATGATTTATAATTTTAGCTTAGAAGTGAATTAATATTATGTAATTGAAATTATATCCAAATCGACTTAGTGGTATGTGAATAAGTTCAAGGTTAGCATAAATATTGTAATTGAGTACAGTCACTCTACTTCTAAATA
This sequence comes from Tricholauxania praeusta, assembly GCA_949775025.1. Taxonomy (NCBI): domain Eukaryota; kingdom Metazoa; phylum Arthropoda; class Insecta; order Diptera; family Lauxaniidae; genus Tricholauxania; species Tricholauxania praeusta. The sequence goes on along the minus strand of OX459028.1, from coordinate 139,215,569 downwards.
TGTCAAAAAAAAAAAATAATCACCATATCACCGTATACTGTAAGCTACTAATTCTTATCAGCATTTTGGGGTTTTTGCATGATCGAGTTTAATTTAAGAAAACAACAAATTAAATGAAAGAGCAAATTGAGGAATTTGTTGGAAGCTCTTTTATTTCCATATTGTAAATTAAGTGAATGAATTTAAAATTGTTTCAAGTTGGATGTATCCTCGACCTTTCCATCGATAAATTTAAGACAGCAATCTTCATTCATCCCAAATATTTTGAAATTTATCTGTATAGTGTGGGGCTTTAGTGTTATAATAAAACCATACATCTAAGTCTTTGTGTGATCCATAAATTAAAACGAATTCGAGCTTAAGGTAAATTAAACAAGTTTTTCAAGTGACGCACAATCGTAAACTGGAAAATTACACAGGCCGACAAAATTTAACCAACATTCAGACCCAGAAACCAGACTATATATTTCCGAAGGTTTTCGATGCGCTGATTCCGAATCTGGTCGCAGAATTGCTCCATCACGTCAGGTTTTCGAGATATCCTAACCTAAAAGTGCAAAAAACACTGTTTTTGCTCATTTTTGAGGTTATATAGCACCGTGAGTTTTCTATTTTTCAAAAAACTATGTATAGGATCTTAAACTACAGTTCTTTTTCTTTAAAATGCCTTTGAGCTTTCTGAAATATCTTTCTTTATCGTCCAGTTATAATTGTAAATTTAAACAAAAAAACAAAAGCAGTTCAATAACTTGCGCGCCACGAATAATCGGACAAAGCAAAATGACAATGATATTTTGTAGAAAGATATTTTGGAATTGCGTTTTTTGTCATATTCAGTCGTAAATAGCATTTAGTGACAAACAGTGTGAACAATAACCTAAAATTTATTTAAAATGGCCCCAAATGGATAGCAATCTACTTTAGAAATGAGGCAATGAGTAGTTAAGTGACCTTGTAAAGAGGTTCCGTGATGAGTTTGGGTTGGCCAATAAAAGCAGAGAAGGTAAAGGCAAGATATTAAATAAGCGAAGAGAGCGTCTGATATTGAAAGAAATCATAGAATATCCTTTCAAAACAGCACAAGAACTTAAAATTTCTTTAAGAAATCGCACTGAAACATATATTTGTTTGGATATTATTCACCATACATTACACCAGTGCGATTATTATGGAAGAAATGCATGATTAAGACCACTTGCGAGCCTTAAAAATGAAAAAAAGATGTTAAAATATTCCAAGGAGTATTTATTAAAAACAGAAGATTTTGGAATAACGTAATTTGATGGTATAGCATGTTCAAATACCTTTCTATTGATATTTTTCATTATTTTAAGGTTTTGCTTATCATATATATCAATAGAAAGGTATTTGAACATGATATACCATCTAATTACGTTATATAGTTTGCTTTCACAGCTACTTTATCAGCAAATACAAAATCTGTTACCCAAAGTCAGCACGACAGCGGTCGCCCATAAGAAAATACGTGCGATTTTAGTCTATAACTGCCATAGTTACCCTACTTTCACTTTTAAATGAGAATTATTCAGAAGCGAAAAAACGAATTTGAGATTAACCTTTAAACTATCATGCTGTCACCAATCAGCTGAATTGAGTCTAGGGATTATATGACAATGTCTATGATTCGGACAATGAGTTCTCGTCTGGAAGAAAAATGAGCCATAATTGGGAATACTTCGTGCAACATGATGATGAACATGAACGAATCTTCGCAGGTTTTCATTTATAATATCAATATACCGAATGTGGTGAAATTTAAGCTAAAAATTCCACTAACAAGTTACCAACGGTCCTAGGCCAATTCACTAACTAATAGTCCTATCGACACATAAATCCTACAAGGGTTTAAGGTTTAGGGTTTATGGGTTTGGGACTTAAGTATTTAGGTTTATGTATGGGTCAACGGAATTATTGATTGGTGAATTCGATTTTTTTTAAATCAGGCTTTCTGAGTCTATTATGAATGTGATCCTATGTACGCTCTCAAAATTTGGTTTGATTTCATTAAAAATTATGATCTGTATGTGGTTTTGAACCCGTTGGTTACAGTGTGTGACAATGCAAGAAATTTAGGAGCAGGTAAGACAATTTATAGAAAAGTTTAATTATTTATGCAATTTTCCAGAACCAGAGGGGTACAAGTGCATCAAAACTATTGCTCACTAAAAGAGGTTAAAGTTTTTGTATTCCGTATTAGTAGTAAGTACTACTTTGTTACAGATATCGTAGCAATAGCATATTCAATTGGCCTAGGAACTTTGATAACTTGTTGGTGGCGTTTTAGTTTAAATTTCACCACATTTTAGTGGTGCATTTGTACCCCTCTGGTTTCTTTGTCCGTTAAACACTACAACAAACAGGATATCCGTACTAGTTCGAGCCTCACAAAAACAACAAACATAATAATTTTGCAACAATTCGGCATCCGAAATTTGTTGTCTGATTTTCTACACTGAGGAAACGATTTATTTGATTATGACGAATGCATATTTGACATAGAGCAATCAAATATTAATTTGGGTCACACAAATTGTATTTGTACCAAAAAGTGGTGAAAGTTTTTCACTGATCTTAGGTTCATTTCAATAATATGAGGCGTCCAGTTGCGAAAGCGAACAAGTCCCTTTTTCATGCTTTTGGAAAAACAACGTAAAAAGTTTATCTTCATCTATGTTATTGAAAAATGTAAACGTTTTCCCACATAATACGAGAAACTTATAAAATTTCTGACTCAAAACACGTCCGATCAGAATTTTCAAACTTCATCTGCCTTTGTTTTTGAGAAAATTATTTTGAACTTGGCGGGTTTATATTCCAAAGCGTTGGACCGGTTTTGAAAGCAAGTTCATGGACTTGGCCGGATTTGAAATCTCTGCATCAAAAATAAATTTAAAAAGTGTAATATTTCTGCCAATATTTTTTTAAATCTACAAATATAGTAGAAAGATAAAGTATAATCTAGATTTTGATTTATGAGAATATCTCAAAATTTGATTTTATTGGACTTCGCCAGTCTTGAAACTGGACGCCTCATATATTTAGTTGCTCAATATCAAATAAAACTTGTTATATTCAAACAAATCGTTTTCTCAGTGTAGTTCAACGCTGCTGACAAAAGTTCGAAGAAATGTATTTCAGTTGTTTTATATAAACGCAAAATTTCGTGCTTATCTATAAATTTTTTTTTTGTTTACTAGGCGAAACATACATAATTTAAGTTTCTTATTTTTTTTTTCGTTGTGACTTCTCTTATTGGTCTTAAACTTATAGCACCCTAGATTGGGATCACCACAGAGAATGAAAAAATTCGGGCATCATTTCGTTTGCGGTGCTCTGTGAATCTGGTCCTTAAATAAATAAGCCTGTACTTGTTTCGTATATATTCCATGAACTAAATCAGCGGTAGTGATCAGTAAAACTTAATTAAATAACTGTGAAAAAATTCTAATTTTCTAATATAAAAGACTTAAAATGTTTAAAATATCGCCATATTTCGTGCTTTTGCTGCTTAGCCTTTTAAAATATGTAAACTGCGATGAAGTTGAAGACTACCGTAAAGAACGGATATCGTTCCTCTCAAACATAACGCTTTCTTGCTCTGAGTATTTTCAATATCAGCTTTATGGCGAATATATTAGTGGTAAACTTACAGTGCCCCATATGAAGAAAGACGACACTGTCAAGATGGAATTTTATCAAAATGACTTTGTGGTAATTTTGAATTTAGATAGCTCTTATTAACAAGTTTTTAGCAGATGATATATATTTCAGCGATCTTCTCATGGTATTCTCTTACCAGACGGGAGTTCGCAAGAGGTTATCAAAAGACTACAAAAGAAGCAACCTATATCGTACCGTGTAGATTTCCCTATAATGGATAATGCGCCAACATTACATAGAATTTTTATCAATGACCACGAACTGTGCAACACAAATAATAGTAATATTTTGATGAGTTATAAAATTTCTTAATTTTGAATGTTTTATTTTAGAACTGCTCGAAAGCAAACTATTTACTCTTCAAGATATTCTAAAAGTCATCAACGGATACGTGCAAGTTTACACTTCTAACATTAACATGCCGCATTTCACTGAAGCGCCAAATGAGGCTTGTGGACTCGTTGATAGAAAAATTTCAACTAACGGCGATACACCGCTTGCTTTAGGCGACCAATTGATAGCACGTGGTGAATATCCTTGGCTGGCCGCAATTTATAAAAAGGATATCAGGGGTTTACGTTTTATTTGTGGCGGCTCGCTTGTTTCATCAAAAATTATCTTGTCAGCAGCACATTGCTTCGGAAGGCAAATGTTGACTGCTGAAAAAATTACTACGATGTTAGGGCGATATGACTTAACCAATTTTATGGAGGATGGTTACACGACACGTGATATAGAAAAAATAATTGTACATCCCGAATATGGGACTGGACCAGGCTATTCTGATGCTGATCTGGCACTTTTAGTAATGAAGGAACACGTTAGGTAATTAGTAAAAAAGTTCAATAATTTATCTGTAATCGACAAAATTCCTTAAAATTAATACAACTTAATTGTACTTCGCTTGCGTTTTTGGAGCAGACCATAATTTAAAACTGTATTCTTACTGAGCTTCCTGTTCAGTACTGTAAGTGTAAAAAACACAAAAAAATTACAAGCTCGTCGCTCCGTTGTATAGTATCAAACGAGTTGCCAATGCAATTGCATATAAAGGGGAAAAATGTAGAACTTTGGCGCACTATGTTTATATTTTGCTATGATTCTTGATTGGTCAATGCGAAAAGTAAAATATAATATGCTTGTGTTTTAAACGTCGGCTAACAGAGCTTACTGATGATGCCATGTAACAGTGGTAGAAGCTAGTATAAGCAGCTAGTTGCTCATTTTTTCTCCACTTATTTAATTTTGTTCTTGAAATTTGTTTGTGTTTTTTGCACTAACAGTTCTGAACTCAGTAAATTTTTTGAATTCTTTATACTCTCAAAATTTTCAGTTTTACTAAATACATCAAACCAATATGGTTATGGACCGAGCCATCCGATGAATCACGAATTGTTAACCAAAATGCTGTGGTTGTCAGTTGGGGAAGTGATGGAGATCGCAACGGTTTGTCAATTGCGCCAAAAAAAGTTGATGTAAGTCTCAGTTCTGCAGAGTCTTGTTTGCAGTTTGACATGCAAACATCATCTCGCACTCTGTGTGCTAGAAATCGTGATGGCCGTGCGTCCTATCATGGGGAAACCGATGGTGGCCTCCTAATACTCAGAAATGAAACATGGTTGATACGTGGTATAGTTTCCGTAGGATTTTGGCAGTATACTATGTATTGCGATGTAGCAAAACACATATTATGGTTGCAAAATCACATCCAGCAAGAAGAACCTGCAGTAACAGGATCTTTTGAAGATATTTGTGGAATATCTTCTCACATTGAACACCCTTGACATGCTGCTGTTTTTGTAACATTTTTCACTGGTGAGCTTTTCTTATGCACAGGGATGATTGTTTCCTCACGAAGTATTTTGATACCTGCCAGTTGCTTTATAAAAACAATTCCATTACGCGAAATAAGAGTTTATCTCGGACGTTACGATCTCGGAAATATTAACGAAAAAGGAGTTGTGTCCCGCGAAGTAGAAGCTGCATTATATTACAGTATATCAGGCCATGTTAATAGCATTTTTGTAACTGACTGCCACTCCTACCTAACCTAACCTATAACATTGCTACAAATGAAGGATCCTGTCGGGTATGTTACAACTACATGCTAAGTGAAACACTTTCACAAACAAATATTTATTTTTAGTTTCACACAATGTATAAAACCGATTTGTTTATGGAGTAAAACTCCTGATCGTTCACATATTCTGGGACAATCTCTCACTTTATCAGGTTGGATACTTTCTGAAGAAGATGAAGAAATTTCTACCGTGCCCAAGTCAGTAGAAGTAAATATTGCTCCTTTAGAGCAATGCAAATTACTGGGTCACAACGTGAGCACAACATCTAATGTTTTGTGCATACCTAGTGATGGAAATTTGGCTGGCCGTATTCTAATGATGAATCGAAATGGACGTTGGTTGCTTCTCGGTGGATGTAAATACCTTCATTATGATGATGATTTCTGTGTACTTGTATATGCCGATATGGCAGAAAAGATATCATGGATTCAAAGAAAAATGTTATCATAAAGGAGTTCAAGTAGTCAAAATGTAAACTTTGGTGGTCGAAACACTGGAAAAAATAAAAGTGATTTGGTTTGTGTGACAATAAATGCATTTTTTTGTCTTTCGCTATATAATAAGTACCAGGAGACCGATCATAATTCGGTTTTTAGTTTTGAGTTTCAAGGTTCAGGTTTTTCAAGTGATAATTGAACTTCAGCCATTTTAGCAGCAATTTTACAAGTTGATACAATGCTTTATTTATTAAACAAACTTTGACAACAAAGGAAAAAGAGAACAACTCTAGAATTTAGACACATGTTTCGATTCTTAAAACCTTATCAGTATGCCTACGTCAGCACTCAAATTACACCCGGTTTATTAATGTAAATCTAACGGAAAGCTAATTTTTTATTTTAAGCAAATTTGGGATATAAAAATTCAAAAATTCAAAAATAATATAAAGTAAAGCATATAAGAAGTTTGTGGTTTGGCTGAAATATTTGACACTCATTCATAGCTTTCTTTCACAACACCAGAGATTAAACTAAGCCAAAGCTGGGCGATAAAGATTCCGATTACTACATGATTATAATAACAGTAATCCTCAAAAACAAAGAATAATCGATTACAATTAAAGTTATCGTTCATCGAACGATTCGACTCTTTCAAAATTACGATTGCTTACATCGTAATTAAAGTTCATTCGATGAACGATTAATTAAATTGTAGTTCCGTTTTGTTTTTTGCATATGGATAACTATAATCATTGCAAATGATTAGTTTTATTAAATATTAGTAAAAATCGCTGTTATTTAGTTTATAAATTGTATTTCAATGAGAAATAACAATTTTACAACGTAATTATGCTATCTTTATGTGAGACATTCATTTGATTTGATTTCATTTTATTAGTTATAGTCTATGGATACAAAAATCCATATTTTTCTTTTTTCAAACAAAAAAATTCAATTGAAACTCTGTATATTGGTTCATTCCGAGAATAATTTGTTCTATGAGCTTTTAAATAAAAAACACAAAAATCACGCAGTTGTCTTGCCGGCACGTTAAAATTAATAATTTCTAATTGGCAACTACAGTCAACATTACCATTTATAATATCGTAAAGAAACATAATGGATTGAATAAAACGTCTAATTTCTAGCGATTTTAAGTTCAACAATAAACAGCGATCACTATACGTAGGAATTGGTTCAGTGAAATTTAAAGATCGTAAAGCAAATTTTAGGAATATTTTTTTGAATGCCTTCGATACTAACAGAATGGACAGTGTAAAATGGGTTTCAAATGAAAGCAACATATGAGGCGCCCGGTTGCATAACAGATGAAACTTTTCGAGTTTTATTTGCGTATGATTTTGAGAAAACAATTTTGGACTTGTCCGGTTATGATACCAATGTAATGGACTTGGCCGGTTTTGATTTCAAGGCGATGGATCGGTTTCCAAAGCAAGTTAATAGACTTGGTCGGTTTTGAAATCCATGCATCAAAATAAATTTAAAAAATGTAATATATCCGTCAAAAAATTTTTTTTAATCTAAAAATATAGTTGAAAGATAAGGCATGGTCTAGATTTTGATATATGAGAATATTTTTTTGGACTTGGCCGGTTTTGCAACTGTTCGCCTCATATTCTAATCTATACCGTACAAAAGGAGTATACAAAACCTTTAAGGCATAGGGATCACTAAAATTTGAACTATTTCGCCTAAGGAAAGCAAGTACAGAGTATACGTAAGCGATAATAAAATTGAGATGTTCCACAAAAGAAAATCCCGTATCAAACATAACTCCTAAATCCGAAATTTTCTTTTTGCTCACTAATCTGACACCATCAGCATAGTAAGCAGTTGGAAAATTTCTAACAGACTTAAAAGAGTAAACATGCGAGCATTTAGCGACATTAAGAGTAGTGCTTCACCGAGAACCGATAAATATCGTTCTCGTTATCGTTATCGGGACCGAGAACGAGTACGATAACGAGACGATAGTAAAAAAATTATTTCTCGTATGACCGAGGGCGAGAACGAGAAAGGTCTGGCCGATATCTCGTTCTCGGCGATAAACACTTGTTTATCGTACGATAAGCATTTCGAACATTGAACGCGTATATTTTGCACCATTTGTTTTTACACTTGCACATACTACATATGTATATACACACATACACCGACGAAAGTATTTTTTTTTTTTTACTAAAAACAAACAAAAAAACACAAAAATATGAAAACCTAATCAAAACAATATGTGGTGATTTACATCACATAATACTCGTATGGCAGCAGCAACTCCTTCGTCTCCCATCAAAATAAGCATATTGAATTTTTGATTTGCTTATTTTTGACAGCGATGGAGCTTTTTTCACGGTTGAATTTAATTTCAGTTTGACAAAATAATTCTAAAACAAGAAAACGAGAATAACCGAGAAATATCGGCGATAACGAGACGAGAACGAGACGATAACGATACAGATCAAAAATGTATCGTACGAGAACGAGTACGAGACGATAAGCTTGGCGCTACTATGAGGACGATACGATAATTTTTGAATTATCGTATCGTTCTCGTATCGGTGAAGCACTAATTAAGAGACAGACAGTTCATTTTTAACCAATCCTTAACTCTAGTAAAATCATTTTGTAAAAGCTGAATATCTTATTGCACCTAATTTGCATGAAGATCTTCCGCATATAAGTAGTTGAAATTTTAAGTGAAAAAAGCAACAACTAATATCATTGATATAAGGGATAAAAAAAGCGGCCCAAGAATGCTCCTTGTGGCACCCCTGAAAGAGCAATGAAAGGCAATGATTTGATGCCCTATATCTTAACCAAGGAGCTCCTGCCTTCGAGTTATGATATAATCCAATTAAGAAAACCAGAATGAAAACCTAGTTTCGCCGATTTCATAATCAATATTTTATGTGAGATTTTATCAAAAACTTTTGTAAAATACGTGTAAATAGTATCAACTTTTAAGAATCTTTCAAAAGAGCCGATACAATAATTTGAAAAGACACCACTGTTCAGCGCCCAGCAACAAAACCATGTTGAAAAGGGATAATATAATTTTTTACAGCAAAGTATGCTTCAAGCTTGACAACGCTTACAAATACTTTCGAGACAGTCGACAATTTAGAGATGGGTTTAAAATTTGACACATCATTTTTTTTACCACCTGCACAGAAAAAACAGAATTGGTAAAATCAAATAATTGCAATTCTATGAATAAAATTTCTAGAATTCAATTATTCATGTATGTTTGAACCAAAGTTTTTTTTAAAATTTAATGAATTAACTGAACAATTTATCAATTGTTCAATACTGCAAAAAAAAAAATTCGCTAAAGCCAGAAATATTTATTTAATTTAACAAATTTTAATTTTTATAATTCGTTGAATTTTCCAAATCTTTAAATAATTTTTCTAATTAAAGTTCGTTAATAAAACCAATGAATTAATTGAAGCAAAAATTGTTTTAGTTAAATCAAAGATTGACAGAAAAAATTCCTTGAAAATACGAATTAAATATTTGCAATATTTACAAATGTTTTTTTGAAATCAACGAATTTATTTTAAGTTTCAACAAAAATTGTAGGATGAAAAACAACAAATCACGATTTGATATATCAGACAAACTGTTTCTATGACTGAAAATCATACAAAAAATTCGTTGAAATCGGACACGAAATTGTTTGATATCATAGAATCTTTTTTATCTGTGTGTATGAATGGGTTTCCACTTGGTAATAAAATCACCCGTTTTCAATGACTTATTAAAAAGCAGAGTCAATGGATAATTCAAAGACTAGCAACATTTTTTTAAAAGAAATCTACATCAAATTTTGAAACATTTTTTAATTCCTACTTGCACATCTTCAACACTAACTGATTCTGTGCCAAAGTCGAAAGTGGATTGAATATTATCAAGTAAAGCGGTATCAAAAGCTGAAAGATCAGTACGAAAATTAGAAATTAGAAAATCTGCAAAAAAGTTAACTGTATCAAAAACACAATGATACTCTTTACTTCCCCAGAAGACTGCAGTGGGCATTTGCGATGTATTTTTCCTTGAATTCATAAAGTACCAAAAAGATTTTGGTCTAGTAGAAATATTTTGTTCAACTCGCAGGATATGTTGTTTGTATAGAAACTTATCAAGGAAATTGAACTAAATTATTTGTGTCAGTAAATAGTTTAAGGGACTTTATAAAATCCAAGTTTTTCAACTTTTTCAGACCTTTTGTGTACCAAGGTAATTTATGTAAGTTTGTACGCAAAATCGGAATATTATTCTTACAATTAGTTTGAATTAAGTTTACAAATAAATCGAAACAAGTAGATGTGTCTTTTCCGTCAAACAGCGAATTCCAATCAGTAGCAACAAAAATATTATTTAAAGGTGCAAAATTGCACAGTTTTAAATTGCATCTAAAACAACAATTTGTCAAGCTTGATATGGAATTTTTTAATTTGTGCAAAATCGTTTTCAAAATAGGAAGCGATGAGATTATTTTCATGCAACAGATTTATATTTGAAGGCATTAGAGAAACACTATTTGACAAAATAGACCAATCAACTGTGCTTAGGCTAAAATCGCAAGGAATATAAACTTGATTATTAAAATTGATATCATTCGTTAAATGAACAATAATATTTACATGAACAGCATAAGTTTATATCATCAGAGCTGCTGGGTGGAATATAAGAAACGCATAAGAAAGTATGTCAGAAAATCCACAGCTAGAGACACACAGCTAATCAAGAGTAGTATCAGAGTTATTGAGATCATACACTGCTGAAAGTAGACCGATTTTGACAGCCATTAAGACCCCAACACCTCTGGAGCATCCAGTCTTAACAGTGACTCTGTCCTTACGATAGACCCGGCATAAGTTCGGATCAAAAAAATTCTTCATTGAAAAAGTTCGAATTCAGCCATGTTGCAACCAGCACAAGCACATCATAGTCAGCTTTATTTTACAAACCGAATACTTTCTGACCGACCCATTTTTAAATCGTTCCAAATTTTTTTACATGTTCCAGGCAATATATGAGTGAACACTAGGGGTGGCAATCCCGGAACTTTTTTGAGTTTCGGGATTTTCGGGATCGAAGTTTTCAATCCCGGGATCCCGGGATGGATAGTTCTAGTAAATGCAAACAAAACTACAAAAAAAAAACGAGAAGTTTATACTATTGTATATATAAAATTAAAATTGCTTTATTTCACAGCGTAACAATGAAGAATAAGAACGCAAAATAATAGAAAAAATAATAATAATAATCACTGAACACGTGTATCGGGAATTTCTTTTTGTTATCGAAGATATCGAGGGATATAGAGATGTAAAGTTTGGAAGTCTTACGTTTATGGTCATATTCAAATTGTCTGATGTTTAGACTACTTTTAATAAATTTTCTTTATAGAGATAAATATTATATTCATGGGAAACGCTTTTGACTTTTGGACATTTCTTGAATTTCTTCGTAAACGATTACTCAAAAAATCGTAATCTAAAAAAATTTCAATATTAAAATTGTTGTAATCGTTCATTGAAGACTTTAAGATTTCGTTTACTCTAATTGCAATTTGAGTTTTTCCAAAACTAAGATTACTGCAATTGTAATCTAGATTTCTTGGATCAACGACTACAGAAGTCTTAATATAAGAAATTTTGAAATTGTGATTAAAAAAATCGTAATCCAAGACTCAATCTATTACACATGTAATCCTTATCGCCCAGCTCTAAACCAAACAAGCTCAGCCAATGTACAGCGGAGAGAGAAAGCTTAGAAGATAAATAAAATAATGTCTTAGTTAATGAGTATTCTCAGAATTTGAGTGTTAATACTTGCCACTGTTTAAACTAGCCCCATATTCCCCTACTTGGCTTTATCAAATGTTGAGCGAAGGATTTCGACGATATATTACCAAATTTTTTTATGCATCTCTAGAAAAACTAATACTGAGAGAATATGCGTCATTGTTGTGATGTTCACAATACAAAATGTATAGCGACCAGCTTTGCTTTAATGCCTTCAACCAACTAAAAGCGCCTTATTTGGAATGGCAATTTTGGCTTTCGGGTCAGAATAAGGTCAGACGGAGTCATCAATTGAATGCAAAAGTTGCTTGGTCGGTGACATTCGTTTAAATTATGCAATGATGTGCAAACTATGGGTTCTCCTTCCACAAATCTGAACGTTATGGGCAGGCACTCTAACGCCTAAGGAAGTAAGCAACTTTTAATACCACAACGACAATAAGCACCATACGATCGAACTCGCAACAGCAAATTCGGTTTCCAAAAACGTACGTTTGGAAAAAGAAAGCATAAGCGCAGACACAGTGCCAGCATCATAATCAGCTGGTGTGCAGTCTGCTATATCGGCATATTCAGGTACACAGACTTCATTAGTATAATAAATATAACGAAATTCACCGAGAAGCAACCAACGTCCATTTGGATTCATCATTAGAATACGGCCAGTCAAATTTACATCACGCCGTATGCACAAGACATTAGATGTTGTGTTCACGTTGTGACCCAGTAATTGACATTGCTCTAAAGGAGCAATATTTACTTCCATTGAAGTACATTACATTAGTACTTATTCAACCTAACATAGCGATGCATTGTCCCCGAATTTGTAACTGATCACGATGATCACTCCATTGGCAAATAGGTCTTACATACATGTATTGTATGAAACTAAAAATAAATGTTAGTTTGAGAAAGTAACTCCTGATACCTGATAGGATCCTTCATTGGGAGTAATGCTATGCCTTTATCGCGATGTGGGTGTTCGAGGTCGGAGCTTAAGTTATATACTGAAGCTTCTACTTCACGAGATACTACTTCTTTTAAGCTAATATTACTGAGATCGAAACGTCCGCGGCTATGAACCGTTACGGAGGTATTTTGCTGCAGCAACTGGCAGGCATCAAAACGATTCGTGAAGAAACTATTGTCCCAGTGCTAAAGAAATGGTCACCAGTGACAAATTTCTCATAAATAGCAGCATTCCAATTTTGTTCAAAGCGAGATTCCGTGTTTGATATTCCACAAATATCTTCGAGAGAGCTTGTTACGGTACGTTCTTGTTGCTTCTTGTGATATTGTAACCATGATATGTGCTTACTCCTGTAAATCGCAACGCCCTTGTGTAGTTAACGTCCCATCTCTGAGTAATAGGAGGTCACCACCGGAGTCTCCGTTACAGAACCCACAGCCATCACGTTTTCCAGCACACAGAGTGCGTGATGATATAAATACCATACACTACACACAATTGATGAACGCATACACATCTCTGCAGAAACGATTTTCACATCAATAGTTTTAGCGCGATTGTTTCCATCTCCATCAATTCCCCAACCGACAACCAACCACATTTCATGATTCCTCGGCTGGTTCGGTGTACAAACATATTGGTTTGATGAATTTAGTAAAACTAGAAATTTTGCAGATAATAAAGAATTCAAAAAATTAAAAAAATTTGTAATGAAATGTAAACATTAATTTTTAGTAATTTTAAAGAATAATGCCCATTATAAATAAATTATTAAGCTCTTCTACAGTCAGCAAAAAAGCTATATGAGCGTACAATATTTTTATATACATATTTATCAGGATAAAAAGCTACTATGGAAATAACTGTAATAAGTGAGTATGCAGAAAGCAAGAACTATTTGTGAAAAGGGGATTTTGCAATGTTACTTTTGTTATTTACTTTGAAAATAGTACCGTTATCAGCAAGTGTTCTATCCCGTAATTTTTTTGCCGAAGGAAATAATTATATGTGCAAAACAAAACTTTTACTTATTTCCATTGTTTAAAAAATAAAAAAAACGAACTAACTTTATATTAATAGTTTTTGGGTAGACCCTTGTTGATTAAAACGGTATTCATACGCAGTGGCATGGAGTCTCTGGACAAGATTCTCTGGAATTTTTGTCAATTCGTCCATGACGGCACGTTTAAGATCTATTAAGCTGTGATATTGCCTTCCATTTTTATGAACTTCTTGTGCAGGAATACCCCACACATTTTCCATCGGACTTAAGTCCGGGATGATCGAAGGCCACTTCAGAGCTGGTGTTTTCCGGTCTTCGAAAAACTGCTGAGTACATTTTCCAGAATGGATTGGTGCAGTATCTTGCTGAAACGTTCAGTTATCTAAATATTTTTCAGTAGTAAACTCTACAAGCACATTATCAAGAAATTCAAAATAATATTCAAAACTCATTGTATGGGATACAAAGCAAATTGGAGTGTTTCCACGGTGGACAAATGTTGCCCAACACATAAGCCAATCGTTTTTCATATTTTAGGTGTTCGGTTCCACTTAAAATTTGTTGAACTCTTCTTTTTGAAATATTAATAATAATAGAGTTTAGCTACTACAGCTATTATAGCCTTCTTAGCTATTTAGCATTGAAGCTTTATACCAAGTAAAAAGCTTATTCAATAAAAAATGGAATAGAAAAAATTATCATGCACATTAATTTGTTATTTATTTTATAATTTTTTCTTAGCTTTATCGCACTTTCTCAACATACCCACTCACACCATGTAAAAATAGACATATAGATATTAAAATAATTATATGTATAAATTTACGTGGTCCAAGGCATAAATGTTAGAAAAAATTTACCCAGCATGCTGTGGGGCTCCGACAACACAAACAAAAAATTCACACCACCATTAAGCTACAAATTTAGCTACAGTTAGTTTTCAGTCTAAGCTTGAGTTGACCTTTTGACAAGCTAATGTTATAAACTTCGCAATTATTTATAAGAGTTGTCATGCCATTAAAAGGAGCTGTAGCCATATAATTAGTTCTACTAACCGGTTGGTAAAATAACTGATAAGAGTTACGAGTACTCCTCCGATTACTATTAAAATGTATATAGTTAAGAAGCTCTGGTGCAGCAAGAGACCCAGTTACAAGTTGATGCAGATAAAGTATATCCGCAATATTTCTACGCGAGCTCAAAGACTGCATATGTAATAACTTTAAACGATCCTCATAAGGAGGAAGGTTTAAAGGGTCAATCCAATTTAAGCCATTGAGAGCAAAACGAATAAAATTTTTTTGAATTCTTTCAATTCTATTTATATGAATATTATAAAATGGTGACCATACTTGGCTGGCGTACTCTAAGTGAGGGCGCACTATTGTATTATATAAAGTCACCGTTACTTAAGGGCTATTAAATTCTTTTGCCCACCTCTTAATAAAGCCAAGCAGAGATGAGGATTTTTTACAAATTTGATTAATATGCTCATTAAAAGTCAACTTAGTATCAAAATGTATACCTAGGTCTTTGACTACATCGACACGACAAATATTTTTATCTTTTAATTTATAATCAAATTCCACAATAGTTTTCTTCCTGGTAAAAATCATAGCTTGGCATTTATCAGGATTAAGATGTAAGTTATTCTTAGAACACCAAACTTCAAAGGATTTCAAGTCAGACTGAAGTGGAAAAGTATCACAAGCCCCCTTTACGTTCCTGTAAATTTTCATATCATCTGCATATATTAGCAGATGGGAGTTTTTAATAATATGTGTAACGTCATTTATTGCTAAAATGAACAGGAGCGGCCCCAGGTGGCTTCCTTGTGGAACACCTGATGTCGCGCTAAATGGGGAGGAAAACACTCTCCTAAATTTTATTTGATACGTACGATCAGATAAATAAGATTCAATCCAGCTGACAAAACTTAAAGGAAATCCAAGCTTCTTTAACTTAAACAAAATCAAGTTATGTGGTAATTTATCAAATGCTTTACTGAAGTCAGTGTAGATGCAGTCAACTTGCCCACCAGAGTCCAAAGAGCTTAATGCAAAAGAGGTGAAATCAAGGAGGTTAGAAACTGTAGATCTGCCATTAACAAAACCATGCTGACGAGTTGTTATGACTTCACTACAGCACTCCTTAACCTGATCGTATAAAATATGTTCAAAAACTTTCGGTATTGATGATAACTTAGCCACGGGCCTGTAGTTTGAAACATCATTTTTACACCCTTTCTTGAAAATGGGGCTAATGTATGCATTTTTCCAAAATTTAGGAAAATAGCTTTCTCTAATTGATCTATTAAATAAAAAACTGAGGGGCTGACTCAGCATAGAGCTGCAGTTAACTAAAACTGTCGCAGGAATACCATCAGGCCCGGAGCTGAAATCATCATTAACAGATGAAATATATTTCTCTATGAGGTCAGGAGAGAAAGATATCTCATTAACCGAAACTAAAGGGTCGTTATCCATATATTCAAAATAGTTGATTTCAGGGCTAAATAAATCCGTAGAAAATGATTCCTTAAACAAATTGGCAAACAACCCGGCTATAATTTGTGGGTCGCTAGTGAGTCCATCAACTGTTTTAAATTCAGATGGAAACCCGTCAGATTTTTTTTTAGAATTAATAAAACCCCAAAAATTCTTGGGGTCATGAAGAATATTCAGCCTAATTTTATTCAAAAATTCAGAATAAACTAAAGCTGACATATCTTTAAATTCAATAAACAGTCGCTGATAAGCAACAAGGTCATTTCGGTCCTGGCTACAAACGTATTTATTCCATGCCCTATTACGGCCATTCCGAATTTTTTTCAAATCCTTTGTATACCAAGGGTACGAGGAATTATTAACGTACCTTTTTGTATATGGCACCGACATTGCTATGGCAGAAAAAAGTTCACCATAGAAAAATTTAATGCAATCATCAAATGTATTGTTATTAAAAAAATTTAGTAAGTCGTCTAATTTATTTCTTAAATTTTCGTTCAATTTCAAAAAGTCAGCTTTCTTAAAATTGAATTCGTAAATATTAATGGATGAACATGCATTAGTCAAATTTTCATTGTAAGATTGGTACACAATACTCAAAGGTGGATGATAGGAATCTACCGTAGACAGAGCATGGATAGCATTTCTTACAACAACATTGCTACTATTTGTAGCCAAGACTAAGTCAAGTTGTCGTCCGTGGCAATTAGTTATACAACTTACTTGTTGTAAATTTGAAAGTATTTCGTCAACAAAAATTTGTTGTTGTCGAGTTTTTGGACAAGATGCATAAAAATATGTACCATCGTCCGAAGGAGTCTATTTTAGGTCAGGCAGATTAAAGTCACCTAACAACAAAATGTCGTCATTAGCGTCTAGTTCATTAATAATATGTTCTACGGCCATCGAAAGACATTCGTAGACATCTGCGCTACTATTTGGAGGAACATAAGTGTTAAGAATGTATAAATTAGTGTTACAATGTGTAACTTTAACACATAACAGTTCAATATTAGATGCACAGGCAATTTCGACTAATGAACTAGTTAAATGATTTTTTATAGCTATTAAGACGCCTCCACCAACAGAAGAAATATCTTCCAAGTGTCTGTCTCTTCTGAAAACTTGGAAACTATTATCAAAAAGTTCCATATTGAGAAAACTGTTATTTAACCAAGTTTCGGTAAACACGATAATATCCTCAGAGAAATTCTGAGTTGATAAAAAGATATCTTGCGTCTTGGAACGCAAACCCCTTACATTTTGATAGTAAAGGGATAGCCGTTTCAGTTTTTTGAATTGGAACGGACAGTGTGTCGGACAGTTTTATTAATTTTTTTCGACTTGAATTCAGAAATAAAGATATTATCTACCCATGCATTAGAATTTAGAATGGCAGAAAAATAAGAAGTCGCCACTGTAATTTTAAAAGACGCATGAGTTGTTTTATTACCGATTTTCCTGCATGAAATGAAGGCGTCGGCAGGAATAATATGTTTTTGTCTGATAAAGTTTTTAACATTGTCAGTGGTAGTGTTATGTTGAAGTCGTGAAATAAAAATAGATTTTAACCTTGGCAATGCCTGCAAAGAAACAGGAGGCACAATCGCATCAACCTCCCGTGGATTGGGAATAACTGAAATCGAAAGAGGAGTAATTAAGAGGAGGAAGGGGACGGAGGGTTAGTTACAGAAATAGTAGCAGGAAAATTGCAAATAGGTGGAGAAGTAATTAGAGAGCAATCCACGGAAGTTTTGTCACGACTGATGCCCGCACTATTCGCTCTCCCCACATTACCCAGATTCTTGTTTAATTTCCTTTTAGATTTTCTTTTCTTCTTTAAGGGAATAGCTTGTTTAGGTAAAGAAGAGATCGAAGGAGTGGAAGCAAAAACCAAAGGAGCCTCGGTAATAGTTTTATTTTGCAAACTAACATCAGGTGAAATAGCCTCATTAAGGCATTTTTCAATTTGGGGAGTTGAATCTAGATAATTGTTGAGAATATCTCTGAAATTAGTATTCAGATTGTTAAGATTTTCCCCAAATTGCTTAATTTTTTCGAAAAAAACCGACGGGGAAAGGGCCCTGCACGATGGACAGTACCAATGCAGGCCCGAACGTACAGAACATAATAAATCTGTAATAGATTTCGTCAAGTTTGCACAAGAGGCATGAAAAACTTGTTCACAGGGACCTGAACAAGAAAACATAGAACATAGTATATTTTGGCTTTTGCATTGATCTCCTAGAGAGCAAGCTAATAAATTTTCGGAAGAAAAATAATCCATCATAAAATATGTATGTATGTGGAAAATATGGCACCCAAAAAAATTAAAAGAAAAATAAAATAAGAAAATGTTTTAATGTTGCTTAAAAAATTTTAGTGTCGTGAAAAAAAGGGTTAATAATTGTACAAAATGCACCCGTTAATCAGCAACAACAAAAAACAACTGAGTTTAAAGTCAAGCTTTGTATACGAATAAAGCATAAAAGCAAATCAAAAAACAAAATTGTCGCACTGCTTACAATATTTACGCTTGCAGAAAAAAAATATTCACATATGTGTGTTTGTATGTACAAATGAAAAAACAATATTCAATAAACAAAAGCACAAAATTAAAGCAAAATTATTACTACTAGCATGCAATTTTACTAGCAACGATACTGCAATTAAACACAAGTTTAGAAAATTATTATTTAGTAAACTTAAATGACAAAAAATTTATAAACAAATCACGATACACTTAACAACACAACCGACACTGACTAAAGGACGATGTCAACTGAAGATGTAACCTATCTCTTATTTGAGCTGCACTCATGCCATTTAAAGCAGCTAAGCGACGTAGCTCTCACTTTGCTCTGTCGTGGACAAGTGGTTTGCGACCAGATCTTCGAATTTCTAAATAATTAGTAGGGTCTTCCAAAAAGTTTGCTATGGTATTTCTGTGCCTGTTCATTTTTTTTGAGAATTCGGTATTTTTCGCTACAATATCAAGATTTTTTTGGTTATTATCTTGTTCCGTTTCACTCAGTAAACACCCGCGTGGCATATTTTTCTAATAAAAATATTTGACTTCTTTATAATTTATAAAAAATAAATTATTTTGCCTCTTATTTATTCTTTCATCTTTTAAAAATAAAAATTTCATTTTTTGAAACCAAATCAAGAGTTTAAATTAACAACTTATCGCTTTAACCAACAATGCACATATAAATATTTCCTTTGCTAAAAAAAATACGAGAAGGACACTTGCTGATAACGGTACTGCTTTCAAAGTAAATAACATAAGTAACATTGCAAAATCCTTTTCATGAATCGTTCTTACTCTCTGCATACTTACTTTTTACCGATATTTCCATAGTAACTTTTTATCCTGACGAATAAATAAAAATATTGTATGCACATATAGCTTTTTCGCTGACTGTACTCATGATAACCTACTGCGAACTCCCGTCTTATAATAGAATACCATGAGAATACTGGAATAAAATTCTTGAAATTTAAAACCACAGAGCGAAGCTACAACAAAAAAGCAAAACTACTACAAAAGCACAAGAAAGACAAAATATATTACTTCTAAATAGTAAACAAAAAAAAACAAATTTTCAAGATTAAAAAAGCACAAAATCTTCATGTATATAAAATATCAAAAAATAAAGTACTTTGAATTTTCGCCGGAAGTGGAAAAAAATTAAGATTGGCTCGGTTTCATGCTTTAAGTTCATCTTGTAAACCATGCAAAATATTATGATGAAATTTGATAACCGGCTGCAGATCAGAAATATCTTGAATTGTATTAAAAGTAGGCGTGACGCATTACAACAATTGAAAGTTTTGCTTAAACTTTTCTCAAAAACGACACCTACCACTTTACATAAAAATTTGAGAGACAACACCACTGAAAGCTATCATAAGGACTACTCAAAAACAGCTCTTACGCAAATACATCATCAATGTCAGGCCTTTTATAAAGTCAAAGTTTTTTTATTTGATATTATTTACAAATGTTACACCTTCCATTCGAAGGCGGGCTGTCAGGCCTAAACTAAAAATCACAAGATCTGCTGAAAATTTTTCCTTTCATGGCACATTTCTTTATAAATCTCTAGGAATATTTTAAAACCTTGCAAAATATCGGCGTTCAAATGTATCAAAATTACTAAATATCTATTTTGAATGTGTCGATATTTTCATTTATCGATTTTTCATTAGTAATCATGTAAACGACATTTTTGCATCTTCCTTCAGTTTTTTTTTTTTTTTTTATCTAGAAGCTGATACGGGTGACCAATTTTTTCCTTTGCACTTGCAAGCGGGAACGTAAAGCCTACTTTTCTTATTTTTATGGAAGCCTTGTATTTCTCCCTTGAACGTAAGTCTACTTTCCCTTCCAAGTTTATACCGAGGGCCTAATTTGTATAATTTGTTCAACCGGGTCATTTGACATAAGAAGAATATAAGTTACATTGGCCTGCTATTTTCCATGGCAGATCTTCTGATAGCACTTCTTATCACTGCATTTGCCTACTGGGATATTTTTTATTTTTGTAGAATTGATAAGTAGTTTTTATTTATTTTGTTAAATGGCGCAGTTTGCTGAATATTTAATGTAGTACGCATTTCCAAATTGTTGAATTACGCAGTTTCCCTAATGCACTGCAAAAATATTTCGAGAAATTAGATTCGCATTTTCTTAATAATGATTCGAATTCTGAAACGGCATTAAAATTCCAACGTGAGCTGAGCAATTGCATTTCTGGGTACCAGGAACTTCATAACGAATTACCATAGGAGTCTCAAAGTTTAGTAACTGATTTTCTTGTCAAAGCAGTAGACCCTTCAGCAGTTGATATTAACTCAGGATCTATTGATGAAGAAGCAATCTAAGTCACTCAATTCACTGACTATCTACATATAACAGTAGTGATAGTTCCCAAATGGTGCGAGTATTGTCAGAAAGCGAAGATAGTGACCAAATATGGTACATTTGTATGAATAAATTTCTTCCTTCTTGATATGTAAAGTGATGTAATTTTTATGTATCGATTTGGACTTTTCTAAGAAATTTCTTGTTGAAGTGAAAACTTCTTATGGCACGTTGTGCGGCTGAGGAAAAAAGTATAATTTCGCGACACCGACCGTCATCGGGATTCCCCGTCATGAATGCGATAGTAAAATTTGAATGTTCTTTGAAGACTTGGGAAGCGAACTCGATTTTGGAATTTTGAAGACTTGGGAAACGAACTCGATTTTGGAATTTTGAAGACTTGGGAAACGTGCTCGATTTTAGAATTTTGAAGACTTGGGAAACGTACTCGATTTCAGAAATTTGAAGACTTGGGAAACGAACTCGATTTCAAATTTGGAAGACTTGGGAAACGAACTCGATTTTGGAATTTTGAAGACTTGGGAAACGAGCTCGATTTTAGAATTTTGAAGACTTGGAAAACGAACTCAATTTCAGAAAAATTTAAAAAACGTTGCCTACTTTTAGGCGCTATTAATAATTTGCCCCTAAAAGTATGCAATACTTTTTGACAAATTTCAAAATAGCGCCTAAAAGTAGGCAACGATTTTAAAAATTTCAGATAATGTTGCCTACTTTTAGGCGGTATTTTTGAAATTTGTCGGAAAGTGTTGCATACTTTTAGGGGTAAATTATCAAAAGCGCCTAAAAGTAGGCAACGTTTTTTGAAAAATTGCCCCATGAAAGTATGCAATTTTTTGTAAAAAATGTTTAAATTTGTATACATATATATGTTGACTTCCGGTTAGCTGTTGCTCAGTCAGCAAATTTTTCTCTGCAAGCGCAGCCGAAAGCAGAGCCAGCAGCCCAAAGCAGAAAAAAATCTGAAATACCAGGCCACCATGAACCAGCAGCAAGCAAATTTGGTTTTTTGAAAAACTTTAAAACGTTATATCTCGGCTATTACTAAACCGATTTAGACAAATGAGGTGTCATAGTTTTTTTAAGAACAAGATTTTTTTGAAGTAATTTGTGTTTTGAGAAACTGTCACTAGTTGGCGTTTTAAGCAGTTTGAATATTCTAACAGCCATGACTCGGCAACGAATAAGCCGATTTTGATAAATGTGGTGTCAAAGTGTCTGTAGGAAGAAGCAGATTTTTAAGTTAAGTTTTAAAAAAATTATGCTTAAGCTATTTAGTCACAGGTCAAGTTTCTTTCTTTACCTGATTTTTTCTTATATTTACATAATTCGCAATGATGTTTCTTACTGCAATCAGAATAAATTTTTGTTCTCAAACATTAGGAATACTTAGCTCAAATTTAATTATTCACAGTTGAGGCTACTGAACCGAATATACTTCTTCCAATAATTTTTGAAGTGAAACTTCTTATGGCACGTTGTGTTGCTGAGGAAAAAAGTATAAGCTCGCGACAACGACCGTCATCGGGATTCCCCGTCATGAATGCGATAGTAAAATTTGAATGTTCTATTGTTTCTTTTAAATAAATATTCCAAGTGGAAGACAAAAAGCAAAGCAGACACACTAACTGACACATTTAATTCTCATTCAACGATTGTTATGCTTACATGTTTGTTTCTTTCAAATTCCGCGTTGTTGCGTTGACAAATTGAGAATGAGAGCGAGAGTAAAATTTGAATACATATTCCGTTTTTGTCTTCCATTGCATTGCCATATAAAAAGAAAACGCACACATACCAACTAACACACTAACTTGCCATTAAACGATTTGTTTTCACTTCTGTCGGCACTCCCGGATAGCAACCCGCCGTTTTTTTTTACAAGCTTTTCAAAAAATATGGAACGTATCCCTATTTATACAATGTAAGTCATGTCTTTTTTTATGTTATTTTTTTTTGTGCGGTTTTCTCCGGAACGTATCAACCGCATAAAAAGAGAATTAAATGTACTTTGCATTGGGGTGTTGTGCCGCCTTAAACTTAAGTATTTATAACGTCCTATCTTGCAAGCCATGCAAAATATTGTGATGAAATTTGGTGACCGGCTGCAGATCACAAATATCTTGAACTGTATTAAAAGTAGGCGTGACGCATTTCAACAATTGAAAATTTTGATTAAACTTTACTCAAAAGCGACACTTTTACACTATGTTAGTATCGATAAGGCGGGTGTCATAGGCTATAAAACTTTTGTTTAGGGTGGATATTTAGGGTAGTCCTCATACAAAAATATTTTTTATATATCGTTTTCTGGAAAACGGCTTAATTGATTCTCATAGAATTTACACCACGTGTCTTTTATATTAAATGGCACAGCTTAGGTTATAAAAATTTTATTTTGGGTGCGAAATTGTCTTTTTAAAGTGAAGCGAAGCGCACAGGGTAATGCCAGTTAAATTATAAAATTGCAATTTTGCGAAAATATGTGTGGTACAAACCCGTGCAATTTTCTGCCATATATCTACTATTATTAAACGAGCTAAAATTGTATGTTTATAAATATGTTTATATGTATATATGTATATATGTATGTATGTACATTAGAGCGGTTCAAAAAAAAAACTTTTTGATTTTTTCACGATGTGTCAGCGGATTACAATAGCCTTATATGTCTGGACAAGCCCCATTACTAGGATTAAGGTTTATATTGAAAACTGGATTAGCGCCCTCTGTTTTAAGTAAACAACCCATTTTCAAAAATCTTGATTTAAAAAATGCTGCAAGTTGTAGAGGTTATAAAATTTTTAAACAAAGTGGGCATGGTTTTCGGGAAACAATCGATCGTGGAATTCAAATCCGTGATTGGTTTTTCTTCTTCTTCTTCCTTTCTTACAAAAAAATTGACAATTGACCGGACAAAAGTAAAAAAGTACCGACTTTCCACTTTCTAGCTCCAGCACCTCAAATATTATGTTACCGCTGATCCCATGGAACATCATTTTTAATGAACTGATATTCCCTTAAATGAATGCTGAAACCGCATATCATTATCTTATTTCAAAACAAAGATATCTGCATTTTTCTAAATTAACAGACCTGATTTTTTTCGAATCGGAGTCGACAAATTTGCATATTAAGGTGATTCTAATTTTTTTTTATTTCAAACAGTTATTATCAATCGGGGAATTCGAATCCATGATTAGTTTTTCATCTTCTTCTTTTTTTCTTACAAAAAAATTGAAAATTGACCGGAAAAAAATGATAAAATTCCGATATTGTACTTTAAAGTTGCAAAATCACTCCATATTATTTTGCTGCCGATCCCGTATTACATCATTTTTAATGTACTGTTATGTGCTTAACAGAATGCCGTAAACCGCGTATCATTTTCTTATTTCGAACCCGAGATATCTGCATTTTTCTAAATTAACTGAACTGACATAATTTGAATTTTTGAATTTATATTTTTTTTTTGCTATGTGACATTTTTTTTAAGAAAATCTTAAACAAAAAATTGCTACAATAAAAAAAATATTTTTACTCAATTTAAGGTTCAGACACAATTGAAGTGCATTTTGCAGGTTGATGCAATAATGTTTTTTGCACATCAAATGTATTGAAAACAATTATTTTGCAGATTTTGTACTTAAATATGTCATATAAAAGAATATTTATTATATAATATAAATTTTTTTTCTAATCCCGAAAATCCCGGGATTGTCTCTTTGTAATCTCGGGATTACTTTAGCCTATATTTAGATCAAATCCACCCCTAGTGCCAACCCATGATGAACAAAACGTCTTTTTCCATTGACTATGATCTTATTTAGTTTTACTTATCGCTACACCTCATTGGCCTCTCCTTACATCTTCTCTTATCACATCACATCACCTCACTTCTTCTAAACTAATCTTTGGTATTGCATTCAATGCACATTGAAATGAATCTCAAAATAACAGCAGAATTATTATTATCAATTTCTATTGGTTCTACATTATTTCTATTACGTGGTCTTTTCACATTTTGAATTTGACGCAAAAATTGTCACTCCCAATCTCTTAACCTTTCTATCAGATCCGTTAGCAGCGGTATTCCGGAAATGAATCGTAAAGCTTCCTGTGCCAAAAAGTAAACCCTACGGCGAAGAAGTTAATAATTCCTAAATTATTATTTCCGTTGAAATTGCAAAAGAAATTTTATTCATAAAATTTCTATGGAACAGAACCTTTCCAATGATATAAGTTTGATTCATCTCTCATTATACTAAACACTTAAAAAAGTGTACCATAACTTTCGATCTGCACTTATTAATATATAGATAAGCTGCAAACGACCGGTGCCCTCAAAGTCAACATAAGCCATGCTATCGCTCAAATTCAGTATAACCTATGCGCTAGAGTTAACGAATTGCGCTCCGCTCAGTGAAGCCGCGGAGATAAGTTGAATGCCATCAATTAATTTTAAATAAAACAAAAAAAAAAAATTCATTGATATCTCACACACATCTTGTTATATTTAACGTTAAAATCTACAAGTTTTTATGGAAAAAGTCTTTACGGAAAAAGTCTTTATTAATGTTACCGTCCACACCAGTTTTTAGAGAAAACTACTTTTCCCTAGGCCAAACTAAAGAACTTGTGTGTCCGAAGGTATGTTATGCAAAGAAATTTTAATGTAAAAGCATTGTGGCTGTGGCAAGCGAAACCGGTGTTGAACATACTACAGGATGTTAACTTTGAGCCGCGGCCGAAGGCTGTCCACTAACTCTTACTTTTATGAAGAAATTCTGTGGCTAGCGAAGACGATGATATGCCAAAGGATGTAAATCCTCTTCGAAACATACAACAAATTGGAAAGTCTTTATCACAAAATTTCTGCATAAAAGTTGTTAGTTGTGTGTTAGGAGAATTATCCAATGATTTGGACAATGCAAACATCTATAGAGTAGACTCAGAGTATTCGAACCATATTCACCTTTTCGCAAATACCATTGAGCCTCATCAAAGATGAGAATGAAATTGTTCCCTGGATGGGGTCACTGCAGTCTTATGGACCAGAATCAATTTTTATATATATGTACTTAGAACTTATGATTCTGATGATATTGTATAATATAAAAAAGCAAATAACGGAAGGAAAATATTTATGTTAATATCTTAGCTAATTGAGGAAAAATAAAATGTTATGATCTATGATTTATAATTGCTAATTATAGCTAAGAACTGAATTAATATTATGTAATTGAAATTATATTCAAATCGGCTAAGTGGAATGTGAATAAGCTCAAGGTTTTTATCAATATTAAAATTGAGTACAGTCACTCGACTTCTAAGCACATGAAAAAAATAATCACCATATCACCGTATACTGTAAGCTACTAATTCTTATCAGCATTTTGGGGTTTTTGCATGAGCATGTATAATTTAAGAAAACTAATTAAATGAAAGAGCAAATAGAGGCATTTGTTGGAAGCTCTTTTGCTTTCATGCTGTAAATTAAGTAAATGAATTTAAATTTGTTTTAAGTTGGATGTGTCCTCATCCTTTTCCTCGATGAATTTTAGACAGTTATCTTTATTCATCCCATATATTTTCAAATTTATCTGTGTAGTGAGGGGCCTTAGTGTTATAATAAAACCTTACTTCTAAGTCTTTGTGTGGCCCATAAATTAAAACGAATTCGAGCTTAAAGTAAATTAAACAAAATTTTCAAGTAAAGTCCAATCGTAAACTGGAAAATTTTACTTCACATATTAAGCTAAAGTGATATACATATCTAATGACATTCTAAAGAACCGATTTCGGCACCTTTGCCTACGCTAAACTTTCCCACATCGCAATCTTTCTGGCACTTTGCCTTATTAATATTCCACCAGTCATAATCTAGGCCACCGGAAATGTTTCATACGAAGTCCAATCATAAATTATCATCACATTTTGGGTTCACTCATTTCGCAATCAAATTCCTTATAATAGTTTTTGACAAACGCCTACCGCATACTAAAATATACAGCGACCGACAAAAGTCTAGATACACCCCCTTTTTTTGTAGATCGAGAATCTGAAAACATAATGGAAAATTGTAATTATTGAGTGGATTTGGAGCAGCATTCAAGAACATGGAAATAGGGGTTTTCCTTCATTTCATACCTCATTTCAAGCCCCTTACCGTTTAGTGAGAAATGAGAGCCCTCAAGCGTGTTGTTTTGCTATTCATTCCACCCCCGATCCCGTTTTTGCATGCATGGGAGGTGCCACGCCCACTTATGCAATCCCATCAATATTCATTTAATTTAAAAGGTTATAGTACCAACCTCTCTCTAACAAATTTTATTAGGATCACTCCTATAGTACGCTAAGTATGGCATTTAGCGTTATAAGTTTGTATGGGAGGTGCCACGCCCACTAATGAAATCTCGTCAAAATTCATATAATTTCAAAGCTTATGGTAACCAACACCTCTACACCAAATTTAAAACATATTACTCCAATAGCACACTAAATATGGCATTTAACGTTTTTTGCTTATATGGGAGCTGCCACACCCACTAATGCAATCTCGTCGATTTACATTTTATTTCAAAGCTTATAGTAACCGAAACCTAAACACCAAATTTTAACGAAATTACTCCCACAGCACACTAAATATAACTATTAACGTTTTTTTGCATGTATGGGAGGTGCCACGCCCACTGATGTAATCCCATTAAAATTCAATTAACTTAAAAGGTTATAGTATTCGACATCTCTATACCAAATTTTATTAGGATCACTCATACAGTGCACTAAATATAGCCTTAAACGGTTTTAGTTTGTATGGAAGGTGCCACGTCCACTAATGAAATCCCGTCGAATTTCCGACACCATGGTAACCGACACCACTATACCAAATTTTGAAAAGATTACTCCCATAGCTCAATAAATATTTTTTTCCATACTTCAAAGTGGGCATTATACTCTTGTACTGCATGGTCAAGGGGGTCTTAGAGAGGCATAATTTCCTGCGGTGAATCAAAAACCATGTCATATTATCACGATGGTCCTAATAAAGTTTGATGAAAATTGAACACAGCTCTGCAGTAGAAGAGTATAATGCCCACTTTGAAGTGTGGAAAGTTGCCCGTGATGGTATGGGGATACACTCGAGTATCGTGGGAAAGCGTTGGAGAACTGAAAGTTTCTGCCGATATCATGACGAAAGAGTTTTACTTAAACACTCTTCAAAACAAATTGAAAAAAAGTGCTCAGAATTTCGGCTTCACTGACACTTAAAAGGCCGGAAAGTTATGATACAAATTGTATCAGGTCAAATCGGTGCTATGCAGGATCTGGGTGCTGTATTATTGCAGTAAAATGATAGGCCCAATGGACCAATATGAACCCCATCGAAAATTAATGGGCAGACTGAAAAAAAAAGTTGCAAAACGGGCTGCAACAAAAAAAAAAACGCTCTAATAAGAGTTATTAAGGAGGAATGGACAAAAATTTACGGGAAGAATACGATTTCCAAAAACTTATTGCATCTATTCCAAGAAGGATACAAGTCGTGATTGATATTCGTGGTGGACCCATCAAGTTTTAAAGTTTTTCTTATAAGTTTATTAGTTTCTTCATATGTTCCTAGCATTTTGCAAAGAATTATTTGACACCACGAAATTGGAAGTGTTTTTATGTTTGTTCCATAGGCTTTTGTTTTTGATTATATAAAATAATTTTTTTGTTGTTTTCTAATGAGGAATGAGTCAGAGAATTGAGTACCTACAAAAAAAATTTCCAAAAAATATATACATTTCTTATTTTTATTCAATATGAAAGTGAAAATTGTGTTTCATATTTTATTTTGTAAACAATTACTTGACAGACTGTACATACAATTTTAGCTCGTTTAATAATAGTAGATATACCGGATTTCGATAAAGGGTTAAATGAGGATTTTCTGATGCCGACTCGGCGCTACTAGAAATTAAGGAGCAGGTAAGACAATGTGTAGAAAAGTTCAATGATTTACCTCTAATAAGCGATATTCCTTAAAACAAAGAACCAGAGGGGTACAAGTGCATCAGTAAAAAGAGGTTAAAGTTTGTGTATTCCGTATTAGTAGTAAGTACTACTTTGTTACAGATATCGTAGCAATAGCATATTCAATTGGCCTAGGAACTTTGATAACATGTTGGTGGTATTTTTAGCTTAAATTCCACCACTTGTACCCCTCTGGTTTCTTTGTCCGTTAAACACTACAACAAACAGGATATCCGTACTAGTTCGAGCCTCACAAATACAACAAACATAATAATTTTGCAGCAATCCGGTATCAGAAATTTGTTGTCTGATTTTCTACACTGAGGAAACGATTTGTTTGATTATGACGAATGCATATTTGACATAGAGCAATCAAATATTAATTTGGGTCAAACAAATTGTATTTGCACCAAAAAGTAGTGAAAGTTTTTCACGGATTTTAGGTTCATTTCAATAATATGAGGCGTCCAGTTGCGAAAGCGAACAAGTCCCTTTTTCATGCTTTTGGAAAAACAACGAAAAAAGTTTATCTTCATGTTCATTGAAAAATGTAAACGCATTTCCCACATAATACGAGTAGGTTATAAAATTTCTTACTCAAAACACGTCCGATCAGAATTTTCAAACTTCATCTGCCTTTGTTTTTGAGAAAATTATTTTGAACTTGGCGGGTTTTGATTCCAAGGCGTTGGACCGGTTTTGAAAGCAAGTTCATGAACTTGGCCGGTTTTGAAATCTCTGCATCAAAAATATATTTAAAAAGTGTAATATTTCTGCCAACATTTTTTTTAATCTACAAATATGTATAGTAGAAAGATAAAATATGGTCTAGATTTTGATTTATGAGAATATCTCAAAATTTGATTATATTGGACTTCGTCAGCCTTGCAGCTGGACGCCTCATATATTTAATTGCTCAATATCAAATAAAACTTGTTATATTCAAACAAATCGTTTTCTCAGTGTAGTTCAACGCTGCTGACAAAAGTTTGAAGAAATGTATTTTAGTTGTTTTATATAAACGCAAGATTTCGTGTTTTTCTAATCTGTAAATTTGTTTTTTTTTATTTTTTTTTTACTAGGCGAAACATACATAATTTAAATTTCTTATGTTTTTTTCTCGTTGTGACATCCCTTATTGGTCTTAAATTTATAGTACCACACAGAGAATGAAAAAATACGGGCATCATTTCGTTTACGGTGCTCTGTGAATTCGGTTCTTAAATAATTCAAAACCTGTGTACCACCAGAATTGTACTTGTTTCGTATATATTCCATGAACTAAATCAGCGAAAGCGATCAGTAAAACTAAATTACATAACTGTGAAAAAAGTTTTATATAAAAGACATAAAATGTCGCCACAATTCGTGCTTTTGCTGCTAAGTCTTTTTAAATATTTGAACTGCTGTGAACATGAAGTCTATCTTAAAGATATAATATTACGTCTCACAAATACGAATGATTTTTGCTCTGAGTATTTTCAATATCAGCTCTATGGCAAATTTTTTAGTGGTAAACTTACAGTGCCCCATATGAAGATAGACGACACTGTCAAGATGGAATTTTATCAAACTGACTTTGTGGTAATTTTGAAATTAGATAGCTCTTATTAACAAGATTTTAGCAAATGATATTTATTTCAGCGATCTTCTCATGGTATTCTCTTACCAGACGGGAGTTCGCAAGAGGTTATCAAAAGACTACAAAAGAAGGAACCAATATTATACCGTGTAGATTTCCCTATAATGGATAATGTGCCAACATTACTTAGAATTTTTATCAATGACCACGAACTATGCAACACAAATAAAAGTATTATTTTGTTGAGTTATAAAATTTTTTAATTTAGAATGTTTTATTTTAGAACTGCTCGAAAGCAAACTATTTACTCTTCAAGATACTCTAAAAATCATCAACGGATCCGTGCAAGTTTACACTTCTAACATTAACATGCCGCATTTCGCTAGAGTGCAAAATGAGTTTTGTGGACTCGTTGATAGAGAAATTTCAACTAACGGCGGTATACCGCTTGTTTTCGGCGGCCAATTGATAGCACGTGGTCAATATCCTTGGCTGGCCGCAATTTACAAAAAGGATAGCAGGGGTATAAGTTTTATTTGTGGCGGCTCGCTTGTTACATCAAAAACTATCTTGACAGCAGCACATTGCGTCGAAAGGTTTAGTTTGACTGCAGAAAAAGTTACTACGATGTTAGGGCGACATGATTTAACCAATTTTATGGAGGGTGGCTATACGACACGTGATATACAAAGTATAATTGTACATCCAGACTACAAGCCTGGACCTGGCTTATCTGATGCTGATCTGGCACTTTTAGTAATGAAGGAACACGTTAGGTAATGAGTAATAAAGTTCAATAATTTATCTGTAATGGACAAAATTCCTTAAAACTAATACAACTTAATTGTACTTCGCTTGCGTTTTTGGAGCAGACTATAATTTAATACTGTATTCGTACTGAGCTTCCTGTTGTAAGTGTAAAAAACCCAAAAAAATTACAAGTTCGTCGAGTTGCCAATGCAATTGCATATAAAGGGGAAAAATGTAGAACTTTGGCGCACTATGTTTATATTTTGCTATGATTCTTGATTGGTCAATGCAAAAAGTAAAATATAGTATGCTTGTGTTTTAACGTCGTCTGCTAACAGAGCTTACTGATGATGCCATGTAACAGTGGTAGAAGCTAGTAAAAGCAGCTAGTTGCTCATTTTTTCTCCACTTATTTAATTTTGTTCTTGTAATTTGTTTGTGTTTTTTGCACTAACAGTTCTGAACTCAGTAAATTTTTTGAATTCTTTATACTCTCAAAATTTTTAGTTTTACTAAATTCATCAAACCAATATGTTTATGGACCGAGTCATCCGATGAATTACGAATTGTTAACCAAACTGCTGTGGTTGTCGGTTGGGAAAGTGAATTGAATGAATTCAACAGATTGTCAATGGCGCCAAAAAAAGTTGATGTAAATATCAGTTCTGTAGAGGTTTGCTTGCGTTCATCAATTGCGTTTCGTGCATTTACATCATCACGCACTCTGTGTGCTAGAAATCGTGATGGCAGTGCGTCCTGTCATGGGGACTCCGGTGGTGGCCTCCTACTACACATAAATGGAACATGGGTGATACGTGGAGTTGTTTCCTTAGTATTAAATGATGCATGGCAATGCGAGTTACAGGAGTACACTGTATATTGCGATGTAGCAAAACACAAATCATGGTTAAAAAATCACATCAAGCAAGAAGAACCTGCAGTTGTAGGCTCTCTTGAAGATATTTGTGGAATACCAAATGCGGAATCTCACATTGAGCACCCTTGGCATGCTGCTGTTTTTGTAAAATTTTTCACTGGTGAGCTTTTCTCATGCACAGGGACGATTATTTCCTCACGAAGTATTTTGATACCTGCCAGTTGCTTTATAAAAACAATTCCATTACGCGAAATAAGAGTTTATCTCGGACGTTACGATCTCGGAAATATTAACGAAGAAGGAGTTGTGTCCCGCGAAGTTAAGGCTGCAGTATATTACAGTATATCAGGCCATGTTAATAGCATAACATTGCTACAAATGAAGGATCCTGTCGGGTATGTTACAACTACATGCTAAGTGAAACACTTTCACAAACAAATATTTATTTTTAGTTTCACACAATATATAAAACCGATTTGTTTATGGAGTAAACCTCGTGATCGCTCACATATTCTGGGACAATCTCTCACTTCATCAGGTTGGATACTTTCTGAAGAAGATGAAGAAATTTCTACGGTGCCCAAGTCAGTGGAAGTAAATATTGCTCCTTTAGAGCAATGCAAATTACTGGGTCATAACGTGACCACAACATCTAATGTTTTGTGCATACCTAGTGATGGAAATTCGGCTGGCCGTATTCTAATGATGAATCGAAATGGACGTTGGTTGCTTGTCGGTGGATGTAAATACCTTCATTATGATGATGATTTCTGTGTACTTGTATATGCCGATATGGCAGAAAAGATATCATGGATTCAAAGAAAAATGTTATCATAAAGGAGTTCAAGTAGTCAAAATGTAAACTTTGGTGTTCGAAACACTGGAAAAAATAAAAGTGATTTGGTTTGTGTGACAATAAATGCATTTTTTTGTCTTTCGCTGTATAATAAGTACCAAGAGACCGATCATAATTCGGTTTTTAGTTTTGAGTTTCAAGGTTCAGGTTTTTCAAGTGATAATTGAACTGAGCCATTTTAGCAGCAATCAACATTTACTTAAGTAAAATTTTACAAGTTGAAACAATGCTTTATTTATTGAACAAACTTTGACAACAAAGGACAAAAACAAAAACTCTAGAATATAGACATATGTTTCGATTCTTAACATCTCATCAGTATGCCTACGTCAGCACTCAAATTACACCCGCTATATTAATGTAAATCAAACGGAAAGCTAATTTTATATTTTAAGCAAATTTGGGATATTTTTTTTTTTTTTAATTAAAAATTAGCTTTTCGTTAGATTTACATTAATAAAGCGGGTGTAATTTGAGTGCTGACGTAGGCATACTGATGAGATTTTAAGAATCGAAATTGCGTATACTAGGGCCACATTTTTGATTATTCTGTCACAGCAATTAAAGCGAAAGTAATCTGAATCTGCTAAGCTAAAAAAAGATACAGAAAAACTGATGTTATACGGTTGCGGCGGCGAAAAAGGAGATGATTTTGCAATTTTAAAATAGATTATCGGTATTTTTTCATTGTCTTACGAAAATTTTTAAATCTCTATATATAAGAAAAAAAGAAGGTCAATTTAAACTAACCGCGAATTCAAATTTCTCGACCGAAAACAACCCACCACCATTCATAAAAGCCATCTTAGTTTTCAAAAATAGACAGCTTTGCACAGGTGGCGCTAGTTCAGTATTCAATATCAATGAAAATCCTTTGAGGAGCTTTGTCTAGACGTGTAAGGTGCCATCGATTAATTACATGGGGAGTCAAAATGAGGAGAGAGGGGGCCCGGCAAAATCTAACCAAATCTCACCATAGGGGGGTTGGGGTCAATGGAAATTGCACTTCAACTTCTTAATGCAGAGAGTATACATTATTATAGCAGATTACACTTAAAAATTATGAGGTGTAATGGACCAGACATAAGGGAATGGGCTAACTGGTGTGCATGCTTGTTGAAAGCCTGAACTCAGCTCGTCGGATGGGGGGATTCTTGTTAGCCAAAAACCGAACTCTTTAAGCCACTCTACATAAAATTATTTACATGCACATGAAACCATATACAATGAAAGGGGCTGGCAGCACAAAGAAAATAATGTAAGGAAAAAATCGAAAAAAAAGAAGATTATCGAGATCATCATAAATAACCAAAACAAATGACCAAAACTCTACACAAATATGAAGCAATACGATGTTGTTACTTCATCTGCTCCCCTTCCCCAACCATAGCGCAGAGTATAATATTACTCCTCAACCCAACCAAAATATCAACCAATTACTCACATATCACATTCGCAAATCTCCAAAATTTTTACTCTCTATTCATTTTGATCTAATTATCACTTAAAATCAACAGAACACATTAGCATGTTACACGATTTGTAAGCAAGAGAGCGCATTACAATTAAAGCTACCAAAACCTGTTCTAGTTGTTTACAAGAGCATAATTATACTGCGCTTGCAAAAAAAAATGTTACTTGTAAGTATGTATCGAAATACTCAAATTTTATTTAATTTTTTTTTTTAAATTCATTTCCAAAATGTTCCTTTAACTTTAATTCAATTATTCATAAGCCTAAGTCATAAATATTCTAAACTTCGAATCTCTGAATTATTTGTTAATTATTTAAAAAAAAAACAAATATGTATATAAAAAGTAAAATAAAGAAAACTTACATTATTATCGTGTTCCAACGGTGTTAGCGCTAACAATTGGTTGAGACGATTTATACATGGTTGTTGTTCTTGTAAATTGTAGTTGCATTTATATATTATATTTTATGTGTGCAATATTTATGATTAATTTCAAGTAGTTTTTAAAGAGTACATTTTTTTTTTCAATTAACTATTTCCTTAAAGAATTTTTAGGTTTTACGAATTTTTAACTTAGATTTTAATATGTTAAATATATATCAAGATTTTGATTAATTTAAGAAATTTTTTAAAGTTCAAGCATTTTTCTAGTTTTTTTTTTTTTTTTATTTTAACCATATTTTAGATTTTAAGCACAATTTTAGATTTTAAGCATAACTTTTCATGTTTTAAGCACATTCCTCTTTAGAATTTCAGGTTTTTTTTTTTAATATCTTAGTTTTTGGTTTTGGCAAAATTTAGCCTTGAAATAGCGCAAACATACATGCATATACCTATGTTTTCACATAGGCATATACATACATTTTTGAGCAAGTAATTTGCCACTTAATTAAACTAGATTTTCACAGCACTTTTATGCTCCAATTGTGATAGCTAATAAAATCCATGATATTAAGGAGTTCCAACCGTCAAATGCAGAGTTTCTAACTAATATTTTTATATGTTTCCGATTTAATCTGTTTTGACCCGCACGCCGTTTGAAACTGAGAAGACTGAGCTCTTTCTTGAGACGTTGGTGACAAGTGAATTACCTTGAATAAATATACCGCTTCGCCTCGCACAATGTGCAGCTGAATTTATGCAAACTTTATTTTTATTTTTGTGATCAAATTGAGTAATCAAAATTGTTGAGTATTATATTATGATTCCTGAGCCTTGCAAAATCTAGCCTCGTGCTTGACAGATCCAAATTTCTCGGCAAATTTGCTCAGCACTCAATTAATGCAACTCAATCAATTAATTTTAAGATGCAAAACTTTGATCTAAAGTACCAAATTTGTGTTCTTAAGATTGAAACGATGTTAACTCATCCAAGTAAAAAGGGAAAATGGGCGAGTTTAGGATTTTCGTTTAGTAGGTTACAGTTCAAGGGAACATTATCGAAAGTAACATTACAAGCAATCTTTTACCTTTCGACAAGAATTTACTTTGGGGTGGTTCAAAAACTTGTAAATTTTGATCTATTACTTAATCATCAACAACTAAAAAGTTTCAACAAAAAAAAATTAATTTGCTCATTAAAACAAATGCAGCCATCACAGAGGCAAGTCTCACGGAAGGGCGCTGGGGGTTCCGTCTGAGCTCACCAAATCTCACCAAGAGGAGGGGGGGATTGATTGGATTGGATTGGTGATTAATGGACGGTCGGCCAGCCGGACGAAAATATAATGGGGGCAATTTGTAACAGTGCAAGATAAGTTGTAACAATGCTTAACAGTGTTTGAACCTACCCCATTCCTCTGATGATACTTGCTCCATCACCGTTTCTTACGGATAAAATACTTTAATGAAAAACGCAACGAAAATTCAAAAATAATATAACGTAAAGTATATAAGAAGTTTGTGGTTTGGCTGAAATATTTGACACTCATTCATAGCTTTCTTTCACAACGCCGGAGATTAAACTTAGCCAAAGCTGGGCGATAAAGATTCCGATTACCACATGATTATAATAACAGTAATCCTCAAAAACAAAGAATAATCGATTACAATTAAAGTAATCGTTCATCGAACGATTCGACTCTTTCAAAATTACGATTGCTTACATCGTAATTAAAGTTCATTCGATGAACGATTAATTAAATTGTAGTTCCGGTTTGTTTTTTGCATAAGGATAACTATAATCATTGCAAAGGATTAGTTTTAATAAATATTAGTAAAAATCGCTGATATTTAGTTTATAAATTGTATTTCAATGGGAAATAACAATTTTACAACTTAATTATGCTATCTTTATGTGAGACATTCATTTGATTTGATTTCATTTTATTAATTATAGTCTATGGATACAAAAATCCATATTTTCTTTTTTCAAACAAAAAAATTCAATTGAAACTCTGTATATTGGTTCATTCCGAGAATAATTTGTTCTATGAACTTTTAAATAAAAAACACAAAAATCACGCAGTTGTCTTGCCGGCACGTTAAAATTAATATTTTCTAATAGACAACTACAGCCAACATAACCATTTATAAGATCGTAAAGAAATATAATGGATTGAATAAAACGTCTAATTTCTAGCGATTTTAAGTTCAACAATAAACAGCGATCACTATACGTAGGAATTGGTTCAGTGAAATTTAAAGATCGTAAAGCAAATTTTAGGAATATTTTTTTGAATGCCTTCGATACTAACAGAATGGACAGTGTAAAATGGGTTTCAAATGAAAGCAACATATGAGGCGCCCGGTTGCAAAACAGATGAAACTTTTCGAGTTTTATTTGCGTATGTTTTTGAGAAAACAATTTTGGACTTGGCCGGTTATGATACCAATGTAATGGACTTGGCCGGTTTTGATTTCAAGGCGATGGATCGGTTTCCAAAGCAAGTTAATAGACTTGGTCGGTTTTGAAATCCATGCATCAAAATAAATTTAAAAAATGTAATATATCTGTCAAAAAATTTTTTTTAATCTAAAAATATAGTTGAAAGATAAGGCATGGTCTAGATTTTGATATATGAGAATATTTTTTTGGACTTGGCCGGTTTTGCAACTGTTCGCCTCATATTCTAATCTATACCGTACAAAAGGAGTATATAAAACCTTTAAGGCATAGGGATCACTAAAATTTGAACTATTTCGCCTAAGAAAAGCAAGTACAGAGTATACGTAAGCGATAATAAAATTGAGATGTTCCACAAAAGAAAATCCCGTATCAAACATAACTCCTAAATCCGAAATTTTCTTTTTGCTCACTAATCTGACACCATCAGCATAGTAACCAGTTGGAAAATTTCTAACAGACTTAAAAGAGTAAACATGTGAGCATTTAGCGACATTAAGAGACAGACAGTTCATTTTGAACCAATCCTTAACTCTAGTAAAATCATTTTGTAAAAGCTGAATATCTTATTGCACCGAATTTGCTTGAAGATCTTCCGCATATAAGTAGTTGAAATTTTAAGTGAAAAAAGCAACAACTAATATCATTGATATAAGGGATAAAAAAAGCGGCCCAAGAATGCTCCTTGTGGCACCCCTGAAAGAGCAATGAAGGACAATGATTTGATTCCATTTATCTTAACCAAGGAGCTCCTGCCTTCGAGTTATGATATAATTCAATTAAGAAAACCAGAATGAAAACCTAGTTTCGCCAATTTCGCAATTAATATTTGATGTGAGATATTATCAAAAACTTTGGTAATATTCGCGTAAATAGTATCAACTTTTAAGAATCTTTCAAAAGAGCCGATACAATAATTTGAAAAGACACCACTGTTGAGCGCCCAGCAACAAAACCATGTTGAAAAGGGCTGATATAATATTTTAGAGCAAAGTATGATTTAACCTTGACAACGCTTACAAATACTTTCGAGACAGTCGACAATTCAGAGATGGGTTTAAAATTTGACGCATCATTTTTTTTACCACATGTATGAATGGGTTTCCACTTGGTAATAAAATCACCCGTTTTCAATGACTTATTAAAAAGCAGAGTCAATGGATAATTCAAAGACTAGCAACATTTTTTTAAAAGAAATCTACATCAAATTTTGAAACATTTTTTAAACTTTAAATTCCTACTTGCACATCTTCAACACTAACTGATTCTGTGCCAAAGTCGAAAGTGGATTGAATATTATCAAGTAAAGCGGTATCAAAAGCTGAAAGATCAGTACGAAAATTAGAAATTAGAAAATCTGCAAAAAAGTTAACTGTATCAAAAACACAATGATACGCTTTACTTCCCCAGAAGACTGCAGTGGGCATTTGCGATGTATTTTTCCTTGAATTCATAAAGTACCAAAAAGATTTTGGTCAAGTAGAAATATTTTGTTCAACTCGCAGGATATATTGTTTGTATAGAAACTTATCAAGGAATTTGAACTAAATTATTTGTGGCAGTAAATAGTTTAAGGGACTTTATAAAATCCAAGTTTTTCAACTTTTTCAGACCTTTTGTGTACCAAGGTAATTTATGTAAGTTTGTACACAAAATCGGAATATTATTCTTACAATTAGTTTGAATTGAGTTTACAAATAAATCGAAACAAGTAGATGTGTCTTTTCCGTCAAACAGCGAATTCCAATCAGTAGCAACAAAAATATTATTTAAAGGTGCGAAATTGCACAGTTTTAGATTGCATCTAAAACAACAATTTGTCAAGCTTGATATGGAATTTTTAATTTGTGCAAAATCGTTTTCAAAATAGGAATCGATGAGATTATTTTCATGCAACAGATTTATATTTGAAGGCATTAGAGAAACACTATTTGACAAAATAGAACAATCAACTATGTTTAGGCTAAAATCGCAAAGAATACAAACTTGATTATTAAAATTGATATCTTTCGTTAAGTGAACAATAATATTTACATGAACAGCATAAGCTTATATCATCAGAGCTGCTGGGTGGAATATAAGAAACGCATAAAAAAGTGTGTCAGAAAATCCACAGCTAGAGACACACAGCTAATCAAGAATAGTATCAGAGTTATTGAGATCATACACTGCTGAAAGTAGACCGATTTTGACAGCCATTAAGACCCCAACACCTCTGGAGCATCCAGTCTTAACAGTGACTCTGTCCTTACGATAGATCCGGTATAAGTTCGGATCATAAAAATTCTTCATTGAAAAAGTTCGAATTCAGCCATGTTTCAACCAGCACAAACACATCATAGTCAGCTTTATTTTACAAACCGAATACTTTCTGACCGACCCATTTTTAAATCGTTCCAAATTTTTTTACATGTTCCGGGTGGCAATCCCGGAACTTTTTTGAGTTTCGGGATTTTCGGGATCGAAGTTTTCAATCCCGGGATCCCGGGATCAATCCCGGGATGGATAGTTCTAGTAAATGCAAACAAAACTACAAAAAAAAACGAGAAGTTTATACTATTGTATATATAAAATTAAAATTGCTTTATTTCACAGCGTAACAATGAAGAATAAGAACGCAAAATAATAGAAAAAATAATAATAATAATCACTGAACACGTGTATCGGGAATTTCTTTTTGTTATCGAAGATATCGAGGGATATAGAGATGTAAAGTTTGGAAGTCTTACGTTTATGGTCATATTCAAATTGTCTGATGTTTAGACTACTTTTAATAAATTTTCTTTATAGAGATAAATATTATATTCATGGGAAACGCTTTTGACTTTTGGACATTTCTTGAATTTCTTCGTAAACGATTACTCAAAAAATCGTAATCTAAAAAAATTTCAATATTAAAATTGTTGTAATCGTTCATTGAAGACTTTAAGATTTCGTTTACTCTAATTGCAATTTGAGTTTTTCCAAAACTAAAATTACTGCAATTGTAATCTAGATTTCTTGGATCAACGACTACAGAAGTCTTAATATAAGAAATTTTGAAATTGTGATTAAAAAAATCGTAATCCAAGACTCAATCTATTACACATGTAATCCTTATCGCCCAGCTCTAAACCAAACAAGCTCAGCCAATGTACAGCGGAGAGAGAAAGCTTAGAAGATAAATAAAATAATGTCTTAGTTAATGAGTATTCTCAGAATTTGAGTGTTAATACTTGCCACTGTTGAAACTGGCCCCATATTCCCCTACTTGGCTTTATCAAATGTTGAGCGAAGGATTTCGACGATATATTACCAAATTTTTTTATGCATCTCTAGAAAAACTAATACAGAGAGAATATGCGTCATTGTTGTGATGTTCACAATACAAAATGTATAGCGACCAGCTTTGCTTTAATGCCTTCAACCAACTAAAAGCGCCTTATTTGGAATGGCAATTTTGGCTTTCGGGTCAGAATAAGGTCAGACGGAGTCATCAATTGAATGCAAAAGTTGCTTGGTCGGTGACATTCGTTTAAATTATGCAATGGTGGTGCAAACCATGGGTTCTCCTTCCACAAATCTGAACGTTATGGGCAGACACTCTAACGCCTAAGGAAGTAAGCAACTTTTAATACCACAGCGACAATAAGGATCATACGATCGAACTCGCAACAGCAAATTCGGTTTCCAAAAACGTACGTTTGGAAAAAGAAAGCATAAGCGCAGACACAGTGCCAGCATCATAATCAGCTGGTGTGCAGTCTGCTATATCGGCATATTCAAGTACACAGACTTCAACGAAATTCACCGAGAAGCAACCAACGTCCATTTGGATTCATCATTAGAATACGGCCAGTCAATTTATATCATGCCATCTGCACAAGAAATTAGATGTTGTGATCACGTTGTGACCCAGTAATTAACATTGCTCTAAAGGAGCAATATGTACTTCCATTTGCTTGGGCACCATGGAAATTTCTTTGCGTACATTATTACTTATGTAACCTAATATAGTGATAGATTGTCCCAAAATTTGTGACTGATCACGATGTTCACTCCATTGACAAATTGTATATTGTGTGAAACCAAAAATAAATATTTATTTGAGAAAGTAATTCCTGATATGTGATAGGATTCTTCATTTGGAGTAATGCTATGTCTTTAACACGATGTGAATGTTCGAGATCGAGGTCGAAGTTTGAGTTATATACTGAAGCTTCTACTTCACAAGATACTACTCCTTTTACATTAATATTACTGAGATCGAAACGTTCGAGGCTATGAACCGTTGCGGAGGTATTTTGCTGCAGCAACTGGCAGGTAACAAAACGATTCGTGAAGATACTATTGTCCCAGTGCTAAAGAAATGGTCACCAGTGACAAATTTTTCATAAATAGCAGCATTCCAATTTTGTTCAAAGCGAGATTCCGTGTTTGATATTCCACAAATATCTTCGAGAGAGCTTGTTACGGTATGTTCTTGTTGCTTCTTGTGATATTGTAACCATGATATGTGTTTACTCCTGTAAATCGCAACGCCCTTGTGTAGTTAACGTCCCATCTCTGTGTAATAGAGCATCAGCCATCACGTTTTCCAGCACACAGAGTGCGTGATGATATAAATACCATACACTACTACACACAATTGTTGAACGCATACACATCTCTGCAGAAACGATTTTCACATCAATATTTTTAGCGCGATTGTTTCCATCTCCATCACTTCCCCAACCGACAACCAACCAGAATTCATGATTCCTCGGCTGGTTCGGTGTACAAACATATTGGTTTGATGAATTTAGTAAAACTAAAAATTTTGCAGATAATAAAGAATTCAAAAAATTAAAAAATTTTCTAATGAAATATAAAAATTAATTTTTAGTAATTTTAAAGAATAATGCCCATTATAAATAAATCATTAAGCTCTTCTACAGTCAGCGAAAAAGCTATATGTGCGTACAATATTTTTATATACATATTTGTCAGGATAAAAAGCTACTATGGAAATAACTGTAATAAGTGAGTATGCAGAAAGCAAGAACTATTTGTGAAAAGGATTTTGCAATGTTACTTTTGTTATTTACTTTGAAAATAGTACCGTTATCAGCAAGTGTTCTATCCCGTAATTTTTTTACCGAAGGAAATAATTATATGTGCAAAACAAAACTTTTACTTATTTCCATTGTTTAAAAAATAAAAAAAACGAACTAACTTTATATTAATAGTTTGTGGGTAGACCCTTGTTGATTAAAACGGTATTCATACGCAGTGGCATGGAGTCTCTGGACAAGATTCTCTGGAATTTTTGTCAATTCGTCCATGACGGCACATTTAAGATCTATTAAGCTGTGATATTGCCTTCCATTTTATGAACTTCTTGTGCAGGAATACCCCACACATTTTCCATCGGATTTAAGTCCGGGATGATCGCAGGCAACTTCAGAGCTGGTATTTTCCTGTCTTCGAAAAACTGCTGAGTACATTTTCCAGAATGGATTGGTGCAGTATCTTGCTGAAACGTTCAGTTATCTAAATATTTTTCAGTAGTAAACTCTACAAGCACATTATCAAGAAATTCAAAATAATATTCAAAACTCATTTTATGGGATACAAAGCAAATAGGAGTGTTTCCACGGTGGACAAATGTTGTCCAACACATAAGCCAATCGTTTTTCATATTTTAGGTGTTCGGTTCCACTTAAAATTTGTTGAACTCTTCTTTTTGAAATCTTCAGATATAACCTATCTCTTATTTGAGCTGCACTCATGCCATTTAAAGCAGCTAAGCGACGTAGCTCTCACTTTGCTCTGTCGTGGACAAGTGGTTTGCGACCAGGTCTTCGAATTTCTAAATAATTAGTAGGGTCTTCCAAAAACTTTGCTATGGTATTTCTGTGCCTGTTCATTTTTTTTGAGAATTCGGTATTTTTCGCTACTATATCAAGATTTGTTTGGTTGT
Organism: Tricholauxania praeusta; assembly: GCA_949775025.1. Taxonomy (NCBI): domain Eukaryota; kingdom Metazoa; phylum Arthropoda; class Insecta; order Diptera; family Lauxaniidae; genus Tricholauxania; species Tricholauxania praeusta. Next base: position 139,171,821 of record OX459028.1, on the reverse strand, counting down.
TATCTTGTTCCGTCTCACTCAGTAAACACCCGCGTGGCATATTTTTCTAATAAAAATATTTGACTTCTTTATAATTTATAAAAAATAAATTATTTTGCCTCTTATTTATTCTTTCATCTTTTAAAAACAATAATTTCACTTTTTGAAACCAAATCAAGAGTTTAAATTAACAACTTATCGCTTTAACCAACAATGCACATATAAATATTTCCTTTGCTAAAAAAAATACGAGAAGGACACTTGCTGATAACGGTACTGCTTTCAAAGTAAATAACATAAGTAACATTGCAAAATCCTTTTCATGAATCGTTCTTACTCTCTGCATAAGTACTTACTTTTTACCGATATTTCCATAGTAAGTTTTTATCCTGACGAATAAAAGAAAATATTGTATGCACATATAGCTTTTTCGCTGACTGTACTCATTAATTTTCATCTACTCCTCGTGTAGAAAACTAGACATAAGATAATTTATTTTTGATTATTTCCAAAACCATTAGTTAAAAACGTACCAAAATCTTATGACTTTGTCAACATCATTATTATATATACTTACAAAATTGGGTTGTCCGTTCGAGTAAAAGTTTTTTTGGAGGTTTGGTTCAAAAAGTTACGTTAGCGACCCTTGTGTGTAGATTTCTACACACATTCATGGTACATAAATATGTTTTTGAATTTTCGGTTGGAAAAATGACTTTTGCATCTCATCGTCGGAAACGAAATTTCAAAATTCATTTATTCTTCAATTTACTCGGTGTGGATAGAGTTCGGAACATGCTTTCTGGGTGCAGTTGCAAAAGAGAAAAATGTAAATTTTCCGTAACATTATTTTCAAATATGATAGTTATTCTGCTTTGAACGCACTAACAATTTTTGAGGAACTTAATCCCATTTGGCATGAGCTTAAATTATGACTTGCGAAACCATACATGACAACTAGAAGTGGTAAACTGAAATCAGAATCTTGATCGTGTTTTTCTTTCTTCTGATATTCCTTCAACCCCTAAAAGATCAACATGCGTTCTGCCATAAATAAGGAGCAGAGCTAAATGTTATCTATCTAAAGTAAGTCTACGTATATGAAACGACTCCCTGCTTCTGTGGAAAACTTGCATGCAAGAAGTAACACTACCAAAATGTTTGAGTGAAATGCATTCAAGAATGCTGTTGTAAATTAAATCCTCTTTTGGCATTTCTTTTTATCAAAATATATAATAAAAAGTATTATTTATTCGATTTCTTTAAATATTTCACTGAAAATGTACTGAAGTCCCATAAGTATTTGTAGAATTCTACACACAAGGGGAAACATCGTTAGGAGCAGATGAAGGTTAGCTAATGTGTTCCTGCATTACAAAAGGCACCAGATCAGCATCAGAATAGCCTTGTAGTCTGAATGTAAGATTATTTTTTCTATAAAACATATCTTATAACCATCCTCCATAAAATTGGATAAATTATATCGCCCTAACAGCAATCGAAATTTAGTAACCAGATCTAAAATAAAACATTCGAAATCAAAAAAATTTTATTATTCCTCAAGTTATTAACTGTTCTTGTCCTGGATAATCTGTTGTCTTTGATAAAAATTGCAAGTAATGTTGGCACATAATTCTCTACAGGAAAATATACACGGTATGATATTGTTTGCTTCTTTTGTAGTCTATTGAGTCTACTGCGAACTCCCGTCTTATAATAGAATACCATGAGAATACTGGAATAAAATTCTTGAAATTTAAAACCACAGAGCGAAGCTACAACAAAAAAACAAAACTGCTACAAAAGCACAAGATAGACAAAATATATTACTTCTAAATAGTAAACAAAAAAAAAAAAAACAAATTTTCAAGATTAAAAAAGCACAAAATCTTCATGTATATAAAATATCAAAAAATAAAGTACTTTGAATTTTCGCCGGAAGTGGAAAAAAAAATTAAGATTGGCTCGGTTTCAAGCTTTAAGTTCATCTTGTAAACCATGCAAAATATTATGATGAAATTTGATAACCGGCTGCAGATCAGAAATATCTTGAATTGTATTAAAAGTAGGCGTGACGCATTTCAAAAATTGAAAATTTAGATTAAACTTTACTCAAAAACGACACCTACCACTTTACATAAATATTTGAGATACAACACCACTGAAAGCTATCATAAGGACCACTCAAGAACAGCTCTTACGCAAATACATCATCAATGTCAGGCCTGTTATAAAGTCAAAGTTTTTTTATTTGATATTATTTACAAATGTTACACCTTCCATTCGCAGGCGGGCTATGAGGCCTAAACTAAAAATCACAAGATCTGCTGAAAATTTTTCCTTTCATGGCACATTTCTTTATAAATCTCTAGGAATATTTTAAAACCTTGCAAAATATCGGCGTTCAAATGTATCAAAATTACTAAATATCTATTTTGAATGTGTCGATATTTTCATTTATCGATTTTTCATTAGTAATCATGTAAACGGCATTTTTGCATCTTCCTTCAGTTTCTTTTTTTTTTATCTAGAAGCTGATACAGGTGGCCAATTTTTTCCTTTGCATAAGCAAACGGGAAAGTAAAGCCTACTTTTCTAATTTTTATGGAAGCCTTGTATTTCTCCCTTTCACGTAGATCTACTTTCCCTTCCAAGTTAATACCGTGGGCCTAATTTGCATAATTTGTTCAACCGGGTCATTTAACATAAGAAGAATATCAGTTACATAGGCCTGCTATTTTCCATGGCAGATCTTCTGATAGCACTTCTTACCACTGCATTTGCCTACTGGGATATTTTTTATTTTTGTAGAATTGATAAGTAGTTTTTATTTATTTTGTTAAATGGCGCAGTTTGCTGGATATTTAATGTAGCACGCATTTCCAAATTGTTGAATTACGCAGTTTCCCTAATGCACTGCAAAAATAATTCGAGAAGTTCTTCATCTTTGCCGAAAATCAGATTCACATTAATATGACCCGAATAATGACCCGAATTCTGAAACGGCATTAAAATTCCAACGTGAGCTGAGCAATTGCATTTCTGGGTACCAGGAACTTCATAAAGAATTACCATAGGAGTCGCAAAGCTTAGTAGCTGATTTTCTTGTCAAAGCAGTAGACCCTTCAGCAGTTGATATTAACTCAGGATCTATTGATGAAGAAGCAATTTAAGTCACTCAATGCACTGACTATCTACATATAACAGTAGTGATAGTTCCCAAACGGTGCGAGTATTGTCAGAAAGCGAAGATAGTGACCAAATATGGTACATTTGTATGAATAACTTTCTTCCTTCTGGATACTCGTATGTAAAGTGAACGTTAATTTTTATGTATAGATTTGGACTTTTCTAAGAAATTTCTTGTTTTTACAAGCTTTTCAAAAAATATGGAACGTATCCCTATTTATACAATGTAAGTCATGTCTTTTTTTATGTGTTGTTTTTTTGTGCGGTTTTCTCCGGAACGTATCTACCGCATAAAAAGAGAATTGAATGTACTTTGCATTGGGGCGTTTGCCGCCATAGACTTAAGTATTTATAACGTCCTATCTTGCAAGCCATGCAAAGTATTGTGATGAAATTTGGTAACCAGCTGCAGATCATAAATATCTTGAACTGTATTAAAAGTAGGCGTGACGCATTTCAACAATTGAAAATTTTGATTAAACTTTACTCAAAAGCGACACTTTTACACTATGTTAGTATCGATAAGGCGGGTGTCATAGGCTATAAAACTTTTGCTTAGGGTGCATATTTAGGGTGGACCTCACACAAAAATATTTTAAAAATAGAACTTTCTCAAAGATCACTATTAAATTATGAAATTTACACCAGATGGCTCACATATATGTTAATCGTAAACATTTTAATTAGGATGCATACTTAGGATGGCCCTCATCCAAAATTTTTTTAAAATATTTTCACTAAGACAGGTTAGTCGATTCACACAGAACTTACACCACGTAGCTCTTACGTTAAGAGGCATAGCTTAGGCTACAAGGCCTTTATTTAGGGTAGTCCTCATACAAAAATATTTTTTATATATCGTTTTCTGGAAAACGGCTTAATCGATTCTCATAGAATTTACACCACGTGTCTTTTATATTAAATGGCACAGCTTAGGTTATAAAAATTTTATTTTGGTTGCGAAATTGTCTATTTAAGGTGAAGCGAAGCGCACAGGGTAATGCCAGTTAAATTATAAAATTGCAATTTTGCGAAAATATGTGGGGTACAAACCCGTGCAATTTTCTGCCATATATCTATTATTATTAAACGAGCTAAAATTGTATGTATATGTATATATGTATATGTATGTATATGACTGAACTTTATTTCGAAAACGGCTGCAGCAATTTTGATGAAACTTGGAGATTTAATGCACGTGTTAACAAAGTTAAGATTGGGTTAGGTTTTAAGTTTTTCAAAACTCTAACAGGGGCGTGGCACAGCCCTAAATGTTAATTTTTATAACGCGATATCTCGCAAAGTATTTAAGATATTTTGATGAAAATTGGTAGACTGATGCAGGTCATAAATATCTTCAATAGTACTAAAAGTGGGCGGAATTGGAGAAGAGGGCGTGGCATTTTTCAACAATTGAAAATTTTGATTCAATATTACTCAAAAACGGCGCCTACGATTTTCATAAAAAAGTTAGAAGACAATACCGCTGAAAGCAGTCATCATAAAAAGTCATGCCACTATACTGGCAAAACTCGTTGAAGGGCGTGGCACAGCCTACAATATTTATAAACGTCATAATAAGAGAACTAACAACGCTATCGTTATGAAATTTAATATAAAGGATACACTAGCTATTGGGTATCTTATAACCAAAAGTGGTCGCAACGACACTTGTGGGCGTGGCAACTTCCATACATGCGAAAAAAGTAAAATACTATATTTAATGTGCTATGAGAGTTATCTTTTTGAAATTTGGTGTAGAGATGTCAGTTACTATAAGCTATGAAACTAAATGGATTTCGATGGGATTGTATCAGTGGGCGTGGCACCTCCCGAACATGCAAAAAATGTTATGTGTTATATTTAGTTTGCTATGGGAGTATTCATTTTGAAATTTGGTATAGTGATGTCGGTTACTATAAGTTTTGAAATTAAATGAAAATCGACGAGATTGCATTAGTGGGTGTGGCACCTCCCATATAAGCAAAAAACGTTAAATGCCATATTTGGTGTGCTATTGGAGTAATTTTTTTAAATTTGGTGTAGAGGTGTCGGTCACTATAAGATCTAAAATTATATAAATTTCCACGGCATTTAATTAGTGGGCATGGCACTTCCCATACAAGCTTACTATATTAGTGATCCTAATAAAATTTGGTCTCAATATATTCAGCCTCATTCAACTCTGTTCGAGTTTTTCAACCTCTTTCAATTTTTTTCGAGATATTCAGCCTCCTTCAACTTTTTTCGAGTTTTTCAACCTCATTCAATTTTTTTCGACTTTTTCAACCTCTTTCAATTTATTTCGACGTGTTCAACCTCATTCAGCTTTATTTGAGTTTTTCAACATTTTCCATGTTTTTTGACTCTTTCAGCCTTCAAACTCTCCCATATTTTCCGAATTTTCGAACATTTTTCAGCTTTCTTAACCTCTTTTGGAGTTTTACTACATTTTCCATATTTTATCAAGGTCTTTCATCTTTTTAAATATTTTCCATATTTTTCGACATATGTAATTTCACTTTCTCAAAATATTGCATATTTTTTCGACTTTCTAAACCTCAAATCGAAAAACCGAACTAGAGTCGGTCTCCTGGTACTGAATATTTTCATACATGTTAATATTTTAGCTATTTAAGGAAAAATAGATTTTATGATCTATGATTTATAATTTTAGCTTAGAACTGAATTAATATTATGTAATTGAAATTATATCCAAATCGACTTAGTGGTATGTGAATAAGTTCAAGGTTTTTATCAATATTAAAATTGAGTACAGTCACTCGACTTCTAAACACTTGAAAAAAATAATCACATATCACCGTATACTGTAAGCTACTAATTCTTATCAGCATTTTGGGGTTTTTGCATGATCGAGTTTAATTTAAGAAAAAAACAAATTAAATGAAAGAGCAAATTGAGGAATTTGTTGGAAGCTCTTTTATTTCCATATTGTAAATTAAGTGAATGAATTTAAAATTGTTTCAAGTTGGATGTATCCTCGACCTTTCCATCGATAAATTTTAGACAGCAATCTTCATTCATCCCAAATATTTTGAAATTTATCTGTATAGTGTGGGGCTTTAGTGTTATAATAAAACCATACATCTAAGTCTTTGTGTGATCCATAAATTAAAACGAATTCGAGCTAAAGGTAAATTAAACAAAATTTTCAAGTAAAGTCCAATCGTAAACTGGAAAATTACACAGGCCGACAAAATTTAACCAACATTCAGACCCAGAAACCAGACTATATATTTCCGAAGGTTTTCGATGCGCTGATTCCGAATCTGGTCGCAGAATTGCTCCATCACGTCAGGTTTTCGAGATATCCTAACCTAAAAGTGCAAAAAACACTGTTTTTGCTCATTTTTGAAGTTATATAGCACCGTGAGTTTTCTATTTTCCAAAAAACTATGTATAGGATCTTAAACTACAGTTCTTCTTCTTTGAAATGCCCTTGAGCTTTCTGAAATATCTTTCTTTATCGTCCAGTTATAACTGTAAATTTAAACAAAAAAACAAAAGCAGTTCAATAACTTGCGCGCCACGAATAATCGGACAAAGCAAAATGACAATGCTAAATATACCGTTATTTTGTAGAAAGATATTTTGGAATTGCGTTTTTTGTCATATACAGTCGTAAATAGCATTTAGTGACAAACAGTGTGAACAATAACCTAAAATTTATTTAAAATGGCCCCAAATGGATAGCAATCTACTTTAGAAATCAGGCAATGAGTAGTTAAGTGACCTTGTAAAGAGGTTCCGTGATGAGTTTAGGTTGGCCAATAAAAGCAGAGAAGGTAAAGGCAAGATATTAAATAAGCGAAGAGAGCGTTCGATATTGAAAGAAATCATAGAATATCCTTTCAAAACAGCACAAGAACTTAAAATTTCTTTAAGAAATCGCACTGAAAAATATATTTGTCTGGATATTATTCACCATACATTACACCAGTGCGATTATTATGGAAGAATTGCATGAATAAAACCACTTACGAGCCTTAAAAATAAAAATAAGATGTTAAAATATTCCAAGGAGTATTTATTAAAAAAAGAAGATTTTGGAATAACGTAATTTGATGGTATAGCATGTTCAAAAACCTTTCTATTGATATTTTTCATTATTTTAAGGTTTTTTTATCATATAAGTATATCAATAGAAAGGTATTTGAACATGCATGAAATGACACTAACAAGTTACCAACGGTCCTAGGCCAATTCACCAACTAATAGTCCTATCGACACATAAATCCTACAAGGGTTTAAGGTTTAGGGTTTATTGGTTTGGGATTTAAGTATTTAGGTTTATATATGGGTCAACGGAATTATTGATTGGTGAATTCGATTTTTTTTAAATCAGGCTTTCTGAGTCTATTAAGAATGTGATCCTATGTACGCTCTCAAAATTTGGTTTGATTTCATTAAAAATTATGATCTGTAGGTGGTTTTGAACCCGTGGGTTACAGTGTGTGACGATACAAAAAATTTAGGAGCAGGTAAGACAATTTGTAGAAAAGTTTAATTACTTATTTATTTAATGTGCAATATTCCTCAAGACAAAGAACCAGAGGGGTACAAATGCATCAAAAGTATTGCTCACTAAAAAGAGGTTAAAGTTTTTGTATTCCGTATTAGTAGTAAGTACTACTTTGTTACAGATATCGTAGCAATAGCATATTCAATTGGCCTAGGAACTTTGATAACTTGTTGGTGGCGTTTTAGTTTAAATTTCACCACATTTTAGTGGTGCATTTGTACCCCTCTGGTTTCTTTGTCCGTTAAACACTACAACAAACAGGATATCCGTACTAGTTCGAGCCTCACAAAAACAACAAACATAATAATTTTGCAACAATTCGGCATCCGAAATTTGTTGTCTGATTTTCTACACTGAGGAAACGATTTATTTGATTATGACGAATGCATATTTGACATAGAGCAATCAAATATTAATTTGGGTCACACAAATTGTATTTGTACCAAAAAGTGGTGAAAGTTTTTCACTGATCTTAGGTTCATTTCAATAATATGAGGCGTCCAGTTGCGAAAGCGAACAAGTCCCTTTTTCATGCTTTTGGAAAAACAACGTAAAAAGTTTATCTTCATCTATGTTAATTGAAAAATGTAAACGTTTTCCCACATAATACGAGAAACTTATAAAATTTCTGACTCAAAACACGTCCGATCAGAATTTTCAAACTTCATCTGCCTTTGTTTTTGAGAAAATTATTTTGAACTTGGCGGGTTTATATTCCAAAGCGTTGGACCGGTTTTGAAAGCAAGTTCATGGACTTGGCCGGTTTTGAAATCTCTGCATCAAAAATAAATTCAAATATGTAATATTTCTGTCAACATTTTTTTTTAATCTACAAATATAAAGTATGGTCTAGATCAGGGAAGGGCACTTAGTGCCTCAATTTCCTCACATTGCTCTAACCGTTATTCGATGCACAACCAAGCGAAAAAAAATTCCCAGAACTTCAACGCTATCGAAGCACAAAATTCGCAGAATTTCAACGCTATCGAGGCACAAAATTCGCAGAATTTCAATCGAGGCTCAGCGTTGACTTGAATTCAAATGAAAACAAAAACAAAACACAAAGGCATAAATGACGGCGCCGCATTGTGTCTTGACGAATGTAGCAATTGTTTTTGTTTCTAGTGTAATTTGTTTTCTTTTGTGCTAATGGCAATTTTGGAAATGAAAGTAAAAAAAACTTTAAAATTTCGTTTGTTGTTGCTTGATGTTGTTGTTTTCCTCTTTGGTTATATTTTTGCGCCCACCGCTGGTCTAGATTTTGACTTATGAGAATATCTCAAAATTTGATTTTATTGGACTTCGCCAGTCTTGAAACTCGACGCCTCATATATTTAGTTGCTCAATATCAAATAAAACTTGTTATATTCAAACAAATCGTTTTCTCAGTGTAGTTCAACGCTGCTGACAAAAGTTCGAAGAAATGCATTTCAGTTGTTTTATATAAACGCAAAATTTCGTGTTTTTCTAATCTGTAAATTTGTTTTTTTTTACTAGGCGAAACAAACATAATTTAAATTTCTTATGTTTTTTTTCGTTGTGACATCTCTTATTGGTCTTAAATTTATAGCACCCTAGATTGGGATCACCACAGAGAATGAAAAAATTCGGGCATCATTTCGTTTGCGGTGCTCTGTGAATCTGGTCCTTAAATAATTAAGCCTGTACTTGTTTCGTATATATTCCATGAACTAAGTCAGCGATAGTGATCAGTAAAACTAAGTTTCATAACTGTGAAAAAAGTTTAATTTTTTATATAAAAGACATAAAATGTTGAAAATGTCGCCACATTTCGTGCTTTTGTTGCTTAGCCTTTTAAAATATGTAAACTGCGATAAATTCGAAGACTATCGTAAACAACAGATATTTCAGATCTTAAACACGAATGATTCCTGTTCTGAGTATTTTCAATATCAGCTTTATGGCGAATATATTAGTGGTAAACTTACAGTGCCCCATATGAAGAAAGACGACACTGTCAAGATGGAATTTTATCAAAATGACTTTGTGGTAATTTTGAATTTAGATAGCTCTTATTAACAAGATTTTAGCAAATGATATTTATTTCAGCGATCTTCTCATGGTATTCTCTTACCAGACGGGAGTTCGCAAGAGGTTATCAAAAGACTGCAAAAGAACCAACCAATATCATACCGTGTAGATTTCCCTATAATGGATAATGCGCCAACATTACATAGAATTTTTATCAATGACCACGAACTGTGCAACACAAATAATAGTAATATTTTGATGAGTTATAAAATTTCTTAATTTTGAATGTTTTATTTTAGAACTGCTCGAAAGCAAACTATTTACTCTTCAAGATATTCTAAAAGTCATCAACGGATACGTGCAAGTTTACACTTCTAACATTAACATGCCGCATTTCACTGAAGCGCCAAATGAGGCTTGTGGACTCGTTGATAGAAAAATTTCAACTAACGGCGATACACCGCTTGCTTTAGGCGACCAATTGATAGCACGTGGTGAATATCCTTGGCTGGCCGCAATTTATAAAAAGGATATCAGGGGTTTACGTTTTATTTGTGGCGGCTCGCTTGTTTCATCAAAAATTATCTTGTCAGCAGCACATTGCTTCGGAAGGCAAATGTTGACTGCTGAAAAAATTACTACGATGTTAGGGCGATATAATTTAACCAATTTTATGGAGGATGGTTACACGACACGTGATATAGAAAAAATAATTGTACATCCCGAATATGGGACTGGACCAGGCTATTCTGATGCTGATCTGGCACTTTTAGTAATGAAGGAACACGTTAGGTAATTAGTAAAAAAGTTCAATAATTTATCTGTAATCGACAAAATTCCTTAAAATTAATGCAACTTAATTGTACTTCGCTTGCGTTTTTGGAGCAGACCATAATTTAATACTGTATTCTTACTGAGCTTCCTGTTCAGTACTGTAAGTGTAAAAAACACAAAAAAATTACAAGCTCGTCGCTCCGTTGTATAGTATCAAACGAGTTGCCAATGCAATTGCATATAAAGGGGGGAAAATGTAGAACTTTGGCGCACTATGTTTATTTTTTGCTATGATTCTTGATTGGTCAATGCAAAAAGTAAAATATAGTATGCTTGTGTTTTCAACGTCGGCTAACAGAGCTTACTGATGATGCCATGTAACAGTGGTAGAAGCTAGTATAAGCAGCTATTTGCTCATTTTTTCTCCACTTATTTAATTTTGTTCTTGTATTTTTTTTTGTGTTTTTTGCACTAACAGTTCTGAACTCAGTAAATTTTTTGAATTCTTTATATGTACTCTCAAAATTTTCAGTTTTACTAAATTCATCAAACCAATATGGTTATGGACCGAGCCATCCGATGAATCACGAATTGTTAACCAAAATGCTGTGGTTGTCAGTTGGGGAAGTGATGGAGATCGCAACGGTTTGTCAATTGCGCCAAAAAAAGTTGATGTAAATCTCAGTTCTGCAGAGTCTTGTTTGCAGTTTGACATGCAAACATCATCTCGCACTCTGTGTGCTAGAAATCGTGATGGCCGTGCGTCCTATCTGGGGAAACCGATGGTGGCCTCCTAATACTCAGAAATGAAACATGGTTGATACGTGGTATAGTTTCCGTAGGATTTTGGCAGTATACTATGTATTGCGATGTAGCAAAACACATATTATGGTTGCAAAATCACATCCAGCAAGAAGAACCTGCAGTAACAGGATCTTTTGAAGATATTTGTGGAATATCTTCTCACATTGAACACCCTTGGCATGCTGCTGTTTTTGTAACATTTTTCACTGGTGAGCTTTTCTTATGCACAGGGATGATTGTTTCCTCACGAAGTATTTTGATACCTGCCAGTTGCTTTATAAAAACAATTCCATTACGCGAAATAAGAGTTTATCTCGGACGTTACGATCTCGGAAATATTAACGAAAAAGGAGTTGTGTCCCGCGAAGTAGAAGCTGCATTATATTACAGTATATCAGGCCATGTTAATAGCATAACATTGCTACAAATGAAGGATCCTGTCGGGTATGTTACAACTACATGCTAAGTGAAACACTTTCACAAACAAATATTTATTTTTAGTTTCACACAATGTATAAAACCGATTTGTTTATGGAGTAAAACTCGTGATCGTTCACATATTCTGGGACAATCTCTCACTTTATCTGGTTGGATACTATCTGAAGAAGATGAAGAAGTTTCGACGGTGCCCAAGTCATTGGAAGTAAATATTGCTCCTTTAGAGCAATGCAAATTACTGGGTCACAACGTGAGCACAACATCTAATGCTTTGTGCATACCTAGTGATGGAAATTTGGCTGGCCGTATTCTAATGATGAATCGAAATGGACGTTGGTTGCTTCTCGGTGGATGTAAAAATCTTCATTATGATGATGATTTCTGTGTACTTGTATATGCCGATATGGCAGAAAAGATATCATGGATTCAAAGAAAAATGTTATCATAAAGGAGTTCAAGTAGTCAAAATGTAAACTTTGGTGGTCGAAACACTGGAAAAAATAAAAGTGATTTCGTTTGTGTGACAATAAATGCATTTTTTTGTCTTTCGCTATATAATAAGTACCAGGAGACCAGGAGATCATAATTCGGTTTTTAGTTTTGAGTTTCAAGGTTCAGGTTTTTCAAGTGATAATTGAACTGAGCCATTTTAGCAGCAATTTTACAAGTTGATACAATGCTTTATTTATTAAACAAACTTTGACAACAAAGGAAAAAGAGAACAACTCTAGAATATAGACACATGTTTCGATTCTTAAAACCTTATCAGTATGCCTACGTCAGCACTCAAATTACACCCGGTTTATTAATGTAAATCTAACGGAAAGCTAATTTTTTATTTTAAGCAAATTTGGGATATAAAAATTCAAAAATTCAAAAATAATATAAAGTAAAGCATATAAGAAGTTTGTGGTTTGGCTGAAATATTTGACACTCATTCATAGCTTTCTTTCACAACACCAGAGATCAAACTAAGCCAAAGCTGGGCGATAAAGATTCCGATTACTACATGATTATAATAACAGTAATCCTCAAAAACAAAGAAAAATCGATTACAATTAAAGTTATCGTTCATCGAACGATTCGACTCTTTCAAAATTACGATTGCTTACATCGTAATTAAAGTTCATTCGATGAACGATTAATTAAATTGTAGTTCCGTTTTGTTTTTTGCATATGGATAACTATAATCATTGCAAATGATTAGTTTTATTAAATAGTAGTAAAAATCGCTGTTATTTAGTTTATAAATTGTATTTCAATGAGAAATAACAATTTTACAACTTAATTATGCTATCTTTATGTGAGACATTCATTTGATTTGATTTCATTTTATTAATTATAGTCTATGGATACAAAAATCCATGTTTTCTTTTTTTCAAACAAAAAAATTCAATTGAAACTCTGTATATTGGTTCATTCCGAGAATAATTTGTTCTATGAACTTTTAAATAAAAAACACAAAAATCACGCAGTTGTCTTGCCGGCACGTTAAAATTAATATTTTCTAATAGACAACTACAGCCAACATAACCATTTATAAGATCGTAAAGAAATATAATGGATTGAATAAAACGTCTAATTTCTAGCGATTTTAAGTTCAACAATAAACAGCGATCACTATACGTAGGAATTGGTTCAGTGAAATTTAAAGATCGTAAAGCAAATTTTAGGAATATTTTTTTGAATGCCTTCGATGCTAACAGAATGGACAGTGTAAAATGGGTTTCAAATGAAAGCAACATATGAGGCGCCCGGTTGCAAAACAGATGAAACTTTTCGAGTTTTATTTGCGTATGTTTTTGAGAAAACAATTTTGGACTTGGCCGGTTATGATACCAATGTAATGGACTTGGCCGGTTTTGATTTCAAGGCGATGGATCGGTTTCCAAAGCAAGTTAATAGACTTGGTCGGTTTTGAAATCCATGCATCAAAATAAATTTAAAAAATGTAATATATCTGTCAAGAAATTTTTGTTAATCTAAAAATATAGTTGAAAGATAAAGCATGGTCTAGATTTTGATATATGAGAATATTTTTTTGGACTTGGCGGGTTTTGCAACTGTTCGCCTCATATTCTAATCTATACCGTACAAAAGAAGTATACAAAACCTTTAATGCATAGGGATCACTAAAATTTGAACTATTTCGCCTAAGGAAAGCAAGTACAGAGTATACGTAAGCGATAATAAAATTGAGATGTTCCACAAAAGAAAATCCCGTATCAAACATAACTCCTAAATCCGAAATTTTCTTTTTGCTCACTAATCTGACACCATCAGCATAATAAGCAGTTGGAAAATTACTAACAGACTTAAAAGAGGAAACATGTGAGCATTTAGCGACATTAAGAGACAGACAATCCTTAACTCTAGTGAAGTCATTTTGTAAAAGCTGAATATTGAGTAGTATAAAGTTTTTGCGTAGGTCTTACGGTTTCGGAGAAATTTTGAAAATTGCAATTAAAAATGAAAAATGTAGGCATATTTAACCGGAATGCGGAAAGTTGAAAATTTCCTAAAAATTGAGAATGCACGCTAGGGTATTGAAGGTGGTACCGTTGGATAGGTAATCTTTTCAGCTACAATTACGTAGTATAAAGTTTTTGCGTAGGTCTTACGGTTTCGGAGAAATTTTGAAAATTGCAATTAAAAATGAAAAATGTAGGCATGTTTAACCGGAATGCGGAAAGTTGAAAATTTCCTAAGAATTGAGAATGCACGCTAGGGTATTGAAGAAGGTACCGTTGGATAGGTAATCTTTTCAGCTACAATTACGTGGTATAAAGTTTTTGCGTAGGTGTTACGGTTTCGGAGAAATTTTGAAAATTGCAATTAAAAATGAAAAATGTAGGCATGTTTAACCGGAATGCGGAAAGTTGAAAATTTCCTAAAAATTGAGAATGCACGCTAGGGTATTGAAGGTGGTACCGTTGGATAGGTAATCTTTTCAGCTACAGTTATGTAGTACAAAGTTTTTGCGTAGGTGTTACGGTTTCGGAGAAATTTTGAAAATTGCAATTAAAAATGAAAAATGTAGGCATATTTAACCGGAATGCGGAAAGTTGAAAATTTCCTAAAAATTAAGAGTGCACGCTAGGGTATTGAAGGTGGTACCGTTGGATAGGTAATCTTTTCAGCTACAATTACGTAGTATAAAGTTTTTGCGTAGGTGTTACGGGTTTGGAGAAATTTTGAAAATTGCAATTAAAAATGAAAAATGTAGGCATGTTTAACCGGTATGCGGAAAATTGAAAATTTCCTAAAAATTGAGAATGCACGCTAGGGCATTGAAGGTGGTACCGTTGGATAGGTAATCTTTTCAGCTACAATTACGGAGTATAAAGTTTTTGCGTAAGTGTTACGGTTTCGGAGAAATTTTGAAAATTGCAATTAAAAATGAAAAATGTAGGCATGTTTAACCGGAATGCGGAAAGTTGAAAATTTCCTAAAAATTAAGAAAGCACGCTAGGGTATTGAAAGTGGTACCGTTGGATAGGTACTCTTCTCAGCTACAATTACGTAGTATAAAGTTTTTGCGTAGGTCTTACGGTTTCGGAGAAATTTTGAAAATTGCAATTAAAAATGAAAAATGTAGGCATATTTAACCGGAATGCGGAAAGTTGAAAATTTCCTAAAAATTAAGAATGCACGCTAGGGTATTGAAGGTGGTACCGTTGGATAGGTAATCTTTTCAGCTACAATTACGTAGTATAAAGTTTTTGCGTAGGTGTTACGGGTTTGGAGAAAGTTTGAAAATTGCAATTAAAAATGAAAAATGTAGGCATATTTAACCGGAATGCGGAAAGTTGAAAATTTCCTTAAAATTGAGAATGCACGCTAGGGTATTGAAGGTGGTACCGTTGGATAGGTAATCTTTTCAGCTACAATTACGTAGTATAAAGTTTTTGCGTAGGTCTTACGGTTTCGGAGAAATTTTGAAAATTGCAATTAAAAATGAAAAATGTAGGCATGTTTAACCGGAATGCGGAAAGTTGAAAATTTCCTAAAAATTGAGAATGCACGCTAGGGTATTGAAGGTGGTACCGTTGGATAGGTAATCTTTTCAGCTACAGTTATGTAGTACAAAGTTTTTGCGTAGGTGTTACGGTTTCGGAGAAATTTTGAAAATTGCAATTAAAAATGAAAAATGTAGGCATATTTAACCGGAATGCGGAAAGTTGAAAATTTCCTAAAAATTAAGAGTGCACGCTAGGGTATTGAAGGTGGTACCGTTGGATAGGTAATCTTTTCAGCTACAATTACGTAGTATAAAGTTTTTGCGTAGGTGTTACGGTTTCGGAGAAATTTTGAAAATTGCAATTAAAAATGAAAAATGTAGGCATATTTAACCGGAATGCGGAAAGTTGAAAATTTCCTTAAAATTGAGAATGCACGCTAGGGTATTGAAGGTGGTACCGTTGGATAGGTAATCTTTTCAGCTACAATTACGTAGTATAAAGTTTTTGCGTAGGTGTTACGGGTTTGGAGAAATTTTGAAAATTGCAATTAAAAATGAAAAATGTAGGCATGTTTAACCGGAATGCGGAAAATTGAAAATTTCCTAAAAATTGAGAATGCACGCTAGGGCATTGAAGGTGGTACCGTTGGATAGGTAATCTTTTCAGCTACAATTACGGAGTATAAAGTTTTTGCGTAAGTGTTACGGTTTCGGAGAAATTTTGAAAATTGCAATTAAAAATGAAAAATGTAGGCATGTTTAACCGGAATGCGGAAAGTTGAAAATTTCCTAAAAATTAAGAAAGCACGCTAGGGTATTGAAAGTGGTACCGTTGGATAGGTAATCTTCTCAGCTACAATTACGTAGTATAAAGTTTTTGCGTAGGTCTTACGGTTTCGGAGAAATTTTGAAAATTGCAATTAAAAATGAAAAATGTAGGCATATTTAACCGGAATGCGGAAAGTTGAAAATTTCTTAAAAATTGAGAATCAACGTAAGGGTATCAAAAGAGGTACCGTTGGATAGGTAATCTTTTCAGCTACAATTACGTAGTATAAAGTTTTTGCGTAGGTCTTACGGTTTCGGAGAAATTTTGAAAATTGCAATTAAAAATGAAAAATGTAGGCATATTTAACCGGAATGCGGAAAGTTGAAAATTTCCTAAAAATTGAGAATGCACGCTAGGGTATTGAAGGTGGTACCGTTGGATAGGTAATCTTTTCAGCTACAGTTATGTAGTACAAAGTATTTGCGTAGGTGTTACGGTTTCGGAGAAATTTTGAAAATTGCAATTAAAAATGAAAAATGTAAATAGTAGTTGAAATTTTAAGTGAAAAAAGCAACAACTAATATCATTGATATAAGGGATAAAAAAAGCGGCCCAAGAATGTTCCTTGTGGCACCCCTGAAAGAGCAATGAAGGGCATGATTTGATGTCACTTATCTCAACCAAGGAGCTCCTGCCCTCGAGGTATGATATAATCCAATTAAGAAAACCAGAATGAAAACCTAGTTTCGAAAATTTCGCAATCAATATTTGATGTGAGATTTTATCAAAAACTTTTGTAATATTCGTGTAAATAGTATCAACTTTTAAACATCTTTCAAAAGAGCCGATACAATAATTTGAAAAGACACCACTGTTGAGCGCCCAGCAACAAAACCATGTTGAAAAGGGATAATATAATTTTTTACAACAAAGTATGCTTCAAGCTTGACAACGCTTACAAATACTTTCGAAACAGTCGACAATTTAGAGATGGGTTTAAAATTTGACACATCATTTCTTTTACCACCTGTATGAATGGGTTTCCACTTGGTAATAAAATCACTCGTTTTCAATGACTTATTAAAAAGCAGAGTCAATGGATAATTCAAAGACTAGCAACATTTTTTTAAAAGAAATCTACATCAAATTTTGAAACATTTTTTAAACTTGAAATTCCTACTTGCACATCTTCAACACTAACTGATTCTGTGCCAAAGTCGAAAGTGGATTGAATATTATCAAGTAAAGCGGTATCAAAAGCTGTAAGATCAGTACGAAAATTAGAAATTAGAAAATCTGCAAAAAAGTTAACTGTATCAAAAACACAATGATACTCTTTACTTCCCCAGAAGACTGCAGTGGGCATTTGCGATGTATTTTTCCTTGAATTCATAAAGTACCAAAAAGATTTTGGTCAAGCAGAAATATTTTGTTCAACTCGCAGGATATATTGTTTGTATAGAAACTTATCAAGGAAATTGAACTAAATTATTTGTGGCAGTAAATAAAGGGTGTTTTTTTTAGAGGTTTGTTTTTCGAATAGAGATAAACCTGGCATTTTATGGTCAAATCTGGCAACTCTAATGTCATTTATGTTCAGTTTGGTTTGCCATTTCATCATGAACAGGTTGACAAAAGAACAACGCTTGCAAATCGTGCAAATTTATTTCGAAAATAATGGTTCAGTTCGCGAAGCTTACCGCAAGCTCCGTCCATTTTATGGTCGACATAATCGTTCATCAGAGCAATTAATTCGGTTAACCATGGGTCGTTTTCGCACTACGTTTACTCTATGTGATAATACGCATCCGCAGAGACGTCGAACAGTGCGCACTGAAGAAACAATTGCCGCTGTAGAGCAAAATGTTGAAGAGGACCCGAATGAATCGATTCGCCACCGTGCACAGCAATTGGAGCTTTGTCCATCAACTTTATGGAAGATTTTGCGCAAAGATCTTGGCTTGCGACCTTGCAAGATCCAGCTTGTGTAAGAATTAAAGACACGAGACCATGCAATGCGTCGTGATTTTGGTGTATGGGCCGAAAATGAGATTGATCTCGATGCTGATTTTCATCGCAAAATTTTGTTCAGTGATGAGGCTCATTTTTGGTTGAATGGCTACGTCAACAAGCAAAATTGCCGCATTTGGAGTGAAGAGAATCCACATGAGACCCTTGAGACGCCATTACATCCACAAGAACTGACTGTTTGGTGTGCTCTATGGGCTGGTGGAGTCATTGGGCCATACTTCTTCCGAAATAATGCTGGAGAGTCAGTTACCGTTAATGGAGACCGGTATAGAGCCATGATAACCGACTATTTTGTTCCCGAATTGGATGGCATGAATGTGGATGAGTTGTGGTTCCAACAAGACGGCGCTACATGCCACACAGCGCACGTCACAATCAATTTATTGAAGGAAACATTCGATGAGCGCATAATTTCACGGAATGGACCTGTCAATTGGCCACCAAGATCGTGTGATTTGACACCATTGGATTATTTTCTTTGGAGATATGTGAAGTCGCTCGTCTACGCCAACAAACCAAAAACGTTAGGGGACTTGGAAGCCAACATTCGTGGCGTTATTGCCGACATACGGCCCAATATGCTCGAAAAAGTGGTTCAAAATTGGACCTGTAGAATTGGCTTTATTCGAGCCAGCCGCGGCGGCCACATGCCCGAAATCATATTTAAACATTAATGGCATAAAATTATCCTTCCAATAAAGCCAAATTGATGGATATTAAAACGATTTTCTTGTGTTTTATTTCAATTCGAAGCTCTATACCTCTAAAAAAAACACCCTGTAGTTTAAGGGACTTTATAAAATCCAAGTTTTTCAACTTTTTCAGACCTTTTGTGTACCAAGGTAATTTATGTAAGTTTGTACGCAAAATCGGAATATTATTCTTACAATTAGTTTGAATTAAGTTTACAAATAAATCGAAACAAGTAGATGTGTCTTTTCCGTCAAACAGCGAATTCCAATCAGTAGCAACAAAAATATTATTTAAAGGTGCGAAATTGCACAGTTTTAGATTGCATCTAAAACAACAATTTGTCAAGCTTGATATGGAATTTATTAATTTGTGCAAAATCGTTTTCAAAATAAGAATCGATGAGATTATTTTCATGCAACAGATTTATATTTGAAGGCATTAGAGAAACACTATTTGACAAAATACATAGAACAATCAACTATGTTTAGGCTAAAATCGCAAAGAATACAATCTTGATTATTAAAATTGATATCTTTCGTTAAGTGAACAATAATATTTACATGAACAGCATAAGTTTATATCATCAGAGCTGCTGGGTGGAATATAAGAAACGCACAAAAAAGTGTGTCAGAAAATCCACAGCTAGAGACACACAGCTAATCAAGAGTAGTATCAGAGTTATTGAGATCATACACTGCTGAAAGTAGACCGATTTTGACAGCCATTAAGACCCCCCCAACACCTCTGGAGCATCCAGTCTTAACAGTGACTCTGTCCTTACGATAGACCCGGTATAAGTTCGGATCATAAAAATTCTTCATTGAAAAAGTTCGAATTCAGCCATGTTTCAACCAGCACAAGCACATCATAGTCAGCTTTATTTTACAAACCGAATACTTTCTGACCGACCCATTTTTAAATAGTTCCAAATTTTTTTACATGTTCCAGGCAATATATGAGTGAACACTAGGGGTGGCAATCCCGGAGCTTTTTTGAGTTTCGGGATTTTCGGGATCGAAGTTTCCGATCCCGGGATCAACCCCGGGATGGATAGTTCTAGTAAATGCATACAAAACTACAAAAAAAAAAACGATAAGTTTATACTATTGTATATATAAAATTAAAATTGCTTTATTTCACAGCGTAACAATGAAGAATAAGAACGCAAAATAATAGAAAAAATAATAATAATAATCACTGAACACGTGTATCGAGAATTTCTTTTTGTTATCGAAGATATCGTGGGATATAGAGATGTAAAGTTTGGACGTCTTACGTTTATGGTCATATTCAAATTGTCTGATGTTTAGACTACTTTTAATAAATTTTCTTTATAGAGATAAATATTATATTCATGGGAAACGCTTTTGACTTTTGGACATTTCTTGAATTACTTCGTAAACAATTACTCAAAAAATCGTAATCTAAAAAAATTTCAATATTAAAATTGTTGTAATCGTTCATTGAAGACTTTAAGATTTCGTTTACTTTAATTGCAATTTGAGTTTTTGGATCAACGATTACAGAAGTCTTAATATAAGAAATTTTGAAATTGTGATTAAAAAAATCGTAATCGAAGACGCAATCTATTACACATGTAATCCTTATCGCCCAGCTCTAAACCAAACAAGCTCAGCCAATGTACAGCGGAGAGAGAAATCTTAGAAGATAAATAAAATAATGTCTTAGTTAATGAGTATTCTCAGAATTTGAGTGTTAATACTTGCCACTGTTGAAACTAGCCCCATATTCCCCTACTTGGCTTTATCAAATGTTGAGCGAAGGAATTCCAAATTTCTCTGTGCATCTCTAGACGAACTTATACTGTCGAGAATATGCGTCATTGTTGTGAGGTTCACAAAACAAAATGTATGGCGCTTTATGCTTTCAACAACTGAAAGCGCCTTATTTGGAGTGGCAATTTTGCTTCTGGGTCAGAATAAAGTCAGACGGAGTCATCAATTGAAAACATACGATGCTTGGTCGGTGACATTCACTTAATCTCTTACGAAAAATTATTTACAATGATGGCTTCATGCAATGGTAGGGCAAAACCATGGGTCCTCCTTCCACAAATCTGAACGTTTTCGGCAGATACTCTAACGCCTAAGGGAGTAAGCAACTCTTCATACCACAGCGACAATAGCATCATACGATCAAACTCGCAACAGCAAAATCGGTTTCCACCGGAAAACTATTGGAAAAATGAGAGCATAAGAACAGACACAGTGCCAGCAGCATGATCATTTGGTGTGCAGTCTGCTATATCGGCATATTCAAGAACACAGACTTCATTAGTATAATAAATATAACGAAATTCACCGAGAAGCAACCAACGTCCATTTGGATTCATCATTAGAATACGGCCAGTCAAATTTACATCACGCCGTATGCACAAGACATTAGATGTTGTGTTCACGTTGTGACCCAGTAAATTGACACTGCTCTAAAGGAGCAATATTTACTTCCATTGACATGGGCACCATGAAAATTTCTTTGCGTACATTAGTACTTATTCAACCTATCATAGTGATGCATTGTCCCCGAATTTGTGACTGATCACGATGTTCACTCCATTGACAAATTGTATATTGTGTGAAACCAAAAATAAATATTTATTTGAGAAAGTAATTCCTGATATGTGATAGGATTCTTCATTTGGAGTAATGCTATGCCTTTAACACGATGTGAATGTTCGAGATCGAGGTCGAAGTTTGAGTTATATACTGAAGCTTCTACTTCACAAGATACTACTCCTTTTACATTAATATTACTGAGATCGAAACGTCCGAGGCTATGAACCGTTACGGAGGTATTTTGCTGCAGCAACTGGCAGGTATCAAAACGATTCGTGAAGAAACTATTGTCCCAGTGCTAAAGAAATGGTCACCAGTGACAAATTTTTCATAAATAGCAGCATTCCAATTGTGTTCAAAGCGAGATTCCGTGTTTGATATTCCACAAACATCTTCGAGAGAGCTTGCTACGGTATGTTCTTGTTGCTTCTTGTGATATTGTAACCATGATATGTGTTTACTCCTGTAAATCGCAACGCCCTTGTGTAGTTAACGTCCCATCTCTGCCCAGTAGGCAAGGGCAGGAGCTAACAGTACTTCTAGAAGGTCTTCCTTGGTAAGTATAAGGCCATCCACCCTCCTTTCAAACATACTTTCTTTTTATATGAAATGGCCGCAGAAATCAGGCCTTCCTAAGCAGGCTTTCTAAGACCGCTTACCGTAGAAGGACTCTCAGAAGTACTTGACAAAAATTTAATTTCAATAAATTTAAAGACTCTAAATATTAATTGTTTTTTTTTTATATGCGCCATCTATCTCACTTGCGTTGATATTTTTTTAATGACTTTACAATTTGACAAAGAATACACAAAACTATACCTCCTTAACATAACATGAAACAACAAGACTAGCCTGCTTACCTCTCTTAATTTCTAACCATGTGTATACTTTTCATGTCGTATATGTACAATGCATATGACAAAGAAGTTATGCCGAATCATAAAACAATGCAATACATGAAATAAAAAAGAAACAGAAAAGCGCTAAAGTAAATGGAGTCCTTCTTCTTTGCCTTCTAATATCAGGCCTGATAGCACGTCCGTTGTGGCAAGGCATATTATGCCTTCTGTGATTGTATTTTTATTTGCATGAAAATCTAGTTTTGAGAAGTCCTTATATAATCGCAGCAGTGCTAGCAGGCCTTCTCCGAGTAAGGCCTTGCTCATTTGCCTTCTGGGTGTGTAATAGAGCATCAGCCATCACGTTTTCCAGCACACAGAGTGCGTGATGATATAAATACCATACACTACTACACACAATTGATGAACGCATACACATCTCTGCAGAAACGATTTTCACATCAATATTTTTAGCGCGATTGTTTCCATCTCCATCACTTCCCCAACCGACAACCAACCAGAATTCATGATTCCTCGGCTGGTTCGGTGTACAAACATATTGGTTTGATGAATTTAGTAAAACTAGAAATTTTGCAGATAATAAAGAATTCAAAAAATTAAAAAATGTTGTAATGAAATGTAAAAATTAATTTTTAGTAATTTTAAAGAATAATGCCCATTATAAATAAATCATTAAGCTCTTCTACAGTCAGCGAAAAAGCTATATGTGCGTACAATATTTTTATATACATATTTGTCAGGATAAAAAGCTACTATGGAAATAACTGTAATAAGTGAGTATGCAGAAAGCAAGAACTATTTGTGAAAAGGGGATTTTGCAATGTTACTTTTGTTATTTACTTTGAAAATAGTACCGTTATCAGCAAGTATTCTATCCCGTAATTTTTTTACCGAAGGAAATAATTATATGTGCAAAACAAAACTTTTACTTATTTCCATTGTTTAACAAATAAAAAAACGACTTAACTTTATATTAATAGTTTTTGGGTAGACCCTTGTTGATTAAAACGGTATTCATACGCAGTGGCATGGAGTCTCTGGACAAGATTATCTGGAATTTTCGTCAATTCGTCCATGACGGTACATTTAAGATCTATTAAGCTGTGATATTGCCTTCCATTTTTATGCGTTGGAAAAACATTTGATAAAATATGAAGTTCCAATAGAAAAAATGCAGATATACATGCGAACTGCTGAGTGTTGTATGCAACAGAATTATTTTCAGTTTCGTAATGAATTTTACAAAATTGAAAGAGGAACCAATATGGGAAACTCGTTGTCTCCTATCCTGGCTGAAGCGTTCATGGCAGAATTTGAACTAAATTTAATGCAGGCAAAAAAGCTACCGAGAATTTGGTTAAGATACGTTGATGATGTGTACGCAATAGTTAATTAGAACGAAGTGGATTCTCTACTGAGCATTTTGAACAAGCAATGCGTATCTATAAAACTTACAAAAGAAGTTGAAGAAAACGGAAAACTTGCTTTCTTAGATCTGATGCTGTATAGAGTTGGAGAAAAGATTGATATAGCTATACACCATAAGGAAACCAGTACAATGAGATATATAACTGCGGATTCACATACTCCAATTCAACACAAATTAGCAGTTTTTTACTCTTTGGTTCATCGACTGGGGAAATTACCACTTTCAATTGCTAATTTTAACACAGAATATGAAAGAATAAAAACAATTGCTTTAAAAAATGGATATGATGATAATTTAATTGACCACATAATTCATCAGCATTCGAGAAAAATATTGCGCTCAAATAAAACAACTTTATATAATCAAAATGTTGCGACGAATGAAAACAACGAAATGAAACGCGTCTGTTTGTCTTTTGTACCTGAAGTCACAAATAAATTAAAATCGATTTTTAAAAAACATAATATGACATTGGTTTATACAAATAACAATAAAATTAAGCAGCTATTGGGCTCAACAAAGGATAGAATATCGAACTTGGAGAAATCTGGAATATATGAAATACAATGCGGAGATTGTGATCAAAAATATTATGGTCAATCAAGGCGTGCGATTGGCAAAAGGTTTAAAGAACATGTAGGATATGTTGAGAAAAATCAACCAAGAAAATCAGCTTTTGCAAATCATGTGATTTATAATTCACATTTAAATCTTTCAATCAAAAATGTAAAATTGAAAAAAGAAGTATGCGATCATAATAAACTAGATGCTTATGAAAGTTTATATATACATAAAGACAAAAGTGCAATAAATTTAGATAAAGGAAATATTATATCAGATTTGTTTAGTTTCGTTTAACATGATTGTCATATATTTATTAATTTTGTATTTAGAAAAAATGTTTAAAAAATATTTATAACAGATCTGTGATATTAATTTTGTACCAGTCTAATTTGATGTTTTAATTTTTCGTTGTTGCTAATATGTTTAATGTTTGCTCTCTTTTGAGTAATATTTAATGTTTCATCTCTTTTGAGTAAAAAATCCCTTTTATGAATACAAACATAATTGATTTAAGTCACACATATTGCAATAAGTTTGATTTGTATTGTTTTAAATATATTTTAACTAATCGGGAAAATGTAATCGTTTTGTCTCACTTTCTAATCATTCGTGTTGCTGATGATGGCCTGCAAACAGGCTGAAATGCATTCGAATTTAATAAAATAAAAATATTTAAAATTGAGATGTTCCACAAAAGAAAAACCCGTATCAAACATAACTCCTAAATCCAAAATGTTCTTTTCTCTACTCACTAATCTGACACGATCAGCATAATAAGCAGTTGGAAAATTACTAACAGACTTAAAAGAGGAAACATGTGAGCATTTAGTGACATTAAGAGACATTATCTGACAACTAACCTTTTGCTATAAAAAGTTGTATTCCTGCGCTCATAAATTAAAATGCAGTGTGGCACGCACATATGACGCTGCCCACATCTGATTATTGTCGTTAGAAACCTTTTACCGTATAAACATACAAATTTGAGATGCATTCTCTGTCTAATGCATTATGCATATACAACTGTCGTGGTTATGTGTATACCATATGCCCTACACTTGCACCTAGTCGCGTTGGCGTTGGTCAGTTAATGCTACCAATAGAAATATTTGGTTTTTGACACATTCTCTCCATTGAAGACTTTCATATATCATTGAGATACGCGAATACATAAAATAAGTTATAAAACTTTTTTTTTTACATAGATATTTTCCTAGGAATTGAAAATATATGCAAAATGTTCGAACCCTTAGATACATATTTTATACATATCTGAAATATTGCGTAAGGAGTCACATGGGACAGCATTGCCGCCCAGAAGCCTGATGCCTAGTGTCCAGCAAGCAAGTCGTTTGGTCAGTTTATGATAAAACACATACTTTTGCAAACGCTGCTGAAGGTGATCGAATGATCGATTTCTAGTTCACTTTGCCGAAATCCGTACAGCAGTAACAACGTACATAAAAATATCGTCAAACAAAAATTTTATTTTCATCATTCAACAGCTCATTTGAAAGAGACGTTCTTCTTAGGTCAGCAGCTGCATATCGCAAAAATCATCGCAGAGAGCTCTCGTTGAACGATGTGGGGTTAAAGTCCAATGATAGCTGTTATCTAAATGAAAGTCTCACTAAACGCAGTCGCCAACTTCTGCGAGCTGCGGTTCAGCTTAAAAAGAAAAAACAAGTGTTTTCTGCATATGCGAGAGGTGGATTAATTTATGTAAAAAAATTCGAGCATGGTGAAAGCTGTATAATAGAGCACTCAACCCAACCCTCTGATATAGCTACGGATGAAAATAATGCTCAACATGAATGAAAAAATATGTTTTAAATATGCTTTTTTAGGATATAATTTTATTATTAGGTTATTCTCTTTTTTCTATATATTTCTTTATTTTTCAGATTTTTTAATCTTTTGTATAGGGAACTAGTTGCTAGTTAGTATTGATAATTACACTTTTTTTCTCTCTGTACTCTGTATGAATGTTAAATTTGTTCATATTTTTCGTATTATGTTAAAGCTTTCCTCTAATAACTATGGTAATGGCGTTAGTGATAATAACAAGATATTAATTAAAATTCTCTGTGCACAACATTCTGGCTTAAAAGTGATTCATTTCAATGCTAGGAGTCTTAATTTGAGTAAGCTAGACTACATAAAATATGTTTTTGATGATACTTCTGTCGATGTTATATGTATTTCTGAAACATGGTTCTGTACAGACGTCGTTGACTCTGTGTACAATTTACCCAATTTTAAACTTATTAGGAACGATCGGACTGCAAAAAAAGGAGGTGGAGTTGCCATATACTGCCGAAGTAATTTAAATATGAAAATCATAAATATGGCCTCCTCAAGCTCAAATACCAAAGTATTTCTCTCGTGTGTTTGTAATCCTAATAAGTGTAATAGTTTGGATTCATATTTTTCTGAATTAAATAATGTTTTAATTGATTTTGATCTCTTTATAATCTGTGGAGATTTTAATATTAATCTTTTATGTCGTGATAGTTCATCAAATTCATTACACGAAAGTGTTGCGTCTGTCGGTATGTCGTTTGTTAATGATAAGATGCCAACTCGCTTTTCGGGTAATGCTAGTCCGAGTCTACTGGATTACTTTATGGTATCTGATTTATCCTTTGTATTGCTATTCGACCAAATTAATTTTTTGTCGGATCATGATTTACTTTTTTGCACACTTAACCTAAAGTTGTCTCGTAATGTAAGCTCAAACATATTTACGTATTGCGACTTTAAGGCAATTAATCTAAGTGCCCTTTATAATGACCTCTGCCTTACTTCTTGGAATGGAGTATGGATTGGTGAGACAGTTGATGCAAAACTGGAAAGTTTTACCAATATAGTCAATCAGATTTTTGAGCAACATGTTCCAACTCGGACGGTATTAATTAAAAATACGGTTTAGCTCTTGCGTCAAAAATTGTATTAAAAAGCGTAATAAGTTGAATAGTTTGTGGAAAAGAGACCCTCTGCTGAAAATTGGGAAAACTTCAGAGTGGCAAGAAATACTTCTATTCGTATTACTAGGCAATCAAAATTCAACTTTTGCTCTAAGAAACTAAATCCATCTCTTCCTTCCAAAGTCTTATGGAGAAACCTAAAAGCATTTGGAATTGGTAAGAAAAGCACTGCTGAATGTAATGTCGCTCCTGACGTTCTAAACAATTTCTTCCTTTCAAACCCTCAAGTGTCTAGAAGCAGCAATACTGACTTTTCGAACACCTCTGTTCAGCAAGCTTTTCAATTTTCCGCGGTTAATGAAGATGACGTCAGCAAGTGTTTACTTAAAATAAAATCGAATGTTGTTGGTGAGGATGGAATTTCTTTGAAATTCATTAAGCTTATCCTTCCTCATATTATCAGTCCCTTAACGCAGCTTATAAATCATTGCTTTACTTCATCTGCATTCCCTGAGGCTTGGAAACTTGCTTTAGTTATCCCAGTGGCAAAGAAAAGTTCAGCTAGTGAGCCAAATGATTTTAGGCCTATCAGCATTTTATCTTGCTTGGCCAAAGCGTGTGAGGCTCTCATGGCCAATCAGACAATAAAATACTTAAATGAAAGAAAACTTTTATCTTCACTTCAATCTGGCTTTAGAGCTGGTCATAGCTGCTCTACTGCCACTGTAAAAATTTTTGAAGATATTAGGTCATTTTATGATGAAGGATCAATAACACTTTTATGTATGCTTGACTTTTCTAAAGCATTTGATACTGTCAATCATTTTATACTCTTTCAGAAATTAAAATATTTGTTTGGTTTCTGTGACAGTGCTGCACTTCTCCTGAAGAGTTATCTTTCAAGGAGACTTCAAAGGGTTAAGGTAGGCAACAATTATTCTCAGTATAAAGTAATCTTTAGTGGCGTACCCCAGGGATCAGTCCTCGGCCCGTTACTTGTCACAATTTTCATAAACGACGTTTTTACAACTTGCAAATTTGCGTCTATGCATGCCTATGCTGATGATATTCAGTTACATCTGTCTAGCCGAATTGGGCTTTTGGATGACTTGTGCTGCCGATTAAATGAAGACCTTGCCTCTATTCAGGAATGGGCATTGATTAATTGTCTTAAGCTGAATGCAACTAAATCTTATGTTCTACCTATCTCGAAGGATAAAATTATTTTTGATGATGTACCTAAACTGTATATAGATGCGAAGAATCTTAATTTGATTGATAATGCAGTTAACCTTGGTTTTCACATCAACTCCTCATTGACGTGCGTTGATCATATTAACAGTGTAGTTCGGAAAATATATTGCACTTTACGTAGCTTAAGGCTATCAGCTGACTTCACGCTTACTGAAACAAAACGTAAACCTGCCTTACAATTAATAGTTCCCATTATAAGTTATTCGGAGGTTGTATATAGTAATCTTGATTCAAGTTCTAAACTCAAACTTCAAATCGTATTTAATCATGCTACTCGATATGTGTATGGACTACGTAGATATGATCACGTGACTCATTTTAAGAAAAAGATACTGGGGTGTGATATGATTACCTATCTAAATTTTAGAAACTGCGTATTTCTTCACAGGCTCATACAAACAAAAACGCCATCTTATTTGTTTGATAAACTGCAATTTAGCCAGTCGCAAAGGCGCAATTTTCTAATTATACCTAGATTTAATTATTTAAATTCATCCCGGCTATTTTTTATTAACGCCATCAGACTTTGGAACTCTCTGCCAAGCCAATATAAGTCTATTAGTGGAAAAAGCAAATTTAAACAATCCGTTTTTAACTTCCTATCTCAATAAATAGTAGTAACCATTTCTCTCCCTTCTCAAATTATTTATTTTTTTCTATCTCTCTAACTTTATCTATTTATCATTCTTCCTTGCTATTTTCTTAATTATTATAATTATTAGTTATTATTATTAAGTTAAAATTTACTCAATTACATCTAAGGCTATTAAAATAGTATTTTTATTTTTAAATTTTGTTACCTGTAAACACTTATTTAACCTACATACTTCCGTATTATAAAAGAACTAAGTTCTTGTTATACCTACTTATTGAATTCCAAATAAATTGAAAATAAAAAATTGAAAAAATTTGCAAGAAAATAATTTGAGCGTCTAATATAAAAAGACTAGTAATTCAGCTGGAGGAAGTGTACCTTCAAATTAACCACATCAGATTTGGTGACCAAGAACAATATTCTATTGGGAATGGTGAAAAGATCGTGATTTTACATGGAAGCTGGTCTTCATGAACAAAACCTCTAAGCGCGATGAAGGAGATCTCAAGGTGGATAGGACATAGTCAAGGTTGTGTCAAAGATTACAGCAGTGTTTGTGGGACCAGGTTTATTAAATATCCAATATTCTAATATATCACTTAAATTGCTTAAGTTTTGCGGAAAAGAGTAACATTAAATTACATAAAAGAAATTTTTGCTTAAATGTAAGCTAGCATATTTTTTTTTGTTCGAATGATGAATTGAAAACTTTAAGTTAAGTAGTTCCTAGCATACATACATAAAAAAAAAAAAAAATATATTAAAAATAGTTAATCAATTCATCTACATATTTACAAAAGAAGAAATAAAAAAAAAAATGTTAAAGTCTTTAAAATTAGATAATCGCACTAAATAATTTAAAAATATAAAATAGAAAAACTACCTTTTTTATAATTGAAGCTTAAAAGAAAAAGTTTTATGTTTATCATTGCAGTGTTTAAGATCATTAAATCAATTTGATTTCAGTCCTTAAGATAGATATAAAGTGTGAAAATCTGTCAAAAAAAAAAAAAAAAAAAAATAAGCCAAAACTTAATGTACTAATTTTGAATTCCTATGTCGCTTCACTGTGGATAAGCTAATCTACGCGTAGTTTTGAGTAACGAATTAGGGTTAGTAAAAACTTCATATTTTATGTCTCTAATCCTAATTTCATCGAAATCATTTAATAAGCTTATTTTGATGCATATGAATATTTTTCAGCGTACATATTATTTTAATATATGAAAGTGATGAATCAAATTAGTGGTGCGATCACAGTCTTGCAGCATAGTTAAAGATACCCGTACTATCCTATTATTTTTTTGTTTGAAAGCTTAAAACTTGCATCAGCAATCTCGAGTCCATGGAGGCCTTCATCGATCATCGTGCTTGCAGAGCGTAAGGTAAGAGTTCAATTTTTAAATTTCCCTAATTTTTCTTTCGGATTACCAATTACCTAATTTAAATAAAATAAAAAAAAAAAAAAACGTAAAGCAAGAACAAAAACATATTTGAAAGAAATAGAAAATTAAAGTGATGGAAGTGGTGTTGCGAAGAGCCAGTGTACATCGTAATGGCACTATTTTCTACAAAAGTGTCCAGCTCCTTGCATATGCCGATGATATTGATATCATGGACGTTGTAAGCGAGATGTTACTGCTGCGTTCTCTGCTATCGAAAAAGTGGTCAGCGAAAGTGGGTTTGACGGTGAACGAGGGCAAAACAAAGTATATGCTGTCCACAAACAGGGAGACGTGGCGTATTGGATCCTTTGTTACTGCGAACGACTATACTTTCGAAGTTGTCAAGGAATTCACCTATCTTGGCACCGCCGTGAACACTCAAAACGATGTCAGCCTGGAGATAAAGCGAAGACTAACTCTTGCTAATAGGTGTTACTATGGTCTCAGTAAGCAATTGAGTAGTAGAGACCTCTCTCGCCCGACAAAACTGACACTATACAAGACGCTCATCTTACCCGTGCTACTTTACGGCGCAGAAGCATGGGTTGTGTCGCAGACTGATGCAGCCACGCTTGGGGTGTTTGAGAGAAAAATTCTTCGCAAAATCTTCGGTCCTGTTCACGTCGGCGACGACTACTGTATTCGAATGAACCACGAACTGTACGAGCTCTACGCTGACATTGACATAGTCAAGCGCATCACTATTCAACGTCTGCGCTGGCTGGGACATGTTGTACGTATGGACGAAGAAGCTCCGGCGAAAAAGGTGTTTGATGCAGAAGCCGCTGGGCGACGACGAAGAGGAAGACCATGCCTCCGATGGAAAGACCAAGCCGAGGAAACCCTATCCACGCTTGGTGTGAATGATTGGAGAAGGCGTGCGCAAAGCAGAGGCGCCTGGAGAGAGCTTTTGAGGTCGGCCGTAACCCGGTAACGGGTTGTTATGGCCACCCAAGTAAGTAAGTAAGAAACCATATATGACAAGTAGAAGTGGTAAACTGAAATCAGAATCTTGATCGTGTCTCTCTTTCTTCTGATGTTCCTTCAACCCCTAAAAGATCAACATGCGTTCTGCCATAAATAAGGAGCAGAGCTAAATGTTATCTATGTATCTAAGGTAAGTCTACGTATATGAAACCACTCCCTGCTTCTGTGGAAAATCTGCATGCAAGAAGTAACAATACCAAAATGTTTGAGTGAAATGCGTTAAAGAATGCTGTTGTAAATTAAGTCCTCTTTTGGCATTTATTTTATCAAAACATATAATAAAATGTATTATTTATTCGATTTCCTTAAATATTTCACTGAAAATGTACTGAAATCCTAAAAGTATGTTCAGAAATCTACACAAGGGGAAGCGACGTAAGTTTTTTTAAAGAGCAGATGAAGGTTAGCTAATGTGTTCCTTCATTACTAAAGGCACCAGATCAGCATCAGAATAGCCTTGTAGTCTGAATGTAAGATAATATTTTCTATGTAACATATCTTATAACCATCCTCCATAAAATTGGATAAATTATATCGCCCTAACAGCAATCGAAATTTAGTAACCAGATCTAAAATAAAACACTCGAAATCAAAAAAATTTTATTATTCCTCAAATTATTAACTGTTCTTGTCCTGGATAATCTGTTGTCATTGATAAAAATTGTATGTAATGTTGGCACATAATTCTCTACAGGGAAATATACACGATATGATATTGTTTGCTTCTTTTGCAGTATATTGATAGCCTCTTGCGAACTCCCGTCTTATAATAGAATACCATGAGAATACTGGAATAAAATTCTTGAAATTTAAAACCAAAGAGCGAAGCTACAACAAAAAACAAAACTACTACAAAAGCACAAGAGAGACAAAATATATTACTTCTAAATAGTAAACAAAAAAAAAACAAATTTTCAAGATTAAAAAAGCACAAAATCTTCATGTATATAAAATATCAAAAAATAAAGTACTTTGAATTTTCGCCGGAAGTGGAAAAAAAATTAAGATTGGCTCGGTTTCAAGCTTTAAGTTCATCTTGTAAACATGCAAAATATTATGATGAAATTTGATAACCGGCTGCAGATCAGAAATATCTTGAATTGTATTAAAAGTAGGCGTGACGTATTGCAAAAATCGAAAATTTGCTTAAACTTTACTCAAAAACGACACCTACCACTTTACATAAATATTTGAGAGACAACACCACTGAAAGCTATCATAAGGACTACTCATAAACAGCTCTTACGCAAAAAAAACATCATCAATGTCAGGCCTGTTATAAAGTCAAAGCTTTTTTATTTGATATTATTTACAAATGTTACACCTTCCATTCGCAGGCGGGCTATGAGGCCTAAACTAAAAATCACAAGATCTGCTGAAAATTTTTCCTTTCATGGCACATATCTTTATAAATCTCTAGGAATATTTTAAAACCTTGCAAAATATCGGCGTTCAAATGTATCAAAATTACTAAATATCTATTTTGAATGTGTCGATATTTTCATTTATCGATTTTTCATTAGCAATCATGTAAACGGCATTTTTGCATCTTCCTTCAGTTTTTTTTTTTTTATCTAGAAGCTGATACGGGTGGCCAATTTTTTCCTTTGCACTTGCAAGCGGGAGCGTAAAGCCTACTTTTCTAATTTTTATGGAAGCCTTGTATTCCTCCCTTGCACGTAGGTCTACTTTCCCTTCCAAGTTAATACCGTGGGCCCAATTTGAATAATTTGTTCAACCGGGTCATTTAACATAATAAGAATATAAGTTACATAGGCCTGCTATTTTCCATATCAGATCTTCTGATAGCACTTCTTACCACTGCATTTGCCTACTGGGATATTTTTTATTTTTGTAGAATTGATAAGTAGTTTTTATTTATTTTGTTAAATGGCGCAGTTTGCTGAATATTTAATGTAGTACGCATTTCCAAATTGTTGATTTGCGCAGTTTCCTTAATGCACTGCAAAAATATTTCGAGAAATTAGATTCGCATTTTCTTAATAATGATCCGAATTCTGAAACGGCATTAAAATTCCAACGTGAGCTGAGCAATTGCATTTCTGGGTACCAGGAACTTCATAAAGAATTACCATAGGAGTCGCAAAGTTTAATAACTGATTTTCTTGTCAAAGCAGTGACCCTTCAGCAGTTGATATTAACTCAGGATCTATTGATGAAGAAGCAATCTAAGTCACTCAATGCACTGACTATATATAACAGTAGTGATAGTGATTTGGAACCAGTTCACAAACGGGTGCGAGTATTGTCAGAAAGCGAAGATAGTGACTATACATGGTACATACTTATGTATGAATAACTTTCTTCCTTTTTGATATGTAAAGTGAACGTTAATTTTTATGTATAGATTTGGACTTTTCTAAGAAATTTCTTGTTTTTACAAGCTTTTCAAAAAATATGGAACGTATCCCTATTTATACAATGTAAGTCATGTCTTTTTTTATGTGATTTTTTTTTGTGCGGTTTTCTCCGGAACGTATCTACCGCATAAAAAGAGAATTGAATGTACTTTGCATTGGGGCGTTTGCCGCCTTAAACTTAAGTATTTATAACGTCCTATCTTGCAAGCCATGCAAAATATTGTGATGAAATTTAGTGACCGGCTGCAGATCACATATATCTTGAATTGTATTAAAAGTAGGCGTGACGCATTTCAATAATTGAAAATTTTGATTAAACTTTACTCAAAAGCGACACTTTTACACTATGTTAGTAACGATAAGGCGGGTGTCATAGGCTATAAAACTTTTGTTTAGGGTGTATATTTAGGGTAGTCCTCATACAAAAATATTTTTTATATATCGTTTTCTGGAAAACGGCTTAATCGATTCTCATAGAATTTACACCACGTGTCTTTTATATTAAATGGCACAGCTTAGGTTATAAAAATTTTATTTTGGGTGCGAAATTGTCTATTTAAGGTGAAGCGAAGCGCACAGGGTAATGCCAGTTAAATTATAAAATTGCAATTTTGCGAAAATATGTGGGGTACAAACCCGTGCAATTTTCTGCCATATATCTATTATTATTAAACGAGAAGATAGTGATAAATATGTTTATATGTATATATATATATATATGTATGTATGTATGTACATATATATGTATATGACTGAACTTTATTTCGAAAACGGCTGCAGCAATTTTGATGAAACTTGGAGATTTCATGCATGTGTTAACAAAATTAAGATTGGGCTAGGTTTTAAGTTTTTCAAAATTCTAACAGGGGCGTGGCACAGCCCAAAATGTTAATTTTTATAACGCGATATCTCGCAAAGTATTTAAGATATTTTGATGAAAATTGGTAGACTGATGCAGGTCATAAATATCTTCAATAGTACTAAAAGTGGGCGGAATTGGAGAAGAGGGCGTGGCATTTTTCAACAATTGAAAATATTTATAAACGTCATAATAAGGGAACTAACAACGCTATCGTTATGAAATTTAATATATAGGATACACTAGCTATTGGGTATCTTATAACCAAAAGTGGTCGCAACGACACTTGTGGGCGTGGCAACTTCCATACATGCGAAAAAAGTAAAATACTATATTTAATGTGCTATGAGAGTTATCTTTTTGAAATTTGGTGTAGAGATGTCAGTTACTATAAGCTATGAAACCAAATGGATTTCGATGGGATTGTATCAGTGGGCGTGGCACCTCCCGAACATGCAAAAAATGTTATGTGTTATATTTAGTGTGCTATGGGAGTATTCATTTTGAAATTTGGTATAGTGATGTCGGTTACCATGAGCTTTGAAATTAAATGAAGTTCGACGGGATTGCATTAGTAGGCGTGGCACCTCCCATACAAGCTAAGACCGTTTAAGGCTATATTTAGTGCACTGTATGAGTGATCCTATTAAAATTTGGCATAGAGATGTCGGTTACTAAGTTAAATGAATTTTAATGAGATTAGATCAGTAGGCGTGGCACTTCCCATACATTCAAAAAACGTTAATACCTATATTTAGTGTGCTGTAAGAGTAATTTCATTCAAATTTGGTGTAAAGGTGTCGGTTACTATAAGCTTTGAAATTAAATGAAAATCGACGAGATTGCATTAGTGGGTGTGGCACCTCCCATATAAGCAATAAACGTTAAATGCCATATTTGGTGTGCTATTGGAGTAATTTTTTTTTAAATTTAGTGTAGAGGTGTCGGTCACTATAAGATCTAAAATTATATGAATTTCCACGGCATTTAATTAGTGGGCATGGCACTTCCCATACAAGCTTACTATATTAGTGATCCTAATAAAATTTGGTCTCAATATATTCAGCCTCATTCAACTAAGTTTGAGTTTTTCAACCTCTTTCATTTTTTTCGAGATATTCAGCCTCCTTCAACTTTTTTCGAGTTATTCAACCTCTTTCAACTGTTTCAACAGTTTTCAACTTTTTTCAACATTTTCATTATTCTCTCGAATTTTTCAACCTTATTCAACTTTTTCCGAGTTTTCAAACTCTTTCAACTGTTTCAACAGTTTTCAACCTCTTACAACTTTTTTCAACATTTTCCAAATTTTTTCGACTTTTTCAACCTCATTCAACTTTTTTCGAGTTTTTCAACCTCATTCAATTTTTTTCGAGATATTCAACCTCTTTCAACTATTTTTAACATTTTCCATATTTTTTCGACTCTTTCAACCTCTTTCAATTTATTTCGACGTGTTCAACCTCATTCAACTTTATTTGAGTTTTTCAACATTTTCCATGTTTTTTGACTTTTTCAGCCTTCAAACTCTCCCATATTTTCCGAATTTTCGAACATTTTTCAGCTTTCTTAACCTCTTTTGGCGTTTTACTACATTTTCCATATTTTATCAAGGTCTTTCATATTTTAAAATATTTTCCATATTTTTCGACATATGTAATTTCACTTTTTGAAAATATTGCATATTTTTTCGACTTTCTAAACCTCAAGTCGAAAAACCGAACTAGAGTCGGTCTCCTGGTACTGAATATTTTCATACATGTTAATATTTTAGCTATTTAAGGAAAAATAGATTTTATGATCTATGATTTATAATTTTAGCTTAGAACTGAATTAATATTATGTAATTGAAATTATATCCAAACCGACTTAGTGGTATGTGAATAAGTTCAAGGTTAGCATAAATATTGTAATTGAGTACAGTCACTCTACTTCTAAATATATCAAAAAAAAAAAAATAATCACCATATCACCGTATACTGTAAGCTACTAATTCTTATCAGCATTTTGGGGTTTTTGCATGATCGCGTATAATTTAAGAAAACAACAAATTAAATGAAAGAGCAAATTGAGGAATTTGTTGGAAGCTCTTTTGCTTCCATATTGTAAATTAAGTGAATGAATTTAAAATTGTTTCAAGTTGGATGTATCCTCGACCTTTCCATCGATAAATTTAAGACAGCAATCTTCATTCATCCCAAATATTTTGAAATTTATCTGTATAGTGTGGGGCTTTAGTGTTATAATAAAACCATACATCTAAGTCTTTGTGTGATCCATAAATTAAAACGAATTCGAGCTTAAGGTAAATTAAACAAAATTTTCAAGTAAAGTCCAATCGTAAACTGGAAAATTACACAGGCCGACAAAATTTAACCAACATTCAGACCCAGAAACCAGACTATATATTTCCGAAGGTTTTCGATGCGCTGATTCCGAATCTGGTCGCAGAATTGTTTTCGAGATATCCTAACCTAAAAGTGCAAAAAACACTGTTTTTGCTCATTTTTGAGGTTATATAGCACCGTGAGTTTTCCATTTTTCAAAAAACTATGTAAAGGATCTTAAACTACAGTTCTTCTTCTTTGAAATGCCCCTGAGCTTTCTGAAATATCTTTCTTTATCGTCCAGTTATCGCATTTTGAAATTTTCAAATTTTTTGACACACAAATGTTCCTAATGAGCTTGCAGGTACAGGCAAAATCACAAATATGAAAATTTCAAAATGCGATAGATCGGCAAAAAAGAAAGATATTTCAGAAAACTCAACGACATTGGAAAGAAGAAGACTTACTTACTTACTTGGGTGGCCATAACAACCCGTTACCGGGTTACGGCCGACCTCAAAAGCTCTCTCCAGGCGCCTCTGCTTTGCGCACGCCTTCTCCAATCATTCACACCAAGCGTGGATAGGGTTTCCTCGGCTTGGTCTTTCCATCGGAGGCATGGTCTTCCTCTTCGTCGTCGCCCAGCGGCTTCCGCATCAAACACCTTTTTCGCCGGAGCTTCTTCGTCCATACGCACAACATGTCCCAGCCAGCGCAGACGTTGAATAGTGATGCGCTTGACTATGTCAATGTCAGCGTAGAGCTCGTACAGTTCGTGGTTCATTCGAATACAGTAGTCGTCGCCGACGTGAACAGGACCGAAGATTTTGCAAAGAATTTTTCTCTCAAACACCCCAAGCGTGGCTGCATCAGTCTGCGACACAACCCATGCTTCTGCGCCGTAAAGTAGCACGGGTAAGATGAGCGTCTTGTAGAGTGTCAGTTTTGTCGGGCGAGAGAGGTCTCTACTACTCAATTGCTTACTGAGACCATAGTAACACCTATTAGCAAGAGTTAGTCTTTAATATCACACATATAGTTTTTTGAAAAAAAGAAAATTCACGGTGCTACATAACCTCAAAAATGGGCAAAAACAATGTTTTTTGCACTTTTAGGTTAGGATATCTCGAAAACCTGACGTGATGGAGCAATTCTGCGACCAGAGTCGGAATCAGCGCATCGAAAACCTACGGAAATATATAGTCCGGTTTCTGGGTATAATTTTTGTCGGCCTGTGTTATACTTCACATATTAAGCTAAAGTGATATACATATCTAGTGACATTCTAAAGAACCAATTTCGGCACCTTTGCCTACGTTAAACTTTCCCACATCGCAATCTTTCTGGCACTTATTAATATTCCACCAGTCATAATCTAGGCCACCGGAAATGTTTCATACGAAGTCCAATCATAAATTATAGTCCACATTTAGGGTTCACTCATTTCGCAATCAATTCTTTAGAATAGTTTTTGACAAACGCCTACCGCATACTAAAATATACAGCGAACGACAAAAGTCTAGATACACCCCCACTTTTTGAAAGATCGAGAATCTAAAAACATAATGGAAAAATGCAATAATACAGTTTTGTTTGAAACTCTTTTTAAATGATAATGAGCAAACCGTTTAGTGAGAAATGAGAGCCCTCAAGCGTGTCTCTTTGTTATTCATTCCGCCCCCGATCCCAGTCTCTGGCTTACGGCCCTGTTCATTGTTATTGTTTCCGACTCAGACTATTGTGAGCTTTGACCTACAAGCATATCCCCAGTTACCAGCCCTCTCCCTCTTGCCCCGCATCACACTCTACTTACAAACATGCAAAATATTTTGTTTTTTCGCATTTATTTATACTTCATATTATTATCCTTCTGAACAATAAAAAAAACAACAACTTTTTTAATAATAACTGTAAATTTAAACAAAAAAACAAAAACAGTTCAATAACTTGCGCGCCACGAATAATCGGACAAAGCAAAATGACAATGATATTTTGTAGAAAGATATTTTGGAATTGCGTTTTTTGTCATATTCAGTCGTAAATAGCATTTAGTGACAAACAGTGTGAACAATAACCTAGAATTTATTTAAAATGACCCCAAATGGATAGCAATCTACTTTAGAAATCAGGCAATGAGTAGTTAAGTGACCTTGTAAAGAGGTTCCGTGATGAGTTTGGGTTGGCCAATAAAAGCAGAGAAGGTAAAGGCAAGATATTAAATAAGCGAAGAGAGCGTTCGATATTGAAAGAAATCATAGAATATCCTTTCAAAACAGCACAATAACTTACAATTTCTTTAAGAAATCGCACTGAAAAATATATTTGTCAGGATATTATTCACCATACATTACACCAGTGCGATTATTATGGAAGAATTGCATGAATAAAACCACTTACGAGCCTTAAAAATAAAAATAAGATGTTAAAATATTCCAAGGAGTATTTATTAAAAAAAGAAGATTTTGGAATAACGTAATTTGATGGTATAGCATGTTCAAAAACCTTTCTATTGATATTTTTCATTATTTTAAGGTTTTTTTTATCATATAAGTATATCAATAGAAAGGTATTTGAACATGCATGAAATGACACTAACAAGTTACCAACTAATAGTCCTATCGACACATAAATCCTACAAGGGTTTAAGGTTTAGAGTTTATGGGTTTGGGATTTAAGTATTTAGGTTTATGTATGGGTCAACGGAATTATTGATTGGTGAATTCGATTTTTAATTATTTAAATCAGGATTTGTGAGTCTATTAAGAATGTGATCATATGTACGCTCTCAAAATTTGGTTTGATTTCATTAAAGATTATGATCTGTAGGTGGTTTTGAACCCGTGGGTTACAGTGTGTGACGATACAAGAAATTTAGGAGCAGGTAAGACAATTTGTAGAAAAGTTTAATTACTTATTTATTTTTAATGTGCAATTTTCCAGAACCAGAGGGGTACAAGTGCATCAAAAGTATTGCTCACTAAAAAGAGGTTAAAGTTTGTGTATTCCGAATTAGTAGTAAGTACTACTTTGTTACAGATATCGTAGCAATAGCATATTCAATTGGCCTAAGAACTTTGGTAGCTTGTTGGTGGCGTTTTAGCTTAAATTTCACCACTTGTACCCCTCTGGTTTCTTTATCCGTTAAATAATACAACAAACAGGATATCCGTACTAGTTCAAGCCTCACAAATACAACAAACATAATAATTTTGCAACAATTCGGCATCCGAAATTTGTTGTCTGATTTTCTACACTGAGGAAACGATTTGTTTGATTATGACAAAGGAATATTTGACATAGAGCAATCAAATATTAATTTGGGTCAAAAAAATTCATTTGCACCAAAAAGTGGTGAAAGTTTTTCACGGATTTTAGGTTCATTTCAATAATATGAGGCGTCCAGTTGCGAAAGCGAACAAGTCCCTTTTTCATGCTTTTGGAAAAACAACGAAAAAAGTTTATCTTCATCTATGTTCATTGAAAAATGTAAACGTATTTCCCACATAATACGAGAAACTTATAAAATTTCTTACTCAAAACACGTCCGATCAGAATTTTCAAACTTCATCTGCCTTTGTTATTGAGAAAATTATTTTGAACTTGGCGGGTTTTGATACCAATATACTGGACTTGGCAGGTTTTAATTTCAAGATGTTGGACCAGTTTTGAAAGCAAGTTCATGGACTTGGCCGGTTTTGAAATCTCTGCATCAAAAATATGAAACATGAAATTTTATTATGATATTTTATTCTTTTTATTTGTATTATTATATTAGTTATTTTTGTGTTTTAGTCTAGATTATTTATTTATATTTTTAGCCGATCCAAACCCGACGAGCAAGCGTCGTTGTTCGTCTTCTAGTTAAAAACATTGTTTATTTATTATTAAAAAAATCGCTTCCACTTGAGCCAGATATCTG
This sequence comes from Tricholauxania praeusta, assembly GCA_949775025.1. NCBI lineage: Eukaryota > Metazoa > Arthropoda > Insecta > Diptera > Lauxaniidae > Tricholauxania > Tricholauxania praeusta. The sequence continues at coordinate 139,130,525 of OX459028.1, read as the reverse complement.
TCTGCTAGTGTATAGTCAATTTTCTATTTTCTTTATATTTTATCTACGCCAAGAAGAAGAAGAAAGATGTATTCGGAGCTTGTTTTTATAATAAACTTTATTGCATGAAAGTTAGCAGCCGAATCACAAAAAATGAAAATGACAATTTTATGCTTAGCCAGCGTTGCCGTTTTTGGTAGTTTCCTACCAAATCAGGTAGGTTTTTTTCCTCTTGGTAGGTTGGTAGGCTAAACTTGATTTTGGTAGGATTTAGTAAAATATAAATTTTTATGAAAATCGAAAAATTCAAATCTGTTGTTAAGTTTTTGAATCAGGAAGCAAATATTTACATCTGGAAATAAGCTTTTGCCAACCCTATCTTCAACAAGGGGGCATGGTCTCTGCTTTCTTGCATACATATTAGGCTTAGGAAATACGCATACATGTGACAAAATAGTGTTGCGACTGATCGCACATCCAAATTATTGCATGTGTGCTCAGACCCGCAGTATCAGAAAGAAAAGTTACAAGCACTATTAATAACATAATGCTATGTAAGGAACTCGTCAGCAATGTTTCCCATTAGTGTGGTCAGCCAAGAAATATTTTATTCTTGTTTTTGTGTTATCAAATGCTTCACGGTGGGCTCTAACCAAGTTTAGTTACAACAAAAACTTGAATATACATACATCAGAATGAAAAAAATATCCCCAGAGCTTTTTTTTAGTTCCATATTAACTGTTTCTTAGTAAGATTATTTATTAGAAGAGTAGGAAAGAGGTTAACCTATTGAGCATCGGCGCAACAACATATGAAAGTGATCTGAAGCAAGTGTTATGCCTTGGAACTTCATTACACTTCAGTTATTGATGCTTCGTCGATGTAATGTACCTTTCTTACCACAGCTGAAAAGCTCAATGTGGTACTAATAAGGTAAGAGCTCGAAAAAACCTCCAGAAAATTAGGGAGAGGAGAAGGAAATAATTGGAAAGATAAAAAAATTAGGAAATATGGAAAGTGTATTACCATGCCTGAACCGGGAATCGAACACGGGACCTCTGGGTTGTGAGCGCAGTACACTACCACTGAGCCACAAGGCCGACACATAATACATGTATAACATACATACATACGTATAAATTTAAAACTAATCCGATTTTGTTTATTTTGACACTTTAAGGAGCCTTGAAAGATAGCCTCACATCTCAAATTTAAGCTCCCTAGGTATTTGAGGTCTTGAGTACTGTTAGATTAAAGTTCGAAAAAAAGGTTATTTTTGCAAAAACAGCCGAATTCAATGTCTAATATCTCTGAGCTTGGTCAACCATTTTCACTGTGTGGTATCTTATTTAAAAGCGTATAAGCAGACAAACAAAAAAATGTCAGTCTTAAGTATCTATATACATTAGGCATGTTAAAAAAAAAGGTATTTTCTAGAATACTTTAAGAACACTCGATTTTCGAAAATTTATGGCTGCACAATTTTAATTTTTGGAATTTGGCCAGAAAAATGATGAAAATTTAATTTTTTTCTTATATTTTTTTAAATATTTCTTCGATTTTCCTAATGTACACATAAGGAAGTATCGAAAAAAAAAACTTACCGCTATTTTTTAAGTCTATATGTAAGGAAAAAACTGTGGTCTCTCCGCGAGTAGAGCTTTGATGTTTCTTGTGTCACAGCTCCAATCCTTTGTTGTTTTCACTGCATTCACCTTAATACACTATAATTTAAAATTGTTAATGGCACTACATGAATTTCCATTAAAAAAATAAACGAGAAAAAAAATTGTTTTCCATTTTTGGTCCAAAAATGATAAAAATTTAATTTTTTTTTAATTTTTTTAAAGTAATTTTTCCATCAAAATAATAGATATTCATGCCTGTCGCGAAAAACGGTACGTTTTCATTTCGAAAACTTTTTGAATCAATTTGTCTTCGAAGTCAAATTCAAGTGGATTTGCAGTATTTTTGATGTAGTTTACGTTTCAATGTATAAGTGAAAACTTTTTGTATTGAATCAGCTGATCATATTAAGGATCAAAAAAAAAGAAGTGCAGCCAAAAGTAATTAAAATTATTAATGTTTGCAGCGCGCTACACAACATTTCGATTCACTTTAAAGTCCCATTTGAGGAACCAGCTGAATCAGATTCATTTTTTCCAAATATTTCTCACGAAGAAATTAACGTTAGCAGTCTTTTGAGTGAAGCTACGAGGGTTAGAGATGCTCTAGCAAACGGAATATAAAAACGAATGTTGAATTTGTTATTTATATTTAGGTTTAAATAAATAAAACAAACATGCATTAAAAAATAAAAAAACAATTCATTTTCGTTCTTAAAACTAAAGTATAAAAGTTATGAACAAAAACAATTCACATACAATTCTGCGGCCAATTCACTCCAACGAGCTTCCATCGTCACACGATCTCCCTTGACAAAACCCCTCGCAAAGTCGGGATGGGTCTCCATGAATTTAATCAAAACTGCGTCCTGCGCTACGTTCTTGTGTTTACTCCTAATTTAGAATGTAAAATTATAATTATTTTAGCGAAATAATCTAAAAAAATACTCACATCGCCGCTTTGCGCTTTTTTCCTTGTAAATAAAAATACAGATTAACAACAACGTTACAAAGATGCCACTTTATTTGAAAAAACTTTCATTCAATTATCTTAAGTCGCATAAAATTCATTTCAGATGTATCTTGCAATTGAAACATACATATTATTATTGTATAATGTTTTAAATTTTATATTTTAATCGATTTTCAACAGATTTATACTAAAAACTGCACTGAAATTAAAAAGATTTTCGTTAAAATAGGCTGGCAGCTTGTTTTCGAACTACTACAACTTCACCAGAGATACCTTAATATAACGTCCCTGATTCCACACATTCAGCTTAACAGCTGATTTCGAAAATATAAAATTGACGACTTTTGCTTGCCTCAGTATAAAAAATGTGAACAGATAACAATTATTTGTTTTTACGATATATTTGATCTTTTCTTAAGAATCTTGTGAAATATTAGTGTTTTTAGACAGAAAATATTTCAAAGATTTTTTCTTGATCATTTTATTTGGAGTTAAATCCTTTGATAATAAAATATAACATAAACGTCTAACAAAAGTTCGACAATCGACTACAACTTTTTAAAACGGTTCAAATCTACCTCGATTTCACTTTGTCGTATAAGTGAAATTCGCGACAGGCCTGATTGTATTATTTATTCAGCCATATCAATTTATTTTAATGACAAAAACCAAAAAAAAAAACAAACTTAAAAAATATTTATTTGTAATTAAATAATCATCACCAAATCTTAATAAACGTATTCAATGCTGTCAAAAGCTGTTTTTTTAATTTGAAAAATTTTGGTAGGTTACAAACGATTTTGGTAGGTTTTTGACAAAATTTTGGTTGGAAAAAAAATTTCTCAGTGGCAACACTGTGCTTAGCCTTTGTTCGAAACCAATATTTGAATTACCGAAAGTTATAGCAACAAAATTCAACGACATTCGAAAATATCAAAAACAAAACAAGAAGAATAAAAGAGAAAGCTATTGTGATCTACGTTTTCATTAACTATTTTACTTTGTCAACGTTTCGAACATTACAGTAGTGGCTATAAATGGATTTTAATAATTAACATGTTTAAGAGAAATATAAATAAATAGTATGCTCGTTACAAATAAATTTAAAAAGTGTAATATTTCTGCCAATATTTTTTTAAATCTACAAATATAGTAGAAAGATAAAATATGGTCTAGATTTTGATTTATGAGAATATCTCAAAATTTGATTATATTGGACTTCGTCAGCCTTGCAACTGGACGCCTCATATATTTAATTGCTCAATATCAAATAAAACTTGTTATATTATAACAAATCGTTTTCTCAGTGTAGTTCAGGGGTCGGCAAAATTAAAAGTGTGATTGTGTTGGTGAGAGGAGAGAGCCTGCACCGCAAGAAATTTTTCGTAGAAATCGTTTGCGAGATTAATGTTAAAAAAGATTAGAAAAGGTATTCAGACTCTAAAATCTTGAGCGCAATGCATTTTTTGCTATATGTCGTCAAAAGAAAACAACGAATTGGCGACGAAAAGGCATTTGAAATGCGTCATAATGCCTTTTCGTTGTAAATTCGTTCATTTGCCATAGCTGTAAAAAAAATTTTCTATGTGCGTAACAGACGATAACAGCTACATCCTCGCATGATGTTGCTTTGTCAATGGTTTTTCGACAACTGAATGAAAGAGCATAAGAATGCGTGTAATATTTGAGCGCACAATTGTGCTATGTGGTGCCGACCACTGGTGTAGTTCAACGCTGCTGACAAAAGTTTGAAGAAATGTATTTTAGTTGTTTTATATAAACGCAAAATTTCGTGTTTTTCTAATCTGTAAATTTGTTTTTTTATTTTTTTTACTAGGCGAAATATACATAATTTAAATTTCTTATGTTTTTTTTCGTTGTGACTTCTCTTATTGGTCTAAAATTTATAGCACCCTAGATTAGGATCCCCACAGAGAATGAAAAAATACGGCCATCATTTCGTTTGCGGTGCTCTGTGAATCTGGTTCTTAAATAATTAAGCCTGTACTTGTTTCGTATATATTCCATGAACTAAATCAGCGATAGTGATCAGTAAAACTTAATTACATAACTGTGAAAAAAGTCTAATTTTCTAATATAAAAGACTTAAAATGTTTAAAATATCGCCACATTTCGTGCTTTTGCTGCTTAGCCTTTTAAAATATGTAAACTGCGATGAAGTTGAAGACTACCGTAAAGAACGGATATCGTTCCTCTCAAACATAACGCTTTCTTGCTCTGAGTATTTTCAATATCAGCTTTATGGCGAATATATTAGTGGTAAACTTACAGTGCCCCATATGAAGAAAGACGACACTGTCAAGATGGAATTTTATCAAACTGACTTTGTGGTAATTTTGAATTTAGATAGCTCTTATTAACAAGTTTGTAGCAAATGATATTTATTTCAGCGATCTTCTCATGGTATTCTCTTACCAGACGGGAGTTCGCAAGAGGTTATCAAAAGACTGCAAAAGAAGCAACCAATATTATACCGTGTAGATTTCCCTATAATGGATAATGCGCCAACATTACATAGAATTTTTATCAATGACCACGAACTGTGCAACACAAATAATAGTAATATTTTGATGAGTTATAAAATTTTTTAATTTCGAATGCTTTATCTTAGAACTGCTCGAAAGGAAACTATTTACTCTTCAAGATATTCTAAAAGTCATCAACGGATACGTGCAAGTTTACACTTCTAACATTAACATGCCGCATTTCACTGAAGCGCCAAATGAGGCTTGTGGACTCGTTGATAGAAAAATTTCAACTAACGGCGATACACCGCTTGCTTTAGGCGACCAATTGATAGCACGTGGTGAATATCCTTGGCTGGCCGCAATTTATAAAAAGGATATCAGGGGTTTACGTTTTATTTGTGGCGGCTCGCTTGTTTCATCAAAAATTATCTTGTCAGCAGCACATTGCTTCGGAAGGCAAATGTTGACTGCTGAAAAAATTACTACGATGTTAGGGCGATATAATTTAACCAATTTTATGGAGGATGGTTACACGACACGTGATATAGAAAAAATAATTGTACATCCCGAATATGGGACTGGACCAGGCTATTCTGATGCTGATCTGGCACTTTTAGTAATAAAGGAACACGTTTGGTAATGAGTAAAAAAGTTCAATAATTTATCTGTAATGGACAAAATTCCTTAAAATTTTTACAACTTAATTGTACTTCGCTTGCGTTTTTGGAGCAGACCATAATTTAATACTGTACTTTACTGAGCTTCCTGTTCAGTACTGTAAGTGTAAAAAACACAAAAAAATTACAAGCTCGTCGCTCCGTTGTATATGTAGTATCAAACGAGTTGCCAATGCAATTGCATATAAAGGTGGGAAAATGTAGAACTTTGGCGCACTATGTTTATTTTTTGCTATGATTCTTGATTGGTCAATGCAAAAAGTAAAATATAGTATGCTTGTGTTTTAAACGTCGGCTAACAGAGCTTAGTGATGTTGCCATGTAACAGTGGTAGAAGCTAGTATAAGCAGCTATTTGCTCATTTTTTCTCCACTTATTTAATTTTGTTCTTGTAATTTTTTTGTGTTTTTGCACTAACAGTTCTGAACTCAGTAAATTTTTTGAATTCTTTATACTCTCAAAATTTTCAGTTTTACTAAATTCATCAAACCAATATGGTTATGGACCGAGCCATCCGATGAATCACGAATTGTTAACCAAAATGCTGTGGTTGTCAGTTGGGGAAGTGATGGAGATCGCAACGGTTTGTCAATTGCGCCAAAAAAAGGTGATGTAAATCTCAGTTCTGCAGAGTCTTGTTTGCAGTTTGACATGCAAACATCATCTCGCACTCTGTGTGCTAGAAATCGTGATGGCCGTGCGTCCTATCATGGGGAAACCGATGGTGGCCTCCTAATACTCAGAAATGAAACATGGTTGATACGTGGTATAGTTTCCGTAGGATTTTGGCAGTATACTATGTATTGCGATGTAGCAAAACACATATTATGGTTGCAAAATCACATCCAGCAAGAAGAACCTGCAGTAACAGGATCTTTTGAAGATATTTGTGGAATATCTTCTCACATTGAACACCCTTGGCATGCTGCTGTTTTTGTAACATTTTTCACTGGTGAGCTTTTCTTATGCACAGGGATGATTGTTTCCTCACGAAGTATTTTGATACCTGCCAGTTGCTTTATAAAAACAATTCCATTACGCGAAATAAGAGTTTATCTCGGACGTTACGATCTCGGAAATATTAACGAAAAAGGAGTTGTGTCCCGCGAAGTTAAGGCTGCAGTATATTACAGTATATCAGGCCATGTTAATAGCATAACATTGCTACAAATGAAGGATCCTGTCGGGTATGTTACAACTATATTCTAAGTAAAACACTTTCACAAACAAATATTTATTTTTAGTTTCACACAATGTATAAAACCGATTTGTTTATGGAGTAAAACTCGTGATCGTTCACATATTCTGGGACAATCTCTCACTTTATCAGGTTGGATACTATCTGAAGAAGATGAAGAAGTTTCGACGGTGCCCAAGTCATTGGAAGTAAATATTGCTCCTTTAGAGCAATGCAAATTACTGGGTCACAACGTGAGCACAACATCTAATGCTTTGTGCATACCTAGTGATGGAAATTTGGCTGGCCGTATTCTAATGATGAATCGAAATGGACGTTGGTTGCTTCTCGGTGGATGTATGATTATGATGATGATTTCTGTGTACTTGTATATGCCGATATGGCAGAAAAGATATCATGGATTCAAAGAAAAATGTTATCATAAAGGAGTTCAAGTAGTCAAAATGTAAACTTTCGTGGTCGAAACACTGGAAAAAATAAAAGTGATTTCGTTTGTGTGACAATAAATGCATTTTTTTGTCTTTCGCTATATAATAAGTACCAGGAGACCGATCATAATTCGGGTTTTAGTTTTGAGTTTCAAGGTTCAGGTTTTTCAAGTGATAATTGAACTTCAGCCATTTTAGCAGCAATTTTACAAGTTGATACAATGCTTTATTTATTAAACAAACTTTGACAACAAAGGAAAAAGAGAACAACTCTAGAATATAGACACATGTTTCGATTCTTAAAACCTCATCAGTATGCCTACGTCAGCACTCAAATTACACCCGGTTTATTAATGTAAATCTAACGGAAAGCTAATTTTTTATTTTAAGCAAATTTGGGATATAAAAATTCAAAAATTCAAAAATAATATAAAGTAAAGCATATAAGAAGTTTGTGGTTTGGCTGAAATATTTGACACTCATTCATAGCTTTCTTTCACAACACCAGAGATCAAACTAAGCCAAAGCTGGGCGATAAAGATTCCGATTACTACATGATTATAATAACAGTAATCCTCAAAAACAAAGAAAAATCGATTACAATTAAAGTTATCGTTCATCGAACGATTCGACTCTTTCAAAATTACGATTGCTTACGTCAATGAGAAATAACAATTTTACAACTTAATTATGCTATCTTTATGTGAGACATTCATTTGATTTGATTTCATTTTATTAATTATATTCTATGAATACAAAAATCCATATTTTCTTTTTTCAAACAAAAAAATTCAATTGAAACTCTGTATATTGGTTCATTTCGAGAATAATTTGTTCTATGAACTTTTAAATAAAAAACACAAAAATCACGCAGTTGTCTTGCCGGCACGTTAAAATTAATATTTTCTAATAGACAACTACAGCCAACATAACCATTTATAAGATCGTAAAGAAATATAATGGATTGAATAAAACGTCTAATTTCTAGCGATTTTAAGTTCAACAATAAACAGCGATCACTATACGTAGGAATTGGTTCAGTGAAATTTAAAGATCGTAAAGCAAATTTTAGGAATATTTTTTTGAATGCCTTCGATGCTAACAGAATGGACAGTGTAAAATGGGTTTCAAATGAAAGCAACATATGAGGCGCCCGGTTGCAAAACAGATGAAACTTTTCGAGTTTTATTTGCGTATGATTTTGAGAAAACAATTTTGGACTTGGCCGGTTATGATACCAATGTAATGGACTTGGCCGGTTTTGATTTCAAGGCGATGGATCGGTTTCCAAAGCAAGTTAATAGACTTGGTCGGTTTTGAAATCCATGCATCAAAATATATTTATAAAATGTAATATATCTGTCAGAAAATTTTTTTTTTAATCTAAACATATAGTTGAAAGATAGAGCATGGTCTAGATTTTGATATATGAGAATATTTTTTTGGACTTGGCCGGTTTTGCAACTGTTCACCTCATATTCCAATCTAAACCGTACAAAAGGAGTATACAAAACCTTTAAGGCATAGGGATCACTAAAATTTGAACTATTTCGCCTAAGGAAAGCAAGTACAGAGTATACGTAAGCGATAATAAAATTGAGATGTTCCACAAAAGAAAATCCCGTATCAAACATAACTCCTAAATCCGAAATTTTCTTTTTGCTCACTAATCTGACACCATCAGCATAGTAAGCAGTTGGAAAATTTCTAACAGACTTAAAAGAGTAAACATGCGAGCATTTAGCGACATTAAGAGTAGTGCTTCACCGAGAACCGATAAATATCGTTCTCGTTATCGTTATCGGGACCGAGAACGAGTACGATAACGAGACGATAGTAAAAAAATTATTTCTCGTATGACCGAGGGCGAGAACGAGAAAGGTCTGGCCGATATCTCGTTCTCGGCGATAAACACTTGTTTATCGTACGATAAGCATTTCGAACATTGAACGCGTATATTTTGCACCATTTGTTTTTACACTTGCACATACTACATATGTATATACACACATACACCGACGAAAGTATTTTTTTTTTTACTAAAAACAAACAAAAAAACACAAAAATATGAAAACCTAATCAAAACAATATGTGGTGATTTACATCACATAATACTCGTATGGCAGCAGCAACTCCTTCGTCTCCCATCAAAATAAGCATATTGAATTTTTGATTTGCTTATTCTTGACAGCGATGGAGCTTTTTTCACGGTTGAATTTAATTTCAGTTTGACAAAATAATTCTAAAACAAGAAAACGAGAATAACCGAGAAATATCGGCGATAACGAGACGAGAACGAGACGATAACGATACAGATCAAAACTGTATCGTACGAGAACGAGTACGAGACGATAAGCTTGGCGCTACTACGAGGACGATACGATAATTTTTGAATTATCGTATCGTTCTCGTATCGGTGAAGCACTAATTAAGAGACAGACAGTTCATTTTTAACCAATCCTTAACTCTAGTAAAATCATTTTGTAAAAGCTGAATATCTTATTGCACCTAATTTGCTTGAAGATCTTCCGCATATAAGTAGTTGAAATTTTAAGTGAAAAAAGCAACAACTAATATCATTGATATAAGGGATAAAAAAAGCGGCCCAAGAATGCTCCTTGTGGCACCCCTGAAAGAGCAATGAAAGGCAATGATTTGATGCCCTATATCTTAACCAAGGAGCTCCTGCCTTCGAGTTATGATATAATCCAATTAAGAAAACCAGAATGAAAACCTAGTTTCGCCGATTTCATAATCAATATTTTATGTGAGATTTTATCAAAAACTTTGGTAAAATACGTGTAAATAGTATCAACTTTTAAGAATCTTTCAAAAGAGCCGATACAATAATTTGAAAAGACACCACTGTTCAGCGCCCAGCAACAAAACCATGTTGAAAAGGGATAATATAATTTTTTACAGCAAAGTATGCTTCAAGCTTGACAACGCTTACAAATACTTTCGAGACAGTCGACAATTTAGAGATGGGTTTAAAATTTGACACATCATTTTTTTTACCACCTGCACAGAAAAAACAGAATTGGTAAAATCAAATAATTGCAATTCTATGAATAAAATTTCTAGAATTCAATTATTCATTTCTTTAAATTAAAGAAAAAATTTGTAAAATCAAAACACCTTATTTGTTAGATTTTCAAATTCAAATTATCTGATTTTACAACAAAATATTTTAGCTTAATCAGCTAAATGTTTCACAGTTAGTGCAAATAGAAAACTTCGTTACTGAATTAGAAAAATCAATTCAAACTTTGGAATTTTTAACCAAATCTTACTTTTCACTCTGATGAACTAAATAGTTCTTAAATAGTTTCTGTCTTTTCAATGATATATTCTTTTAATTTTTGGTGAATTATATAGAAATAATTCTTAGATATACTTAGAGTATTTTATGTTTGCATAAAAATAATTCTTTGATTTATCTAATTAATTCTATGTATGTTTGAACCAAAGTTTTTTTTAAAATTTAATGAATTAACTGAACAATTTATCAATTGTTCAATACTGCAAAAAAAAAAAATTCGCTAAAGCCAGAAATATTTATTTAATTTAACAAATTTTAATTTTTATAATTCGTTGAATTTTCCAAATCTTTAAATAATTTTTCTAATTAAAGTTCGTTAATAAAACCAATGAATTAATTGAAGCAAAAATTGTTTTAGTTAAATCAAAGATTGACAGAAAAAATTCCTTGAAAATACGAATTAAATATTTGCAATATTTACAAATGTTTTTTTGAAATCAACGAATTTATTTTAAGTTTCAACAAAAATTGTAGGATGAAAAACAACAAATCACGATTTGATATATCAGACAAACTGTTTCTATGACTGAAAATCATACAAAAAATTCGTTGAAATCGGACACGAAATTGTTTGATATCATAGAATCTTTTTTATCTGTGTGTATGAATGGGTTTCCACTTGGTAATAAAATCACCCGTTTTCAATGACTTATTAAAAAGCAGAGTCAATGGATAATTCAAAGACTAGCAACATTTTTTTAAAAGAAATCTACATCAAATTTTGAAACATTTTTTAATTCCTACTTGCACATCTTCAACACTAACTGATTCTGTGCCAAAGTCGAAAGTGGATTGAATATTATCAAGTAAAGCGGTATCAAAAGCTGAAAGATCAGTACGAAAATTAGAAATTAGAAAATCTGCAAAAAAGTTAACTGTATCAAAAACACAATGATACTCTTTACTTCCCCAGAAGACTGCAGTGGGCATTTGCGATGTATTTTTCCTTGAATTCATAAAGTACCAAAAAGATTTTGGTCTAGTAGAAATATTTTGTTCAACTCGCAGGATATGTTGTTTGTATAGAAACTTATCAAAGAAATTGAACTAAATTATTTGTGGCAGTAAATAGTTTATGGGACTTTATAAAATCCAAGTTTTTCAACTTTTTCAGACCTTTTGTGTACCAAGGTAATTTATGTAAGTTTGTACGCAAAATCGGAATATTATTCTTACAATTAGTTTGAATTGAGTTTACAAATAAATCGAAACAAGTAGATGTGTCTTTTCCGTCAAACAGCGAATTCCAATCAGTAGCAACAAAAATATTATTTAAAGGTGCAAAATTGCACAGTTTTAAATTGCATCTAAAACAACAATTTGTCAAGCTTGATATGGAATTTTTTAATTTGTGCAAAATCGTTTTCAAAATAGGAATCGATGAGATTATTTTCATGCAACAGATTTATATTTGAAGGCATTAGAGAAACACTATTTGACAAAATAGACCAATCAACTGTGCTTAGGCTAAAATCGCAAGGAATATAAACTTGATTATTAAAATTGATATCATTCGTTAAATGAACAATAATATTTACATGAACAGCATAAGTTTATATCATCAGAGCTGCTGGGTGGAATATAAGAAACGCATAAGAAAGTATGTCAGAAAATCCACAGCTAGAGACACACAGCTAATCAAGAGTAGTATCAGAGTTATTGAGATCATACACTGCTGAAAGTAGACCGATTTTGACAGCCATTAAGACCCCAACACCTCTGGAGCATCCAGTCTTAACAGTGACTCTGTCCTTACGATAGACCCGGCATAAGTTCGGATCAAAAAAATTCTTCATTGAAAAAGTTCGAATTCAGCCATGTTGCAACCAGCACAAGCACATCATAGTCAGCTTTATTTTACAAACCGAATACTTTCTGACCGACCCATTTTTAAATCGTTCCAAATTTTTTTACATGTTCCAGGCAATATATGAGTGAACACTAGGGGTGGCAATCCCGGAACTTTTTTGAGTTTCGGGATTTTCGGGATCGAAGTTTTCAATCCCGGGATCCCGGGATGGATAGTTCTAGTAAATGCAAACAAAACTACAAAAAAAAAACGAGAAGTTTATACTATTGTATATATAAAATTAAAATTGCTTTATTTCACAGCGTAACAATGAAGAATAAGAACGCAAAATAATAGAAAAAATAATAATAATAATCACTGAACACGTGTATCGGGAATTTCTTTTTGTTATCGAAGATATCGAGGGATATAGAGATGTAAAGTTTGGAAGTCTTACGTTTATGGTCATATTCAAATTGTCTGATGTTTAGACTACTTTTAATAAATTTTCTTTATAGAGATAAATATTATATTCATGGGAAACGCTTTTGACTTTTGGACATTTCTTGAATTTCTTCGTAAACGATTACTCAAAAAATCGTAATCTAAAAAAATTTCAATATTAAAATTGTTGTAATCGCTCATTGAAGACTTTAAGATTTCGTTTACTCTAATTGCAATTTGAGTTTTTTCAAAACTAAGATTACTGCAATTGTAATCTAGATTTCTTGGATCAACGATTACAGAAGTCTTAATATAAGAAATTTTAAAATTGTGATTAAAAAAATCGTAATCCAAGACTCAATCTATTACACATGTAATCCTTATCGCCCAGCTCTAAACCAAACAAGCTCAGCCAATGTACAGCGGAGAGAGAAAGCTTAGAAGATAAATAAAATAATGTCTTAGTTAATGAGTATTCTCAGAATTTGAGTGTTAATACTTGCCACTGTTGAAACTAGCCCCATATTCCCCTACTTGGCTTTATCAAATGTTGAGCGAAGGATTTCGACGATATATTACCAAATTTTTTTATGCATCTCTAGAAAAACTAAGGACTGTCCCAGAAAAAACTTGCACTTTTATTTTTTAAGATTATACTCTACCTGATAATCTTATAGGTCTAAAAAGACAAAATATTTATTCCATATAAAGTGACGTTTGATATGATGTATAACACTTGAAGATAGCACTTCTAACGACAAAGATGTCCAGCAAGCAAGGAAAAGTCCGCAAATTGATTTTGTCCACATACCTGCAAAATCCAGGGTTAAAATATTCAGCTATAGCAAAAATAGTTGGTGCATCAGAAAGAACTGTCAAAACGGTTATTTCTAATTATAAGAAGGGTCTACCTGTTTCACGAAAAAAGGGTTCAGACAGAAAACCTGAATTTTCTAACCCAAAGGTAGCGGCGAAGGTGAAGCGCCTTTTTAAGCAGAATCCCAACACCTCAGTGCGAGATATGGCGGATAGAGCAGGTACATCAAAATCTACTGTACAAAGAATAAGGGAAAAAAGTAAGCTGAAGACATATAGAGTTCAAAAAGTACCAGACCGTTCTGATGAAAAGCAGTTGATGGCTCAGATACGAGCCCGAAAATTGTATGAATCGTACCTGACTAAATTTGATTACTGCGTTACGAACGACGGAAGTTACGTCAAAGCAGATTTTAAGCCGCTATCTGGCTATCTGGGCACAAATATTATACATCACCGAAGAAGGGGCATATGCCTAGTAAATTTAAAGATAAAAAAATTTCGAAATTTTCGAAGCAATATATGGTTTGGCAGGTCATATGTACCTGTGGCCTCAGAAGAAGCTTCTTTGTTACGCAAGGCACAATCAGTTCAAAAGTTTATATAGACGAGTGCCTCCAAAAACGTGTTCTACCATTTATTCGTGCACATGAAGGTACAGTGATTCTCTGGCCCGATTTAGCAACCTCTCATTACTCTAAAGCTTCGACGGAATGGTATCAAAGTAAAAAGATCAATTTTGTACAAAAAATTGCAAATCCGCCCAACTGCCCAGAGCTTCTCCCAATTCGGAAATATCGGACTCTAATGAAAAGAAATCTTCGAAGAAATGGTAAGACTACAAAAAACTTACAAGACTTTAGACTTAAGTGAAAAAGATCGTTTCGTACTGTCGATGAAACACCTGTACAAAATGTAATAAAGGGCCTTAAGAACAACGTTAGAAATTTTTATGAAAAAAAAAATTTTTTTAATTATGTTTTTAGTTATTTATATTCTTAACACTAGCCATTATTAATAAAAAAAGAAAAAAGACCCAAAAAATTGCTGGGTATTTTTTTATAACTAAAAAACAAAGTGCAAGTTTTTTCTGGGACAGTCCTTAATACTGAGAGAATATGCGTCATTGTTGTGATGTTCACAATACAAAATGTATAGCGACCAGCTTTGCTTTAATGCCTTCAACCAACTAAAAGCGCCTTATTTGGAATGGCAATTTTGGCTTTCGGGTCAGAATAAGGTCAGACGGAGTCATCAATTGAATGCAAAAGTTGCTTGGTCGGTGACATTCGTTTAAATTATGCAATGGTGTGCAAACTATGGGTTCTCCTTCCACAAATCTGAACGTTATGGGCAGGCACTCTAACGCCTAAGGAAGTAAGCAACTTTTAATACCACAACGACAATAAGCACCATACGATCGAACTCGCAACAGCAAATTCGGTTTCCAAAAACGTACGTTTGGAAAAAGAAAGCATAAGCGCAGACACAGTGCCAGCATCATAATCAGCTGGTGTGCAGTCTGCTATATCGGCATATTCAAGTACACAGACTTCATTAGTATAATAAATATAACGAAATTCACCGAGAAGCAACCAACGTCCATTTGGATTCATCATTAGAATACGGCCAGTCAAATTTACATCACGCCGTATGCACAAGACATTAGATGTTGTGTTCACGTTGTGACCCAGTAATTGACATTGCTCTAAAGGAGCAATATTTACTTCCATTGAAGTACATTACATTAGTACTTATTCAACCTAACATAGCGATGCATTGTCCCCGAATTTGTAACTGATCACGATGATCACTCCATTGGCAAATAGGTCTTACATACATGTATTGTATGAAACTAAAAATAAATGTTAGTTTGAGAAAGTAACTCCTGATACCTGATAGGATCCTTCATTGGGAGTAATGCTATGCCTTTATCGCGATGTGGGTGTTCGAGGTCGGAGCTTAAGTTATATACTGAAGCTTCTACTTCACGAGATACTACTTCTTTTAAGCTAATATTACTGAGATCGAAACGTCCGCGGCTATGAACCGTTACGGAGGTATTTTGCTGCAGCAACTGGCAGGCATCAAAACGATTCGTGAAGAAACTATTGTCCCAGTGCTAAAGAAATGGTCACCAGTGACAAATTTTTCATAAATAGCAGCATTCCAATTGTGTTCAAAGCGAGATTCCGTGTTTGATATTCCACAAATATCTTCGAGAGAGCTTGTTACGGTATGTTCTTGTTGCTTCTTGTGATATTGTAACCATGATATGTGTTTACTCCTGTAAATCGCAACGCCCTTGTGTAGTTAACGTCCCATCTCTGAGTAATTGGAGGTCACCACCGGAGTCTCCGTTACAGAACCCACAGCCATCACGTTTTCCAGCACACAGAGTGCGTGATGATATAAATACCATACACTACTACACACAATTGTTGAACGCATACACATCTCTGCAGAAACGATTTTCACATCAGTATTTTTAGCGCGATTGTTTCCATCTCCATCACTTCCCCAACCGACAACCAACCAGAATTCATGATTCCTCGGCTGGTTCGGTGTACAAACATATTGGTTTGATGAATTTAGTAAAACTAGAAATTTTGCAGATAATAAAGAATTCAAAAAATTAAAAAAATTTGTAATGAAATGTAAACATTAATTTTTAGTAATTTTAAAGAATAATGCCCATTATAAATAAATTATTAAGCTCTTCTACAGTCAGCAAAAAAGCTATATGAGCGTACAATATTTTTATATACATATTTATCAGGATAAAAAGCTACTATGGAAATAACTGTAATAAGTGAGTATGCAGAAAGCAAGAACTATTTGTGAAAAGGATTTTGCAATGTTACTTTTGTTATTTACTTTGAAAATAGTACCGTTATCAGCAAGTGTTCTATCCCGTAATTTTTTTGCCGAAGGAAATAATTATATGTGCAAAACAAAACTTTTACTTATTTCCATTGTTTAAAAAATAAAAAAAACGAACTAACTTTATATTAATAGTTTTTGGGTAGACCCTTGTTGATTAAAACGGTATTCATACGCAGTGGCATGGAGTCTCTGGACAAGATTCTCTGGAATTTTTGTCAATTCGTCCATGACGGCACGTTTAAGATCTATTAAGCTGTGATATTGCCTTCCATTTTTATGAACTTCTTGTGCAGGAATACCCCACACATTTTCCATCGGACTTAAGTCCGGGATGATCGAAGGCCACTTCAGAGCTGGTGTTTTCCGGTCTTCGAAAAACTGCTGAGTACATTTTCCAGAATGGATTGGTGCAGTATCTTGCTGAAACGTTCAGTTATCTAAATATTTTTCAGTAGTAAACTCTACAAGCACATTATCGAGAAATTCAAAATAATATTCAAAACTCATTGTATGGGATACAAAGCAAATTGGAGTGTTTCCACGGTGGACAAATGTTGCCCAACACATAAGCCAATCGTTTTTCATATTTTAGGTGTTCGGTTCCACTTAAAATTTGTTGAACTCTTCTTTTTGAAATATTAATAATAATAGAGTTTAGCTACTACAGCTATTATAGCCTTCTTAGCTATTTAGCATTGAAGCTTTATACCAAGTAAAAAGCTTATTCAATAAAAAATGGAATAGAAAAAATTATCATGCACATTAATTTGTTATTTATTTTATAATTTTTTCTTAGCTTTATCGCACTTTCTCAACATACCCACTCACAACATGTAAAAATAGACATATAGATATTAAAATAATTATATGTATAAATTTACGTGGTCCAAGGCATAAATGTTAGAAAAAATTTACCCAGCATGCTGTGGGGCTCGGACAACACAAACAAAAAATTCACACCACCATTAAGCTACAAATTTAGCTACAGTTAGTTTTCAGTCTAAGCTTGAGTTGACCTTTTGACAAGCTAATGTTATAAATTATTAATAAGAGTTGTCATGCCATTAAAAGGAGCTGTAGCCATATAATTAGTTCTACTAACCGGTTGGTAAAATAACTGATAAGAGTTACGAGTACTCCTCCGATTACTATTAAAATGTATATAGTTAAGAAGCTCTGGTGCAGCAAGAGACCCAGTTACAAGTTGATGCAGATAAAGTATATCCGCAATATTTCTACGCGAGCTCAAAGACTGCATATGTAATAACTTTAAACGATCCTCATAAGGAGGAAGGTTTAAAGGGTCAATCCAATTTAAGCCATTGAGAGCAAAACGAATAAAATTTTTTTGAATTCTTTCAATTCTATTTATATGAATATTATAAAATGGTGACCATACTTGGCTGGCGTACTCTAAGTGAGGGCGCACTATTGTATTATATAAAGTCACCGTTACTAAAGGGCTATTAAATTCTTTTGCCCACCTCTTAATAAAGCCAAGCAGAGATGAGGATTTTTTACAAATTTGATTAATATGCTCATTAAAAGTCAACTTAGTATCAAAATGTATACCTAGGTCTTTGACTACATCGACACGACAAATATTTTTATCTTTTAATTTATAATCAAATTCCACAATAGTTTTCTTCCTGGTAAAAATCATAGCTTGGCATTTATCAGGATTAAGATGTAAGTTATTCTTAGAACACCAAACTTCAAAGGATTTCAAGTCAGACTGAAGTGGAAAAGTATCACAAGCCCCCTTTACGTTCCTGTAAATTTTCATATCATCTGCATATATTAGCAGATGGGAGTTTTTAATAATATGTGTAACGTCATTTATTGCTAAAATGAACAGGAGCGGCCCCAGGTGGCTTCCTTGTGGAACACCTGATGTCGCGCTAAATGGGGAGGAAAACACTCTCCTAAATTTTATTTGATACGTACGATCAGATAAATAAGATTCAATCCAGCGGACAAAACTTAAAGGAAATCCAAGCTTCTTTAACTTAAACAAAATCAAGTTATGTGGTAATTTATCAAATGCTTTACTGAAGTCAGTGTAGATGCAGTCAACTTGCCCACCAGAGTCCAAAGAGCTTAATGCAAAAGAGGTGAAATCAAGGAGGTTAGAAACTGTAGATCTGCCATTAACAAAACCATGCTGACGAGTTGTTATGACTTCACTACAGCACTCCTTAACCTGATCGTATAAAATATGTTCAAAAACTTTCGGTATTGATGATAACTTAGCCACGGGCCTGTAGTTTGAAACATCATTTTTACACCCTTTCTTGAAAATGGGGCTAATGTATGCATTTTTCCAAAATTTAGGAAAATAGCTTTCTCTAATTGATCTATTAAATAAAAAACTGAGGGGCTGACTCAGCATAGAGCTGCAGTTAACTAAAACTGTCGCAGGAATACCATCAGGCCCGGAGCTGAAATCATCATTAACAGATGAAATATATTTCTCTATGAGGTCAGGAGAGAAAAATATCTCATTAACCGAAACTAAAGGGTCGTTATCCATATATTCAAAATAGTTGATTTCAGGGCTAAATAAATCCGTAGAAAATGATTCCTTAAACAAATTGGCAAACAACCCGGCTATAATTTGTGGGTCGCTAGTGAGCCCATCAACTGTTTTAAATTCAGATGGAAACCCGTCAGATTTTTTTTTAGAATTAATAAAACCCCAAAAATTCTTGGGGTCATGAAGAATATTCAGCCTAATTTTATTCAAAAATTCAGAATAAACTAAAGCTGACATATCTTTAAATTCAATAAACAGTCGCTGATAAGCAACAAGGTCATTTCGGTCCTGGCTACAAACGTATTTATTCCATGCCCTATTACGGCCATTCCGAATTTTTTTCAAATCCTCTGTATACCAAGGGTACGAGGAATTATTAACGTACCTTTTTGTATATGGCACCGACATTGCTATGGCAGAAAAAAGTTCACCATAGAAAAATTTAATGCAATCATCAAATGTATTGTTATTAAAAAAATTTAGTAAGTCGTCTAATTTATTTCTTAAATTTTCGTTCAATATCAAAAAGTCAGCTTTCTTAAAATTGAATTCGTAAATATTAATGGATGAACATGCATTAGTCAAATTTTCATTGTAAGATTGGTACACAATACTCAAAGGTGGATGATAGGAATCTACCGTAGACAGAGCATGGATAGCATTTCTTACAACAACATTGCTACTATTTGTAGCCAAGACTAAGTCAAGTTGTCGTCCGTGGCAATTAGTTATACAACTTACTTGTTGTAAATTTGAAAGTATTTCGTCAACAAAAATTTGTTGTTGTCGAGTTTTTGGACAAGATGCATAAAAATATGTACCATCGTCCGAAGGAGTCTATTTTAGGTCAGGCAGATTAAAGTCACCTAACAACAAAATGTCGTCATTAGCGTCTAGTTCATTAATAATATGTTCTACGGCCATCGAAAGACATTCGTAGACATCTGCGCTACTATTTGGAGGAACATAAGTGTTAAGAATGTATAAATTAGTGTTACAATGTGTAACTTTAACACATAACAGTTCAATATTAGATGCACAGGCAATTTCGACTAATGAACTAGTTAAATGATTTTTTATAGCTATTAAGACGCCTCCACCAACAGAAGAAATATCTTCCAAGTGTCTGTCTCTTCTGAAAACTTGGAAACTATTATCAAAAAGTTCCATATTGAGAAAACTGTTATTTAACCAAGTTTCGGTAAACACGATAATATCCTCAGAGAAATTCTGAGTTGATAAAAAGATATCTTGCGTCTTGGAACGCAAACCCCTTACATTTTGATAGTAAAGGGATAGCCGTTTCAGTTTTTTGAATTGGAACGGACAGTGTGTCGGACAGTTTTATTAATTTTTTTCGACTTGAATTCAGAAATAAAGATATTATCTACCCATGCATTAGAATTTAGAATGGCAGAAAAATAAGAAGTCGCCACTGTAATTTTAAAAGACGCATGAGTTGTTTTATTACCGATTTTCCTGCATGAAATGAAGGCGTCGGCAGGAATAATATGTTTTTGTCTGATAAAGTTTTTAACATTGTCAGTGGTAGTGTTATGTTGAAGTCGTGAAATAAAAATAGATTTTAACCTTGGCAATGCCTGCAAAGAAACAGGAGGCACAATCGCATCAACCTCCCGTGGATTGGGAATAACTGAAATCGAAAGAGGAGTAATTAAGAGGAGGAAGGGGACGGAGGGTTAGTTACAGAAATAGTAGCAGGAAAATTGCGAATAGGTGGAGAAGTAATTAGAGAGCAATCCACGGAAGTTTTGTCACGACTGATGCCCGCACTATTCGCTCTCCCCACATTACCCAGATTCTTGTTTAATTTCCTTTTAGATTTTTTTTTCTTCTTTAAGGGAATAGCTTGTTTAGGTAAAGAAGAGATCGAAGGAGTGGAAGCAAAAACCAAAGGAGCCTCGGTAATAGTTTTATTTTGCAAACTAACATCAGGTGAAATAGCCTCATTAAGGCATTTTTCAATTTGGGGAGTTGAATCTAGATAATTGTTGAGAATATCTCTGAAATTAGTATTCAGATTGTTAAGATTTTCCCCAAATTGCTTAATTTTTTCGAAAAAAACCGACGGGGAAAGGGCCCTGCACGATGGACAGTACCAATGCAGGCCCGAACGTACAGAACATAATAAATCTGTAATAGATTTCGTCAAGTTTGCACAAGAGGCATGAAAAACTTGTTCACAGGGACCTGAACAAGAAAACATAGAACATAGTATATTTTGGCTTTTGCATTGATCTCCTAGAGAGCAAGCTAATAAATTTTCGGAAGAAAAATAATCCATCATAAAATATGTATGTATGTGGAAAATATGGCACCCAAAAAAATTAAAAGAAAAATAAAATAAGAAAATGTTTTAATGTTGCTTAAAAAATTTTAGTGTCGTGAAAAAAAGGGTTAATAATTGTACAAAATGCACCCGTTAATCAGCAACAACAAAAAACAACTGAGTTTAAAGTCAAGCTTTGTATACGAATAAAGCATAAAAGCAAATCAAAAAACAAAATTGTCGCACTGCTTACAATATTTACGCTTGCAGAAAAAAAATATTCACATATGTGTGTTTGTATGTACAAATGAAAAAACAATATTCAATAAACAAAAGCACAAAATTAAAGCAAAATTATTACTACTAGCATGCAATTTTACTAGCAACGATACTGCAATTAAACACAAGTTTAGAAAATTATTATTTAGTAAACTTAAATGACAAAAAATTTATAAACAAATCACGATACACTTAACAACACAACCGACACTGACTAAAGGACGATGTCAACTGAAGATGTAACCTATCTCTTATTTGAGCTGCACTCATGCCATTTAAAGCAGCTAAGCGACGTAGCTCTCACTTTGCTCTGTCGTGGACAAGTGGTTTGCGACCAGATCTTCGAATTTCTAAATAATTAGTAGGGTCTTCCAAAAAGTTTGCTATGGTATTTCTGTGCCTGTTCATTTTTTTTGAGAATTCGGTATTTTTCGCTACTATATCAAGATTTGTTTGGTTGTTATCTTGTTCCGTCTCACTCAGTAAACACCCGCGTGGCATATTTTTCTAATAAAAATATTTGACTTCTTTATAATTTATAAAAAATAAATTATTTTGCCTCTTATTTATTCTTTCATCTTTTAAAAATAAAAATTTCACTTTTTGAAACCAAATCAAGAGTTTAAATTAACAACTTATCGCTTTAACCAACAATGCACATATAAATATTTCCTTTGCTAAAAAAAATACGAGAAGGACACTTGCTGATAACGGTACTGCTTTCAAAGTAAATAACATAAGTAACATTGCAAAATCCTTTTCATGAATCGTTCTTACTCTCTGCATACTTACGTTTTACCGATATTTCCATAGTAACTTTTTATCCTGACGAATAAATAAAAATATTGTATGCACATATAGCTTTTTCGCTGACTGTACTCATGATAACCTACTGCGAACTCCCGTCTTATAATAGAATACCTTGAGAATACTGGAATAAAATTCTTGAAATTTAAAACCACAGAGCGAAGCTACAACAAAAAAGCAAAACTACTACAAAAGCACAAGAAAGACAAAATATATTACTTCTAAATAGTAAACAAAAAAAAACAAATTTTCAAGATTAAAAAAGCACAAAATCTTCATGTATATAAAATATCAAAAAATAAAGTACTTTGAATTTTCGCCGGAAGTGGAAAAAAATTAAGATTGGCTCGGTTTCATGCTTTAAGTTCATCTTGTAAACCATGCAAAATATTATGATGAAATTTGATAACCGGCTGCAGATCAGAAATATCTTGAATTGTATTAAAAGTAGGCGTGACGCATTACAACAATTGAAAGTTTTGCTTAAACTTTTCTCAAAAACGACACCTACCACTTTACATAAATATTTGAGAGACAACACCACTGAAAGCTATCATAAGGACTACTCAAAAACAGCTCTTACGCAAATACATCATCAATGTCAGGCCTTTTATAAAGTCAAAGTTTTTTTATTTGATATTATTTACAAATGTTACACCTTCCATTCGAAGGCGGGCTGTCAGGCCTAAACTAAAAATCACAAGATCTGCTGAAAATTTTTCCTTTCATGGCACATTTCTTTATAAATCTCTAGGAATATTTTAAAACCTTGCAAAATATCGGCGTTCAAATGTATCAAAATTACTAAATATCTATTTTGAATGTGTCGATATTTTCATTTATCGATTTTTCATTAGTAATCATGTAAACGACATTTTTGCATCTTCCTTCAGTTTTTTTTTTTTATCTAGAAGCTGATACGGGTGACCAATTTTTTCCTTTGCACTTGCAAGCGGGAACGTAAAGCCTACTTTTCTTATTTTTATGGAAGCCTTGTATTTCTCCCTTGAACGTAAGTCTACTTTCCCTTCCAAGTTTATACCGAGGGCCTAATTTGTATAATTTGTTCAACCGGGTCATTTGACATAAGAAGAATATAAGTTACATTGGCCTGCTATTTTCCATGGCAGATCTTCTGATAGCACTTCTTATCACTGCATTTGCCTACTGGGATATTTTTTATTTTTGTAGAATTGATAAGTAGTTTTTATTTATTTTGTTAAATGGCGCAGTTTGCTGGATATTTAATGTAGCACGCATTTCCAAATTGTTGAATTACGCAGTTTCCCTAATGCACTGCAAAAATAATTCGAGAAGTTCTTCATCTTTGCCGAAAATCAGATTCACATTAATATGACCCGAATAATGACCCGAATTCTGAAACGGCATTAAAATTCCAACGTGAGCTGAGCAATTGCATTTCTGGGTACCAGGAACTTCATAAAGAATTACCATAGGAGTCGCAAAGCTTAGTAGCTGATTTTCTTGTCAAAGCAGTAGACCCTTCAGCAGTTGATATTAACTCAGGATCTATTGATGAAGAAGCAATTTAAGTCACTCAATTCACTGACTATCTACATATAACAGTAGTGATAGTTCCCAAACGGTGCGAGTATTGTCAGAAAGCGAAGATAGTGACCAAACATGGTACATTTGTATGAATAACTTTCTTCCTTCTGGATACTCGTATGTAAAGTGAACGTTAATTTTTATGTTGGACTTTTCTAAGAAATTTCTTGTTTTTACAAGCTTTTCAAAAAATACGGAACGTATTCATATTTATACAATGGAAGTCATGTCTTTTTTTATGTGATTTTTTTTTGTGCGGTTTTCTCCGGAACGTATCTACCGCATAAAAAGAGAATTGAATGTACTTTGCATTGGGGCGTTTGCCGCCATAGACTTAAGTATTTATAACGTCCTATCTTGCAAGCCATGCAAAATATTGTGATGAAATTTGGTGACCGGCTGCAGATCACAAATATCTTGAACTGTATTAAAAGTAGGCGTGACGCATTTCAACAATTGAAAATTTTGATTAAACTTTACTCAAAAGCGACACTTTTACACTATGTTAGTATCGATAAGGCGGGTGTCATAGGCTATAAAACTTTTGTTTAGGGTGGATATTTAGGGTAGTCCTCATACAAAAATATTTTTTATACATCGTTTTCTGGAAAACGGCTTAATCGATTCTCATAGAATTTACACCACGTGTCTTTTATATTAAATGGCACAGCTAAGATTATAAAAATTTTATTTTGAGTGCGAAATTGTCTATTTAAAGTGAAGCGAAGCGCACAGAGTAATGCCAGTTAAATTATAAAATTGCAATTTTGCGAAAATATGTGTGGTACAAACCCGTGCAATTTTCTGCCATATATCTACTATTATTAAACGAGCTAAAATTGTATGTATATATATGTTTATATGTATATATGTATATGTGTATATATATATATCTATGTACTTATGTACATACATATTAAAGCGAAATTTGGTTTATGCTAGAAAACTCTTGAAATAAATACCAACAAAAGAAACTAAACGATATTAGCACCATCTAGCGCAAAATGCTAAAAATAATAAACCGAAAAGACGCTGCAGTAAACAATAAAAAGTCAACAACCGAGAGAAATTATCGCCGTCGTACAACGTACAACGCCATCTAATAATAGCAACCTTCTCGATAATTGTGAGCTCAACGTCAGTGCGCCATGCTGGTGAATTGTGGTGAATTGTGGATAGTGGTAGAATGCACGCTACAAAGTAGCACTGGTGGGTTGTAGATAATGGTAGAATATACGCCACTTAGAAGGTACTGGATTATTCGAGAGAGTGATGACTGCAGTATAAAAAGGGTTGTTATCTGAGCTGAGGACACAGTTGAGTTAGAACAGCGAAGCAATAAGCAATAAAGTGAATACAGTGTGATCCATAGTAGAACAAAACAGTTTTCTATACAGTGTTAAATTAATATTAGAATTTGAACGTTAATAAAATAAACCATTTTATAACTAAATAAGTTTGTGTGTTTTTAATTGTTACACAATCCAGTGATCGAACTCAGAAAAGTGTGAGAGATCGAAATTATCGTCAAAGAGACAGAAATTTCGTAACAATATATATGTATATGACTGAACTTTATTTCGAAAACGGCTGCAGCAATTTTGATGAAACTTGGAGATTTCATGCATGTGTTAACAAAATTAAGATTGGGCTAGGTTTTAAGTTTTTCAAAATTCTAACAGGGGCGTGGCACAGCCATAAACGTTAATTTTTATAACGCGATATCTCGCAAAGTATTTAAGATATTTTGATGAAAAATGGTAGACTGATGCAGGTCATAAATATCTTCAATGGTACTAAAAGTGGGCGGAATTGGAGAAGAGGGCGTGGCATTTTTCAACAATTGAAAATATTTATAAACGTCATAATAAGGGAACTAACAACGCTATCGTTATGAAATTTAATATATAGGATACACTAGCTATTGGGTATCTTATAACCAAAAGTGGTCGCAACGACACTTGTGGGCGTGGCACCTTCCATACATGCGAAAAAGTAAAATACTATATTTAATGTGCTATGAGAGTTATCTTTTTGAAATTTGGTGTAGAGATGTCAGTTACTATAAGCTATGAAACTAAATGGATTTCAATGGGATTGTATCAGTGGGCGTGGCAACTCCCGAACATGCAAAAAATGTTATGTGATATATTTAGTGTGCTATGGGAGTATTCATTTTGAAATTTGGTATAGTGATGTCGGTTACCATGAGCTTTGAAATTAAATGAAGTTCGACGGGATTGCATTAGTAGGCGTGGCACCTCCCATACAAGCTAAGACCGTTTAAGGCTATATTGAGTGATCCTATTAAAATTTGGCATAGAGATGTCGGTTACTAAGTTAAATGAATTTTGATGAGATTAGATCAGTAGGCGTGGCACTTTCCATACATGCAAGAAACGTTTATAGTTATATTTAGTGTGCTGTAAGAGTAATTTCATTAAAATTTGGTGTAAAGGTGTCGGTTACTATAAGCTTTGAAATTAAATGAAAATCGACGAGATTGCATTAGTGGGTGTGGCACCTCCCTTATAAGCAAAAAACGTTAAATGCCATATTTAGTGTGCTATTGGAGTAATTTTTTTTAAATTTGGTGTAGAGGTGTCGGTCACTATAAGATCTAAAATTTGTAACAAAACTCTACCGTCAGTTACTACGGCACGCATCTTTTAGGCCGGTTCTGCACACCTAGCTCTGCTTCGGTCGTAGCTCATGGAAATGAGAGTGGGGTTGCCTATTAGATACGATGCGAGTGTGTCACATTATATCAAAATATGTGTGCAGAGTGTATGGTTGTAAACATAAAAAAACCGAAAAATTTCATAAAAATTCATTGAAGTGACCAAATACCAATTAAGCATACTATATCTATTAATACAAACAGAGATTTAACTATGCAATGAAATTATCGGAAGGAAAATAGGTCTTAGTTTTCCTCCATGTCTATTACCCGCCCAACCTGCTAATAAAGAAAATAACCGTTTTATTAGCCCAAACGCAACCTTACTACATCATCACTTCACTATTTCATGGCTAACACAAAAGAATTTTAATGAATCATTTCAAAATTTCATTATAATTTTATTTCTTAACGAGAATATACTGACAACATTATATGCATAGGAATTCAAGACAATATTTACAAAAGAAAATCATACAAAAAAAAAAAAATAGGATGACTATCATATTCTTTATTAGTAAATTTTAGTAAACTTCATGAGTAACTATTTAATAAAGTTTAAATCAAAAATTGTTTTGCTCACTGCTTCAAATTTTATGTTCAATTAGACTTAACTCAATTTTATTGAAGAAATTTAGGAATCAAAACAAAAGGAAAACTATAGCATATAGCATATGCTTTGCAGACTTACTGCATTTAAAAAAAAAACCTTAACAAGATCATTATTATGATCCCATAGCAAAGAGATAATCAAAAAGGTAGCTTAAGTTTACTCACTGTTAAATCCCACGTCGACAGCAGGCCTGATGTTCGATTGTGGTGAGTTTGCGCTATGAGCACTTTTTTGTTCTCTGAAAATTAATGTTAATCTGATCTTTTGTTTATTTCTTCTCTTTCTTTCCAAATGATATTGAGTATTATAATTTTCGTAATTCAATCAAATTTTAACTTTTTTTTTTTCATTTCTTTTCGTTTAACTTAACTTTATTTTTTTTTTTCTGTTTATTTTATTATCTTAATTATTAAATATTTATTTTCTCAATTTATTTTGAAAGAAACACAAAAAAAAAGTTAATCACTAGATAAAAACATGCTGCGATGGCAAAATTTATGAGGAAAACTAAATGTTTTAAATGTTTCCATGCATATGAAATGATTTAAATTTTATGTTTATAACACTTACTTATTTATTTTTAGGAGCTAGTGCAAATATGTATTTACATATATATATGTTTATACAAATATATGAACAAATTTTATTTCAGGTAATTTTTATTTGATAAAAATTAATTTTTTTTTTCTATTCTGCTTTTAGTAGTAGTGCAGATTTAATTTAATAGATGTAAAGTAACTAGTTTAGATATTTATATTTTTAGTTTCATATATTTATGCCTATATGTATGATATAGGTATACATATGTGCATATATTTATATATATTCATTTTTGTATATTTACTTATTGTAAGTTAGTTATTTTCTGAATTGAAAAATAATATTTCTTTTTTCTTTGGGGCTTAATATTTGTAATCTATCCGAATTAGAACTTGTAGAAATCTCTTAATAATCGTTTTACTAATGCATATTATTTAGACAATGGTTAATTTTTGTATAAATATAGTTTTAACGAATAATGAATAAATGATTTTTAAGTTTGATCCACTTCAAACTTAATATTTAGTATTTAAATTTTTTTTTTTTTTTTTTTGCAAAATTTAGAAATGAGAAAAATTTCTTATCTGGCGTCAAGGTTTCCCAGTATGGTGGCGTGCTAAATCGGCCGCTGTTTTCCAAAACTCATGATGGTTGCAATTTTTGTTGATTCTTTAGGATTCGTAAAACATTTGGTGCTGGATATTTGTTGTATGACTCAACCTCTTGGTTATTTTTGTTCCAAAATGGTTGAACTGGTGATTTTCTTAAGGAATTTTTCTTGAATTGCTTGACTTTATTTTACTGTAGTCATTACCGATTATATTGGCTAAACTTTAACTATTTATTTTCGAGTTAAATACGTAACCGAACTTCACTTTATTTTAAGTATACTTATTAATGTGAGTATACATTCCAAATCACACGTTTTTTCTTCGACGTCTATTCGGCTTCAGATTCGGCAAGCCAAAAAGAAAGAATCAATCCGGAAACTCATCCATTTTGACCAAAAAAAAAATCTCTTTCTCTCTCTGTCACTTGAAGTTGTCAAAAATCTTTTCAGTGCATCCAACTAAGCTAATTAGTGATGCATATTCTGATGACGTACTATTCTATAGTCTTGGTACTGCTAGTGACTATTTTTGTTCGACTATTTTCATCAGATGTAAATTTAATATATTCATGTCTTGCATATTTTACTCTTAGTGAAATATCATGAAGGAATATGCGTATGCATATCAACATGCGTTTAGTTTTTATAATTTATAGAGTCATTAAATTTTTCTGAATTATTCTACAGTTGCTTTAACATAGAGTAATTCTAGATTTAAATTAATATAACTAAGCGTGCAATAAGTTATAGAATATTTTGAGAAAAAAAAAATTGAATTTTATTCGTGTCTTTAGGATATCACCATCACAAATTATATGAATTTTTACGGGATTTAATTAGTGGGCATGGCACCTCCCATACAAGCTTACTATATTAGTGATCCTAATAAGATTTGGTCTCAATATATTCAGCCTCATTCAACTCAGTTCGAGTTTTTCAACCTCTTTCAATATTTTCCGAGATATTCAGCCTCCTTCAACTTTTTTCGAGTTATTCAACCTCTTTCAACTGTTTCAACAGTTTTCAACATTTTCCATATTCTCTCGAATTTTTCAACCTTATTCAACTTTTTCCGAGTTTTCAAACTCTTTCAACTGTTTCAACAGTTTTCAACCTCTTACAACTTTTCTCAACATTTTCCAAATTTTTTCGACTTTTTCAACCTCATTCAACTTTTTTCGAGATATTCAACCTCTTTCAACTATTTTTAACATTTTCCATAATTTTTCCAATTTTTCAACCTTTTTCAATTTATTTCGACGTGTTCAACCTCATTCAACTTAATTTGAGTTTTTCAACATTTTCCATGTTTTTTGACTCTTTCAGCCTTCAAACTCTCCCATATTTTCCGAATTTTCAAACATTTTTCAGCTTTCTTAACCTCTTTTGGCGTTTTACTACATTTTCCATATTTTATCAAGGTCTTTCATCTTTTTAAATATTTTCCATATTTTTCGACATATGTAATTTAAATTTTTCAAAATATTGCATACTTTTTCGATTTTCTAAACCTCAAATCGAAAAACCGAACTAGAGTCGGTCTCCTGGTACTGAATATTTTCA
The DNA here is from genome assembly GCA_949775025.1 of Tricholauxania praeusta. NCBI lineage: Eukaryota > Metazoa > Arthropoda > Insecta > Diptera > Lauxaniidae > Tricholauxania > Tricholauxania praeusta. Next base: position 139,100,412 of record OX459028.1, on the reverse strand, counting down.
TACATGTTAATATTTTAGCTATTTAAGGAAAAATAAATTTTATGATCTATGATTTATAATTTTAGCTTAGAACTGAATTAATATTATGTAATTGAAATTATATCCAAATCGACTTAGTGGTATGTGAATAAGTTCAAGGCTAGCATAAATATAGTAATTGAGTACAGTCACTCTACTTCTAAATATATGAAAAAAAAATAATCACCATATCACCGTATACTGTAAGCTACTAATTCTTATCAGCATTTTGGGGTTTTTGCATGATCGCGTATAATTTAAGAAAACAACAAATTAAATGAAAGAGCAAATTGAGGAATTTGTTGGAAGCTCTTTTGTTTCCATATTGTAAATTAAGTGAATGAATTTAAAATTGTTTCAAGTTGGATGTATCCTCGCCCTTTCCATCGATAAATTTTAGACAGCAATCTTCATTCATCCCAAATATTTTGAAATTTATCTGTATAGTGTGGGGCTTTAGTGTTATAATAAAACCTTACATCTAACTCTTTGTGTGATCCATAAATCAAAACGAATTCGAGCTTAAAGTAAATTAAACAAAATTTTCAAGTAAAGTCCAATCGTAAACTGGAAAATTGTGCTTCACATATCAAGCTAAAGTGACATACATATCAAGTGACATTCTATCAAACCAATTTCGGCACATTTGCCTATGCTTAACTTTCCTACATCGCAATCTTTCTGGCACTTTGCCTTATTAATATTCCACAAGTCATAATCTAGGCCACCGGAAATGTTTCATAGAAGTCCAATCTTAAATTATAGTTCACATTTAGGGTTCACTCATTTCGCAATCAAATTCTTTAGAATAGTTTTTGACAAACGCCTACCGCATACTAAAATATACAGCGACCGACAAAAGTCTAGATACACCCCCTTTTTTGTAGATCGAGAATCTGAAAACATAATGGAAAAATGCAATAATACAGTTTTGTTTGAAACTCTTTTTAAATGATAATGAGCTAACCGTTTAGTGAGAAATGAGAGCCCTCAAGCGTGTCACTTTGTTATTCATTCCGCCCTCGATCCCAGGCTCTGGCTTACGGCCCTGTTCATTGTTAATGTTTCCATGACCTAATTTTTTGTGGATTAAATATTAATTTAACGCCAATTAATGTTCCAAATTACTTCACGTACCTTGATTATAAGTCTATCGACCATGTTAGCCTTTTTAATGACCTAGCTGCAGTGGAATGGAATGATGTTTGGTTCATGAGCACTGTAGATGAGAAACTAAATTTCTTTTGTAGTGTTATTTATAGAATCTTCGACCGTCATGTTCCCTTTCGTACGCCGCATGTTCGTATTGCTTCTTGTCCGTGGTTCACCAGGCCTGTAATACTTTCAATTAAAAAAAGGCAAAAAGCTTATTCTATATGGAAGAGAAATCCTACGGATCATAATTGGGAGGAGCACAGAAGAGCTCGAAATCGTGCATCTTCAGTTATAAGAATGGCAAAAAAGATATTTTTTCAGTCCAAGTTAAATCCAAATTTACCTACTAGGCTCCTCTAGCAAAACTTGAGATCAGTGGGTGTAGGGAAAAATAGTGGTTCACAATGTGACATTGATCCCAATGTTCTCAATGAACATTTTTCCATTAACTCTTCACAGGGGTCTCGAACTATTCCTGATCAGCTTAGTACTGAAAACATTTCACATAACTTTGATTTTGTGGCGGTGAGTGAACATGATGTTGCCAAAAAAAACTTTAAAATTAAATCTAACTCAACTGGAGAAGATAATATACCGATTAAATTCATAAAACTAACTGTTTCGGCCAATCAGCCTACTTTCTGCTCTCTCTAAGGTCTGTGAGTTATTGATGGCAGAACAAATCTGTGCCTTCATTGATAGGACTGGTCTCTTGTCGCCGCTACAATCAGGATTTTGCCCGAGGCATAGCTGCTCTACTGCGGTTGTCAAAATTATGGATGACTTAAGAAATGCATATGACAAGGACTGCATGACTTTCCTTTGCCTGTTGGATTTTTCCAAAGCATTCGATAGTATTGATCACTCTTTACTATGTACTAAGTTGAAACGGTTCTTTGGATTTTCTGACAGTGCGGTGAGGATAATTAAAAGTTATCTAGTTGGTAGAGCGCAGAGAGTTAAAATTGAAAACTTATACTCTAGCTATAAGACGGTATGCTACGGAGTTCCTCAAGGCTCTGTTCTTGGCCCATTGCTATTCAGTTTATTTTTAAATGCTATTTTTAAGGTTTGGCCGAATGTTGTTATGCACGCGTATGCTGACGACTTGCAACTCTACTTGTCACGGCCAATAGATTTGCTTGAGGATCTAGGATTTAGAGTTAATGAAGATCTTGACAGGGTCAATAACTGGGCTATTCAGAACAACTTAAACTTAACTTCTTCCAAATGTTATGTCCTGCCAATCTCCAAAACTTTTTATCCGAAAGAGAGTTGCCTTGTATCTGCCTTAATGGGATCAGGTTACAGTTCGTTAATAAAGTAACCAATCTCGGGTTTATCTTAAATAGTTCTCTATCCTGCGAAGATCAGATCAACGGTAGTATCAGAAAAGTTTACGATACTCTTCGTAACTTACGAATGACAGCGTCATTTGTACTTGAGAGTACTAGAAAATGTCTTGCAGTGCAGTTAGTAATACCGCTTATAACTTACTCAGAAGTTGTCTACAGTAAACTTGATGAAAGCTCACTTCATAAACTCCAGGTGGCCTTTAATAACATTACCCGTTATGTCTTTGGTCTGAAAAGACTTGATCATGTTTCAGCATTTAGGAAAAGCATCCTTAACTGCAATATTGTTGAATATCTGGATATAAGAAATCTAATATTTCTGCATAAAATAATATACACTAAAACTCCCTTCTATCTGTTTGTTAAATTGCAATTTTGTCAATCGTCCAGAAGCTTAAATCTTATAATTCCACCTTTCAAATACTTAAATTCGTCTCGCTTGTTTTTCGTTAGTGCTATTCGTTTGTGGAATTCTTTGCCTCGTCATTTAAAATGTGTTTCTTACTGCAGAAGTTTCAAGCATCTTGTTTTTCGACAACTTTCTTGAACTCTAAGTTCTTTCTCTCTCTTATGCTCTTCTCTGTCTCTATTTGGTTCTGATTCATACTCATCCCTAAGCCTTATATGACAAAAATAAATGTTGCATTTAAATTTAGTTTATTTAATTAATTGTTTATTATTAGATATAAATAAGTTAATTGTTATACTTACTTAAAAGAATTGTATTCTTATGTGCTAATATCTTTTTAACAAATAAATGAAATGAAATGAAATGAAAAACGACAATGCTAAATATACCGATATTTTGTAGAAAGATATTTTGGAATTGCGTTTTTTTTGTCATATTCAATCGTAAATAGCATTTAGTGACAAACAGTGTCAACAATAACTTAAAATATATTTAAAATGGCCCCAAATGGATAGCAATCTACTTTAGAAATCAGGCAATGAGTAGTGAAGTGACCTTGTATAGGTAAAACTGTAAAAGAAATTGCCGAATTGATTGGAAAAAGTAAATCAATTGTCCACGATATAATCAAGAGGTTCCGTGATGAGTTTAGGTTGGCCAATAAAAGCAGAGAAGGTAAAGGCAAGGTATTAAATAAGCGAAGAGAGCGTTCGATATTGAAAGAAATCATAGAATATCCTTTCAAAACAGCACAAGAACTTAAAATTTCTTTAAGAAATCGCACTGAAAAATATATTTGTCTGGATATTATTCACCATACTTCACACCAGTGCGATTATTATGGCAGAATTGCATGAATAAAACCACTTACGAGCCTTAAAAATAAAAACAAGATTTTAAAATATTCCAAGGAGTATTTATTAAAAACTGACGATTTTGGAGTAACGTAATTTGATGGTATAGCATGTTCAAATACCTTTCTATTGATATGTTTCATTATTTTAAGGTTTTGTTTATCATATATATCAATAGAAAGGTATTTGAACATGATATACCATCAAATTACGTTATCTAGTTTGCTGTCACAGCTATTTTATCAGCATACACAAAATCTGTTTCCCAAAGTCATAACGACAGCGGTCGCCCATAAGAAAACACGTGCGATTTTAGTCTATAACTGCCATAGTTACCCTACTTTCACTTTTAAATGAGAATTATTCAGAAGCGAAAAAACGAATTTGAGATTAACCTTTAAACTATCATGCTGTCACTAATCAGCTGAATTTAGTCTAGGGATTATATGAAAAGGTCTACGATTCGGACAATGAGTTCTCGTCTGGAAGAAAAATGAGCCATAATTTGGAATGCTTCGTCCAACATACTCTGAACATGATGGACATGAACGAATCTTCGCAGGTTTTCATTTATAATATCAATATACCGAATGTGGTGAAATTTAAGATAAAAATGCCACTAACAAGTTACCAACTAATTCCAATTCACTAACTAATAGTCCTATCGACACATAAATCCTACAAGGGTTTAAGGTTTAGGGTTTATGGGTTTGGGATTTAAGTATTTAGGTTTATATATGGGTCAACGGAATTATTGATTGGTGAATTCGATTTTATTTGAATCAGGATTTATGAGTCTATTAAGAATGTGATCCTATGTACGCTCTCAAAATCTGGTTTGATTTCATTAAAAATTATGATCTATAGGTGGTTTTGAACCCGTGGGTTACAGTGTGTGACGATACAAGAAATTAAGGAGCAGGTAAGACAATTTGTAGAAAAGTTTAATTATTTATGCAATTTTCCAGAACTAGAGGGGTACAAGTGCATCAAAACTATTGCTCACTAAAAGAGGTTAAAGTTTGTGTATTCCGTATTAGAAGTAAGTACTACTTTGTTACAGATATCGTAGCAATAGCATATTCAATGGCCCTAGGAACTTTGATAACTTGTTGGTGGTATTTTTAGCTTAATGGCCCCTATGGTTTCTTTATCCGTTAAATAATACAATAAACAGGATATCCGTACTAGTTCGAGCCTCACAAATACAACAAACATAATAATTTTTCAGCGATTCGGCATCAGGCATTTGTTGTCTGATTTTCTACACTGAGGAAACGATTTGTTTGATTATGATGAATGCATATTTGACATCGAGCAATCAAATATTAATTTGGGTCAAACAAATTGTATTTGTACCAAAAAGTGGTGAAAGTTTTTCACGGATTTTAGGTTCATTTCAATAATATGAGGCGTCCAGTTGCGAAAGCGAACAAGTCCATTTTTCATGCTTTTGGAAAAACAACGAAAAAAGTTTATCTTCATCTATGTTCATTGAAAAATTTAACGTATTTCCCACATAATACGAGTAGGTTATAAAATTTCTTACTCAAAACACGTCCGATCAGAATTTTCAAACTTCATTTGCTTTTGTTTTTGAGAAAATTATTTTGAACTTGGCGGGTTTTGATTCCAAGGCGTTGGACCGGTTTTGAAAGCAAGTTCATGGACTTGGCCGGATTTGAAATCTCTGCATCAAAAATAAATTTAAAAAGTGTAATATTTCTGCCAATATTTTTTTAAATCTACAAATATAGTAGAAAGATAAAGTATAATCTAGATTTTGATTTATGAGAATATCTCAAAATTTGATTTTATTGGACTTCGCCAGTCTTGAAACTGGACGCCTCATATATTTAGTTGCTCAATATCAAATAAAACTTGTTATATTCAAACAAATCGTTTTCTCAGTGTAGTTCAACGCTGCTGACAAAAGTTCGAAGAAATGTATTTCAGTTGTTTTATATAAACGCAAAATTTCGTGCTTATCTATAAATTTTTTTTTTGTTTACTAGGCGAAACATACATAATTTAAGTTTCTTATTTTTTTTTCGTTGTGACTTCTCTTATTGGTCTTAAATTTATAGCACCCTAGATTGGGATCACCACAGAGAATGAAAAAATTCGGGCATCATTTCGTTTGCGGTGCTCTGTGAATCTGGTTCTTAAATAATTAAGCCTGCACTTGTTTCGTATATATTCCATGAACTAAATCAGCGGTAGTGATCAGTAAAACTTAATTAAATAACTGTGAAAAAATTCTAATTTTCTAATATAAAAGACTTAAAATGTTTAAAATATCGCCATATTTCGTGCTTTTGCTGCTTAGCGTTTTAAAATATGTAAACTGCGATGAAGTTGAAGACTACCGTAAAGAACGGATATCGTTCCTCTCAAACATAACGCTTTCTTGCTCTGAGTATTTTCAATATCAGCTCTATGGCGAATTTATTGGTGGTAAACTTACAGTGCCCCATATGAAGATAGACGACACTGTCAAGATGGAATTTTATCAAACTGACTTTGTGGTAATTTTGAATTTAGATAACTCTTATTTACAAGTTTTTAGCAAATGATATTTATTTCAGCGATCTTCTCATGGTCTTGTCTTACCAGACGGTAGTTCGCAAGAGGTTATCAAAAGACTGCAAAAGAAGCAACCAATATTATACCGTGTAGATTTCCCTATAATGGATAATGTGCCAACATTACATAGAATTTTTATCAATGACCACGAACTGTGCAACACAAATAATAGTAATATTTTGATGAGTTATAAAATTTCTTAATTTTGAATGTTTTATTTTAGAACTGCTCGAAAGCAAACTATTTACTCTTCAAGATACTCTAAAAATCATCAACGGATACGTGCAAGTTTACACTTCTAACATCAACATGCCGCATTTCACTGAAGCGCCAAATAAGTTTTGTGGACTCATTCCTTTCGACGACCAATTGATAGCACGTGGTGAATATCCTTGGCTGGCCGCAATTTATGAAAAGGAGAGCAGGGGTATAAGTTTTATTTGTGGCGGCTCGCTTGTTTCATCAAAAATTATCTTGTCAGCAGCACATTGCTTCGAAGATATTAGTTTTAATGCTGAAAAAATTACTACGATGTTAGGGCGATATAATTTAACCGATTTTATGGAGGATGGTTACACGACACGTGATATACAAAGTATAATTGTACATCCAGACTACCAGTTTGGACCAGGCTATTCTGATGCTGATCTGGCACTTTTAGTAATGAAGGAACGCGTTTGGTAATGAGTAAAAAAGTTCAATAACACTAGTTTACAAGAAAAAAGATCTGGTTTTTCATACACTTTTTTCGATGTATTTTGGGGCGTAGATTTCAAAAATGGCAACCATTTTTTTTTCTTAAGAATCGTTTTCGAGATATCCCCAAAAAACCCCTTTTTCGGCACTTTTCATTTATTTGACTATATCTCCATGAATTTTTTTTCGACTCAAAAACGATTTTCAGTTTTCGAAAAATATTTGTATTTCCTTTCTAACGATATGCTTTTTGTTTGAATCGGATAATATTTGATGGAGTTACAAGCGCTCAAAATTAAAAAAAACTGACTTTTTTGGTCTTTTTTAAAAATCACTAAATTTCAATTGCTCCATTTGAATGAAAAATTCCTTTTTTTTCATATTTTTAAAATTTTAAATGATGGACTATCTTTTTACAAATATTTTAAGTATAATTTGGCGGAAATCGGACAAAAAATGTAGAAGTTATTCGAGAAAACAGTAAAACACTTGCAATAAAATTGAACGACAATACATACGTTTTTTATCTAAAAAGAAAAGAGAATAAAAGTAAAGAACTTCACAAACACACAATCGTATGTATTTTCGTTCAATTTTATTGCAAGTGTTTTACTGTTTTCTCGAATAACTTCTACATTTTTTGTCCGATTTTCGCCAAATTATACTTAAAATATTTGTAAAAGGATAGTCTATCATTTAAAATTTTAAAAATATGAAAAAAAAGGAATTTTTTATTCAAATGGAGCAATTGAAATTCAGTGTTTTTCAAAAAAAAACCAAAAAAGTAAGTTTTTTTGGACTTTGAGCGCTTGTAACTCCATCAAATATTATCCGATTCAAACAAAAAGCATATCGCTAAAAAGGAAATACAAATATCTTTCGAAAACTGAAAATCGTTTTTGAGTCGAAAAAAAATTCATGGAGATATAGTCAAATAAATGAAAAAAGTGCCGAAAAAGGGGTTTTTTGGGGATATCTCGAAAACGATTCTTAAGAAAAAAAAAATGGTTGCCATTTTTGGAATCTACGCCCCAAAATACATCGAAAAAAATCAATGAGAAACCAGATCTCGAGATCAAGCCCAAATTTGTAAACTAGTGTAATTTATCTGTAATGGACAAAATTCCTTAAAATTTTTACAACTTAATTGTTCTTCGCTTGCGTTTTTGGAGCAGACCATAATTTAAAACTGTATTCTTACTGAGCTTCCTGTTCAGTACTGTAAGTGTTAAAAACACGAAAAAATTACAATTTCGTCGCTCCGTTGTATAGTATCAAACGAGTTGCCAATGCAATTGCATATAAAGGGGGGAAAATGTAGAACTTTGGCGCACTATGTTTATATTTTGCTATGATTCTTGATTGGTCAATGCAAAAAGGAAAATATAGTATGCTTGTGTTTTAAACGTCGGCTAACAGAGCTTACTGATGATGCCATGTAACAGTGGTAGAAGCTAGTATAAGCAGCTATTTGCTAATTTTTTCTCCACTTATTTAATTTTGTTCTTGTAATTTTTTTATGTTTTTGCACTAACAGTTCTGAACTCAGTAAATTTTTTGAATTCTTTATACTCTCAAAATTTTCAGTTTTACTAAATTCATCAAACCAATATGTTTATGGACCGAGCCATTCGATGAATCACGAATTGTTAACCAAAATGTTGTGGTTGTCAGTTGGAGAAATGATGAAATCAACAGTTTGTCAATTGCGCCAAAAAAGGTTGATGTAAATGTCATTTCTGCAGAGGTTGGCTTGCGTTCATCAATTGCGTTTCGTGCATTTACATCATCACGCACTCTGTGTTCTAGAAATCGTGATGGTAGTGCGTCCTGTCATGGGGACTCCGGTGGTGGCCTCCTACTACACAGAAATGGAACATGGGTGATACGTGGAGTTGTTTCCTTAGTATTAATTGATCAATTGGAGTTACAGGAGTATACTGTGTATTGCGATGTAGCAAAACACATATTATGGTTGCAAAATCACATCCAGCAAGAAGAACCTGCAGTTACAGGCTCTCTTGAAGATATTTGTGGAATATCTTCTCACATTGAACACCCTTGGCATGCTGCTGTTTTTGTAACATTTTTCACTGGTGAGCTTTTCTTATGCACAGGGACGATTGTTTCCTCACGAAGTATTTTGATACCTGCCAGTTGCTTCATAAAAACAATTCCATTACGCGAAATAAGAGTTTATCTCGGACGTTACGATCTCGGAAATATTACCGAAGAAGGAGTTGTGTCCCGCGAAGTTAAGGCTGCATTATATTACAGTATATCAGGCCATGTTAATAGCATAACATTGCTACAAATGAAGGATCCTGTCGGGTATGTTGCAACTACATGCTAAGTGAAACACTTTCACAAACAAATATTTATTTTTAGTTTCACACAACATATAAAACCGATTTGCTTATGGAGTGAACCTCGTGATCGTTCACATATTCTGGGACAATCTCTCACTTTATCAGGTTGGATACTTTCTGAAGAAGATGAAGAAATTTCTACCGTGCCCAAGTCAGTGAAAGTAAATATTGCTCCTTTAGAGCAATGCAAATTACTGGGTCACAACGTGAGCACAACATCTAATGCTTTGTGCATACCTCGTGATGGAAATTTGGCTGGCCGTATTCTAATGATGAATCGAAATGGACGTTGGTTGCTTCTCGGTGAATGTAAATACCTTCATTATGATGATGATTTCTGTGTACTTGAATATGCCGATATGGCAGAAAAGATATCATGGATTCAAAGAAAAATGTTATCATAAAGGAGTTCAAGTAGTCAAAATGTAAACTTTGGTGGTCGAAACACTGGAAAAAATAAAAGTGATTTCGCTTGTGTGACAATAAATGCATTTTTTTTGTCTTTCGCTATATAATAAGTACCAGGAGACCGATCATAATTCGGTTTTTAGTTTTGAGTTTCAAGGTTCAGGTTTTTCAAGTGATAATTGAACTGAGCCATTTTAGCAGCAATCAACATTTAAGTAAAATTTTACAAGTTGATACAATGCTTTATTTATTAAACAAACTTTGACAACAAAGGACAAAAAGAAAAACTCTAGAATATAGACATATGTTTCGATTCTTAAAATCTCATCAGTATGCCTACGTCAGCACTCAAATTACACCCGCTATATTAATGTAAGTCTAACGGAAAGCTAATTTTTTATTTTAAGCAAATTTGGGATATTTTTTTTTTTAATTAAAAATTAGCTTTTCGTTAGATTTACATTAATAAAGCGGGTGTAATTTGAGTGCTGACGTAGGCATACTGATGAGATTTTAAGAATCGAAATTGCGTATACTAGGGCCACATTTTTGATTATTCTGTCACAGCGATTAAAGCGAAAGAATCTGAATCTGCTAAGCTAAAAAAAGATACATAAAAACTGATGTTATACGGTTGCGGCGGCGAAAAAGGAGATGATTTTGCAATTTTAAAATAGGTTATCGGTATTTTTTCATTGTCTTACGAAAATTTTTAAATTATATATAAGAAAAAAAGAAGGTCAATTAAAACTAACCGCGAATTCAAATTTCTCGACCGAAAACAGCCCGAAAACAACCCACCACCATTCTTAAAAGCCATCTTAGTTTTCAAAAGCAAACAGCTTTGCACAGGTGGCGCTAGTTCAGTATTCAATATCAATGAAAATCCTTTGAGGAGCTTTGTCTAGACGTGTAAGGTGCCATCGATTAATTACATGAGGAGTCAAAATAAGAGAGAGGGGGCCCGGCAAAATCTAACCAAATCTCACCAAAGGGGGGTTGGGGTCAATGGAAATTGCACTTCAACTTCTTAATGCAGAGATCATACATTATTATAGCAGATTACACTTAAAAATTATGAGGCAAGTCTCACGGAAGGGCGCTGGGGGTTCCGTCTGAGCTCACCAAATCTCACCAAGAGGAGGGGGGGGATTGATTGGATTGGATTGGTGATTAATGGTCGTTCGGCCAGCCGGACGAAAATATAATGGGGGCAAGTTGTAACAGTGCAAGATACGTTTTAACAGTGTTTGAACCTAGCCCATTCCTTTGTTGATAATTGCTTCATCACCGTTTCTTATGAATAAAATACTTTAATAAAAAACGCAACGAAAATTCAAAAATAATATAAAGTGAAGCATATAAGAAGGAGATTGAAGTAAGCCAAAGCTGGGCGATAAAGTTTCCGATTACCACATGATTATAATTACAGTAATCCTCAAAAAGAAAGACAAATCGATTACAATTAAAGTAATCGTTCATTGGACGATTAGACTTTTTCAAAATTATAGTATTACAAAGTAATACTATTAGTCTTGTAACTTGTACATAGAAAAATTTCGTTTCAAAATAAAAAAGTACAAAAGTACAAGCTACAAGTTGTCAAATCAAAAATGTACAAAAGAATTTTTTAAAAGTACAAGTGATTCTGTTTCATAAACAGTCGTTAATAATACAAATACTTGAAATGTACAAGTGATAGTTGGATTATTAATACAAATGCCGGTTTACTTGTAACATCGAAATTTAGGGAAAACGATGCTTTATATTATATTATTTCTCGTAAGATTTTGAACGATTTACTATTTAGAAGTGATGACGAACCATTGGATGATCATGTGATGTGGCAGACCTTGGTTCGACGTAGAAAAATATATGGAATCAGAAATAACTGTCATTTCGAAAATGACGCTTTAGTTGAAAATAAAGCGGTATTTGTAGATCGACATCGACTTTGTAGATCGACGATCGCTTGTGGCCCTTCATGGCTCATGAGTGTTTCGAAATAGAACACTGTATCGCAGAATGGAAGTACAGAACATTTCCCGAATGCAGTTTTATTGTAAGATTTCGGTTATCCTTTGAAGACGTGGCTCATGACACCTCTGCACCATGAACCAAACAGCCCTGCTGAAAGAAGATACAAATACAACAATACAAATAATTGAACAAGGAATTCCCCGAGAAGCAACCAACGTCCATTTGGATTCATCATTAGAATACGGCCAGTCAAATTTACATCACGCCGTATACACAAGACATTAGATGTTGTGTTCACGTTGTGACCCAGTAATTGACATTGCTCTAAATTAGCAATATTTACTTCCATTGACATGGGCACCTTAGAAATTTCTTTGCATGCTATGCCTGTATCATGATGTAGGTGTTCGATTTCGAAGTTTGAGTTATATTCTGCAGCTTCTACTTCACGAGACACTACTCCTTTTACATTAATATTACTGAGATCGAATCGTCCGAGGTAAATGCTTATGAGGCGTTACGAATGTATTTTGCTACAGCAACTGGCAGGTATCAAAACGATTCGTGAAGAAACTATTGTCCCAGTGCTAAAGAAAAGGTCACTAGTGACAAAATTTTCATAAATAACAGCATTCCAATGGTGTTTAATGCGAGATTCCGTGTTTGATATTCCACAAATATCTTCGAGAGAGCTTGTTACGGTAGGTTCTTGTTGCTTCTTGTGATTTTGTAACCATGATATGTGTATACTCCTGTAAATTGCAATACCCTTGTGTAGTTAATCCTAAGGAAACAACGCCACGTACCATCCAAGTCCCATCTCTGTTTAGTAGGAGGCCACTACCGGAGTACCCGTTATAGGGCCCAGAGCCATCATGTTTCCAAGCACACAGAGTGCGTGATGATGTTAATGCACTACACGCAATTGATGAACGCAAACAAAGCTCTGCAGAAGCGATTTTCTCATAAACTTTTTTTGGTGCGATTGACAGAGTGTTGCCATCTCCATCACTTCCCCAACCGACAACCACACCAGTTTATTTAACAGTTCATGATACCTCAGCTGGTTCAGTACACAAACATATTGGTTTGATAAATTTAGTAAAACTAAAAATTTTGCAGATTATAAGGAATTCAAAAAAATGAAAAAATTTTGTAATGAAATGTAAAAATTAATTGTTTGTAATTTTAAAGAATAATGTCCATTATAAATAAATTATTAAGCTCTTCTACTCATTAACCTTCATCTGCTCCTTGTGTAGAAAACTACACATAAGAGAATTTATTTTTGATTATTTCCAAAACTATTAGTTAAAAACGTACCAAAATCTTATGACTTTGTCAACATCATTTTTATCCTTACAAAATTGGGTTGTCCGTTCAAGTAAAAGTTTTTTTGGAGACTTTGTTTAAAAAGTTACGTTGGCGACCCTTGTGTGTAGATTTCTACACACATGCATGTTACATATTTTTTTGAATTTTTGGCTGGAGAAATGACTTTTGCATCGCATCGTTGGAAAAGAAATTTCAAAATTCATTTAATCATCAATTTACTCGGTGGGGATAGTGTTCGTAACATGCTTTCTGGCTGCAGTTGCAAAAGGGAAACATATAACTTTTCAGTAACAGTATTTTCAAACATGATAAGTATGTCTGCTTTGAACGCACTAATAATTTTAAAGGAACTTAACCCCAATTGGCATGAGCTTGAATTATGGCTGGCGAAACCATACATGACAACTAGAAGTAATAAACTGAAATCAGAATCTTAATCGTGTATCTATTTCTTCTGATATTCCTTCAACACCTAAGAGATCAACATAAGCTCTGCCATAAATAAGGAGCTGAGCTAAATGTTATCTATCTAAAGTAAGTCTACGTATATGAAACCACTCCTTGCTTCTGTGGAAAATTTGCATGCAAGAAGTAACACTACCAAATTGTTTGAGTGAAATGCATTCAAGAATGCTATTGTAAATTAAATCCTGTTTTGGCGTTTCTTTTTATCAATATATATAATAAAAAGTAGGTATTATTTATTCGATTTCTTTAAATATTTCACTGAAAATGCACTGAAGGCCCATTAGTATGTGTAGAATTCTACACACAAGGGGAAACGACGTAAGTTTTTTTAAAGAGCAGATGAAGGTTAACTAATGTGTTCCTTCATTACTAAAGGCACCAGATCAGCATCAGAATTGCCTTGTAGTCTGAATATAAAATTATATTTTCTATATAACATATCTTATAACCATCCTCCATAAAATTGGATAAATGATATCGCCCTAACAGCAATGAAATTTAGTAATCAAATCTAAAATAAAACATTCGAAATCAAAAAAATTTTATTATTCATCAAATTATTACCTTTTTTTGTACTACATAATTCGTTCTCATTGACATAAATTGCAAGTAATGTTGGCACATAATTCTCTACAGGGAAATATACACGATATGATATTGATAGCCTCTTGCGAACTCCCGTCTTATAATAGAGTACCATGAGAATACTGGCATAAAATTCTTAAAATTTAAAACCAAAGAGCGAAGCTACAACAAAAAACAAAACTACTACAAAAGCACAAGAGAGACAAAATATATTACTTCTAAATAGTAAACAAAAAAAAAAACAAATTTTCAAGATTAAAAAAGCACAAAATCTTCATGTATATAAAATATCAAAAAATAAAGTACTTTGAATTTTCGCCGGAAGTGGAAAAAAAATTAAGATTGGCTCGGTTTCAAGCTTTAAGTTCATCTTGTAAACATGCAAAATATTATGATGAAATTTGATAACCGGCAGCAGATCAGAAATATCTTGAATTGTATTAGAAGAAGGCGTGACGCATTGCAAAAATTGAAAGTTTTGCTTAAACTTTTCTCAAAAACGACACCTACCACTTTACATAAATATTTGAGAGACAACACCACTGAAAGCTATCATAAGGACTACTCAAAAACAGCTCTTACGCAAATACATCACCAATGTCAGACCTGTTATATAGTCAACGTTTGTTTTATTTGATATTATTTACAAATGTTGCACCTTCCAACCGCAGGCGAGCTATCCGGACCTAAAATAAAAATCACAAGATCTGCTGAAAATGTTTCCTTTCATGGCACATTTCTTTATAAATCTCAAGAAATATTTTAAAATATTGCAAAATATCGGCGTTCAAATGTATCAAAATTACTAAATATCTATTTTAAATATGTCTATATTTTCATTTATCGATTTTTCATTAGTAATCATGTAAACGGCATTTTTGCATCTTCCTTCAGTTTCTTTTTTTTTATTTAGAAGCTGATACGGGTGGCCAATTTTTTCCTTTGTATATGCAAGCGGGAGCGTAAAGCCTACTTTTCTAATTTTTATGGAAGCCTTGTATTTCTCCCTTGCACGTAAGTCTACTTTCCCTTCCAAGTTAATACCGATGGCCTAATTTGTATAATTTGTTCAACCGGGTCATTTAACATAAGAAGAATATCAGTTACATAGGCCTGCTATTTTCCATGGCAGATCTTCTGATAGCACTTCTTGCCACTGCATTTGCCTACTGGGATATTTTTTATTTTTGTAGAATTGATAAGTAGTTTTTATTTATTTTGTTAAATGGCGCAGTTTGCTGGATATTTAATGTAGCACGCATTTCCAAATTGTTGAATTACGCAGTTTCCCTAATGCACTGCAAAAATATTTAGAGAAATTAGATTCGCATTTTCTTAATAATGATCCGAATTCTGAAACGGCATTAAAATTCCAACGTGAGCTGAGCAATTGCATTTCTGGGTACCAGGAACTTCATAAAGAATTACCATAGGAGTCGCAAAGTTTAATAACTGATTTTCTTGTCAAAGCAGTGACCCTTCAGCAGTTGATATTAACTCAGGATCTATTGATGAAGAAGCAATCTAAGTCACTCAATTCACTGACTATCTACATATAACAGTATTGATAATTCCCAAACGGTGCGAGTATTGTCAGAAAGCGAAGATAGTGACCAAATATGGTACATTTGTATGAATAACTTTCTTCCTTCTTGATACTCGTATGTAAAGTGAACGTTAATTTTTATGTATAGATTTGGACTTTTCTAAGAAATTTCTTGTTTTTACAAGCTCTTCAAAAAATATGGAACGTATCCCTATTTATACAATGTAAGTCATGTCTTTTTTTATGTGTTGTTTTTTTGTGCGGTTTTCTCCGGAACGTATCTACCGCATAAAAAGAGAATTGAATGTACTTTGCATTGGGGCGTTTGCCGCCATAAACTTAAGTATTTATAACGTCCTATCTTGCAAGCCATGCAAAGTATTGTGATGAAATTTGGTAACCAGCTGCAGATCATAAATATCTTGAACTGTATTAAAAGTAGGCGTGACGCATTTCAACAATTGAAAATTTTGATTAAACTTTACTCAAAAGCGACACTTTCACACTATGTTAGTATCGATAAGGCGGGTGTCATAGGCTATAAAACTTTTGCTTAGGGTGCATATTTAGGGTGGACCTCACACAAAAATATTTTAAAAATAGAACTTTCTCAAAGATCACTATTAAATTATGAAATTTACACCAGATGGCTCACATATATGTTAATCGTAAACATTTTAATTAGGATGCATACTTAGGATGGCCCTCATCCAAAATTTTTTTAAAATATTTTCACTAAGACAGGTTAGTCGATTCACACAGAACTTACACCACGTAGCTCTTACGTTAAGAGGCATAGCTTAGGCTACAAGGCCTTTATTTAGGGTAGTCCTCATACAAAAATATTTTTTATATATCGTTTTCTGGAAAACGGCTTAATCGATTCTCATAGAATTTACACCACGTGTCTTTTATATTAAATGACACAGCTTAGGTTATAAAAATTTTATTTTGGTTGCGAAATTGTCTATTTAAGGTGAAGCGAAGCGCACAGGGTAATGCCAGTTAAATTATAAAATTGCAATTTTGCGAAAATATGTGGGGTACAAACCCGTGCAATTTTCTGCCATATATCTATTATTATTAAACGAGCTAAAATTGTATGTATATGTATATATGTATATGTATGTATATGACTGAACTTTATTTCGAAATCGGCTGCAGAAATTTTGATGAAACTTGGAGATTTAATGCACGTGTTAACAAAGTTAAGATTGGGTTAGGTTTTAAGTTTTTCAAAACTCTAACAGGGGCGTGGCACAGCCCTAAATGTTAATTTTTATAACGCGATATCTCGCAAAGTATTTAAGATATTTTGATGAAAATTGGTAGACTGATGCAGGTCATAAATATCTTCAATAGTACTTAAAGTGGGCGGAATTGGAGAAGAGGGCGTGGCATTTTTCAACAATTGAAAATTTTGATTCAATATTACTCAAAAACGGCGCCTACGATTTTCATAAAAAAGTTAGAAGACAATACCGCTGAAAGCAGTCATCATAAAAAGTCATGCCACTATACTGGCAAAACTCGTTGTGGGCACAGCCCACAATATTTATAAACGTCATAATAAGAGAACTAACAACGCTATCGTTATGAAATTTAATATAAAGGATACACTAGCTATTGGGTATCTTATAACCAAAAGTGGTCGCAACGACACTTGTGGGCGTGGCAACTTCCATACATGCGAAAAAAGTAAAATACTATATTTAATGTGCTATGAGAGTTATCTTTTTGAAATTTGGTGTAGAGATGTCAGTTACTATAAGCTATGAAACTAAATGGATTTCGATGGGATTGTATCAGTGGGCGTGGTATCTCCCGAACATGCAAAAAATGTTATGTGTTATATTTAGTGTGCTATGGGAGTATTCATTTTGAAATTTGGTATAGTGATGTCGGTTACTATAAGTTTTGAAATTAAATGAAAATCGACGAGATTGCATTAGTGGGTGTGGCACCTCCCATATAAGCAAAAAACGTTAAATGCCATATTTGGTGTGCTATTGGAGTAATTTTTTTAAATTTGGTGTAGAGGTGTCGGTCACTATAAGATCTAAAATTATATGAATTTCCACGGCATTTAATTAGTGGGCATGGCACTTCCCATACAAGCTTACTATATTAGTGATCCTAATAAAATTTGGTCTCAATATATTCAGCCTCATTCAACTCTGTTCGAGTTTTTCAACCTCTTTCAATTTTTTTCGAGATATTCAGCCTCCTTCAACTTTTTTCGAGTTATTCAACCTCTTTCAACTGTTTCAACAGTTTTCAACTTTTTTCAACATCTTCATTATTCTCTCGAATTTTTCAACCTATTCAACTTTTTCCGAGTTTTCAAACTCTTTCAACTGTTTCAACAGTTTTCAACCTCTTACAACTTTTCTCAACATTTTCCAAATTTTTTCGACTTTTTGAACCTCATTCAACTTTTTTCGAGTTTTTCAACCTCATTCAATTTTTTTCGACTTTTTCAACCTCTTTCAATTTATTTCGACGTGTTCAACCTCATTCAGCTTTATTTGAGTTTTTCAACATTTTCCATGTTTTTTGACTCTTTCAGCCTTCAAACTCTCCCATATTTTCCGAATTTTCGAACATTTTTCAGCTTTCTTAACCTCTTTTGGAGTTTTACTACATTTTCCATATTTTATCAAGGTCTTTCATCTTTTTAAATATTTTCCATATTTTTCGACATATGTAATTTCACTTTCTCAAAATATTGCATATTTTTTCGACTTTCTAAACCTCAAATCGAAAAACCGAACTAGAGTCGGTCTCCTGGTACTGAATATTTTCATACATGTTAGTATTTTAGCTATTTAAGGAAAAATAGATTTTATGATCTATGATTTATAATTTTAGCTTAGAACTGAATTAATATTATGTAATTGAAATTACATCCAAATCGACTTAGTGGTATGTGAATAAGTTCAAGGTTTTTATCAATATTAAAATTGAGTACAGTCACTCGACTTCTAAACACTTGAAAAAAATAATCACATATCACCGTATACTGTAAGCTACTAATTCTTATCAGCATTTTGGGGTTTTTGCATGATCGAGTTTAATTTAAGAAAAAAACAAATTAAATGAAAGAGCAAATTGAGGAATTTGTTGGAAGCTCTTTTGTTTCCATATTGTAAATTAAGTGAATGAATTTAAAATTGTTTCAAGTTGGATGTATCCTCGACCTTTCCATCGATAAATTTAAGACAGCAATCTTCATTCATCCCAAATATTTTGAAATTTATCTGTATAGTGTGGGGCTTTAGTGTTACAATAAAACCATACATCTAAGTCTTTGTGTGATCCATAAATTAAAACGAATTCGAGCTTAAGGTAAATTAAACAAAATTTTTAAGTAAAGTCCAATCGTAAACTGGAAAATTACACAGGCCGACAAAATTTAACCAACATTCAGACCCAGAAACCAGACTATATATTTCCGAAGGTTTTCGATGCGCTGATTCCGAATCTGGTCGCAGAATTGCTCCATCACGTCAGGTTTTCGAGATATCCTAACCTAAAAGTGCAAAAAACACTGTTTTTGCTCATTTTTGAGGTTATATAGCACCGTGAGTTTTCTATTTTTCAAAAAACTATGTATAGGATCTTAAACTACAGTTCTTCTTCTTTGAAATGCCCTTGAGCTTTCTGAAATATCTTTCTTTATCGTCCAGTTATAACTGTAAATTTAAACAAAAAAACAAAAGCAGTTCAATAACTTGCGCGCCACGAATAATCGGACAAAGCAAAATGACAATGATATTTTGTAGAAAGATATTTTGGAATTGCGTTTTTTGTCATATTCAGTCGTAAATAGCATTTAGTGACAAACAGTGTGAACAATAACCTAAAATTTATTTAAAATGGCCCCAAATGGATAGCAATCTACTTTAGAAATCAGGCAATGAGTAGTTAAGTGACCTTGTAAAGAGGTTCCGTGATGAGTTTGGGTTGGCCAATAAAAGCAGAGAAGGTAAAGGCAAGATATTAAATAAGCGAAGAGAGCGTTCGATATTGAAAGAAATCATAGAATATCCTTTCAAAACAGCACAATAACTTACAATTTCTTTAAGAAATCGCACTGAAAAATATATTTGTCAGGATATTATTCACCATACATTACACCAGTGCGATTATTATGGAAGAATTGCATGAATAAAACCACTTATGAGCCTTAAAAATAAAAATAAGATGTTAAAATATTCCAAGGAGTATTTATTAAAAACAGAAGATTTTGGAATAACGTAATTTGATGGTATAGCATGTTCAAAAACCTTTCTATTGATATTTTTCATTATTTTAAGGTTTTTTTTATCATATAAGTATATCAATAGAAAGGTATTTGAACATGCATGAAATGACACTAACAAGTTACCAATTCACCAACTAATAGTCCTATCGACACATAAATCCTACAAGGGTTTAAGGTTTAGGGCTTAAGGTTTAGGGTTTATTGTTTTAGGTTTATATATGGGTCAACGGAATTATTGATTGGTGAATTCGATTTTTTTTAAATCAGGCTTTCTGAGTCTATTAAGAATGTGATCATATGTACGCTCTCAAAATTTGGTTTGATTTCATTAAAAATTATGATCTGTAGGTGGTTTTGAACCCGTGGGTTACAGTGTGTGACGATACAAGAAATTAAGGAGCAGGTAAGACAATTTGTAGAAAAGTTTAATTACTTTTTTATTTTTAATTTGCAATTTTCCAGAACCAGAGGAGTACAAGTGCATCAAAAGTATTGCTCACTAAAAAGAGGTTAAAGTTTTTGTATTCCGTATTAGTAGTAAGTACTACTTTGTTACAGATATCGTAGCAATAGCATATTCAATTGGCCTAGGACCTTTGGTAACTTGTTGGTGGCGTTTTAGTTTAAATTTCACCACATTTTAGTGGTGCATTTGTACCCCTCTGGTTTCTTTGTCCGTTAAACACTACAACAAACAGGATATCCGTACTAGTTCGAGCCTCACAAAAACAACAAACATAATAATTTTGCAACAATTCGGCATCCGAAATTTGTTGTCTGATTTTCTACACTGAGGAAACGATTTATTTGATTATGACGAATGCATATTTGACATAGAGCAATCAAATATTAATTTGGGTCACACAAATTGTATTTGTACCAAAAAGTGGTGAAAGTTTTTCACGGATTTTAGGTTCATTTCAATAATATGAGGCGTCCAGTTGCGAAAGCGAACAAGTCCCTTTTTCATGCTTTTGGAAAAACAACGAAAAAAGTTTATCTTCATCTATGTTAATTGAAAAATGTAAACGTTTTCCCACATAATACGAGAAACTTATAAAATTTTTGACTCAAAACACGTCCGATCAGAATTTTCAAACTTCATCTGCCTTTGTTTTTGAGAAAATTATTTTGAACTTGGCGGGTTTATATTCCAAAGCGTTGGACCGGTTTTGAAAGCAAGTTCATGGACTTGGCCGGTTTTGAAATCTCTGCATCAAAAATAAATTCAAATATGTAATATTTCTGTCAACATTTTTTTTTTAAATCTACAAATATAAAGTATGGTCTAGATCAGGGAAGGGCACTTAGTGCCTCAATTTCCTCACATTGCTCTAACCGTTATTCGATGCACAACCAAGCGAAAAAAAATTCCCAGAACTTCAACGCTATCGAAGCACAAAATTCGCAGAATTTCAACGCTATCGAGGCACAAAATTCGCAGAATTTCAATCGAGGCTCAGCGTTGACTTGAATTCAAATGAAAACAAAAACAAAACACAAAGGCATAAATGACGGCGCCGCATTGTGTCTTGACGAATGTAGCAATTGTTTTTGTTTGTAGTGTAATTTGTTTTCTTTTGTGCTAATGGCAATTTTGGAAATGAAAGTAAAAAAAACTTTAAAATTTCGTTTGTTGTTGCTTGATGTTGTTGTTTTCCTCTTTGGTTATATTTTTGTGCCCACCGCTGGTCTAGATTTTGACTTATGAGAATATCTCAAAATTTGATTTTATTGGACTTCGCCAGTCTTGAAACTCGACGCCTCATATATTTAGTTGCTCAATATCAAATAAAACTTGTTATATTCGAACAAATCGTTTTCTCAGTGTAGTTCAACGCTGCTGACAAAAGTTCGAAGAAATGCATTTCAGTTGTTTTATATAAACGCAAAATTTCGTGTTTTTCTAATCTGTAAATTTGTTTTTTTTATTTTTTTACTAGGCGAAACAAACATAATTTAAATTTCTTATGTTTTTTTTCGTTGCGACTTCTCTTATTGGTCTTAAATTTATAGCACCCTAGATTGGGATCACCACAGAGAATGAAAAAATTCGGGCATCATTTCGTTTGCGGTGCTCTGTGAATCTGGTCCTTAAATAATTAAGCCTGTACTTGTTTCGTATATATTCCATGAACTAAATCAGCGATAGTGATCAGTAAAACTAAGTTTCATAACTGTGAAAAAAGTTTAATTTTTTATATAAAAGACATAAAATGTTGAAAATGTCGCCACATTTCGTGCTTTTGTTGCTTAGCATTTTAAAATATGTAAACTGCGATAAATTCGAAGACTATCGTAAACAACAGATATTTCAGATCTTAAACACGAATGATTCCTGTTCTGAGTATTTTCAATATCAGCTCTATGGCGAATTTATTAGTGGTAAACTTACAGTGCCCTTTATGAAGAAAGACGACACTGTCAAGATGGAATTTTATCAAAATGACTTTGTGGTAATTTTGAATTTAGATAGCTCTTATTAAAAAGATTTTAGCAAATGATATTTATTTCAGCGATCTTCTCATGGTATTCTCTTACCAGACGAGAGTTCGGAAGAGGTTATCAAAAGACTGCAAAAGAAGCAACCTATATCGTACCGTGTAGATTTCCCTATAATGGATAATGCGCCAACATTACATAGAATTTTTATCAATGACCACGAACTGTGCAACACAAATAAAAGTATTATTTTGATGAGTTATAAAATTTTTTAATTTCGAATGCTTTATCTTAGAACTGCTCGAAAGGAAACTATTTACTCTTCAAGATATTCTAAAAATCATCAACGGATACGTGCAAGTTTACACTTCTAACATTAACATGCCGCATTTCGCTGAAGCGCCAAATGAGGCTTGTGGACTAGTTGATAGAAAAATTTCAACTATCGGCGATACACCGCTTGCTTTAGGCGACCAATTGATAGCACGTGGTGAATATCCTTGGCTGGCCGCAATTTATAAAAAGGATATCAGGGGCTTACGTTTTATTTGTGGCGGCTCGCTTGTTTCATCAAAAATTATCTTGTCAGCAGCACATTGCTTCGGAAGGCAAATGTTGACTGCTGAAAAAATTACTACGATGTTAGGGCGATACGATTTAACCAATTTTATGGAGGATGGTTACACGACACGTGATATAGAAAAAATAATTGTACATCCCGAATATGGGACTGGACCAGGCTATTCTGATGCTGATCTGGCACTTTTAGTAATGAAGGAACACGTTAGGTAATTAGTAAAAAAGTTCAATAATTTATCTGTAATCGACAAAATTCATTAAAATTAATACAACTTAATTGTACTTCGCTTGCGTTTTTGGAGCAGACCATAATTTAATACTGTATTCTTACTGAGCTTCCTGTTCAGTACTGTAAGTGTAAAAAACACAAAAAAATTACAAGCTCGTCGCTCCGTTGTATAGTATCAAACGAGTTGCCAATGCAATTGCATATAAGGGGGGGAAAATGTAGAACTTTGGCGCACTATGTTTATATTTTGCTATGATTCTTGATTGGTCAATGCGAAAAGTAAAATATAATATGCTTGTGTTTTAAACGTCGGCTAACAGAGCTTACTGATGATGCCATGTAACAGTGGTAGAAGCTAGTATAAGCAGCTATTTGCTCATTTTTTTTCCACTTATTTAATTTTGTTCTTGAAATTTGTTTGTGTTTTTTGCACTAACAGTTCTGAACTTAGTAAATTTTTTGAATTCTTTATACTCTCAAAATTTTCAGTTTTACTAAATTCATCAAACCAATATGGTTATGGACCGAGCCATCCGATGAATCACGAATTGTTAACCAAAATGCTGTGGTTGTCAGTTGGGGAAGTGATGGAGATCGCAACGGTTTGTCAATTGCGCCAAAAAAAGGTGATGTAAATCTCAGTTCTGCAGAGTCTTGTTTGCAGTTTGACATGCAAACATCATCTCGCACTCTGTGTGCTAGAAATCGTGATGGCCGTGCGTCCTATCATGGGGAAACCGATGGTGGCCTCCTAATACTCAGAAATGAAACATGGTTGATACGTGGTATAGTTTCCGTAGGATTTTGGCAGTATACTATGTATTGCTATGTAGCAAAACACATATTATGGTTGCAAAATCACATCCAGCAAGAAGAACCTGCAGTAACAGGATCTTTTGAAGATATTTGTGGAATATCTTCTCACATTGAACACCCTTGGCATGCTGCTGTTTTTGTAACATTTTTCACTGGTGAGCTTTTCTTATGCGCAGGGACGATTGTTTCCTCACGAAGTATTTTGATACCTGCCAGTTGCTTTATAAAAACAATTCCATTACGCGAAATAAGAGTTTATCTCGGACGTTACGATCTCGGAAATATTAACGAAAAAGGAGTTGTGTCCCACGAAGTTAAGGCTGCAGTATATTACAGTATATCAGGCCAATTTAATAGCATAACATTGCTACAAATGAAGGATCCTGTCGGGTATGTTACAACTACATGCTAAGTGAAACACTTTCACAAACAAATATTTATTTTTAGTTTCACACAATGTATAAAACCGATTTGTTTATGGAGTAAAACTCGTGATCGTTCACATATTCTGGGACAATCTCTCACTTTATCAGGTTGGATACTGTCTGAAGAAGATGAAGAAGTTTCGACGGTGCCCAAGTCATTGGAAGTAAATATTGCTCCTTTAGAGCAATGCAAATTACTGGGTCACAACGTGACCACAAAATCTAATGCTTTGTGCATACCTAGTGATGGAAACTTGGCTGGCCGTATTCTAATGATGAATCGAAATGGACGTTGGTTGCTTCTCGGTGGATGTAAATACCTTCATTATGATGATGATTTCTGTGTACTTGAATATGCCGATATGGCAGAAAAGATATCATGGATTCAAAGAAAAATGTTATCATAAAGGAGTTCAAGTAGTCAAAATGTAAACTTTGGTGGTCGAAACACTGGAAAAAATAAAAGTGATTTCGTTTGTGTGACAATAAATGCATTTTTTGTCTTTCGCTATATAATAAGTACCAGGAGACCGATCATAATTCGGTTTTTAGTTTTGAGTTTCAAGGTTCAGGTTTTTCAAGTGAAAATTGAACTGAGCCATTTTAGCAGCGATCAATATTTAAGTAAAATTTTACAAGTTGATACAATGCTTTATTTATTAAACAAACTTTGATAACGAAGGAAAAAGAGAACAACTCTAGAATATAGACACATGTTTCGATTCTGAAAACCTAATCAGTATTCTTACGTCAGCACTCAAATTACACCCGCTATATTAATGTAAATCTAACGGAAAGCTAATTTTTTATTTTAAGCAAATTTGGGATATAAAAATTCAAAAATAATATAAAGTAAAGCATATAAGAAGTTTGTGGTTTGGCTGAAATATTTGACACTCATTCATAGCTTTCTTTCACAACGCCAGAGATTAAACTAAGCCAAAGCTGGGCGATAAAGATTCCGATTACTAGATGATTATAATAACAGTAATCCTCAAATACAAAGAATAATCGATTACAATTAAAGTAATCGAATGAGAATGAACTTTAATTACGATGTAAGCAATCGTAATTTTGAAAGAGTCGAATCGTTCGATGAACGATTAATTAAATTGTAGTTCCGGTTTGTTTTTTGCATAAGGATATCTATAATCATTGCAAAGGATTTGTTTTATTAAATTTTAGTAAAAATCGCTGTTATTTAGTTTATAAATTGTATTTCAATGAGAAATAACAATTTTACAACGTAATTATGCTATCTTTATGTGAGACATTCATTTGATTTGATTTCATTTTATTAATTATAGTCTATGGATACAAAAATCCATATTTTCTTTTTTCAAACAAAAAAATTCAATTGAAACTCTGTATATTGGTTCATTCCGAGAATAATTTGTCCTATGAACTTTTAAATAAAAAACACAAAAATCACGCAGTTGTCTTGCCGGCACGTTAAAATTAATAATTTCTAATAGACAACTACAGCCAACATAACCATTTATAAGATCGTAAAGAAATATAATGGATTGAATAAAACGTCTAATTTCTAGCGATTTTAAGTTCAACAATAAACAGCGATAACTATACGTAGGAATTGGTTCAGTGAAATTTAAAGATCGTAAAGCAAATTTTAGGAATATTTTTTTGAATGCCTTCGATACTAACAGAATGGACAGTGTAAAATGGGTTTCAAATGAAAGCAACATATGAGGCGCCCGGTTGCATAACAGATGAAACTTTTCGAGTTTTATTTGCGTATGATTTTGAGAAAACAATTTTGGACTTGGCCGGTTATGATACCAATGTAATGGACTTGGCCGGTTTTGATTTCAAGGCGTTGGACCGGTTTTGAATGCAAGTTCATGGACTTGGCTGGTTTTGAAATCCATGCATCAAAATAAATTTAAAAAATGTAATATATCTGTCAAAAAAAATTTTTTTAATCTAAAAATATAGTTGAAAGATAAAGCATGGTCTAGATTTTGATATATGAGAATATTTTTTTGGACTTGGCCGGTTTTGCAACTGTTCGCCTCATATTCTAATCTATACCGTACAAAAGAAGTATACAAAACCTTTAAGGCATAGGGATCACTAAAATTTGAACAATTTCGCCTAAGGAAAGCAAGTACAGAGTATACGTAAGCGATAATAAAATTGAGATGTTCCACAAAAGAAAATCCCGTATCAAACATAACTCCTAAATCCGAAATTTTCTTTTTGCTCACTAATCTGACACCATCAGCATAGTAACCAGTTGGAAAATTTCTAACAGACTTAAAAGAGTAAACATGTGAGCATTTAGCGACATTAAGAGACAGACAGTTCATTTTGAACCAATCCTTAACTCTAGTAAAATCATTTTGTAAAAGCTGAATATCTTATTGCACCGAATTTGCTTGAAGATCTTCCGCATATAAGTAGTTGAAATTTTAAGTGAAAAAAGCAACAACTAATATCATTGATATAAGGGATAAAAAAAGCGGCCCAAGAATGCTCCTTGTGGCACCCCTGAAAGAGCAATGAAGGACAATGATTTGATTCCATTTATCTTAACCAAGGAGCTCCTGCCTTCGAGTTATGATATAATTCAATTAAGAAAACCAGAATGAAAACCTAGTTTCGCCAATTTCGCAATTAATATTTGATGTGAGATATTATCAAAAACTTTGGTAATATTCGCGTAAATAGTATCAACTTTTAAGAATCTTTCAAAAGAGCCGATACAATAATTTGAAAAGACACCACTGTTGAGCGCCCAGCAACAAAACCATGTTGAAAAGGGCTGATATAATATTTTAGAGCAAAGTATGATTTAACCTTGACAACGCTTACAAATACTTTCGAGACAGTCGACAATTCAGAGATGGGTTTAAAATTTGACGCATCATTTTTTTTACCACATGTATGAATGGGTTTCCACTTGGTAATAAAATCACCCGTTTTCAATGACTTATTAAAAAGCAGAGTCAATGGATAATTCAAAGACTAGCAACATTTTTTTAAAAGAAATCTACATCAAATTTTGAAACATTTTTTAAACTTTAAATTCCTACTTGCACATCTTCAACACTAACTGATTCTGTGCCAAAGTCGAAAGTGGATTGAATATTTTCAAGTAAAGCGGTATCAAAAGCTGAAAGATCAGTACGAAAATTAGAAATTAGAAAATCTGCGAAAAAAGTTAACTGTATCAAAAACACAATGATACGCTCTACTTCCCCAGAAGACTGCAGTGGACATTTGCGATGTATTTTTCCTTGAATTCATAAAGTACCAAAAAGATTTTGGTCAAGTAGAAATATTTTGTTCAACTCGCAGGATATATTGTTTGTATAGAAACTTATCAAGGAAATTGAACTAAATTATTTGTGGCAGTAAATAGTTTATGGGACTTTATAAAATCCAAGTTTTTCAACTTTTTCAGACCTTTTGTGTACCAAGGTAATTTATGTAAGTTTGTACGCAAAATCGGAATATTATTCTTACAATTAGTTTGAATTGAGTTTACAAATAAATCGAAATAAGTAGATGTGTCTTTTCCGTCAAACAGCGAATTCCAATCAGTTAATCACACAGCTAATCGAGAGTAGTATCAGAGTTATTGAGATCATACACTGCTGAAAGTAGACCGATTTTGACAGCCATTAAGACCCCCAACACCTCTGGAGCATCCAGTCTTAACAGTGACTCTGTCCTTACGATAGACCCGGTATAAGTTCGGATCAAAAAAATTCTTCATTGAAAAAGTTCGAATTCAGCCATGTTGCAACCAGCACAAGCACATCATAGTCAGCTTTATTTTGCAAACCGAATACTTTCTGACCGACCCATTTTTAAATAGTTCCAAATTTTTTTACATGTTCCAGGCAATATATGAGTGAACACTAGGGGTGGCAATCCCAGAGCTTTTTTGAGTTTCGGGATTTTCGGGATCGAAGTTTCCAATCCCGGGATCAATCCCGGGATGGATAGTTCTAGTAAATGCATACAAAATTACAAAAAAAAAAACGAGAAGTTTATACTATTGTATATATAAAATTAAAATTGCTTTATTTCACAGCGTAACAATGAAGAATAAGAACGCAAAATAATAGAAAAAATAATAATAATAATCACTGAACACGTGTATCGGGAATTTCTTTTTGTTATCGAAGATATCGTGGGATATAGAGATGTAAAGTTTGGACGTCTTACGTTTATGGTCATATTCAAATTGTCTGATGTTTAGACTACTTTTAATAAATTTTCTTTATAGAGATAAATATTATATTCATAGGAAACGCTTTTGACTTTTGGACATTACTTGAATTACTTCGTAAACGATTACTCAAAAAATCGTAATCTAAAAAAAATTCAATATTAAAATTGTTGTAATCGTTCATTGAAGACTTTAAGATTTCGTTTTCTCTAATTGCAATTTAAATTTTTCCAATATTAAGATTACTGCAATAGTAATATGTATTCCTTCAATGAACGATTACAGCAATTTATTTAGAAAATTTTGAAATTGTGGTTAAAAAAATCGTAATCCAAGACGCAATCTATTACACATGTAATCCTAATCACCCAGCTCTAAACCAAACAAGCTCAGCCAATGTACAGCGGAGAGAGAAAGCTTAGAAGATAAATAAAATAATGTCTTAGTTAATGAGTATTCTCAGAATTTGAGTGTTAATACTTGCCACTGTTGAAACTAGCCCCATATTCCCCTACTTGGCTTTATCAAATGTTGAGCGAAGGAATTCCAAATTTCTCTATGCATCTCTAGACAAACTTATACTGTCGAGGATATGCGTCATTGTTGTGAGGCTCACAATACAAAATGTATAGCGACCAGCTTTGCTTTAATGCCTTCAACCAACTGAAAGCGTCTTATTTGAAATGGCAATTTTGGCTTTCGGGTCATAATAAGGTCAGACGGAGTCATCAATTGAATGCAAAAGTTGCTTGGTCGGTGACATTCGTTTAAATTATGCAATGGTGGTGCAAACCATGGGTTCTCCTTCCACAAATCTGAACGTTATGGGCAGACACTCTAACGCCTAAGGAAGTAAGCAACTTTTAATACCACAGCGACAATAAGGATCATACGATCGAACTCGCAACAGCAAATTCGGTTTCCAAAAACGTACGTTTGGAAAAAGAAAGCATAAGCGCAGACACAGTGCCAGCATCATAATCAGCTGGTGTGCAGTCTGCCATATCGGCATATTCAAGAACACAGACTTTATTAGTATAATAAATATAAAGAAATTCACCGAGAAGCAACCAACGTCCATTTGGATTCATCATTAGAATACGGCCAGTCAATTTATATCATGCCATATGCACAAGACATTAGATGTTGTGTTCACGTTGTGACCCAGTAATTGACATTGCTCTAAAGAAGCAATATTTACTTCCATTTGCTTGGGCACCATGGAAATTTCTTTGCGTACATTATTACTTATCTAACCTAATATAGTGATAGATTGTCCCAATATTTGTGACTGATCACGATGTTCACTCCATTGACAAATTGTATATTGTGTGAAACCAAAAATAAATATTTATTTGAGAAAGTAATTCCTGATATCTGATAGGATTCTTCATTTGGAGTAATGCTATGCCTTTAACACGATGTGAATGTTCGAGATCGAGGTCGAAGTTTGAGTTATATACTGAAGCTTCTACTTCACAAGATACTACTCCTTTTACATTAATATTACTGAGATCGAAACGTTCGAGGCTATGAACCGTTGCGGAGGTATTTTGCTGCAGCAACTGGCAGGTAACAAAACGATTCGTGAAGATACTATTGTCCCAGTGCTAAAGAAATGGTCACCAGTGACAAATTTTTCATAAATAGCAGCATTTCAATTTTGTTCAAAGCGAGATTCCGTGTTTGATATTCCACAAATATCTTCGAGAGAGCTTGTTACGGTATGTTCTTGTTGCTTCTTGTGATATTGTAACCATGATATGTGTTTACTCCTGTAAATCGCAACGCCCTTGTGTAGTTAACGTCCCATCTCTGTGTAATAGAGCATCAGCCATCACGTTTTCCATTACACAGAGTGCGTGATGATATAAATACCATACACTACTACACACAATTGATGAACGCATACACATCCCTCCAGAAACGATTTTCACATCAATATTTTTAGCGCGATTGTTTCCATCTCCATCACTTCCCCAACCGACAACCAACCAGAATTCATGATTCCTCGGCTGGTTCGGTGTACAAACATATTGGTTTGATGAATTTAGTAAAACTAAAAATTTTGCAGATAATAAAGAATTCAAAAAATTAAAAAATTTTGTAATGAAATGTAAAAATTAGTTTTTAGTAATTTTAAAGAATAATGCCCATTATAAATACAGTCAGCGAAAAAGCTATATGTGCATACAATATTTTTATTTATTCGTCAGGATAAAAAGTTACTATGGAAATATCGGTAAAAAGTAAGTATGCAGAGAGTAAGAACGATTCATGAAAAGGATTTTGCAATGTTACTTATGTTATTTATTCTCTACAGGGAAATATACACGGTATGATATTGTTTGCTTCTTTTGTAGTCTATTGAGTCTACTGCGAACTCCCGTCTTATAATAGAATACCATGAGAATACTGGAATAAAATTCTTGAAATTTAAAACCACAGAGCGAAGCTACAACAAAAAAACAAAACTACTACAAAAGCACAAGAAAGACAAAATATATTACTTCTAAATAGTAAACAAAAAAAAACAAATTTTCAAGATTAAAAAAGCTCAAAATCTTCATGTATATAAAATATCAAAAAATAAAGTACTTTGAATTTTCGCCGGAAGTGGAAAAAAATTAAAATTGGCTCGGTTTCATGCTTTAAGTTCATCTTGTAAACATGCAAAATATTATGATGAAATTTGATAACCGGCTGCAGATCAGAAATATCTTGAATTGTATTAAAAGTAGGCGTGACGAATTTCAAAAATTGAAAATTTAGCTTAAACTTTACTCAAAAACGACACCTACCACTTTACATAAATATTTGAGATACAACACCACTGAAAGCTATCATAAGGACTACTCAAGAACAGCTCTTACGCAAATACATCATCAATGTCAGGCCTGTTATAAAGTCAAAGTTTTTTTATTTGATATTATTTACAAATGTTACACCTTCCATTCGCAGGCGGGCTATGAGGCCTAAACTAAAAATCACAAGATCTGCTGAAAATTTTTCCTTTCATGGCACATTTCTTTATAAATCTCTAGGAATATTTTAAAACCTTGCAAAATATCGGCGTTCAAATGTATCAAAATTACTAAATATCTATTTTGAATGAGTCGATATTTTCATTTATCGATTTTTCATTAGTTATCATGTAAACGGCATTTTTGCATCTTCCTTCAGTTTCTTTTTTTTTTTTTAGAAGCTGATACGGGTGGCCAATTTTTTCCGTTGCAAGCGGGAGCGTAAAGCCTACTTTTCTAATTTTTATGGAAGCCTTGTATTCCTCCCTTGCACGTAAGTCTACTTTCCCTTTCAAGTTTATACCGAGGGCCTAATTTGTATAATTTGTTCAACCGGGTCATTTAACATAAGAAGAATATCAGTTACATAGGCCTGCTATTTTCCATGGCAGATCTTCTGATAGCACTTCTTACCACTGCATTTGCCAACTGGGATATTTTTTAGTTTTATAGAATTGATAAGTAGTTTTTATTTATTTTGTTAAATGGCGCAGTTTGCTGGATATTTAATGTAGCACGCATTTCCAAATTGTTGAATTACGCAATTTCCCTAATGCACTGCAAAAATATTTCGAGAAATTAGATTCGCATTTTCTTAATAATGATCCGAATTCTGAAACGGCATTAAAATTCCAACGTGAGCTGAGCAATTGCATTTCTGGGTACCAGGAACTTCATAAAGAATTACCATAGGAGTCGCAAAATTTAATAACTGATTTTCTTGTTAAAGCAGTGACCCTTCAGCAGTTGATATTAACTCAGGATCTATTGATGAAGAAGCAATCTAAGTCACTCAATTCACTGACTATCTACATATAACAGTAGTGATAGTTCCCAATCGTTTGCGAGTATTGTCAGAAAGCGAAGATAGTGACTAAATATGGAACATACTATTGAATTGAATGTACTTTGCATTGGGGCGTTTGCCGCCTTAAACTTAAGTATTTATAACGTCCTATCTTGCAAGCCATGCAAAATATTGTGATGAAATTTGGTGACCGGCTGCAGATCATAAATATCTTGAACTGTATTAAAAGTAGGCGTGACGCATTTCAATAATTGAAATTTTGATTAAACTTTACTCAAAAGCGACACTTTTACAGTATGTTATTATCGATGAGGCGGGTGTCATAGGCTCTAAAACTTTTGTTTAGGGTGGATATTTAAGGTGGACCTCACACAAAAATATTTTAAAAATAGAATTTTCTCAAAGACCACTATAAAATTGTGAAATTTGCACCAGATGGCTCACATACATGATAATCATACAAAAAAATTTTTAAATATTTTCACTAAGACAGGTTAGTCGATTCACACAGAATATACACCACGTAGTTCTTACGTTAAGAGGCATAGCTTAGGCTGCAAAGCCTTTATTTAGGGTGGCCCTCATAAAAAAATATTTTTTATATATCATTTTCTGGAAAACGGCTTATTCGATTCTCATAGAATTTACACCACGTGTCTTTTATATTAAATGGCACAGCTTAGGTTATAAAAATTTAAATTATATTGGGTGCGAAATTGTCTATTTAAGGTGAAGCGAAGCGCACAGGGTAATGCCAGTTAAATTATAAAATTGCAATTTTGCGAACACAATTAAAAAAAAAGTTGGTTCAAGCCCGTTATTTTTTTTCATATATTTTTATTATTCGCGACATCCTACTTGAAATGAATCTCAAAACAACAGTAAAATTATTATTACTTATTAATTTCTATTGGTGCTACATTATTTCTATTACGCGGTCTATTCACATTTTGATTTCGACGAAAAAAATTGTCCCTCACAATCTCTTTGCCTTTCAAACCGGTCCGTTTGCAGCGGTATTCCAGAATTGGATCGTAAAACTTCCTGTGCCAAAACGTAAGCTTAGGAAGAAATAATTCCCAAATTATTCTTTCTCTTAAAATTGGAACAGTACCTTTCCAATGACATAAGTTTGATTCATCTGTCATTATACTAAAAAATAAAAAAGTGTTCTATAAGTTTCGATGTTCACGTATTAATATATAGATAAGCTGCAAACGACCGGTGCCCTCAAAGTCAACATAGCCCATGCTATCGCTCAAATTCAGTCTAATCTATGAGCCAGAGTTATCGAAATGCGCGCCAAAAAAAAAATAAATAAATATAATATAATAAATAAAACCAAAAAAAAAAAAACAAAAATATTGGTTGATATCTCACACACATCTTGTTATATTTAACGTTAAAATCTACAAGTGTTTATGGAAAAAGTCTTTATTAATGTTGCCGTCCACACCAGTTTTTAGAGAAAACTACTTTTCCCTAGGCCAAACTAAAGAACTTGTGTGTTCGAAGGTATGTTATGCAAAGAAATTTTAATGTAAAAGCATTGTGGCTGTGGCAAGCGAAACCGGTGTTGAACATACTACAGGATGTTAACTTTGAGCCGCGGCTGAAGGCTGTCCACTAACTCTTACTTTTATGAAGAAATTCTGTGGCTAGCGAAGACGATGGTATGCCAAAGGATGTAAATCCTCATCGAATGGCGGCACACTTTTCAAACATATCTAATAGAGTAGACTCAGAGTATTCGAACCATCTTCACCTTTTCGTAAATACCATTGAGCCTCATCAAAGATGAGAATGAAATGGTTCCCTGGATGGGGTCACTGCAGTCTTATGGACCAGAATCAATTTTTATATATATGAAGGAAAATATTTATGTTAATATTTTAGCTAATTGCTAATTATAGCTAAGAACTGAATTAATATTATGTAATTGAAATTATATTCAAATCGGCTAAGTGGAATGTGAATAAGTTCAAGGTTTTTATCAATACTAAAATTGAGTACAGTCACTCGACTTCTAAGCACATGAAAAAAATAATCACCATATCACCGTATACTGTAAGCTACTAATTCTTATCAGCATTTTGGGGTTTTTGCATGATCGCGTATAATTTAAGAAAAAGAATTAAGTGAAAGAGCAAATAGAGGAATTTGTTGGAAGCTCTTTTGCTTCCATGTTGTAAATTAAGTAACTGAATTTAAAATTTTTTTAAGTTGGATGTGTCCTCATCCTTTTCATCGATGAATTTTAGACAGTTATCTTCAGTCATCCCATATATTTTGAAATTTTTCTGTATAGTGTGGGGCTTTAGATTTATAATAAAACCTTACATCGTTTGCCTACGCTTAACTTTCCTACATCGCAATCTCTCTGGCACTTTGCCTTATTAACATTCCACAAGTAATAATCTAAACCACCGGAAATGTTTCATACGAAGTCCAATCATAAATTATAGTTCACATTTTGGGTTCACTCATTTCGCAATCAAATTCTTTATAATAGTTTTTGACAAATACCTACCGCATACTAAAATATACAGTGACCGACCAAAGTCTAGATATACCCCCACTTTTGCTAGATCGAGAATCTGAAAACATAATGGAAAATTGTAATTATTGAGTGGTTTTGGAGCAGCATTCAAGAACATGGAAATAGGGGGTTTCCTTCATTTCATACCTCATTTCAAGCCCCTTACCGTTTAGTGAGAAATGAGAGCCCTCAAGCATGTTGTTTTGCTATTCATTCATATCCCCAGTTACCAGCCCTCTCCCCCTTGCCGCGCATCACACTCTACATATATTTTAATGTAATTACTCCCACAGCACACTAAATATAACTATTAACGTTTTTGCATGCATGGGAGGTGCCACGCCCACTGATGCAATCCCATCAATATTCATTTAATTTAAAAGTTTATAGTAACCAACATCTCTCTAACAAATTTTATTAGGATCACTCCTATAGTACGCTAAGCATGGCATTTAGCGTGATAAGTTTGTATGGGTGGTGCCACGCCCACTAATGAAATCTCGTCAAAATTCATATAATTTCAAAGCTTATAGTAACCAACACCTCTACACCAAATTTAAAAAATTTGACTCCAAGAGCACACTAAATATGGCATTTAACGTTTTTTGCTTATATGGGAGCTGCCACACCCACTAATGCAATCTCGTCGATTTTCATTTAATTTCAAAGCTTATAGTAACCGACACCTTTACACCAAATTTTAATGAAATTACTCTTACAGCACACTAAATATAACTTTTAACGTTTCTTGCATGTATGGAAAGTGCCACGCCCACTGATGTAATCCCATTAAAATTCAATTAACTTAAAAGGTTATAGTATTCGACATCTCTATACCAAATTTTATTAGGATCACTCATACAGTGCACTAAATATAGCCTTAAACGGTTTTAGCTTGTATGGAAGGTGCCACGTCCACTAATGAAATCCCGTCGAATTTAATTTAATTTCAAAGCTCATGGTAACCGACACCACTATACCAAATTTTGAAAAGATTACTCCCATAGCTCAATAAATATTTTTTTCCACACTTCAAAGTGGGCATTATACTCTTGTACTGCATGGTCAAGGGGGTCTTAGAGAGGCATAATTTCCTGCGGTGAATCAAAAACCATGTCATATTATCACGATGGTCCTAATAAAGTTTGATGAAAATTGAACACAGCTCTGCAGTAGAAGAGTATAATGCCCACTTTGAAGTGTGGAAAGTTGCCCGTGATGGTATGGGGATACACTCGAGTATCGTGGGAAAGCGTTGGAGAACTGAAAGTTTCTGCCGATATCATGACGAAAGAATTTTACTTAAACACTCTTAAAATTGAAAAAAAGTGCTCAGAATTTCGGCTCCACTGACACTTAAAAGGCCGGAAAGTTATGATAAAAATTGTATCAGGTCAATAATCCTAAGCCCAAATCGGTGCTATGCAGGATCTGGGTGCTGTATTATTGCAGTAAAATGATAGGCCCAATGGACCAATATGAACCCCATCGAAAATTAATGGGCAGACTGAAAAAAAAAGTTGCAAAACGGGCTGCAACAAAAAAAAAAAAAAACGCTCTAATAAGAGTTATTAAGGTGGAATGGACAAAAATTTACGGGAAGAATACGATTTCCAAAAACTTATTGCATCTATTCCAAGAAGGATACAAGTCGTGATTGATATTCGTGGTGGACCCATCAAGTTTTAAAGTTTTTCTAATAAGTTTATTAGTTTCTTCATATGTTCCTAGCATTTTGCAAAGAATTATTTGACACCATGAAATTGGAAGTGTTCTTATGTTTGTTCCATAGACTTTTGTTTTTGATTATATAAAATAATTTTTTGTTGTTTTCTAATGAGGAATGAGTCAGAGAATTGAGTACAAAAAAAATTTCCAAAAAATATATACATTTCTTATTTTTATTCAATATGAAAGTGAAAATTGTGTTTTATATTTTATTTTGCAAACAATTACTTGACAGACTGTACATACAATTTTAGCTCGTTTAATAATAGTAGATATACCGGATTTCGATAAAGGGTTAAATGAGGATTTTCTGATGCGGACTCGGCGCTACTAGAAATTAAGGAGCAGGCAAGACAATGTGTAGAAAAGTTCAATGATTTACCTCTAATGCGCAATATTCCTTAAAACAAAGAACCATAGGGGTACAAGTGCATCAGTAAAAAGAGGTTAAAGTTTGTGTATTCCGTATTAGTAGTAAGTACTACTTTGTTACAGATATCGTAGCAATAGCATATTTAATTGGCCTAGGAACTTTGGTAACTTGTTGGTGGCGTTTTAGTTTAAATTTCACCACATTTTAGTGGTGCATTTGTACCCCTCTGGTTTCTTTGTCCGTTAAACACTACAACAAACAGGATATCCGTACTAGTTCGAGCCTCACAAATACAACAAACATAATAATTTTGCAACAATTCGGCATCCGAAATTTGTTGTCTGATTTTCTACACTGAGGAAACGATTTGCTTGATTATGATGAATGCATATTTGACATAGAGCAATCAAATATCAATTTGGGTCAAACAAATTGTATTTGTACCAAAAAGTGGTGAAAGTTTTTCACGGATTTTAGGTTAATTTCAATAATATGAGGCGTCCAGTTGCGAAAGCGAACAAGTCCCTTTTTCATGCTTTTGGAAAAACAACGAAAAAAGTTTATCTTCATCTATGTTCATTGAAAAATGTAAACGCATTTCCCACATAATACGAGAAACTTATAAAATTTCTTACTCAAAACACGTCCGATCAGAATTTTCAAACTTCATCTGCCTTTGTTTTTGAGAAAATTATTTTGAACTTGGCGGGTTTTGATTCCAAGGCGTTGGACCGGATTTGAAAGCAAGTTCATGGACTTGGCCGGTTTTGAAATCTCTGCATCAAAAATAAATTCAAAAAGTGTAATATTTCTGTCAATATTTTTTTTAAATCTACAAATATAGTAGAAAGATAAAATTTTGATTTATGAGAATATCTCAAAATTTTATTTTATTGGACTTCGCCAGTTTTGAAACTGGACGCCTCATATATTTAGATGCTCAATATCAAATAAAACTTGTTATATTCAAACAAATCGTTTTCTCAGTGTAGTTCAACGCTGCTGACAAAAGTTCGAAGAAATGTATTTAAGTTCTTTTATATACACGCAAGATTTTGTGCGTTTCTAATCTGTAAATTTGTTTTTTTTTATTTTTTTACTAGGCGAAATATACATAATTTAAATTTCTTATGTTTTTTTTCGTTGTGACTTCTCTTTTTGGTCTTAAATTTATAGTACCCCACAGAGAATGAAAAAATACGGGCATCATTTCGTTTGCGGTGCTCTGTGAATTCGGTTCTTAAATAATTCAAAACCTGTGTTCTACCAGAATTGTACTTGTTTCGTATATCTTCTATGAACTAAATCAGCGATAGTGATCAGTAAAACTTAATTACATAACTGTGAAAAAAGTCTAATTTTCTAATATAAAAGACTTAAAATGTTTAAAATATCGCCATATTTCGTGCTTTTGTTGCTTAGCCTTTTAAAATATGGTATGTTATTTGCGATGTATTTGACGACTATCGTAAACAACAGATATCTCAGATCTTAAACACGAAGGATTTTTGCTCTGAGTATTTTCAATATCAGCTCTATGGCGAATTTATTAGTGGTAAACTTACAGTACCCCATATGAAGATAGACGACACTGTCAAGATGGAATTTTATCAAAATGACTTTGTGGTAATTTTGAATTTAGATAACTCTTATTAACAAGTTTTTAGCAAATGATATTTATTTCAGCGATCTTCCCATGGTATTCTCTTACCAGACGGGAGTTCGCGAGAGGTTATCAAAAGACTGCAAAAGAAGCAACCAATATTATACCGTGTAGATTTCCCTATAATGGATAATGCGCCAACATTACATAGAATTTTTATCAATGACCACGAACTGTGCAACACAAATAATAGTAATATTTTGATGAGTTATAAAATTTTTTAATTTCGAATGCTTTATCTTAGAACTGCTCGAAAGGAAACTATTTACTCTTCAAGATATTCTAAAAATCATCAACGGATACGTGCAAGTTTACACTTCTAACATTAACAAGCCGCATTTCTCTGAAGCGCCAAATGAGTCTTGTGGACTCATTGCTTCCGACGACCAATTGATAGCACGTGGTGAATATCCTTGGCTGGCCGCAATTTATAGAAAGAGGAGCAGCGGTATAAGTTATATTTGTGGCGGCTCGCTTGTAACATCGCAAATTATCTTGTCAGCAGCACATTGCACCGAAATGTTGCATTTGACTGCTGAAAACATTACTACGATGTTAGGGCGATATGACTTAACCTATTTTATGAAGGATGGTTACACGACACGTGATATAGAGAGTATAATTGTACATCCAGACTACAAGGCTGGATCAGATCTGGCACTTTTAGTAATGAAGGAACGCGTTAGGTAATGAGTAAAAAAGTTCAATCATTTATCTGTAATGGACAAAATTCCTTAAAACTAATACAACTTAATTGTACTTCGCTTGCGTTTTTGGAGCAGACCATAATTTAATACTCTATTCTTACTGAGTTTCCTGTTCAGTACTGTAAGTGTAAAAAACACAAAAAAATTACAAGTTCGTTGCTCCGATGTATAGTATCAAACGAGTTGCCAATGAAATTGCATATAAAGGGGAAAAATGTAGAACTTTGGCGCACTATGTTTATATTTTGCTATGATTCTTGATTGGTCAATGCAAAAAGTAAAATATAGTATGGTTGTGTTTTAAACGTCGGCTAACAGAGCTTACTGATGATGCCATGTAACAGTGGTAGAAGCTAGTATAAGCAGCTATCTGCTCATTTTTTCTCCACTTATTACATTTTGTTCTTGTAATTTGTTTGTGTTTTTTGCACTAACAGTTCTGAACTCAGTAAATTTTTTGAATTCTTTATACTCTCAAAACTTTCAGATTTACTAAATTCATCAAACCAATATGTTTATGGACCGAGCCATCCGATGAATCACGAATTGTTAACCAAAATGCTGTGGTTGTCGGTTGGAGAAATGATGAAATCAACAGTTTGTCAATTGCGCCAAAAAAGGTTGATGTAAATATCATTTCTGCAGAGGCTTGTTTGCAGTTTGACATGCAAACATCATCTCGCACTCTGTGTGCTAGAAATCGTGATGGCCGTGCGTCCTGTCATGGGGACTCCGGTGGTGGCCTCCTACTACACATAAATGGAACATGGGTGATACGTGGAGTTGTTTCCTTAGTATTAAATGATCCATGGCAATGCGAGTTACAGGAGTATACTGTATATTGCGATGTAGCAAAACACAAATCATGGTTAAAAAATCACATCAAGCAAGAAGAACCTGCAGTTGTAGGCTCTCTTGAAGATATTTGTGGAATACCAAATGCGGAATCTCACATTGAGCACCCTTGGCATGCTGCTGTTTTTGCAACATTTTTCACTGGTGAGCTTTTCTCATGCACAGGGACGATTATTTCCTCACGAAGTATTTTGATACCTGCCAGTTGCTTTATAAAAACAATTCCATTACGCGAAATAAGAGTTTATCTCGGACGTTACGATCTCGGAAATATTAACGAAAAAGGAGTTGTGTCCCACGAAGTTAAGGCTGCAGCATATTACAGTATATCAGGCCATGTTAATAGCATAACATTGCTACAAATGAAGGATCCTATCGGGTATGTTACAACTACATGCTAAGTGAAACACTTTCACAAACAAATATTTATTTTTAGTTTCACACAACATATAAAACCGATTTGTTTATGGAGTAAACCTCGTGATCGTTCACATATTCTGGGACAATCTCTCACTTTATCAGGTTGGATACTTTTTGAAGAAGATGAAGAAATTTCTACCGTGCCCAAGTCAGTAGAAGTAAATATTGCTCCTTTAGAGCAATGCAAATTACTGGGTCACAACGTGAGCACAACATCTAATGCTTTGTGCATATCTCGTGATGGAAATTTGGCTGGCCGTATTCTAATGATGAATCGAAATGGACGTTGGTTGCTTCTCGGTGGATGTAAATACCTTCATTATGATGATGATTTCTGTGTACTTGAATATGCCGATATGGCAGAAAAGATATCATGGATTCAAAGAAAAATGTTATCATAAAGGAGTTCAAGTAGTCAAAATGTAAACTTTGGTGTTCGAAACACTGGAAAAAATAAAAGTGATTTGGTTTGTGTGACAATAAATGCATTTTTTTGCCTTTCGCTATATAATAAGTACCAGGAGACCGATCATAATTCGGTTTTTAGTTTTGAGTTTCAAGGTTCAGGTTTTTCAAGTGATAATTGAACTGAGCCATTTTAGCAGCAATCAACATTTAAGTAAAATTTTAAAAGTTGAAACAATGCTTTATTTATTGAACAAACTTTGACAACAAAGGACAAAAACAAAAACTCTAGAATATAGACATATGTTTCGATTCTTAAAATCTCATCAGTATGCCTACGTCAGCACTCAAATTACACCCGCTATATTAATGTAAGTCTAACGGAAAGCTAATTTTTTATTTTAAGCAAATTTGGGATATTTTTTTTTTTTTTAATTAAAAATTAGCTTTT
Organism: Tricholauxania praeusta; assembly: GCA_949775025.1. NCBI lineage: Eukaryota > Metazoa > Arthropoda > Insecta > Diptera > Lauxaniidae > Tricholauxania > Tricholauxania praeusta. The sequence continues at coordinate 139,058,717 of OX459028.1, read as the reverse complement.
CGTTAGATTTACATTAATAAAGCGGGTGTAATTTGAGTGCTGACGTAGGCATACTGATGAGATTTTAAGAATCGAAATTGCGTATACTAGGGCCACATTTTTGATTATTCTGTCACAGCGATTAAAGCGAAAGAATCTGAATCTGCTAAGCTAAAAAAAGATACATAAAAACTGATGTTATACGGTTGCGGCGGCGAAAAAGGAGATGATTTTGCAATTTTAAAATAGGTTATCGGTATTTTTTCATTGTCTTACGAAAATTTTTAAATTATATATAAGAAAAAAAGAAGGTCAATTAAAACTAACCGCGAATTCAAATTTCTCGACCGAAAACAGCCCGAAAACAACCCACCACCATTCTTAAAAGCCATCTTAGTTTTCAAAAGCAAACAGCTTTGCACAGGTGGCGCTAGTTCAGTATTCAATATCAATGAAAATCCTTTGAGGAGCTTTGTCTAGACGTGTAAGGTGCCATCGATTAATTACATGAGGAGTCAAAATAAGAGAGAGGGGGCCCGGCAAAATCTAACCAAATCTCACCAAAGGGGGGTTGGGGTCAATGAAAATTGCACTTCAACTTCTTAATGCAGAGAGTATACATTATTATAGCAGATTACACTTAAAAATTATGAGGCAAGTCTCACGGAAGGGCGCTGGGGGTTCCGTCTGAGCTCACCAAGAGGAGGGGGGGATTGATTGGATTGGATTGGTGATTAATGGACGGTCGGCCAGCCGGACAAAAATATAATGGGGGCAAGTTGTAACAGTGCAAGATACGTTTTAACAGTGTTTGAACCTAGCCCATTCCTCTGTTGATAATTGCCCCATCACCGTTTCTTATGAATAAAATACTTTAATAAAAAACGCAACGAAAATTCAAAAATAATATTAAGTGAAGCATATAAGAAGGAGATTGAAGTAAGCCAAAGCTGGGCGATAAAGTTTCCGATTACCACATGATTATAATTACAGTAATCCTCAAAAAGAAAGAAAAATCGATTACAATTAAAGTAATCGTTCATTGGACGATTCGACTTTTTCAAAATTATAGTATTACAAAGTAATACTATTAGTCTTGTAACTTGTACGTAGAAAAATTTCGTTTCATAATAAAAAAGTACAAGCTACAAGTTGTCAAATCGAAAGTACAAAAGAATTTTTTAAAAGTACAAGTGATTCTGTTTCATAAACAGTCGTTAATAATACAAATACTTGAAATGTACAAGTGATTGTTGGATTATTAATACAAATGCCGGTTTACTTGTAACATCGAAATTTAGGGCAAACGATGCTTTATATTATATTATTTCTCGTAAGATTTTGGACGATTTACTATTTAGAAGTGATGACGAACCATTGGATGATCATGCAATTTGGCAGACCTTGGCTCGACGTAGAAAAATATATGGAATGAGAAATAACTTTCATTCGAAAATGACGCTTTAGTTGAAAACAAAGCGGTATTTGTAGATCGACATCGACTTTGTAGATCGACGAACGCTTGTAGCCCTTCATAACTCATGAGTGTTTCGAAATAGAACACTGTATCGCAGAATGGAAGTACAGAACATTTCCCTTATGCAGTTTTATTGTAAGATTTCGGTTATCCTTTGAAGACGTGGCTCATGACACCTCTGCACCATGAACCAAACAGCCCTGCTGAAAGACGATACAAATACAACAATACAAGTAATTGAACAAGCTTTAATTTAAAATTTTGATACTGCTTGAATATAAGAAATAGCAGCATTCTTTGTCAACAAAGACAGCTGTTTTCTTTCTTATTCATCAGTTTCATGCTCGGTACCTGAGGAGATGTGGAAGTATTGCTACTTCTTTCTCTCCCGTTAGTTTTAAGACCTTAGTTTTATATCGATAATGACACTTACGTCAAAGCAACTGATTTATAACTCATGAGCAAGAGTTTCATTCTAATAATTTTCACTTTGTTAGTAGATTCACATATATTTAAGTAAGAGGGCCGTACATTACAGCTCTCAGTTTAACAAATGTAAAAAGAGACAAATGTACTGTATTAATTGGAAAGAAAAGACTCAATAAATTTGAATTGAATTGAATTGAAAGAAATTTTTCCATGCTAAGACCACCTTTGACTGAACCCTATACATGCTTGCAAATTTGTCAAATGTTGCACAACTTTTCGTAACTATTCAATGACAATATTAATTTTTTGAAAAAAAAAAAAAAAACAAAATACATTTTCAAAAAGTGCCTACAAACCACTCAGCTGACTTGTACTTTGTACTTTTTCGTTTGTATAATATCACTAATAGTATTAGTCAGGATATCTCCATTATGAAACAGAAAGTATTAGTATGTACTTGTAGTTTGTACACTTGCACTTATGAACTAATACTATTAACTTGATTATGAAACAGGGCCCTGCAATCTTTTTTCAAACAAAAAAATTCAATTGAAACTCTGTTTATTGGTTCATTCCGAGAATAATTTGTTCTATGAACTTTTAAATAAAAAACACTACAATCACGCAGTTATCTTGCCGGCACGTTAAAATTAATAATTTATAATAGACAACTACAGTCAACATTACCATTTATAATATTGTAAAGAAACATTATGGATTGAATCAAACGTTTAATTTCTAGCGATTTTAAGTTCAACAATAAACAGCGATCACTATAAGTTGGAACGCCTTCGATACGAACAGAATGGACAGTGTAAGATGGGTTCCAAATGAAAGCAACATATGAGGCGCCCAGTTGCAAAACCGGCCAAGTCCCTTTTTCATACTTTTGGAAAAACAACGAAAAACGTTTATATTCATCTATGTTCATTGAAAAATTAAAGCGTATTTCCCACGTAATAGTTCATAAAATTTCTTCCTCAAAGCAGGTCAGATCACACTTTTCGAGTTTTATTTGCGTATGTTTTTAAGAAAACCATTTTGGACTTGGCCGGTTATGATACCTATGTAATGGACTTGGCCGGTTTTGATTTCAAGGCGTTGGACCGGTTTTGAATGCAAGTTCATGGACTTGGCTGGTTTTGAAATCCATGCATCAAAATAAATTTAAAAAATGTAATATATCTGTCTGAATAGAGATCACTAAAATTTGAACTATTTCACCTAAAGAAAGCAAGTACAGAGTATACGTAAGGGATAATAAAATTGAGATGTTCCACAAAAGAAAAACCCGTATCAAACATAACTCCTAAATCCAAAATGTTCTTTTCTCTACTCACTAATCTGACACGATCAGCATAATAAGCAGTTGGAAAATTACTAACAGACTTAAAAGAGGAAACATGTGAGCATTTAGCGACATTAAGAGACAGACAGTGTGAGGAATAGATAATTAAATTATCTGACAACTAACCTTTTGCTATAAAAAGTTGTATCCCTGCGCTCATAAATTAAAATGCAGTGTGGCACGCACTTATGACGCTGCCCACATCTGAATATTGTTGTTAGAAACCTTTCACCGTATATACATACAGATTTCAGATGCATTCTCTGTCTAATGCATTATTCATATACAACTGTCGTGGTTATGTGTATATGCCATACACTTGCACCTAGTCACATTGACGTTGGTCAGTTAATGCTACCAATAGAAATATTTGGTTTTGCCACATTCTCTCCATTGAAGACTTTCATATATCATTGAGATACGCGAATACATAAAATAAGTTATAAAACTTTTTTTTTTACATAGATATTTTCCTAGGAATTGAAAATATATGCAAAATGTTCGAACCCTTAGATACATATTTTATACATATCTGAAATATTGCGTAAGGAGTCACATGGGACGTGGGGTTAAAGTTCACTGATAGCTGTTATCTAAATGAAAGTCTCACTAAACGCAGTCGCCAACTTCTGCAAGCTGCGGTTCGGCTTAAAAAGAAAAAACAAGTGTTTTCTGCATATGCGAGAGGTGGATTAATTTATGTAAAAAAATTGGAGCAGGGTGAAAGCTGTATAATAGAGCACTCAACCCAACTCTCTGATATAGCTACGGATGAAAATAATGCTCAACATGAATAAAAAAATATGTTTTAAGTATGCTTTTTTAGGATATAATTTTATTATTAGGTTATTCTCCTTTTTCTATATATTTCCTTATTTTTCAGCTTTTTTAATCTTTTGTAAAGGGAACTGGTTGCTAGTTAAGGTTTGCGCACGTTGAAACTAGTGCACACATTATTACTTGTTAATTGTTCAGATTCAAAAAATTCAAAAAAATTTTAATCAAATTGGCTTTGGTAAATATGTACAAATGTGCATGCTACTTGTTTTACTCTTTCGTTAATTTATGGCTTCACCACGAGCAGCGAAATAAAAGTGCGTGAAAAAATTTCCAAAATATTTAACGAAAGTAAAAATTTGACTTTCAAAGTAATTGCTAGAAAAGCTAAGATTTCGCGGAATACCGTTTCGCGTGTTATTAAAACCTTTATGGAACGTCTGACCGTGAGTAGAAATCAAGGAAGTAGAAATCAAGGAAGTAGAAAAAATAAAGGTTTTGATAATCCTAATGCTCCAAGAAGGTGATAGCTTCTTTTAAGATAACTCCCAATATATCGGGAAGAAAAATAGCTGAGAAAGTCCAATGCTCTGAGGCTTTTGTCAGAAAAGTTAAAAAGGAGGAAGGGCTTAAGTCATTTAAAGTCCAGAAAGTATGGGACAGAAATTCCAAAAAGAACGTCAAGGCAAAAAAGCGAGCCAAAATACTTTACTCCGAATACATTAAAAAATGTGACTGTTGCATTAAGGACGACGAGACTTACGTATTTGGTGACTTTTCGCAGCTTCCAGGTGTCGATTTCTATGTTGCAGATCATAGAGGAAATGTTCAAGAAGAGTTTAAGAGCCAAAAAAAGACGAAGTTGCTAAAGAAGTTTTTGGTATGGCAAGCAATCTGCAGCTGTGGTAGGCGAAGCAGTTCATTTGTTTCAACTGGGACTATTAACATCGAAATATGCATCCAGGAGTGCATGAAAAAACGTTTTTCACCATTTATTATACAGCATGAGGTCTCAACTTTTTTTTGGCCAGATTTGGCTTCATGCCATTACAGCAAATCTGCAGTTGAATGGTATGAAAAGAACAAAGTAGAATTTGTACCTAAATATGCAAATCCTCCTAACTGCCCGGAGCTCAGACCCATCGAAAGATATTGGGCTCTGATAAAAAGGATTATGAAGAAGACAAAACAGGTTGCTGAAAACACTAAAAATTTTTCAAGAAAATGGTTAGTATCCAGTAAAAAAATCTCTGAAAATACGATCACAAGTTTAATGGGAGTTGTTTCAGAAAAACTCAATTTATTCATAAAAAACCAATAATGTTTAATATATTTGCAATAAAAGTAAACATGAATAAGATTTCTGTTAAAAAAACGTATATTTCTTGTTTTAATGTCAACTAGTTAAAAAGTTATTTGAGTTAATTCGTGCACTAATTTCATCGTGCGCCTTAAGCCTTAGTAAAAGATGTGAATGTACATATTACTGACGAGTATCGGAACCACGTACTGTGAGCTATGAGTTCACAGCCCTAAAAACTTCGCCATGGTGCCAGTCTTCCAGTTTTTTGTTATTCCTTTTGTTTACAGTGTCTACAATGTTTTGTTCAAATAACGCAGGGTAATCCTTTTTTAACCCATTAAGCCCCAGCAGTTTATTTTTCAATTAGTAACTTTGACATTTTTTCCAGGTGAGTCAGAAAGTGATATCGGCTAAGCGCTTAGTTAATATGTTAGTTTGAACCCTTGCCAGCATACGTTAATTTAGCTTTGGCGTGATTCGATTATTTAACTGTATTTTTGAGCCTTGGCGCGGAAGCATTTTCGTTTTTTTTTTTTTTTGAAAATTCGGTGAAAGTTTTTGCAATCGGGTAAAGAAATAATTTCTCTCAATTTCAACTACTATCCTTATGTATTAAGGATATATTTGATGTTAAAAATACCACGAGCGCAATACGCCATTTTTCCTGCGAGCCATGCGCGCGCAAAAGTGAGTTCTCGATTCTTCGACCACTGGGCACTAGCGATATCAAAAAATTCAACATTTTTCTAATGTGAATGAAAAACGTTTTTGAATGACAAAAAATTACCTTATCGATGATGAATCGATCTTTTCATTTGTGAACAACTCCAACAACGCAACTGTACATCGCAGTGCAACGACGTGTCTTTGCGATCTTCAATCGTTCAAGATGATGGTTTTGGTCAAATCGGGTGCTTTGACGATTTGGTTCGAGTATTCTTTTGATCAGTCAAGCGGGTTTATCACTCAAAATCGTTCCAAGCGATGTCTTTTAAGCTGACTTATCGACTTGGCAGCCATTTATATTGAAAATGGTACAAGTTTCTCTTCTTTAAGAAAAAAAAATCAAATAAATTTCATATAATTATTTAATTTATTCTTCTCAACGAAGAGGGACATGCACCACTTAGAAAATAAAGGGTTCCAATGTGAGAGCCCATTGCAACACCGCTTCGGCTTCGACAACTTCCTCACATCCCATTTATTGAAGTGCCGTCTGCCTGCATTGGGCCAGCGGCGCCATCTGAGAAAAACTAACAAAGAAAGCGCATCTCACTGACCCTCGATCGACGCGTCCAAGGCAGCGTGCTACATTGGAGTACGCGTTCGATTAAACTCAAAAGATCTACATGACACACTAGATCAACAATGTTGTAGTCACTGTTGCTTCCAACGTCGACTTACGTGGAAAGGAGTGGTACTGGTCATTATTGATGAACGCACTTCACTCAGCAATGGTCAATGCTTGGAAGAATAATTCCGCAATTTCCAAATATGAAGACGCTGCCAAGTCGATAAGCCAGCTTATATGAAATCGCTTGCAAGGTTTGCCAAAAGAATGAATCATGGCAATGCACCAAGTGCGATGTACACTTACGTTGTCGGAGTTGTCTACAAATGAATAGAATCGATTCTCATCAAAATTCATTCAATAAAGTAATTGTTTGCCATTCAAATACGTTTTTCGTTCATATCAGAAAATATGCATTTTTTATTTTCGCTTGTGACCAGTGGTCGAAAAATCGACCCCCCACCTAAACCCAAGCCTGAGCAGGTAAAAAAAAAAAATTAAAAATCGTACCTCAGACCTACGATCCAAATGTAGCGTCTGGATGAAAATTCATCGATTTTGATCCAGTGGCTTAGGCTTTGGATTAATGATTTTTTTAGTTGTAAAGCAAATTAATATCAACATCTTAATTAAGGTGCCTTCATGGCTTTAAACTTTAATAAAACATAAAAACTAGGAAATAATTACTTCGAGGTGTATAAAAAATTAAATAAATAAAAGGATGGTTACACGATAAGTGATATAGAGAGAATAATTATACATCCAGACTACAAGCCTGGATCAGGCTTTTCTGATGCTGACCTTGAACTTTTAGTAATGAAGGAACACGTTAGGTAACCAGTAAATGAGCTCAATAATTTATCTGTAATGGACATTATTCCTTAAAATTATTAAATATTGATTTTACTTTGTTTGCATTTTTGAAACAGATCATAATTTATAATTGTATTTTTAACTGAGCTTCCTGTTCAGTACTGTAAGTGAAAAAAATTACAAGCTCGCCAAGAAATGTATAGTTTAAAAATAGTTACAAAAGCAATTGCTTATGAAGGGAGGAGCTTTGACGCTATAATTCTTGACTGGTCAATGCAAAAATTAAAATATAGTATGCTTGTGTCGGCTAACAAAGCTTACTAATGATAGCATGTAGTAGTGTTAGAAACTACTTAGTATAAGCAGCTAGTTGCCCATTTTTTCCGCCACTTAATGCATTTTGCGCTTGTTTTTTTTTTGTGTTTTTTGCACTTACAATACTGAACAGGAAGCTCAGTAAAAAGTATTAAATTAATTTTTACATATCATTACAAAATTTTTTCATTTTTTGAATTTTTTATACTTTCTAAATTTTTAGTTTTGCTAAAAGTCATCCGATGAATCACGAATTGTTAACCAAACTGGTGTGGTTGTCGGTTGGGGAACTGATGAAAGCAACAGTGTGTCAATCGCGCCGAAAAAAGTTTACGTAAAAATAATTTTCTCAAGAGGATTGCTTGCGATCATCAATTGCACTAAGTGTATTAACATCAAATCGCACTCTGTGTGCTTGAAAACGTGATGGCTCTGGGCCCTGTAACGGAGACTCCGGTGGTCTCATACTAGACAGAAATGGAACATGGATGATACGTGGTGTTGCTTCTTTAGGATCAACTGATGAAGGGCGTTGCGATTTACGGGAATATACAGTATATTCCGATGTAGCAAAACACATATCATGGATACAAGATAACATCAATCAACAAGAACTTCCATCAGCAGACCCGCTCGAAGATATTTGTGGAATATCAAACACAAAATCTCGCATTGAACACCCTTAACATGCTGCTATTTATAGAAAATTTAACACTGGTCAGATTTTCATTTGCACTGGGACGATTGTTTCTTCACGAAGTATTTTGTTGCCTAGCAATAAATTAAACTTTGGGTTCAACTTAGAAGTTTATCTTGGATGGTACGATCTCGGAAATATGAACGAAAGAGGAGTGGTGTACCGCAAAGCAGAAGCTATAGTATTTTACAATATATCAGAATGTTTTAATAGCATGACATTACTACAAATGAAGGATCCTGTCGGGTATGTTACAACTAAGTACTTACATGCCAAGTGAAATACTTTCTCAAACAAAATTTCATTTTTAGGTTCACACAATATATAAAACCGATTTGTCTATGGAGTGAACCTCGTGATGATTTAGAAATTCTGGGACAATATATCATTTCATCAGGTTGGGCGCATTGTTATGTACGCAGTGGAAAATCGATGGTGGCTATATCAATGGAAGTAAATTGTGGTCCTTTAGAGCAATGCAAATTACTGGGTTATAACGTGAGCACAACATCTTATGTTTTGTGTGTGCCTCGTTATACTCGTAGATATATCGAACATCGGATTCTAACGATGCATCGAAATGGACGTTGGTTGCTTCTCGGTGAATGTAAATATCTTCATGATGGTGATGATTTCTGTGTACTTGCATATACCGATGTAGCAGAGCAGATGTCGTGGATTCAAAGAAACATGTTATCATAAAGGAGTTAAAGTAGTCAAAATGTTAACTTTGGTGGTTGAAACACTGGAAAAAATAAAAGTGATTTAATTTATGTGAATATAAATGCATTTTTTTATCTTTCGTTATAGTAAGTACCAGGAGACAGATCATAGTTCGGTTTTTCGTTTTGATGATGAACAAATCGAATAAATATGCATAATGTTGCAATGAGGTTGAATAAGTCGCAAATATATTTCGAATCTTAAAATCCCATCAGTATATTTTTGGTTGATCAATACGTCAGCACTCAAATTACACCCGTTATATTAATGCGAATCTAACGAAAAGCAAATTTCGGGTGTAATTTGAGTGTTGACGTAGGCATCAACCAAAAATATACTGATGAGATTTTAAGAATCGAAATATATGTCTATATTCTATAGTTGTTGTTTTTTATCCTTTGTTGTCAAAGTTTGTTTAATAGCATGGTATCAACTTGTAAAATTTTACTTGAATGTTGTTCGCTGCTAAAATGGCTGAAGTTCAATTATCATTTATTAAAAATAAGTCTACAAATGCAACGCTACCAACTTTTTGTTAGCATATAAGATGCCACGCCCACTGATGCAATCCAGTTCAGTTTCATCAATATCATAACGTTTCACGAATCATCGTTTTGAATTTCGTAAAGTAAATAGTTTCAAATCAGACAAGTGTTGATAGGGCCGGCGTTACGACCTTTGGCGCCCTGGGCAAAGGTCAGTACGCAATTGGAGCAAAAAAGTTTTGGACTAGATATAAATTCCAATGTTTTCAATGGAATTGTTTTTTACCTCTATTTACTAACATGCCTCAGCGAATTCATCAAACATTTCGCAAGGATTATTGTTATGGCTATGATTTTCAGTAAGGATTAAGACACTATTCGCGAATGTCAATTTAAAGAAGCCACGAGTTTCATGGTCCTTAAACAGCGCAAAACCTTTACTTATATAAAATATTGCTGCATCTAACACTGCATAGGCACATTCTCAGTTGATTCAGTTCTTCTGCAGAACTCAATCCTTTTGAGGTAATTTCTGATGACTCTTTTTGTGCCATTAGAGCTGTAACTAGACAATAATTAAACAAAGGTTAGTTTTTAACTGCACGATAGTTAGTGGATTGTTAACAAAATCACAAAATCTTGGGCAATTGACATCAGCAATTACGTATCCTGGGACAATTATTTTAATTATTCTGGCACAACGATTAAAGTGAAAGTGATCTGAAACAAGCGCTATGCCCTTGAACTTCATTAAACTTTAATTACTTTGCCACTGCTGTTATTTTTCTCCGCTGTACTATCCTTTGTGGAGAGCCGTTAAAGATAAGTGTTACGCTAACCATTCTTCAATGATTGAGACTCTTAATGACAAAATAGGTGCAGCCATCGGTCAAATAGAGCTTCTTACAGTCGAAAATTTGCTGAAAAATTCGGTAAATGGTATGTGCCACTGCAAAGCTTGTCGGGGAAGTTATTTGAATGAAATATTGTTCCATAACTAACCAGAATGATATTACTTTCGAATAAACTAAAAACTCGTTTTTTAACTTATAGGAAAATCAAATTTTCAAATAATAAATGATCCACCCCTTTATATGTAAGTGGATAAGTACCGGAAAATATTTATTTTAGTTCATATGTCTAAGCTAGCTACATTACTGTTTCCAGCTCCTTAGAGTTTCGGTTAAGGGTATTTTTGAAACTTCGTGGTTACCTGTTTCATACTTTGCAGGTGCTCCTTTACAAAACTCCATGCAGTTGATGATATTGAAATATTTGGGCTCGTGCGTCCCTTCCTCCAAAATCAATCGAAGACTTACCTCAACTTGGTATCTCTCTGGTTGGTATCTCAACTATCTCAGCACTTCAAAAAATAAAACAAAGATTATATTTAATAAATTATTTTATTGTTGTTATTTATATTCATGTCAATTGTTTTTCAAATATTTTCTATAGTTTTTGTTGTTACAACATTTTGTTATGATTTCAGATTAATTCATGCAATTTATTTCACAATTAGTTTGGTTTTTTTTTTTGTTTTGTTTTTGTACACATTATTTTGCATAATTAAATTATTTATATAAACTACTAAGCGTAGTTATTAACAATAATGATTTTTTTTTGTTCACTATGTTGATTTTTAGTTACATGACTAAATATACTGGAATGGATTTAAATCTGTTGACATTTTAACAATTTTATTTTTTTAACTTTTTTACTTAACATTTTAGAAATTATTTTATGCTAAACTTTTTAAATTATTAAAATATTTAACAAAATTTTTTTTTTGTTTTTTTTTTTGGTTTTTATTTAACTACGCATATATGTATGTATGTAGGGTTGGTTTTCTGTTTTTTGAATTTTAATATATAATATTGCTATGATAACAATGAGTTTTACACACAAAAAAAGGTACGTTATGTTCAGTGAAATATTAACATTGTGGAAACAAAAAAAAAACAAATTCAGTTATTAGTAATTATGTGAAATGAACAATTTTGTTAGGTTTTTTTACAAAGTTTATTAATATTTTTGTTTAACTATATTATTAAATTAATAAGCGTTTCCTTTGGAAGAACTATGCTAAAATTTTTTTATATTTTAATTACTTATAATTTATTTAATTATTAGCTCAACGTTAATACCATATTGTTTGTTTTACTATGACGTTTTTATTGTTGCTATTTTTTATGATTTTGTAATTTTTTCTAATAAAATTAATTGCTTTATTTTGTATTTTGAGAGAAAATGATAGTACACATCTCACTGAAATAAAAGAATATGCGGACAGCTAAAGAATTTGCCAATAAGCTCAAAACACATAATGGGAAATTTTTTGGAATATCATCAACTATGGATGTAGTAGTTAAGACTAAGAAAAGTTTTAGAAATTTTCAACTGAATTTGGTATTATCTAAGTTAATAAACATAACCTCACAACAACCCAGTTTTTCATGACAATTTTTTCTCCATCAAACTTTTATGTTAAATGGAATTTTAAGATTTGCTAAATTTAAGTCATCAATTTATGCACTAAGTCCTTTTTGTCAATTACATATATGCACATTCTGAGTAAAAAGTATCCAGAATTGAGTCTTCTTCGATTACCGCGGTGTGATGCACTCAGAATTCTTGCTAGAAGGGTAAACGGCAAATACGGAACATTGTTTAGATGTCATGAAGCGCTTGCCCGGGAATATCCGCTGAAAACAGTCAAATTTGTGGAAGATATATTCTGGATTTCGCACCATCGTATTAAGTCTTAAACAGAAGTTCTAGGAATATCATCGATCTAGCACCGTACTTTTTTCAATTCCCGAAACAAAAATTACTACTTTGAGGAAAGTGCTTAGAGTCGGTTGAATGTACTTAAATAGCTAGAGGCTATTTCTCAAAATAGTTCACGAAAAATGTATGAAAGACTGAATTAGGCGCTGGCGTAGTTGGCAATCGGTGGTGCCTACTTTCAAGGCGACAGAATTAATTTTGAAGATGAATAATTTCGTACCGTTTGACGTTAAACAATTCCGTATACTTTTTACACAATATAGTATGTGCGTAAGGGGGAAAAATATTGCAAATATCAGGATTTTCAGCACCACTAGAGATGGTGCGAGTTATTCGAAGTGCGCGAATTTTAAACATTTTTTCGAAAAACTAAATTTCGATATAAATTAAAGCGGCTCTCGTAACCCGATGAAACCTGTTATTTGACGGACTTTCAGCCTTTGCACAATTGATAGAATTTTTTTTTCTTCAGGATGTTGAAAAGAAACAGGGCCAAATTAGGTTACATTTAAAATTCATTTATTCCTCGATTAGTCTACATGTGCTATCTTAAATTCAGTTTGAATATTTGCGCATTAAATTTTCACAAGAACCTTGCGAAAATTGAGAAATTGAATTCCCTTTTCAATTCATTAAAAAATAAAAACTCCTCATTACAATGCCTTGGCAGAAAACTAAAACTGTTCAATACCAAATTTTGAATTCCTGAAATGTAATTGAAAACGAAATCAATTGAAAAAACCAATTCCAAATTTCAACTACATGAAATTGAAATATTTAAAGAATTTCATTCCAGAAAAAAATCATTTCTACCCAGCACTGAATGACAGTGGCATAAGCTATGTAAAGTGAAAGAGCAAAAAGTTATTTGACTAGATTAGCAATTTAAATTAAGAAAGTCGGTGAATTTCCAGATTGCACGAGTATGATTGAGGCTTTTGTAGAAAACAACATCGGCTGATAAAAGAAAAAACTGTTGACGCAGATTTTGTGTTCAAGTGTTTTTTTAGTGAATTGAATTATTTTAGTTTGAACTTAAGTTATTAGAAAGTTATTTTTAGAAATCTCAACAAGACTTAATTTAATAAACACAAATATTGCGTATTGATTGCATCAAAATCCAGAGATTGAACTTTTCAAAAACTAAGGTATACATAAAAAATAGGCTTAACAAAAATCGCATTTATTTACAGTAAATGTGCAAATTGGTCACTTCTGCTCCCGTAGCATACATTTTTTTTTTATTTTTCTTTTAAATGCTGCATTATTCTTGAACCTTGAGCATATCTTAATTCTGCTACAATATTTACTAACTTTTTTTGAACGAAAAAAAAAATTTCCAATTACCTACTCATTTTTTTTTAATTCGGTGGAGCATATGTACTAAGTAAACTCTGTAAAATAATTAAAGGAGATTTTAATGTTAGAATTTAAAAAAAAGATTGCTTATACTTTTGAGCATATTACGATATTGTGTCACAGAAAAATTCAGATTATTAGATATTAACGCAAAATTTTCATATTTTTTGTATGAAATTTGAAAAATGAACCTATATTACGCGCATAATTACAACTAGGCATATGGTAATATCTACACTCATTAGAAATACTATAGTACATAGCTAATTTTAAATAGATGTGATACCCTGACGTTTTGTTTTTTTTGACATTATTTTTAAGAATTTTCTATTTTTTCTTAATTTTTGGAAAAGTTAATGCTAAACTTTTTTAAAAAATATTTTTCTTTTTACAAATAAAAACTATTCAGTATTTACATACACTCTGTGTTCATATACCAAGTCTATACGCTATGCTAAGGTATTACTATATATAATATATATATATATATTTATATAACTAAATTACTTAATATGTAAACACTAAACTAACATAGCTTATGGATAGACCTCTGAGGCCTACTACATGGATTATTTCAATACTATACATGAGAAAACCTTTTGAAAAACTCTGCTTGGGGCTCATTTGTGTGGAACGACTTTTGAAAATAAAAGAGAATTTTTTTTTTCACTTTTGTTTTCAAAAAACACATCTATTATTTTCAAAATTTATTTTTTTTTATTTAACAGAGATTTTCAGGATTTTCGTTCAAACTATTTCTTGAAAACTTAATTGTATTTTATGTTATTTAAATTTATTATTTACAATTATGGCCTGAATTGTGCCGAAAGCGTATAGTTTTTAGTTTTTTTTTTTTGTTTGCATTTTAATCACTACGAATTGGTATGTTTTTTTTTAAATTTTTTTGACCTTTGCTTTTTGATTTTTGTTGTTCTTATTTTTTCGAACGTGAAGAGTTTTTTTTTTGTTTATTCTGTAAAGATTTAGTTATCTCTTTGTACTCAACCTGAAAGAGGTCTTTTATTAATATCAGCTTCATTATATCTACATATACACTTTATAAAAAAAGAAAATTTTTTTGAAAGTATAATGAATTGTCCTCTCAACAGCACTCAAAATTATTTGCGATTAGTGAATACAATAGAAATTTTAGTTTCTATTTTTCAAGATATGATATTCTGTCGTTGGTTTGATTTAAATTCTTTTAAGTTGGGAAGAATGATATGTTTAGTCCATATAAAAAAAATAAAAATAGAAAAAAAATCAAATTAATATAAAAAAATTCAGAGAACTGTTTTGCAATATTTGATAATAGTAAGTAGTAGTACTCAAAAGAGGTTTCTAGAATACAGAAACTACTCTTCATGAAATAATGCGCGAGACTTTGAAGTTCTCCCAATTCACAAATACAACCTTACTAGATAGCAGTCTTTCATCGGGATGTCAGCGACATTTTGACTTTTGCTTGGATGAACCATTTTTTGAATATAGAGATTGACTTAAAGGTTAAAAAAATGCCCAAATTTTTTTGAAGAATAGTTTGTCTATTACCATTTTGTTTTTAATATTTTCGGCCCTATTGCCTTCCTATAGATTCCTATGCTGGAACAAAATTTCTGAACCTATGCTTAAATCGGAAACGTCTTATATAGTAGATACTCTCCAAGCGTAGAATACAGTGTTACATTTGCTTAAAGAAAACTAAATTTGAATATCAAGTAGAAAAACCTAGTAAATCCAAAGTTTTTCAAGAGATTAAAACATATTGATTTCATTAAAATAAAATCTTCATATGACCAGTTTTGACCAGGGTTACCAAGTGATCGGCACTAACTGGAATTTCATATATGGCAGGAATTCAAAAATATCTGAAATGACCGTAAATTGGACGATTTTTTATTTAGAGGTCACAAAGTTTTCCCCATATAAAAATTGATGTTTTTATCATTTTATGAATTAATTTTTTTAATATATATAGATAGATAAAAATAACAAAATATATCATTACCAAATAAAATTTTCATTTCTTACCATTTTACCATTTGAGGAAAATATTAATGGTTTTTTGAAGGTTGCTAAAACTGTTTTTCTAAAAGCTGGTAACCCTGGATTTGACTCAACTCTCAGTGCTTTAAAATTTTCAATAAAAACAGCAATCTTAGAGCAATAATAGATATTTTGACGAAAAATGTTGTTTATTTTCAAAACATTCAATCAATCTCATTTCGAAATTCACGGCCATCATTGGAAATTTTAAAATGAGGAAAGTAGCATAGTGAAATTTTGTCATATGTAGACTTTGCGTGCATGAAATTGATAGGTTACCACCTCCTCTACAATATTAATTTTAGCCAATTTTTCCATGTGAGTTAGCGTTTTTGAATGAAAATCATTTTTCACCTCTTTAAGCGGCCATATCTTGGTTTTGTATACACTGTACAATACAAACATTTTTAAACGAAATACAATTCATCAATGGGAAAATGTGTGATCAAAGTTATTCATTACATTAGAGTTTAGCTACTACAGCTATCAGCATCCCTAGCTATTAAACTTGAAACTGTAAGTCAAGCAAAAATCTAATCAATATATAATGAATGCTCCGTATGAATTCAGGCAAATTTTAGCAATTATACAGTGAAATACTTCAAAGTATCGTACTAATCCTCTGATTAAAAAAAAAAGTAGACCTCAAGGCTCAAATTCCTTCTTTTTGGCAAAAAATGTGCCATTGTTGCCAAAATTGATGGTTTGCTTTTCATATGATAAATTTTCACACTTTCTAATATCATTTTGTCATAATATGAAAAAATTCCTTTACTTGTTTTGAGGCACATTTTTTTAAAAGTCAATACTGTCTTTTGTTCCAGTTAAGAAACTCTGGTATACAGCATCAAATGGTTGAGCTTTTCAACGAGTTACATATTTTTGGTACAGTTGGAAGTTGTTGTTAGAACCGTCGTTAGGCTTTACGGGGCTCGCGGGTAAAAACTCGAAAGAGGCCCCTTTTAAAAAATTTTATGGGCAGAATAAAAAAATTCGTTATATTCAAAATGCATCCTGTAGGCCCATGCCTAAAGATGTAGTGATACAACAACCATATGAAGTTCTACTCCGCTGAAGTAAAATTGCATCGTTGTTGTGCGCTCACATTTGTATACGTATACACAAAAGCAGAAGAACTTGTGCCCATCTATGCTCCTGATTAATTACACAGGCCAACAAAAAAAAAAAGTTTTTGTCGGAAAACAAAATCCATTTATTCTTAGGTAAGATTCTTCGCGGAGTTAAAAAAAAGCCAATTCCAATCACTCCCCATTTCCCACCCTCTTCACACCAAAATATTTCAAAAATTCAATTTTTGTTTCTAAATATATCTGCCCTATATAAAATTTTTCGCTGAACTCTAAAAAAAAAAAAAAATTGTAAAGCCAATACCCCCACTTCCCCGATTATCTAAAAGTACCTAGTCAAATAAATAATTGAGTTTCTTAAATATTTTATTGGAAAGAGTGGGGTAATTGGCTCGACAAAATTTTTTTTTATTTCTTAAGAACTCAGCGAAGAATTTTACACAAGAACAAGAGGATTTGGTTTTTCCGACCAAAACTTTTTTTTTTTTTGTTGGCCTGTGTAATTAATCAGGAGAAAATCGATAGTAATATTCATAAATAAATCGCACCGTAGCGCATTTTTGTTTTAGCACGTAAGCATTTACCCTTTGTAGTTCTGAATCCAAGCTTAAATTCAAAACAAAAAAGATTAAATGATTTCTAAACTTCAGAAAATCAAATATGTCAATGTTCTCTTTATGATAAAAATTTTGAATTTTTTTGTCAAACGAAACCAAAAGTAAACTTAAATTATTTAAAAATTTTACTAAATGAAGCTCTGTTAATTGGTTTTTTTTTATGGCAAACAACTTTGCATTTTCTGAAATTTTTTCTACAAATTATAAAAAAGTCTTAAGTATTACAATTTTCTAGAAAAAGACCGCATTTTTTTAAATGAAACTGAATTTATTCTAAACGAGATTTAATTCTAAGATTTTTTTGGCACAGTAAAAATATTTATAAAATATTTCACGTAATTTTTTAACTATAAACGTAGTACTATTATTATTATTACACTTACAACAGTATGAAAAAGTTCTTTTGTTTTTGTTGTAGCTAAGGTTGTTGTTGTTGTATATGATTATTTCAGCTGTTCCTCTATCATGATTCTTTCGTAATGTTGTTGATTTTAATCACCCCATATGCATGATTTTCTTAAACGCTTTACGAAATTCTGGATTGAATATCGTATAAATGACTGGATTAACAAAACTATTGATATAACCAAGCCATGTGGTTAGTATGAATGCTGTTACACCAGGACGACAATCCTTGTCAAATTTAGAGCACATGGCATCCATGATATTGCATGTAAAGAAGGGTACCCAACAGAAAAGGAAGACACCTGGAAACAAATTTTAAAAAGTAAAAGAAATGAGATTATTATAGAATTTTGAAAAATCAGGAAAAAATTATATAAAGACAGCATATCGGAAAAAGGTTTCAATTTGTGTTAATTAAAGCAATATATCGAGAACTATAAACAGCTGGGTTATTTCACGTGAGATATGGATTAAAAAACGCTGCAGTTTTAAATATCTGCTTAGAGAACGTACTATATACACTGGACCTGGTCGATTTGTATGAAGCAAAATAAAGTCAACCTGACGCCGACACAAAAGTTAAAAGGACCCTTAAAAACGAAATATGCATGATTTTTTCTCCGTTCGGAGAAAAACCAATCGAACACTTTTGATTCTCCTGAAGGTCTATTTTTGCTAAAACAAACGTGTTTTTTGCTCGTAACTTTTATTTCTTCACAGAGGGGATACCTGAATTTGCTTGAAAAATAAAGATTGCGTTTTTGCAAAAAAATTTGACGTTAAAAATTTTAAATTTTTTTTTTTTATTATGCATCATATTTAGTCCCGAAATGCGATTTTTCCATATAAAAAATGAGAAAAATTCGAATTTTGGGACTATCTAGTATATATGTATAATAGAAAAAAATTTAAAAGTTTTTAACATCAAACTTTTTGCAAGAACGCAATCTTTATTTTTCGAGTAAATCTGGGTATTCATTCTGTGAAGGAAAGAAAGTTACAAGCAAAAAACATGTTTTTTTTTAGCCAAAAAGGAGAATCAAAAGTGTTCCATTGGTTCTTCTCGGAACGAAAAATATATGACGCTGATATCGTTTTTAAGGATCTCTCTAACTTTTGAGTCGGTGTCGGGATGAATCTAAATTTCGACCCGGTCTAATGTGCACTTAACCCTCTATCGGTTAAAGCTGCCTCAGAGCAGTTTTCACTAAAATCACCATATTTTATTACTTGAATTATTTAATAAAAAAATAAGACTGAACATTCGTTACTAAGGCTTTTTTCATTATTTGAACGCGTTTAGATAAATCGTTTCATTTATATGAACATTTTTTTTTGAGAAAGTGGTCGCCAAGCAAAAAAAAATTTGCACAGAAAAAAAAAAAAATGTTTGAGTTAAAAAAAAATATCAAATTTGGGAACACAAAACTGCATGAGGAATTAAACTGGTAATTTTTCAAAGTTTTTACTTTTGCTGTGAATGTTTAGGGTCTATGAAAATATAATAAGTTGTGAGTTAGAAGCGAAAAACTAATAGCGGCCTCAGGGCAGCTTTACCCGTTTGAGGCAATTTTTTTTTTACTAGTTTTTGATCTATGTTTCCGTTTTGTTAATTTTTCTCATAGTGAAACCAATTTTTGAGACATAAAATATTCAAACTTTCAGAAATATCTGATGATCAGTTTCTAGAACTAATAGAATCAGTGGAATCGGATGAATATGACGGTGATTTTAGTTCCGACCATGATTTTGATGATCCTGATTTCGTTCCGGATGAAACTTGAAATCGAGCAATTTATTTCGATGTGTGGTGCAAACATGAATGCGGGGGAATGAGAGATTTATCTATTCAAAATTTTGCCTTATCGCTATCGTCAGTTGGTCACGGACCTTCAGAATCGTCCAATCTCATTTCTTCATAAATTGAAGTTTCCTCAGCACTTGAAACGGTTGCAACTACTTCTGCTGAATCAGTGATACCCTCAGTAATAGATAGAGAAGCATCAAAGCTACTGCCAAAAAGAGCCCGGCCTCCAATGCCATCCATAGAAAGCAATACTACGAAGTTGACTGCCCTCAGATCATAAATGAATATAACCGTCACATGGGTGGAGTGGATCTGATGGATGGATTTATTGGTCGTTTCCATATTCGAGCAAGGACTCGAGACCCAATGAATCGGATTTTTTATCATAGAGTCAATATGGCTGTATTTATTACATATATTTTATATCGTCGCATACATACGCATACATTCAGACAATTCAAGCGATGATACTTATACTGAAAATGAAATGTTATTGCTGCTACCTCAGTTTCGAGAAGCAATCGCGGCTGGACTTGTTGCATAAACAGGCAGGCGTCATGTTGGCCGACAAGCAAGTACACCGTCTCAAGAAAGTTCTTCACAGGGCAAGATATCTAAGCACCCAATCGATGACGTTTGTTACGACAACTATACTGTAAAGCAGCGGTGGGCACAAAAATATAACCAAAGAGGAAAACAACAACATCAAGCAACAACAAACGAAATTTTAAAGTTTTTTTTACTTTCATTTCCAAAATTGCCATTAGCACAAAAAAAACAAATTTCACTACAAACAAAAACAATTGCTACATTCGTCAAGACACAATGCGGCGCCGTCATTTATGCCTTTGTGTTTTGTTTTTGTTTTCATTTGAATTCAAGTCAACGCTGTGCCTCGATTGAAATTCTGCGAATTTTGTGCCTCGATAGCGTTGAAATTCTGCGAATTTTGTTCTTCGATAGCGTTGAAGTTCTGGGAAATTTTTTTCGCTTGGTTGTGCGTCGAATAACGGTTAGAGCAATGTGAGGAAATTGAGGCACTAAGTGCCCTTCCCTGCTGTAAAGCAATGTTTTTGCCAAAAATGTGAACTCCACTTATGTTGTTCGAACACCAAGGACTGGTTCTTCGAATATCATTATCGAAAGTAATCTGTTCTTGTTGCCTATATATTTTGTTTTCTAGTTTCTTAAATTTTTTCTCAATAAAAAGTATTGAATTCACAAAAGCACACATTTCCATTTTTTTATAACTAAATGGGTAAAGCTGCCCTGAGGCAGCCTTTAGTTTTTCTCACCTGGTAACTAAACAGAATGAGCATTTAACCTGCGGTTTTCAATTTTCGAGTTTGTAGCATCTAAAGAACCAATAGAATAAATATTAAACTTCCTTTCCCAGTAATACAATTTTGCCCGTTAGAGGGTTAATTCAGCGATGGGCAAAGTACGAAAAAAGAGCCATTTGCAGCTCATTACAACAAACACGACGTTTTTCTTAAGAAAAATATGTTTTTAATGTACGCTACGCACGAAATTTGTGTTACCGAAGCGAGCGAACAAGCAAACAACAATGCGCACATTGAGGACAGCTTGTCTCGTTTCGTTTGATCAGTTTACTTTTATTTCTACACTTATGTTGATTTTGCTTGATGCTTGCAACTGGCTTATTGATTTGTTTTACTATCGAGATCAAAGTTATGGTGGATTTTCTTCCATTGTTGTTATTGCTGTTTTTGTTGCATTTGTTGGAATTGGCTCTTGCTTCTAAAATTTTGCACATCTATGATTTAATCCACAGTAAGCTGGCTGTGCAGCAAAGTTTAGCGCATACGGACGGTTTTATCCTTACTATTTGCAAACCTGACTGTTGTTTTTATATTCAAATGAACATAAAATATATAGATGAATTTGATGGCATATCAAATCATTTTTATACAGTCAACGCCAATAGCTTAGCTGACTACTTTTATTTCGCATGATATTATGTGATATAATGAACTTAAATATTTTTTTTTAATTTAAAATTTTTTTCAACTTTAATATAAGTAGTCAGATAAAAAACCACTTGACATAAAACTTATTTTTTTCTTTCTCGTTATGAGCTTAACAAAATCTAAATGAAAAGTTCTATTATGTTACTTCCAGCATAATGTCCGACAAGCGCCCATTTCCCACATTTTGCCATTAGAGTCACAGTCCTACTCAAGTAGTATAGCAACAATCATATCATTCGTAACTTAAATAAAACTCTCACTTAAAATTTGAATAACCATAAAATTAAAAGTTGTATGAAGGACACTGTGCCAAGATGCTATGCTACTCGCACCACTTACCCAGAACGATAGCAAGTGTCTTTGTCGCCTTACGCTCCTTTTTCGCTGAAGATTTTTCACGTTTCTTTTTAGACGCTTTGTGCACCTTGTAAATTGTGAACCTACAACATGGAAATGGAGAAAAAGTAGAAAGAAAAAAGAAATAAAAATAAGAAATATTAAAAAGAACACATAATTTTGTGTAAGTTTTATATTTGGTCATGCTGGAAAAAGGGCGGCCCACTTAAGGCCAAGTTCCATTACGACTTTTACACTCATGCACACTTCCCGCACTTATGCAGAGGACACTCACTCACAGGACTTGCGCTTGTACTACACGAAGTCACTTGTATGCTAACACACTCACGGACTCACCTTGATGCTTGTGAGTTTTTCTTGTCCTTGCGGGAGGAACCTTTCGATGTTGCCGATAACGTCGAGTCGTTGCGTGCGAGTGTCATGGCCTCTTGGACACCGTAACGTACAAAGGATAGCGGTTTCATTGCCACACTGAAAAAAAAAAAAAAAAAACACAAACGAAAAGTTAAATAGCAAGCGTACAAGAGCTTTTTTTTTGGCAGGAATGAGCGCAGAAAAACAGGTTGATAAAAAGACAACGCTTGTTAGGGTGACACGAATTGATTGAAAGAGAAGAAATTAAATTGAATAACAAGTTTTTCATCAGTTGCTTATGCGAGTAAAAGGGGACAGCCGTAGGGGTTGTAATTTTCCATATAGAATGCTTAAAACTGACACTGATGGTGTCTATGGTTTTATATTCACTTAACAGTATGCAGCAACAATATAATTTTCATAATTCGCAGAAAATAAAAGTGAAGAACATAAAAAAACTCTATTATCCTCACAGCCAAAATTTGATAGTAGGATGCAATTTTATGTATCAAAAATCTTTGTTATAAAAGGTTTTAAAATCTTGAATATACGAAAGTATCAAAATATGTATCATAAAAATAAGAATTTATCTTAAAGGTCAAAGTATCTAAATCTTATTAAAATATCTCAAAAGTCTTAATCAATTATCATAACTAAAGATTTTTAAATTATTATAGACTTTGAAAATAACAAGATATCTAAATATGTAATATCAAGATATTGTAGAAATTTTGAAATATTTAAAAAATAATAAATTATCTTAAAAATATCTTAGGTATCAATACATGTATCTTGAAAGCACTTAAAAAAAATGTGGGAGGATAAACAGTTTCAATATATCTTAAAAGCACTAAAATATGGTGAAAATATTAAAAATTTTGAAAAAAGCAAAATATTTACATAATATGAGAGTACCGTGAAAGTATCATGACAAATTAGTGTACTAAAAACATCTCGAAAATATAAAGAAAACATACTTGAAAATATTAATTTATCTAAAACTAAAATAAATCTGAAAAATATCTTTCATATCTCTTTAAGCCAAAAAAAGTATTTCGAAAATACTGAAATATCTTGAAAATATCAAAACTATTAATTATGTTAGGAGATATTAAAAAAAATATTAAATTTTCTTGAGAACATTAATTTATCTTGAGGATGCTTTTATTTTTTAAAAAAATTGTTAGAGTCAAATCTTGAAAATACGAAAGTATCAAAATATGTATCTTGAAAATATCAAATAATTTTAAAAGCATAAAAAATATCCTCAAAATATCATGCATCTAGGACATATCAAAATTTCTTAAATTTTATAAGTATCTCAAAATGTATATATGAAGATATCGTAATGATATTTAAGTACCTTAGATATATCAAAATACCTTGAAAATAAAAAATTATGTTCAAAAAATCAGTCGCATCAAAAAATGTGCAAAGTATTAAAGTAATTTTGAAAGTATCAAAATATTTTGACTAAAAAAACTTAAATATATTTGAATATCACAATACTTTGAGAATATCGAAGTACCCTGAAAGTATAAAAATATCTTTAAAGCATCAAAATTTATTGAAAATATCAATGTTATTGAAAACATCAAAGTTCCTTAAAGGTATCATAATAAGATCATAAAACCTTAAAAATTTCAAAATATGTATATATTGAAGTACATTATATAAAACTACGATCCCAAAATTCTTGACCCTTCAAATACTCCTGGTGCAAAGGTATGAATTTTTAATACTCAACATGAATATGAATTTTTAAAACTCAAAAAAAGACGTTTTTTGCCCGATATTCGAATATCTGTATCTCAGGAACTTTACCTCCAAATTCAACTTTATGGGTCTCAGTTTTGGTATTTATTCAAATTTTTGGTAAAAAAAGTTCAGAATACTCCCGCGTTTGGAAAATTGTTTGCCATCTCATTTCTCAGAATTATCGAAACAGAAAAAATCTATTTTTGAAAGTGACGCCAAGTAGTCAAATTTTGATAAAATCGCTTTTGCTTGAGCTCAGTTTTTTCGTCTTTTTCAGCCCTTCGAAATCCGACCTATAAAATTTAAAAACTCGTCAAGGAACCCGAGGAACAGCACTTTTAAAATGGACATTTTTTCGAAACTCGCGTTTTTTTTACATTTTCAACTGGTTTTATTTCCGTTCTATCTAAATTTTTTTTGACGCAACCCAGCTGAGAAATGAGATGGCAAACAATTTTCCAAACGCGCGAGTATTCTGAAATTTTTTTTATCAAAAACTTGAATATATACCAAAAAAATGAGACCTATAAAGTTGAATTTGGAGCTAAAGTTCCCGAGATATAAATATTCGAATATAGGGCTAAAAACGTAAATGTTTTGAGTTTTAAAAACTCATATCTTTGCACCAGGAATATTTGAAGGGCCAAAAATTTTGGGATCGTAGTTTTATATAATGTAATTCGATATCCCAAAATTTGAACAATATTGTAGAACAGACTGCGGATGGTTTTGCCGAAAAGTAATGGAACTGCTCCTATATATTTTGAAAATATCTGGACATCTTGAAAATATCGTAAGATCTTCAATATAAATAAAACCTGACATAATCAGAGCATTAAAATATTTTAAAGATATTAAAA
Source organism: Tricholauxania praeusta (assembly GCA_949775025.1). NCBI lineage: Eukaryota > Metazoa > Arthropoda > Insecta > Diptera > Lauxaniidae > Tricholauxania > Tricholauxania praeusta. The sequence goes on along the minus strand of OX459028.1, from coordinate 139,033,651 downwards.
TATCTTAAATTTATCAAAAATCTTAAAACTATCAAAATATTTTGAATATATTAAAATATCGAATTGGGGTTGAATGATGAATAGGATTTAATCTAGACTTATACGTATAAGGCAAAAAATGTTCAGCCTTTTTTTACTAAATAGAGAGGTAAGCATAAGATTTCTATATGACTCAGAAATACAGTGTCTGAATTGTAATATTTTTTGTGGGAAAATAGGGGGCTGCATCCCTTGTGCGCTTCGTTTACCAACTCTCAGCATCAACCCCTCAGCATATTCGGTTTCGCTCGTGTGGTCTTGAGCGCGGTTCTCAGAATTTTTGATTTCTTCTAATATATAACAACTTTATTCCATCTTTTTTAAAATACTAAAAGTATGCAATGGAATTTTATCTTTTTTAAACACCTAAATGTATGCAATGGATTTGGTTTTCTTCTTTTATTAGTATTGCATTGTGTTGTTAATTCCTGACTTGAACCACTGTCACAGTTGTATGTAATTTGTTAACCTAATTCTATCTTTGCTTAACAATTAAAAGTATGCAATGGAATATTTTTTCTTCTTATATTTGCTTTTTTCTTGTAATTTTCTTCTTTCATTATACATAAATGGAAGCTGTATATTAAGACAAACACATCTACCTTAAAGACTCATACCCACACATTGAGTGAGCCAATAAATTCTATAATTGAAAACATTTTCTAAGGTATACCCTAATTTATATGTGTCACAAAATACTTGTCATGGCCTTTAAAGTTTCCTATCAACGCCCATAAATTTTCTTTTAAATTGCAAAAAAAAACCCGGTCTGTATTCACACTTACCTCATTGCTGGTTCCCTCTTCGGTGAACCACCGTCTGCTGTAGTGCGACGACCGCTGCTTATGCTGGATCGCTTTAATGTCCCACTGGCCACTGGACTATCGGGCGGCGATGAATCAGCTGCGCCTGCAAGGACATCGTCAACGTTTGATGGTGCATAACCAGAATCATGATTACCATTTGGATCGGCTACAACCAATTGTGGCTGTGAAGTGATCTGCGCCACAACGCTACAATGCAACAAAATAATAACAATTTTTTTTTCCAGTGTATTAAAGTTCCAGTAGCAGCAGCAGCAGCAGCACATAAGAGACCAACGCCAGAGTTGAGCATTTAAATTAAGAAAGATATAAAAGAAAGAGAAAGAAACAGAATTTGTTTAAATTAGCTAATACGTTAAGTCCATTGAACATTTAGATGCTTTTAATGATTATTTACGTTCTTGATGTCATGTAAAAGTAGATGTTTATGATGATTTTTATTGATTTTTCTTTCTTTAATTTGATTAAACATTAAAGACAGCATGTTTTGGACACATTTAATTAAAGAAGATGTTTAAGCTTTTAGGTATCAATAAAGTACTTTTCAAAGGAAGTATTTTCAAATTAAAAATGACAAACCAACTAGGTATTTAAGCCTTAAAGTAAACTCACACTAACGCGTGAAAGTGAATTGCTTAAGAGCAAATAAAATGCGTGGCGACGAGAGTTTTTGTACGTAATAATGGGAGATATGGACCCCATTGTACTTTACACATTTGAAACTTTGTAATATTTCAGAACTAAAAAAATTCTGAAAAATTTCACGAAATTTTGCAAATTAGATTTTTTGATAATTTGCAAAGTTTTTTGTTGTTGATGTTTCAACATCTTTCCCTTCCCAGTATTTATTTGGATTCTACGCAAATCTTCAATAAACTATACTAAGAGAATTTAGACTCAACAGTGTTCTTTCAGTCTTTATGGACTCTTTGAATCAAAAGGATGTTTGAAGATAGTGATGAGGAAACACATTACCAGTATGCTTGATTTTGAATAAACTATTTATTAATCCTCGATAATGTAACTGCACCGACTGAAAAAAGTGCAAATCGAGTACATGCCAACTCAAATCGGTGATATATTGCTGTGTAGTAAAGACAACCATGCCACTTAATGCCTGGCAGCAACTTCCCAGCAAGCAATTGAGCAAGGCCTGCTTCGGAGAAGAGCTGCTGCGACAGCGTCAATTTATCTCTTTGCTAGCATTGCTGCATTTGTAAGGAATTTTCAAAACTAGATTTTCATGCAAACAAAAACATATTCATGGAAATATTCTGCTTTCAATTTGAAAAAACTTAAACTATGAAAGATTAATTTTTTTACAGATCGCCCAATGCCCGCTCATAACAAGGCCTTCTTTTTACGCTTCCAATAGTAGGCGTACTATCATGCATTATGTTAGAAGGCAAGGAATAAAGATTCCGTTTATATTAAGACGATAAACCACGACGATAAATCATTGTACAAAATTCTTTAACCTTATTAAAATCATTGGAAAAAAAGTTTATGTTGAAAAAAAAAACCTTTCCATCAAAATTTTGACATTTGAAACTTTTAACGTGTTTTTTCTTTTATACCTGAAAAAATTTTGCAAAACAAACATCGATTTCTTACGGTTACAGTGGTTCAACACCTAAACCCTTTATAAGGCATAAGCATAAAATTCTTTGAAGTTTCACTGTTTTTTTCTTCATCGGATTCCAAATTATCATCTTGACACGTCGAGATCATCAGGTAAGCCAAAATTCCAAGTCATGTAGTACCTTTCCATTCATTTTCAAAATATAAATCAGTAACAAACAATAAATACTGTCATAGATTCACGAGCAATGGGAATATTTTTACAACCAAAAAAAACCTAAACCATACAAATCTGTGTAATCTAAAATTGAAAATATGCACGAATTTCAATGAAATGTACAATAAGCTTTTGAAATACTAACAACTTACTGTTCACGAGTCTCAGATATCAAAGATTTATAAAGACTTATCCAGTCGTACCGAAAAATTACCCGATTTCAATCTTCCAAACGTCACAGTGAAAAAACTAAAATGGTGACTTGTCACTTCCATTGCTCAAAAATGTAGACAGGATATTCATAAAAATTTTGCCGATAAGAAAAAAAAACTTACCCTAACAAAAATTTGAAATATGATGTGGGAAAAATAGTCCCGCTGACTTAAAAATGGTTAAATCTATTTAGGTATTGTCAAAATTTCATATATTGCAAGGTTTTATGATTCGATATTACTTTTTCACTACCTGAAATTGTTCCACTTTGAACTTAATTCAAGATAGAAAAACCATACTTGAAGAATGTGCACAAAAAAAAAAAAAAAAAAGAAAAATCGAAACCATTACCGGCTCAAATGACAACTTCTGTGGAAATGCACATATTCGACATTAAATGTAGATAAACGCTAATGCTTGGCCCAGATTTAGAGCGGTGGCGGTAAAGCGGCGACGAATATACGCTGTCAAAAATTATAACATACCTGATCATGTGAAATTGAACAGAATTGCGGCGTACGACTGGTGACCTGCCGACGATTAGCCGTCGATTTAGAATTAATTATATTTTTACGTCGGATCAGTGTTGCATTTCTTTGTCATTCTCTTTGCCAATACGATTTTCTCAGCAAAATTTATTGGTCACAAATTTTGTTTTTGTCACTCTCTTATCCCTATACGATTCTCTCACAAGAAATCAGACGTGAAAAGCAGTCGTCCGCCGCAATTGTGTTTATTCAAACGATTTTTCGTCCCGTTTTTTTTTTTGGCAGCTTATATTCGTCGCCGCTTTACCGACACCGCTCTAATTCTGAGCCAAGCATAAGAAGTACAGAACGGTGTGCATGTTGCCAGGCTGGTCTTCTATTTCATGTATTATTAAGGTGGTAGAGTTTTGTGTAATCATTGTCAATAAATTAAGATACGTCACATAAAATCAACACAACTGATGACGTAGATAAAGAAATCAATTAATTCAGAGTTCGATGACGGCGTTTTATATATTTTGTTTTTACCTTGTTTTTTTATCTGTGAGCCCTCTTACGGCAAGTGGTCTAAGAAGGTCTCTTGGCGCAAGTGATGCAGAAGAAACTGCTTGAAGAGTACTTCTATCAGGACTACTTAGAAAGGCCTGTTTTATCGAGTCTTTTCATATAAAAGAGAAATTACGCGTTGAAAGGAGTTGGGAAGATCTGTTTCTTCCAAAGGAATGCCATCTAGATGCGCTGTTTGCTCTTGCCCTTGCCTGCTGGGTCATTGCACTAGATGGGTAACGGAGCATAATTTTACACGGTGTTGGTGATATACATACATACATGCAGTGAACAAAACAACTGTATGCAGAGCTGCTCACCGCATTACGGCAGCATTAATACTTTACGAAACTGTGCGATGACCACCAAACCACGTCGATAATGTTGCATAGTTTTTAAAACAAGGTAGATATTTACAAAATCATGAAAATAAAATGCATTTTGTAAACAGAAATGTGAAACATTTGATGAATGTTATGTTGATATATGAATCAAGATGATGTTTTTGTAGTTGAATGCTAATTGGCAAGATGAGACGTACTATGATACGAAATTCAGTGCCCTTGAACAACATTTATTCTAGAACACAATATGAAATGTAGCTAACTACATATATAAAGCTATATGGATCGCAAAACATGTATTCGCTGAAGATTATTCGATAAAAAAAGTTCGATCTGACATTTCTCGAAAAAGGAGGAGATTTGTTTTCTTCAACACAGTATATTATGTTATAATTATGATACCTTGTCATTAGGTTGAAGAAAATGTTCCTTATTTAAAAGGATCAAGACTTACTTATACACTCAAACTTGTCAATAACAGACTACGTCTGGGGATTTTTTTTTCTCTCCTATTCGCAAGCTTTCTCTTATTCGAAGTGAAAGTCAAGATTTAAAATTTTGTGCTGTAACAAACTGGAGGTATTCGGCGGGGGAAAAACATTGGTTATGTTTGACAAATCCATTGATAGTCCATGAAAAGTAGAGTTTTACGTTTTTGTGCTTTCATTCGGTCATTAAACTGTATCAACCAAGTATGCATAATGACAGTAGTCATCCAATCAGTTTTATTCCAAAACCAATGAATTGGCTTTAAGTTTGTATCGATGTTCTTAAAACAACGCGTCTTTTATGTATTACCGATGACAAATGGCTTCTCGAGTGTCCCATCTGCAAGCGCACATAACATGAGACTTAATCTTCTTTCGACATTTTACCGCCTGAACACCTTTCTCCTTTGAACAACATCGATATTTTTGGAACTGCCCGAAAGAAAAGTGCAGTTTCGTCCGAATTCGCAATGCCTTTTTCATCATAGCCAGCAATCAACCAAAAAAAGTCACGTCTGCGACGTTTTTCGCTTGGACAAAACTTTTCATGAGACTCGTCACATTTTCTTATTGAAAGGTTCCCTTACGTTCTCTTATTGGCAGCATAATTCTTATTATAGTTCAAATTACGGTTCTATCAATTTCTTTGTTTTTCTCTTATTGGCAGGATTCTTTTATCTACGGAGTCTCTAATTAACAAGTTTGAGTGTACTGAGGAATTCAACTAACTTAGGCTGAGTTCTAAACGTCAGTTGCATTGCAGTACATACGAAGTCACGTGTTGCTAAACGCAACTCTACAATGTCATGTGTCCCCAAAACGTCAGTTGATTGTTTATGATGCGCAGAAAAAAGCAAATTGCACATCACCAGTTTTGATGATACATTTGTATTGCACAGCTAATTCGCTAATTCCACAATAGTAGAAGCAAACAGATACATTTTCTTTTCTGTGTTTTCTTGTGTTTGTGCTTGAGAAGTGCTTACAATTAAAATCTTTTTTGCTACTGCCTTCGCCATTGTTTTTAGTGATGCTTTGCAAACAGATTTTCGTAATCGTCAATATAACGAGAGTGTGTTCGAACAATGCAACTTGATTGCAGGGTTGCTTTGTTTCGAAACAGTATGATAACCGCAACACTGCTTTGTTTGTTGGCGTTTAGGGACTCAACCTTACTTTAAGGACTGAATGGCTTTAGCGCATATATAAGGAAACCATTTCTTATTTTTTATTACATATATATATTGGTGGATATTTTTGAGCGGCACTGCTGCTGTGCATATAACGAACCAAGGCTCACATCTAAGTTATTTTATTAAATAAAAATCTAACGTCCATATATTAACGCATATGTAAGTATTTCTGTTTCTATATCAAAGATTTATTATCCTGTAACAAGCAATACACGCACAAAAAAATGTTACTAATACTCGTTTCAGTAAAAATGACAGCCTAATAGAGTCCTTGCGCTTAACTCTTTTCCCATATAGCTGTTGTTATGGACTGTCATAACTGGTTTATTGGTTTATATGCGCGCATAATACAATCAGTGGTGTTATTGTGCATAAGCTACGTCACACCTTCCCCACCGCAATACGTTGCTGCACACAACCACTTTACTTACTTTCCTGTTTCCTCGACAACCGTTGCCAACATAAACTCTGTTGACTTGTCATTAACGATGACATGACAATCATCGATATCGGGCGAAATTGCATTCTCGTCCTCTTCCTCATTCGAACCAGACCCCGTATTTGTCGCCGGCTCATCGGGCACAATACGGCTGGCATGCTTACTGCTATCCAATGCAGTTTCCGCTAATCTTCTTGTTTGCGCAATATTTTCAATAACACTTCCGCCAGTCAATTCCGACAGATGAGGCTTACGGGCAGCCCGTTGTTTTCGCGCTCGACTACGTAGTGCCTGCAGGGGGGGAAAAAAAGAGTTGTGATGAAACGATGCTGATAAGTAGTGGGTATCATACAGAAAAGCAACAGCACTCAGTTGAAATATAGCTGCATCGTCAATTAATCTACAAATTGTAAAAAATCAATGATTCGATTCTTACCTTAAATATATTCCAGTACAGAAAGACCATTATAATGCATGGTATGTAAAAGCTGCTCAGGGACGAATATAATATAAAGTCTGTATTATAAAATAAGCACAAATCTGGATCACGATTTGGTGTATTATTTAAACCTAGTACAATGGGCGAACCTATGGCCGCTGATATCGCCCAGACAAATAGAATTGTTAGACAAACGCGTCGACTATTTTTATGTTTTGCATATTTTATTGGCTGCGTCACAGCGATATATCTGAAAATTGAGAAAGAAAAGTGAAGAAAATTAATGTAAATTGTATGTCAAGTTATGTTTTTGAATGATATTCGAACCCCTGAAAAATAGTCATGGGTTGTTGTTGCTGAAATGGAAAATTCGCATGCACTTAGAGTAAGTAGTTTAACGGTTAAGGCTAAGGGACCTGGAATCGTTTCTCAACCTGATGCAATCAATACCTATTTTATTTATTTTTTAAGTTTTTTGGAATTTTGTAATATATTTGTGTTTTCATTTTATTTTCCCCAAACCAATATCTCGAAAACTTAAAAATATAGTGAGTAATATTTTCAGCAAACTTTGACCAAGCGTTTGAACTTGATACCAATTTTAAAAGTCAACTGTGATTTTTTAATAGGCATCAAAGCAGCCACCTCATTTGTTTCAGAGAACAGTGGCTTTAGCTTTGTAACATAATCTTTGATTTCTCCTCTTTCTTAAGCAGTTCCAAAGCAGTGCGCTCACAGTAGTGATTGATTTTATTGCTTATTTCGGATATTATTTTATCAAGGACACAATTGCAACCTTGGTTCCACAAAAACACGGTATTTTTGGTTATTTCGGTTATTTCGAATTATAGTTTGATTTCGGTTACATACATAGGCGTTCTGGTTAAACGAAAATTTCACAAATTCGTGAACCAATATCACGATCAATATCTAGATCATTTGATTGAATTGTTTTTTCTTTGATAAATTTGTACGCTATTGACTCAAGTAAATGTAGACATAAGTCTAAAATAATCAAATATACATAAATGGCAGCTTTGCTTGAATTTGGAGAACCGTACTAGGCGGCGCGGAGCCCCATACATCCAGTATGTACGAGGCCCATTTATTAAAATAAAGCAACATAATAAAAACAAAAACAGTGATGAAACAACAGACATTGATCGTTGCTTTAACTTTACTTTAATTTATTTAATTTTTCCTTTTTAACGTCAAATGGTTTTGTTCCTCAAAATTTATCTTCGATTTTCTTTTATATACGGAAAACGAAAAAAAAAAACAAGTTAAGGTGTTATCTTCGGCCAGGCCGAAACTCACATACCCTACACTGCACTGAAAGTACCTTTTAAATAAATGTTAAAAAGACGTTGAAAAAGTCGAAAAAAATGTTATATGTAAAAAAGGTTGGAAATAGTTGAAAAAGTCGGAAATATATGCAAAATGTTGAAAAAAGTTGGGAGAGGTTGAAAATCTCTAAAAAAGTTTGGAGAAGTTGAAAAATTTTAAAACATTTCAAAATCGATGAAAAAGTCGAAAAAATAAGGAAACCAATGAAGAAAGTTGAAAAATGTTGGTTGAAAAAGTAGAATAACTATAATATATGTTGAAATAGGTTGAAAAGTTGAAAGAATATGGAAAATGTGAAAAAAATCAAATAGAAATGAAAAGGTTGAAATATGCCATGCCCTCTTTTCCAATTCCGTCTAGTTTTGATTCAATAAATTATATTCGTGATCGACATCAACATACAAAATGATAGCACAATTGCTTGTATTATTTGCGATATATGACGTACCAAGCCTTAGGACGATGACACTCCCAGTGGTACTACATCCAATCCGCGTTTTATCGAGAAATAGCTTTCCATAAAGAAATCTCTTAAGCCAAATCTTGGTTTGATTGCTCATATATTTCGATAAATATTTAAATATTTAACGTATTTAAGTTGTATGAGAGGTGCCACGCCCACTGGTGCTATTTCAGCCAATTTTGATTCAGGCAAACTAGTGCTTCACCGATACGAGAACGATACGATAATTCAAAAATTATCGTATCGTCCTCGTAGTAGCGCCAAGTTTATCGTCTCGTACTCGTTCTCGTACGAGACATTTTTGATCTGTATCGTTATCGTCTCGTTCTCGTCTCGTTATCGCCGATATTTCTCGGTTATTCTCGTTTACTTGTTTTATAATTATCTTGTCAAACTGAAATTAAATGCAACCGTGAAAAAGGCTCCATCGCTGTCAAGAATAAGCAAATCAAAAATTCATCATGCTTATTTTGATGGGAGACGAAGGAGTTGCTGCTGCCATATAATGTGATGTAAATCACCACATATTGTTTTGATTTGGTTTTCATATTTTTGTGTTTTTTTTTTGTTTGTTTTTAGTAAAAAAAATACTTTCGTCGGTGTATGCGTGTATGTACATACATATGTATGTGCAAGTGTTTTTGTAAAAAACAAATAGTGCAAAATATACGCGCTCAATGTTCGAAATGCTTATCGTACGATAAACAAGTGTTTTTCGCCGAGAACGAGATATCGGCCAGACCTTTCTCGTTCTCGCCCTCGGTCATACGAGAAATAATTTTTTTACTATCGTCTCGTTATCGTTCTCGTTCTCGGTCCCGATAACGAGAACGATATTTATCGGTTCTCGGTGAAGCACTAAGGCAAACTCTATATCAACTGAACCACTTACAATAAATTTCATACCAATTGCTGCAATAATTCACTTAAAACAGCGCTTACAAATTAATGTTAATATGAAAGGTGCCACGCCCACTGATGCAATCGCGTCTGAGCTCATTCAGTTTTAAAGCTTATAGTAATTGACGTCTATACACCAAATCTTATGACGAATACTCTCTTAGCACACTATCTATAACAATAAACGTTTTTGCTTAAATGGGAAGTGTCACGTCCACATGTACTATTGAACCAATTTTTTGTAATAAAAGACCATATAGCAAGTATGTCTATTAAATTTCATAACGATTACGTTGTTAGTTCTTTTAATATAACGTTTATGATTATTGTGGGCTGTGCCTCACCTTTCAATGAGTTTTTTCAGTAAAGTGGCAAAGCTTGTATTTATGACTGCTTTTAGGGGCATCATCTCTAATATTGTCAAGAAAATCGATTGTGCCCATTTCTAGATATATGGAATCAAAATTTTTAAATGTTGAAAAGCCTACTTTTAAAATTCTGCCCACTTTAGGCACAATTTAAGTTATATATGATATGTATCCGTTTACCATATTTCATCACAATATTGTTACGAAATTTCTGTCCCTTTGACGATAATTTCGATCTCTCACACTTTTCTGAGTTCGATCACTGGATTGTGTAACAATTAAAAACACACAAACTTATTTAGTTATAAAATGGTTTATTTTATTAACGTTCAAATTCTAATATTAATTTAACACTGTATAGAAAACTGTTTTGTTCTACTACGGATCACACTGTATTCACTTTATTGCTTATTGCTTCGCTGTTCTAACTCAACTGAAAGTTCAGCTCAGATGACAACCCTTTTTATACTGCAGTCATCACTCTCTCGAATAATCCAGTACCTTCTAAGTGGCGTACATTCTACCATTATCTACAACCCACCAGTGCTACTTTGTAGCGTGCATTCTACTACTATCCACAATTCACCAAATTCACCAGCATTGCGCACTGACGTTGAGCTAGCTATTATGCTAGATGTTAGATGGCGTTGTACGTTGTACGACGGCGATAATTTCTCTCGGTTGTTGACTTTTTATTGTTTACTGCAGCGTCTGTTCGGTTTATTATTCTTAGCATTTTGCGCTAGATGGTGCTAATATCGTTTAGTTTCTTTCGTTGGTATTTATTTCAAGAGTCTTCTAGCATAAACCAAATTTCGCTACACTGCCCTCCGCTTAAACTTGTTCGTCCCGAACAAGAGTCTCTCCGTCCCTAGTATAAGGTGCCAGCCTTTCGATGTGGACTACCTTTAATTTACTTTTGTTCCCGGGGTATTTTTGGATTCGATACACAACATCATTAATCCTTGTGACGATCCGGTAAGGTCCCTCCCAATGAGTCTGTAATTTAGGAGACAAGCCTCGTTTTCGTTGTGGGTTATGTAGCAGCACTAGTTGACCTTCTTTGAACCCTTCAGTATTTGCTCGCAGGTCATACCGAGCTTTCATCTTGTCGCTAGCCAATTGAGTACGTCTTCTAATAAGCTCGTGTATATCTGCTAATTCTTCTCTTTTCCGCGACATGTAATCGTCAGCATGGGTCGTTTCTGGGACAACGCTTACTCCGTACTTCAAATCTGCTGGAAGCCTTAAGTCCGTACCAAAAATGGCTTTTGCTGGCGTAACTGTAGTGGTATCGTGTATTGCCGACCGATAAGCCATCAGAAACATTGGTAGATGCTCATCCCAATCTTTTTGTCCTTTATCGACAACCTTTTTTAAATGTTCCTCTAGAGTACGGTTGAACCTTTCGACCATGCCATCGGACTGAGGATGCAAAGCTGTGGTGCGTGTCTTCTGTATTCCAAGCATGTCACAAACCTCCTTAAAAAGTGTCGACTCAAAATTTCGTCCTTGGTCGGAATGCAACTCAAGTGGAGCTCCATATCGGCAAATCCAATTTTTGATGAAAATGTCTGCCACTGTTTTTGCTTCTTGATTGGGAATGGGATATACTTCTGGCCACTTACTGAAATAATCAATTACCACAAGGATGTATTTATTTCCTGCATTGCTGATTGGAAAAGGTCCCGCTATATCCATGGCTATCCTCTCAAAGGGAGCTCCAACGTTATACTGATGCATTTTTCCCCGAGTGCGTTGCCTTGGTCCTTTAGCAATTGCACATTGGTCACAACGGCGGATCCAGTCAGCAACTGATTCTTGGCATCCTACCCAATAAAACCGTTTCTTTATTTTCTCTGTGGTTTTCGTTATGCCCAGATGTCCACCACTCGATCCATTGTGATAATCCTCGATTATTTCCTTAAATTTGGCCTTTGGAATAACCAGCAGTTTTGAGCGAGTTTTACCATCTTCGCTTTCCCAGATTCGGTAGAGACAACCATCATGCAACTCCAAACTTTGCCATTGCGCCCAGTATGCTTTACAGATTTGGCTTTCATTTGAAATTTCTTGCCACGCCGGTTTCCTACCCAGCTCCTTAAACTTAATTATAATTGCCAAATCTGTATCATTGCGCTGATCTCGTTTTACCTCCTCTTTTGTCCACTTTTCTTCAGGCAAAACGTTCAAAAGGCGCACATCAATTGTTCCAGCTTTATTTTCTGTTCGCGAACAATGACCGCATTCAATTTTACATGGACGACGGGAAAGTGCATCCGCATTTCCATGCTGGCTTCCTTTGCGATGCTCTATGGTGAAATCATAGCTCTGCAAGCGTTCTATCCACCGTGCGATTTGACCTTCAGGATCCTTGAATTGAAGTAGCCACCTTAATGCTGCATGGTCTGTCCTCAGAAGAAAGTGCTGTCCATATAAGTACTTATGGAAGTGTTTCACGCATTCCATTACTGCCAGTAACTCTCTCCGAGTTACGCAATAATTCCTCTAAGGTTTCGACAGAATTTTGCTGAAATATGCGACGACTTTTTCTTGACCATTGATGATTTGGGACAAAACTCCTCCAATACCATGGCCACTCGCATCGGTGTCCAATACAAATTCTTTGCCGGGTATTGGGTACGCGAGTATTGGCGCTGTGGACAGTAATTCTTTCAGTTTTTGGAATGCAGTTTCCTGTGCCCCACTCCATTCGAATTTTCGATTTTTCTGTGTCAGCTCATGTAGACTGCCTGCAACATTTGCGAAACCAGGAACAAAGCGTCTGTAATAAGTGCATAGACCCAGAAAACTTCGCAACTCATGAAGATTAGATGGACGTGGCCAATTTTTCACAGCTTTTATTTTATCTTCATCTGTGTGTATTCCTTCTGACGTAACCTTGTGCCCCAGATATTTGACTTCACGCTGGAAAAGTGAGCACTTTTTCGCACTTAATTTTAGTCCAGCTGTCTCCAAGCGCTCAAACACTTCCTCCAGATTTTTCAAGTGGTCATCAAAATCTTTACCCATGATGATTATGTCATCGAGATACACTAGACAAGTCTTCCAATGTAGTCCTTTGAGAACTCGTTCCATTAACCGTTCAAACGTAGCTGGAGCGTTACAAAGACCAAACGGCATGACGTTGAACTGCCATAGACCATTCCCAATACTAAAGGCAGTTTTCTCTTTGTCTTTTTCATCTATTTCCACCTGCCAATATCCACTTTGTAAGTCCAGGGTGGAAAACCATGTTGCTCCAGATAACGTATCCAGTGTATCATCGATTCTGGGTAACGGGTAGCTGTCTTTTTTGGTGACGTCATTCAGTTTTCTGTAATCCACACAGAATCGCATACTTCCATCCTTTTTCTTCACAAGTACGACCGGTGAACTCCATGGGCTTTCTGATGGTGCAATGACATTTTCTCGCGCCATATCTTCTATAAGGCCCGTCACTTCTTCTCTCTTAGCGAGTGCTAGCCTCCTTGGAGGTTGACGAATCGGCTGAAAATCACCTGTATCAATACGATGTTTGACAACTGATGTTCGGCCATTATTTTCTCCTTTGGACGCAAATATCCGCCAATGTTTTTGCAGAAACCTTTTTGCTTTATTTTTGTTCTGGGCAGACAACTCCTTCGTCCATTCTTTCGTCAATACTTCCATGGCCGACGATTTCGTTAAAGTTGGGCCTTGTGTGTTCTGCTGGTTATTTTCACAATTTATCACAGCCGTAACTTTCTCACATTGCGCTATAAGTTCACCTTTTTGCATCCATTTCGGCTTATTTGTTGGATTCAAAATTCGCACCGGTATTTTTCTGTCTATTCTTGTGTTTACTAGGGTCTTTCCAATAATCAGGTCTTTCTTAAAATTTTTCTTATCTGCTTCCACTACCCACAGATGGCTTGTCCCACAGTCTTCATTTGTTGTGGCCCAAATAATTTCTTCGGTGTTGGGTTCGATTCGACAGCGCTCACTTATGTAGACTCTTGCAATTGTTAATTTTTGTCCACAGCCAATGTCTAAAGGTAACTCTACATTGGCATACCTTAACGTTTTTTTTTTAAGATCCAAAGTGAACCCGTGTCGAATCATGAAGTCCACGCCAATGATAACCTCATCGGTGATGTTTGCAACAATAAAATCATGTTCCACAGTTTTGTTGCCGATAAGAATACTCGCTGTAACTTTTCCTACTATTTGCGCAATTTCTCCTGTCGCTGTTCTCAATTGGATCCCATTTAATGGCGTTACTCGTCGTCTATCAAATAAGTCTTTCCTCACAATTGAATGCGATGCGCCTGTATCCAAAGTAAGCTCACATGGTCTTCCGTTGATTTTTTCCACCGATGGTAAGGCTGTTGGAATTTCGGCAGAGCTTCGAAACCAAGACTATGGGGCAATCATCTGTAAGAGTCAGCTCACGCCCCGCTGTACTGACTCTCTTTAGTTTAACGACTGCTGCTCGCTAACATTTTCGCCATCGTTCACCCTATTTCCAAGTCTTCTTTTTGGTGAACGTGATGCAGATCGTTTACGACGTGATTTGCAGTCACGTGCCATGTGTCCCTGCTTACCACAATTGTAGCATTTTCCGCTGAAGCTACCGCTGGCGAACGATGAATTTTTCTTTTCAGCCTCCACCTCCATCCGACGAGTTTTCAGTGGTGGGCGGCATGTCAACGCAATCGTCTCCTGCGTGAGGGCAACCGTTACTGTTTCATTAAATGTCGTCTTCGGGCTTCTCATTGTCTCGCGTTTTGTTTCTGAGTCACGTATGCCGTCAATAAACGCCTCTATTTTGAATTTTTCAGCTACGACACTTAACTCGTCAGGATAGGAAAGGTGTGCTAATCGCTCAATATCCGCAGCATACTCCTGCAAGGACTCACCAGATTTCTGGATACGACTTTTCAACTCCAATCTGTGAATCTGCTTCATGTGGTCACTGCCATATTTTCGCTGTAAGGCATCCATCACCGCCTTGTAATTTTTCTGCTCCGCCACTGGAACCGTTTGCAATACTTCTGCAGCTGCGCCTTTTAATGCCACAATTAGCGCTGCAGCTGCGCTTTCGTTATCCCAACGGTTGTGACCAGATGTTGTTTCAAACTGGAGCTTGAAAACACTGAATGGCGTTGTTCCATCGAATGAGGGTGCCTTAAGCCTCTCTGCGCTGATTTCTCTGATAACTTGAGTGGTTGGTTCACTTATTTCCAACTGTTGAATCCTTTTATTAACGTCCTCAAAATTATTTTGAACTTTTTCAAGATTATTTTGAACTTCTTCCTTGAACGATTCAACGTCATCTCGTAATTCAGTCACTTTTGCATCGAGGCCATCTACCATTTTGGCAACCTCCGTTCGAACAGCCTCGTGGATCTGCGTCGCGTTCTGACTTAACTTTTGGTCTATTTGCAGTGCATTTTGACTTAAGCTCTGACCGATTTCTTCTCGAATGGTCTGGATATTGCTATTCATCTGTAGTGTATTTTGACTTAAGCTCTGACCAATTTCTTCTCGAATGGCCTGCGTCATCGCCATTAACATTTTCTCGAACTTTGACATATCCACAACTTCACCACTTGCCGCTGATCCAGAAGCTTCTTCCACTTTCGCTGCTGATTCTGATACATCACTATAAAATTCATGCTCTTCTAGGTTTACACCTTGAGCCTCAAGAGCCTGCCGTAAGCGTTTCTGTAACTCCACCTTTCCGCCAGTAGATTGCAGATTCAGCTGCTGCAACTCCTTCTTCAGTTGATCCACTTTCAGATCTTCAAACTTAACCATTTTTATTTATTTTTTAATTAATTGATTGTTAATTCTTTTTACACAATCCCACTTCTGACACCAATTGTTACGAAATTTCTGTCCCTTTGACGATAATTTCGATCTCTCACACTTTTCTGAGTTCGATCACTGGATTGTGTAACAATTAAAAACACACAAACTTATTTAGTTATAAAATGGTTTATTTTATTAACGTTCAAATTCTAATATTAATTTAACACTGTATAGAAAACTGTTTTGTTCTACTACGGATCACACTGTATTCACTTTATTGCTTATTGCTTCGCTGTTCTAACTCAACTGAAAGTTCAGCTCAGATGACAACCCTTTTTATACTGCAGTCATCACTCTCTCGAATAATCCAGTACCTTCTAAGTGGCGTACATTCTACCGTTATCTACAACCCACCAGTGCTACTTTGTAGCGTGCATTCTACTACTATCCACAATTCACCAAATTCACCAGCATTGCGCACTGACGTTGAGCTAGCTATTATGCTAGATGTTAGATGGCGTTGTACGTTGTACGACGGCGATAATTTCTCTCGGTTGTTGACTTTTTATTGTTTACTGCAGCGTCTGTTCGGTTTATTATTCTTAGCATTTTGCGCTAGATGGTGCTAATATCGTTTAGTTTCTTTCGTTGGTATTTATTTCAAGAGTCTTCTAGCATAAACCAAATTTCGCTACAATATCTTGCACGGCTAACGAGATATGGCGTTTACCATAGGAAAATTTTTTTCCCTGTAGGAAAATTGAAACCTAGCCTTATCCTCATCTTGCTTACATTTGCATCAAATTACCAAGTTTCATCCAAATCGCTGCAATTTTTTTCAAAATGGGACTGGCTTAATATACATACATGGAGTATGGGCGGTAGACGTGTCCATGAACTGATATTGCCCATTTTCGATAGCAAGATGCTTGAAAGAAGGTGTGACCTGTGTCTGCATATTTCATTTAATTAGCTTTCTTGGTTTTCCCGTACATAGCTAAATCGACTCAAGTGGTGACGCTGATCAAGAATATAAGTATATACTTTTTCATACCTACCACGCCCCTGCTACGCGTTACAAAAGGAATAACAAAGTAAATGTACCCTCTGTGTAGGGTATACAAATCTGGCAGTAGCCTCTACGATTCTTTGACAACAGTTCAAAAGCGTTTTGAAGCAATTTATCGAAAAAAAAGTATATTAGTGGCGTGCGAATCCCTTTCCAACGTTAGGTTTCGCACGAGTTTGCCGACTACAAAGCTGGCTCTAATTTTAAAACAGAAGTTCTGTCAAACACTGTCATTATTATTAAACTTATGCGTTTGATCCACTTTTAGGTTTAACCAGAACGAATAAAACACAGCTACTATGTGCATCCGTAATAATTTTCTTCGATAATGTGCATGCGCCCTAAGAAATCAAAGATACTGAACACTGTCGTCGGTTGTAAACAGTTGGCAACGCACTCGAAACAGCTGATGTTTGTTTTGGTTATAAATTGTGTTAAATTATAGTGAAATCATTGTGAAAGTCTTTTTAAGTTTTGAGTGTTTTTAAAACTTTTATAGTGTTCAGTGTATATATTTTTCAATTTTATAAAATGTTTAAGGGGTGTTTAAAGTGATACAAAGTGTTTTTTTTTTAATTGATTTTGTAATACCTAATTTGATCACACGCGTAAGTTTTAGTTAATATTCGGTGTCCAATTTGATTTCGAAAAGATTCTCAAATATTTTTTTTTGAAAAATAATGCTAATATGTTACTAAAAATCAGCAGTTCACAACGAATTTCATCGCCCAGGCCGCTTAGCAGTCGTTGGAAGTTTTAAAAAAATTCACCAGTAATTAAAATGTGTGTCTATTTTGTTTCTGAAACAGGAGTTTTCTTGGCCTCCTGTTTTGTGGCCATTTGTTAAGGAGCAGCTTACATGTTGATAACAGCGGTAAGTTACTGTTTGATTTTCTCTTATGTACAATCTACTAATTTTCAAAGAGTTTGCGAACCCACCCCTATAATTACTAAAATCACTTCTTTGCGAATTCTTACCGAAAACTTCTTTTCGAAAATTTCTGAAAAATCGTAATATGTATCTCCAAAAATATGGATTAAATTTTAAAAGGCCATTAAATTATCTTTCTATTGACGCCCATATATTTGATATCCATTTAAGGACTCCCAACTTATATGGATTTTTACAACAGCTATATCCGTGACTTCTGATGGCTATATTCCTGAAACCAGATCCGAGCGACACTTTTTTTTGACTATTTTTATTTTTTGCATTTTACCCCATATTACCCAAAAAAAAAAAAAAATAATTGGAGAATGGGAGTTAAAGCAACCCTGTTCCCTAGAATTTGTATAAAACTTGGTTGCTTGTATGTGAGGTCTAATGTCGAAATGCGCCTCTTTTTTTATTTTGTGATAGACTAAGCCATTCTTATGATTTTTGAAAAACTTTCAGAAAATAAATTTGGTAGATGTAACCAAATTTTTACCAAATCTCAGGTTATAATTTTCTAATTTGGTGGCTCATGGCTCTGGTTAACCACAAAAATTTTCTCAAAAAATGATATCGAAGTTTTTTTTTTTGTTTTTTTTTTATCGTATTCCCCTTTCCCTTTTTATTTGTCACCGACGAGATTCGAACCTAGGTCTACTACACATCTTAAACTACTCTTATAAATATATTGCGTGGAACTAAAAGCATATATGTAAGTACTGCGCATGTAACAACACAGAATGCTTAAAGCCCAATTTCCATGTGATCTTATCTTATCTTATTTTATCCCATATCAGGGATATCAAATCAAATTTTTGTAAGAAAGAAAAAGCATGCGAACAGAACCTAATGCGCTTGGAGAATGCGAGAGTGAATAGCATACATTTGCTATCTTAATAGCATGTGATGTCCTCCCTGATATTTGATAAAATAAGATAAGATAAGATCACATGGAAATTGGGCTTAAGTTCGAACCCCACTGGATGCAAGAAAGAAATGTTTTTTTTTTTTTAACTGAACATAACTCCATAGAACAATTTATCAAGTAATGTGTTACCTGACGCAGGTTAGACATTTTTTTCTGAGTGTATAGCATTTGAATGCTTATTTATATGAGCGGTAGCCGTGCTCGAGAACTAATGTGGCTAATTTTCAATCTCACGAGCTATAATTTAAGATGTAGCCATTGTGTGATTTCAACAAACAGACGATCAGCTATACCGACTCAGAAGATGAAGTTTATCAAGCAGATATATGTATATGAGACATTCTTTCCCAGAACCTATGCAGTTAAACCTTAAGACATTGGTGCGGAACGACTTTATTTAGGGTGAACTATACATATGGCGACTTTTAATCATTTTTGCAAATTCAGTTGATCCCACATTAGACTTATTTGGTCACTGCCTCACGGGTAGGCATAAAGAATGACTGAAAGTTCTTCACTTAAATCTTGTAGAGGTTGTAGTGCTGTTGAGGATGAGGGCAATTTCAAACATTTTCCTTATGACTGCGCCGCATTTGCTAGAATGTGACACAAGACACTTGGTTCGTTCTTATTCGCTAAACTAAATAACCTAAGGTATAATGGAATAAGTCAGCTACTTCTTTTCATTATGGAATCTGATTGGTTCCATGGGAAGATTTAGTAAAATACTACCTTGATCAAAAAGTTTTAGGACTTTATTTTTAAAATGAAAAATACAAGTTTATTCATCAAAATCGATATTGTCTCCTTCAAAGTACTCCCCATCGACTGCAATGCACTTATGCCAACGCTTGACCCAGTCCTCAAAAGCCTTTTTATACTCGACCGTCGGTATGGCCATCAGGGCCATCTTCGATTTTTCGATGACCTCTTCTCGGCTGCTGTAACGCGATCCGCGGAGCGGTTTCTTCAGGTGGCCGAACAGGAAAAAGTCGCAGGGAGCCAAATCAGGCGAATTCGGTGGATGTTGGACGGTATTCATGGAGTTTTTGGCCAAAAACTCACGAATAATGATCGCATTGTGCGACGGCGCGTTGTCGTGATGCAAAATCCACGAGTTGTTTGCCCACAAATCCGGTCTTTTTTGGCGAACTGCTTCACGCAAACGTCTCAAAACGCCCAAATAATATTCTTTGTTGACGGTCTGACCTTCTGGGAGGAATTCATGATGCACAACACCTCTGTAGTCCATGAAAACCGTGAGCATCGCCTTCTTTTTCGATTGAAAACGACGTGGTTTTTTCGGTCGCGGCTCATTGGGTGAACGCCATTCACTCGCTTGATGTCTGGATTGCGTGTCGTACTCGTAAATCCACGTCTCGTCACCAGTAATGATTCGTTTGATGAATGTTGGGTCGGATTCAGCCTTGGAAAGCATGTCTTTTGCGTCATCAACGCGGTCCCTTTTTTGCATGAAATTCAATTTTTTTGTAAAAAATCGAAACCACACACAAAAGTAGATGCACACAATACGGCGTCACTTCAAGAAATGTCAAGCTGTCAAGCTGAAAATTTGACATAACGTCCATGACACTTCTACCAACACAACAAAAAAAAGAGAATTGAAATCGGACGAACGAGAGCGCCACACGGTGACGAGTCCTAAAACTTTTTGATCAAGCTGGTATTCTGTGGTATTACAATGACGTGTCATTAGGTCTACATAAGTTAGTGAGTTATTAAGCTGATTGCAAGTGACAATTTTTGAATTTCTTAAAAGTTTTTCATATATAAAAACTTACTCTGCAAATAAGCGCATACGTCTTTTTTGCCCCAACATATGCGCATTTACCTTAAGCATCCTAACAACTCCCATTGTTTGCGCCTGTTGTTCATAAGAAAACAGAAAATTGCGCGTAAATATTTTTATTCTTCTCCAAATGCAAATTCCCCGTATTTGTTTAAGAGAATTGAAAACCCATTTAATAAAAAAAAAAAAATATATAATATACAAAAAAAAAGTCTCAAGAATCAACGCATATTTTCAAATTCAAAGTAATAAATAATAAAATGGGTGTTTCTTATAGAAAAAAATACTGCGAAAATAAGAAGACAAGCATTTGAGACGAAAAATCCCCGAAACAAATCTACTTGTATTTACATTTGAAATAAATTCTGAAGATTTAATTAAATTTTGATTGATTACACACTGCTGCCGGGAATTGTGGCGTTTTTTTTTCTTTCCTTTTTCACTGGCACATCGTTGCCTGCCTGCTTACACCGTTTCTGTGTTTCGTTGCGTTTTGCATTGCGTGCGTGAGTGCGTCGTGAGCCGTGCGTGATGCCTTTTAGTGACAGCCAGAGTGAAAATACAAATTAGATTTGTACACAGGCAGCAGCATCATTGTAATGGAGCACGACCATAACGCCTCTTTTTTTTTGTTGCTTTGCTTTGCCACCCCCTATGGGTTTTAAAAACAATCAGAAGAAATTCAAAAATGAAATAAAGAAAATACGCGTAAAGTTAAGTAAATTAAAAATGTGTGCCAAAAAGCAAAAAAAAAAGTAAACCAAATTGATAAGCTTCTTTAAGTGGAAAGATTTTTTTTTTAAAAGGGTTTTTTTTTTTAAGTGTAGGAACTTCAAATTGAAATAAAACACTTATCGATTTAGTTTGAATCCAAAAGTATTTTTATGCAAAATATTATTTTATGATATATGTATATTGTAGAAAAAAAGTTTCCGGCAAATCAACCTATTGGCTTTATTTCCGAAATAACACGAGTTCTATTAATTTTCGAATTATAATGCATATAATTTTCTAAAAAATACTCCAATAATTAGCACTTCCGCTTAAAGGGGAAGACTACTGTAAGTGTCGACAGTTCTTCGTCTTCTTGTTGCTTTTGTTGAGAGTAGTGCAAGTTGTTCAAAATTTATCATAGTTCAGGTAGTCATGGCGGACATATGTATTGTACAAAAAAAAAAAAAAATTTTTTTTAACAATAAATGTCATAAAACAATCTCCCAACTAAATAAAAATTGTATTTAACTTTATTTATAAATCTTTTACGTCAATTAAATTTAAATTCAAAAGTTCTATAGCTCTCAAAAAACACCCTTTACTTGTATTATTATGAAAATTTTATGTTCGATTTTATAGGATATGATTGAGATTAAAATTTTTAAAGGTAAGAGAAAATCAGAATACTTTACGGTAGTTGAAAGAGAAAATGAATATGCAATAGGCGTTTCGCTGATAGGGAGATTACGCCAAGAGCTAGGTTAAGTTAGGTTAGGTAGGAGTGGCAGTCAGTTACAAAACCGACTCACTTAGATCAAGTTTGGTCCATTCTGATGCCACAAGGTACTTGACTATAGACTATACCCTCTCATTGAACCATCCAGATTCTGTAATAAAACTAAACAGCTGACCTATGCTAACATGTCTAAGGTCATTCAGATCATCAAACAAAAACGAACCAAGTGTTACCCGGCGTTTTCTAGCAAGTTCAGGGCAGGAGCAAAGAAATTGTTTAATATTTTTCTCCTCCTCCACATTCCTACAACTTCTACAGTAATCAAAAGACCTAATACCTGATCTCTCCGCATGTCTGCCGATAATCCAGTGGCCAGTTATTACTGCAACAACTAACGAGACACTATGTCTAGTGCGGGATATCAGTCTTGGAGATCGCTTAGCGTTCCATTACGGCCAGATTTGCCTTGTTATATTGCAAGTTGACCCTTGGGTCCATCTTATGTTGGCCTTTTTTATCATGTCTTCTTTAAGCAGTAACTTGCAGGTAGCAAGTGGCATGCCAACACCTTCCTTGTCTTGAGGAATTTGTGCAGTAGTCCCCTGCCTAGCAAGTTCATCTGCTTGCAATTGCCATCAATGTTCCTATGCTGAGCCATCTCATTTAGAGACGAGCGGCATTGTTGGGCCACTAGTGAGCTTAGGAAGATTGATTCTAGGGATTTGATAGCAGCTTGACTATCTGAATAAATGTTAATAACCTTCTTGGATATTACATTTATCCTCAGCCAGGATGCTACTTCTTCTATTGCTATAACCTCTGCCTGAAAAACACTACAATGGTCTGGTAACCTCGCAGCAATTCTTATCTTCAGTTCCTTAGAGTAAATACCATAACCCACTTGGTTATTTAACTTGGAGCCATCCGCCAAGAGCTAACACACCGAAACCGGGCTTACTCCATCAGGAAGTTCTTGATAAAAGCTGAAATTTTGTTTTATAATATTCCAATTCTATTTGATTGCGTCTTCAAAAGTTTTACTACGGCCAGAGCTTACGTCCGATTTCGTTGAAATTTAACGAAAAAACGAATTACTAAATCATAAAAATAGTCTAACTTTGGTGCCAATATATGGTGTTTTAGGTATTTTAGTTGTATGGGAGATGTAACCCACTGTTGTCAATCCACGCCCATATTTTTCGTGTGGCTGAAAATGCGTACAAAATACACCCGAAGGGGTTATATTTTGTTTTTTTACGAAAAAATTTTGCGGTCCTATATAATCGGGTTTCGAGAAAATTCTCCCAAGATTCTTCCTAGATCAAACCTGCGAACGGCGTAGTCATTTTGTGGCCTAGTGCAATTGCTCAGTTATTTATTATTTAACTTTATAAAATTTTTATATATTTTGATGATTTCACTAACACTCAAAATTTACAACAGTCCCTTAAATGCTCTAAAGATCCACCAAGAGTCCATGTAATTAAAACTAAATCTCAATAGCTAAGGCTATAATTTGGAAACTTACCTGTCTATTGATATTGCAACTAGATTAAATATCGATGAAGTGGAACATATCACATCCATGGCTATATAGAAATCACATACAAAGTTTGGTAACGCCCAAATTCCATTTACCTGTAAAGAAAAATTAAAAAAAAAATTAATAAAAATCGAATATAAAATTAACAAGAAATATAATTTTGATAATTGTTTTTTTTTCTAAAATCTGAGACTAATTTCATATGAAATTTTATTATATCCTTGAAGAAATTTAATAAAATTGTGCTAAGGACAAACACAAAATAATATTTATTGAGGTTGAAATATTCAACAGCTGAACTGTATCGTTTCATTTTTATAAGTTCAAATCACTTTTTTTTTTGTGGAGGATGTTGCAAATATAACCCTGACCAGGAAGTTTATTGTTTATTAAATAACTTTATTATATTGTATATTGTATGCTAATTTTAAGACGCCAACTTTCAAACTTTGTTATTTTGATACATACGAGTAGGTAGCATTTTTCCGGTGTCAAACACAATATTTGCTGAAAAATGTGTCAGACAAGAAAATAAACTAATCATAGGCAGTGGCTTACCAACATTAAGTTCACAAGTGTCGCTAACTGAAATTGAGTGCAAAAGTTAAGGTTGCCCACTAAAAAATAAAAAATAAACTTTTATATTTACTTTACTTCAATAAATAAATATTTCAAGCGACACTTGCATTACAGCTCCACTAAACTCCTTTCTGTAGAATTTTTAATATAATTTTTCTACAAAAATTCAAATATTCTCTTGGCAACCCTATTATAAATGTAAAACTTTTAAAAACACAACACATATGAAACAATTTAAGTTCTCTTAAAGTTGAATCTGACAGAAAACTCCATGAATTATTGGATGTTTTTCTTTTTTCATTTTGAATGAAGAAAAGTTTTGCTCACAGTATCGAGTGTACAAAGTTGGAGTTTGAAATCCCTTCCCTCCCCCTTCAATGTATGCAGCTCATTTGATACATGTGTTGTTTGTATGTAACTACCATTACCAGTTGTTACGAGTATCTTCATCTTTCTGACTTTTCAAATCATTTGGGCAAAAAATGAAAAACTTTTCTATGCGCATTCGAAATACGAATTTATTTTCATTTTTGCGGTCATTAGATATTTCCTTAAGAGGTATTCTCTTCCTTGCAAAGGATAAACAAGAAAAGTTTTGTCAAATTTTATTTCCTTAAAACGTACGCATAGATACAGCAGCATAACCACATTTGTATCTAAAGGTTTTTGAATTTATGAAAGTTTTGTTTTGCAGGGATGTGCCAATTTGCAGTAAATTTTTTGTTTGTCATCGTTTTCCTTAATTGGCTATTTCTGTGACCACAAAGTAAAAGAGCATAAGTCGTTATGTGAGCATATGTTCTTGCTTAAAAACTTAAGTCAGTAAGAGCTTTTAAACAAATGCCTAGACATAGCCAAAAATTACTGACAACTGAAGTTTTACTTGCATATGTATATCCAAGTAAGGTTTTCTTTGTCCAGGTAAAGTTTTGTTTTTATAGTTGATTTTAAATTTGTTCGTTTTCATGTCATTTGCCTTAAAACGAAGAGATACTTTTTTTTTCAAATAATGAAATAAAGTTTACCTGGGTAAATTCTATTTGATTCTCAACTAATCTAGTCCAGTTTTCATATGCAATTTGTTTGTTTGTCCAATAAAAATTACAACCATTTTTTTTTCTTTCGTTTGTTCCGTTGGTTGTTTTTTGTTTGTCCAAGCTTTTTTTTGAATTATTGCTCGTCCAGAAAAAGTGTGTTGTTTCATTTGAATTCCTGTTTGTTCAGCTTACTCATTTCCCATTCACTTGCCATTTGATGTTGTTTTAATAAATTAAGTTCGTTCAACTGATTTTTTAGTTTGTCCAGTAATTTTCATTTGTCCAAGTAATTTTCAGTTGTCCAAATAGTATTTTTTTTTGTTGGACTAAACAAAACAATTTTTTTAATATTGTAATATGAATTTTGTGTTTGTCCAAGTGATTTTTTTTCGCTTATTTTTTTTTATCGAGCGCATCTTCAATTTTAATTTGTTTGCTTGTAAATGAAAAATGTGTGCTTTTATTTAATTTTTGGTATGTTTTTGCAATTCGTTTGGATATGGCATTATTTTTTTGCTTTTTTTTTTTTAAGAATTTTGAATTTTGTATATAGTTTTTAGAAAATTTTTTAATATCTGATTTCGTTCTTTGACGTGAGTCGAATAAGTTTTCCTTTACGATCAGTTACATTTAAGTTGCTGAATACTGATAGATTTTTATTAGCTGCTAAACACAATGTACAATATTGATTGTCATGAATTTGGGCTATAATTTAAGCCAGTGATGGGCACACTAGCGGCCCTATCCACCCTCATTGTTCTCACCGTTATTCGACGCACAAGCAAGAGAAAAAAAATTCGCAGAATTTCAACGCTATCGAGGCACAGCGTTGACTTGAATTCAAATAAAAACAAAAACAAAACACAAAGGCATAAACGACGGCGCCGCATTGTGTCTTGACGAATGTAGCAATTGTTTTTGTTTGTAGTGCAATTTGGTTTTTTTTTTTGTGCTAACGGCAATTTTGGAAATGCAAGTAAAAAAAAACTTTAAAATTTCGTTTGGTGTTGCTTGATGTTGTTGTTTTGCTCTTTTGTTAGATTTCTATGCCCCACCGCTGATTTAAGCTAATGAAAAAGCGCGTGAATTCCGTTAAAAAAATCGTCGAAACTTTTGCTCCACCAGACAAAAAGCAAGAGCACCACCATGTTCTTAGTTGAGGTAATTGTACTGGAAAACTTAAATTTTACTTAACTTCATATAAAATAAAAAATATCCAAAAAACTAAGAGCTTTATCAGCCCTGGTTCTGTCTATCAGTTTCATATATTGTTTTGTTTAATTTAGCAAATAACAATTTAATCAAAGAGGCAGCAAAGTTTCATATACGAATGAGATTCTAAGACGTGTATGCGACTATAATTGTATTTTCAAATGTGCAATCGTATGGAAATAAAAGTTTTTACTTTTAAATTTGCAACTAAATACATGCCTAAATAGTTATCGTTTTTGATTAATACTTTTTAAGTTAATCGATATATTACATGCTGAGAAAATGATAATTCTAAAATGTATTTTGTATAGTATATCACATAAAACGTTTCGTTCCTTTTAAAAGCATTCTGTCATTTATCCAAATGATTTTCCATTTGATCGTTACTTAAGCTTATGTCTTTGTGTTTGTCGTTTTTTGTTTGCTTATTCGTTTCTCAGGATTTTTCAGCATTTGTGCTCAGATTTTTTATTTGTTAATATGTTTTTTTGTATGTCCAAGTGAGTATTTATTTGAATACGTTACTTTTCTTGGTCGAGTTTGTTTCTGTTTGTTTTTGCAAGTTACTACACAGCTAAATTTTATATATTACTAGCAAAACCCGGCTACGGTTGCTACGCCTCAACAAATAAAATATAATGTGTTTTTATTTTAGTTGGATTAAATAAGTAAAAATTATTTTTATTGATATTTATCTTATTGCGGATAAACAACGTTGTAGGTTTTTCTATTTGGCTCATAAATGAATAATTGAATTGGCGGGAATGATTGGAGTGCGTAGAATCAGCACCTTTGTATGAGTTTAATTTGGTTACTATCCTTGTCTTCTATATATGTACCGAGTCTCATAGTCATAGTCTTATCTTATTTTGGAGGCATGGCACTACCCATTTTTTCATTGAGTCTTACTTTCTTTCTCTTTGGCTCATTTTTTCCAAACCAAACTATTTTAAGAAATTTTTACAAACTATAAGAAACATATGCACCAAATCTTATCCATCTGCGTCAAATAGTTGTTGATACATAAAAAATTTGATTTTTTCTTATATGGAAGCGTGGTACTGCCCATTTTTGCATGGAATCTTACTTCTTTCTTTACTCTTTATATATGTACCAAGTTTGATTTATCTGCATCAAATAGTTGATAAGATATGATGAATCTTATTTTCTTTTAGATAACGGGGCGTGGCATCACCCATTCTATTCTAAGCTGTGCCTGTTTATATAAAAGCCTCGTGGTGTGAATTCCATGAGAACCGATTAAGCGATCTTCGAGAAAATTATGTTAAAAAAATATATTTGTACTTATGAAGGCCACCCTTAATATGCTCACTAAAAAAAAGTATTAAAGCCTTAGCTACGCCTCTTAATATAAGTTACTTGGTGTAAATTCGGTATGAATCGATTAACCTGTCTTCGTGAAAAAAGATATTTAAAAATATTTTTGTATGAGGACCACCCAAAGTGTGAACCCTAAGTAAAATTCTTACTATCTGATATGTGCCCCTTCATATAAAAGCCATGTGGTGTTAAGACCATGAGAATCGAATAAACGGTCTTTGAGAAAATTATATTTAAAAAATATTTTTGTATGAAGGCCACCCTAAATAAATGTTTCATCGTCTTAGCTATGCGTCTTAATATAAGAGACATTTGTGTAAATTCCATGTGAATCGATTTAGTGGTCTTTTTAAAAATGCTATTTTAAAAATATTTGCGTATGAGGGCCACCCTAAATTAAAGTTTTATAGCCACCACGCCCCTGTTGTCTAATCCCGTTCATATTTTGTGAAGTGCTTAACATAGGCTATGTGCATCCTGACACCGAATTTCAAGACTTTTGCTATCATATTGTTACGAAATTTCTGTCCCTTTGACGATAATTTCGATCTCTCACACTTTTCTGAGTTCGATCACTGGATTGTGTAACAATTAAAAACACACAAACTTATTTAGTTATAAAATGGTTTATTTTATTAACGTTCAAATTCTAATATTAATTTAACACTGTATAGAAAACTGTTTTACTTTACTACGGATCACACTGTATTCACTTTATTACTTTTAATTCAAGTGTTCCACTTCACTGTTGAACTACAACTGTGTCCGAAAACTCAAATGACACCCTTTTATACTACAGGCATCACTTTCTCGAATAAACTACAAGCTGCCAGATGGCGTATATTCTACTATTATCTACAACCTACTAGTGCTACTTTGTAGCGTGCATTCTACTACTATCCACAATTCACCACAATGCATGGCACACTGACGTTGAGCTAGCTATTATGCTAGATGTTAGATGGCGTTGTACGTTGTACGACGGCGATAAATTCTCTCGGTTGTTGACTTTTTATTGTTTACTGCAGCGTCTGTTTGGTTTATTATTGTTAGCATTTTGCGCTAGATGGTGCTAATATCGTTTAGTTTCTTTTCGTTGGTATTTATTTCAAGAGTCTTCTAGCATAAACCAAATTTCGCTACACTGCCCTCCGCTTAAACTTGTTCGTCCCGAACAAGAGTCTCTCCGTCCCTAGTATAAGGTGCCAGCCTTTCGATGTGGACTACCTTTAATTTACTTTTGTTCCCGGGGTATTTTTGGATTCGATACACAACATCATTAATCCTTGTGACGATCCGGTAAGGTCCCTCCCAATGAGTCTGTAATTTAGGAGACAAGCCTCGTTTTCGTTGTGGGTTATGTAGCAGCACTAATTGACCTTCTTTGAACCCTTCAGTATTTGCTCGCAGGTCATACCGAGCTTTCATCTTGTCGCTAGCCAATTGAGTACGTCTTCTAATAAGCTCGTGTATATCTGCTAATTCTTCTCTTTTCCGCGACATGTAATCGTCAGCATGGGTCGTTTCCGGGACAACGCTTACTCCGTACTTCAAATCTGCTGGAAGCCTTAAGTCCGTACCAAAAATGGCTTTTGCTGGCGTAACTGTAGTGGTATCGTGTATTGCCGACCGATAAGCCATCAGAAACATTGGTAGATGCTCATCCCAATCTTTTTGTCCTTTATCGACAACCTTTTTTAAATGTTCCTCTAGAGTACGGTTGAACCTTTCGACCATGCCATCGGACTGAGGATGCAAAGCTGTGGTGCGTGTCTTCTGTATTCCAAGCATGTCACAAACCTCCTTAAAAAGTGTCGACTCAAAATTTCGTCCTTGGTCGGAATGCAACTCAAGTGGAGCTCCATATCGGCAAATCCAATTTTTGATGAAAATGTCTGCCACTGTTTTTGCTTCTTGATTGGGAATGGGATATACTTCTGGCCACTTACTGAAATAATCAATTACCACAAGGATGTATTTATTTCCTGTATTGCTGATTGGAAAAGGTCCCGCTATATCCATGGCTATCCTCTCAAAGGGAGCTCCAACGTTATACTGATGCATTTTTCCCCGAGTGCGTTGCCTTGGTCCTTTAGCAATTGCACATTGGTCACAACGGCGGATCCAGTCAGCAACTGATTCTTGGCATCCTACCCAATAAAACCGTTTCTTTATTTTCTCTGTGGTTTTCGTTATGCCCAGATGTCCACCACTCGATCCATTGTGATAATCCTCGATTATTTCCTTAAATTTGGCCTTTGGAATAACCAGCAGTTTTGAGCGAGTTTTACCATCCTCGCTTTCCCAGATTCGGTAGAGACAACCGTCATGCAACTCCAAACTTTGCCATTGCGCCCAGTATGCTTTACAGATTTGGCTTTCATTTGAAATTTCTTGCCACGCCGGTTTCCTACCCAGCTCCTTATACTTAATTATAGTTGCCAAATCTGTATCATTGCGCTGGTCCCGTTTTACCTCCTCTTTTGTCCACTTTTCTTCAGGCAAAACGTTCAAAAGGCGCACATCAATTGTTCCAGCTTTATTTTCTGTTCGCGAACAATGACCGCATTCAATTTTACATGGACGACGGGAAAGTGCATCCGCATTTCCATGCTGGCTTCCTTTGCGATGCTCTATGGTGAAATCATAGCTCTGCAAGCGTTCTATCCACCGTGCGATTTGACCTTCAGGATCCTTGAATTGAAGTAGCCACCTTAATGCCGCATGGTCTGTCCTCAGGAGAAAGTGCTGTCCATATAAGTACTTATGGAAGTGTTTCACGCATTCCATTACTGCCAGTAACTCTCTCCGAGTTACGCAATAATTCCTCTCAGGTTTCGACAGAATTTTGCTGAAATATGCGACGACTTTTTCTTGACCATTGATGATTTGGGACAAAACTCCTCCAATACCATGGCCACTCGCATCGGTGTCCAATACAAATTCTTTGCCGGGTATTGGGTACGCGAGAATTGGCGCTGTGGACAGTAATTCTTTCAGTTTTTGGAATGCAGTTTCCTGTGCGCCACTCCATTCGAATTTTCGATTTTTCTGTGTCAGCTCATGTAGACTGCCTGCAACATTTGCGAAACCAGGAACAAAGCGTCTGTAATAAGTGCATAGACCCAGAAAACTTCGCAACTCATGAAGATTAGATGGACGTGGCCAATTTTTCACAGCTTTTATTTTATCTTCATCTGTGTGTATTCCTTCTGACGTAACCTTGTGCCCCAGATATTTGACTTCACGCTGGAAAAGTGAGCACTTTTTCGCACTTAATTTTAGTCCAGCTGCCTCCAAGCGCACAAGCACTTCCTCCAGATTTTTCAAGTGGTCATCAAAATCTTTACCCATGATGATTATGTCATCGAGATACACTAGACAAGTCTTCCAATGTAGTCCTTTGAGAACTCGTTCCATTAACCGTTCAAACGTAGCTGGAGCGTTACAAAGACCAAACGGCATGACGTTGAACTGCCATAGACCATTCCCAATACTAAAGGCAGTTTTCTCTTTGTCTTTTTCATCTATTTCCACCTGCCAATATCCACTTTGTAAGTCCAGGGTGGAAAACCATGTTGCTCCAGATAACGTATCCAGTGTATCATCGATTCTGGGTAACGGGTAGCTGTCTTTTTTAGTGACGTCATTCAATTTTCTGTAATCCACACAGAATCGCATACTTCCATCCTTTCCGCCAGTAGATTGCAGACTCAGCTGCTGCAACTCCTTCTTCAGTTGATCCACTTTTAGTTCTTCAAACTTAACCATTTTTATTTATTTTTTAATTAATTGATTGTTAATTAATTTTACACAATCCCACTTCTGACACCAATTGTTACGAAATTTCTGTCCCTTTGACGATAATTTCGATCTCTCACACTTTTCTGAGTTCGATCACTGGATTGTGTAACAATTAAAAACACACAAACTTATTTAGTTATAAAATGGTTTATTTTATTAACGTTCAAATTCTAATATTAATTTAACACTGTATAGAAAACTGTTTTACTTTACTACGGATCACACTGTATTCACTTTATTACTTTTAATTCAAGTGTTCCACTTCACTGTTGAACTACAACTGTGTCCGAAAACTCAAATGACACCCTTTTATACTACAGGCATCACTTTCTCGAATAAACTACAAGCTGCCAGATGGCGTATATTCTACTATTATCTACAACCTACTAGTGCTACTTTGTAGCGTGCATTCTACTACTATCCACAATTCACCACAATGCATGGCACACTGACGTTGAGCTAGCTATTATGCTAGATGTTAGATGGCGTTGTACGTTGTACGACGGCGATAAATTCTCTCGGTTGTTGACTTTTTATTGTTTACTGCAGCGTCTGTTTGGTTTATTATTGTTAGCATTTTGCGCTAGATGGTGCTAATATCGTTTAGTTTCTTTTCGTTGGTATTTATTTCAAGAGTCTTCTAGCATAAACCAAATTTCGCTACAATATGAACCAAGATATAGCGAGTTAAAGGTTTTAATTGCATGTAAAGTGCCACGCCCCTGGCTTTTATCAAAATAAAATATAACCCATGTTACTCAGGAATAGTGTAGCTTTCTATTAGTAGAAGAATTTTTGGAATCGGTTTTGTAGTTCCAGAGATTACCCTGAACATACAAACAAACAAACAAACAAACCTTACGTCTTTATATAATAGTATAGATTCAGCTCTTTTATTTTTAAATAGTTATTGGAAATGATTTTTTGTTTGCTTTTTATGTGGTTTCTTCGTGTGCTGTACTTAGTTATTTTTGCGGTTATTTTGACATTTTTTCGATTGTGAAGTTATATTTAATTGGGTTAACATGACTTTCTTATTCATTGTTGCCATTTTTGTTTGTGTTGGAAATTTTTTCACTTCATCAAATAATTTTTGATTTATTTGTTCGTCCAAATCCTTTGTTTGTTTGTCCAGCTTATTTTTTCATTTAATTAGATAGCCAATATCGTATTTGATTCTTGTTTAATAGTTAGTTTTTTTTTTTGTTCGTTCAAGTGAGTTTTTGTTTGTCCAAACAATATTTTTGGTCCAGCTAATATGTGTGTATGTTAATATAATTTATTTCTTTGTCCAGAAGACTTAAACTCTTTCTTTTGTTTAATTCTAAATTGGTCTTTCATTTGGCTTATGGTTCGTTCGATTTTTATTTAATCAAATGAATATTTAGTTTCTTAAAGATTTTTTGAAGTGAAAGTTCTTTAGCACGGGTGTGATTTGAAATTAGGTGTGTATACTGAAACGCAAAAAGCGAGATTATTTTTTTGGCCGTACTTTCACAAAGTATATGTTTTTCCTCGAAGGTAAGATTTAGTTGACGGGATCTAAAATAGCTACAGCAATAAATAATTTAACAAATTAAAGTATTAATCAAACAGAATGCCCAAAAAGTTTCAACTTTGAAATCGGTTAACCAAAAACTGAAATATAAGCTTGAAAATATTTCCTAATTTTTTCAATTTTTTCAAGCGTTGTACGGATCAACTGCAAAAGCCTTGTGATAGCGAGGAGAAAAAATCTACATTCTACTCTCTCTCTCTCTGATTGTTATTGTTTCCCAATTAAACATTGATGTTATTAAAATATCAAAAGCAATAGCAAAAAAGTGTGTGTGTAAGTGCATAATTCCCTTCAATGGAACTTCTTGTTACGTCTTGTAGTCTAGAAACTTTCAAAAGATTCACCATTTTTATTTTATTTTAATCATTTTCCTAAAACTTTCTCGTCTATTCCATCGAAGTTTAATTTTCTAAAAGTTTCACTTCTACCACGGGGGATATTTTATTAAAACTGGTAACTAACTACTTTTCAATTTGCATGATATTTTTGTTTGTTCTGGTGATTGCCATAATCGGCGACTTGAAAATTTGTAAGCTCAATCAGTGCTTTTGCTTGTCCAGGTTCCTTTTCTTGTTTTTTCAAGTGCTTTCTTGATTCTCCATATGTCCAAGCCACTTTACGGATGATGTTTTTTTCTTCTTCATTTACTGTTCTTATTCGTTTTTGCAATGATTTTTTTCATTGATTTCTTTAATAACCATAGTATTTCTATTTGTTTGTCCAAGTGAATTTTCGTTTGGAATGGTTATGGTAAATGATCTTTTTGTTTGTCCAGGTGATTGTTAAAATTGTGTTATTGAGACTTCGAAAATATTTTTTGTAAGTCAATATTTTTTTTTCGAGTGTTTTTTTGATCTTTTGTTTGTCCAGGCAATTTTTGTTTGTATTTTCTCCATTTCCAAATTAATTTTTTGTTCGTTTTAGCATTTTTTTGTTTGTATAGCTTATTTTGTTTTTAATAACTATTGATATGTTTGACCAAATGAATTTTTCTTTGTCCAGAAAAATTTTTTTTTGTTTTGCTTATATGATTTTTAACTTGACCAAAAATACTAAGATTTTTTGCGGATTTGTTCATCTGTGCCAAAGATGAATTGATGCTCAGCATACATTTAAGAATATAAATGCTTCTGCATGATTTTGTGCAGGTACCTTCAGCAACTTGTCCCATTTTAATAGTTGTCATATAAAACTTCTTCACAAAGACCGAAATGGTTATCAGAAAATTTACAGCGCTATCGGCATTTTCCTTACGCTTGAATGAATTGGCTGAGTAAAAATTCCTTTTTCGACACATATTAAAAGAAAATTGTTCAACATTAGTATTTTAAGCAGATAAAAGCACTAAAATAGAACAAATACACATGCATGTATGTATGTATGTATGTGTGAAGTGGTCAAAAATCCCAACCACCCTATTTCAATTTGAATGGACTTTAAAATTCTTAACATTTTCCATTTTATTGGATTTTTATTGAAACGTTTATGAAACAATAAAAAACGTACTTATGCACACACACACAGTGAAGCACACATACAAGCATACTATATATGTATGTATGTATGTATTGGCTGCAAGCATAAAATGAAAATGTTGGCTTTTCTAATTTTATTGCTTATTACTTGCTAACCGCAGCAAAATTTCCTCAATTTATTGCTATGTGGAAAATTTTAAGTAGACATTTGGCAAATGCACTGTACAACCGAGGTGTTGTTGTGAATCTTAATGGCAAATTGGTTATATCCGTTTTACTTTAAAAGTATCTTTGATGAATATATAATGTAACACGCAAGGATATTAAGTTGTTTCCTGAACAAGCAAAACAATAATAATTCAAGTTGTTAGGCAATAAATCCCTCAAATCAAATTATTGGCCATTTCAAAACATACACATGTATTTTTGGCTATATGTTAGCGGAAGTTCTGCAATAAAGGTCAAGCTACACTAAAAAATTTAGATATATTGTTGAAAGTAGTAGTTCAAAGTTGAATCAATTTCGCAATTTCTTCTTAAATTCTATAGTTCAGCAGATTGCTTAGGTTTCTCCAGT
Source organism: Tricholauxania praeusta (assembly GCA_949775025.1). NCBI lineage: Eukaryota > Metazoa > Arthropoda > Insecta > Diptera > Lauxaniidae > Tricholauxania > Tricholauxania praeusta. The sequence continues at coordinate 138,998,649 of OX459028.1, read as the reverse complement.
AAAGCATATTAATATCAGAGAAAACTGGGAATATAACACAGTTCGATTAAGTGTTCTTTGTATTATTCTCATATTTTCGACCTAAGTTTTACCAAGGTGATTTCTCGGTCACTTTGCTGATATTCCTCAAACCGCTAACACTTAAGCGTTATTGCTCATAAATTTTGATAAGATTGCTATTCTGCAAAATAAAGCATAGAAAATTCTTCTAATCCTTACTTTTGTGTTTTATTTCCTAATATAAAATTTCAAACTTTTCCGAGCTTGAGATTTTATCATCATTTCAGATGGTTTTTCATCACCCCATTCAATTAGGCTTCTTCTAGCAACCGACTCCTCATATCCCCAAGATTCCACAAATTCACTGCTGTAAGGGGACGTCCATAAATTACGTGAGGTGTTTTTTTGAAAATTTGGACCCCCTCCCTCCCCTTGGTGAGATTTGGGAAGTTCTGGCGGGAGCCCTCCCCCCCTCCCTTCCGTGAGATTTGCCTATTATTTTTAGATGTAATCTGCTATAATAATGTAAGGTTACTTTGACTTCATTTGACTTTTGTATTCACCCCTATCATGAATAAACATTCCTTCGGATTTTTTCTCCAATCCACTGTTTTGCGATCGTGAAAGATTTTTGGGGAATGCGAACAAATTACCTGGAAAATGAGGTTATCGGCAATACTTTTTAGAGGAATATTATTTGACGTTTCACGAAAATTTTGTTCCCTAACTTTTTGGCGTGGAATTTAATGAGGAAAGAGTCAATGCTTGTTTGTAATTTTATTTAATAAAAAGATTTTTTTAACATATTTACAAGATCTAGCAACACAAATAGAGAGCAATTACTGATATTGGTCCAGTATATGGAATCCAATTCGGATACAGTAAAAGTCTTCATGAAAAAGAGTAGATGGCAAACTATCAAGCTATGCTATACTATATTTTAACCCTTATCCTGTATACATGGGTCAAAATTGCCCAACGACGTATTTCAACTAAAATACTACCAGCCCTGTACCATATATATGTATGAACTTTTATGGCTTTTATTTGTTTTACTATATAAACAAAAAATTTAAAGAAAACAGTTCCTAGCACGTTTAGTTTACCCGGTACAGAAAAAGTTACGTTCACCGCCAACATGGGTCAAAATTGCCCAATTCATATTTGCTACGCTATATCAAGCAGCAGAACACTCGACACTACGTGTTATTTCTATCTCTATTTTGTAGTTCTTTGCTCTCACTGCGCATTATCACATGCAAAACGGGGATTTCCCGTTTTTAGAAATCAGTGACTGCTTTTGCTATTATTTGTATCCACTTCGATCGTACTGCACGCGTAATTGGTATTTGTCAATAAAGCGCGCGTGTCAAAGGAAGTTGTACTCTATTATAAAAAATAGTTTTGTTTTCGCAAGATTTGTGTTTGATCTTTGGAATTTGGTTTAGTACACTTGAGTTGAGTGATAGTGCATATGTAAATAAATTTATTGGGAAAAAAGTAAGTTTGAAACTAAAATTTATAAAGTATTTGCTATTTTGTAACCGTTTTTTGTGTTTGATATGAATGTTTTATTCAGAATGGCATATCTGACCCCTACTGGAATCGAAGCTCTGCTGAATGCATCTGATGATGATGTAACTGACGATGAAGTTGGCGATAGCGAAAGTGAAATCGACGCTTCGTGTGTTTCGGACATTGATTCATCTTATGAACTTTATTTATTAGAAGGGGAAAGCTTGCAATCTGAAAGTGAAGCACACTCAGATGCCGAAGAATTCCTTTCAAAAGATGGAAAATATGTTTGGTCCAGAGATTGCAATATGAGCAGCCTTACCGGTCGACGTGCCGCGGAAAACGTCATGAACACTGCTCCGGGAACAACTATGTACGCTATTGCAAGAACTTCAGACATCAGATCTTCGTTTTTATTATTCATGCCGTCTCATATCACAAATGTGGTTTTGGAAATGACCAACGTCGAAGGTAAATTTCATAATTTACACATTCATATTTATTGTGATACATATACATATTTGTCAGGGAACCGTGTATTTGGGGACGCTTGGACTACTGTCAACATGACAACGATTGATCCTTATTTCGCGCTACTCCTATTGGCAGGGGTATATCATGGACGTGGAGAGGCTTTAGAGAGCTTATGGGATGATAAAAAAGGCAGACCCATTTTCAGAGCTGTAATGAGCCTCCGAAAATTTCGGAATATATCACGAGTTCTACGCTTCGATATGAGGAGTGACAGAAACGAACGACGAGCTCGTGATAAATTAGCACCAATCAGAGATCTATGGGATAAATGGGAATGCAATCTGAGAAAAATGTACAACCTAGGTGAGAACGTTACTATTGATGAGCAATTATTGACATACCGAGGTCGATGTCCATTCAAGCAGTATATTCCATCGAAACCTGGAAAGTATGGAATAAAAATTTGGGCTCTTTGTGATTCAAAAAGCAGTTATGCATGGTCACTACAGGTTTATACAGGAAGAGATCAAAACTGTCAAAGGGAAGTGAAGCAGGGATACCGCGTAGTATTGGACTTAGTGAAAGACTTGAAGGGCCGAAATATTACCTCCGACAATTTTTTTACTACACATGAGTTGGGAATTGAGCTTCGCAAAAGAAAGCTCACTTTGGTTGGCACCATTCGGAAGAATGCAAAGTTTTTGCCTCCTGCAATTCTGGACATTAAGAAGAAGCCGGCGGAGTTTTCACACTTTTTCTTTGATAACAACAACAAAACCACAATTGTTGCATATGTTCCTAAGAAAAATCGAGCTGTATTTTTACTGAGTACGTTCCACCATTCTAGCAGATGTATAGAAAAGTCTTCATGAAAAGGAGTAGATGGCAAATTATCAAGCTATGCTACACTATATTTTAGGTGATTTTTTTTTTTGTAATATTGATAAATGCACTTCATTTTTATTTATAACATTGTTCGGCTAACAGATAAGCTAATGTCAAATATGCAAAATTACTGATCAGCTAATGTCAAATATGCAAAATTACTGATCAGCTAATGTCAAACATGAAAAATGCAACTGTGATTCTGGACTGAATGAAAGTATTTTGGCAGCACTGGCTGGATATGAAATTTTCCATTCCTCAATTATTTATGATCGCAAAATACTCCTCTCGAGAAACTAAAAAATCCGAGAATATCGTTTTCCTCCGGATATTCATGATAGGGGTGATTGTATCTTGGTATCCAATTCTAACCTGTAAAAATGCTAAAGTAAAATGTGGTGTGTACCTAATTGGTTTTTCGACCAACAATATATTGGTACATTCAAGGTTCATTAAGTCCGGTCACTTACTTAGAAATGAGGGACTTCGATCAGAAGTTATACCGAACGATCCTCTGTAGCTCCTATGCAACGCTACATTAATTATTCCATTCGAATTGAAATTATACTTTCAGAAGACTTATTTAATTTTCCTGAAATTATTTTGTGAATTCGTTTTGAGAAAAACGTAAGCTATGCAAAATATTATTAGCAGTTAGCTGCACCACTTCATTTTTATAACAATCCGGCACAGTGGGGTCTTCCACGACCCCACGTTGAAAAAAAAAAAAATTATAAAGAAGCGAATTTTCAATTCCTGGCTTCATAACTGTGATTGAGTGTTGAGATGACTCTACTTTATGAAATTTAAGGGTTATTATGGATAATTTGAAAAAAATTTTTGTGCTACATGAGACTAAACTTGGGTACTTATTAGTTCGAAAAATGATTTCAAAATTTCCGTGGGGTCGTTCACGATATATAAATTCCGCTTAATGGATGCCAACACAAAAACTTAGTACCAAGAAATCGTCTAAAACTTTGGTAAAGCTTTTGTGCCGTGGCTCGGAAGAAAAATTTTTTCACAAATATTTCGAAAATTTTCTATATATTAATTTTTAGACTTCTATGCTATTTTTGCACATTTTGGTTCAATTTGATACAATTCTTTCGAAATTAAGTGATAAAGTTGATTAAGTTGAATTTTCAAATTATAAGAATGAAAAATGAAACAGGAATAAATTATCAACAGCTGCAAAATCAACATTCAAAAAAATTGTAACATAGTCCCGCACACCAAATGGCAATAAAATATAAATCACATTGGAAGCGCCTGCATTAAATAGTTTGTCGTGTAAATAAATAAATAGAAAAATAAAAATTTGGAAAATTCATGGAAAAACTACATATCACTTGTACGCCATATAAGTGGTCGCCCATCAAATTTTAAGCGTCAGCAATTTTCATTTCAAATTTTATGGATGCAGCAATGCTCGTAAACGCTAAACAACCTGTTAAATGTAGTAGTTTAAAGAACATGAAATATTTTAGCCTTTTTTTATATTTTTCTACATTTTTGTGGTGGGTAGCTTTTGCCGGAGAGATTTTTTTCCTAAATTTTAGAAAAAAAAAAACGACATAATATAATAAAGCAATGTACTATATAATCCAGTACGTAATGGCATCTCCTAGTGTATAAATATAAAAATAAAAGTCTAATGATACTTTAAAACTGTCTACATGGTGCATAAAGTTTCAAATTTATATGCAAATGTGTTATTAAAGTTATTTTTCGTATGCAAATAATAGAATTACATAATATTTGTTGTAACAAAGTATATAAACACGCACATATATAAACTTAAATTTTACGATGTTGCCAAAATAGCATGACGCTTTAATGCGTATCCTAAGGGTATAATTGGATACCCAAAACGAAAGATATCACAAAAGAATCAAAATGACAATGTTCTTTGAAAGTATGCAATTAAGTTGCTTTTAACATTCATAAAGCTAATGCTATTGATATATGTTGCCATTTATTCAAAAAAAAAATAAAACATTGCGAATTGAACAACTTCTTGATGTGTTAAACAAATTTTAATGATATTAACTTAAATATCATTCATTCGAGTATATATATTCGAAAAAATAATGCTGTATATCGTAATGGCTTATTCACCATTAATGTGTGAACATCTATCTTTACTGGTGCGTATACATATCGCAGTGAATTGCATGAAATTTAACTTTGTAGTGTTGATGCTAAGACTTAATGTCACAGCTATCATGTTGAATACTAAGTAAAGGGTATGCCGAAATTTACGCAAAATTTTTAGTTTCGCTCCATTAGTAAAGTGTCGGAATAGTGATCAATTTGTAAACTCAGACACTCTGGCCATCCTTCAACAAGTCGTGCATCACAAAACATTGAAGTCATTCGTGAAAGTGTTACTGAGGCTCCAGAAAAATAAATTCGATACAGTGGTCGAGAATTGAGCACTTCGAAAAACTCCCAGCGGCGGAGTCTCGAGAAAGACTTGCATCTTCATGCTGACCACGGACAGCGAAGAGAGTTCGTTGAATGTATTATGGAACAAACAATAAGTGATTGCTGATTTTTTCAAACAAAAACATCTTGAGCGATGATGCTCATTTTTATCCAAATGGTTTCGTTAATCGTCAAAATTGTCGCATTTGGTGTTCACAAAATCAAAGACTGATTGTTGAGAAACAAATACATAACGTATGACAGGTTGGCGCAGATTTTTCGCTTGAAGCATCATTGGACCATTTTTCCACGAAAATGCGGCTGGTCAGACCATAACACTCAATGGTGTCACGATATGATAATTCAGGTTTTTGTACCTCATTGGCAAGATGGATGCGGACGATATATGGTTTCAACAAGATAGTGCCACATCCTATACAGCCATAGAAATATATCAATTTCTACATGACTTATTTCCTGGTCGTGTGATTTTCCATTTTGGTGATTAGAATTGCAGCTTTTCTTTCAGGTTTTTTGAAGTCTAAGGCTTATGCCAACAATTTCACAACTACCCACGCCTTGAATGAGGACATTAATTGCTGCATCAACGAAATTTAGCCGAATTTACGAAAAACTGTCATGAAAAAAGAGTACCCATGTGAGAGAAAAGTCGTGAAGGCCATTTACCCGATATACTATTCCACACATAGTCCTTTATTGTATACTTTGTAAATCAATAAAAATTTACAATTTTTAAAGTAAAACATATGTTCTTTAATAACATAAAGAATGGGACACCCATTATATATTTGTCTAGATTAAAAACTTTACATATTTAAGATACTTTACATTTTTCATATGCTATATACTTTATAAATTCTAAATTTTTCTGATTATATTAATTTTCTCAATATTTTTGGATATCTATTGATTGTTCGACATTTTCGATCTTTATTGGTTTTAATCCGTTCCCACCCACTCTCCGGTATCCGTTTTCCGTAATGGACATTTTCCGGAACGACCAAAAACCCGAAATTTTTTTTCCGGAATCCGTTTTCCGGAATGGACATTTTCCGGAACGACCAAGAACCCGAAATTTTTTTCCGGAATCGGTTTTCCGGAATATACATTTTCCGGAATATACATTTTCCGGAATATACATTTTCCGGAACGACTGTTTTCCGGAAATAATAATTACTAACTTCTGCGGCATGAGTAAAATATTTTGTATTTGTATGAAATTTGTATAAATTTGAAATTTTTACATAACTATGTTGTGTGCGATTGAGCGCAAAGATCGTATTTCATCCCCGCGATCTGCATATTCCTCGTAATTTTGAACGAGTGAAATTCCCGTGCTCGATATTGCACACATTCCCAGAAAATTTTGCCATTTTTATTTTTGCCGAGAGTGTACAAGTAACCATTTATAGAAAATTTTGTGCCCATTATTTTTGCGACCATTTTTGCGTTGGAAAATAAAAGACGTTACAATATCAAATAGAAATAGGAAAGTAATAAACAGATCGCGTTACTATAGCAACATGAGTTGTGGATTTTATGCATATGAATAATTATCATTCCGGAAAATTTACATTCCAGAAAATCGATTCCGAAAAAATATTCCGAGAAACCGTCGTTCCGGAAAAAAAATTTCAGGTTTTTGGTCGTTCCGGAAAATGTTCATTCCGGAAAAAAGTCATTCCGGAAAATGTACATTTCGGAAAAAGGATTCTGGAAAGTGTACGGTAATCGTTTTAATCGTTTTCTTTATATTTTCCAAAATTTATCGACTTCTTGGACATAATTTGCCATTTGTTATCTCTTTGAAGTTTTTCGGCATAAATCGCTATCAATAACATATACCGGTATTAATCGAATTTTTGACATTTCAGGGGCTTACAAACAAAAGTAGACAAGTCACAGATGGTAAATTTTTGAAATTTTTATGGCAACACTTTCATCGGCCATCCAGATTCAAATTTAAAATTAAATATCAGACTAAGTACCCTACGTTCCAAAGCTATTTTGCTTTGAAATTACAGTTGAGCAACAGAATTGGATATGTCCTCAGATTTCACTTACAAAGCTGGTTAAGTCCACATTAGCCAATAAGAACGCTCCATTTTCAATTGCGCTCGAACGTTTTTGTGAGTGTCAGTGTTCGGTATTTTAATAAAAAGTTAGGAAAATATTGAAGCATTTAAGCTTATTTTAATTGCAAATGCAAAATGAATTATAATGCTTGAGATGTACTTCCAAATAAAAGTAGAAAAAGGCAGGCACATTCGGAAAAATAGAAGATAAATGTTGCGAAGAAAGAGAGGTAATTCCAGGGCCGGATCTTTGTTTACATTGCAAAACAAGTAACTTTTTGTTTTGTTTTAGATATTCAAATAAAGGGCTGCCTGTAAATTCCCTCAAAATTCGTGACATGAAATCGTTGCAGCAAATATATCACGGCGACCAGTGCACGATGGGCTCGCTGACCATTTTGCTGGTCAAAACCTATTTTTGTCACACTCTGTATTGTTTGTTTGTTGTTGCAATATAATAGAAAATACTTCAAAGCAAAAAAATGCACTTTGTTTTTGTAAATACTAATTTACAGATTAACAGCAAACCATAAAAGTTTAGTTTTCTAAGTAGAGTTGTGAATACAACTACGTTCACGTTTTTATTAGGGTTATTAAATTTAATAAAATATCATTCTTGCTTAAAAAAAAAAAAACAAGTTAAAAAAAAGTTATATATGAAAAAGAAAGGTCATGGTAAGTTCTTTATATAAATGTATATTAGAGCGGTTCAATATAAAATCTTTTTTAATTTTTAGAGATGTGTCAGCGGATTACAATAGCCTCATATGTCTGGACAAAGCACATTACTAGGGTTAAGGTTAATATTGAAAACTGGATTAGCACCTTCTGTTTTAAGTTGTCTACCCATTTTCAAAAATATTGATTTGAAAAATGGCGCAAGTTATAGAAGTTATCAAATCTTCCAACAAAGTGGGTATGGTTTTCGGGCAATTATCGATCGAGGTCCCCGAAATCATGATTAGTTTTTCTTCTCCTTCTTTCTTTCTTATTGAAAAAAATTTTAAATTGACCGGATAAAATTAAAACGTACCGATTTTTCACTTTCTAGTTGCAACACGTCCCATATTATTTCGGTCCCGTGTACATTATTGTTAATGTATTGTTATTTGCTTAAAAGAATGCCAAAACCGCATATCAAAACTGATATCTCCGTGATGTTATATTTCTATGCGTTTTTATGAATAAAGATGATTAATAATATTTCACTGATTATTATTTTACTGAATACGTCCCTGGTTTGTATGTTAGCAACAAACTTGGTTATGTCCCGTTTGCTTACAAATGAAACTAGCTATGTCCGCCATTTGGAAACAAAGTTAGATATGTCCATTCATTTTATTAAAATAACACTTGTTATTTAAAAGATACCGTGCTAAATATGTTCTTAAAATAATAAAAACATGATTTTCTTTTATTTTATGGATTTTTTCTTGGCTATAGCACGTTAACAAGTTTGTAAAGTGTTTTTCTCAGTTTGTGGAAAATCACATCTGAAGGACTTGTCTACTTTTGTTTTTAGACCCCTGATTTATCATCGATTTGTTTATCTTTTTTAATACACATATGTGATTACATAAGGTTTTCTGACATTTATCGATATTTTTCGAAATTATTTGACATCTATCAAAATTTTCCACATTTTGCAGTTGTTACAAATTTTACTAAAAGTTGACAAATCTTAAAAGTACGGCAGCTCCAACAAGTTTTCATGTTTTTTACATTTTTTTTATGGAGTTAAACAATTTGGCAAGTGGGCGGCTTATGTATCGATTTATTTTTCGACAATCTTGATTTTTTTGACATTTATCGAACATGTGACAAGTTTTTCGAAATGTTTCATATACATTGACATTTCTCGATTGATTTCTCATTATTAATTCAAAATTTTTTGACTCATCGAAATTGTTTGACACATATATATCGACCCATTTGACATATATCAATTTTTTCGAAAGGAATCGATTTTTTCAGAATTATATAACTTTATCGACATTGTTTCACAAATTCAAACTATATTTTTTGAGTTTTCCGACATTTATCGACTTTTTCTGGTTTTATAGCAAAATCGAAACCATCCCTGTCATATCATACAACAGAAATTATTACAGATTACCATTTGGAAACATTGGAGCATATCAATGCATACGCTCCAACGCTAGCCTGGCACAGAATGGAACTGTCAAGAAGAGCATTATTCAAATCAAAAAATTAAGCTTTTTAGAACTGAAATTTTGGTCAGGAAGTAGCAATATAGCCATCCTAACCTAAGCTGTGCACGTCAAACTTTTTGTAGTTAGCAAATTAAATGCGGATATTCCACACAAATTCATTTGGCCATTAAAGCCACAACTCAAACCACCAGTTAGAGTATTTTTAATTTGCGTTTATTACTTGGTTTTTTTTTTGCCAAATGTTTTTATTAGCATCATAAATTAATCACATTTAAGGTACAGTACGTGATAAAAGTAACTTAATAGGCAGTGCTCATTTATGTACTAATCTAGTAAGCATAATAAAAATAAATAAATAAAAAAATCATAATAATTTTGACCTTTTTATATAAAAGCATTTTATTTCGCATATGCTGTTCAGTGAATTTTAATGGCCGAACTAATTCCTTTGCAAGGATTAGTGCTGCATGAATACATTTGCTTATTTTCTAAATGGTTTTAAAGGTTTTTTTTTTGTTCAAATCGAATGCTCATTAATTTCCAGGGTCACTTAAAAGGACAACAAATATGGTAATTATAAAAATATTTGTTTTATTTAATTTACAAAATCTTCCACTTAACTGGATTATAAAATTTGTGGTACGGAAAGTTAAATTAGAGAAAAAACGCAGTTAAAATTTACAATTCAATTGAATATTCATTTATATTGTTTCGACGTTGTCATTATGTATCAAATATAGCGTTATGCAAATCTTTACAACAACCTACCGCAGGACTTAATCCTTTTGAAATATTTCTCGTTTACATTTCTGCATAATTTGGGCTATAACTCAGCTTTAGCTTGACGAATATTTTATATTGGTCTGGGGTTTGAGCATTGCTTGGGTAAACACGTTTTTTGGCGTTCACCCCAGCCACACGAGAAAAAGTCCAATAGCGTCATATCGCGCAATAGCTTGGAGGCCAATTGATATACATAATTTTTGACAAAAGTGTATAGCCAGTAATTTAGTGCACTGTAGTGTTGTAATTATCATTTAGAAGAATAGCGATTTGGAAAATCACTCCTAGGGTACATTTTCCTCAAAGTACAGGTGTGCTGAACTATAAGTTATTGTTAAGTTTTACGCAGCGCTCTTCGTTGTTGTTACGAACGCCAACAAATTATGCGTTTGCTACTTACACTTTAAGCAAACATACAAAAAAGAAAATAATACTCTCAAACATACGCCCTACACATTTAATATATTCCTTTAGTTTCGTAAGCAGCATATGAAAACAATTTGCTTTCTTTTGGCCATTTCATACTAAGCTTAAGAAGATTTTGTTATTTTTTTCTCAAATATCATCACTAACCACAATTTTAGTTGAAGAAATTCTTCTTTATTTTGTATTTACAAAGTCATAAGGGAAATCTACTAAATCACTATAATTACGACCAAAACAATTTGTAATTGCGCTTTTACTACCAACCGACCAACCAACCAAAAATACTTAAAGATAAAAGCTTTTCAATACGAAATTCATGAAGTTTTTATTTACTTGGAATTCCACAGAATTACTACCGTAAAGCCATATTAAATTCTTTAATTGAAAACTAAATTCGTACGTACGCTGCTCATGTTTGAAAGAAGAAACGTCAAAAATGTAATCAAAGCATTTGGGAAATCTTACTACAACGCATGAGTATGGAGTATAGAGTATGTACACGAGATGGTTTTAAGGCGGATATAATGATGGTTGCAATATTATGGTTGGGGTATGAAGTTTACGACAGACATTTTGTATAGCGCCCTTGTAAAGCAGAGTATCAACTATGTGAATGTACATATGTATATATATTTGTTTTTAGGTATGTTGTTAAAAATGTTGTTGTTTTTGCTGCTCTGAATGTTATTAAGAATCATGCATGAGCACAAATAGGGTGTACGTTCTTTAGTAAAAATATAATTTGAATATTACAGAAAAATTTCCAGTGAGGCAAAATAATATTGTAACCTACAAAACACGAAGTCAACTGTTTAAGTAAGGTCTCTTCTTAATTTGACAAAACAAAATAAGTTCCACCCTAACTTCATACACTCATATATGTATGTAGGTAGTAGTATACGAAGTCGTACTAAAAGCTTTACCACTTATGGCACCGTTGGCAATTCGTCGTATCGCTGGAAAATGAAATCCGTCGAAATCTTAAAGAACTTTTTTTTCATTTTATTTAATGTCCAACGTATTTGTATTTTATTGTGTTGTTGTCGTTTTTTTTCGCTGTACGAGCAAGAACTTTTATTTATTTATTTGTATTTGTGCATGTGAGTGTATTCACTCACATTCACTGTAAATACAGTGTGTGTGCGAATTAAAACCCACTGACGACGATCGCGACGATAATGATGATGGTACACCGTTAAATACTTATGCGTCTAACGTCGTTGGTACTCTGTATATATCGCTTATTTACTTAGTTACTTATATTGTAGTTTGGTTGGTAGACATTTGGCATAATTGCCACATTAAACTTAAGTTGTTGCCAATTTATAATGTGATTGGCCTAAGGGTCATGAATGTTTAACCACAAAAAGTTCAGAGAATGAAAACAAAAAAAAGAAACACAAAAATTTTATGGCACCTCGTCAGTTTAACTTTATGAATGTTTTTAATTTTTTTTATTTTTGTTTACTTTTTTAATGTGTTTTGAGTTCATTTTTGGCTAAAATTTATTCATGGAAAGTTAATCTGCACTATAAAAAGTTTATTGCTGGTCGAAAAAGTGACAAAACTTTAGTAGGTAGGATATGTACAACAAATTTTTCTGTCCTCTTGTTGTATGAGTGAGGAGCAAACTCCAATTTCGTGTGTTATATCTAATGCCCAAACAAAAATTTATATTTGTTGCCACTAAAAGTCGTCAAATTATGAAATCATTAAATGTTCAGAATATCAAATTGCCTTGGTATTAAGTTTTGCGAAACATCCAACAATCAAACTGCCAAAATATCAAATTATCATATTCAGCTATATGGTTGATTTCACTGGTAATGTTTCACACAGAAAATGAAGTTTATCTTATAAATCCCAAATTTTTGCTATGCCTTATAATATACATATGTAATAATAAAGTTAAGCTATTACAGCTATTAGCTTTCTAAGCTATTAAGCTTGGAGTTTTAAGTCAAGCTTTTTGAGATAGTGCGTCAATTTTTGTTGTTGGAAGAAGTAATACCTTTCAATTAGAAATAAAATCGCGCTTAACCCGTCTTCAATGAGGTTCGCAAATGTAACACGGCCAATGAGGTGGGGTGTGAAACACCCCAAAAGTTTTTTAATTATTTTTAATGAAATGTGACTATTATTTTTTTTCCCAAATATATTTTATCGTATAATGTACAGAATTGATTTTAATAAATAAATAATTAAAAAAATAAATTCATTTATCAATTTTATTAAACAAATTCGAAGGGCACTTTTTAGTGAAAGTAAAATTAACATTTTGGCAAAATTTATATATCTAATTACAGTTTTACATTTATAAAAAAATTTTTACTTCAAATACATAGAAAATATACTAAAATATAATGTTACTACAAAAAAAGCATAAAAAAAAAAATTTAAATTACTAGTATTAATTACATATGCTGAAATTGTAATGCGGACAATGAGGTGGGGTGTAACATACCCTAGCTGTGTTTGTCTGCTTGCCTATCCTTCAATTTGTTACGCACGACCGAGCGTGTCTGCTGTGCCAGTTGTTGGATGTGTTATCTTCAGCTACTGCCCAGTGTGCAAAACGAATTCGAACTCGTTTCTTCGTACTATTCATCCGAAACGGATTTCGTTACGAACTCGTTTCGAATACGTTTTCGTATGAAATTCCTCTCGAAAAAACGGAAGAATTTTCCGCTCGAAACGAACTCGTTTTTTGTTCATAAAACGAATTCGAAACGAACTCGTTTTTTATTCATAAAACGAATTTTTTTTTGTTCATAAAAAAATTAATTTTATTTAAAAAAAAAAGTTTTATTATTTAATATGCAAATTTTAAATTCGTTTCGAATTCGAAACGAATTCGCTTCCGTTTTTGTGCACATTGGGTGAGAGCGCGAGAGCAGAGAAAATTGTCGTTATTTCAAATCGCGTGAGGTTTGTCAAGCCCCACCTGATTGACGACGGGTTAAGAATAAGACTTCCGCTTTTTTGAGAGGAATTTCATACGAAAACGAGTTTGAGACGGATCCGAAACGGAATCCATTTCGGATAAAATATACGATGAAGCGTGTCGAGCCGTTTAGCACACTGTGTAGCTATAGAAGAGTCGGAATCGTCTACCACAATGTAGTATGGCTCGTTTTTCTCTTATTTTTTCATACTGATTAGGTTATTTTTTCTTAATTTTTCATCTTTTTTACTTCTACAACAAACATTTTTTCACAAACTCCTTACTTCCTTACGGCACTCATTTCGGCACCTATTTCAGCTTAAAAAAAGGGATATGATACAGATGCCAACACGCTTTCTTTAGCTCTAAGCTTCTCGAATAAGTAAACTTTTTCAAAGAGTGGCCCCCAATCGAGTTTTTTTTGGTTCAGAAATCGTTCGAGAGCGGAAATCTTGTCGAAAATGAACATTTTTATTTTTTAAATCAAAGCAAACTAAAATGCCAACAAATCGTCGGAACCCGAATTTTGAATAAAAATTTTCGTTTTTTATTATTTTAAATTAAATGCAAAAAAAAAATTATAGGTAATATTTTTTGGTTCAAAAATAGATAGAGAGAATATTTTTTTCTTTAAATAAAAGCTTTCCAAAGTTTCAACAAATCCTCAGAGATTTGGGACCAGTGTGAGGTGGCAGGGTTACCATAGAGAGATTTATTGTTACAATCTTCAGATAATGGTCGTACTTAGGGAAGAAAAAAAAAAAAAAAAATGTGATCTAAATTTGTTTTTGGGTTTAAGGACACAGTGGGCTCAAAGTTGAACTTTGAACATCAAAAATACTCTATAATACTTTTTATACAAGCAACTGTTGAAAAGAGCGCTCTAGTTCGAAACAAAATGAGCTAATAGAGCAGATTGGTGGAAAGTACATTGTTTCCACTTTATAAAAACTAATTTATTTTTCTTCGATCGCCTTTATATGAATTGTACGGATTTTTCTCTGTATTCTTGGATCTATTGCTTCAATCGAGATTAAATTTGCATCGATTTCTTTGAATTCTTGAAAACTCGATCAAAATTGTAACGAAAAATTTTGACCAAGGGCAAGTAAGAGAAAATTTCTGATGCAGATTGCCCGACATTTAACACTTTCAATTCTCGACTACTTTAATGAAGTCAAATAAATAATTATGTTTTCACTGAAGAATATACAGTGGCGAACAGTGAAAAGCAAAAAAATTAAAAAAAAAGGGTTTTACGACCCCGTCAACCTCTTTGTTTCACAGGTATGGCATATCAATACAACAATTCAACAATATCTTAGTATAAATGGAAGTTATACTGTTAGTTTTTTCTTAATCATTCTTGTGTTATTGTGTTAAAAAAGATGCCAAATTTTTAAAAAATGAGCGATGCGGATAAGTGCGAGATTTTGGCGTTTTGCAGCGATGGATTAACGATTCGGAAAATTTCTGATAGAGTAGGCTTTAGTAAGTCCTCAACAGCCAAGTTTTTGAAAAAATATTCTGAAACTGAAAGGAAGGGTCAGGAGCGCGAAAATATATAATATATGAACGAGATTATCCTCATATAGTATAGGCTATACTTATAACTTCCTCACGGGAAAGCCGAAAGTAGTATCCAAGGGGATCAGGACAGATGTGCTTCATAGGAAGCATTAAATTCGAATTCTATTGAATTAAAAAACAAACAACTTTTACTTCGCACACTATGCGGTTGAACCTGGGCAATTTGTATTTTTACATGCGCAGTATAACGACATCAACAAAGCCCATAGATATTTTATGGCTGGCTAAAAGTATGTTATGTAAATTACCAATAGACTAAACTATATATATCGAAAACTTAACTTTTCATTTTGACAGAAGACTAAACCGAAATTAATAATAAAAGCTGAGCTCAGTTGGTTAAAATGTGCGGAACTCAGAGCACTGGCAAAACTCAGGAAACCTAGGCTTGAATCTGATTGCAGACAAATAAAAAAATCATTAAATTTCGTTTTTAGAAACAGTCTTCCTGGAATATATCTATCACAAATGTGCGATATCGTTCAAAGAACCTTATTTTTTGTGATTCTATTTAGCATTCAAGTAAGCGTATTTTGGTTCCAAAAATGTGCTTCTCTGTAATGACATCCTGTTCTAAAAAAGATAACCAGAGAAAAGTAGCTTCCTGCTTCTCGTGAAGCACATTCGAAGCGCTTTGCTTGCGCTTCCGTTTCTCATTGGGTTATTATTTAATACTTTTCTATCATCACCTCTTACTTGTCATTTGTATATTATCACTTATCTATTTCTTAAAATCATTCACTGCTGTCTTAAAAGTTTTACCCCATTAACGCATAGTTTTCGAGATACACCTTTAAATGAAAAATTAAAGAACGCATACATTGACATAACACACTAACGCAAAATGCAACTTCACTTACAATTGCACACATGAACATAGCAGCTTTTGTGTGTGTGCGTGTGTGTGTAACCGTGCTGTGCTTTCGCCTGCATAATTGAGCTGCATTATTCGTAAGCTGCTCAACAGCAACAGCAACAGCAGTCAGTGCTGTCACCGGTATTGCTGCCACCTGCAATTTGCTGCACGGCACTGACTCTTTTTGTAAATCTAACAGTGAATTTAAACGCGCATTTTTGTTTGTGTTTTTTTCTCTTTCACAGTTGCATACACGTGTACACACACACACACACATACATTCATGTGATTGCTGATGTGTTTCTGGCAATATGTAGTAAAAAATAATACCATTTTATCGTATTTCCGCTTCCGTTTATACAATTTGACGCTTTTTGTATGCAAAGCATTTTGTTTCCTTGATATTTTTTTACTGATTGTGCAGATGCAATTTACGGATTCGTTAATTTAAATGATTTTTTTTAATTAATTTAAATTCAATTTGTCGTCAGTTCAATTCAACTTAAGAAAAATGTTTCCGTTTGAAAACATTTCGAAGATGGATATTATTTTTCCTTTATATTATAAAATAAATTTTGCTGCTTTACCACCCACCTTGAGTTCAAGGAAGTTTTCTGTAGCTAAAAAAAAATATGCCGAACTCATTTTGCCACAATTTCTCATAAGTAACACATGAGTGCTTCATTCACTCACGCCCACTGAATCCTTAGGAAAAGATATATAACCCAGCTTAACTGACTATTGAAATTTACTAAGGACTTTCCACAGTAAAAGCTCAACACATTTAATCAAGCATGTAGGTACTGCATACAAATTTTCTTTAGAAAAATACACAATTACCTTCCAACACTTCCGAGTCATGTTAAAAACTTTAACGAAGATTTGCTTGTCACAGTTGAGCGTACATGCGAACGCGAACATAAAAAAACATAAAGTTACACAACCACTGAAACAAAACTTTGCAAAAATTACGGAATACGAAATCATAATAGCGCTCGCTGCTGCAGCCACATCCGCACCTGCCACAAAGCACGTTCCGTCAACAAAAAATTATTAATTTGCATCATTTTGTGGAACAACAAATCTGCCATATGTGGGAGTAAAAGGCAAAAAAAAAAAGCGATGTTGATGCGATGAATGTATGCGAATTTCTGCAGACTTTGATATTATCAAGTGATATGTTGAAAATAAATCCCGATAATTGTTGAAATATCGATACTTTTGAGATCTTGGTGGCCATAAAATAAATATGAGTTACAAAAGCCAAATACCAAAAAGCAGTGGTTGGAGTGTGAAGATGTTGATGGGTTCCAGAATCTATGTCCAAATTTGACTTTGAACGATAACAAAAATTTGAAGGTTAGGTAAGGTTAAAAGGGTCCCTTGCATATAGCAAGTTTCACTCGGAGATAGTTTGCCTATTGTGATACCCTACATATATATGTATGTATAGTCCCTTCTTTCTCCTTAAAAATATCATTAACTGGGCGTGAACGATCCAGAAGCCTTGGTGAAGTTGAAGATGCTTAGAGTAAGCTCCAACTCGGCTAGTTTCTCAAGACCAACTTAGCTTAGACTATTTGTCCAGTACAATAATTCATGGATGCTCATAGACTTGAGTTGTTCCATTATGATATCCTGAAAATGAAACGGACGGCTCCGCTGCGCCCGCACTTATTTGGATTTTTTACTAAAAATATGGCGATTATATATTCATATAGTGTTGACTAAGTCTGCTAGATCATTGTAAAGAAAATAGTGCAAGGGAGATGAAAGAGAGATGAAACAGGAAGAGGTGGGAAGCTTTAAAAGATAGCATTAATAGATATTTTTATCAACGAAAGTCGGCGGAACGTCACCTGGTCACGAGTTTTTTGCAATAATTAAAATAGAAAAAAAAATATCAGTATTAAGACGCGAATAATAAAAATTTCCAGTAGGTGACTGAAACAGTCAGCCTGCTTTGGTCGCCGATAGATCTTTCATATTTTCATTCAATCTCTTTTCCTCAAGATTATATTGAGTGTCACGGCCAAAGCATTATAAATTTCAAGCTCGAAACAGGAGTGAATGTGATACATTTGCAGTTCTATTTGTGAAAGTTGCCGACATCGATCTAGAAAAAGGTGTACTTATGGATTCCTTAATACAATATAATACGAGCGTTGTTAATAATGTTTGTGGTCCTACAAAGAAAACAAATAATTTTCATAAAAAATGGCTTTATTGTTTTCGAAATTATTCTCCGCGATGATTGATAGATTTTCAAATTACTTATCTTAGCACTTTTGCCATTCTGATTGAGGCATCTCCAAAACATGGTTTTTGAGCGCATCAACCGCTTCTTTTAGTGTTGAAAATCACTGACCAGGTAATTGATTTTTGATGGTCGAGACAAAAAAAAAATATACTGGGTGGCGATTCAGGAGTGTATGCAGGATGACCCATCACTTCGATGTTTTGACCTGTCAAATATTGAGTTGTTTCGGCTGATATGTGAGAGACCACGTGAAGGATAATCGTTGTTGGTTTTCTTATTTTATAGGAAGATTTCTGTCAAATTAATGTTTGTGTGCCATTCAGCATTGCCAACTCTGCGACATACTACCGGAGTACTTCTTGCGCGAATAGACTTTGTTAAACTTGGTCCTTATTGGAAGACACACACAGCCGAATGCTTTTTAGTTTTTTGTTCATACGAATATATCTAGGGTTAGTCACCCTTATTGTAAATTGCTTTTGAAACACAACGATTGTATTTTTTTGATAATTTGACACAAAGTAAAGAGAAACGATTTTTGCTATATCCGTTCGCAACAAGCAACAGTATTGATTAATCCTGATATATACATAGAAACATCGTAAAACAAACGAAATTATCATACAGGAGAGCCAAATCCATGGGATATTAAAAATTATGTTTGGATGACCGAACGTCCTTGGATAACACCAAGAAAATCTAAATTGAAAATACTTTGGCGAGGTACGAATTTTCAACAAAACCGAGTAAGAAATTAACAAACTCTGGTCATATCCTTCAATTTCGTTGAAATTTCAAGGAACTTAAGAATAAATACTCATCGAACAGTCCGCTTCAACAGATTTCGAAAACATTATTGAGCTCAGACAAAGAGCTTCAAAGATGAAGATGTGGTGCATCAGATTCATCAGAAATTTTTCGGAAAGTGGAAAAGAAGTAATCGTTAAGAGATACGGCAAACAATCAAAGTGATTTTTGGAAGTAAATAGGGTGAAAATTGTGCGTATTAAATAGCTTATCTTAAACCTTGTTTAATCAACTTAAAAGTTATTACAGAATTTTCCTAAAGTCGACTAAATCGCGACTGCGCTTTATATCACATTTATAGAAAAGGAACATTATTTTCGGTAGTGTGACCTATTTATGCTCTCAAAACAAGGACTTAGCTCACAACCAGAAAAGCCATAAGTCTCGAGCAGTACGTGAGATTGTCGAAAATATAGTTAAACATCCTCCAGCTTACGATGTACTCAATGATCTTACAAGGTGTGAGAATACTGTCTGCACTGGATGACCTTTTTTTTGAATTGTACTTTACATTTGTTGTTTACCCCTAAAATATTGGATCCGTAAGTAAGCGGCCTACTCAATTCTGCCAATCTTAATACACAACCTACACCCAAGTCGATATTTTTCGATCTGATAACATCACTACCGCAAAGCTCCGCGTTGAGGTTTAAAACGCGGTGAGTGATGATGTGAAAAAGTGGCCTCGATAAAATGCTATGCGCTAAACCAACAAATGTGTCTCACTTTGATGCTGACAATTGAGAATTGCGAAGAGGTACACGTTGCATTGCATGCCGTTGCCGCATAGTGGTGTGCACAGCAAAATTTGACGTTTGTAGATGTCAGCAGTGGTGTTGCCAACTCGGTATGCAGGTGGGGATTCTATGAAATGCCACGTTTACTTTTGGAGAGGGGGAAAAATGCAATGAATTGTGCTGCATTAGCGAAGTGTCTATGGTATGTTGTCGTTAGTTAAATTTTTTTTTTGTTGTTATTGTTGTCGATGCTGCTATTACAATTGTAGTTGTTGCGTTTACCAATGTTGTTGTTGCGTTTACCAATGTTGTTGTTGCAGCTGATGCGCTTTGTTAGCAAATCCATGTCAAATGTTATACAAACTAAATGAAACGTGTTAACTTAACTCCCAACTGGAAAATTAGTAAAATGTTGCCCAAAAAAAGCCAAATAAATTGGAGGTAAATAAACAAAATTTGCGAGTAATTATTGCGAAATTGTCTAGCCAATCGAATGGACGTATGAACTTTTTAGCCATAATATTAAGTCAATAAAATAATATTTTGACAACATGCGATTAAACTTTATGCCAGCACATAAAACCTGCAAATAGTATATGGTATACGAAACTGCTGGTACATGTGCGCAACAACAACAACAACTCTGTTCAATTTGTTGTTTCTTTTGTTTTTGTAGCATTTCCTGATCCAGCAAATTGTTGCCAATTTATTGTCATAAAAGTGAATTTTATTTATTTCCGAACAATCGACAGTATGTTGTTTATTGCATATGAGGGGTTCATTCGTTGTTGCTACACGCCATGATGTGACATAATAAATAATGCGGCATGCGGTCACAATTTGGCGCACTCTGACTAAATGACAGCACACATTGTAGTTATTTGTTTTTGTTATCCTTAGCTGCGAAAAGCCATTTATGTAAAATGTTAACCCTTATGGTCAGATGCTTTTTAAAAAGATTAGCACTATGACCTTAAAGGTTAAATTAAATTGAAAAAATGCAGCAAAAAGAAATTTCCACACCAACGTGCATTGGTTTGTTTGCTGTAATGAGAGATGCTTTTCTTAGTTCCTTAAATCAAGCAAGAACACGTCTAAGAACGCTATGAGCGCTGAAGGCTGTTATAACTATAGGTTCAGCTTCAATACTCACATGACGGAAAGAAGGAAGAAATCATCTGTTAAATTCTTTGTGAACATAGACAAAAGCAATGAAGCTACTACGCTTTGTAAGAAACACTTTCAGAATAACTATTTTCCAGACCTGCTTGGTATGAACGTACACAATGAAAACCCGAGCATTCCTGGAACTACTGATGAACAATCAATTCCCTGGTTTTAAGTTCATAGAAAGCGCTCAAGACCCGTTAGATAAATATGCCCTTTATCAGAGGGTTGAGTATTTAGTCACATCTGCACAAACGAGGTTCTCCATATGCAAACTATAGGTTCATTAAGTGCCATGATTATTAAAGTCTAAAGTTAAACAGTTCGTTCTTTACTATTCACTTCAAAAACAAGATTGGTTACAGCAGAAAATCTTGACGCATACCAGAGATGAACTCAGAATTATCAGAAGGTTTGCCATTATATAATACTTTTGAATCCTTTGCTTTGTCTTTATAAGGTTAATGCTCTTAGATGCTGCACCTTGTCTGTACAATGCGGTTGATGTGATCGAAAACGGTGCTACAGTTGATGAAGGAATAAATGAAAGGAGGCTTGTCACTCATTAATCTTCTAATTGCTAATGCAGAGGGTATTTTATTTATCCACGCACGATCAATATCCGACTGTTCTTTTCGGAAAACAACCGAGTCTTGCTGACCTTGGAGAGAAGGTTTATCATCTGGATCTTGGATGAGATTGACATTATCGTGTATATCTGTTATAGCGATGAGTAATCCTTCTTTGAAGCTCAGGACGCTCTCAACATTTCGGCAATAATGCGATATTGCCTGGTCATCTGTATTAGTTTTTGCAGGTTGATATTGTCTTAGTTTGTTGTCTGTCATGGTGGGTGTATTTATAAACTTTTTGTGAAGTTTTCTCTTTTGCAGGAGGCTTCTACAGCTATATTCAGGGTATTATATGTGAATATATACACAGTGCGGCAACAATTATATTCTGGTAGTGAATCTATAAAAAAGAAACGAACCATTTTTTCCAATTAGCTCGTTTTTTATACAAAATATACAACTTCTGATTCAATGAGAATCTCAAATTTTAACAGTAACTCTTAAGTCGTTGACCTTGGTAGTCAATTACCTTGATAAGAGTTTTATATCATTTCGAATATTTTTGTAGCTGCTGTGTCAAGTATTAAGTGGAATAGAAGGTACGAATTCTATTTATGAATGAAATGTCATTAGACTGACATAAAAAAATTAAGGTACGTTGAGAAAAGTTGAAGATTTAAATGGACATATAATTTCAATAGATTTCATGAGATATAGCTTCAGTCTCGGAGTATAATTGCTCTCTTGTTGAGTCTCTGGTTTTGCGCATCATCTACTCGTACTGCGCGTTTTGCAACGTTTCTTTTTCCACGCTCATCCAAGTTGCGTCACTAAGCCGGAATTTTCGGTTTCGCTACATACTATAAAGCTAAATTTGGTTTCACTCGCTGCTTAAAAAAACGACATGATTAAAATATCAATTTGAGTTTATTTATTAATAAAATAGTATTAGCTACATCTAAGACTTTTGAACCCTACTTAACTGCTTTTTAATATTACTTTTGGTCAACGTTGGCTGATCTTTATATTATCTTTACCTTAATCTTTTTTACTATCTTTATTCTTTACCGATTTTTACGAATTCTTTAGATGATGCCAACGAATTTTTCTTTTACAAACTTGCAAATTTGTTTACTATTTCTACCAGAAGTTTTAAAGATCAAGTAATATCAAGTAGAAGTAGTAGCATATGCTGATGACGTGGTAATTATGGTTAAGGGAAAATTCTTAAACGTACTAAGCGAACTACTTGAGAGCGCTCTTGTAGTTTTAAAGAGATGGGCTACAAGCAGCGGGCTGAATATAAATCCAAAAAAAACGGAGCTAGTGCTCTTCACGAGGAAATATAAAATTTCTAAGTTCAGAAATATAACTATTGACAACAACACTATTCCATTATCTAATGAGGCAAAATTTTTGGGTATTATTCTAGATCGTAAATTAAATTGGAAACCGAATGTTAGGGAACGCATTAAGAAAGCACACAATGCCTTCTATGCGTGCAAAAAATTCTATGGTGCAACATGGGGTTTGGATCCCAAAATCACCCTTTGGATCTTCACTGCGATAGTAAGACCAGTTTTACTTTACGGAGTTCATGTCTGGTGGACAGCTATTAAATTGAAATCAACATTCAAACTTTTAGAACGTATACAGCGTCTCATGTGTATTGGCATAACAGGGGCGCTGAGTACAACTTCTGCAGAATCTTTAAACGTTATACTACATTTATTGCCTATTGATCTTTTTGCAAAGGGAGTAGCTTATAAAACTATACTCAGGCTCAAAGAATCGGGGTGTTTAAAATACCGACAAATTGGTCATAGCAACGTAGGTGCTATTCGAAACGTCACCACCGACTACATGACCCCCACTTTATACATTGACAGGAAATTTTTGGTAACGTTTCCTTCAAGAAAATTCTGGAAGTCAAAGGGTGAGGATCCAACAGACGTAATAAACATCTATACAGATGGCTCTAAAATGAATGAAGGTGTGGGTGCAAGTTTTTACATCTCAAACTGCAAAACAAGCCAATCATTTAAACTGCCGACAGAGTGTAGCATTTTTCAGGCAGAAATTGCTGCAATTTATAAAGCAGCAGTCTATTTAAAAGAAGGTGCTTGTAACAGAAAATTTCATTTCTACGTTGATAGTCAGGCCGCTTTAAAAGCTCTACAATCGTATTCCATTAAGTCTAAAATTGTCCTAGAGTGTTTTAATGCTTTGTGTACACTAACTGAGGAGAATTCAGTATTCCTTCAGTGGGTACCTGGGCATTGCAACATTGTAGGAAATGAAATGGCAGATTTACTAGCAAAGCAGGGTGCTCAGTCAGACTCAGAACTCATGAAAGTTTCAGTACCTCTTCAACACTACTACGTATCAAAAGACAGAGAATTACTCTCAGTAGCGGATACGAGGTGGACTTCCTCTTCCACGAGCAAGGTAACCAAACATTTTTGGCCCAGTTTCCATAGAAAGGACACTAAATATTTGTTATCCTTAACTCGGAGTGAATGCAGTTTATTGACAAGGGTTGTGACTGGCCACTGCCTCATTGGGCATCATGCCTTCAGGCTGGGAGCAGTATCCAATAACTGGTGTAGAAACTGTCATGAACCCGATGAAGAGGAAACCATAGAACACCTTTTTTGCTTTTGTCCTGCTTTAGTAAGTTATAGGTTGAAATACTTTGGGCAGCCATTCTTTATATCCCTGAAGGAACTAACTATAGTCCAATTGAGTGAAATCAAAAGATTCGCTGTAACAACAGACACCTTCATGTTGGACGAGCACCACAATGAAAGGACCAGAATTTACTAATAAGACTGTAGCAGAGAGTTTGTGGTAACACTATGGACCCCTGTGGTCTATGTGAGGCTCTGAAATAGCCGCCACCCTAACCTAACCTAACCTAAGTAATATCATATGTTTTTCCAGTTTCATTCTGTGATTTCCCGTTCAAAATGTCTCGTATTAACCTTGACTTCAAAGAATTGATAGACTTGAACAGTGCCATTAGAAATTTGGGTCCTTTTAGCGCTAGTCTCAAACAAGTACTGACCCTATCACTGAAAATAGTCTGTCTTAACATGAAAGCTAATTTAGTCTTGAAATAATTGTGTTCTAAGTATATCACTTTTTTTCCAAAACATTGGGTGAAAACTGTTGTTGCTTTAGTTTTGCACAAACGAAACATTTGATTTTTGTTGTTTTTTTTTTATATATAATGAATACTGCACTCAGTAGTGCATCTCGAAGCATCTGATTGCTTAAAAATTACGCGTCTAATGAACTAAATGCTGGTATCTTAATTTGAACATGTAAAAAACCTTCTAAGAAAACTTGCTCTGTCTCAATCTTAGAGACATTTCAAGAATGCCACATTAACAAGACATCAATTTTCTCGAAACTCACATTCACTGAGATACTGCTTTGGTGTTTATGAGGACAGAATAGCGCTAACTAAAACAATTTCAGGCTCTTAGGAAAAAAAATAATTTACGGAAGTTCAAAGCTTAAGAGAAAATTTGTTGCAATTGTTTTGCTCACTGGTGCACATAATAGAAAAAACGTATAAGATTTCAAAAATTGAAATAAAAAAGTTTCACTTGAAAAATTTGACTGTCGTTTTTTTGGATTTAAGAGTTTCATCATTTATTATTAGTTGTTGTAGAAGGGAAATCGAAACAAAAATAAGAACTTGCAAAATGGAAATGTTTCATTTTCTCCTTGCTCTTACTTATGGATATTCATTTTAAAATCTTTATAGTTTTGCACATTAATCCAGTGAAAGAAATTTGACTGTAAAAGGAAATTAACAGCTGCTGTGCTGCACGTTTTTTCGTTATTAAATCCTCGAATTTTTATTGCACAAATTCAAAATCAATGTGTTAATCCGCTTTAATATCCTTTGTGAGTGCGTTAATTTTAAGCTCATAAGTTCTCTGCTACTACGCAAAACAAACAGCTTAACAAGTCGTTAAGATTCAGATTCGTCTGCGTATGAAGCGAATTTTTCGGATAATTCAATGAAGACACCATGCTGTGCGCAGCCAACAATAGGGAGACTGTTGCTGACAGTGAATTAGGAAAAAAAAGGAAGACAATTGCGTTTTTTCCGTTTTGTTACAATCGTGCGTCTGCTGTAAAGTTTATATCCCTGAGATCTTTTCCTTGTCACTTTAAGTTGAAAATTGTCGTTGTTATTAGTTTTTTTTTTTTTTTGCAATTATTATTTTGTATTTTTTTTTGGAATAAAAGAAATAAATTGTTTAACGTGCTGTTAGTTTATCTGTCTCTGACGTATAGCACCTTGGAAGCTCAGTTACTAAAAAGTTCATGTGAAAAGTACACATAGCAAAAGGACTCTATTCAGTAAGTCAACAGCTGTTCATATTATTCCCCAAGAGAAACGGACCCTTAAGAAAGTCACCCAAAAATATGTTTTTCTTTTAAAAGGAACTTGTTTGGAATAAACCATTACATTATATTGTACTTATCTCAATCTTCTCATAAAAGCGCATTAAAATCACAATATTTTCAAGTGATAAGAACATTTACCATGTCTTCTAACGCATACATCAACTCGTACTAAAGTTACAATGACATTAACAACTGAAAATCTGATGAGCAGTATAAATTTCTGAATTCATTTTTGTTGACTTTTTATTTGGGGAGCACATACGCGTAGGGTAAAAAACCCCAAGCATCCTGGCGCAAGAATGTTTTTATCCACTAACATATGTTTTGTCAGCGTAAGCACGTCTAATGTCATACTGACTCGTTAAAGATATCATGCTGCAAGCCAAACTTCTGTCAGTCAATCAGTCAGTGGAACATTAAGTCAAATAACTTGGTGGTTGTCGTATTAACAACTGACGCGCGCATTCACTACAATTTGCGATTTGAGTGCAACCACAAGTAGCTGCAGATTTTGCATATGTGAAACACAAAAAGCAGAATTGCAGCATAAGAGTTAAAGAAAGAATTTCTGCACATACTTATGTAGATTAACCAAGTAAAAAAAAGGTACCCGGTGAGGAAAACGATCATCAGTAGAAAGAAGTTTTTTTAAATATCAACGAATTATTAGAACGTTGTTATTGAACAAAGTGTGAACGTAACCTGTGCTATATCACAGTAGCAAAAAAACACTGAAATATTATATCATGGGGGGATTTGTATTGGTAGGCGTGGTACTTTTTAACTAAGTCAGTTTCTTTGCATGCCGTATATAGTTAACAAACTATCGTGAAAACCTGAAAATTTGTATGATAAACTCAAATGCAAAATAAATTTAGTGCAACAAAAGGTGCAGAATGGTATAAATAGGCGTGGCATCTCTATTGAAAGCTCTAAGAAAAATTAACTGCATTCAACTTATGTTCAATTTCAATATTAATTTCAGTTTCAATTCAATTTCAATTCAATTTCAATTCAATTTCAATTCAATTTCAATTCAATTTCAATTCAATTTCAATTCAATTTCAATTCAATTTCAATTCAATTTCAATTCAATTTCAATTCAATTTCAATTCAATTTCAATTCAATTTCAATTCAATTTCAATTCAATTTCAATTCAATTTCAATTCAATTTCAATTCAATTTCAATTCAATTTCAATTCAATTTCAATTCAATTTCAATTCAATTTCAATTCAATTTCAATTCAATTTCAATTCAATTTCAATTCAATTTCAATTCAATTTCAATTCAATTTCAATTCAATTTCAATTCAATTTCAATTCAATTTCAATTCAATTTCAATTCAATTTCAATTCAATTTCAATTCAATTTCAATTCAATTTCAATTCAATTTCAATTCAATTTCAATTCAATTTCAATTCAATTTCAATTCAATTTCAATTTCAATTTCAATTCAATTTCAATTCAATTTCAATTCAATTTCAATTCAATTTCAATTCAATTTCAATTCAATTTCAATTCAATTTCAATTCAATTTCAATTCAATTTCAATTCAATTTCAATTCAATTTCAATTCAATTTCAATTCAATTTCAATTCAATTTCAATTCAATTTCAATTCAATTTCAATTCAATTTCAATTCAATTTCAATTCAATTTCAATTCAATTTCAATTCAATTTCAATTCAATTTCAATTCAATTTCAATTCAATTTCAATTCAATTTCAATTCAATTTCAATTCAATTTCAATTCAATTTCAATTCAATTTCAATTCAATTTCAATTCAATTTCAATTCAATTTCAATTCAATTTCAATTCAATTTCAATTCAATTTCAATTCAATTTCAATTCAATTTCAATTCAATTTCAATTCAATTTCAATTCAATTTCAATTCAATTTCAATTCAATTTCAATTCAATTTCAATTCAATTTCAATTCAATTTCAATTCAATTTCAATTCAATTTCAATTCAATTTCAATTCAATTTCAATTCAATTTCAATTCAATTTCAATTCAATTTCAATTCAA
This sequence comes from Tricholauxania praeusta, assembly GCA_949775025.1. NCBI lineage: Eukaryota > Metazoa > Arthropoda > Insecta > Diptera > Lauxaniidae > Tricholauxania > Tricholauxania praeusta. The sequence continues at coordinate 138,970,474 of OX459028.1, read as the reverse complement.
TTTAAGTTCAATCTCAATTCAATTTCAATTCAATTTCCATTCAATTTGAATCTCGTTTATGAATATGAATAGCGTTGATGATGACAAAGTTAGTCATTCAGTCACCTTAGTGACATTTCCTACTGTCATCATTTTAAAATCAAAATTTTCCTTATCGTAAGCAAAAAGATGCTGCTGTTTATGCAAAGTACAGCCAAGCGAAAAACACATTACATATATCAGTTTTGTAAGTCAGGAGTTCAAAGTGGTGTACATAGACGATATATCGTCGAAGATTGCGCACAGTGGTACCCAGTACGAGTGGCAACATAATTCATTTACGTAAAGTAGCTTTTTATTTATTTTTTTTTTGGTTTTTTCTGATGATACAGATAAAGCTACATGTTACAAGTGAAAACATCATTAAAAAGCAAAAAAAAAAAGCAAAGTTGCGCAAAAAAAAAACAACAAGAATAACAAGAAACAAACACAATCAGCAAATAAAACACTATATATAACATGTGTCATGGTGTTTCCTTCCACTCAAGTACGCATAACAAACACAAGGATAACAAATTTTCCGCAAGCTAAAAAGTTAACATACGAAAATGTTGTTGATTCTTTAATTCTTCGTTTCGTGGTATTTTAGAGATTTTTAACATGAAAAAAAAAAAAACTGAAACTACAAAGGAATCGTTGGAATACGTTATGCCATGAGGTTGATGTTGGGTTGGCTTTTCATGTTCTTAGAAACTTAAATTTTGTGGAAAAAAGATTTTCCAGCTTTAAGTATTTTGTCTTTCAAATTCTTGTACATGTGAAGTTCTTTCTGATATAACTGTACACTCAGACCAGAAATGACCTCGAGAGCTGTTTAAAAGAGCTAGAGTTTTACTTGTCGGCTGTTTGCTTGTGTGTTATGATTTTTAACTTTCACGGCGGCCAACAATTAAATTTTTTGAAATATTTCTATGTGAGCTCATCATATTTGCGTCAGAGCCTGATTGAATATTTTATTTACTAGTTGGCCATGTCAGACTTAGACGGCATATTTTTTTATAACACCTGGCAGTGGACATAATTGCTCATTAATTTTTATGTGAAATTTGTGCAGATTTTTCATTAATTTTAAATTGCACTGCTGCAAAAAAACGGGATCTTTTTCGCTATTTGTTTTTCACACAATTTTTTCTGCCTTTCTGTGTTTCTTTTTTCAAGTGATTACGTACTTTCGCATGCAAATGAAATTTAATATTTTAAATGAAAAACTCATTTTAATTGTTGTTGTTGTTTGTAGCTGTTGCACTTTTTTTGCGCTCTTAATTGCAAACAAAACAAATTAAATATTTTTCCTGTTTTATTTTCAGTTTTATTTTGCACTGAAACGGGAACATTGTTTCTAAAAAAGCATCAACAGCTTTAGTGAAGACAAAAATCTGCCACTTGCGATAAACAGGACAAAAAAAAAAAAAGAAATGCTCTTAAGACAGAGACGTACAGGATAATTAAGTAAACCGTATTTTATATATCCAAAAGTTAGTCAATTGACATTGCGGGAAATATAGTGGGCCACCATTAGGTTGCTTTCTCTATCTTAATATGTCAGACTGAGGTCATACCTAGCATGTATTTTATAAATTGATGAACCAAAAATTGATGGGTTTATTAAACTACGATTAAGCTCTCCTAAGCGATAGTGCTCCTTATAAAGATCTCTTTAACCAATCCAGCTGTAACATGCTCAATTGGGTAAATGTGTGGTTTCTTGGATTGTTTTGTACCATTTACGCAGAATAATAAAGGGATCAAAAGAAGATATACAAAGTAGAGCTAGATCTATTATCTTAATCTTCCCGGATAGGCTGGAAGAGTCATATGTTATATAATTACGAATTAGAAGAAAAATCTACGTCTTCATACCGATACTGATACTAGTTTCTCATGAGGTCTTACCAGAAACATTCTAGTTGTATGAAGACCTCGTAACCTCGTGTCAAGTCTGACATAGTGGCTATGGCTTAACACCCAAACTATGGGTAGAGTGAAAGCTCGCTTTTAAGTTTTATTACTACCTGGTACCATGGGACATTGTACTGTAAAGACTTAAAGGTGATTTGGTACCCGTTTCATCGTTGACCTCAAGGCCGATACATTGATACCTTGTGATACGGCAAGAACTTACTTTAATTGCACTTAAGCATTGTATCAAAATTCAAACCTTGGTAGAAAAAAATCACAAATGGTGCATCGACTTAGAGCGTAAAATATCTGAAAAAAAAAAAAATAAATCAATATAAAGATGACCACTGGAAAAGTGCGTGAATATGACCTTACAATATAGAAGGCATTGACAGTGTCCAAAAAAGGACCCGTTTAGAAAGTGTGAAGTATTCAGCTTCTAAAATAATTACGATTTTGTAGACCACACGATTGGCCATTACCACCCCAATGATTACCAGACAAGTAAAATCTCTGTTGCTCTCTAATTTCTGCAGTGCATGGAATTCAGTATGTATTGGAGGTGTTCAGAAAGCAGAAGTCGTTCAGAAAATGAAAAGTGCGATAAAGCTTTCCGAACTATTAAATTACATAGTTTTTCACTAGTGCAGAATATGTACGCATTGAAGTACGTTTGAGCTGCTGCCCTTAGTTGAAGTTGAAATTTGCAGGGAGTATTTATGTTATCACTAGTTGTCAGTGATATGTTTTCTTAACGATGGGCGTATAGGATACAAAATTTAAATGTCTACAGTTTTGACAAAGCAATATACAGCATTTCTGTGAATAACCACAAACATTTAAAACCCCTTCGTACTTGAATTGAGCTCATATTTAAATTAAGAACTTTGACGCATATTTCGGAGGTGGTTCTAATCTTCATCTTAAATTATTGTTAAATGCATGTAGTCTTCCTACTCCGTATTAGATTTAGTCAAAATGAACACAAAAAGCTTAAGCTCTCGTCAGAAGAACTTTAATCTGCAAAATTCCTCAACGAATCCGAAACATAAAAAGCTGAAATTACCATTGACAGCAAAGTAAAGAAATCATTACGTTTCTTTTATTCAATCATTACGCACTCTATTCGTCATTTGTATAGCAGCTTTTTTCCCCCATGTATTTCAATTAAATTGTTGTTGCTGTAACTTATTACTCCCCATCGCTTAGATGTACATATCAGTGTGAACGTGCTAGAATTTTGCTTAAAGGAGCAAAACAAAAAAAAAAAAAAAAAACAAAAAAAGGACCAAAACAACTAACAACTATGTATACAATGCAATTGGTCAATTGGGGGACGCGAACACAACAACTGTTCATTTTTCGCCTTTCGCCTTTGGTGTAACCACTGACTAATACTCCGTATGTACAAGTCTTGATGCGACTGCTGCTACTAGCTGCCATTGATGAAATTTACCACTTCGTTGTGTCCAACAAATTTACTTAATTGCGTTCTAACGCTATGAAACGCCCCAGCGCCCCCAAACGAACGCATCGAGCAGTAAAACGACCGCTTACATACGCTACGCAACTTGGGCGGAAATAAGAGCAACTCTCCCCCACTTTGGCGAAATGGAAACCACAAACATTTATTGAGCACTTTAATGCAGTACCCTACCGATAATTGCTCTATTAAATGGCGAAAGTATTGACAGCGGCAGCAATACTTAAACAGGGCAAAGATAAATTAAGATAGATAATAGATAATTTGGAAATAAGCAAAACAATGTGATTTCAATGTCACAAGGTTAAAGTGAGAGAGATTTAAGTATTAATACTTGGACATTTTTAGGGAAGCAGCTTGATTTTTGAAGGGAAACTTCTAGCGGAATTGAATTGCGAAAAGTATTGGAGCTTCTTCAATTCACATTGCAGGATATGAAAAAGATCAATTCATAGCGGAACGGAAATCCCTAAACTGAAGAATCGATTTCGGCAAGGACTGAGTTTGTGTAATTAACATTTGAGCTGATCGTTTGATAGGGAAGCAGACAATATTAAGCTGAAAATAACTCACTGAAATTCAAATATTGGGACGAGAAAGAATCTATGTTTCATAGAGCACGATTTGAAGAAAAAGTTTGAAGACGATAGACAAGTAGAGTATTACAAAATTTACTGAACTTAATTCATAAGTGGTCGAAATATATCAAGACATATCTTGCAACAAAATCAATCCTATTGATAATAACGTCAACACTTTCTGGTAGACATCGGAGCTTAGACAACTTTAATAAGACCAAATCTACTGAACTTGAATTTCAAAAAATGCATTTTTAAACGATACAAGAGCATTTAATGAGAGAATCGTTGGTTTAATTTTAAGCAAAACCTGAGAGCATCAGTAAAGCTGAAGACTAGAGAATTCTGCTCAAGAACCCAACTGAGCCACGATTTCCTCTTAAGTCCTACGAGCTCGCACATAAGGGCGTTGAAAAGAAATGCTTTTAGTACTTTTTAGCAATTGTGAACACGACTGTCTACGAGAACCCTTAAGGGGTGCATGCCCCCAATTATTGAAAAATTAAAAATTATTATACTATAAGGGACGCAATCTATTTGTCTAAGGAATCTCTTTTATATTAACAAATTTACTTGAAAAATTGGTGAAAGAAGGTCGAAAAAACTTTAAGACATAAAAAGATGTGCCTTCGACCTTTCTGAGAGGTCGTTTTGACTTCATTTATGTAAAAATTTATGTTGCACCAATAGCTGGGAAAAGGTTGGAAAAAGTTTTTGTGCATGGTAAGATGGGCTTCGTAACTCCCCCCCGCTAAAGGGGTGGTTACACCACATTTCTATCAAAAGTTTATTACATTCATGGATGGTAAAAGAACATTTTTTTTTTTTTTGACACAAAAATGGGCGTCACCAATCTCGAAGTTGTGTTTTAACCTTATTTATAAAAACAGTTTTGATGCAGTATTCGATAGAAAAAGTTGAACACATTTTTTAAACATATTAAGGGCGGTCATGGCGGTGGCGTAGCAAAGGAGTAAGAACCATTTCAGCTTTTGAACTCAGAAGGCATCCAAATGATGGGTTTTTGGGTCCCTTTAAAGATTATTTACGACTGGCGAAAATTTCAATCTTAAAAAATTTAACTCTGGCTTTTTTTTTATTGGAGCCCAGTAAAATGTTGCCACCCAAAGCCCCCAAAAGATTCTGGTACGCCGCTGAGTGTTGGTATATGAACATTTCTACTGAATTCAGAAGAGTTTTCAAATGTTCGTTTGTTAAAATGCTAGATACTTAAACTTTGTATACTAAACGCCTATCACTAACAAAATGCTGACGACTAGTGATGATCTGCAAACCTCAACTTCGGAATGAAGGCGAAGCAGCTTCAATGCGAGCTCTAATGCAACCTTTTCAGATTCAGTTCTGAAAACTCCATGTCATAACATTTGAAATAAGTAGTTTGGAAAGCTCTATAGAGTTTTACATTTTCTGAACGGCTCCTGCTTTCTGAACACTTCCAACACATGTTGAATTGCATGCACTGCCGAAATTAAAGAGCAGTGGTTACACCAAAGGCGAAAGGCGAAAATAAACAGTTGTTGTTTTCGCGTCCCTCAATTAACATCATGTTATTTTTGATTTTTTTCAGATGAATGGTCTCAAATATTTCAAAAACAATAATTTTCAACACTTTCGTGAACTTTCGGAGACTTTTCTTTAAAGCCGTTTTCTCTCATTTCAGAGTTTGATTTCTATGTGCTCCATAATTGTGTATTAATTTTTGCTACCTCTTTCGATTTCTGATATCCAATTTCCGTCTTTTAACTATGTACACTAAGCGAAACGCTGACAAATTGCGCAGATACTTGGTTTTCATACCATTACATTTTGCATAGTCAAAAAATATAAAATTCAAACTTTTCTGGATTAAAGGTCAATATGTTGCAGTGATTAAAATCCAACAGAATACCAATATGGCTAAGCCGATTTCGTTTATTAAAAACATGAAATAAGTAAAAGCTGACAACAAAAAAGCCATTCAAAAAATATTAATCCCTAAATTTTCATAGTGCGCTCAGATGTTAAAAAATGCTAACACCGCAAAAAAAAGGAAAAAAAAAATGACAATCAGTGATATTTTTTCGTTTTTTTTTTCTACACTCAGTTTTAAAGTACGTGACTAAACGTTGCACCCAGCCATAAATTCTAAAAACATTATGCAAATTGATATAGAATTTTCAATGTTTTTTCTTTTTTTTCGTCGGGGGGGACAAAATAGAGCCAATAGGGGGCGCGTTATAGTAAGTATATTCAACATATCTGCAAGCTCTTAAGTTAAGCTCCATATCAAATCACATCAGTGAGTATGAACGAAAAATCGTTAGAAATTATGCATGCAGGTGTCATACACTCACAGCCGGTTGGAAAAAAATATCTGCACACATACAGACACAGCCATGTAAAAACTTAAGCGACAAAGTCAAAAAAAAATAATAAAATTTGCCAAAGCACCCGAATAAGATTATCCAAAAAGTTGTTGAATTTAAATTAGGGACATCAAAATATCACACTTTATTCGGCGGAGTAAGATGAAGACAGTAGGCTCGGGGGTAGCGACCGACTGTCTGACTGCTAAGGCAATTTGAAAACAATTTAAAGATTAACTTTCATGGAATGTTGTTGGATGTGTGCGGTACACATGATAATCGCTGCGCTTATATGGTTTTAAGTTTAAAATTTCTAAATGCCCATTAAGCGTTGCGTGGCGCTACGACTGTGATTTCGGGTCATTTGGTAATAGTTTGTGAGGCAAAGTTTTATCAGATTAAATGGGTATTGTGATATATGAAAGAAAATGAAATATAAAAAAATTGCGAAAATAAAGCTAAGTTAAAATATGAAAACATGAAGAAAAAGTGAATGAAAGTAAACTCAATGAGAATAAAAACCTGTAAGAAAAAAGCCCAAACGGAAGCAAATTTGTCACAAATCAAAGAATAATCAACTCTATTAATGTTAAATGTGATTTTCAATTGCAATAACTTCGAAATTACGCAAAACCGTTTGGATTTTATGATAGTCTCCAAACCATCACAGCGGCAAACAATTATTTTAGCTGAGGATTTGTAACGGATGAATGTTTTAGCAGCAGATTTTTGAAAAAATGGTGTATTCGGTCGTCATCTACATTTTACGATTTTGAAATCAATTGAGAATTATTCACTTATTTTTTGCACTGACATCCGCGATTCGATTTTAACAATGCAACATGAATATAAACCCAAAGATTGGTGATTGCTTATCGAGTTATCCAAAATCAGCTTGAAGCCAGTTTTCTTTTTTCATATGACCATCTCAAACCAATTCAATTCCGATTGCACTCAGCACAATCACTGTATAAACTCATTAATCATTGAGAAAATTTATCGATGCAGTGAAATACAATGACCATGTGCATAGATTGATAGCTCTACTAAGAAAAATACAAACGGTTTACATTAAAAATATGTGCGGGATAACCATTTTGCTGGTGATCAATACAACGAATGAAGCCATAGCCTCTAAGTGAAGTAGAGTACCAAAATATTCAGCATACTTTTTTTTAAAAAAAGTTGTAATGAGGTGGTAAATTGAGTGGAAAAAATGGCGGAAAATAAGTCGAGGTTGATCGGAAAAAATTTTTAGCCAAGATTTTTTTTGAATTTATTCAGCGCTTGATCTAATCGAAAAATGTTATTTCTTCAAGATATTGAATTTTTTAGCGTTTAGCCCACTGAAAAAATTTCACACCTTCAAAAATAAAAATTTCCAAATAGTTGCCCTCCTGGGAAGTGGCCATTGATTCGTATACGCATCACCGTAACTGAGTGCTATGTATAGCTCACCTAAACAATCTGGATATTTGTATTGTTGAAAATAACATTAGTCCTTTTGAATCTATTCTGTGTAGGATTTGTCCACATTTGAATAATTTTAAAATTTTTGATTAATTTTCAAAAAAATATCCAAAACAATTGTTTTTTTAAAACTCTTTTTCAATCTTAAAAAGTGGGCATGTCACTAGAAAAGAAATTTTTTGAAGATAAGCCAATAGATTAAACTTTAATATAAAAAATATAAACCTTCGAATTTTTTGTTATTTTATAGTTAGAAAAATGTCCAAATAAGAGCAACTTTCGTGATTCGTTAGCGAATCAAAGGCACGATATAGGCTAAGTTAGATTAGGTTGGGTTGGATTAGGAAAAATCAGTTTAAGAGCAGTCTTTGTTAGACCAAATGATAATACATTTGACTAATTTCTTTTCTTAAACCTACAATATATCGTTATGAAACAGGTTATCAAATAAAACGAACCAAATACTTTCTGTCATTTTCTTGCAAGTGCGAAGCAGGAGCAGAGAATGCTTAATATTTTTTAATTCTCCACATTCCTATAGCTTCTACAGAAGTCAAAAGACCAAACGTTTAATCTCACCGCATGTCTAGTAGCATTAAAATACAATTTTCCAACAATTGCTAGGAGTAAGCTGTAAAAACTCTTTTAATGCAATTGACAAGCCATTTATTAGCTTTTTTTTGAATTGTAATTTTAAAGAAAATTTTTATGCTTCAAACACGCTTTTACAGCTTGTGTCTAGCTTAATATTAGCATTGCTTCAAAATATTTTCTTACTTACCTGCTTTAGAAGCGTTTATACAGCCAAAATACATACATGTTGAGAACTAGCATAACTTCGTTGTTATTTTCTTTAGCTACGAACTATACTTTAACGAAAAGATTACAGCTTAACAAAAACAACTATATTTATTGTTTTGATTTAGCATTTATAGCTAAAGGAAATAACAGAGCATATCATAAGTTCATGGCACTTATTAAAGCGCGTTTAAAGTAAATTTACAGTAAAAGCAATGACTTAGTTTTATAGCTTTTATTTTGCATGCAAACTTCAAATTATTGCTAAATAAAAACTCACACACATTTCTTTTCTCTATACAGATGTGCACTACCAGGAGCGCTAGTTCGTTATGCTGGTACTTGGCTATAGATTAGTTTTTAAAATCAAAAATTTTGCTGAAAAATACCAAAGTTGTTAAACTTATTTTTCTGCAATTTATTAGTTATTTTTTTAAATATTTAGACTGATTGAACTCAAAAAAAAAAAGCTGCAGCGCTCTCGCTGTTAAATGCATATTTTTTGGTAAAATTTTAGCTATTGATGCTTCCATGCAATTCACTTATCGAACTCTGAAGACGCCATTACATTAGTGTTTATTCGATCAAGCAAAAACGCTCAACACTGATTACACCAGCTTACACTCAAAATGTGCCATTGATAAAAGGTTACTTTTCTTATGTACTTTTTCCTGCTGAGTTCGAAAATGAAAATTTTTTGAATGACATAGTTTTCGAAACGTGGTTTTTTCATATTTTCGACCTTTTACTTTAAAGTTCATATCTTGAGCTAGAAATGCCCAATTTAATCGTTACAGGTATTAAAATGACAAATAAACAGGTATAATTGGATCTTTTATCGGATATGCGTTTAAAAAGAAATCGATAATAACTGACCAGATGTTTGTAAAAATTAAATTTTACGTTGTACATAATCTGTGGCCACAAAAAATAGAAATCGGTAAAAACAACTTCCAATTTTACTTCATTTGTATAAAACTGATGAGACTAACCAAAAGAAAATCGACCATAAAATGACAAAGTTGGGATCGATTGAATGAATGATTCACAGTCCCACAACTTCTTAGTAACATAATTTTTTCGACAATTTGTTGAGTTTAATCACTTGCAACTCTCTATGTTTTTTGTTGTTTTAGTATTTGCAGAATAAGTTTTTTCAAATCTTCTGATAACTTAGAATGCACCGGTTACTGTTGAAAGGAACTAGATCCAAAACGCCACATTTCTATATTTTCGTGGCCACAGAATATACTGTAAGACTTAATTTTTTTAAAAATCTAATAATTTTTCATCTATATCTTTTAACTGCTCAGATGTAGAGTGCTGTAATATCATTGGCGGTAGAGACTGTCTTCTTCCAACTTTAGTCTTTTCTTCCAATTTTCAGGTGATAGTACCCGAGAGACTGAGGTGAAAACCTTTAAATAATTCCATAACGATCTATACAGATGGATCAAAAATGGATAAGGGAACTGGTTCAGGAGTCTACTCCGAAACGTTAGGCCTGAGCGAATCATATAGACTGCCAGATTTTTGCAGTGTTTTTCAAGCTGAGGTCTTTGCAATTTTGAAAACTTGCCATTTACTTGATTCGAAACCACCTCAATCGGGTGTTAAAATATTGACATATATTGACAGCCAAGCGGCAATCAAAGCTGTCAACTCAAACTTAATTAAATCTGAATTAGTTTTGAAATGTAAAATAGCTCTTTGCGATTTAAGCAATCGCTGGGACGTCGTTTTGTGTTGGGTTCCAGGTCACAGTAGTGAGAAATGCATATAACGATACTTTGGCTGTTTATCGGCTGTGTTGCTTTGCAGTTGACTATAGATTATTTGTCCAATGCTGTGTTATTTCTTCATTCGCTGTTTATTATGCTATTTTTGTAACTGGTGGAATGAAATTGTTTTGAGTTGACTGTACTTTTTTTTTTTAATACATGCAATCTGATTTCAATTTTTAAATTAATTTTTAAATCAAACTCTTAATGAATCTTTTAAGGCTATAAAAATGCTATTAATTTTCAACAAAAGCTAAATAGGAAACCCAACCAAGCACTTTCCATATTTATCCATAATTTTAACAAGGATATTGCTTAAGGGTAAATCCCACAATTATTTCCCACAAGTTCATTGCATGCGTACATATGTGACGTGTGTATTGATATAAATAACCTCTCAAGTTAAGAGTTGTCATGCTACGCTACGTGTCGGGGGAAAAAATTATGCCATGGTTATGAATTTGTCATCGATTCTAAAGAGTCATTAAAGTATATTGGGGCTATTTTTGTGCACAACAACTGTCAATCACGTTTTAATGTGTGCGTTACACATTAACAGCAGTAGGTAATGTTTTGTGCTGTTCAGAGCATAAAAGGATAGGCACTTCACACGAAAAGTGTCACATCATGTGTGCAGCCAAGGCGACTGACTACTCATTGTCAAGAGCAGCAGCAGCTACAGTATGTACGTAAATACGTACACAAAATTAGGATCCTTTTTGCATTGAGGTTACAACACAGCTTTGTTGGTGCGCTAACTAAAGCGGATTATGTTGCCACTGTCATGTTGCGCAAAATTTATTTTTACAATTTTTGGGACTAAATTGTTAGATTCCTAATTTTGGTAGCCTATTACAGTGTGATTTTCCTTTTCCAACAAATAAAAATATTTTTGAATTTCCTTTCTATTTTTGTTTGACACGTGGTAATTGCTGTTGGAGAGTTAGAGAGTTTCAATCTAATCAGCAATTTTAATAAAATTACAATCGTTCTTTTTAATTAAAATTGAAAATAACAAATGAATTGAAATTAATTTTTGTTTAATTTCTTTTTTTTTTAATATCAACTTATAATTTTTTATAGAAACAGCAAACTTCCTCAAATACAACAGCAGCAGCACCCTTAAAATAATAATATTTTATTCCTTAATAAAATCCTAAACCACTCGTAGTTCCAGCTTAATTCGTATAACAAAAGATTTTCAAATTTATTTTTAATTTAATCATTACTTAGCCATAGTAATGTCATTGTACTGTACGTGTATTTGTGTGTCGCCACATAAACATCATAAAATAAAACTAAAAGGAATTCATGTCAATTCAACTCAAAGTTGTGCGAAACTCGAAAGCATCATCGTACTACGGTTGGCTACATATTATACGCTCCTTCGACTCAACAAACTACGAGTATTTGGGTATTTTTTATGTTTTTTGAAAAACTACCCAAGCAACTACTTACTGTTCGTACAAAAGCCGGAAATTTCCCACGTACAACAGTGGCTGGCGAAAAGTTGCTTGCACGTCGTAATTATGGGTCTATCATGTGTAACCACCACATTGTGCGAGGACGAGTGAATGCTATGATATTTACTGGATGTATACCACATTATTTGGCTAAAACTGAAAATTGATTTGCTAAAGGAATTTATGTCAAATGCAGCACACAGACACCGAAAATATAATCAACCCAGTGCGAAAAAAAAGACTGTACTTATGAGAGATGCTGAGAGGACGCAAATAAATTATGCGACTTAAAATAGGGGATGGGGAAAAGGGTCCAGAAAAATCTCACTAAAATTTCACCAAGAAGAAGAGGGGGGTATTCAAAATCTCAAGTTAAGTTTTTAATTCAGAGAATATAAATTATAATAACCCCTTGTCATACCGTGACGAGCACATGTGGATACTGTCTGATTACATTTGACTTAGGGTAGATTTAAAGCCCTTAAAAATACAGCAATCTCAACTTAATTTTTTTAGTTGTACTCTTTAGCGGAAGCAAATAATAATATGTTTAAGGTTTACTTCACAGAAAGAATGTTGTACATACGCACTCAACATGTAACGTTTCGTCAAACTTTCAGAAATCTTTCACATGAAATCTCGCAAAGCTTTAGTTACATTTCAGAAATCTTTCTACAATGCGCGAATGTCCGCCTTTTGATTTCATTTGAAACTTTTCTAAAAAATTTTTATTAAGTCTACGGAATTTTTCTTATTCTGCGTCACTTACGCTGTTATTTTATTACGTCATCGGGAGTATGAAGTATTTTTTCATTTTACCCCCGTCATCACTTCCATATCCAGCTATTTGTTATGACGTTTATTTTATCCCAAACATGAGTAAACAATCATTCGAAACTTTTATCTCCAGCTCCCTGATTAGTAATTGTAGAAGATTTATTTTTGGAAATGAGAAAAAATTCATTGGAAAATGAGTTATCGACAATAATTTTTGAGGGAGCATTTTTGGCGTTTCATGCAAATTCTTTTCTCTAACTTTGTAGCAATGCATTTAAAGAGGATAACACGTTAATTTTTAATTTTATTTAAAATAACAATGTTTTTAACATGTTCAAAAATTTAACAAAACTAATAAAGAGCAATTATACCAAAAAGAGTACCAAAAGCTATGTATTTTACTTTATTTGAAATTTTGTGTTTTTTTTTTTTAAATAAAGTTTTCCACTCCTCAATCACTTAGGATTGCAAAATTTTGCTCTCAGAAAAGAATAAATTCGAAAGAATTGTGTTCCTTCGAATATTTATGATAGAGGTGTTAATTTATAATCAACAATAAACTATACTTAACATGACATTCAACAGCGAATCGCAGAACATTATTTAGATTTCACTAAAAAAATTTAGTAAACCCTCCAAAAACACTTCATATTGATTATGTGTTAAAGACAGAAAGATTTCACTTGAAAAGCTCATGAAACTTTCTGGAACCTTGCAGAAACACTTCAGAATGATTGCATGTGAAACAGTAAATTTGAAATGTAAATGCAAGATTTCTGCAACGTTCGGTTTGCAATATTTCAATTAAATCATTTCTGGTACGTTTTGCACTGTTTCTAAAACTTTCTGAAACGTTACATGCCGAGGAGATAGAAGACATTAGTATTAGTGGCAGGAATCAAAATACAGCAACATATAAATTATATATTCAAAAAAAAAAAAATAGGTGGTAAATATACCTCTGGAGCGGAGAAAATTCTCGTCAGATCTCACCAATAAAAGGACGTCAAACTCGACACAGTTAGATTGCCACAACACAAAACAAGCGTAATCCTCTGGAAACGACTCTATTTTGCGCTGGGTAGATTAAAGGGAATCTGCTCTACAGAAAAATTCCAACAATGCAAAGAAGACCATAGAAGTAACAATGACAGCAATAACAACAGCAGCAGAAAAAAAACTAAATTTACGTTTATGATGACAAGGACAATGGCACTAGTCGCCTATATACAGCAAGCAGAGCAGATGAGGAATGAATGTGTGAGTGACTGTGGTCATAAAACCAAAGAATAGGCAAGAAAACGAAAACGTAGTAGACATAATGGACAAATGCCAAGTAAATGAATGAATTTTAGGACATTCAAAAGCGTGTGGTAGTGTTGCCAGATTACTTCAAAAAATTAATGCTATTAAGCTGTGGTAAAAATCATTTATTTCGATAACATTTTATTCGATAACAGTTGGATGGAGTTAAGCTAAGTTCTGGGTGCAGTTTCATTTTCATTTTAGAATAGTTTGGTAGTACTTCTTGAGGTCTTTATAATACACAAAAAAAAAGTTTGTACTTTCATCAAGAAAGTAGCCTTATTTGTCTTGGATGTATGTACATACATTTATCAATAATAATATGATAGTATTATGTTTATATCAACATATGAAGATACATATATGGATATAATGGTATTTAGCTGATGGTTAGATCAGTGCCAGTCTTACAGGGATTACTTAAAATGCTACTCCACCGAATTTTATGAATTTCAAGAGTCTTAATCGTGCAGTAATATCAAAAATTTGGTTTTTAGTATGAAAAACCGTAGTATGGTCAAATGCTGGAAAATTCACGACTGATATAATGCTATGACAAAATTTTGTTGATATCATGACGCGATGTTATGTTCATATGACAATATTGTGGTATGTTGTCTTTAAATTAAGCGCACTTATTGCTTGATACAATTTTCTGGCAACATTATCCACAAAACCAACATAATTTTCTACACAAACACAATACAATAAACTGTGTGTGTGTGTTAGTGGTGCTTCTAATTGTATGTACGTTATATGTGTGTGTGTGCACTTATCCTTGTTCACGATTTGATTACAAAATTATATTCTATTCATTAGACTTAATTTCCAACAACGCATTCAAGTTGTGCAAATATCACACACATTTTTGTTGTTCGATTTCAGTTCGAGGAACTGTTGCTTTTGAATAAACTTGTCGGATTGACCGAATTATTCAATGTCGCTGTATTGTTGACTTAAATGGTGAAACAACATATGACTTGTTGCCACTGACCCATAACGAACAATCGAAATTTTGTAATCAATGAATAGAAATCATAGTGAACGCGCTTTTGTTGAGTGCTATTATTAGAACTTTGAATTAAACATCAATATTATCATAAACTCTTCAGATATGAATGTATGAAGACATGAAAATTCGCTGTTCATTTGATAAATATTTGTTGATACATGAAAGATTTGATTGATTGATTTAATTTAGTTGCAAGTGCTCTATTTATTCATGGCATTTTAAAAGTTCTCTCTCCGAAACAATATTGACCGCTCTGTATAAACGGGCTTAGGCAAACTCTTCGAAGACATTTAAATTTAATAAGTAGCTGATTCAGAGAGCTAAGCCTTGATCATCTAGTGCTTGCCTTATGTGTGTCTTGAATGCTTCAATTAACATTTGTGGATTGTCTCAATCGATCTTGGCAGTAGATTGTGTAATAAAAAAATAGCACCGCAAATGACGCGGATAAAAAAATCCAACAAATTTTAGAGTCCGATGTCGCAATAAAGAGATATTGTTTTGTTCCCTTTAATCAAAAGAGATTTCTGTGTTGTTTCAGAAACATTTCAAACGAAATCAAATGGCAGACGTTGACACATTGCAGAAAACTTGTAATAATATCGAATCATAAAGCATGATTTGGATTTCTTTACAAAATACAGTAAATTTTTAATCTGAAACCTTTCGGAAACACTTCAGAATGATTACATGTGAAAGATTGCATTTGAAATTTATAAGAAATATTTTTGTTACGTTCCATTTGCAATATTTCAATATGAAAGATTTCTGGTAAGTTGCATAATATTTCTGTAACCTTACATGCCGAGTAGCTTATGTACATTTTACAGCAAATCAACAATATCTTAGTGTAAGCCTGTTGCATTCAAAATTAAAACTAAAAAAAAAATATTGCCACAAGTTGCAAATATAATTGAAACATCACACAATGTTTTTAAAAGTTAATTAATTTACAAAATATGCAAAACACAATGCAAAAAAAAAATTAATTGCTACCCATATATCGTGCACTAAGTTAAATCCTGATATATGACCAGTTTATGCTGTGTATTTAACTGAACCCTTGAAACAAAAAAAAAAAAAAAAGTTGCTGTGAAATTAGTAAGTTAAGGCTTAGCAAAATAACATAGTAATTATTTTGCACGCGATATCCTTTGAGATTTCATACACAAAAAGAGAACGCAAAGGAGCCTTTGCCTTCGTCAATGGTACAAGTGATTTATATCTTTCATTAGACCCGTGTTGTTAGCTTCTATGTGCTGATGCAAGCAAACAGCTGTTGACCTCTACTATGGGCATTGAAATTTGTACAATTTGTACGAAAATTAAATGCCTAAGGTCAAGGATATAATTTAGCCTTAAACTTAACATAAACGCAGTTGAGATGTTAATATCGATAGTGCCAAGACACTGCTGAGTGAATAAAGCATTTGCGTGGTAATTTATGAAATATTTCTACATAATAAGTGGAAAAAAACAATAAATGTTTTTCTTATTAAAATTTCTTGCATACCGAATCAGTTGAAGCCTTTTTTTATCATGCGCACAATTTAAATTGGAACCAATTAATAATTTGAAATATTTGCAAATATTTCAAGGATCTTTTTTTAATAACACAAAATGCCATTTGAAGCTTCCACAACTAATTAGCTGCTTAATGGCGTTGTTAAAAAGTGAAAAAGTAATAAAATAAATTTCTCATTTCTGTTGTTTTATACTGCAATGATAAATTTAATTAGCATCATTTTGAAACAGCAGCAGTAGCAGCAGCAGCAGCAACAGCAATTACATTGAATACACGAGCGAAAAAAAAATTCATATAACAACTGGCAATACTTTCGAAGTGAAAGTTGCCATATTAAGGTATTAAGGGGTTATGTGACTTTTTGAAATCAACTTTGCTTCATTGGTGATATGTTTGATCGAAGAACTTTAGAAAGATCAAAATAATTTAAATGTTTGATCGAAAGAGAGCGAAAGTATTGTGATTTTGCAGTCATTTTGACCCATGACATTTGACAGTCACTGCTTATGTAGAATAACGCAAAACAAATATAAAGCTGTTAGCCAAGTTAGCAGAATAGTTTTCGAGATATTGCAAATTTCCGTTGTTTTCTTTGTAAAAAAATGTACTTTTCAGAATCAGAAATAGATCGTTGATTGTAAGGGAAGTATTGACAGAACTTTTTTTGAAACAAAGACCTAGTTTTTATACCATTATTCTGAGAAAAACATGCAAGCATTATGCTGCAATAACAGATAAAATTCACATAAATTACGCCATAAGCTTTAAGAGCATATGTCTAAAAAAATTATAAGCTTTTTACCTGATTTAAAGCTTTAGGCATTTAGCTAAGAAGGCTAATAGCTGTAGTAGCTAACCTCTACCGTCAATTAGTATTAAAGCTTATGGTTATTCAACTATAGAGTGATCCAGTTTTAGTAAACCAACTAACCATACAACCCACTTTTCCTCTATGCTTAGTGAACAACACATGTCCACAACTTCCGCACTGTACCGCATTCACTTTTAAAGGCGAAAAAACTACTTGTATTTTGGAGCGCCAAAATACGCGTAAGACATTACGTAAAATACTACAAGCAACAACAAAAACCAAAACCTAAGAGAAAACCCCGCACCATTTCCTTATCAAGTTTGTGGAACTCCAATAAAAATATCTTACAGTCTCATGATAATTGCGTTGTGTGCGCAATGCGTTGTATTCTTGAGTTACGTTGCGTTACATTACGTTATGTTACTTCTACAGCTTCAGCTGGTCTTAGTTGTAAGAAATTAATATTGTTGTTGTTGCTGTTGCTGCTTTTACAGTTGCCTTAAGTTACAATTTCACTTAATGTAACATAAGCCTTCAATTTGTCCGACCACACTCAACTCACTGCCAAAATAACGAAAAGAAAAAAAAATTAAAGAAACTTACAACGTTATACATTACGTTGTTAGTAAGTGTAATGAACTCACTCACTATGTATACGCTTAGGGTGGTGCTTAAAAAATATATATTTTTGATATATAACGGGTAATTAGGCTGCCAGATTTAGTTGCAATTCAACAAAAATCATAAGAAAAGTATATTATACTGCTGGCAATAATTGTGGTTAACAGGTCGTATGAGTAACATTTGGGATTTTAACAGAAAATACACTTTCTTTCACAAAGCTATAGCTTTTGCAAATATAAAGGTATTGTTATATATGAAATACTGTCTATAATATCGTTTAACCCAAACAATTTTAGAATTTTTTCTACTCTGCATAATATGAGTTCAAACTAGAATTTTAATTTTTCGCTAAAAATGCCATATAAAACTTCAACTTACTATACTATGGGACACTTGTCAACATTGATATATTTTCTAAATACCACCCTATTAGTCATACCTTGTTGCCATACTTGTGTAGCCAACAAAGTGGAAATAATGTTTACAAATATTTGCGCGATATCACACTGCGAAAATATTGGGTATTTTGTGTCGAAAAAAATTAAATTATTGCCAAAATTAAAATATATTTTTGCTGCATTGAAGATTTGTTGCTGTAGTCCTTTGACAGCCACCACGCGCAACTTAAAGGTGAAGTTCTTTTATTTTGTTATAAATAGTGCTAGTTCATTCTTATTGCATGTACTGATGGTTTCTTTTGGGAAGTATACAGTTTTTGTGCCCCAATATACTAAAAGCAGTACATGTTTACTTGTAAGAGCTAATTTTGATCTTAACTGGGGTGATTTGAACTGATGTGACTCTAATTTACTTAGCTCTGACTCAATTTTGGTTGTTTTGATATTATATGACATAATTTGACTTGATAAGATATGATCTGAATTGTCTTAGTTTGAAATTGGATGGCACAATATGATTTGATTTAAATTGAATTCATTTAATTTTCCAAAATGAAAAAATGAGGCTTGAGAATGATTTGAAAAAATTGATAAAGATTGGTCAAACATTTGAGGTAAACTTGAGAATGAACTTAAATAAACTTATGACAGACTTAGGAAAGACTAGAGATAAACTTGATAAGGACTTGAAAACGATACTGATATGAGAATTCTGGCTAATTGAAAAATAAATGCTTGTGGGTAACTTGACAAACTTTTGCTATACAGCTGTTGACAACTAATTGAGAACGAAATCATTTGATGTGTTATTGGTAGTTTTTCTCATTTATTTTTCTATGTATACCAGAAAATTTATACATAATATAAATGTGGGACATATAAGCTTAATAAAAAAAACATAATTGAATTTAAATTCATGGCTTAAAAAAGTTTTATGAGAGATTTTCTGCTCAAACCTCAAATTTGAGTGAGTCAACTAATTGGAAACGAAAAAATAATTTGCAAAAAATAGAAGAAAAACTTGATAAAGGATTCCGTAAACGATATTGTGATATTGTCATTGCTTGTGGGAACATTTTTTAACCGAATTTGCTTATAAGCATATCCTTAATCATGGATAGTGGCCAAAAGTTGTACTCCGGACATGGACCTGGAACAGCACTGTGTAACTCTCAAACAAAAACTTTTTGAAAGCTTGAAAGTGACGCATGTAAATTTAGTAAAAAAAATTAAAAAACTCTGACTAACTCGTGAGAATCAATCAAGCTTGAGAATTAATCGAAAATTTTTGATAAATACTTGACTTAGTTGCAATAAAAACTCAGCAATCACTTTAAAATTAATTGGTGGAGACTTGACATGGTTTTGATAATAACTTGAGACAGCTTTGACAAAAACTTGGTGACGACTTAAGAAATTAAAAATAAATGTTTGAGTTAGACTTTGTGAATTCTTGTGAAACAGTTGACAAAGTCTAGTGAATATTGCATAAGTTTTGATATTTTTTTTTTAAATAATAATTTTTCAAGTTTTAATTTTTTCGTCAAATATTACAATAGAAATGCCCTTCTTATTTATTGAAGAAAACGAAAATTCCATAATACACGTACTTCTTGTTGTTGTTGTGTTATTGAATTGCGAAATTTATTCCATTGGCATTTTCTTACAATGTTCTTGTGCAATTTAGAAGATGCGGTTTGCATTTTTAAACTGCACAATACGCGCACTATGGCTGCACAATTACCACGAATATTCGAGCAAACTACGCAGAGCATCAATTGCAAGCTTTACACCCAAGCCACATATATCCTGTTTATTTCCATTTGCTATGTTTAAGTTGTTGTTCCTATTGTTGTTATAAGTTGCATTTTGTGCAATATGTATACCGTGTAATATTTGCTGCTGCTGGCTACTTAAAGAGAACTATTTAAGTGTAATAAAGGTCACGTTTTGGTTGAGAAATGCAAGCAATGCAAAAGCTGACATTTACACGATTTGTTAAGGAAAAAAAAAAGTTTTTCAAAAAAATGCTATTTTAGTTGTAAAGTGATGTCTTTGCAAACACAACTTAAATCAGTTTTCTTAACAAAGAAAATAGAAAATAGACAAACTTTAGCAATTTCTTTAGCACTCTTTATTATGATGGAGGATGTGCATGAAATTCGCAAATGCTTATATTGTAAAATAAATATTTGAACTTACTAAAAACTATATCTTTTCTTACTAAGAAATAGTAGTAATTTTGATATGATAACGAGCTGTAGTAAGAGGCAATTTGTAGCAGCTAAAATAATTACAGCAATAGCAGCAACAACCTTAGTAGAATTGATATAAAACAATGCGATGAGCAACACACATAAATCATGTAAATTGGAGAGACTACGGCCACATGGCATAAAATTGATATTGAACTAGAAATATCAACTATTTTCTTATGAACCTTAACTTTTCTATTGCTGATAATGCTGAGAAATTTTAAGCATTTAATATTTTTCAAGCACTTGAGTTAGCTTTCACTTCAAGATATAGCATGCTATGAAGGACATTTATTGCCGCGATCCGCTTTAGTGAGCACCACTTAGATTTTGAACGAATACTCATGAAAATGAAAAAAAAAAAAAAAAAAATGGCTACTTAATTTCAATTCAAAATATTTCGGAAAAGAGCTCTAAGTCATTCATATCATCACATCTAAAACACGTAAAAACAAAATGGTTTGACAGAAAATTTAATTTTTTCCGTAGCCAAAACAGACATTTCACTCAGGGACTGAAATAAAAATTGTACTAGAGCAGTCTAAAAAAATAATGCTACTGTTTTTAATACTCTTAATTTTAAGTGCTCTGTGATTTTTACAATAAAAAAATCAGTTGAACAAAGAGTTTGCTTCAAGTTTTGTGTTAAAATGAAATTTTGCGTACTAAATCACTGCAAATTTTACATGAGAATGGTATCATTCTGATCAATATCTAAAGACTACAAGCGATGAAAACTTTCACAAAATCAAAAACTTGGTGCTCTTAAATCGTCGCATGGGCGCCAGAGAGTTGGGACAAAAAGTAAGCATATCATTAAAATCCGCCTCAAACATTGTGACTGATATTCAAGCCATTTAATGCATCCTCGCTAGACTTGTGCCAAGCAGCTCAAATTTGGTTTTGAAAAACCACCGGAAACATGTCACTGAAGACATGATTTGTCGAGCTTTTAAAAAACCATCTTTTATGAAGCGCATAATAATTGGCGACGAGCCATTAGTTTACGACCTATGTCAACACTCTTCAGAATGACGACTCAAACAAAAATCCAGTAGCTACAAAGTCGCATCAACGTCGCTCGAAAATTAAGTTTATGCTGATATTTTGCCACGACTACCGCACTCTACATTTCTTCCATCAGGTGGTATGGTAAACAGAGAATATTATATAGGTATTATGAAGTGAGTGCGTGCGAACCTCTATCGAAAACGGCTAGATTTGTGGAAGGACAAATGATGGATTTTGCACCACGACAATGTAAGATCGCATAAAGCCATCAGTGTCTGACTTTTTCTTGTTGCCGAGCCTAAAATTAACACTTTGAGGCAAGTGCTTTGATTTGATTGAATGCATATAAGTCTGTTAAATGGTGAATTTTGAAAGGATATATCATGCATTTGGTAAGCAACAATAGGCAACCAAAGTTAGCAAACGATAAGCAAATACATCCATTGGGATCTAAAACTCACATATCTATAAATCTGTTGGCTTTCTAGCAATGCCAACTTTCGTTTATTAATAGAACAAAGATTGGCAAATGTAAGTTAGTAGGCTTAGTTGGTTATTTTCATAAATCTTTACAAATATCTTTATTTAATAGAAGCGTTTTATTTTCCTCACATTTCCCAAAAAATTTTCCACTAAAAGTCTTAATTTTT
This sequence comes from Tricholauxania praeusta, assembly GCA_949775025.1. Lineage (NCBI taxonomy): Eukaryota > Metazoa > Arthropoda > Insecta > Diptera > Lauxaniidae > Tricholauxania > Tricholauxania praeusta. The sequence continues at coordinate 138,948,229 of OX459028.1, read as the reverse complement.
TATACAATAAAGATTTCACATTATTATGAAATACAAAAGAAAGTTACTCATACGACCGGTTGTTCCACACACTTACAATATAAAATACATACAAATAAATATTTTTAATAAAACTTGCAGCAAACTATTGCCTCTTATTAGCAGGCAACATTATTGTTACATTTTACTCAAATTCATAATTTTATTGATACCATAAGTCAGTTTTTTTTTCATGAAACGCATATGCGAAAGTGTTACTTATATGCAACAATGTATAAAAAGAAAAATATTTTTGTATATCGCACATTTTGTAACTTCAAACAAACGACTCAAATAGGAAATATGCAAATTCCGAGGAATAAAAGCTAAAAAAAAAGTTTTATAAACAAAAGTTGCACTTAACGCAAAAAATTGTTTGTAACACATAATGCCAATTGACGCTTCAAAATATAAAATAAGAAAAAAATCGCTAAAAAAATAACAATAAAAATAAAAACTTCAAAATATAAAAGATCAATAAAACGCAGAATGAATTCCTCTCGCTTGTATGGGTTATCCGCCAAAGCAAACAAAAGCTTTTAAATGTCATATGAGTATGAGTCTTATTTTGTCATGGGAAAATCTACTAGCCCGTCAGTATGAGCTGAAGAACATACGTTGCAAAATAAAAAAATAACAACAACTACAATGCAATGAAAAAAATTGATTGGATTACGAACCATTCGAAAAATTGTAGAGAAGACGGAAAAAACGCCTCCGCTATCAGCACCACTGTAAGAGAATATTTGAGCAAAAGCATGAAGGATATAAGGGGGAAAAAAATAATATCACTGCCTTAAGTATAACGTACATAAATGCAAAGGATAATAGACTTAAGGCATAGTGGTGTGTAGAGTGTTACACATAAAAAATGCAAGCCCTTCGACAACAAAACATCAGCTGATTACTTTTTTCAGGATTAAAACAATGCTGTCGATTATGTTCCTGGCGAAATGAATTTTCTTTAAAAAAAACGCTGAAATTTATTCGCTATAATATTGCAGCAGCTTTAAAACAAAAACTTTTAACTTTAATCAATAACTTTTATTAAATTATTATTCTTTTTTTTTTTGCCACAGTCCAATGCATAACGAGCAAACATATGTCTGCGAGTAGCTATACATTTCATGAATACTATGCATATTAAAAGTAAATTTATTATCATCTTTGTATGTGTGCGTACAAGCGCTGTGCACATGAAAATCTGTTGTTACACACACATACACATGAATATTTTCATAGTGCGAAAGTTACACCATGTCCGCCTTGTACGCATAAATTGATTCCACCCTATGGTTTTGTACGTTTATCCGTTTCAATTGTTTCAAAATTGAAAAAGAAAAACATTTACAATAAACAATGGGTTGGTCAATAAGTTTGCACACAATGTTTTTTTTTTGTATCGAAAAATGAAATGGCAATTAATGAATTCATCTTTTTTACACGCAGCTTTTTAAGCTTCCTTAAAATTTTCATTTATGATATTTGGTTTTGGCATTTTTTATTTAAGCAGCGTTCATAATTTAAATTAGATATAAAAGAGCTTTTTGATTTTAACGATTGAAGGAAAAAATTGCCATATCATTAGCTTCAAAAATTCCAGTGGATTCGTTGCTTAAAGTTCACAACTTTATTTTGGCATACATGTCGTATGAGTAACTTTTAATTGAATTTCATACTGCAATGAAATTTTTTGTTGGCAATTTGGACTTGGGATAGGATTTTTTTTCTGAAAATGTATTGAATGTGAAGTAGAATTAAATGCCGAATGTACTTTTTCGGCATTAACATGAAAAAGTAGCTTAAAATGACATAAATTCACCAAAGTTTGAACTTTTTTTCTAAAAAAAAATCATCAGCAAACTTTACTTCGGGCATTATAAATTGACTAAAAATCTGTTAATTTTTTAGAAATTGTTGAAGTGTACTGAAAATGCGCCGAATATACTGATAATGGGCCAAGTGTACCGAATGTACTGAAAACTTATCGAATATACTGAACTCGATTTTTCACGACGCAAATCTACCGAAAATGACATTACTGATTAGGACCAGTGACGGCATTTAAGTTTTGTGAAAATGTACTAAATCGGGTCTTCAAATGGACTTTTTCGTACTTTCTTAAAGATACTTAAGATTCTAAAAATTCAAACTTAAGCTTTTTACTAAAAAAAAAGTCAGCAAACCATTATGGCACAAAACTTAAGCACCCTCTTAGTACAAGTTTTTCATATCATAACTTTTTTTTTATAAAAACGATGTTATTGAACCATATTGCGCATTTATTTTATTTATTTATACCTTTATTATTGACAAACAAAAATAAAAAATAAAAGTCTGCGTATTATAAATAAAAAGTTAACATCAAAAGAACATTTTAAGCCCGAAAACTTAACAGACAAAACTAAAGAAAAAAACTAAAACTAAACCCCCTTTTTTATGGTTACTAAAAACTTTTAAGATTAGTACTTAGTAAGTTGAAAACTCTATATTCTGGACTTCAATCACACCTCTTTAAGGCACAGAGTATATTAAATTATTAATGATATCCTGCGATATCCCTCCCCAGGATGTTTTTTACGATTGAATAGATATTCCGTGGTATCGCAATTTTTTTCTATTGCTATTTATGTTAACAATATCCCACAAGATCTCAAAATGATTCAGGTTGAGCCAGGCCAACCAAAAATTTCCACCCCATTGCTCTCAAGCCAGGCCTTACAAGCTTGAAGGGTATATTTTGGCTCGTTGTCCTGATGCAACCTTCATTTAAGCGGCATCTCTACATCAGCATATGGCAGCATCACATCTTTTGGTATATCAACATACATGAAGCGTACGTCCGTTTCTTAAGTCCTATGAATTAGCCCAATACCATGACCAGAGAAGCAACCCCAGACCATTACACTGACTCCTTCGTATTTTACAGTGACTCTGTAATACTTAGAATTCAGACTTCTTGCTTTTGATCTGCGTACACGCGTTTATATGATTTTACCCCAATAGATTGTATACTTTAAAGGCGATAAATTAATATTTTTTTTTTCGTTTTACTTAACAATTCCAGATGCACAGAAGTATAGCATAGGTGTACGTCAGAGAATTTTTCAAAATACCAAACATCTTATATGTACGTAGTATTTTAAATTTTTAATAAAATTATTACTTACTATTCTCCCCAAAAATTCCTCTATCCCAAGAAGTATTAGACACATTATTTGTATCGTTTGTGGTTAACATTCATAAGACTAAAAGTTTTTATTGTAATTGACATTTTAGAAAAATACCTTAATATATCGCTACTAATTTGTCTTTTCCTTAAATAAATTGCTTTGTAAATTCTTCAGCAACCTTTTCGTTTGCATTGGTGAAAGTAAGGCTGAGAGATGTTTGAAATGGGTATTCTTAGTGCCAAGGTGAATGTTAAATACCCTATAAAACAGCAGTAAAGTCATGTTAATATTTAAATAAATTTCAGCGACGTACTTAAGTACTTGAAATCAGCGTCTTTTTTAAATCACAAATGCAAAATTGTAAGAAAATGTATTGACTATTTTATATGAAAGTATTTTTTCACAAAGATTTTAAAAAAATCATCCCAAATTGAGTTATAAAAATTTTTAAGCAAAATATTTTTTTTTTTTTGCCGAAATTGACGAATGAAAAAATTTGAAACCGATAATTTTATATCAGTTTTTTTGTACTCCGTGTCCATGGGCAAAAAATATATATAAAACTATAGTTATTAAAATTATCTTTTGATTTCAATAAAACTAACGTTTTTACTTCATACACTTAAGTTCTTTCTGTAGTGAAAATTTCACTAAACTATTGTGCTTTGAATTTGGCAACTTCTGCTTGATTTGCTCAAAAATTAATTTATAATTTTTATTTGTTTTTTTCTCCAAAACTTTTTATGCCACTTGTAGCGCCTGCAAATAATCGCATTGCAGATTCACAAAGAATATTTGATTTATTGTGGCATAAAATTCAAACTACTAACCTTTGGCCTACCAAACGGATTTCTCAAAATTTTATTGCCTTTTCACTGTGAAGGTGTTGTTTGTGACTGAATGACTGAGTGACTGAACTTATAAATAAATTCTAAATTATTTATAAGTTTATCTCAAATCGCTTTACCTCCAGCCAGACTTCGAATGATGAAAGCGTCGTCGTTGCCTCATGGCGATGTGAAGTTACACTATCCCGCACTGTGTCTTTCAGCCATTAGTTGTAAATTGTTTTATGACTTTTAAATCATATGGCTTTGTTTTATTGTTATTGGGTGTTATTTGAGGCTTTTGAAGTAGCTGAGCTGAATGATTTGGTATCAGAGCCAATGCTTTGCTAACGTTTTGGCAAGTCGTTATTCTTTGACATTTAAATTAGCGAATATATGTATCATAGAAAGTATTGTCACATACTTTGTTTCATTTCTTAACACTACGACAAATAGATCCACTGTACTTAATTTACATTTTCTTGTTTTAATAAATCAGACACTATTAAACCTGACTAAGGCGATTGTTTGAATGCGATATTAAATAAAATTTAAAGAAAATTCACATTTCTTACAAGCATAAAATAGAAAAAATAATATTGTGGCGCAATAAGAAAGGTTTTTTCTCAACTTTCTTCAACCAGCTTTTAATGTGGCTTCTTGAAATCCATATTAAAAGCTTTCCTCATGTCCTCTTTTTACTTTCCGTTTTTTTTATATTTCCAATTCATATTTTAAAATTCCAATCTATGTCATTGAATAAGAAAGAAAAAATTAGATAAAAACAAACCGAAAACTTGTAACAAAATATATTTTATTTTATTCGACTGACCGTAAAATTGGTTTTTCTCTGTTGACTTATATAGTGCATGTGTAGTAGCTGGAAAATCATTCAAAGTTTATCTCTCATTTTTTTCTCTGCTTGTTCCTTAAATAGAAAGTAAATAATGACTTTTACCTTCCTTCATGACAGTTGATTTTCAACAATACAACTTAAAATAAACCATATCCCAAAATATGAAAAAAATAATTGGATACACGCTTATATTGGCAAAAGAAACTAACATTGCAAATATTTACGTAAACAGTGTAGAACTTGGAACGGCAGCGTTTTTTGAAGTGAAATATTTGAAGCCGGAAAAAGTGAAAGGGAAGTAAATGCAAATAGGTTAAGCTGGTTCTTAAAAAAACATAATTTTCAATTTAAAGGCAAGTGAATGCTAGAAATGTTGCAATAAAATCAAATTCAAATTTTTGTTTCAACTCATATAACTAAGATGAAAACAAATTGCAAAACTTTACAAATATAAATTTCATAGCGACAATATCTCTTGCTTTTTAAAAGCGTTTTAAATGTGTCAATATCTTTAGATGTGCAAAAGTTACAGCTTCTTGAAAAAAGTGCCTCTTTTGTTCAAGTATCTAACATTACTCATACGACCCGTAAACCGCAAATTTATGTTTCATGAATACACACTTAAATTTTAATTTTTCCATACGAAGCTTCATCCTTCTGGGAGCAGAAACTTTTTGCAATATTTTTAGAAGGCTGTACAATAGAAAAAAACCTTTTTTAAGAAACACCCTAGCTTAGATGAATTCTTACAAATAAACATTCATAGTTTATAAAGTACTGTATCGATTTTAACAAATGAGGCAGCGTTCTTTTTGGATTACCAAACAAATTTATTCCGTAACTTTATGGCTTTAAATATTTGTTCATAGGGGATGCTGTAGCAAAAAAATTACTTATGATTTGCTTAGTCACAACGCCGAAGCTACTGAACTAACTTTGACAGATGATGTGTCATTCTTTTTGTATTGCTAAGGAGTTTAATACTCGTGCGTGCATATTAAATCTTTAAAAATTTGATTGCACTGTAGACAAAAATTATTTTTTTTTGTCAAAATATCCGAAAATTTGCTAATAAATTTTAATGCGATTTTATGCGTGAGTTACCCTTTCGATGATTTTCGTAAAGTTTAACTAACATTTGTTCTTAAGCGTCATACTGATAGGGATTTTTAGCTGTTATCGAAATTTTCTTTGGTTTTTTAATACTTTCTGACCTTTTCCAACTGTTTCTATTCTCTTCGGTACCAATCGAAATATATTCGACTTACGGACCTTATCGACTTACGAACTTATTGTCTTCTGTCGACTTTTTCGATCCCTACTGACTTTTGGAGACTTCGTCAGTGTTTTTCGATACTTTTCAACTTCTGTTGTTTTTTTCGATGTTTTTTACTTTTTGACGTCTCTTAGTTATTCCTTTGTTCTTCGATGCTAATCGATACATATCGGCCCCTTTAATTTTCAATGTATTTCGTAACTCACAGACTCTTATCGATTTTTCCAATGTCTTTTTGGATGTTGTTCGATATGTACCGATTTATATAAAACTTAACAAATTGTTCTATGTTTTTCGATAGTTTGTGGTATACTCTAAATTTCTTGAATATTTTCGATACTAACCGACTTAGTCTAAGTTTTTCGATATTTTTCGCGATACTATTCGGTACAATTAAACACTAATCTATTACTTTGATGTCATCTCAACTAATTTTCATTGCTGTTTTAAGTGATTATTCAATGAATTTATTTAATTCTTTTTCTTTCTTTGCAGGTGAGCACCTAACGATAATATTTTATTTCATTTTATTCGGTAAGTTTAAGTCATCACGAATTCCATTTTGCTTGAGATTGATTTGCCGCATAACAGCTTATAAGTATGTATCACTATATCAGAGAGCTTTTTTTTGTGAAGCTGACGCTGACGCTGACACTGTTCAGAAAGCCTTAGTAAATACTTTATCCAAATCGCAAGTTTTCTATTGAAAATATATTTGACAATAAAAATTTCATATAGATGTATATAATATTTTAATATGTAGTTAATACACTTCAATCATACGACCTGTTTTCTTAAAAATAATAAGAAACTCAAAAGAGTCAAATCAAATGGTTCCAATTGTTAAAAACGCACATGTGTCCTTGACTCTTCTGCACAAATTGATTTAAACTTTGTAAATTATCTGAAGTCAATCAATAGATGACTCTTCAAGAAAATTATGAATTCATTAATGCATATTCATGAAAAACTGAAAAAACAGCTTAAGTTCTATAATTTAACATTTTTCTTTTATCAGCAATCTCTGTTGAATTGTTATATTTTTATATTTGATGCAATTTTCCCCATTTGTGTTAGTCTATGAAATTGCAAAAAAACCAGCAGAATTTCTTTCTACATAGTTTCTGTGCATAAATTTCTGTAAAAATTTCGAGCTACATTAGATTTTCAATGAAAGCCTTCAATAACAGCCAAAACTTTATGTAAACAAAACTATGTTTTTAGCGCAACTACAACTTTGTAAACGTAGAGTGAAAATTTGTTTGTTTGCATGGAATAAACTTAAAACTTTGAAATGACTTTTGCAGACTGTATGATCCTTTAACCTTTAACCACATTGATGAATTATTTTTGCTGAAAATAACAATTTATTTGCCATGGAAAACATATTGCAATACGATATACAATTAAATGTTACTCATACGGCGTGTTGACTCCATTTACAATATTTATTAAAATTATTTATTTAGTGTAGAAATGATAGATGTTATAAAATTCATTGAAATAATGTGAACGTAGAAAACCTGAGTCTACATATGTGGCATTACATGTCAAAACGAAAGGTGCTGAAACTTTAAGTCTACGCATTTAGTGAACATTTTTTTTGTGAGTTGCATTTGTTGATGAATCACAAGTTTTTTTTTTTTTTTGAACCATGAGTGGAATTATTTATGCTTTACAACTTTCCAAAATTAATGAAAAATTAAAGACTTCTATTTCTTATCTCCGTTTATACCAACTTTTTGTGAAATTGTTGTACAGCAATGCATCAACTTATGCTAAACTAATTCATGCTAAATTATTGACTTGTCTAATACTAACTGGAAAAAGAACATTTTTGTTTGTGTCCACCATTTTATATTAGAAAAGTATTGCTTTAAGCAATATATCCAATGGTACTCATATGACATGTTGGCAAAAATTTAAATTTATAAAAGAAACGGAATATAACGATTTATCGAGGTTTACTCATTAATTTTTTGATCACTTGAGGTAAATTATGTAACATGAAATTGTTTGACTTACTCTTAGTTAGCACATATCCTTAAAGCCAAAATTAAGAAAGAAAATCCCATTCTAATGCTTCGTGAGCTCAAAATCTCAATATATCATAATGTTTAATTTTAGTTTGGTTGACGATTTTTGTAACTCGCTTCAGCCGACGCAGTCACCGGGGTGACTTTGTTTGAAAATATGATAACTTTTGGATAAAGAGAACATTTTTTTTTTGGAAAATTGGGGAAATTACAAAGGTTTTGAATTAAAGAGAAACTATTAAAAAAGTGGAACTAATTGAAAAGATGTAGCTAAGGGAGAAAAGGAGGGATTCTTTGATATATGGAAATAATATTATTTACTAATTTTTTCCTAAAAACTTAAAATTTATTTGCAAGGCATGAGTACTAGATTGGTTCTTTGCCCCAAGCGCCAACTATTCACGCATTATTACTGCACTGGTGATAGCTGCGTTGCATTTTTAAAGGCAGCCTAGCTGTTGCAATCGAGTATGCCCCTCTTAGACGTTTAACATATCTTCCACCATCTAGGCCTAGACGGTTGATAATTGTTTTGTTACTCCATACCGCATACTTCCATTTAATGAACGGAAAACCGGCATGCGTCTTAGCAAACTGTATAGAGCTATTCCTCTGCTTAACTATCACTAATGGGTTCTTGCGTAAAATTCGTTCATGGAGTCCAGCCTCAACCAATCGTCGTGCGAATGTTTGCTTGGGTATTTGTGCATCATATTGATCAATTATTTTGCGTTTGAGGTCTGCAGCAGTCTTACGAGGATCCAATTTTGCCTTGCGCACAATCTGGCGATCCCTGTACCCATAAGTCTTACGAGGTCTTTTATTTTGCGAGGAACATTTATTGTTGTGTCATATTTATTGAAATGATAAAGTGCATTGAATACCATCTCGTTGGAGTACTTTAGCTGTCTTGTCGTCGCCGTATATCTCATGGCCGTCTTTCGAAGCCGGTGTACAACTTTTTTTTTTTTTATTAATTCATTTATTTGACCCTAATTTAACGATAATACATTTTTATAAATAGTACAATGATTACTATATACTAGAAGTACTAATAATAATAAAGTAAATGACCTTATAGGTGCTCAATACAAGCGATATATTTACAACTTTACATTGGTTTTAGATTTAACAATAATTTTGATGATAATTTTTTTGGTGATAATTTTTCTCAATATGTGTTATTATTATAAAAGAAAAAAAGGGCGGGAAAAACTTTTAATCACATATTAATTTTTCTTGAGATAAAACTTAATAAGGTACTTAAGAGCTAAAGGTAAATAAAAAAGTATGAATGACTACTGTCTTGTGCCGCCAGATCAGTTTGAGTTCCAATAACCTATCTCGTTGATAGATTATGGCCTCTCCATCCTAACCGCAAAAACAGCAGTCAGCCATTAAAATTGTTTTGTTAGCTAAGCCAGCCACCAGTATTTATTAATATTTTCTCGGTTATTATTATGTATGTCACGTTCAGGTATGTCGTTACAGTATCTCCAATTTCGATTACGATTGTCTGTACACATTAAGGAATGCAGAATTCTTTTATCAGTAGCTCTTCTCGCTACATGATAAATTACGGGTATGTTGCTTGAGTCGGATAAATACCCTAGTGTATCTAGATATAGGAAGGCCTCGGGTGGTATGGATCCTCTCTCTATTGCGTTTTCAAAATACTTTGGATTAGGATACAATGCTCCCGAAATTAAAGAGTTTTCCAAAAATGTTGCGCGCGCAAAATAATTTCTCGTTAGATCCAGAATGAAATTGTCTATTCTGGGCAGTTTCGAGGCATTTATGAGTTTCTTATTAGAAATTAAATGTCTGTAACTTGAATGCTGACTTCTATACATATGTAGGCAAGCTCTTAAGCATTTTCTCTCAAATACCCGTATTTTTTCCATATATGAGGGGCTAATATTCCACCAAATTGGGCATGCGTAAGTCAGTATTGGTCGAACGTACGCTTGGTAGCAGACGATCTTTACATCACGTTGGAGGTGTCGTGAATAAAACAGTTTTTTTAGCGCCATAAATGCTGCTCTTGCTTTTTCGAGTGTGACCGTAACGTGTTCGTTATAGTACAAAAATTTGTCCAAATAGACACCCAGATATCTAACACATGACTTGTTTGGAATTTGAATACCATTCTCACTTCTAATTGTTAAGGTTTTCCAGTTTTTTCTTAGGTCGTGATTTCCACGCCTCAAAGGTGGGCGAAATAGAATAACTTCACATTTTGGATAACTAATTTTAAGTTTCCATGTTTTGCAGAATGCTTGAAACTCATTAAATTTATATTGTAAAGATCTTTCTATTTCGTCTATTTTTGGACCATGTGCATATAATACCACGTCATCAGCAAAGGCTAATGATAAATCGATTTCATTTAATATCTTAGAGATATATATGATAAATAGAATTGGAGCAGTAACTGTGCCTTGTGGAAGGCCATTCGCTACATGAAAGATTCTATTTGTTTTTTGGCCACAACCCATGATTAAGGCCGCGCTTATAAGCAAATTCGGTTAAAAAGTGTCCTCACAAGCATTGACAAGATCACAACATCATTTCTGGAATCTTCTATCAAGTTTTTGTTTTATATTTTTGCAAATTATTTTTTTGTTTCCAATTAGTTGACTCAGTCAAATCTGAGGTTTGAGCAGAAAATCTCTCATAAAACCTTTTATGCTATGAATTTGATTTCAATTATGCTCTTTTTTTTAGAACTTATATGTTCCACATTTATAATATCTATACATTTTCTGGTTCACATGGAAAAATAAATGAAAAAACTACCAATACCACAACGAAAGATTTCGTTTCCAATTAGTTGACAACAGAGAGGTTCAAAATAAAAAAAATAATTTTTTTCACGATGTGTCAGTGAATTGCAGTAGCTTTATATGTCTGAACAAAGCCCATTACTAGGATTAAGGTTAATAATGAAAACTGGATTAGCGCCCTCTGTTTTAAGTAAGCAAACCATTTTCCAAAATATGGATTTAAAAAATGCTGCAAGTGACAGAGTTTATCAAACTTTTCAACAAAGTGGGTATGGTTTTCGGGAAACTATCGATCGAGGAATTCAAATCCTTGATTTCTTTTTGTTGTTCTTCTTTCGCTCTTATAAAAAAATGACAACTGACCGGACAAAATTAAAAAAGAACCGGTTTTCCACTTTCTAGCTCCAACACCTCAAATATTATGTTACTGCCGATCCCATGGTACATCATTCTTAATGTACTGTTATTTGCTTAAAAGAATACCGAAACTGCATATCATAATCTTATTTCAAAACCAAGATATCTGCATTTTTCTAAATTAACAGACCTGATTTTTTCGAATCGGAGTCGACAAATTTGCATATAAAGGTGATTCAACTTTTTTTTATTTATTTCAAACAGATATTATTAATCGAAGAATTCGAATCCGTGATTAGTTTTTCTTCTTCTTCTTTTTTTCTTATAAAAAAAATGAAAATTGACTGGAAAAAAAAGAAAAAATTCAGATTTTGTAGTTTAAAGTTGCAAAATCACCGCATACTATCGTTAACCGCATATTATTATTATTTTTTATTTCAAACCCGAGATATCTACATATTTTTAAATGTTTTGTCCTTTTGAAATTGAGATTGCAGCACACTGCGGAAATCGAAGAAAAATTAATTCCAAATTCTTTTAACGTGAATCGGTTTTTTTCGAAACGTTTTTAAATTTTCAACATTTTTCTAGTTACTCAATCTTGATTTTTCAACATTCCTCGATTCTTGAAACATATTTTTAAAATATAAAAATTTTCCAACTTTTCCAACATTTTGCGACTTTTTCCTGATTAAGCCAACAACATTTCTACTTTAATGAACTTCTTCATTATTTTTCAATAATTTCTAAACTACATAGCTTCATACATGAAATCGCGAATGCTTGCATTCAACTGATTTTTTAAGTCCAAGTTTAAATTAAAAAAGACCAACCTACATTTGGTACGAGCGCTTTACAAACGTTAATGTTTTTGGACATTTTTTTTATTTTTAATGTCGGATTTTTCTTTACACAGGTGATATCCTCTGTCTTCATAAATTTAAATAAATCTTGACCCTTTTAATAATTTATGTGGTCGTAAAAATGTCAATGCAATTTTCAAGCAAAATCAATAATGAGCAACTTAAGGAGCATGCATATATAATGTTTCATTGTACTCCTTTACCAACTTCCAACTTCCCCAAGGACACTCAGCCATATACGGGCTGGCTGGTCATGCATCTTAGATAAGTTATGGAAATCCAAGCATGCCATGCTGCAAAATAGTAAAACCAACTAAAAACTTCGTGACAATTTAAAATGCAAAAAATGTGACTTTGTACAAAGGTTCATATGGAAATTGCGGAAGAATATAAGAAAAATATTTGAATTTAATTTTGATGTACGTATAAATGTAAGGAATTTTCATGCTTTCTATATCGTCTTCAACTATGTATACTCAAATGAAAACTTTCCAAATAAATTTTAGATGAAAAAAAAAAAAAAAAAATCAAGTGAACAAAAAACAACATAAAAGTTGTCTTTCTCTTTATGTTAATAAAATACACAATAATAACAAATGGACACAATTCTCAACATGAACATTGATATAGAATTTTTTTTTTGTAGGAAATTTTTTCGTTATCTAAGCACAGTTTGATACAATGTTTGGAAATTTCATATAATTGGATTTTTTTCAACGAATGTAGCAGACTGTTGTATTAAATTTTATGTCTGAAGAAATTAAAGATAAAGATAATTTACTACAATTGACAAAGCTGCAAAAATTAGCAAAATTATTCAGCTGTAGCTGCTGGTCTTATAATAAAATTAAAAAAAAAAAGAAGCCCAAGAGCAATAATTTTTTCCTCCACAAATTATTGTCAAAGCTATTGCCGCAGACACACCGAAGAGCCTTTTTTTGCAAATTTTTTCTTTTAAATTCATTTTCTGCAAACATTTTAAGCCATAAACCATACCAGCAAAACGTGTTACTAAGCTAAAGAAGCTATAGCTATGGGAGATGAACGAACGTGATTTTAGATGAGAAATTATTCGCAAAAAAAAAAGATACGAATTACTTTGACCAACCACAAGAGTGGGAACTGTGCCCCAATTTATTTTACTTCACGCCATATTGTGTGATGACATTTTTAATGTCTGTCGTTTCGACAACAAGTTGTCTCGCGCACTTTTGCGTCTTTCAAACGAACGCACTCTCATGACCCAATGGAATTGTGCGCATTTTGTGCACACAAGAAGATGTGCGGTATTGAAGATGAAGTAAAATTCAAAGTGCAGATACTTGTAACAGTAAGAAATGTTGCCCTTCGAATATTGTGCTGTGAATGGAATATAATGGAAAGCAGGTGAGTGGAATACGTGGTTAGGACCGAAAATTGTTGAAAAAATTGTTGAAAAAATTGTTGCATAATTTAAAAAATATTGAAAAAGTCAAAAATATTGAAAATTTTCTAAAATGTGGGAAAAGTTCATAAAAGTTGAAAAATTCGAAAAAATATAAAAAAAGTCGGAAAAAGTTGAATGAATAGAAAAAAGTTGAAGACATGAATCGAAAAAATTTGAAAAAAATTGAAAGAGGCTGTACAAATCGAAAACATCAACTGCATAATGAATTAGTAATCGATTGCTCGGGGCGGATTCAATCATACAACGAAGAAATGTGAAACCTATTAACTTTGATAGCTAACCTTCGTCATTTTGACGAACATCAGCCAAATATTCGCTTTTTCCGATCTAACCATGGAACCTAGCTATATGTTCTTTTGCACCAACTTAGGCGCAGTCGGCGAGTGTTTTAATATTTAGGCCACTTGCTCGTCAACTTGACGAATGGTTAGCTTTTGTGTAAGTTTCTTTGTTTTTATACATAAAAACGTAGATATATGTTTAAAGGTTCTTTTTTTTGCTCAAACTTATTTGAATGCCATTTTAAAGTATTGTTTTATTTTCAAAAATCTTAAATAAACCTCAATACTTAATACAAAAAAAAAAAAAATGAAACAAAGTTGAAAAAAATAAAATAATTGAAAAATGTTGAAAAAATTTCAAAAAGGTTGAACACTTCGAAAAAATTTGATTGTGTGAAAAAAAATTGAACAAGATTAAGCGAAACTGATACAGAATGAAAAAGTTGAAATAAGTTGAAAAAGGTTGAACAAGTTGAAAGAAATGAAAGAGGTTGATTATGTCGAAATAGCTAAAATAGGTTGGAAAAGCTGTAAATGGTTGGAAGGAGTTGAAGAAGGCTGGAGAATATTGAATTGAATATTGAGGTTGAGTAGATCGAAGAATGTTTCAAAAGGCTTAATAGATTTGAAATGTTGAAAGAGCTGAAAAAATCTGGGAAAGGTCGAACAAAGTTTAAATACGTTAAATGAGTCGAAAAAATTTAAAAAAGTTGAACAAGTCGAAAAAGTTCGAACGAGTTAATAACGACTGAAAAAATAGAAAAACATTCCATGAAAAGTTGAAAGAGGTTAAGTTAAGTTGAATATTTTTGAATTAGTCGAAAAAAATTGAATAGGGTTGAATGAGTAGAAAAAAGTTGAATATGATTGAATAAAAACTAAAAATATTGAAAATAGTTGAAAAAGTTGAAAGTGGTGGAATCTGTCAGAAAAAGTTGAATGAGGTTGAGCAGAAAATGAAAATGGATGAATAAGTCGAACATATTTGGAGAAAGAAAGAAAGTTGAATATGTGGAAAATTTGAAAGAGGTTCAATATGAAGAAAATTGTTGAATTAGGCTGAACATAAAATGAGAAAGACTCAATAAGTTCAAAAAATTTGAATAAGGCCAATGAAAAAAGAAAAAGGTTGAATAAGTCAATAAAAATTGCAAGCGGTTGAAATGATTTGAAGGAGTCGAAAAATTTTAACGAAATTGAGCAATCAGAAAAAAGGTTGAATATTGAAAAAAGTTGAAGTAAGCATAAGCAGAAACTAGAATAATTGAATGAATCGAGCTAATTTGAAAAAGTTTGCAGAAGATTCCATTTGATTTCTTGCATGTCAGATCTGGTTTTGAACAAAATCTTAAGTCATTTTGGTTCAGCCGCCATATTCGACTTAGAATGACGTCACGTTACATTGTATTCTATTCATCAGCTTTCATTTGATATCCATATTCAGAAGGTTGTAAAAAGAAGCACAAGGTGCCATCTTGCTTATTAGGTTTTTTGAATTTTGAAGGATATTAGACATAACATTAGCACCATATTGTATTAACATCAGAGCCAAAGCTGTACGAGAGTTTCAACTCGACTGTTTAGCTATTCAATCACTGAATTTGACCCACACAGTATAACTAACGTAGCCAAACCATGGAGAATATTCAAAAAAGAGTAACATATTATAGCGTTACCTTTTACAGCGTTACACATCCCGCTAATACACGCTGCTATAAATTTTCTTTTATACCCGCCAGTAAGGATGTTCACATATCAAAAAACGTGTGAATGTGCAAATACCGTCTCCTAAAAGTTAATTTTTCTCCCCTCCCAAAATTAAGTTAGCCACTGATTGGTATCAATCAGAGATGTGAATTAATGCATTCATATTCAATTCTAACTCATGAGAAATTCCGCATTCAAAGTGCAGCTATTTAAAAATGAAGTCACCTGTAGACTTCAATGTCATAAGTTTGCAGCCTTTTTTATCACAAAAGAATGCAATTATTTTGGTGACATCACATTTTTGATTGGACAATTTTTGATTGCATTGAAGTCACCTCAAATCACTTTTGATTCTTTGCAATCACTTGAAGTCGCTGCAATCACTTGAAGTCGCTACAATCATTTGAAGTCGCTACAATCATTTGAAGTCACTGATGATGTGGGCAATTTATTCATTAAGTTTATCGATCATATACATATGTATATACACACACATGTACACACATTCACTTTTATATATAAGTATGTTTAGAAGATATTTGTCTAGATTTTTGAATTTATTCAGAGCAGATGACTTCAAGTGTCTTCAGTGACTTCAAATGATTGCAGCGACTTCAAGTGATTTCAAAGAATTAAAATTGATTTGAGGTGGCTTCAATGCAATCAAAATTATTCCAATCATGATCCCAATCAAAAATGTGACGTCACCAAAATAATTGCATTCTTTTGTGATAGAAAAGGCTGCAAACTTATGACATTGAAGTCTACAGGTGACTTCATTTTTAAATAGCTGCACTCTGAATGCTGTATTGTGGCAGTGACTTCAATGAATTTGAATTGCAAATGAAAGCACTCTTTCACAGCTCTGGTATCAATAAACTAAGAGTCGCAAGTATTCTTGTTCTAATATAAGGTGTTTCAATCTTCATTTAGCGGTTCGAGAATCAATCCATCAGTTATTAAGACAACAGTGCTGTTGACTCAAAGGATATGACTACAACCGGAAATTATTTTAGGTCTTCTAAAGTTGCTTCATTTATATGTCAGCTTTTTTTGCTCAATCTCCAGGATGTTTCACGCCAAGTTTACTTTGGTTTGTGTGTTGTTTTTTACCAAAAGTAGCCTATATTCCACATGAGTGCATGCACAAATAAAGAACTTCTTTGCAAGCGTTCATGGTTGGAAAAACAATAGCTCAATCATACCGATTACGGCATTTCTATCAGTTAAATGCTTAAGGTAAAGCAAAACTGCTCTTAGACGATTGTGCAGCATAAAAAATGAAATCGAAATGTAAAAGTTTTCTACTTCAATTCAAGTCATCGCAACTCATCTCATCTAATTCTGCTACAGCTGCTGCTAATGTCGAATGTTGAAAGGCGTGTTGTGGCTATGGTATTTTTTTTACGAACAGCAGCACTTTCCTTTCACATGTCAAATCACTTTACTACGGAGAGGCGGTAAATGAAGGCGAAAACCAAGCGTTCGTAATAAAAGTTTCGCAACGTTTGATGTTTTTTTGCTCTGCTCTATCCCATACATGCTGCATATAGTTTCGAGAATGACATTGAAATGGTGGCGACAACGCAATATTGAGATATGAGAAATGAATGGATTCGAGTTTGCACACATTGAATGACAGTAGACGCCTTTCGCTTCGGCCAAGCGAAGTTAGGTGGATGTCAAAGAACTCTCATTTAAGCAAAGTTTTTCATAGTTTTTTCCAAGTAACCTTTTCTTTTCTTTTCGTTTTTTTTTTTTGCTTGACTTCCCTCTTATTTGTTATCTTTATATATTGTGTTTTCTTTTTCGATTTAGCTGACATAGCCAGTTTTTACGACTACTACTACTACCAACTACGTTTTGTGAAGAAAAACAAATGAAGCGCAAAGATTGCAAAATGTGAAACATCAGAAACACCACTTCAAATTTGACGTTGTAGTCATCAAATTGATTTTATAAATTAAACCCACTCATTAATCATGCTATTATACAAACTCTTGTGGATTGGGAGTAAATAGAGAAAGTTTTTAAGTTGGCCGTAGAAACTTTTGTAGCACGCTACCGTCTGTTTATATGACATGAGTAGCTTAGTGCATAGAAATACGACCATAGTTGCTAACGAGATTTTATCAGGTAGTTTGATTAATCGGTTGATATTTGCAGCAATGTCTATTACTTTTTTTCTGCAAAATGTGATTGAGATGATCGCAAAGGTGTTATAAGTCTTATGCTCTTGTTGACTATATAAATCAACTTTCACATTTACTGTCAAAAAACGAAACTAAATTAAAAACTATAGTTAGCAACTAAGCGCTTTCCGGAAAAGGTGTCATGTCAGAGAACCAAAATAACCAAAAATACTATGATTAAGTCATCTTTCAAGAAGCCGTGATATCTGTTCAAAAAGTTTCTTTAGAATATAAAATCTCTAATGTTCTTTATCTTCTCACGGAGCAACTGACCTCTACAGAACTATTTCAATGTGCAGGATCAGTAGCGAGTGGCTTCAGTTCTCTTCGGAATTTGTTTAAAAGGAATCAGTCTTAGGATAAATTAAAATCACTACATCACTTTCTCTGCGAATTTGCAACACTTCAAATTAAACTTCGTCGTTACCTTGTTGAGATAAAGGTCGACAATATTTATGTGATGGCTAATGCATAATGAATTAATAATACGTTGCTCGGAACGGATTTTATCATACAACGAAGAACTGTGAAATTTTTGGGCATCATAATGAGCTTTTAACCCAGATAGCTAACCTTCGTCATTCTGACGAACATCAGCCATATATTCGCTTCTTCCGATCTAACTATGGAACCTAGCTACATGTACTCTTACACCAATTTAGACGCAGTCGGCGAGTGTTTTGATGTACATGTAGGCTAATTGCTCGTCAATTTGACGAATGGTTAGTTTTTGTGTAAGTTTTTTTGTTTTTATACGTAATAAGCCGTATTTATAAATTCAAATGTTTTTCCTATTTTATTTTTAGTATTGATGATCTGGACTTAGAGAAATGACAAAAATAAAAAAGTTTTGTGTAAGCTAAAAAAAAAAATTAATTCTAAGATATTGCTCAGACTTATTTGAATACTATTTTAAAGTATTTTGTTTTCAAAAATACTTAACAGCTTAAAAAACATAAAAATTTTGTATGTTCGTCAAAATGACGAATGGTTAGCTATTACGGATTACTAAATAAGCTGCGAGTAGTTTTGACATTAGATTAGCAGCTACCGGCCTTACTTAACAGAAATAACTAAAGGCGAAATTCAAACCGGATCGCCAGATAAATCGTTTTGTCTAAAGATATGTTGCATTATTGAGAATGATCTCTTACAAATCTTATCGCTAATATTGCGCTTTGTTGAATACAAACGCAAAATCGGTATAATTTACTGTGGACAAAAAGATGTGACAGAATACATCAAAAATTTTCCTAATTTCCTTTTCGTTACCCAAAGAAACCAATTAAAGCCCAATTGCAGAGTATTAATGGCCAGATTAAGAAAAAAGAAATCATGCCCTCAGTTGCCATGTATTGCATTGTTTAGGACAAATCCCACAAAAAGCATTAAACTTTACATTTTGAAGACTTTCAACTTAGTGCCAATAATTTGATGTTGAAATGTGATGCCAAACTTTTTTTTCAGATTACAGATATTCGCTGATGCTAATTACGTTTTCTTGGAATTTCAAAAACAAGTTTGTTTTGTTTTTTACTAAAAATTATTGGCTATTTCTAATACAGCCTCCAAGAGGTTATAAAGTTTAATGTTAAAGGTTATAGTGTTACTTGGCATAAAATATCTCAAAGTTGATAAAGTTTAATGCTAAGGGTATATAAAACTTTTTGTTAACGAGAATAATTCGAAAAATAGAAATAAAAGCTAAAAATAAGTAGATAGTCATGGTAATAAGTGCTGCTCAGTGTCATGTGGCCTTGATATTTTAATGCCAAAATTTACTATAGCACAACACAAATAACATAAAGTTTAATAGAAAAGTACCCAGGTATAGGTATATTGGTACTTTAATGAGAAAATTAGATTTAAGTTGTTGAAAATTAATTGGAAAGCGCACAACAAGAAGTTAAGTCGACTTAGGCAAAAGTTTAATGAATAGAAATTAAGATGGTTTTGTTACGAGCAACTTAAGGCCGTTATCCACTTAAGTAAGGTAATAAGTGTACTTGAAAATTAATGTTGACATTTTAACGATTAAACGGAACACCTTCACATTTTTTGGAATGTAATAAAATTGAATTTTTATTAACAGAAATAACAAAAGGTATAAAATGTTCTATGAAATTGCACACAAAACTCCTGCTTTACTCTACGAACGCAATGACCCGATTGTAGTTGTCGGTATTGATAAAAATATATAGAGAAAATTATATCATTAAACTTATCACAGGCGCTGTTAAATACTTTGCATATGGTAAGTAAGTACTTAGTTTGCAAACAATACAACTTTAGTTTCCATTGAAAACTTTTCCACTGAAAACCCAATTCTGCACTGCATTTCTGTTTAGAACAACAAAGTTACTGGCGGCGCTGGTGCTGGTGGTGCTGCTGGTGATGGTGGTAGTTCATTGTAGCTTGTTCTACTTGTCGCAGAGTATTTAAGTTAAACCACATTGAGTGCTCAACGAGTTTCATGTCTTGACAGTTGCCTGCAACTTTAAGGCAGTTTTATGTCAAATTACGTCTGATGTTGAGACATGGCAGCGTAAGTTTGAGCTAAAAAAGTGCTAACTTTTTTCGTGAATGTTTCAGATTGCATTTAACAGTTGTGAGAAAACAAAAAAAAAAAATTACTTAAAAATATGAACAAGAGCGTTAGGGAATATTGACTTTCAATTGTTGGTTGTAGTAGATAAAAAGACTTGAAGTCCTTAAATGCCCAACAATTTGGTAAGCTGATCTCTATAATTTTCGAGAATCTGATATGAGCTAGCACATTTACATTACAAAAGTAACTAGTAAGAGTGTTATCTATAGCCCCGCTAAAATTTTAAATACCATACACCACGTTAACAGTAAAAGTGCGCTTAGGTCCTAAACTTTTCTTATAATAGCATTTCTTCCACCGCGGACTCGTTTGACTGAATGTAGTCACAATGAATTTGACAACTTTTACGCGCTCCGTGTAGCGTTTTGAAGCTTGCGCTTGTTGGGAAGTGCCACGCCCTCTTTTCGTAATACGCCCACATTTTGTTTGATGCTAGATCTAACTATTTCTCGTATTTGTGAGAAGTTTTGTTTCGGTAACTTAAGTAACTCTCTCAGTATAGCGCTTTAAAGTTTTGGTTTCTGTGGAGGGCGCCACGCCTACCTGTAGAAATTCTCATAGTTTCATCTTGAACTTTTCCGAATCATTTCAACTATGAAGTTTAATTCTATTTCCTTAAATAATTCTCTCAGTATAACGTATTGAAGTTATCGCTTGCATGGGAAATGCAACGCCCTCCCCTTGAAATTCGCCAATTTTTCGTCCAGAGTTTGTCTTTCTAAGTATTTGTGAGAAAGTTGATTGAATGGCTCTTTCAATTAAGCACCTGTGGTGGCAGGCGTGTCCTTAAATTGATTTCTTTATTTGAAGGTGTAACCTGTATGCTGAATTTAATTCAACTATATTGCTTGGTTTTAGTGATTTTCAAAGACAGACAGACAAACGGACATAGCTAAGTCGACACATGTGGTAACGCTGGTCAAAAATATATAAACATATACTTTTCTATACCTGTCACGCCCTCTTCTATGCGTTACAAACGGAACGACAATGTACCCTGTATGCAAAAAAAGCACAGTTGCTTGCGGCAAGAAACACAAACAGCATAGTAAAACCACAGCCGCATAAACAGCATGTATACACTCAACTGCATCATACATTGATGATGATGTTACGTCTAAATGGTAAAAGCCGATAAACAGCCAAAGTACCGTTATTTGAACTGATTACAGAAAAGAAAGCGCACGGTAGCAGTGAGAATATTTTTGTGAAATTAACAGGCAGAGCGCAGTTCATATGTTCAAGTGTGTGCAGCCCAGTGCAAAACGAAGCCACAATACAACCCAGTTGAAAATAAGTTAGTAAGAAGAATGCTATTACCAGAGAATATGTTTCAAATTTAGCATCAGAGGAAAATTTTGTAGTGAGCTTCGCCGTCGTAGCATTTGTCTTCAACGATATATGGAACAACGCAGCGACTTAAATTCAACGACCTAAAGGCAAACTAAGGACATCGAAGAAAGTGATTGATTTTTTTTCTCGTTTGCATTCATACAATCGTGGCAGAGAAGATTTAATGGAATATTTATTTTACCACTATTTTTATTGTGGCAATATGTAAATGAATTGCTTGGTGATTCTTGCGATTTCGATACGACTAGTGGACAGTCATATAAAGACTGAATTTCTGAGTTACATAACATCGAAAGCCTTCAAAAAAGAAGCAAATTATTTCCTTAGTTAGACCTATGGGAGTATGTACATACAGGGTGGTTTTTTTTAGAGGTATAGAGCTTCGAATTGAAATAAAACACAAGAAAATCGTTTTAATGTCCATCAATTTGACTTTATTGGAAGGATAATTTTATGGTATTAATGTTTAAATATGATTTCGGGCATGTAGCCGCCGCGGCTGGCTCGAATAAAGCCAATTCTACAGGTCCAATTTTGAACCACTTTTTCGAGCATATGGGGCCGTATGTCGGCAATAACGCCACGAATGTTGGCTTCCAAGTCCCCTAACGTTTCTGGTTTGTTGGCGTAGACGAGCGACTTCACATATCCCCAAAGAAAATAATCCAATGGTGTCAAATCACACGATCTTGGTGGCCAATTGACAGGTCCGTTCCGCGAAATTATGCTCTCATCGAATGTTTCCTGGGTGGCATGTAGCGCCGTCTTGTTGGAACCACAACTCATGCACATTCATGCCATCCAATTCGGGAACAAAATAGTCGGTTATCATGGCTCTATACCGGTCTCCATTAACGGTAACTGACTCTCCAGCATTATTTCGGAAGAAGTATGGCCCAATGACTCCACCAGCCCATAGAGCACACCAAACAGTCAGTTTTTGTGGATGTAATGGCGTCTCAAGGGTCTCATGTGGATTCTCTTCACTCCAAATGCGGCAATTTTGCTTGTTGACGTAGCAATTCAACCAAAAATGAGCCTCATCACTGAACAAAATTTTGCGATGAAAATCAGCATCGAGATCAATCTCATTTTCGGCCCATACACCAAAATCACGACGCATTGCATGGTCTCGCGGCTATAATTCTTGCACAAGCTGGATCTTGTAAGGTCGCAAGCCAAGATCTTTGCGCAAAATCTTCCATAAAGTTGATGGACAAAGCTCCAATTGCTGTGCACGGTGGCGAATCGATTCATTCGGGTCCTCTTCAACATTTTGCTCTACAGCGGCAATTGTTTCTTCGGTGCGCACTGTTCGACGTCTCTGCGGATGCGTATTATCACATAGAGTAAACGTAGTGCGAAAACGACCCATGGTTAACCGAATTAATTGCTCTGATGGACGATTATGTCAACCATAAAATGGACGGAGCTTGCGGTAAACTTCGCGTACTGAACGATTATTTTCGAAATAAATTTGCACGATTTGCAAGCGTTGTTCTTTTGTCAACCTGTTCATGATGAAATGGCAAACCAAACTGAACATAAATGACATTAGAGTTGCCAGATTTGACCATAAAATGCCAGTTTTATCTCTATTCGAAAAACAAACCTCTAAAAAAAACACCCGTTATGTGCTGTGAAACGATTTCATTGAGAGCGAAATCACGCTTTGGAAATTCATTACCCTTCAATATTTCTACGGCTTGAAATCGAAATGAGTGTAGCACCTTAGCCTGCTAAGTTCTTATGTTGTGCTACTTCTATTGATTTTATTATTACCGACTTCAAAGCATTGCTAATGGCATCTTCTAGTCCGGGAAGATTGCTACTTCTCCATGTTACTTTTCCAAGAATCTGCAGTCAATGAGAATGACAAAGACTTCTGCCTGAAAAACGCCATTTGCATGATAAATGCTCAAGAACTGAGATATTTCGTCTTCTACACAAGTGCCGACTCCACAGACATACTTAAAGTAATCCATGACTCGATTTGTATAACTTTGCTGCCGCAGTCTGAGTGAACTATCATTACACATTGAATTAAGTATCAAAATAAAAGCTTGCATTCAAACATAGCGATTAGGCTCACCAGTCTGACCATCTTAATTGAATAATTTCCGCTGCCGATTAGGATCTGAATTAATGTGACCATGTGATCTGCAATTCGCGGGACAAGTCTGCGTTTTTGATTTTCCGTTCCACGTGACCCGCATTTTTATTTCTTAAAATATATCTCATTTGCTAGGGTTTTCGAAAGTGAGTGAGGACCAAAAAAAAAAAAAATTTGGGGATCTTAACGCAAATTTGATATATCTATTTGCTGATCCACGTTTCGCCGAAAAATAGCGGGTCTAGATAGACTAAAATTCTACACTTGCTCAACGTTATATCATGATAGTGCTTTTCAATACCTCCCGAATATATCCCTGAAAGACATAGATATCTGTACTGAATTTGGCTCTAGTTCTCAAAAAAGCAGCGAACCGTTTTGCAGAGTCAGATGATATCATTTGATCGCACTGCAATTTTAATATTTTCTTCAAGTGATACACAACGTTTTTATCTAACGAATAGCACTTATTTCGCTACTCCCTAATATAACTACATGTCTATTGTGTAATCAATACACATTTTTCCCAACTTTTTATAGCACAAAAAAAACTTTCGATTGATTTTCAACTTGAAAGTGGGTCAATTTTACTATTTCAGCTTAACTTGCTATGGCAATATATGCCATCACTAATCAAAGCACAGCTGAACAAATGGCGTTTAGAACCCAACAACAATAAATCTTTATAAATTGTTGCTGGTATTAACTTTAAGTGTTAACCATCCCTGTTAAAGTTAGTGTTTCTACACCATTTGAAAATCTCGTCGAAGTAAACAAAATTAAATTGGAAAATTGTTCAATGATTCGTTTGCCATTAATAAACGACGACGACAGTCAGTTCGAGACAAAAAAAAAAGAAAAACAACAACAAAAAAGCAGCAGCATCGTAAAAGTCGCTGGGTCTATTAATTTTATTTTTATTGAATTCAATAATTTTTTTAAGGATTTTCTGCTTTTCGTTTTTGTTTTTTTTGCCCAGATGCTAAAACATTATTTGGACGCACGTGTTTGCCCGATATACAAACAAACAAAATACCCACACTATCTCGCTGTAATGGCACTACTTACTGGGAAATCAAATGCATTTGTCCGTAACACGTATGCAAATATTTGTGTATGTGTACGCCTTATATGTATGGTTTGGCATGCTTGACCGTGTGTTTTGAATGCTATAGCCTCGACGTGCTGATGGTATGAGTAAAATCCCACTTTGCTTAGTAACTTGAATATTCAACGATTGGTGACGATTTGTTTCCCAAGTTAGTTGCAAAAAAAAATGTTGATTTATCTCATGTTATAATAAAATTCCCATGTCATTTGGTGAAGTAAATTAAAAAAAATGTTATGTGATTTTTTTATAGTGCACATAAAATGATTTTTCTTTGGAAATATTAGAAATCTATAGATAAATGCTTTTGTTTACATTTTGCGCTGGAAGAAAATGTTTTGTTTAAGACTTAACACTTTATAGTGTGGCATGTTATTTACACATAAGTTCAAATGTATGGAAAGAATTTGATACAACCCATGCCAGCAGGAAATATTATGCTAAAAACTCTGCAAATTTTATCAAACTCTGTGTAAAATCGATTTTTTCGGTGATATAAACAGGACGATGTAATTAGTAAGTCTGGCACCTACCTTACAAGCAGCAGCTTTAACAAAATATATCAATCAGCTTACAGCAGGTTTTGATGGCTCAAGCATAGACAGAGAAAAAAATGTGTTGAGCAGGAAAGTAGGCGTGGCACCCACCACTTGAGCAAAAACATTTGCTATATATCCTGATACAATGTCACGTACATATATAGCAAAACAGCCAATAACCCTCATTGCATAGCTCACGTAAGCAACTGTGCGCACAAAAAGGTTACAAATAACCGATAAACAATCAAATCACCGTCATATGCCATTGCTCATGTAAGCAACTTTGTGCTCAAAGAGTCATGCAGTAACAACAACAACGATGCGAGTCAAAATCGTGAGCAGTTCGTATGTGACCAGAATCGTAGTGTAACGTAGAAACTTTGCGAAAACCCGATTTTAAAATTAACTAAGAAATGCAGTAACGGATAGCAATTCCAAAGTCTGTATTTGGAAAAGATTTAACTATATCGTTGTGTAATTTTATGAAAAAAGACTCAAAGGAAAAAAGAACCAAACGATCTTGCAAAGCATTTGACAAATCATCGCAATTTTAAGGACGGAACGTAAATTTCGAAGTCATTTCAATGTAGAAATCGTCCAGTCAATGGACGCCATCGTGCGTTATGTTGGCCGTTTTTGGCAAGAAGTAACTTCGCCAGCTGTTTAAACTACGTCCGGATGTTGCCCCTGTTGAGGAACACCCTTCAATATCAAATAGTCGGCGCTCTTCCCAATCGAAAATTAACTTGCATTATTTTTTATATCAAAGTAGGCGTATAGGTAGGTAGGTCAATAAAGTCAGATATCCCAATAGTTTGCTATTATAAGTCAGCACACTACTTGCTGAGCAAAATCAGGATTGCGATTTCTTGAAGATATTGACTATATCAAACGAAGCGCATTAACAACTCAATGGCTGCTTTATTAAACAAAATTTCTTTTTTTGGGGCACGAAGAAAGAATCGATTTACCCTCACGCTCTCAAAATTGCATCAATTTTAGCACGAATGGCTCTCCCTAATGACACTACCTTGTGTAATGCACCAATAAAAAAACGAACAAAAACTCTCATACACAAACGCATTAACTTTAAACGATTTGTTTGGTTTGCATGCTTGTTTCTATTTGCGCAAATAATTTTTTGAAACAATTTTAAAACTTCAATAAGTTTTCAATATCGTGATTATTTTCGTTGGAGATTATAACCATGCATGAAAAAACTTAATGCAATGACATATAGACAAATACGCGTAACATCTTAAAGAATTTGCCCAACATAACTAGAGTCTCATTACTGACTATAAATACCTTTATCCCAGGTCTTTCACAAGACAAGAACCTCAATTTGTTCGTACTGTTGTTCTGAATCATTGAATTAAATGATGCAGTTCATATTACACACATTGAATTCATGTTTCATTTTCCGTCATATCTCGTTGCAATGCTTTGAAATTTCTAGTAATTTCTTGATTCTGAGAATTGGCATTCGAAATTTTAACGTTATATCAAAAAAATTACAGAGCTATGTGGCTTTCCATACAAATTTCGAGGAAGCGTTTTTGTACCTACAACGGAAGCCTACAAGTTGTCCTGCCCTTTTTATATTTCCAACGTATAGAAATATTTCCAAAGAAAATGCGGTGCATCAAAATTGCAACGAAATTTTTTCAGAAAAAATATGCTGCAAATCAAAATAAGCATTTATTTCTAGAATTAAAAATTTCCATTTTATCCGCGTATTTATGTTGGCAAACACACCACAAAATGCGTGCACATCAACGTGATGCCGGTACGTTTGGCGGTTGTTTGAGGGTACGGCAGGATTTCCACGAAAATACACGTTGATTGAGGTCGCTTTTTAAATCGGCAACGTACGTGATACAAACAAACCCTTATGTTAGTCAAAAAAGCAGTTACGCTGAAGTTTTAGGGTGTATCTTATTTCATAACTGTAAATCATTGTTTCCGAATCGGCATTAAAGTGCTGTGTTGTATTGCAAAACTGCTTTGTATAAGAAATCCTTAAAAAAAGGCAAAGTATCTCAAGTGAATAAAATTTGAAATATTGAATTGAAAATATGAAACACCCATATACTTTTTGCTATTCGCACGTGTGCTCATGTATTTATGACGCTGACTTAAAATACCGACATTTTGTTGTATGGGTTGAATTTACAAGAGTTAACAGGTTTTAACAGCAGCAGTCTTCGTACAATTCGGCGGTGTATCATAGTATCCCAGTTGGCAATTTAGCAACGCTTATCACGGATTAAGCCTGTTAGCATATCAATTAACATGTGTCAATATTGCTGCATACTTGAGCGCCTATAAAAGGTCCTCTCAAAATCAGCTACTCTGGCAAAAATGCCCGCCAACAGGAGGTCTTTTAGCACAGTCATTACAATAGCAGCCCTTTTATCAATGCTGAAAGCAAAGGTCACAAATTCTACTCAAAATTTTTCAAATACCTCAAAGCTCACTGTTGCTTGGAAATGCATACGCAAGGTCCGCTTTGAAATACCCATTCAATTGGCTCCTATCATCTTTACTTTTCATATAAAATGGCTTGTAACGCTTTGGCGCAAAATCTGCTTAACTGATTTTAATAATTTATTTTTTAAGACAACACATTTGTGCTAAAAAAGGTTATTGCATATTCATTTTTTTATTTTTTAAAGTAAAATATTCTTTTTTTTCAGGATTGGGTTTTTTGCATAGCCTCACTTAAAAATTTTCAATTAATATGTCGTTTCCTATGCTTTTGCTGCTTCTTGAACTCTGTGTTGTTATGTTTGTTGTTTTCATTTATATGAGCACGGTGTGTATTTGTAACGCTTTGGCGCAAAATATACTGAACTGATTTTAATAATCTCTTTTTTAAAACAACATATTTTGGCTAAGGAAAGTTATTGCATACTTATATTTTTAATTTATTTAAAGTTATATATACTGTTTTTTAGGATTAAGTTTTTTGCTAAACCTCAGACAAAAATTGTCGATTGATATGTCGTTGCTTATGCTTTTGCTGCTTCTCGAACTCTGTGTTGTTATTGTTTTTATTTTGTTCTCATTGTATTTGGCTTTGAAGTTCAAAGGACTAACTCTCTTTGAATAGTTTTTTATTTGTTACTTTTGAAGGGAGAAGACATAATGAGATGTTAAGAGATTAATTCCATTATGAAAAAAAAAAAAACCAACGGGACGTGCGCGTACAAAACCGCGGGTACCACTAGTATATAATAAAACGAACAATACTATAAGTGAGTAAGCAAAGCTAGCTCAAAGATAGCCTGCTAGTACTCTTCTTGCTGCTGCTTTTCCCTACAGGGATAGCACTGTATCGTTCTGTTTGTACGTTTTGTATGTTTGTGTGATGTTCCTCATATTTGCATATGCATGTTATTGGTTGCTTTTGATCGAATTCCCTAGTTTGTTAGTGTGCATCGAGCATATGATGTTTATTGATTTGTTTCTGTATGAACACGCTTTCATATCAATACAAATACATGCAAATGTTTTGAAAACACACATAAGACATATCTCCATACACACTTACTCAAACACCTAAAGTTATGTTGGCGTTAAAGGAAGCGTATTAAATTTGTACATGTACCAAGAATAAAAATGAAAATACTTTTCCTTTGATATGGGAACATATTTTTTTACGATTGATTTTATCAATACTTTAGTCGATAATAGATAATATCGTATTATTTTGATGGGCATTGTGGAAGAAAATATTTTTAAGATAGATGATGGTTTGATTATGTATTTATAATTTTAAAAACAAAATGTTTTTGGACATCTCACGATTTGCATTTTCTCATAGGAGCGGAAAAATTTGCATTACAACGGTCGTTTTTAGTATAACTGCTCATTTCTAACATTCAAGTTGTATATGAAAAATTCTGGAAGTCAATATAACTGTTGCATAAACTAAGTATGTACCTTATCAGATTTCATCATCGGTAGTTTTTCGTTGATATTTTATAGGCATGATGGCTGACAGAAACTTGTTATGCCAAGAACTACCTTTCAAATGAGCTACACTTGATATGTTTGCAGATGCTAGTGAAATTAACGCCTAGTAACGAGGCAAAATTCAAATATCTATTGCAAAGAATGGTCCAAGAAATGTCAAACTTTTATTTCGCATGTGGGTAAGAATTTTTCAAACGGGCCACTTCTCAACCGCATGTGCTATTTTTTTCACAAAACTTTGTTATTTAGATAGTGGTATATGCTAGAAATCGAACTGTGACATTATTTTATTTTTATTATTTTTTTTGTTGTTGTTATAGGCAATTGAAATTCGGGGACAAAATTTTTTCAAGAACTTATATCTTTTGAACGAGTTCGACGATTTTTATAAGTTTAACGGTGTTCGATTTGTATTGAACTGGAGTATAAGTGAAATTTTTTTCAATCTTAAGTGATGTTTTTTTCAGTGTTTAAAATACGTTTATTTATTAAAAGTAAATAAAAAATAGCCTTCCCTGTCCGATTGAAAACCAAAAAAAAAATATATAAATGTAATAAACATTAAGGTACAATATTCCGTTGAGAAAAAAAATGGATCGCCCTTGACGTAATTTTTATTAATATATTTGTAACTCTGTATTCTTTAAATTTTGTTTATTTTTCTGCGTAATAGTTCAGCAGAAATAGGGTTTGAACAACAAAATAGTTCGTTACAGCAATGTGACAGCGGAATATTGTCGAACAAGCTCTTGTAAAAGAGGACAAAATAAATCGAACTGACATTAACTATCCGGGGTTGAATGGGGTGCATTTTTAGAGGTCGAACACAGTTTACATTATTTCTGGCTAAGCTGTGCATCCTATCAAAAAAGTTTCATGCAAAAAATGTAGAAAATAAGAAGATCTACAAATTTTGTCCTGATCATTTTCACCTTAGCCTCAAAATTTTTTGAAAAAATGGCTGAAAACCGGTTTTTTTGTTTTTAATTTTTTTTTTCCATTCCATTGTGCACACAACTTTTTGAAAACCAAAACTTTATTAAAAATACTGCTTCCTTTGCCTTTTTAAATGTCTAGAGCTTCTCATAAATTTCTCTCGTTCAATTGAATATCTGACGATTTCTGGCGTTGATGCAGTTTTTGGAGGTGCTTCACGTGGAACATCTTAAAAGCTTGTATGAAGACTTTTAAACAAATCAGTCCTCTAACAAACCAATGCTTTAAGAGGAGCAGTTTGAATGTTCATTGTCTTTAAGCCTTGTTTCACAAAGGATCTTATTACTGCACGATATTAAATTTTTTTCCATTGCTAAAAATGTATTGGCATGTCAACTTTAAACGGCTTGCAAACAAAGAATAAATTCACGAATAGAAATGAAATTTTGGTTATGATATGATGAAAAATTAAATATTAAAATGTGGCGTTGAAGTTTTAGTTCTACTATTAACGAACTTACTGTATTGTATTGTTTAAAGCAACCGGTGAACTTGTTTTCATTAAATTATTAAATTAATTTTCTGCGATCGCGATTTTCACATAACGACAAACAGATATGGCTAGTGTGAAACTAATAAAAAATGGAACAATGCCCCGCCTACTGTTATGCGTAACAAACGGAATACCATAGTGAATGTAATATCGAAACAAATTGAAGATCAGCTTTCAAAGGAAAAATAGCCCAGTGTAAGGAAAAATGCCCAGAAATTTTCCAGAACATATTTTCATATCAGTGTTTAAGCATCGCTACCTCACTTAAAATTTGATATATTTAAGATAATATATTTTTCGAAAATATTGTCCTATCAGGTATTGCAAATTGAGCTAAGGAAGCTTTTTTTTGTAGTATTTCAACATGTTTGAGATAGTTGAACATTTTTTTTGTGTAGCTCGAGAGGATTCTTATTTGTTTAAAAGTTTTTTGCGCCACTCTCAAGGTCTCCTTCTTCTTGTTGATGATAGTTAAGGTACTCGTAATTCAACGTTTAAACTGTGAAAAAAGATCATAATTCCAATGATATCTCCAAAGAAATATTGCCAAAAATTTTTTGTTCATTTCTTCTGTTATTTTTCTAAATTCCTTAGATAATTAATTCCTTGTGCAAATGTCCTGCGTTCGTTAAATAATATGTGTATGTCACCTCTAATTAATTTCCTGCTTGGTTTCTTTACACATACATAAATAATGCAAATAACTGTCGCGCAAGTCATCAAATTAGTTACTCATTTAGTGTAAATTATTAAGCTTTAATTTATTTACATTACGGTTAACTACTACTGCCTTTATGTATGTGTACTCTGATTAAGTATGAGATTATAAACATTATTTCAGTCAAGTAGACAGACACACAGACAAGCAAACTGCGGCACACAAGCAGATTTGCTATTGGTATTAAATTTGTGTTAAATTAAATTGACACTTAATGAGTTGTAGTCGTCTAGCTGGCGCAGTGTGTGAGTGCTGTGGTCTTATGTGGGATGGGGCGTGATTTTATTTTTAATAAAGTGGCATGTTTTACATTGATTCAATAGTGTTTTCTTTACCAGAATGGTGGACTTTCAGCAAACATTATAATTTTTAAATTAAATTAAGTGATTTTTCATACATATGTAATAAGAATTTTTAAGCAGACTCAGGCCAATACTCATACTCTTATTTATTGCAAGCCATGATTATAACTAAATTATGAATGTTACAAAAATTATGCCCTTATCATAGAAAATCAATTGTATATGCAAATAATGGAATGACATTATTTATTAAAAAGTCTAAAAAGCTCTCGCCTCATAAGCAAAATGAGTACTAGCAATATAATTGTTGCAGCAGTAATCGATGAGGACAAGTCGAAAAAATGCAGCCCAGGTATATTTCAATATTATTCGATGTATTCAAAATTTTTGTTTACTTTTGCAGTATTCAACTAGTTGTTTTCAACATTTTTTGGATTTTCATGAACGATTTGTGGATTTTTTCTTCTATTGATTGATTTTTTTGTTGAAATTTTTCGACTTTTTAAACATTTGTCGAATTTTTTAACCCTTTTTCGACTTTTTTGAACTTCTTAACAACATCTGAATTTTTTCAACATCTTTCAAATTTTTTTTCAACATTTTTTTGAATATTTCAACATTCAACTTTTTAAGTTTTTTTTTAACATTTTTCCACTGTGACAACTTTTTTCGAATTCAAAACTTTGCGAATTTTCCACAATTTCAATCTAAAACCATTGTAGAAAGATAAAGCATGGTCTAGATTTTTATATATGGGGTAAAACACACGAAAACGCCACCTGAAAAAATTTTTGGCTCCGATTTGAGTGAAATTTGGCATGATTGTAGTATTGATGTCTGGCAATAAAATTGTGTTTAAGATTTTGCCCTAATATTATTTGTTGCTAGATACGCGGGCATGAAATTCACGATTTTCGTACTTTTTCAGAATAAGTGTTTTTTTTCGAAAATTCATAGCTTACAGCAAACTTTATCAATTAATAATTGGTGAACGTACATTTTTAGGTTTTTACTTGTACTTTTCAAAAAAAAATATTGATTTTGAAAAAAAAAATTTTTTTATAAAAATTTTGCGAATTGAAAAATATTTTTGCATTTTTTTTTTAAAAACCATATTTTAAAATTTTTTTTTTTTTTTTTGAAAAAAACTTTGATTTATTCTGCGATAAATGCCGTAAAAATTTTCGTGGGAAAAAAATTATTTATATTTTTTTTTAATTTTAAAAAAAAATTAAAGAGCTAAAATTCTGTAAATTGAAATGAATTTTTAAATTTTTTTTTGAAAAATCCATTTCTGAATATTTTTTTGTTTTTATAATTTTAGGTTTTTATTTGTACTTTTGAAAAAAAAATACTAATTTTGTAAAAAAAAATTTTTTCGCAAAAATTTTGAGAATTGAAAAATATTTTTGCATTTTTTTAAAAAATCCCATATTTTAAAAAATTTTTTTTTTATTTTTAAAAAAACCTTGATTTATTCTGCGCTTAATGCCGTAAAAATTTTTGTAGGAAAAAAATTATTTATATTTTTTTTTAGTTCTAAAAAAAATTAAAAAGCTAAAATTTTGTAAATTGAAATGAATTTTTGAAGTTTTTTTGGAAAATCCATTTCTGAATATTTTTTCGGTGAACTTCAGATTACAGCTTGATACGCAAGCTTTAAAATGATATGCCATAACATGAGGGCAAGTAGTTAATTAAAATGTTTGAGCCGTTAATCTGAAAACTAAAACTGAAATTTAAAATCAGTGCAGTAGCCTTTCATCGCGTAGTACAGCGCGCGCTTAGCGGCTCAACATTTTAATTTACTACTTGCCCTCATGTTATGGCATATCATTTTAAAGCTTGTGTATCAAGCTGTAATCTGAAGTTCACCGAAAAAATATTCAGAAATGGATTTTCAAAAAAACTTCAAAAATTCATTTCAATTTACAAAATTTTAGCTTTTTAATTTTTTTTAAAACTAAAAAAAAAAAATATAAATAATTTTTTTCCCACAAAAATTTTTACGGCATTAAGCGCTTTTTAAAAAAATGCAAAAATATTTTTCAATTCTCAAAATTTTTGCGAAAAAATTTTTTTTTACAAAATTAGTATTTTTTTTTCAAAAGTACAAATAAAAACCTAAAATTATAAAAACAAAAAAAAATTTAGAAATGGATTTTTCAAAAAAAAATTTAAAAATTCATTTCAATTTACAGAATTTTAGCTCTTTAATTTTTTTTTAAAATTAAAAAAAATATAAATAATTTTTTTCCCACGAAAATTTTTACGGCATTAATCGCAGAATAAATCAAAGTTTTTTTCAAAAAAAAAAAAAAAAATTTTAAAATATGGTTTTTAAAAAAAAAATGCAAAAATATTTTTCAATTCGCAAAATTTTTATGAAAAATTTTTTTTTTTTCAAAATCAATATTTTTTTTTGAAAAGTACAAGTAAAAACCTAAAAATGTACGTTCACCAATTATTAATTGATAAAGTTTGCTGTAAGCTATGAATTTTCGAAAAAAAAAACACTTATTCTAAAAAAGTACGAAAATCGTGAATTTCATGCCCGCGTATCTAGCAACAAATAATATTAGGGCAAAATCTTAAACACAATTTTATTGCCAGACATCAATACTACAATCATGCCAAATTTCACTCAAATCGGAGCCAAAAATTTTTTCAGGTGGCGTTTTCGTGTGTTTTACCCCATATGTGAATTATCTCAACTATATGTCGACTTTTTCAACTTACAGTGGAACTTCGATTATCCGTCGCCCGATCAACCGTCACTCCGATTAACCGTCACATTTTGTCAGCAAATTTTTTTTTCGTTTTGTTTTGATTCTGTTTATGCACACAATGCGCGAAGCGATTCTGTCTGAAATTTTTCTTACGAAATTCGGAAATGAAAATTTCGCAGAAATTCATTAATCTAGTTCACTTTGTATGTGATTCAATTTCATATCATGATTGATTTTGTTCATTTGCGCTCCTTAATTGATGTTGGTTAGTTGCACTTTATTCGCCAAGTCAAGTGGATTACACATTGGCTTCACAATGGAGTCTCAACCATCTGAATCTGATAAACAAAAACGCCAGAGAACCGTTCTTACGATTGTAAAAAAAATGGAAATCATTAGAGAAATCAAAAAAGGTGCATCTGCTATTACAACTTTGAGCACTCAATTTGGTATTCCGCGAACCACAATTAATGACAAAGAAAAATGCTGATGAGATCGAAAAGTATGTCTCTCAAATGGAATCATTGCATGGTCGCGCAAAACTACGTAAGACGATGAAAAAACCAGCCAACGAAGCTCTCGACACGGCATTGTATTTATGGTTTGTTCAGAAGCGAAGTGAAGGAATACCATTGTCGGGCCCAATTGCTGCTGGAAAAGCATTACAGTTCAACGCAAAATTGAGTGGAGACATTAAGACAACACATTGTTTTTTTATTCGATAATAAAATACGAAAATGACAAATCAACATTTTTTGTTACGAATCCTTTTTTCTTGCGTTTTTGTATTACAGTACATATATTGTATATGTATATTCAATACCTTGTATTCTAGCGTCACCATATAGATTCAAAACAAAATTCTGCCATATATTTGATTATCCGTCAGGCTGCTGGTCCCGTGCCTGACGGATAATCGAAGTTCCACTGTATTTAACATTTATCGAATTGTCAACATTTTTCAACTTTTTCTTAACAATTTTCAATTTTGTCATCGTATTTCAACTTTTTCAAAATTTTTCAACATTTTACGAATGTTTTCATACATTTTTCGAATTTTTTTTAACATTTTTCTACTTTTTCAATATTTTTCGAATTATTCAACATTTTTCTAATTTTCTTTAACATTTTACAATATTTTTCAACATTTTTCGACGTTTGTCAACTTTCTTAACCCATTAAATCCCAAGCCTAAGCTAATTGACCAAAATCGATGAAATTTCATCCAAAGGCTACATTTGGATCGTAGGTCTGAGCTTTGATTTTTAATTTTGTTTACCTGTTCAGGTTTGTGCTCAGGTAGGTGGTCGATTTTTCGATAACTGGGCACAATTGATATCAAAAAATGAAATATTTTCTGATATGAACGAAAAACTAAAAAGTAGGCCGAAGGAGTTAATTGTAGAATTTATGTGTACTTGATCTATAAGAAATATTAATGATTTGTATCCAATAGTCGAGCCACTGGAGTCAGTTAAAAATCACAAAAAATCAACAAAATACATGCATTTTCAGCACCGTGTAATTTTCGCGTATACTGATTGTGTGAATTTATATTCATGGCACAAATACTACCATCTCTCAGCTTATAGATGCTATCTCAAGTGTGTATAGACATACTATACAGAAAAATTTTTACAGCTAAAAGTATTGAAGCCTAAAAATTACGTTTTTCATATGCTTCAATTCGGCCTGGCGGGGACTGACGCATTCGAAACTTAAAAGCACTTGGATTCTCGCAAAATTTGAGCAAAATTCAAAGTACAGCAACGAAATTTCCATTTCTTAGACGTTTTCATCTGGAATGACTCATATGTACTTATATTGGATTTCATAAGACATTTTCAATTTTTCAACATTTTTCGACTTTTGTTAACAGTTGTTAACTTATTCAACATTATTTTCGAGTTTTCTTAACACATTTAGCAAAATTAAAAATTATGAAAAAATCGAAAAAGTATTGAACGCGTTGAAAAATTGAGTATGGTGAATAACTAGAAAAATGTTGAGAAAAAAGTAAAAAATCCTCGGCCTCCTCCGCAATTTTCAATCTTTTCCAAGCGAGTAGTGCATTGACAATTTATTTATTAGCGTTTCTTTAGCTCAAAGCCATTATTTTTATAGTAACCAATACATTTATTTGAACTAATAATTAAAAACAAATGCCGCTAATATCTATAAGAACATTAACAGAATTATTGACAATCTCTGCTTGAAACTATGCAATTAAGAATGCATTTTCATCTGAATGCGCGTAAAGCTTTTACAATCGCTATAGCTGTTGAGTGCACACTAATGCTATTTTTATTGCTGAGTTTTTGGCAACGAAAATGTAAAATCGAGATATAAAATGGTTTTAACTCACATCTAACGAGTAATAAAAAAAAAAGGTTTACATGTCCTTTCGTTAGCATGCCCTAAATAAAAATGCACATTTGTAAAAGTTGTCATGCCAAAAGTAGCTAAACCATTTTAATTTAAAAGCGATTTTCGAACTTTTACTGCTCTCACTCTCTGCCGCCATTTCTCGCATTGAATATAAAAACCCCATTTTATTGGCAAAATAAAGAAGGTAAAGTTAAATACCAACTTAAATAGTTTAAGATTTCTCAACAAAGTCAGACATTGATTTATGACTTTTCTAATGCTGGGATTCCATAAATACGTATTTGAGGCATTCGAAAATGTAAAAATATTCCAACTCTGGAAAATGGCTAAATTTTAGGTTGAATATGCTGCTGGCATGAGCTTATGCTTACTCGCTTAACATCAAAAAAATAGTTAAGCATTTTAGCAGTAACTTTAAAGTATTCTCTAAATTTGTGCCATATAAATCCCAGACAGCTGGTTATCGTAGCACACACACACGGAGTTGCTCGTTTGTAAGGTAAATTCAGTCAGGCATTGAAATAGGTTGGTACTAACCACGAGGCATATGCAGATAGAAAGAAAACACAGACATGGGCAGAGATATGGCACACATGGTAGCGATGTATGCATGTGTGTGTGTGTGTGTGTGTGTGTGTGTACAGACATTTAAATTGTGTGGCAAAAGTTACATTTGGTGAATGACTTTAAATTACCGTTGGCGTTTGCTACAAACGCGAATAAATGTCGGTCTGTCGTCTGTGTATAAATGTGTGTGCGCTGCTGTCAAACTTACCGCTCTGTGGTCGGCATAGCAAACTTTCAGGCGTTACAGCACATAGATATTTGTAAAGATGTAAATTTGCAATTACATTACGTTACATTTCGTTATGCTAAGTTATATTACATTCATATGGCTGTGTGTGTGTGTGTGTGTGTGCGTATACAACCGAATTGTTGTTTATTTGGCACAGATGAACACTACTTACTCACAATCTCTGTGTATGTATGTAAGTGTCTATGAGTTGGAGCTGCGTATTTTTGTGTGCATGTGGTGTTTGTATAAATTAAATTCTGCGTGAGCTCCCTAATCATTTTATAAATATACGACTATATCTCATGCAAATGTAGGTAATTGTATAAACGTGTTGTTATATTTCGTTCGTTAGGGTGTATCTAAAACTTTAAAATACTATTTCTTTGATTTTTGGTTGCAGTCAAAATTAAACAATTTCATGAATGAAAAATGTATTGTATATATGTTTGTAAACAATATTCCACACACTTTTGTTAAAGTTTCACATGTGTTACAAGCACGCCCACTTTTATTTAGGACTCCTCCTCTTATTCGTAACTTGAATCTAGACTATTCATATTATATAACAATAATATTCTATGAAAAACTAGTCTTTCTCAAAACATTTTCAATCTTAACAACAAAATATTACTTGGAAACACTACAAATGTTCAAAAAAAAAAAAAAAATTAAGGCCATAAACCTTTAAAAGAGAGTGTCTAATAAAACTTGATATTTTCCATAAATAAAATATCTAACTATATTTGCATGCAGTTGATACCCTACGCTATAAATCAAAGCTTGAAAATATTGAAACCTCACAAATGTCTTATAATGCCATGTCGGCGATCGCTAATACTTCGTTCTGCACATTAAAAATTAATGACAAACGTTAACTTATATGCCTCTATAATTTTCTTCGCAGCACAATCAATTGCATTGCACACGTTTACTTACACTAGCCACGCCCACTTTTAAACATGCTTCAGTATAATGTGTCAATATATAAAAGAAAAACAATGCATTTCTTTCACTTGACACATCTGATACAATTTATTGATTTGCTAAAGCAAAGCAAAGTTTCTTAAAATTTAATAATGTTAAAACCAAAAATCGTCGAAAAATCCTACAAGTGCTCAGAAAGCTCTATAAGTCTTACAAATCATGTTGCAACCCTCTTAAATATTTTAATATTAAAATGTCAATATGATTCATGAAATCAACTTTGTAAGTCAACTAATTTTATATTTATACAACACCCCCACTTTTTTGTAATGTAACTACTATTTAACCGTATGGTCAAATTTTATGGTCAAATTTTTGCCCAAGAGCTTGTGAAAAATTCTCAGTCGTTTGTCCCG
The DNA here is from genome assembly GCA_949775025.1 of Tricholauxania praeusta. NCBI lineage: Eukaryota > Metazoa > Arthropoda > Insecta > Diptera > Lauxaniidae > Tricholauxania > Tricholauxania praeusta. Next base: position 138,908,946 of record OX459028.1, on the reverse strand, counting down.
TATGCAAATTTTTTCAGATAATTTAACTAAATGCTGCATAGAAGGATTAAAGAGTAGTGCTGGAAACGTAGTGCTAATAGAAAAAGCCTTTGCATCAGAAGCGACTTTGCCTCAGCCACCAAGCATCTGAGGCCTGCTATAAAAAAATTCATACAAGAGCGTTTGCAACCGTGTCAGAATCAGATTTATTTAACACCTATAAAACTCTGCCAATAGTATTCGAAATCCAAAACTTAACTTAACACATGAGTAATGTTAAATAGAATCATAAAATGTTGTAAAATTGGTTAAATGAAACGATCTTAGCAACCTATGTATATCAATAGTTAGACTTAAGAGCAGTGTGCAAGTTTTGCTTTAACAAATCTCATTGTGGTTCCGAATTTCAATACCAAAAATATGCCGCAAATATTTTGTACACACTTAGTCTTTTTAAAATGATTTAATAATGTCCACCTCACTTCGTTGTCATGGTTTGTCACAAACTTGTGTACCTCCCTTACTATGGTAGCTACGTTTTTTATGAAAAACTACTAAAACGACAAAAATTCTATAAATGAAGAGCTGAGATGCAAAACCCGTCTAGTCCATATTTTGCGTTTTAGAGAAAAACTTAAAAACTGAATTCCACTGAAATTTAAATATAGTAAAAACATATATTGATCCAGTGTAATAGTTGCCAAAAGTTATTAAAAAACGTTATAAAAAAACGTTTGAACTTGGCGGGTTTTGAAAAAAAAAATGTGGGCTTGGTGGGTTTAGAAGTTGAAAACGTGGACTTGGCTGGTTTTGAATAATTAAAGTAAAAGGCTTCGAGATCATTTTTTGAAAATGGCTAAGCTTAAATTCATTTCAAAACAATGTTTATTCTTACAATATTTCTGCATTTTGTGATTTTAACATAGTCTTAAGGTGATTTTATGATTTAAATACTCTCATATCATATTAATAGGGATTGATTACTTTTAATTTGGATTACTTCTCACAGCATTTTGAATACCCATAGTTTTTTCACAAATGTATGTTTCTCTTCAAATAACCATTAAAATTGGACTTGGCGGGTTTTGATTTTCAGAAATATGGATTTTGATAAAAAGAATTTTTCATAAATTATTGCAATCAAAAGTTTGTGAAGGGAAACAATTTTTTTTTTACAATTTAGAGTATGAAGGCTTGAGAACAAAAATTTTTTCCGTCCCTTCCTACAATATCACACATTTTAATTTTTTTGAACTTGGCGAGTTTTGCATCTCAGCTCTTCAAATGTTACTATGAAAACTTTACAAATGTCAAAAAATTTTAGAACACTACAAATGTTAAAAAACATACAAAAACAGAACATAAATGGATGAAGTTGATAAAATAAAAAAATTAAAATTTGACAGAAGATTTTACAGAGATTTTACTACGAAACATAAAATTTTTGTGCGCTTATTTTTTCAATTTTTTAAGATAAAATTACTCTGTTTAGAGATTTCCTAAAGTGCTCATAGACAGTACGTATAAATTCATGACACAAAACGCAAATTACGAAAGATGTAAAATGATACCTCTCTCTAGCACCCCATTTTTTTAACATCTCAAAGGAAAAAATTATACAATTTTTTTCCCCAGTTAAGACTAAGTAAAGGTCTGTTCACAAAAACAAAAAATGAAAAACTCCCTTCTGATGTACACCCTGATATCAGCATGTTCAAAGAGGTTTACCAAACCTTGCGTTAATACAATAAATGTTTTGTCAACTGTGAACAATCAACTACGCAAAAAATACCTTAAAAATGAAAAAGTAGCTACACATTTATCAAAAAAAATAAAATAAAAATGATAAACCTGAAGTTACTTATTGCGTATTTTATCATTTTTATTTATGTGATTTTTATTTTGTTGCATATTTTCCGCGCAAAAAGATATAAAACAAAAGTTATTCTGTATATAACTTTTAATATTTTAAAAAGCTTTACACATTTTTCTTGTGAATTCAAAAATGTGTATTCATAAATGTACTATGTAATATTTTTCCTTTGCTCTCTACAAAATCTAAACAAAAAGTAACTTTCAGAAGTTAATGAAACTACTTTGATTAAACTTTTGCACAAAAAGAAAAAAATTCGACTTTTAACAAAACTTTTTTATTATTTATAAAAAGGTAAACATAACTGGATCATAGCAAGAAATATTTGTACTCTTTAATAATGTCAGAAAATATGAAAAAACAGTTTGTTTTAATATACGCATTTAAATTGCATATGAAATATTAATTTTAATTCAACATGAGAGCATTATTACAACTATATAAATGATGAATATATATATTATTTAAAAAGTTCAAAAAGTGCTGTTCGTTAGGGGAAAAAACATCTTGTCACTTGTCAATATCTCGAGTATTCATGAATGCTTCCACTCATCCTTTTATTCAGTTATTCCAATCGTAACCTCGAACAATTTGATACCGGTGATATACCTCAAAACTTTGTCTTCGTTAAAATTTTATGATTAATTTCACAGCAATACCTCAACGCTATTCATTAAAAATTAAAAAAAAAACAAAAAATTGGTTAATTAAATGAAAACAAAAGTAAGAACAATACATAAAACTTCATTAAGTATAAAATAAGCAACAAATCAACAAAACAGTCACACCCAGATCTACGAAAATTGATATACCAACCCAAGCGGCCGCCCTTAAACAAATAGAAACAAAGCATACAGCATTTGCTGCATACTTCTAGGACTACTCACTGCTTCCTAACAAAATTAGGTGTCCTAACCCTTATTCACCAGAGAGCAACAATCTTTTGTTAATTTGCCTTTTGTTGTCATTTCTTTTGTCTTATCACAATTTAATCACACAAAAGGAAGCAGATTTTCGACTTAACAATTCGGCTAATAAAATTTACGCTTTTTCAACGCACGCTCTAGATATGTCAGCATTGATAGCAAAAGAGTTGGCAAAAAAATTTATGTTGGCAGGAATTTGCGTAAAATGAAAAAATTGTATCCTTAAAATAGCTTTGTATTAAAAGACAACAAAAATCAATCAAAAAATATGATGAAGTTTTCGTTTTTGAAATATTTATACATTTACTTGTTTCATTTTGATCGGACGTTTCAAATTGAGTTTCAAGAGTAAATCTCAAAATATTCTGCCTCATAGAATTGGTTGATGATAATTTGGCATTAAAGTAGTTAATAAATTATGATTCATGAGGAGAAAAGAGTGCGTGGTCCTGAACGTTAATTTATTGAAGCAAAAGTAAAATAGAAGATCAGCTGAATAATAAGAAAACTTACCTCAATACAGTTAGTGAACAAAAAACGGAAAAAAAGCTTTGACAAAAGCCGAAAACAAAATAATAAAAACAGAAAATGAGCTAAAACCATCTAGAAAGATGACAAGTTTGGTAGTAAATTAGCAAGATAATAATAAAAACGTACGAAATTGACGAAAACACCAGTAAAACGAAAAACTTAATAAAAAACTAAGTAAGTTGCATAAACAATGGAAATAAAGCGTACAGGCAAAGTAATAATCAAAAAAAAACAGACAAAAAATTGACAAAAATAAATGTTTAAAAAATAACGAACACTGAAACCAGCTTATTTTAAAGGGGAAAAACGGATCTAACTGATACTTACTTACTTAGATGGCCATAACAACCCGTTGTCAGGTTACGGCCGACCTCATTAGCTCTCGCCAGGCGCCTCTGTTTTGCGCGCGCCTTCTCCAATCGTTAATGCCAAGCGCGGTTAGGGCTTCCTCAGCTTGGTCTATCCACCGGAGGCATGGTCTCCCTCTTCGTCGTTGACCGGGGACCTTCCCTTCGAATACCTTTTTCGCTGGAGCTTCTTTATCCATACGATGGACATGACCCAGCCAGCGTAGTCGCTGTATTGTTATACGCTTAACTATGTCAATGTCGGCGTAGAGCTCATACAGCTCGTGGTTCATTCGAATGCGATAGTCGTCGCCAACTCGAACAGGACCAAAGATTTTACGGAGAACTTTCCTCTCGAACACCCCAAGAGCGGCTGCGTCTGTTGTCGAAACCACCCATGCCTCAGCGCCATAAAGAAGCACAGGTAGAATGAGCGTCTTGTAGAGTGTTAGCTTTGTCGATCGAGAGAGAGCTCTGCAACGTAATTGCTTACTGAGACCGTAGTAGCACCTATTAGCAATTGTTATTCTCCGCTTAATCTCCAGACTGACATCATTGTTGCTGGTTACGGCAGTGCCAAGGTAGATGAATTTCTTGACAACTTCTAATTTACAGTTGCCCGCTGTAACATGAGAGTCTAGATCCCGTGCTCTCTTGTTGTTGTTAGGAGACATCATGTATTTCGTCTTGCCCTCGTTTACCGTCAAACCCACTTTGGCTGATTCCTTTTCAATAGCAGTGAAAGCAGCAGTAACATCTCTCTTACTCCGACCGATAATATCAATATCATCAGCGTACGCAAGGAGCTGAACACCTTTGAAGAAAATGGTGCCATTGTGATGCACACCGGCTTTTCGTACGATCCCCTCCATAATGAAATTGAAGAGATCGCACGAGAGCGGGTCGCCTTGTCTGAAGCCTCGCTCGGTATTAAAAGTTCCGGAGAGGTCATTCCCTACCTTGACGGAGCTACACGTATTGCTCAACGTCATCCTGCAGAGCCTTATCAACTTTGCAGGTATACCGAACGGATCTAATTGATGCTTTTATTAAAAATATGCTTAACAAATTTCTCCTATACATGTGCTCGAAAATAGACAAAAAAAACCTCATTTTTAGGTACTTAACCTCAAATTTTTCGGAATTCGGAAAAACTTCTTTTCGGAAACTATCTTTAAAAGATATATTACTCGAAATTACTTCATTTAATCTTAAATTTTGGCCTGTTTTCGAGGGTTATTTATTTTTCTATTACTCTGGTCTTCTGATAAAAAATACTGGAACATCGGGACTAGTCAGAATTTCTTCGTCTGTTTTCGGACTACAATACCAAGAAAAAAAATACATTTCTCGAGTTTACTCCGCTTAAACCCAAATTTGCGCTGTCTTCTGGGAGTTTTTCGAAGCTACCAAGATACTCAGCCACTATATAGTAAAACCACCATCACTATCGTGTTCAGCTGACCCGAAAATATAAGAATCAATACCAATAGCCCGTATCTCATGCGGAATTATCTTTTGGGAAAAGTTATAATCACTCGCAAATAAAATTAATGAAATAAATATCAATATTTTTTAATAAAATTTTCAGTGTCATATTTTTTTACATAACACTAACTTCTTTTCATATAAGCAACATCGAAATCGAAAACTCGATTTTTTTTTATCACTCTTATAGTCTTATTAATTATTGTATACTTTCGACTGAAGAGCGTTTCTTTTATCCTCATACTTTGCTTAGTAGTTCACCGGGCTCATAGCTATTAGTAACTTTTTTGATTTCGCTAATTAGCTTGTCCCTTTGGTTTTTCCGCCAAGGAATGCTTCGACTTATCTTTCAGCCAGAAAAGTTCACCAAAAATTTCTTAAATTACACAAATATTGTCATATAGCTTTCCTTGAAATTGAAATATAGATCAAATATGTCCCATATCAGCCGTACAGAATACAAGAACTGTCCATGATTTCAAATAAAACAAATGAATTCAAGTAGCTGAAAGTTATTTGTAACATTTCTAAGGCCTCGTGGTCTTCTTGCCACACATGTAGCATCCATCAGCGAATGAAGCTCAAAAGAATGTTCTGGCTCTAGAGTCCCACAACACGGCACAGTGGTGCGTGTTCATACAAATTGAGGAAAAAAATAAAAGGAACCGCAGGGGAACAACGAATTACGGCACAGACCTTTTGAAAAACAAGGATAAAAATATTTAGAGATATGGGCGCAAAATATCAACTGGTACGTCTACTTCCCATCCAAAAATTTCTTAAAACTTTATTTATTCAACGAATTTCAAGACAGTCCTTCTTAACATCAATTGCAAGAAAATTTGTAAAAATGGGCTTTAAAGATTAAATGCCACGCCTACCTCCCTTATACACAAAGTTTTAAAAAGGTTCTATAGTCATAATAAAGTCACAGATTTTAGTGCGGACCTAGATTGACGTGCCAGGTCAACTGCTACTAATTACATTCATTTTTTTTTACTACTATGGTTTTGATTTTCTAATTTCTTTGTGTACTTTTTTTGATTGAAAATTCTTTAACCTTAAAAGTATGCAACACATTATGTCCATATTATATTGAAAACTCACATTGAAATTCACATGATCTTTTTCAAAAAATTTACTAATTTTTTCAGTTTGCACAAATATGCACAAAATTTTTTGACTTAAATTTAACGTGTGGATTCTCACCTTTCATTTTTTTACATTGAGAGCAATGAAAATTGTTTCAAGGACTAAGAGGAAGTCAACTATATGTTAATATTTTTAAAGAAAATGGCTCATATAAAAATTGTTAATAATAACTTTTTGAATATTCTGAGTGGTACCAGCAGAATTGAAAAAATTAAGGGGTGCATAATACTTTTGACCATGGCTCTAGATAAGTTTGTTGTTTAACTACTTGCAACATACTAAGTATATTTCAATAAAAAGTGTAATAAAAAGTATTGTAACAAAAATATTTTACATAAATATACCACTCAGTTGCATGTACATAGTACCTAACTATTTTTCCAAGTAGAATTTTTAAGTGACTTTGACAAAATATCATATATCAGAAAAAAACCTTAATGGCGTATACTTAGTAAAACATTTCTCCTATGTATATGCTGGAAAATTAGAACTTTGAAATTAAGTTGTCAAAAAATTGCCTTTTTTCGCCAAATTATCACTGTGCACCGTGTGACAGCATTTTTCACAGACGAAAACACCAATATGCTCGCAAAAGTAGAGTCCAAAAGTTGTAAAACTGCCATATTGCATTTTTCAAATTGTGGTCGTTTTATTTAGATTTGGACAAGAGCGAGCTCTGAAAATTATTCGCAGTTATAAGCAAAGACCGATATTCATGTAAAAAAATGTTTCTTAAAAAAAGCTGATTTCTGGAACTCAGTATACCTAAATGCGAGACCGACTGCCCTTATAAATTGCTTGCAATAGCCTGGGTTCAAATCTCATATAGTACAATTTAACAAAAACTGGTCTGATGAGACATGCATGCAAATATGTACCATACACATATATTTGGTAATGGCCTATATAATATATTATTAATTCAAATTGATCCAGTTGTTGTCTTATGATGTTTACTTAAGAAAAACCTATAACATTTTGAAAATTTACAAGAAAATCGGTCTCTACTAATGACTGCGAATTTTAATTGATATATAAAATTGCAAAGTTTTCAACTTATTATTATTTTTAAGCATTTTCAATATTTTTCAACTCCTTCAACATTTGTTAATGAAACATTCTATAAATAAAGGTACACGCAGTAAACTTTGATATGTAATTTGCTGAAATACAACTAGTGAATTATAGTTTTTGGACTGAGTATTGTCAATGACTCAAAATATCACTCATACTTTATATGCTCATCTGTGTGATATTAATTTTACGTAACAAAAAACTTCATAGTTGCTTAAAATTTCTCATCCAGAATTTTATATAACTAATTTTGTTTTAATTAATATTTCACATATGCATGTGCATACTTGTGAACACTTCTGTTCACAAAACATAACAAGCACAAATGAAATTCACACGTCACTACGCGTCATCGTTGCTTGTGCCTACTTTGAATTACCTAAATTATTACACTTAAGCACTTCAAGTGTTGACATTTCAGCCAAGATGTAAAATTAATTTTGCGGTTGTTTTTTCGTTTCGTTTTTCATGTTACCGTGACTGTTCAAACAACATAAAGGCGCCATGATAAAGCCTACTTTAGAGTTTCTGAAGTGATGCGACTTTCAGTGTGGTGTTAAGTTTTTTACGTTTGTTATTTGAGAATAAAGACATAACAAATATACTTATAATGCCGTAAAACATCGTGCTTTGTAATTATTCAAGTACAAATCATCCTTCCTGACTAGTGTAAAATGACATTTTTTGTTTTCTATAAATTTCGGCAAGGATTCTCTTAACAACCTGGCTTCCATTACAAATGTTTCAAAATTGACGACCAAAGAAACATGGTTCTTTGCGACTGCAACTTAAAAAATTGCGCAATCTTTTGAAAGACAAATGTTTCTAAGCGCTGAGCCTATCTAAGAGTAGGTAGCACCCAATCCGCTGGTTCCATTTTGCTTGTACCTCTTGGCACCAAATCATCACATACGTAGTAGGAGCCATAATTTGTGACATATTCTACATAAACGTTAAGCATACTCTGCATGATGTTCCCATTTTTACATTTTTTACGCAATGTTGTATTCGTGAATATTAGTTTTATTATAAAAATAAAGGGCCTATTAGATATTCTACATGATTTGCTACATATTCACTTCGTAGCACTTTATTTGCATTATTTTTGACATATCTATACTATTTATATAAAATTGCTTACATAGGAATGGTTTGTAACACTTTGGCGCAAAATATACTGAACCAATTTTAATAATTTATTTTTTAAAACAACATATTTGCGCTGTAGAACATTATTGCTTACTTATTTTGTTTATTTATTTTTAAGTTAAATATCCTTTTTTTTTAGGTTTAAGTTTTTGCAGTACCTTGAACAAAATTTGTGGTTCAATTTTTCGTTATTCATATTTTTGCTGCTTCTTGAATTTTATGTTGTCATTGTTATTTTTTTCCTTCTCATTTGTACCATTTGTGTTTGGCATCAAAGTTCAAAGGTCAAACGCTCTTTCAGTTGCGTTTTTTTTTTGTTTATTTTAAAGAGAACCAAAAATGGGATGTGCGCGTGCGAAGCGTATTAGTGTATCACTAGCCCTACATAATTTTTTACATATTCTACATAATCCTTAAATATGTTTCACATTTTTTACATATTGTTCATAATTAACCATGCCTTCAAACATGTAAACATAAATTTTAAAGTACTTTACATGAAAAATAATACGTGGTGTAGAAATTGTAAACAAATCAAAATAAAAAGTCTGTCACTAAAGTTAAAGTAAATAATTTTGCATGAATACACAAAAATCCGACAGCACACACACAGTACACGTAATTAGGAATTCACAACAAGTTATAAAGAAAACATAAGAACCTCATTTAAAATTAGGATGAACCGAAAAATTAGAAAAAAATTTATGAATAAAGTTAGTCGGTTTTTTCTTTTAGTAAAAAGTTGTAATGAGAAAAGTCAGAGTAATAACCACAAGCCATGTAGACTATGTAGATATTGTAGTTAATGTCTGCATAGCGAATGAAGATGATTATTTAAAAATTTAAACTTTTTCACAACACCCTATTTGCTTAAATAATCCCTAGAATAGCAGGCAGTTTTATTGTTCCACAATGCTGACAAGAAGCAGGTGGTATATGAATGCGTCTAACAGAGATATGAAAATTCATCACAGTATCTACTTACCAACCTACTAACATACAAACGTAACTTACTGTCACGTAAAAAAGATATACATTACATAAAAGCATAACGTTGCCATTTCTTCGAGATGACAAGACAAAAAAAAAAAACCAAACGCACATTTAAATGCCGCTACTCTCAACGTGCATAATTTATTCACTTCATAGTAACGAGAGAGTCGTCCTCGTCGTCGTCTTAAAAATCTTCAAGTACGCAGGAATGGGTAGATGGCAACACACAAAGGCTAAAACTCACAGTCTTATGTCTTTCGCAGTACCTACTTGTACCTCATGTATGAGAACTTAGCGAGCACTCAGTTGTATGTATTTGGGTGGCAAAGTCTTAAGCTGCTTTGCTGCAGCAGAACTTTTGCCGTTGCTGCAACACGTTCGAAAAAAAAGTTGTCAACATTATGGAGCTCAAGTGTTAGAAATTCTGAAGTTCGGAAGCTCAAAAGAAACTTACGCTGTCATATTAATAAATTACGTTGCTATGTGTTTGGAAATTGCAATTTCATATGAAATTTAAAAGTTGACAATGACATTGGAAAGCCTAATTTAATTGGATGTTGGAAAAATCGCCCAAAATAAATTTTGAAAAAAAAAAAATTAGTAGCAAAATTATCCTTTTTTGAAATATATGTCAAAAATTCAAAAAATGTTGAGAAAAATATAAAAATGATAAACAAGTCAAAAAATGTTGATAAAGTCGAATGTGTTGACAAAGCCGAAAAATATTGAAGAAGTCGAAAAATGTTGATGAAGTCGAAAAATGTTGATAAAGTTGAATGATGCTAAGCAATTCGAAAAATGTTGAAAAAGCCAAACAAACCCAAAATGATGACTTTTTGAAAAATGGTAATTTAAATGTCGAATTATAGAAATTAATAAAAATGTAGTTCCACTTAAAACATGAATTCCATGGAATCCTGTTGCTATATAAAAATGTTGATGAAATCGAAAAATTTTGACGAAGTCGATTAAGGTTAAGGAATTTGAAAAAAAAATTCAAAATATCCGAAAAATGTTGACAAAGTAGAAAAATGCTGATAAAGCCGAAATATGTTGACAAAGTAAAAACTGTTGACAATGTCGAAAAATGTTGACAATGTCGAAAAATGTTGACGAAGTCGAAAAGTGATGACAAAAATGACGAATTCGAAAAACGTTGATAAATTCGAAAAGTGCTGACAAATTCGAAAAAGTAGTCGAAAAATGTTGAAGAAGTCGAATAATTTTGATGAGTCGAAAAATGTTGACAAAGTTGAATAATGTAAAGAAATTCGAAAAAATTTTGAAGAATCCGAAAAAATCCAAATATGTTGACAAAGACGAAAATTGTCGACAAAGTAGGAAAATATTGACAAAGTCGACTAAGGTTGTTTAAAAATTTGAGTAAAGATTTGATTTGAAGATTCCAAAAAAAAGATTAAATAAGTTGATAAATGTTGTAAAAATCAAAAAATGTTGACAAAGTTGAAAAATGTTTATAAAATCGAAAAATTTTGATGAAGTCCGAAAATGTAGAAAAAAATTGGGATAAATAATGAAAAATCCAAAAAAATGTTGAATAAGTCGATAAGTGTTAACAGAGTCTACTCCTCACATGCTTTTTTTAGAATAATTGTGGGCAGACACATAAAATATCTTTGAAATTTATTTTGCAATAAAAAAGAAATGAAAATAACAAGCCAAAAGTTGAAATGTTCCAATCAACCTATTTGATACTTTTACATACACAATCGGTAAAAAGTATGAAAAAAGTCCTTTTTTTATTTTTTTACACACAATTGTCCAAGAGTAGAGTTATAAAAATTTTTTATTTTCTATTTTTTTTTTTTTTTTGATAGGTTAAGCGCCTACGACAAAGTGGCAAAATTTTTTAGGAGCATTTTTTTTGCGCATTCTGCTCCATTTAATACACAAAAATAGATTTGGCTTACCGAAATAAAAATTCACACTCGTGTTTCTTAAGCTAAATGAAAAAAAAATAAAAATAAAAAAAAATTGTAAAGCGCCCATTCGAGCGACAAGTAGTAAAAAGCCTAAAAGCCAAATTATGTTTATATGAGGCATTTTTCAAGATATAAAGGAGTGGACTTTCTTTGAATTGAATAACATTTGAGTGTTAAAGATTGTACAAAATACCCAGTGCGAATAATATAAATCAACTTCTGAAACATTTTAGCATTATGTATAATCTTTTGAGAGAAAAATAATGAATTGTGTAGAATAAGATTTGTAGATAATTGACAATTGTTTCATGTTAGTTAGGGAAAATAAATATTATATATTTATTACAATGCTGCATATTTACTTTATGGACCAAAATTCTTTTTAATGCCTAAAACGATATGAGTTTTTTAAAAAAAAAAAAAAAATTATTTAGAGATAAAATTTTTTTAGTTTTCAGTACTAAGTCAGAATCATTATAATGTATTCTATAGTATACTCATATCTGCGAAGAGCTTTTGTTCATAATTATGTGATTTATGACAATTTATAATGGAAGTCGTCGAAAAAAAGTCAACTGCGTTACTCACCTAAAACTTGATATTTTCTTTTTAGGAATGTTTAATTAAGCTAACTTGTTTGGCACTTTTAAGCAATAGAGCTTATGTTATTTTCATATTAAGGAAAACTTCTGACATAATCAGTTAAGTAAAGTATTTTTAAGAAATAAGATCATTGCGTAATCAAAATCTTTCAAAAAAATTTTAAATTGTCCAAAAAAAACCCTTAATACATATATTAATACACAAATTTGCGAGAGAAGCTTAAGTTTATGGTGAACTTCAAGACATACATGTATGGAGTCAAGGTATTTTTAATAGTTAGAAGATTAAATATAACTCTAACTGCTTATAAAAACTGTGAAAAAAATTAACGCAGTGGTTGTGTTAGCAACACGGTAGTTGCTCATTAACTGTGCTTTGTTCTTTTTTTAAGAAGATCTAACAGATAATTATTCTTAACAAAAGATGAGCTTAATAAAAAATAACGTCAATTTATCATTTCTGACAAACATTAAAATATTTTTTTAAATATGGGTAGTAAAAATCTCAACATCTTAAAAATTACTGAAGAGTTCTGACCAGTAAAAATTTTTCCGTTAAGTAAACCAACCCATGTACTGGTATCTTTGTAACAATTAAGTAATTTACTTAGAAAAGTACTTTCAAAGCAACTGCGTTACCAAAAAAAAAACCACTGCGTTACTCTGTATAGTAGCGCAGTGTAGCAGTAACGCAGTTGTAAAAATATAACTACTTCATCAACGTGTACAAAATGAGAAAGAATTAAGCAAATTTTTATCAGAATTCTAAATACATACATACCTAAATATCTATGTTTGTGAATAATAATAATGCAAATATCGTCATTACTTGCATTTTTACGACGGTAACTCATGGTCATACAATTAACACACTCACCTCTCGCGATATTAGTCTGGTGAATTATTCGGCTAGCTGTTTTCCCCCCGCGCCGTGGTCACGCTTCGAACGTAAGTAACAATAAAACAATCGAAATTAGATTTACAGAAAATCAATTGTTTTATTTTAAAGTTGCGTTTCTATAGTAACTCAGTGTAGCTAACATATTATTCATTGTTGGGGACACAGTGTAAGATATATTGTACTTAACTACACGATTTAGAAAAATGGTATATATTGGGGCGGTAACAAGGCTTACGACCTTTAACATTTATTGTGACATTCAGCTAAAGCGTCATCTTGTAAACATTTTAAGATACAGCTCTTTATAACATGAGACTTGTACTCCAGGTCAGAAATATTTTATATGAAAAGCATCTGCGTTACTAAGAAAGTCAACTAAGTTACCGTATTTTTCGAAAGAATGTACAACTTTGTTATAATTTTATGCCTTAGATGATGAATTTAATGTATGTATTATAATACCGAATGAGTGTATTTTTTAAAAAATTTCCTGATTTTTTTCATGAAAAGTGAAATTAATATAAAGAGACCTAATTTAGGCAATAAAAAAAATGTTGGCCCTTATGTTTTTTAGTCAATCCTTCATCTGGTAATATGTAACCATAATATTTTAATTTAAATAATTATTTGTTAACATAAACATCCATATATTGAATATCATCAAATTACAAAATATAACATCCTCAGCGACCTTACTTCAGTTTTTAGTAGATATTTTCCAAACATGCTTTAATTTAACTCCGAACAGTGCTATGATTCTCAATATGTTCATGACAATGGAAAATTATAGCAAACTTGTAAATTATTCGCTGTATCAGGTTGAGGTCACTGTGGATAGCTTTGTAGCGCAAACCGAAACCATGATCTGACTAGCTGTTTACCAATATTGCTATATTTTTTTATATCTTTCTTTTGCTGTTTCATATTATCATCAGAAGAGAATGAACTTCAAGTCTGAGAAGATTTGAGAAAATGAAGCCAATTATCGAAAATTCATATGTGGAAATCTTCGAAAAAAAAAATTATATCGGAAAAAACCAGATATATCGTAACAATTGTAAATAAAATGGAAAAAAAATATATCGTTCTTTGGTTTGATACATCATCTTCTGATCTACTCAACGTTTTCTCCAAACACGCTCTATGAAAAATCTATTTTTCTTGTGCTTCAAATTATATCGCAACCATTTGACAGTTAGAAATAATACGCGTTCTTTCCTTGTGGCAAATGAGACCATCCTCTGGAAATATACTTTCTATAATCAAAAATTAATAAAAAAAAAGTACGCCATTTTATTTCTCACTAGGCTTAATCCACACAAATTATGTACCAATGTTTATGAAGCCATCAGGCTGAGGTAACTTTACTTTATATCTAAAGTATTGTAATAAAAAGTTAATATTTTGCTTACAACATAAAAAATGTAAATAACGTGCATATGAATATGTATTGCGTATGAATGTGTGTGTGCATTTATGCAGATATATGAAGTAATTTCATATATTTAAAGGAAAAATTTCAATGATTATTTTTTTTTTTTTTTGGACAAACTCATAGATAAAAGACCGGAAATTGCGCAATTTAAAATTAACGACATCCGCTTAAGTGAAATTTTTCATGCGTAAAATAAATATTTCTTCAGTAATATAGCTGTATGTTAATAATGTAAATAATTTTTAAAATATTCATACGAATATCTGTGTAAATCTTTCATAACACTGATGAGTAAATTTTTTAAACTCAAGTTTAAGTGAGCAACGAATTCTGAAGTCAACAACAAATTTTTCAAGTGTAAAATTTTTCGAAACAACAATTTATGTTAGTGTGGTATTTCAGAGTTATTTGCGCTAAAAATATTATGGTAAAAAACAACAATTCAATTTGTTTATTAACGATTGAACGCTAAAGCGGTACTTTTGCTTTTTAAAAGTTTAATTTGACTTAACTAAATACCGCAGATAATTAATTTTTGGTATGTTAATGTTGGTTCCTAAGGACTTAAGCAGCTAAAGCATATTTTTTTCAAAGAGAAAATGCAATGTTTAGTTTAAAAACCGAAACCGGTGAAAAGTTTCATTAGGTCAGTATATGTAAATGTTGATGAATGTCGAAAAATGTTAAAAATGTGGAATAATATTGAACCCGACAGTGAATGCTTAAAAAGTCGAAAAAACTTCTAAAAATTCGAAAAATGTTGAAGATGTCGAAAAATGTAGATAAAGTCATAAAATGTTGAATTATTCAACAAATGTTGATGAAGTAAAAATGTTGACGAAAAAGACGAAAAAAGAATGTTGAAAAGTTGAAAACCGTTGAAATGTCAAAAATTATTGAAAACAAAATTTTTTTTGAATTGTCCTGCAAATGTAGAGTAAGTCGAATAATTTTCAAAGAGACAACAAGACGTTGAAGTCTTAAAAAATGTCGATAAAGTCGAAAAATATTAATGAAATCAAAAATGTTGACAATGTTAAAAAATGTTTCAAGGTTAAAAAATGTTGATATGGTCGAAAAATGTTGAAAATGTAAAAAAATATTGATAAAGTCGAAAAATGTTGATAAAGTCAAAAATTGTTGAGGAGCCAATAATAATTAATAATCCAGGAAGGGATTTGAGACACTTTCGTTTCTTAAGACTTGATATACATATGTAATTCTAACTACGCTCATTTTTGTCCATTTCGGTGTATATGTTATGATTAAAATAACCTTTGTCATCTTATTACACCCATGGACTCTCACAATATTATAAAGTAAAAAATATTTATTTTCTTAAATTCTTAAAAACTGTACATTTTCCCTTATTTCTGCTGCACAGCCTCTGGGCTTAGTAGAAATTGTGCTCAATCTGTGATCGGAAATTGCTCAACCCATCATTTCGTTTAGAGATAAAGTGCAGTCCCGGTCACCGATCCGTACGATAGACGGATGTGCCTCACGTACGGTTTCGCCTAATGAACGCAGAGCAATCCGGGCTGTTTGTAGTCGGGCACCGATCCGTACGACAGACGGATGCGCCTCTAGTGCGGTTAGGCGGGAAATTGGGACCGATCGCAAAAAAAAAAAAAATGTCGAAAACATAGAATATAGAAAAAATTCGAAAATGTTGAAAGGTCGAGAAACTTTAACATAGGCGAAAAATGATGGAAAAGTCGAATAATGTCAATAAAGTCAAAAAACTACTCAAAAAATGTTGAATTACTCAGAAAATTTTGATGAAGCAAAAATGTTGAAAATGACAAAAAATGTTGAAGTCGATAAATGTTACTAAAGTCTAAAAATAATAAAGAAATCGAAAAATGTCAAATTATTCGAAAAATGTTGATAAAGAAGAAAAATGTTGAATAAGTCAAAAATGTTGGATAAGTTCGAAACTTTCGAATAATTCGATAAAACGTTGTAAAAGTCGAAAATGTTGAAGAACTTAAAAAATGTTGAAGACATTCATTCCGACGATAGAAGTTGAAGAAGACAAAAATATTGAAGAAAACGAAAAATGTTGAAGTATACGAAAGAATGTTGATAACGTCGAAAAACATCGAGAAATTCGATGAAAAGTTTAAATAGTCGAATGATTTAAAAGAAGTCGAAATGATATTGAAAATGTCGGTCAAATTATAATAAAATTTTTAAAAAATGATGCAATGTCAAATACTTTAAAAATTCGAAATAAAAACTAAAATTCGAAAGCATTTAATTTTCTCAAAATGAAGTTCCCAGCTGAATGATGCTAAAGTGAGTTGTATGAAGATAGGCTTAAATCATTCTAAAGTTGTCAACTTTTCTAAAAGCTTATAAAACTATTCGAACTAGTACCTCAAAAGTTGATTGAAAATTATCTCTCTAGACTACAATTTTAAACATACACAGCACCCTTTCTTAGATTTCTGATATGCTATTTTTTTAATATATAGTACAAAGGTAATAATTTCAAGCCTAATGACACAACGTCATATTTTAAGAATATGCTAACAATAATGTCGCTTAAGTTTTTTATATCTTCCGCAATAAATTGCATTTAAAAAACCTGTAAGCTTTATTTTATGAAACACGTACTAATTTGTGCTGACATATTAAATAACTTTTTGACATTAACAAGGTATCGACAATAAAAAAGTAGAACTAAATAAAACGTTTTCGCTACAATCGACTTGTCAACTGTCAGCTTTAATTTATTTATCTACCGACTAGCACAATATATTGATGCAATATTTTTTATTGGCTTACCACATTTGTTAGTACATATTAAAATATTTGCAATTGTTATGCAGAAAAAAAAAGAAATTCCAATAATTAATGTTAAAAGAGCTCGTACCAAGTTACATAACAACATAATTTATATTGTTGTTACCTGTTATTTGTAATGTCAGAATTTAATTCTGATTCTCAATTAAATTGAAAAAGATATTGTATATATTTTATGCATTACGACAACTATTTACTCGAATATTTTTTCGCCTGAAAATATGCAGCGCAAAATGTGAAAAAATTAAATACGACTTGATTTAAAGTAGACAATTTAAAAATTGCAACACAATGGCATATTTTTAGGCTTGTTTAATATTTTTATAGGTCGCTGAGTGTAGCTACCAAGTAAAACTTTTGTTATAAATACAAGAATAACCACTTTGTTAATATTAACGCTGCTTAAAGTTTAATCAAATACCGCTCAAAATGTATATAAACGGTACTTGAAATGATATAAAATGCAGCGAAAAACTTAATAAATTAATGCTCATTTAAATAATATAATAAATGGGATATTTTCGATTTATTCATGAAATGATATTTTAAAATATCAGTTTTTTGATAACCGGATTACCTAATTCGATATTAATAAATGTATAAGTTAGCGACAAAATAATCTTTATAATAATATATAATTTGTTAATTATTACCATATCTCGATACAAACAAATAAATCGTTTTCTTTATATATCAAAAAGCTCGATAAAAGTCTAAAGGTGCTGAAAAATATCTAAAAATGACGAAATAATCGATAAAAACCGAAATGTTTCAAAATAATCGATAAAAGTATAGTACGATAACGAATAGCATACGTAAGTCCCAAAATAATTAATAGTATCGACAAAGTCGAAGACCAACGATCAATAAAAAATTGATAAATTCAATAAAAGCCAAAAAGTATCGAGAAAGTCTATAAAAGCCCAGAAGTTATTGAAAAATATCGAACAAGCCATGAGGTATCAAAAAACGATTAAAAGCCTAATAGAATCTATTACTATCGAAATATATCGAATAAGTTGATACAAGTCGAATAGCATAAGAAATATTAAATAAGTCCATAGAATTTTAAAAGTGTCGAATAATATCGAAAAGTATCGATAAAAAATGCAAAGTCTAACTGTATTGAAGAGTATTGAGATTTATACAAAAATTCGTTGAAAGACGAAATGTATAGATTTTGCACAAAGAGGAGTAGAGTATCGAAAAAATTAAAACGTATTGATAATATCAAAAAGTATCGATGTTTATTAAAAAAGTCTGTCGAAGTAGAAAAATTTCAAAATTGTCATTAAAAGTCGAAGGGTATCGAGAGCATAAATAGGAGTCGAAAAATGACAAATAATATCGAATAAGTTGATAAAAGTTGAAAAATATCAAAAAGTCAAAATATGTTCAGAAGTATCGCAGAGTTTCGAACAAGTTGTAAAAGTCGAAAAGCGTAGAACGGTGACGAAAAAGTCGATAAGTATAGAAAATTCTAAAAATATCGATAAGTATCGAACATTTGGTAGGAGCGAATAACTGGAGTCGATTATATCTACAAAACTCGAAAAGTGACGAACGTTATGAAAAATATCTTACAAGTCGAATAACTTTCAATGGTATCGAAAAAGTTAAAAAATATCGACAGATTTCCACGTCAAAAGTCGTCGATAGAAATCTCAAACTATGGACAAATTGGTGTGGTATCTAAAAATGAAAATAATTTTTAGTTAAAAACTATGCAAACAATGGAATTATCGTGAATATATCACAATTTAAAAACTGGTTCATTAAAGATCATTTCTTAACATAACGTTTGCTAGAAACTCTGCCTGTAGTCTCTGGATTTTTCTTTTCAAGTCAGAAATTGCTGAATCGTGCACACAATTTATTTTGCTTTTCCAGAGCTATCTTTCTTTATAACTTGGCTTGTGCTTGGTTTCTTTCCTGCATTCTTGTTACCGACAACAAATTGGTCATGCAAACGATGATATGTGCAATTAATGCGACAGCTATTAGAACAAACCATGTAGAAAATAGTGCAACCTCCCCGACCTGCGCCAATCTGCTCATGAACTCGCATCGACTACACAGAAACACCAGCATAAAAAAAAGAGAAAAATCATGAATCGAGGCTAACTTATCTTGACAGTTTGCAACAGACTTACGTTTATTTTGGGTGTAATAGAAAATTCCATTAATGTAATTAATTTCCGTATACAGTGATGAAAGGAAGAAGCAACGCAAAGACAGTGAAAGTCAATGTAAGAAAATGCAGAAGAAGGGTGCTGGTAACAGCCAAATATTTCTTGGTTCAAACTAATGAACAAACCAGAACGAATGACTGCATAAATGAGTGGTGGAAGCAGAAACAGAAACAGAAAGAAAGACTCCATGGGTGGGTTTTCATTGCTGAAATCTTGACATTGAACTTGTTGCTCTGAAACTAAAAATTTTTCTACTTCTTCATTTGCTTTGGTCCTTGGTTCATTCGTGTTTCCGGTGGGTGGGCTGCGCTCTGGTTAGACATCCTTTACTTACGGCTATTGTTGTTGACGTGACTCCTTTGCGTTGGAGTTTCTCTTTTGCATGTTACACGTTTCCCAGTTAGTGCATGTTGGTTTTTTCATGTGGGCTAGCATGGTAAATTGCAATCTTTAAATGTTTAGGATTTTGCTAAATTAAATGCAAAACAGTAGACCATAACATTGAGGTTTCTTTACTTTTCATTGCCATGGCATGTGAGTAGAATAAATAGGATGCATGCAATGCAAAAATTTTACTTAATCCTTTAGTATTTAAATATTTTGTAAAATCCTTTTTTTAAGGTTTCTAAGGCATTTCAAGGTTTATACGCTGTTGTCATGCTAATTTACCCATGAAGGATACACACTATGCATTGTTAGTTGAGAGTAATGTGAAAAAGAGGAGCATGCAAATTACCATATGTTAAGGATTATACTTTACTATTATGATGACATCGCATTTAATGGGCAGAAACTTATGCAATCGCCAGTTCTGTTTGAAAAAATAACTATCTTGACTAAGGCTTGAAAACAGCATTATTTTAAGTTCTGCTTTGATTTGATTTTATTCCGAAAGTCCGAAAAGTCGATCTCGGAGCGTAGCGATGTTTTCAAGCATAGCATAAAGTTCGAATTACATTGAAGTAAGCATTTTTATGCACCATGATTTTTCACATGGAATTAAATGTAACTTTGTACATTGTTACTAATGGACGCAAGTACTGTACAAATATATAATGGGCGCATTTTGACAAGTGGGCATATTTTGAGAAGTAAACGTAGCTCTTCAATCGAAGCGAAATAAAATTGAATGTTTGTATCAGCGAAGTTTTCAAAAGAGAATGTAATGCAATTTAGTAGAAAGACATAAGGAGATGAAATCTCCGGACAGATGGATATTGGGCGTTTTGGTATAAATGGGTTTGGCACTTCCGATAAAGCAAAAATCTTATATGATCATATCGTGAGGATTTTTCTAGACAATGTAACGAAATTTAGCTTTAAGTGATGGATCATCGCCCGGATGAAAAACGTTAGTATTTTGACATTTAGGTATGGCATCTTCCATAGAAGCAATATTTTATAGTAAAACTTTGTATGTATACTTGTGTACGAAAGAGACAAAGATAGCAAAAGTTGAATAGTCAAAGTGATACAGAGATATAGCGATGGGAAGGTAATAGCACTGCTATCAATATTATATATAATTTGAATGATGTGTTCGGTCAGCTTTTCTCATCAGTTTGTACACAGGAAAAATCTACACATTTGATTATTTCTGACTTTCAGTGGCGAAAAAGAGAGCTTTGATAATTGTGAAATCGACTGAAAGAGATAAACAAAGAGTTATATAAAAGTCGAGAGATGTAGAATTAAAGAGATGTGAAAACAGAGATATAAGGATGTAGAGAAATGTAGAATTAGAGATCTCTCTAAAAAAGAAATATGTAAATGAAGAGTGATGTTGAAGCAGAGAGATATAGAAGCAGAGGGATATTGAAAGATAGAGACATAAAGGGATGCTTTCATGCTGAAAGCAATGTAAACATTTTAATAAATGGAAAAGGGAGAAACCAAAAGATGAATCAGTAGAGGAATAGAAGAATACAGATATGGATGATGGAACTTGGTCTACAGCTGAATGAGGTATTCATTTTATATATACATTTATGAATATCTAATGTCTGCATTCAAATTGATCGCAAAAATATCTCTAAAGTTCCAGATGATCTCGCAATACACGTTGCTGTGAAAGAAGGGAAAATTAAAAACTTCAATTTTTTTTTTAAATAGTGTAAAAATTACTCAATTTATTTTGTTCTTCGCACACCGCATTCCCTAGCGTTCCTGACATTGAATATCATAAGTAAAGTAAGCGAGAAATCATGAATTTTATTTTTGATATTCTTCCGATAAACTTTAACAAAGAAGCGAAAAATTAAGCGCATCCAGCTACATAGACATACTCAAACAAACGAACAAAGACACTGATACACACAAAAATACAATAAAGTTTTAAACACATACATACATAAGCAGGCGTTAATTTCCCAGTAGACAATGCCATTAGGCATCTACCATAGAAGGATTCTTTAAAATCAACTTTTGATGCAGATATGCCATTCATCTTGTAGCTAGCCTGTTGACAATTTATTTGAAATCTTTTACGAAGGCATATGCTTTAAGAAGCTAGAAGCCACAAAATCTGTTCAGAATTTTTTTTTACAGTTCTTAAGTGATTTATGTAAATCCTGTGTTAGATGGAGTTAGCAAAGCACTCGAAAATTGATGAACGCCTATGATATCCTTCATCCATTACAGGAAGTAGAATATCAAAAATGTAAATGTGTCGATATTTTTAAATATCAATTTGTCGATATTGCCATATAACGATTTTTATCAAAATTCAAGAAATTATAATTTTGTCAATTTCTTTTGAAAGTCATTGAAACTGGCTTTTTCTCCAACTTTCTATTTTAGAACACATCATAGTAATAAAGTTTAGCTAGTGCAGATATCAACCTTCTTAGATCAAGTAAAATATTCATTTATTAATGAAGAAAATGAAAAAAAATATGCTTGTTAACTACAATAATTTCTCCATTTCAATTTGAAAAGAGTACAGAAAGCTTATTTTCCTTTCATTTTTAAGAAAGGCCTTCTAATAATTCTTCTTACTCCAAATTTTATCTACTGGGTTGCCAAACTCTTTCAAGCAGCAAAAAAGTAGCTTTTTGTGAGTGTATTGCTTGCGCGTTGACAAAGAGCTTAAATTTATCCAGAGGTATGGAATGAATCTTACAGCTAGCACTGATACATACTATACATATATCATAAGTGAAATATTTGTATAACTCAGCGCGTTTCAATCACAAAAAATAGGGTAAATGGTTCCAACACTGGGGAAGTAATGTATTTCTGAATAGCACCTGTGAAGAAAATGGAAAATTTTACTAAAACTTTAATATTTTGGCATCGCTATAATACGGAACGAAGGCCATTCCATACTTCGAAAGTAAAACTTGCCTGCAAATGCACGCATATAAAGTATAATAGTATTAGTGCGATTCAAACACTGAATTATTCCACCAAAAAGTTCTCATTGATAGAACAAGAATTGCTAAGATAACAGGTAATGCTCACAAGACTGTCCAAAATTGCTCTGCGAAAGCATCGTAGACTTTCGTTTTCAGTAGCTAAGACTAAGCCTACATCAAGTGTACAATCTTATTTCAAAGAATTTTTATTATGAAGATGTACGAGTAGTTTTACTTGAAGCTGGAAGCTTTCTAAATCATCACGCAAATAATTGCTAGATAAGGAAATCTCTGAATCAGAGAACTCTTGAATGCAATTATGCTTCATCAGGAGATGAAAAACACAAGAAAATAGAAATATAAATCTTTATAAATAAAATTATAGCTGTTTTTGATGTTCGCATATCACGCAAAAGCTACTGGGTCAATTTTGATCAAATTTGTTTAGTCTTATTCCTTATGCGCTTGGTCTCAATCTCCAATAAAAATAATCACTATGTTCTTATTAAATATTCAGTTATTAAAGTTTAAAAATTGCTTCAAAAGTTAATTGCGCAAATAGAAACAAGCATGTAAACGTAACAAATTGTTTTAATGACAAGTCAATGTGTTTATGTGTGTGGGTTTGGTTTTAATTTTTTTCCTATTTATGAAAGAGGAACAACGGAATATACAAGTTTTACTCTCTCGCAATCATTCTTATTCAACAAATTCGTGACTTCTGAAAAAGAATCAAAAAATCATGTGTGCAGAAGTGAAACCCTTAAAAAACTAAACTGCGATAGAATGAGACGAAAATGTTTTATAAAAATGATAAAAATAAAATAAAAATGGCGAATCTCTTGAAAAATATCACAAAATAAAAGTTTCCAGACTAAAAAAAAACATAACAATAAGTTGTCTTTTCTTTGCTCTTTCTCATCAAATATCAAGCTCCACTGAAGGCAATTACTTACTTACATTACGCACACACACACTCATTTTTTGCTATTGATTTTGATATTTTAATAACAACGTTTAATTGGAAAACAAATACAATTAAGAGAGAGGGAAAGTAGTTTATAAATATTTTCTCTTCGCTATGCCAAGGCTTTTGCTCGGCTTAAAAAATTTAAGACTAGGAAATCTCTCCAAGCTTATTTCTAAGCTTTTAGTTAACTGATTTCTAAGCTAATAAGCACCCTGCTCGTTGAGTACTTTAATATGATATGTCTGCAGCTAATCTAGATCCCGTCAACTAAGCCTTTCTTTCGAGGAAAAAACTATACTAAGTGAAAGTACGGCTAAAAAAAATAGTGTCGCTTTTTGCGCTTTAGTAGACACACTTAATTTCAAATTACTTCAAAATGACAGTATAGTAAAAAAAGTCTACTAAAAAGATTTAAATTGTTTGCCTTCGCATTAGAAACTTAAAAGGCTACGCGTACAACTAGTACTTAAATAAAGCCTTAGCGTATTACGAAAAAAAAATTTCACCGATTCCATGCTCTTAAATGATAGCTACTACCTATGTATGCTCTTTTCTAAAGTTTTTCAACAGAGTTCATACGAAGAATAATCCCTTGATATTCGTTTTCTTAAAAATTTGCTGTTATATAGACGCTTGATGCTGTCAGAACCTAAGTATTTATATCCTTAAGGTAACTAGTCAAAAATTATGATCTAAGTAGTTCATAAACCTAAAATCATTGTGATTCAATTAATAATCCTAGATATTACAGTCATTTCAGAACTAACGATTCATTTCATATTTCAAGTCATATTCAAAGTCATACCTAAGTCAGACCTCAATACATAGTCTAAGTCATTGTCAAATAATTTAGTTATGACAAGGGCACATAGTCGAAAGTATAGTACAAGTCATAATGCAATTCACAGCTTATGCCAGTATTCAAATAATAGTTCTTGTCATATTCGATGCCATATTTCAAGTCATAAATAAAGTAATAGTTTAAGAAGTATACCAAGTCATGATTCATATCATATTCAACTTCTGTATATCAAATCATAGTGCAAATAATATTTCAAATTAAAGTCCAACGCATAAGTTCATGCCATAGTTCAAGTCATATTGCTAGTCGTAGTCCAAAATATAGTTCAATTGATAACCCAAAACTATAGTCCAGTTTTTTGTCTAAGTCATTGTATAAGCCAAAGTTCAAGTCGTATTCCAAATCATAATCCAAGTCATAGTCAAAGTCATAGCCCAAGTTATAGTTCAAGTCATATCTTAATTAATTGTCCAAGGTACATTTTAACTTATGTTCTAATCTATATAAATAAAATGATAGCCGTTTTTGATGAACGCGATTCACGCAAAATCTACTGAATCAATTTCGATCAAATTTTTTTTGGTTATCTTACTTAGGCGCTTGGTCTTAACATAGAATTAAAGTTATCACAATATTCCTCTTAAATATCAAAATATTAAAGTTTTAAAATTGCTAAAAAAAAAATGAATTTCACACATAGAAAGAAGCATGTAAGCATAACAAATCGTTTAATGGCAAGTTAATGGGTTAGTAAGGGTGTGTGCGTTTTATTTTTATATGGTAATGGAAGACAAAAAACGGAATTTTACTTTCGCTCTCGCTCTCATTCTCAATTTTTCAACACAACAACGCGGAATTTGTAAACATAGAAGAATGAAAAAAAAAAATTACAGTAGGTTAACAGATAGAAAACACACATGCTGTCCTACATGGCTTGACAACATGTGTTACTGTCAATATTGCTTTAAGTTTACATTATCGAGCATGCCATCAAACATCAATTGCAGAACAATTTATGAGCGTCCACATCGAAGTAGATTGCATGAAATCCTATTTAAAATGAAAAATGTTCACTAGGCTTGACAGTCAGTTCACACAGATTGTATGGTTGGACAAGCCAGCAGAAAAATCAACAATTTTTGAGATCCATCCAACAAGTGTGTCAAGCGGTCGTTCCTAGAGTTCACATTATCGAACATTGATGTTGTCAAGCCATGTTGGACAGCATGTGTGATAATGTGAACTGGGCTAATTGAATGTGTTAGTTAGGCTTTGTTTTTTGTCTTTCAAATGGCAATGCAATGGTATATTTATGGAAGAGAAAACAACAACAACTCTAGATCTGTGAAGAAGAATCAAAATTGACTGTAGTTCTATTTAAAAAAAATTAAATTGTTTGCCTTCGCAAAAAAAAACAGGCTACGCGTACAAAGTCGCGGGCATCTGCTAGCTTATAATATAAGTCATAGTCGAAATTATATTCAAAACTATAGTTCAGACTTAATCCAAATCGTAGTCAAATTTATAGTAAAAGTCATATTCGGAGTCATGAGATAAGGCATAGTTTAAGTCATAGTTTTAGTCGCTTTATAACTTGAAGTCATATTTCAAGTCATAGTCCAAGTCAGGTGTCAAGTTCCAGGCCACATCCTAATTTAAGTTGAAGTGCAGATCATATTGCAATTCATGGTCTAAGTGACATACCACTTGACAATTTAGGCTATAGTCTTATTAATGAGTTAAGCCATAGTTGCCAAAAAATAGCTGCATTGATCTTTATCTTTCTATATTAAAATTTTTTGTAAGTGCCAGATATCAACTCTTACCCTATACAAGACTCTTTATTCGTATATATTTTATATATTTGGTAACATAGAAGTGCACATTTATGTTTGGATATTTTCAAAATTGTGTGATTGTGTCACTCTTTTTATTACTTCTTAGCACCAAAGTTGGAAAGTGGAAAAAAAAGGAAAACATTTTAAAAGTTGCGAAATGAAAATGCTCTTACACACCAAACCAAAAGGAATTCAATTCGAAAGTTTTGCGCACCGCAGTTAAGCGAGCGCTTCACTGAATGCCATAACACCGCATCAATGTTCTTCCACACAATTTCGCTTTCGGTGCGTTGCACAGTAATGCGTATGTAACAGGCAAAGCTAAGCGTAATGTGACCGAATTGGAAAAGCTGAAATGAAGAGCATTTGAAGAACAGTTTGCTGGCAACTGGTAATAATACCTACCTATGAAAACTTAGTTCTCAAGACAAGCTTGGTAAAGAAGAGTAAAATATTGTGCTACTCTGAAGTGCTAACTAATGGTTCTTAGAATATACAGAAGTGTATGATCAAATATCGTACCCAAATTCAAGGAATACTAGTTTCACCAAAGATCAATTGGAAGTTGAAGTCAACTAAAGATACTGTAGACAAAATTCAAGTTATAAGACTGCGCTAGTAGAATGTATTGAAAGAAGAATGAAATGTTCTCAGATCAAGATTGCTATCAAAAATGGTTAAGAGCTTGAAAGCAACATGTTTCCTTCAACCATCGCTAAGCCTTTCTTATTGCATGCAAAATATATCGAATACTTTATGCCTATGTCACTTGAAACTTAAATTCCAATCGGTCTCTTTCGCGACTGCTAATTTTAGCGCCAAAGAGAAATCAACACTACCGACGTGAGAAGACAAAAGAACAAAGACGACGTTGACTTTCACCATGCCGCATGCTGCAGCAGCACAAACCACGAAAATCCTCTGCTCATTCAATCGTTGGTTCGTTTGCTGCGTAAAGTGTTTCCTTATGCGCCTTAATGTGATTTTAAAATGACAATAACATCAACCAGAAACGTCAACCTACTTTTTTTTTTCAAATCAGTCAGTCAGACAGTCAGTCAGTCAGAAAGTTAGTCAGTCAATTTCCTTTCCACAATTCATATGCAGCTTTTATTCATTCATTTATTGATTCGCACTTTAGTTGCTTTTTTCGTCAATCGCTTGCAAAAAGTGCTAAGTAGGAATCATTCCTGTGGGAGTTAATATGCTTAAAAATTTCAATTCAAATTAATTGGAATTTGGCATCGAATATTTAGATTACATGTCAAAAGAAATGATCTCTTCGTCGAATGCATTGCAGAAATGAAAAAATTTGGTATGGAAAAATTTTGATCGCATACCCAAGAATTTGTTATATAGAACTAAAAATAGATTCCAATAGATGTGAAAAGGTAAAAAATTGATTTCAGATATCATATGAGATAGATCCTGCAGCCGATGCTTATGCGTTTTTGGTCCATTTACATCTATTTATGCAAAAAAAAGTCCTTTCAAAACAGATTATTGCTGCAAGCATTTGTTTTGTGGAAATGGCCAAGTATAATCGATATTTCTTGGCTTAAAGGCTTAAGTAAGTTCCTTGAAATCAAACTCAAAATTTTTAATTTCAAATTTTGATTCCTATAATGGAATCAACAAAGGAATCGCATCTTTTGTTATGGATTTAAAAAAAGTTTACTTCGAATTCCAAGTCAGCCAAAAAGTATTCATTCCTACTCAGCTCTGCTTGTAACTGACGTACGCAAGTAACAATTTTATATTAAAGTTTTACTCTAAAATGAAAATACTTTTATCGCTTTTCAATTTTTGTCTCTTATCCTTTTGTCAATTTAACTGCTTCTTCCTTTTCTACAACTGCGGTGTATTCTGTTTAAGATTACTATTTAAAGGAATCATATCAACTTGCAAAAAGGATGTATGTAGAAGCGGATCTTAAAGAATAAATCAACAAAACTGAAACTATTAGAAGTCTTCTTAAAAAAAAGAGTTACGTTGTATACTCTATGCAAGATAGCTTACATAGCTATGTCGTAGTAGCTAAACTTTATTACAGATAATGTCATAAAAGGAAGCTTCGCTGCCATGTTCCTGAACTTTGATATGCATCATTGTGTACGAAGGAACTATTTTGCTTGCCCTTAGTTTCTTCAAATCAAAGCTCCACTCGCATTAAAAAGTAATAGCTAAACAATTAAATGGTTGTAATAGTTAAACTATGTTATACAATTCACTTTGTTTTAACTTTCTTTGAGAAAGATTTTAGCTCTAGAAATTACATTTAGTCAATAAACTATTTATAATGATGCACTATGATGAATAGCTGAGAATGTCAAATGCTGTAATAGCTGATTTTTATTAAAAAATTCAATGTCAGTGATATCTTTTTTGTTAGTTAGAACAATGAAGTAACTTTTGTAGCTTCACTTTGTGTATTAACCCGAATATCTCTGAAACTTTTCGATACTTTCCAAAAGCTAGGTTATCTTTTACTTATCTTGATACTTCTCTTCTTGAAGGAATCTCGAACTTTCTTCGAGACATATTTCATGCTCTAAATATTACTCAATCTTCCATCTAGAATTTTGAGACTTTTGGTTAAGTAGACAATACTGGACATTTTGGTGTCGTCAATATTTAAACTTTCATTATATTATATCATCTTTGGATAATTTTATAATGTTTTAAGTGTCTTTAAATAGCGGAAATATTTCATTATTGTCTAAAATCTATATTTTGAAATATTTGCGTTTATCCCAATTGGTTGAATTTTCAATCAGCAATTTCTACAAAAGTTAACTTTTACGGAAGATAATTCCTTTTTTAATACTATATATTAATTTTGAAGTCTTACAATATTCGAGTTCCATCCTTTCATTTATTTTAAATATATAATATTCGCGTTTTATTTTTATCATTTTTTTTCCAAGTAAAATAAAAGAGATAAAATAGTAAAATACAAAATATTTTGTTTCCTTTTCATAAATCAACATTTGACGAATGTATGCAATTTGTTGAATACATCACTTGTGTAAGAAAGTTATTAATTTTATATAAAGAAAAATGGAAACACCAAGTTGACAGAAAGCATACGATTTTATGGTGAGTGCGACATAGAAAAGCTTTCACTTTAATGTCAAATAAAAAATCTTCAACCCAAAATTCAAGAAAGGAAAAGAGTACACGTAGTTTGTATTTGTTTTTCTGTAGTCGAAAAGTATTTATTTTTACATCAATTTCTTTGACATTTTATTAATAACAGAGGACATATAACACTTTGTTTTGTGCACTTACATTTTTATTGTTTTCATTCAACAAAAGTGAATTTCAAAGGATGTTCCTTAGCATTATAATTCTTACTTTGCAAATAAACTCAAAGGTCATATTTGTAGGAGTGCAAAATATGTCGCATGATATGTAAGACCCATCATTGAGATCTCATGAGAGTTTTCACTGTTATATGTATATCGTTTGAAAGGTATTTTAAGCATTATCATTTTCAAAAGTAATGGATGCTGCAAGTTGTATATGAGAGTACTCACAGCACAAATACTAAAGTAAAGTTTTCTGGGATACACTCTCGAAATTACGCCTGAGATAATGCTAATTAATTTCCGCAAATTAATATATATACTATATGCAGACTTACCAATACATACACAGCAAATGGCATCACGACGACCGCTACAAGTAAATCCGCTATTGCTAATGAAACTATAAAGTAATTTGTTACCGTTTGTAACGAACGTTCGCGACACACAGATAAAATTACTAAAATGTTGCCGAATAACGTTAAGATGGGAAAAAGTATCAGTATGAGCGCCCAGTAGTTATGATCAACTGCAAAAGAGAGAAAGTGAAAGAAAATTATTGACAGAATATTTGAAAATATATCTTTAAACTATTTTTCTTTATATGTATATATTTTGGATATTCTTGCGATTTCTCAATATATCACCGATTTCTATATATGCTCTATACATCAATATTATTTCTTAAAAATTCTGTATCTTTCAAGATGTTGTTCAGTTTTCCGGATACTGCCATTTAGAAATGTTTCGAATAATTATTTTAACCCTTCGCAATTTTCAGGTTATTTTTCCATTTCAAAAATCATGAAAACTCACACAACAAGTATTATCTACGTGCTGAACAATAAAAGTCGGTTCTGGCGGTCCGCTGCTTTTGAGGTATATCACCATAAAATTATTGAAAGAACATGTCTGGCCGCCTTTACTGTTGTCAAAAAAGTGATAAAAAAAGTTTTAGTCTAAATTTTAACTTTTATCCCTTTTTTTCCAAATTATTAATTTCAGTAAAAATTGCACTGAATAAAAAGTTTTTAAAATTGATCAAAA
Organism: Tricholauxania praeusta; assembly: GCA_949775025.1. Taxonomy (NCBI): domain Eukaryota; kingdom Metazoa; phylum Arthropoda; class Insecta; order Diptera; family Lauxaniidae; genus Tricholauxania; species Tricholauxania praeusta. Next base: position 138,878,229 of record OX459028.1, on the reverse strand, counting down.
AAATATTTTTGTTTTACTGGAGATTTTTTTTCTTCTATTTTTTCTAAAAAAAACTATAATTTCTAGACGGAAAAAGTTCTTAAAATTGGTCATAAAACATAAAAAGAAATAATTTTTGTAGTTTATTGTGACATTTAATTTTTTTTTTTATTTTTTTAATCTTCTGAAATCATCTTAATTCTTAAGATATTTTTAAGTTTCTAAATTATTTCTTAAGCTTTTAAAAATGTTTAAGTCTTATTATTAAATTCGCAATCATTCAAATATGGGGTAAAACACACGGCTCAAACAATTTAATTAACTACTTGCCCTCATGTTATGGCATATCATTTTAAAGCTTGCGTATCAAGCTGTAATCTGAAGTTCACCGAAAAAATATTCAGAAATGGATTTTTCAAAAAAACTTCAAAAATTCATTTCAATTTACAAAATTTTAGCTTTTTAATTTTTTTAAAACTAAAAAAATAATATAAATAATTTTTTTCCCTCAAAAATTTTTACGGCACTAAGCGCAGAATAAATCAAAGTTTTTTTAAGAATAAAAAAAAAAATTTTTAATATATGGGTTTTTTTAAAAAAATGCAAAAATATTTTTTAATTCTCAAAATTTTTGCGAAAAATTTTTTTTTTCAAAATCAGTATTTTTTTTTAAAAGTACAAATAAAAACCTAAAATTATAAAAACAAAAAAATATTCAGAAATGGATTTTCAAAAAAAAAAAAATGAAAAATTTATTTCAATTTACAGAATTTTAGCTCTTTAATTTTTTTTTAAAATTAAAAAAAAATATAAATAATTTTTTTCCCACGAAAACTTTTACGGCATTAAGCGCAGAATAAATCAAAGTTTTTTTTTTAAAAAAAAAAAACTTTTAAAATATGGTTTTTTAAAAAAAATGCAAAAATATTTTTCAAAATATTTTTTATTTTTTTTTCAAAATCAATATTTTTTTTTGAAAAGTACTAGTAAAAACCTAAAAATTTACGTTCACTAATTATTAATTGATAAAGTTTGCTGTAAGCTATGAATTTTCGAAAAAAACACTTATTCTGAAAAAGTACGAAAATCGTGAATTTCATACCCGCGTATCTGAGCAACAAATAATATTAGGGCAAAATCTTAAAAACACTTTAAATGCTAGACATCAATACTACAATCATGCCAAATTTCACCCAAATCGGAGCCAAAAATTTTTTCAGGTGGCGCACAGTGTTATATTTTGAGAAAAAATTGACAAAATCAAATTCCCGTCGATAACAATGCCCAAAAAAAACGAGGTCGGTCTCATTCGAAAGGTGATTTCATGCTTTTTTTAGAAAAATTGTCCCGAATCGAGATCCCAGCTTTGGGCATTTCTCAGAAATGCCCAAAATATGGTCTTTTTCACTTTTAGACAGTTTTTCCCAATTTTAGTACAATTTTGACTCGTATACATATCCGATGATAATTTATTTTGAAAGTCGAGAGTATATATATATATATATATATATATATATATATATCTTTTAAAACTAATTCGTTATAAAAAAAAAAATTTTTTTCGTATTATAACTAAAAAAATGACAAAAATTGACATTGTCAATTTTTGTCATTTTTTTACAGCTGTGTGCAAAAAAATAGCAGTGTCATATGAAATAATCTTTGCCTTTATGAAAAATAAAAATTATTCATAGGAAAAATTAAATTCCAAATTTATTTGCTTCATTTATGTTTCACCAATGTTAAACAAGCATTTTTTTGAACATTAAGGTTTATTCGGACTTCAAACAGGGACAAATTAGGGAACGTTTCAAAATTCAGGTGTGCAAAATAATAGCAGTGCTAAGCAATACTTAAAAAAACAAAACTAAAAAAAGTATAATTCAATATCTAAACCTTATTTATATTAAATCTATTAACAATAAGTGGAATGACCTTTATTAGAACGAACGGATGCACATCTTCGCTGTATGGAATCCACCAAACGCTGGAATTTCTCTACAGGAATGGCCTTCCATGCTGCCCTTGCAGTATGCCACAATTCTTTGACATTCTTAGGACATTCCTTGCCCACGGCTTCTTTGACATTGGCCCAAAGGTTTTCGATGGGGTTGAGGTCTGGGAACTGGGCTGACCTCTCCATTACCTCAATCCTATTTGAGGAAAACCAATTTTTCGCCAATTTGCTCATGCGCTTTGGGTCGTTGTCTTGCTGGTAAACCCATTTTAACGGCATTTTCCATTCAGCGTAGGGTAGTATGGTTGAGCTCATTATTTCCACGTATAAAGTTTCCTTTTATCCAATAAATTGGACCTGTGTCAGAGGGTATGAAAAGCAGACCCAAAAGTTAATTTTTGCAACACCATGCTTTACGGTCCTTGGCACGTATTTCGGATGGAACAGAACTCCCACTGGTCTTCGTACATAATGATCTAGAGCCAAACAAAACTATTTTGGACCAGTTGGAGTTCCGTTCCATCCGAAATACGTGCCAAGGACCGTAAAGCATGGTGTTGCAAAAATTAACTTTTGGGTCTGCTTTTCATACCCTCTGACACAGGTCCAATTTATTGGATAAAAGGAAACTTTATACGTGGAAATAATGAGCTCAACCATACTACCCTACGCTGAATGGAAAATGCCGTTAAAATGGGTTTACCAGCAAGACAACGACCCAAAGCGCATGAGCAAATTGGCGAAAAATTGGTTTTCCTCAAATAGGATTGAGGTAATGGAGAGGTCAGCCCAGTTCCCAGACCTCAACCCCATCGAAAACCTTTGGGCCAATGTCAAAGAAGCCGTGGGCAAGGAATGTCCTAAGAATGTCAAAGAATTGTGGCATACTGTAAGGGCAGCATGGAAGGCCATTCCTGTAGAGAAATTCCAGCGTTTGGTGGATTCCATACAGCGAAGATGTGCATCCGTTCGTTCTAATAAAGGTCATTCCACTTATTGTTAATAGATTTAATATAAATAAGGTTTAGATACTGAATTATACTTTTTTTAGTTTTGTTTTTTTAAGTATTTCTAAGCACTGCTATTATTTTGCACACCTGAATTTTGGAACGTTCCCTAATTTGTCCCTGTTTGAAGTCCGAATAAACCTTAATGTTCAAAAAAATGCTTGTTTAACATTGGTGAAACATAAATGAAGCAAATAAATTTGGAATTTCATTTTTCCTATGAATAATTTTTATTTTTCATAAAGGCAAAGATTATTTCATATGACACTGCTATTTTTTCGCACACAGCTGTAGTTATAATACGAAAAAAAATTTTTTTTTTTATAACGAATTAGTTTTAAAAGATATATATATATATATATATATATACTCTCGACTTTCAAAATAAATTATCATCGGATATGTATACGAGTCAAAATTGTACTAAAATTGGGAAAAACTGTCTAAAAGTGAAAAAGACCATATTTTGGGCATTTCTGAGAAATGCCCAAAGCTGGGATCTCGATTCGGGACAATTTTTCTAAAAAAAGCATGAAATCACCTTTCGAATGAGACCGACCTCGTTTTTTTTGGGCATTGTTATCGACGGGAATTTGATTTTGTCCATTTTTTCTCAAAATATAACACTGTGTGGCGTTTTCGTGTGTTTTACCCCATATATATCACTCGTTTTGGTACGTCCTAATTACCCATGTTCTTGATACTCTCCAATCGTTTGACTATTTTACGAGCTGTCTCAAAATCGGGATATCTCTTATGTATTAACCATCTTATCTTAATGATTGTCCAAATTTCATATTTTTCTGTTATTTAAGATGTTTTTCAAGCTTTTGGTGCTTTTTTAATTCTTATGTACGCTATTTGTTGATTTTTTCAGATATATCTCAGTGAGTCTTCTGCAAACTTCTATTTTAGTCTACGTAGTGCTCGAAATCTTCATTCCAAGGTACTTTTCTTCATTTGAATACATACATTTATGCGCAAATCCGCCAGAATTAGCGTTTTAGCTGCATATTGTTAAAATGCAATTTTAACAACGTCTCCCATTGAATTTTAACTGTTCCTCCTTGAATATTAATTAAAGATAGTCTTATCTTCAAGAAAACCCATAATTGAAGAGTGTGCTCCAAAAAAAAAAAAAAAAAACGAACCCATGGTCGAGCTAAAATGATAATTTCGACTTTGGTGAGGTAACTTATTACTTCATTCAGTTTAAATCGGGCATGGATACTTCCAGAAATATCTAAGTACATCGTATGGATAAAATAGAGCACCCTTTCTGTATATATGGCGACGCTGATAGAGATGACGCAGAGCACACTTTCTTTAACTAGTGTAGGTGGGATATCGAACGCGCATTCTTACAGGAATTAGACGGCCAGTGCTTCGCTGACGATGTTATAGAAGCAATGCTGCAGAGCCAAGGAAACGGGAATGCAATTGCAGAATTTGTTGAGAATGTTCTTAGGAAATAGAAGTGGGACCTGGACGCAGGTCAATAATTTGAGCAAAGTCACGGGCCATACTCCAAAGCAATGCTTACGAAGTCTCACGGTAGATAAAGATCCGAAGATGGGATATGATCTTAAGTGAATAAAATAAACTCTTAATATATGACGATAGCTACGGGTTAGTGAATCTCACTGTTTTCCGAATAGTTTCTATAATTTTGTAAATCTGTTCTTCTATCGTCGCAACTAATAGTCTCCTCACAATTTATAAAAATTTCAAGATATCTTTCGGAAAGTCAATTTGCAAGATATTTACGTGCTAAATATATCTCAACCTTTTGAAACACTTGAATTTTTTGAATCATCGTTATCCCTAAGACTAAGTTACACTTAATCTTAATCAAATAAAACTTTTTTGCTTGACTACAACAAGAAGGACTATCACAGATAATTGAAAAATTCTGTTAAAACTTACCTTCACTTAAATCGTAGCAGGACCCCGTTGACGACGAATTTGTGCAATTAGTTCGATAATCAAAGTCCGTTAAATTTGAACTACTTATTGTTGTTGTACCCGAAACCGCACTACCATTATAATTATAAAAATATTCACCGAAATCTTCCAGTAGCAGCATAAATGTGCTACCGCCCCTATCACCATCACCCACAGCGCCGCTACCGATACCACTATTGGTGCTGCCATGCAGAAACTCGACATCTTTGCGCATTAAGCCACCACCACCACCACCGCCGTCGTCACTGCCGCCGCCACCAACACCACCATCTCCACCGCCATCAAAATTATGATTATGAAATGAGGAGCTATTTTTACCAAAGCCGCTATCGTACGCCAGTGAGTTTTGCAAAAAGTCATCAGCCTCGGCACCGCCGCCACCACCATTAAAACCCACTGCACCATAATCTGTGTCACTGTCCGCCGTTTCCGCGCTATCAATCAAAGCGATGTCAACGCCAAAACCTTCGCCATCATCATCAGCTGAAGTCTCCGCTATGACCGTGCTAAACAGACGTCCCTCACCATCTGTGCTCGCATAGTAGCCATATGAGCTGGGGCTACCAGATGACGACGACGACGTTGAGAGATCCGATGACAGTGACGTTACGGCGCTGCTATTAACTATTGCTGTGGATGTCCATGTGGCAACAGCATCGCTCTCCGTTTCAATGTGGGAGTAGATTGAGGTTAAATTGGTTTGATTTTGGTTGCTCTGATTCCAAATGCTCACAATGGCATCCGTTATATCATCATCCCCTTCATCATCGTTATTATCATCCTCGTAGAGTTTGAAGTAGTCCTGAGTATCGATAAGGTTAACTGCGGCTGATGTTATGGTTGTTGTTATGTTGTTCAATTCCTCCAACGTTGTCATACTGATGATGATTGAGATTCAATTCTTTTAGGATATGGAGATTACACTAAACACAACAACAAACGCAGTGTGCAGTTGTTGCTCCTTTTTTTTTTTTGTTTGTCCTTAATGTTGGTCTGCTGTGGTCATTTGATTGCACTTCTCGTAAAAAGGGTTTTCACGTTTGCTGCCATTGAGCATTGCTTCGTATTGTTCGAACATTCAATTGATATTTGATTGATTTTGAAGTTTTTTCTTTCTACTTTTCCAGCAGTTTTTGTCTAAAGCCTATCAATGGTATTGTTGTGCTGATCCATTTTGTCTGATTATTCATGTTTTGAAATGCTCTTGACTTTTGAGTTGATTTTGAATGCTGATTTTTGTGATCATTAGATAAATGAGTGCTTTCATAAGCAATCGGTATTTAGGTTGCATAGACCAAGCGATAGTATTATATCACCAATGTGAAACTATGTTCCATTTTTGGATTTCTTCAAAAATACAGATGCTACTTTTTAAGTGATATTACAGTTCTGAAAGTAAAAAAAAAAAATAAAGATATATTATTGAATAGGATTAAGATTCAATACCAAACATAAAAGTCAGCAGCGTTTGAAATGGATTGCTGAATATAAAAACAGGTGCTCATACATCATAATTTTGAAAAAACGTTTGTTTGAGGTTTTATATTTTATACATGGATTGTGCTGATTTTTCGAAAAAAATACGGGACACTAACCCCCGTATTATGTAAGGCAAAACAGTGAGTGACTGATTTTCGTCTGCCTATAACCTTGAATCTAAAGTTTTTTTTGAAGTAAAAACTTCTTATGGCACGTTGTGCGGCTGAGGAAAAAAGTATAATTTCGCGACACCGACCGTCATCGGGAAGACTTGGGAAACGAACTCGATTTTGGAATTTTGAAGACTTGGGAAACGAACTCGATATTGCAATTTTGAGGACTTTTGAAACGAACTCGATTTCAGAAATTTGAAGACTTGGGAAACGAACTCGATTTCAAATTTGGAAGACTTGGGAAACGAACTTGATTTTGGAATTTTGAAGACTTGGGAAACGAACTCGATTTTAAAATTTTGAAGACTTGGAAAATGAACTCGATTTCAAAAAATTTATAAAACGTTGCCTACTTTTAGGTGCTATTAATAATTTGCCCCTAAAAGTAGGCAACACTTTCTGACAAAAACGCCTAAAAGTAGGTAACGATTTTAAAAATTTCAGATAATGTGTCCTAATTTTAGGTGCTATTTTTGAAATTCGTCGGAAGTGTTGCATACTTTTAAAGCGGCTCTCACACGATCAATATTACTGACAGTATAATTACTGACAGTATTTACATTACTGTCAGTGTACCACTCACACAGTCAGTATTGTTTATTGTCAGTAATCAGTTTTTTTGACATTCGACTGGTGAAGGTGCGAACTATGCTCCGGCTACGTGACCGACAGCCGAAAATGGCATGCCACTTTTTGAGGCAGATTCCATCCAAACTTGCACCACGCCTCCAGTTAGGCATCGGACGACCATACCCTTGGACGCAATGTTCCATGCCACTGAATGAGGAACTTTTTCAAGTTTCTTTCAAGTTTCGCTGCCTCATCGTCTATCTGCCACAAAATGGGGCATGCCACGCCCCCTCCCAGGATTTTGCCGTCCCGTGCCTACTTGCACCCTCTGACCAACTTTCAGCCGGATCTGCCCCAAAAAGTGGCATGCCATTTTTCTGTGCAAATAATACTGATGAACTGTCAGCATTCACCTCACACCATCAGTATTAAGCGGCCCTCACACGATCAATATTACTGACAGTATTTTGCATACTGACTGGCATGCCACTTTTTGGGGCAGATCCGGCTGAAAGTTGGTCAGAGGGTGCAAGTAGGCACGGGACGGAAAAATCCTGGGAGGGGGCGTGGCATGCCCCATTTTGTGGCAGATAGACGATGAGGCAGCGAAACTTGAAAGAAACTTGGAAAAGTTCCTCATTCAGTGGCATGGAACATTGCGTCCAAGGGTATGGTCGTCCGATGCCTAGCTGGAAGCGTGGTGCAAGTTTGGATGGAATCTGCCCCAAAAAGTGGCATGCCATTTTCGGCTGTCGGTCACGTAGCCGGAGCATAGTTCGCACCTTCACCAGTCGACTGTCAAAAAAACTGATTACTGACAATAAACAATACTGACCGTGTGAGTGGTACACTGACAGTAATGTAAATACTGTCAGTAATTATACTGTCAGTAATATTGATCGTGTGAGGGCCGCTTTACTGTCAGTATTTAAAAACTTCGTCGGTAATATCCGATTTTTTCATCAGTCATCAGTATCGTTTTTCTATACTGACAGTACTCACCTCATACGATCAGTAATACTGTCAGTATGCAAAATCCTGTCAGTAATACTGATCGTGTGAGGGCCGCTTAAGGGTAAATTATTAATAGCGCCTAAAAGTAGGCAACGTTTTTTGAAAAAATTGGCCCATGAAAGTATGTAATTTTGTGGAAAAATTTTTTAAATTTGTAGCATACATATGTTGACTTCCGGTTAGTTGTTGCTCAGTAAGCAAATTTTTCTCTGCTACCGCAGCCGAAAGCAGAGCCAGCAGCCCAAAGCAGAGAAAAATCTGAAATACCACGCCACCTTGAACCAGCAGCAAGCAAATTTGGTTTTTTGAAAAACTTTAAAACGTTATATCTCGGCTATTACTAAACCGATTTAGACAAATGAGGTGTAATAGTTTTTTTTAAGAACAAGCAGATTTTTTTGAAGTCATTAACTGTCACAAGATGACGTTTTAAGCAGTTTGAATATTCTAACAGCCAGAACTCGGCAACGAATTAGCCGATTTTGATAAATGTGGTGTCATAGTGTCTGTTAGAAGAAGCAGACTTTTATCTTAAGTTTAAGAAAAATTATGTTTAAGCTATTTAGTCACAGGTCCAGGTACTTTTTTTACCTGATTTTTTCTTATACTTACATAATTCGCAATGATGTGTCTTACTGCAATCAGAATAAATTTTTGTTTTTAAACATAAGGAGTACTTAGCTCAAATTTAATTATTCACAGTTGAGGCTACTGAGCCGAATATACTTCTTCCAGCAATTTTTGAAGTGAAAACTTCTTATGGCACGTTGTGCGGCTGAGTAAAAAAGTATAAACTCGTGACACCGACCGTCATCGGGATTCCCCGTTATGAATGCGATGGTAAAATTTTAATGTTCTATTGTTTCTTTTAAATAAAAAATATTCCAAGTGGAAGACAAAAAGCAAAGCATACACACTAACTGACACATTTAATTCTCATTCAACGATTGTTATGCTTACATGTTTGTTTCTTTCAATGTCCGCGTTGTTGCGTTGACAAATTGAGAATGAGAGCGAGAGTAAAATTTGAATACATATTCCGTGTTTGTCTTCCATTGCATTGCCATATAAAAAGAAATCGCACACATACCAATTAACGCACTAACTTGCCATTAAACGATTTGTTTTCACTTCTGTCGGCACTCCCGGAGTGCAACCCGCCGTTTTTTTTTTTTTTTTCAAATTATGTTATTTAAGTTGAAATGAACATAAAAGTCGGAGCAAGTTTTTAATTACAAGTTTCAAATCACTGTGGTGAATGTGTCACTTTCAGTCACTCACGTGTTTCGCCTTACATAATGTGGCTGTAAGCGTCTCTTTTTTAACGTCACGGCGTTGCCAGATAAACATTTTACAAAATCGGAATTTGTATACAGTGTCATTTAATGTTTAAAATAGTATTTAGAAAAAAATAGTTCCATGCAAAAGTTTGATTAGCTCTTACAACTTAAATTTCAGATTTAGATTTTTTATTGGTCAAATTTCCAAGGTCAAATTGAAATCAAAGTTTTATTAACAAACCTATATTTTTTTTATTGCAGATTTATATTTTATGTGTGTTACCATATGGTTACAGTGGGCCATTCGCTACTCTAATTCAATAAACGGTTTTTTTTTTGTGCTGTTACCATATGGTAAGGGAACGTCCATAAATTACGTGTGGTTTTTTTTTTTTGAAAATTCGGACCCCCCTCGCCTTTGTGAGATTTGGTGAGCTCTGGCGGGACTCCCCCCTACCTGCCGTGAGACTTTCCTTATAATTTTTAGATATAATCTGCTATAATAATGTCTGCTCTCTGCATTAAAAAGTCGACGTCAGATTTTCGTTGAACCTTGGTGAGATTTTGCCGGACCCCCTCCCCCTAGTTTGACTTACTTTATTTATGAACGGTCCCTAACAGTGGGCTATTGTCGCTACCTATACTTTTGATACCTCGTCTTAGTTCTCAAAGTTATTTTACATACTATCCCTAGTTTTTAGATTTAATGATCCAGATAATACTGGTAAACAAATAAAAATTATACTAAAAGATGTTTTGTCGAATTCATGTGACAATTTAAGTGTTGGTCTCTTGGATTCTGCTCCACCAAGATATTCTTCAATAGCTTGGGTGCGTGCAAGTCCCCTTAAAAGTGGTCTCATTACTTTTACACAAACTGGCACTTCTTTGCTGACCAACAGAGCACACCTTCTAAATTAAATAGAAGTAAGAGACTCATCAAAGTTTGTTTTTTTCAACAACCACCGCAAAGCGCTAAAAAACAATTCCATCTTCACAAATAAAGCTACTAAAACTTTCAATATAATATGTTCTATGGCCTTTCAAAGTCTCCTTTTGTTGAGAACGATTATCGAGATTGCTCAAGTAAAGATCTTCTTGAACTATTGGAAAACTTTTTCAATGACGAAGTAATTGACATTTTATGTATTGAAACTAATAAATATGGCATTCTTATAGGCAGTCTAAGTAAATCCGAATATGAAAAAAAATTTAATGATGGTATTTCGATGTCTAACGTGTCAGATTTACAAAATTCAGTTTTTTTCAGAAGCGATGAGGCACAACCGGTTTTTTGAAATTTCCCTTTGCATTCACTTCTGTAATAATGAAAAAGCTGATGACAAAATTTGGAAGCTCTGACCACTCACTAATACCTTGAAGTGCAATAAATGCTTGGGATCGTATGTGCCAAAACGTAAAAATTTACTTTCTCTTACTCTTCAATTTTTACGTAGCTCATTGATGTTTATGTAAAAAGTGACATTTAGTGCAAAGTTTTGTAAGTTTTAAGCAAATTTATGACATTGATGTGGTCCGCCTTAGTCGATTTGAAAAATAAGCTGCATTTTCAAGAAAAATTTTTGTTTGGATTGACGTTTATAAAATACTCAAGATATGATTTTTCTATAAACATATGTAAATTTAAAATTTTTATAAAAAAATTTTTTCTAAGATAGGAGGGTTAACTTTTTGTAACCCACATAATTAATTCCAGAAATTCCCTTCGAAATTGGAATTTAAAAAAAAAAACGAAACCTATGTTCGATCATAACAGCCATAAAATTAATATTATTGGCACATTTTGTACCTTAAAATGTTTGTTAGACTGTCCTCTTCACTATAGACCAATGTAAAATTGGTTTAGCTGACAATTAAAGTTCTTATAAGCATTTATGTGAAGTATGTACTCGCTTTTTTTTGAGTTTTGCCATTCATATGGAAAATTGGGGCCAGTCGAAAGAAACCATTAAGATATTCGCCGCTGACACTGGTCTTTCCAGAGGAGGGGGTGTTTTATTAGCTGTTAAGTCTAACATAATAAGTAGGCGTATTATATTAGAAAATAATATTGTTGAGCAAATTTGTGATGAACTAATGTCTCCATGTAAGAATTTAACAATTTATATTTTTGTCTCATATGTATATTCCACCAAATAGTGTTGCGAGTGTTTATGCAGCTCATGTAAAAAATATTTCTAATATTTTTGAATTATGTAATTCTAATGTACATTTAATAGTTCTTGGTGATTTTAACTTAGGTCATATTAATTGGCAATTCATGCCGAGTGAAAAATGTTTGTTACCATTTAATGCTAAACAGGATAGAGATTATGAAACCTTAGATGCATTACTGTCAATGAACTTAAATCAAATTAATTATGTTCTGAATTCGTTAGAACGCATTCTTGATTTGGTTTTTGTGGATAACGATATAAATGCAATCTTAAAGGTTGCAGATATCCCAATGTTAAATAATAGTTTTCATCACCTAGCGCTTGAAATAAAACTATACTTCTTAAATTATTCCAAGCTTACTTTCTGCAGCGTTCATAGAAAATCTGAGCATAACTTTGCAAAAACTTACTTTTTTTCACTAAACTTATTTTTTTCTAACACAAATTGGGAAGAAATTATGGTCCATAATGACTTAAAGAAAAGCTAGACTCTTTTATGGCAAAACTTGAAGAAGCTTACGAAAAATTTGTTCCATTGAAAAGGGTTATCCCAGGGAATAAGCCCATTCGGTTTAACAGGCGTTTATGTAAATTAAAAAACAAGCTTAGTAAACTACTTAAGAGATATAGTGCGAACCGTCATTTTCGAGTCGAATACTATATATATATTTTGCTGAAATAGTTATGAAACGTTAAAAAAGTACTCTGCAAGCAATTTTTATTGTTCTTTGAATCAAATATAAAAACTGATTCTAAGTTTTCTAATTTTTCCTAAAATAACTAATATGGGTCATTTGAGCTTAGATATGAACGAAGTATTACTTGAACTGGCTTCGTTAAAGAGCTCGTACAAGTCGTCCCCAGATAACACGCCACCAGTACTATTGAAATATTGCTGCGAGAGTTTAGCAAAACCTCTAACGTTCATTTTTAATCTTTCGCTTTCCACAGGAAATTTTTTGGATACTTGGAAGGATTCTTATATTACTCTGATTCATAAACCAGGTTCGAAACAAGAGGTTATTAATTACAGATCCATTTCAAAACTGAAGTTCTTACCTAAGGTTTTCGAAGTGATTGTGAAGAAGAGGATATATTGGAATATTAAAAATAATATTTCCCAAGCTCAACATGGTTTTGTAAGTGGCAGGTCCTCTATTTCCAACTTGGCTATATTTTCGAATTTTTGTTTAAAAGGCATTGAGCGTGGTAATCAAGTTGATGCTTTTTATACAGATTTTGCAAAAGCATTTGATAGGTTTTCACATACGGTCCTGATAATTAAGCTTAACTGTATGGGTTTTCTTTCTCAGATTCTAAGTTGGCTCAGGGAATATCTTTCTAATCGCAGACAATTTGTCAAGATTGGCTCAACAGTATCTAAGGAAATTTTTAACTATTCTGGAGTTCCACAAGGTAGTCACCTAGGACCTCTTCTCTTCATTATATTTATTAATGACCTCCCTAATAGAGTAAGATACTCTAATTGTCTGTTATATGCGGATGATTTGAAAATATTTAGGCCTATTAGAACGTATATAGATTTAGATCTATTACAAATGGACATAGACAGTGTAGCACAGTGGTGTGAGGATAATTACTTGTATTTAAACATATCTAAGTATAAAAGTATTAGTTTCACTAGATCATCTTCACCCGAAAGTCATGATAATAAAAATTTAGATTGTTCCCTTGATAAAGTGGATTGTCAGAAAGACTTAGGTGTAATGTTTGACACTAAGCTAAGCTTTAACTCACATAACTTTAACTCACATCATTTCTAAGGCTAATAAATTGCCAGGATTTTTGATACGGAATACAAAAGAATTTTCAGACCCTTACACATTGAAGTCAATTTATGTATCTTTAATTAGATCGATTCTGAAGTATGCTTCTTGTATATGGAGTCCTTCATACGCAGTTAGTATAAATCGAATTAAGGCTGTGCAAAGGAAATTTTCAAGATATGCATTAAGAAAGATGAATTGAAATCTAAATATTTTGCCCACTTACAAGCGTCGTTGCTCATTGATTGACCTCAAATCGCTTCAAGCAAGAAGAACATATTTTAGTGTTATGCTAGCTAGAGATACGTTGTGCAATCATATTGACTGTCCGATGCTCCTTTCTTTTTTCCCAATATATGCTCCTTCAAGGCCATTAAGAGGAAGGCATTTTATTTTTTGGATCCCACGTGCTTTCACGAATTACGGTTTATCTAATCTAATTACAAAGTCTTGTTCTGATTATAATAAATTTCATAATGATTTGGATTTATCATTAAGTAGAAATAGTTTTAAGTTACATTTACTTTCCTTACTTTGATCTTTTTATGATATGATGTTAATTTAATTCATTTGTTTTTGTAAGCAATATTTAAGCTCTTATATATATATATATTATTGTAATAATAACTCAATGTGTCCAATAGAGTTAAACTCGATAGACATTTGTAAATAAATAAATAAATAATTCAATTAAATATTTTTCGATATCAATCAAAGTAAAAATGTTAATCCACTGCTCCTGCTGATTGGTGTAGGTGAAAACGAGCGACACCAACTTTTGAGTTTAATAATGCTGCTGCTCATTGAAAATCTATAATATTTTTAAACAAAATATTCACAGCAATCAAATTGAAAGTTCAGTAAAAAAGAAAGAAAAACAAATTTTTTTGACATGACAAAAACGTTCACACGGCTCGCATGTAAATGTGCTGCATGCAGCGTGTCAATTACAGGCACCGCTAACTTGACATTTGACTGTGTTAACTTGACAGCGTAGTAACATACAATTCACGTTGACAGTTGTTGATATGAGTGAGTGAGTAACGATGTATTCAATAAAAAACTGTGAGTTACACGAAAAAATATAAAAATTTATTGCCTTTTGATTTATCACCAGCAGGAAGTGTGGGTGCCAACTCTTTCTTAAACAGGAAAAATTACATTGCATACTCGTGTGATAATAATTAAAAGAACAAAAACTTTGTGGCATATTAACATGCACTTACATGTTTCCAACTGTTTTTTTTTTTTTTATAGCTGCGTGTTAATGTGAATGTCCTTAAGTTTTTTACATTGCCGCTACACAAAGAATGTGCTTGTCTTAGCTCCCTGTGACAGCTGAAGAAAAACGCTATGGCGCAAAATAAAAGCTACATAAAAGTCCCATAAGCATGAGACTTCAAAAAAAAAAAGACTTCAAAGGTACATTCGCATTCCTGAAATAATAACATAATTGCGTGTTTTTATAAAGTAAGAATGAAGAGGCAACAACAATTTTTTTTTTTTTTTTGTGTAAAAAGGGCTCTTCAACAACCAAAGAACCAACAAAGGACGTGTTGAGGACGCGACAACACCGCTGTTGTCGTGATTGGAAGACCTTTGAACACAAATTAGACGACAAAAAGAAATCACACCCTTAAAAGTGCGCGCTATTGTCGCCATTGCTACTGTCATTAAGGGGAATAGTTAGCAAGAAGCGAGAAAAAAATTGTGGATTGAATTAAAAAAAAAAAAAAAACAATGTTTTAGCTTGAATTACATTAATGATAATGTCCTCCTCTTCCCTATATGCAAATTATTAGAGTATTTAGTAAGCATCACCGTAAATTCAATGCCCTACAATACATTGGAAGCAAAATTGCTCAAAAAGGCAAGGTAAAGTTGGTTTGCCAAGCTATACCATATGTAAAAGTTAGAATCATTTATTTGCTAAATAAAAAGCCGCACTTAAGTTCTGCACATGCAGAAAAGTGCCACGACCACCATTACAAACCTTACCCATTTTTTCTTATGTTAATTTTTACCACAAAATGTTATATAGAGTTTTGTACTACTACAACAATTTTTAGCTTTCGCTTGTGTGGGAGGTGCCACACCCCATTATCAAAATCTGTCCTCGTTTTATTTTTTTAATTCTCATGGTCAATTTCAGTATTTTAAGCAATTTGGCTGTATTAACTAACATAACTCAATATAGTGTTTTGATGCTTTATCTTGTAGTGGGTGACACGCCCATTTGTAAGAATTTGCCAACATTTTTGTATAGATCTTTCACATACCATTCGTTGTATTTATGTAACATTTGCTTGGAACCCATAATAACTCTCTGAGTACAACGTTTTTAAGTTTCTACTAGTTGGGAGTTGCCACGCCCTCATGTAAGAATCCGTAATCTATTTCTTGTTTCTTTCTAGTTCAAACTATTCCTATAGTTTATGTGAAATTTTACTGCAATACTTAAGTATTTCTTTCTTTATCATGTTCTAGGTTTTATGGGACGTGCCACACCCTTTAATTGAAACTCGCATAATTTTTGGTTAAGCTTTCCCTTGTAAATGCGTTATACTATATTTAGTTTCTTACTTTGAACTCAAAACGAATTGTTGACGATGATGCAAGGAGCGATACCAGAAGGTGTAAGAAATTGAACTTGAAGCGCTATGACAACCCCAGAACAAAGTGAGAGCTCATGGCAGACAATTGCCGTCACAGAGTCCCAGAAATAAGCTACCGAAAATACACAAAAATAACTTTCGGATAAAACTTTCCAATATGGTACATTACCTCAAGAACATAAAATTGTGGAAGCTGCTTATTCCCCTAGATTGTGCAATCACTTATGGTTGATTTCGAATGTTTGTTGGCATATAATGTCCCAATGTTGTAGACAATTTTGCTCAAAACTGTTTCCAAACATTGTTCACAAATATTTTTATATTCTGATTATTTATAACAAAAAGTCTCGTCAATATTGTTTTTCAGTATAGGTTAGGTTAGGTTAGGTTAGGTTAGGTTAGGCTAGGTTAGACCAGCTTGTCCAGCAAACTACAATAATTTTTACATATACACACTGGCCTGTTCCTTTTTGATGCTCTCAAAAGAAAACGGCTCCGCTACTCCCAGCATTGCCTGAGCTTATTCATTAAAAACAATGACTATCAACTCGTATACTCCCTTTGACTGTTATATGAACCTAAAAGTCCGTAAGTGCTAAAACCGAAAATTGTGTTTTATAGCGTAGGTTAACATATAGTAGGTCTTAACAAGCTTTAAATATATTCGTTACATTTAGCCTCAACTAAAGAGGTTTTGTATTTCAAAAGTAAAGAATTTTTTTTTTTACTAAAAATATCCTATGAGAACATTTAGAACGTGACACAAGAAACATTTGATTTGTGTAATTTCGCTAATTAAAATACGCGTAAATCGTACTTATTGTCAGAAATAATGTTAATTAATATTTATTGCTATGTAAATGTATATGTATAGCTTTATATTTTCAGAATGTGTTTGTGTTAGTTTAATAGATGTTAGTTATTTGGTATTTAATATCAAAGAAATACCAATTAAAACAAAATTGCAGGTACTTAAAATGTAATTTTAAAGTAGAAATACTTATCAATAAAAAGAATGGGAAAATATCATCAAACATTGGACTGAGCAAAAGTCTTATGGTGACACAAACTGCGTTAGAAGTCTTAATGTATCGAGTAGTATCGAAAAGGGTCTATAAAAGCCCGAAAGTATCAAAAAATTCATTTGAACTCGAATAGTATTAGGCGGAGAGTCCGCTGTAGAAAAGTCGCGTATATAAGATTACAGGATGGGATGTGCGAGAAACATAGTGAGCCATTTTGGTGGAACTAACGAACCAGGGTTGCCTTGCCAAAGTATCTCCCGATGCCCGAAAATGCTCGAATTTCAGCCAATTTTGCTGTTTAATTGAAACTGTATAATATTATATCTCAAAATATATGTCAAATGATAGAACTCGAAGAGGCCGAATTATAATATAAAAGGTTGCATTGTTGAATCTTGACCCCAAAATGGGTTACGACCTGTTTTTTGGTTTCAATTTTAAATATTATATGAGGCGCCCAGTTTCAAAACCGGCCAAGTCCATTTTTCATACTTTTGAACAAACAACGAAAAACGTTTATCTTCATCTATGTTTATTGAAAAATTAAACCGTATTTCCCACATAATAGCTCATAAAATTTCTTCTTCAAAGCACGTCAGATCAGACTTTTCAAATTTTATTTGCGTATTGGTTTGAGAAAACTATTTTGGACTTGGTCGGTTTTGATACCAATGAACTGTACTTGGCCGGTTTTGACATAGTAATTATCAAATTTTGTTTGAAAAAAAATGTGGACTTGGCCGGTTTTGATACCAATGTACTGGACTTGGTCGGTTTTGATTCCAAGGCGTTGGACTGGCTTTGAAAGAAAGTTCATAGACTTGGCCGGTTTTGAAACCCTTGCATCAAAAATAAATTAAACTACTAAAACCATAGTAGAAAGATAAAGCATGATCAACATGAGAATATCTCAAAATTTGATTTTTTTGGACTTGTCCGGTTTCGTAACTGGGCGCCTCATATATTAATGCTTGAAATAGAATATATAGGGTTGCCTTGTCGAATCCTATCCCAAACATGTATTGCCACCCATTTAAGAAAAAATGGCCATAAAAACAGGTGGCAACAATGTTGATTAATTTCAAAATGTATCGGACAGTATCATTTAGTATGGTTTGATTCGAAAATCTCGGATAAAATCGCAAAATATAGAAAGTACGAAAAAGTTGACAAGAATAGAAAAATACTACTACTGAGGATTCAAAAAGCATAGGCTAGTATTCAAGTTCCTTACTTTTATTCATCTTGAAATATCCAATTACTAAGAACGGTGTGTGATAGATGTTTTCTCGTTTTTGGGTAATGCTATTTTTTCACCCTCTCTTGTTAGCTCTGACCGAAATCATCGTCTGGGAATTATTGAGCGTTTTTGAAAAACGAATAACGTCTATCCGTCATCATTCTTAGCAATTGGAGATTTTTAGGTGCGCTCTGGAATGCATAATAATATATACTCTAAGCAAGCCTACCTTACGATTTTTGTGAAATTTATTGACTTTTTCGATACCAAAAATAAACATATTTTTTTATTGTTTTATATATTTTGAAAAATATTGACTTTTTCAACATCATTCGATCGATGCGTTAAGAGCTTTTAATCTCAAAATATTTGGCTCTTTAAGGGATGTTTGACAATTTTTTTTGTTCTTTTTGTTACTTTTTTTAGACTGCTATAGACTTAGAACGCATTAATTTTCAATATTTTTCCATAATTTTTGAACTTTCCAATATAACTTCATTTCATTTAGGCTTTAATATACTTTTTTAATACTTTATATTTAAGTAGTTTCGACTTCTATTGGTTTTGTTCGATACTTTTCGGTACTAATAATTTGACTTTTATCGAATTCTTATTAACGCTTCAGTGACTATATAATTTCTCCTTCGATGACGATTAGAGAGCATCATGCTGTCGAATAATTTTTGTTAAGTAATTTTTGTAGGCTTAGACACACGCGTAAAGTCGAATTGAAACTTTTTATTGAAATTTTCTAATGAATTTCCTTAGCAGTGAATTTTGTTTTCTAATTCAGATCAAATTTAGATGCACAAATGTGAAGTTCATTACGAATTTGAAAACTTTATATGATAAGTCCGAATAATGACAGCCTACATAACTTCATATGTGAACTCGAACATGCGTATTTTGTGCGCTTATCTGCTGTCTGTTTGTTGATTATGGTTGTTATGTAAGGTAGTAGTGGTAACAATCAGTTGTTGCCAGATTTCTTTTTTTTTTCTGAGAAACGCATACAATCGCATGAGTTGAAAGAATACCACTGCCGCTGCTGGTTGTTTGCCGTAGGGCTTACAAACTAAGCCGCTTACGAACGTTAAACAACTTTGTCAGCATTGCAGTTTTTTTCTTCTAACGAAACACAGTCACAATTTGCTGCCAGGACTATTTGAAGTCCTTTTTAAGTGTGTTTTATATACCTTTGTATTGACGAATGATTTACCTTGAGTAGTAGGGACAAAAAAAAATTAATAAATAAAAGAAATATTATTCGAGTTGAAAAAGGTTTTAATAAATCTTTTATTAAACGCCCAAGTAGGATTAAAAAAAAAATGTTTTTCTTTGGTTAGAATTTCTTAAGAAGACCTTTAAAAAAATAACCTAAATTGTAAAGAGATGTTAAGGAAAACCACTGTAAAATATTAAAAAGATATTCATAAAAATATGTAATAAATGTTTGTGGTTATTTTGTACAATATATCCAATAACTTGATCAAAACGTGCAATTAAGCTCTTGTTTCCAGACATGACACATTATTAAAAAAAAAAGAAAAACTTAATTTAATATACCCAAAATAGTCATATACATAATACACACCTTTCGATTAAGATTAGGTATCATACTGCCAAACACGTAATGTCCTGCAGAAAAAACAATATGATTATCATGACTATCGTACGTGCATGTCAAATGATAAAAGTTTTATCATAAATACCCAGGTGTTTATTTAGTAAAAAGGTACTTTAATTCAGTACCAAATCATTGATAGCAAACGTGCCCGGTTAAGTAAAGAATTGTCAAATATAGAGTTTTTGAGTCCCTTGTAAATATTATGCTGGACAGTAAATGATCCATCCTTACACATTCTAACTAATGCCATTTTATTTTTGCAATAAAAAATTCTAAATAGTTTGTCCAGTAGTTGCCCTTTTTTAAACTGAAATAACTCATGAACATTTATATGTGTGAGTTATCGACAACTCAATAGATCCTTGATGCGATGCTGAAAAGATTGAAGTCTGCGGTGAAAAAAAAAAAACAAAAATCGGTTGAGTGAAAGCACTACGCTGCGCTTTGCATTTTGCAAAATAAATTCAATTAAAAGTTTCTACAAATCGAACTAATCAGTAATGTCATAATAAATATGTTAACCAGGGACGTGATCCGGTTTTGAACCAAACCGGCTCTGATTCGGAAAACCGTTTTTTTTTTACTAATTAACTGAGCCAATTAACTTTGACCTTTTGGAATAACTACCCTGACAAAGAATTATCTGAATAAGCTCAAATTAATTTTTGGTGTTCCAGCAAACCAGGTTTAGGTAGAGAGGAAATTTTCCACCCTAAATTTTATTCTCGGAGACCTGCGGGGAGATATTGAAAAGGACTTGTTAGAAGATATTCTTCTCATCAATCTCAAGTGATTATTGTAAATCAAATTTTTTATCAAATAAAAATTTTTTACTACGTACTTATAGTGTGCGACATAAATTACTCGTATATCTACGCATAAATTTCTATATACTTTTGGATTGTTACTGAGCAAAAATAACACAAATGTGCAAAGTTTTTTTAATTCCCGAACCGTTAAACCGAACCGACACCCCGGTTCAAAGAAAAAAAAACCGTTTTGACGAACCAATCCAAAAGTTCAAAAATGGTTCGAGCCGCTGAACCGAACCGACCAAATTTGTCACCCGGCTCACGTCCCTGATGTTAACTATATAGTAATATTGTTGACCTTAAATATATTTCGTTTCAATGGAGAATGGAAAAACTTTAGTCAGACTAACAGAAAGATCTGAGAATGGTTTCAAACAATCTCTCTTATTTTGCGCCTGCACATTTTGTCTTTTTATACCCTACACCGAGGGTATATTCACTTTGTCCATCCGTTTGTAACACATAGAAGGAGGCGTGGCAGGCATGGAAAAGTATATATATTCTTGATCAGCGTCGCCACCTGAGTTGATTTAGCGATGTCCGTCTGTCTGTCTGTCTGTCTGTTGAAATCAGGTTTACGGGAAAACCAAGAGAGCTAATGGAAAAACTTTCACACACAGGTCACATCTTCTTGCAGGCATCTTGCTATTGAAAATGGGCGAAATCGGTTAACTGACACGCCTACCGCCCATACCATATGTATATATACCCAGGTCAATTTTGAAAAAAGTTGCAGCGATTTTGATGAAAATTGGTGATTTGATGCACATGTGAACAAGATTAGGATTAGGTTAGGTTTCAAGTTTTCAAAGCTTCCTACAGGGGCGTGGCACAGCCCTAAATTTTAACCTTAATACCACCATATCTCGTAAGCCGTGCAAGATATTGTTATGAAATTTGGTAAACGGATACGTATCAAATATATCTTGAGTTGAGATAAAAGTGAGCGGAATTGAAAGAGTGGGTGTGGCACTTTTCAACTGCTAAAAATTTTGATTCCATATATCTCAAAATTGGCACAAACGCTTTTCATAAAAATCTTGGAGATGATGCCGCTGAAAGCTGTCATCAATACAAGCTCAGCGTCTTTATTGAAAAAACTCGTTGAAGGGCGTGGCACCGCCCACAATATTT
Source organism: Tricholauxania praeusta (assembly GCA_949775025.1). NCBI lineage: Eukaryota > Metazoa > Arthropoda > Insecta > Diptera > Lauxaniidae > Tricholauxania > Tricholauxania praeusta. Next base: position 138,856,388 of record OX459028.1, on the reverse strand, counting down.
ATAAACGTTATATTAAGAGAACGAACAACGTAATCGTGATGAAATTTAATGAGGTAGATATACTTGCTGTAAGGTCTTTTATTACAAAAATTTGGTACAATAGTACCTGGGGGCGTGGCACCTCCCATATAAGCAAAAACTTTTTATTGTTATAAATAGTGTACTAAGAGAGTGATCTTCATAAAGTTTGGTGTTAAGATGTCAGTTACTATAGGCTTTAAAAATAAATTAGTTTTGACAGAATTGCATCAGTGGGCGTGACACCTCCCATATTAACATAAATTTGTAAGCGCTGTTTTAAGTAAACTATTTCAGCAATTGCTATGAAATTTAATGAAAGTGGTTCAGTTGCTATAGAGTATATCTGAATCAAAAGTTGCTGAAATAGCACCAGTGGGCGTGGCTTCTCCCATACAAATAAAATACGGTTAGTGGCATATTTATCGAAATAAGTGAGCAATCATACTAAAATTTGGTGTTAGGGGTTTGCTTATGAAAAGCTATTTCTGCATCAAAACTGAGCTGGATTGTACCAGTGGGTGTGTCACCACCCTAAATTTTAAATTAAACTGCATCATATATCCCAAACTATACAAGCTATTGTGCGTAAATTTAATATGAGGATGTCGATCACAAATATAATTTGTTGAACCAAAAGTGGGCGGAATCGGAGAAGTGGGCGTGGCATATTTCAAATTTTTCATTTTTATTCGATTTTTTTAACATTTTCCATATTCTTTCGACTTTTTCAACCCTTTAACTTTTTCCAATATATTCTATATGTATTTGTTTCGACTTTATATCGACTTTTTCAACCTCTTTCAACTTTTTTCATAAGTTTCTTTATTTTTTCGACCTTTTCATCAATTTTGAATGGTTTGAAATTTTTTCAACCTCTTTAATTTTTTTTAGAGTTTTTCAACCTCTCTCAACTTTTTTCAACATTTTGCATATATTTACGATTTTTCAACATTTTTCAACCTCTGTCAACCTTTCTAACATTTCACATTTTTTTCGACTTATTCAACCTCTTCAACGTCTTCTTAACATTTGATGAAAAGGTACTTTCAGTGCAGTGTAGGGTATGTGAGTTTCGGCCTCGCCGAAAATAACACCTTAACTTGTTTATAGTTGCAATAGCATGTTCTGTCCCTATCACTAAGCAACCTTTCCTTGTCGAAACCATTTATATAAAATTTAACAATAATATTGACATCTGTGGTTTTACCCATAGTGCGAAATTAATTGGTCGAATATTTCAATGTATAGTTTTCTGAAAAATGTAAGGAATGTTTTGTATTAGAAGCTATTGGTTTGGTTGAGACGCTTAGAAATTTTGCACTGGCACCGAATTGATCGCTTTATTGCCAAAATTCTGTCGAATTCTGAATCACAATCAGCTTTTGTTTTTTCATATCCAATGATACACAGATCTAACTACGGCAGTCCTTAGTTCAATATACTCATATCTACGGAATCGAAAATTTCACTCAATATGTGTGATATTGTTTCGTGTCATCAATCTTGTGCCATATAAGCGCTGCAAAAATAAGATGTTTGAGCCCTTTATTTTGAAAGTTGTCTAATTTCCTCTTCGTTAAGAAGACATAATTAAGTAACTTGATTTCAATTGCATAAAACTTATATCATTTGTTTTTCTCAACGAACAGGAACTTAGGCTACTTTCAAAATAAAGGGCTCATATGTATGTGAGTCGGTGAGTTTCAAAAACGCGTCAGTCCCACTGCTAGGTAAAATAAAATAAAATTAATTTAATACGTTTAAGTTTATTTAGTTTTTTCTGCACATCTGAGAGAGACGTGGACACTTTTGATATATACCGATATACTGTTGTTTCGTTATACGTTTTCCTGAAAATGCTGTCGAATTCCGAGTGGGTAAAATATCCATTGGGAATATCATAGGTGGGTAGCTACCCACAGTATCTACATTATTTGTCAAGTTTGAGAATGAAAGTTACTAAAAAAGTTCATATAAACCGAAAAACAGCGAATAAATTGATGGAAAGCCACAAATACCATTTAAAGTCGTAAAATTCCAATTGGAGTCGAAAAATGTCGGAAGTATAAAAAAAGCGATGAGAGATCGAATCGTATCGATAATGTAGGCTATTGACTATGTATTTGAATAAGGAACTAATTCGTTAAAGGTATTTTATTGTCTTATATGTTGAATTGAACCCTTAAAAAGATATAGCCAAAAGTGCGATTAAATTTAGGCTTGGGCTTTTGAGAACGATGCAAATTTGCCCACTTTTTATATTTTTAAACATAACTCAAAAACTATATATTTTTAGCAGGTACACATTCTAAGACTTATTGTAGAGAATAAAATTTCCTATCGAAATGACACTTTATAAAGTCACAGAACTTATTTTTTCATCAAAATAAGTTAAAAAAACTATTAAAAAAAAAACCGAAAAATTTCAATATTTTGAATTTTTTTTCATTTTTGGATAGCATTTTTTTAGAGAAGATTAAAGGATTTTTTCGATTCACTTAAAAGAAAGGTGATGTAGTTTCCGTCAAAATGGTGACCCATAAAAGTATTTTTAATGAAGATTGACTGAGATACAGTCGTTCAAAGTTACCTACTTTTTTGGCTATATCATCTTCAGGGTATAATAGAACATAAACGACAATAAAATACGTTTAACGAATTAGTGCCTTCTACCCCTGTTATTTATGACATAGTCAATAGCCTAATGAAATCAAATGTTGAATATTAAGAAACAAGTTGCTTAAAGGAAAGTGAAAGTATCAAAAAATTCGATATAAGTCAAAAAATATCGATAAGTATCGAAAAAAAAGTAGAGAGCAGTAAATATCAAAAAATATACAAATTTATTAAAGTCAAAAGTTGCCGATTAAGGCCGCAAAGTATCAAAAAAACTAAAAAAAAATGAATAAAATCGAAAAGTCAAAAGTATTGAAATTAATTAATTAAACGTATATTAGTATCGAAAAAGTATCAAATAGGATGTAAAAAACGTTGAAATAGTTGAATTGTCGAATACAATAAAAACTATCGAAAATTTCGACAGAAAATCAAGCGGTTTCGAAAAAGCAAATTTATCGAAAAGTAATGTATAAAAATCGGCAAATATCGATTGGTATCGAATAGTACCGAAAAATAACTCGAATAATATCGAACAAGTTGGTTGAAGTGGAAAAATGCCGATTACTACGAACAATTTCGAAATATCGATACTATGCAAGCATTACAAAGTCTATTAAGCACGTTGATTTAAAACAATGCCCAATAGTTGTCTAAAACTATTGATAAGTGTTGAGAAATTTTGAAATTATCGAATATGTTTAATCGGTAAGTCGAAAACCGTTGAAGAAATCGAAAATATTGAATAGAACTATGGCGAATAAGTTAGGAAAATTCAAAATAAATGACTGAAATCTAAGGCAAAAGTAACCGTGATCGTGACATCAGCCATTACTTTACAGTGGAGTTTTTTGTACATCAAATACTAATACAATTTTTGATCGATCGATCAAATATCTTCGTTTCAAAGGGGAGCGAAGATAGTTAAATGTGGTAACGATGAAACTCTGGTGCTTCTAACTTTATAATATTTTTGTATTTCGTGTTGCTCACGTTTTAATTAAGACAAAAAGAATAGTGTTCTGAGAACGAATTCCTTTAATGGACATTGTAACAAAGATCAAGTAATTTTTTGAATAATTGAATTTTTTTAAAGAAAATTTCATCCTTTTTACTATTTCAACTTGTCCGTAGTTATCACAGAGCGCATTAAGTGTGTCAGTAGCTCGAAAGCTTCCAAGTCACACTGAGACACAGCACTATATTGTTCATACATATGTATACTTCAACGTGTTGATGAGAAAGCAGACGCACAAAATGACTGGCACTGTTGTTTTTGGTATGGTAGTCCTTCACTGCTGTAGCTGTTGATTTGGGATTCAAAGTCAAAGCGCGCCGCATGCCGAACGCTTCAGTGCTTTTGAATTAGGGCAGAAATTGAGTTTATATCGATTGCCATTTTAGTTAGTTAGTTTTTTTCTTTTCCAACACTCCCATATACCATACACGTAATGTATGAAAATTGATGCTGTCTTCATCACATTTCCCGCACACACACAAATGCAGATACGCAGGCAAACACATGCACACGCCAGTTACTCGCACAGAGCGTCTCTCGTAAGCGTAACTGGTATCCTTTCGATGAAACAGATTGTTGGTTCATTATATTTTGTTCAAATATCGATTTAATTATATTTAACAGAATTTGCTGTTTAATAGACTGTTCGGGAAGAAATTCCTAGAATAACATTTTTTGTTGTCTTTATTTATTATTATTGATGTTGGTGGATAAGCCTTGGGGTACATATGTATATATATGTGATTTTCTTCTTATTATGCTTTAAATTAGATTCTTCACACCTGAGTTATTTTTACTTAAGCAATTTGTATTCTTAGATTGGAAAGCATAAGTTATTCACTTGGAGTAGAATTTCTTTTAATAAAATTAAATGCAGGCAACTTGAACGAATTTTCAATGATTCGTAGTAATTGTTTTGAAAATTTTTCAAGGTGGATATTATTAACTTTGTGAAATTCTAAATGAAGTTGTTGGCTGGCAGACTTATTGTAGTTCGTGTGGAGAAATTGCTTTTATTTGATAGATATTTGATCTGCGCTTTTCATATAAGAGAAGTGGCCACTTAGAGTTTTGGCAATATGAGTTATATCCAAAAGTGTTTAAGGGATATATGAAAACGCATTCAATAAGGATTGGAGTCAGTCACTCTGATTTTCTGGCTGTCCATTCAGCAACAAGCAAAACTCATTGATTTCAATGTCATTGTATCTGCCAGCGATAACACGATCCGAAACCTTATCGCCTCGTTTGAAAGTTTTCGAATAACAATAGAATCAATGAAATTTCATACCCAGAGACTAGACTATATGTTTCCGAAGATTTTCGGCTTGCTGAATTCGAATTCGATCTCAGAATTGCTCTATAACATCACATTTTCCAGATATTTGGGAATATATTATACAATGAAATAACTTTTCTCTAAAAAACTTGTTACGACAACTAAAAGTAATAATCTTTCTCTGTAAAATGCACTTGTAATTTATTTTTTCTCGAAGAAATCGTTCATGAAAATATATTACGCCAGCGTTGAAATTGAAATTGAACCTGATATCATGAAACAATTCTCTATAATCTAGCCTCAGGGTATGAAAAATGTCGGCCTGTTGATTTTTTTTATGTAATTTTAAGCAATATGTTGAGAAACGAAACACCGTTTAAACTTCAACTGGTTGCACGTATTAAGCGTATGTTGTTTGATATCAGCTGATGCTAGCTTATTCAAAACCCTAGTACATTCTTGTGCAGTTATGAACTCTACCGATTTTTCCAACTCTTTCGCTAGTTGCTTGCTATCTTATTTAACGTTGCGCATTATTTTTCGCTGTTTATACGCGATATGTACGAGGTCTCTTATTGTACAAACACGTTCCTTGAGATATTGTTGTCGTAAATTGTTTATTAGTGACTCTAAATTTCAAAAGTTGACTCAGTAAATTTACATCCGATTTTAACAAAAAGTCTCTCTTATTACGATTATTTCTGATAATTTGCTTAAAAAAATAAGCAAAACCTTTTGCTGAAAACTTTTACTCTTGTCAAAAGTAACTAATTGAAGTAAAAACAATTGACTGTAGTCATTTATTTGAGAAAAATATCTTAAAAACGATTTCTAAGTTCGAATTTCTGTGAAAGAGTCAAAAAACTTACTCTCAGAATACTCATTTCTGTGTCATTAGCTTATGTAGTAACAGAAACATTTCTTGTATCATATTTTTTAAATTTATTTTCCCAAGTAGCTGACCCCTAAATACAACTCAGCTAGTTACATTTTTCATATGTGACATTGTGATATTTATCTATTAGGACCAATTTTTGCCTTTTTAAAAAATCTTAAGTTTTTGACTAGAAACTTAGTAAAAAAAAAAAATATTTTTCTCAACTCAGTTTTTTCTCTTGTAGACTTGACTTTAAGAAATTCACTCATTTTTATGCAATTTTTTTCATTCTGTCATAATGTCGAAATAAAGAAAACTTCAGTGTCGCATGATTTTTCATATGCGACAGCATCAGAGTTTCTACAACTTTGATTAAATATGAAGCTGCGATGATATAAATTCAAAAGTAAAGAACTAAAAAAAGTGTAAATAATACACACAAGACTCATAACTAAAACTACGATATCACGTCGTCAAAAGTTGGCAAAATTTTTTCTCATTTTTATTATTTTGAGTTTTCATGAAAAAAGTTTTGCATTTTAACTTCATGGCATATTTTAAATTGCACTGAGCATTTTGAATTTTAATATTTCTGTGGAAACAATTTTTTTTATGTTCATGGTCAGTGCTATGGATTTCATGGTCAATGGGAAGAAAAACATAATGTAAAATCTTGAAAAAGTTTTTAACTTTCGGCGAAGAAAATAAAATGAAGCCGAAACGTGATCTTCTTTAATGAAAAATCTTGAGCAAATCAAAGTAAAAGCGTAAGATTGGAATACACACCAACTTGAACATGAAACTTGAAACTTAGTTGAAATAAAATTAAAAATCGAAACAAAGAAGTGAATGAGAACTAAAAGATAATTGAAAATTTGATAGAAGTCGGACAGTATTGAAAAATGCTGAAATAGCTGGTTGAAGTTGTATAGTCGATATATATCGAACGGAACAGAATAATGTGGAAAAGTCAATGAAAATGTTATAGTATCAAATGGTATCAAAAAACTTTTTAAAAGTCTATTAAGGCATCAAGTGTTATTGAAAAACATCAAAAAACATAGAAAAATTTCCTAGAAGTCGCTGTGTATCAATAAACATCAAAAAATCGATATACATAAATCGAAGCCAACAAAAAAAAAAGTAACATTTATCGAAAAGTATCGAATAGTAGCGAAAATCATCGAAAAGTTTGTTAGCATCGAATAGAATGAAGAAAATCGCTTTAAGTCGAAAAGTCGCTTGACTTGTATTGAAAATATCTAAAAAACGATGAAAGCTGGGTTATATCGAATAATTTGATCAGTATCAAAAAATATCAAAGATATCAGTAGGTCTATAAAAATCTTTTCAAACATTTAAAAAGCATCGAAAATCATAGCAAAATACATATATCGAAAGAGTCCTAAACAAACGAACAATAACAAATAAGTTGAAAAGGAACTAATTATATCGAGAAGAAATCGTAATGACACTAACAGTTCAAAAGTATCGTTTAGCTACGAATTATATCGATAAAAGCAAAAAAAAAATATTCCAAAGCATCGAAAAAATCGTTTAAAGTTGCTAAGTATCGAAAAACATTGAAAGAGTCGATAAAAGTTGTACTATATCAAAGGAATATCAAAAAATGTCGATGTACATAAATCGATAACTATCAGAAAACATCAAACAGGTAAAAACATATCATAAAAGTCAGAAATTAACGAACAATAATAACAAAATGAAAACGATACTAATTATATCAAAAAAAAAATCGAAAATTCTGTTAAAGCTCGAAAGTATCGATAAAATTCTAAACGAATGAAAAACTCATAAATTGACGAACAATAACATATCAAATGTGGAAAACGAATCATATTGGAAATATTCGAACAAATCCAAAGATTATTTAGAAGCATCGCAAGATAGCGGAAAACATTGATATTATTGAAAAAAACAACAATAATACCAGTAAAATTTGATAGCTATCCTATCACGAAAAGAAAAAAAAAATTATCGTTAAAAGTTGAAAAGTATCGAAAACTATAACATAAGTCGAAAAAGTCGGAAATTAACGAAAAATAAGAAAGAATTAGAAAATGAACTAATTTTATCGAAAAACACCGCTATGTATCGATAAACATTGATATAGTCGATAAAAGTTGAATTTTATCGAAAAGGCATCAAAAATATCAATGAAAATTCATAACCATCGAAAAATTTGATGATAGCTCGAGTGTATCGAAATAATCAGAAACTTAAGAACAACAACAAAAGGGAAAAAGAAACTAAATATGTATATCGAAAAATATTGAAAATTCGATAAATGAATGTATCGATAAAAGTCGAAATATATTAAAAATCTCATAAGCTAAGGAACAACAACAAATAAGTGAAGAAAGAAGATTTTAATCAAAAAATTATTGAAAAAGCACAAAAGTTTCGATTTTTTACAATAAGTATCGAAGGAGGCGATAAAAAGCAAAAAGTATCGAATAATTAAGAAACACAGTGAATTTCAGTGCAATTTTCCGGAGTTTGTATACGCTCTTAGCGTTTCCTAGCTTTGAGCACAACATTTTTTCTATGATCCAGTGGTCTTCTATGATAATAAACATTTCTAAATGAAATGTAAAATTTTCGACACTAAATTTTAAATAATTGGCTGCCACAAAGCCACATAAATACCAATCGCATATGGTGGGATGAAAAAGTCAATTTTCCGTAGAGTGGAGTAGGTAAACTGCTGAATACAAAATGCCATTTTATACCAAAAGAACAAACAAAAAGAAAAAAGCGTTGATAACCGCATGGGTACTACAAATATAAACACGTACAAGACGCTGAAATATAAAAGAAAAAATAAAAAGACAAACACGCGCTTCCCCTAAGGATATGGTGCGTATGCCAAATTGGTGGGATGATGTTATAAAATGAGAAAAAAAAATGTAAGAATTGCGTGTTGCCATAGAATCTCAAACAAAAACCGAAAATGGGGAATCATTTGTTTTAATACGATTTGACGTTTTTCAGCACTCAGGCATCTGTTGAATCAATAAATATTTAAATACCTTAAGGATACACACTACACACGAAAGTCGAAAGTGAAGTGCAAAAGCGTAAAGTGAGATTTGAATTGTGCGAGTAGAGATACTTGTAATACTCAACGCATACATGTAAATGTGTATGTAAGTAGCATGAGAAGCCTGTTATATTTGCGCAACAACACACCGTACACATACAGACTGTCGCTGCCACACCCACATACATTTGACTGTCTGTCTATCGGTGTAGTCTCGTTTACCATTGATGCAAAAATCAGTTAATGGTTGGGGTGCGAAATTTCAACTGTTCCTCTAGTGCCATTTGATAATCTATGTGGCTTTGTCTGTTTGTTGGAATTGTTGTTGTTGTTTCTCTACAACACTGCTTCCTCAACCTCTGTCTTATGCGACAGATTTAAATTTTATGGAATTCAAAACTTCAGGCCTTTTGTCTTCATCGTGAAAATCAGCACACACACTATGACAATTGTCAACTGGTTGCATGCCTTCAACAATGAGTGCTACAACACCCCATAACAGTGCATTGGTTTGAGGCAAATATGAGCATTATTTGAATTTTGTTGGTAAAAAGGCTAGCGCTGGACTAAGGTAGGGCAACAGCCACGGGCCCCGAGATTGTTTCTTCGATCGACTCTACAATATACATCACAAAAGCCTAGAGGGAACTACGTATGCATTTTGTGACTGATTTCTTTTTTTTTAAGTTTTTTTCCACGTGTCACGCAAACTCCTAATCCGGCACTGGCAGCAACTGTCAGGAAAGTTTCTTTGTGGCGCTGAAAACCATTCGGCATAAACGTTTAGTATAATTCCACCGTGAAAGGTTTTTTAAAAACGCGATAGATCAAAACGGGTCGTTTTTGATAACAATGTGAAAGCCTTATTAATTACATGATTTTGTGCTAATTCTTTCACAATCATATTCAATATAGCAAACTAAGCTAGCTATAAACTATGGATGTAACACTCCAATGAGCAACCTTTAATTATTACAAGTTAAGTCATTAGATCATTTTGTCATTAAAAACCCACTTTTAAGTGCTTCAAAAATAACTGATTTATTCAATTCTGAACATAGTTCACAAGTACTTAAAAAATGTAAAGAAAAGTTTAAGGACTTAAATTTTTCATAACAAACACTTACAACTTTTCATTCTTGATAAAGGGTATGGAACTTTTAATTCGTGTCCTAGGCACTAAGTCTAGTCATATCACTGTACACTAGAGTGGCTCGAAAAGTTACTATTTTCGAAATATAACGAATAAAAAAAACACAGCGACTTATCATGTTATGAGCTGTATATCTGCTTTCAAAAATAAACTTTTTCTACTGCAACTTTCCAAGAGAGTCCCCAGGCATCTATGATCATATCGTAGTAAAATCATCATGGGGATATCATATTGGTATGTACTTTTGAAGTTTTTTTGGGATTTTACTACGGAATGACTAAAGGTATTGTGACTTAAAGTCATAGTTTGACAATAAGTTAATTAATTTTAGTCAAATCTCGTTTAGGAAAAGAGATACACAGTTTATAGAACTAGAAATTTAATTTTTAAGTGGAGAGTTTCTGTAATTTTTGTGTCATTATTTTGAGGAACTTATTTCAGGTCTATCATTCAAAAATCTTTATGTTTCACATACATTTTCTTAACTTAATGAAATGCAACATTCTTACCATACTTTTTTTATTATGAAAAAATGTGCATTTTCGAGCCACTCTACCTCCCACTATCTACCAACCACATGTACCAAATATAAACGTGTATTTTGGCATGCGATTGGGTGGAGTAGAGGCCACTCATACATTTGATGCCAACTTTTCAAGTATTTCGTTGAGTATCTGCTGCTTCCATTGAATATGATTTTGGTTTTAGTTACGGCATGGAAACGTTTTTACAGTTGACAAGCCACAAGCTGTTGCTTTGTTGTTCATAGCTGTTGCTGTTGCTGCTACTGCTTCAGTCAACCATTCCTCAGGTTATTGTTTTCTGAACAATTAAAGCAGATGTAAATTTAATATGAAATGACACTAATTGCGAATACATAATATTTTAGCAAGTTTTTTAAAGCGAATTTACTTTGTTTTCTATTCGAAATAGGTGAAGTTCAGTTTGACCCTATTAATATGCAACAGGACCAAAATTAATGCAAAGAGTTGAAGACTTGAAGCAGTAATTAATTTCAGTATGTATTATTGCATTAGCAGTGAATCTTTAGGGATAATTATGATCTGAAATGTCCACGAAAATATTGTGATGATTTTAATAATGAAATAACTTTTTTTTTAATTTTTATGCAGCCATAGAATTTAACTTGGGGGTCCCTAAGAAAGAATGCCTATGGGGAATTACATTATGCTCTTGATCTTGATCTGGCATGTTATTTGGCCAGTGAAGGAATGGCGTAATATCTTGCGGTCGGATGATACCAAATCTAATATTTTTTACCCGCTCACGTTAAGTACCACAGGATGTTGCTCCATTTCTTCACTGGCCAAATGACATGCTCCTCAGCAAAAAGTAACCTTTTACTGACGTTTTGTTTGGACTGGAAAGATACTTTTCTGGATCTCTTTGATTTTAAATCATTATAAATTAGCCTTTTCCGAATAGTCCAAGTGCTGACATCCATGGAAAGCTCTTTTTTTACTTCATTGGAACATGCGAAGGGGTTCTGTCTCACAAATCTCAACATAGTCCTCTCAAGAATAGGCGATATTTTTGACTTTCGTCCACGCGTTTCCTTCTGTGGCGTATATTTTATTGCATTTTCTACCATTCTCTTGGACCAATTCAACGTTCTGGCTATTTCGCGTTATAAAAATTCGTTAGCATGAAGGTCTTTTATGTCTCTACGAAGCTGGACGCTGCAATAACGTCATCTTCCCATTCTGAATCACTAAATTACATTATTTGGATATTTTTTCAAATTATAATTTTAGATCATCTCATATGCAATGCATTTCTAACTTATAAATGTATAAAAACCACAAAGCTTCAAAATATAACTTACTTTATATTCGTGTTCCCATTATTTCGCACAGGCTAAATTGAGCCCACTTTACAATACAATCAACAACTTCGAAACGACGAAAAATATTTTTACTCTGATAACGGTTCTTTACTGCATTGATATCCCAGCAAGTAATGTAATGTTAAATTATATATTAATTTTTTCAAACAGAGGCAGAGGTGTGTTTGAACTATTTTAATGTAAGTGTCCCTATTATTTTTCACATGACTTTTCAAAATTGTTCGACTTTTTCATTATTTATCAATATTTTAATAAGTTTTTCGACGTTGTCAACTTATTTCGATCTTTTCACTGGTCTTTTTTAATATTTATAAAAATTTTCTTCATTTCACAACTTTTGACTCTACCTTAATTTAAATTTATCAACATTTTTCGAATTTTGGATATTTTTCGCATTTTACAACATTTTAAACATTTTTTTGACTTTATCAACATGTTTCAATTGTATACATTCTTTTCCATCTTTTATAAATTTTTCAAACTTTTCAAACATTTCATCAGTTTTCAAGGATTTTTCAACTATAACAACTTTTTTTGACTTAATATTATTCGATTTTTTCAGCATTTTTCGAAAGTTTAGCATTTTTCAACTTGTTCAACAATTTTTGACATTTTTTCGGCTTATTTATTATGTATCAACATTTTTCTCCAATTTTTTAACATTTTTCGACTCTGTCAACATATTTTGACCTTGTCAACTTTTAATGACTTTGTCAACATTTCACGAGTTTATCAACATTTTTCTTCATTCAATTAAATTTTATCGACTTTTCAACATTTTTTGACTTTGTCAACATGTTTCGAATTTTTGACATTTTTCTACATCGTTTCAACATTTTTCTTCATTATTTTAAAATTTTTCGAATCATCAACATTTCTCAACTCTTTCAAAATTTTAAATACGGAAATAACGCCCACATCACGCCGCAAGTCACCTGCTTTGTTTTATTTAAATTTCCACGGGAGTAAAAAATTCAAATCAACCGGCACCCATACTATTTAAACAAAACAGATAAGAACACACTTGCTGCTGTATAACTCCCGAAGGGTTCTTTTATTTTTTTTTTTTTTTGTTTTGTGTTAAAAAGTCAATGAGCCGCATTAATTTTGCATTAGAATTATCGATTATTTCCCTTTACTTATTAACAGCTTCATGTGACATACACGTGACCAGCTGTCGTCGCAAATACGGGGACAATCAGAGAGTGTGCGGTAAGAAAAGGAATATATTGCAAAAGGAAGTGTAAGGACAAAATGATAATGGCTTTTTGTTTGAAATTAATTTAAATATCAACAACATGCCACATGGTAAAAATTTGCTGTAGCAAATGCTTTAAAGAATAAAATTTAGTTTTAATAAGAAATGGTATTTTTTTTAACAAAAATTGTAAAAACTAAGCTGATACATTTAAGATTAAATTAAAAAAGAAAATAACCTTAGGTATTACATAAAATGCTTTGAAATTTTGCTCTCAAAAAAACTCCTCAAAACTTCGGCATGTAATTTCATTTTGTACAGTATTTGCTCGAAGCACACTTCTGCTCTGCAATTAAAGCTATTTGTACAGGTAATAAATGACTTAAGGATAGAAAATCACAAGTGCAAATACAACAATAATAAATACAAAAGCAAATTGAAATAAATTCTAATGAAATGTTCCTAACACGAAAACAATTAAAAGATTTTATTTCGCCAAAAAGAACACACAAATCAAATTAAATAAATTTTCTGTGAATTTGAAAGCGAATTGTGAAGCCATGGCAACGCTAAATATCAAAGTCAACGTAAGATTTTTTTCCATATTTTTAATTATAATTTTGTACAAAACTTGCTCATGTAATTAATATAACTGGAGATTAGGGTTGCCAGCGTTACTATAGTGATATTAGCGAGAAATACTGCAAACGATTGTCGATGCTGCATTTGCGAGTGGATAAAATCGAATATAAAGCCACGATGTTATGACCCATTTTTAGTTTCTTGTGTATTTTTCTATTGCATTGAAAACTGAAATGAAAAAATTAACCTATTTTGACCCTAATTTGTATAACTTAAAATTATGGACCATTTTTATTTCTTAAATTTTTGGGCAATTATGCCACATTGTTGTGTTGTCCAAATAAAACAGAAAATTTTATTTTTCATAACAAATTTTCTAAAAAAATTAATTATGTTGGACCAATTTCCAAAAAAAAGGGGATTTCGACAGCGTGGAATTGTTTTTTTGCACCAATCGATGGAGGCAGTTGAAAAAAAGGTTTTTACATCCTTAGGGTGGCGCTGTACTCTTAAAGGAACATTTTTTGACCCATGTTCATAAAGTTTCTTTTTATTCCAAACGATAGAGAAAGGTTAAAGAAAGAGTTTGGACATCACTTGGAGTGTCCCCGTACCATGAAAAATACCGTTTTTGTCACCTTTTCAACAATTTTTTTGTTCCAATCGATAGAGAATGCTCGAAAAAGAGTTTTGAATATCACTTGAGACGGGGTTTTGGACTTTTTCTGACCCATATTTGGCAAAAAAAAGCTTTTTTTTCAATCGATAGAGAAACGTCAAAAAAAAATTTTTAATCCAATCGATAGAGTAAATTCGAAAAAGATTTTTTGAACAGCATCGGAGTGTCCCCGGCTCATGGAAGAACTGTTTTTGACCCATTTTCATGGCTCGAGATCACTGCAAGTGGTATTCGAAATCCATTTTTGATCTATCGATTGGAGCAAAAAATTAATATTTCCGAAAATGATTCAAAAGCCGTCCTTTCCAGAGTCCGAAACTGACTGAAGTGGTGTCCAAAATCCTTTTTGGAACTTTCTTCATCGATTGGAACAAAAACAAGTTAAGGTGTTATCTTCGGCCAGGCCGAAACTCACATACCCTACACTGCACTGAAAATACTTTTTCAATAAATATTGAAAAGAAGTTGAAGAGGTTGAATAAGTCGAAAAAATGTCATATGTTAGAAAGATTGACAGAGGTTGAAATATGTTGAAAAAGTCGTAAATATATGCAAAATGTTGAAAAAAGTTGAGAGAGGTTGAAAAACTCTAAAAAAGATGAAAGAGGTTCAAAAAATTTGGAACTAGTCAAAATGAAAAAGTTGAGAGAGGTTGAAAAAGTCGAACAAATACATATAGCATATATTGGAAAAAGTTTAAGGCTTGAAAAAGTTGAAACAATATGGAGAATGTTGAAAAAATCGAATAGAAATGAAAAATTTAAAATATGCGACGACCACTTCTCCAATTCCGCCCACTTTTGGTTCAATAAATTATATTTATGATCGACATCCTCATATTAAATTTTAGCACAATTGCTTGAATAGTTTGCGATACATGCCGCTGATAAATTTAAAATTTAGGGCGGTGACACACCCACTGGTACAATCCAGCCCGGTTTTGATCCAGAAATAGCTTTCCATAAGCAAGCCCCCAACACCAAATTTTAGTATGATTGCTCACATATTTCGATAAATACACCACTTACCATATTTTATGTGTATTAGAGGTGCCACGCCTACTGGTGCTATTTCAGCCACTTTTGATTCAGATATACTCTAAAGCAACTAAACCACATACATTAAATTTCATAGCAATTGCTGCAATTGTTCACTTAAAACAGCGCTTACAAATCTATGTTAGTATGGGAGTTGCCACGCCCACAGCTACTATTGCACCAAATTTTTGCAAAAACATACCTTCTAGAAAGTATATCTGCCTTATTAAATTTCATAACGATAACGTTGTTAGTTCTCTTAATATAACATTTGTAAATATTGTGGGCTGTGCCACGCCCTTCAACGAGTTTTTTCAGTAAAGTGGCAGAGCTTGCGTTGATGACCGCTTTCAGTGACATCGTCTCTAAAATTTTTATGAAAATCGTTTTTGCCACTTTTGAGATATATGGAATCAGCATTTTTAACTGTTGAAAAGAGCCACGCCCACTTTTATGATTCCATCCACTTTTATCAGATATATTTGAAATGTACCCGTTTACCACATTTCATCGCAATATCTTGAACAGCTTACAAGATATGGTAGTATAAATAATAAAATTTAGGGCTGTGCCACGCCCCTGTACGACCTTTTGGAAACTTGAAACACAGTCTAATCCTAATTTGGTTCACATGTGCACCAAATCACCAAGTTTCATCAAAATCTTTGAAACTTTTTTCAAAATTGGCCTGGGTAAATACATAGAGTATGGGCGGTAGGCGTGTCCGTCAACCGATTTCGCCCATTTTCAATAACAAGATGCCTGCAAGAAGATGAGACCTGTGTATGAAAGTTTCATTCAATTAGCTTTCTTAGTTTTCCCGTAAACCTGCTTTCAACAGAAAGACAGACAGACAGACGGACATCGCTAAATCGACTCAGGTGGTGACACTGATCAAAAATACATATACTTTTCCATACCTGCCACGCTCCCTTCGATGTGTTACAAACGGAGAGATAAAGTGTATATACCCTCGGTGTAGGGTGTAAAAAAAAAACAAATTTTCCGAAAATGGGTCATAAACTAAAAATAAAATAAAAAAAAATTTCACATCAAGTGACGTCGAAAACCAATTTCCCCATCAATTGGAGGAAAATAACTTATCCCAAAATAGCTCAACAACCGCAATGAGCCACTCAATGCTGTTCTCTGGTATATATCAATCAATGTAGTGTTACTTGCAAATGTTAAGGCTTTCAAAAAAGGGTGGTGATGAGAGAGTGTACATGATTAAATCGATAAAAATGTATTGAAATGGATCCGAAATTTTACAGTACTTTTTATCTTTTCATATAGAAATTCACAAAATATATTCCTTGCGATATGGCAACACTGCTTGGGTTAATTGTTACTTCTGTTGCTACTACACGACTTCGCTATGTTGTCCTTTCGGTTGTATTTCGTTGCTGTTATTGCTGTTGTACATCGTACTCTTTTCAATTATTTTGCTATTAATTTTAAATTTATTGCAAAATACAACACAACACGAAAATGGGCAAAAGATTTCAAAGCGTAAAATTTAAAACTCTGCGTATTTATGAAATCATTATGACTTAAATTATGACTCTTGATGATTGATGTTTTTATGTTGTTTCTGTTTTTGTTGTCATGCTGTTTTTAATGATAAGTACTAATTTTTTTCACTTTAAATTAATTAAAAACTTAAATAAAAACATGTTTATTACAGCATAAAAAGTTGGAAAACAACCTTTAAATATATAACAATTAAAATAAAGCAAAATGAAATTGAAATTTATTGTATTTTAAACGAAGATTTATGCGGGCATTTTAAGCGATTTATTGCATCGTGTATTGTTAAAATCCTTTCTGTTAAAGAGAATATTAAAATAACACTTGAAATCGATTCAAACTATTTGATATGAGTAGCGGGTATATTGGTGGTTATGAATAAAATCCAAACTGAAGTGAATCAGCTGGAAAGTAACATGTAACAGTAACGCTAATGTTACATTTTAAACTTAAAGTCTGTTCAACATTTTTCACTTTTTCAACATTTAACAATCTTTTGTGATGTATCGGAACAGATAATAATTTATAATTATTTTACTGAACTCACTATTTGATACTTTACTCCATTTAGAGCCTCTTGACGTTTTCAGTAAAGGCACTGCAGCAAAAAGTTCTATTAGACTGAGGGAATGTGGCTTTTGGAAATCAAAACCCTATGGCCATGGGAGTATTCTTGCTCAATTTCCTGGCTGTGACATTCAAAGGGGGACTGATTATATCACCCCCACTCTTTCTTTCAAGTGAAAATACCTGATAGAAAAAGCTGGGCTCCTATTTCGAATTCCAAAGAAATATACACTGACAGTTCGAAAATGGATTCTGGTACTGGGGCTGGAAGTTTTTCTTCTGACCTAAGCATTAGTGAATCTTTTTCTTTACCATGTTACTGCAGCGTATTTCATGCGGAAGTTTT
This sequence comes from Tricholauxania praeusta, assembly GCA_949775025.1. NCBI lineage: Eukaryota > Metazoa > Arthropoda > Insecta > Diptera > Lauxaniidae > Tricholauxania > Tricholauxania praeusta. Next base: position 138,838,554 of record OX459028.1, on the reverse strand, counting down.
TGTTGTCTGGAAGGCATGCCAAATTATTAAATCAAAAATTTTTGGGCGTAGTGACAGTTTTGTTATATACGTCGATAGCCAAGCAGCCATTAAGGCCCTTGGCTCTAATATACTCAAATCCCGTTTGGTTCTAATTGCAGGAAATCACTATGTGAAATAGGCGGAAAATGCAACTTAACCGTGTGTTGCGTTCCTGGACATAGCGACTTCATTGGCAACGAAACTGCTGATGAACTTGCTAGAAAAGGCTCTAAGTCTGACACAATTTCAGAAGCTTATATTATGAAACCACTCGAATTAATTAGAGCCAAAATTGGTTCAAAACGTATGTATAAATTGGGCTAATATGAGATGGTCTAACATGACAACATGTTGTACGTCAAGAGCAATATGGCCTAATTATGATACTAATAGAACGCGAAAAGTGGTCTCATTAGACAAACAAACCCAGAGAATCTTTGTCGGTGTCATTACAGGACGCTATTTCATAGGCAAACATGCCTCAAGACTAGGGGTTTCTAATGTAGGGGATCTTTGCAGAAGCTGTAAAGATCATTATCTTTGTGAATGCTCAGCGCTGACAAATCGGCGTTTAAAGGTATTCGAATGCCGCTTCTTCGACTCTCTTGAAGACATCGCTCAAAAGTGTCCAAAAATCCATTTTGGGTTTATAAAAATTTCGAAATGGTTTGAATAGGTTGAAGACGAAGTTATAAACAGGGTATACAATGGGCCCAATTGCGGCCTAAGTTATGATGACAATTGTTATCTGTCCTGTTCTGTTCTTCTCTGTTCTGTTCTCTTCTGTTCTGTTCCAACCAAAGTGCTTAAATTAAATCGTCCCTATGTACTCGTAAAACTTATTACTTTCAATTTGCTTAACCATTTCATATAATTTAATCTGAAATTTGATTAATTTTTCATCAGAACATAAACGCTTCTTGTCAGTCTCTAAGGTAGAGTCCATTGACAATTGAACCAAATTATTAATTTCTACACGTCAACTGCTCTCTTATTAGTGAGTGTCGGCTGTGTTGTATTACCCAAGGGTTGCACAATTGTGCGAGTATGTGGCATCATCAAAGGATATTTCATACGCATAAAAGCTTGAAATTAATATCCCAAGTAACAAAAACAAAAACATGTAGTGTATAAACAGCAAATTTATATTTTTCATACTATAGAAATACAATACATAAATTAGCATAAACACACGCTCATATTTCAACAACAGCAGAGATATAATTACCCAGCGGGAAAATGCAGGAGCATTGAAGCATATGATTTTCATAGAAAAATTCAAAACTAACACCTTAATGTATTTTAACATCTTAAGTCCACTTTTTGCATCAATGATCATTTGCTTTTAATAACGTTTAGATATTACAATAATTTTTATATATAGAAACTGAAACTTGATTTTAATGTAAAAAAAAAATTAAAGAAAATGTGCAGTTGGATTCGAACTTGAGTTTCTCTCTATAATAGCCACAACATAATAGACCAGTGATTTGATTCTTTTTTTTTTTTTGTGATGGCTGAATGGCACAAAATCACAAATCGGTAATCTATTTCAATATCAAGCAATGTAAAAATTTCTATGAAGCTGTATCACATATGGAGCGATTTTTTGATTTAAATAGGAATGCATCATAAGGCCCAACTCTATTCGCGTTGGGTAACATATTATATCCTGTAAATTAATTTTTATGAAGGTTATAACTCGCACAGACATCCTGCAACCTAATTAACTTATTAACATCTATTTAATATGCAATTAGCTAGCTTCTATTGGTAGTAGCACGAAAGACAAAAACCGAATATAAAAGAATGAATCTCTGGAAGCAAAAATCTAATCCCATTACATGACACACTGGTGATAAGAGTCAATAAAAGAAACCAATTTAGTCTTTGATATTTGCAGATGAGCGAAAATTAGCAGGCGTCAGTATGTGTATAGCCATCATCGTTTTTTCTGAAAGCGAAAATAAAATAAATTATTAATAATTTATTATATTTTGCTATTTGTTATATTTTTTTTCCTGTGGGTTAATGTGGTTTTATTGCCATACCAAAAAAAGACTGCATTGTTCTTAGATATTTAGGATGATTAATGCGTACTGTAGAAAGTGTCCATAAGCCAGGTGACGCTCCTTGGCAAGGAGGTACAGTAGAAGGCTACGGAGGGGATGTGGTATGAGGGTGATTTTTTTAGAGGTTTGTTTTTCGAATAGAGATAAAACTGGCATTTTATGGTCAAATCTGGCAACTCTAATGTCATTTATGTTCAGTTTGGTTTGCCATTTCATCATGAACAGGTTGACAAAAGAACAACGCTTGCAAATCGTGCAAATTTATTTCGAAAATAATGGTTCAGTTCGCGAAGCTTACCGCAAGCTCCGTCCATTTTATGGTCGACATAATCGTCCATCAGAGCAATTAATTCGGTTAACCATGGGTCGTTTTCGCACTACGTTTACTCTATGTGATAATACGCATCCGCAGAGACGTCGAACAGTGCGCACCGAAGAAACAATTGCCGCTGTAGAGCAAAATGTTGAAGAGGACCCGAATGAATCGATTCGCCACCGTGCACAGCAATTGGAGCTTTGTCCATCAACTTTATGGAAGATTTTGCGCAAAGATCTTGGCTTGCGACCTTACAAGATCCAGCTTGTGCAAGAATTAAAGCCGCGAGACCATGCAATGCGTCGTGATTTTGGTGTATGGGCCGAAAATGAGATTGATCTCGATGCTGATTTTCATCGCAAAATTTTGTTCAGTGATGAGGCTAATTTTTGGTTGAATGGCTACGTCAACAAGCAAAATTGCCGCATTTGGAGTGAAGAGAATCCACATGAGACCCTTGAGACGCCATTACATCCACAAAAACTGACTGTTTGGTGTGCTCTATGGGCTGGTGGAGTCATTGGACCATACTTCTTCCGAAATAATGCTGGATAGTCAGTTACCGTTAATGGAGACCGGTATAGAGCCATGATAACCGACTATTTTGTTCCCGAATTGGATGGCATGAATGTGGATGAGTTGTGGTTCCAGCAAGACGGCGCTACATGCCACACAGCGCACGTCACAATCAATTTATTGAAGGAAACATTCGATGAGCGCATAATTTCGCGGAATGGACCTGTCAATTGGCCACCAAGATTGTGTGATTTGACACCATTGGATTATTTTCTTTGGGGATATGTGAAGTCGCTCGTCTACGCCAACAAACCAGAAACGTTAGGGGACTTGGAAGCCAACATTCGTGGCGTTATTGCCGACATACGGCCCCATATGCTCGAAAAAGTGGTTCAAAATTGGACCTGTAGAATTGGCTTTATTCGAGCCAGCCGCGGCGGCCACATGCCCGAAATCATATTTAAACATTAATGGCATAAAATTATCCTTCCAATAAAGCCAAATTGATTTACATTAAAACGATTTTCTTGTGTTTTATTTCAATTCGAAGCTCTATACCTCTAAAAAAAAACACCCTATATATACATAAATAGGCATTTGCAAAACGGTTACATTTTCCTTTGACTACCATAACACAACATAATCACTTGACTTGTTTTGTTGGAATAGTAGGCGATGCCACGCTTCTAACAGGAAGTTATATTTCCATGGCTAAACCAATGGACTAATTTTGACGATATTAGATTTTGAGATGAATTGAAGGTTATTAAAAACTTTAAGTACTTTAATGGGGCGTGGCACCGCCCTTAATGGGAAAAAATACTGTCACGACTGAGCCGCTATACCAAATTTCATGAAATTTGGTATGAAGATATATTGGTAAACATATTTGTTTGTTTGGGTAGTGCCGCGCCCCTAACAAGGATAAAACATTTTCACTGCTAAACTAATTAACCGATTTTGATGAAATTTGGAATTTGATTTAAAGTGAACGGAGTCACGCCGGTTTTGAAGAACCGATTTTGATAAAATTTCGTATGGAGATAGATTAAATCTTTGGGAAAGGGTATTTGTTATTTAGTGTGTGGCGTGATTCCTAGCTAAACTAATCAATTGATTTTGATGAAATTTGGCATAGAGATATCTATAACGAACTCTAAGGCAAGGACAGAGATAGGAATAGGGCAATATGATATCATGATTTCGGAAAAATTTATTTTACACGGCTTATGCTTTTTCCGGAAGGAAGTATTCACTCTAAAATTTTTTTATGAGCAAAGCTTTTGTGACATTTCAGAATATTGAATTGGTAGCTTTTCAGTTGTGAATTAGTAACATATAAAATTTAGAAGTGCTTGCTTGCACTAGCACTGACTGCATTTCGATGGAAAACTTCAGTGCAAGTGCTACAAAATTTGAGAAGGAATCCAACCGGGAAAAAGTAGCGCTCCACGATGCATTCCGGAATGTTCCATAATGCATTCGGAAATGCTCTTTACCGAACACTTCGTTTGCGATCCAACTCCATACAAATTTTGACATTGCATGTGATTGGAAAACATCATGAATAGTGGAAATGTAGAGTACATTCGATTGACCATCTTTTAATTCATTCAGTGGTTCGAAAAACGTTCAAAAAACAAATTTTTGAGAAACGTGATCTTAGCCTTCACAAAATAATGAAGAAACAAAATCACACAATTGCAATTGAATGAAAATATTTGGCTACCCATTACTTTCGCTTGAGCACCCTTTATATACATTTGACTAAGCTTAGCCCATATGGTTTTGAAAACACAATTTGTTTTAAAATTTTTTTTTATTGAAAGTTTTAATAGAAAATAAAGTTGTTCTTTTGATGGTCAATCGAATTCAATAAAATTTTTCATTTGACCTTACTTTTAGGAGCCAAGTTCACTTTTAAAAAGCAATATCGTTTTTTAATATCTGTGGTCAAACATGGTCAATCGATTTCACTATGATTTTCCATTTTTCAAAAACTTACAATTTCAATATTTTTAAAGCCGAAGGTGTTCAAACGGAAATGAAGGCTATTTAGTCATGCTAATTCCATGCTCAATTTCTTGCAACAATTTGTATGTTTTTTCCCCACTTTTGAAAGCCAACCTACACACAAGCAGGTTAGACTGCTATGTTTTGATTTGTAAAAAGACTCTTAGTTTCTTTATATTTAAAAATACCAAATTCTTTGAAATAAACCTAATTTGTTGTTGTATTGCATAAGGCAAATTGACGCAAAATTCACTTTGAACATTTTTTTAATAAAAAAAATTATATAATACACAAAGTAATGTTCTTTATTAGTCTCTTTGTTGTTGTTTTTTTAATTACAAATTCCCACGAAATTCGTAAATTTTTTGTATATTTATTCTATTTTTGAGACTTCAGGCAACAACGACTTATATACGTGAATATATCAAAGTTATTTAGTTTCTCAAAGTCTTATGACTCTTAATATACTTTGTTGTATCAGTTTCTTAAAATAAATTTATATTTTAATAAAATATTTCATGAAACATAGATAACTTTTAATCTCACAAATGCAAACGATACTTCAGAATTCCTTAACTCTTTCATATTTGAAATTTATGTTTATTAAAGTAACTCAACATTTGTGGCGTATGATATACTTAATCCGAAATGGTTTTCATTGTGATAACTTGCTTAGAAGTTGTTGATAGTTTCATGTGGAAAATCTTTTATGCTACGCCTTAGCATAGCTTCAAAGACACTGCAAGGAAATGAAAGGAAATTGCATTTGTCCAGGCGACAAGCTTGAGCTTAAGTAAATATAAGAATTTTAACTACATAGTAGCATAGATTAGTAGATTACATTTTATACAAAAAAAAAAAAAAAAAAAACAATTGAAAATCCAAACTAAAAGGCATTTATGGCAACATAAAGGGTATACATACAATTAAATGCAGAAAAAAAGATATGAAAACTCTTGGTGAATATACCATGCTATGTAAAAGATATATAGAATTGAGTTTTCCTCAGTCTGACGTCCATCAGAAGGACATGCGGTAAATGAAGATTATTATTTAAGCGTCATGAAGTGTTGGAAAAGTCATGAATTTTGCACCACTACAATGCACCATTGCTTAAAGCCATCATTGGGTAAGAGTTATTAGGAAAATTCAACGAACAACATCGACCAAGCAACGTATGCAGCTGATATGGCCCCGTCTGGGATTTTCCTGTTTCCGAAGCTAAAATTACCACATTGAAGAAGGCGCTTTGAGTTTGTTGGAAACATAGAATATTTATGGGACAGAAAAGTAGCAGAAACTGATCAATCATTATCATCTGTTCCAAATCTCTTTATGAATGACTAAATCTTTACTGATACAACTGACTAATCTATTATCTGATATGTTTTCCAAAAACTCTTCACTTCCGGATAGTAGTCAGCCACTACCTTTTCTCGAGATTGTCATTGTCTTGGAATGCCTATCATTGACTTTCGGTCACGAGCAGTTAAAAACATAATGAACATATACAAAGCTTTCGAGCTTGATATCATTTGTTCACACGTATTGCTTAACTCATTAAGTCCCAGCGGTCGATTTTCGACCAGTAACTTTCGCATTTCGTCCAAACAATCCAAAAAGTTGCATCTCCCAAGCACATAACTAATGCTTTGATTCGGTTATTTAACAGTTCTTTCGCTCTGTTTTTTTTTTTTTGGACAATATGGTAACATTTCTCCATTCACTTAAATAATTATTCCTTTTAATTCTAACTTTTATTTGGTGTATATTTTATGTTTACCCTTTTCTTCCGCGGAGCAATAATACAGTGACATACACCCAAAAGTTAATTTGGTTCATCAGACGTGGTCGTTCCAAAATTGTTTGGGCTGGCTTATGGACTTTGCAACGTTCTCACGTTTGTTTAAGCGGAATGTAATTTCCGCGCTTTCACCATTGCTGCGTCAAGCATATTGGTCAACTATGCCCAGTACCTACCATAAATTTTCACGTACTCGAGTTCAATATCATTCATCGCATTGTCGTATATGTCGACGCCATCCCTCCGATTATTATATGCGTTGAAAATCTGAGGCATCTCAAGGAATGTCATTCGACCATTCTTTCGATATTAACGTTTGGTGTGATGCATCGATTCAAGCGATTTATGGCTGGAAGCAACAGTGACCACAGCATTGTTGTTTCAATGTGCCACGAAGATCTCTTGAGTTTCGTCGAACGCGTGATTTAATGAAGCACGCGCCTTTGGATGCGTCGATCGAGGCTCTTTGGAATCTCGAAGATTGCAAACCCAAGTCATTGCCGCGTTTGCCAGAAGCATGCATAATGGTAATTTACCAAGTGCTATGTACAGTTGCACACAAAATGCTTCCAGACATTTAATAATTTGCAAAATAGATTTTGTCTTAAAGGAAAAGAATTGATTCGCTTGATTCAAGAAATCATTTATCCGCCATACACAAAAGTTTTTCGTTCATTCTAGTAAATATTGCATCTGTAGATATCGGTTGAGTCCAGTGGTCGAACAATCGATCTCACTCACCTGAGCCCAAACTTGAGCAGGTAAAAAAGTAAAAATCAAACGTCAGACCTACGATCCAAATGTAGCCTCTAGATGAAATTTTATTGATTTTAGTCCAGTAGTTAAGACTTGGATTTTAGTGAGTAAAGTGTGCCTCTGCACTGCCTCGGATATTTGAAAAATTATTTAATACTTCCCAAACCATTTTTTGGAAAGCAGCCAATGTTCAACCAGTCCACAAACATGGTGAATCAAAAATTCTTAATAACCACTGTCCCATTGCGATATGCTCTGCGGTGTCAAAAGTAATGGAGAGTATAACGAACTAGCATGGTTTTCGGAGAACTCGCTCTACTCGAGGTCTAACGATGTTCCTCACTGTAAGTGGAACCAATATGTTAATTTTTTTTTTGTGAAAGTAAGGTGAGTGCCTTGGATATTTCCAAAGTGTGGCATAGTGCTCCCGTGTGAAAATTAGTATCGGTGGTACCTTTGCTATTTGGATATCTAGCTACGTTAGTTATAGATCTCTTCGTGACCTCTGCAAGAACCTTTGGGGCCGTCCATATATTACGTGTGTTCTAATTATGAGAGAGAAACAACTGTATTTTTGATCTTACTCCATGAGAGTCACTTTTATTACTAACTACAAGAAACTTAATGCTAAGCGAAAATAAAACAAGAACTTATTGTCACTTGACTTAGTTGGGCATTATTAAATAAAACAATAATAAATGTTAGAAAATTCACAATATTACCACAACGTGAGTCAAAATAGGGAGAGGGGGTCCAGCAAAATTTCACCAAATCTCATTAAGGAGGAGGGGGTCAACGAAAATCTCACTTCAAATTTTCAATGCAGAGCGTATACATCTTATAGCAGATTACATCTAAAAATTATAAGGAAAGTCTCACGGAATGGAGGGTGGAGGTCCCTCTAGAACTGACCAAATCTCACCAAAGGGAGAGGGGGTCCGAATTTTCAAAAGAACACCTCACGTAATTTATGGACGTCCCCTTTTGTGTTGCATCGTTGCCTAATAGAACTATGCACTGCAGAGTCAATGCTTTCCTCAGTGACACGGTTAAATTGGAGAATTGTTTGTAAAGCCAATGAAACCAAAAAAACGTTAATGTATGGTGTAGATTTTTGTGTGGTTGAGTAATTGGTACAAATTTTTTCGAAAATCCAAATGGCAAAACAATTTCTGTCAATAGAGCTTGATATCGAGAGTTGATTAGAAACTTTTTGTGAAGTCAATTGAAAGATATGTATGTGCAGAATATGTGATTTCAACAGGACGGTGCAACATGCTACACAGCAACGAAATCAAGGGATCTTTTGAAAGAGACATTTAATAATCAAATAATTTCTCGAAGGACAGACGTGAACTGGCCACCAAGATCATGTGACTTAACACCATTGGATTTCTTCTTATGAGGTTTCTTAAGGCTTGTCTTATTTAACAATACCGGTTACTTTTTTACACAGAATATATTGAATGTATTGTTTTCTAGTGATGACGCCATACTGACCCAAAGGACAACATCATGTGCTTTAACTGTCTTATTTTCTAAAAGTTTACGTCTTAATAACATGATGTAACATAGTCAATACTCAGACCACAGTGACAAAATAAATATTTTAATGAGTGCTAAGTACTACAACTTCCAAGGTGATGGCCACTGCTGCTGCTGCTTTTGTCTAACTATCAAGCATTTACCGCACTCAAGTAGCAGTAAAACTTTTGTGGCATTCAACTGAAAAGTTTCTCTGAACACTCAAATTCTTTACGATTAGTTTTAGTATTTTATTTGTTTATCCTTATGACCTCAATAACTTTGTTTCCTTAAGGGAGCTTTTCATAAATTCAATAATTATGATTTGATACCAAGCACAAAACAAAGAAAGTTTTTTCTTTGCTGAAAAAAAAAGGCAGCACAATAAGCGTGACCAAATTATAAAGCATTTCGAGTTGAATTTTGGCTAGGAAGCATCAAACAATTTAACCCTAAAAAAACTACTCGATTTCTTTAAAAGTTTTAAAGTTTTTCGCGATAGCTGAAGCAGAAAGAAACGATTCAAAACTGATTTACAAAATAAAAATATAAAATTTTGAAAAATATTTTATTGATTTCAATGAAAAGTATAAACTTTTTCCAAACCATATCCGCACGTATGTGTGGCACCCCAGTAGTGTGTGCGTAAAATATGAAATTTTCCAATCGACAGCAGACGCCATTTGGTGATGACCCACTTTTTCACTTGAAACCGAGCAGCACAGCAAAACAAAGAAATTAAAAAAGTCATAAATAATTTCCAGACAAAATATATCAATAAAATATGGAGAATCAACAAAATCTTTGTTTTTTTTTTTTATTTCTTTTGCCAGCAAATTGAGGTGAAGTCTTCTAAGCGAACTGGTTGTCTTTGCAGCCACTTCAAGAAAGTTGTGAATGGCTTTGTTTTGCTCATAATGCTTTTATATTTTGTACTGTTTTTTTATTGATTTTGTTGTGCATTTGTATTCCTTTGATTTTAAAATTCAGTGATGATAAGTATGATTAAGTATTTTCGGGTATTCGGTTTTTAGTTACAATTGAAAAACTACTGTGAGACTTACAATTGTAAATAGTTTTCGTCTAACAAAATGTCACAATAAAATAAAAAATACAGATTTTTTCTGTTTTTTGACCAATTTTAAAAATGTTTAGCTCTAAGCAATTTTTTTATAAAAATTATTCTTAGACGAAAAAAAATTATGATGACATAGAAAAACATATTTTTGCAATAAAATACAATACTTGATCAAATTTGAAACTTTTTGCTCAGCGCGATTTTTATTGAAAATTAATTGCTTGTGAAAAAAAAAGTCATAAAAGCTGAAACTTTGACCAGAACTGTTATATAACTAAAGCCACACTTAAAAATTTTTATAATAAAAATTTATTCTAAATCATCCAAAGTCTGCATTGAACCATAAAAGCATTTTTTGATTTATTTTTAAAAGTTTTTTTTTTCAATAATTTCAAATTGACGTGACCGTTTCCTTTGTGAAAACCATATTGTTACTTTTAATTTTTTCTCTCGGCATTTGAAAGTTCAAGTTCTGGAAAAAATTTTCGCGTAGGACCCGTTACAAATAGTTCACATGAATTTTGGGTGGGCAGGTGATCCGATTAAAGTAAAGTGTCCCATATAAACGAGTATATGTTAGGGCTGTTTAACGAGCCGAACTCGTTTGAACAAACTCGAAACTCACGATCTTATCGTTAAATTTCAGTATCGAACCAAGTTCGCTTAACTCGACTTAACTCAGTTCGCTTAGTTCGATCTGCTCGCTCACATCTCGTTATTTTGTCTCTACTCGTGCCTGCGTATAAATCGTGGAAAAGAATCGGAACTCGAACAATCGAGTAACTCGAAACTTATGCGTTTGAATTGTCTGAATTAGGTGGACAAAGAACGAATAGAAAATGAGCTGAGTCGAAGAGTCGAGTTGTTCGAGTTTGACTTGTTGCGTACGGCAAAAGTTCGAACACGTTCGATCAGTTAGTTCATTGCGCAGTCTAAGTATTTATATATGCATAAGTAGGAACAGATGCAGATAACATGAGGGAATAGATACAGGAATGATACACAGTAACAGATACTAAATAGAATAGATATTTAGATGAATGTGCAGTAAGAAACCTGATAACAAATACGTAGAAACTACCTTCTTTCACTTTGATGAATGCTTTTGCAGTTGACCTTGCAGACCGATTTCAATGTCATTTTAAAAACAAAACTGATACCTTAATATCAAAGCCCCTGCGTTTTACCACCAGAATTGAGAACAAAAAATTTTGAGTTCAGGTATGGTAATGACTTAGTCGAAGTATTAATTGTGAAGCCAAGCCAGATAAAAAAAAATGTCTCAAATATCAGTTATGAGCGAAAAGAGGGGAACTCTACTGATGATCTTATATTTGTCTTAAAGTCGACTCTAAATTTTTCTACTTTTTTTATTTCTGGTGTCAAAAGTGAAACTTTCTTCTGAAAAATGCCTTGACCTTGAAATTATTTGAAATTAGAGCTAAGAAAAGTTTCCCGAAGATATCGCAAAGTTCAAAATAACACCTATTCAGCTTGTGTTAATTTTTGAGCAATATCGGAAATTAGTTTTTTGTTGTTTTTTTTATCAGTTCACATCAGCAACTCTCAATAAAAACATAGCCGTATCAGAGACAATTCAGTATTCCCAGCAGCAAATTGATGAAGTACTCGGATTTTTCATGTATGAAAAGCTATACCCTTTGTGTTGTATGTTTCACAAATGAAATTGTTACTGTGATATTTTGTTTATAAAAAAAAAAGAAAAAGTCAAACGGAAATTTGAAAAAAAAGTCAAACGGAAATAATTTGCATTTGCATTTATCTAATTTTTGTTCTTATTGTTATTTAAGAGCCACATTATATCAAAGTTTGCTTTCAAAATTTAATCAGTTTGTTTTTAGCTGCCTGCTTTGTTTATGGAGCTGTAGGCAGTCTGTTTTTTGGCTGCCGGCTTTGTATATGGAGCTGTACGCAGTCCGCTATCTGACTGCCTGCTTTGTATATGGAGCTTTAGGCAGTCTGTTTATTGGCTGCCTGCTTTGTATATGGAGCTGTAGGCAGTCCGCTTGATGGCTGCCTGCTTTGTAGGCAGTCTGTCTGCTTGCTGACTAATTTGTGTGTCGTCACCTTAACATAGAAAGGCCCTAACTAACATTTTTTTTCAAAATCGATATTTTTATAGATTTCGGTAGATTACCCACTAATACACCATTGACAAAAAAATGTTTGTGCTACGATTGAAAATAAATCAATTACAAGCAAGTAAAAACAGCCATTACTCACTTTAACTCACAAAAACTTTAATTTTTATTAAGTTTTTTTTGTTCTCCTGTAAAATAATAAAAATGTAAGATAGGGCCTTTCTATGTATATTAAGGTAACCATATGTAGATGTAAGGGGTCTTGCCTGTTGGCTGCATACTTTGTATGTGGAGATGAAGGCAACTCGGTAAACTTAACAGGCACTTAGTTAGCGATGTTTTAAGTTAATCTGCCTTTCTCTTGCTACACATTGTGTATAGAGATGTAGGCAAGCTGTCTACAAAACGGTCATCCCTTTGTTAAAAGCATTCACAGTTTTGGCTGGGGTTGTGAGCATTACTGCCTACAATGAATATAGCTATTCATCGATGTTGTCTATTACATATTTGCCACTGAGTTGTATTCCAAATTTAATCAAAGAGTAGTGAAACGCGTCGAATATGAAACATGATACTTATAGAATGCATTGTGATGTTTCATTCTGAATTGCGTTACAAACTCTTATAACAAAGGGTATACTTTTCAATGACAAAAAACTGACCTATGCTTATTCTCGTTTTGCAACTTTGAAGAACCGCTCAAATTCCAAAGAACACTATCTCAACTGATTTTTCAAAGCATAGAAATTTTTTACGCAAGCGATTTCCTTCAACTTCAACTTTACAATAATGTGCTGTGATTCTTTTGAAAATGTTCTCTATAGAAAATATTAAGAAATTGTTGGTCTGTAAGTGAATTGCTCATTCAACCAGGATAATGGTAGATTAAGTTTTTTTTTTATTTAATTTTTTTTTTGTTTGGTCAAAAGCATTAAACAATGCGAATAACAATACCAATACAAATCAATTAAGATAAAATAACATGTGGGTTGATACTTATGCAGTGAATGACAATTTTCTTCGTAGTGTCATATAACAACCGATATTCTTTTCTGAATTGTAAAAAATATATATTTCTTTGGAAACCTGTTTATTCCATATGTCATCGTCATAAGCGAATGTCTGCTGAAATTACATATCAGAAACAAGATTGAGGACGTACCTTGATGTGTACCTGAGACGGACTCAAATGATCAGAAAGTTTCCCTTTTTGTAATACTCTACATATCGCACCGTCAGAACAAGAGGGCCGCAATTCAAAATTTTAAGTTTCGAGAAAATTGAGATTAAAGAACTCTAAAATTTTCCACTGAATTTGAAGACAGTCATATTTATAGCTATGACAGACTTGAACTGAAATACTACAAACTTATTTCACAAATCTATAGAGTAACATTGACTTATTTGGGGATGTGGCAGTGTTGTAATCATTTTGATTGAAAATATTTTTGTTTTATAAGAACTATACCGCCTTGTTTTGACTTGCTACTGTAAAAACTTAAAAAGAAAATATTTTAAAATATCGTTTTCGATTTAAGGCTTTGTTGTTTTAATTGTTTTTTCTTTATCTTAACAACAAAATATTAATATTTTGAAATGAGGCGGTGTTGTTTTGTTAAGAAAAAATACAGAACAAAATATCCCTTAACTAAAAATGAATTTTAGAAGTTATTAATTGAGCTAGAAATATGGTGGTAAGACTAAAATTAAGATCACATAATGAGGTATATAGTAGTATACATAACTCGAAAACTCGTTATTTTGATTTACGGCCCTTTTGTTTTGACGGTGCGATATGAAACCTTCGGAGTACATTTTTGTGAGATTCATGATTCTGAATCATTGCACCGCAGATGCCATTACAGTCGTTGTAGTTGAATGTAAAGAAACCCGCAGTAAGGCCAGTTTCCTCGACTCTACAAAATTTTTCTTTACAAAAATTGTCATTCAAAATAAGGGAGCCAGTGAACATTTTATATATATATGATATTGGCGTAGTGATATGCAATTTAGTTCTTATATATGCGAATTAGAAAAACTAAGAGTAAAATGAAGATAGCGCCATTTTTTAAAAAAAATTAGTTTTTGATCGCGTCTGCCTCTGATATATTGTATTAAGGGCATAAATATTACAAAAAATATAAAAGGCAGACATCCACACTGCTGCATAAATAGCAGCAATTGTTAGTATGTAAAAAAAAACTCCATCAAATAATTTTATGGTTTTTTTCTTCCAGAATTTCAATGTCTTCAATATTGCCGCTAGTCCGTTTTTTAAAATATATGGTAAGTGTCAGAATCGTCAATTTTGGTCAAATTCGTATATTAATTTTAGAGGTACCCAATAATTCCGAATATATTTAATTAAATAGTTAAAAAGCTTAACTTTTCCATTCCAAATCTGTTTTGAGTTACATCGATAGCTTTTTTTCTATGAGAATTTCCCAGCTATCCTGTCTTACTGAACTTATACTTATGTACAAACAGCTGTGAGATATATGTATTTTAATCAACTATATCAACCAGTAATAAAACAAAAAAAAACTTAAATTTACTCAAAAATCAGAAATGCAAAACCAAAACGGTGTTGGATTTGATGTGAAATGCCCCATAGACACAAATATGAAAATAAGAAACAAATAATATAAATGACCGATAAAAAACAGCATTAAATTTTGCATAACAAAATTATTTGCACGTTATTAATTTTAAATAAATATATCTTTAATTGAATGCACCTTATGTGCTCAAAAACGTCTACCTTTAAAAAAGCAGCGCTGGAAACGTCTGCCCTTACAATTTTTATGTTTTTAAGAACCAGTCTGTCAAGAGGCAGACGCGGTAAAATGAGTTGGTATTCAATTTTGTACTTGCAGAATTATAATATTGTAATTTCTAAATGCAGCAATAACTAAGTGACAGACGTTCTTACTTACGTTTCTTATCACATAATCTTTTTAACTTTCGCAATCTGCCTGACGATAAAATCACAAATTTTTTTTTATGTATCAAAAAATGCAGCAAAAAATTGTATTACTCTAAAATACAGCAACGAAAACGTCTGCCTCTAGAATTTGTCGGTTTTTGTGTAAAAACAAAATTTTTTTTTTAAATAATAGGCAGACGCGTTATTTTAAAGGTTACTTTTTTTTGCAGTTTCAAAAGGCTTTCAATTAAAAACGCAAATACAACGCAATATTAATTTTATTTAGATTACTTAGAACTTCATGATTTTAAATTTCTGCCACACGATAAAATCATAAAAAAAACTTTCCCCACCGGCTCTCTAACTATAACCATAACCAGTTGGTTATGCCATCAGTAACACTTGTGAACAACAACAATAACACAGTTAATATCTATTGAAATTATTGCAAAAAATTGAACACAATAACAACGAGCGCAACAACAAATAATGACATGCATTAGCTTGAGTTGACATACCAGCACTTGATACTCCGACGCTGTACAAACCATGTAAGCAAAAAAAAAAAAAAATTAGTTATCTTCGCGCACACTAGGGTGGGTCTTAAGTTTTTATTTCAAAAAAAAAAGTTTAAAAAAAGCTTCTCTAAAATACTGTCTCTGAATTTCAACTTGATGAGAAAATACCACACTAATTACATATACTTAGCAACTTTTAATCAAAGTTTTAAGGCCAAGAAGCAAACTTGCACTGTTACTTTTTAACATATGCTGTTAGTTAACATTTTTTATTTTTACATTTTACTTACTTAGCTTATTCAATAAAGAAATTACTCAAGTAATGAAGCAAATTGGGGTACATCAACTTTAATGAGGCAACACAAAACATTTTGGTATGCGCTCTTTACTCAAAGATTTAAGCAGCAAACTTTAACTGTTAATTTTGTCAGTCACTGTTAACCGATTTATGTCATCAAATATGTATTAAGAGTACTAGCGCAGTAGCAAGTTTAAAAGACATCTTAGCTTTACATCTCCATGTACCAAAACTGTATATTTTTTGATATTTGTAAACTTTTCAAAAAAACAAATATAGTAAAAAGGCTTAAGACACAAACTTCGACTGTAAAGCAGCTCAAATGTAGAGCAGGTCTCGCCAATTACAATATTTAAGAATTTTTATTATTAGACAACACCAGTAATATATTAGAAATTTGAATGACATCCTATGAACCAAGACGCATTGGTTGCCTCGTTGATTTTTAACATAAGCTGTTAACTATTTTTACATTATGCTAAGAAAGCAGTTGCTCAAGTAATTTAATTCAATAATTTAAGCAGCAAACTTTGACTGTTGATTTTTGTCAGTCACTGTTAACTACTTTCCTAAATCTTATTGAAGTATCATATAAAAGATATATAAAAAAGACTTAGACAACAAACTTTCGCTGTTGATATTTAATCAAGATTTTGCAATCATCTAAGAAAAATATCCGCTAATTCTTCACTCGCAGAAATGTTCTTTTTGGTAATTATTTTGGTAATAACTCATCTTAGGCAGTTTAACCCAAAATCGCGGCTTAGCTAAAATACTCGTTTTTCTTACATTAACAGACTTTAAGCATAAGCCAAATATAAATCAAGATATGTGCCACCCTATTGCCTATACTACAAGCAAACGCAAGTATATATTCACACATACATAGATAGGTATGATATGGCAAAGTTTTATTTGGATCACCAATGCTTCGAATAAGTATATATAGTATAACAATTTCATATACCAAAATCCGATTTTGTGTAACACGCAATCTTGCTCTGCATGTCCTTTATCAAATGAAACAAAAAAAAAAAAAAAGAACAAAATAAGGACGAATTAAATAAAACAAAAATAAATGCCCAGCAATGTTTGGAAGTTTAATGCCGTCGGTAGACCGCAAAGGTTTTTGTGTTCAAACTCTCTCTCTCTCTCTGTGACAAAACTTTTCAATTGTATATAATTGTAATTAAATTTTTTGGTTAAATTTAATTAAATGTTAATTGTCAACTTTGTCGTTTGTTTCGTTTGAAACAAAACAGCAAACTTTGTTTGACAAACTTTCGCAATTTTGTGATATAAGAAAATGTTCAGTAATGTTGTTTTGATATGACAGTCCAGTAGGCTTAAAATAATAATAATAATTAAAAGCGCCTGAAAATATGCCATGACAGATTTAATAGAAATCTGGCATAAAAACAATGAAATTTCTTATTAATTTCTATTGCATATTTTTAGGCTGTATTTTTAGTGAATGGCAACTATTTTAGCATGTCACAAAATCTTATGACATTTTTGGTTTATCTCTATTGCTTAAAGCATTAAAAGCAACTAAGACTGCCCATATACTGCATTAGTTTATTAAAAGCCTTAATCATAAATAATTTATACCTACATCCATCATTGTAGATTATTTTGTCTAATTAGTGACAAGTTGAAATGTGCCAGAACGAAATGAAAGAAAGTAGAAAGAAAGAGCTTGCCAAATAAATGAATGTATGGCTGGCATTACTAACTCAAAACTGACCAGCAGAATTTTCGCATTTAATAAATCAAACGATTTGCGATTAAAGCTCAAATCATTTATTTTGCACAGAGTTTGATTAAAGATTTACCCATGAAATTATGAACACAAATAAAGAAAAGTTACTCAAGCGTAAGATGATATTAATTTCTTTGTTTTCTTTCAAAATTACTTTTGCCGAATTACTGTCCATAATGGACTTTGAGTTAGAAAAAGTGAGAGAGAGAGATAGAAAAGAAAACAACAAAAGCAGTTTCGAATTAGATATTTCAATGAATTTTGGCAATTAGTTTTTTTTCCTTCCTTTGCTTGCCAATTTAATTAAAGGATGTTTGTCTTAGGATATAATTTTCACAATATTTACTTAGAGAATGGAGTGTATAGAATGTGGTGATTATTGTAAATAAATGCTCTGACGCACTTTGTCCAACACTTGATTTCATCTCTTTGTCGACAGCTTTTGAAAGAATGTTTATGCGATGAAACTTTGCATATGGAATTGAGTTTTGCATGCTAATCATCAGATATACAAACTTCTTGAAATGTCCTTGTTGAACTTTGAACTTAACAATTCATTACTGAAAGATGCCAAATATATTGAGTTACATGCCATTATCGCGGCTTCTTAAAATAATATTTCTGCATAGGAACTTTTCACGTGGCATTATGTGTATGTATTACTTTTTGGCTTGCACCATTTTGATACCAATTTGTATGGGCGATAGCTCTCACCGTTTTTTTAAGTTCATCCGTTGGAGACTAACAGGACTAAAAATTATGTCTAGAATCGAAAAAAGTTCCGAGAACTTCCTGTGTCAATTTTCAAGTTAACTAACAGGTGATCAAAAACTGTCATATCCTAGCAGCTCTACATCACATTGTGGACAATCGCCCTAAGAAGACATTTGGAATACTAACCCAACATAGCGAATCGTGTTCCATTTTAGGCCTAGGATAAGTAAGGTTAAAAATGGTCGCTTTCATATATCAAGTTTCACTTGGAGGCAGTTTGCCGGTTGTGATAATCTGCAAACAAAAGTATTTATAATACCCTCCCTTTTCCTGAAATTATTTCAATCAATGGGCGCGAACCACCCAGAAGCGTTGGTGAAGTTGCTGGTGAGCTTCAACTCGGCTAGTTCCTCAAGACCAAAACAGAATGAAAAACCAAATTATTTGGTTCGTTTTTTCATTAGTCCTGGGCGTTCACAGAGTAGATTTTTAACCATCTCATCCTCTTCTTCGTCTCCACAACTCCTGCCGAAATATCTGAGAGGGGCGCTATATATGGAAGCCATAAAGTGAATAAAACAGTGCACCGTGAGTTTGTGTCTTTACTATGTTCAGTTTAGGTCACATGTTCCGAGGCGTTCTGCATCCGGCGGTAAGGTTCCACCTTCTGCGTGTTTGTTTTTTGATCTCTATCCATTAGTGTAGCTCTGCTTGCGGTATCCTAAGGTCTACCATTCGTTGATTCTGCTGTTGTATTGATACTATTTTGGCACATTCGTCAGTTTTCTCATTTCCGGAAATACCCTTATGACCGGGTATTCAGCAGAGCTCCTTAGCATGCTATCGGATAGAACATAGTGATTCCTGCTAGTGGTGTACACACCACGACTTTATGATTTTACCGTTCAGCGCTACCTTACTGTCCACACGTTTGGTTACAGCGTAGGGATAAAGTTCCCTGAACCGTATCATGTGTGCTGCTTGGTCTATAGCATAGATTTCAACTTAAAGAAAACTGCAAATGTTGATATTATCTGAGTAGATACCTGCTCCTGTTCCATGTTGGATCTATCTGTGAATAAGATTAGCTCTGATCCTTCTAGGACGGTGCCAGAGTTTCACTCTTCTCTCTCAAAGTCAAGTACTGGTCATCACTGGCCGTCAAGTATTGTTCATCACGGCATAATTTGTAAAATATATTCATGACCCTTGGAACCTAGAACCTTGTTTCATTCTTGTAACCTTCATTTCCGGTGTGCCGCACATTGGAAAAAAAAATTGGAACTCGAACAAAACAGTAGGTCGAAAATCATGAGTTTGAATCGTTTTATACGGAAAACGAACGGTCTGAGCATGAGTTGAGTTGAACGAATCGAGTTGTTCGAGTTTGGCTCGTTGTGTATGGCAAAAGTTCGAGCATGCTCGGTCAGTTCGTAGCACAGCTTTGCTAGATGCGACTCTACACGAATAAGACTACTGACGAAGTCGACATCCAACGTACAAGCGAGAATGTAATAAGTTTGGATAGAACAACATACGGCAGCAGGTTTTGGGGGGCAGTAAAAATTTGGTTGCCGCAGGGGCGGCAGAAAAGGTAATGCGGCCCTACGGCACAACGGCACAACCAATCAAATGCTATCGACTTTTTTTAAGACTAATCAACTTTTCGTTACTTTTCAACGTCATCAAAAAATTCTTGCTTCCTATCAAATTCTTCGATATGTCCTAACGTTTATCAACTTTTTGAAACTATTTAGTACTCATTGACTTTGTTGTTACTTTTCAATTCTATTCGATGTTTTTTGACAAGACTTTTTACTTTGCTATGCCAACATTATTAATTTCACACACGCCGAAAGTTTTTCTCTTTTTCGCCATATTTGCAATGTTATTTGATGCTTAAAATTCAAACCTACAATTGTATACAATCAGTTCTTGTCGCCAAGAGCTTAATTAAAGCAAAATGTTTATATAAGTTAATCTTCTTCTGTCTTGTATAAAAGAGCTACTAGAGCGCTATACAAATCATTAATGATTGCAAATTAATGCTTGAGACAAAATTAATTGTCTTCAGCTGAAAATTAGTATTTTAAAATTATTTCATTCTTAGCATGCAAGATGCATTATAAATAAACCCTTTTCCTTACACAAAGCTATGAAGAGTATCACCATTTGACTGTATAAAGAGTGATAATAAATAACAAACAATTTTATTGTGTGTAGCATCATTCAAAAGAAAATAATTTCGTAAGCACCAATTGGCCTGTGAAAACTTATCATTTATTCAACAACCAACCAAGCGACCAGACCAACAAACAATCTTTAGCAATCCAGCTATGTTGGCTCTTCAGGCTATTCCACTACTGCTGACAAGTACTTGAAATTGTTCAATAACCGGCTACTTGAATTAAACAAAGTGAATATTTGAATTTGAAATAGAAATGAGAATCCGAATCAGTGAAATCTTAATAGTTTTTATAGCAAACATGCGTTTACATATGCGAGATTATCTTCATTTGTGAGATTATCGCAGTAATCTTGTTCAAAAATGCACGATTATCCATACTAAGTTAATCTCATAAAATGCGCGATTATAAACTAATCTGGGAATTTTATGTGAACAACTCTGTTTTATGCGATTAGTTTTACCAACACTGGAAAAGCAATAATAAAACAAATAAGCAAATGAAATTTCAAAATGAATCTCGTTGCCAGTTAATCTCATCGTGTAAATGAGTATCGCGATTACCCTAATCTAGTTGATATAATCTTCGTATGTAAAGTTAGTATTAAAACCTCTTTCTCGAAATAATGGTTACTGGATTCAATTCATTCAATTTTCTTTACAACTAAAAAACCTCAGGTCTACGAAAATCAAGGATCTGCCTTTAGTGTAGTTGAGGGGCGGCTACCAAGTGCTTAATATCATTGTAGGAGCATTGAAAGGCGCTATTGATTCTTAAGAACAAGGGGTGTGTATGATAGCTGTTGTAACTTACGCTCTTTTTCCGGATCTGGAAGAGCACATTGTCCCATCACTATCATATAATGACTCAGTGCAGTTGTCAATGCCCAAATTAATGGAATCTAATGGGCCATTAAGTTTGGCTTTAACAAAATGACTCATCGAGTTTGGCAGAGGATGAAAGCACCTTTATGCAGATGTGTTCTGCCCATAGAGGTGGCAGTCGTAAATAGACGTTATACTGACTAAGAAAGTTGAAGGATTTTGTATAAAGATTCCTTAAATCAATCAAAACTGAACTCACTGGGTCAGTTCTGTCAATTACTCATGTGATTAGAAAATTGCAGAAATGATATACAAGAAACTAAGATATTTGCTAGAAGGACTTGTGATTTAAACATTCAACATTTATTCTTGCCATGATGTACCTGAACATTTCTTGCTCTCTAAGTATAGACATCGTGCTAGTATGGCAGCTCGTGTGACATTAAACAATAACAACTCTGATTTGATTCAATATAACTAGCAAATTATAAAAGAATTTAGCTTTCAAATATTGATGCAAATATCCTTATCGATATCAATGAATGCGAAGCGTTGCTATTCAAAAACCTGTCAAGTGCCAAGCATCTTTTGTGTACAGAGCCTATACATATATCTATATCACCACAAAAAGAAAAAGAGCATGTGGCCAAATACTTCTCGCTGGCTTGCCATTTAGCTTGCCTAAGTTGGTCCCTCAGTGCCTCACATGTCCAAGCACTTTATATCAGCTATCATATATTTCCATTCGATTTTTCAGTATACAAGAGAAAGCTAGCGCCGAAGATAGACGGAGAAAAAAATTTAAAGGTATTACCAGAGAAACAAAGCACTGAAACATTTTAAGGAGACTTTTTTTTAAACTCCCAAACTGAGTTATATGGTTTCTGTGATCGTACTTAGGGGGGCGTTCAAATATTACGTAACGCAATTTCTGAAGATTTTTGACCCCCTTCCCCCATGTAACGTGCCGTAACGTTTTCCTTGGTCCCCCCTCTTAAACGTTACGTAACAATTATGTTGCGAAAAGTACCGAAAATACATGCGTATGTTGTTTATTTTCTTTATTATACCCCACACAAAGGTTACATTCACTTTGTCATTTCGTTTGTAACACATAGAAGGGGGCGTGGCAGGTATGGAAAAGTATATATATTCTTGATCAGCGTCGCCACTTGAGTTGATTTAGCTATGTCCGTCTGTCTGTCTGTTGAAATCAGGTTTACGGGAAAATGGACACGCCTATCGCCCATACTCTATGTATATTTGCCCAATCCCATTTTGAAAAAAAATCCAGCGATTTTGATGAGACTTGGTGATTTGGTGTACATTTAAACTAAATTAGGATTTGGCTAGGTTTCAAGTTTCCAAAGATTCGCGTGGCACAGCTCTAAATTTTTACCTCTTTACCACCATATCTCGTAAACCGTGCAAGATATTGTGATGAAATTTCTTTATTCTTTATTTTGTCGACTTTTTCATCGATTTTGAATCGTTTCAACACTTTTCAACCTCTTTCAACATGCTTAGACTTCTTCAACCTCTCTCAACATTTTTCAACATTTTGCATATATATACTAGACTTTTTCAACATTTTTCAGCCTCTGTTAACCTTTCAAACATTTCACAATTTTTTCAGATTATTTAACCTCTTCAATGTCTTTTTAACAATTATTAAAATATATGTACTTTCTGCGCACTGTAGGGTATATGATATTCGGCCTGGCTGAAGATAACACCTTCATATTGTTATTTAACAAACAATCACACATGATGTAATAAACATTTGCTTAAGCTTAAAATATGTTAAAATGGCGAAAAATGAGACGAAAATATTTTATTTAAATAATAAAAGTGGATGGGATCCAGAAGAGCTACAGCAATAAATGATAAAAATAGGAAATTTTTCCACGCTTATACCTCAGGTTTTGGTTAACCAATCTCAAAGATGAAAGTTTTAGGACATTCTGCTCGTTGAGTGCTTTAATTTGGTATGCCACTTATTGCTGTAACTTATCTATATCCCGTCAACTTTTATCATTTTAATAAAATGTTTTGGCTGTAGCTATTCAATAAACATATACATTAAGAAAGATTTTCATTATACACACCTAATTTCAAATCACCACCAACTAAAGTAATTTCACTTCAAAAATAACGTTACGTAACGCGTTGTTCGAACCCCTCCCCCCTCCCCTGTAAAGCATCGTAACGTTTTGCAAGACCCCCCTCCCCCCAAATTGCGTTACGTAATACTTGAACGCCCACCAACCCAGTTATATTCTCTAATAACTTCGGTACACCTGAATGATGTTTCATTGAGCGGAAATATTGAAAAAATCGCTCTGTATTCTCAAAGCACATCATTCAATTTCAGCCTAACTTGACCATGTTTTGCTAGAATATAAAATTTAGGTCAGTGTTATGAACCCATTGCATTATCATCATTATATCTCTAAGGTTTTGCTGTTTGGCAAAGAACTTGCTTGGGTATGATTAAGTTAAAAGATTCTTTATGTTTTGTTATGAGCTTTAATAATTTGGTTGGTAGTTAAGTAAGTTATCTCTCAGTGTTGGCCTAGTTTATTCTTTTATAAAAGCCTTTGTCTACTTCAAAACTATTTGTGGTTTGTCTAACTTTATTCCCACATTTAACCTTTTCTATTCGCCCCGAACTAAGGAAACTTTTATTCCATCTACTTTTTGCTCTCGATTACATATTGTTTCATTGACAATATGGCTATTCATTGCATAATACATACAATACGTAAGTATGTGTAAAATATGCAAACAATTTCATCAGATCGATCTATTATCGGTGCTAAATTGCAAAGATCTTCTCTAAATAGTATAAGAAGCTGTAGCAATATAATCTTTGCTGGGAGAATTTATCTCTTTTGTTCCGATTCCATTGCTTTGGGCGCTTGAGGATGCCCAATCCAAAACCGGCCTTAAAACCATTTTAAGCAACTCAAGATGTGTGTTTAGGGTCATTGTCTTTTTGAAATTTCCATATGACTGTCAAATTCTCTTCGGCCCATGGTAACATTACGTTCTGGAGTATCTCAATATATTGAATTGCATCCATAGTACCTTCAATTCGGTGCATAAGCCCGACTCCACTCCACGAAAACCATTCCCAGATCATTATTGATCCGCCACCGCTCTTGTCTGTTGAAACGTAATTTGGATCAAATGCCACTTCTTTCTACCATCTGGTCCTGATCTATTCATCTTTGTTTTATCACTACAAATATAATGGAGCCACTGGTTTTGAGTCCAAGGGATGTGATTCCGAGCAAATTCAACTCGTTGTGTTCGTTGCTACGCTGTGACTTAAGGTTTCTTGCGGGCCAAAGTATGCTTCACCAGTAGTCAAGCGCGATGACGGATCAATAATGATATGGGGATGCTATTCGTCGAAGGGATTCGAGCCAATACACCGAATTGAAGGTACAATGGATGCAATTCAATATGTTGAGATACTCCAGAACGTAATGTTACCATGGGCCGAAGAGAATTTGACGGTCATATAGAAATTTCCAAAAGACAATGACCCTAAACACACGTCTCGATTTGCTTAAAATGTTTTTCAAGTTCGGTTTTGGATTGGGCATCCTCAAGCGCGGATATCAATCCTATCGACCATCTTTGCAATGGCCTGAAAAATGCACTCAATACGCAAAATATTACTAATTTTGACCAGTTATTCGAAAGAGCAAAGCAAGCCTGGGAGGCCATTCCTGTGGAACGATGCAGGGTCTTAATTGAATCGATGCAACGGTGTTGTGCGGTTGTAATAACGCAAAAAGACTTTGCAACAAAGTATTGATCGCTTTTTTAATATTTTTTAATTGAGTTTTGATACTTTCCAATCATTGTTTGGATCGTCCTTAAGTATTTTTCTTCATTATTTTTGATATACTTCATGTTAAGTAGATTTTTTTTCCGTTCTTAAGTATTTTTCAACGGCTGTAGATTTCTGCCTGTAAGATGATCGAAAAATTTAATATAGAAATAGGTTTTTGGAATCTAAGACCAAACCAGTGAGTCCTTATAAAAGCAGTGTTCGAGTGGTTTTCCATACAATTCTATCGGTAACGAAGATTTCAAAGTTTCTGGAGAAAACTTCCTTAGGAGTTCTTTTAATAATTTGATAGAGTATGTGATCCTTATTAGTTCGTCGTTTTATTTTCTATGTTTAATATGTCTTCTGCTTTATGTCTTTAACCATTTTTGTCGAAAAGAAACACCCGGTTTTTGCTAATATCAACCACTTATGGCACCACTATGACTCTTGACTTAGACACAACCGACTGGACCTTAAGTTGGCAACAAACATAAAAAGGCCATCCACCAGCCACACCAGTGTGTACACAATCATCATTTTGAACACAACATTGAAGCGTTAAAAACGAATCTTTTATTAACGTTAACTTGGAGCATTTGTTGCAACATCCTCGCTCTTTTGTTTTAACGAATAATTTAAAGAAAGTGTAATTTTCCAGAACAAAAGAAATTTCTTTTATTAACTAATTAGCTTATTTTCTTCCCATTGTTGCTGTTGTGCATTTGCTTTTTTTTTACATAAAATTTTCCCTTTTTTACGAGTACCGCCAGAGTCAAACCAAGACAACAAAAGGTTTTACCAACCAAACGGACGAACTGTTATGATGCCTGGAAAGTAGCAAAGGAGGGTACTAGAGCCGATGCTGAAGCTGGAGCCACAACAAAGGATATGCCGCAATATTGCAGCAGTAGACCAGTAGCTGGAGCTATTGAAAGGGGAATTGAATCACTTGTTTTTGATGAAAATTAAAATAAAATGACCCTCTGTGCGTTGAAGCGGATTGATGTAGATTGGGCCGGAAGTGACTTTGGGTTGCGTTCTCTCTCTGTGTGTGTGTGTGTGTGTGTATGTGTGTGTGTGTGTGTGCAGGAGATAAGAAGTGAAGTACAGTAAATTGCTGAGTTTAGTTGATTTACGCTTTTGCTATAAACTTTGTTCCGCCTTTTTTTTCTACTGCTATTTTGTGCACTCTTTTTAAAAATTTTTTATTGAAGGGAGCGGCGAATTTTATTAGCAAGGGAGGCAACTGACCACGTAGGGTTAAATTGGTTATTAAGCATCCCTTGGCTTTGACAGCCCAGTGTTAATAAATAACAAAGTCTTTTGGGAATTTTCAGTCTTTCGATGTGAGATGCTGATTAATTAAAAAATTGAAATTATAACGATACAAAAAATCAATATTCAGCAAAAAAAGTTACGAAAGTTATAATTTAATGCAGATTTGAAGTGCACTTTTTTTAAGTCTCTTCGGTGTTTTAATTTTTACTTAGGCTTGGGTGGTGTGAGTGTTGAAAGTTATTTTTATATCTAAGGTCGTGGCGTGGCGCATTTCGAGTTCGGCTATTGGCTTCAAGTTTTAATTTGAACCTTATTGAGCTAAGTCTTCTAAAAATTTGAAGAAGTGATACTGAAAGAACTTGAAATGCCAGTTTTCCTCTACTAGCCAACTACGTTGTCCTACATCAGTAAACTCAAGTCATGGGCTTCCAACAAAAAATGCATTTGAACTGAAGGCTCCCTCACCATTATTCATAATTACCAGATTGTAGAATGCAAAGTTCAACGATATGTTTAACACAGTACGCCGGAAATTAAGGAAAGATGAAAACTACGTGTGTATTTTACATGAACCTCTACCGAGGCGTTCCAACTAAGTACATGTTGGTCTTCGCACAATCTAGCAAAACAACGCGTCAAATGGCGTACCTACTATCAACTCAACGATTCTAAAGGCAGAAGAATATATACGAACTTAGCTCCTGCTCAAGTGAAGTGAAATTTATTCAAAACCTTTATAATTCCTTGGCTGTTTGGCAAGCCCGAAGAAGGCAAAATTGGCTGAAGTATTGACATTTAGATTATATGGAGTCCCGTTTATTGCTTCAACTTGGGCACATCAACCAAATAGAAGGTTGAGATGCTTTGTTGAGGAAGATTCTCAAAACGAAGGTACATCTAGAGATACTCAAACATTCTGTTTCAGCACGTCGAAGAAAGAAAAGATAACGCTTCCAATAGGAATATTTTAAGCGTTAACGTTTATTGTAATATCAGACAACAGCAGTGGTTTCCTAATTCCGATATAGACAAATTACTTTCATCCATCCACTAAGTCATTGCTTAGGCCAGACGGCAAACCTCTTTTTAGAAAGATATCTTTACGCTAGTCGCCAGCAGATGTCATATTGTTTTGCATATCATAAATTGATGATCAAAAAATTGATGAGTAACTTAAGTAATTTGCAAAGTGTCCTAAAGGTTTCTGAACAATTAAATTTCATCAAGATATCTATTTCAAGTTGCGTAGTATTTTATATTTCACGATTTATATTCGAAAATTTTCAGCATTCTAACAGTCATTACTGTCATTAGTCAGTAAAAAGTAAAAAGAAAACAATTTTAATATGTAAATTCAATAAAGGTCACTTTTTAATATTTCTAAGATTAAAAAAGACTTGTTAAATAACATATATGTATATATATATATACAGGGTGTTTTTTTAGAGGTATAGAGCTTCGAATTGAAATAAAACACAAGAAAATCGTTTTAATGTCCATCAATTTGGCTTTATTGGAAGGATAATTTTATGCCATTAATGTTTAAATATGATTTCGGGCCTGTGGCCGCCGCGGCTGG
Source organism: Tricholauxania praeusta (assembly GCA_949775025.1). NCBI lineage: Eukaryota > Metazoa > Arthropoda > Insecta > Diptera > Lauxaniidae > Tricholauxania > Tricholauxania praeusta. The sequence goes on along the minus strand of OX459028.1, from coordinate 138,810,420 downwards.
CTCGAATAAAGCCAATTGTACAGGTCCAATTTTGAACCACTTTTTCGAGCATATGGGGCCGTATGTCGGCAATAACGCCACGAATGTTGGCTTCCAAGTCCCCTAACGTTTCTGGTTTGTTGGCGTAGACGAGCGACTTCACATATCCCCAAAGAAAATAATCCAATGGTGTCAAATCACACGATCTTGGTGGCCAATTGACGGGTCCATTCCGCGAAATTATGCGCTCATCGAATGTTTCCTTCAATAAATTGATAGTGACGTGCGCTGTGTGGCATGTAGCGCCGTCTTGTTGGAACCACAACTCATCCACATTCATGCCATCCAATTCGGGAACAAAATAGTCGGTTATCATGGCTCTATACCGGTCTCTATTAACGGTAACTGACTCTCCAGCATTATTTCGGAAGAAGTATGGCCCAATGACTCCACCAGCCCATAGAGCACACCAAACAGTCAGTTTTTGTAGATGTAATGGCGTCTCAAGGGTCTCATGTGGATTCTCTTCACTCCAAATGCGGCAATTTTGCTTGTTGACGTAGCCATTCAACCAAAAATAAGCCTCATCACTGAACAAAATTTTGCGATGAAAATCAGCATCGAGATCAATCTCATTTTCGGCCCATACACCAAAATCACGACGCATTGCATGGTCTCGCGGTTATAATTCTTGCACAAGCTGGATCTTGTAAGGTCGCAAGCCAAGATCTTTGCGCAAAATCTTCCATAAAGTTGATGGACAAAGCTCCAATTGCTGTGCACGGTGGCGAATCGATTCATTCGGGTCCTCTTCAACATTTTGCTCTACAGCGGCAATTGTTTCTTCGGTGCGCACTGTTCGACGTCTCTGCGGATGCGTATTATCACATAGAGTAAACGTAGTGCAAAAACGACCCATGGTTAACCGAATTAATTGCTCTGATGGACGATTATGTCGACCATAAAATGGACGGAGCTTGCGGTAAACTTCGCGAACTGAACCATTATTTTCGAAATAAATTTGCACGATTTGCAAGCGTTGTTCTTTTGTCAACCTGTTCATGTTCATGTTCATATATATATATATATATATATATATATATATATATATATATACTGGGTGTTTTTTTTAGAGGTTTGTTTTTCGAATAGAGATAAAACTGGCATTTTATGGTCAAATCTGGCAACTCTAATATATATATATATATATATATAACAAGCCTTTTTTAATCTTAGAAAAAAATTTAGTTGTATATATCGAGGTTCGGTAATAAATAACACATAATATATTTGATATAAGTAAATTAAATGTTTGATATTGTTAACATGTCAGAGATATTCTGCAAAACTGAATGACATTGTTGGAACTATCAAATATTTGTTAAAAATTACCAGCCTATATTTTTGAAAGTACTAGTATACTATTGATATATTTGTTAATAATTACCAAATTATAATTTAGTTTGAATAGATATTTATTTGCAGTGAACATTCATTTGTTAATAACTACCAAGCCAGAAAGGTGTATTGGCTTACACTAGTATGATTGTATATATGTGGAGAGCATATTTATAAAATTTTTTATAATATATATATCTAAAATGTGTGCTAAATGATAGAGCTCGAAGAGCCTAAATAGAATATATGAGGTTGCCTAGTCGAATCCGGTCTTAAACATAGGATGCCACCTGTTTTCAGGGTCAAGTTTTCTTAAATGTGTTGCCATACATGTTTGTGACAGGATTTGACATATTGTTTTTATGCTCTTTGAGCTCTATCGTTTGCCTTACATTTCAAGTATTAATATATATATTATCAAAAATTTACCCAAAAAACCGGTCGCAATCCATTTTGGGGACAGGATTCAACAATGCAACCCTGAATATTACATTTAGGCCTTTTCTAGTTCTATCATTTGACATATATTTTGAGGTATTATTTTATATGTAACAAGGAAAGTTAAAAGGGACCTACGGTGCGAAAATAAGTTTTTCGAGAAAAACGACTTTGAAGTTAAGAAGTGGATTTTGATGCGCCTGAACGTTTTCTTTGGCTTGAAACCCATTGTGAGGCGGTTTTTTTGGGGTCACTTTTTTTTTAAAAAAAACTGATCGGATTCGCTTGAAACTTTTTACTCTTGGGTTTTTGGGGTCGCTGATTACGAATCTTTCAATTTCTCAAATTTCAAAATGGTGGAACCAATTTGGCGGTCGAGTAGCTAAAAAATTTATCGGACTTTGAAGTGATTTTGCGAAAAAAAACTAATGCAGCTAGAAAGCTCCGGTTTATTGCATTGAAAAGAGCGTAGCATTTGCTATAAGAATAACTAAATAAGTGAGAAATCAATTTTTTCGACCCGTAGATAGGTCCCTTCAAACTTTCCCTGTCACATATAGTTTTAATTAAAACAAAAAAATTAGTAAAAATACGGTATTTTTCGGGCATCAGGACAAGCTTTGGCAAGGCAACACTGGTTCGTTAGTTTCACCAAAATGGCTCACTTTGTTTCTCGTTCATCCCATCCTGTAATCTTATACACTCGACTTTTCTACAGCGGGCCCTTGGGCTAATACCCTACACAGAGACTATAATCCCTTTGTCATTCCGTTTGTAACACGTAGAAAAAGGCATGACAGGTGCAGATTACTATATATACTCTTAATGTGCGTCACCACTTAAGTTGATTTAACCATGTTCGTCAATTTGTCTGTCCATCTGTTTCTGTGTCTGTCTATATGAGGAAATCACGATTGCAGGAAAATCAAGCAAGCTAATTGAATAATATTTGATGCACTGGCCACACAATTAAAAATGCTGCCCGTTATCTAAAATCAAATCGTGAAAAAGTTAAATCGTTTAACAGACACGCCTACCGCCCATGCAAGTAAAATATTTAAAATTTTATTTTGAGAAAGTTATTCAAAGCAGAGTAAAAAAAATTTCTCAAAAATTATAGAAAAAGCTTAGAAAATCTCTGAAAAGTTAGTTGAAAAATTTCTTTAAAAAGGCGTGGCACTTCCCAAGCAAGAAAAAATTCAAAATGCTATATTGAGTGAGTTATTTATGGTGGTAAATTTCATAATAAGAAGAAGAATTTCGTAATACTAAATTCAATCGAAGTTAAATCAAATTAAATATTCATTCAATCCCTTGCAATCGTCTCGAAAAGCATCACTTTTGGCCCAATGTACAAAACTTTAACTTCTAAGGAAATCGTAATAGCTCCCTAAATTTGTTTGGTGTTAATTAACGTCTTCAAAGTCTATCAACCAAATACATTTAGTTGAAGGAAACATAAAGTTTTACTGGCATACTAAGCTTGGCAAAACTCAGACTTGTGTCGATATCAATCAGAAGCACAGACAATTTGATCGGAATCCAATTTTTTATAAGAAAAAGTCGTGGTTCTTTCAGAATTAAATACAGCTGCCCTTTTTTTTTGAAAAATCTGAACAATCCAGGTTCTTTGTAAACCCATAAGTAAATATACATTTGTTGTATTCGGTAATATTTTCGAGAAAGTAAAGCTTCATTCATTGAACAGCATTATATTGCCAAAACCAGATTGTTTTGTACCGAAACCAATTTTGGAGCATAGATGACAGATTACCCACAAAATCTGTTAAATTCACATAAATTAAATGAAACTTCCCAGTAAATTTCGTCAATTGCCAATTAAAATGCAACTAAATTATAATGACACACACACAAACGCAAAAGGAAAACTTAACACATTGACAAATCCACTAACATCAAATTCACATAAAATTTTAGAATAATTGTGAACACAAACGAACTGATTTTCTCACCAAGCACCGCGGTGGTCGGTCGCATGTGAAACTCATCATCATCACCATCACCATCGTAGTTTCGCCATAATTTAGATATTTATGTCAACTTTTATGGCATTTTGTGACATGCTACCAATACTAAAAAAGCCCTATAACAAATTTTCACACATTCGCACATGTTTGTTGCAAAAAAAAAAATGGAGAAAACTGGAACTTTTCGCAGTGTCAAATACACCCACTCACACATACGTACGCATCCATTTACACTTAATTGCATCTCACTAATCATAGAAATTTTATTGAGCGAGACATGAAAGTTGCGTGACTTAAATGCCAAAAATAATTTTTATGGTTGAATTTCCTTTCATTGTACCATACACATATACACTCATAAATGTCAAAGTATTTGTACGAGGATATATGAATGTGTGTGTGCATGTAGAGGTGTTATTATAACACATACATAGGGGAGCGGAAGTTAAAATTAGCAAGGAGCTACAACTTGGAATTTTGTATATGGGGCAACATCAGTGCAGCACGTAGCTGTTGGTTGGTCCTTTTGGGAACTGACTAGGTGCTGCTGCTCTTTTACACATAATAAAATTTTACACATTTGCGACGATCGATTTTTTGTTAAATAAAAATTAATTTTTAGTTTTTTTGTGCTTTTTCAACCAATTCAGTTGGGCCATTGAAGTGAAAGCAAAAAAAAAAAACTGGCACTTGATAAAAAGTTCGGCAACACAATTTTGACTGCAGTGTGACGTTATGGAGTAAAAGTAACACGGAAAGCATATTAATAATAATAGAGTTAAGCTGCTACAGCTGTTAGCCGTCTTAGCTATTAAGCTTGAAATCAAGTAAAATATTGGCTGTGTATACCAAAGAGGACTACTCATATTAACTGCAACGCTTTATGTGGGCGAGTTCAATTATTGACAGTTAAGTCATGTAGTTAAGGTTTGACGTGGTGTCCAGTAAACTAATTTACGGACACACACAGATCAGACTTGTTCCTTTGTGATACCCGAAACAAGAAATAAACGGCTCCGCTACTCCAGCATGAGGTTACACATTCTAGTATCGAATAAGTTAGGTAGACTAAAAGTATCCACCCTACAGTCTAAACCTACTGCTACAAAGAGAGGCATAATTACAGAGGAAGTGATGAATCCTATCCTCTTCATTTTCGCAGCAACAGCTTCTACAAAGGTCATTAAAAAGAACACTCAAACGCATAATTGCCAAAAAGGCAGTAGTGTCAGTAAGAATACTAACCACCAATTTTATCTCCGGCTTCTCTAAGGCTATGAGATTATTTTTTCTATTATAATCCAGCATTGGCCAGGTTCAATGTATGATTATTTATTTCATTTCCAACTTTAGTTTCCTAACGCCTGGGATTTGTTTTCAATACTTAACTTGAAAGTGACGAGTGGTATGCCCACCATTCGTTGTTGGATAGTAAAGAACATGATGTGCCATGTCTACCGAGCATTCTCGTTTCCCTAAACACTTCTTTGTGCTGGCATCCAGCAAAGAGTAGATTTGATTGTATAGTACTATCAATTTCATTTAGAGATTGTTAGCATCTTGCCTCAATAACAGAATTTTAAGAAGCAGAGTTGTGAAATTTTATAGCGGCCTTATTGTCTGTGAAAATACAAGCATTTTTCGAAGAAATGTCATTACATTTTAGCCATTCTGCTGCTTTCAAGATTGTAAAGACCGCCGTTTAAATCAGTACACTACACTGACTTCAAGTGATTGCAAAGTATTAAAATGGATTTGAGGTGACTTCAATGCAATCAAAATTCTTCCAATCATGATTCCAATCAAAAATGTGACGTCACCAAAATAATTGCATTCTTTTGTGATAGAAAAGGGTGCAAACTTATGGCGTTGAAGTCTACATTTGACTTCATTTTTAAACACCTGATCTCTGAATGCTGTATTTTGGCAGTGACTTCAATGGATTTCAATTGCAAATGAATGCATTCTTTCACAGCTTCGCTGAGCATACAGTAGTCAATTCTTCAGAAATTGGTTCCCAATTCCATTACTGTTAGGTTGTGACTATATCAAAACAGCTTTTAATCATATCTACATAGAACAGAAATTGGAGTAGACCAATGTAAGTGCTCCCGTAAAAACTTGCTAACCTTTGAAACCAGGTCAGTTTCTTTTAGGTCATTTTCTTTCCACATATTGGTGATAATGGGAAAACCAACTGTCTATGGAAAAAATGCAATTATTTGCTGGTTTGATGATTTTGACAGAAAGTCCGTTTTTGATATATTCGCAATATTCCTAACAATCGTATATGCTCGAAGTTTAATTCGATTGTAGATATGTTTAACCCATATCCCCAGAAGTGTGCCTCACAGACACACTCAGCACTATAAATGTCAATAACTCCTAAACTAAAATATGTTTTCCTCCAATATCTTATGTATTCCTCAAATTGTATGTGAGAATTATATTGATTTTATAAATTTTAAATTTAGTAAGAAGTGTGCCAAAAGGGCGTATTTTTTCTCAAATTCACATTGTAATTTTTAAATATGTTCACATACACAAACACAAATATTTAGAGGTCGCTTAAGGTCGATGAAGCTTTCTCATATAAAAAATTTATGACGGCATAATCATTTTTGCTTAATATCAGAAAAAGAGCCATATTTTTAAATATATTTAAATAAAAATGTGTTATATGGTAATGGCTTGTAACGCTTTAAAGCAAAATATACTGAACCAATTTTAATTATTTATTTTTTAAAACAATAAATTTGTGATAGAAAAAGTCATTGCATACTTATTTTTATTATTTTATTAAAGACTGAGGTTTTACAAAAACCTGAAACAAAAATCGTCTGTTGACGTTTTTTTACTGATGCTTATGCTGTTTCTTGAACTCTGTGTTGGTATTATTGTTTTTCTCATTTTACTGTTTATATTTGTCTTCGAAGTTCAAAGAACAAACTCTCTTTCAATTGTTTTTTCTTTTGAAAAGAAAAGATAGAATGACTAGTAACAAATAATATTCATCCAAGTTTTTCAATAGCCTCCACAGTGGTGGATTTACGTACAGGCTGAGTAAGCCTAGGGCGTCGACTTATAAGTGGGTGGACTTGATGGGAAAATGCCTCAAGTCTTTTAAAATAAGCGACATGAACTATAAAGCCCAGGGCGCTTAAATCGGTAATGCGCCCATGAGCATCCATTTTACGTTACCACGAGGGCGGGTGATTTTTTTGGCTATTTGTATTTTCAGTATTCATTTTTTGACATCTCACGTGTAATTCGTAATATATGTCAACGCCAAAAATGCTCAACAAGGATTGCCATTTTACAATGAGTAGACTTATAAACGAAAAGCACTTGCACATCATTGAGTTTTACTGTCAAAATTCGTGCTCTGTGAAAAATGTGGTTTTTTCTTCAAAATGTCGAAATTTTCTTCAGCGATGAAGCTCATTTTTTGCCCAATGGATACGTCAACAAACAGATTTACCGAATTTGCTTTGAAGAGCAGCCAGAGGCAGTTCAAGAACTGCCAATGCAACCTGAAAAATCCACTATTTGGTGCGGTTTGTAGGCCGGCGGCATCATTGGACCGTACTTTTTCAAAAATAATGAAAATCGCAACGTTACAGTCAATAGAGCAAGGTTCCGTGCAATGATTTGCGACTTTTTTTCGGCCCAAAATGAAAGAATTGGACTTGGACGGTGTCACATGCCACACGGTACGCGATACCATGTAATGAGGCGAGTTTGGTGGGCAATAAATCTCACGTTTTAAAGCAGTCCATTGGACGCCAAGATCATGCAATTTGATCCCACTTGACTATTTTTTATTGGGCTACGTGAAATCTCTCGTGCCCTGGAAGACAACATTACAGCTGCCATTGGTGAGATACTGGCCGAAATGATGGAACAAGTATGCCAAAATTAGAGCTTACAGATGAAGCACATTAGGCGTAGTCGCGGACATTATTTACATGAAATAATCCTTAAAAAGTAAATGGCAGGAATTGATGTATTGCTCGCAATAAATCGTTTTTTCACTTTTGCAAATTTTCTATTATTTTTGTAATTTTCAAAGACAAAATGCTTAAAAAATCACCCTTTAATGATAATAGAGCTTTGCTACTACAGCCTTTAGCCTTATTTTGCATGAAGATAAATACCTACGATGTTTCGTAAATTTAATCACCATTTTACTGTAGGTATATAGGTCTTTTTTTGCTCACAGCAAATATATGACACTTCAATGTTGTAAAAAAAATTGAATTACTCACTCGCTCACATCAAATTGTTTGCATAAAGCCAGCGCTCGAACAGCATAAGGCAATTAATTCCACCGCGAATTGCACCAGCAAAAATTTGGCTTTGAAGAAAAAACTACGAGTGGACGATATGAAATTGACACCTTATGTCAAAGTGTCCAGTTGCGAGCAAGATACAGTGGAGTAAAACTGAGAGAGCTAAATGCTACCGTGTGTTGGAAATTTTGATCACTGGGGTCTTGTGGCGTGCTATTCCTATTTTGTCGTTACATGTAAATCATTATAATATAAATCTATGATAATTTTGACATATGATAATTGTGATGAGTATGACACTTGTGATAGTTGTGATATATTTGTTTCTTAAGAAATGTTTGATAGTTTTAATAACTTTGATGATTATGAGCAATATGGTAATTGATAATGATGATGCTTGTGATAGTTGTGACATTTCTGATGCTTGCGATTATTAGACCAAATTGTTTTGATATAAGTGATATTTTATTTTTTTGTCTTCATCGATTCTGCTAATACCCCTACTAGTATTGGGATCACTTCATATAAATTTCAAAAACCTAGAACTCCTACTCTGCGTCATAGTCGCGTAATCTATGAAATGTTGGCTATGTGAAGTGCCGCAATGGACAGTTTGTATCACAATATTTCGTGAAAGTTTCAACCAAAATGTGTGCGCTACAAATGAATGGGTGTCAGACAGAGTACAAAATCAAATTTTAAGCTTTATGGAAACAATTAAGTAGAACGAAAATACATCAGTAAAAAAAAAAAAATTGTATACAAAAAGAAAAGTTTTATAAATTCCCGGCGGCAAATATGTTAAAAACAACATCGATGAATAGCTATACTCGTTGTAGGCAGTAATGCTCACAGCCCCAGCCACAACTGTAAATGCTTTATGTCTGTGAAGTTGGCCCAGCATTTTTCGATTTTTTAAGAAATAGAACTTGTGCTGCGATGTGCCCGACTTGCGCTATGATGTACCGTATTTTTTAAAAAAATCGTTCGTAGGATTCGATTTTTATAAGCAAAATAATTTTTTAGTGTGAAGTTGGCCCAGCATTTTTAATATTTATGAAAAAGCAGCCTTGTACTGTAATGTGCTCAGGATGTGCTGCCATGTGCCGTAAAGGATATAAAATTATTCCTGGAGTTTCGACCTTTATGAACAAAAACATTTTTTGAGTGTGAAGTTAGGCCAGCATTTTTCGATTTTTCAAACATTTGATGTTGTGCTGTAATGTGCTCGACTTGTGCTATGATGTGCCGTATTGCAAAAAAAAATATTTCGACTTTTACTATATGAAACTTGCACAAAACTATTTTTCATACAAAAATGTGTGTGAAGTTGGCCCAGCATTTTTCGATTTTCCAAAAAAAACTGGTTGTGCTCGACTTGTGCTATGATGTGCCGTATTGCAAAAAAAAAATATTTCGACTTTTACTATATGAAACTTGCACAAAACTATTTTTCATACAAAAATGTGTGTGAAGTTGGCCCAGCATTTGTCGATTTTCCAAAAAAAAACTGATTGTGCTGTATTGTGCTCAACTTGTGCTACGATGTGCCGTATTGCAAAAAAAAATATTTCGGCTTTTGCTATATAAAACTTGCAAAAAACTATAAATCATACAAAACTATTTGTGAAGTTCAGGGTTGCCAAGTTGAAAATGAGGAATTAGCGGCCTTCAAAAGAATAAAATAATTCGATAAAATGTTAAAATATTTTTGTGAAAAAGTTGACGTATTTTTTGGTGAGCAATATTCATATTTTTTTGGAAAATACTTTATTTTATCAATACAGCACAACCAGTTTTTTTTGGAAAATCGACAAATGCTGGGCCAACTTCACAAACATTTTTGTATGAAAAATAGTTTTTTGCAAGTTTCATATAGCAAAAGTTGAGATATTTTTTTTGCAATACGGCACATCGTAGCACAAGTCGAGCACAATACAGCACAACCAGTGTTTTTTGGAAAAAACGACAAATGCTGGGCCAACTTCACACACATTTTTGTATGAAAAATAGTTTTTTGCAAGTTTCATATAGTAAAAGTCGAAATATTTTTTATTGCAATACGGCACATAATAGCACAAGTCGAGCACAATACAGCACAACCAGTGTTTTTTGGAAAATCGACAAATGCTGGGCCAACTTCACACACATTTTTGTATGAAAAATAGTTTTTTGCAAGTTTCATATAGCAAAAGTTGAAATATTTTTTTTTTTTTGCAATACGGCACATCGTAGCACAAGTCGAGCACAATACAGCACAACCAGTGTTTTTTGGAAAAAACGACAAATGCTGGGCCAACTTCACACACATTTTTGTATGAAAAATAGTTTTTTGCAAGTTTCATATAGTAAAAGTCGAAATATTTTTTATTGCAATACGGCACATAATAGCACAAGTCGAGCACAATACAGCACAACCAGTGTTTTTTGGAAAATCGACAAATGCTGGGCCAACTTCACACACATTTTTGTATGAAAAATAGTTTTTTGCAAGTTTCATATAGCAAAAGTTGAAATATTTTTTTTTGCAATACGGCACATCGTAGCACAAGTCGAGCACAATACAGCACAACCAGTGTTTTTGGAAAAACGACAAATGCTGGGCCAACTTCACACACATTTTTGTATGAAAAATAGTTTTTTGCAAGTTTCATATAGCAAAATATGAAATATTTTTTTTTGCAATACGGCACATCGTAGCACAAGTCGAGCACAATACAGCACAACCAGTGTTTTTTGGAAAAACGACAAATGCTGGGCCAACTTCACACACATTTTTGTATGAAAAATAGTTTTTTGCAAGTTTCATATAGCAAAAGTTGAAATATTTTTTTTTTTGCAATACGGCACATCGTAGCACAAGTCGAGCACAATACAGCACAACCAGTTTTTTTTGAAAAATCGACAAATGCTGGGCCAACTTCACAAATTTTTTTTATTAATTTTTTTGACTAAATACTTAAAATTATTTTTTTTTGCGATACGGCACATCATAGCACAAGTCGAGCACATTACAGCACAACATCAAATGTTTGAAAAATCGAAAAATGCTGGGCTAACTTCACACTCAAAAAATGTTTTTGTTCATAAAGGTCGAAATTCCAGGAATAATTTTATATCCTTTACGGCACATGGCAGCACATCCTGAGCGCATTACAGCACAAGACTGCTTTTTCATAAATATGAAAAATGCTGGGCCAACTTCACACTAAAAAATTATTTTGCTTATAAAAATCGAATCCTACGAACGATTTTTTTAAAAAATACGGCACATCATAGCACAAGTCGGGCACATCGCAGCACAAGTTCTATTTCTTAAAAAATCGAAAAATGCTGGGCAAAGGGATGACCGCTTTGTAGGCAGCTTGTCTACATCTCTATATACATAACGTAGCAAGGGAAAGGCAGATTGCCTTAAAACATCGCTTATTAAGTGCCTGTATAGTTTACCGAGTTGCCTACATCTCCACATACAAAGTATGCAGCCAACAGGCAAGACCCCTTACATCTCCATATACAAATCTGACAGTAAACAGACAGACTGCCTACAACGCCATATACAATGCAGGCAGCCAACAAACAGACTGCCTACAACTCTATATACAAAGCAGGCAGCCAGCAATTGGACTGCCTACAGCTTCATATATAAAGCAGGCACACAGCATACAAATAAACAAAATATCACAGCAACAATTTCATTTGTGAAACATATAACACATACACGAAAAATCAGAGTACTTCATCGATTTGCCGCTGGGATTTTATAATGCAATTTTAACAAAACTTACTATGCTGTTTCATAATCTGAGTTCTTTTTTTGTAAAGATAAAAAAATTTAATAAAAATTCTTAAGAATTCATTTAGATTTTAGCCAATATGACTTGAATTTTTTATACATAAAAACGTATTATTAGAAATAGTTTAAATGTTCCAAAAATGTACTGCAAGTACGTCAAATGTACTGAAAATTTATCCATTATACCGAATGTACTAAAAATTTTTTGAGGAAAATGTATTGAAAAAAGTACAAATTTACCCTGTGATATATTAAAATAATTAAATTCGACACTTCCAGCTTAACTGACTATTTTTTGAAAAAAAAAAAATTATAGACATACATGAAAAATTGCAAAAATCAAAAATTAAACGATGCATCACATCGAATTTTTACCATAATAAGTAGATAAAAAATCTTCATCACATATTGAATTTCTTTGTTTCTCTTCTTTTTTTTAATGAAATGTTTTTTTACTTAATTTTTTTATTATAAGATTATTATAATGTCACACCCGTTACATTTAGATGTCAGACCCGTTGCATTTTTGAAGTAGCTTTGTATATATTATTTAAAAGTTTATGTCAAATGTTTCTCATCATTTTAATAAAAAACATATTAAATATTTCTAAAATGATATCAATTTATCACTCATTCCTGCAAAATCTTAAACGATTTGAACTTAAACTCAAAATATTTAAAAAAGAGTTTTTCTCAACGTCACACCCGTTACGCACTGTAAAAGCATTTTCTGAACTTATAATATTAGATGTCAAATTCTTATACTTTTAATAAATATTGGAAGGTACGATAGGACTTGCTGCAAGAGATTAAATTGCATTCTCACACTTGTCTGAAAAGATATGAATTAAAATAAGAGTTAAACTTTCACACCCGTTACCCTGGAAGTGTCGATTATAAATTCACATGTGAATAAGATTATCGCGTTGTTTTCCATCATCTTATTAATTTGGTGAAAAGAAAAATTGTAATTAATGCTTAAAGATTTATGTCTCAATATTATGGCAATGACAGCAAGATTAATCCAATAACAGTACCGGCCAAAAGAATATTATAAGGCAAGTAACTGCAAGTGTAATCATTATCTTGCCAGTGTACTTCATTCACATAAACCAGCACCTTTATATACTTTTTATCGGATGCTTGATAGACAATAGCTGGTGTTGACTTAAAACCTTCAGCCATTTCTCAGAAAAGTCCTTGCTTAACGAAACGCTTCACCAACATGCTTGCTGAGAATTGAAATTTAAGCTTAATTCAATTTTCACCGAAAAAATCAAACTTGTTATTGACGTTTGCTTTCATAATTTTACTTTAATTTTTTATTTTACAGACTTTTTTGAGTTACCATTAACCCATTTTATACCATCGTACGATTTTTCGTACACCAACTTTGAAAATTAATTAAAAATATTTAATAACATGCATTCAGATGTTCATAGGCACAAATAAAAAGACTGTTCTTTTGTGTATAAAATAAAATTTTGCAATATCACCACACCCTCCCCCTCCTATTTTTGGGGCAAGTGCCAAAAACCCCTTACTGGCAGATCATTTTTGAAAAATATTTTAAAAATAGTAAATAATTAAATTTCTCTTAAAATACATTTGGGTCCAGTAGAGGATAGACAGAAATACGTCTAGCATATATCACCTGGCTTTTTGCGGTGTTGCCTGATGCCGCCAGGTGTGGTCAAAAATGGTGTACGAAAAATCGTACAGTGGTCGCCGACGCACATTCTATGTTTTTTTTATTTTTTTTTTTTTAATTTTCACGCGATTTTGGTGTGGGAACACTTGTTAAATTTAAATTTTATTAAATCGTTTGCGCAAAGAACACAAAATAATACGAAATAATTTTTTTTATAAAATTAAACCGGATACCAGTTCATTCCATATAGGGGTGCCGGTGCATTCTCCAAAGATGTTGGCCTAGGAGCTCGCACGGTTTCGCTTCTTTTGTCTGTTGTCGATTATCCAATTTGTCATTGGCCATTGGCAAAGGCCAGGCGATACAACAAGAAGCAGAAGATGAAAGTTGACGTAGACATGCATAGATATTGTTAATCGCTCAGTATAATCACCAAATGGAGTGTTAACCTCCACGATTATGTTTTTTCCAATTATGGGGTAGCTATTAGTGGGAAGAAGTGGTGATGGACTCTATTTGCATCAGATCTGGATAGCTTATTAGTGAACGCATGGAAAATCCATTGTGTCATCGCCAAACACAAAAAAACAAACCAATGCCACAGAAAGATTTTAAGGTAGCCGCGACGAGTGTGCCTTGCTTATAGCAGATGACCCACTTCTTAGTGACGAAGATGATAGCGACAGCGAATATATATTTATGTATGGTTGGCAACAGTGATGCCCCAGTCCCCAAGAATACTAGCAGACACTTAGTTGAGTGCCATCCACTCGGAAAACATTTGCGTTGTAAGGTATGCCAAACAACTACCATTTGCATATGTTGTTAGTGTAACTTTCATATCCACGCTAAGAGTTTTTCTTTGTTAACCATTTATAAAACCTTAAATGAACATCCAATGAAGATACAATCGATTATAGTTGACCAAATTATTTTTATCTTCAATTTCCCTCTTCAAATAGCAACTTTCCTTAGAAAACATAGAATGTGCATTGACGACCACTGTACGGAAAAACGTACAGTTAATAACTTTTGAGGAGGAGTGAGTGGGGGGCTGAAATTTTTTTTTGCTGTTAGAGGTTCAATAGAACTTATCCCTGCAAAGAACATCAAAATTGGCTCGCGGGATCGGGTAGTGGTATAAAATGGGTTAAAAAATTATGAAAAAATTATCAAAAAGTTCGTCTATACTCTAAATAGCTCAAAATTGGGAAACAAAATAATTAAACATTTTGTTGTGCTTACTGTTCAGTCCTGTGGTTGATAACACAAAAAAAAATTATAAAAATAAAAACAAAAAAAAACTTTTGAAGCTAGTCATAATAGTTTCAACCATAGCTAAATGGAATGATCAGTTGCCTTCTAAGCCTGTTGTGTTTTTCTTTTTCCATAGACATGTTGCGAATCCAAACACAAAGTGTAACAAATCAATGCCAACTTTTTTTTTTTGTTGCGTTTTTGGTTTTGATATTCATTTGATATTACACTGTTAAGCTTCTCTTAAGCAAATCGTTTTGTAATATATTTTTGTATTTTAAAGTAAATTGCTTTATTTTGAACCAAACCCGTCTACAAATAAGACCTATGTCAACAAATTCAAGATATTTGTCAACAAACTGCTGTAGCTTTTATATTCCACACTTAGGTTATATACATAATAAAAGTGGGCGTGACAGGCATATAAAAGTGTATATATTTTTGAACAGCGTCACCAATTAAGTCGATTTAGGCTTAAGAATAACGAAAAAACCAAGCAAAAATATAGAATGAAATTTGGTTCATAAGTTGCACGTTCAAGCAATGTTCTTGGGATTGAAAATGGGTAAAATCGGTACACAGGCGCGCCTACTGCCTACACAAATAAAACGTTCAAAATGCTTAAGATATATATAATTTACAAATAAGAAGAATAACTTTAAAAAATTCTGGACAAAATTTGGACAACTTCTATAAGAGGGCGTGGCACCTCAGTTGCAAGCAAAAACTTTAAAACACTATACAGTGAGACTGATTTAAAGTAATGTAGCTAAATTTCACATGTATACAAATAATGGTGCGACTTGGAATTAGAAAAAAAGTGGGCGTTACAACTTCCATATTAACATAAGACTTAAAAGCCTATACAGTTAGCTATTTAAGTAAATATTGCCAAAAAGGTGGAGAGCCGGCTGTAGAAAAGTCGAGTGTATAAGATTACAGGATGAGATGTATGCCAAATGATAGAGCTCAACGAGCTTAAATAGAATATCTAGGGTTGTCTTGCCAAAGCCTGACTCAATGGCCGAAAATGTCCGAATTTTATTCAAATTTTGGTGAGACCAATCTTTTTTTATTTTTTCAAGGATTTCAAGATTTTTTCATGTTATTGTACACATGTACCAAATATAAAGATTCTTCTAAGCATAGCAACTCTTGCGCAAACATATCGCACCTGAAAGGCTCCAGAGTTTTTGCTTGACCTGAGCTGCTGTTAGATCACTGCATAGTCTTATCAATTTACTTCTAAATGATTGAAACTTATAATTTGTGAAAATTATTGCCAATTTTTGTTATCTTAATGAAGAAAAAATTCCCATTAAAATATCTGAGTTTGTTTTATTTTGCGAAAAACCAGTCTGATTTCATCATGTCGAGAAACATTTATACCTAAATATCTGATTTCACAACCTTTTTCATGGCCATTAGATTTGTATGTTGTTAGCATTTTGATTGTAAATCGTTTTTTATTTCCTATATTCATGCAATGAGTACAAACAAAATGTAAAACATTTTATGTGAAAATGCTGAGTTCTACGAACATAGCCCCACAAAAACTGGTTTAAGAGAAATTTAAAAAAAAAAAAACCAAAATGTCGAGCCTTTTCAGGTGAAGTTGGAAACATGTGAAAGGTATTGAAAAATAAACAAAGTGTCAAGCTTTTTCCGTTGAAGCTGAATTTCCTCGTACAGAATAATTGCAGCGCTTGTAAGTGAGGTCTTAATGTACCACGTCGTGAAAAAAAAAATTCTTGTTTTCAATTTTCCCACTAAAAATTAATAGTCCCTCTCTTAGTTTAAAATATTTTGTGTGTGTTATTTTACATCGAACGCTCATGGCAGCGTTTTGCTGATGAAACTCTCGAAAAAATAACGAAAACACACGAAATAACAACAAGTTGTATGAAGATTTATGACAAAATTGGTGAATTTGACTATAAAGAAATTATTTTGTGAACAGTACACTTTGGTATTTGGTAATGTTCATCAGTATTCAACTTAATTTTCATAATATTCAACTAGGGCTTAATAGTGCTAATCGATAATTGAATTCATATTTCAGTTGAGAAAAGATTTGTTGACTTGAAGGATTTCTTCGAATGTGACAGACATTGACGGATTTAGAACCGACATGTCCTTAAAGTCTAAATTTTGTGTCACTATCAGTTGTTGTACAAAAAAAACGAATCGTTTTTGGAAGTGAAGAAACCAACTGAGCCCAGCGGATATTTTGAAATAATTTCATGTATGTATATTGAAACTTAAAGATATGTGTACAAAATTAAGTAAATTTCTTATAAGCTAACTCGTACTCGGAAAGATAAAGCTCGATATTCTTGTCTGAAACAAATAAATAAAATGATTTTTAATTTTCACATGATTTTCTTCTGGGTGAACTAAGAAACAAAAAAAAAATATATATATTAAAAATCGATATTTTTGAAGGTTTGAAAAAAAATCGCTTTTTCCGTCGTTTTAAAACTATTTTTTTTTATCATTCTGAAGTAAAAAAAACTTTGATTGAATACTGCCACTAAGCAAAAAGGGCGTATCTCAAAAAAAATGCTTTTCGACATAATTAATGATTCGTTTATGTCAATTTGTTGAAATACCTGTATAATTGAGATATAGAAAATGTTCTTTGAAGATTTTTCATACGTTTGAACCAAGATACCGGCACTTAGAGTTGTTCATTAGACGCGTAATTTCATAAGCTATCCTAAGAATCACGAATTTAAATTTTTATGAGATACACCCTTTTCGCTTAGTGGAGCAGTTTAGGTCATTTAGTTTTTTTTCGCAATCACGCCCGCCAATTCCGTAAAATTGCTCGTTAAAGTTTTCGATAAGAAAATTTTCAATTCAAAGTTCAAGATCTATAGCTGGACACACCCTCAATTTCGGACGAAATACTTTAAATTGTTCTCTGTATCTTTGTGTACATATTTTTGAATACTTTAGGTATTGCTTTATTAAATAAGAAAAAAATAAGATGTTTCGGACCATATAATCTAGGATCCCCCTTAAGTTTGATAAAAAAATCGTTCTAATTGTGCACTTCTTGAGAGTTTTGTTCATCATATTCATATTAGTGTGCTCACTATTCTTCAAACTATGGGTTTTTTAACATAACCTTCCTTTTGAAAATGTTCGCGTTGCAGTATGGCAAAGATGGTTGAAGTGATGAAAATACAGCAAGTGTTGATGACGTACCATATTTATTAATTCCAAGGCAAGCTCAACAGTTAGAACTATGTAACTATCTGCCACTACAACATGGCATGGCTTAATTTAAAGCTTGTAGCTTAATAGCTAAGCGAGCTGATAGCTGTTGTAGCTAAACTCTATTATTATTATAAGCTACGGTTTAACTTGAGCTTACATTCTTCATTGTAAAGACTAAAGATCTGAAACGCTTGAATCAATGGAAACACCATGAACAAATTAAAAATTATGCTGATTTTGCAAAACAAAAAATTATTTTCGCAGATGAGGCGCATTTCCATCTCTCTGTATCGGTATATAAGCAAAATGATCGTTACTGGTCTCATCAAAGAAACTTTACATTTCGTAAAAAGAATCGTTTTTCAAACGATTTAGAAGCTGTCTTACTGCCAATTGTGAACAGTACCTTTCGATTATAATGGACTTTTTATAATCTGAAAGATGTTTATTAAATAAACATGTAGTTTCAATAAGGCGGCACTACATGCCACAATCGATTTAGTGCATGAAAACTTCGGTAAAATACCGTGTGACCTCCAAGAAGTTGTGATTTGACATCATTTGATATCATATGATATCATAAACTTCGTCTTTGCTGCGTTACTTCATTTTGATTTTATTTTAGAATTAAAAATAAAAGTTTTCATTTTTTTTTGGGAAACACAGAGTAGAAAATTGTGCTTTAGATGCTTTACTCTTTGCCAAAAGATAGACTGAAAACAAACTGTTAAAGCTGACAAATTCAATAGAATCCTTGCAAATGACTTAAGCGAAGAGTTCGGGGCAGTGCGAAAATAATACAATACGTGACCGATAGTGTGCCAATATCAACTAAAGATATCTAGTGACAGTGCAAAAAAAAAAAAAAACAATAACATTTAAATTTTTCTTAGTACACGAAGTGCGTGTGCACCTTTTCAGTAGCCTAATATAATTCATTCATCACTTACAAAACAAATAGCATCCCTTTACAATAGCGATATGAAGAAAAAGCACCCGAAGACTGTAGGTAAAGTAAATATGCAAAACAAAGCACTGAATATTAAAATCCATTAAATTACTCTATGCCTAAAAACTTCAAAAGCAAAGAATCATCAACTGCAATATCAACAACGCAAAGTTTTTCGGCCTATACCCACAGAGCAGACCAGATATACCATATACCAAGTAAACGTTGAAGCAACCCATCCTTGACTTGCCTTACGAAACGGATATCCTTTCTGACGGTCTTATGCACTCAGGCGCAATCAATTAGTTTTAGAACAAGTTAATTAAAAATAGAACGCCTTCATGAATAAATATTGGATTGCGCTATAGCCATTATACAGTGTATACGCGCCAAAGTATTTACATTATTTGGTCTGAAAACTTTTGTCATACAAATGAATTAAAATTGAGGTTTAAGTGACAACAATTAGATAGAGATAGTTGGCCTGAAGTTATAATGGTTTTTTTTTTTTTAAGAAAATAAAATCAATAAAACATAGTTGTGATAAATCAGAACTGTGATGATATAAAATTTTTCAATTTTGCTTTAACTGACATTAAAGAGTTTTAAATTTTTGTTCAATTTGTTTTTTATTTTTTTTTTTTTTTTTTATTTTTTATAAACAGTCAAAAAAACATCAACCATTTGATGTTATAAAAAATTTTTTGTTTTGCGTTTCCACGAATTGGATTTGGCATTTTTGTTTCCAACCCCCCACAGCAACGCATAAAATCTCATTATTCAGCAAAACCAAAAGTTTTCTTTTATATTTTAATTTTTTTGCTTTCTCCGTTTATACGCTTTTTCCTTTTAATAAAACAGAAAAATGTTTTCTTTTCCAGGCTTTTTTTTTTCCGAAAAATATGTAGATTGTTTGTTGCTTTTGTTATTTTATCGATGAGGAATTTCGGCTGTTTGCTGCAATATGGCGCAAAGCTATGGGATTTAAAGTTAGAAATTATTTCCAAAAACTTTCAATTAAGTTAAAACATATGTTTCAAATAACAAACACAGACTGAACTGACCTTTTTTTTGGTTTTTGCGCCGCTGTGTTGTACTTTTTTCATTTTAAGTTAGGGGTCAGCACAAAGAAAAAAATTAATAAAATCCTTAGACATGAAAAGGGCACAGCAAAGTAATTAGTAAATTTAATATCAACTTATTAACAAGAAAATGTTGTGTTTTTTTTTGTTCTGCATATTGTAAATTTTATAAAAACTTTCACCACAACTGTTGTAAATTAAATGCTTAAGTTTGTAGCACAACAGAACCAAAAGCAATGAAATCCTTGAAACTTTACAAAAAAGTGCTGATAAAAATTCAAATTTATGGTTTCAACAGTTGGGAGACATTTTTCGTGAGATAAAGACGCGTGGTATTATTTTTTTTTGTATATATTCAATACACCCGAAACTGCATGTTCTATGATTCATGTCCATGCTCACCATGTGTGATTTTTCCTAAATTTTGTACATAGACTTGTGTTGTCAGAAGGTCAGAAAAAATCGACTTTTTTTGCTACCTTCAAAATGTTTTTTTGCGAAACTTCAAAAAATTATTGCTTCATAATTTTAATCCGAATTTGAAGTAAAGGAACTTGGTTTCTATCGAAATAAACCTGGTACTTATGGAGTAAAAAGTCTTTTAAAATGTGAGCTTCAGCTTTTGACGGTTTGCTATAATATTTTTCGCTTTTATCTTTTATTTTTTAATTATTTATTTCAATAGTTTTTCAACGATATATATGGTGATTCATTTAGAGAATATTTTTCAAAAATATCAACATTAATTTCAATTTAATTCGTACAAAAGAACCATTTTTGCATATATTTTTTAAAGATTATTTCTTTAAACTGTTAGCCGTAACTTTGGTTAATATGCTGCATTCTGATTTCCAATTTTCAATGACGCTCCCGAGTATTTCGAGTGGCATTTGGTGAATGATGCGTGTAATGTTGGCTTCTAATTCCTCTATCGAAGCCAGCTTTTTCATGTTGATTTTGGATTTTTCCAAGAGAAAATGTCTAAAGGCTGATATTACATGATCTAAGTAACTAATTGTTTATATAATTGCAATAAATCATGTGAGTTTTGGGAGATTGTAAAGCTGAAATTTAAATGAATTTACTGAATTTCCGCAATATGCATGCGTTGCTCTGGCGTAAGTCTATTCATGATGAAATGTCGAACAATACTGAACGGAAATACCATGATATTTTGACACGACTCACGCGTAAGCCATATATGTACTGTTTATATAATATTGCTTACATGGAAATGGTTTGTAACGCTTTAGCGCAAAATATAATAAACCCATTTTAGTACGTTTATTTTAAAAACAACATATTTGTGCTAAAAAAGGTTATTGCATACATATTTTTTTTATTTTTTAAAGTTAAATATCCTTTTTAAAGGATTAAGTTCTTGCAAGGCCTCACTCAATAATTTTCGTTTGATTATTCGTTCCTTATGGTTTTGGTACTGCTTAAATTCTGTTGTGTTATAGTTTTTTTTTTCACTTTTCATTTGTACTGTTTGTATTCGGCTTTGAACTTCAAAGAACAATCTCACTTTCAATTGCTTTTATTTACTTTTGAAGAGGCATGATAGAAAGATATGTTAAGAAAGTAATTTCATTATGAAAAAAAACAACGAGATGTGCGCGTGCAAAGCCGCGGGTACCATATAATATTTACTGAAAAAAGTATGTGCCTCTAATTACAATACGAAAAGTTTCAAAGTGATCTCTAAAAGTCTTTTTTAAATAAGACTTCAAAGATCACTTCGATTTCCTTCACTTTTACGCATTGATCATGAGTCTTGGAAAGAACCATAATATTGCAACCGTTTTTGAATCAATAGCACACACATTTTTTTTCTAATTTTCCCAAAATCGTGTTTAATTTTTTGCTAGAAATCAAAAACTAACTTAACATAGGCCCTTATAGCTCGGTCATGGCTCACGCGTGCAAAGAGCACAATGTATTGCTGAAAAAGATTATTTAAATGAAGATTTAAAATTGATAGGTAACCCTGCAACACAAACTATGAAATGAGAAGTTCTCATATTGTTCAAGCTTATAATCTTCAAAATTAGCTAATTAACCTGGTAATCGCTTAAAAAATAACGAAGCTATGAAACTACGTAAATTTAAGACATTACAAAAAAATATTGTTCTTTGATACAGTAGAAATCAATTTACAAAATAATCACGCAAATCAAAGGCGTCCTGCCGTGCCGACTTTTCCTTTGACGTGAAATAGGCGATAAGCTACCGGTAAAACTAATTTTGCAATCGAAGTCGGATTTGAATATACTATAAGATGTAAGCCCCGCCCACTTACTATACATGCAATGAAATTGATAAGGTTTTATTGTTTTGCATTGCTTGCTACAATAATTCTGCGGAAAAAGTTGACAGCAGTTTTCTATTTTTATTTTTTTTAAATCAACACAATTTGGATATAATACATTTAAAAATATGTTTCATGTACGAAATTTGCGTAAATATTAATAAATATTTCCCCTTTTTGCATAAATTTCAATACTTGCTTTTTCCGTTAAAACTTTACAGCCACAAGTCCGAATTGGAAGATGGCAACCCCGTTCAGCTGTCACTCGTTAGTTTTAATTTCATTTACAAAGCTCGTGCGGTTGCTTTTGAAGTTAAATTTTGTTAAGTCAGCATTATTATTAAATATTTCAATGATTTTCGCAAAGTAATTAGTGAATTAGTGTCTTCGCGAGTTTTTTGTGTTAAATTTAATAAAATATTTCAATAAAATTGCAATGAAAATGCAATTGAAGTGGCGCCGTCAGCAGAGCACCCAGTGCAAGCGCCAGAGTGTTTTGTTGGTTTTTTGCTTTTGTTGTAAATTCAATTGGTTTTTTTATTGGAAATATCAATTTTTGTTTTCAATTTTTACAAAAGCAACAAGTGCTTAAAATTGAATTTTTACTTTTTTGTTAATTTTGCCAGCATTTGTTTCATTTTCGTAAACAAATGCAATGAAAATAATTTTGTAGTGAAGAAGAAGAAGTCGCTGCTGCGCTTTTAATGTGGGGTGTGTTCAGTGTGTTGGTTAAAAATTTTGGCAGTGTTTGAATGTAGCAAATATCAGAATGGGTAAGTTATGCTCTTATTTTTTGTTTTTATAATTATTTTTAACCTGTTGACTTGGGGCGCACGTACCTAATTTTGTAATTTATTTTTCGAGCCTCTAGGGTTTCTAGAGGAAATAACAAAATGCAAGGTTAGCCATCAGAAGTTGGAGTTAGCTGAACGAATTTACACACCACTGGCATTTTACACAAGTTTACATACTAATTTGGTTAATAAATCTAGTGAGAGTAGATTGTTTTAACTTCGTTTGGCTCAACATAAAATATTGGGTTTAAAAATGCATTTCTACATTCTTGATGTAATGAAATTCTAGAAAACCATCACTGGCAAAATGCTTCAAACGGGCAACTTGCTTCAATACCTCATCATATGAAGTTATGGGGTCATTAATTTCTTCATAAGCTTCGTCTTCAGACTCGCTTATCTCTGGAGTGCCACTTTGATTTTCAAATTGAACTTCAGTATTGTTGTCTTCAGTTAATAAACTTTCATCGATTTTTGAAAATTTGTCAAAACCAGCGTATCCTTTTTGAAATTTCGCAAAGGTTGCCGGGGGTAATTAATCCTCTTCATCAAAATCGGCAAAATATATTTGGAGGCAAAAAACAGTGATTAAATTTGTTAAGTTTAATTTCCTTGGATGAGTAGATGCGTTATTCAAGAACAAAAGAATGTTTCGTTTTTAAGATATAATTTTCCGATTCAACTGCTGCAGCCATTCTGACATGATTTCTCGAGTCATCCATGCTTTTTTTATAGATTTTAAATCAACCGGTAGTGCAATAATAGGAAGATCTTTAAATGCTCATAGGCCACCTGCTTTACCCACAACCAAAATCAGCTCTTTCTCTCCAGCCATGTTTGCACTTAACAAAACTGTGACCCTTCCTTAGAGGACCACCGATGCATTTTTCGAATTTAAGTGCAAGAGTCTTATCTGGTAATGCGCGATGGATAGTACATTATTTTTTAGAGCCATCTTATGGCTCTGAGATGTTAAAAATAACGAGTAACACGAACTAAGCAACAAACTGCACCAAACTTATTCACAGAATGAACGAAAAAGTCCAACTTTACTCAACATTTTTGATATACATAAACGTGTACATTCGCATTATTAGAGGAACCGCCAAAATAGTTTCTTACAAAACAAGATCAATTAGAATTTGTAAAAAGGGGAAGTAGTAAAAATTTAATGCAATTCTGATTTGATTATGTCCGTTTAAAAGAGATATTTTGATCACAACGATATAGAATATAGTGTCCGCGTCCGGGTATTGGAGCGTCCGGCTATCGGAATTAATTTTGTATGGAAAAGTTAATAAAAAGTGAGTGTCGCTGAAATATGTCAGGTTATGGGAGCTGTCCGGTTATGGAGGCTGTCCGTGATGGTGAGTTTCACTGTAATGATTTTCCCATATATATAAATAACTTTTTTTACCAAACTCTAAAAACATATGATAAACATATAATTTTACTAACATATTAAGAAGGCTGAAATTATAACTCTTCTACTATTATATCTTCATGCCAGAAATTTTTATTTTTTAAGATAATGCGGCGGCGCGCTTAAAAGTTTAAAATTTCAATATGGAACAAAGTCAATCGCACACTCGTGAAATATTAAAACTCAAGATTACTTAATGCGCAATTACATGCGGCATCTTCGCTTTCTTCATATGATTCTACAAGAATTTTACTGTTGCAGCATGACCGCTTAGATTATCCCTTCAATATTGGAATTTTATTTAAAGCTATTAAAGCTCTCGCAATTTTATGTAAAAATTTTTAAAATACTTTATGAACACGTTGCTGTTGCTGTTATTGTCGACAAAATTCATCATTTTAGGAAAGTTTCTTGAGTTCGTTATTTTTTTTTTTTTATTAAAACATTCATTAAAGTGTACTATATGATTAAAAGTGCATATCTAAAACTTATTTATAGTTTTTTTTTTGGAAAAATAACGATTTATTTAAAAAAAATTTGGTCAGAAATAAAAAAAAAATCGTCATAGTTATCTTGAAAACTTTGACAAGGATTTCAAACTTATATATTAAATATTATTATTAAATAGGACTTTGAAATGAACAATCTCGAAACTCACGAGCTTTACGCAAAATTTCAGCACCTTCGGTGTGTTCGCTCACATCTCGTTATTTTGTTTGTGTCTCCATCAAGTGGTTCGATGAAAAGAATTGAAAATTGTGGTACGCCGTACAGTGGGGGAAAAAATCGAGACTCGAACAGACGAGTAGCTCGAAACTCATGCGTTGCAATCGTATGATACGGACAACGAAAAATCTAAACATGAGTTGAGTCGAACGAATCGAGTTGTTCGAGTTTGACTTGTTGCGTATAGCGTAGTTCACACAAGTTCTACAACATGTTCGATAATGTGAACTCTAGAAACAACTGCTTGACACACATGTTGTACGGATTTCAAAATTTTTTGATTTTCAAGTTGGCTTGTCCAACCATACAACCAGTGTGAACTGACTGTCAAGCCTAGTGAACATTTTTCATTTTAAATATTATTTCATGCAGTTTACTTCGATGTGAACGCTTATACATTGTTCTTCAATTGATGTTTGATGGCATACTCTACAATGTGAACGCAATGGCAATATTGACAGTCACACATGTTGTCAAGCAAACATTTGGTTTAATTAAAGAAAGGGCTTCTAAAGTAAAGCTCTGCCAATTATTTTAAATATGCGATAGAGTTTTTACTTTGCATTTCATATAAAAGCTTCTTCCAATTTTCCTTAAAGCAGCGGCTTTTATAAAATTGATTAAGTTAAAAAAATAGATTTCAATCAAATTTTGATTCAGCAAAAAGTTTTTCAGTTTTGAATTATGTTTTTTTTTTTTTGATCCAATGAAATCAAACGAAAACTAAAACCTTAAAGGTGTTATCATTGTGTTTGCCACAAATTAAAGAACTAAATGCTGCATTCACAGTAAAAAAAAGCACGGAAAAGTCTTTGAATTTATATTATTTCAAATGTAATTTTTGTAGTTTTTGGGAAGCGTGCAGTAAAGTCACTCTGATGTGCCATATGGCGAATATTTTATGGTACTAAGTCTGTCGTAGGAATTGGAATATAACTCAAAAAATGATTGAAATAACCTGAATTTTGGCTTTATTTAGTTGAAAACTTTATGCAATTCAGGCTCAATTTTATAGTCAATAATAAAGATAAGACTAAGCTTAGTGAAAAAAGTTGTTTAAATATTTGTCATTTTATTAGTAGTTTGGCAGGACATACGCAAACCTAAATCAATAAAAATAAAACGGCGACAATGTTTGTATTTCGGAACTCTTCGGCATAAATTGCATTTCTGGTATTTCCAATTCAGATCGCTTACTGCCAGAGCTGTGAAAGAAAGGCATTCATTTGCAATTGAAATCCATTGAAGTAACTGCCAAAATACAGCATTCAGAGTGCAGCTATTTAAAAATGAAGTCACCTGTAGACTTCAATGCCTTAAGTTTGCTGCCTTTTCTATCACAAAAAAAATGCAATTATTTTGGTGACGTCCCATTTTTGATTGGAATCATGATTGGAGGAATATTGATTGCTTTTAAGTCACCTAAAATCAATTTTAATTCTTTGCAATCACTCAAAGTCGCAGCAATCACTTGAAGTCGCTGCAACCATTTGAAGTCACTGAAGAACCTTGAAGTCATCTGCTCTAAATTTACTCGAAAATCTATACAAATATCTTTTAAACATATATATAAAAGTGAATGTGTGTACATATGTGTGTATATATGTATGTATATACATATTTATATGATCGATGAGCTTAATGAATAAATTGCCCACATCATCAGTAACTTCAAATGATTACAGAGACTTCAAGTGATTGCAGCGACTTCAAGTGATTGCAAAGAATTAAAAGTGATTTGAGGTGATTTCAATGCAATCAAAGTTCTTCCAATCATGATTCCAATCAAAAATGTGACGTCACCAAAATAATTGCATTCTTTTGGACTTATTCATTGAAGTCTACAGGCGACTTCATTTTTAAATAGCTGCACTCTGAATGCGGAATTTCTCACGAGTTAAAATTGAAATCAATGCATTCATTTACAGCTCTGCTTACTGCTATAGACTTATTGCAATAAACCATAGGCATAAAGTGGCTTCAAAGCAAAAACTCTAAGGACTTTTAATAGCATGATATTGTTTGCCAATTGTTGTAATAGTTTCAAGAAAGTATGTCGATTTTAAGTTGAAAAATTTGTAAAATTAATAAATTTTTAATACTTCAAATAGCTTATTAAAAAAAAAAACCCCAACAAGCTGCCAAAGCTCAAGCGCACCAATTGAAATACCCTATAAATGAGCATTTACGATTGTATTTGTCGATTGCTGCTTAT
Source organism: Tricholauxania praeusta (assembly GCA_949775025.1). Taxonomy (NCBI): domain Eukaryota; kingdom Metazoa; phylum Arthropoda; class Insecta; order Diptera; family Lauxaniidae; genus Tricholauxania; species Tricholauxania praeusta. Next base: position 138,782,896 of record OX459028.1, on the reverse strand, counting down.
ATTTTGTAGATATATGTTATACAAAATTACAGCAATTGCACAATAGATAAAATATCTTGAAATTTTGTAAAATAGTTACTCTGCTGTCAAGATTTAATGTCCTGAAAACTTAAGCAGCACAAAATACCACCTATATTTAGCATCAAACTCGTTGCTAAGTCACACAAATGCTTTGAGCGAAATTGAAATTTACATAAAATTCTTCATTAATATTGTTGGTAGTCAGGCATTTTAAATTACCTTAATTGAGTTCTTGTCAAGACTTGCAAAAAAGTTGAGAATTAAATTTAAATGTCCAAAGACTTCAACATTTGCTTTGCATACACCCACGGTGAGAGAGATTGCTACAGAAAAATCTTTGAAAATAAATGTTCAACCTTTGCAAGAAACAAAAAATAAAGTATTTATTATATTATATTATACAGCTACAATATTTAAGTAAAAAAATCTAAATTCGATGCTGGGTATAATAAAAATGTTTCCAATACACACAGATTAGTTTTGGGCTAATAGATATTTATTGAAAGCATATGTTTCAGCACAATATTGAGCCAATAGTTCAAAATTGTTAGAAATAAATTTTGTCGTGAGTATATTCTTATGAGTGCTGCTTTAAATATCAAGGAAAATGAAGTATTGACTTCTTTTAACTATTCTCAAGCTTTAAGTATAGCCGCCTTCGAGAGAGAATAGGTTTTCTATCTGACTTTATAGAACATTCGATTGCACCGATCTATTCTTCATCACTCGAAGAAGTAAACAGTCACAAGAAGTAAATTCTGCAGGAAAAGGTCAATATGGATAAAGTGTTTCATCAAAATTTGAGAAGACAGAAAGAGAGACAAGAATACAGTGTGTCCCGCCGATAGTTTTTCATAACCAATTTCACAAGCAGGATTTTCTATTTACGCTGCAAATACCAACAAAATCTATTTTCCATCATAAACTTATTGTTTGATCGTCAAATACAAAGTGTTTTTTTTTTTGGAAATTTCAATGAAACCTTAGAATATAACAAAATGCTCGTCAGGACTTTTGCAAAATGCATAAATAAGAAAAAAAAAATTTGAGGCACTAGAACACCTTCAAGTTAAGTTCTCAAAATAAATTATGAGTTTTCGTAAACTCTGCTCCTTCGGTGTATAGAGAATGAAAATTAATATTTAACATCTTTAAAAGTGTCCCTCTTGCGAAATGGGTTTTTTTTGTATTGCTCCATTCGTTTGGAAAAATAAAATTTTTTTTTTTTTAATTGAAAGTTTGTAAAAAAACTAAGTTTCAAGAAATTAGCCCAAAAAGATCAAATTTTATTTTCGAACTTTCCCAATCGATAGATGGAAAATAATTATTTTTAGAAATAACAGCCAAAAACTGAGCTTAAAAACGACATTGATATTGCTTAAAATTGAATATTGACCTTCAATCATGAAAAAAAAATCAGAAAACGGGACGAGAATGGTACCGAAATCAGTACTAACTAAAGAGCCTAAAACATCTCTTTTAGGGGGTCAACGAGTCCTTTGACATGGATTTTTTTTTTTGAGTACACCCTTCAACCAGTACTATTCTGCCTAGTTAAATGCCATCGATTTCAAAAAAAAAGATCACAACATTTTTGCCCCACCCCTAACTTTTTCTAGGGTTCAATCTATCTCCAAATTAAATTTCATCAAAATCGGTCCATTAGTTTAGTAGTAGAAACACATTTTGCTGTTTCGGGGTGGCACTGTCCACTTAAAAAATACTTTTTCTTAGGGTTCAATCTATCTCTCAACCAAATTTCATCAAAACCGGTCCATTTGTTTGACTGTGAAAACATATTTTCCTGTTAGAATCGTAATACCGCCCACTGCAAATCCAATATCTTTACTCAGAAATCAATCTATCTGCTTATCAAATTTCATCAAAATTGGTGAAGCGGCTCAGCCGTGACAAGGTTTTTCCCATTAAGGGGGTGGTGTCACACCCTCCAATTGCAAAATTTTAAATAGTCTCTCTGACTAATCCATCTAAAAACAAAATTTCAACAAAATCTTTTCATTTGTTTAGCCATAAATACGTTTTTTCTTGTTAAAGGCGTGGCACCACCTAATATTACTAGATAAATTACTTTTCAAACTGCCCTAAATCACAGCCTTTCTAAAAAAATAAAAAAAAACAAGCAAGCGATTGTGTTTTGTTATGACAGCTTAAAAGGGATGGAAACGTTTTTCCTTCGCATAGGTCGCTGATGATTTCATTCAGTAATGAATGAAACTAGTATGACTAGCTTCAGCTCACTTTTTTTTTGAATTTATCTCTGTGTAGTGTATTTTTTTGGTGTTCAGACACACTGTACTGAACAAATATGCTTAGTAAAATGACAAAAATTATTGTTATGCCTGCAATAAGATAATCTGAGATCTATTTTAAGTAAAATGAAAATATTCAAATTTTTTTCAACAAAAAGTTAAAAATTGCAATTAACTCTCGTAAAATCTATTAAATCTGCTGTTAATTAATTTTTAAGCCCTACAAATGACAATATTTAACATATTAAATTCTGCTAAGCTGCGCATTAACATTGCTAAAAGCTTTAGCCCAAAATACGAAAAATATAAAAAAAAATTCCATCAAATTTTATGGAATAATTAAATCTAAAGCTGTGTATATTGAAATCGTGGCATTTGTTGTCGTTTCTTTAATGACACTTTTTCCTATCACTTCACTTTGCATATCTTTATTTACTTCGAAAGCAACAGAGAAAAAATGAAATAAAACTCGAAAATTGTTTTCATAACTTTTTTTTTTTGTTTTTTTTTTTCAGAATATTCGGGTAACCCTCATCTAGATTTCTATCGTTTCTGGCAGGTTTCAATTTGGTTATTGTTGTTGTTTTTATTTTCATTTTCATTTTTAATGTGACGGCTTTCAATTGCGTTTGTTCGCTCCTACTCGAAACATTGACGTGCTAAATAAAAAGTAACCAAAAATTATTTTTGCAAAATTTACATAAATCGTTAACAAGCCGTTAGTTGGTTGGTTGGTTTGTTCGACTGCTTTCAGTTCTTGGGTCAAATGGCAATCATCATCATCATCATCATTATTCAGAGGCAGGCGGTACGAGTTGAACTTTGCCGCAAGATATTTTATTGCGTCAATGCGCGCACTCGTTTGGCAGTTAAAATGAAAATTGTTCCACTGACTTATTGAATAGCTGCCAAAAGTATCACAGCAAAAGGAATGAATTGCTTTTTGGTCAGACTTTGATAATACTCAGTTAAATGTAATAATTATTTTGTGCTTAGTGATATATATTTTTTTTCGTATTTTCCATGGGGGATTGGTAAAGTAGAAGTTAGCAACTTTCTGCTTTGCGTTAATAAGTCTTTGCAACTTTGGCGAATACAGCATAAATTTTTAATATAAAAAATAGCGCCTTTTTTTAAAATACATGGGAGTGTATAAATAGCGAAAAATGGCGAAATGAGGAATAGGTTGCAATATTACCAAGAAACGAAGAAAACCGAATGGGAGTGTAGTAGTAGATTCCCAGTATGGAATATTGAATCTTCTATTAAATGAACAATCAATCAAACAAATATGATATAGGTACCTAAAATCGAATAGCATATTTTTAAAACAAACGACCGACAAAATTCGCAAATTGAATAGCTGATATGGAATATGTTTCTGAGTGCTAAACAAGAAAATTGCATCAAAAAGTGTAGTAGCCAAACAGGGAATAGGTTCCTAATATGGTACAGTACCTTTTCTAAAAAATTAAAATCTGGTAAGAGTGCTTAAATTGTAGAAAAAGGCCAGATTCAATATAATTTCCCAGTATGGAATTCCACCTTTTCTAAGAAACATACACTCCGCGCCACTTGAATAGCATACCCTTTATGCTCTCATTTCAACTACCAATAACTCAAACACCACTTATCAGATAACGGTTTACTCTTTACTTGTTTTCTTATGTTTCTTTTTACTCTCTTTGTAACGAAATTCGTGCACTGGAAATGTACCGTTTTATGGTTTTTGCTGTTTTGTTTCGTTCGTTGATCTCAAATTATGCAAAAATTTTGCGCCACTTGAATAGCACACCTACTTTAATCAGTAGTAATCTCTTTGCGTGTGAACTTGTGCAGTCGATTAATTACATACTTAGTGAATTCATACTATTTTAATAAGAAAAAAGTAAAAATGGGTCGAGGGACAGCATTAATAGAGGCGAAGAAGGGCAAAATCAAAGCCCACAAGGATATGGGCCTATTTGTTTCGAAAATATCAAAAAAAAAAAATCAAAAGAAGTCTAAAAGTTATATCTACGTTTTTGTCTAATGAGTCCAAATATGGGATAAATATGAAAACCCGCACACATAGTGTACTCTCTATTGCGGACAGACGGCATATTTTGAGAAAAGTCTCGAATTCGCACGACGCAATAGCAAAAATAAGGCAGAAAACTGATGTACGAAGGAGCTATCTCGTATTATGGCACCTGCGAATTGCAATTTTTGAAGACAACGATTAATGCAACGGTATACAATGACGTACTACAAAAAGGCTTTCCCGTTCTTCAACCACCTTTTTGGACCTCTGCCGTGGACATATCAACGTGACAATGCGCCAATCCATACTGCCCGGATCGTTAAATCTTATATAGATAGTCAAAATGTTGCACTTTTAAACTGGCCACCATACTCACCGGACTTAAACATTATCGAAAATGTTTGGGGATGGCTAACCCGAAAAGCCTATGGGTCTGGACAACAATATTCAACGATACCTGAACTTATCCAAGCCATCAAACGTGCCTGGAACTTCATTCCACTTCATTATATAGTCAAATTATATGAATCAATGCCAAACAGGATCTGTGAAGTGCCGGTCAACAAAGGAGGTTCAACCTACTATTAAAAAAAATGTTAACAAATTTTAAATGTTCAAATTAACGTAAAATAAAATTAATAATAATGTTTGAGACACAAAACTTTTCATAAACGGCCTTTTTTGAGGGGGTGTTCTATTCAAGTGGCGCGAAAATTAGGTTAATTTCTATAAGTACATTTGCTCAAAAATGTATATAAAATCAACTGCTTTAGATATCACAACCACTATTGCTGGATTAAATTAAGAATTAAAAAAGCATAGTTTTATAGACAAAATTTTATTTTATACGATTGAAAAAATATATATCGGGTGTGCTATTCAAATGGCGCGGAGTGTATAAGGGAATAGCACCTTTGTTTACTAAGTAACATATAAAGGAAACTAATGCAAATCTATAAATAGTAAAAGGTTTTAAGATTCTGATTACGTTCCTAATATGGAATATCGCTTCTCAAGGAAGCAAACAATTGAAATCGCATAAGACAGTGAACACCTGGTGAAAATGTTCGAATGTGATGAGGTACAAAGTTCGGAGGAGCAAATCCAAAAATCGCCTTTGAGGCCATATACAACATATGTATATGAAATAACGCCTCTCCTTAGAAACAAACAAAGAAAATTTCATAATAGTGTATGAATGGCTTAAATGGGCGCAATAAGATATTAGTTCCTAATATGGAATAGCGTCGCATCCAAGAAACAGTCGAAGGAAATTGCATGCAAGCAATATAAATACCAAAAATTGGCTAAAAATTGAATACATTTCTGTAGGACAAACAAGAAAATCGCATTAGTGAGTACATTTGCCTAGTACGGAATAATCTCGTATTACGAAATAGTGACTTTTCGAATTCTAATATATTTGGCAGTCTTTAAACTTTGGCTTTCTTTTTGAAAACATTTCTTAAATCTGTCGGATGAAACCTTATAAAGTTTCAGTAACGTTTCAGAAATCTTTCATTGCAATTTCAGATAGCTTTCTGCAATGTATGATATTTGATTTCAAATTAAACGTTTCTGAAGCGTTACAGAAACCTTGTAAAATTATGGGGAACAAAAAACACAACTTTTTCTTACGTCATCAGACTCAGAAATTTTTTCGGTTGTTTTTATCTGCGTTACTTGCGCTGTTATTTTATTAGGTCATCGGGACTCTGAATTATTGTTTCATTTTACACGCGTCATGACTTGCGTTGATACTTAATATGCGGTTATTTTTGTATCTTTTAAATTTATGATTGTCAATGATTACCTTAAGTCTTTTTTAAAAAAGCATCAATCAGAGGACCAACCTGACAATGTCGTATGCATAGAATGCAGATAACAAAAAAGTAATATCGAATTATAAAACATTATTAAGATTTCATTAGAAAAACTCAGTAAACATTAAATCTGCAACTTTTCAGAATGATTACATGTAAAAGATTACATTTGAAATACAATAGAAATATTTCTAGAGCGTTTCACTTGCAATATATCAAATGAAACATTGCTGAATACGTTACGTACTATTTCTGAAACGTTACATGCTGAGAGAGCAACTAAGCTTGAGCCATGGATGTAAGAGATGCTTTATTTGAATGTTAAGAGTTTTCCAATTAACCTTAATATACTTAAAAAGAGAACAAAGAATATTTCTAAAAACACAGTTTCTACTTTCACCAATTCTTAAGAATTTCTATACAATTTGAAAGATTTTCCAAATCTAAAACTTTCTTGGACTAATGGTTTAATAAAAATAAAAAGAAACTTCATTATTTATATGAAATTGAAAATTTCAGAAATAAAGTTTATAAGAAAAATCTTTAATTGTAAAAACTTTAAAGCAAAAAAACTAAGCAATCAATTGCAACGTCTCTCTGTGCTGCAGAAGAAAATAAAAATCACGGTTGTACAAAAATTTCTAACTCCAACAGTAGTAGCAGCAGCAAATGGTACAAAAAACTTCGCTTCATTTGGTACTTTATCAAAATGAAAAATGGTTACATTTATTTCAAATATATATCTGGATTTTTTTTTGCAGTTGTCTTGCTACAGCAGCGACAACAACGTGCGACAACAAGGACATTGTGTAACTGTTAATGTAGGTAATAAATTTTCACACTTACATAGTATGCTGCCACGGCGTTTCATGTCCGCCTCAATTAAATCCACAGCACATTTATATCTGTCTGCGCGCGTCTCAAAAAAATAAATAAAATTCCCGCTTTAAATCCTGCGTCCTGCAGCAGGTCCTTGCTTGATTGTGTGCTTGGACTTAGTTTTGGTTTCGGCACTGACAGATAATAATTAGCACCGCGAAATGCGCATTTGAGGACACGTTTATCTTAATCTCTGCTTTTGTATAATTAGAATTTAAATGTAGCCACAAAATGCGATACCACCAGCAACATCAACACCAAAATCAACTCGAGCACAATTATAAACGCTGTAATGCACAGAACACCAGCTGGTGAAAAATGGAACCAAAACAAACGTTCTACCGCGACTTAGTACTTGGGAAAACCGCCTTTACGCATTGCAATAATCAACCGACCGAAATTACGTTAAATTATGCTAAAACACCTTTCGTTTGGTTTTCGGTGAGAGGTGGGGTCATCAGAAGTTACATGGCCACAGCCTTGAGTGGTACTTACTAAACAACAACAGCAGCACACAGAGGCTTTTAGCAAAATTAAGCTACATCAAATAAATGTGACAAAAAAAACAACAGCAGCACCATCACTTAAACTTTTTTTATTCGTTTTTTCTTCAGTTAATTTTCTGCTTAACAATGGGGCGTATGAGTAACACAAATCACCTGTGACTGCGGCAAAGTCGCGTGCATATGCTCAATGTTATTGTTATTTTTTAACTCTTCTGCAAATAAAACAAAAATCTCATTTTTTAGAAAATCGCGCAATTTCACTTTAAAAGTTTAAATAGCAAATTTTATTTTCTGTCAAATAGCTAAGATTAATAAAAACAAAGAGCTGGCGCAAGTAAACTTTTGTGCGTAGTTTCCATTATGAAAAAAAAAATGCCACACAGTTTTTATATCAAAGTTCTGTCATAGAAAATGATCAATAATATGAGACATAAAATTTATTTTTGTTCACTCTCTGTTTAAAAATATAAAATAGTCAAAAACTTATAATTTAGCTCTTGGCCTCTCTTTGCTATTTTGGATCAAAATCAAGTACAAACCGAACTGAAAAGAAGTACAAAAGAAGTACACAAAATATCGCCCACTTTACTTATGACAAACATTGAAATATAAATGTTTTTCTATTGTTTACTTTTTTAAGTATTAAAAAGAAATACACAAAGTAGTAAAAGGAAGCACAAAGCAGTACAAAGAAATACACAGAGTAGTTCAAGGAAGCACAAAGCAGTACAAAGAAGCACATTTTACTGTACTTCCAAAAAAGTATACTTTGTCATAAGTAACATGATCAACCGTACTTCTCTCTGTGCCGATGTACTGCGTACTTTGAAGTACAGGCAAATGTACCTCTTCTTCCTACTTTTTGTACTTCTCTTTACTACTTACATTTTATGTTGCTCTTTATGAATGAATGACCTTTTAGCCATCAGTATTTTTTGTTGATAAAGTGGTCGACATTTTCTGTACTTCTTTTATTGTTCACGTCACTAATGATCATATTTTAATTGGAGAAGCCGATGTTTGTAAAAATATCCTACAAGTGATAAATTTTTTAATACTAACATTTTTTCTCAGTATCGAAGTTCAAATTGCGCATAAAAAAGTGCCATGGGTAGAAATATGAATTTTTGACCTTTTTTTGTTGAAATCATCACATGCTGCGTGGTGGGACAAGCAGAAAGCCACATGAAGAAAAATGTTTTCTGCACAAAAATAATAAATTATCAAAAAACGTACTTACAATTGGTAGCAAACGTTTGGAAGCCAAAAGCATGGAATAGCATGGTAATTGAACGAACAAAAATAGAGCAATGGCTCTATGTGATACGTGGAGACTACTCTGACCAACAAGCGTGAATAGAAAGCAAAATTATACTTCGTTCTTTTAGGAAACTTTCTACCACAGGCACTTTATTTGAATTCACGTACAAAGTAACTGTACTGATGATAAATAAATCAGGAAATTCTGTGCTAACTCAGCAGGCTAGAGTGAAATTGTGATATAGATATTGGAAACCTCATTAAAATATCAAATTAGAACTAAAAATATGTGAATAGTTAGAGAGGTTTGAATAAACTCGACTACGAATCTGTAAAATGGAAGAGTTTTGTGGAGGCACAATGCTCCGCGAGGTAATCAAAGAAACAAAAAGAAACACAAAACTAATCGATATGATATAAAAGCTGCATATACGATGGAATCAGTCAAAAAATATTCTTATACAAACGCCTGTAATTTCAATAATCAAGAAGTAACTATTGAGAGCATAAATATCGAAAATACAAAGTATTTTGTGGCAAAAATTGTAAATTTTACTGAACTTTGACACATTAAGCTGTGTGCACTTTTGGCCACCAAGCTACTCGCCATGACTGCGAGTCCATCGATCCCAAATGCACGAAAACCACAAAATAAATCGATACATCAAGCATGAGATGTGTGTGCTGCACTCGCAAATAAAATGCTCTACGAGTTCCAGCACTCGTAGCTTATTGCATTCAGCACCAAGTGGCTTGTAGTCTCTTTATTTGCCCAGATAACATATGCCGCTTTGCTTTGCGCTGTAAATTTGAAAAACAGCAACAATTTCAATAACATGTGCCGCTAAGAGACGATTGCATAACAAATCATAACATATAATCAATCTTTAAAAACTCTTCCGTCTCTGAATTCATTATTTTTCCCATTTTCATTGTTGTAAATGTTTTGTATGGCTTGAACAAAGTAAGCATGTGGTCATGTAAAACATAAGACGGGTAAGCCCCATAAGTGAAAATTTGCCTGTATGTTAAAGGAACCAGAGAGTGCAAAATGAACCTTGTCGGTCGTCAAAATTCGTTTCCGGAATTCGGGCTAAGATTCAAACACTTCAATGACGATATTTCTGCAAATCAAGCTCTTTGTATGGAAGCATATGAAGATCTTGCTCCAAAATGATAAAATTTTTCAAACCCATTAAAATCTATAATGTTGTGATATTGCTTTTGAAACGAATAAAAATTCAATCCAACACGAAGAGGGTTGTGATCTTAATAAAATCAATTGCTTGGAAATTAAATTATATGAATTAATTAAATTTTTGCACTAAAGTGTTTTTTTACATATAAAAAGCTACATGTACCATTTCCGAAATCTGACGATAAAACCAGAAGTCACCCAAGATTAATAAAATGTTCTTGACTTTCACAGGACTGATGTAGAAATCATAATTAAAATTCAACTGGGATTTATAGAAATAATTTGAGACCACGAAAATATGAAAGTCCTCTGGCGCTCAATGTCATTTTTCTCATTTCAATTTTAACCCTAGTGGGACGGATGGTGGTACAGGTGTACGTTTTGACATTTGAATTCAAATATCTCAGAATTATTTTAAGTTAGAGGCATAGTTCTTTCTGACAACTTGGGCCCGTCATTTGTACGCATTTTTGAGCTATCTGCATTATTTAACCTTTATAGAGCTCCGGTTAGTAGCAAGTCTTACATACCTACCTCGTGGAGGACGGTCGATGGTATTTTCATATAAACTGTTCAACAAGTGCAAAAACTTTGGTGTTTTGTGGTTTTATACAAAAATTCGTGAGGAATAAACAATAAGTAATCAGAAAGTCAAAGTAGTAATTGAAAATAAGTAAATCATAGTAAAAATTTAAAGACCGGTCAATCTTCCTCTGTGTCTAGACAAGAGGGCTTACAGGTATATTTGATGTCGGAATCAGTGACACATATTGGCTACTTGCAATGATCACACGCGCTGCGATTCTTCCTATTCTTCTAATCGATGGCATACTAGAGAAACAGCTCCCTTTTCGCGTTTTGTGGTCTTTGGGAATGCGTTCTATGAGTGCACTTGGTGGAACTTCAATGGAAATCCTGTGCGGGTTTGGTGTCGATTCACCAACACAGGTATTTTACATGTTGCCTCTATGTTTCTGTCACACAGATCGTAATACAAGGCATCCAGAAACTTTTATCGAGCGTCCTTCGCCTTATCTGAATGCAGCGCATCATATATTTTGTATACAGCGACTCTTATTATAGACTATTGCCAGTGACCATCGGTTGGCCTTCCGTTTTTTTGTACCTACTTTCTGATTATCTGCCCGCCTTGAACCCCAAGATGTTGGCTGCTGAGGAAATATACCGCTTTGTTGCGTTTCACACATACGGAAACAAATGTGCATTCATCGCGATATGCGTAGCGAGCAGTCCCAACAGAATTGTTGTATGTAGATATATAATGTGGGGTATGTTTTTACGTAGAATACCAACCAGTGTCATATTCTTTGTTTTGAAAAACCGAAGCAGCGTTAACGATGTGAAAAAATTGTCAGTACTAACATTGCAACCAGACTGATAATATTTGGATTCAAAATCCATCACAACTTCTAATCATCGTTCACTTGCCGTAGCTGGTCGACGGACTTTCCTTGATAAATAATCCCTCTTAGGGGATACGAAGTTGCCAAATTACATGCCCACCGTATGTTTATTCCATATTTGGACTTGGGATTTTCAGGCTTGTATTGATTGAGTAAACTTTGTCGTCTGCGGAGAAGAGTACTGGTTTCCAAGCCTCTTGAGCCCTGAATTGGTGTATTAGAGCAGCTTGGATTAGTAATTTTAATGCATCCGAACCATGAACTTTTCAGTTGACCTACAAAAACCACAAACCAAAAAAAAAGGCACGTCTATAATGAACGTCTAACGTTTACCTAAAATGCTTAATAAACAATATACACGACGTCTGCCGCACAAAGTATAGGCACGCCAGCTGTGTTTGATTCGAAATACTTGGTGGTACACATGTACCACCGGCCGTCCATATATGATGTAATTTTTTTCCGTCCCACTAGGGTTAAGCCCCACATTTTTTTGGTTAAACACATTTTTTTAGCGCCGTTTAAGTTTATGCCTTTAGAACGTCAATTTTTCGATACTAAAGTTCATTGGCACGCTATATTGCATAATAATAAACATATCGTTCGTTTGCTGGAAGAATTTCATAACTCAAAAAAAAATATATCATGCTGATTTTATGTTTTGTTTTGTGTGAAAAAATCATAGCAGTATCTAATGAACGACCTTGCTTTATAAAAAGCGAATATGTCGACATTTTTTATTTATTCACCCGGAAAACATATTATAAACTTTAAGTGCGTTTTTCGCCAAATTTTGTTTTTTTTTTAGCTATGACGGTCTTCCAGCAAACGAGCGATAAGTTCATGCTAAGAACTGAGAGTTGTTTCACTACTACTCGGAGGCCAGGCCTCAATTAAGAAATTTGCCGCCCCTAGGCAGTTGCAAAAATTGTCGCACAGTCAAATGACGATAAGACACAGTCTAAAGAGGGCGAAATGTCATTCATCATACATCATGCTATCTTGCGTCACAGGGTAAAAAATTTCTCAAAAAAAAGTAAATCGCAGTCAGCAAATCAAATAATTATTACGCTAGAAAATAGAAAATGAAGGATCTTAGAAATAGCAAAAAAGCATACCGTGGCAGTTTAGTAGTAGGTTAAGAAATTCACATAAAATTGCAAAAAACCACTTACAAAAATTTTGTGAAAATAATCCATTTTTTTTTTTTTCGTAAAATTATTAAGTTCTTCTAAAAGTCTTAAGAATTTAGTGCTTATAACTTTATAAGTTTTAAAAATCCGAAATGTTTTCATTTTAGAATTGTGCAAAACTTTTTATTTGAGTAACATTTGGCAATTTCAGGCAGTTTTTTAAGAACTAACAAATATTCAGAGTGCTGTGAGATATAATACCACAGCTTTTTATGTCAATGACATGAGCTAGCTTGAGAGTACTATGCGAAAATAATTTTTATAAAATTTTAATAAATTTCTCTAAATAGACAAAGCGTATTGAAAACGCATTAAAAATTAAAATGCATTTTTCTCGAGACTGCAACGTTTGAAAATAATCTAGAAATAGAGTTTTAATTAGTACTAAAGTAGCTTCAAAGTTTGCTAATTAGCTCCCAAATGGAAAAAACATCACCGCCCTGCCCTGTGTTATGAAAAACCACTCACTGCACTGCTTATGTATTAGGGTGTGTGGAAACTTTTCTTGTACTCTGCTCATGAAAATTACCTTACCATTGAAACCTTGAAAAGTGTTGAGATAAAAATGTTAGCAGCACCTGCTCCAAAAACCTTAAGCTGCTTAGAAGCTAAAATAACACTGAAACCACTAGAGGAAGCTTACAGCAAGATACTCAGTACTCATTCAGGTAAATGACAATCAAAATTTTCTTTGGAACAATACAAAAATCTTTAATGCACTAAAATTCTATGAAAATATATTACGAAAGTAGTGAGCTGTTACGGAGAAACTCGAGTTGTCGTAAAGTAGAATTCTTGATTGAAAATAAAAGAACAACAAAAAAAAACAATCCCAACATTATTTTCCATAAAAAAACAAATACAAGATACACAATTCCATGTAACTGGGTATATACCAAATATGAGTGCCAGCGGAAACGGAAGTCGAATGCGTACACTCAACGGATGAAAACAAGCAAATAAACAACAAAACAAACACACCCAATCACTTGTTACACGATAACAGCAATGATTGTTGCCCGTTCATGCCCAGCACCTTAGTTTCCCCTCTTGGACTAACGAAGTCACTGCATTCTGTCGCAACGAAGCGTACGCTTTGAATCAATTAAATCGCCACTAGTGTACGAGGCACTAAAAAGCGAACGAATCAAAGAGGTAACGCAGCGCTGTCAAACAGAAATTGAGAGTTTAAAATATTTTTTCATTTTTTGGTTGCATTTTCACTGTTTTTTCCGACAATTTTACTGTGAGTTGTTGCGCCGCATTGCGTCGCGTTCAAAGTTTTGCTGCCGCTTTTCAATAACGCTAATACAATTAACGCTATATTATCTATTAAGCGTTATCAATTTTTTCGCGCACAAAAACAACAATAACGTTCTTGCCACCCACCTCAGTTGGGGCGGGAAAAAAAAAATGCGCTGACACAGTGTGGTGACCTCTGTCGGTTGTAAGTCGCGTTGTGTTTTTTTTTATTTTTGTGCTTTACGTTAAATGCGAATGCCACAATTTTTTTTTTTTTTTTTTACGGAGTTGCCGCTCACTTAAAAATAAAAATTCTTTTTTTTTTCTACAACTTCGCGATTCTATGTATTTTTGAGAATTTTTTTTTTTTTTGCCCTCACCACTGCTTTTTGTAAAACGGCCGCGCTTTTTTTTTTTTGTTTCTTCTTAGATTTTCTATTTTTGATATCCCGTAAAACACGTGCGAACACGACCAGATTTCGTAACCGACTGTCGAAATCAAACGCTAAGCTTAGCAAGGACTTCATTTGTGTATACATTTTTCTGTTGTGCCAGTGTCCTGTCGGAATTCTTCGTGTATCATATGCGAACATTTTTCGAAAATGCTTTAGAGCACGCTCAGCAAAGTTTCAGCGTTTGTGGATGTTATCTCAGTTGTTGTCTCTTCGCATTGCCTCGCCCAACTAGACAGCTGGGCGCTATCTCTTCTTAAAATTGAACTTTTTTTTCATTATTTTTGTAACTTTCGCGCTCAGTTGTTCATTGGCAGTGGCACTTTTAATCGCAGTTTTAATTGACTCAAATTTTGAGCTGAGGAGATTTTTTTTTTATTCGCATTTTAAGCTAAAAGCTTTTTAGCATTATGAATATGAAATTTAATCTGAATTATAGTCAGCTTAAAATAGTGGAATTTCCTTTTATGTTGTACTATGTAGCGTCAAGGCTAAGGCAACCAAGGTATAATAAAAATTCTCTGTTTGTAGATAGAATTTATTATTATAACTTTTTACTTTTAAATAACCTGCACAGTCGGGCTATAATCTGTTATAGATCGCTTAGTATTTCAGTCGTATTCAAAGGATGGTTGGACTAATTTCGAAATAACTACCACACATCATTCCCACCATAGTAACAATTCATGTAGTGGCACAGGCTTAAAAGCCTGAAACAATGATACCAGATTGCAGTCAGTGGCTCATATTGACTTTTGCTCAAATAATGACGATGATAAATTTCCTGTCATTGAAGGGCGGAGCACCAGAGCACTCAGGAAGTTGTACTGCTTGGGTTTGGTATACTGTACATGACACTTGTACTATTTCAGTTAGGGTAAAAGCAGACGTTTATGAGTCTGGATAGGATTTCAAAAAATCACTCAGTTTCTTTAGGATCCAAACTATTTTTCGCTCAATGAGAAAATGTTCCAGATCGGCGGTTTGGAAATGGTATCAATATATCAATTCTGACAACAAAGGTTTTATCTTCTGCAGTTATAAATGTAATTAACAGGAGAATTAAGAGGCAGATACTGCAAACAGAGACAGCTACATTTCAGAGAATTTACAATCATTTACCTTAAGGATTAGCCCCCGTTTTGCTACATCATATCAGAAATACTTATTTTTTGAGTAAGACATTAAGGGGACATGAAACCTTCAAAAAAATTTTTCTTAAGTGTCGTAAAATGCGTACAATTTTTATAAAAAAATATTTTGACACAAAACAATATTTTAAAACTTTTTTTTTTAATTTTTTTATGAAATTTATGACCACTAGAATCTTTTGAAAAAAAAAAAACCAAAAAATCATGGTGGGCATGATTGCAGCTCACTGGAACATCTGAAAAAAAAAATCAGAGCTTTTAATCAGCATCAAAGCCGCCAAGGAATGAACTGCAGGCAAAAAGTTTGGTCCAAAAATAACAAAATGGCGTAATTTTTTCGAAAATTCCCAATTTTTCGGGACAAAATCGTGCCAAATCATAAACTATAATACCGATCTTTATGTGCACAGCAGCATATTGAAATTTCAGAAAGATCGGTCCAGTAGTTTTTTTTTTTATCATGCCAGCCAACTCGAAAAACATGGTATCGAGTAAAATGCGTTTAAAAGTTTTTTAACTATAGCTTTTCAAGTACTATAACTTTGACACGATGTTACTAAAATGCTCGCTATATATTTTAAAAACCGAATTTGAGGTTTATAAGGATGATGTTACCGCAGAATGAGCTTGAAAAAGAAAATTGATAATTTTATTGAGTTAAGCTGTCTGTAATGCAAATCGTTGCAACGACTAGACACGCACTGATAAAGTTTGCTATAACCAAATTTTTTGTTTCGTGTTGCGCATAAAAACAGCACCGCAAACGGCACAGAATTCTGCACAAACGAAGATTTTCGGAAGCGGTCTGTATTGTCTAGGAGTCCGTTAAGGTCGCCAAATATCACATACTTACATATTTCTACTTGTAGTCGAATTACTGTCATAGGAAGTCGTAAAAACATTAACTCTTGCTTCTAAGCTCCAAATCGGTTGTAACTTTAATACTCATCATACCATGTAGGGAGCACGGCCTTATATGGTAGAACCGAAGTGAGTCTCTTTTTGAGTATTTACTGACCACTAAAATTAAAATTTACTGTATAATTTTTGCTCACATCCTCTAATAAGAACATACAGCAGGTCATAGATAAACAAAGCATTGGCATCGGAATTAAATTCGGTTATGGTTAAGAATTGGCGTATTAGTCCCAAATTCAACTTCCTCTATCACATACTGGAAAAACTCGTTGAAGGGCGTGGTGACGCCCATATTATTCATAATAAGAGAACTAATAACGTAGACATTCTGAAATTTAATATGACAGATGTACTTGCCATAAAGTATTTCATATCCTTAGGTGAGCGCTGCAGTAACTATGGGCGTGGAACCTCCCATACAAGCAAAAAGTTAAATGTTGAATTTAGTGTACTGTGATGTTGGTGTAGAGATGTTGGATACTATAAGCTTTGAAATTAAATGGAATTGGACAGAAATGAAGTAGTGGGCGTGGCACCTCCCATGTTGACAAAACGGAATTTTTTTGACTTTATTTAAATATTTTTTGACTGCTTCAATTTTTTTTAAAATTTTCTTTTTCGTTTTTGAGTTTTTCAAACACTTTCAACTCAATCAAATTTACCAAGATTTTTAACATTTCAACACGACTTTTTCAACCTCTTTAAATTTTTTTAAGACTTTTAACCTCTTTCAACTTTTTTTGAGTTTCACACCTTTTTCAAACTTTCTTAAAATTTTTTATATATTATCGACTTTTTCAACTGTCTTAACTTTTGTCAACATTTTCCATTTTTTCCGACTTTTCAACCTCTTGCGGTTCTTGCAATATTTTACAATTTTGTCCATTTTTATTTGACGTAGCAAACCCCTTCCAACATTTTTCATATATTTTTGATGTTTTCAATCTCTGCATTCATTAGTTTTCATTTTTCTTTCGACTTTTTCAGCGATTTTCAACTTTTTTCACTATTTTTCGAGTTGAACTTCTGTTAACATTTTCCATATTTTATCGACTTATTCAATGTCGTTCAACATTTTCCTTACTTTTCAACTTTTTTTAACATCAAAACGAAAAACCGAACTATGGTCGATTTCCTGGCACACAAGGGCAATTGAAGACCAATAGGAGAAATAAAAAACAAAATAATTTACACTTCGCACATTTTAGTCACAAATTTAATGAAACCAAATTACTGTACTTCGAAACCTGCAGTAGTCAGTGGACCAAAAAGGTGTCCAATTTATGAAAAATTGTTTGTCACCTTTGATATGACGATAATGATATTGAAAACAGATTCCGTTCACTCAAATGACAAAACAGCAATAAATTAATAACGTCAGCTATGTAGATTTCTTTTTTTTTACAGCAAAGAAACTGATTAATAAACTGCAAATGAAGATTTTATAGCAACATTTCAGGTATTTTAGTTGTAATTTGAGGATAATTAATTAAATTTGCGTTATCGCCGAACCATAAGGATTAATGAGTTGTTGCCACTGCTGTCGAGCTGCGCCAATGCCGATGCCACTGCTGCGTTAATTGGATAATCGGAATGTTGTCGCTAGTTGTGGAAGCATCATTGAACAAAAAACAGTGGCATTTCCTGTATATCTCTCAGCCCAAGTTGAATTTATACGTGTGTATGCATGAGTAATAATTAATTATCATATCATTAATTAATATTTAATGACGATAATAATGTCTACTCAAATATCGTTTTCATGTATATGAGGCTGCCTTACCTGCTAACTGTTCTGTGTGTACCTACGTATGTTCATTAATTAATCACAGGACAGAAAAAAATAAAATAAAATTCGAAATCTGTTATGCACAACAGATACAACTCTTTAAAGTACATGTTTAATCTGAAAGTCATTGAAATGTACTTTGTAGCATGTCTGATAATGAGAACGGAAATCAGCGTGGATTGCAGTTTATATTTTACAAATGCTACAAAGGCTGCAGGATGTTTTGACAACGGGAAATCATTTAAGGACTTTTAAAGGTTTTTGAACATATCTTTGTCTGTTAATGTAAAACAGTTAGCCAAAAACAACGTGGACATTATAGCAAAAGAAAAATACTTGACACCCTTTTCTAATCTATTGTACTCTATTTTACTCCACTTTTCTTTACTCACTCTCTTATACTCTATTGTATTGCATTCAACTCTACTCGTCTCAACTCCACTCATCTTATTTCTAATCAACTCTTCTATAATACTCTACTCAACTCTTCACTACTTCACTAGCTAAGCCCAACTCCACTCAACTCAACTCAACTCAACTCAACTCAACTCAACTCAACTCAACTCAACTCAACTCAACTCAACTCAACCAACTTAACACATTCTCAATTAAACTAACTCAGGTCCATTTATTTCGACTCTATTTTACTCCACCTGGTTTTGACTCCTCATTGCTGCCTAGCTGTAGGAGTAAAACTGTGACAGATCACAACTGCCTTGATTTTTTTTATCGTGACCGCCTTCCTAAAAAGGCTTAAGGCCGCGGTGTGCCTACCGCATGCGATCCAGCCTATTGAGCTTCAAGCAAATGTCAAACTAGAGCCGAAGTACTGCGTGCTCCTGACAAGCCGTGGTACCAGTTTGGTAACCTTACCTTCACCTCTGGTCAGGCTTAGTATTAAAACAGAAGTACACACAACACCAGGCTCAAAACGGGTCAGGCATCAATCTATTTCCAGTTAGAGCTTACCTTAACGCACTCGGGCACTGGTAAGCCCTGCTGTAGGAGTGCAGATCTGATGTGTTAAAATCTGTTATGTTGAAGGTACAATGAATATTAAGCTGATAGTCCAGATTGTTTTTTGAAATTCGGCTGTTATTTCAGCCTTCACCCTTGACTGAATTATATCAAAGTATTTCTTGACCAGCTCTGTGGTGGCTTAGGCGTGAAAATTAGAGAAGTATATTTTAAAACTGAGTTTACGAAGAACGTAGAGTATCCATCCATAGCTGCACGGAGCAATTCTTTGAACTACTTTTAAAAGCTTCAATAAGAATATACGGTGACGAAATTTTTAAGATGACTTGCAACTGTTTGCATGGAACATTATTTTCAATATAACTAATCGCATATTTTTTCGCACATTTGTCCCTGCGAAAACAATGAAACTACTTCCATAGCCATAATCTACTGCCAGAAAATAGGATCTCTATAATTAATCTTAAAAATGTAACTATTTTTTATGACAAAGGCTTACTTTTAATACAAAAATTGGTAACATTATTCACATTCAACTCAAGCGAACAGTTGGCTGTCATTTTCAACAATCAGCACATGTTGCACGTAAGCGGCTTTTAGCGCACATCTATAATTAAAGCGTAATAAGCTGTTCAACAGTTGCCATCATCACAGCCATCAGCAGTTGCAACAGTCACCAGTGCGCTGGAGCGGAAGCAATTCGTAGTAAGCTTAATTCTTGTTTGCAATGTAGAATTTTTGCAATTATTTTCATTGTTGAACTTGATATTCGGAACATTTACTCGTTTGCAAATGCAAATAA
Source organism: Tricholauxania praeusta (assembly GCA_949775025.1). Lineage (NCBI taxonomy): Eukaryota > Metazoa > Arthropoda > Insecta > Diptera > Lauxaniidae > Tricholauxania > Tricholauxania praeusta. Next base: position 138,762,967 of record OX459028.1, on the reverse strand, counting down.
GAAAATTTAGAAGATTATTTAAATGTAAGCTACTTATAGAATTTGGGAACTATACAACTATTTTTTTTTTCTTATTTTTATAAATTTCGAGTACCATAAGTACTTAGGTCAATATGTTCGTAAAGCATTACGCGTGATGATACTTTTTTGCATAAAAATGCAAAGTATATTCCCTGTAAGTAAATGTTACTTTTGGCCTTTGCATTTAGTTTCTCCTAGTGAATTGTTCTCTGATGCGCTTTCTTAAGTAGAAGACTACATTCAATCATTTAAATTATATCATCCATACATCGCCTTTAGCGAAAATTTTGTCTAATTTTTTCAGGCTTGGCGTACTATTCGCATATTAAAACTAATGATAATTAATGCAGTTAGCTGCAATTTATCGATTATGTATATGAAATCAAGCGTATAAACAAATTTTCAACTCAATAGGTGAAATTTATTAAAAAATAAAACTTGTCAATATCAGCACAATAAATTGAGTAGTTTCCATAGGATCTGCACAACTTTTACTTTATTCGTTTGTTGTACGTAATTTATTTATTGGATTTATTTTTTCAATTTAATTTAAAACTGATCAAATCAGTCAACAGACGCCAACAACATTTTCCAGCTTGATATCTCGCATTGTTGTTGTTGTTTGTTACTTTGCCGCTGCTATCATATTGAAATATAATTGCACCAATGCAATGCCTCGAGCATGTGTGCTGTATACCTTTGTATGTGCTCTGTGCTGATTGCAATATTCATTATACGCTACAGGTACTGAAACAGCATTTTGACTTTGTGAGGAGATTTGTGTGCTTTCAAAAGAGCCTTAAAGTCTTCAAGATGCAGTGTAATTCAGCAACTGACTTGTGCAGCAGAAAATATAGGATGAATAAGGATATATTATAATTATAAACCAGAACTCATTGACCGCACTTCAATGGCGAAACAAATCTCTCCTCTCCTCTCCTCTCCTGTCCTCTCCTCTCCTCTCCTCTCCTCTCCTCTCCTCTCCTCTCCTCTCCTCTCCTCTCCTCTCCTCTCCTCTCCTCTCCTCTCCTCTCCTCTCCTCTCCTCTCCTCTCCTCTCCTCTCCTCTCCTCTCCTCTCCTCTCCTCTCCTCTCCTCTCCTCTCCTCTCCTCTCCTCTCCTCTCCTCTCCTCTCCTCTCCTCTCCTCTCCTCTCCTCTCCTCTCCTCTCCTCTCCTCTCCTCTCCTCTCCTCTCCTCTCCTCTCCTCTCCTCTCCTCTCCTCTCCTCTCCTCTCCTCTCCTCTCCTCTCCTCTCCTCTCCTCTCCTCTCCTCTCCTCTCCTCTCCTCTCCTCTCCTCTCCTCTCCTCTCCTCTCCTCTCCTCTCCTCTCCTCTCCTCTCCTCTCCTCTCCTCTCCTCTCCTCTCCTCTCCTCTCCTCTCCTCTCCTCTCCTCTCCTCTCCTCTCCTCTCCTCTCCTCTCCTCTCCTCTCCTCTCCTCTCCTCTCCTCTCCTCTCCTCTCCTCTCCTCTCCTCTCCTCTCCTCTCCTCTCCTCTCCTCTCCTCTCCTCTCCTCTCCTCTCCTCTCCTCTCCTCTCCTCTCCCTATATAATGAGCAATGAAGGACAAGCACAGTTGCCAGCTGTAGTTGGCCAAGTATAGCTATTCCACACAAACAAGCGCTTATTTGCATCTACATTCGTAAGTCGTCCTGTAATACATTCGACTGTGAAAACATGTTACCGTTACACAATTTGATAGCACCACTGTTAAATTGTATACTCAAATACATTTTATATTGTGAATTCCTGTAACGTAAAGCAATTTATGACACAATGTAAAGTCATTATTTCATATGCGACTGCAATGAGTTCTCAAGGAAGTTAATGTTTTATTAACAATTATTAATTGTAAGAAACTTTGAACGAATGATGGAGAAATCAAGAGCAAAGTGTGTGTATCTTCAAAGAGTTTTAGAAACTTTATGTGCGTTATGAAAAAAAACTGTTGTGAAGAAACTTTGCCTCGAAATTCAATAAAGTTGCCACCGTAGTTGCCACCATAGTGATATGTGATGCCATTTTGGGAATGTGACCATAGTTGTTAACAGCAAGTTGTTATTTTCCCGAATTCAGCTGGAAGCCAGTCAATAGATTTTTGGCCTTCTTTTCAAAATTCGATATGGTTATTATAGGTATAAATAACCTTCATCTATAAAAAAAACGTTATCGATTTTTAAGCAAAAGAGTCTAATTAAAAAGGACTTGTTCTCTGTTAGCCATCTGCAAATGCAAATTTTTGTAACGGGATCTTGAACATCCGTGAGCCAAGACGCTGATGAAAGTTTCATAATACAACTATGCCAGCAAAGTACACTTAATCCATAACTCAACCCAGTATCAACGAAGCATTATCTTCATTATTATGGCAGAAGATTGATATATCATGCACAGTGCGTATGAAGGTATTACGAGGTAAAATTTAACTAAAAGCATAAGATTTTTAAATCACTCAAAAATTTACTGCACTCAATTTTCTTGAACTCATCAGCGCTCTGGCTAAACATAAAAAACTTCTGACATGAAATTTTACTTAAATATTTTTTTATGTTTTACATGCTTTCACTTAGATGTTTTTCCTGACTCCAACGGAAAAATGGGAAACTTTTCGAGCACGCACTTAACTGCAGCTGTATTGTTTGCATTACCTTTGAGTCGAGCGAAGGACATCTTTAAGATGTTTATGACTTTTTAATGTCTAGTTATGTCAGCAACAACTAATTTCATGCTTTTATTTTAATTATGATCTTCTACTGCATACTTAATGAGCTAATTTTCATTAAAGTTGACATAGGGGCAAATGATATGTAACTTTTTATTGCTTTTCTTTTATAATGGCAGAAAGTTGTTGATGTGGCAGCATTTTGCTTTTATTGCTAAACTTATGAGATTGTGCTATTAATGCAGGAAAAACATTTCTCATAAATTAACCTTTGCTGATGTTTTCCTTGGAAATCTTCTTTCAATGTTACTAAATGTCAATTTTGTAAAAGTTTTTGCCAGTAGATTGCTTCTTTTGATAGATTTTCAATTTTCATTTTTTCTATCTATGACATTCTTTGAAATGGAAGACTGATTTGGTGATTGTAATAGCTACATCTTTTGATTTAGCACCTTTTCTTTTTAGTGTTTTTATTCCGTAAGGTTTGTCTTTGTTGTTAAAGTTGATTAACTGATGTTTTCATGTGGTCTTATTTGTAATTTATCTATTATTTGACTTTTAGCGGTAATAAGCATCCCAAATCTATAGAGCTTTTTGTCTTCTAAAACAAATGTGTTCATCATCCACTCTGCAGTATGCCATCGTCTAAGGGTGTCATAATTAAAAACACAAATCTGAAATTTTAATATGATATTTTGAATGATATTTTTCCCAACTCTTTGATCTTTCTTGCTTATTTCTTTGCTTAAAAATAAATCTCAATCTATAGTCTAAATAAATCTCACTTAGATCCCCTTGGTAAAAGATGAAATTAACAGAATCAAACAAACCTACGCTATAAGGTTGCTGCATCATCCGAACCCATTGGCTCGAAATTTAACAAACATAGAGGATCGCTCCAGGTTAAAATAAAGGATCGTCCTTCTATGCAAGTCACTTGCACCGAAACAAACTAAGCAACTCAAACGTTTTGCCCTCCCTCCGAAGTACTATACGTAATCACCGAGAATCACATGAAGACTATGTACCGGGACCTCGCTCGTCTTGGGCACAGTCTTCCAAAACAAACCCACCTTGGCAACTTTCGATGAGGGCGTGAGACCGGGACCTAGCTCGTCTCGGCCGCTTTCCAATGAATTGGAGAGTTTAGCAGGAAGAGAATTGAAAAAGTGATCTTTTCGGTCTTCTTTGAATACCATACCGGGACCTAGCTCATTTCGGCTACCATCTAAGGAACGCCCGGTCGACCGGTCTAAGCTCGTCTCGGCGACCATGAAGATATCGTTTTTGTGGTAATCGAAACCCCCATTCGGGTAGACTGGGACCTAGCTACCAAGCTAAGACCGGGACCTCGCTCGTCTCGGCTGGCAAAGAATATGGGGACTCGCAATCGTCAGCTGCGTCCGTGTCTCAACTCCAACGAACTATTCGCTCTTGTGCACTTGCTGCGCTGAGCCATACACAAGCTTCACTTACAGTCTGCGACACACAGGCTGCACTTACTACACAAGAAGTATAAGCTCCTGCTAACTTTTTGTTTCTGGAGACAAGTTCACTATTAAATTATATATTCATTATTCACAATAGTAATCTATAATAATGTTACTTAGTTTAAGATTTTAAAACTTATTGTTAGTCTCTTAATAGAAAATTCAATAAAACGAAATGAAGTTATAAAAAAAAAAAAAGATTAGACTGATGTCCACTAAGATTCAGTAGGACAGTCATCATATTCTGCTACAATACAACACACCTTACAGGCTGTTTTTCAAGAAATAGACAGTATTTTTAACAATAGCTGTATTTTATTCGCCAAGTCACTATCTACCAGATGTGCGAAAAAGCGACCACGTTGATAGGTATCCTACTCTTTTTTTTACGAGTACTCGTCTGTTGTTCTTTCTATTTTCATCATTTCAAATCTTTTTGCCGCCAACATTTTAAGCAGTTGTTTTTCCGCGAAATACCTGAATACGTAGCTCTTTTCTCTTCGTCTCAAATGCATAATAGAAGTTATACATGAAAACGTTTCAAGGAGCATGTCACCCATTTCTAGCCTGCCTACTCCTCTGATCATGATGATACTGGCAATCCAACAGCTCAAGGTGAATAAATCCCTATGTTAAGATGCTACTTCAGTCGAGGCATTTAGAGTTCATTCCACCTTAGTGACTTCTCTACGCTTACCTCTTTTTAAAGACATTTGAAAAGCGGAGAACCTTCCTGACGATGACCTGAAGTCTTGTTTACAAAAATTCCTAAAAAAAAGTGACCTAAGACTCTGTAAAATTTCTCAGAAATCACAATTCTGAACTCATCTTTCTTGAATGCATGCATTCAAAGTAACTTCGAGAGATCATTATAAAGACAACAAGTGGGACTTTGTAAAAACCGCTAGTGTACGGATCATATAGTTACTCTTCGTATTATCCTAGAGAAAATGTCCTTCATGTATGCTACGTTTACTGCACTACTACCTTCAATAGCATATGGATATCGTCAGTTTGAAATGCAGTGGAAACAAAAAGATTTCTTATCAAACGCAATGACTCCAATTGAGCTGCAGGTAGGCAGCAAGATCGTGTGATTCAAAGGAAATTTTGAGATCATCTGCAAGAATTGGCCTATGCCGACGATATCAACCTGTCTTCAGAACATTCGATATGCAAACCAAAATCACACGATTTAGCGATTAGAAAGCTGCTGATATACTAACTCATTAATACTGTAATATTTGAAGTAATATCAACAATAATGCTTTCCCCAATATGTTAGCATATAAGGGAACAACATAAGAACAATATAGATTTCTGCCCAGTTGGCAGAATACTAAAAACGGTACCCTGGAGGTCATAGCAACAGGAATCAACAATGTTAACAGCATCTGCACAATTCCACAAAATTTGCAAGTCAAACGGAAGCTCAACACAGATCAAAATGGAAATATATCAATCAAATGTTGAAGCTGTGTTGTTTTATGTTCGATCGATGGTTGCAAAACGAAAAAATACGGGCCTGCACAAAATTGTTGATGAACAACATATCCAATTCCAATGTTTATTCATAGAATATTCCAGTAGATTTAAGACATTGCATCACTTAAAGTATATTCAATAGTATTTCCTCAAGGCTTCTGCATTGAGAAAGTTTTGTTTCTCTTATGAGTCTATGTTGGGATCATTTTCGATGGATGGTTTTGGACTGCAAATAACATATCAGCCTATTAATACAAATTGAAATAAAGGATTCATTAGTTCACAATATTACGTTTTATCAAGTATAATTTCGAAACTGCTGTCCTGCAATCTCACTTCCTCTCAAAAACTTAGCTGAACTAATTTGGTTGCTTAATTAAATTTTAAATTTTCAATAATAACAATGATAACACGAATTGGCCATCAAATGCCCAGATCAAAGCTCTTTGGAATTGTTGAACTTTTAATATAAATAAATTTACTTTGCATATCAACATCAACTACAGTATAACGTACCAATGCAAACTTTCAACAAGGCAATGTATAAATATGGGCAATAATATTCGAATGTAGGTAGCTCCAACAGCAAGTCATACAACAAGTTGTCTGAAATATGTGCAAGTACACAAATTTCACAAAACAAACATTGACAACGTTTAAACAATTAGTTGCTTTCGTGAAAAAGTCATTTGATAAAGTTAACAAAAGCCTACATGCCACGTTGCCATTTTGGTCATATTCGAGAGAGTGCGAGTCATTTAAGCTTTGTACATCATTCATGCCGCCATATAAGCTGACATCAGCATTGCCGTCTTTAGCCAAGTGGAGGGTAATGGCATTTTAGAATTTGTTGGGTCCATCGAACAAAAATTATTTTCTAAACTGCTCATACTTTGAATTATCAATAAAAACAAACTACATTTGATTTATAATTGTTATTCTGATATATGAAAAGTTGCTGGGACTCATTTCTGTGATTTTTCAAAGACTCAACAGCTTTACTGGCAGATGTGCAATAAAATCTATACTGCAGTTAATTGGATACATACTCAGGAGCATGAAGGCTTACCAAGTTAAAGTTAGGAGAATGTCCAACACAGTTAACATTTTACAGTTCTACTAGGTTTACATTTGCAAATCGCAATATTTTTTTCGAAATACTCGTATTTTATGCATAGTCTTCTGCAGTCCTTTATAGGGATATCATAAGTTTCTTTCTTCTTAACCTCTATGAATTTAGTTTTCTGCAGTGATTTTCCATAGAAAAAAGGCTTTTCACATATCGAAATATATAAATCAACCGGTAAATATGAGTTGGGCATCACATTGAATCTGTCTTAGAAACGGCCATTCTATTAAGTCAATGAACTTATTACAAATGATCAAATGATGATAAATAGAAATGGGTCTCTACCAGATCTTCATGGAATAATAGCAAAATCAACTTGCCTGCCATCACAGGGTGTATGCATCTGCAGGGCCCTGGGCCCAATGTGAGTTGACCTCTGCGCAATGACGATCCTGGAAATCAAACGGTTTACCTTGCACTTTAAAAAAGTTATTGTCAAACTAAATGGTAAAAATTTGATTTTCCCACGTTCATATCGATATGAGGGTTTACATAGTTGTATATTAGGGTGGATTTCAGCACAAACTATTTTGTTAATTTGGTCAAACTATTAACTGATAACACACGGGCGGCTGATTGATGATTGCTCAGACAAACCTCAGACAAACCTTTTTTGAATTGATAACCTTTTGGTCAATTCGGGTATAACCTTAAGCAAAACTGTTTATATACCTTGTAGAGTTTAATGACTTTACCTAAAACTGAACGCAAAATAAAATGGTTGATTTTTTGCATTAATTTGGGATATTTTTAGGAATCTTGATATTTTTTGAATAAACAAACACAATCTAAAGTAGTTTGATGAAATTACTTTCACAATATTTATAATCCGATTCAGATTGATCTTTCTTTGAATATGCTGGATATAATCATAAAATTTATATTTTCTTGGAGGAGCTGAAGAAACTTTGACAAGATGAACATATTCTAAGCAGATTGTTGATTTCTTGTACAAAACGAGAATACTTAAGGCAGATTGATGTCATATTGGACAATTTTACACAACCTTGAATTAATTTATGAACTTTTAAACAAGTTGACCATACCTACTTAAAGTAGATTGATAATTTATTGGACAAACTGGACACAGTTTTATACAAATGGAGGGTTTGCTTGACAAAAAGAATATAAGCTTATGCAAATTAATTATTTTTTGTACAAAACGAAAATACTTTTAGACAGATTGATGTTATTTTGGACAAACTCTACACAAATTGAAACAAATTTGTAAATTTTTTAGCAAGTTGGACATAATCTAAACTTTAGACAGATTGATCAAGACAATGTAAGGCAGACTAACCTTTTTTTGGACAAACTGAGCATGAACTAAGGCAGAATGATGATTTCTTGAAAAAACTTGAATGAATTTTTATCAAACTGGACATAACGTTAGAAAGATTGATGAATTCTTTGACAGCCTAGACATAATATTGAACAGATTGATGTCATATCCACAGCCTGGACATACATTTTAAAATATTAATATTTTTTTGGACGAACTGTTCAAATCCAAAGATGAATTTACTGAAGAAAACTGCGCATAATCTAGAGCGAACTTAGATTTGTCGGATAAATTGGACAAAGTCTCAAGCAGAATGATGACCTTCGCATGATCTTGACATAATCTTCGGCACAATACTGATATATCTAACAAACTCTGGCAACAAAGAGCATACTTTATTTTCTGGGGAAAAATCAAGAAAATATCGCTAATGCCAGAAATTTCACAAACAAGATTAAAGCATCCCTTTAACATCGAACTTCTACATGCAATTATCAAGGAACAACAGACCACATGCTATGTTACTTCTTTGGCCTGACAAGAACCAGACTTTATAACTTCCAGAAAAATTTAATAAATAGCCCGACCAGCATAACTTCTTTCATATTGAACTGAAACCATAAGAAGACCTTGCGTATACGAGAAACTCAAAATTGCCTTACTGAGGATGCAGTGACTTGAAACCCAGCTTCCATAATCTGAACCAATTTAGCAGGTGCTTCTGTGAAAGATTTTATCTTTAAGTTTTTGCTATAATCTAACTATCCCTGTAATTTAATATACGTCGCGTTGAGTGGTTTTTTTTTCGCTGTTTTAATTTTCATGAAAACCACTTTGCTTGGGAAATCAATCCACCCTGTGAAATCAAACCAAAGTGTTTTTCGCTAAACGTTACAAAAAGCGCTGACTCAAAGTTGCATCAAGCGATCCACATGGCTCTTATTTATGCAACCAAAAATGCAGCTTTTTTTGTCACTTTTCAGTGGTGCCATGTATGAATTTGATTTAATGGTACGACATTTTTTCACCGATTGATTGATGCAACCTGATAAAAACTGTGAAGAGTTCAGTGCTAATTGAAAGTGATAGCACTGAACCGTGTTCTACCAAACGTAGTTGAAGTTTTTTGCAATTTCTTTCATTTGATTGAATCCTTTGTAGCTGCAAAGAACTGCATTACGCTAACAAGTGCGAAAGTGAAGGAGTTTTATGCTTTTCCATCAAAATTCTTCATAGAATTTTTTGTTCTCTTACTTAAGGCAAATTAAATTTTTGTACAAAAAACTGAAATAAATTCAACTGTGCTTAATAATAATTCCGGAAATTTATTGGAATTCCAAAAAAAAAAAATTCACTTGATATACTTAATAATTCTAAGAAGGTGTTATAAAAAATAAATGTAACTTTATTACCATTGCTACTTCCGCTTTGGGGGCAAGAAGAGAAAATGATGATGGAAAATTCATCGTAAAATATATGGCTATGAGTGAAATTCTTATATGATGCTGTTGTGTCATAAAAAAATTCTGCTCAACACACCTGTGTATGTGGAGAGGAACAAAATAGAAGAAAAACTCAATGCTTTAAAAAAGTTTCCAAATGAATGCCAAATGACAAAAAGTACGCTTGTTGAAATGTAAAAAACAGGGTGACAGTTCCAAAAATTAAACAAAAAAAAAAGTTTATTCAAAACTTTTCCGACGAAAATGTGGGGGAGCAGATCACATTGTAAGAACTTCAAGTTGTTGCTACAATAAATTCCAACGGATGTATATTCACATGAGTCATCATTGTTTAGTGCCTAATGATTCGGTAGAATCAAAATGTTAAGAGAGAGTCACCAATCATATTTTCTGACACAGATACCATGAATTATGTGTTTTTCAATTTGCAGCCTCCCAACACAATTCACATTAAAGATACTACTATAATTGCATCCATTAAAGGAAGTAGTTAGAAGACTCTGAACGTAGTAAGCAATTCAATCTCTTTTTGCTTCGCAAGAATTTTGAAACCCTTAAAGTATCGCTCAAGTCCATGTCCGCTCGTATTGAAAGACGTAAAGTCATATCTTGCCGTGGATCAGGCTTACAGAATTTTAAGGAAATATTGCTAAGATTACCAAAAATCAAGTCTTACCACGTCGAAAGCTGTCAACCAAGAGAAAGAATCAATAAGTGGAACTCATCTCCTCACTACACAGCTGCTTTTAATTCCTATAGTGGAAGTGTTCAGAAAACTGTACTAGTTTAGGTATGGTGAGGTTAGGTTAAAAACGTCGTTTCCATGTAATAAGTTTTACTGAGATGATGTTTACACTGTGTAATACCACACATACATAGTCCCCTCCATTCTCCGAAACTTATCTAATTCAATAGATGCAAAACACCCAGAAGCCTCGGTGAAGCTGAGGATGCTAGTGAGCTCCAATTTGGCTAGTTCCTCAAGAACAAACAAAGACCAAATACTTCTTCGTCTCTACAAGTCCTGCAGAAATCTCTAAAAGGGGCACCATATCTGGCAGTCATGGGGGCCAATAACACAGTGCCCCGTTAGCACTCTAACAACAGTTCTAAACTCTCCTCTCCTGAGCCTTAAGAGAATTTGTGTCCTTCCTTGGTTCGGTGTAGATCACATGTTTCGAGACGTTCTGCTTCCGGCGGTAAGGTTCAAACTTTCGTTCGTATATTTCTTGATTATGTCCTCTATCCGATAATGTAGTTCCGCAAGCAGTATCCTAAGGTCTACCACTTGTTGATACTACGGTTTTTATGATCCAAATTTGACACATACGTCAGCTACTCTTTTCCAGAAGTACCCTTCTGCACTCTGCAGAGCTCCATAGTATGCTGTCGGATTGAACGTACTGACTTTCTGCAGTGCTCTACATGATTTTGGCGTTCATTGCTTTGATCGCTGCCCGACTGTTCATACATATGGCTATAACGGAGGGAGTATGCTTCCTGTTCACTCTGTACGGCTTGATCTATAGCTTAGATTTCAGTTTAAAAAATAATACAATTGATAAGAATACATCATCATGTTGATATTATCTGAGTAAACACCCATTCCTGCGTAAATTCCATTTTGGATTCATCCGGGAAAATGGCTACCTCCTTTTCCTCTAGGATGGGGCCAGAGTTTCACTCTTCTAATTTTGGAAGTTGATGTTGGCAGTAACGAAGTCAAGTATTGGTTCTCGGTGAAGTTTTCGCTGCTTATCATGCTTATAAGCTTTCTATATCATTTTAACCAAAGAATACTTTCTGCCGCAGTATTCCTGATGAATAGTGTGGCCAGTAATAACTGTCCGTAAAACAGATTGTCATAAAAATCAAAGCCGTCTACAATATTTTGTTTTATTTATGCCAAACGTTTAACATTATTCCAAAAGTTCTTAAATTAATGATGAAGTTCGAAACTATCACCCTTTTCTTTGCTTACAAAACGTAAACGAAAAACGATTCACAGGCGGCACGCACCATTTTCTGCTCTATTTCGTCCCAAGTCCTTATCAAACGATATCAATTGTAAAGCCTCTTGTTGACTTTACTTTACTTAGCATATGGCCCCATACGCAAAAATCCAATGTCTTGAGATCCGGTGATGATGCTCTCCATTCTTTCGCAGAGATGAAATAAGGCAAATTTTTCGGTCCTTTCCCTATTTGTTATACTGCTTCCAACACCTTGATTTTGGTCACGTTTTTATATCGTCCAGCAGTCAATTCATCTTTTAGACCATTCACAAAACTTTTTGTGTACACACTGTTATTATGTTGGTTGTGGCAGGAAGAACATTTTTTCATCCGAAAAGATTATTTCATATCCATCGTGCCAGTCAAGTAGTTCCTTACTTTCTGTAACAGACAATTGCTTTCGCTTATTTGTTAGCCCTTGAATGCATTAGCTTTAATAGGCCTTAAATTGTAGATCATTCCCGATAATAAGCTGTTTGGAAGTTTTGGATATTTTCATATCCTTTGCTACAGAACAGGCTAATTGAGCAGGATATCGTCCTCTCACTTGTTTTATGACATCTTCGGGCCTCCTTTCCTTATATCGTTTTATTGTCTTGTGTATGAATTGTTTTGCTATTTCGAGTGGTTTTAGTGTTATTATGATGTCACAATTTCTAATATTTTCTTTAAAAAAAATTATAACTCAGTTACGTTTATCTTCCATGCCGCTTCTGAGTTTGATAAAAAGAAATTTTTTTTCCCGTGTACTTTCATTGTTCACAATTAAATTTTGAAAAGCAGTGCATCCTTAAATTATAAAAAAATTCAGATTTTCAAATTTTTTCAAAACAGTGAAATTTACGAACAGTTATTATTGTATATGTCAATGGGCATAATAAACATCATATTTTCCAGGCCCGCCTGTAGCGTCAATCGCACTGCTCACTGCATACCTGTCTATGTACCTTACGACGCTTTTCAAGTAGTGACTTAGTGTTGGTTAAGTAAGTAAAAATAGGTCTGATGACCGGTGTGTATATCCAATTTACTATGCCTGGTCCCGCTTCTAATTTTTTCCCAAATATTCTATTACATCTGTAACCTTTCTAGCTCCTTCATTATCGTTTCTCTTTCATTATACCTTGGAATCCAGGACAACTCCGAAATATTTCGCTTTCTGACAAAAGTCAGTAAGGTACAGTTTAAAGTTGGCCATTTAAGCTCTGGTATCTTACGAAATCAATCTTGCTTAAATAAACACCATTAAGATTTGCCCAACCTAACAGTTTTTCTAATGCTGATTCCATTAGCATCAAACAACGTCATCTGCGGAAGTACCTACTTTTATCAAATCAAATTTTATTTTTTTCTCATTTATTTTTTTAATGGAAATTCATGTAGTGGCATTGACAATTTCAAATTATAGCGTATTATGGTGAATACAGCGAAAAAAACAAAGTATTTGAGCTGTTACACAGGAAACACCATAGCTCTACTCGTCGGAGAGACCACAGATTTTCAATTTTTCTGTCATTTTTGTCCATTGCAGTATACCTTGTTTTACCATTTATCTAAAGAAGACATAACAACGAGTAAATGAGCCAAAACAGAACTCCATAGGAGGTGCAGTTTTAAGAGAAATCTCAGTTAAAAATTTCGGTTTTTTAGTTTAAAAATTAAATTTAAAAACCACCTCTAAATATTTTCGTCTGAAAAAATTACTGCCTTTGTGTAACACTGAAAAGTATCTTTTGCCCAAGTTTCAGCTTTTTTGTCAAAGAAAAAAATTAAAAACCAAAAAACCGGTTCACAGCCATCTTTTTGAAAAATTTTGAGGTTAAGGTGAAAATGATCAGTGTAAAAGTTGTAGATCTTCTTATTTCCTACAACTTTTGGACTAAACTTTTTTTGATATGATGCACAGTTTAGCCAGAAATCGTGAAAAACTGTGTTCGACCTTTAAAAATTCACCCCATTCCACCCTGGATAGCTGCTGTCGGTTCGATTTTTTGACCTCTTTTACAAGAGCTTGTTCAACAATAATCCGCTGTCAGATTGCTGCAACGAATTATTTTTTTTTATCATTTTCTCGACTAATTCTACTGGACTATTTGCGCTCCAGTGCAGTACTAATTGACCTTGAATCCACGTTGTTTAAGGCACTCTCTATATTCAGAATTGCAACTAGAACAAATTCTTTTACGTGTAGACCTCGCGCAAAGCAGAGTCCACAGACCAAAGTTTCAGGTAGGCGTGTTGCACCTTACTGAAATTATACTCATTTAGAGCGCTCTACGTACACACCTAACAGTTTTTCTAGCGTTTTTAATGTAAGCGTCAAGAAACTAATGGGCCTGTAATCCTTTACAGAATTACGAATCGCCTTTGCCGCTGTCGCGATAAAGACGAAATAATGAAAAGAAAAAGGAAAACTGTATTACTACTGCAGTTCTTTTAAACAGTAATAGGGTGTTCACTAAAAAACAACTTAAAGCATACTTAATTAGGCTATAACTAAGCAAGCAATAAGCTTTTTATTACTTTATAAATGTAGGGCGTTTCAATAAAAGTGCAGGAAGCTTAAAATAAAATTAAAAGAGTTAGTTAAAAGATAACTTACCTTATTAAATTCAATGCCATTATGTTTTAAAGATAACATCATGGCAATACCTTCCGCAGCTCAATCGGAGTTAACTAATTTCAGTTGACTTTTTATCATAAATTTTGCTGAAAGATAGACAAATAATGACTCAAGAATGAGGTATGTCAGTAGGCCCATTTTTTGTCTTGAAAATGCATCTTCCTCGTTCATAGTAGCGTACCAATATATTACATAAAATACATCTTCTTCTTTGCTTAATCTTAATCTTAATAGAATCGACATATTTTTTCAACCCCAAACATAAAAATACTTAAAAAAAAAACTTTGAATTTTCTTTGTATACGCAAACATAATTCACTCTTACTTGAAATCTACAATAGATGTCAACATTATTTAAAAAGTTAATCCAAATTAAAAAAATAAATAGAAAAAGACAAATAAAGTGCGCCTTTTTCTTCCACTCGCTACTTCTTATCAATTGTTACCGCCTAACCCAAAAAAAAAAAAAAGTTGACTCCTTATTATAGAAATGAAAAACCCCAGATCGCCTTATCAAAATTAGGTGTCTAACCCTCGTTTAAAGAAAGCAACAATCTCTCTCTCTCTACCATTGCTGTTGCTGTTGCCTTTTGTTGTTATTTCTTTTGTCTTATCACACGAATATAATCGCACGCAGCAGATTTTCGCCTCTAGAAGTTGAAATAATAAAATTCATTGGTATCTGAGACTAAAGAAGTTTCCGCACCCTTTAGATATGTCAACAAAGATATGCTTGAAATTTGTATTTTACACCGGAGAGACGAAGTCAAGGAAAAAGCTAAAAAACACAATATTTTCACAGAAAATTCAACAATTCAAATAAATCAATGCGTCTGTCACTGCGTACAAACGAACGAACGTTTTTAGTGCTAAAGTATTGAAGCGTTTCTTGCTGCCTGTCACTTTGATTGCAATTGTGATAAGATGCCATCAGTGTATATCACACATTTAATCGATATGTGAAATTGATGTTGTTGCAACTACTGCTGGTTGGTACTTTCTGGTTATAGAATGCCAATAATATTCACTGCATGTGTGAAGATTAATGAAAAGTCTTTTGAAGCACATTAGAAAGTTGACAGTAATTTTTTTCTTCAAATAATTTCTTTAGAATAGTCTAAGATGCTTCATTTACTTATCAGAAATAATAATAGGTGTCTTTATAAAGGAGTTGAGGAAGCCATGTTGCTCGATTCAATTGGCATTTTGATTGAATAAGCTATTTCTCATCGTCAGTATCAAGGTAGCCTTATTTATTTTTTCAAAAATGGCGGCATCTTATTGCTTAACATCACATCCGAAAGCAATTTATTATAATAAAGAATGATTTCATAAAAAATACTTAGATTGTCATGTGAAATGTCGTGGATTTCATTACAAATATACTACAAAGCTCAAAAATTTCACAAACGCGTGATAACAAATTTTATTGCAATTTCTAGAACTCGAAATAAGTACTACTCTGCAATAGAAAACATAAATACATAAATCAATTGTAGACACAAGAAACAAAAGCCAAAATTCCTAAAAAATTGACAAAATTAGAAAAAAATGGCAACAATTAGTAAAAACAACAAGTTTCACAGTAGCTAGAAAGCGATAGGCACAAACAAACGTTTGAAATGGGAAGCAACAAATATTAAACAAAGAGAGCAAGAAATTTATGTAAGCTATTCGACGGCATCAGTATTGCCAAATGGAAAAATCGGTGGATTTCAGTACTGAACGAAAATTTTCGTAGGTTTTGTGTAAGCCAGCTTCGGCTTATTTAAAAGCAAGTCTGCTTATGCAGGTAGTCAATTGAAGTTTTAATGCAAAATGTGTTTGACAGCATGGAGCCTCAACTAAAAAAGCAAGCTATTCTTGATTGCATCACAATTCGGAAGCAATGACAATATATAGAGTAAGTTCGGATATTGTGATATGGTTGTGTAATGTGATATGCTATCATATTTTATTTGTGTGCATTTCATGTGTGAATTATGCCCAAAATAAAGTAAGTATTATTAAAGTCGAAGTACTAAAATTTGTTAGTGGGTGAATATACTTTGTCATAAATAATGTGAGATCTTTATTTGCTGAAGTGTGTTTTAATAAAAATAGCCTGAGTGTATTAAAACTGAAATTCGGGTAATATGATATAGTCCAATTTGCTCCACCCAGTAAGGACATTATCTGTGTTTTTTTCAAAAAATTCTTCCAGAGAGATACAAAGAATCAAACCTGAGTTCAATGCCAGCAATACGATTTAATTTGTGCTCACAATGATTGTCTTCCAATTTTTGTAAGTGAGTCATCTATCTGACTTTAATATGTGCTGATTTTCACTTATTGATTCAGTTTAAATCTAGTTTCCTTTTTTATGGAAATTCTATTGAAAGATGTAATGTTATTGTGTTTTAAGTTCCTACGGTTATACTTTTCATGATGGTATATCACATTATCCGAACGCTGTAACATATATCATATTACCCGCCAATTTTGTTAAGGTGTATCACTTGGTTATTTTCCATTATATTGAAATAGCTTCAGATTGACTTACGCTGTAGAGCTCCGAAGTCATAATACACTGCACAATGCATCAACAAACCATAATACGTAAAGAATTAGGAGCTATGCTATAAAAGTTACGTGTAATTTAAAATAAAAAATGCCTATATCACAATACCCGAAGTTACTCTATTTTAAAAACTAAATGTTGTTACCGTGACGTAACGATCTTACTTGTGCAACCGAGGCTCTTGTATTGTCTGATGTCTGCCTATCTATCTTATGATTGCATTTAACACTCTCCACCGAGAAAGCTAATGAAAATTCTGCGATATGCGAAGTGGCAATGCGAAATCACTAAGCACTATCTAGGAAAGTGACAGATGCACTCGTAGACATAATAAGGTTGTACCTACACAATTGATAATAAAAAAAAATCGTTTTATGCCGCATAAAGCAAGTTGACGTATAGTAATATCCGTATAGGAATTTTCACAAAGTGCTTTTATATTTCATTGTGACAGCCTTTTAAATTTGTGCTTTGTGCGATTGAAGTTAAAAACTTTGGAGTCACGATATGGCCATCTAGCTGTTAAATGCGTCCTTGAATCGGAATTGTAATTTTATTTGGTATCTAGGCTTGAATTTATGTATATAAGTGAACTATCATGCTATAGCCAACAAAGTGCTCTTCCGCATACAATCCGGAAAGAAACACCCAGCAACGTTTGCAGTGAACTGCGGTGTCTGTGATGATCGAACGATAGATAGGGCATTCTTTTTTTTTGACTTGCGGCTGGAAAATTGAGCTGCCGTGACTGGTGAGCCGTAAGGAACTATGTGACTCAAATTTATATCAATCAAAAGTCAGCATTTGAACGAAATAACCTTATAATAATAACAGAGTTTAGCTATTACAGCTATTAGCCTTCTTAGCAATTTAGCTTAAAGCTTTAAACCTGCAATTTTTGGAACAAAATTTAAAGATTTTTAAGCTTTAAAAAAGAAAAAATTGTTGTATCTCTATCAAATTGTATTATTACTTTTGCGCCACCTTGTAAAAAAAAACTTTAATAATGTGAATTTTATCTTGCTTTTTAAAAAAACTAACGCTGCCTTATTAAAGCAACGCTATTCCAGATGCATTTGTATACGTGGAATAATTTTATTTTTACCATCGCATTTCGGAAATGAAAAAAGACATTGTGAAAACTTTAGTTGTGGCGGTGCAGCCAACATAATCCGTAGTAAAACTGACATCAAATGGGACCGAAGCAGCACTAGAAAACTTGGAGACATTAAAAAATTATAATTTAAATAATTAAACAAGAAACATAAGCGCTGCGATGCACTCAAAGCAACAAAACAAATGAAAGCGGTAACATTAAAAAGCAAGAAAACATCTGCAATGCATCCGGTGAATTTGCACAGTATTCTCTAAGATATGTTCCTACTATTCCTGTGCCAGGTGCTCAACGTAATGTAGTCTTTTCGTGTTTGTCATAAGCCATCTGACTTTTTTATTTGAGTAGTAATTTTTTTTAATTTTGACGGAAAATCTTACGGAATGCAAAGGAAAATGCGTAGAATTTAAGGGTTTTCAGTTTGGCAGGAGCTGATTTGAAGGAAAAATAAAATAGATTTGTTTGATTTTATTTCAAATTAGTCATGAAACGAAATTAATGAATATCTCCCAATATTTTCGTAATAAATCAAAATTTACAAATCTCTTATTATTCCGATTTCGGTTATTATTTCTCTGCGCAGTTGGCACCAAATTATAGAAAAGTCAAAAAAATCACCGTAACTAATATCAGACTTTGAACGCAATGTCCTGAAAAGTTTTGGATGAAATTTAAAACATAGTTTTTATGTCATTTTATCATAAATTTTTGGTTTATGATTGATTTTAGGACCAAAAATGTATGGGTCTTAACTCTTTTTCTCCATATTATAATGGATAATTTTTACCTATATAGTATTAAAATTTATTCCGGAAAAAAATTTAAAAAAAAGTAAATACTCCTGTCGATTGGTTGAAATCTTTTTAGACCAGATCAGAACCGCTCCCGGACACTTGAGGCCTGGCTGACTTTTTTGTTCGGAAACATTTTATTCATATTTTAGATACTTAGAGCAAAACAAAAATACTACACGTTCAGCAGAGCCCTAATTTACCTAAAGGCCCATTTTGCAGTTTTTATTGCACCAAACCAGGCACCCTTTGATATCTTCAAAAATTTTTTTTTCAACCTCTCCCATGAATTGGTGTAATAGAACTTTTTTGGTATGCTGTGCTCAAAATGGGTCATAAGGGGATTTGTTTTTTCCTTTCATTGTCTTTAAAATCTTTGTAACTTTTTTTTTTTTAAGTAACAATAAAACAAGATCCCTGTAAGGGGCCGTCCATTAATTACGTGAGGTGTTTTTTGAAAGCTCGGAACCCCCCCTCCCCTTGGTGAGATTTGGTGAGTTCTGATGGGACCCTCCCTTCCGTGAGCCTTATAATTTTAAAATATAATCTGCTATAATAATGTATAGTCTCTGCATTGAAAAGTTAACGTGAGATTTTCATTGACCCCCCTTCCCCCTTAGTGAGATTTGGTGACATTTTTCCGGACCCCCTCCCTCCCCTTCTTTGACTCACGTAACTTATGGACGTCTCCTAATGTCAAAACAAAATGTTGATCTTTCTACATTGATTTGTGAAGTAATTTTTTTTTTCCTTTCAAAAAAACTTTTTCAACCTTTGACCATCGAGTTTTGCAATAAAATGACTTACGATGGGTCCAAAGTCAGCCGTGTATATGAATTTACCTAAAATGTGGCCTGGGTGCGCCCATTTTCATATCCAAAATACTTTTTCGACCTATTCTCATCGGTTAAATTATAATTTTGCCCTAAAAATTAAATTTTTTGACAAACTTTAACTTACGGTATTTGTTTTGTATGATCTAGGGCGGTGTCTCTATGCAGTTATAAATATACTTAATAAAACCTTTTTAACGATATATGTATAATCACCAATGCTGCAAATAACATCAGCTCTGTTTGTGTGCACAGGGCTCTAAATAAATATCATGTTTCGACTTATTGGGACATAGAACTTATAACTTTATGTCCCTAATGAAATTTGAAGTACATACTAAAATATAGTCACATACTGCAGTGAACGCTTGATAACGCAAACATTCATAACATGAATTCTTTTTTAATCTTATTTATTTATTGCTTATATACATATTCGTCTATGTCTTACGAAAGTTATACACAATTAGAGTAGGTTTTTTTAAAAAATTAAAATATTGATCAATAAAATGTTCGTTTAAAGACCAATGGGCATAATTTTTTTGTATGGAGAAGCTACCTACTGCGGTAGGTTCATAAAAGTTGGATTCTTAATTGTATCAATCGCAAATTTGAATAGTATTTTCATCATTGTTTTTTATTAGTACACGTTATCAAGCGTTCACTTTGTAGACATTGCTGAAAATTTTTCTTTTTTTTTCAATTCTTAAATTCGGTTTTAATTTTAAAGAAATTGTATTTTACGTATTAACATATTTATTTTGAAATTTCATAAAAATACAAATAATATAACTAACGACCACTTTTACTGTAGCTCAACTAGTTATCTAGTAAATAGCATTCCTAGCTTTCGAAAATTTTTAAAACTGAACAAGTTTAACATACCGCAAAATGTATAAAAATGAAGACAACAAAAAAAGTCATACAGGGTACTTTTTATTCGTAAAGAATGACATATCAAAATTTTAAAACAATCGAAAACCTCAAGTTTCAGTTTCATTCGTTGTGACAAAAAATGTAACATATCTACTTAGATGATTCTTCACAAATAACTTAAAGCAAAGTTGCAAGTATGTATTCGCAATTTTTATTAAAACAAATTTATGAAAAAATTATATTTCTACTTTGAAAATGTAATTTGTTAAAGGAACTCAGCAAAATGAAATGAACTGAACGAACCGTATACCCAATTGACCAAAATTATTGCGCAAATCTACTAAAGTCATAATCAACTCAACAAAAATTTTTGGCATATAGACAGCAACAAACAGCAAAGTTTTGTATGCAACAAATTTATCAAATTGCTCCCAAGTGACGCTTCGCTTCACAAATTTATACCTAAAAAGTTGAAAAAAATTAAAATATTGTGTTTTGCCAAAATAGTAAAGTTTAATAATGTGTTAATTTTTTGATAAGAACTTAACAAAAAAACATCAATACATATTATTCCTTTGAGAAATAAATTTTAATTTTATGCCAAAATCAGTGCCAAATTCAAATTTCTTAACAAAACTGAAATTTTGTTTTCGCTCTGCTGCCAAACGAGTCTTTAAAATTAAAGTTTTCCATTTCTTGATAGACAATTTTATTTTTTAGAAATTTTCTATATATATTTCCCTTTGAACATTTCCGCAATGCAATATATTCTGGTCTATGCGACATCTGACATGACTCATGAACACGTTTACATCACAATATGTGCGCGCAGTGGTGTTAAATGTTTTAACTTTCGCAAGACCTTAAATCACGCGACGCCATGGAAAAGGTGCAAAGAAAACAAAGTGAGAAAGAAAAGAAAGCGAGAAACCAACCACAAAGAAAGTTCTAAAGTCATAAATATGAACTTGTTACTGGCCACCTGCAATGTCTGCATTTGACCAAGGCAACATGGGATGGCATGGCAACAAAACCGTTGTACTTTGCCTGCTGGACACAGAGCAAGCAGCAGCTGCTTGGCTGCAGCGTAAAAGTGTAGTACACTGGCTGGTGTCGTCAAGTATCAAGGGAAGTTTTTAAGAAAAAGAATTAAAGTTTTACAGAAAGTGCTCTTGAACGGATAAGATGCATTTAATATTTATGGCATTTTATCGACAAGTTAGATAGAAATAAAATCTAAATTCAGGTGTAGAGCTGAAGAGATTAAATTGAAATAAAAATTTGTCAAACGAAAATTTTCAAAAAAAAAAATTTTAATTTAATCACTGACGAATCAACCAATAAGTTACACGAAAAATGTTTATTCCTTAAAAGAAAAAGCTTTGCAAAAAACTTGGGCGACATTTGCAGCTTTGTCCGAAAAAATCTTCCGACATTTGAAAAAAATTGAATCAAAATTAAGTCACGGGAGAATGATTTCTGTCGTTTTAGTATAAAAATGTTCCTCAACGAGTTTTAGTCATAATAAGGAATTTTTCCTTGTAGTAAGTTAATAAATCATTTGAAAAGAGTGCATGTTCTATTTAGCCAATTCCTCAAACATACTTCTGGCGGAATTAGTGAAATTTTTCTTTGATTGATCAAGAATGTTAGTTTAATGAAGAATGAAAAAAGTTTCAGCAGAACCTTTCTTAATTCAAGTAAATTTTTCCTTAAACTAAAGAAACGTTTTGTTTGATTAAAGTTTCATTTAAAACCAGTGATTAACTGAAGAAGATCCAATTTCATCATAACAGCTTTCCCGCTACTCTTATTATACAAAACATTCATAAGCTACTTGCCTTTCCGTGGGAAAGGGGATAAGCAACAACCCAATTAGCATTAAAATACTACTGTCCAATAATTGCTAGCAGTAAGCTGTAAAAGCATTTTTAATGCAATTGACAAGTCATTTATTAGCTTATTTTGAAGTTTTATTCAAAAGAAATTTTTGTTCTTTAAAACGCTTTTACAGCTTGCGTCTAGCTTAATATTAGCATTGCTTCAAAATATTTTCTTAAACTGCTTTGGAAGCGTTATACAGCCAAAATAAATGTTGAGAACTAGCAAAACTTCGTTGTTATTTTCTTTAGCTATGAACTACAATTTAACGAAAAGATTACAGCTAAACAAAAGCAACTATTCTTATTGTTTTGATTTGGCATTTATAGCTAAAAGAAACCACAGAGCATAGCATAGATTTATTGCGCTTATTAAAGCTCATTTAACCCTTCGCTTACTGAAGAATTTTTAATCGGTCGTTAGAGTATTAGTCACCCGGGTGACTAATCAAAAAATCGACGTAAGGGGTTGTCCATTAATTACATGAGGTGTTTTTTTTTTTGAAAATTCGGACCTACCTCTTCCTTTGGTGAGATTTAGTGAGTTCTGACGGGAGCGCCCCCCCCCCCCCCCCCCTCCCTTTACATGACACTTGCCTTATAATTTTTAAATGTAATCTGCTATTATAATGTATAGTCTCTGCAATGAAAAGTTCACGTGAGATTTTTATTGACCCCCCGTCCCCCTTGGTGAGACTTTTCCGGACCCCTCCCCTCCTTATTTGACTCACGTAATTTATCGACGTCCCCTAATGTTTATAACCCAAAAGTAAATAGGCATAAGATTGATAGGCAAAATAAACGTTAGATATTGCCGACAATCTAGTTCGCTATTTCCAACAATCTAGATGATTTTTTGTAATATTTGTGTCTATAATATCAAATCGCTTACTTACTTCAAGACTGGCATAACTCAAAAAACATAAAGTGAGAGAAAAACGCATTCAAAGTTTTCAATAATTTGCTTTTTATATGAAAATAATGAAAAGTATGTTTACATAAACTCTTCTCACAAGTCAAGTTTGTGAGATACTTTTCTGATTTTTTCACACAAAATAAAACATGAAATGGCGGATATTCCTGCATCATTTACTGAAAAATCACGTTTTTTGAGTTGTGCCAGTCTTGAAGTAAGTGAGCGAAATGTTGAGTGAGTATAAACAATGCACATACATTAAAAGTTCGTTATAGCAGTGTCAAAATTAAAATTTGAAAGTGAATTTGCAAAACAATTATCGGTCGCTGTCCTTTTCGGCAGAACATTACTCTAAGCCAAACAAATACGGTATAAAAATAAATTGGTCTGCTGACTCGAGGACTCATTATAGTCTCCAAAGAGAATTCTATTGAGGGATGCTACTAGATGAAGCCCAAGGCAAAGGACTTGTTGAGATAGTTGTTTTGTGATTGGTTAAATATTGGAAAAATTCCGAGCAAAATAACGCAATGGATATTTTTTTTACCACATTGGCGCTAGCAGAAGAGCTTGTGAGTAAGAAATTGAGCGTGATCGGTACAAATAAAAGATGTACGGAATTAAAGATGTATCCCTGCAGAGCTAATGTGCAAACGGAAAGATCCGGTTGGAAATAGTACATTTACATTTCGAGAGAACGTAACATTGGTATCATATGAGACTAGGAGAAATGAATCGGTAGCCTTGCTTTCAACCATGCACATCACTAAGGCTGTAGTCATAAACTCCGAAGCCCGAAAACCGATACTTATCTTGGATTATAACAAGACAAAAGGAGGCTTGTATAGTTTCTTTTCACTAGCGTCAGTAATGCATTCATTGACTCTTATTATTGTTTTATTCTATATTTTGAAAGCGTCGATACGATGGACCAAATGACCTCAAACTATTCATGTAAACGTGGAACCAGACGCTGGCCCATGACACTGTTTTATAATTTGGTCAACATTGCTACCATTGCCACTTACATCATCATTAGAACTGTGCAACATTCTCCGACGATTGCAAAATCTGCATGTTATAGGGAAACTTCATCTTAGGTCAGCAATATGCGACATGCTTGGCTATGAATTGTCTCTGAAAACACAATATGAGTTTGAGGTGCCACAATTGGATGCTAGTGGTTGCGGTAAGATTCAGGGCAAGTGTCACCAATGCATTTCGAATGATAAGAGACAAAGAAATTCGCTCAAGTGCTGCAGACTATGCAAAAACCCAGTATGGGCTCAACACACTAAAAAGGAAATAACCTTCCACGCGTGCTAGGCAAATTTTTTCTTGTATTTTTCTATTTTCCTATTTATTATTTCTTCACTTGTCTTTCATTCAAGAAAATTTGATAAAAATTTAACATCTTTCTATCATATTATGGTTTTTGCAATACATGTTGCGTGCATTATATACGTAGTCACCGGGGTGACTAATACTACAACAAGAGATCAGACTTGAACGTTCATATAAATACGCCCATAGGTAAGAGCTAAAAATTCGAAATATATCTTAAAATGATCCTAACTAAAATCGTAGTAAAGTCAGAAACGCCTTCCATCCTAGATAAATTTGAACATGAATAAATATTGGAAAACAACTGAAAAAGTCACCCGGGTGACTAATACTCTAACGGAGGGTTAAAGTTATTTTACACATAAAAGCAATGGCTATATTTTGTAGCTTTTATTTTGAAGATATACTTCAAATTATTGCTAAAAAAATCCATACATATTTCTTTTCTCTATACTGATGCGCAGTACCAAGAGCGCTAGCTCGATATGCTAGTTCTTGGCTATAAATCAGCTTTTTAAATCATAAATTTTTCTGAAAAATACCAATGTGGTACGACTTACTTTTCTGCAATTTATTATCCATTTTTTGAAATATTTAGCCCAATTGAACTCAAAAAAAAAAAGCTGCAGTGCTCTTGCTGTTGAATTCATATTTTTTGGTTAAGTCTTGATGCTTCCATGCAATTAACTTATCGAACTCTGAAGACGTCATTACATGAGTTTTGCGCAAAAATTATTCGAGTAAAGAAATTTATTCGAACAATCAAAAACGCTCAACACTGATTATATTTCAATGCTTGGGAAATAATTTTACAAAGTGAACTGGTACTATTAAAGCTCATAATATAAATTACAATGGAAACAATTTTTTTAATACTTTCGAAAGTGTTGGATTATTGCGAGAGGGAAAATATGCATTTTAGTAAATTTTTTTATATAGTTTTTCTTTGTAACGGTTGTTTTGGTCGAAGGCTGAGGTGAGCTCAGTGGTGTCCAGGGTCAAACTAAAAGACAACCAATAACTTTTAGTTACAAAATAAGGGTTTATTAGGGTTAAGTTTCAATTCATAAATCTTAAAAATACAGTACAATTTGGGTTTTCTTAATAACAAATATCTGATATAATCTTATTAACTAATATGATTTTATCAGGATCCTTCTTTACTGATTTTCTGCTCCGCCTTGTTGATTTCTCGGGAAATTCCTGTAAAATGTTATTTAATATTAGTCTTATTTGTATACAAAAGGATTATTATAATGCTATCACGCCTGACACTATATGGAGCGTCGGTGATAGTACACTACGCACTGGACACTTGGTGACCAGTGAAGCCGTGTGGAATACTATATAAAATATTCCAGACTTCCTAATAAACTACCGTACCTCACTATTGACACTATATGGAGTGTCAGTGAGAATACACTACACACTGGACACTTTTGGTGACCACTGAAGCCGTGTGGAACACTATATGAAGTGTTCCAGATTTCCTATAAAACTACCGTACCTCACTATTGACACTATATGGAGCGTCAGTGAGAATACACTACACACTGGACACTTTTGGTGACCAGTGAAGCCGTGCGGATCACTATATGAAGTGTTCCAGACTTCCTAGTGAACTAACTACGGATTGCTAACTACGGAGTACTAACTACGGTATTGCTATCAAATCAGAAAAATCTTCCAGATTTTGCTGATGGAGACATTCACAATTAGTTAGGCTTTTTGAGATTACTAATTATCATGTGATCGCACTATGATGTGTTCACCTCGACTGCTAGCCTGTGACTGTCTGATTTCTGTTTTCGTCGCCCTGCTTTTATAGTCGTGCGCGTCGGCGTCGAACTAGTTCTGCTACTATGCGTGTGTCGTGTGTGTATGCGTTGTGTTTGATTCTTACCTATTGTTATTGTTGAAATACTGTAGTGGAATGCTGACTTATATTTGTATATAATTTGTAACGGGACGTTACATCTTTTATTATTGTTGAAAAATTTTTAAATATAAAGAAACTTTGAGGCTCATTATTTGTCCAAGAGTTTCAAAAGAAACTAATCGAAACATTTTTATTTGCACATAGCTTGTAGCTCTTGAAGAATGACTGATTGAAATATTATATTATATATAAAAAAGAAATTTTCATATTTTTCAAGAAAATAAAAGAGAAGTAAATTCGTACGAATAAATGCCAATAAATATCACAAAAGTAAATACTTGTTATACATATTTATATAATTAACAAACACATTCATAATAATACCAATACAATTTTTTAAAGCGCCTTTATTGCTTGGAATGGCGAAAATAGCGCTTTAAAAACATTTTAATAACTAAATTATTGCACCTCTTGTAAAAAAGAGACAATTTGTGGCATAGCAATAGGGCTATTTTTTTGCATTTTTCCTTCTACTATAAAGATATGTGAAATGCTTAATTCTGATTCCCAAAGGCGCTGTATAAGCTATATGACAGTGCAATTCCTAGAAGAAAGAAAAGCAATGCAGCTAGAAATGCGCTGTATTAGCCTAAAACTTGCAACGTGTGCCACTTGGAAAACTACGTTGAACATAATGAGAGAGAGTGGGATGAAAAAAAAAATTCATATAAATTTGTCTTATGCAGTTGCTCTAACCAAGATGTAGCGCTGTTAGTATTAAGTATAATGTTACGTGCCATGCCAAGTGCTAAATTCTGCCCACTTTTCACAAGGTACTTGGTACACACAACAGCCATGCATTAACACTTAAAGCTAAAGCTGCCAAGATTAAAGTGTACTTATTATGTGAGAAGTGCCACGCCGCGTTTCTTTATCCTACCCACAGTTTCCAAAGTGCTTAATATGGTCAATACACATGCAGATATGAAGTCTAATAATTGTCAAAGGTGTCATATATGCCGTTTGATGTGCTTTATTATATAGGAGGTGCCACGCCCCGTTTCAATTCAAATATGTTTTTGCTTACTTTATCCGATTGTTTAATTTATTTCCTTTATTTCAAAAGCTGTTTGATAATGTATTCTTTACACAAGAAGGTCCGAAAAATTATAAGGCCCTGACGGTTCATTCACAATAACACCACCTTTAAGAGAAAAACTCTGATTTTTAAAGAAAACAATGTCGTAAATATTTTGTTTGGCGTTTTATTTGTATGAATAGGTAGCCGTTTTTGGCTCAAAAACGAGATAATGAAAAACGTGCAGTTTTTAATGTCAGTGTGAAAGATAATTAACTGATTCATGGCTTATGACCTCTACTCTGCAAAACTATTTTTCTTTTTGATTTTTCGATTGCTATGCGTATTTGTCTTCAGCTGTGGGAACATCAGTCGATTTGCCCTGCTTTTCTGTTATTTTATTCTTCAGAAAATAATTTAACTTACAAACGGTTATAATAATATTGTTACAAACTAAATTAATGATTTAAGTATGACAATTGTAAGCCAATCCTTTTTATTCACTATCTTTGCGATTTATTTTTTCATATTCTTTTCCAACGAATTTCAAAGCAGCGTAAAGAAAATAAAATACTTCAGAGCTTGCTGCTTTTTTTCTCTTACATTTCCGACATATTTTTCGGAAGACATAAAAAAGTATTATGTTGTCCGCTTGCAAAACATTGTGATACTTTGTATTTACAGAAAAACAAAGATCAAATGTCGCAAGGTGATTCGTTGTGATCTTAGTTGCAAAGAAATATCCTGCAGCTTTAACCTTTTGGAGGCAATGGCGGCGGCGCTATTCCTTTTTTATGTGACATCGCTTTCTTAGCCATGGGAAGCATTCTTTGGAAACGTAATAATAAAGGAAATGCAAAGAAATTAACGATTTATAGCATAAGTTACTGAAAAGAAATTTTGACTTTTAAAAGTTATGTGCCTTCCAATGAATTCAATAAAAATATTTTATTCTCATCAAGATTAAAAATCCAGCTGTATATCATGAATGAAATACAGCTTTGAGAAACCAGGCTCTGACAAGTAGCAGAGACTCATTAATTTTGGCACAAATAAATGCCATTGGGTAGCATGAGAAAACACTTAAGGTATTGATTTCATGACTGCATTCTGTTTGAATGAAGAAATTCAAGCATTTGTTTGAGTAAGTACTGTAACCGTCATGGTACTATTTACTTTTAAGAAAACGCTTCCTTTGGCAATTTGTTTAGTCTTAACAAAGTATATGTCAACATTCAATATTTTGCACTTCTTACAGAAAAAAGTGTAGCGCGCCTTCTATATATGTCAAACAGTGGGCCAAATGTGGTTATTACATTAAACAAACAAGAGAAATGAACCTATCGCTATCCTAGATTTTTATCAACGTTATACTCTGTCTAGTTATGGCATAATATACAAGAAAAACCTTTCACACCGGCATCAAAACCAGCCCGATTTTTGCCATATCTGTAGCACATCGCGATTTTAAAAACAGCTTGCACATTAGCATTAACGCGTTTTTGCTGACATCAGCATTTTGCTTGACATTAACTCACTCTCTTGGAGCTATCGTAAAAAACATAAATGAATAATAAAGAAGGATAAAAGATGCAAACAGTGAGACAATGCATTTTTTATCATATTCATTATCGAAATTGTTAATGCTAACAACAAGACAGCTTAATTTTTCCTATAATTTAACTCATGGTCCACTTGCGAGTTTCATCAATATGTCTTAACTAAGTAATAGAATACTTTAGCGCTTCTCTTCAATCGCTCAACATGACCGCTTTGATTTTATACGGTTTATTAAGTCCATGTCAGCGAATGGCTAATACTACTCACTGTTCCATCAAATGCGGTATGCGTCGTTCACGCAGATTGGATAAAAGGTCTTGTGAAGAATTTTTCTCTCGAAAGCTCCCGATATCATCTCATCGTTCTTCGTCATCGTCCATGCTTCAGCGCAATAGAACAGTACGGAAAGAATAAGTGATTTTGTAAAGCGTTGTTTTTGTTCGTCGAGAGAGAGCTCTGTTTTTCAATTACCAACCGAGCCCAAAGTAACACCTGTTGATAAGAGTTATTCTTCGTTGGATCTTCAGACTGATATTATAATTGGTGTAGTGTTGCATTCAAAATACACAAAATCTTTGATCACATCAAATGTGAAATTATCAACAGTTAAGTTTTTTTCAAGACGCCGGGACCCTATGACACAAGATACTCGTATTTCGCCTTGCCCTCGTCTACCCCAAGACCCATTCGATGCGATTCTTTTTAAAATTTGGAAAATGCTGCGTTGACCACCCAAGCATTAGTGCCAACAACGTCAAAATCGTCAGCATATGCGAGCAGCATGACAACCTAATATAAAATCGTGCCGGAGATATCGATACCACGGACTATTTTGTTCAACATCAAATTGAAGAAATCACACCATAGGCAATCACTTTGTCTGAAACCTCGCTTTTGAAACGGAGAGATATTTGCCAACCCCTACCGCGCTGGTAATTATTGATTAGCGTGCGCGATGAACTTTGCAGGGATTCCGAATCCAGCGTAATATATGTAAGTGATCTCTAATCGTTCCATCGAATGCAGCTTTATAGTCGAAGAGTAGGTGGTGGGTATCAATCTGCTTTTCTCGGGTCTTCTCCAGAAGTTAGCGTAGTATGAATATCTGGTTAATTGTGGAATTGCTAGGTCGAAAACCACATTCAATTTTTATTTTTATTATATTATTTACATACGTACATATTGGTAAACTTATTTCGTAAAGAGTTCAAGATTATATCTTCTCAACTTAAATATACAATGGCTTAAATAATATGTACAAGAGTTCACAAAACATTTTGGAGGGAAACAATTTTTAAAAACCCTATACAAATTTACAATAAAACTTACATCTAATTCTACCTAACCTACTATTAACTTGAGACTAGCTCATTAATATAAGAATATTCAAAGACTTGGCATCTGATAATAAAGTTTTCGGAATATCGGTTTAATTTGGCGACAACTAAATCTTTGTTTGCAAGTGCATGTAGCCGTTCAGTATGATAGAACCTAGGCTTATTGTATATAAGTTTAAGTAGCTTATTTTGGGCAATTTGCAGTTTCTTCAAGTGACAATTGGCGCTTGTTGACCATACCGGGGAAGCGTAAAAAATTACAGCGTGAAATATTGACTTCAGTATTAGCAATTTATTATGTAAATTGAGACCTGAGTTCCGGTTAATAAACGGATATAGCAAACGTGTTAGAACGTTTACTTTGCTCTGGATGTAGGAAATGTGTTCTTTAAACTTCATTTTTGGATCAAGGATAATACCGAGGTATTTCACTTTCGATTCCGAATTTATTAAGTTGTTATCGAAGCTTAAGCAATTTTGGGGAATGAAACATGATTTCCGTTTTCTAGTAAAATAAATTGCTTTTGTTTTAAGGGAGTTAACAAGAATTTTCCATTTAAAGAAGTAGGATTGTATGACTTCCAAGGCCATCTGCAGATTTGAGGTTATTTCTGAAGCCATTAATGCGGAGCAAAGAACCGCTGTGTCGTCAGCGAAAATTGATGTAGTGCAGTTATCTGCTATCGGAAAATCGGCCGTAAATAGATTGTATAAAATAGGGGAAAGACAAGAGCCTTGGGGACAACCAGCCTTAACAGCTACGCTGACAGAGTTAGTATTGCCAATATAAACTTTGAAGGACCGAGATAAGAGAAAACTTTGTACTATTTTTATGAGATGAACTGGAAAGTTTAATTGAATCAGTTTAAGTTGGTCTAAAACCACATTGATAAGGTTCAATCAACTTTTTGACGATGGGTTTCAATCTTTCATACAGTATGCTTGACAGAGTATTACATGCGATAGTAAGTAGGCTTATCCATCGGGATCGCTTTTATTGTAGATTGAGCAGAGCGCGCTGAGTTTCTTAGCCTCTTGTCTTGAATAGATCTGCCGGTAGGCCATGCGTACCGGTGACATTGTTGTTCTTCAGCCTGGCAATGTTTCTCAAAACCTCGTCATAGTCGAGCGGCGGAACATCAACACTGTCATCAGCAACCGGGCTGTTGGTATCACATGGTCAGCTTGCACTGGACGTCTGTTACCAGGATCCGTTTTCGTCCCTTTAGGAAGAGCCCCCGTTGAACATCTCAATCTCTTCTTATTCGCGCTTTTCCGCCTCACGTTCTTACACTTGAAAAGCATTGACTCGATATGCATCGTCTTTCGCTGCAATTGCGTCGCGTCACTCTTGGTCGTACCACTAATTCCTCTGATGGTGCTGGAAATCAAGCACATCTTCGACAGCAGTCCTGATGGACCGGGAAATCTGATTTCACAGCGCACATGTATTGTCGAGTTGAGAAAAGTTTTTCAAAAGCATTGGTGAGAGTCAAGTAGCGAAGATTTGGGCTGCACATTTTGATTGTAGCTTTTCAACATCGGGATTTCGCTGTATAGTATTTTACAAACTTTTTTATAGCACATAGATGGATGTGGTTATTGGGCGTCAAAAAGTGGTGGTCGTTCAAAATACTGGAAGCGTGACTGGTACGGTAACGAAAGCATGTCCCTATGAAAAGTAAACTTACAGTAAGCCAAACCAACTAAAACCACTAAGAACCATTGAAGAGGAAGAGGTTGATTAAAATTTTGCCACTTACGAATAATATACTGGTACACCGATTAAAATAGTATCTTCATAAAAAGAAAATGGGCAACAACGATTTCCAAGTCTAGGAATTACTTTGAGGACAATACGCACTTCCACGCCTGTACAAATCTAAATACTGCTGCTCTAATTTGACTGGCTCTACTTACCACATAAGCACAACCAGCACCTGTGGCTGCCTAAGCTCGACTGACTATTCATAAATTAAAACCTGCCTTTTATACGCTAGGATTTTATGTTCAGCAACAACAATGCTGCTTGCGGTAGTTTTTTTATTGCTGCAACGCGTCGTAGTTCGTTTGTTTCATTCGAACACGAACCGCTTGCATGTTGACTCGATGCATGAAGTGGTTGCATGCTGATAGATACGTTTGACTTTTCTACTTGCATGCTGTGTGGTATATTAAGCTGGAAGTTGTAGCTTTTTTTTTGTAGAAAACTGTCTACTAGTAACTTTAATAAGAAAATATAAAAAATAAAAACATGTGCTGCTCAAAATTACATGAATATTTACTGAATTCTGCGCCACTGTGCGCAATGGTACTGAAATTTATATTTTTGTAACTTATTCGTACAAAAAATGTCATTGAAACTTGTGTCGAAAACATTATTACGGAAAACACCTTGCTTTTTCTTTATGCCACTGGCATTGAATGAGTGTTGCTGGTTGGCATAATGAGAGCCAAGAGATGCCGCTGCGTCGTCATTCATGCGATAAGTGTCAACGAGCACTTTTTCAGCACCACTCCTTGTGCTCCTCTCTCTCGCACTACGCACTTGTACCTAATGAAGTAGAGTCAGCATCCATGGTGCCTGCTGATGATGAT
Source organism: Tricholauxania praeusta (assembly GCA_949775025.1). Classification (NCBI taxonomy): domain Eukaryota; kingdom Metazoa; phylum Arthropoda; class Insecta; order Diptera; family Lauxaniidae; genus Tricholauxania; species Tricholauxania praeusta. Next base: position 138,730,036 of record OX459028.1, on the reverse strand, counting down.
GATGATGATTGCTGACGAAGTGTTTTCATTTGTCCAGCACCGCTGAAAAGAAGACAAATGAAGCGCAACATTTACAGGCAATAAAACAAAGACTAAAAGCGTTGGCTTTTAAATTGGCGGTGTTTTTCATCAATCATGTGGGTATTTAAGATTTTTTGGAAATAAAAATTTCAAGGTTACTGCAAGAAACAGCAAAATATTATTAACAGAAGATTATGCCAATGAAAAATGGAGAGATTTTTAAATAAATTATATCCGGCCGTTGGATTTTTCCCTAATGAAATACAAAGCAAAACCAATTACTCAATTTTCAAACTATGCCTCAAATGTCATATACTAAACAGCTGTTGTTGTAGATATGTATATAAAATTATATAATGTGCTTCATCATCTTCTTTCGTATCAATCAAAAGAAATATTAAATAAATTGAAAGAGTTTCTGTCAATAAACTCTTTGGAAACTAATTTTCCTCTAATGTCCATTTAAAGTTCGAACGACAACAAAAAAAAAGTTCTTTATCGATTTTGCAAAAACTTTAAATGACAACAAAATAATAATCATAATAATATCAAATTTTTCCTGCAGACTTGTTGTATCCCTCTATTAAATGTAGATGACAGGCTGATTGCTTTAAAACTTTGAATTTCTTTTTTGTTCTGGGCTTTTTTTTCAGTTATTTCTGTCAAAGACAATCTCTTTATCCTTAACTGGTATTACATTTAAATTTATTTTATTTATTTATGTTCTTTTGATACAATTCTATACAAAAAAATCTTCCCAAAAAGGACAACAGTTTTCTATGCTAACGCTCATTATGTTCTAGTATTTCTTTAAACGTGAAATAGGAAAAGAAACTTTATCTTTTTGCCTACTTGCTTTACTATTTCTTTTTTTAAGTATTTTTGTTTTCTGTTTTGGCTGCTGTTTTGTATCATTTTTTCTGCTTATGGAGCATTATTTTGAAACTTGGCCGCAGAAATGATTACCTACTTTAAAAAGTTCGTACCAAGTTTTTAGTTTCGAAAGCGTTAATACACTTGGAGAAAATGCGCGAAGTCGAAGTACGTTTTCGAAGTAACGTGTAAACTTAGAGAACATAATGAACCTTATGGTTATTTTTGTTGCAACGTTTCAAATTTCAATTTCAGAAAGTAAGCATTGTGGATGAGTCGTATCCAGAGTTTTGTTGCTGTACAGTTACAAAAGGTTGTAACATTTCAAGTCCTAACGTCGCTTTCAAAAATGTTGGCTCCACTCCATACAGAGCTACGTCGCTGTTCAGCATAGGTCTTTAGTCTGACCAAAGCTGTAGCGGTTTACATTTGGCACATCGAGGCAGATTAACTTTTCAAAGTGCATTTTATGATGTTGTCTGAATAGCTTTCTATCGGCAATGCAACTTATTCTGCGTGAATCGCTTTTTCGAGCATCATTCTTGCCCCGTAACACTTCGAATTTCTCACGCTCACGCCTTTACTGCTCTCGTTTCTTGTTTCTTCTCATCCTATCTCCTTTCCCGGTAGTTTTCGCGCTGACTGTAAGGTTCTTTTGTATGCGGCGTTTTTCACTTCAGTAGCTTCGCTACACTCCTGGTCATACCATTGATTTCGCGGAGGTGGGCGTTGGAAACCAATTACTTCCTCAGCGGCAGAGCGCTTGGAGCGGGATATATGCGCCCAAAGTCCACCGGCATCATCGGGTAGAGAGTCAGGTTGAAGGAGCAGTTCTGAGAGGTGAGCGGAATCGGCTTCGGCCGTCCGATGTGATTGCAGCTTTGCAACGTCCAGCTTTCGTTGCATCTCAGAGCGTACATTCTTTGCATTGCACAGCCGCATGCGTATCTTGGCTGCAACAAGATAATGATCGGAGTCAATATTAACTCCCCGGAACGTACGAACATCTAGCATACTGGAAGCATGTCTTCCGTCGATCACAATATGATCGATTTGGTTGCGTGTTGTCTGATCAGGGGACAGCCAGGTGGCCTTGTGGATGTCAAGGTGTTGAAATCTGGTGCTAGTTACCTACGATATTTCGCGCCGCGGCGAAGTCGATCAGCCGTAGACCGTTGTTTGAGATGGTCTCATGGAAGCTGAACTGACCGACAGTGCGGCCAAATATACCTTCTCTTCCGACCTTTCCGTTGAAATCTTCGAGTACAATCTTAACATCGTTGGCCGGGCAGCGGTCGTATACTTCCTCGAGTCTCGCATTTTTACGTGGTGTGTACCAAACCCTGCGCAAAACCCATTTTACTTCCAGGGAGGACGCGCTGCACACATTCGCTCACTATCTCAGCGGATGCGGAGATAGCTACCCGGATGGAGCCGCGGGGAGGTTGTGTGTCAACTTGCTAATGGTTGTCTTAGAGATCGCTCTGGTAATCCCCAGGTGGAAAGCTGTCAGGAACTTTACTCTGATCAATCAAAAGTTGGATGCATCCAACTATATTGTGGAGGCATGTCAAATATTCTAGGCCTGATGAATCTATGTGCTTAAATATAACTATAAAAAAGCCAATAAGTCACATGGCAATTGTAGATATTTCAGCGTTTTCTATATCTAAAGTCACATTATTCGTCGCAAGTGTTTTCATTGTCCCTTCTTCTTCTGCCTGAATAGAATAGTGCTTCATTCTAAAGTCATCTCTTTTTGTGGAGGTATGCCTCCGAATCATTGTACTTACTTATTTGTGGCAGAAGAATTGCGCGCATTTTTTTGGAACATCCTCTGACTCGAATCGGAAGTTATGGTCGTTAGATCATTTCCTCTTGATGGATTGAATGGTGACCTTACTGCGAACCATAATTTTTAGATCTGGACTCACAACTCTCAACATATTTGGCTCGCTTTAGGTATCGATCAGCCTTCTGAACCAGGTCGTGCATATTGCCGGTACAGAGTATAATAGTCAATAATAATGATAATGCGTATGACATCACGTTAAAGAGCAATGGCAGCGTTTTCGTTATTCGCAAATTTTCGACTTCTTCGATTTTTCTCGACACTTATTTGATCAAAATATATTCGATACTTTTTACGGTTTCGCTGACTTTTTTACACCATTCGGTGTTTCACGATTTATTTTGTTACTGCTATCGATACAACTTCTTTTTTGATGCTTTTCAACTTTAATGAACTTCTTTGACACTGTTCGATACTATCGATACCTTAAAATATATATTGACATTGTAGTAACTTTTTGATGCTGTAATATAATATTTTGATCGATTTTAAATTTTTCGATACTTATCGTCTCATATCTCTCTTATTGATACTTTTCGTTAGTTAGACCTTGATCGACTTTTGCAGTTTTTTTTTATTTTTTCAGTAATTTTTTTGTTATTTTCGATTCTATTTGACACTTCTCAACAAAACATTGAGCGATCTTTATTTGAAACATAAGGTTCACACAACACACTATGAGTACTTCAATTCCATAGGCTTTTTTTTCAGTGTTTCTCCTCATATTTGTTTGTTATTGCTGCTTTTGTTATAGCAAACTCTTTTTCCGACACAGATACAAATATTTTTCCTTATATTTAAGTTGTATACGCCAAATATGAAAAGTTTTAAAAACAACATACACACTTAAAAAAGAAATACTTGAAAATTGATTCAAAATACACTTAAAAAAAGTTATGAAGAACTTTTCGCGAATTGTGTGTACACAAACAGCGACAAAAGCAAATATATCAACAATAACAACAACAAAAAATAAAAAAAAAAATGCAAAAGCCAGAAAAAAAAATCAAAAACAACAAAAAATAAATAATACCTACAACTGAAATAAAATAAAGTTATTTCGATTGTATCAGCCAAACAACAGCAGTTGGTTGGGTATTAGTTTACTGGCGCAAAATACATTTGCGTGAATTAAAGTGTCAGAAAAGTTCTCGTTATTAATTTTTAATATTTCAAGCTGTCGGACAACAACAACAACAATAACAGCAACAACAACAATAACAGCATAAACATGAAAAGTAGCAGAATTTTCCACCGCTGATCCAACCGCAACAAACAATTACAAATCTTTAGTCCGTACAAGGAGAGCAAAATCACTCGGCATAACGATGGTGGAGATTAAAGCTGAGCACAGAGTGAATGTGTTTGCTGACATAAGCCATGTTTTATTCGCTTTGGTTAAACCTATAAGTTAATAAGACGCATAAGTTTAAGTTTTTGTAATTCTGCATTTGACCAATAGGTGGCATGAAAGTGTTTGACAGAAATTCTTTTTTAAAATCAGAGCCGGCTTTATGGTCGTGTGGTTGAACGGGGCCTAGCACGGTAAGGGGCCTTACGTATCAGTACATACCTTTTTTTTCAAATTATTGCTATCAAATTATTTCAAAGTGTTTTTATAGTGTCGCAGTTTCTAAAGATGAACTATGCAAAGTTTAATTTTGAAAGAGTTACCCTAAGATCCAGCGGAAGAATAAACGGCTTTAGTTTACTTTAGCTCACATTGTTCAAATCAATTTTTTTTACGGGTTATTACCCTAGAACTGTCTACTATGTAAATTTTACAATGAGGATGATTTTATAATAATTGTTGTTGTCCATAAATACAAACTTTTCATAAGAATTCATTGAATATTTTTGTTCATTTTCCGGCACAAAAGAAGGTAAATACGCAAAAAGTTAGAACAAGCTATATACCATTTTAAAGAGAACAGATTAAGCTTTCTTTACATGCTAAAATAATTACAGGTCATTAACACATTTTTTGGAAAAAATAATGTTTTTTCAAGAAAAAAAATGGTCAAAATTTCAGAAAAATCGTAATATTTAAAAAATTATAGGTCAAAGTTTTGCGTACCATTATTGTAGGCCATTAAATTATCCTTCTTATGGCACTCATATATTCCATTTTATATTCAGGGGTTCCCAACTTACAATCATTTTTCCAAAAGCTATATCCGCAACTTCCGGTATCTATATGTGTGAAACTAGAACCAAGCGACTTTTTTTATATATATATGGGACGTTCCATGTCAACCAAAACAGTGGTCTGCCCAAAATTGAGCTCAGCCGAAAAACGTTTTCAAGGTGTCAAAATGTTCGTATGCTCAAGAGCTTTCATATGAGAATGGGTGTTTTTGAATTTTTTTTTTTAAGGGAATGGCGACCATAAAACGGCGTCTACATTTAGATATCTATGTATAAATTGTCAGTTGGTAAGAAGCCATAATCATAATCTGATTCTTTCATGTTACGGAATTGGTTGGCGATTAGATAAGTTGTTTTTCTAAAGATATAAGGGGACCCATATTTCCCCGATTTGATTAAAAAAATTTTGATGAAGTTATGGCCATTTTAAGTTATGTCCATTTTAGGCTGAAAATTGTTTGAAAAAAGTGGCATTTCCATCAAAGTTCTTATGGAACTTCTTATTTTCTGTTAGAATCTGTAAAAAAATTTGAAAATGGTTGAAAATTAGTTATAGCGCTTTTTATGACAAAAAACAAAGCTAATTTTCTGAAAAACCCCACCTTATTTTTAGCTTAAAGTTTTATTTTGGAGTTGCACTAATGTAACAAAGAGATGATATGAGTTTAATGCGCGCTTAGAGACATTTGAGGTGAAGAGAATTTTTTTCCAAAAAAAAAATATTTAAATTTTTGTTTTGTGATACTAAAACTTTCAGCTTATTTTTGATAATAACATCATTTAGTACCGTTCCTTCTCTTTAAAATAAGCTTTCAATGACAATGCCGCTTTTTTTAAACAATTTTCAGCCTAAAATGGGCATAACTTCATAAAAAATTTCTTTTAATCAAATCGGGGAAATATGGGTCCCCTTATATCCTTTGAAAACCAAAATATTTAATCGGCAACCAATTCCGTAACATGAAATAATTCGCGTGCATGGTTTGAGATGGATTTGGTCCGTAGTTTATTTCAAATTTTGTGGTCTGCCTTGTAGAGCCAAAATGAGGCCATATGGAACAGATTCAAACAAGAAAAAATAGGTCTGTGTCACCCTGTATCTAAAGCTGCGATGGCACAAGAGTATTTAGAGTATAAGAATGACTTTATAAACTGAAATTGCATAAGTTGGTTCGAGAGCTTTGCCTAACAAAGTTATTTGAAAATTAATTCCTAAGCAACAAATACAAATCTAGAATTTTGCAAACGGAAAAAAAATTAATAAAGCAAAATCGATGCAAATTAAACACAGCAATCATGCACCCAAAACAAATAAATAGACACACAACTGAAAAAATGCGAAGCTAATAAATACGATATTTGAGAAAAAAAACATTGTCAACTGGAAAAATCGGTAAACTTCAAGGTTAGAGAAGAATCTTATAGAGTTTTGTAGAAGTCAGCTTTGATTGATATTGAAATTCAGTTGAAGCTTGATGTGTGCTAATTTACGTCGTGGATTTTTGTTTAGATTTGAATTGTTTTTGATTTTTAAACATTTCATTTAAAAAAAAACGTTCGTCGTATAAAAAATTTGACACTGGCATTTTTTTGTTATATCACAATCGAATGAATCGACGACTTTAATTTTCTGTACTCTGCCTTTACCTTTAAACGTTGCCATTTGCTTGATTCCAGCCGAACAAAAATCACTTTCAGCGCTGCGTGCGTTTCTTATGTTACACTGCCATGATAACCATTGCAAGTAATTGACGCAAATTAAATAAAGTTGAAAGTTTTGATTACAGAAAAAATAATTATTATTTGTGGCTGCAGATGAAAAGGAGTAACGAAATATTGAGAAATTGGCAGTGGTAATGGAGCTGCGTGCAATGTGCTGTTCGTTTGGCGTTCAACACGTTATTGGCAGATTAAAGGAACTGTAGATGAATAAATGTTAATATGAGCAAAATATGAAAAAGAAATTTTTTACAAAAAATCGTTTGTGAAATATTATCAACTCTTTTGAAAAGTTCACCAAATAGCAAAAAAAAGCTTAAGTAAATCGATTGTTGACTTTCTCAAATACACAGTAAACTCTGTGTTAATTTGAATACAAACATTTTGAATAGAAACTTCCATCAAAAAAAGGTAATGAAAATCAGCAAAAAAACGAAAGCCCCAAATACAATCGCACTCTTTCTTCCCCACAATAAACATCAAAAACAACTGCAAAGAATATGAAATATAAAATACTCGCACTCGTATATAAAATTTTATGTGCGGCAATAAATTTTTATCGAAATATTTGCAGGAGTTGTACAACAGGAAGTAAAAACAGCACACAAATACAGCTGTACACAATGAAGAGAAAGTAAAAAGAAACGCAAAAGTATCGACGCATTTGTTACGCAACGACAGATCAGCAGCACTGGCGCTTAAAGATGGCGCGGCAACAGCAGCTTTGGATTTGAAACACGTGGATTGTGGTCGTCCTAAAAATGGTTACGTGCTTCACACGGTAAACACGGTATGACACACCCAATAATACGTACTTCAGTTGTAAGTGTGTGCACGTGTGTGTATGTGTGTGTAGGAGCATTTCACACACACGTACAAGTATTTATTGCATAAACTCAGGAATTCGACATATTAATGTATCGGATGAATTTACAAGAGTTAACAGGTTTTGTGGTGTTCAAAATTCAAATATTATATAATTTTCTATAAGCATACAATTGCGTGTGTATGCGTGTGTTTGCAGAAACAAGGTGGTTTGAAAATAATAATTCAAGTTTGTGTGTTAAACTACGCGGATGTAAGCAGCACAAGCTCAAGCATATAGAGTACAACATAGCAACCTAGTGCATTTTACTGCCTTTAATCTACATATCACGACCTCCAAGTTAACTGATCGCTTTGCTCTGCACTAATAAAAGAAAATGCCTTATTTATGTTCAGATCTCGTAAGAACCCACAATCCCGTAACTATGAAATTGGACGTGTTTGTAAGGCAAGTGTTTTAGATAAACCAACCCTACGTAGTATAGGATTAAAAAAATACGCTACTTTAAGCTATTGCAATTCCCCTGCAGTAGTTGTCGTCGACTTGGAAGCACTATTAGCCATATGTGTGCATTTGAAACGACCATCAAGACACTTGACATGATTGTGGGTCCATCGAGCGCTTCTGCACCAAAACCACAAATCAAAACAATAGATACCCTAAGCATTTTTGGGGATTTACTAATTCGAAAAAAAAGTCTGACGGGTTTCCATCTGAGTTTAAAACAGTTGATGGGCTCACTAGCGACCCACAAGTTATAGCCGGGTTGTTTGCCAATTTGTTTAAGGATTCATTTTCTACAGATTTATTTAGCCCTGAAATTAACTATTTTGAATATATGGATAACGACCCTTTAGTTTCGGTTAATGAGATATCTTTCTCTCCTGACCTCATAGAGAAATATATTTCATCTGTTAATGATGATTTCAGCTCCGGGCCTGATGGTATTCCTGCGATAGTTTTAGTTAACTGCAGCTCTATGCTGAGTCAGCCCCTCAGTTTTTTATTTAATAGATCAATTAGAGAAAGTTATTTTCCTAAATTTTGGAAAAATGCATACATTAGCCCCATTTTCAAGAAAGGGTGTAAAAATGATGTTTCAAACTACAGGCCCATGGCTAAGTTATCATTAATAGCAAACATTTTTAAACGTATTGTTTACGATCAAATTAAGGTGTGCTGTGAAGAAGTCATAACAACTCGTCAGCATGGTTTCGTTAATGACAGATCTAGAGTTTCTAATCTTCTTCATTTTACTTCGTTTGCATTAAGCTATTTAGACTCTGGTTGGCAAGTTGAATGCATCCACACTGACTTTAGTAAAGCATTTGACAAATTACCTCATAATTTGATTTTGTTTAAATTAAAGAAGCTTGGATTTCCTTTAAGTTTTGTCAGCTTGATTGAATCTTATTTATCTGATGGTACGTATCAAATAAGATTTCGGAGAGTGTTTTCCTCCCCATTTAGCGCGACATCAGGTGTTCCACAAGGAAGCCACCTGGGGCCGCTAATGTTCATTTTAGCGATTAATGACGTTACACATGTTATTAAAAACACCCATCTGCTAATATATGCAAATGACATGAAAATTAACAGGAACGTAAATGGGGTCGGTGATACTTCTCTTCTTCAGTCTGACTTGAAATCCTTTGAAGTTTGGTATTCTAAGCATAACTTACATCTCAATCCTGATAAATGCCAAGCTATGACTTTTACCAGGAAGAAAAATATTGTAGAGTTTGACTATAAATTCAAAGATAAGAAAATTTGTCGTGTCGATTTAGTCAAAGACCTAGGTATACATTTTGATGATAAATTGACTTTTAATAATCATATTAATCGAATTTGTAAAAAATCCTCATCCCTGCTTGGCTTTATTAAGAGGTGGGCAAAAGAATTTAATAGCCCTTTGGTAACGGTGACATTATATAATACAATAGTGCATCCTCACTAAGAGTATGCCAGCCAAGTATGGTTACTTTTTTACAATATTCATGTAAATAGAATTGAGAGAATTCCAAAAAGTTTTATTCGTTTTGCTCTCAATGGCTTAGTTTGGATTGACCCTTTAAACCTTCCACTTTATGCGGATCGTTTGAAGTTACTACATATGCAGTCCCTGATCTCGCGTAGAAATATTACGGATATACTTTATCTGCATCAACCTGTAACTGGGTCTCTTGCTGCATCAGAGCTTCATAACTACAAACATTTTAATACTAATCGGAGGAGTACTCAAAACTCTTATCAGTTATTTTACCAACCGGTTAGTAGAACTAATTATATGGCTACAGCTTCTTTCAATCGCATGACAACTCTTATTAATAATTGCGAAGTTTATAACATTAGCTTGCCAAAAGGTCAACTCAAGCTTAGACTGAAAACTAACTGTAGCTAAATTTGTAGCTTAATGGTGGTGTGTATTTTTATGTTTGTGTTGTACGAGCCCCACAGCATGCTGGGTAAATTTTTTCTAACAGTTATCCCTTAGACCATATGATTAAATCTATACAATTATATTCATGCAATATATTGCCATATAATTAGTTCTACTAACCGGTTGGTAAAATAACTGATATATATATACATAAAAAAAATAACAAATTACTGTTCAACCTAAATCAAATAAATAAATAAATAAAATAAAATAAAATAAAATAAAATAAAATAAAATAAAATAAAATAAAATAAAATAAAATAAAATAAAATAAAATAAAATAAAATAAAATAAAATAAAATAAAATAAAATAAAATAAAATAAAATAAAATAAAATAAAATAAAATAAAATAAAATAAAATAAAATAAAATAAAATAAAATAAAATAAAATAAAATAAAATAAAATAAAATAAAATAAAATAAAATAAAATAAAATAAAATAAAATAAAATAAAATAAAATAAAATAAAATAAAATAAAATAAAATAAAATAAAATAAAATAAAATAAAATAAAATAAAATAAAATAAAATAAAATAAAATAAAATAAAATAAAATAAAATAAAATAAAATAAAATAAAATAAAATAAAATAAAATAAAATAAAATAAAATAAAATAAAATAAAATAAAATAAAATAAAATAAAATAAAATAAAATAAAATAAAATAAAATAAAATAAAATAAAATAAAATAAAATAAAATAAAATAAAATAAAATAAAATAAAATAAAATAAAATAAAATAAAATAAAATAAAATAAAATAAAATAAAATAAAATAAAATAAAATAAAATAAAATAAAATAAAATAAAATAAAATAAAATAAAATAAAATAAAATAAAATAAAATAAAATAAAATAAAATAATATAAAATAAAATAAAATAAAATAAAATAAAATAAAATAAAATAAAATAAAATAAAATAAAATAAAATAAAATAAAATAAAATAAAATAAAATAAAATAAAATAAAATAAAATAAAATAAAATAAAATAAAATAAAATAAAATAAAATAAAATAAAATAAAATAAAATAAAATAAAATAAAATAAAATAAAATAAAATAAAATAAAATAAAATAAAATAAAATAAAATAAAATAAAATAAAATAAAATAAAATAAAATAAAATAAAATAAAATAAAATAAAATAAAATAAAATAAAATAAAATAAAATAAAATAAAATAAAATAAAATAAAATAAAATAAAATAAAATAAAATAAAATAAAATAAAATAAAATAAAATAAAATAAAATGAAATAAAATAAAATAAAATAAAATAAAATAAAATAAAATAAAATAAAATGAAATGAAATGAAATGAAATGAAATGAAATAAAATAAAAAAAAATAAAATAAAATAAAATAAAATAAAATAAAAAATAAAATAAAATAAAATAAAATAAAATAAAACAAAATAAAATAAAATCAAATCAAATCAAATCAAATAAAATAAAATAAAATGAAATAAAATAAAATAAAATAAAATAAAATAAAATAAAATAAAATAAGATAAAATAAAATAAAAAATAAATAATGTGCATGATAATTTTTTCTATTCCATTATTTATTGAATAAGCTTTTTACTTGGTGTTAAGCTTCAATGCTAAATAGCTAAGAAGGCTATAATAGCTGTAGTAGCCAAACTCTATTTTTATTATAAGTCGAAGCACCAAGCAAGAGAGGTGAGTATTGCTCTCGAAAAGTAAGAGTTCAAGCACTCGTAGCTTATTGCATTTGGCACCGAATGGCTTGTTGTCTCGTAGTGCGCTTGCTCAGACAACAAATTTCCATGCCGTGTTGCTTTGCACGGTGAGTTTGAACAACAACAACAATTTAAAGAACGCGTGCAGCTAAAAGACGAATGCAAAAGAAATTGTAATATATAATCAATCTTAAAAACTCTACATTCACTTTTTTGGCGAAACATTGATATTATAGTTGACTCGCTGCATTAATTGCTTTTTGTTTGGTGAGACATGCTGAAGTGTCTGCTAGGAAATACTCCCTGTAGGTCATGAGCTCAAAAAATTTATACCATTGAAAATTCTTAAGTCTTTATCTTTTATCTTTAAAGATGCGCCAATTACGTAAGAGCGCAACATCCTACTGCACCAGTTAATTACTGTTCTTGATAGATTTATAAGAATTCTGGTGTTCCCCAAGATGATTGACGTCCACTTAAAAGGGATTGTTTGCTGAAAAGCAACAAGTGTTTTTGGCAACCCTAGTTATTATAGGGATAAACAAGCTCGAGCAGTTCCATGTTGAACACCACTTTAGCTGTTTATAAATTTAGCAGTGTTGGCAAGGATCAAAAACTCATTAAATTTAGGTTCCCGTAAAAGACAAGAAAATTACCGCTTCCCTTTGTAACAATGAAATTTGGTACGAGTTTGTCTAAGGATTCGAACACCGTTTCTGGGCGAAGCATTTGTGTTTTACGCAAGTGAACCCCATGCAATATAGATGTCACAAATCTTACTGGTTCAATGGAATTTACTTGATTATGATATCATAGCAAAGTATATGATGTCCACAAACAGGGAGACGCGGCGCATTGGATCCTACGTTACTGCGAACAGCTATACTTTCGAAGTTGTCAAGGAATTCACCTATCTTGGCACCGCCGTTAACACTCAAAACGATATCAGCCTGGAGATAAAGCGAAAACTCAATCTTGCTAATAGGTGTTTGTGCGATAGATCTGAACTAGCAAATACCCTTCAAAGCAGCTATATCGTAAAATAACGAAAAGAAGCAAAAATTACATTTTAATAATGAATGACGTTAACGCCAAGGCTTAGAAAAATATCGCTGATTCAGGCCATGTTTTTTTGGGACAAACCAACTTTGCGCCGTATATATGCAGATAAGTTGTCTGGAACGGGCTTTTTTGGAAGCGCTTACCACGCTATTTCGATTTGTACCTGCAACAAGACAAGACCTTCGATGAGACATACTAGGAACGATAGACCGCAATCAGATCTATTGGCTGCTACTGCGTTGGTTGATTTCAGTACACATGTACTCAAACGTTTGACTTTAAAAGATCAGTTTGATTGATTTTGGTCATGAAGCCACGATATCAATAATTTCGAACGAGAATCCCTCTAATCAATAACTTTCTAAGAAAAGGTTTGATGAAACTTTATAGAAACTTTGTATGAAACTTTCTAGCGGTTTAAATATCTAAATTTTATACAGGATAAAAAATTATTACTGGAATCAGGCCTGCTTAGCTAATCATGGTACAATGGCTTGTAATACTAAGTTTACATAATTGTGAGTCCCACAATTTGATAATTCTCAAAAACCTTTCCTCATAAGCTCCTATCTCCTCCGATGAACAAAAGAATAGCTAAAAGTTTAAGTTATAAGTGAATAAGTTATCCTTCTGTAGAGTATTCTTAACTGCTTCACATCTAAGTAAGTCAATCAAAGATGAAAGCAAACTTCAAATTTCTAAAGCTTATTTACCTGATTAGCTAAAGAAGAAGTGGAACTTTCTTAAATGTTGGAAATGACTTTATTCGAAAGTTTGTTAAATCTTAAATTCATTTTTTTTTTTTGTACAAACCCAATGCTCAAGTATGTCAACTGCGTGCACCTGTATTTCTTGCTCTACAAATAGACAGCATCTTTTACGTCACATACGTGGGAAAAGATTGCATTCCCATGTGGGAATTTGATTTTAAATGACCTGTTACTGTAAATTTATTACCTCAAATAAAGCAAGAAACACTTATGGAAACAAATCATTTCGGTCGTAACAACACTTCTCGTGTTTTCAAAGACTTTGTGTTTTATGGATTTTTGATTTTACAGCATAATATTGGAAGATAGTTCAAATCATGGTAGTTTGTTTAATTCTAACTGCACAGGGGACTTTTATGTATAAATTTAATGTGATTTATGCTTCTTTACAACTTTTTACTCAAAGAATTTAACAATTTGTGGCATACTTTTCAAAAGTAATTAGCAAAATCTGAAAACGATTCAACTTTCGGGCTCTTTATTCGGTCAAACGTGAGAATATATGCACATACGTAGAAATACTTATAAACGGTATAACTCGGTGAAATCCTACCGAACATAGGGCTTTTTGAAATAAAATCGATTTATGTTTCCAAATGTATCACTTTGTACTCAATATGTATTCCGATTTGAGGTATAATTTGAGTATTTTGTTTTCTAGAAAGTATGTGAAATATTTTGGGATATATTTGACTATTTTGTTTCAAGGATTTTCGTATATGAAGAATAAGAGGAAATGTAACGACGTTCAAATGACAGATCTAATATTATTAAACGAACTAAAGTTGTAAGTAAGGTACAGAACATGTGGGCGTGGCTTCTCGTATACAAGCAAAAAAATTGATAAATGTTATATTTAATGTGCTAAGATAGTAATGCTCATAAAATTTAGTGCAGTGGTGTCGGTTACTATAAGCTTTGAAATTAGTGTGGGCGTGGCACCTCCTTTATAAAAAAAACAGTTGTAAGTGTTATTGTTAGTGAACTGTTGCAGCAACTTGTATGAAAATTAATGTAGTTGTTTTACTTGCTATAAGGTCATATATCTTAATCAAAAGCGGGCGAAATAATACAAATGGGCGCGGCACCTCCCATACAAGTAAAATACCTTAAATGATATATTTAGCAATACACAATGATATACTTAGCAATAATAGAATATTATATATAAAAACCTATTTCTGGATTAAAATCGGGCTGAATTGAACAAGTGGGTGTGTCAACGCCCTAAATTTTAACACTTATTACGGCATTTCTCTCAACTTGTACAAAATTTTTATATGCAGATGCCGATCACGAATGTAATTTATTGAATCAAAATAAGGCAGGATTGATAAAGTAGGCGTGACATTTTTTAAAGTTTTTTCGATTTGTTCAATTTGTTTTAACCTTTTTCTATATTTTAACTTTTTGGAGTTTTTCCAACAAACATAGTCTCATTTTCTTTTTGGCATTTCAACTCCTTCAATTTTATCCAGATTTTAAACCTCTTTTTGGCATTTCAACCACTTTCAATTAAATACAGATTTTAAATATCTTTCAACTATTTCCAAGTTTCTCAACCGCTTTCATTTTTTTTTTTCAACATTTTCCATATTTTTTTCGACTTTTTCAACCTCTTTCGTACTTTTTGAATCACTTTCCACTGTTTTCGAGTTTTTCAACCTCTCGACTTTTTAAGCGATTTTTAACTGTTTCAACATTTCCTTCAACTCTATTCAACTTTTTCGAGTTTTTCAACCTTATTCAACTAACACGAACATTTTTCATATTTTATCGACTTTTTCTTTCAATTTTTTTTTTCAACATTCTCTTTTCGAATTTTTCAACTTCTAAACCGAACTATGGATGTTATCCTGGAACTGTATTATCCTTTTTCCTACTGTATTACTTAGTATTGATTTGTTTTTATGTTTTGTACGCATATTTGCCGTAAAATAAAGAAAAACTTTTAAAAACTTTTCATATACATAATACCTACATGAGTTTGTATGAGTAAAGTTGATGAAATATTTTAAAGTTGTGGCGGCAGCAACTTTCAGAATTGATTGATGTGTCGTTTATTACAAAGCATATTTTAAATAGTTTTGCCGCGAGCTATGCATTCTTTTTTTTTTTTTTTTTGAATTGAAACATTATGTTAAGGATTAGAGGAATAGGAGAGAGCTTTAAGTGTTTGACATTTCTAACAAAAAACAAATTTTGAAACAATAAGTTAAATGTCACAAAATAATTGAAGATTCGCGGTGCTGGTTTAGCTATTTGGTTATGCACCAACAACAAAGCTAACTAATGTTGCTGAAGGATTCCCACATTTTTTCGTGAACATCAACATAGAATGTCGTATTTGAAGAATGCGCTTTAACCTGCTCTGCTAGACATATTTCTATCTAAGAAAAACGACACTCGTACGTTTTGTTCGAAGTACAATGCATAAAGCGGTTTCAGTTTGGCAATACATTTATGTATTACATTCTTAATTAACATATTCAAATATTTAGCTTTTAAAAATATTATAAATTTATAGCTTCTTACTTTTTGCAAACTCTCAAAGAAGGTCTTGCCTGTAATAAGCAAAAAAATTTATGAGTTTTTCCTTTTCACCGTCAGCTTTTTAACCTTGACCATAGCTCTTCATTTTTGTGTCAAACCACAGCCCAAGCACTTAAACTGCTGCGCGTGTGACAAAAAAAACGACTTTGACTGAATGAATTAATGTCCTTTGTGCATGAAATAAGCATGCAAGGACACGCCATAACAAGAGAAAGCGAAAACAAAAAACAAAAAGTACGAGGAAAGTACAAAAATTTCAAAAAGTCAGCAGTAGCAGCAGCAACAGGTTTACGGTTCATGAGGCTTTCAGTTCTCAGTAATTCAGCACTTTGACGCATTTCAAAGATTTAAAATAATTTTGTAAAACCATAGCGGTGCATAAAATTTTAAAATGCCATTCATTCATTCATTTATTCCTTTCATTCATTCATTCATTCATTCATTTACACGCTCGTCAAGCACCTCGAACGTAGTGGTTCGTCTGCTTCACCTCTAGCTACATGCAATATTTTGCGTACCCTCCGAACTTTCTGAACTGCAGCTCAGCACATGAAAATTAATTGCTTTGTTGGAAAATTTTGTCACACTTCCGAACAAGCGCAAAATGACATCGAGCGTCAGAATAAATTGGCCCACAAGAAAGTGTTGCGTGGATTGAAGCGCTTCAAGTTGGGGTAGTTATCTTGAATATTTTCAACGCTGTGTTTTATGTACACCACTTAAATTATGAAAATACATTTTTGCTTAAAGTTAAAGGTATCTTTGCTTGTGTCGATGTTTATTTTTTCCATATAGGTTATTTTAACAAACGGCTTGCCGATCAAATGACAAGTATACTTGATGACCTTAAAGAGCTTTTGTGTTGCTCAATTGTCATGATTATTCCTGGTGTGATTGAACTTACACAGAGTTATTGTTTAATCTGGCGGGATTCTCAATCGAGCACTTAATCACCCTGTCCAGTTAAGAGAACATTCAACTGCTGTCTTTAACAAATTACTACTTAACAAACTATCGTATTCGTGCTAGGTTCAAACATAAGCACGTTGTATCGTCATGCACTGAACATCAAACGCAAATTTGGAACGCTATCTCGTATACTAGTAATTGAATGTGAGGTCGAAACTTGGCACTACTCAAACCAAAATTTGTCGCTATGCTATGCTTTTGAGTGTGTGCTGAGTTCCAACTAGCTTTCCAATCTGAAAGCAGTCTACAAGGGGAGTACTTCCGATGTGCTTAGGAAGCAGTTAATTCGAATTCTATTTAGAAAAACGTTTACTCCGCGTCCACTAGGGCTTGAACCTTGGCATTCCGCAGTCTTACGACGTCAGCCAAGCTTATTGATATTTCTTTTTTGCGCATAACTCAGAGCACCGGCAAAAGGCCTGGGTTCAAATCTGGTCGATGACAAATGGACCAAAATTCTTTTTAATGCCTAAAATGACGTGAGCTTAACCCTAACCGTCCTGACAACATTTATGTACGTAGACTCCTGATGAGGGTACCCGGGTACCCGTGAGTATTTTATATGGGAACTTAGAGAGTCATATGTTAGACAAGCATGTGCTTGCATCTGTTTAGGAATAGCGTGATGAACAGGCAATGAACGGCGGTGAGTTTAATGCTATGGTTGAAATTTTGCTGGTTATAAGCTTAAATGGTGTTGGCGATAATTCTTCTTCAACTCTGTGGTGCAAGCGCAGTCATCTATTTTACAATGCATCGTTGAGCCGCAATAGATTTCAACAAATACTTCAAGTAAATAAACAGAAAAGCCGTTTCCATCTCCGATATTTAGTTTGCCGATTAAGAATCTACAAACAAATTTTTATTCGGATCAAAACGTTGCAGTGAAAGAGCATTTATTCCCATATATTGGACGAACCAGTTTTACCCAATTCATTTTGTCGAAACCAGCAAAATATTATGGTTGTGTAACACAGCCGATAGTTATCTTCCGTTCGGAGTAATTTACACAAGCAAACTACCTGATGGTCAGCGACAAACTTTTTTTTGGTTCTGGTTGATTTTTAGAAACAATCTGGTCTGAATGCAGTCAATTTTTTAATTCCATTCCGTCAGCTACGAGGTAGAGCAAAGGGTCTCGTTGGTACCCTTTGACAAAATAAAGCTTATATTCCAAGAGAGCGACGGCCAAGCTCCACAGAAGATATGTATATGTCTACCCCGATATGGATTCAACAAAAATGGAATTCTTTTATCTGCCGTGATAAACAAGAAGAAAAGCAGATTCTCTGTCAACTATGCAATATTCACGATGTAAGCAAAAAGCAAATGGAAAAGAGGAGATACATATATGACTTTTACAACAAAATCACAGGAAAAGTAGATATAGTGTACCAGATTATGTCTAAACATAGCACGAAATGCAAAAGATATAGACGTCCATCAACCATTTTTTTCAACATGATCGACGTGGCTACGGTTGGTGGATTTTGTATCCATTCCAAAACAGACGAAGCTCTCGTCGGGGCTTATTGACATCACTTGGCGTTTAGTTGGCGACATTAATCATGAATGAAAGGGCCACTCAAAAGTGAATAACACGAAACACTAAGGTTTGAGCTGCTCTTGATCTTATAATCAACAAAAACTTCTCTGAGCCAGTTGGCTCGAACTCTGCAGGCCCATCAGGAACAACTAAGCAAAATAAAACAGATCAGTTGCCATCAAACGGTCGTTGCTATCTTTGGGTGGCTATAGATCTTATGTCCGACCAAAAGACACGTAAGAAATGCGATGGCAATCAATGTGTAACAATCACACCAAAATCCTATCACCATGCAGCATTAGCTGCTGAGTTGTCAATTTTTGTTTTAAAATTATTTCTAGTACTTAATTCGAGGATTGTTGTAAATCAATCAATAAAACACAGCAAACCAAAAACAAGCCAAAAATTGCTTATTATCTCACTTTATTCATACAAAATGTATGAAAAGACTTACGGGTACCCGGGTACCCTTATCAGGAGGGTAAGGAGTATACGACTTTGGATCGACTCTACAACTAACATCAAGATTCTAGAAAGCTAAAATATGCAAAAAAAGACAGAAAACGACTATTTTTAAGATGTCATGGAACCTCAAAGTTGCAATTTTTTTGGTTTGAAAAATATTTAACTTCAAAGTCCGTTCGGGTACCCGATATTAATTAAAGATAAAATTTTTTTTGTCAGAATCATTATAATGCAGGGACATAACTATTATAAGTCTTATGTCAAAAAATTGGTTTATAATTATTATGAATAAGAAATATTTTATTAGTTGTCAATAACTATTATTTTTCAATGGATTTTTTTTACGTTGAGTCATAACTATTATGAATAAGAAATATTTTATTAGTTGTCAATAACTATTATTTTTCAATGGATTTTTTTTTACGTTGAGTCATAACTATTATGCATAAGAGATATTTTATTAGTTGTTAATAACTATTAATTTGGAAAAAATATTTTTTTACGTTGTTTTGGTTGACAATGGGATTTGGCCATCACCAGAGTTGGTCCCAACTAAAAAAGTGTTCGATTTTGGTCTGTTTTGAAAAAAAAATTTTGTACCAATCGTTGGAAAGAGGTCGAAGTCGAAAAAAAGTACCAGAAAGTGCTCGATTTTGGTCCATTTTCGAAATTTTGTTTGCACCAATCTTTGGAAAGAGGTCGAAGTCGAAAAAAAGGGTACCAAAAAGTGCCTGATTTTGGTCCATTTTCGAAATTTTGTTTGTACCAATCTTTGGAAAGAGGTCGAAGTCGAAAAAAAAGGTCCCAAAATATGCCCGATTTTGGTCCAATCTCGAAATTTTGTTTGCACCAATCTTTGGAAAGAGGTCGAAGTCGAAAAAAAGGGTACCAAAAAGTGCCTGATTTTGGTCCATTTTCGAAATTTTGTTTGCACCAACCTTTGGAGAGCGGTTAAAGTCGAAAATAAGGGAACCAAAAAGTGCCTGATTTCGGTCCATTTTCGAAATGTTGTTTGCACCAATCTTTGGAAAGAGGTCGAAGTCGAAAAAAAGGGTACCAAAAAGTGCCTGATTTTGGTCCATTTTCGAAATTTTGTTTGCACCAATCTTTGGAAAGAGGTCGAAGTCGAAAAAAAAGGTCCCAAAATATGCCCGATTTTGGTCCAATTTCGAAATTTTGTTTGCACCAATCTTTGGAAAGAGGTCGAAGTCGATAAAAAGGGTACCAAAAAGTGCCCGATTTTGGTCCATTTTCGAAATTTTGTTTGCACCAATCTTTGAAAAGAGGTCGATGTCGAAAAAAAAGGTCCCAAAATGTGCCCGATTTTGGTCCATATAAAAAAAGTGAAAAAATCGAATTTTGGGACTGAATATTCAAATAATTCAAAATTTTTTAACATCAAATTTTTTGCAAGAACGCAATCTTTATTTTTCGACTAAATTTGGGTATCCATTCTGTGAAGGAATAAAAGCTACGAGCAAAAAGAACCTTCAAATGACGCAGATATCGTTTTTAAGGTCCTTCTAACATTTGAGTTGGTGTCTAGATGAATCTAAACTTCGCCCCGGTCTAAAAGACATTTAATTATAATTAAATACATACATATGTAAATGTGTTTATGTTATGATTTGATATTAAGTTATCATTACGTAAGTAGCTAATTCTGCGAGGTACTTGGAAAAACTCTATCCACATTGATTTCGATATCGCGATGTTTATTTAGCGAGGCTAAGCTGTTCAGTCGATCTTCGGACATAGTTGATCTGAGGTATGTCTTTAGACGACGTAGTACTGAAAAGGAGCGATCATTTGTTGCTGTTGTCACAGGCAAAGTTGCCATAACACGAAGAATTTTTGATGTCTTGCCCGGCGATGCGTTGACGCCAAAGTTGAACTTCATTTATCCATAACGTGAACTATCATGCATAATTGAAATATATGGCGCGAATAGATTTGTGCATAAATTTTCACTACTCGTATGCTTAAACGCACATTGAAAAAACGCTCGTGCTACTTAGCCTTAGCGACGCGCAGTAGTCCAAAATCGTGTTTTTTGGTTCAAAAATAGCGAGAGAGCGCAAGTCTTATCAAAAATGAAAAACTCGAGCTCCGACGACTTATTGGAATTTTAGTTCTCTCATTTAAAAAAAAAATTTGTTGTGTCTTTTTGATTTTTCATTCAAATGCCAATAAAAACCTATGTGCAAAAATTCCCAATGGGAGGGGAGGGGTTTGAACGCCCAAAAAATCCCCCATTGCGCACTGGCCTGCAAAAATAACTTCAATTTAACGTGACATGACAAACATTTAAATATTTTTTTAAATATTGGTAGTAAAAAACTCAACATCTTAAAAATTACTAAAGAGTTCTGACAAATAACAATTTTTCCGTTAAATATACCAACCCATGTACATATCTTTGTTACAATTATGTAATTTACTTAGAAAAGTACACTGCGTTACCAAAAAAAACCTTTGCGTTGCTCTGTATGGTAACGCAGTAACGCAGTTGTAAAAATATAACTATATCACCAACATCTACTAAATGAGAAAGAATTTAGAAAATTTGTATCACAATTCTAAATGTATGTATACCAAAATATCTGTGTTTCTGAATAATAATAATGCAAATATTGTCATTACGATAAAAAAAATAGCTATCTGAATTTTAATTGAACAACCTTGAATATTAATTCAAGACGGCCTTAGCTTCCAGAAAAACTATGGCTGAAAGATGTACCCAAAAAAATAAAAATTAAGCCAGCTGAAAAACTAAATCTGGCGGATTTGTAACATACATGTAGAGTTCAAAAAGTACCAGATCGTTCTAATGAAAAGCAGTTGATGGCTCAGATGCGAGCCCGAAAATTGTATAAAAAGTACCTAACTAAATTTGATTGCTGCGTTATGGACGACGGAACTTATGTCAAAGCAGATTTTAAGCCAAATATTATAAGTCGCCGAAGAAGGGGCATATGCCTAGTAAGTTCAAAGAGAAAAAAATTTCTAAATTTTAGAAGCAATATATGGTTTGGCAGGTCACATGTACCTGTGGCCTCGGAAGCAACTTCTTTGTTACGCAAGGCACAATCAATTCAAAAGTTTTTATAGACGAGTGCCTCAAAAAATGTGTTCTACCATTTATTCGTCTACATGAGGGTACAGTGATGTTCTGGCCCGATTTAGCAACCTGTCATTACTCTAAAGCTACGATTTTTGTACCAAAAATAGCAAATATGCCCAACAGCTTAGAGCTTCGCCCAATTGAGGGATATTGAGCTCTAATGAAAAGAGATCTTCGAAAGAGTGATAAGACTGCAAAAAACTAACAAAAATTTAGCCGTAGGTGGAAAGATCGTTCCGTACTGTCGATGAAACCACTGGACAAAATTAAATAAAGGGATTTAAGAAAAAAGTAAGAAATTTTATAAAAAAAAAATTCTTTATTAGTTTTTAGTTATTTATATTCTGAACACTAGACTTTATTAATAAAAAAAAAACAAGATCAAAAAGTTTATTGGATATTTTTTTATAAATAAAAAACAAACCGAACCTTTTTTTCAAAAATGTGTGTATTTCATGTGCTTCCAAAGATGTGCTTTAACTAAGCATTCAAGAAAGCGCAATTGACATGCTTTTGAAAATGTGCTAACCCGCAATGACATCCTATATCGAAACAGATAAGTGAGAAGTGCATTTGAATCAGCTTCCTGCTTTCTTCAAAGCACATCCAAAGTATTTTGGACGCACTTCTGCTTCTCGTTGGGTATCTTTGCCTGGTAATTGCAATCGTATAAAGGCTTACAGCAAGTCACTGCGCAATAAAGTCTGCCTTTGCGTGCAAGGTCGCTACGTTGCTTGGCCGTACATTAACGATCTTATGTTGGTGCGCAATAACCCTCTGTCCAACAAAAACATACGCTCATTCAGTAAGTCACTGTTTATCCCAAATTTTTCGCTATGTTATAATCTCATGTGCGTGCTGGGTTCCAACACAGATTGCTCTGCCCAATTCGCAGTTAACCACTTAACACCAAAATCTATCGCTATTATTTCAGGGGCTAGCAATCTAACTAACATTCATTACCCCACCAAGCATCCACTCTTCTACAAATAAATGAAAAATATAAGCTCTCACCAGGTGTTTCTTTGAAGTTTGATAAGAATTGGTGGCTTGGCGTTTGCAACGAAAAATGTCTCAATCAGTGTTGTCAAGTTGAAAGCAAGGACCTTCCCAAGATAAAAAAAAAATTCATTAAATGGTAAAAAGTAAACATTTTTTTGGGGAAAAGTTTATGTGTTTTCTTAAACGCCAATATTACAAAATTAAATTTTTTACCGGTAAAAAACTTTATTTTTTTTTAGTCAAAAATAGTTAATGTAAAAGCTTGATGACTTTTTTTTAGTCAAATTTATTTTTCTGGAAAAGGTTGATGACCTTGTTTTGACATGCAGTACCAGGTTCAACTGCGTCAAAAGCTGGTCACAGCAAATACGACTTCATGTTTGTGCATCAAAAGGTAATGTACGTAATTGTTATTGCGCACTTACGATTTTTTTCAGCATTGGCTCTTTTAATCAAGTGATTAGCAATTTCTAGCTCCCTTTCTCAGCTCTTCTAGCCATGCCTGGTCTAAGGGTTAAAAATATTTTTACTACCTTCTATAAATTGGAACTACGACTTGTAAGCAACTAAAGGAGAGCATAAATGATCCTTATGAAGTTTTTGTCTACCGGGAACA
The DNA here is from genome assembly GCA_949775025.1 of Tricholauxania praeusta. NCBI lineage: Eukaryota > Metazoa > Arthropoda > Insecta > Diptera > Lauxaniidae > Tricholauxania > Tricholauxania praeusta. Next base: position 138,706,350 of record OX459028.1, on the reverse strand, counting down.
TTTTTTTTTGTGATATAACTCTTTAAAATTATTCGTTCTTGATGAAGTGCTCTATGATTCTCTATTTGCAAAAAGACTAAAACTCGCTCAAACAAAATTAATTTAAGATATTAACTTGAATTTTCAAAGTTAATGAATTATTTTCTAGTAAATTCTTTGTAGCATTCATAATCACTATGATGTTCTCAGTTCAGTCAGTGATGCAAAAATTAAAAAATTAAAAAAAAAACTTCTCAATTGAAAACTTTGAAGCATTCAACGTCGTCGTCGTAAGCTTTAATATGATTAAACAGTTAATTTTACAAAAGTTTGCGCAAATAGACGCACATTCGCTTCTCTTCACTTTTCCTTAATTTAAGTTCAACATTTTAGTGCTACTCACTCCCTTTAAGCTGCTGCAATGCAACAAAGGATTTGTAACACTTTACTTAAATAGTTGGACAAAACGAGTGAGTGAATGTCCTTAAAAAAAAGAAAAAAAATAAAAATAAAGTAAAATTTTGCTTAGGTACCATTAACACAGAATGTAAGCTGAATTTCATGTGGACTTTGTAAAGAAATTTTGTAAAACTTTTTCGGCACAAAACTTTTGCAATTTTACTACTTAGCGTTTCTGAAATGGAATGTTTACGTACATCTTGAAAGTGAAATTAAAGCGATGTTTTTGCCCGAAATCTTAAAAGCAAATAAAAGTTGTGGAGAATTGCGATGGTTGTATTCAGTAAGATGATTTTGAAAATGGAAATCTGGTTACAGATACACAGAGTGTACTGAGGTTATGGAGGCAGCATTTCTCCAACTTCCTTACGGGCGATGATTCCACCAATTCCGCCCAGAGAGAATGCAGTACGATACCACCAATCGATGATAACGCAGTAGAAGTATCATCACCTAGCCATGAAGAGGTTCGAGTTGCTATCCAGCGACTCAAAAACAACAAAGCAGCGGGTGCTGACGGCCTGCCAGCTGAGTTGTTTAAAGCTGGTGGTGGCGATGAATTGATAAGGTGCATACATCAACTAATCATCAAAATATGGCAGCGTGTTTTGTCGTGTAATAAAGAAAGGAGACCCGACAATCTGCGCCAACTACAGGGGTATCAGTCTTATTTCCATCGCATATAAGATCCTCTCGAGCGTATTGTGTGAAAGATTGAAGCCGTATACTGTAATGTTCCGCCACTGTGTTTTCTAGTGTTATTCACTTAGAATTTTTTTTTTTTTTCCTTTCATTGTTGTCTTTGATAGAACTTTGAATAATGTAGCTCTTATTCTATTTCAATTCAATCAAAGCTTTTATCTAAGCCAATAACCAAAATTTTGAATTTTGATGCGATCACCAAACTGTTTCGCGGCTTACTAAAGTTATGTTGGTAGCTCCGAAAATTGGTAGCTCTGGAAAGTATTTATTTTTCTAATCGCAAATTGTGTATGTACAAAGACAGAATTTTCTTTCTGTTCGAATCAACGTAGGAGTCAACAACACCTAATCCAGAAATTGCAAAATAAAAATATTAAGAATTTGCTATTAATCATTATTTTTTAGTGCACACAAGTTTGCCTCAAAATTTAAGAAAATTTATGAAATTCGCGGTTCATTCAAGGTTTCATGAACATCATTTCTTCAAACTAAACACTTGCCAGGTAAATTTATAGTTCTGTGCCCGAGTGAAAAAGAAATTTCAATTTTAATGTCGGCATCATTTATTTTAATTTCTTTAAAGGTAAATCTTTAAGCGATATTATCTAATATGCTAAAATTACTTAGATAATGCTTAATAAAACCTACCGGCATGAGTTATCATAACAAAGTAAATGAACTCCACATTTATCGGAAAAGGTATGGTGAGGAAAGCGTAAAGAAGTTACGGCTTCTCTTCACTAACAAACGTTTTCGTCAGCATCAAAAGAATTATCATTTTTGTCATCATTAATTGCAACAGTTCATCATAAAATTACCCCCCAAAAGTTCTCATCTTGACGACAAAGAACTCACCAACACTGTCGTCAACAGTAAAAAGAACTGGTAAAACCAGTTGTCCGCCGCGTCTGCATCGATCTGCATGGTCTCCAAAGGCAAAGTCGAAAAATAGACGAAAAATCATATAAAATTAAGTGAAACAAAATTTGAAAACTTTCGTTAAAAACTATTTAAAATTAAAATAAAAAAACAAATAGCCAAGTGAAAGTAGTTATTGAAAATCGTGAAAAAAAAAAAAAACTACATTAAAAAAAAAAAAATTGAGAAAGTTATTTAAATAATAAAAGTGAATACGGAAATTAGAATCACTGTTTTAATGTTATCGTAATTAAATGTAAATATCGCGCTGAGTTAAAATTTTCTCTGTGTTCATTCTTAAATTATTATTTTTTTAATTAAGAACTAAATTTCAAAATCAAAGCATCGATTTTTAAGTATGCTAAAATGGATTAGGAAATGATAATCTAAAAGATCTTCGTCTATCTCAATAATGACCTAAGTTAATTAATAATTATAATGCTCAACACTTACATATACAGACAAATAAGTTTTTATTAGAATCTACAGCCAACAAAACGCAGCATCTATGGAAGGCCTTTCATCAGAAGCAGTCATTTGTTGTTGGTAAGTGAGTTTTTCTCTTTTTCTTTTATTACAAATCTCTTCTAATGGTAACGTAACAAGAAACTCAAAAAAAAAAAAAAAAAAAAAACAAAAAAAAAAACAAATCAAAATATGCATATGTAACATAAAATATTTATGTTAACATTTCGTTAACAGCGAGTTAGCATAATATTGTTTCTCATATTTGGTCTTTTGTTTTTTTAACTACATTTATCATTTTTTTTATATGATTGCGCTACTCTCCCATTGTTTAGGAAAGTAAATATGAAGTTAGACAATGAAGAGTAAAAAAATTATTAAATCAAGTAGTTTCTGTGTGAGAAAACCAAATTAAATTCATAATGTTCTAGCTTATAGAGAGTATATATATTGTCATGAATAAGTAACTTTGAAATACCTGAAGTTTACAGAATTCTTTACATGAGAAAAAAAAAAACAAAAGACTAAAAAAAAAAAAAATATATGTAGAAACTGTAATTGCGAATGTAATTTTTGAATATTTGAAACAAAAATAAATAATCCTATACGTTAATTTTTTTTTTCTGTAATACAAAAAAAAAATCTTGCTCATACATTACTACGGCAATAAGGTTACTTTTAATTCAAAATATATAAAATTATATAAGACTTAAGATGAGAGAATATGAGATAAAAATTTGTTTATTTTGATTTTGCGTTAAAATTTTGTTCGACAATATTAAAATTTTTTTTCATGAATTTAAAAATGTAGTTATAAAATTAAAATAAATACCATGTTGAGTAATTGAGTTAATTTTTGTTTTCCTTGGTACTAAAAGCGGAGGGTGAATATTCATTTGGGATTTTAGGCAGACAGTTGCTCAAGCTTAAGATCATGGTGGGGTGGGCATATGAGCTATCTGCAGAAACAGCTTGCAGATTATTCGTGTGGTTGAAGAGTCAGAATTAAATTGGTGCATAGTATTTCTGGCCTTTACGGTTTCACAGGTTATGTTTATAGAAACAGTAGGTAAGCATTTTTCTTTATGATAAAAATTATTTTCTTTAGGGACTCTGTAATAAGAGTAATCTATGTGTGGGTGCTGGAAGGGAACTAGGCACGAACTCCCCCAGACTGTTAGCTAGCGGCTAAGACGGGTCCCGCCCGCCTTGTGTCTCCCCAGCCCAACTACCCTTCACTTAGTGAAGTGGCCTTAAACCAACTAAGACATGCATAGAACATTACAATACAGAAACGCTGATCGGATCCTATCAGTGTGGCTTTAGACCTGGTAAGTCCACCATAGACCAGATTTTTACACTACGCCAAATCCTGGAGAAAACCCATGCATATCAAATCGACACTCACCATCTCTTCATCGATTATAAAGCTGCGTTCGATAGCCCAGTGCGGGATTGCCTATACGCAACAATGTCTGAGTTCGGTATACCTACAAAGTTGATAAGGCTCTGCAGGATGACGTTGAGCAATACCTGTAGCTCCGTCAAGGTAGGGAATGACCTCTCCGGAACTTTTAATACCGAGCGAGATTTCAGACAAGGCGACCCGCTCTCGTGTGATCTCTTCAATTTCATTATGGAGGGGATCGTACGAAAAGCCGGTGTGCATCATAATGGCACCATTTTCTTCAAAGGTGTTCAGCTCCTTGCGTACGCTGATGATATTGATATTATCGGTCGGAGTAAGAGAGATGTTACTGCTGCTTTCACTGCTATTGAAAAGGAATCTGCCAAAGTGGGTTTGACGGTAAACGAGGGCAAGACGAAATACATGATGTCTACTAACAACAACAAGAGAGTGCGGGATTCAGACTATCATGTTGCAGCCGGCAACTGTAAATTAGAAGTTGTCAAGTAATTCACTTACCTTGGCACTGCCGTAACCAGCAACAATGATGTCAGTCTGGAGATTAAGCGGAGAATAACAATTGCTAATAGGTGCTACTACGGTCTCAGTAAGCAATTACGTTGCAGAGCTCTCTCTCGATCGACAAAGCTAACACTACAAGACGCTCATTCTACCTGTGCTTCTTTATGGCGCTGAGGCATGGGTGGTTTTGACAGCAGACGCAGTCGCTCTTGGGGTGTTCGAGAGGAAAGTTCTCCGCAAAATCTTTGGTCCTGTTCGAGTTGGCGACGACTATCGCATTCGAATGAACCACGAGCTGTATGAGCTCTACGCCGACATTGACATAGTTAAGCGTATAACAATACAGCGACTACGCTGGCTGGGTCATGTCCATCGTATGGATAAAGAAGCTCCAGCGAAAAAGGTATTCGAAGGGTAGGTCCCCGGTCAACGACGAAGAGAGAGACCATGCCTCCGGTGGATAGACCAAGCTGAGGAAGCCCTAACCACGCTTGGCATTAACGATTGGAGAAGGCGCGCGCAAAACAGAGGCGCCTGGCAAGAGCTAATGAGGTCGGCCGTAACCTGACAACGGGTTGTTATGGCCATATAAGTAAAGTAAGTAAAGATGTTGAAAGCGAAATAAATAAGCGCATAGCGTACAACTCTGACTACAATTTCTATTAAACGAAAAATCTGACTACGAAATTCATAAGCTTATTTAAGTTCTTTAACAGTAACATATTATATCCTCTACATAGTTAACCGACAATAATTGAGTTTTGCGTTGAGGCATGTTTGCAGAGGACATCTTGAAGGCATAAATTCCTATGCCGAACTACTTCTTTTAATATCTACTAATCCATATGAAGAAAGAACCTAGAGTTCTCTAGTTTTGTGTAGCATGAGATCTACTGTCTGAGATCACCTGGATCAGCCTACACCTCCTTGGACCAACAAAGCATTGTATAAGATTACAGGATACGATTTACGAGGATGATAGTAATGCATTTTGGTGAAACTAACCAACCATCTCACAGCTTCCATCTCCCACATGCATACTTACCACCTATATTCATCCCTCGAAGGGGCTCCCGTACAAAATAAACATAAAACCCATCTGAAAAGAAATTAACTACTTACTACCAAAAATTAAACTCATTCTTTTTTAATGCAACTGAGATATTAATTGAGCTTGAGGAATTTGTGATTTTTACTAACGACTTGCAACAAAAAATTGTTTTTCGCTCTCTTTTTGACACAGCAGTCCTTTCATTTTACTCCTCTTTCTGGAGCGACATTGACTACATGAAGTTTATGCACGACCTCTTGCGCTTGCTGGTAGTCTTCTTACTTTGTCCAGCTTTCTGGCTTTGTAGAAAGAAAATCTGCCTCTGACGTTATGTAATGACACAAATCTTTTGCATTGAATTCTTCGTTTATTTCATTACATCCCAATTTAACTTTATTCGAGCCTTCGAAGCCAGTAATGTTTACTAAACGAGCATGTTCTTTGTCGTCATCCACGATAGCACCATTCCTTGCACTCTCATACGATTTGTCCATATCTTCGCTAGATATATTGACCTCGTACTCTTCTTCGTCTTTGATAAATTTATAAGTCGCTTACGTAATTTTTGTGATACAATCTGGTTTATAGAATCATATCCGGCAGTCGCTTCCAAAAATTTTAAGTCCCAAAAACTAGATTTTAAATACTGGCGAACCTTTTCAGTGTAAAAAACTCTACGATGCCGAAGTTCACTGCCAAATTTTCGATTGTAGCTGAGTTTTGAAATGCTTCTCTTCCTTTCTCCTTCTTTATAAATCGGTTACTTTTTAATGACTTATACTGCTGTTTTTGTCTCGCACAAGGTTTTCTCACACGCCTAACACAAACTGATCACTGTCTCTTGATTTCAAACGATATTGAAAAATTTGCATATAACGGTGATTTTTTCGTCTATCGGCATTACTTTTACTTCATGTATTCATTTCACTTATGCTGAGCAGACCAAGAATGAAAAAAAGTGCGAAATCGCACTTAATTTTATGATACTCTCATAACTCTCCTATATCTTTTGTCCTGTCTATATCCCTCTTTTGTTCCATTCACAATATATTCTCTAGTTAATTTACCAATCTAAATAAAAATCTTATCTTATGCAGTTTGATGCAGATTTTTTTAGAGTGCCATGCTTAAAATCCAAGTCACTGAAAAAAAAAAAAACATCCCAAAAGAATTAAAACATGCCAACATTTGCCATTGTGGAAGCGCATTATTTGACTGTAAGTTAGCAATTTTATTCCAACCACTTGCACCCAAACTGCGGCATTGTTGCCCCATGGCATATGCTTTGGTTTTAACGGTACGGAAATGATATGACAGTTAGGAAGCCACAAGCTGTTGCTGCTGTCGAGTGAATATTTGAATGAAAATTTGTTGTTTTTGTGTGCACATGCAAATTTGGCATTTAAGTTATTTCGTTAATGTAAGTTTTGAAAGAATTTTCATTTCATTTATTTGTAAATATCTAGTTCTTTATAAAGTAGAATAAATTAAATTTTGAATTAATATATTTTTTGCCATATTACTGCACTGATTTGTTTGAATTATCTGAAATTAGAATTATAAATAAAGTAAATTTATTAGAAATGGTGCTATGTTTCAAGCAATCTAACATAGGCTTTAGCGAAAATATACAAAAATATTTTAATTCTAAGCTGACAATATCTTAGTTCACTAATAGAAACCCATACCTATGAATACCCAAGATATCAAGAACTTTGGAAAATTTCTGATTTATTGGCCAATACAGCTAATGTGGTATGAAACTTTATATATCAAAAAAATATAAGTTCCATATACCCACATGCCTGTCTTATCGATCTTAAGAGCCAATTGATTTTACCCATGGGCATATCTGACTTTATTAACACTGATTTTTCATTCTCAAAAAATACACTACTATAGTACAATCGAAATTCCCAACCTCCGCAACATGTGCATTTCAATTACAAATGAAAACCTCAGTTTCAATAAAAATTATCAATCACTTGGAATATTTAAACATTTTTCGCCACATTATAATTAAATTTTGTTGGTTTGCTAGGAAATATTTATTTTTACTCATTATTTAAAATTGAAAATGTTTCATTATCATTCATCAATGTCTATGCATTGTCAAGAAAATAATTTCGTATAGCATTTTATATACCTATGGTATAAAATTTTCGCATTTGCACTCAATTTCTGAAAAGGTCACGTAGTCACGAACTGATTGGTTGCATAAGGCGTTATTTATATAACGTAATTAAAACAAATTGAATTATTATTTTTTATTTTTATACTTAAAATTATTCAAAGAATTTGAAACGTATTTCTGAATTGTTGCCAATTAATGCTGAAACTTCATATGGTTGGTCCAAGGGAAATAATTGTTATTAAATAAATTATTTTTATGAAGTACGCATTTTATTATATTTTTACAGTTGCCGTATTGAAATTGTGTGCAACAAATTTTATCTGGTAGTCGTCTCCACATATAACGCTCTTTGTAGTGTTCTTCTGAGTATCATCGTACTGGCCAAACATTTCATTCTAGGAAATTTATAATAGCTACTAGCAGACGTTGTTCTGCCCTTTGTGTTAGATGAGTTTAATTTTGTTATAGTCTTTGTCTTTTATTTATGTACCAAATCTCATTTATCTGCGTTAAAAAGTTGCTGAAATATAAAAAAATTTGGGTTTTTCTCATATGGGAAAAGTGGTACCGCCCATTTTTTCATTGAAGCTTACTTCTGACCGTTCTTTTTATATGTGTACCAATTAGGGTTGTAACGGAGCTCCGCATTCGAAAGTGCGGAACATCCGCTTGATATCGTACCTCCGCCTCCGCTTTTGCTTCCGTTAAGACTCCGCATCCGCGTAGATCAATTTCTGAACTCCGCATCCAACTCCGCATCCGCTTCCACATCCGCATCCGCAGTTGCTTTCGCATCCGCCTTCGCATAGATGAACTCCGTTACAACCCTAGTACCAATGTATCATTCATCTACGTGTAATAGTTAATGGGATTTGTTAAATTTGTCAATTTTCCAAACTAGACTATGCTTAGAAGCTATCATAACCCAAAAAAAAAATATATATATTTCCAACATTTTTTCAATTTGCATCGAATACTTTCTGAGATACAAAAAGTTTTCTAATTTTCTGATATGGGAGGCGTGTTATCGCCCACTCTTTTCATTGATACTTACTTTTGTCTTAGCATATGATATATATGTACCAAGTCTTCATTCATTTTCGTCATGTAGTTGATCAGATGTGATGAATTTGTTTTTTGGGGGCGTGTCATCGTCTAGTTTTCTAAACCAAAATTTACTGAGAACCTTCCACAGACCATAAAAAGCATTCAAAAAAGAATTATGAAAGACCGTTGATTAATTCGTGAGTATATTATATGCGGCAAACAAACGGTTTACGGCTTTTCTTAAAAAAAGGTGTGGCATCACCCATTGTTTTCATTAAAAGTTACTTTCATATATGTATATATCTGGATTTATTCAAATGGTTGATAAAGTATGTAAATTTGATTTCATTCTTATATAGGAGGCGTGTCATCGCCTAGAAACATTTTATAAAATATATGACTTCAATCGGTCAAGTTGTTCTGAAGTTACACGATTTCGAACAGACTAACGTAAGCATCGTACAAGTAATGATAATAAGAATTTCTTAAAATCCAAGTCCTAAAGGGACTGAAGTGAAAACTTCTTATGGCACGTTGTGCGGCTGAGGAAAAAAGTATAAACTCGCGAAACCGACCGTCATCGGGATTCCCCGTTAGAATGCGATAGTAAAATTTGAATGTTCTTTGAAGACTTGGGAAACGAACTCGATTTTGGAATTTTGAAGACTTGGGAAACGAACTCGATTTTGGAATTTTGAAGACTTGGGAAACGAGCTGGATTTTAGAATTTTGAAGACTTGGGAAACGAACTCGATTTCAGAAATTTGAAGACTTGGAAACGAACTCGATTTCAAATTTGGAAGACTTGAGAAACGAACTTGATTTTGGAATTTTGAAGACTTGGGAAACGAACTTGATTTTAGAATTTTGAAAACTTGGAAAACAAACTCGATTTAAAAAAAATTTAAAAAGCGTTGCCTACTTTTAGGCGCTATTAATAATTTGCCCCTAAAAGTATACAACACTTTCTGACAAATTTCCAAAAAAAACGCCTAAAAGTAGGCAACGATTTTAAAAATTTCATATAATGTTGCCTACTTTTAGGTGCTATTTTTGAAATTTGCCAGAAAGTGTTGCATACTTTTAGGGGCAAATTATTAATCGCGCCTAAAAGTAGGCAACGTTTTTTGAAAAAATTGGCCCAAGAAAGTATGCAAATTTTTGGAAAAAATTTTTAAATTTGTAGCATACTTATGTTAACTTCCGGTTAGCTGTTGCCCAGTCAGCAAATTTTTTTTCTGCAAGCGCAGCCGAAAGCAGAGAAAAATCTGAAATACCGGGCCAACATGAACCAGCAGCAAGCAAATTTGGTTTTTTGAAAAACTTTAAAACGCTATATCTCGGCTATTACTAAACCGATTTAGACAAATGAGGTGTAATAGTTTTTTTAAGAACAAGCAAATTTTTTTGAAGTCATTTGTGTTTTGATAAACTGTCACTAGATGGCGTTTTAAGCAGTTTGAATATAATAAAAAAAAGCCATAACTCGGCAACGAATAAGCCGATTTTGATAAATGTGGTGTCATAGTGTCTGTAGGAAGAAGCAGATTTTTAAGTTAAGTTTTAGAAAAAAATTTAGTTTAAGCTATTTAGTCACAGGTCCAGGTACTTTCTTAACCTGATTTTTTCTTATACTTACATAATTCGCAATGATGTTTCTTACTGCAATCGAAATAAATTTTTGTTCTCAAACATTAGGAATACTTAGCTCAAATTTAATTATTTACAGTTGAGGCTACTGAGCCGAATATACTTCTTCCAGCAATTTTTGAAGTGAAAACTTCTTGTGGTACGTTATGCGGCTGAGGAAAAAAGTATAAACTCGCGACACCGACCGTCATCGGGATTCCCCGTCATGAATGCGATAGTAAAATTTGAATGTTCTATTGTTTCTTTTAAATAAATATTCCAAGTGGAAGACAAAAAGCAAAGCAGACACACTAACTGATACATTCCATTCTCATTCAATGATTGTTATGCGTACATGTTTGTTTCTTTCAAATTCCGCGTTGTTTCGTTGACAAATTGAGAATGAGAGCGAGAGTAAAATTTGAAAACATATTCCGATTTTGTCTTCCATTGCATTGCCATATAAAAAGAAAACGCACACATACCAACTAACACACTAACTTGCCATTAAACGATTTGTTTTCACTTCTGTCGGCACTCCCGGAGTGCAACCCGTCGTTTTTTTTTTCTCAGTAGAAAGCACGTTTTCAGCAAAACGTTCATCCTAACAGCAAGAAGTTGGGACTGAGACGTCTCTTAAGAAAATATTTCTGGATTTCCGTATGTTAAAAGCGTTAGGGAATATGTTTTTATATAGACTTCTCCAGACTTACTAAGTACAAATTATTTCACACACCAATAGGACTAACTTAAAACAAACTTACTTCGAGAATATGATCCTTTTTGAAAAAAAAAAACCCTTTTCAGTAAGTTTGCCTTGGAACTCGCAAATGTTTTTATCAGATTTCGCCTGTTTTGTCAAATTAACTTTTGCGTACCCTCTAATATTTCACCAATGTAATTCATGAATGAAATTTCACGTTAATTTGATGACTATTTAGTATTGGTTTTCATGTATATCGAAAATAAAATGCCGGTTGAACATCATAGTGCAATGACCAACTCCTATCGTTTTGACAAAAAATATTAATAAATCTTATAAATTTTTAAATATGAAATATGTGCAAGTGCAATAAGCAACAAAAAAAAGCCGATTCATAATATGGTTAAATGACTTATTAATATTTTTCAATATACCGACCCTCTCATGTTGGCATTTACACTGCCTATATTGTCATTCAAGCAAGACGCTCCTCACGATGATGAAATTAGAAAAATCGTACACATTCTTCATGAAAACAGCTGCCCATTCAAGATATTAAATTTCAAATTCAATTGGAGCAACATTTTTTTATAACTTTGACTTACAGCGAAAGAAAAAAAAAATAAAAAAAAGAAAAGCTGTAAAGTTTTTTTTTTTTTTAAATGGCGATGATAATTTTTTATCACAGTCATATTTAATAAATAAATGGCGCAAGTCATGGACTAAGGGAAGTGTGCTAAATTGCGCTATGCAAAGTAACTAATGGTATGAAGTGAACAAGGCAAAACGCAACAACAACAACAACAACAGCACAACGAAATGCAACAACAACACACAAAAAAAAATGAAGAAAATCAGATCAATTTGAAGATAATTTTACTCTGTCAGCCTTAAGTGGCGCAAATAATAAATACATCAGCTCCAATGAAGAATCCATTATTACATCAATTTATCTTTCGATGCGATGTGTTCAACAAATTCGACGACGCAACATAGTGACACTGACTGACTCGCTGAAGAAAAAAAAAGAAAAAATTTCACAGAAAAAATATGTAAAAAAATAGAAGCTAATAAAAATAAAATCAAGGCTATGCATAAAACTCTTACGCGCGGTGCGGGAAATAAATTTCAGGGGTAAGGATTTATTTCCCTATTTTCACTTTTTTGCTACAAGAGGGGAAGCCAGCAAGCTGCGTAAGACAACGCTGAGTCCTTTGCATAGCAAAATTGTGTAGGGAACATAAATTTATGGCATGTTACGAATTCTGAATAAATTTAATATTTAAGTTGTGAGTTGTTCTGTTTGTCCCTTGTTTTGTTAAATAATGAAATTATTGACGGCCAAGCTTGACAATGAAGAGTCCATAATCCGAAATTATACGAACAAAAAAAAAAAATTATGTGAACTTAAGCTCTTTGTTCTAACTGACTGAATTGTAATCAACGGCAAGACCAAATTGTTCGTTACTGGATAACCGGTAGGACAATTGAGAAGTAGCGAATTTACTTTTGTGGCTTCCACCAACTCAAAGCTCTTGCCTCGAAGTGTCTGAAGTTTCTTGCCTTGAGAACAGGAAAAAGTCAGACGAGCCCATGTCAGGCGAAGTACCAGGAGACCGATCACAGTTCGATTTTTTGTTTTGATGTTGAAAAATTCGAAAAAATGTGCAAAATGTTGAAAAATTTAAGAGAAGTTAAAAAAATTGAAAAAATGTGAGAAAGGCTGAAAAATAAAAAAAAAATATGGAAAATGTTGAAATGGGTTGAAATTGAAGACAAATGTTGATTACAAAAAGTGTTGAAAAAAGTTGAAAATCTCGAAAAAGGTCGAAAAAATATGGGAAATGTTGAAAAAAGTTGAAAAAAATTTAAACAGTTGAAAAAGGCTGATAAAGTCTATAAAATATGAAAAAAAGTTGAATTATGTTGAATAAGTAGAGAATATATATACATTGAAAAAGTTGAAAAATGTTGAAAAGCCGAAAAAAGTTTAAGAATGTTGAAAAAAGTTGAAACAGACTAAAAAATCGATAAAATATGGAAACTGACGAAAACAATTAATAAAGTTGAAAACTCGAAGGAATTTGAAAAAAGTTGAAAAATCAAAAAAGCATAAATCTGTTGGAAAGTGTGAGAAAGGCTGAAAAATAAAAAAATTATGGAAAATGTTGAAAAACGTCAAAAGATTTTAAAATAGTCAAAAAATTATTGAAATTATGTTGAAATGGGTTAAAATGCCGAAAAATGTTGAAACAGTTGAAAGAAAATAAAGTCGATGATGTTAAAAAATGGTTGAAAAACTCGAAAAAAGTTTATTTAGAATCAAAAAGTCCATAAAATAAGGAAAATGTTGAAAAATTTGAATTAAGTAGGTTGAACACGTCGAAAACATATGGAAAATATTGAAAAAACTGAAGGAAGTTGAATAAATACAAAACATTTGAATGCATTGAAAAAGTTGAAAAAAATTAAAAAATGTTGAAAAAGTCGGAAATATTTTAAAAAAAATTGTAAAAGGTTGATAAGTCCAAAAAAGTTTAAGAATGTTGAAAACGGTTGAAATAGACTGAAAAGTGTTAAAACAGTTGACGAAACTAACGAAAAAAGTTTAATAAGGTTGAAAACTAAAAAAAACTGAAAGAGTTTGAAAAAAAAAATTGAAACACGTTTAAAACTGTTGAGACAGTTCAAAAAGGCTAAAAAAATCGAAACTAACGAAAAAAGTAGAATAACGTTGAAAAGTCGAAAAAAAGAGGTTGAAAAGGCTGAAAGATGTTGAAAAAGTTCAAAAAATTGATAACGTTGTAAAATATGGAAAATATTTAATAAAGTTGAAAGACGTTGACAAACTCGAAAAAAGTTGAAACAGGTTGAAAAGTTGTGTTGAAATGTTGAAAAATCTTGGTAATTTCAATAAAGTTGAAAGAGGCTGAAAAAGTCAAAAGAAAAAGTTAAAATAGTCAAAAAATAATAAAAAAAATCCAGAAATAACACGCTTATAATCGTTTGTTAACATGATAGTTGCCACGCCCACTGATCCATTCCCGTCGAATTCCATTTAATTGTTAAGTTTATAGTAACCGACAACTTTCCTTGAAATTTTTAAAAATAAAATACTTCTATAGCACACTGAATATAACATTTAATGTTTATTGCATGTTTGGGAATTGCCACGCCCACAGGTGCCATGGCGACCAAAAATACCATTGCGCCCATATGTAATATAGCGCTTTTGGTTATGTGATACCTTATAACAAGTACATACAGACCACGACAAAACGATAGCACAACTAGTTTTTCTGTGTTTTAAAGGATTTATAACATTTATTTAATTTTTTTTTCGTAGTATATATTTTTAAAGCTAAGGAAATAAATAATTTGTCAAATAAATTTCTGCATTTTTGAATTAAACTAAAAACTCAATTTTAATGTGCGACAAAACGACAGCACAAAATTTTTGTAACTTAAATTTGTTCTAGGTATTATAAAAAATAAAATTAAAACATCTTTTTTAATAATGGGTGGATCTTCCTTTAATCTTTAAGACTTCAGTCATTCGCTTTTGTTAGGATTAAAATAGCTGTTTACCGTATTTTCGAATAAGAGCCTTCTAGGGGCCTATATCCTGTTTTTGAGCTCGTGAATGGACTTATACTGTCGGTTTTCTGCACAAATCTGCCGAGCCAAACAACCCCAGCAGTTTCCAATAATATTTAGATCAGGACAACAGCCTGGCGATCTTAGAAAATTTGTGTTGTTGTCCCGGAAAAAATCTGTTACTATTTTTGCTGTATGAACACCAGCATTATCCTGTCGAAATACCATTGTACCTTCAGATAATTGCTGCCCACGCATAACTACTTCATTTCCGATTGAATTTAAGAAGTACACTCTTTTAATTTTTGAAGCACAAACTTTATTTCGAAGTTATTTATTTCCTTAGCTTTAAGAATATATACTGTAGCGAAATTTGGTTTATGCTAGAAAATTCTTGAAATTAAAACCAACAAAAGAAACTAAACGATACTAGCTAGCATTCTGGCAGTATAAATACTTTTACACCATCTAGCGGTAAATAATAAACCGAACAGACGCTGCAGTACACTATAAATAAAAAGTCGATAACCGAGAGAAATTATCGCCGTCGTACAACGCCATCTAGATTCTGGATAATTGTGAACTCAACGTCGATACGCCATACTGGATTATGGTAGAATACACGCCACTTAGAAGCACTGGTAAATTGTGGATTGTGATAGAATGCACGCCACTTGGAAGCACTGGTAGATTGTGGATGGTGGTAGAATACACGCCATCTAGGAGGTGGTGGATTATTCGAGAAAGTGATGCCTGTAGTATAAAAGGGTGTCATTTGAGTTTTCGGACACAGTTGAGTTAAAACAGTGAAGCAGAACAGTTGTATTTAAACAGTGAAGCAGAACACTTGAATTTAAGCAATCAAGTGAATACAGTGTGATCCGTAGTAAAGTAAAACAGTTTTCTATACCGTGTGAAATTAATGTTAGAATTTGAATGTTAATGAGATAAACAATTGTACCGTGTAAAAACAAACTATTGTGATTTAAATAAACCATTTTATTACTAAATAAGTTTGTGTGTTTTAAATTATTACACAATCCAGTGATCGAACTCAGAGAAGTGTAAAAGATCGAAATTATCGTCAAAGAGACAGGAATTTCGTAATAATACTATGAAAATAAATTTTAAATATCTGTTGTAAATCCTTTAAAACACCGAAAAACTAGTTGTGCTATCGTTTTGTCGTAGTCTGTATATCTACCACGTTACATTTCATAGCGATTGCGTTGTTATTACGCTGATAAATATTGTGGGCTGTGCTTTAAGTGATTTATAATTTTTATAAAAATTGTTGATGCCGCTTTTGAGTTAAATTTGATCAAAATTTTCAGTTATTGTAAAGTACTTTTCCAATTCCGCTCAATCTCAGACCAATTTAAGATATTTATGATCTGCATCCGTCTACCAAACTTCATTACAATATCTTTAATTGGAAGATGTGACGTTATAATATATATAATTAAAGCTTGGGGCTATGCCATACATATATACAATTTTAGTTTGTTTAATAATACAAGATATAAGGGTGTTTATTTTGAAAATATTGTAGATCTTTTATTTTTGCCTATGTTTTAGCATGAGGCTTAAAAACAATTGTCACAAAATTTAAGCTTTTAGCTCAATCCTGTAAACGAGATGGACAGAGCTTGTGCACGATTTCATTGAAATTTTAAAACTTTACGAAAAAACCGGTTTACTGAAACGTAGAAAAATCTTAAATGCCGTAAATGCCAAAATAGTTGTGGTGTTATAAGTATTTAAGTTGTATGGGAGTTGTGTAGTTTCCACCCCCTGTTCTCAAACCACGTCCACATTTTTCGTGTCGCTGAAAATGCTAACAATATACATCCGAAGGGTTTTTTTTTTGCGGTCCCATAGATTTATATAATAGAATTGGGTCTAAATAATTTTTCTAATTTACCGAATGTCCTTCTACAAGGATATTAGAATTCACCACGCCATGGTAATCGAAAAAAACTGAATTACAGCTATTTGCTGCACAGTTTATTACCGTACTATTTAAAGCTTAAGGCAACCATTTAGATAGTAAGTATATTTAAATAAAAATAAATGGTCCAATAAAAAATCTTAGCGCATATGAGAGCTAAGAGTGCTATCTCTTTATTCTGCTCCAATGTATGTAGAGTACAAACATATATTAAGAAAAGAAAACAAAAAACAAATTTGCTACTTATGAACCACACGAGTTCAATCATTTGTTCTTAAATTTATGACAAAATTGATTTTAACACCAAAAATATTGATTTCCATCCATATCTACATGTGTGCGATGCATTACAAGTAATGTTTTATGTCATGGGTTGAAAACCCAACATAAATGGCAGATTTTACATGACTTTATTTTGTCTGATATGTTGTTGAATGCTGTTGCCAGACTATTTTTCTCTGCTGCAAATGTAGTAAGCTATTACTCATGAGCGCAAAGACCTGAAAAGGTCATTGACAAAGTGAAAATGACAATCGATGACACTTAATGTCTTCATTTACAAACTGGGGAATTGTCACATTCTTTTCAGGAACTTATTTTTTCATAATTGTATGGCTTGTTGGAGGATAATCATAGTTTTTATCCAAACAATGTGCCTGAATAACTTGTAAAATGAATTAGAAAAATCCAAAAACTTAAGTTCAAACACTTCGTGCCGCCTATTTTGATCATCTCAAATTTAAAAATATTAAAAGTCATTCAATCTGGTAACTTTCATTTATCACAACAATGGGTAGCAGCATCTTATAATAAAAGAAAAAAACTAGATATGGCGACGCTCGGACTAAACAACTAATGTTTTCTTTTGTAAACTTCCGGTATTGGAGGAAATAGTTTTCATTTTGCAATATCCGTATTTATTTTATATTTCTCAAAGTGTACATTCAATTTATTTGCGGACAATTTCTACAATACAAAATCAATGTTTGTCTTATGTGAATGAAGCAAAAATACAATTTTTAAAATAAAGTTTATAAACAGCTGCACTAGAGGAATTTTGATAAAGCCAGACAAATATCAACGAAGGATACATAAACATGTGACAAAGAGAAGAGAACTATTGTACTTTTCAGTTTTAATTTTTTTAAATAGTAGCTATAAGGAGTAGTTTCTTTGAGAAGAAGTAGTCCCTCAGAGAAGAAGTAATTACCAAAGGAGTACTACTGTCCGGGAAAAAGTAGTTAATGGGAAAGCAGATTTTTCCGAATAAGAAGTAGTTCCCAAATAATAAATAGATCTGAAAAAAGAAATTATTTGCAAATAACGAGTTGCCTTGGAAAGAAGTACTGAATTCATCTTAAAAATAGAAGTTGTACTTGTAGAAGATGTGTTGCAATTTCTTTCGTATTTTATGAAGTTACAGTTCAAATCTACAAAGTACTCATGCAATTATTTTCATAGAAGATGTAACAAACAAAGGATAAATACTTCTCGACTAAGAAGAAGTTCAGGAATACAGTTTATTTAAATGAAGTTTTAGACATGAACGTAGTATACGAAGAAAAAGTGATTAAAAAGGGTTACGGAAAAGGAAGTAGTGCACTAAAACAAGACACAATCAAAGGAAAACTTAAATCTGCATATGAACTTTCAAAAGAAATATTTAACAAATAATTGACTTAAGGATAGAAACTTAATTTGTTGCGGCGACTTTGAACTGATGAAAAATCGCCCCACATAAAGTATATAAACAAATTTATCGATTCCCTTGGATTTTTTTATTTCTCGAGAGGAGTATTTTGCGATCATAAATAATTGAGGAATGGAAATTTTCATATCCAGTCAGTGCTGCCAAAATATTTCCAATTACTTCCATTCAGTTTAAAATCACAGTTGCATTTTTCATATTTGACATTAGCTTTTCCGTAATTTTGCATATTTGGCATTAGCTTACCTGTCAGCTGAACAATTTTATAAATAAAAATGAAGTGCATTTATCTATATCACAAAAAAAATCACCTAAAATATAGTATAGCATAGCTTGATAGTTTGCCATCTACTCTTTTTCATTAATACTTTTACTGTATCCGAATCGGAATCCATGTACTGAACCAATATTAGAAATTGCTCTTTGTTTGTGTTGCTAGATCTTGTAAATATGTTAAAAAAATCTTTTTATCAAAAAAAATTACAAAATATTGCTTACATTGACTCTTTCCTCATTAAATTCCACGTCAAAAAGTTAGAGAATAAAAATTTTCCCCAAAAAAGTATTGCCGATAACCTCATTTTCCAGAAAATTTGTTCCCATTCCCCAAAAATCTTCCACGATCGCAAATCAGGGGATTGGAGAAAAATCCGAAGGAATGTTTATTCATGATAGGGGTGATTATTTAAACTTCATCGTTTTATTTTTTCACATTATAATTTTTCTTTATGTTATTAATTATTTTTTTAAAATATTATTTAACTAATATTACCTGGAGTAAAATAAATTACAAGAAAAACATCCATCTGGCAACACTGGAGAAAAAACCAACGCGCTAATGATTCGCAACTGGTTTATGCGAAACATTGTATAAGTACAGCCTTACTGTTTTGTAAAGGAGCTTGCGGATGCAGGTCAGTCGGTATTGTGTGGCTTACGCCACGACAGTAGTTTTGAAAGCTCGCGAAAAATCGTTTTGCAATAATTGCGACCATCTGAAAAATACACATTAGGTATAAAAATAGAGGATAGTTGACGGGACGGGGTCGGGAAAGCGGCGACGATTAGACGCTGTCAAAAATTATAACATACTTGATCATGTGAAATTGAATAGAATTGCGTCGTACGACTGGTAACCTTCCATTTAGAAATAATTCTATTTTTACGACGAATCAGTGTTGCATTTCTTATGTATTAAAATTTGTCATTCTCTTTTCCCATACGACTTTCTCAGCAAAATTTATTGTTTACAAATTTTGTTTTTGTCACACTCTTTTCCCATTCGATTCTCTCACAAGAAATCAGTCGTGAAAAGCAGTCGTCCTCCGCAATTGTGTTCATTCAATCGATTTTCCGACTGGTTTTTTTTTTTTTTGACAGCACGTAATCGTTGCCGCTTTCCGACCACGTCGCAATTCTGGGCAAAGCATTAGTGTATAAGGAATAAATTTTAAAACATAGCATTCATGATAAATTGAACTAAATAAAAAATGAACTAAGTGAAACAAATGTTTTGAAACGATATCTCGAGGAAAGACACGGAAAAACGACCGACCTGTGCCCCAGCCAAGAAAACATCGTTACAAATTCTTAAGATTAATTAAAGTACATAAAATAACTGGTATCAGTAGAAAAATTCCTATAGAAAGTAACGAAAGCTTCTGTCGAAGTTATATTTGGCAAAGAATTAGAATTTACCAAAGAAACAATAAGTACTTATCGAAGAAGCAGAAGCATAAAGAAATTATTTCTATATAGAAGTATCCAATTACCTAAGGAGAAGTGTTTTATGGAGAAGAAAGAGAAGAAATGTTAATGTTTGTAGATGTTGTAATAGTATAAGTAAAATAATTATAAGACAAGCAAATACTAGTTGTACAAATATGAAACCGGTAATGACATCTAGCGGTCGATAGCCGTATATGTATGTGCTTCCGAACAGTGCTGCCACTTTGGATAAAATTTTTGTAGCAAAATTGCGTAGCAAAACGGCGAGCAGCGTAGCAGAAGTCAAGAATTGGCTGAACTATCGTTTATTGAACAGTAAACTAAACATAAACTTTTTTATAAAACGAAAATATCACATTGAAATTCAGAATGGTGCAACAGTACATAACATAAATCAGATTAACAAATTACAATTCACATAATTAAGAATAAATATAAGGCCCAATTTCCATGTGATCTTATCTTATCTTATCAAATATCAGGGAGGACATCACATGCTATGAAGACAGCAAATGTATGCTATTCACTCTCGCATTCTCCAAGCGCATTAGGTTCTGTTCGCATGTTTTTTCTTTCTTACAAAAATTTTATTTGATATCAATGACATGGGATAAGATAAGATAAGATCACATGGAAATTGGGCTTAATAGTTCATAAACATATTATATAATTCATCTGATTATAATCTATTTAAGGCATCCATAAAGTGAGATTAAGTTTGAGATCAAACATTTTGCAGCCATTATAAAATCTATGGTATCTATTTTGTAGGAGTTACTTTTTTTATTAAATTGAGGTCTGAAAAAATTCGCTCTGCACTGCTGTGTGGCAAAGTAAGCAATTTTTTTGAAAAGTAACTGGCATTAGAAATCATGAAAACTTTGTTTAGTTCACAATTCAGCTAGTGCTGATACAGAGTTGCCAATAAATTGGAAAATGTGTTTAATTAAAAAATTGCAGGAGAAAAAGTAAGAAAAATTATATGAAATGGGAAAAATGTAGCAAAATTGATACATTTGATGAGAGTGGGTAGCAAAGTCGCAAATGTGTTATTTTTTGCTTAAGTGTAGCAAATTTGCTACGATAGTAGCAAAGTGGCAGCGCTGCTTCCGAACCGCACCAAATGTCTTTATTGTTCATTCTGTCATCTGTCAACAATATTCAGTTCACAATTTGTCAAGTTTCATAAAGCAACGCATTTTTTCCGCTCGTAAAGATGTCGAATTTTGTGCCTGAAAACTCTCATTTGCGGGAAGCATTGATTTTCTGTTTCCATTTGAAGAAAAACGCCTCTGAATCGCATCGAATGCTTGTTGAAGCTTGGTCGTACACAGTGCAATGAGTGGTTCAATAAATTTAAAAGTGGTGATTTTGATGTGATAAATGAGGAGCGCGGCCGGCCACCGAAAAAGTTTAAAGACACAGAATTGCAAACATTATTGGACGAAGATGATGGTCAAACGCAACAACAGCTCGCTGAACAACTTAATGTGACACAACAAGCCGTTTCCATGGGAAAGATTTTAAAGGTCGGTAGATGGGTGCCACATGAACTGACCGAACATGGCAGCAAGAAAACCGAAAAACCACTTGTGAATTGCTGCTCGCCAGGCAAAACAGAAAAGGTTTTCTCCATCGAATCATCACTGGCGATGAAAAGTGGATTTATTTCAACAATCCCAAACGAAAAGAATCATATTTGAGCCCCGGCCAACGACCCAAATCAACGCCAAGACCAAATCGCTTCGGCCGAAAGACAATGCTGTGTATTTTCTGGGATCAGCGTGGTGTTATTTGGTATGAGCTACTAAAACCAGGTGAAACTGTTACTGGTGCACGTTACCATCAACAATTGATCGCTTTGAACCGTGCTATACGTCAGAAGAGGCCCGAATTTCAACTTCGCCATGACAAAATTGTATTCCAAGATTACAACGCATCGCCACATCGAGCAGCGGTCAATAAAAACTTGGTAAAATCGTACAACTGGGAGCCCCTGCCCCACCCGCCGTACTCACCGGACCTGGCGCCATCCGATTACTATTTGTTTTCATCGATGGGACACGCACTCAACGATTCGCACTTCAATTCTTACGAGGAAGTGCAAAAATGGCTCGATGAATGGATAGCCTCAAAAAACGAAGAATTTTTTTGGCGAGGAATCCATAAATTGCCTAAAAGATGGAAAAGATGTGTAGCTAGCGAGGGGAATTACTTTGAAGATTAAATTTGGAACTATTTTCGCAAAATGAACGTGTTTTTTTGAATAAAAAATTACCGGTTTCATATTTGTACACCAGTAGCATCTGAAGTAGAAATGTTAATCATAAAGAAGGTTCAGAGTAGAAAAAAAGTTACGAGTAGTTTCCGTAAGAAGCAACTTTTTTTGAAGAAGAAATAGTCTCCTAAGGAGTAATAGGAGATATATTATTTCCAAAGAGACATAGTTCCTAAAGGAGAAGCATTTACGAGAAGAACTTGTTCCAGAATTGAAGTAATAGAAAGCAGTTTTATTATATGTATATCGAAGTATAATACAAAAAAAACTGCGCATTATGAAAAATATATTCTGAAAAAGAAGTAATAAGTGAAGAAATATATTCTGGTAAAAAAACTACTAGATAGTCGAACTGAAATGCAGAAGCGCTTAGTTGCAGAGAAAGTTGTTTCTTAATTAGCAGTAGTTCAGAAGAAGAACTACTTTTAAGACATATATTATTTAAAATGTAGCAGTATTTGAAGTATCTTTATTTGATGAAGAAATGCTTCCCAAGACGGATTAATAATTGACGATGTCCTTCATGTTAAAGGAAAAACTATAAAAAAAAGTATTCACAAAAATTAGTAGTAAATAAAGAACCATTTTCTTATGTGAATGTGCTTAAATATTATACAAGATATTTCTAGTTCTTGATGAAGAAGAAGTATTTGCTGAAGATGAAGTAATATTCAAAAAAAAAGTACCTCCTCAATGATATGACCATTGATGACAACATTTGAACGTAAAATAAAAATTTTATTTAAATTATGCATATTGTTTTATTGAAAAGAAAAAGAAAAAAAAAAAATCACTTGTTCGCATGTACAATCAAATTCACAATCAAAAATATCTGTTGAGACAAAAAGTTTTTATATTGCTAGAAAACCAATGAAAAGCCATGTGACCATGACAAACAAGAAATTGCATGAAAAAGCTATATATTTTAACATTAAATCTAATCTCTGCTTTCCACTTAAGATAAAAACTCCCTTAATTAATAGTTTTAAAAATACCACAAGTCTACTCAATACGTAGTTTTTTAATTGAATACTAATTTCTTGTTAATTTGTACAAAGTTTGTCTGTCCACGTAAAGAAAGAAAAAAAGAAAAGAGAAATACAGCAGAAATTCCACTTAGGAATAGAAAATGACAATTCAGATTTCAGAGAAAGAAAATGTAGTAGTAACGTAGCAGTTAATCCTATATCCATGGAAACAGGTAATAAGAATTCATACCAACCCTATTGCCATGACTACAAATCCCCATTGTAGAATGCAGCAGAAACTGTCAGTCGATTATCATACCAATAATTGTCATCATTTTCATCATCAACATCATTGGTATTATGCATAAAACAACCGAGTGTAAATCAGATAAAAGAGTTAACAAGTTTTTTTTTTAACATTATTGAAGTGTTTTTATTTTTATGAACAGATTTATCAGCTAATTGGGAAATGCTTACGAAAAAAACTAACGAGATGGGGGAAAACAAAATAGGTGGCAAATTTGCAAATGTTAATTATACACAGATTGTATTTTTCCCAAAAAGTAGAAAATATTGGACAAAGAAATGTATTTAAAAACAGGAGTAGTGATTGAAGTAATAATTCTCGTAGAAGAATTATTTTCTTAGGGAAAAGTTGTCTTTAAAGATAAAGTTCTCAAAGAGAATTAGTTCCAAAAGCAAAAAGGCATAGTTCTGAAAAAAAGTTCTGGAAAAAGGAATTCTAAAAGTTGAAGTAGTTCTTGAATGAAAAGTTTTTCGATAAGAGTAGAGTTATGAAAAGAGAAATTAATTTCGAAGAAAATTAGTTTTTTAAGAAGACGTAGTTAAAAATGATTTTTTCAAAAAAAAACAAAGATGTGGATATTAAATAGTTAGCTCTTAAGGAGAAGTTCTCAGAGAAGAAATTTTACTTAAATTAAGAAATGGTTCTCAAAGCAGATATGTTCTCGAGAAATTTGTTTTCGAAGAAGTTCAGTTTTATAAGACGATTTATTCTCATAGAAAAAGAAAGAGAAAACTTAAGAGACAAGTGATCATTGAAAAGGTTATTCTTGTAAATGAAATAGTGCTTCAAAACAGTATATCTTGAAGTGTTCGTAAAATGTTAGTTCCCAAAGTAGAAGTTATTCTCTGAGTTGAAATTTTACTTAAGTAAGAAGTAGTTCTTAGCTCAGATGTGATAGCCAAGTTAAAATAAGCCATTGAATAAGAAAGAACAAAACAATTCGAAAGAATCAAGAAGATGTTGTTGCAAAGGTATAGCAACTACCAAAGCAAAAATCATATTAGAAAAAGAAGTAGTGCTCAAAAAAATATATGCTCTGAAAAGTAAAAACTATTAATTTCCAATGGAGACGAATATTTAAAGTAAGAATATATTCCTTCGGAAAACGTAATTTTCATTGGAAAAATAATTTCCAAAAAAGTATTATTTATTGAAGATGGAAGAGTAAAATGATTATTGAAGAAGTCCTTAAAAGAGTAGTTTCCAAAGAACAATATAAAGGAAAAATTATTATAAGTATGTATAAATATTTCCCTATATGTCAAAGTTTGCTTAATGGTAATGACACGAGGATTGGGGGCACCAGATATGAAATTAAAAAGCCTCATTCCCTTGAAGCAATTATTGATCTACGAATTCTGAAAATTTATAATTTTTCCTGCTTGACGTATTAAGATGATGATCACATAAAGAGCTCTGCCGTGATTAGAGGTTTCTGCTTGGTTCTCTTTTTCCCTGTTTGTATTAATATTTAGTAATATTAAAGAAACAATATCTGCTTCTTGTTGATTATGCCACTAATATCTCAATTTCGCTGAGAATCGAAATGTTTCCACAAAAGCTGTAAAGTACGAACTTCCATTTCAAAGGAACTGATAGGAACATATCTCTAGAGAAACTGACTTGTTGCCATTCTTTTTAATTAAAGAATAAAATGGGCAATTCAAAATTTCCTTTAAGAATAAATCCAAATAAATTGAAAGAATATTTCTACAATTTTTTCTTTAATATTTTTGGACAGCAAACATCATTCACTTCACGTATGGCAATACGAAGGGTTTTTTTTTTTTTTTGTAAATCCCAAGCTTTGGCCCGCTTTATTAATGTAAGCGCTTCTGGTATCATTATCACTTCTTTAATATGACTTTAAATAAAACTTAAATATTTATTTTCTGGTTGTGATAGTTTTTATCACAATATCAATTCCTACATAAAATAAACTCGGTCTCATTCATTCAGACCATTCAATTTAACTAAAAGTTGCTTTCATTTGTGTAAACTTTCATTTTTTTGTTTATTTAACTTTTTCTGCTTCGCAGTAGTTTCTCGATTTTATTTTTTGCTTTCTTTTTTTGTTTTTTTGTCGAAACAATATCGAGTAATTCTAAGGATAACTTCACACATATCCTTCTGGTACAATGAGTAGTATACTCGTGCATACAACAATAGTGACAGGAAGTGAAGTGGAAGGTTTTTAGTGTTGACAATGTTGTTTGACGTTTCTAAGCAGCTTAAATAATCCTGCTTCTGCAAATTGAAATACTCTTTCAATTGTGTGCCAACATTGCGTTTGTAGGAATTTGATATAGAAATACAGTGTCAATACTTTTATGATTTTATTGTTAAGTTGCAAAAAAAAAAATACATAAGAGGAAAGAACAACATTAAAGACAAAGAATCTGTGTATTAAAAAATAGAATATTAGAAATACTACATGGCTGTATAATACAAGATAAAAACTTCTTAATATACGATTTGCAAAATTCATTTTAAATGAAAATTCAAAAATAGCTTAAAAAGCCAACAGTTGTAGTAGCTGAACTCTGTTAAATCGTTGAAAGCATATTTTCAAGACATAAAATCATAACATGCTAAGTTCATGTTCGTCAATAGTTGAAATTTTATAAATGTGAGTACTAAGTATATATGGACTACCCGTGCTAGATCACTGACGATATATTGCGTTTGATATATATATATATTTTTTTTATCATTAAATTTAATTTTTTCATTTCATTTCTCCACTTACAGCGTTATATCACTTAATTATTTTGTAGCTTCTTACAAAAGGGAAGATCTGAAAGTTTATTACATTGCGTTGTTGGCAAAAGCAGCTGTAATGACATCTCCAGATTGTGATTTTAGTTAAATGAATAACATTGCACCCATAGTCCTAACAAATTGTGCCCTAGGTTCACTTATGTAAATCTGCTAAGAATAATAGCTGATTGAAAAAAGTTTAGACTTATAGACTAAGAGCTAGCGATCAATTTACCTTCCCTACATCCAGTTCTTAGCTTAAGATTGTTCAAGATAAATTAAATAGGTTCCAATTATTACTAACTCCTTTGTAGTCTTGTTTTATGCCGCTTTTCATTTGGATAAATTGTCACAAATTTACTTAAAAAGTGAGCCTAAAAATACAATTTTATAGCATGCGTCTATTACAAAAAGTTATTGCATATTTTTGCGCTGCATGAGTTTATTATCAAATTACTCTTACATATCAGCATATTTAAGAAAATTTTTTCAATTATTATTCTAAAGTTATATTAAAAATAAAAAAATTCAACTTATTCTTACTCCAAATTTATGAATTTTTTTTTTCTTTTCTTTTTAGGTATGTTAGCAAAGAATACTATTACAACGAAAATTTAATCTTGGTAAGCTTAAAACCATAGTAATAAATTATCTTCGGACTGATAAACCAATATTGATATGTAGGAAAATATAGCTTCCTCAAAAAATATTAGCTAACTGGTTGACTTGATGAGCAAATAAATTGTTCTCTATGTTCGAAACATAAAATGAAATTGGCGTAACTAGTGATATGTCAAAAATGACAAATGAAAAATGTTGAAGAGCTACTCGAATATTATCGAAAAAAAAATAAATAAAATCTTTAAATGTAGAATTGGCGTGAACATGAACGACAGCATTAGACTTTCAGCTAATTCACTCCAGTATAGATTTTCTTTCATATACGCTAGTTAGCTATCAATCATAAAAAAATGCTTGAAAATCAACTTTTCAAAAACCACGTTTTCATGTTAGGAAAAAGAAGGAAGTCATAGGAAGCCAGGTCGAGCGAGCACGATAGCTGAGGTAGCGATTCTTGCGTAATTGATAAGTGAGCTAATGCGTTGTCGTTATGCAACAGCACAATTTTCTTCGCCAAATGGTTTCGTGTCTGGATCCAATTCTCATCGAATTGGTGAAATAATTCACTGTAATACTTTTCCACGATCGCACTTAATTTCTTTGAAAATTCTCTAAGGATTATTCCATTTGATTCCCGAAAAAATCGAAACCATGACCTTTCCAGCTGATAGGAACGTATTTGGGTCGTTCCATCTATAATTTTCCTATTTTTACCCTGACGTGTCTTAAATTGGCTGAAATATTTTTGAGTGATTAAGCCGTTATCTAATAGATAGAAAAAAATTATATCAAATTTTTTCGACTAATAGTTTTGATAAAAAATTTAATTTTTTAACTCTGTTCAGAGCCGCTCGTAAATAACACAAAAAAATTCATTGATGAATAAAAACAAACAAACACAATTCAAACTCGCTTTCATATTATTTTTAGGTAGCTGTGTGCTAGTACAGGGTGTTTTTTTTAGAGGTATAGAGCTTCGAATTGAAATAAAACACAAGAAAATCGTTTTAATGTCCATCAATTTGGCTTTATTGGAAGGATAATTTTATGCCATTAATGTTTAAATATGATTTCGGGCATGTGGCCGTCGCGGCTGGCTCGAATAAAGCCAATTCTACAGGTCCAATTTTGAACCACTTTTTCGAGCATATGGGGCCGTATGTCGGCAATAACGCCACGAATGTTGGCTTCCAAGTCCCCTAACGTTTCTGGTTTTTTGGCGTAGACGAGCGACTTCACATATCCCTAAAGAAAATAATCCAATGGTGTCAAATCACACGATCTTGGTGGCCAATTGACAGGTCCATTCCGCGAAATTATGCGCTCATCGAATGTTTCCTTCAATAAATTGATTGTGACGTGCGCTGTGTGGCATGTAGTTCCAACAAGACCACAACTCATCCACATTCATGCCATCCAATTCGGGAACAAAATAGTCGGTTATCATGGCTCTATACCGGTCTCCATTAACGGTAACTGACTCTCCAGCATTATTTCGGAAGAAGTATGGCCCAATGACTCCACCAGCCCATAGAGCACACCAAACAGTCAGTTTTTGTGGATGTAATGGCGTCACAAGGGTCTCATGTAGATTCTCTTCACTCCAAATGCGGCAATTTTGCTTGTTGACGTAGCTATTCAACCAAAAATGAGCCTCATCACTGAACAAAATTTTGCGATGATAATCAGCATCGAGATCAATCTCATTTTCGGCCCATACACCAAAATCACGACGCATTGCATGGTCTCGCGGCTTTAATTCTTGCACAAGCTGGATCTTGTAAGGTCGCAAGCCAAGATCTTTGCGCAAAATCTTCCATAAAAATGATGGACAAAGCTCCAATTGCTGTGCACGGTGGCGAATCGATTCACTCGGGTCCTCTTCAACATTATGCTCTATAGCGGCAATTGTTTCTTCGGTGCGCACTGTTCGACGTCTCTGCGGATGCGTAATATCACATAGAGTAAGCGTAGTGCGAAAACGACCCATGGTTAACCGAATTAATTGCTCTGATGGACGATTATGTCGACCATAAAATGGACGGAGCTTGCGGTAAACTTCGCGAACTGAACCATTATTTTCGAAATAAATTTGCACGATTTGCAAGCGTTGTTCTTTTGTCAACCTGTTCATGATGAAATGGCAAACCAAACTGAACATAAATGACATTAGAGTTGCCAGATTTGACCATAAAATGCCAGTTTTATCTCTATTCGAAAAACAAACCTCTAAAATAAAACACCCTTTATTTCCTCAAGGTGGTCTGAGTGTTTCTCAAATGCATTAGGGCTGGGGAAAAATCGATTAATATCGATGTTCATCGATGTTTTCCAACATCGCTAACTATCGGTAGTTTTGAGCCTTTACGATTAAAATCGAAATCTATTAATCATTGAATAAATTTTTTTATTTTTCTTTAAAAAGGGAATAAATTTAGCTTTTTTAATGTGCTAAAAAAGATACAGGTTATTAACACATTTTAGGGAAAAAATTAGGTTTAAAAAAAAATTGGTCAAAATTTCAAAAAAATCGTCAGATCTCCAAAACTATAGGTCAGATTTCAAAGCTTCACGCTTCATTATTGTAGACCATGAAATTACCTATCTTACGACACTCATATTTACTATTTTCTATTCATTTTTCCAAAAGCTATGTCCGCAACTTTCGTTGTCTATTCTATATCTCCGAAACTAGATCCGAGTGACACTTTTTTTTAATTTTTTTTTCTCTAAGAGCCTTTGTTAAGTGAGGAAACGGACATAATTCAATACTAGAATAACTAAACAAATTGCGATGCATTAAGAAGAGTGCCTTGCGATATCTGTTTATTCCAGCTTCATCCACATCATTGGAGAGGGTCAATTCAACAGCGGGCACTATCATATCCAAAAAGAGAGCTTCACTCCCCGCCGAGATGGCTGAAAAACTGTTTTTTTTTTTTTCATTTCGATGTTATCGATAATACTCGATTTTGTTGCTAAAAAACATCGATGTTTTTTTTAATGATTTTTCTCAGCTCTAAAAGGCATCTACGACCAAGCTTAAAATTCTTGAACCAATATCTTGCATAGTGAAGGGTCCCTATAGAGAGCATCAACTTCGATTTTGTTTCATTGTACGTTTTACATCATAAAGCAAGAAGCGAATTATGAATCGATGTTGTTATTTACACTTTTTTTTTGGATTTTTTTAACCCTTTCGATGCTGTCTACATTTTTTGATCTTATCAACATTTTTCGATATTTTTTTGCTTCACAACATTTTTCGATTTCGACAAATTTTTCGATTTCGACAAATTTTTTCCGCATTTTCCTTATATCTTTTTAGACACATTTCGAACTCTGTAATCTTGCCAATATTTTTCAATTCTGTTCGATGAAATTCTTGGTGCTTCTTTATCATTTTATATCAAATTTAACATATCAGTATAGTATTTTATGCTTTTGAATGATTTTTTCTTTTTCTATAAATGCTACTCTTAAAAGATTTTTATATTTTATAGTACTCGCACTTTATTTTAATTAAATTAAATTTCCAACAATGTTGCATGTTCAAGCGGTTGTTTTCGCTAAAGAGCCAACAAAAAGTTGAACGCACACGCGAGCACTAAAATGACCTCGTAAGCGCTGCAATCAAATTATGAAAATATAAGTACGAGTATATAGTCATAAGATTTCATGTCATCCAACAATTTAAATTAATTGAAATTTTAAAATTCATTTAACAAACTGCAGGGAGTAACATAATAACTGGCATGTTGCTGACAGCTTAGTGACACGTACTATATATCTAGATAGCAAAAAATAAGGCTTAGCTTTATTCCTTCAACATACATGATACATTCCAGCGTCTTGCCGACGAAATCTTGAAACTGTAACGAATGTATTAAAACTTTTTTTTTACATTCTGACTTATAAGTAGTTTCATTAGGATAAACTACTGTTTTAAAATTGATGAAAAAATAAAACGGAGGTCCTCACTGTTCAATATCTGAATAATAGGCAAACATATAATACCTGACCTGGGACGATTCATCTCCAATATTGTTTCTACTATTACAAAAAGTACCAGGAGACCGACCCTAGTTCGGTTTTCCATTTTGAGGCTTAGAAAGTCGAAAAAATATGCAATATTTTGAAATGTGTCGAAAAATATGGAAAATATTTAAAAAGATGAAAGACCTTGATAATATATGGAAAATGTAGTAAAACGGCAAAAGAGGTTAAAAAAGCTGAAAAATTATCGAAAATTCGGAAAATAAGGATCAAATTGTATAAACTTCAAAAAATTTTGAAACAGGTAAAAGGCTGAAAGAGTCAGAAAACATGGAAAATGTTGAAAAACTCGAATAAAGTTGAATGAGGTTGAAAACGTCGAAATAAATTCAAAGAGGTTGAAAAGGTCGATAAAATATCGAAAATGTTGAAAGAAATTGAGAGACGTTGAAACAGGTGAAAAAGACTAATAAAGTCGATAATATATGAAAAGTGTTGAAAAATTTGAAAAAATGGAAAATTATTGAAAATCTCAAAAAAGTTTAAGTTTAAAAAAGTCGAATGAGGTTGAAAAAGTCGAAAAAATATAGAAAATGTTGAGGAAAATTGAAAGAGGTTTAATATTCTCAAAAAACGTTGCATAAGGTTGAAATATTCGAAAAAATATGGAAAATATTGAAAAAAGTTGAAAGAGATTGAAAACTGTTGAAACAGTTGAAAGAGTTTGAATAACTCGAAAAAAGTTGAATGAGGTTGAACAAGTCGAAAAAATTTGGAAAATGTTGAGAAAAATTGAAAAATGTTGAAACAGTTGAAAGAGTTGAAAGTCTCGAAAAAAGTTGAATGAGGTTGTAAAAGTCGAAAAAATTTGGAAAATGTTGAAAAAAGTTGAAAGAGGTTGAAAGATATTGAAACAGTTGAATGAAGTTGAAAAACTCGAAAAAAGTTGAATGTGGTTGAAAAAGTCAAACAAATTGAAAGTGTTAAAAATATTTGCAAAAGGTAAAGAATCGCGAAAACACTTGAATGAAGTTAAAAAGTCGGAAAATTGTAGAAAATCGTTCAGAAAACTTGAAAGAGGTTGAAAAATAATGATGCATTTGAAAGAGGTTGAAAAACTCGAACTAAGTTGAATAAGACTGAATATATTGAAACCAAATTTTATTAGGATCACTTATATAGTACGCATAATATGGCATTTTACGCTATAAGTTTGTATTGGAGGTGACACGCCCACTAATGAAATCGTATAGTGACCGACACCTCTACTTCAAATTTAAAAAACATTACTCCAATAGCACACTAAATATGGCATTTAAAGTTTTTTGCT
Organism: Tricholauxania praeusta; assembly: GCA_949775025.1. Lineage (NCBI taxonomy): Eukaryota > Metazoa > Arthropoda > Insecta > Diptera > Lauxaniidae > Tricholauxania > Tricholauxania praeusta. The sequence continues at coordinate 138,674,089 of OX459028.1, read as the reverse complement.
TATATGGAAGATGCCACACCCACAATGCAATTTCGTCGATTTTCATTTAATTTCAAAGCTTATAGTAACCGACACATTTACACCAAATTTCAATGAAATTACACCCACAGCACACTAAATATAACTATAAACGTTTTTTGCATGTGTGGGAGGTGCCACGCCTACTGATGGAATCCCAACAAAATTCATTAAACTCAAAAGGTTATAGTAAGATCTCTATACCAAATTTTATTATGATCACTCATACAGTGCACTAAATATAGCCTTAAACGGTCTTAGCTTGTATGGGAGGTGCCACGCCCTCTAATGCAATCCCGTCGAACTTCATTTAATTTCAAAGCTCATGGTTACCGACACCATGCACACTAAATATAATAAAACTTAACAATTAAATGATAATTGAACTGCAGCCATTTTAAGCAGCGATCAACATTCATGTAAAATTTTACAAGTTGATACAATGCTTTTATTTATTAAACAAACTTTGACAACAAACGAAAAAACACAACAACTCTAGAATGTAGACATATGTTTCGATTCTTAAAATCTCATCAGTATATTTTTGGTTGATGCCTACGTCGGCACTCAAATTACACCCGCCACTGGTACTAATTATAACGAAAGACAAAAAAAATTCATTTGTATTCACACAAACCAAATCACTTTTATTTTTTCCAGTGTTTCGACCACCAAAGTTAACATTTTGACTAACTACTTGAACTCCTTTATGATAACACATTCCTTTGGATCCATGACATCTCTTCTGCCATTTCGTCATATGCAATTATACAGAAATTATCACCATAACGAACATATTTACATTCACCGAGAAGCAACCAACGTCCATTTCGATTCATCATTAGAAAACGGGGCGACGAATTTTTATCACGTGGTATGCACATAGCATTAGATGTTGTGCTCACGTTATGAACAAAATGCATTAAGTGAAGAAAAAATGGGCAACTAGCTAATTATACTTAGTAAGCTTTGTTAGGCGACGTTTAAAACACAAACATACTATATTTTACTTTTTGCATTGACCAGTCAAGAATCATAGCATTACCAGCTTGATCAAAAAGTTTTAGGACTCGTCACCGTGTGGCGCTCTCGTTCGTCCGATTTCAATTCTATTTTTTTTGTTGTGTTGGTAGAAGTGTCATGGACGTTATGTCAAATTTTCAGCTTGACAGCTTGACATTTCTTGAAGTGACGCCGTATTGTGTGCATCTACTTTTGTGTGTGGTTTCGATTTTTTACAAAAAAAAAAATGTCATCAACTTTGCAGCAACGAGTTTGCATTAAATTTTGTGTTAAAAACGGATTTAACGGTGCGCAGACGTTGGAAATGTTGGGAAAGTGTTTTGGCGACGATACTCTAACGAGATCGAACGTTTTTCGCTGGCACGGACGCTTCAGAAATGGTCGTGAGTCGGTCGAGGATGACGAACGCAGTGGCAGGCCGTCGACAGCGAAAACTGATGAAAACGTCAACAAAATCAAAGAGTGGATGGCCGTAAGCCGCAAATTGACCATTAGAGAGATTGCAGAGGAGTTGGGCATTGCTTACGGATCCGTCCAAGACATTTTAATTAATGATTTGGGCCTCAGACGTGTCGCTGCAAAGCTGGTGCCGAAAGACCTGAATTTCATGCAAAAAAGGGACCGCGTTGATGACGCAAAAGACATGCTTTCCAAGGCTGAATCCGACCCAACATTCATCAAACGAATCATTACTGGTGACGAGACGTGGATTTACGAGTACGACACGCAATCCAGACATCAAGCGAGTGAATGGCGTTCACCCAATGAGCCGCGACCGAAAAAACCACGTCGTTTTCAATCGAAAAAGAAGGCGATGCTCACGGTTTTCATGGACTACAGAGGTGTTGTGCATCATGAATTCCTCCCAGAAGGTCAGACCGTCAACAAAGAATATTATTTGGGCGTTTTGAGACGTTTGCGTGAAGCAGTTCGCCAAAAAAGACCGGATTTGTGGGCAAACAACTCGTGGATTTTGCATCACGACAACGCGCCGTCGCACAATGCGATCATTATTCGTGAGTTTTTGGCCAAAAACTCCATGAATACCGTCCAACATCCACCGAATTCGCCTGATTTGGCTCCCTGCGACTTTTTCCTGTTCGGCCACCTGAAGAAACTGCTCCGCGGATCGCGTTACAGCAGCCGAGAAGAGGTCATCGAAAAATCGAAGATGGCCCTGATGGCCATACCGACGGTCGAGTATAAAAAGGCTTTTGAGGACTGGGTCAAGCGTTGGCATAAGTGCATTGCAGTCGATGGGGAGTACTTTGAAGGAGACAATATCGATTTTGATGAATAAACTTGTATTTTTCATTTTAAAAATAAAGTCCTAAAACTTTTTGATCAAGGTAGTATATAAACATAGTGCGCCAAAGTTCTACATTTGTTTCCCCTTTATATCCAATTGCTTTTGTTACTCTTTTGATACTACAAACTTATTGACGAACTCTAAATTTTTTTTTATATTTTTTACCCTTACAATACTGATCAGAAAGATCAGATATGGTATTAGATAATAAATATGTTCCAAAAATGCAAACAAAGTAAAATCAATATTTAATAATTTTAAAGAATGGAATAATGTCCACTATAAATAAATTATTAAACTTTTTTACTAATCACCTAACGTGTTCCTTCATTACTAAAAGTGCAAGGTCAGCATCAGAAAAGCCTGGTCCAGTCTTGTAGTCTGGATGTAAAATTATGCTCTCTATATCACGTATCGTGTAACTATCCTCCATAAAATTGGTTAAATTATATCGCCCTAACATCGTAGTAATTTTTTCTGCATTCCATCGAATTCTATCGAAGCAATGTGCTGCTGACAAGATAATTTTTGATGTAACAAGCGAGCCGCCACAAATAAAATTTATACCGCTGCTCTTCTTTTTATAGATTGCGGTCAGCCAAGGATATTCACCTCGTGTTATCAATTTTCCGACGATAACAAGCGGTGTTCCGATGTTAACTGGAATTTCTTTATCAACGACTCCACAAGACTCATTTGGCGCTTCAACGAAATGTGGCACATGGATATTATAAGTATAAACCCGCACGTAACCGTTGATGATATTTAAAGTATGTTGAAGAGTTAATAGAGCACTATATGAATCTAAAATAAAACATTCGAAATTAGAAAATTGTACTATATAACTCATCAAATTATTACGTTCAGTTGTGTTGCATAATTCGTGGTCGTTGACGAAAATTCTGTGTAATGTTGGCGCAGAATTCGTTACAGGGAAATCTACACGGTACGTTATTGGATGCTTCTTTTGCAGTCTTTTGATAACCTCTTGCGAACTACCGTCTGGTAAAAGAGTACCACGATATTCCTGAAATAAAAATCATTTGTTTAAATCTTGTTAATAAGAGTTATCTAAATTTTAAATTACTGGCCAGGTAGGTAGATAAAATTCCACTTTGACAGTGTCGTCTATCTCCATATGGGGCACTGTAAGTTTACCACCAATGAATTCGCCATAGAGCTGATATTGAAAATACTCGGAGCAGGAATGCGTATTGTTTAAGAGGCGTGATATCTTTTCTTCACGATTGTCCTCAGATCCATAGCAGTTTATATATTTTAAAAAGGTCAGCAGCAAAAGCACAATATATGGCGATATTTTAAGCATCTTATGTCTTTTATACAAAAATTTAACTTTTTTCACAGTTATTTAATTTAGTTTTACTGATCACTATCGCTGATTTAGTTCATGGAATATATACGAAACAAGTACAGTTCTGGTGGTACACAGGTTTTGAATTATTTAAGAACCGAATTCACAGAGCACCGCAAACGAAATGATGCCCGTATTTTTTCATTCTCTGTGGGGATGCTAATCTAGGGTGCTATATTTTAAGACCACTAAGAGAAGTCACAATCAAAAAAACATAAGAAATATAAATTATATTTCGCCTAGTAAAAAGAAAAAAAAAACAAATTTACAGATAAGAAAAGCACGAAATTTTGCGTTCATATAAAACAACTAAAATACATTTCTTTGAACTTTTGTCAGCAGCGTTGAACTACACCGAGAAGACAATTTGTTTGAATATAACAAGTTTTATTTGATAAAGAGCAACTAAAAATATTATTGAAACCAACCTTGAATTCTTGAAACAAATTACACCAACTTTTGGTGCAAATACAATGTGTTTGACCCAAATTAATATTTGATTGCTCTATGTCAAATATTCCGGTATATTGATGTTATAAGAGAAAACGAGCGTGGATTCGTTCATCATGTTCAGAGTATGTTGGACGATAAGTATTTCCAATTATTGCTCATTTTTCTACCAGACGAGAACTCAATGTCCGAATCATAGACCTTGTCATATATTTTCTAGGCTCAATTCAACTGATTAGTGATAGCATGATGGTTTGAAGGTTAACCTCTAATTCTATTTTTGATTTCTGAATAATTCTCCTTTAAACGTGAACTGCTATGGCAGTTATGGACTAAAATCGCAAGTATATTCATATAGGCGACCGCTGTCGTGCTGACTATGGGGAACAGATTTTGTATATGCTGATAACGTAGCTGTGACAGCAAACTAGAGGAATATGAGTTGGTGATTTCTTCTAAGCGATTGTTTCTCCAGCTGTATGGCATGTTGCACCATCCTGTTGAAGCCAGAGGTCGGCTACACCAATATCCTGAATCAATATCGGCAACAAAAATTCTTTCTCTGTAGCGAGCACCATTTGCCGTTACACGAGTTCCATCAGCATTTTTGCAGAAATACGGTCCGATGATGCCTCCTGCTCATATACCACACCAAACACTACACTTATCGGGATACATTGGAAGCTTTTGGATTGCTTCTTTGGCCCAAATTGGCCCAAATACGGCAATTTTGCTTGTTAACGTAGCCGTTCAACCAGAAATTAGCTTCGTCGCTACACACAATTTTTCGATAAAATAATGGATCAATTTGAAGTTGTTGCAAGGCACATAAGCCGAAATTAAAACGTACACCAATATCAGCCAATACGAGCTGTATTTTATGGGTCTTCAGACCAAGATCACGCCTCAAGATACACCACAATGATCCATAAGAGATGTCTAAAGCCTGAAGTCGGCGACGAATCGTTGTTCACGGTTTTCACAAACACTAATGCTACTTCGGAAATATGCTCAAAATTACGGACTGTATGCAATCTGGTTGAATGATGAATGTCCAATAGTGTAAAATTGGTTTGAAATTTGGTGATGGTGTTACGAATAGTGCGCTCAGTTGATGTTGAAAGACTCTATAACTTTCTCTAACTGATGACTGATTTTGGTAGCAGGTTTCCACAATTAATAAACGTTGTTCAGGAGTAAGTTTATTCATGATTGAGTCGTATTGAATACTGAACACAAGCGTCATATGGACCAACTAAGTATTTGACACATGACAGCTGTCAAAACAACCCAGTTGGAAAAAAGACCTCGCCTTAGATCATCCTTTACAAATCAACCTTGAATATGATGGAAAAATTTAGCCTGTAACTTAATTAAACTTTTTGGCTTAAGGTCGCAAAGCTTTCTGATGAGAAAGTAAAGTTTGCTTATTTTTTTAAGGAGATGCTTCTTGGTATCTATACTTTGGTATGCCGTAGGTGTTAGTCAAAAACTATTCTAAAGAATTGGATTACGAAATGAGTGAACCCTACATGTGAACTATAATTTATGATTGGACTTTGTATGAAACAGATCCGGTTGTCTAGATTATCACTTGTTAAATATTAATAAGGCAAAAGATTGTGATGTGGGAAAGTTTAGCGTAGGCGAAGGTGCTGAAATTGGTTCCTTAAAGAGTCACTCTGGCAAGTGCCTTAGCTTGAACTGTGAAGCATAATTTTCCAATTTACGTTTGAGCTTCACTTAAAAAATTGTTCAATTTTCTTTTAGTTCGAATTTGTTTTAATTTATGGGTCTGAGGACTTAGATGTAAGGTTTTATTATAACACTTAGGACCACAATATACAGATAAATTTCAAAATATATGGGATGAATGAAGATTCCTGTCTAAAATTTATCGATGAGAAGGACGAGGATATATCTAGTTTAAAAGAATTTTAAATTCATTTACTTAATTTACAACATGGAAGTAAAAGAGTTCCAACAATTTCCTCTATTTGCTCTATCATTTTTATTTTTTTTTTTTTTTCTTAAATTATACATGATCATACAAAAACCCCAAATTGCTGATAAGAATTAGTAGCTTACAGTATACGATGATATGGTGACTATTTTTTTTTTTCAATTATAATATTTATACTAATCTTGAACTGATTCACATTTCACTTAGTCGATTTGAATATAATTTTAATACATAATATTTATTCACGGTGGGCCTTAACCAACTTTTAATAAAAGTATGAGTTACAACAAAAACTTTAATTGTGGATTGTTAAGGATGTAAGTTAGAGTCGATATATGCTAAAACAAGAGAAATCCTAAGAGCTTTTTTTTTTAATTTCATATTTACTGTTTTTTAATGATATGACATAAGTATAACATACTGACGAAATTTAAAAAACATCCGATTTTGCTCAAATTTTGATACGTCAAAGAACCTTAATAGACGGCACCACAGCTCAAATTTCAGTTCTCTTTGTGGTCGGGATCTTGAGAAATATTTATATTTTGGCCTGGAAGTAGTCGTTTTTAGCCCGTTTCAAAAATTTTAGCTCTGAAAGCCGAAAAATTCGAATTTAAAATGATGGATATGATTTTTTTTTTTATTATGTCATCTTATATGCTTTTAAAAAAACTTAAGCTTCTAGACTTTAAGACTTATTTTTGCGACTCGATTAAGTGAAATAAGCTTTGTAAAAAAATTACAGTTTTTGAAATGGTGTCCTAAATCATAGATTTATTCATAATACTAAAGACCGATTTTATTATGTTTGTCTATCTATTCGCTTTTAAATGAGATACCACATAGCAAAAATGGTTGACCAGGCCCAGAGATATCAAACATTTAATTTGGCTATTTTCGCAAAAATTGCGTTTTTTTCGAAGTTTGATATAACAGTACTCAAGACCCTGAATACCTAGGAAACTGAAATTTGGGCTGTGAGACTGTCTTTTTAGGTTCTTTAACGTGTTGAGCACAACCGGATGTTTTTTAGATGTTTACTAGATAATATTACTAAAAAACAGTTATATGCAATTAAAAAAAAAAGATTCAAGGATTTTTTTCCTTTTGATGCATTTCTACTTTGAATAAAATCCCAAATAATTCCACAGTGAAGTTTTTGTTGTAACTCAACTTGTCATTTATAGTTGGTTAAAGCCCACCGTGTATTCAGTTCTTAGCTAAAATAAGCAATTATAAATCGAAGATCATAACATTTATTTTTCCCTAACTAACTAAAATAATAACATGTATATTTTCTTTCCTATATTCTATCTATTATATTAAACAATATCATCTGAATCATATAATCTAAGTACATATACATATTTACATAGATATTAATTCTGGTCCACAATACTATAGTGACCCCATCCAGCGAACCATTTTATTCTCATCTTTCATCAGACTCAACGGTATCTACGAAAAAGTGAAGATGGTTCGAATGGTCTGAGTCTATTCTAAAGATGTTTGCAATAACCAAATCATTAGATAACTCTGCTAACACACTTCAACTTTTATGCAGAAATTCTGTGATAAAGACTTTCCAATTTATTGCATACTTGGAAAATGCGTGTTTGTGTGTCTGTGTTTTCGATGAAGATTTACATCCTCTGATATGCCATCGTCTTCGCTAGCCACAGAATTTCTTCATAGAAGTTAGAGTAAGTGGACAGCCTTCGGCCGCAGCTCAAAGTTAACATCCTGTAGTACGTTGAACACCGGCTTTGCTACTCACAGTGCTTTTACATAAAAATTTCATTGAATACCTTCGGACACAAAAGCTAATTAGTTTGGCCTAGGAAAACCTAGATTTCTCTAAACACTGGTGTGTTCGGTAACATTAATAAATGCTTTTTCAATAAAAACTTGTTGATTTTAACATTAAATCTAACAAATTGTGCATGCGATATCAACGAATTTTTTTTTGTTTCATTTAAGATTAATGGATGGCATTCAAATTATCACGGCGGCTTCACTGAGTGGCGCGCATTTCGTTAACTCTGGCGCATAGATTAGACTGAATTTGAGCGATAGCATGGGCTATGTTGACTTTGAGGGCACCGGTCGTTTGCGGCTTATCTATATGTTAATACGTGAACATCGAAACTTATGGTACACTTTTTTCTTATTTAGTATAATGAGAGATGAATCAAACTTATATCATTGGAAATGTACTGTTTCATTGATATTGAGGGACAAGTTTTGCGTGGAAATCAAAATGTGAATAGACCGCGTAATAGAAATAATTGATAATTATAATTCTACTGTTGTTTTGGGATTCATTTCAATGTGCATTGAATGCAATTCCAAAGATGGGTTGAGAGGAAGTTATGTGATAAGAGGTGATGTAAGGAGGTGCCGAACCCTCAACAGCTGCGATGCACCAAGATCTCATAACTTTGAACAAGTAGTGTCTCACAGCCAACGGCTGTGCATTACAATATAAAAAAATAATTAAGAAACTGCGATAACGAAGGGGAATTACGGTTTAATCCACTCACGTGGCGTCATGCTTAAGTGATGTAAACAAAAGCGAAACAGCTGATTAAATTTCAACACAGTGGTGTAATCTTTGAATTCACTTAACATACTTACCACATTTGCTTGAAATTAAAAATTAGCTTTTCGTTAGATTTACATTAATATGGCGGGTGTAATTTGAGTGCTGACGTAGGCATCAACCAAAAATATACTGATGAGATTTTAAGAATCGAAACATAATATGTCTATATTCTAGAGTTGTTGTTTTTTTCTTTTGTTGTCACAGTTTGTTTTATAAATAAAGCATTGTATCAACTTGTAAAATTTTACTTTAATGTTGATCGCTTCTAAAATAGCTGAAGTTCAATTATCATTTAATTATTATTATTAAATAGCCAATACAACAAACCAATTTTATAACACTTAACATTTTTTGCATGTTCGGGAGGTGCCACGCCCACTGATATAATCCCACCGAAATTCATTTAGTTTAGCTTATTGTAACCGACCCACTGATATAATCCCGTCGAACTTTATTTAATTTCAAAGTTCATGGTAACCGACACTACTACACCAAATTTAAAAAATATTACTCCCACAGCACATTAAATACAGCATTTTACTTTTATCGCTTGTATGAAAGGTGCCACGCCCACAGGTGTCGTTGCGCCCACCTTTGGATGCTCAATAGCCAGTATATCTACCATTTTAAATTTCATAACGATTGCGTTGTTAGTTCTCTTATTATGATTTTTACAAATATTGTGGGCTGTTCCACGCCCTTCAACGAGTTTTGCCAGTATAGTGACATATCTTATGGTTTATGTGAACAAAGTTAAGATTGGGCTAGGTTTTTAGTTTTTCAAGTCTTTAACAGGGGCGTGGCACAGCCCTAAACTTTAATTTTAATTACATTATAACTCGCAAACTACTTAAGATTCTTTGACGTAATTTGGTAGACTGATGCAAATCATAAATATCTTAAATAGTACCAAAAGTGGGCGGAATTGGAGCAGAGTCCGTGGCATTTTTCAACAATTGAACATTTTGATTCAATACTACTCAAAAACGGCGCCTACGATTTTCATAAAAATTTTGAAGACAATACCGCTAAAAGCAGTGATCATAACAACCTATGCCACTATACTGGCAAAACTAGTTGAAGGGCGTGGCACAGCCCACAATATTTATAAACGTTATTATAAGAGAAATAACAACGCAATTGTTGTGAAATTTAACATGGTAGATATACTGGCTATTGGGTATCTTTTAACCAAAAGTGGGCGCAATGACACTTGTGGGCGTGGCACCTTTCATACAAGCGAAAAAGTAAAATGCTTTATTTAGTGTACTATGAGAGTAATATTTTTTAAATTTGGTGTAGAGATGCAGTTACTATAAGCTTTGAAACTAAATGGATTTCGATGGAATTGCATCAGTGGGCGTGGCACCTCCCATACATGCAAAAAATGTTGAGTGTTATATTAAGTGTGCTATGGGAGTAATTTTTTTGAAATTTGGTGTAGTAGTGTCGGTTACCATGAACTTTGAAATTAAATAAAGTTCGACGGGATTATATCAGTGGGTGTGGTACCTCCCATACAAGTTGAAACCGTTTAATATTATATTTAGTGCACTCTTTGAGTGATCCTAATAAAATTAGTTACAGAGATGTCAGTTACTATAACCTTTTAAATTAAATGGTTTTTGATGGGATTACATCAGTGGGCGTGGCACATCCCATGCATGCAAAAAACGTTTATAGTTATATTTAATGTGCTGTTGGAGCAATTTCATTAAAATTTAGTGTAAAGGTGTCTGTTAATATAAACTTTGAAATTAAATGAAAATCGACGAAATTACATCAGTGGGTGTGGCACGTTTATCTTGCAAAAAAAGGATTCGCGTCTGTTTCTGTGCACATTGGGAACATACAATTTAAGCTCGTTTGATATTAGTAGATTTAGTCCTTTAAAAGAAAAATTAAAAATCACTCAAGAAAATTCACACACTTTTGATGAGACAGAGACATATGGTATAGACAGAATTTACTTTTCTTCGTGTGATTTCAATTAAGTACATTTCAATTTTTATGCCCATTTGAAATATTTGTGGAGTTTTTTTGGCTTATAAAAATTACAACGTTTAAATAGTTCTTTCTTTATAATAAGGACTAATTAAAGGAATAGCTCAAAAACATAATTAGGAAATAAACAAAAAATGTTTAATAATTGCCTTAAAATATAGGACAATTTCCAATAAGAAGTGAATTTCAAAATAACCCAAAAAGTTTATTTCAAAAATATTCTTTTGTCAAATTAGATAAAAATTAACAAAAATAACAAAAGAGTTTAGCTACTATAAGTATTAGCCTACTTAGCCATTATGCATAAAAAGAAAGTTAGCTTAGGTTTCGGTACAGATCGTGCAGACCACTATTTCATTTGACGTTAAAATTGAGTATGCTGATTTTTATACTAATACAACAAAGCCGTTGTTGCAAAAGATTTTCTTTCAACTCCCCAAAATCGATTTTTTTTGTTGGTGCGAATATATATTTAAACCTTCGCAACTTCTACAAAAATAAACTGATTTTGATAATTCAATGTTCAATATGACCTTAATTTTATAGTCGTAATATGAAATTTTATTTTCTGAAATAGTCATTTCATACTAAACAAAATTTCAAAAATGACAGTGATTTAAAAATTCTTATACCTGCATATGCATAACCTATACCTAACCTATACTTAAGCTGTACTTAACCTTTACCTATTCTATACCTTGCCTGTATCTAACCTATACCTAACCTATAACTTACCTATACCTAAGCTATACCTAACATACACCTAATCTATATCTAACCTATACCTAAACTATGCCTTACCTGTACTTTACCCATAAATAACTTCTACCTAAAATTTATTTAACCTATACCTAACCTATACTTAATCCATATCTAACCTAAACCTAACTTATACCTCACCTATACCCAGTCCTGGATTATCCCATAAGCAAATTAAGCAATTACTTAGGGCATCACGTCTCGGGGGGCACCATAAACAGCACCGAAAAAATATTTACTCGCGCATGAAAGACAAGGTTGTTTGGAAAATGTGTTTAATTTAATATCGCTGGAGAAATAGTAAGAAAAATTATATGAATTATTATATGGAAATGGGAAAAGTGTAGCAAAATTGATACATTTGGTGGAGTGGGTAGCAAAGTCGCAAATGTGTTATTTTTTGCTTTAGTGTAGCAAATTTGTTACGATAGTAGCAAAGTGGCAGCGCTGGTCATGACCACGCGTGCTCGTGCATCGTCGGCAGAGTTCGGAAATTTGAATACTCCCGATTTGCCAGTGTGAGTCGAATGTTTTGTTATATGAGTAACGCGGCCGGTGTACGTTCGTTATTCAATTAATTTGATAATAAATAACTAATTAGGTGTTACCATTAATAAACTATAAATCAACAGTGCGGTGTGTTGTGAGCAAGTGTCGACAATTATTTCAAAATTTTTTCATTCAGGTAACTTAATATATTTAATATTGTTTTATGCGACAGCTTAAGTCGCATTAAATAAGTTCGGCATTGTTCAGAACACATGCAATAACCAAAAATCCGAAACGCTTTGAAAAATTTGTCACTCTTTTCCTATACGATTTTCTCAGCAAAATTTATTGTTTACAAATTTTGTTTTTGTCACTCTCTTTTCCCATACGATTCACTCACACAAAATCACAAATAATGGCACAGATGGCTTAGAATTATCGGCTATGTTGCCATATTGAAATAGCTAAATGCAGTATAAATTCACTTTGGCTTCGTGCATTTACATCAGAGCTAATGCACAAGATGGCGATAATTCACAAGTTAATTTGAATTTAGGCTGCTAATTTACTCTGTTAATGCGACTTAAGCTCTAAAATGTTAAATCAGACTCATAAACCTTACAATTCACATTATTTCGAAATGCTATTAAATTTTTTACTTTGCTATTGACAAATTTCATGGTTCTAGGTTAACGGGAAGTATCCTATAGGTTTTGATTCTCTCGCGAGTGTTAAAATATGCGACGAAATTTGTCTTATCTTTTGATTTCGTTGAATTGGATATTTGATTTTTTCACAGCTCTAAGGGATTGCAGGTTTGAGTATTTGGTATTAATTTCAATTTGATGCTTCTTCGCGTTCCTGAGAAAAAGGGCTTTGACAGACAAACGGACAATAAATTTATCTTGTAAGGGTTATTTTTTTTCCTTTTGGACGGAACCCTAAAAATAAGCTGATGAAACGAAAACATTTATGATTGATTACGCTTCTTTATCACATATTTTTGCCATTCAATCCATTATGTAGTTTCAAAGTTTAGTTGAGTTTAGTCTGGCTGTCGATAATAAGGTACTCTGTTGTTATAAGACCCTTGGTTATCAGTATAGCAGTATAGTTTTCTGATGATGACCACAGAATCGGTATCACCAATATTTCGTGGATCTATTCCAACCAAATTTTTACCTTGTTAAAAATTGGAAACACGGCCTACACCTCCTGCAAATCACCTCACAATTTATCACAGAATTTCAATAAAATTTAACACTTTATTTCCGTTTTATAAGGAATTCACAGACTTTACTTTATTTAATTTTAAATTATTTTAAAATAAATCACTAGCTGATTTTATGTGGGTCTTTTCGACTCAACATTTATTTGACTAGCTAGGATAGGGGACACTACAGGCGTTGATTGCTTAGGGCATCGAATAGTCTTAATCCGGCACTGCCTATACCTACCCTAGACTTAACCTATACCTAACCTATACCTAACCTTTATCTAACATATCTAACCTATAACTAACCCATTCCTGACCTATACCTAACCTACACCTAACCTTTATCTAACCTATAAATAACCCATACCTAACCTATACCTAACTTATACCCAAACTACTCCTTGCATGAACCTAACCTATACCTTACAAACACCTAACCTATACTAAGCCTATACCTAACATATATCTTCCTTATACTTAACCTGTAGCTTAGTTATACCTTACCCTTACTAAGCATATACCTGTCATATACCTAACATATACCTTCCATATACTCAACCGAGACTTAACCTATACCAAAGCTACATTTGCATTTGACCTAACCTACACTTAACCTATATCTGTACCTATAACTACATATACACAGGGCCGTGTTACCGCATACGCCACCGACGCCATGGTTTATGGGCGGCAAGGAAATGGGGGCGGCAAATTTTCAAAACAAGGGTGGCAAATTTTAAAAACGAGTACAATTTTTTTTTTTTTGCTCATCAAAATTTTTTTGTATGGAAATGAAAAAAGTTCTGGTTTTTTATCTTATAATTTTTTTTTAAATATGGGGGCGGCAAAATTTTATTGGCGTACAGGCGGCACATAGCCTTAACCCGGCCCTGCATATACACATTCCAATACCTAGTGCATTACTTGCGTCTTCCTTTGTTACTCAAGTACTTCTCTCTCTTTCCGCCTCGTATGTTAAAAATGTTGGAAAGGATCGAAAGAAATTTTGTTATGTGTCGAACATTCTACCAAATAAAGTATAAAAAATCGATAAGTTCGAAACATTTTGGAGAAGTTTATTAAAGCTCAAAATATATCATTATCGTCACCGTTGCCTTAGGCGTTACTTTTCAGCTAATTCACTAAAGTATAGATTTTCTTACATATGTACCCGCCAGCAAAGTTGTTCATATGCCAAATCTTGTTAATTTTTTGGTATCAGCTTGCGTTGCATATTATTACGCTCGATACATACGCATGACTGAGTGACGGTCGTATATTTTCACAATATTTCCATATATTAAGGGAAAATTCAAATTGTTTGGTTAATATAGCAAGAATACTTCATGCATTTACTCATTCATAAGCACAAGCGTTACCATTCTTCAACTCTTGTCTTGTTTATCCCCCATTTTTTTTTAAAATCTACAGACAGACAAAAGTACAATATACGTTCATTGACTTAGATAGCCAAACATGCATGCAGGCATAAATATGTTTACAGTGTTGCCAATCTTCTTTTTTTTACATCAAATGATTGGCTTGATATGATTGTATCTTTTGCGCTTTTCACAAACACTTTATTTATATCCATAAATCGTAGGACTCGAAAATTTTTTGAAAACTAATTTCAGTAGCTGTGTACATATGTTTCGTGACGTATGTAGCAGAACTAAATTGTAACCATAATATCATCTCGAGTCAAGTACTTTTTGTTACAAGCGTACTTGTTGGCACGAACAGCTCATTATCCAGCTCCTGAATAAATTTCCACGAAAATCCTTGATTTTCACGACGCTCATGACGCTCAAGCAGATAAGCCACACATCAGCGCAGTTTACAACACTTCGCTCAAAGAGTGTTGAAAACTCTACAAGTTGGCAACTCTGTATCAAAAATTCATCAGAACTCGCAGAAGACTCAACATAAGTGCGAAAACTAAAAAAACAAAAAAAAAAAAAACAAAAAATGTAAAATTTGATTTATTCGCATTCATTCTGTCATCTGCCTGATTGATTGAACCTCATTGCATGTACCACCTCTTTTTTGGTCAATGCAATGAGATTTTTGATTGACAGTTCAATGTTGAAAATGTTGAAATGCTACAAATGGCTCGACAGTCAGTCAGTACAAAGAAAAATAACACATTTTTTCTCCAAAACATTTTTTGAAATATATACGTCATGATTGAACTTAGCAATTTGGTGTCATAAGTCATTTGATTTTTTTAGTTTCCACAAAAGTGTGGTTACATTTCCAAAATCCAAAATTGTAAATTTAAATTGAATTTGCTAAATATTTTGCCAGACTGTCATAGTACAAAGTCGCAGAGAAAACTATTGAATTGTCACTTAATATATAAAGTTTGTACGCGGTTACGTAAAATGTCATAAATGAAAACAATGACCGCACAAAAGGCAGACTCTTCTTAAAACTTATGTACGTACAAAATGCAAAATAAGTATACAGCACAGAAACTGCCACTTAAAGAGCATAGCAACAGAGAACCGCTCTCTTCTGCATAAGTAACATATGTTTACTGCCAACAGCATCATACATGCAAAGAGAAATTGTCGATAAGTAACAAAAGTACCGATATGAGAACGCGCTAGTGTTAGAAATTTTTTATATTTAAAAGCACGCAGCAGTAGTTCAGCTCTCGTGAGACCAGCAATCAGTCAACTCACAATCAGTTAGTTAACAACAACTCTAAATTCAGAGTACTGGATATTTTCTCCAGCCTCAACACTATCAGCAGCACAAACCCAAAATTAGTTCCATCGATGGGGTAACAAATCCAAGTGTCGCCTGAATTAGAGTTCGTGTATGAGTTATCTGAAAATATTCAAGAAGGCCAATCAATAATTAAGCCAAAAAGGTATTGGGTCCACAAATTCCATTATAATTGTGTTTTGAAGTTTCTCTGCAAGCCAAAGTAGAAGAAGTAAGTAAGTAAGTAAGCGGAAGATACGAACTGTTCTTTCAATCTACTTGTGGTGTAACCTTTAGTGCTCCCGTGATGACTGTGAAATCAAATGATATGTCAACACAAGTCCTGCCATGAAGTAAGCTTTATCTCCACTTGCAGTAGAGCCATACAATCAGCTCCCAATGTCTTACAGCATCACAGTAGTAGCACAATCTTTATGCTGTATATCACTTCCAGGTCTTACAACGGTAACAAAATATATCGTGCTCTTTCCGAGCTAAATCAATTCGGTTTGAAATCATCGTATGCTTTTTGTTTGTGTAAGCTTTTTTTTCAAGGTATTTACTAAAGATACACAATTTCGATGCGCTTTCGTTACATGCTTTTAGTTTTTGTAATTTTGTCTTCCACGCATGCTTTTTGTTTGTGCAATTTCTGTCTGTAACGCACTTACTCAAGTGAAACAATTTTTGTTTGTGCAATTTTTGTTTTGAAGTCACTTGCTTCTTCTGCTTTTGCTTTTTGTTTATGTTTGAATGCAATTAGCTTGCCGCAACTAATTAAACAATTTTCGTCAACACTAATTTTTTCGAAAATGTTTTTATGTTTTTTTCACTAACTGATGCTGTTGTAAACAGCTCTCGAAGTAAAGTTTTGAGTGCATCGTTGCTGTATATCGCGCCATTGCTGGCTATAACGTCAATAGGATCCCACAGCACTTTTTTTAAATTTAAGTTCTCCCTTTGCTGGTAATATTTAATAAATTGTTGTCATCTGGTGTATTTCTTGATTGCTGGAAAGTGGCTTAAATTAAACCTACGTATAAACCTGCTTGTAAAAATAAAATTACCAATTATAGACCTATGTATATCTAAGATCTTCATAATTTCTAAACTTTTTGAATCGATTTTTAAGGATAAACTATTCTTTTCTGTTAAAAGTATAGTTTCTCCTTATCAACATGGTTTTGTGAGTGGTCGCTCAACAATCTCTAACTTAGTTTTATTTAGTGTTTTATTTTGTTTTTGCAAGAATATCAGGTGGATGTCATTTATACTGACTTTTCTAAAGCGTTTGATAAGATATCGCATGCTCTTTTAATAAAAAAATTTGAATTTGAATTTTATTTATAAAATCGTTCATGTATTGTAGTTTTTGATAATACTAAATCGAACGTTTATTTTGAAATTTCTGGTGCTCCTCAAGGGAGCATTTTAGGACCATTATTCTTTATCATTTTTATTAATGATATTGCGCATCTTTTTGTGAATTGTAAATGCCTTTTGTACGCTGATGATGATCTGAAACTTTTCTTACAAATTAAAAATGCGACTGATTCGACACTCTTACAGTGTAATTTAAACATACTTTATCTTTGGTCTGTTAATAATTTACTTCCTCTTAATGTGTCTACATCTTTTTTTTTCTTACATCTTACTTTCAACCTCGTATAATATTGCAAGCATTCCACTTATGTCTGTCGTTGCATTTAAGGACCTTG
Source organism: Tricholauxania praeusta (assembly GCA_949775025.1). NCBI lineage: Eukaryota > Metazoa > Arthropoda > Insecta > Diptera > Lauxaniidae > Tricholauxania > Tricholauxania praeusta. Next base: position 138,656,451 of record OX459028.1, on the reverse strand, counting down.
GAGTAGTATTTAACTCAAATTTTTTCTTTTCGGTCCCCTTTGGACTTTGTCGTTCCAAAAGCATATGCTATGCTGGCTTTTATAATGCGTAATAGTTCCTCGTAGTAGCTTTGTTAGATCAAGGTAAGAATATGCGTTGTATGGTATCCTTTTTATAAAATACATAAATTTAGAATTAAGAAGGTGAACAAATTTTTTAGCAATCTTGCGTTGCGGCTCTTAAATTTTGAAAATGGTTCTCTTCCTTAGAATGTCCGATGTCTTTTGAATGGCTTAAAAACTTTAGAAAGTAGAGGAAACATTTTATTTTTTACTTTTTTTACATGAGACTGTGTCAAATGGCATTGAGTGCTCTGATTTACTTGGTCTGATTAATCTTAATATTCCAGCAAGAGCTCTAAGAAATCAATTGTTTTTTTTTTAACTTATAACTCCTCGTACTAATTACGCTGAAAATGCTCATATTTTCAGAGTAATGAAAATGTATAATCAAGTTAGCGCTACGCATATTATAGAATTTTCGGCTACCAAAACTGCGTTAAGAATATTTTAAATAATTTTTGTTTTAATTGATAAACCTTATTTTTTTCTAGTCCGTAACCCTCTACGGGAAAAAGTATATTGCTGGGAAATGAAATTTAATATTTATTCTACTGGTTCTTTAGATGCTAGAAACCCGAAAAATGAAAACCGCTGGTTAAATGCTCATCTTGTTTAGTTGCCAGGTGAGGAAAACAAAAGGCTGGCTCAGGGCAGCTTTACCCGTTTAGCTAAAAAAAATGGACAGGTATGCTTTTGTGAATTCAATACTTTTTATTGAGAAAAAATTTAAGAAACTAGAAAACAAAATATATAGGAAACAAGAACAGATTGCTTTCGATAGTGATATTCGAAGAACCAGTTCCTGGTGTTCGAACAACATAAGTGGAGTTCACATTTTTGACAAAAACATTGCATTTGCGATGCTTTACAGTATAGTTGTCGTAACAAACATCTTCGATTGGATGCTTAGATATCTTGCCGTGCGAAGAACTTTCTTGAGACGGTGTACTCGCTTGTTGGCCAACATGATGCCTGCCTGTGTATGCAACAAGTCTCGAAATTTAGGTTGCAGCAATATCCTTTCATTTTTAGTATAAGTATCATCGCTTGAATTGTCTAAATGTATGCGACGATATAAAATCTATGTACTAAATGCAGCCATATTGACTATATATTAACAAATCCGAGTCATTGGGTCCCGAGTCTTTGCTCAAATATGTAAACGATCAATAAATCCATCCACCAGATCCACTCCACCCATGTGACGGTTATATTCATTTATAATCTGCGGGCAGTCAACTTCGTAGTATTGCTTTCTTTGGATGGCAATCTAGGCCGGGCTCTTTTTAACGGTAGCTTTGCTGCTACTGATGCTTCCCTATCTATTACGAGGGATATCACTGCTTTAGCAGAAGTAGTTGCAACCGTTTCAAGTGCTAAGGAAACTTCAATTTATGAAGAAATGAGATTGGACGAAACCGAAGATTCGTGACCAACTGACGATATCAATAAGGCAAAATTTTGAATAGATGATTCTCTCAGTCCCCCTGCATTCAAGTCTGCACCACACATCGAAACATATTGCTCGATTTCAAGTGATATTTCATCCGAAACGAAATCAGGATAATCAAAATCATGGTCGGAGCTAAAACCACAGTCATATTCATCCGATTCCACTGATTTCATTAGTTCTAGAAACTGATCATCAGATATTTCTGAAAGTTTGAATATTTTTTGTCTCAAAAATTGGTTTTACCTTCCATTTCTGAGAAAAATTAACAAAACGAAAACATAGATCAAAAACAGGTCTAAAAAAAAATTTTCCTGAAACGGGTAAAGCTGCCCTGAGGTCGCTATTAGCTTTTCTGTTCTAACTCGCAACTTATTATATTTTCATGGGCCCTAAACATTCACAGCGAAAGTAAAAACATTGAAAACTTACCGGTTTAATTCCTCATGCAATTTTGTGTTCTAAATTTGATTTTTTTTTTAAATCAAACATTTTTTTTTCTATGCAAAATTTTTTTGTTTGGCGACCATTTTCTCACAGAAAAATGTTTATATAAATGAAACGAAGTATCCAAACGCGTTCAAACGAAAATTCAAATAATGAAAAAAACCTTAGTAACGAACGTTCAGTCTACTTTTTAAATAAAAAAATTTAAGTAATGAACTGTGGAGTTTTTAGTGAAAGCTGCTCTGAGGCAATTTTAACCGATAGAGGGTTAATTAATAATAAATAGTGACTTGTTTTACCGTGGTTAAGTACCAAAATCAGCTTAGCTCTCCCACTTATGCAGAACATTAGTTCATAGTATCGTATGAAGCAAAAAGATGCCAAACGAAATTTGAGATGTGAAGAAATCGCCAAGTGTCGTTTCCTTGACAAATTTGCTGACTCCTCTGAAGTTCACATTGCTGTTAGACAGACTTACTTCCCAAATACAGTTCTTTATTATTGGGTATTCGGTGATGCTTTTGATGCAGCACTTCATCCATTGCCTGACATTAGTTTCAGGTAAACAAAGAGTAGTGCATTGCAGCATATAGCAAATTTTGGAAATCAGACTTGTTAGGGAATCGACAGACCTCTATTTTGGGTTGGAAAAGTGAAGTGGTTGCATGAAATCGTAGCGCTGGAGTGGTTAGTTTCTTATGTCATTCCTAAGATAAATGCAACACTAAGAAGAACAATCGATAAATCAACATATTTTCTACATGAATGTGTCAAAATTTTATGTAAATTGTGTGCTCTTACTCGAATTTCATGAATTTCTCTCGCAATCATGTGATGAAAATCCCATAGTATCCTATTTCTTATGGCAGAAAAATCTTTCGTTTTCGCTTTAAAGCAGCAGCTAAGAATACGATTATGTATTTTAGTTTGCTTTTATATGTACGGTACATATTTGTTGCTTTCATATTTCATATACAAAATAAAATAGAAATGTCAGTCAACAAGAAGAAGCGATGACTTAAGAACAAAGCTTTTGCTGTTGCTGTGTTGCGCCTGCTGAAAATTGAAATGATTGCTTAAAATACGAGTAATACGCTTATGAAATAAATATAAAAAAACAGAACAAAAAAGAAACGTTGAAACGACGGCATTCAGTTGACAAGGGCGCGGAGTTGAAACGTTGCACACAGAAAAAAAAAATGGAAAAAAATTGAAAGGATTTCCACAGTTATTATTCAGAGCATATTACAGGATACAGTTGCGCTCGTCATCTGGAAGAAAAATGAAAAAAAGAGGGAAAAAGAAAAAGTGTGAACGATTTTATATAAGAATGTGTATGTGTGTGTAAGTATTCGCATGTATGCGTGCATAGCGCGGGATATCGCCGCGCAGAGTAGAGGGCAACTTAATGCCGCTCGCTAGTAGATGAAAGATGGTAGTTGCAAGACGAATATTGCTAAATCACATTAGGACACACAAAAGGAAGCACTTTACGCAGCAGCAACAACAACAACGAATGAAATAAATAAATGAACGAACGAATGAACAAATGAATGAATGCGAGAATGGCTGAATGTAGAGGGTTATCATGGTCGTTGTCTTTTCACACATTAGTTGAATTGGTGTAGAGTGTTGCTGATGAAGGGAGCATGAGGATTTCTTACCCTTTCCATTAGTGACAGCGAACTTTTGCAACAACTTTTCACTGAATACTTGTTATTTACGCATTAGTGATGGGGTGGCCCATATTAGCGTTGCGAGTTTAATTTGAAAACTAACTTCAGAGTTGAAGGTCATGTTGGCAGATGTTCATTTGAAAAGTTCATTTTGCGGTTTTGATCATTCCATGGAGAAGCATAAAAACTCTGTTTAACACATTTTTTGTTGTTATAATTGACCTTTAAAGCATTTTAGTGTTCTGGTCACTTTTTCGACAAGCTATTTGGTCTCATATTGTGTGAGGACAAAATATTCTAGTAAGAAATTTTGCCTCACATAAATTTTGCAAAGGTACAGTCACTTCAAAATATTTCAAGTCAAGCAGCAACATAAGGCTGCATAACAACAACGGAGTCACCAAATATAGCTCGTAAACATGCAATACAACAGGTTCAATCGAACCCGCAACCTAAACCGGTTCTGGTTATTCAGCTTGAAATTGTGTATAGAACACTTCGCAACGTGCGGAACAAGGCAGTCAGTCAGCAGCGATTGAAGTGATCACCAGTCAACCACAGTAAAAACAAAAGTGATAACAAAGTTAAACAAAAAACTACAACAAGAGCTTGCACAAGAAACAACATCCGATCAACACGTGCAGAACCCCAGTGAGCAACAACAGCAAGGATCACTCAGTGAGAAAGCAGCACCTTACATGAGAGCGATTCCTTCGTGGTCACAAGCTCAGTCAAACCCGAGCCAATCCTGCAGCGAAGCGGCGTTCTAAGAGCCACCAGGACTAAGGAATCCCAGGTAGGAGTAAGGTCAGTAAGGGTAGAAAAAGTACTTCTGGTTTTCTCACGAGAATTACTTTTTAACTAGTGTTAATTGATTGGGGCTCTTCTCCGACTTTGACATTCGTTTGAAAGTGTTTTCGTCTGATCTGATCTGGAGTCACTGTTTCGAGCCGTTTAGTGCATGTTCCACCAAAGATTCCTTTAGAATACTATCAACTGATTGGGTCTTTCCTCCGACTCTGATTTTATTCGATAGGATTTTTGCGCCGACTTCGGTTCGGCTGGGCTAGTTTTGAACAAACCTCTCAGACCATATCTATTGCCTGAATTTTAAGCCCTTGCGTGCACTTTAGGCGTCCCAAGTTTACGGTGAGGCGAAGGAGTGACTTGAGAAGCACCACAAAAGCAAAAACTTAGAGTTCCTGAATCAAATAAATATTTTTGTAAAATTTATTAAATAAACAATAACACAGAGTTCAAACTGAAATTCAAAGCGTTATTATTTCACGAACGCCTGGACATTCGGCGAGCTTACCCAGGCTGGAAAACTTCTTTACAATTGATTTAATGCTTTGTCAGCTCATTAGCTTGCTGGACTAACATCTAAGCAATCGCATACTATATTTCAGCAAGTTCCTTCTGTTTCAATCAAAAATATTAAAGGTGTTATATTTGGCCTAGCCAAAAATTATGTACCCCACACCGCATTAGCAGTAAAAGAAAGCATTACTCCTAAATTTTTATTTGAAAAATATTTTTTCCAACCACACTGAATGCCGGCATTTAATTCAACAACATTTACTTAAATAGCTCTTTGTGTAGCTTAAGAGATTACACCTCATTTTGGAATTCGCAAACTTTTTTGTCAGATGCTATAGCATTCGTTCCATCAGTTCAGCTGTGAAAACATATTTTCCTGTTAAGGGCGTGGCACCCACTTTAAACTAAATACCTTTGCTCAGGGTTCAATCCATCTCTATACCGAATTTCATCAAAATCGGTCCAATTGCTTAAATGCCAAAACATATTCTTCAGGGTTCAGTCTATCCCTGTACATTATTTCAGTATTAGTCCATTTGCTTTGCAGTGTAAACGTATTTTCTGATAAGGGCGGTGCACCGCCCTTTGAAAGTAAATTATTTTACTCAGGAGTCAATTCATATCCATACTAAATTTCTTCAAAATCGCTGTAGTGGCTTAACCTTTGCAGCGGTTTTTCCCATCATAAGCTTCAATTTATCTCCATATTAAACTCTATTAAAATCGATTCATTAGTTTAGCCAAGAAACATATTTTTGTTTAAGAGGTGTGGCATCGCCTTGGAAAACATTTTTATTTAGCACTGCCCCTCTTCGCAACCTTTCCAACAAAAAAAAAATTGAGCGCTTAACTTGTGCTACGGCAGTTACCTGAAACTGTTTTGCATTCGCCTATTAACATTGATAGATACTCTCAGTGTAACGTCTTAAAGTTTTTCTTTCTATTGAGCCACGCCCATCAAGTTTGGCAATTTCTTGCTAACAGCTTTTCCGAATCATTACTGCTGTGAAATTTGGTTCCATTACCTTAAATAATTCTCTCAGTATATCATTTTGAAGTTTTCGTTTGCATGAGGTGTGCCCTCTCGTAGAAATTCGTCAATTTTTTTTCAGAGCTTGTCGATGTTTTTCCTCGTACTTTTAAGCAATTTGGTTACGCTACATCAAGTGAATCTCTCAAGATAGCGCTTAAAATGTTTTATTTGAATGGGCGATAGGCGTGTCCGTGATCCGATTAATTTTCTTTTTCAATCTCAAGGAGCCTGTTTGATGATGCGGGATATGGTATGTGCCAAATTTAATTTAATTAGCTTGCTTGTTTTTCTCGTAAACGTGATTTTCACAGACAGACGGATATTTCTTAATCGACTTTCTATTCGGAACAATCGAAATGACAAATTAATATGTGAAATACGTAAGCCTTTTGTATCCCGAATCCAAATTTTTTCAATTCAAGTAAAGATTCTTTACTACAGAATTAGATACAGTCAAACGCACTCTCTGTAGTTTATGTGCACTGGAATTTCATATATTTGTGTTTGTGACAAATAGAACCAGCTTCATCTTTGATGGATCACACCACTGTGTTAAGGCCTTAAGTCGCTTCACGAAGAAGGATTGAATCTCCTCCAGCATATGAATTGAGATAAGATTCTTCTGTGAGGAGAATTCTCTCTTGATAAACTAAACACCCCCTTTTACCGGAAAATTTCATATTATTCATAGTGCAATTACATTTCAGTTACAGAGAACGCCCTCCTATTGAATTAATCCTGTTGAGAATGTCGAAAGTTGTAATCGCTTAATGCCTTCAAAACGAATAAGTTTAACTGATTGATCTTAAAGTTTTTGCAGTCTCATGACCTCGCTTTCCACCTTCTTCAGCAGTTCAGCATGTATTTGAGACTTAGCATGTCGTTAAAAATCTCAGCAATTGTGGGAATAATCCGACTGTATACTTTTTACAGCATAGCTGGTAGAATTTCATCAGATGTGGCCGATTTGTAAAAAAATTTTATTGCAATCATTACCGAGGAATAGACCAACCACTCATAATCTCTGTGAAAATAAGGTTACTGCTCTTTAAACTTCAAAGTCAATTGATCGGGTATGGCATCGAGCCCTCTTATCAAACCTTATTGCATTTTCCAGCTTTTTGTTTCACATACAATGAACACTCTTTCAATGCTGTATCTCAGTTCTTTTTTTCTAAGTTTGTAATATGTCATAGACAAACAACCTTACCCATTCCTGACGAAAGCAACATCTTTCACCCATATTGCTTAAAAAAGTGGCCATGCTCTGTGAAGGTTGACAGAAAAGGCATCATCAGTGGGCATTATCTCTGTACAATCCCCGAGTTGGGTCACCTGACCTGATCCTAATGCCAGCAAGATCCGTTGCCGTCTGTGATCTCATTTTACTCCCTCCTCTAATTTGGCTGTCGTTGATACCACTAGATGAACAACTCTTGACATTCGCAATAGTCCCAGTGGCGAACGGTGCCTACTAAGTTACAATCTCTTATTCGGTTTCACTCACACTTGGTGTTTCATGCTGGGTTGCTTACATTGTGTATTACACTTGTATATGAAGCTTGTGAAAATGAATTTTGTGATCTTGTTATGCGATGTCGTATTTATCATTGTCATTGTATTTCGTCAGCTTAAAAAGCAAAATTTTATGTAGAGTTTTGTTAGCTTCATCCATTTTCCATTGAAAATTTTAAAAAAGGAAAAATTTAAATTTTCTTTTTTCAAATTTGTTAGGAAAACTATTCGAAATTAAGAAAAGTTCGTTGTAAATTTTGTTTATAAACATAGCTGCATATTTTTTACTTAAAAAGTATTGAGTGCTTACGTTTGCCTTCAATTAGATATGGTCGCATAAGCAAGTCATTCCTGCGCCAACTTACTAAGCATGCGAACTCGTAGGCAGATTGCTTCTTGCAAACTGATTAAGTATACGAGCTCGTAAGCAGAATGCCACTTGCTAACTTACAATGTATTCGAGCTCATAGGCAGGTTGCTCTTGCCAACGTAAATAGATTGCCACTTGCTAACGTACAATGTATTTAAGCTCGTAAGCTTGCTAAATCACATAGTATATGAGCTCGTAAGCAGATAGCCACTTGCTAACTTACAATGTATTCGAGCTCTAAGGCTGGTAGCTTCTTGCTAAATGACAAGTATATAAGCCCGTAAACAGAATGCCACTGGATGACTTACAATGTGTCCGAGCCCGTAAGCTGGTAACTTCTTGCTAAATGACAAAGTATACGAGCTCGTAAACAGAATGCCACTTGCTAACTTACAGGGTACATACAGGGTACTCGTAATGTGTTCATCGAATGAACACATCGTGACCCTGATTACTTATGGTGATAGTGGAAGTCATTCAACCTATAGAACGGCCATGCATTAGCAAAAGTATATTAGGTGTGTATATGGGGTGGTGTGATTTACTGTTTTCAAAGTGTATTACAAACTATCGCTTCTGTAATCAATTTATTCGCCACTGGGAGCCTGAATGTGATTTTATTGCGTTCTCAAACATTCTTTGCACTTCTTTTTAGGAGTTTTATAGAGTTTTTTTGAGCATTGACTTACTTGTTTGAGTGTTGGTCTTGAATGCCCTTTCGAACTTGACCTAAATCGTTAGGAGTGCATTGAAAGAGTGTGACCTGTAACGGAATATTTCTTTTCAAGGTAGATCAAACGAAGAACTGAGAAACACAAACTTAACTTTAATTCAGTCGAATATTAAGAACTTCTTGTTGTTTCATTTGAGGGACTGTCTTCATTTTCAGCGTAAAGAATTTATATTTTAAAATTACTTTTTTCTGCGGGAAACCTTAGCTTTAAAGTACATATATGATGTATATAAAAAATGTATGAGAAAGCAAAAATCTGTGCAAGCAGCATTTCGTAGAGCAACAAAACTTAAGAAGACACAAAACTGCGACCTTACCAAAGTACTTAGACTCAATGTTCCCTGAAATTTTTTCCACAATTTTTTTTTCTTTTTGCGAACAGTTGTTCGACTTTAATGTGGCGTTAAGAAAGAAATTAATACGCACGTGAGGTGATGTGATGTCATTGAAAGTTGCATATAAATATACGTACTAAAATATAAATATATATACATATAATTATAGACATATAACCTTATCATATTATTTGAGAAAATGTGTGCATAATTTTTGAAAAATTTATATTTGATGTTTGAAAACAATCCGCTCTTCCGTAAGACTAATAGCCTAATTAAAAACCACATGCTTTACAATTTGTGGGGTATCTATTAAGCCTAATACTTATAAAGCAGCTGATATATTACATATTCCATTCTAGTGTGTGCTTTTTATTTGTCTACCGCTTTAGTAGAAGTTATAGGGTTACCATACGACCTCGATTTCAAGCAGATATTCTGGAATTTGATGAAGTGTCTTGGTTACTTTTGTGTTCGTGAAAAACCTGTACATATCCACGATTGGAGTTTCGTTGCATGTAAATATTCTCGATTTTGATATTGAAAAGCAAAGACCTTTTACACACATAAAGTTAAGATTCACTTGTCACTCCGTTTGTAGCGCTTATGAGGGGGCGTGGAGGTGTGGAAAAGTGTATATATGATTCGATATATATCGTTCTTTTTTTGTCTGTTTGTGAAAATCCCTTTTGCGGAAAAGCCAAGTGAGATAATTAACTAAAATTAAGTAAGCAGACTGCATCTTCAAACATAGCTTAAGGGAGTGAAAGTGGGCGAAATGGTTCAGAGACACGCCTACCGTCCATAATACTATAAAACTAGTACGCTACAGTGAGAAGGTTATCTGATCTCATGTAACCAAATTTCTAAAAAAATTCTTTGAGCAAAAATTTGGCAAATTTTTTAAGGCGTGAAGGCGTGGCTTCACAAGCAAAAACATCAAAATTGCTATACTGAGAGAGTTGCTTCAGGTTATTAAACCAAATTTCACACAAACAGTAGAAATGATTCGAAAAAGTAATGAAAAGTTTCCACAAGTGGGCGTGGCAGTGTTGGGTATGTAAGTTTCGGTCCTGGCTGCATGTAACATATTTTTTAGATTTTTTCTCATCAGATCTGGAAATGTCGGGGAAAGTAAAAAAATACCCGATACGAGCATTTTCTTAGTAGAACAAAAAAATAAATTCTTTTCTCAACGTCCTTGAGTAGTCACTTGTTCGTCTGGCAACCCTATAGATGATTAAACTCAAACGCTTAAGTTAAACAAATGTTTTTAATTATTTTTCACGTTTGTATTTAACTTTTCCTTTTTTTGTTGTTTGTTTGTAGTTGAATTCTGCTAACGTTTTCGCTTACCCGCTTGTTGTGTATCCTTAAGGAGATGTGATTTAAGTCAGCGCACTTGAAGCAGCAGCGATATTTGCCATGTTTACACATAAAACATTTGTTCGACTACGCTCAGCTCAAAGATAAATATTTTCTTAATAAATAAAATTAATTTTCGCCTTCACAAAGATTAGCGTGAAGTTAATGCTTTTGATTTTCTTTTTTTTATTTTTCCCAAAAGTTTTTTTGTGGGTTATCGTGCTCAGTGAAAAACGCTGCCTGTAAGCGATAGCAAAAAATCTTTTTCTTAAAAAAAAAAAAAAGATAAATATATTAAGAAAAGTTTCATTAAGGTGCCAATTTTATGAATAAAACGCTACAAAAGCTGCTGAGTGCTACTGAAAAAGTGTTACATTGAGAAGGCTTCAAAACTTCAGGAAAATCGCCATTCTCGAAATTAAATTTTTTTTACAGAAGAAAAAAATACGCTTTGTTGTAAATCCAGTTAAAACTGTTGGCCACAATGAAAACGTACACGAAATTATATCCAACGCATAATGAAATTAAATCATGATTTCAGTTTTACTTAAGTGAAAGAAATGGTGTTATCTTTGGCCTAGCCGTAATTAAAATACCCTACGTTGACTTATGATGGATTAAAAGTTTTGGTTTCTTGATATAAAGGCATTTAAATAGTATTTTACAGAAATGTCTTGAGAACTATTATTATTATGTTAAATCGAAAGTAAATCAAATAAAAATCGAATTAACAAATATATGTTTGGCTCAACCACATTTCTTCAATGCACTGAAACAAATATCAATAAACTATGCTCAAGCCTTCAGAGATTGAAGGCATATTAATATCTACGAAAATATGTTAATAGTTAATAAATATTGTAAAACTCTTTCAACCAAATATACTTATTTTACTGAAATACATTCTTTTCGTAATTTATTATTTCAAGATATCGGAGGTGCGTGCCACTCCCTCTTGTAAATTAAGCCCCTCATCATGTCAGACGCTAGACCCACTAAATTTTTGTATTTGTGTTATGTTGAGTTGCATCATTATTTAATTTAAGGCAGTGCCACGCCCTCTTTTGTGAAATTATCCACATTTTGTCTGGTGCTAACCTGATTCATTGCTTGTATTTTCATTTAGTTTAGTTGAATTACCTTAAATAACTTCCTCGATATGGTATTTTTTAAATTGTTTTTTATTTATGTAGAAAATGCCACGCCTTCTTTAACAAATCTGCCAACCTTTTCTTGAGAATTTGCTTAAATCATTTGCAGTATTTGTGTGAGTTTTGACTGCACTTACTTTAATGGCACGTCTGGCTTAGCCATTCAAAATTTTAATTTTTATGGGAGTTGCCACGCCTTTTAAAAATATAAAAATTAATTATAAGCATTCAACAAATCGTGCATTTCTAAGAGTACAGATCGACATTAACCCAGAAAGTTGCGTTGATTTCATATGCAAATTATATGTTTATCTATACTTGCCACGCCTTCTTCATTACGTTACAAACGGCAAAACAAAGCCAATACACCCTGCGTGTAGGGTATAAAAATGTTAAAAATTCAACACCGTAAAACTGACTACGTGTAATGAAAGGCATAAGCAGATGAGTCAAGCAAAAGGGTTTTTTTTTTTTTTTTTGAGTTCAATTGCCGCAATTGAATACTTTTTTCTGAATTCTTTTTCCCCGACTCTTAATGAAAGCCAATGACTTGGTTGCCGTAATGAAGGTTATTACGCGTCGTGCTGCTGCTGCTGTAAATAAGGTCCTTCGTATGGGTTAATTTGGTTAATTAGCGTTTTTTATATTTTTTTTTTTTCAGCGCTCTTTTAAAGCACTGGCATTAAATTAAAAACAATTTTCGAGCACAAAGGCATAACAAAATCAATATTTATCAACGGTCTTTTGGGCAACAGTAATTGGCAGATTTTTTTTCGTTTATTCTTCTTTAAAGACTTTAAGAGTTGGCAAAGCACAGTGTTATTTTATATGAATTTTTTTTGGTATTCAGAAAAAAGTTAAGGCTTTTCAGGAAAATCAAATCTTTCAGTTTGATATTTAGCCAGGAATAATTGATGTAAATTGAAATTTCATAACGAATGCTTGTAGAACTGGGCATTGTTACTTAGGAAAAAAGTAAGTAGACGCGGCCTTATCTTTGTTAGAGTATTGCTAAATCATTTTATTGTCTCACAAAAATATGTTTCCATCATTCGGATTGCCAATTGTTAGATTTTTCGAGATGTGAGAAGAATTAACTTTGGTACATTGGTAGTTCTACAAATCAAGACCACAATGTACACAAATTTCTTTGAGATCGAAATTACATCATATGTATATGGATTTTTCTCAAAAAGTGCTGTATCTCAAAACTAAATAACTACTTAAAAACAAACTTTATTGAAAAATATGTACAAAAAACGAAATTTTACATAGAAAGTTATTTTCGAAATAAATTTTTATCAACTGATTATAGGACGAATAAAAATAAATTAAATCATCCCCCGACCAGCACCAACCCATGTTTCCTTAAAGGTTATGAAAAAATGTTTCTTCTTCTTCTTTATCTTGTCCCGAAGCATATGGCCTCCAAAAACTTCTTCCAACGAGCACGATTTGTAGCGAGTGCCTTCACTTCTCTTCCCCTATTCACATATTTTCTGCTCTAGCGAACGATTTCATGATGATTTCTGACGGCCGTATTTTCTACTATTCTGAGGATACCACTTTAATGCTTGCTGGCAGTCTTCAGTTAGTGATTTCCGCAGTCCACTTCATTTTTTATTTGAATGAAAATCAGATCTTGACGGCACACAGTGGATGGATTTGTATGGAACGTCGGCCATAAATAGTAATAAATGCGCTAGACTCTTGAAATTTGGTGCAGATGTTTTCAAGGTAAAGAGAAGAAAAATTGGTAATTTTTAAAAAAAAAAGGTTCAAGGACACGCCTACCTCCCAAACAAAGGTGGGATGAGTTTGTGACCTTTTTTCAAAATTAATATCAATTTTCATTAATTTAGCAATGCTGATTTCAAAAATGTTATTAATTTTGCAATATCTCTTACAGTTTTAAAGTTATTACAGAAAAACCAAAAACGGTGGCCATAAACAGTAAGAATAGCGCCAGAGTCTTGAAATTTGGCACAGGCGTTTTTTAGGTTAAATCAACAAAAATTTATAAATATGAAAAAAATCGGCCAACGTACACGCCTACCGCCCATACAAAGGGATTGTGATTGAGACTTGTTCTTCAAAATGGGTATTGATTTCCAATAATTTGGATGCTGATTTCAAAAATGTTACAAATTGTGCGATATCTCTTATAGTTTTGAAGTTATTAAAGAAAAAGTGACAATTCAATAAAAAAAACCTAGTTTGAAAAATAGATAAAAAACAGCAATGTTTTTTTTTAAATTTATTTTAATCATCTTCTTCATAGACTTCAAGCATTTCTTGTGCCTCTGGTGATAACTCTTTATATTTTTTACCTCGCTTTATTCGAATTTGGCTGGTAAGAGGATCAGAAGAAATCAGCAAATAACGAAAAACATCTTCGTTGTTTGCTATTCTAGAGCAACACCTGCTGTTATGCAGCCTCGCGTTTTTAAAAACTTTATTTGATGCTTCCTGAGCTTCTTCAGAAAGACGTCCAATTGGAACTTCTAGTTCTTGCATAATTTGTCTTCCATGCATTAGAACTTTGTGCCCAGAAGGAGGTATGTTGTACCAATTGTAGTCCTTTTTATAAAGTTCCACAGTTTTTTTGGGCATATTTGTGAAAGCTTTTGAGATTTATAACTTCTCTGGATACCAGAACTTGTAAAATATTCTACTATATTTGTTTTGATAAAATAACTGTAAAATATTAATAGCAATAGGAATATTCGGCCGAAATAACTTTTGAAACACTGTACGTTTAGTTTTTAATAAAAACATAAGTTTTTTCTGAACATACATATATTAAAGACATTAAAAACATAAAATAAATTTATTGGAAAATATAGAATGATAACTATCATAATTAAGGACATAATAATTTAAAATAAATTTTTTTGGAAATATATTACGATAATAATAATAACAAAAATGTTTATAATCGGACCCCCTATGCTGCACTACGCTATGTTTAGTTCTAAAACAGCGAAAGCAAAGAGGGATGAAAAAAGAAAAAACTCTATTTGAGGGAACTCCTATCTAATTTCAAGCAACTTCCTTCACAATGTAAGCTTTTACAATTTATAAAATTATTGTAAAGCATTGCAAAATGCGAAGAAACACAAATATTTTTTCCTTCAAATATTGCAATAGAAAAAAATTCATTAAAAAAAAGTTATTAATATGCGCTGCTTTTTTTTTTTTTTTTTTGTTTTTGCTAACCATACCTTCGCAAATAATATATAAGCAAATTTTTTAAATATACTTTTGTGTTTTTTTCGGTTAAAGTTTAAAAATTTTTCAATTTTACCATTTTTCATTCTAATTTTTGAAAATTCCGTTAAATTCATATAAGGCCGATAAAAGAAAACTTAATTAATTTTTATAAAGTAGAAACAATATACTTTCCGCCAATATGCTTCATTGTTGCATTTTGTTTTAAATAAGTTAACTAGAGCACCCTATCTAACAGTTGCTTATATAAAAAAATTCATAGAAAATTTTTGTTGTACAAAGTTCAACTTTGAGCCCACTGTGTCGCTAAACCCAAAACAAATTTAAGACTTTTATAGTTTTTTTTTTTCATCCCCTAAGTATTATCTGACGATTGTACTACAAAATTTTTCAATTCCAACTACTTTCAAATTGTTCCTATTTATGGCCACAAAAATCCACTGTGCGGCATCTGTTAAGCAATTCAACATTAGAAATGTTCCAATGATCGATGCTGTCAAAAGCGGTACTATAGTCGATGAAAGTTCAGTGTTACGAACTCTGCCACTCATTTATCTTCTCCACGATAATTCAAACGGTATTAATTTGATCAATACACGATCTTTTTTGGGTGAATTCCTGCTAGTTGTTTCCGTATAAGTAGTTCCATTTTGCGCAACAGTGAAATTATTAAATAAATCAATTATAATTTAAAAACAAAAAATTTTGAGAAAATAGCATTTCTTATAAAAAATTTTTCAATTTCCAGATTTTATTTGTTTTATAATTCTTCAAAGCATTTTTATGAAACGACTTTCATCGTTTTCCGAAAAATAAAATTGTGAATCAAATATATAAAAAATTATTCTCGAAAATATTACTTTCTGGATTCATTCTGCAAAAAAAAAAAAAAAAAAAGGATTTGAAACATCAAAAAATAAACTTTTAAACAAGAAAACCTTGTCGAACACAAAAGTTCTCTGAGCTAGAGTAACCCAAAAATAATTTACTCAAATATACATATGTATAATTCAAAACTCTATTTTTGAGAGATTAATATGTTAGTAAAAATATGGCATCAAAGAAATTGCAAAAAAAAATTATTAAGATTGATAGAGATATAAGCACCGATAACTCACAGATGTAACCATATTTCTTAATTTTTGTTCTTTTCAATGTAGTTTGAAAATATAAATTTATTTCCTTAAAATCAACGTCTTAAAAACACTCGTCGAAAGAAGAAGAAAACATGTCGTATACGTAACATTTAATTGATATTTTGCAATATGGGAAATCATTTTAAACAACTAGAACTATCGGAAAATAATAATGATAAATTTATTATTAAAACCAATTTTAAAAATAAAATTTTGACAAATAAGGCTATTTTTAGAAAATAAAGCAAAGTGGTTAGGATATAGAATGAAATTAAAAAGTCTTTTAAGGTTTTTATTTTCCCAAAATTTGTTCACGCTGTTTATTCAACATATTATGATCTCACAAATCTTAATGATTTGGTAAATGAGCACTGGGTATTTTTTATGACAAATAAGGTATCAGTGTTGGTATATGAGAGTTTTCGGAAGTCGAAATAGCTACACCGTTAAATTAAAATAATTTTTGTGGTGATGTTTCCTGGTCTTAGTTGGTATGTTAAGAAAGTGCGAAAAAGTTAAGAAAAAAAAATATAAGAACAAAGTTAATTTAATTTCACAATTTTATTTTTCAATAAGCTTTTTTTTTATTTAAAGCTTAAGCTTAATAGCTAAAAAAGCTAATAGATGTAGTAGCTAAACAATATAATTGATATATAGTTTCGTCTCAAGCTTTTTACGTACAACTCATTGTTACAATGCTCAAACAAAACATTTTGTACTAAGACCTTTCAAATGAGATGCATACTTAGCAGGTATTTGTTTGAGAGCAGCCTTGGCCCAAAAGCTACCAATCTTTCTTAAAATATCAAAACAATTATTTTTCGAAAAAAAAAATCTTAAAATAAAAACATTTTTCTATAATTTTACGGGAACATAAATTTTCTTTTATAGAGAAAATTGTATATTTTATTTTTTTTTAAAGAAACTTTATATGAAATTTCATTAGTATAATATTTTTACAACAATGAAAGATTTATAAACCTTTTTTATTCCAAGAGTTGAGTAATAAGTTGATGGTTTATTTAATGAAACATTTTGTTAAAAATCATTTTGTCCAAAAAATAATCGTTGTTTCTTTACAAATCGGCTGCTGTTTTTGCAGACGGTTTCCATTTTACGCAATCAGTTCTAAATTTGCTGTCCCAGATTATAGGGACAGTGTTTTTCATTTAAAAATTTATCTGAATATATAAATTAATATAATCTTTAATGAACAACTTTGATCAAACAATTTTCCTAACTTTGCTCACTTTACTGAGCAGTGGTCAATTGAAAATAAACCATGGTCGAAATTGGTAAAAAAAATACAGCACATGGAGCATTTCACTATGAAAAAAAAAATATTGAACATTTTTCTATCGCGGTTTTGCTATAAAATTTTTCAATTTTATAATTTCTTACTTTATTTTTATTTACGATAATTCATCACAATACTGCATTTGAAATTTCGAAATGATTTTTTAATATTGTATCATATTCAAAAATCTTGCAGTAAATTAAAAAATCAGGAAGTGAATATGCAAAAGATGGGTAATATCGTTTAAAATTCCATGGAATTTAGGATGGTGTTAACATTGAAACATAAATGGAGTGAACCAAACAATGATTCTTTGAAGATACTCCGCGTACTCGACAATTTAACTTTAATGATCCAAGTGCGACAATTTCACTCAATAACGTATTTACTTTCTTGAAAATGGGCAGATGATTTTCTTCAAGTTGTCTTTGTTCGTGAATTCAATCGGCAACCGTACGGCGCTTAAAATGATCTGATGGCTTAGATTCTTCTAAATACGAGCATAAATACTCAAGTCTTTTATTATATTTCTACGATGAATTGATGTGCTTTGACTTTTGGCCACAATTTCACGTACGGCAGCAGTGCTTTCGGCAGAATGTGGCCTAAATAAACATGCACTGATGATTTCACTTCTGCTAAAGACGCAGTTTCTTGGCATGACATTAAAAGTTTTACGCAAATTTTTGAGCTGCCATTTTCATAAGAGGCTCCGACAAATTTAACACGTTGTGCCACCGAGTATTTACTCAAGACTACAATTGTGTTAAGAACTGTGAATGACAGATGTCAATATGAAACGAATTTAGTAACATGACGATGAATTTCAACGTAGAAAGAAAAGATATCGGAGTCTTATAGGACTCAAATTCTAAAATTTTATATTTGTTTCAATGCCTCATCGGTTATTGGGGCTTATAAAATTTGTTGAAATTTTTTTTTTTTTTTGGTTTCTTAATTTTTCTGTGTAGATTGATTTTTTTCCAACTAAATCCACAAACTACTTAATAATAAACTTCTTAATTATTTTCAGAAAAAAAAAATAAATAAAATAAACTTCCATTTATTTAAAATTTAATTAAGTTTTCATTTCTGTTTTATGAACTGCTGACAAAATGTCAATTTTGTGTTTTTTTTTTTTTTTCTTTTAACCACAATGCCCCCAAACAAATATCAACAAATCAAATATTGTTGTTGTTGCTTTTTGTTCCTTTGATTTTATTTAACCACATTTTTTATTGTGGTTAAAACATTTGCAAATAATTATGCAAATCATGTACGCATTTAAAAAAACAAAACAAAAAAAAAAGTAATAAAAACAATAAGTGCCACCAATTGCTTGCGGTGGTGCCATTTGACTTTCAACCCTGGCAATAGAGGAAAATTTGCAAATTTCCAGAAAAATAGTTTTTATTTAAATGTACGAGTAGTTAACACGTTTATATAACAAATAAAAGCAAAACCAACAACAACACAAATACAAATAAAAAACACAAGTGATGCCTCATACTAAATAAAATTAACAATAGCAAAAAGACAACACTTTTTAACCCACAAGTGGTATTGTAGGTCTATGTGACTACATCACAATGTTCTCGCAAACTCAGCTGTTGCGCTCATTAGCTGTTCGTAAGTCAGTGCTTTGTGTGCGATTGCATGTGCGTTTGATGCAGTTGCAGTTCGACATTGCGTTTTTTTCATTTAGTCTGTCAGGCCTACTGCAATTGTCTGACCAAAATGCATAAATATTTCATTAAATAACAAAGTCTGTTAAATGACACGTAACGCAATGTATTTTAACACTACATCACTTAAGGGTTAAGTGTCCTAAATGATTGGAATCTTTATGAGCGCCTGACAACATTCAGTTGTATCGTAGCTTATAAAATTGTTTTTTTTTTTTTCTTTTTGGAGCTATTTACTTTTTTATTAAAACATCTAACTAAAAATCAGCCCTCAAATTGAAAAAGTTGTTGCTCCTAATAAAACCTTAGCTAAATATACACAAGTAGATTAAATGTGTTATAATAAGTGTATGGTATAAAAACACCAAAATTTGCTTTTAAGAGGTATTAAAAAATTGAAAGAAAAAAACTAGTTGACAATGCCAAGCATTTTATACCCAATACTTCATTAATAGTAAAAAGTAAATGTTTTAAATTTCCATTAAAAGGATATTTTATATGCAGTTAAGTGAGAGGAGAGTTGCGCTATGTATCATATGAAGAATCATATTTTTTTTTCACTAAATATAAAGCGCTTTCGTCAAAATACATCCACCATTCTGTCTAGCGATAGATAGTCCGAGTCATTCCTACTATATCGTCGGAATTCGGTTATAATACCTCTATCACCAAAACACTACAAAGTTTTTGCTTCTATGGCAGGTACCAACTCTCTTATCAAAGTGCGCTTTTTGACGGATGCTACCCGTATCATTCATAGTATTTGTGTAAAATTTGATTTCATTACTTCTAATATTGCACTCAGTAAAGCATTTTACAGTTTTTACTTTTATGATTGGTGCCACGACCAAGATATTTCGTTTCGACTTCCATAATTATATGTATAGGCGAATATAGACGAAAAAACTGTATTCCACTGAATTTAACTATAGTCAAAACGTAGATTGATCCATTGTAATAGTTGTCAAAAGTTATTAAAATCCTGATTTTTCATTACATTTAATGACCTAATCTATATATAAGGACTATTATAATAAAACCTTTGGACATGGCGGGTTCCGAAACAAAAATGTGAAAAGTGAAACCTCGGGACTTGGCAGTACAATAATAGTAAAAGGTTTCAAAATCATTTTTTAAAAATGGCTAAGTTAAAATTAATTACAAAACATTTGAATAAATGTAGATTGAAATTTTAGTTACACAATATAATTTCCATGTTAAAATAACATAAAACTATTTGTATTTATGAAAGTCGAATCTTTTTTAATGAAAAATTGGACTTGGCGGGTTTTGATTTTCAGAAATTAGAACTTTTGATAAAAAAAATTTGTCAGAAATTTTTGCAGTCAAAAGTATGTGATGGGAAACATTTTTTTTTACAATATCACACATTTCCATTTTCTGGACTTGGCGGATTTTGCATCTCAGCTCTTCATATGACAAATATTGTTAAGGAAATTAAATGTTTAAATTAAATTGTACACATTTTTCGTAATGTAAATTTTCTTACCATATATTTTTTCATCATTATAAGGTCGTTACGAGAACACTTCGCTACATCGTCGCAAAACTATAGCTAATTATATGTAATGTATATCGCTCACTTACTTCAAGACTGGCATAACTCAAAAAACATAAAGTAGGAGAAAAACGCATTTAAATTTTCAATAAGTTGATTTTTATATGAAAATAATGAAAAGTATGTCTACATAAACTCTTGTCACAAGGCAAGTTTATAGGATACTTCTCTGACATGGCGGATATTTCTAAATCATTAACTCAAAAATCACATTTTTTGAGTTATGCCAGTCTTGAAGTAAGTGAACGATATTTACTATTTTAAAAAAGGGAAATTTTGTTTTTTTGTTTGTATGTAGAAAGTAATCTCCGGAATTACTGAACCGATTCTTGAAATTTTTCTACAAATAGAAAGCTGATTAACAAGCTTTATTTTGTTTTGATAAGAATAAGGGGAGTGGCACCTTTCATACAACAAACTTTTGGAACTTTATATCCCGTTATCTATGTCTGTGAAACTTGATATATGGATTTACATTGTTTGTGCCAAGCTATTCACATAATATGAACGATATTGGAAAATGAGGCGTGGCTTTTTTTGCCCATAAATTGAAAAAAATCTTTTTTATAGTTATTTCAAATTCTAAGTATATGGCCATGACTTTTGCACCTCTCAGAAAACATATCTAAGTAGTGGCGTGGCGTTAGCTTGATGTAGTGTTTATGAGATTTTTTTTAAAAAAACTTGCAAAACATTTTTTAAGCAATTCATCTTAAGATTGCGTTTCGCAAACTGAAGTATTTCGGGAACGCTTTTATTAAGTCCATGAATAGAAAAATAGGTAAAATGATTCTTAAATCAATACTTAATATTTACTGCTATCTATACTTTATTTGATACCTTATGCAAAAAAAAGTTTTTGGGAAAGCTCTTAATTTTGTCATGCATTCTTGAAATATTGTTTTGAGCTGTGCTGTTGCCATTATTTAATTTAATGCAATGTAAATCCTGTAATTCTTGTATGTAATGGGAGATCTCCTGGAAAACCAGGCGGTAGCGCTTTACCAGCCTCTTATAGTATACGTTGTGAAATTTTTTTATTATTTTTTTATAATATTTTTTAGCATTGAAATTTTTAATTTAAATTTCATGTGACGTACATCAAATAGAACCTTTTCGGAAACGCTTTTATGCAGTTAAATAATAGTGAAAATGATCCTTGAAAGTCAAATGGGAAGCTTTTCTGTGGTATACACTACAATCGATACTTTAAGCAAATGTAATGAAACGCCAATGCGAGAACACTTGTTTCAGGAACGCTCTTGACTTCATTATACATTCTCAAAATGTTGTTTTGAGCTGTGACATAGAAATTGTTCTATTTAAAAGACAATTTTTCGAAGTTTCATATATATTTTTGAAATAGAATTTGTTTCATTTATTTGTATCTTAACCCAACAAGATTTTTGACTTAAAATACTGAAAAATTCGCGAATGTCCAAATTTTATTTCAAAGTTTTTCAAATTCAATGTAGATTGTTAATACTTCTTTGATAATGACTTGAATAGCCCCTTTAAGAACACTCAAACACACAATACTTTTCGCAATCTTCGCTCAGTAATTAGGTTTCTTTCTGACATATTGTTAAATACCAGACCACGTTAATCTCAGTTTCTTCCTAAGAAAAAATCAAAAATTTTCTATTGCATGAATATTGTGATATTTTCAAATAAAAAAAAACAACATTCCAATGAACGCCTATTTCAAAGCAGTCCATAATAAGCCAGCTTCACTTTATCGCCATAAATTTTCGCAATAAAGAAACTAATTTTATGCGATGAAACAACGCATGAAACGAATTTTCCCCATATCATAGTGACATCCAAATATGAAATAAGTTAATGTTCCCTTTGTCGCGTATTTGCGTGCGAAATGTATACGCAGCTTTGTAACATTTTGCGTTCATAATTTATACGTGTGCTCGAAAGTGCTACATGAACACCCTTATAGCGATGCTCACACATACCTGCCTTCTGTCACATACATATATTGTTGTATAGTAAAAAAAAGAAAAAAGAAAAAAAAACAAAAGGACACTTAAGTGCACACACATACACAGTGAAAGGACAATTTGCCTCATATATAAAATTCCCTTTTTTTTAAGTGATTTAAGTCACGCAATTTCCAACGCCTCACTCGATAAAATTTCTATGATTAGTGAGATGCAATTAAGTGTAAATGTATGCGTGTTAAGGGAACTCTAGCGGTGCGTTGTATAGCTCATTCTATTTGCATATATGTAGTACCATTTTTATGGGCTTATAGCAAGGACTTGATTTTTTTCGCTTTGAATAATCTTAATATATGACCTTCGCGAAAATGGGCTATTAAAAATGTTGCGGTTGTGCTCATCAGTGAAAAATGTTTCCGGTGGGTTGATTACAGCTTGTAATATGTTGTGAAAATATTGAAAAAACGATTTGGGAAGATAATAAGATTTTTTCTAGAATCGCCTTTTCGCAAAATAAACAGCAAAATTTGATGCTTTATTTGCTCAGAAAAATGGCTGGATGGCATTAAGTTTGAAGTAACCGACTTCTATAGAATGCATAGAGTTAAATTGACTTACTTCTTAGAAGGTCAATTGGGATTGGGATAGAGATAAAGATAGAGATAGAGATAGAGATAGAGATAGAGATAGAGATAGAGATAGAGATAGAGATAGAGATAGAGATAGAGATAGAGATAGAGATAGAGATAGAGATAGAGATAGAGATAGAGATAGAGATAGAGATAGAGATAGAGATAGAGATAGAGATAGAGATAGAGATAGAGATAGAGATAGAGATAGAGATAGAGATAGAGATAGAGATAGAGATAGAGATAGAGATAGAGATAGAGATAGAGATAGAGATAGAGATAGAGATAGAGATAGAGATAGAGATAGAGATAGAGATAGAGATAGAGATAGAGATAGAGATAGAGATAGAGATAGAGATAGAGATAGAGATATAGATAGAGATAGAGATAGAGATAGAGATAGAGATAGAGATAGAGATAGAGATAGAGATAGAGATAGAGAAAAAAGATTCAACCGTTATGATGGAAGTTTTTATATCCGGGTGTGGGTCTTGCCTTCAGAATTGAAACCACTTTCGCTGCCCAAAAAT
This sequence comes from Tricholauxania praeusta, assembly GCA_949775025.1. Taxonomy (NCBI): domain Eukaryota; kingdom Metazoa; phylum Arthropoda; class Insecta; order Diptera; family Lauxaniidae; genus Tricholauxania; species Tricholauxania praeusta. The sequence continues at coordinate 138,632,915 of OX459028.1, read as the reverse complement.
AAGTAAATTTGCTCATATTTACCCAAAAAAAAACTCAAATTCACATGCTTTGGCAATCGTAATACAAAAATCTAGAAAAAATTTGGTTTTCATATTCTACTTCGGGGTCAAAACCCTTTTCTGAAGTGGTAAAAAAAACAGTTTCTTTAATTTAGATCAGTGATGGGCACTTAGTGGCTCTATTTGCTCTCATTGCTCTCACCGTTGTTCGACGCACAAGCAAGCGAAAAAAAATTCGCAGAATTTCAACGCTATCGAGGCACAGCGTTGACTTGAATTCAAATGAAAACAAAAACAAAACACAAAGCCATACGCGACGGCGCCGCATTGTGTCCTGACGAATGCAGCAATTGTTTTTGTTAGTAGTGCAATTTGGTTTTTTTTTGTGCTAATGGCAAATTTGGAAATGAGAGTAAAAAAACTTTAAAATTTCGTTTGTTGTTGCTTGATGTTGTTGTTTTGCTCTTTTGTTAAATTTCTATGCCCACCGCTAATTTAGATGGTCAACAAATTCTCAAAGTATTTAGAGAAGATAAAAACAGTTCTTCTCTTGAGATGGTTGTTTTAAGCCCCATCCACCTTCCCCGGGGTTAAAAGTACCACTAAATAAATGTTAATCAATTTATAGAAGTTCACTCTTAAAAACTCGATACAGTAAGTTCTCACAACTGTAAGCAAAAATATTTATAATAGGATTATGTGGTTGTCTGCATTTTGTAGAAAGTTTCACATCGCGTTCCTTCGAACATTCTCGCGAACAACGGGAGTAATATTTCGCAGTGCATTCGAAGCACATTTGTGGTTTTTTCTACTTTGAATAGACTATAAAGCATGCTCCGTGAAGTAAAGTGTTGACAGCTGTTTGTGGTAAGGTATGTAGCCAGCTGTACTTCAACTCAGAGTGTTTTTGCAAAGCTAGACCGTTTTTTCTTTAAGTTAAACGTGCTTACCGTGGCAGTCGAACTAATAGCGAATAGCAGCATATCCTTTCAACAAACTGCACTCCGCAGCTATGATCAAATGGTTTGAATAGCTTATGAAAAGGACACTTGCACTTAGGAACTGCTCTCCAGAAGTCATCATTAATGACAGAAACGATGTAACTTATTCTACCTTAGAGAGAACTGCATAAGAAGCTAACAAAAACGCTTAAATCTAGATTTGAAAGAGCTCTGAGATTAACTACAGTTAAGGCCCAACTTAGGCAACGATTGTCTGAAACATTTTGCTGAACTTGAAGAACATAATAGTAGAAGGCCAATGTATGCATACGCGATATCGCACAGTGTTTGCTTTTCATGATTTCGTGGCCAAAAATATTTTTGTAATTGGAATTTGATTATCCCTGGATGGATAATCTTCGTCGAATCGACGAACTGGCTGCACCCAGAAACTTTTTTGTTTTCTATGGATTGAATACAGAATGTTCAATAATCATCAGTCCACATGGGAATCTGATGATGAGATTAAAGATGGGCTCTCTTTTTGCAAAGGCTTAGCTGTCGTAAATGACACCGCTGAAAGAGGTGCTGCGTTTATGAAAGACTACAACCAAATTTTGTCAAATGCTGGAGAACCAAAACAGCTAATGCTACAAATCGTAGATGTAAGTATATCGCAAAAAGTATCCTTTAACTTTTTTCATTTTTTCAAAGGGATCCCCCCAAAGGGGTTGATATAGCGGGCAAGTATGTTCGGAAAAATGTAGGTAGGAACTGGTAGGTGTTAGATAGAGGTTAGGGTAGGTGTTCGGGAAAAATATTGGAAAAGAAAATACGATACAACCTAGTTATACATATGAACCCTCTTTGGGTCACGCCGGAGGAGCTATGAAATATTTTTGGAAATTTTTTTGGGTTTTTGTAGAGGGACCCCCGAAAGGGTGGCAGATAGGGGGTAGGTGTGTCAAGGGAAATGTCTTCTGAGACATCTGAGAAGAGGGCGAAGTCAATTTCATAATTTCACAAGAATGTAATTTTTGCAGGGGAGCCTCCCTAAGGGGTTGTGATAGGGGGTAACTATTTTCAGAAAAAATGTTGAAGGAGGAAAAATAATGGGAACTTGTGATACATTTAATCCCTCTAGGGAGTAGCTTCAGGGAGGGAGATATTAATGGTTTTGATAGATTAAGTACCATTTTCAAGTTTTCAAAACGGTGGCGGGTTCATCAAATGTTTTCTGAAGTGAACCAAATTTTACATGGTTCTGTTTGGTACCAATACGAAACTTTTGGTGCCCGGGGAGCAAATTTTGGAGAAACTTTTATTTTTTCCATATATGTCTGAACCACCCTAATGCTTATCCTTCCAGGGATATAGTGGTTTTTTGGGTCATTGATTTTGGAAAATTGTTTTTTTTTTTTTTTTAACTCAAATTGTCGGGCCCAAAACGACTAATTTTGCCGTGAATAAGCTGAAGATCTACATACATTAATAAATCTTGAAACAATTTCAGATGATTCATAAGAATCCCTCGAAGAGTTTCCGTAGATACTAGTTCTTGTTTTGGAACATCACTTTTTGACGCTAGTTTACTTTGTAAGCCGTCTGGAATGTTGTTTTTCCTCTGATCAATTTTTACTTTTTCTACACCTCGCGTTTTCTAACTATCTACTCCTATTATATATCCTATGTATATGAAAAAGATATTCCATAGAACGGATGCAGTGCTGACTGGGCTTGAGAAAAATATATCGATTATCGATATTTTCGATATTTGTTTAGATAATTATCGGCGATATTTTTTATTTTGATATATCAAAATTCGATTTTAATTTTCGACTATCTAATGTCGATATTTTTGTTTAGCGATAGCTCTGTATCCCATTGATAGCGTCGCATATATTAGATCTTCTTGTGTTTGTGTAAAGAAGTTAGCTAACGCGCGTTGAAAAACCACTCGTGTGGTCCCAGTTTAAAAAGATAGAATTTTTTTTTATACTCAAATAAATGCAACCGTAAGAAATTACACCATCGCTGGCAAGAATAAATTTTTTTCAAAAGAAATATCGGTTTTCGATGATCGGTATATCAGATGTTTTTTTCTCGATATATTTCGATACTGTTTTGTACGACAGAAAAATTAGAGCATTAAATTCGAGCGCAATACTTCTATATTTTTGATAGTCTCCAACTGTTTAAATGGTATCTATCATAAGAGATAATGCTACTTCAGCAAATATTTTTAGTCTGACCTTAGAGGTGTTGCAAATTTCTTCTTAACAATAGCAACAGAATGAATTACAGCGATAATTGACGCGCAGGCAATAAATTAGCTGACTGTCTAGGAAGCGCAGTGAATTTTAATTGGACCTAAAGCTCTTTGCGGAATGTCTCGTGGACTTATAGCAGCAACAATTGCTCACTCTGACGATGCTGTTTGCAGGACACATTTTATGAGAATACTCGACAAACGAAACTATTTTTTTACCGATACCACAAGGACCAACATTACTTATCAAACCTGGAAAGTTTTACCGCTGAGAATATAAAATAATCAATGTATCACACTTAAAAAACTTATCCATTCGAAGAAAAAAAAATCAACCGAGAGAGATAATTCCATTGTGAGAAAATTTTAAATGATTTTTCCAACAAAACCAATCGTTCATGAAACTAATGAAATGTTTGATTTCATCGAAGATTCTTTGGAGTAAGCTAAATTTATTCAGCAAATCCAATAAGCCCATAAAATCATTAAATGACAATGAGCTCAAAACCACCCATTGATCTAACTATTACTAAATCTTGATATCTACATAAAAATTAAATTTTATATCTATCAAATACAATATCATTGTCACCATCGATCATTTGTGTTCTTCCCTAATATTAGTTATAAAACTTGATGTAATGCAATAGGATGACACTTTTCGGCTTTCATTTCTACAGCTGAGTTCATAAAAGTAAGCACAGCCCATAATCGTTTAGTTGTAAACTTTAAATGAGCGATTTTATAAGCTACCCATCCATATGCTGCTACATATTGGCGGGACCTCTTTTGCAAAAAAGGGTCCAATTAATGGCAAATAATAAACTATTTAAATAAACTTTTTGCTGTTGTTGTCGCGGTTTTTGCTACCATTTTGTTTAGTTTGTTGTATGTTTGTGTGTGTGTGTCTTTGGCCTTGTGCTACATTTGCTTAGTTTCCTATCAAGGACATTGGCATATTTTGTCCTTTTAATTGTGAGAAAGCATGCTGTTTGCGTATGTACAATGGGGAGGTTTCAAAAATTCTAACTATAGAAGAATATATTTAATATATATAAAAACTTCATGGCAGAGTTGTGCCACTGTTTGTGTTTCACTTGGCAAACTAAAGTTTTTTTAAAATGGCTTCAATTCAAAAATAAGTCACCCTAAACCGTTTGTTGTTTTGTTGCTGCCGGGGTTTCTATTTTTCTATTTCAGGTTCGAATGGCATCGAAAATACGGTCGCATTTAAATTCTAATTAAGCAAAGCAGAGATTAAGATAAACGCATCCTTGAAACAGCACCTAAATGCGTAGACTAATTATTAAGCAATGAAGCCAGCGCTCATACCATAACAGGCAATTCAATGGAAAATTGTTATACATTTGTTAAAGACTCTAATCGGTGGATAACAGAGAAATACTGCAAATTGTAGAAGTGTTGAGAGCTTTAGGGCGATTGCTCCAGTTTATTTTTGTAATCTGGTCTGTAACAAAATATCCATTAAGTTGTTTTTTCGGCATCTGTTTAAAATTTTGAGTTTTAAAATTCTTTTACTACAAAACTCTGTATATATTTTAAATTCGGATTTTACAAAATTGTGTCTTGTAAAAATCTGCACTATGGAGCTATGAAAAAACAGCATTTTCCATGCAAGAAATGTGTCCGAAAACACTAGTGCTTTGAAATACATCAAAATAGATCCCATCCCAAAATTAGTTACAACTAAAGTGCTGCAATATTTACTTCATAAGTTCTCTGTTCGAAAATTTCTGGAAAACATCCTCATTGTTGCAAAAATGTTCAGTTGAGCCGCATAAGGTCGTAAATTTAGCCACCTAACATCATTGATCTGGTGTTGCCGTAAAGTATACAGTTTTAATTTTTTTTTTTTTTTCAAAACCGTACATTGCCTAATGTAGAATGAACAAAATGGCATGTGTTAGTCTTGCCCCATAAGGGAAAAATAACCTCTGTACGATGTCACTACCAGATGACCTTGAAAATAAAGCTCAAAGTCAAGGCATACACGGTCCAGTGTTTTTTTTCTGGAAGGTTCATTTTTTTATAAATCGATGAACAACTCAAAAAATGTTTTTTTGCCGTATTGCTGCTGAGATAAACGTTGCCAAAATTGAAGGTTCATTGATTTTTATTCTCTTGTAAAATCCTCTGTAAAATTTAGTTTTTCTAAAAACTCAAAGTTTTCTCTATGAATTGGTGCTTAAATTATTTATTTAACATAATTCCTACAGAAGTTATGACCGTGCAAAAACTTCTTCGCATGGCATTTGGTAAATAAGTTGATTCATTGAGAAATGTTACTCATACGACATGTTAACTTATTAGGGTATGACTTTTAAAAGCCTATAACTTCTCCAAATATAATGCAAAATCAATAATTTTAGCACCATTTCAAAGGTATAATTTTCAAATCTTAAACCAAAAAAATAGTGTTTTGTACTATAAAAGCATTTTTCTATAGTACCATTTAAGCAACAAAGCTGTTTAAGGTATTATTAGATTTGTCATCGCAAAAGCTATAAGAAAAATAATTTAAAAGAAAAAACATGCTATACCCACCCTGCAAAAAAAAAAAAAAACACAAACAAAATTGAATTTTTCATTTTCACAGACAAAAAATAGTGAAAAAATCCAATATGGAAAAATATTTCCACTTTTACATGACGCACTTTGTATGGGTTCGTATGGAACGGCGATCATAAATAATAATAATAACGTCAGACTCTTAAAATTCGGTACAGTTGTTTTTTAGATTAAAACAACAGAAATTTTGTTAAAATCAAAAAAATCGGCTCTCGGACATGTCAACCTCCCATGCAAATGTGGGATGTTGTTGATACTTTTTCTTTAAAATGGCTATTAATTTCCATTAATTTGACAATGCTGGTTGCAAAAATGCTAAAAATTGTGCGATATTTTTTATAATTTACATGGTGTTGGAGAAAACCCGTATTCAAAGGCTTATCTTCTTCTGTTTTTGAAAAGCATTCAAACTTATATCTTCTATCGCAAGAAGGATAAAAAGGCGAAAACGCCCTTTACCTGCTAAACTAACGTAATGCAAAAATTGTGGCATTGACAAATTATAGTGTATTAAGGTAAATACAGTGAAAACAACAAAGGAACTGAACTCACGAAACACCAAAACTCTACTTGGGGGACACCACAGATTTTCAATTTTTCGGTCAATTTTTCCATTGCAGTATACCTTCCTTTACCATTTATTTAAAGAAGACAAAACAGCGAGTAAATAAGCCAAGACAAAACTCCTTAGGAGGTGTATTTTTAAGAGGAATCACAGTTAAAAATTTCGTTTTTTAGTTTAAAAATTAAATTTAACAACAATCTCTTAATATTTTCGTCTTATAAAATTACAACTTTTGTGTAACACTAAAAAGTATCTTTAGCCCAAGTTTCAGCTCCATAGAAACTTTTTTGTCAAAGAAAAAAATTGAAAAACAAAAAAAAACGGGTTTCAGCCATATTTTTGAAAAATTTTGAGGTTAAGGTGAAAATAAACCGTTCAAAAGTTGTAGATCTTCTTATTTCCTATAACATTTGCATTAAACTTTTTTTGATATGAAGCACAGTTTAGCCAGAAATCGTGAAAAACTGTGTTCGACCTCTAAAAATGCACCCCGGTCTCGGTAAACACCGAATCAAAGGACGTACCAGAAAAGCCATTCTCTCTTATGCTCTCTAGCAAAATCATATTTTTATATAGGGTATTTTTTTCCAAAAGGCAAGCTTTTACACCATGAGGTCACCGATCTTGCCGACTTTGGATAATGGTTTAGCATAAATTATTTTGGCATATGTCGAATATTTAAATTTGAAGAATTAGTTTTAAAAAAATTACAACAAAAAACGTTCAAATCGAACACATTTACCAAACAAAAATTATCGATATTTTTTTTGCCAATATCCGAACACCGCTAACCAGTCTGCGCGCATCCAATATCCAATAGGCCCTATTAAAATAAAATAAAAAAAGTTGTGGCAAAAATCTCTTCATAGCCTTTATTCAACATAAATCCTTTTTAAGGAAGCTGCATCAAAAGTCCATAAACGTTGACCTTATTCAAGCTTTAATATACATTTTCAACCCCCAATAAAATCGTGCATACCAACATATCTATGCCAATAAAACTGTTTGCACAGTGTACACAATAAACATTGATTGACAATTAATTGTTCGTTATCAGTGCATTGTAATTAAAATACAGGGCCAAATTTTGCGCAACATTCAAACGAACGCGGAGCAAACAATGCTGCACCGCACCCATGTGTTATTTAGTTGTGTACAACGACCTATGGCAGTGAAAAATCACAATTTTGTTATCTCTGCAGCACAAGTTTATGTGCTCAATGCCGGCACACACAAGGAAAAAACAGTAGGGAAATATTAGGTAGACTTTGTTGCCTGAAGCAAATTCTTCGTACTTTGGTTTTGCGAATTTTTTTTTACCCCCAATTCAACAAAGCAGCGTCAAACACGTGCGCACACGACAAACTTTTCAAAAGAACTGTTGAGCAGCAAAAACAAAAAAAAGAAGACTTCGTTTGTGTATCTGAAGTTTTGTAATTCGAGCGAATGCGCTCTTAAGTGAGCAACTGAATTCGAAAAATATTCGAAGAAGGAAAAGCTTCCACACACACTCATACTCATGGTCACAAATTTCTCTGTTGTGCGTATGTGGACTGTAAGGAAATCTCTGTATCTACTCACTTTAAGTTGATTCTTTGTATTTTCGAAAGGACATCAAATAGTCACAGGTTTCGTTCGTTATTTACTTGTGACTTTAAGGAACTTTACTTCATCTTGGTTTTGTGCTTTAAGAAAAGGCTCAACGTGGTATTTGGTTTGCTGAAAATTTGCATAAATTCATTTATTATTTAGTTACGAGTCTGCGTTGTTTTCGTTGTAAAAAATATTTATAGTGGACATAAATATTTGAAATTTAATATTTAATACACATACTTATCTATCAAAATGATATCAATATTTTTATTGAAAAATATTTGGATATAAAAACAATAATGTGTCACTGCTTTTATTTCTAATAGTAATAATATTTTCCATTTATGTAGCTAACAGCCCATGAGCTATTGGTACTTTTTTTATGATCTGATTTTCTTTTCAAAACAAAATTAAATCGTTCCACAAAATTATTTAGTAATATCAACCGTTGCTAAATGGCTTTAAGCTCATTGTTATCATTTGATTTGTAAAATGTTGGAAAATTCAAAAGATTGTAACAAGTCCAAAATCTTGAAAAATCTTTATAAAATCAAAAAATTTTTAAAAAATGTGAAACTATTCTTCAAAAATTATTTTCCCCTCTTCAAAGTAAGCGCCACCGCTCGCAATACAATTACGCCAGCCCTTGATCTAGTCCTCCACTATACATTTTCGTTGACTGTTTGAGGAATAACCTTCAGCTCCTTACGCAAATCTGCTTTTATGTCTTTAACTGACTCAAAGAAATCTCCTCAAAATAGTAATTTTAGCTTCCAAAGCAGTAGAAAGTCAAATGGAGGCCATATCTATTTCAATAAAATTTGGTTTGGAGGTAGATTGAACCTTAAGAAATATACTGTACTGTACTGTACTGTGCTGTACTGTACTGTACTGTACTGTACTGTACTGTACTGTACTGTACTGTACTGTACTGTACTGTACTGTACTGTACTGTACTGTACTGTACTGTACTGTACTGTACTGTACTGTACTGTACTGAACTGTACTGTACTGTACTTTGGCGCATTGTACTTTGTGCCTTGTGCGGTGTTTACTTTTTAATTTGTACTTAGTCTGACCAGAGGTGAAGGTGAACCATCCAATCTAAGTGGCACATTTAATTTTAGCATAACAGTCGCGCGTTGCCCATCGTTACACGTTGCATCGTGTTTGCTGTGCTTGAAACCCAAATCACGGAGAGAAAAAAAAGTTACGCTCAGTGTAGAGTTGCATTTTCTGAACCTGATGGACGGCAATAGTTGAAGATGGGGCTCGACCTTAACTAAGTATGAAACTATGTCCTTTACGCATTACTTAATTGACAACTGTTGCAACCAAAGAACGTGCGAGAATTAAGAATAAATATAATCACCCCTTTCATGAATAAACATTCCTTCGAACTTTTTCTCCAATCCCCTGTTTTGCGATCGTGGAAGATTATTGGGGAATGGGAACAAACTCCCTGGAAAATGAGGTTATCGGCAATTGTTTTTTGGGGAACATTTTTTGACGTTTCACGCAAATTTTGTTCCCCAACTTTTTAGGGAACATTTTTTGACGTTTGACTCAAATTTTGTTCCCCAACTTTTTGGCGAGGAATTAAATTAGGAAGCAATATTTTGAAATTTTATTTAATAAAAACATTTTTTTAAGCATATTTACAAGATCTAGCAACACAAACATAGGGAACTTACTGTTATTGGTCCAGTATATGGAATCCAATTCGGATACAGTAAAAGTCTTCATGAAAAAGATTAGATGGCAAACTATCAAGCTATGCTATACTATATTTTAGGTGATTTTTTTTGTGATGTAGATAAATGCACTTCATTTTTATTTATAAAATTGCTCAGCTGACAGGTAAGCTAATGCCAAATATGCAAACTTACGGAAAAGCTAATGTCAAATATGAAAAATGCAACTGTGATTTTGAACTGAATGGAAGTAATTGGAAATATTTTGGCAGCACTGACTGGATAAGAAGTTTTCCAATCCGCAATTATTCACTATTACTCCTCTCGAGAATCGAAAAAATCCGCGAGAGTCGTTTTCCTCCGAATATTCATGATAGGGGTGAATATGATTTGATAGTGTTTTCAGAACTGACAGGCGGTATAAAAGCAGCAAAATATTTCCAATTTACAACAGTATTGCAGTATCTATCAATTGTTAAAGAAAATGTCAAGCAAAATCCATTTGTTGGCAGCATTAGTGCTTTTGTCGCATTTCCTACATCCAATTGTTGGAGCTGAAACCATTGCAGCTGTTGGTTTCAATCACGACTCAATAACAGCATTGCTAGATATCGGCAGAACTCGAGAAGAGTTAGTGTTGCGTAGCTATATTCAGAAAATGGTTGACGGAGCAAACGCTAGTAAATTTGATAATTTCAACAAAGTGCTACAATTTGCAGAGTACAGCAGCGATATTAACTTTAAGGCTGTTGTGATGATTGGTCTTTATTATGCTATGAGTGATGTACATCACATTGAAGATCCTTTTCGTGCCATTCTGATATATGACGAAATTGAGGCTTTGATCAACATCAATAGCTCAAATGTCCATTCATTTCAACTTTACTGGTTAGAAAATGTACGTGATAGTCTCTTCGTCAAAATTAGAGACAATGGTGCTGATGTCCTGGCGGCTGCAGTATATTTAAATAAATGCAATCATGAAAATACAATCGTTAATCTTTTGTTGGCACTACTAAATGCAAGCAATGAAACTCTCTCACAAGTGGTGCACAAGGTGCGTTGGGTCGTGCCAGTAGAGGAACTATGGTAAATACTCGGTAATTTTGTAATGTAATGTATTTTTCATTCAAATTATGTTACGTACGTAACTGCACCACGTTGGTGTGTGGCCTCACATTGCTGTGTAGCCTCACGTTGGGCGCCAAATTATGTAACTTACGTATTGCTAATTAGAATATAAAGTCCTATGCAATCAGGTCAAGCTTCATCCATTCCAATATAAATGGCCAAGTTAAAATTTTTGATACCAATTTACTTTGGTATACACTCTGATTGCCTGCAAGTTATGTAGTGAAAGGGTCGGGGGCGGGAGCCATTAAAGGCACTAGCTTCAGTCGTCGGGGGGGTATGTGACCAATTCAACTAACCTTAACAACATACATACAAATTATTATTGTAGACTCCCTATAAAGCTACATTAAATGGACCTACATGACCATATGCAAAACCAAGCCCCAATGGTCATGTACTAGACAATTATATGTATATATAAAAAAAAGTAAATCAAAAGAAAGAAAGAAAGATATCAATCTCTATATCATTTTTAGATGTATCTTCAAGATGGCTGCGAAGATACGCACTCAAAACCCACCCTACCATTGGTCATATTGTGCATAAGTATTCATATGATCCCACAAAAGACCTACCTATTCATGTCCTGTCATATCACCTTAAGGAAACAAATTAATGTTTAATTCGACATTTTATATAAATTTATATAAATTATATAAAAAACAAGAAAATAGAAAATATAACAAAAGAAACATGTTTTCAAAAATCTACGCTCTTGAAACAAAGAGAGCGTGAGCTAGCAATTGCAATCAATACTATGCGTTTATTGTTGTTGCATTTATGAAAATATAATTTACTAAAAAAAATTAATCTTTTTATATGAATTTAACATTATTTTAATTTAAGAAAATCATTTTTATGTTGGTTTTTTTTTTTATAAAATAATTAATTTATAGTTTGGAATTACTCACTTTTTACTTTAGAATGCTGAACTCCAACGATGAAGGCCTTCAATGGTGTCGTTGAGCAAACATTGAGCTGTGTTGAGCAAAAATTTAATTGAGCATAATGACCATAATATTGATATTGAGCAAGATAGCATTCTCATTGGTATAAGAAAATGCATCTTGGCTCAATAGACTGGCCAAATTCATACTAGTCAACATGTTTTGACTTTCTGAAATTTATGCACTTTCAATAAATTGTTCTTTTTTTTCAATTTTTAATCTCAAATCAAGTATTAATAAAAGTTTTAAGCTAAGTATTATTTAGGAAAATAGAGAAAATATGCTTTACTTAATTTTTAGGTTATTATCAATTCTTTTAGCTTAGATTTAAGGATTTTATCTTAATTTTTATCCACTTTTTAGAAGATTTTTAAACGTTGTTTTTTTTTAATAGGATTTTAACCGAAACAAAGGAATACTAAGTATATATAATATAGTTTTTTGTAAAATAATGCTTTTGCTAGCGAAATCATTACAATTGATTTTAAATTTCCACAATATTTAGCAGATTTAGATTTTGTAGAACTAGTTATTTAAAGGGGATTTATGTTTTTTAGATTCTTTTCACTTAATAACAATTTAACCGGAGTTTCTTTTAACGAACACTAAGAACTGAATTTTAATAGTTTTGGAAAGAGTTTTTTGCAATTATTTAACACAAATTTCAATATTTTTCTTTTACTCAATTTCACGGGACGTCAAGCCAACGCGTTGTTTACCAGTTTTGACAAACTAACTGGTGTTGCTGACACAATGCCGTTGCGGTGCTGTGCTGTGCTGGATGCGAATCCATCTTTCTGCTGACTGATGGAACTGGTGAAAGTAGAACATGTGGTCTGTAGCGTAAATGACCACTTAAGAACCATCTTAAATTTTTTTCAGCATAAAGACGAACAATTTCCAGAAAATTTTGATTCAAAAAAAAAAAAAATGAATGCAGTTTCTGAATTTCAGGAAATTTCATAATTTTTTTCCATTATTTTTCTTTCAAAAAGAGATATAAATATTTGGATTCAAACGTTTTTTACATTTTTTTTTTAAATGATCATAACTTCTAGAATAATGAGCCAAACAACATTTGTTCTGTTTCAAAAATTTATTTTTTAAATTTAATTTTCATAAAAACATTGAAATTTTCTAAAAGGATTACACTATGACATTATTAAGCTTCAAAAATTAATCGACACCTTCAACAATACTTGCACCGATCACTTTTCTTAAAATTTTTTTTTGTAAGAAACTGTTATTCTTATACCAAATTTTAAGCCTAATCAGATAATGTGCAAATGATGGGAATTTTTTTGAGAACCTAGTTTCCAAAAAAAAAAAAAAAACAGTGTTAAAACTTTAAGTGCGTTTTTTTCAACCATAAATGTTCAAAGTCGGCGAACACTGCAACTCAAAAACTACTTGACCGATTTTCTTGAAACTTGACACACTCTTTTGCTACATATAAAACCAGGTAGTGACGAAGAGTTTTTTTTTTGCAATACATTTAGTTTTTCAATAACGAATATACTAATTTTTTCATTATTTTTTTAAAAGAATTCATTTTTTTGTCTTAAAAATTATGCCAAAATCTTCAAAATCGTAAAAAAAATCAATACCTTGAAAAACTCATAAGCTAACCAAAGTTTTTTGATTTATTGATTTCAGATGATAAAGTGATGAGCTCTTATGTTCACCGCAATCCACCTTTTTTTTTTGAGGCGTCCGCGGCAATTTGCTGCCAATGGCTTATTTTGCAAAATTTTTTAATGAAATTTTCACAGAATACTTTTTAAATATTGTGCTTTTACATATTCTATAAATAAATAAATTTACTATTGCCATATCACTAAAAAAACATTTTTAATATTATGCTTTAAATGTAGCGCTCAGACCCTACCCCCTCCTTAAGTTATGAGAAAGTTTTAAAAAATAAATTACCCTGTGGTATTGACAAAAAATATTGTAGACACAGTGAACTAAAGGAATTATAAAAAGCTCGAAAATACAAGACAGCGTGGCGAAGTGGTTAGGACTACGAACTCATAGCACACAGTGCGTGGGTTCAATACTCGTAAATGTACATATATATATGTTTTTTTTTATTGATATCAATGAAAATAAATGTTGCTCTAAAACCTGGTTGTAAATATTTAAAAGCACGTTGTCATGCTTTTAAATTTAAAACGTGCTTATAGAAAAAAAGCATATTTTCTGACGAGAACGAACCCACGTACTGTGAGCTATGTTCACAGTTCTAAACACTTCGCCACGCAGCCTCATATATTCGATTTTTTTATTACTTCTTTTGTTCATTGTGTCGACAATAGTTTGTGTCAATAACGCAGGGTAATCTATTTTTAAAATTTTCTCAAAATTTAGTGCAAGTTTTCTTTTTTTATTTTTTTTTTTTGGTCACTCTGTATTTTCGACTTTGGGTAAAACCAGGTTTTAACTTATAGCGCTCTTAATTTTGCGATTATTATTATGGTTTTTTTTTTTAAACTCAACATAGATATTTTGTTTTTTTTATAGATACGTTAGTGTAGTCAGTGATTTTTAATTACTTGAGTATTCCTACAAACTGATACATATAATTGCATGCATATGTAAATAACAATTCTAATCTTAATTAAATTTGAAATTTCGTGAAAAAAGTTGCTTTTCAATTTATATGCGTTTGTTAATTTATAATTCTTTCAATGTTTTTGTAGAAGTTCAACTGGAGCAAATATAATTTGTTGTTTCATGATACAGCCACATATGTACAGTAGCATACCTAGGGGGGACTGAGGGGGCAGCCGCCCCGGGCTACGAACTATGAAATTTTGTGTACATTTTATTTAGTAAATGGAATATAATTCGAGAGAATTTGTAGGTAATTTTGTAATTTCATGTAGATTTTCTCATTTTTCTAGGGCTTAGAATCGAAGCCATGGTCGAGCTAAGATAACAATTTCGATTTTTTTTTATTTTTTTTTTTTTGGAGCTGACTCTTAAAACATGGTTTTTCTTGAAGTTAAGACTAAAGTTATTTTGAATTAATATTCAAGGAGAAACAATTAAAATTTAAAGGGAGACATAGTTAAAATTACTTTTAAGCTAAAAAAACATGAAATGTTACATATAAAGTTAAATAAAAAAAATAGCTATCTGAATTTTAATTGAACAACCTTGAATATTAATTTCAATACAGCCTTAGCTTCAAGAAAGACTATGGCTGAGAAATGTACTCCAAAAAAAAAAAAACAAAAAAAACGAGGCCAGCTAAAACGCTAAATCTGGCGGATTTGCACATATGCCTTATCTATACTTCGATTAAGTCAAATTTTATATAAAAGTAGTAATCTCTTCAAAAGTCTTTCGCAGAATTAATCAAGCAAAACTAACTATATATATATATATATATTAAAAGAAAAAAAATTTAAAAAAAAAAGAAAAAAGTCAGAGATGCAGTAGCAATATCGTGTCCAATTTGGCGTGGAATGTTCTATATAAAAACATAAAAACCAATAAGATGAGTAATATATTTTTAATAAGATTAAGAAAACCTATTAACAATTTGAATTACAATATACATATTTACATACATGATCTGAAGCCGAACTCTCACATTATTTATTAAAAGCCGTAGACCGCATTAAAAACACATTATTCTAGTTTTGCTTAAACATTTTACTGAGCGTAATAAACCGTCATAAGTTTGACAATTCTCTAATTTTAAAATATACTCATTTTTGCTATCTATCTAATAATTGAAATTCTCAAAATAATTTTTAATCTCTTAGACCAATTTTATTTTAATGACCCTAATTGCAAAACAATTGTTCACTACTTATGTTTATAAGATAAGAAACAATATGATTAGGCAATGATTTCAGAACTGACACGCGGTATAAAAGCAGCAAAATATTTAAAATTTGCAACTGTGTCGCAATATCTATCAAGTGTTAAAGAAAATGTCAAGCAAAATTCATTTGTTGACAGCATTAGTGCTTTTGTCGCATTTAGTACAGCCATTTGTTGGAGCTGAATCCATTGTAGCTGTTGGTTCTAATAACGGGTCAATAATAGCATTACCACCTATCGGCAAAACTCAACAACCGGAAGTGCAGCATGGCTATTTTCAGGAAATTGTTGATGGAATATACGCTAATAAGTCTGATAATTTCGACAAAGTGCTACAATTTGCAGAGTACAGCAGCAATCTTAACTTTAAGGCTGATGTGCTAATTGCACTTTATAATGCTATGAGCGATGTACATCACATAGAAGGTCCTTTACGTGCCATTCTGATATATGACGAAATCGAGGCATTGATCAACATCAATAGCTCAAATATGTATTCATTTCAACTTTCCCAGTTAGAAGTTATACGTGATAGTCTCTTCTTCATTATTAGAGACAATGGTGCGGATGTACTAGCGGCTGCAGTCTATTTTAGTAAATACAACCATGAAAATACAACTGTTGGTCATTTGTTGGATCTACTAAATGCAAGCAATGAAACTCTCTCAGATGCTACCATCTCACAAATGGTGCACAAGGTGCGTTGGGTTGTGCCAGTAGAGGAACTATTGCAAATACTCGGTAACTTGTCCACTCATGTGAGCCAAAATGTGGAAGCCATGTAGGCATTTAACAATGAGCTACAAATTCAAGAAGACTTACATACAGATTTATTTATGCAATTGTTAAAATTTCAAGAGGATCCTGATTATAATTCCACAGTATCGGCATTGAAGCAACATCAAGTTAACGTAATAATCCCTATACCATTCCAGACGCTGCTCGGTGGTGAAGTGTGTTTTAGTCAAAATATGACAAATGGCTCAAGGTTTTATCTTGATGAATGCGAAGAATCGGAGAAGCGTACATGTGTACATGTTTATTTAAATCCCACAATTTATGATGTATTTAAGGTACAGCCGAATCGAACTACAAATGGATTTGTTTTCATATATAAATATAACCCAAATCAAACGTTGGTTACACGATTTTTCGACCGGGCAGAGGTGGGAGGCTTTAAGCCAATTATTTTTACCGGTTATGATGTCGAAAATAATTGGAAAATAAAGCTCGATGGCGATCAGGTGGTTTTGCAGAATATGAACAGCACCAGGGCTCTGTGCGCTGGTAACGAATCGGCACTGCAAGGTGATGAGTGGTTTGCTTATACTAGAGATGCTGCAAACTTCACGTTGTATTCAAATGAGTGCAAATGGTCTCTGGAGGACTGTAAAGGCATAGTGAATGAAGACCCATAAGCTGCATTTGTAACATTGTTAGCATTATAATTTTGAAATAAATTTCAAAAGCTTGAAGCGAGTTTTTACACTTATTTTTTATATGAATATATTCCATTCCTTCTGGGCTTACATCACTTTGACTGCGGGATTATAAAAAAAAATTACGTAAAGGTATGTAAAAAGAATAGAAAAATATAGCTCAATTCAGAACTGTTAATGCAAATCATTGACCAAAATAAAGTTTTAATAATCCCCAAAAATTTACATAAATTTTTTGGGTGTAACTTATTTGATATTAAATTAAATGCGTATTTATATACATATATAATTGCTCATATGTTGAGGTGCTCCGAAATAGCACACAAAAAAAAAAAAAGAAAATGAAAATCTCCAAAAATGTATTACTTTTAATTGGTGCTTATTTCATTGATTATCTCACAACAGAATTGATTGAAGTTATTTGAAACTATCCAATGGCTTTCTTTAAAAAAAACCTTCGATATCAACCAATGACTTCCGATGTGATTCGATATTTTCCGAAACCTGTCGATATCATTTGTTACATTTTGATCTCTTGATATCTTTCGTTACTGTTTGCCATCCATCTACCAACCGTCCATTATAGATCATTCTATCGAATGTCTCCCGATCATTTGGTATCACTGACAGTTTCAGCAGTGCCATAATATAAGTCAAATTTCATCTTATCATAAGACCAAAAACTATATCTGAAGAATTCTTATTCATACTCCATATGGTTCAAGGAACTTGCACCACTCCATTGTAGCAGTCAGATCGACTGTCCGATCTTGTAAATCTACTGATTGAGCGTGTAAGTAAATCCCATCCCTCGAAAACAGGACACAAACGAAAAATTCAGTTTGAGTTTCGGATTCACCTTCAATAATTAAATAGAAAATGATTAAATAAATTGAATAAATAAATTTTGGAATATTTAAAAACACAAAAACCTTAATTTCTATCGATCCACGTTGCTCCTAACATTTTCCAAATTTTTCAATATTTCTTTCAATTAAGTTCTCCACTTAAACACCGGGAAGAGTTTTTTTTTTTGTGATTTAAGTTTGTATGGTCGATTTCAAATGAAATTATTATTTTTAAGCCTTACGTTAGTCGAGTCAGGGATTTTTAATTACTTGAAATACTTCTACAAACTGATACATCTAATTTTATGCATATGTAAAAAACAATTCTAATCTTAATTACATTTGAAATTTGGGGAAAAAAGTTGTTATTCAATTTATAATTCTTTTAATGTTTTGTAGAAGTTCAACTAGAGCAAATATAATTTGATGATTCTTGATTAATCCACATATGTACAGTAGTATGCCAAGAGGACTGAAGGGGCAGCTGCCCAGGGCGCAACCATTTGGAGGGCAGAATAATGGTATTAGTAAAACTACGAAATTTTGTGTAAATTTTTTTTTTAGTAGATGAAAATAATTCGAGAGCAACAATAATCAAATAGTTAACTTCGTTAATCGCTAATCTATTCCTAAAAAAGTTAACGTTCAAGCGTTAATCGTTAATCCGTTAACACGTGATAAAAATTGCATTTTTTTATATCGTTGCGTTAGTGATATTCTGTTTTGGGTTGTGGGTGTTCACAGGTTAGGAACAAAAAAAAAAGATAAAAAGATGTGTATAATTGGAGTGTGGAATTTAGTCAGCCGGCATAATGTGGATATTCCCCTTCATGAACATTAATATGTTGAAGGTCTCGTCGGAAAGCAAAGCTTGTTTCGGCGTTAAAATATCTCTACCGATGGCAAAAAGATTTTCAAATGCAGCGCTTGAGGGTATAGGAGGATTAGATTTATGAATATCTGTTCTTCGAGGAATGCCGCATCGTTGAACAAATTTTTTGATTTCATGTCTAGCCACATATTGACCGGATTTTGAGCTTTACTCTTTAAAGGCTCATAGGTTTTTCTTTAAACTGAGTGACAGAATTGAAAAAGTCATCATCGTCGTTGTTAACTGCACTGTTGCCTCCGCCACTTAAACTATCTCTGTTCTTCGAACTTTCCAGTATATGGAATCCAATTCGGATACAGTAAAAGTCTTCATGAAAAAGAGTAGATGGCAAACTATCAAGCTATACTATACTATATTTTACGTGATTTTTTTTGTGATATAGATAAATGCACTTCATTTTTATTTATAAAATTGTTCAGCTGACAGGTAAGTTAATGCCAAATATGCAAAATTACGGAAAAGCTAATGTCAAATATGACAAATGCAACTGTGATTTTGAACTGAATGGAAGTAATTGGAAATATTTTGGCAGCACTGACTGGATATGAAGTTTTCCAATCCGCAATTGTTCATGATCGCAAAATACTCCTCTCGAGAAACGAAAAAATCCGCGAGAGTCGTTTTCCTCCGAATGTTCATGATAGGGGTGAATATAATTCGAGTGTGACACGATACACCGTGCCCTTAAGCCAATTTTGAAATTTTAAATCTTTAGCTACCATAGATGCCGTGGTATTTGTGTTATAAAGAAGTTGTCGCTCCTCGTTGTTCAATACCACTTAACTTTTTCTCAATGGTAATTACAAACCATATACATTATTGCATCAAATTTCATAGTTGTAGTTGGCTTAGATACAGAGATATGTGTATAACTTTAAGTTTTTGTTTTCTATGGGATAGGCTACGCCCATTTAAATTTCTTCTCATATATTGCATGGCTCTTGGGTCAAACATAATGCGTTCATATATCAAATTTCAGACAAATTTTATTTTTTGTAATAGAGGTGTTAGATAGCCTTAACTACTTGTCCTTTAACCTTCGTAATTTTTCAAAAGAAAAGTTTCTTCCAATTTTAGCCTAAGCCAAAATAGACGAGACGAGACGAGACGTAACGAGTAAGTTCGAGTGTATGTAAACCAATGTTGATAGCCAAAATGAACCAACGTAATTGATCGAAAGTGAACGAAACATTTTGACGAGACGAGTTGTTCCGTAAGAACCGAACTTCAAAACGTTGCTACTCGTCATAACAGCTTTTTTGGTTCGTTGGCTAGCGTAACATTTTGGGTTAAATGTCAAAACAGACGAAACGAGTGCAAACGTTCGTTCAATTGCTACCGTCTCATCACGTCTATTTTGGTTAAGTCTTTTTGTGTCAAAAGTATAAGGCTACGGCCACGCAATGAGCGGCAAGTGGCAGCGTCAGAGTAGCAAACGCTAGAGCGGCAATTCGCAGAGTGGCTAGTGGCCATTTACTCAGTGGCAACTCTAGAGCGTTAGTAGTTTTATTTCTTACAAATGGAGTTCAAACTTAAAACAAAATTAAATTCCATACGTTAGTTGAAAAAATGACGTTGTCAAGAGCTGTTTGTCGTAGCCATTTGCTTGAAAATCGGCTTCATATTTGGAAACTTATTTTATTTTTAAAAAAAAAAAATTTGGTGTGCATCCAATTAACCGCAAAAGATTAAGCTATGGCGAATTTCATCATTTATTTGAACAACTTCGGAAACATTCTGACCGATTCAGCAAAATTAAAAATAAAAAGAAAAAGAATTGATGCAGAACAAAAAACCGTGAAAAAGTCGAAAAAATAAAGAAACTAATGAAGAAAATTGAAAGGGGGTTGAAAAATATAGGACGTATTGGAAAAAGTTAAAAGCTTGATAAAGTCGAAAAAATATTGAAAAAAATCGAAAAGAAATGAAAAAGACGGACATAGCTAAATCAACTTAGGTGGTGACGCAGATCAAGAATATATATACTTTTCCCTACCTGCCACGCTCCCTTCTATTATTCTATTACAAACGGAATGACAAAGTGAATAAACCCTCGGTGTAGTGTATCTGTCAAAAAATAAAACAGAATTTTTAATTCATATTTTCATTTTCAATACATTATATGACATGTTTATTGATTGCCGCTCTCATTTTCAGAAAAGATTAGAACACAATTGAAAGCTGTACGTTGCCGCTTTAAAAATGTTTTTCACGCTCAGTAAATGCGTGGCCACTTCAATAGTGTTCCATATGTTTTAATTTTTTTTGTTGCCGCTCTGACGCTGCCGCTTGCCGTTCATTGCGTTGCCGTAGCCTTACACGTTAAATCAAATGAAAGCTCGAAAATTAAGCAAACCGAAACTGTTTTCAAATGGATTTTTGGGAGCAAGAAAAAGTCACAAATAAGAAAATAATAGAAAAAAAAATACAGGGTGTTTTTTTTAGAGGTATAGAGCTTCGAATTGAAATAAAACAGAAGAAAATCGTTTAAATGTCCATCAATTTGGCTTTATTGGAAGGATAATTTTATGCCATTAATGTTTAAATATGAATTCGGGCATGTGGCCGCCGCGGCTGGCTCGAATAAAGCCAATTCTACAGGTTCAATTTTGAACCACTTTTTCGAGCATATGGGGCCGTATGTCGGCAATAACGCCACGAATGTTGGCTTCCAAGTCCCCTAACGTTTCTGGTTTGTTGGCGTAGACGAGCGATTTCACATATCCCCAAAGAAAATAATCCAATGGTGTCAAATCACACGATCTTGGTGGCCAATTGACAGGTCCATTCCGCGAAATTATGCGCTCATCGAATGTTTCCTTCAATAAATTGATTGTGACGTGCGCTGTGTGGCATGTAGCGCCGTCTTGTTGGACCCAACTCATCCACATTCATGCCATCCAATTCGGGAACAAAATAGTCGGTTATCATGGCTCTATACCGGTCTCCATTAACGGTAACTGACTCTCCAGCATTATTTCGGAAGAAGTATGGCCCAATGACTCCACCAGCCCATAGAGCACACCAAACAGTCAGTTTTTGTGGATGTAATGGCGTCTCAAGGATCTCATGTGGATTCTCTTCACTCCAAATGCGGCAATTTTGCTTGTTGACGTAGCCATTCAACCAAAAATGAGCATCATCACTGAACAAAATTTTGCGATGAAAATCAGCATCGAGATCAATCTCATTTTCGGCCCATACACCAAAATCACGACGCATTGCATGGTCTCGCGGCTTTAATTCTTGCACAAGCTGGATCTTGTAAGGTCGCAAGCCAAGATCTTTGCGCAAAATCTTCCATAAAGTTGATGGACAAAGCTCCAATTGCTGTGCACGGTGGCGAATCGATTCATTCGGGTCCTCTTCAACATTTTGCTCTACAGCGGCAATTGTTTCTTCGGTGCGCACTGTTCGACGTCTCTGCGGATGCGTATTATCACATAGAGTAAACGTAGTGCGAAAACGATCCATGGTTAACCGAATTAATCGCTCTGATGGACGATTATGTCGACCATAAAATGGACGGAGCTTTCGGTAAACTTCGCGAACTGAACCATTATTTTCGAAATAAATTTGCACGATTTGCAAGCGTTGTTCTTTTGTCAACCTGTTCATGATGAAATGGCAAACCAAACTGGACATAAATGACATTAGAGTTGCCAGATTTGACCATAAAATGCCAGTTTTATCTCTATTCGAAAAACAAACCTCTAAAAAAAACACCCGTTATATACACTGCTTGAAAGGTATTCATTTGAAGTAACATTCAGTCGATGGCCAACAAGCTTATGTTGAATTAACCTCTTTTCACCTCATATGTTTAGCTTAATACATCGAAAACTATTTCATTCTTCTTTGACTTGGCATGTTCAATGTTTCCAGATTTCTTAGTAATGTTTAAAATAGACTAACAATTGAAATATAAAGGAACACATACCATTAGACAGTACTATTTAAGTTAAAGACTCATAAAGTAACAGCATTATAAAGAAAACAAAATAGTAGCGTCTAAAATGTATGCATAATTTTAAAAAAAGACTTGTGAATGATTGTTAATAGTAAATAAAACAGTTCTTTTCTAAACAAGTAAAAGTGTGTAGTAGTAATAAGACTCGAAATGGATAAAAATCATTATTTGAAAAACTAAGTAAATTGCACTAAGTTTTATGTTGTGCGGCAATTTTGCTTGTTGACGTAGCCATTCAACCAAAAATGAGCATCATCACTGAACAAAATCAATGAACAAAAAATTATCAAATAACGTACTGTGAAAAAAGCAATTTTTTTTAGTAAAAAAGGAATCGCACTCTTTTGCGGACTCTACTTTCACAAATAGGAAATTGGTTTGATCCAAAAAAAAAATGGATTCAAAGTACTGATAGCATTTGGATTTTCTATAAAAGTACTGAATCAAATTTGCAAAAGGAATCCAAATATAAATTGTCGATAATGTCAAATCTTCTTTAAATGTTGCTTTAATATATCAGCATTATATTCTACGACTTAAAAATTCCCATAATATACATAAATATATTAAATTCACTTAAAATTGACAACATCGATTTATTGCTGCTTATCCATTTTTCGCACACAAATTAAAGCAACTTTGATGATCGGAAAAACAAATTAAAAAAGGTCAAAATATGCAATTTATTGCGAATCTACTCAATACGTGAATCCTTTGGACATTGATTTCTTTTTCAATTGGTCAGCACAAACTAAGTTTCATTGGAAGATTCCAAAAGACTGTAATTTATTGCTGCTGCTGCCAAAATGCTAATTAAACAAATTAACCCTTTTCTTCGTTTGCAGCTACAAAAAAGGAATTTTTTTTAAAAGACTATACATTAAGAGAAAAAGTTACCCGTAAGGCAAAACCAATCAACTACACTTTTTTACTATACACTCTTTGGATTTGTGGAAGCTGAAGAATTGGCTTCACATACGACGTTACGATCTTGTGCTCTATCGAAGTGTGTTATCCAACAAGCTCATCGGAGGAAACTTCCAGACATAGAAATATTGGTTGCAGCGGTTGCTATCCCTTGTCGAAGTTAAGCTTATTTTAGAGAACGCGATACCAAACCATGAGACTACAGTCTTCAAGAAAGACAATAGCATGATATTGGCGATGATTTCGCTGGCAGTGAGCTTATCCAGAGAGCAAGTTAATATTAAGAACTCTTTTCGAAAAAAAAGTGGACCAGGTAAAGATGAAGACTCACTAGTAGAATATGCGAGAGCTCAAAAAGTATTAGTTTGAGCCGTTGCGAGGGCATTAAAGTTCAAGATATATTAATCTTTCTCAAAATTCCGAAAACAGAAATAAATGCTTTATCTTGAGGTGGATGAGCGACCGAAATTAAAAGTTTTGACACTTAAAAAAAAAAAAACTTGAGACATCATCAAATTGCTTTTGAACAAGAAATCTATTGGAGAATATATTTTGAATATCAGCTGATAGCTTTCTAAAATGTAGGGTTAACTTGCTTGATGCCGATACGATTGAGCCCATGTACATAATATGTAAAATAGAACATATAAAAAAGATACCGAAAAATCTGTTACAAACTTTTGAATTCCACGAGAATTTCAGGGTCTGGTTTAGAGAAAAATCTATATATACTACATATAGTCATACCCAAGCCCTTATAATTTTCCAACTACAGCACCTACTATTTGTTTAAATTTTTATCAAAACAAATTATTTTATTTTCTTCTCAATGACTGCTTCATTGTGTATCTTTTGTTGTGGCTCCGGTTACTATTTGCCAGCGGCAAAATCTGCAGCCCAAAAAAATCGCCGGCTGGTTAAACATTTTTATTTGCATTACATGGCATGGAATGAAAAAAAAAGTGAGCTAAAGTGGAGGAAACACAAAAAAAAAAAAAAAACAGAATTCAGCTAATTAGTTTATAAAAGAATTTGTTCGACCCAAAAATTACTCCCTCTTCCGTTATGTTTTGGCGCGCGCTTGTCCCTTTTGTGCCACACATTTGAAGCGCGTTTGATACAACAACATTAATAACAATTTCAAAAGGATATTTTTGAATGCTTTGATGTAGAGTATTTTGCAAGTGATTTAAGAAAAAGTTGCCTTTTTTATTAACTGTAATACCAATGGTATAATGCTTTTGCCAAAAAGTTAACAAAATTAATGTGCAATTTTTCACAGGTCAGTGAGATGCTTAGAAATGTAAAATAAATTGCTGGTATTTCTCTATATTTAGTGGAATATCATAAATGTGCGGTTGAAGGTTTATAGTTTTGGAAAGCTCAAATTTCGCATAGAAACAGAGTTTAACTTAAGGGGTAATTAAAAATTATATTTGCTATTGCAATAGTTTTCATGGCATGAGAATAGTGTGTATTATATACTCAGTTGTTTGTAGTTGGGTTATTATATTGAGTTTCATTTGGAACTAAGTAACATTGCTTTTAATATAAGTAGTTCTAAGATATTGCTGTTAATGACTTGCCTCAGTGTTATTTCGTTTATATACAAACAAGCTATGTTTATCTTAAGCAACTTTATGCCGTTGATAAAATGTTGCACCTTTGATATTTGATAGGCCAAGTTCAATTTCCAAGCATATTGAGTATGAACAAAAATCTATCTGTATATCGTGCTATTCAGCTCAAAATGTTACTTTTTCAAAGAAAGTTCGCGAAACTTTTTTAAGAATAAGTTTACAATTTCAGTAACGAGTAACTTTATGGCATCATTGCTATTGATATGCAATATATTTCACATACTTGCATTTCCCCAGAAATTGTTTTTTTAGCCGGCCATGAATTTTCTTTTTTTTTTTTTTTGAGCACACCTTTCAACCATGGCCTTTCTTTAATTTAAGACTATCTTGAATTAATATTCAAGGAGAAACAATTAAAAATCAAAGGGAAACATAGTTAAAATTGCATTTAAAGTAAGAAAATATATACAGTGAGCGTCAAAAGAAAGTAAACACCTTAATAACTCATATTAAAATTTTTATTAAAATGAAGTAAGTAACACAAAATCAAAAATAAATATAAGGAATTCAAGAATTATTCAATAATAACTGAACTCAATATAAACATTAAACAAAACTAATACCAAAAAAAATTTATTCACTTTAATTAGAAAAAGACCAAATTTTACGCGTCAAAAAAAAGTAAACAGCAAAAAAAAGAGAGCAGAACTTCAATGTAAAAAGTAAACTTTTTAATTTTCTTAATATTTGGTTTGTTTTCCTTTGGCCTTAAGCACCACGCTTAGACTCCTAGGCATCGACTCGACAAGCTTTTTTGTTACATCTGGGGAAATTTCGCTTCTTCCCTTAGAGCCTTCTTTAAGTCTGCCTTGCTTGAAATGGCCCTTTGTCTGATTTTTTTGTCAAGGTGCTCCCACAAATGGTCGATCCGGTTCAGATCCCGGGGCTGCGGCGGATGATCAAGTGTCTTAGAAGTCTTGTACAGTAGCCACTCTTTTAGAATTTTCGACGTATGTTTTAGATCATTGTCCTGTTGGAAGATTCAGTTTCCAGCCTAGCCTAATTTCTCGACGCTAGGGTTAACATTGTCATTCAAAATGGCTAAGTAATCCATTTTGTTCATAGTGGAGTCAATAAAAACCTCCACCGTGTTTGACAATGTTGGTACACTCTTTTCTTTGGAGGTTTCATTCTTAGAACGCCATATTTTTGGGGCCTTTTCGCTCCGAAAATTTCGAATTTGCTCTCATGTGTACATAATATCTTTTCCAAAAAGATAGAGCCTCATTTTTGTACTTTTTAGCGAGATCCACACGCTTACTCTGATTCACCTTGGATATGTATGGCTTCTTGCGTGGTATCCTCCTATGTAAGCCATTTTTGTGAAGAGCCCTCCTGACTATACTTGCACTTACTGGTTTGTTTGATGTCAGCGTTATGTTCTTTAATAATTTAACTGCACTTGAGGCTGGATATGAATTTACTTCTCTTACTACAGCTGTAAGTTCAGTACCACTTAGCCGCTTTGGGCGTCCAGATCTCGGTAAATCTCCAACCTGATGGTGTTTGGCGTATTTATCAACTATTTTTTTTTATTGAGCAGTGGTTCCTACCCCCAGTTTCACCAATTTCACGCAAGGATTTGACTTTTTCTAATAAGTCTAATGTAATTTTCCGAGTATCAGCCGAGGTTCGCTTTCCCATAGTGAGATTATTTTCTTTTATAGCTTTTTAGTTATTATTAATTAGTAAAAATCAACTTAAAATTAATTTTAGAGAAGTAAAAATGTGATCAGTAAAAATGTTTCACAAAAAAATTTAGGTTCTTCCCCGAAATATAAAAAAAGCTAAGTAAATGTTACCACTGTTTACTTTTTTTTTTACGCGTAAAATCTGATGCATTTTCCCATTCGAGAGATTTGAGCAATGTTGCCACTTGTTTTGATTTCATGTTTTATAGTAGTAAATCTCTAAATGGTGTAGTAGTAAACTCTGTAATATTACTTTTTATCGTAAGTCAATAATAACTTTTTAATAAGACAATTTAAAGATGAAAAATTAGTGTTTACTTTCTTTTGACGCTCACAGTATATGAGTTACATTAAAATTATAGTTAATTGCATTTTAATTGTCCACCTTAAATATTAATTCAAGATAGTCTTAACTTCAAGAAAAACCATAATTGAAGGGCGTGCTAAAAAAGAAAAAATCGAAACTATAACCGGCTAAAATGACAATTTCTGTGGAAATGCACATACATGCGATCAAGAAAATCTAAGAGTACAGTGAAGATAGCGCCGCTTTTTTTTAAAAAAAGGTTTTGAAGTTGAAAAAAAAAAACTATTAAATTATTTTATCACGTCTGCATCCAAAACATTGTGTTAAAGGCATTATAGAAAACAAAAATATAAAAGGCAGACGTCCAAACTGCCGCATTTTTAAAACAGCAATTTTTAATTGGTTAAAAAAAAAACTAAGTACTAAATAATTTTATTACTTTCTCCCAGAGCTGGTTGTCTTCAGTGTTGCCCCTAGAAGCTCAAAATACAAGAGGCAGACGTGAAAATATCTGCTTATTGAAAATATATGGAGTTGTATATGTCAAAATTGTTGATTTTGGTCAAATTCATTCATTAATTTTAAGGATGTCAGAAAAGCGTAATCTTTTCCTCTCAAAACACACTTTGAATTAAATCGATATCCTTTTTTTCGAGATATCGTAATTTTAAATTTTCCAGCTATCCGCCGTACTGAACTTTGTTAGATCTACATATTTGTAAGCCTGTGTAATGAATTTCAAGTGACAATATTTCGAAAAAAAATGAAATTGGGGACTAGTCTGAAACAGTACCAAAAGAAATAAAATTTACGCAAAAACCATAGATGAAAAAGCTAAACTGTGTCCGATCTGGCGTGAAATGCGTAATATACACAGCCAAAAAAATTAAAGAAAAATAATATAAATGACCAAAAAATACGTTTGCATACTTTGCAAGGTATTACTTTTATATAGACATATCTTTAATAATATGCACTTTAAGTGCTCAAAAATGTCTGCCTTCGAAATCGCAATGCTGTATTAGCAAAAGAGCCTGTAGCCAAATGGCAGACGCGATCAAATGATTTATTACTCAATTTTTTTTTTTTTTGCATGTTTCTAATATTGCAATTTTTAAATTCGGCAAAAAACTAAGTGGCAGAGCTTGTTTCTCTCGTTCCTCATGGCATAATCTTTATAATAATTTCAATCTGCCTGACGATAAAATTACTAAATTTTGTACATATATCATTAAATAAAAAAAAAAAAAAAAACAAAATGTTTTTACTCGTAAATGCAGCAACAAAAACGTCTGCCTCTTTCATTTACCTGTTTTTCTGTCTGGACACATTTCCTAATGTATAAGGCAGACGCGATAAAATGGTTTATGTTACCTTTTATTTTTACAGTCTTAAAAGGTTCTCAATTAGTAATGCAAAGACAACGCAATGGCGAATATTGTCCGTACTATTAATAGAACTTAGAGCTTCATGAGATTCGAAACCTCAAGCTAAATAGCTAAGGATGCTTATAGCTGTGTTAGCTAAACTCTTTTATTATTGGAATCTGGGAATCTGTTTATATTCAGTACTGTTAAAAGCACAATTCATGTCAACGAGCACGCTATTTGTACTCCAGAAGGTGGTGTAGCTTTTGCTATTACGCTCCACAGTGGTATTTTGGCGGGAAAATTTCAAAAAATTATTTATGCAGTTATATAAAAAAATGTTTCATTAAGAAGACGTCATTAATGCTATTCCTAAGAAATTATATTTTACCAAAGTCACAAAGATTACCCTTGTAAAATTACCAAGTTACTTACGTCTAGCTACGTCCCCTGACTGTAAAAATAAATTATAAATGTTACTCTTTTAATTTCAATACCTTACTATGGCATCGTTCTAAGCACTAAGGGTAACTTCTCATGTAAAAGTAAATTTGGAAAAATTTATTAACAGTGGCATGAAAAAGATAATTCTAAAAGATGCCATCTTTTCTAAGAATGAAAGGAGTTTACTTTCAAGTGCAGTGGTGCAGTTTCTATCATTTGCTGAAGGTAACATCTTACATCATTCATTTTAAGTTCAATAATGCTTCAATGTACAAGTCATTAATAAACAACACTTAAACTCTTGAAATCGTTATGGTAGCACACAATCTTTTTATTGCGATCTCAAGTAAGAAAATAATAAAACACCTAAGAGAAATATGAATATCCACTAATGGTTCCGAATAAAAGCCATAAAATACATAACAACCAACAAAAGCCCCCCAAAAAAAAAAAGAAAAGGTAAACATATTAAAATACAAATAAACTGCACACATTGGCACCTACGCCAAAGGTAATCGCATAAGAATTTCTTCCAAAAAAAAAAACAAAAACAACAAAAATGTTCTATTTCTACTTAAGGAAAAAATGTCCGGTCATGGTCAAAACAAATTACATGTTACAAACGTAGATAAAAGTGTGTTAAGTGTATCTTTGTCCTTGCATAAAAGTTGCTAGCTGGCTGGCTTATGGTGTACACAACTTTGTACATAAATACATCCTTTTCATCCTGCTATTCATTCAGTCCGGTTGCCATTCAACAGTTTAATGCCTAACACTCTGTGTTCATTTATTAAGGTATTCTATTCAATATTGGCTTAATAAACTTTTCTGCTGGATAATTAAATATCAAACAGAAGAAGAAGCATTCGAGATAAAAACAAATACAAACAACTTTCATGTGCATGATATTTGAGACAGGTCACTGGCTCAATATACCAATAAAGAAGAAGAAGAAGAGAAAAAAAAAATTATAAAAATGAGTTAAGAGCTTTTGGTACGTGGCATGCAAACTAAATGACACACAAGCTCACGTGTGAGTGTGTGTTTGTTTATGTATGAGTTTAGTTCTAAGAAAATGTATTTTTGGATTTAAAAAGAAAGACAACGTTAGATTAAACTTATGAAAATAGCACTGAAACTGTGCTCGAAGCAAAACGATCGCCGAACGAAAACTAGATTTCATCGTTGATCTTAGGTGTCCTCATGTTTGAGCTTTAGTACCACCTGAAATACAAACAGCCAGGCCGAAACTCACATACCCTACACTGCACTGAAAGTCCCTTTTAAATAAATGTTAAAAGACGTTGAAGAGGTTGAATAAGTCGAAAAAAATGTGAAATGTAAAAAAGGCTTAGGAGATGAGAAATTTTGAACCGTTGCATAAAACTGAAAAAGTCGATAAAATATAGAAACCATTGAAGAAAGTTGAAAGAATTCAAAATGTCGAAAAAATATGAAAAATGTTGAAAAATGCTTAAAAATGTCGAAATAATATGAAAATGTCCAAAAAAATTGAAGGAGGTTAAGAAATGATAAAACACTTCAAAATCGCTGAAAAAGTCTTCAAAATAAAGAAAATAATGAAGAAAAATGATAGAGGTGGAAAAAGTCAAACAAATACATATGGGATGTATTGGAAAAAGTTAAAAGGTTGATAAAGTCAATAGAATATGGAAAATATTGAAAAAAATATAATAAAAATTAAGAAATTTAAATGTGCAACGCCCACTTCTCCGATTCCGCCTACTTTTGGGTTACAAAATTATATTCGTCATTGACATCCACATACCAAATCTTAGCCCAATAAGTTGTATAGTTTTCGATATATGCCGTAAATAGTCTTAAAATTTAGGGCGGTAACACACCCACTAGTGTACTATAGTCCGATTTTTATCCAGAAATAGCTTTTTATAAGAAACACTCTTTCACCAAATTTAAGTCTGATTGATCACATATTTCGAAAGATATGCTACTTAAGGTATTGTAGTTGTATTGGGAGTGCTACTCGTGCTATTTCGCCCACTTTCGACTCAGGTATACCTTTTAGCAAGTAAACCACCTAAAATAAATTTCATACCAATTGTTACAATAGTTCAATCAATACGGCGATGGCAACTTAATGTTAATATAGGAGGTTCCACGCCCACTACTGCAATCTCGTCAATTCTCATTGAATTTCAAAGCCCATAGTAGCCGACACCTCTAAGCCAAATTTTATGAAGATTACTCTCATAGCACACTATCTATAACAGTAAACGTTTTTTGCTTGTATGGGAGATGCCACGCCCACATGCTCTATTGCGCCAAATTTTTGCAAAAACATACCTTCTAGCAAATATATCTGCCATATTAAATTTCATAACGATTACGTTGTTAGTTCTATAAATATAAAGTTTATAAATATTGTGGGCTGTTTCGCGCCCTTCATCGAGTTTTTTCAGTAAAGTGGCAGAGCTTGTGTTGATGACTTGCTTTCAGTGGCATCATCTCTTAAGTTCTTATGAAAATCGTTTGAGACACTTTTGAGATATATGGAATCAAAATTTTTAGCTGTTGAAAGGATACACGCCTACTTTTACGATTCCGCCCACTTTTATTACAATTCAAGATATATTTGAAATGTACCCGTTACCAAATTTCATCACAATATCTTGCACGAGATATGTTGGTATAAAAACTAAAATTTTGGGCTGTGCCACGCCCCTGTAGGAAGCTATGAAAACTTAAAACCTAGCCTAATCCTAATCTTGTTCTCATTTGCATCAAATGACCAATTTTCATCAAAATCGCTGCAACTTTTTTCAAAATGTTCCTTGGTAAATATACCAATATCGCCCATTTTCAATAGCAAGATGCCTGCTAGAAGATGTGACCTGTGTGTGAAAGTTCCATTCAATTAGCTGTCTTGATTTTCCCGTAAACCTGATTTCAACAGACAGACAGACAGACGGACATCGCTACATCGACTCAGGTGGTGACGCTGATCAAGAATATCTATACTTTTCCATACCTGCCACGCCTCTTTCCATGTGTTACAAACGGAAGTACAAAGTGAATATTCCCTCGGTGTAGGGTATAAAAATGTAACTAATCGCAAAACGAATTAATAATTTTAGTCTTAAAAGTGCCTGCTTTCAGAGCAATGTTCTTTATTTAGAAAATTATAGGTTTGGACCGAGATATGGCAGCAGTGAGGGCAACAGCATTATACTATATGTATGCCAATTAAGATCTTAACAATACCCTGACAAACTAAGGTTAAAAAAATCGAAAGTTCAGAAATCGAAAAATACTGCAATCATTGAAAAATGTTGCAAAACATCACAAAATGTTGATATAGTTGAAAATTAATGCAAAAATTTTTCAAAAATCATAAAAAAAAAAATTACTGAAATCGAAATACGTTGTTGACAAAGTTGAAAAATGTCGAAAAAAATCGAAAATTGTTGCTATAATAAATAATGGTGCTGCAATCGAAAAATGTTGTTAATATTAAAAAATGTTGCATGAGATCATAAAATGTTGATATATCGGAAAAGTTCAAAAATGTTGCAGAAATCAAAAAATGGTAATATTGCAAAAGATTATAAAATATTACAAAACTCAAAAAAACAATTTTTCAAAAATTGAAAATGTTGTTGAGAAACTTTTGCAAAAAAAATGTTGGATAAAGTCGAAAAATGTTGCAAAAAATTTTCACATATAGCATAAACGTAGCTAATCACTCACATTTGTATGTATGCGCTTGTTTGGTTTTTGTTTACCTTTTTTGTTTTGCAAATTTTTCTTTTAGTAAAATGTTAAATGAGATATTTTATGTTTTTATATTTTTCACAGTTTAGTTGTGCCAATTAACATTAAAAACATTTATTCCATTACAAAATTTAGTTTTATGTAATGAAAAACATCGGCAAATATGAAAATGACTTCTCAAAAGCAACAAAGCTTTTAGCAATTCTTCATTTTTGTTTTTGGAACAAAATTTTATATTATGTTTTTAACTGAGCTTTTATGTTCAGTACTTTTAGTGCAAAAACCACAAAAAACTTACAAGAGCAAAATGCATCAAAGGAAGAAAAAATGGGCAACTAGCTGCTTATACTAGTGATACGTCATCATCACCAGTAAGCTTTGTTAGCCGACGTTTAAAAGTCTGCAAGCATACTATATTTTATTTCTTGCATTGATCTGTTAAGAATCATAGTAATCAATCTTTAAAGATTTTTTCCATTTTTTAAAGTTTCTCATTTATTTAAAATTTTCTATTTTATGGAAATTTTTGAAATTTTTCAATTTTTAAAATTTTTGATATTTTTGAATTTTTTGTAATTTGCAAACGAATAGAAAACTTAAAAAAAAGAAAAACTTTAAAAAACTGAAAATAGCTGGAGATTTCGAAACTTCGAAAATATTATGAAAATTGAAAAAAAAAATTCAAAAAGTATCGAAAAATTAACAAAAGTATCAATTGAATATCCAAAAATTATTTTTAAGTTTCATAAATCTTTACTAAAATGCTTGTTAAATCAAATAGGCTGAAAAAACATGAATAAAATTTTCAGGGACGGTACTCCTATATGTTCTGAAAAGTTTTAGCCTAAACAGGCTGAAATCGATTTTGGAGTATATGAGAAATTGATGTTTTCTTGAAAAAGTCAATTTTTCTTGACTTTCAGCATATCGGTCATTCTTTTAAAGCACACTTTTTTTTTTATGTTTTTGAACATTTTTTGAAACGAAATATCTCAAAAACTATAGTAGTCATCATTTAATCTTATTTGTTAAGCAAGACTATAACTTTATAAAAAAAGTTGAAAAAATTTAAATAATGTTGTTAAAATACTACTACTTCTCAAAATGTTTCCAATGTAACATATTTTTTTTTGTTTTGATTTTCACATATGTTATTCCTCAATCAATCTGAAGAATGCATGTGCTTTCATATCGAGATTCCCGCCTTAACTTTGGAAACTACGAACTTTTTACTGATAACGCGCACCATGTTTTTCAACATAAAATTTCGAAAATTTTTCGACTCCGATTTGAAAAAAATCAGGTCTGTTAATTTAGAAAAATGCAGATATCTTTGTTTTGAAATAAGATAATGATATACGGTTTCGGCATTCTTTTAAGCAAATAACAGTACATTAAAAATTATGTATAACGAGATCGACGGTTAAATAATATTTGAGATGTTGTAACTAGAAAGTGGAAAATCGGTACTTTTTTACTTTTGTCCGGTCAATTTTCAATTTTTTTTTATAAGAAAGAGAGAAGAAGAAGAAAAACTAATCACGTTTTCAAATTTCCCGATCGATAATTCCCCGAAAACCATACTCACTTTGTTGAAAAATTTGATAAACACTGTAACTTGCACCATTTTTTAAATCAATATATTGGAAAATGAGTTGCTTACTTAAAACAGAGGGCGCTAATCTAGTATTCAATATTAACCTTAGTCCTAGTAATAAGCTTTGAGTCCAGACATATAAGGCTAGTGTAATCCGCTGACATATCGTGGAAAAATGAAAAAGTTTTTTATTTTGAACCGCTCTAATGTATATGCTTTTTGAAAATGTTGCCCAAAAATGAAAAATGTTGCTAAAACCTTGAAAGGTTGAAAGATGTTGAAAAAGTCGAAAATGTTGGAAAGTTTAAAAATTTTGAATGACATGAAAAATGTTGCAAAATATCAAATATTGTGCATAAATAGAAAAACGTTGCAAACATTGAAAAATGTTGTTAAAAAATCGAAGAATGTGCATAAGTTAAAAAAAAAGAAATTTATGAATATGGAATTTTAGGAAAATGTTGCAAAAGTCGAAAAATGTTTTCAATAATTGAAAAATGTTGCAAAAATATTCAAAGGTTGAAAAATGTAGAAAAAGCCAAATCGCAATGAATCGAAAAATGTTGCATAAAATTTAAAAATATAGCAAAAATCTTGAAAAAGTCCAAAAAATTAAAAAGTATTGCTAAAATCCAAAAATGTTGCAAAAAGTAGAAAAATGTTGCCTAAAATCGAAAAACTTGGTGCAATTCGAAAAATGTTGCAATAATCGGAGTATGTGCAAAAATCGATAAAACATTCGTACATTTCTATTAATAACTCGATCCAATTGGAAAGAATCGAAAAGTGTTGCAAAAATAGAAAAAAGTCGAAAATTGTTGTCATATAAACGAAAAACTTTGCAAAAATCAAAAATTTCTGGAAAAATCGAAAAATTTCGAATTGCTTAAAACGCAACACAAGCATGACATGTGATGCATCACATTTCCGCCAATACACCGCAGTATAGAATTTCTTACATGCCGGCCAGTAAAATTGTTCAAACGTGAAAAATTTTGATTAACTCAAAGAATAAAGTGCCATAAAAATCATTCATACATCGATTTTCATTCCAAATTTTGACACAAAAAACAAAAGCTCAACGCGGTGAAGAAGCACAAGAAGAACGAACAGTCAGTGAATATAAAGAAAACACCTATGGGCACATGACGACGCGACGCATGAAAAAGAGACACTGGTGACATAAAAGATATAAATTTTTATGTTTTCGTTACAACGGTAATACAAATTATTGATATTTTAAAGAAAGCACCAAAGCAA
Organism: Tricholauxania praeusta; assembly: GCA_949775025.1. Classification (NCBI taxonomy): domain Eukaryota; kingdom Metazoa; phylum Arthropoda; class Insecta; order Diptera; family Lauxaniidae; genus Tricholauxania; species Tricholauxania praeusta. The sequence continues at coordinate 138,597,211 of OX459028.1, read as the reverse complement.
AGAAAAAGCAAAAGCACACAAATAAGAAATAATAATAATAAAGACATAAACGCATGCAGGCAGACGTGTTATCACCGCCAAATAGGATACGATACGTATATGTATTGGTACCGCCGCATATCCCGATGAAATAGCGGCGTTGGCGCCATACAACATTTGTGTGTGTGTGTGTGTGTTTGGTGTCGTTGTATGCGCGTGAAATTGCTCAGCACACCGCTGTCTGCCGTCGTCGTAACGTCTGGATTATTATTTTCTTTTTTTTCGTTTTTTGGAAAAACACCAAGTTGATTGAGATCGATTTAAAATGTTTTACGTGAGCACAAACAAAAACCGCATAACACACCCAATATGTGTATTGTAAATATCGTCATTTGTAGGTATGTGTTGGCACAGCCGTCGTTGACACATGTACACGTACGCATGTATAGGTATGTGCAAGTACATTTACTGCATTACATTTAAGCATGTGACAGATAAAAAGTATCTTATTGGATGAATTTCTTTCGAAACTTAACAGCTTTTATTGGCGTTCAAAAATCAAATGCACAACAAGCGTGTGAAAGTTCTGGCTTTAGCGCCGCGCACTAACACATGTGCATTTGTTTTTATTTTACATTTATTTTCGTTAAAATTGAACGATTAAGCCGGCAACATTGAGTTGATATTCAAGAATGCCATCTTAGATAACTAAGTGCACAATTTATTATATATATTTATATATTATTATTTATACAGAATCGTAGTAGTTCAAGTTGGGGTACAGAGGAATGCTAACTGAATTTTATTTGATTAGGTAGTAAAATTCAAGCTGCCACGTAATAAATGGTGGCCGCGTAATAGCCCCAGACTTAGTTTTTAAATGGAACTAATTTTTAATTCGAAAAGTGATAATATTTTATTTCACTCTTGAGTACAAATGTTGTGACTTATAAAATATCAGACAAATCCGGCATACAACTTTATGCTTTGGCCAGAATTGGAACGGGTCAGGAAAGCGGCGACGATTACACGCTGTCAAAAATTATAACATACTTGATCATGTGAGATTGAACAGAATTGCGGCGTACGACTGGTAACCTGCCGACGGGTACCCGTCGACTTAGAATTAATTCTATTTTTACGTAGGATCAGTTTTGCATTTCTAATGTGTTAAAATTTGTCACTCTCTTTTCCCATACGATTTTCTCAGTAAAATTTATTGTTTACAAATTTTATTTTTGTCACTCTCTCTGTTCCCATACGACTCTCTCACAAGAAATCAATCGTGAAAAGCAGTCGTCCGCCGCAATTGTGTTCATTCAAACGATTTTTCGACTGTTTTTTTTTTTTTTGAAAGCGTGTAATCGTCACCGTTTTCCCGACCCCGTCCCAATTCTGTTCAAAGCATTGCTGACAAAGTTTTGCCTTTTTGTTGAAATGATATAGTCGCATGCCTCAATTTAAGTAATAACCCCACATTCAATTTCCACCTCAAACTTAGAAACCGTCTTGTGATTTCAAAAATCCTTAAGCAAAAATTATGTCAAACACACAATCTTGTCGATCTGTTCTGCATTTCTTGATATAAAAAGAACTGAAAGTTATCTTGGAGCAACTCAGTTGTTTCACGCGTGACTCCAGCTGGAATCACACGAATCACACGAATCACATTTTTTCACGATTTTTTCAAACTCTTCAATTTGTTCCTTTTTTTTAACCTCATTTAACTTTTTTCCAATGTTTGACTTTTCAACCTCTTTCAATTTATTTCAACTTTTTCAACCCCATTAAATTTTTTTCGAGTTTTTTAACCTTTTTCAACATTTTCCAACCTCTTCTAAATTTTTGCAGCTTGTTCCTTTTTTAGCTTTTTCAATTGTTTTCAATATTTTCCATGCTTTTTAAACTTTTTCAACCTCTTTCGAAATTTTGCAAGATTTCCCTATTTTTTTTTTTAGTTTTTCAGCCTTGCTCACACTTTCTAACAGTTTCCAATTTTTTCAACCTCTTTCAACTTTTTGGCACTATTTACATGTGTAAGTATCGCAATCTATAACTTGCTGTAACTTTTGTATTCGAGATTTTTTTATCCGATTCTGACTTCGACACATTGACCAAATTTGGGGCTCAAAAATCCTCACGCGATCCATGAGAAACAAATACATCCAAAACGAGCCACTTTTTGAAAATGAGGCCGGAATCGCAGTGACTGTGAACGGCATTCGTTGCAGGAACATGATAACGTAGTTCTGTGGCCTCAACTGAACGGCATGGATCTGGACCACATGTGGTTTCAGCAGGACGACGCCTACTACCACACCGTGCATCGATTTTCAGACCAAATCATCTCACGAAATTCTTATGTCAACTGATTTATGATCATGCAATTTAACGCCATGCAAATTCTTTCTTGGGGTTTTCTGAAATATCGGGCTTATGTTATTAAACAAGAAACAATTCCTGAGCTCAAGACTGAGATCCAACGCAACGTCAGTGAGATACAGCCACATCTTTGTGAAAAATTCATCGAAAATTTTATGTCAAGAGTAATGAGCTGTCATCGGAACCGCAGCGGCCATTTTCCGGATATTTTGTTCCATACTTAATCGAAACATGTCTACTACAATGCAATAAATACATATATCACAACTCGCTAAAGTCTTGCTTATGAACTCCTTTTTTATCAATTTCTTCGATACTCTTTGATAATTTTCGTAAAGACATAATTTCTTGTGATGAAATTGTTGTGACTCATCGACTTTTTCGATACTATTTAATACTATCTAACTTTAATCACTTTTTTTGATACTTTTCGATATTTCGACATACTTTAATACATTTTTTATACTTTCTTGCTTTTTCGATTTTCTTCGATATTTTTTGCTATATATCCATTGACTGGATACAATAATTTTCGAAATGTATTATATTTTTTGAAAAACTTTTCCATTTTACTTAAAACCATTCGAATTTCAATAACTTTGTGCAATTTTCTCAACAGATCTCTTTTCGAATTACGGACCTATATATTTTACAATGAATCATAATGCATCATCGGAGCGATTTTCGCTCACATTTCTATTTAATAGATACCAATGTAAAAGTACTTTAAGACCCATAAAAATGCGTTCACTTGACTACGTCAATTACTCCAAAACAATAAAAATTCACTTAACACAAATTTTTATCTTTATAAGAAAAGAACCAATGAATGTTTACTCATGAATTATTTTGTTTTTGTTTTATATTTTTAAGATACCCTTACTTTCGAGTATCAAATCTAAATTGAGTCAATTTACAAATAATGTTAAAAATAACAAATTACCTGATCATAATTTTTCGCCATAAACTCATTCCATTTTTGTGTACTTTTCTGCTCCCTTGTTAAATGTTTCGTTTCGTTGCTTTTTTTTCTGTACATAAATTACACACTCATAAAGTTCCATTTCCAAACAACAGCCAACCCATTGTAATATTTCATATCGTAACTGAAAGAATTTTTACCACAAAAATATGAAGAACGTTAAAAATAAGTTGTAAAAATTGCATGAAGTTTCTTCATTTCATACCCGATATAAATAATCATAATAAAGTTGTGTGGTATATAGCACGCATAATGTTTTCACAACAAACTTGTAAACTTTTTTTCAATTAAAGTTGATTGTTTTGGTTGTATTAACGTTTGAAATTACATAAAACGCTAATGAAAGTTCCCCGGAGCAATGTCACCAAAAAGGCGGTAAACTTTTTTTAAAGATAGTGTACCGAACACTGCATAAATGTGTGCAACTTTTCGGTTATACAGAGACTTTAAAGGCTTCTGTGCACCATACTATAATAAAGGAAAATCCTTTCAACTTTTTATTGATTAAGATATTTCGAAAAACTTTTATCGAAATCGAAAACTTTCGGATTATTACCTGCTCCAACGTAAATCTAATATTGCCTTAGCATAAATACAGCTTTGTCATATTAGACTTAGTTCCAAAGACATTAAGGCCCAAAGACTTTAATATCGGCTTATGCACAGCTAAAAATTTACAAATATCCTAGAACTTCCGTTTTAGTGCCACTCAAAGCAAAAACTATAAAAAATTTACAAGAGAAAGTTTTTACTTTTAATTGAGTTTAAAGGACATATGGAAAAGCCAATGAACTCTAATATTTTGAGATGTTTACGTAGTGCACTATTTGTCAAACTGAACGGAGCTGAACCTTAAAGTTTAAAATTTTACTGATTTAGTTTTGCGAGTAGAATTTAACTGTCGTAGTTGGTGAGTTACCATGAATCATTTCGGCATAAGTCGTAACCTACGAAAAAAAAATTAAGGACTTAGAAGATCTGATCAAAAATCATTTTTTGTTTTAAGTTTTTATCTTGAAATTTATTTTCCAATAATTTTTGAAAATACCCTTAAATTTTGTGCCAAAGTTAAAATGGGAACTCAATACCTACAACGCTTTAGGGAATAACTCTTTGACACGTGGTGTGTTAGCTTGAAAAGAGACGATAAAAGAGTGGAAATGTGGTTAAACTAAATCTGATTGATGAAATTAATTTTATCATTATTCAAGCTCGCAGGAGCTCGAAAAAACTACACAAAATAAAAAGGAGGAGAAGGAATTATTAGATGAAAAGAAAAATTAAGATATATGGAAATTTACTTACCATGTCTGGACTAAAAATCGAACCTAAGACATCAGTGTTGTAAGCGCAGTACACTACGATTGTGTCACAAGACCAATAGTCGAAGACATACGAAAGAACACGGTATATGCGGGTTTTTTAAATTGAGTTTTCAAAGAGATCGGGAGTTCCTTAGAAAATACAGTGCGTTCTGCACAAACTGAAATGTTTTCATGCAATTTGCTACAGCTATCTATTAGTGAAATCCGCTATTACTTAGTTGCACAGACCTGGCAGAAAACCTGTCCGTCGTGTAAAGTACTTACTTAACACCCGAAAGTTTCGACACCGGAACTTTATTAAAGGCTCTATTAATATTTCATTATGTCATTTAGTTTGTTTAAGTACATAAAGATATTTATCTAATGGTAGCCGAGGCTTCACAGGCGCACGTCCTTTTTTTTATATAATGAAATTACTCATTTAACATCTCATTCTATATTCTCTTATTAAAAGTAACAAAATAAAATAATTGAAAGAAAGCTTAATCTTTGAACTTTGAAGCTTAATACAAATGGACAAAAAACAACAATAACAACACAGAATTTAAAAAAGCAGCATAAACATAGAAAACGAAAAATTTAGAGGCAATTTTTGTGTGGTTTGGTATAAATTAATTCTAAAAATAATTATATTTAATTTAAAAAATAGAAAAAAATTCGTGCAATAACCTTTTCTAGCACAAATATATTGTTTTAAAAAAGAAATTATCAAAATCGGTTCAGCATATTTTGCGCCAAAGCGTTACAAACCATTTCAATATAAGCAATTTGTAAAAAATCTTAGTGATTAAAAATTATATAAATATAAATTTGAACATCAGCCACGTGGTTAAAAATTTTTCGACTTTCGAGCACATGCGGTAACGCACGACTTTTGCGGTATTCGCTAAGGCGGCCGGACAAGCCATCTTTTTAATAAAGGCATTCCCCCTTCCTAAACTGCCGTTGTCACTTAAGTTTCTTATATGCTTAGCCTGTCCTATAGTTCCAACCCAATATGTTCTAAAAAGAGTATCATTCAAATGGCTGCCACTGCGCTCTTACAGAGGTGAATACGATGAGTTCAATTTTCGACCACTCTATTCAATAAATCAGGCTTTACTTCAATATTCAATTTCAATTCATCAACTGTCGCTGGCTAATTTGAAAGACTTTAAAAAAACTACGCAAGACGAAGTCTGGAGGTGTTAATACATAACTTCTTGGCAATTATTCCGCAAATGGTTTTCTTAGGATTGTTGGAACTTAGAACTTTTCACACAAAAGAGTATGGACCGTATGGCACGTTGTGCTTTAAATTCACATCATGAAAATTCAGTGTTATCATCGATCTGTACCGCTTACCATTGACAGTAATGGCAACTCCTTTTTTTCTTGGAATATCAGCATCATTTTCAAGTTGCTTGAGGGCAGAGTCAGCAAATTCGCAGCTTTTCCATTGAAACACACATTCTTACAAAGTAACAATATTGTAAGGAAGTAAGCTTAAGTGCCATTTGTTGGTTGCAGTTAGTCCTTTCAATTGAGAACTTAAGGGCAGGGTAACGTACTTAACGTATTTTTTTTTCACTTTTTTTTATTTTTTTATCTAAACGAAAAACCTTTCAAGAATATTGTGTGAAAATTTGAGACGTATCGGAGCAAAAACAACGGAGATATAGTAGCTTAAGCAACCGTGCCTCATACATGATTCAGTGCACGTTTAAAACTTTAAAGCGTTTTTCCCACAACTCACGTTTTCAAAGCCGGTGTCCACCGTATCTTCAAAACTACTGCATCGATTCTTTTGAAATTTTGAACACTATTTCTGTACATAATTTACGAGGTCACGCTGGAGAGCTTTTTTTCAAATTTGTCAAAATTTATTATTTTATAATAACAAATTATCCGATTTTTTTTTTTGCAAAAATCGCGTTTTTCCATTCAAAGTGTTCCCAAAAATTGAAAAATCGAAATTTCAAAAAAAACTCAGCGTTACCTGGGGAAATCGATTATCTAACGATAAAATATTTTTTTTTTTTGACTTAAATGATCCAGCACCGACTTATCGTGGACACCGCAATTCTACTTTTTTCTGAGAAGCTTCCAAAAAAATGCTGCCATTGCCGTAGTTTTCAATATTTCTACCTGAAAATTTTTCAAAATATTCTTCAAATGTTATACTTTGATCTACCATTGGTTCTAATAAATAGCTTTAACTGTGTTGTCGAAAAATATTCACAAAAATGTGCCTGTTTTTGTTCGAATTAACGTTACCCTCCCCTTAACTTGGAATCGATATATTTGTAAAGATCATAAGTTGTATGAAGCGATAAGTTGCAATAAAACAACGAATGTTTTGACAAAAAATTTGATAATTTCTAAGCGCTGTTGGTGCGTGTTTCAATCCATGATTAAATCATAAACTTTACTGAATACAACTGACAGTGACACAAAACTTTAAGCATTTCAGATATGACTACATTGTTGTTTTGAAAACAACTTACCACAATTGGAAAATTCTTTCCGAATATGTCAATAATTTTTGAATATAAAACAAATACTTAAAAAATATATAAATTCAGCTGGTTTTTATATTCTTGAGTCAACTGAGGAAGAATTTAACAAAGCTTACCGCGTTTCTTACAGCTGATAACATTGAAATCGACAATTGCATAGGTGGGCAAAATTAGAAAAATGAGCCAATTTTTTTAGCTCTTTACAACAAACACGTGTTTTTTTAAAGAAAAATAAGCAAACAACAAACACAAGCACACTACTCTGCTACGCACATTTTATTGTTGTGTTTTTTTTTTATACGCGCTGTATTCACATTGTGATTTGCATTGTTGTTGCATCATTCAAAAGAAAAAAAGAAGCAAGTGAACAAGCAAACAACAATGCGCACATTGATGGAAGCTTCGCTCGTTTCGTTTGCTTAGTGTACACTTTTATTTCTACACTCAGGTTGTTCTTGTTTTATTCTTGGAATTGACTTTTGATTTATTGTCGAATCTAATTTTTGCTATCGAAGTCGAACCTATGTTGGGGTTTTTTCTATTATTAAACTTTTTGTTCTTGCAGCTTTTGTTGTAAGTAGCTCCTGCTTCCAAAATTTTGCCCACCTATGGTCTATGAACTCTGTCGCTGACTCTGTCAAGCCAACACAAGTGCTTTGCTCTCTCGTTAGCTTTGGTTGTAGTCTTTGATAAGCAAATGAGCTCTTTGTTGTAGTGCGCACTTCTGCTAAAAGCTTACAAGTCCTTGTAGCGATGTTATCTTGTCAGTTGAGTCCTGGAGCCAGTATACCACTTAAATATTTCATTTTATTTGAAAATTCAAAAGTCTGTGCAACTCTTGATTGTTCCATGACTTTTAACGAGAAAAATTCGGCGAAATCGTTAGAGAGGATAGAAAAAATCCAAGTGTCATGATGTCTAGAAATTTTCAAAAACCAAATTATTCTAATGCAAATCATTTAGTATTTATTTTCGAAACATTGAAGGTCAAAAGAACATAGAATGCACACACTATTTACTAAATCAAGTACCAAAGTAATGTATAAGTTAAAGGAATTCAAACCAAGTTAACTTCTTCAAACCCAAAGTTGTTTCTGTATGCGTTTTCACCTAACTTTACAAATGAAATTAGAACCTATTTGCCAACATGTACGGACATGTTTACAGACAGACAAACCAACACTCTATCACAGAATAAAGTACAAGCATTTACACAAGTGCACTTAACAGTGTTTACAAAAGCGATTACAGACGATTTACATCACATCAACATGTACGACTACCATGAAGCTTTAAGGCTTTAAATTAAAAAAAAAAGTGCCAGATATATGCAATAAAAAAATTGTGAAAACTTACACCAGAAATGGGGTGAAATTTTGGTTCTTTAATTTAACGCAATTAGGAACTTTATAATTTGGCTAGAACTTTAACAATTTAAGGTAGATAACATACTAAATTTGTTGAATCAACTTCTCACAGAAAAAAAAATGAAAACTATTGCAAAAGCTGTAAAAAATATCCTTTTACTTTTCGTAGCACAAATTGAAGCGAAGAAGTTTGACGTATCGACTGCCGTTTTGCTCGTATTTCAATTTAACTTCCTGCCACACAATGCACGCAGTTGCAACAGTGCGTTTCCGTTCGATTTGCTTCATCGTAGTGTCAGCAACAACGATAACATGACCGCCGGAAGCTACAAAAATTTTCAAGTGCTTCTTTTTTTTACCTCACTTCCACGGCGTTGCTATGATACCGTGAATTTCACTTGTATTCGCATAGAAACAACGCGCTGTCAACTATCACCCACTATTGGTTTATTAACTGTAGCTAGGGTGGGAAAAATAGCTACCTATCCAGCCGAAAACGCTGATTTTGCACTGTTATCAGCGGTAAGGTTCATATACATAGGCACCCCAACAAGTTATATGTCCGCACTGTGTGCGTCTTTTGGAAGGAAAATTCAATTTTGTACATCAGAGTCGACAATCCAGCATATGTAACTTAAAATAGTGCCCTTAAGATGTTTCATTTGATGAGGTTTCGTAACTCAACAAAAAATACGTCGTTTCTGATTTTGAAGTTGTGTAACGTTGCAACAAACTAAAAAGATTTTGATAGCTTCAAAAAGGAAAAACTTGTGTGGCATAGGGCGTATTTGATATATTTGAAGTTTGAGAAAACAGATGGCGCACGAATGCAGTGTGTAGTTTAAGGATTTGATATTTTGTTGTGCGATCAACAAGTGTCAAAGGCGCACAAGTTATAAATTGTGGAAGTGTTTGCAAAGTATTTTTTGATGTCTTCAATATATCGATATTTTTGCCAAACTAAGGGCAAAGAAAGTTGTTTTTGCATCGCACCATCCACATCGACCTCAAGATCAAATCGTTTTGGCAGAAAGACAATTCTCTGTTTTTGGTGGAACCAGAAAGATGTTGTCTTTTATGAGCTGTGAAAGCCTGTGACCGTATACTGTTATGCGATGTGAAAACAATGCGATACGCAATTGAATAAATCACATTGGCCTCCACATCGCTTTTCAGAGTGGAGCCCCCGATGGAACGGTTAATAACAAACGATAGAAAAAATATTTAAAATATTTAAATAATTGCTGTTCAGAAAACAACCAAAATATCAAAGGGCAATGGAAGTTCTTTTTACTCTATGAAAATGCTCTATCACATAATGGGACTGGGAAACCCTACCCCATACACCTTCACCTCACTGCTTCCGATTACCACTTATTTGCATCAATGTATTACACACTTGCTGAGCATTGTTTTTGAATTGGGGAAGATTCTCATTGGCGTGGTATTCACAAATTTCCCGAAAGAAAGCCGTTCTTCCAAATTTAAGACTTTGGTTAAAATCTCTCACTCAAAACTCATCTCTCACGTTGCAAGTGGTGGCACAAAGTTATAAAAATTTAATATGCAGATAACTTAAAGTGACTTTCAAAACATTAGTAACTGGAATTGCATTCTTACAAATATCAAATTCGCTTTTAGCATTTTTTTTTTCGGCATAAGTCGAACCATTGTTGCGCTACAACTTTTTAGAGCTAATGAATACTAACCCTCCGTTTATCGTTGTGGTCTGTCAGACTATGTTGTAACTTTTTGTGTCATAACTTTTTTTTTGGAAAAATTTCGGCAAACGGTGCCATGACTCGATGCATTGAGTCAACTGTGATGTATTTTAAGATAGTAGGCCATGATTCGTGGAACAAAAATAGAGTTCGAATAAAATCTGAACGTTGCTTAGCGTTGTGGTCTGTCAGGCCACAACAATAAAATCGATTAATATTTGATTTTGGAAACGCAGTGGGAGTTCCTTACTCCAGTTAATATTACATAGAGAACATAGAGAGGTAAATCAGGGCCAAAGAGTGGTAGTGGATATGGTTAAAAAGTTCTTCCGAACAGGACGAACAATATCTGCGAACAACTTCCTTTCGTCATTTGAATTAGCCAGTGAATTGATGTCCAAGAACCTGGCTTACGTTAAAATAGTTCGTTAGAACAAAAAATGTGTTTCGCCACAATTAATGGCATCCTCTACACGTCCACTGAACAGCAGCATTTTTTGTTTACAGCATAACAAATTTGCATTATGTTCTTACGTGTCAAAAAAGAATAAGTCAGTCATTCTTATTTCTACTGAACAATATACATTAGACCGTACCGCAAAAAAAAAGTTCACCGTACACCATCGAAACTGAAGCATTTTTGCAAGACATTTTCGAAAAAATTTTTTTTTTTTTTTACCGAAAATAGAGGTCGCGCATCTACATTTTTCTTCATATTATCGGCATTTACAGTCCGATCTTAAAGTATGATATATCAATATTTTTGTCTCGAGTAGACCAATTTTTTGCTTTGAGGATCATTGACATCAAGGACCCCGTTCTAGTTCTTACCTTTCAGGTCTCAGTTCCTACCATCTCAATGTACCCTTTTGGTGTCAGATAATTAAAGCATGCAAAAAATCATTAAACTTTGCCAATGGAAATATTTCGATTATTCCATTAAAACTATTTTAAAAATGTTTTTAATTTTTTTACCGATTGTAGCGGTTCTCTTATTAAATTTTTCGTCATATCTCCGGCATTTACAGTCCGATCTTAAAACATGATGTTTCGATGTTTTTGTCTCGAGGAGATCAATTTTTTTTGCTTCAAAGTTCATTGACCTCAAGTATTTACCCACCAAATCTCAACTTCTACAACATGAATTAAAAAATTAAAATCAAATAAAGTGTCTTCGAGCCGTTCCCCAGCATCTCGAAGGACCTCACGATATAGTACAATTAAATTCGCATTTCTTATTATTTAAATAAAACACAAAACTTTTATTGTGGGAAAACTTACATATGTTAAAAAACCCACTTTAATTAATTTACTAAGCTACTTTTCACATGCACATTTCTCTAAGCTCTACTGTTGTCTTTCTATGCAGTATCGAGTATTAGTCGATCATATTTCGACGCGATTCAAGTAGGCTGTATTTCTGGCGGTTCTCGAGCTTAGGTATAATATGGCCCATGCGTTGTTCATCGGTGACCGCCATGGCAGATTCAGGCACTACTTGAACAGAACGCTCTGTGTTTTGAGAATGGCATGGATAAGCTGTGAAAATAATTAAGTTACGCAAAGAAAGCTACTAAATAAAGTTATTTGTCTTGTGCAAACCTGGTAATGTGATTATTTCTTTTGAATATTGTAATGCTTACAGCTGGTCTTGCGTGAAAAACTGCAAGCATGGCGGCTCAGTCACTTTGAATTTAAGCCAGTTGATCATATTGAAGTATGAGCTCTTTCAATACGTAGGTTGCTTTTTATATTTCGGGATCGAGCAATACTAATGTCAAATTCAGCAATCTGACACTTCCATTGGAAAGTTTGACATTTTATAGCCTAAACGTACTCAGAATGTTTTGACGTATCATTGCAATTGGTATTGTTTACATTCATTTGAAAATTGTGCTTCAGTAAAAAAAATGGAATTAAATCGTGAACATTTTCGTGCTATTATTTATCACAACTTTCGGCGTAAATTATCACAAGAGTGCGTCGATGAATTAATTGCTTTGCATGGTAACGAAGCACCATCGAGGACTACTGTGTTTCGGTGGTACTCAGAATTTAATCGTGGCCGTAGTTCGCTCAGTGATGAATATCGTAAAGGTCGCCCAAAATCAGTGGTTGTGGCAGAAAACATCGATGCTGTGAAAAATCTAATAATGCTAGACCGTCATGTGACATACCGTGAGATAGAGGCAACATTGGGCATTAGTATGACTAGCATCAACAAGATTTTGCATGAACATTTGGCCGTAAAAAAAATCTGTTCACGTTGGATTCCACATAATTTAACAACTACTTATTCAAAAAAAGGCTCGCATCGATTGGTGCAAAGAAATGTTAAAAAATACAATCGTGGTACATCAAAAGCTGTGTATAACATCTACACAGGTGACGAATCGTGGATATATGCATATGAGCCCGAAACAAAGCAGCAATCGACTGTTTGGGTGTTTCAAGATGAGCAAAACCCTACAAAACACACGTTTCTGAGATACCAACTTCAAAGTGGCATGAATGCTTTTCAAATCTGTTTAAACGGATGCAAAAGTGTATCGATCTTAATGGATAGTATTTTGAAAAACAATAAAGCCAATATCAACTGAATTTTTTGTCTTTTTCTTGCTTATCCCGAAATATAAATAGCGCCCCTCGTATTTATGAAATGATCGAACATTTCACGAATGCATCCCGTTGCTTCTTTGCAGGCTGTTAAGATCTTCTCATAGCCATCTGATCGTACTAGCGTATCTGGGTTCGTTATCATTGGGCAACGGCTCGATGACACTTTATTTGATTTTAACTTTTAATTCATGTTGCAGAAGTTGAGATTTGGTGGGTAAATACTTGAGGTCAATGAACTTTGAAGCAAAAAAAAATTCGTCTCACCGAGACAAAAACATCGAAACATCATGTCTAAATGCCGGAGATATGACGAAAAATTTAATAAGAGAACCGCTACGTTTGGTAAAAAAATTAAAAATATTTTTTAAAATAGTTTTAATGGAATAATCGAAATATTTCTATTGGCAAAGTTTAATTATTTTTTGCAAGCTTTAATTATCTGACACTAAAAAGGCACATTAAGATGGTAGGAACTGAGATCTGGTGGGTAAGAACTAGAATGGGGTCCTTGATGTCAAGCATCCTTAAACCAGACAAAAAATTGGTCTACTCGAGACAAAAATATTAATATATCATACTTTAAGATCGGACTGTAAATGCCGATGATATGAAGAAAAATGTAGATGCGCGACATCTATTTTCAGTAAAAAAAAAAAAAAAAACAATTTTTTTCGAAATTGTCTTACAAAAATGCTTCAGATTTGATGGTGTACGGTGAACTCTTTTTTTTTTTGCCTGTAAGGTGGTACGGTCTAATATACATGCAACGTTGCTGGCGAGGTCAGTAAGCCACACCAAATGCAAGGCAGGACTAGTAATGAAATAAAATAGATAAATTCAACCACTATGGTACAAGATCTGTTTTTTAGTCCTCTGCTTCTTCCGCTTTATCAAATTAAAGTAAGAATTTACAGACACATACATGCACTTAAACAATACTATACACTGTTTCTACACATAATATCACTCCTTGATAGACCACACCGCGATTTGATAGTTTATACCTGCAAAATAGATTATGTGGTCTGTCAGACCACAACGTATGGCTTACCGCCTTTTGGGTTACCGCTAAACGGAGGGTTAAATAGTTTAATTTTGAAATATTTTTTATCTCTGTAAATATTTACATTACGAAAAAAATTTTTGGAATTTAAAATATGATATTAGGAATTAGCTATATTTAAATTCAAATCAGGCAAAAATCTGTTTGTGCCACTGTTTCTACCCGAGTAGAAATTTTCGTCCGGATCGCATACGGTTGGTCTATCAGAGATCCGGTACGGACTTGGTTGGTCAGACCAGATTCGGATATGTTTGTTAACGCATAAAATCAAGCTAACCTGACCAATAAAACTTAACATGACACTGATCAGTGTGCCTGATGTGGCACAATTTAATGTGCTTGATGTGGCACACTCAGTAAAACAATATTTCATAAACGTAAAACAATTTTTTTTTTGCATTTTTTACCATATTTTCTCTATTGCCCGTCGTTGATTGTAACTAATTGTGTTGTGTTTTTAAAACTTTAAAGAAGAACTTTCTTATCTTATCTATCAGCGGTCAGAATTGAACCTAGGTCGCCCTGCGCCATGCCACTGTTCAAAGATGCTCATCTTAACCAACTGAGCTACTCTCATTATTTTTCCGAGAGATTAAAACCATGTTACTTTTCTGTCAAAATGAAAAATTGAATATTAATTTTATATAGTAGCCAATTGATAATTCATATAATATACTTTTCGCCAGCCAAAAAATAATAAAAGGATGGCTGATGTCGTTAAGCTGCGCATGTAATTGTGTAAACATGAAATGCTCAAGTTCAAAGCCCAGTGAATACGTCATAATTTTTTTTTAATTAAATAGAATTCCATAAAATAATATATCAGATTAACATGTTACTTTGACTCTAATTTTACCAAAACGTCTCACCTGGCTAAGATGATCAGGGTCTTAAAGAGTCTTACAGGGTCTACATCTTTAAGGCGAAAATAAGTTTAACCACATCTTTACCTGATCTTACTAGCCTGAATTCTTCTTGATTTGGCTTAGCTAATAAGAGTTGCATAAATTTGTTTAGGGCTTTCCATACAAGGACATGAATGAAGCTAGCAAGCTCCGCCCTTAACCAGAATCGTACAAGTCCGTTAATGATTTGACAAAACTGATCACGACTGGATGAAATTTTATAAGGCTTTCCCTGATAGGGGAATAATAAGATTCACACATGGCTGCCCTTAATAGAGACCGCCATCCCCAGCCAGATTCAATGCTGACAATGGTAGGGTTTGCCTGATAGGAATTCTCACTCGGGTAACACTTCTCTCGAAAACACACATTGCACTGACATTTAGCTGATGAGAACGACGAACACTTCAGTGTCAGGCTTTAGCATGTGCTTTATATTTGACCAAACTCATATCCTGTGATCATGCTCTACTGTGATGTACGGCTGAGACGCTCGATTTTTTCAGGCTTTTCAATACTAAGACCTATCGTTGCTTTTTCTTGCTCATTAAACCTTACTCGCTGTGAAGGCATCAACCTATAACATCTCATGATAAGCAATCGAAAGATCATTCACAGAAACAACCAGGCATGTTCTGTCTACATTTCACCTCCGAATGAAGTTTATGTGAATTTCATTTAAATTTATGTGGTTCCGTTTCACTTTCACTGGAACGAAACATAAATAGTTTTTTAATGGAACTTTTAGTTTGGGTAGAAAGTCAACATTTGTTTTTTATTGGAAATGATTTCTATTGAAAAACTGTCTGTTATTTAATAAATAATATATTTTTTGCACATTTTTTGTAAATTTATAAGAAAAAATTGTAACTAACCTGACGTAAATGTAATTTAAGTAATATTCACTTTCAAAAACCATTCATTTACTTTCCACTGATTATTTTCCCACACACACACACAGTATCAAGAGCTCTTTAGACAACTTGTATGCATTATGGGACAGCTGAAATTCAAAGAAGACTCTGTTATGTTTGCTCTTGGTCGAATAAATTTTTGTATAAGTTCTTATTTTTATTATACACTCAGAGAAAATGGCACTTTAAATTATTTAATTTTACTTTAGTTAGCAAACTTCAATACTTTAGTTGTATCCAAAGCACTTCCATGTTCGAAAATCCACCGTGAATTTTTCTATTTCTCGCTTTCAGCGCAAAATGTTTTCAGAAAACTCTTCCGACGTGCACGATCAGTACCGAGTATCTTTAGTTTTTACCTACTATTTCCCGTATTACATACTTTCTGCTCTAGTTAATTCTGCTACCCTGACGGTTTCACTCCAATTCTTGTCAAAATACTTCAGATAGTGATTTCCGCAACATGTGTCCATTTCCATTACATTTGGATGGAAATCGGATCTTGACGGCAGTTTTAGGGAATTTAAAATTGAAGATGGTACTGGGCCACCAAATTTTCAGCATTAAGCGAATGCAATTGTCAGTAACTTGTAAATTGTGAAGCGGGGTTCTGTTGATTTGAAAGTTTATTTAGTTCGAATGATCTGTTTTTCAATAAATTTTAAAGCTTTTTCCAAAGCAGTGGGAGATTGGTTTTTGCCTTGGGCGGCAAATATTCAAAGTACGCCACTGATGGCGCAAGGTCTTCCATATGCTCCCTAAAAGTCCATAAAACTCCACGATCTGTAGAGTCAGCTGGAAACACCCTCTTGTACTATCAGAAACGAAATTGTAACACAAGTAACTTTATGTAGTGTTTTTAAGTTGTTTGGCACCAAGTTTTAATATGCTGCCCACCCCTGCATGAAAATACTCTAACATTGCTTAAACTTACAATATGCCATTAAATTGGACAAATTTTGATACAAAATTTTTTTATGTGTTCAAGGGAAAAAATTGATTTCTCACACTTTTCACATTGAAACACGCCCACAACACACTTCGGTCAACTGACTGGAAGACTACTTAAAAATGTGTCCTTGTTTTTATTATCTGACCAGAGATGAAACGCAAACATACGAAAAATGTGGGATATTGATATGGACAAGCAAAGATGCTGATGCTTTTGAGAATGTTGACGCTGCCACACTGCTGACGTTGATGTTGTCGTCTTTTGTTGTTGCTGCTTTGGGGCAAATGTAACGCCTTCTTACGAATTTTAAAACGACTTTCGAATTCCTAACATTTTTAAGTTTATTGGAATTGTATATATAAAGAATATTTTTAGCTTTAATGTTACTTAAATAATAAAATGTGCTTATTTTTGTGTGTATGTGTGTGTGTTGAGTGTGATGTGATGTTGGTGCAAACTTTTATATAGCAATTTTATGACTTGCTAACCATCCTAGCTGTGTGTTGTAGCTTTTATTGATGTGAAACAATTATTTTTGAGCTCACGCCAATCGGATTGAGACAGTATAGTATGTTTATAGGTTATTTATTCTCGGACCATGCAACAAAGGAATTTTAGATGTACACAGTCTCTCGATCTTAAATTTTTTTTTAAAGTTCCATTAGATTTTATTGAAATAATTCATCATTGTTTCGTTAGAATTTTAGAAATTTTATGTTTTTTTTTAGATTAAAGAATATTTGTTACTTTAATGGCAAATCTTTATGTGAATTTATGCTGAAAACAAAAATGGGATTTGTGCTTGCAGCAGGTACATATGTGCTTTGTATTTGAGACACTAGAAATGCAAGATATGTGAAATATTACGCATTCCATTTTCTTATCATATCCTCGATATTCTGCTGGAAAATAAGTCATGATGACGCATTTCCACGTTGCATGTTTCTGTTGTAATGTTTTGAGCTCATACCATGCAAAGCTGCAATTTTATATATCGCTTGGATCTGAACTCATTCACAAAGCTTTAGTATTACTCCTCTTATGATTAATTTGGGATGATTTTCGCTGTCGCCCCCACAGATATCATAATGTTGCTGACAAATTCGCTTAGTTCGCTATGTAGACCAAGGACGTTGCAATTTGTGGTAATTTTCATTTGCTCCAGGCGCATTATATTTAAGCTTCACTTGTACTGACATTGTCTTACCTTACCTTATCTTACCTTACCTTACCTTACCTTACCTTACCTTTCCTTACCTTACCTTATCTTACCTTACCTTACCTTACCTTATCTTATCTTACCTTATCTTACCTAACCTTACGTTACCTAACCTTACGTTTACCTTACCTTACCTTACCTTACCTTTCCTTACCTTTCCTTACCTTACCCAACCTTACGTTACCTAACCTTACGTTTACCTAACCTTACCTTGCCTTGCCTTACCTTACCTTACCTTACCTTACCTTACCTTACCTTACCTTACCTTACCTTTCCTTACCTTTCCTTAACTTACCCAACCTTACGTTACCTAACCTTACGTTTACCTAACCTTACCTTACCTTACCTTACCTTACCTTACCTTACCTTGCCTCACCTTACCTTACCTTACCTTACCTTACCTTACCTTACCTTACCTTACCTTACCTTACCTTACCTTACCTTACCTTACCTTACCTTACCTTACCTTACCTTACCTTACCTTACCTTACCTTACCTTACCTTACCTTACTTTATCTTACCTTACCATATTCATCGATAACAGTGGGTATATATCAGGGACGTAGCTATTATAAGTTTTTGTCAAAAAAATTTGCTTCTTAAATATTATTGGTAAGAAATATTACATTAGTTGTTGATAATTATTATTTTTCATTAAATATTTCTTACGTTGAGTCATAACTATTACGCATAATAACTCGTTTTCCATAGTCAATAACTAAGTACATATTTGGGAAAAATATTTTTACGTTATTTTGAAAAAATTTTCAAACTGTCTCTGATTTTTGGTGATAGTCTCCGATTACCAATAATACCCGATTTTGGTATACTTGAAAAAAAAATGTTTCTACAATTCAACGAAAAGAGGTCGAAAATGGAGTTTGACCATCATGATATGTGGTCCCGAATCGAAAAAGTGTCCGATTTCGGTCCATTTTCTATTTTATGTTATTGCACCAGTCAAACAAAATTCGGAAATGAACCAAAATCGGTCACATTTTGCATGCGGGATCAGCTCTGTTGATGGCCAATATCCATTTTCGATCTCTTAATTGATTGAGGAAATCAAAATTCCGGAAATGGATAAGAATCGGGCACTTTATGGAAGCAAGACAACCTTTAGTGATGTCATAGAAACCTCTCTCACCTCTACCCATCGATTGGTGCAAGCAAATTTACAAAAATGAGAGACTCTTTGAACATTTTTTCAAAACAACGTATATTTTTCAACATCACATAAAAGCAAATAATATCATCGATACTATTGAGAAATAGAATGCTACTTTGGCGAGTGACAAACTGAAATGATAACCTAACGCACAGACAGCCGTTACGGCTACACTTGAGTAGTTTAGGTTTCAAAAAGCAGAAATGCAGCTCAGTTTCAGGATCGACTCAATTGGACTAAATTATAGGATAAACTCACTCGTAAAACCAACCAGATTTCAAAATGAAACTAAAAATCTGGCCTATGCTACACAATATGCATTAGGTCAACCAGGTCATCAAAGCAGATCGAACCAAGTGTTTTGCGACGTCTTCTAGTGAATGACATCTTAAGAGTCTGAGCAGTTTGTTTGGACAAATTTTCTGTCTCATTAGTGACTTTTGGTTTCCAAGCAGGTACCCATCATGAGTCTGTTTGTATCTTAGGCATCGTCCATAATATCGTGTGGTTGCTTAATTTTGTGTGCTTAATTTTAAACCTTAATCTCTTGGCCAATCTTACATGAGCTCTCATTTATATTGTTTTTTTCGCCATCATCAACTGGACACTTTTAGGGGTGTGATTGGATTTTGAAAGCGGATGTTACAATTTTGTTCTCTTTATGTTCATCTTTAACAACCAAATGATTCTTGTGATAGCTCAAACGAAATATTTTGGTGCTGAATTTTCTTATCATAATTTCACACTTTTTTAATATAATTTGCTTTTGTTGGATCTTAAGCGGGCCAGAATATCTTTGTATAAGACAACCTCCATTGTAGTTTTATTTTTGAACCTGCTTTAGAGTGCGAATTCAGGAGAAGATTTTTTCTCATCTTACGAAGTGGAATGTCCACAAATGCAGCAAGTTCAACATCAAAGGCCAAGGACTATTTGGTTAGCATATCTACTTATTCTGCTCCTTCTATATACAACTGAGTTCTGAGACGAAGGCTTTTTTGGTGTACTTTCAATTTAGTGTAATATTAAAATGTATATGTTGTTCGAAATTAGCGCGCTGTGATTGCATTCTTGCTATCTGTAAAGATTCCCGCTCGCGTCCTTGGAAACTCAGTTATATGTATTCTAAACTGCCTTGACTTCTGCGTCAAGGACGCTGATATTGTCAGGCAGTCACATATATATAATCATATCGTAGATTTCTCTCTGAGAATTTTTTGAAGCAGCTAATTAACTGAGACGCTCCTTTCAAATACAGCTGGCAGTAATATCTTCTTGTAAGCCATCTAATCGACTAATACTCTAAAAATGTATGTTCCAGCTTTTCATTTTCATCTTGGTCTACGCCAGTCCTAAGGGCATACTTTTAAGTTCATTTATTCCAGTTCATTTGCAATGAATCGTTGTCACATTTTTAATTCCAAAATTGTTCGAGGCTCTGTGAAACGAATTTCTTTAGGACAAGCAGTAGACTAATTGGCAATAAATTATGCGATTCGCTCTATTCGAAACAAACAATACAACACATTCCGAAATTGGTAAACTAAGCAATAAATAGCAAAAACGAATGTTGACACATATGTGACTGGCAACAATGGTTTGAATTGACCTTAATCGAAGTTCAAATCGCATGTGCAAACAATTAGGGAATTGTCTCGCTTAATTTGCATATTTTGCATTTGAGAGCGTAGCATATGTACACTCATGAACACAGCTGTATGTTTGGGTTAATGCCTATCGGGCATGTTTTATTACAGACATGATTTTCACTTGTAAAACATCAAAGAATTAAACCTTTAAAAGTTGACATTCTGCTAATGTTGCCGTCAATTAGTTATAACACAAGTTGTATGCATGACAAGCATGTGATAACGCCAACAATGACAAGTAAAAGCATGGGCATATGTATGTGGTTTAATTGCAAAAAAAATCAGTTGAGATCCAAAAATGTTATATCTTTGATGACTTTGCCTATAACCACCTCTTCACAGTCTTGAGTTTTCCATATTTCACTCATAGGATAAAACTATAAAACTTGCAACAAAAGCAACATGTTGGCAGACTTTCAGCAGCTCAGCACATAAAAAGAAATTGTTTAAAACAAAGCAGCATGCAAACTGTGTTCGAGAGAAAAGATCACTATCCTGGAGCAGGCCTTCATTGTTCACAGTTAATCCAAAGTGCTAAACGGAATATGAATATCTTAATAAATGGCGATACGTATATTCAGCTTATATCTACCCTAGTGTAGGGTAACATTACGTTTTGCATTATTCTGATCCATAATGCCATCAATTTTATAAATGAGACCAACGCCATAGTAAGAAAAGTAGCCCGGAACGATTAGTTTTGAGCCTCAGTGCTCAACAGTTTTTACAGCGTATTCTGGCTTATACTTGGTACTGGGTGGACGTCGAACATACTCTTGTTACAGTACAAAATGATTTCAGACTCGTCGTTTCATAAAATAATTCTCCATTTGCCAATGGTACAGTCAACATATTTCCTTGCAATCTGCGGATGTTTTTAATTTCTTTTTTTTTTTTAAGACGAGTCTTGTTGCTCGGACTGTGTGCTAAATATACTACTTCCAAGAGCCTTCTCCGTAGAGTCATATTAGATACATTTAAATTTAAGTCATTTTATATCTACTTAGCCGATTTCATTGGATCTTTTTTGGACGGCACCACAATTTTGCCATCGATTTGTTGCGAGTTTTTCGTTTTCCAGCTCTTCTCTCCTGATTTCTACATATTTCATGGCGGTAATTGTCATTTTTGTTGAGCCCGATATAATACTTAGAATATATGTATAATATTTCCCTTCTTTCCTCAACTTTAAAATTAATTTTCGCTGATTAGCAGTGCAATGTTTGGCACGCACCACCATGGCCAAGAAAGACAAAATATATCGCATTTATTTTCAGTGTAATTTATAAAAAGATTACAAATAAGGAATCTTCAACTTACTTTCATTAAAATTTTTGGAAAAATTACACTTCTTTCAATAAAACTCAAAAAAGATAATCGCACTGCTATTTGAATGTTACGCGAAATAACGTGGTAACACATTTTGACACCCGTTATCTTCGGGGTTGAGATTTTTTGTTATGAGATTTAAAGTCCTCAATAAGCCCAGAACCCCTAATAATAAATTAGTATTCAAATTGTTATTTAGGGCTTGTGTGAAAAAAAAAAGAAGCTATGGTGTTATCTTCGACCAGGCCGAAACTCACATACCCTACACTGCAATGAAAGTACCTTTTAAATAAATGCTTCAAAGACGTTGAAAAGGTTGAATAAGTCGAAAATTTATGTAAAATGTTGAAAAAGTTGAGAGAGGCTGAAAAACTCTAAATAAGTTGAAAGAGATTGAAAATATTTGTAACAATTCAAAATTGATGAACAAGTCGAATAAATAAAGAAACTTATGAAAGAAGTTGAAAAAGTCGAACAACAGCATATAAGTAGGATATATTAGAAAAAGTTAAAGGGTTGAAAAAATCGAAAGAATATGGGACATTTTTAAAAAGATCGAATAGAAATGAAAAATTTGAAATATGCCACGCCTACTTCTCCAATTCCGCCAACTTTTGGTACAATAAATTATATTCGTGATCGACATCTTCATATTAAATTTTAGCACAATAGCTTGTATAGTTTGCGATATATGCCGCAGTTAGGTTTAAAATTTAGAGCGGTGACTCACCAACTGGTACAATTCAGACCGGTTTTGATCCAGAAATAGCTTTCCATAAGCAAACCGCTTACACCAAATTTTAGTATGATTGCTCACATATTTCGATAAATCTGCCACTTACCGTGTTATATTTGTATGGGAGGTGCCACGCCCACTGGTTCTATTTCGATCATTTTTGATTCAGGTATACCTTATAACAAGTAAACCACCTAAATTAAATTTCATACCAATTGTTGCAATAGTTCAATCAATATAGCGATTGCAACTAATACAGGAGGTGCCACGCCCACTACTGCAATCCAATCAATTTTCATTTAATTTCAAAGCCCATAGCAGCCTGCACCTCTAAGCCAAATTTTATGAAGATTACTCTTATAGCACACTATCTATACCACGCCCACAGCTACTAATGAACCAAATTTTTGTAATAAGAGATCTTATAGCAAGTTTATCTACCTCATTAAGCTTTATAACGATTACGTTGTTAGTTCTCTTAATATAACGTTTAGAGATATTGTGGGCGGTGCCACACCCTTCAACGACTATTTTCAGTAAAGTGGCTGAGCTTGCATTGATGACCGCTTTCAGCGGCATCATCTCCAAAATTTATATAAAAATCGTTTGTGCCAATTTAGAGATAAACGGATTCACAATTTTTAACAGTTAAAAAGTAGCTACGCCCACTTTTCGATTCCGCCCACTTTTATTACAATTTAAGATATATTTGATATGTATCCATTTGCCGAATTTCATCGCAACATCTTGAACGGCTAACAAGATATGGTAGTATAAATGATAAAATTTAGGGCTGTGTCACGCCCCTGTAAGAATCTTTGGAAACTTGAAACCTAGCCTAATCCTAATTTGGTGCACATGTACACCAAATCACAAAGTTTTATCAAAATCGCTGCAACTTTTTTCAAAATTGGCCTGGATAAATATACATAGATTGTGGGCGGTAGGCGTGTCCGGGAACCGATTTCGACCATTTTCAATAGCAAGATGCCTGCAAGAAGATGTGACCTGTGTGTGAAAGTTTCATTCAATTAGCTTTCTTGGTTTTCCCGTAAACCTGATTTCAACAGACGGACATCGCTAAATCGACTCAGGTGATGACGTTGATCAAGAATATATATACTTTTCCATACCTGCCACGTCCCCTTCTATGTGTTACAAACGGAAGGACACAGTGAATATACCCTCGGTGTAAGGTATAAAAATATGGGACTTTATAAAATTCAGATGAAGGTACTGCTATTTTCATGCTCACAGCTGTAGATGTTGTGTGTGGTTTGTCTCCTCTGTTTTATTTCATATCCATTTTTGAACATCTAGTCATTAAAATATACAGCGCTAATAATCTTTAAGCTTCCGATCTGTGAAAATTTTTTCTTTACGAAACATAAAGCAGTTGAATGACTTTAATCTTATTTTAACAATGTTGTCTCAAAAAAATCAGAAATATTAGTTTGATGCATCCCTGATGTTAGCAATAACGCAATAATGGCAGTGTGAAAGCTATTTTCAAAAACTCGTTAAAAAATCGAGATTAATAAAAAGTGGAGGAGGTTTTGATAGCGGTGTAAAAGTCTTATAATATCAGACAAAACTCAATAATGCTAGTGCGAAAGCTGATTTTAAAAACTCGTTACAAAATCGACACAAATGAAAAACGAGCAGATTGTGATAATGAGATGGGGCCAGTGTGAAATCTGTTCTCAAAAACTCGTTACAAATTCTACAGAAATAAAAATCAAGCTGCTTTCGATACCATTATGAAAGACTTATTGAAGTTTTTGTGCAATTTAACTTTTTTACTATCGGTATGAAGAAAGAATTCCTATAGTAAAAATCTACTTGATATTTTTTCTTTACATGATATTTTATGTGAACCACGATGCCACAGCACTCGTGGCATATTAAATTAATCTGCTGAGAGTATGATTTATTTATGTAACAACTAATTGTTTTAAGTAACTTGCTAATGCCATATACGTTGGTGGTGTGTCTTTTTTACGCAACGTCAACCACTTTTGTTTCATTTACGTTAATAGGCCTAAAAAACCGGAACTAAAAAAAAGTTTAATTATGTTGGTTTCTACATAACAAACATAAATAAGTTATGCTCAAAGTTGTCTAACCCGCAAAAGTTCTTAAAAGCTTTTTATGCCTTTCACTTTATATTTCTAGCTGCTTTATAATAAAACTCTAACAACATAATATTTATGCACAAAAGTTACATGTGAGTGATTTTCCATTATGATTTCATTGTTCATCATAGTCAAATTTCGCATTTTGGTACGAGTGACAGTCACTTTCGAAACCTACTTAAGCCAAATGATGTTGCCACGGAATACTTAACTAAATCTGTTAATAGACCCAACCAGAACTCGAAATGATAATAAGAAGTTGACTTTTACTTAAGAATATACGTAAGGTTATCCAGTTCATCAAAGTAGAGGAAACGAAGTGCTTTGTATCATCTTTTAGCAAATGCAGCGCTGGAGCAAAGAAAATGTTTCATGTTCAATATTCCTACAACTTTTGAAAATAGTAAAAGATCAAATTGCTAAGACTTTTATATGTTGCAAAAACTCTGCAAGAAATTAA
Source organism: Tricholauxania praeusta (assembly GCA_949775025.1). Taxonomy (NCBI): domain Eukaryota; kingdom Metazoa; phylum Arthropoda; class Insecta; order Diptera; family Lauxaniidae; genus Tricholauxania; species Tricholauxania praeusta. The sequence goes on along the minus strand of OX459028.1, from coordinate 138,571,808 downwards.
TTCATTCATCTTTTAGAATAACGCTGGCTCTCTGTCAGTTTGCTGTCACTTACAATTCAAATCCCAGCGGCAAATATGTTTTACACAACATCGATGAATAGTTATACTCGTTGTAGGCAGTAATGCTCACAACTCCAGCCACAACTGTGAATTCTTTTTACAAAGGGATGGCCGCTTTGTAGGCAGCTTGCCTACATCTCTATATACAATGTGTAGCAAGGGACAGGCAGACTGCCTTAAAAGATTTCTTACTAAGTGCATGTATAGCTTTTCGTGTTGCCTACATCTCCACATAAAAAGTATGCAGCCAACAGGCAAGACCCTTACATCTCCATATACAAATCAGACAGCAAACAGACTGCCTACAGCTCCTTATACAATGCAGGTAGCCAGCAAGCAGACTGCTTACAGCTCCATATACAAAGCAGGCAGTCAGCAAGCAAATAAACAAAATATCACAGTAACAATTTCATTTGTGAAACGTGCAACACTGCGTCAATTTGTCGCTGGGATATATACAATGATAATATCTTGAGTTGTGACTTTAAATCAAAAAGAATCAATGAGGCTATCCAAAACGCTATAAATCCTACGCGTTGCGTTGGCAACATTCTCACAAATACTAGAAATAGAACGGGTTAGCTCATTTACTAAGCAAACACAGCAAAGAAGGCTTGAACAATTGGGCGTGACACCTCCTACATACGCAATAATTTGTGAAACGCGTTACTAGCAAAATTATATAAGCAAATTTTAAAACCAATAAAACAAGCAACTGATAGGTAAAAAGTGGACAGAAATTGGTAAAAAAAAAGGTGTGACACCTCCCATGCATATAAAAATTTTCAAATTGCTGCTATTAGAAAACTATTGACGCTTAATTTATCGAACTCATTAAGGAAAAATTTTCTGATACAAGCAAGTAAAAAGTGAGTGGCGTTAGGCAAGTGGGCGTGGCACATTCTATGCAACCAAAAACTTTCATATGCAATGCAAAGCAAATTATTGATGTATCACGTTAAGTTAAACTCTGCACGCGAATATTTGATTTCAGAAGCAAACGTTAAACAAATTAGGTGGGAATATACAAAAAGGCGTGGCAACCCATATCAGAAAAAATCTTTAAAATTTGTGATAAAGGAACTTTTTTGAAAGCATCAACGATCTTGGCTAGGTAAGTTTTGTTGTTATGGGTATGCACTGAACAAAAAATGGGCGTGACACCTCCCACACACCTAGTAAGCTGATGCAACAAAAAAAATAACCGATTTTTTTTTGCTTAAACTAACAACATGCCAGCAAAGCCGGAATGAGCAGCTAGCAATTAAATAAAAAATTAAATTGTTTGCTTTTAAAATATAGCTCTACCACGCCCTTCCCATAAATATGACATTTTTTTATAAAACTTCCATCCTTTACGCATACTTTTATTGCACATACTTTTAAGTTTTGGCCATACCAGTGTTAAGACTCTTACCAGTATATATAATGTTCTATCTAACATTTCTGCATTTTACTGCCAATATAATGGTCTGTTACATTTATCCTTAACTCATCTTTAAAGCTTTTGGAAAATAACTTTATTTGGAATGTGGCTGTTTGTGATCATTTGTTGTACCGCACAACATACATTTTATTACCTCTTCCGTATTTGGTGTCATTAGTTTGTATTTATTTTATATCCTACGTAATTGCAACATAATATCACATAAGGATGAAAAAAAAAGAAACGTAACATGATAAAAAAATGCTCGTGCATTACGCAAAATCCTTTGAGTATCGTAAAATTGATGACACGATATTGTGAGGTTTTCTTTTTTTTTCATTTTATGAGTATGAGTATTTTGTTGCAAACATAAAAGGGTTTGCCATAAGCACATTTTCGATACTTAAAGTTTTTCTAGAAAATCAAATAATATTGAAGTTTCTTATGCAGAAAGTGTTGCTGTGGTAACTGACCATTGTCATAACTGTGAACATGTGGAACATTTTGCAGTTCGCTGTTTTGACTTTTTTTTAAAGTTGGTACTTTTATCATGTAATTCAACAGTTTATGATGACCAAACAAGTTTAACACTACATACTGAAAAAAAAAAGTTCCAATGCCTAAAGGTACAACTCCTTTTCATTTGGCAAAGAAAGTCCAATTTAAATTTTATTAGGAATTCCACAATTGTTGCACAATCCAATATTGGTCACAGCAGTAATGTTTTATGAATCTGTGGACATATTTTTCTTTACTCCGCAATTATGCCCATTGAAAGTATGAGGGAAATTTCGACAGCGTTACTAAGACTTTCATTAAAATTATCATACAAAGACGTTGAAAAACTTTTCGTCGACATTTGGGCATCAATGTGAAATACTCTCTCACTATAATAAATTCTCAGACATTTGTTTAGTGCAGTTAATTACAAAAAGCTTTCAAGTCTTGAAAGTTAATAAAAAGGATACGTTTGCTGATACGTTAAATATTGATATTAACGAAACACATGAAAAATGTAGCTACAAAAAAACAAAGCAAGATAACAATAAACTTTTGATACAAAAAAAAAATCAACAAAAAAGGGGATAATTCCACCATACATTTCAGGCAACATAAAAACCAGCAAAACGAAACAGCGGCGCAACAAATGCAAACAAAGGATTCGTTGCTACATAATAAAATCATAAAGGAATTACAACAAAACAAACACAAATGTGTGCGTGTAAACGAAAGAATGTTTGCGGTGTCGATTTGATTACAACGCGACCACCGAACAGCAACAAGCAGAGCAAAGCATTTGCAGCGTACAACATGACGTATGAGTGATTTTTTTTGATTTCAGCAAAAGCAGCATTTTAATTTGAATTTTCAAGTTTTTCTTCTGCAAAAGTTATTAAAAACAACAAGTCAAAAATTTAATTTTAAATTCGAAATTAATAAACTTTTGAAAGCACTGCTTACTTTAGTGGTGAAAAATAATAGTGAACATTTCAAATTCAGAATATCAACTTGCTAGTGATTTCAATTGGAAAGACACTTCAACATTGAATTAAGTTTCATTTTTGTATGTATTCATGTAGTTGCTATTGCTGTGTGCGTTCGTAGTTCATGCTCATAATATACACACACACACACACACACACACACAGAAAAGTTTGTGCCATAAGCCACAGTATACACAAGCATTTAATTCAAATTAAAGTCACTCCATCTCCAATGCCACCTGGCACGCCCGTTCGACCTTCCACATTTATAGTAATTCAGTTTCTTTTCGGCTGCTGTATGGCAAATTAATTGAACAGGAACTCAATTCAATTTCTTAACAAATGTGTTTTTATTTGGGCAAAATGTAGGTGGTAGATAAGCTACAGGCCGATAGCATACACCCAGTAGGAAGTGAAATATTTTTTATTCATTAAAGATGTAATGCCAAAAGTATTAGTATAATCATTTGGTAGTAAAAAACGACGTTACCTGAAAAGTTTTGCGGTATAGTTTTGAAAATGAGTACTTTTATAGATTTAGATGTGCTCTTTCTGAATTTCAACTTTGCCACCTCGTATTGTTGCCGCTCGTGCCGCCATATTGGAAAAATGGCGCCAAAAAGCAGTTTTTTGACAATATCTCCTTTCTGACTCATTCTACGATAAAAACATATATGTACAAAATAAATATAAATATATAAATAAATATTTTGTATATACATGTTTTTATCGTAAAATAAGTCAGAAAGGAGATATTGTCAAAATACTGCTTTTGGGTGGCATTTTTCCAATATGGCGGCGCGAGCGGTAACAATACGAGGTGGCAAAGTTGAAATTCAGAAAGAGCACATCAAAATCTATATAAATACTCATTTTCAAAACTACCGCAAACTTTCCAGGTAAAACTACCAAATGATTGTACTACTTATATTGTTAAATTATTAAAAAAACGCGTAGTTGGCTTTTATAGATTTTATTTTTTTAAATTCTTATTTTTGCAAGTATTATTTAAAGAGAAAGAACGGTACTAAATGATTTTATTATTAAAAATAAGCTGAAAGTAGTTGTACCATAGATGGCTGGCAAGGTTGAAACAAAAATTTAAATATATTTTTTTGGAAAAAAAATTCTCCTCACCTCAAACGTCTCTAATCGCGCATTAAACTCATATCATCTCTTTCTTATATTGGTACAAGTCCAAATAAAATTTTAAGCGAAAAAAAAGGTGGGGTTTTTCAGAAATTAGTTTTATTTTTTCTCATAAAAATCGCTATAACTCTGCCAATTTTTAACCAATTTGGAATTTTTTTAAAGATTCTAACAGAAATTTAGAATTTCTATAAGAATCAAAAGACAACAGTTAATTATTTTGATTTGGATGGAAATGCCGCTTTTTTGAAACAATTTTCAGCCTCAAATGGGCATAACTTAAGAGGGCCATAGCTTCGTAAAAAATTTTTTTTAATCAATTCAGGGAAATATGGGTCGCCGTATATCCTTTGAAAACAACATATTTAACCGGTAACCAATTTCGTAACATGAAATAATCCGCGTGCATGGTTTGAGATGGATTTGATCAATATTTTTTTCACATCCAATTCTTGTAAGATTTTCGATTCTATTCTATCCATTCCAAAAAATCCAAATTTTATCGACTTTTTTTTTTCAATTATCTCAATATTTCTCGAAATTTTTAAACTTTTAATGAATATGAATAATTTATAACACAATGTTCACGACGTCACGTTTGCTACTCCTAAACCCTTTTTCTAAAAAAAAGGAAGAAAAAAAATGACCCAAAAATCCCTCCGTTGACAGCTCAAAAATGAGTTTTTTAAAGACATGGCAGCTTAAAATGTTAACCTTCAATTTTGAATTAAAATTCTATCTTGGCTTTTGGATGATTTTTCCCAACAAAAAACGTTTTGAAGTTAACAGAAAAGAATTGAAGCAAATACAAGAAATAACAGCACGAGACATTAATTTTTGGTATGTTTATCGTATAGAAGGATTTTTCTTTTTTACTTTTTGCATTTACCATGTTTTCACTGATTTCAGTGCCGATTTATTTATTGGTTTTATCCAATGATTATAGTCATCGTTTAATAATAGTAAGTACTTATTACTTTTTTGCTGCCAGATTAGCAGCACGTTACTTTTTTAATAGAAAGTATGCGCAAAGTTACCTTAGCAGATTTTAAAATTTCTTATGACAACTTTTACTATTTACTCACAAAGTGATGACCTGATTTCCAGTTGTATAATTTAAGTACTTATGTGTTTGTAATTTCACACCCTAATACAAACAAATGCAAACCAAAATGAAAACAAATCTCTGTGAAATAATTCACACCGAATGAATCCCTAATTTTGGCACTTAAACAAAACTTCAACACGTCATGGATTAACATATGAACGATATTCTATGGTAACTAGATTGAATATATGTGCGATATTACATGTACCATTATTCAGGCACTGAGGTCAGCCAATCAAAGCAGTCTTCAGGTTGAATCTGTACAATGTAACTACATATTTTTAACATGACTGACGAAATTAATTACAATTTTTTCTTTAAAGAAATTAAGTAGCTTTTGGAGATATATGTTATGCCGCGCAAAAAATATCATATAGTCACGCGCTTCCAAAGTCAATTTTGATTTTTTCCACGAATTGGGTTGTGAAATTTGAAGAAAAAATGAGCTTTAATTAAAAAATATGTAAGAAGTTGCAAAATCAGACGAAATTGTGCAAACAGTGAAAAGATGCAATTAGTTCTGGCCGAAGTGCATGCATATATATTTCTATTCTGGTTCCACTGTTTCAGTGCTTTCGTACAGCGTTTTTTTTTAATAAAACTTTTCAATTCAATAAATTTATCGCACTGCTGGCGAACAGTGAGACAGTTGAACTTTTTATCTTTATATTCACCGTATTTTGAGTGCATTTAAAGTTAGACTAAGATAGTTTTCTAGTATATGCTGATTCATAGCAAAATCGTCTCACTGTTCACACCTATAGCCATGCCAATTCAATATAAACAGTGTTTATTTAAAGCCGATCGTAGTTTTGAACTAAAAAAAATTACAAAAAAATTGTCCAAATGATCTTAATTTTAAATTAATTCGCTAGAAAAATTTTAAGTCATGTAGCATTTGCATATGATTTCGAGCAAAAGTACGCCACAACTGGGCAAAATATGGCACGGTCTGGAGGTCAAATTTTCAATCACTTTTTCGAACAATTGAAAAGGTACTTATTTGAAAAATAACACGAGTTTTGTGGACTTTTAAAGCGGCTTATTAGCAGTGGTCAAACATTTTCACAAATAATAATCCAATGGTGTCAAATCAGGTGATCTTATTGGCCAATTAATTTCATAATTACAAGAAATCATGTAAACTTTCAGTGAATTTAAAGTTAAAATTTAAGTTAATTAAGTAATTTTTTAGAATTTGCGTTGTCAAACTTTTGAAAGGTAAAATTTCTAAACATTAATACAGCATATTTGTCAGAAACTCTTGACATTGACCGTAGAAAAAAATACACCATATGCTTGTATTTTTTTATGAATATGAAATTTCAGTTAAATTGCAATCAATAAAAACCACCTTTTTAAGAAACTGTCAAATAATTTTAATGGCGAACAGTGAGACAGTTGAATTTTTTCCAAAATTAAGCTTATAGTCGCATGAATCCAAAGTTACCCAATTTTGGCTAAGGTAGCATTATAGAATCTAAGTGTATCCTCAAAACAATAGTGTCTCACTGTTCGCACCTGTGGCTATGTCAATAGAATAAACTTATTTTTTTAGTATTTAATGCTTTTTTTTAGTAATACCTAACTTCATTTCAATAAAATTTGTCCAGCATATTAAGTAGCTGTCAAATTTTGAAAATACTTTTGCTTCAAAATAGCTTTTCAACAACAGAAATGAATTTTCACTATGAATCAATTTTCTCTTTCAAAAAAAAAAGGATTAATTTAGTAAGCCTCACCCATATTCAATCGACAGTTACTACATATCTCCCTTGGGCATACAAAAGTGCTAAGCGATTCACTCTGTTCAACAAAAACTTACAATTTTTTTTATCAAAGTAGAATATCGTATCTAAAGTCAGTTTTATTAAATTCCCATTTTATTGATGCAAAAATTTATTGAGATATTTATAAATGTTTTGTTTGAATTTAGTTTTGTTCTGCAATAACCAAAATAATGCGCATGCATGCAGTCTGAGCAAAAACCATCAATTCAACTTCATAGCATTTATTTTTTTAAATTTAATTTAATATTTTTGTTATTCGCTTCAGCTGGTTGACTACACAAAAACCAATTTTTGGCAAAAATGTTATGAATTTCGTGCAAAATTTGGAAATGTGAAGGGTTTTTTCCTGCCGTTTCTTATTTAGCAAATAATTGAGTTGATTATAGCTAGCTACTCCATATAGAGTTTTTTTTGCAGCTAAGCGCATCACGTGCATAATAGGCTTTATAATGAATTTCTCTGTTTTTGTTTTTTTTTTTTTTTTTTAAAAACCAAATATTCCAAAAATTTTCTTTTCAAAATCTGACATAAGCAAACGAGTACATATTGTGTTTTGTGAATAAATAGAAATTCAAATTTATTGCATTATTTTTGTTGATCTAATAAGATACCTACGTACGCTCTCTGGTGTGGCAACTGCCGGAAATTTCCATATTTATCATGGAAATAGAGAAAATATCAAATATTTTGTGCATAGATTTTCAACTGTGTGGTTTTAGTCAAAATTTTATCCTAAAATAAAACCACAAAATATGTAGATTTGCCTTTGAATTATGTGCCCAGTAGCCAGCATGTTGGCTAAAGTTCGTCCACTTTTTTTTTTATTGACACTGCGATAAAAAAGTTTGCTTGTTTTTCATGAATTTGTAATAAACTTTTATTTTCTTTTTTTTTTTTGCGAACTTTCCTATTAGTCTGCGATGAAAAAGACAGCATAAATTAAAAGTCATTTCCAGTTGAACCTTATATTTTGGATAATGGAAAATTCCTTATTTATATAATGAGGGTTTTGTTTGAGTACAGCAAACAAAAATTGCTTTTAGCAAAAATTGGGTTTGATTCCTCGAAATTTAATGTAATATTGCATATTTAAAGTGCACCATAGCATGTAAGAAAGTATAGCCAACCATAGGGGACCGTGCCGAGCTGTGACTGTTTAAAATATAACCATACCAAATTGTACTTTATCATATAATAACCGTACCCATAACGTAACATTCCGTACCATATCATACCGCAGTATACTACACCGCAGCGTGTCAAACCGTACGATACCGTACCATGCCGCACTATGCCGTAAAACACTATACTTAGCCACATCGTACTGTACCATACCCTACAATACTGTACCATAGCATATATCATATAGTTTTTACTATGCCGTAGCTTACAAAAGTGTACCATAGCATACCATACTTTGGTTAGCTCACAAACTGTCCATACGGTATGGTTATCGTACCATACCGTACCGTATCGTACCATACCGTACAATATCGTATCATACCGTATAATATTGTATCATTACTGAACCATACCATATTAAACCGTATCATAACGCATCTTATCATACCACACCGTAGCGCATTATACGATACGGTTACTGTACCATACTGAATCATATTGTACCAAACTGAACATACGATATGAAACCGTACCATACCGTAACTTCTCATACTACACCGTAGCGTTCCATACCGTATTATACCAAAACATACCGTACCATTCTATACAATGCCGTACTGTACCATACAGCTGTACCGTACCGTATCGTATTAGAAAATTGCGGCATTAAGTGAAAGAAACTAGTGATGCATGCTTTCATACAGAATGCAGCAGAGCACCCCTACCAAGCTTCTCCTGCAAAGCAATTACTGTGAATGCAATCTATGGCATTTAGTTTTTTGTGAGGCCAAACTAATTTTTTACATTGAGCTCGAACTTTTCTATCTTAAGTTTTCAAACCAGGCATGTTAGTCAGGTAATAACGGGTGTTTTTTTTAGAGGTTTGTTTTTCGAATAGAGATAAAACTGGCATTTTATGGTCGAATCTGGCAACTCTAATGTCATTTATGTTCAGTTTGGTTTGCCATTTCATCATGAACAGGTTGACAAAAGAACAACGCTTGCAAATCGTGCAAATTTATTTCGAAAATAATGGTTCAGTTCGCGAAGTTTACCGCAAGCTCCGTCCATTTTATGGTCGACATAATCGTCCATCAGAGCAATTAATTCGGTTAACCATGGGTCGTTTTCGCACTACGTTTACTCTATGTGATAATACGCATCCGCAGAGACGTCGAACAGTGCGCACCGAAGAAACAATTTCCGCTGTAGAGCAAAATGTTGAAGAGAACCCGAATGAATCGATTCGCCACCGTGCACAGCAATTGGAGCTTTGTCCATCAACTTTATGGAAGATTTTGCGCAAAGATCTTGGCTTGCGACCTTACAAGATCCAGCTTGTGCAAGAATTAAAGCCGCGAGACCATGCAATGCGTCGTGATTTTGGTGTATGGGCCGAAAATGAGATTGATCTCGATGCTGATTTTCATCGCAAAATTTTGTTCAGTGATGAGGCTCATTTTTGGTTGAATGGCTACGTCAACAAGCAAAATTGCCGCATTTGGAGTGAAGAGAATCCACATGAGACCCTTGAGACGCCATTACATCCACAAAAACTGACTGTTTGGTGTGCTCTATGGGCTGGTGAAGTCATTGGGCCATACTTCTTCCGAAATAATGCTGGAGAGTCAGTTACCGTTAATGGAGACCGGTATAGAGTCATGATAACCGACTATTTTGTTCCCGAATTGGATGGCATGAATGTAGATGAGTTGTGGTTCCAACAAGACGGCGCTACATGCCACACAGCGCACGTCACAATCAATTTATTGAAGGAAACATTCGATGAGCGCATAATTTCGCGGAATGGACCTGTCAATTGGCCACCAAGATCGTGTGATTTGACACCATTGGATTATTTTCTTTGGGGATATGTGAAGTCGCTCGTCTACGCCAACAAACCAGAAACGTTAGGGGACTTGGAAGCCAACATTCGTGGCGTTATTGCCGACATACGGCCCCATATGCTCGAAAAAGTGGTTCAAAATTGGACCTGTAGAATTGTCTTTATTCGAGCCAGCCGCGGCGGCCACATGCCCGAAATCATATTTAAACATTAATGGCATAAAATTATCCTTCCAATAAAGCCAAATTGATGGACATTAAAACGATTTTCTTGTGTTTTATTTCAATTCGAAGCTCTATACCTCTAAAAAAACACCCTGTATGTGTAAGTATCCGAAGTGCCAGCTTGTCATAATTGATTGAGCCAAAACTCCGTACTTGAAAAAACTTTAAGTGACTCATAAAAAAGCAGTCATGCACTCAGCTCTTTCATAGCTTGCGGGCCAACCAAATTGTTATATGTTCTGGCCCACTTTATTCAAAAATTATACTTTAGATCCACAGATGCACAATACATTTTAGGCAGCATCAGGGGTATCCCTAGATACTCTGAAATTTTGTTTATTGTTTTAAGAAACATTTGTTCTACCAGGCAGAAATAGACAATGGACATGGTTTGGGGTGGAAAAAATAACATTTCTGAAAATACAAAAATTAATTGGCATCTCTGGGACCCCTTAGAGTACTTTTTGGGTACATTCTTCAAATGTAAAACTTACACTTATCAACGGAAAAACTTGAAACTGAACTTTTGGTGGTTCACGTTTGTGAGATAAGTGCCAAAAAGCAAAGAGCCGAGGGCTTTTGCAAGGTGTCATTCCGAACTCTGCTTCTCATTAGTTCCATTTAGATGACCTGTACTTTTTTTCTTAAGAGTTGATGCTATAAATCATTTTTAATGCAGTGAATTATTTGGCACTTTATTAGCATATAAATTGCTGTGCTCCTCAATGATTAAGTTATTAAGTCAATAAGCTGAGTACATCTTAAATTCTGTCAAATTGCTTCTTAAGCCATGACACACAAATAATTTAAAGCACAAAATTTCAAAATCGATACGCCCATATGACCACTTCTGTTTTAAAGAAGCGATAGACAAAGTCACCCTAAAGCAAACAGTGAACTTTAGATTGTCTTATCAAAATTAGGTGTTCAACCCTTATGCTAAATAAAAAGAAAAAAATATATATAGAAAAAAACTTATATTCTTTAATGTTGTTGTAATAGTAGTTGCTGTTGTTGTTTTTGTAGTTGCTCATTCTTTTGCCTTTTACTGTCAGTTAACTTGTCTTATCTCAGCATTAAGATGGAGCAGATTTTTGCCCTTAAGAAATGAAAAATAAAATTTATTGTGTATTGGACCCTTTTTTGTGGCCTTATGTCAACGTTGATAAAGGAGGAGGATTTGGGATTTTTTCTTTTTCTAAAGTATAATGTTGACATAAATAGCATAGATAGAATGAAAAAAAAAACAAAATATTTTGAAATTTGAAAAAAAAAATCCTTTGACAATACTTTTTCTTTCAAATTGACGGGTTGTCGCTATTAGTAGCAAAAGATGTAGGCCAAATTCTTTGGAATTTTTATTTTTATTTTTGATTGATGGCATTTAAGAGTTTTAACGAATTATTGTTATTGATTTATCATATGAATCAGTTTTTTTTTTTTGTATTTTAAATTTATAATCCCTTTTTTTCTGACATGGGCACAAGAGTTGAAGTGTTATCTCTACTGAACGAAATAATGATGTACCATGTCCCTTAATCCTTTGCTCTGACGTTCATTAGAATGAAACAATTTAGGGTGATGTTTTTTCAAAAAATATAAGAGTGGTATGTGGATGTGTCGAATTGCGCAAAGACTTTGTAAATTTTAAGGACAAGTAAAGCCAACTTCGAAATGGTTCAAAGCTTGAAGAATTTGATTTTCAGGAAAAAAAATGTTTGTGTTAGGCCAATCAATGTTGTGAAAATTCGAGTTTTGCGATTTTTCAATTAGGATTATTAGATTGGTGCTTTTTGAGCGTAAAACTATAAACTTGGCAATGCGGCGCGTCAACTCTCTTATTGGAAATCAGTTCTTCGCAAATATTTTGGAATCCATTGATTCACAACAAAATAAGCACAGCACTTTTATACTCAGCATAGAATTTCTCATATATTTTCACACATTTTTTTTTAAGATTTTTAAAACTTACACTTAAGCATTGGATTTTATAGCAAAATAAAAATCCAAATCTGGCTTGTAAAGCGATTCTCAATACAAATTATTCCAAAGATATTTTTTATAGAATGAATTTAATCGCAAAAGCAATGACTTTCGCACTGACTTTCTCATGCTCAACGTGACCCACCTTACTTCTTTTGGCAGTACAGTATTTCCTTTTTTTGGCCGTTGACGTGCGTACTTCGAACTACAGTCATCAATAATAATTATTTTAGAAAAAATATTTTTTGCATTGATTTGAGAAAAATGTTCAGCAAGTCTCTTTAATTTTTGTAAATTGTGTTGGCATAAGTCGATGGGGAGAGGTCGTTTTATGACTTCACCAGAGGTATATTTTAAAAAGCTTTTATTTTGTTTACCAAACAGTGGAAAAAGGTCAAAAATTGATTTTTTCCATCACCAGTGGTATTCTAAGAATGCCCGATTACAGCTTGTTTCTGTTTTCTTACTTCGTTTTAAATTCTAAGGAAAAATATTGATTTTAAATTTTACTTTGTCTTTTAAGTATGTTAACCAGAAATTCATAAATAAATTAAAAGCATAAAAATTATACATCAACTTTCGACCTCTTGCCATTGATTGGTGCAAAAAAAATTCTCAAAATGAACCAAAGTCGGACATTTTTGGGACTCGGGATCATCACCATGGCTTTTTGCCATGGATTGATGCAAAAAAATAAATTTCGGAAACGGTCCAAGATCGGGTACTTTTTTCACTAGGGATCACTTCTAGAAATGACCAAAATCCACTTTCAATCTCATTCCATCAATTTGTAGAAAATAAAATATTTGAAAATGGACCAAAATCGGGGACCATTGGTTGCAATAGAATAATTATTAGTTATTAATATAATATTTATTACCAAGAATTAAAAAGTATTTGTTTAGACAAAAAACTTATAAGTAATAGTTACGTCCCTGGTTTCAATGCATCTGTACGAGAAAGAATCCTTTTTTGAGAGGGATGTTACGTTAGTCATACTAAGCATGACCAACTATTTTAGACCAAAAAGACGTACAAAAATAAATATCCCTCCCAAACAATTCTTGGGATGATCAAAAAATCAATCCAAAAATTCTATAAATCAGTTTCTGTGATTCTTTCTCTAAAAGTTGCATAAAATTACAAAAATTGCCAAAAACAAAAAAGAAAATGAAAATTAACATTCGTACAATAAACATTTGTTTGAACTCTAACACATAAAAATCGTTGAAATGAGGACATCTACGAGTAGTAAGTTTTTTTCCAAGGCTTTACTTTTTAAACAGTACAAAGCAGTACATTCGTTCTACTTCAAAGTACGCGGCACAACAGAAAAAGTCACGCCACTCATACTTGCACTTCTTTCCACAGTACCCATGTGTTAAAGTTCTAGGCGTGGTAAAGTTTTTTTTTTCTTTTTTTTAACGAAGTGTTCTCATAAGACCTATTCCATGCGGCAAAAATGATTTTATTTTATATTGCCTCGAAAAGTGTTCGTGGAGCACCTTAGAGTCCTCCTTTTTTTTTTTTGAGAGAGAGTTTCCTCCAAATATGTATATTAGGGTGATTCAAATTTTTTTTTTTTGGTTTTTTTTAAGGTGCTGTTGCTTAAAAAGTAAGTTTATGATATGAAGAAAAAGTTCACGAAATTTCAGCTCTGTAACTCAATTTGATAAGGTGGCGCCGGAGCCTGCTAGTTTTACATGTAAATTGTATGGAAAAATTATTTTTTACAAACAAGGTATCTAAATGAATAGATGATTAGTGTTGTTGAGCTGAAAAGGGTCGTTTTTCGACGTAATTTTTTACGCTGAATCCGAATCTGGCCTCTGAATTGACCCATCATGTCGGAATCCTGAAATATTTGAGGTTAATTACCTGAAACATGATGTTTTTTGTCTACTTTCGAGGTCATATATAGGATTCAAAGAAAGTTGATCAGCTTATTTTTAACAAAAGCATCATTTCCTACCATCCTTGGCCTTTAAAATGAGCTTTCAAGTGGTGATCTGTGATGTTTCCTTGCAAAGTTATAGCCATTTTAAAGTGACATGAATTGGATCCCCTACAAAGGGTTGCAACCCAACAATATTAACCAACGGGTTTCAAATTCATGTCACCTTGAAATGGCTGCAACTTTGCAAGGAAGCATCACAGATCACCACTTGATAGCTCATTTTAAAGGGCAAGGATGGTACTAAATGATGCTTTTGTTAAAAATAAGCTGATCAACTTTCTTTGAATCCTATACATGGCCTCGAAAGTAAACAAAAAACATCATGTTTCAGGTAATTAACCTCAAATATTTCAGGATTCCGACATGATGGGTCAGTTCTGAGGCCAGATTCGGATTCAGCGTAAAAAATTACGTCGAAAAACGACCCTTTTCAGCTCAACAACACTAATCACCTATTCATTTAGATACCTTTTTTGTAAAAAATAATTTTTCCATACAATTTACATGTAAAACTAACAGGCTCCGGCGCCACCTTATAAAATTAAGTTACAGAGCTGAAATTTCGTGAACTTTTTCTTCATATCATAAACTTACTTTTTAAGCAACAGCACCTTAAAAAAAACTAAAAAAAAAAAATTTGAATCACCCTAATGTATATATGTGTTTCTTTTGAAAATTTTGTAGATGTGTTTTATCGATGTGAAACTTTTTTAGCAAGGGTGTGATTTGAAATCAGGTGTGTATACTGAAACGCAAAAAGCAACCCAATTTTTTTAGTCGTAATTCCACTTAGTTAGCTTTTTCCTGAAAAACTTGAAAAAGCCAAAAAACTTTGTAAATTTCGAAAAATTCTAACACCCCTTTCATGGTTAGCTTCTGATTTTTATCTCCGAGACGATCCAGTATGGAGAAATTTTCAATTTACGTTTTCGTAATTGGATACAGTTTACTGTCCCCATAGTTTAAGTTCTACACTTTGTGACAAAAATATTGGCATTTCTGGATTTACTTGACATTTGTGACGAAATATGACATTTCAGGTTTTTATTTTTAGTCGGCGACTAAAACAGCGAGATAGTGGCCAACCACTATAACCAATAACTTGAAAAATGTTAAAATATGTCCGGAAAAATCTGTGAAACAGCAATCCCGCAAGTGAGTACTTAAAGCGTAATCGTGACGTGTAGTAGCGAGAATTCTTATCCTCAATATAATTTTACGATACATTACGTTATGTTTCCGAAATAACTGTAGAAGCGAAAGTCAGCGTTACGAAAATACTTGGAATAAAAAAAAATAAATTACAAATTCAAGTTACTTCTGAAAAATCTATTTCCTAGAAGAAAAATTACATGAAAAATATATTTTCCAGCAAATAGTTCCTACGTTACGTTATGTTCAGTGGTTTACTACACAGAAAAAACGAGTTTCTTGTATTTATTGAGATTTGGTAATCATTATTAAATAATAACTTAGTTGAAACAAATAATTCTTTATTGCAATAAATATGTAAATAAGCGCCAAATCATATATTTGACGGAAGATAAATTGTTTTGTTGCTTACGTACAAACAGAGAGTTAATTAAATATTGTTTTTGTTTGTGTTTATAGAACAGATCATAATATTTTAATTATTATTTACTGAGCCTTCTGTTCAGTACTGTTAGTGTGAAAAAAACACAAAAAAAATTACAGCGCAAAATGCATAAAAAGAAACAAATCATTTCTTTTGGGCAAACCAGCAGCTTATACTAGTTTCGATGACCGCTACGTCATCATCATCAGTAAGCTTTGTTCGCCGAAATTTAATAGTCTAACTAGCATACTATATCTTACTTCTTGCATTGACCATTTAAGAATCATCGCAACAAATATAAACATAGTGCGCCAAAAACTACCTTTCCCTCTTCATATGCAAATTGTTCTTGTAATCTTTTTGATATAACACATTTCTTGACTAGCGCTCCGTCGAAGGCTTATTTGGCGATACGAACGAAGGTGCAAGTGCTTGAGCTTGCCGATTTTACATATTAGCACTTGCACCTTCGTTCGTATCGCCAAATAAGCCTTCGACGGAGCGCTAGTCAAGAAATGTGTTATATCAAAAAGATTACAAGAACAATTTGGATATGAAGAGGGAAAGGTAGTTTTTGGCGCACTATGTTTATATTTGTTGCGATGATTCTTAAATGGTCAATGCAAGAAGTAAGATATAGTATGCTAGTTAGACTATTAAATTTCGGCGAACAAAGCTTACTGATGATGATGACGTAGCGGTCATCGAAACTAGTATAAGCTGCTGGTTTGCCCAAAAGAAATGATTTGTTTCTTTTTATGTATTTTGCGCTGTAATTTTTTTTTTGTGTTTTTTTCACACTAACAGTACTGAACAGAAGGCTCAGTAAATAATAATTTAAATATTGTTTTACTTAAATATGTTGAAAATTGCATACACTCAGAGAAAAATACGATGCAATCTATAAGAATTGATATTGTATTAATAGTATTTTACTATTGTTTTTAGTCAATGTGATTTATTCTATAATTATTTCTAACATAAAAAATTTATAATTTGCTGGTTGTTTGAAAGTTTAGAACAGATAGCTCTTTTTTAATTTAATTGTACTTACAATTTTTGTTTTTCGAATGATTTAATGATTGATTCGAGATTTGAATCTGCTTCGTCTCTAGAATAGTTTGAATGCGACTTCGTTTCTTAGTTAGCTCGGCTACTGAAGGTTGATGTTTTATTACACAAAATTAAAATGAAGTTGGGAAATTGATCAAAATGAATATTATAATGCGGTGACTATTGAATTAATAGTACAAAACTATAAGTAAATCATATGAAATCAATATACGGGACGGTCTTTTACAAACTGAACAGTTTTCGGACGACGCATTTTTGATTTGGCTGAAATTTTTTTATGAGTTCTATATCGAAAAAGAAGGGATACGTGTTCGAGGATTTTTTTGAAATTTTTTCCTGGTTTTTTGGCATGGAAACTCACTGTCAAAAATTCATAACTCCGGTTCTGTTAGAGCTAGAAAATTGATTTTATTTTCATTTTAAAACTAAGAAAACTAACTTTAAAAAAAATATTTATTATAAAATTATGAACAAATTAATATTGTTATAAGCAATTTAAATGTTTAAATCAATTTTTAATAATTTCTTCCAACCTGTATCAAATTTTTATTATGACCACCGTGTTCTACGTCAAATTTCCTATCGAAAACGTATTTTCTTTAATGGGCAAACTATTATTACTATTAGAAATAAATTAATTTATCTAGTGCGGCACGTCTTATTTGCGCGCGTATTCTAAACTAGTTTGCAAATTTGGGGTTCATCTCGAGATCTGGTTTTTCATAGACTTTTTTCTATATATTTTGGGGCGTAGATTGCAAAAATGGCAACCATTTTTTTTTTCTTAAGAATCGTTTTAGAGATATCCCCGAAAAACCTCTTTTTTTTTTGCACTTTTTTCATTTATTTGGCTATACCTCTATGAATATTTTCTCGACTCAAAAACGCTTTCGAGCATTCAAAAGATATTGGTATACACTATTTAACAATATATGTACTATTTGTGTGAATCGGATAAGATTTTATGGAGTAACAAGCACTCAAATTCCAAAAAAAAACTGACTTTTTTGGTCTTTTTTAAGAATCACTAATTTCAATTGCTCCATTTGAATGAAAAAATCTTTCTTCTTCACATTTTTAAGATTAAAAAGGAAAGACTATTCTTTTGCAAATATTTTAAGTATAATTTTGCGAAAATCGAACAAAAAATGTAGAAGTTATTCAGAAAAACCGTAAAAAACTTGCAATAAAATTGAACGAAATCACGTATGTGTGTGTGGCTATTTACTTTTATTCTCCGTTTCTTTTTAAATAAAAAACATACGTTATTTCGTAGTACTATCCATTTTGAATGAAAACTATTGTCTCAATGAAATCTTAGTAGTATTTTCTTTACTTTGAAATCAATTGAACCATTATTGATCGTATATAGCACAGTTTTTGTTGAGTGTAGTATGTATTCATATTAATCTATACTATTATATAAAGAGGTAACCCAGCTAGCATTTTGTGAAAATTTCAATCAAAATTGAGTAATATTTGACTCTGCAGTATGATTGAAAGCAATCAAATATGTGCTCATTTATCGATCAAATATGACTCTGCTGTCGGGAGAAAACGGTACCCTAGATATGACTCCACATTTTGACCGTAATTTTCAATCAAGATTGAGTCATATTTGACTCTGCAGTATGATTGAAAACAATCAAATATGCTCTAATTTTTCGATCAAATATGACTCACATTTGCTTTCTTTTTTGACTATTATGTGATTGGTTTTTCTAGTCATTTCTCACTCACATTTGTAGTCATTTTTGACTGAT
This sequence comes from Tricholauxania praeusta, assembly GCA_949775025.1. Taxonomy (NCBI): domain Eukaryota; kingdom Metazoa; phylum Arthropoda; class Insecta; order Diptera; family Lauxaniidae; genus Tricholauxania; species Tricholauxania praeusta. The sequence continues at coordinate 138,553,246 of OX459028.1, read as the reverse complement.
ATATAACAGATTTTTCTAGCCATTTTGCACTTTATTTTGAAATTGTTTCTGACTAGTCCTACCATTTTTGACTTTTTTTCTATTCGTCTACATTTTCCATTTCGAACCTTAACGAACATTACCAAATTCATTTTACACTTTTTCGCATTCACGTTTTTCATAATCATCAGTCCTATATGCATAATTTTATTTATTGTAAAAGTACTATATTATCTACTCGTAGTAAAGTTATTGTGAACTACAAAACAGATCACAATTCAAAATACATATTTTCAGAATAAGTTCTAAAGTCACATTCCAATCATTACGTAGATCAAAAAGTGATAATGTTCTATTTGTTTTTCTGTGCAATCAGTTTTGGATCATTGGGTATATCGAAATGTGATTTTTGGAATTAATTTTTTTTTTTTTTTTTTTCATTTATTACTTATAATCACTTTTTGGTCATAAATAGTAGTCAAAAATGACTCGTATAGGTGATTTAAAAAAAATTATCATCTAAATGCTAGCTGGGAAGGTTTGTTTGTTTGTTTGTTTTTTTGTTTGTATGTTCAGGGTAATCTCTGGAACTACGGAACCGATTCCAAAAAATTTTCTACTAATGGAAAGCTACATTATTCCTGAGTAACATGGACTATATTCTTTTTTTGATAAAAGCAAGGGGCGTGGCACTTTACATGCAATTAATACCTTTAACTCGCTATATCTTGGTTCATATGATAGTAAGAGTCTTAAAATTCGGTGTCAGGATGCACATAGCCATCAGGGACAAGACACCAGAGGCGTAGTGGCTATAAAACTTTAATTTAGGGTGGCCTTCATACGCAATTATTTTTAAAATAGGATTTTTACAAAGACCACTTAATCGGTTCACATGGAATTCACACCACCTGTCTCTTATATTAAGACGCATAGCTAAGACGATGAAACTTTTATTTAGGGTGGCCCTCATACACAAATATTTTAAAAATAGCGATTCCTCAAAGGCAGGTAAATCGATTCTCATGAAACTTACACAGTATGGCTTTTATATTAAGGGGCACAGATTAGATTGTAAGATTGTAAAAATTTTATTTAGGGTACATACTTAGGGTGGCCCTCATACAAATATATTTTTCAATATTATTTTCACGAAGACAGGTTAATCGATTCACACTGAATTTACACCACGTATTTCTTATGTTAAGAAGCATAGCTTAGGCAACAAAACTTTTATTTAGGGTGGCCCTCACACAAAAATATTTTTTGAATATCATTTTCTCAAAGACCGCTAAGTCGATTCTTATGTAATTTACACCACATGACTTTTATATTAAAAAGCACAGATTAGATAGTAAAAATTTTAATTACGGTTCATACTTAGGGTGGTCCTGATACAAAAATATTTATAAATATCATTTTCTCGAAGACCGCTCAATCGATTCTCATGGAATTTACTCCACATGGCTTTTATATTAAGAGGCACAGATAAGGCTGTAAGACTTTTATTTAGGGTCCATACTTAGGGTGACCCTAATACAAAAATATTTTTAAAAATAATTTTCACGAAGACAGGTTAGACGATTCAAACCGAACTTACGTCACGTAACTTTTATATTAAGAGGCGTAGCTAAGGCTTCAATACTTTTTTTTAATGAGCGTATTTAGGGTGGCCTTCATACAAATATATTTTTTGAACATTAATTTTCACGAAGATCGCTTAATCGGTTCTCATGGAATTCACACCACGAGGCTTTTATATAAACAAGCACAGCTTAGAATAGAATGGGTGATGCCACGCCCCGTTATCTAAAAGAAAATAAGATTCATCATATCTTATCAACTATTTGATGCAGATAAATGAAACTTGGTACATATACATATAAAGGGTAGAGAAAGAAGTAAGATTCCATGCAAAAATGGGCAGTACCACGTTGTATCAACAACTATTTGACGCAGATGGATAAGATTTGGTGTATATGTTTCCTACAGTTTGTAAAAATTTCTTAACATAGTTTGGTTTGAAAAAATTGACCCAAAAAGAAAGAAAGTAAGATTCAATGAAAAAATGGGTAGTGCCATGCCTCCAAAATAAGAAAAAACTATGAATATGAGACTCGGTACATATATAGAAGACAAGAACTGTAACCAAATTAAACTCATTCAAAGGTGCTGATTCTACGTATTCCAATCATTCCCGCCAATTCAATTGTTTTTTATGAGCCAAATAGAAAAACCAACAACGTTGTTTATCCACCCGCAATAAGATAAATATCAATAAAAATAATTTTTACTTATTTAATCCAACTAATATAAAAACACATTATATTTTATTTGTTGAGGCGTAGCAACGCGCGCCGGGTTTTGCTGGTGTGAAATAAAATTTAATAAAAATGCGATAACCTACCATTATATATTTGATCGATTTGGCTCAGTAAAAAAAAATCTTTAACTTTCAATTAATGGGATAGTTATATGTATCAAAATCTTTTGATAGTTAACATATATTTTAAAAATCTATCAACCAAATATATATATTTCAAAGGAACATTCTTTTTTCCCGTGTGTATACTTTACTATTCCATACCTTTCGTCACATCATATAACAAGCGCATAATCAGCTTCTTTTTGTTGGTGATATTTTTCCTTCAATTCACTGCAGTCTAGACGCTCTGCTACATCGCTTAGTAATAAAATTATAAATCGAATCACATTATTAACTCATAATCAATTGAAGCCATACTTTGTGTTAAATAAATTTCAAATTAATTCCTCTTCAATAGCATTTTGAAACAAAGAAAATTAATAGAAAACTTTTGCATGACTTTGAAAAGTTTATGAGTTATCAACCAAAAAGCATAATTTTATATATCATTACAGTTCAACAGCATCAGTTTTTTTGTCACTTAAGTTTTTGCTACACACAAAATGTTTAAGGAACATGAAAAGGCGTTTAACAAACAAAGCAGCTCTGTTTCTTATCCTTTCGGCATTTTTTCCTTTTTTTTTTTTTTGAATTTTTCATTGTCTGATGAAAATCTGTGCCAAGTCATCAAGCAACCGTTAAGTGCACGTAATTTTTTGTAATAAAGGTTTTTCTCTTGACTACGTAGCTGTATGAAAATGTGTCCAGCAGTGCCTTTTTTGCGCGCTCATGCAATGTATTTAGTATTTTTCTTCGAGCAACCTTGTAGTTTAACGTATTCGTGTCTTGAAAGAAAAATGTGTTTTCTTTTCGTTGCCAATTTTACTATCACATAAATAGTGACTTGCAAAAAATTTGGCAGTGAAAATATGAAAGAACAGCTGGGACAAAACGTTTACAATATAAAGGGAGGAACGTTTTGATTTGACATAACAAAGCTTTTATACTGCCAGTAGCATTTCTTATGGTCATATGACCAAATCTCGACGTAGCTGTGTATACTTAGCAAATAGGTCATATTGAAATTCAAAATACTTCACGCTTCTTTAATTCTGCTGTCAAACACAAAGTTAGCCGAGCGTGTTTTCGCACACTGACCCGCACATTTAAATAAAAATATTAATGATTTTTGCTAACGTTTTCAACAGCTTTCTTTAAGTTGGAAAAAAAGCGAAAAGCAAAGTTTTCCATTTATCATATTTTTTCATACCAAATTAGTTCTGCGAGTTGTTTTTTTTTTTTCACCAACTTTGCTGTTTACTTTTTATTGAGCATGTTCTTCATTATTGCTATTTGTTTTTTCTACAAAAAAAAAATTTGATCCAAGTCATGATTACTTTTGTAAAAGTGAAGTTTGTTCGTTAGTGTAGAGGGGCATAACATTCAAAAAACAATCACATCAACACAAAATTTAATGTACAAGAAAAATAAAACTTTCTAAGGAAAATATGGAAAATTAACTGCCCATACAAGAAATCAATGTACTAAAAAGTATTAAAAGCCCAAATTTTGTGAAAAAATCTTGCTCTAACTAGCTTCACTTAAGTCTTTAAATACGTCGAAAACCCTACAAATGCGATATTTTCAAAACTTCCGTTTACAGCGAGATTTATTCTTCTATTGTTTCCTATGTTGAAACCTTAGTGGCACCACTTCAATTTTATAACAATCTGGCACATAGGGGCCTTTCACGACCCCAAGTTCAAAACAAAGTTATTAAAAAGAGAATTTTATATTTCTATTTTCATAACTGTGAACTTCTGTTGAAATTACTCTATTATGTGTATAAAATTTATTGAATGTTAGGGTTATTTTTCAAAAAATGTCTGTAGGTATTTATTAGTTCGAAAACTGACTTCAAAATTGCCGTGGGGTCGTTCACGACCCCATAGTGCCGCTAAGGGTCAATAAGGTTTTTTGAGCTGGTTCAGTAACATATTGCAAGCAAAAAGTCTCTTAAAACTCTACAAATGTTTTTTGATACAAAATCTTTAGTTTATCATGACAAAAATGGTTTGAAATATCTTTACACTAATTTGAAACTATTAAGATGCTGAAACCTTACAAATGTCGCAAATTCTAAATTTGAAATTATTATGTATTATGCGCTTACTAATTATAAGTCCAAGTTCTTAAGAAAAACATTCGGCGTAGAAACAAGAGACCTTAATATAAACATTTATTAAGTAAAAAGAAACTTTTAATCACTTCAATAGCAGTTAAAACTCTACAAATGTTGCGTTTCGATGCAGAAAGCTTGCCTTGAGTTTCAGCTCAGGTTTTAACGGAAAATTGCGATGAAAAAAAAAACTTTTCAAATATTATGAATAAAATGTAAATGATTTAAGTTTTTAATCAATGAAACCTTACAAATGTTTGTTAGGTCACAACTCAGCCATCTTACGCTTTTCCACTTTCATGAATAATAATTTACTCTCAATGCCAATTTTTTTTTTTTTAATATTTCGTTCTTAAAAGAACGTTTTGTTTTTCCAAAAATATTACACCTTTTAGTAGGCTGACACATCATTACAGCTGGTCAATATAGTGCAAGGCTGACAGTCTTAGTAAACTGTTAGATAGCTACTACTTAATGGGTTGAATCTTGTGAAGCTCTTAGGGAATGCGTTTAAGATGTTTCTGTAAATATGAGTATATTAATAAATTTTATAAATTCTTTTAATGCTAGAGGGCGCTAGAGAGCGCAAATCTTGTGAGAAATTAAAAACTTTTTTTATTTGAATTTTAATCGAACTTACAGTCAATTGCAGTAACCGATATGCATGTGAAATTTCACAAATTGGCTTATGCTTTATAAACAAACATGACAAAGATAACAAATGAAAAAATTTAACCTGGTAATTGGTGACATGTGTTTTGGCTATTATCACATATATACATATTCAGATGTATATACATAGCCTCATCAAATCAGTTTTTGGTTAATTTGTAATGAGATTCGAACCCCGACCATTCCATGAATTATATGTGGACAGCCGCTCTTAACACTTGAGCCATGGAGGTTCTGCCAATGACATGTACAAAGTGCACTTATATATGCAACTTTTGGCGCCATCTGTTGTGCACTTTCTCATTTCTTGCTATGCAGCTATGCAGCTTTGTTAAACCGTCGGTTCCATTTGTTACCTATGTCATGTTTGTTTATAAAGCATAATCCGATTTGTGAAATTTTACATGACTATCGGTTACTGCAATTGACTGTGAATTCGATAAAATAATTTTCAATATGTTGATTATTCTTATATGACAGGTGCCACACCTCTTCCTAAAATCTACTCACTTTTGTTTAATTTTTTACAACCGAATGATGTCACATTAAGTTTTAACACAATATCTATAAATATATCTTTCCTTCATCAAATTCACAGAATAAAAAGCACAAAATGTTGCATGCATATGAAACGGTGCTGCCCAGAGAACGAGCAGGCGCTCAAAGAGCGTAAGAAAGCGTGCACATATACAGAATTGATAAGTAAATCATCAACACATGCTTATCGTGAGCGCGCTTGCATGTAGTAGTGGGCACCATTGATATGAAACAACAAAAAATAAAGTACTTTGAATTTTCGTCCGAAGCGAAAAAAAAATTGAGCTATTCGCAAGTGCAAGGCGGAGCGTTCCACCGGAATAATGTTATATATTGCAAAATATCTGCGTTCAAATGTATCAAAATTAATAGATATCTATCTTGAGTATGTCGACGGAATTTTTTATCTTCTTCGTTCAGTTTCTTTCTTTTTTTTTATTTAGAAGCTGATACGGCAGGCCAATTTTTCTCCTTTCCACATGCAAGCGGAAACGTAAATCCTACTTTTCTCTTTTTACGGAAGCCTTGTATTCAAAAGGTTTTGTGTATCCTCAAATATTAGGTTTTTAACTAAATTGCAATTTTGCGAAGAAATTTAAACTAATATGTGGTTCAAATCGGCGCAATTTCTTTCATATATTTTTATTAATCAGCGTCGAACAGCACATGCCAATGTTAAAATTTTTGTATGATGCATAAGCAAACCCCGATTTCAGGAAAAAAGTCATCTTCAACGACGAGGCTCATATTTAGATGAACGGGTGCGTCAACAAGCGAAATTCGATTATGAACCAGCAGCATAATTGGTCAGAATTTCTTTGAAAACGACGGTGGCATTACCCACATCACTATCAACGGAAAACGCTACCAACCGCTGAGAAGCCATTTTTTCACACAAACTGGATGATATGGAAGTGAACGACCTGTGATTCTAAAAGGACGATATCGCGTGCCACAGAGCCCATGCCAGGACGTTCTGCACAAGCTATTTAACGGCATGATTATCTCACTCAGACGTGATGTGAACTGTCCATCAACATCGTGAGATTTGACTCCGTTAGGCTATTCATATTGGGTTTCCTTAGGTCGCAGATCTATGCTTACGAGTATCGTCTGTGGTCAAAATTCGACTGCTCACACAAAGTTGTAATCTTGGAAGGAATGTGCCAACCCATGATGATCGAAACATCATTTTGCATTGTCTTTGATCTTCTTTAGTTATATTTAACACCACACCTCAGCTGCCTCTCCTTACATCATCTCTTATCACATCACATCGCCCCACTTCCTCTCAACTCTTCTTTGGAATTGCATTCAATGCACATTGAAATGAATCTTAAATCAGCAGTGGAACTATTATTATCAATATCTATTGGTGCTACATTATTTCTATTACGCGGACTATTCACATTTTAATTTCGACGCAAAAACTGTCCCTTCCAATATCTTTACCTTTCAATCCGATCCGTTAGCGGCGGTATTCCGGAATTGAACTGTAAAGTTGCCTGTGCCAAAAAGTAAACCCTACGGCTAAGAAGTAAATTATTCTTTCTTTTCAAATTCCAAAAGGAATTTTATTTATAAAATTTCTATGGAGCAGTATCTTTCCAATGATATAAGTTTCATTCATCTCTCATTATACTAAATACTAAAAAAGTGTACCATAAGTTTCGATGTTCACGTATTAATACTTATGTAGATAAGCTGCAAACGACCGGTGCCCTCAAAGTCAACATAGCCCATGCTATTGCTCAAGTTCAGTCTAATCTATGCGCCAGAGTTATCGCAATACGTGCCACCCAGTTAACCTGCGGTGATTAGCTGAATGCCATTAAATAATTTTAAAAAAAACACAAAAATTCGTTGATATCTCAAACACAACTTGTTATATTTAATGTTGAAATCTACAAGTCTTTATTGAAAAAGCCCTTATTAATGCTACTGGGCACACCAGAACTTAGCGAAATCTAGTTTTTCCTATGCCAAACTGATGTACTTGTTTGTAATGTAAAAGCACTGTGGTTAGCGAAGCCGGTGTTGAACATACTACAGGATGTTATTTTTGAGTCGCGGCCGAAGGCTGTCCACTTACTCTTACTTTTATGAAAAAATTATGTGGCCAACGAAAAAACTTGTTATATTTCAACAAATCATCTTCTCAGTGTAGTTTAACGCTGCTGACAAAAGTTCGAAGAAATGTATTTTAGTTGTTTTATATAAACGCAAGATTTCGTGTTTTTCTAATCTGTAAATTTGTTTTTGTTTTAATAGGCGAAATATAATTTATATTTCCTATGTTTTTTTAGTTGTGACCTCTCTTAGTGGTCTTAAGTATATAGCACCCTAGATTAGGATCCCCACAGAAGATTAAAAAATACGGGCATCACTTCGTTTGCGGCGCTCTGTGAATCTGGTTCTTAAATAATTAAAGCCTGTGTACCACCAGAATTGTACTTGTTTCGTATATACTCCATGAACTAAATCAGCGATAGTGATCATAACTGTGAAAAAAGTTTAGTTTTCTATATAAAAACATAAAATGTTTAAAATATCACCAGGTTTCGTGCTTTTGCTGCTTAGCCTTTTAAAATATGTAAACTGCTATGAATTTACAGGCTATCGTAAACTAATAATGTCACGCCTATTAAACACGAATGATTCTTGCTCTGAGTATTTTCAATATCAGCTCTATGGCGAATTCATGGGAGGTAAACTTACAGTGCCTCATATGGAGATAGACGATACTGTCAAGATGGAATTTTATCAAACTAGCTGGCCAGTAATTTTGAATTCAAATAAATCTTATTAACAAGTTTTAAAGAAATGAGTTTTATTTCAGCATTATTTTCATGGTATTCTCATACCAGATGGGAGTTCGCAAGAGGTTATCAAAAGACTGCAAAAGAAGCAACCAATATCATACCGTGTAGATTTTCCAGTAGCGCTTACTCCACCAACATTACATAGAATTTTTATCAATGACCACGAATTATGCAACACAACTGAAAGTAATATTTGATGATTTATAAAATTTTTTAATTTCGAATGTTTTATTTTAAATTTAGATTTCGATAACGAACTATTTACTCTTCAACATACTCTAACAATCTTCAATGGATACGTGCAGGTTTACACTTCTAACATCAACATGCCGCATTTCGTTGAAGCGCCAAATGAGTCTTGTGGACTCGTCGATAGAGAAATTTCAACTACAGGCTCTCTCAAAGATATTTGTGGAATATCAAACACGGACTCTCGCATAGAAAACCCTTGGAATGCTGCTGTTTTTGTAATATATTTCACTGGTGAGCTTTTCCTTTGCACTGGGACGATTGTTTCTTCACAAAATATTTTGATACCTGCCAGTTGCTCTATAAGAACGCTTCCATTACGTGACATAAGAGTTTATCTCGGACGTTACGATCTCGGAAATATTAACGAAAAAGGAGTTGTGTCCCGCGAAGTAGAAAATGCGGTATATTACACTAGTATAACATACTACGTTAACAGCATGACATTACTTCAAATGAAGGATACTGTCGAATATGATACAACTACATGCTAAGTGAAATACTTTCTCAAACAAATATTTATTTTAAGTTTCACACAATATATACAACCGATTTGTCTGTGGAGTGAACCTCGTGAGCATTCACAAATTCTAGGACAATCTGTTTCTCTATCAGGTTGGATATTTAGTGATGTACGCGAAGGAGTTTCGACGGTGCCCAAGTCAGTGGAAGTAAACATTGCTCCTCTAGAGCAATGCAAATTACTGGGTCATAACGTGAGCACAACATCTAATGTTTTGTGCATACCTCGTGATGGATATGTGTTGTCCCGCCGTAGTCTAATGATGAATCGAAATGGACGTTGGTCGCTTCTCGGGGGATGTAAATATCTTCAGGGTGATGATAATTTCTGTGTGCTTGAATATGCTGATATGGCAGAAAAGATATCATGGATTCAAAGGAACATGTTATCATAAAGGAGTTCAAGAAGTCAAAATGTTAACTTTGGTGGTCGAGGCACTGGAAAAAATAAAAGCGATTTGGTTTTGTGCGAATATAACCGCATTTCTTTTTATTTTTCGTTATAATAAGTACCAGGAGACCGATCGTAATTCAGTTTTTCGTTTTGAAGATGAACAAATCGAATAAATATGCAAAATGCTGAAGATAAGTAGTTGAATGAGGTTGAATAAGTTGAAAAAAAATTGAAAGTATTTAAAAAGTTGAAAGATGTTGAAAAATCGAAAAAGTTGAAAACTGAGGAAGACGTGAGGAAGACTCAAAGAAAAAAATATATGGAAAATGTTTAAAAAATGCAAAGGAGGTTAAAAAAGTCAAAAAATAGCAAAAGGTTGAAAGTGGTTAAAGAATGTTAAAACAGTTGAAAAATACTAAAAAACTGTAAAACATATGGAAAATGAAAAAAGTTTAATAAGATTGAATGAGTTGAAAAAAATTGAATGAGGTTGAAAAAATTTAAAGGTTTTTAAACAGTACCAGGTAGCAGCTGATAGGATAATCAAAAATATTGAATTATTGACAAAGATTGACAAAGTCGACAAAAAAGACGAAAATGTTGATAAAAAAATTAAATAGGCAAAAAATGAGTCTACAAATGCCACGCTACCAACTTGTTGTTAGCATGGAAGATGCCACGCCCACTGATGCAATCCAGTCCAGTTTCATCAATATCAACGTTTCACGAATCAGCGCTTTGGATTGCGTAAAGTAAGTAGTTTCAAATAAGACAAGTGTTGACTGGGCCGGCGTTACAACTTTTGGCGCCCTGGGCGAAGATCAATGTGGCGCCCCATTTATATAATTAGAAAGAAGCCAAAATACATAGTAACATTTTTGCGACTTTCAAAAGAGCGTTGAATGAAACCTGGCTTATACTTAAAAACTCTAAAATTTCCTTGCTTTGGCTTCTAGAAAAGTTATATTGAGACCATCGCAATCTATTTTTTACAAATGTCAATGTCTATGGGCACCATAGTCAGACCGGACAACCTTTTTTTTGTGAGATTGTTGAGCGTAAATAATTTTTTAATAACTTTAATTTCGAAAAACAACGTTTCCACTAGCTACCGTAATTGGAGCAAACAAATTTAGGCTAGATATAAATTCCAACACTTTAACTGGTGCACTTTATGGCTCCATTTAATTAGATATCGCAGCGAATTCATCAAACCTTTCGCAAGAATCATTGTTGTGGCTATCATTTTCAGTAAGGATTGAGTCTAGATGTTGACACTATTCGAGAATGCCAATTTTTAATTTGTAGGGATCCAGTGTCATTTAAAAAAGCCAGGAGTTTCATGGTCCCACAGCTCAAAACGTTTATTTACTTATGTAAAATATTGCTGCATCCATCACTGAATAGGCACATTCTATCTTCAACTTTCTTTTATAATTCGGAATAAGCTCAGCTTCGTATGAAAACATTGTTTTTTTACGAGACCTTACGGGAAGATCAAGCGAAAATGTTGATTCAGCGTCAGTTGCTCCGGTCAATGTAGCAGCAAAACGAGTAGGATTGCATTTTTCGTAAGATGCCTTCAGTCAGCATCATGTGTGCAATCTTGACCAATTTCAAATAATTTGTTGTAAATTCTACATGCATTGTAATGAAATGGACAAATTGACTCATCTCGGTCTTCCCAGCAAGGTGTTCTTAGTGGCTTTAAGGTTAAATTTTTACACATGCGGTGTGAGAAAACTGCCCAACGGTGCGTCGAACCGACCAACTTCGATTATGTGCACGCATTACTCACTACGAAGCTTAAGGTATTTGCATAGAAAGACACACTTTGTCTACAATCTTTCATATTCGACCTGTTCTCGAAGCACTGGCCACTCCTGTTTATAAGAAGGACTTTGCTCTTTAATATTTTGATTAATAATGAGTCGGTAACTTCCAACGTGTGAGCCCACATTGGCAACAAAAAGAACATGAAATAGTTTCAAAAGAAAACAATTTTGGTAAAATTAATTTGGTATTTAAAAATATAAATAAAAAGAAACAAGTTTTAAATTAAAATATTGTTATCAAATTTCTGTCTCTTTGACGATAATTTCGATTTCTTACACTTTTCTGAGTTCGATCACTGGATTGTGTAACAATTAAAAAAACACACAAACTTATTTAGTTGTAAAATGGTTTACTTAAATCACAATAGTTAGTTTTTACACGGTACAATTGTTTATCTCATTAACATTCAAATTCTAACATTTATTTAACACTGTATAGAAAACTGTTTTACTTTACTACGGATCACACTGTATTCACTTTATTGCTTAAATTCAAGTGTTCTACTTCACTGTTTAAATACAACTGAGTCCGAAAACTCAAATGACACCCTTTTATACTACAGGCATCACTTTCTCGAATAATGGCGTGTATTCTACCATTATCCATAATTTACCAGTGCTTCTAAGTGGCGTGTATTCTACCATAATCCATAATTTACCAGTATGGCGTATCGACGTTGAATTCACAATCTAGATGGCGTTGTACGACGTTGAATTCACAATCTAGCTGTCTCTCGGTTATTGACTTTTATAGTGTACTGCAGCGTCTGTTCGGTTTATTTTTTTGCCGCTAGATGGTGCTAGTATCGTTTAGTTTCTTTTGTTGGTATTTATTTCAAGAGTTTTCTAGCATAAACCAAATTTCGCTACAATATGAAACAATTAACTACTTACCTAAGTGCTTCAGAATTAATGAATTAAATTAATTAGAGAAATAGTATTTTCAAAAACAATTATTTTTTATCCACCCCAAATTGAGATATGTATATCATGAACGTTAACTGCTGCACATCGCTGAGAGGCCTTTGAACGCTGGAAAGTAGAAAATTACACATAAAGATATCTGTAAGTTTCTTTCTTTTATACCTTTTTGTTTAATTATCATTTCTCCATAAAAGTATTTTGTTTTGTTTCATAAAATGAAAAGACCGAATCAAATAATCAATGTCTAAAGTGAATGAGAGAATATTTGAAGAAGCTGTAATGCACGGCTTTGTAGAGTTACATTTAATCAGCGGGGACATACTACGAAATTAAAATAAAGCTTTTCTGTAATTTTTCCTCACTATTTTCGCTATGTAGATCGGTTTCTCTCACTTACTTTGACATGTTTAGTTTACATTTTTTTTTTTGATATAGGTTTGGATTTATAAAGAGTCATTTAATGTTAATTCCAGAAATGGTTAGTTAAAGAATGCACCAATTTACCTTGTATTCTATTTTTTTTTTTTTTATTTCAAAGTTTAACAATTTTCTTTTAGTAAAACTTTAAAATAATAATATTGTTGGGTCACCGATTGGGAACCACTGCACTTAGTGTTTAGATCTACTCATTTCTTTATGCTTTCAATGCACTCATTTTTTATATGCATAAAAAATAACATGTTATTTTATTATTGTTTTTTCTATCATGTAAAATCATGTGCATAAGTACATACATAACAAATTAACTGCTAATCAATTGTCTCACAACTGCACATATGCATAGCTCTCATTTTTGTCTCTTATGCTTTATGCTATATTCTTATTTTGTTAGAACTAGTTTTGTAAGCATTAGAATTTTGGAAACTTAAATAAATTAGTCTACGATTAACCTTAAGCGAAAGACGTTGCCTTTAATTTTTTAATTGTTTTAAACTTAGTTTTTTTTGCACACTGGTTGCCCGTAGATTAATTTTTGCTATTTCGATAAAGTTTCTCGCGGTTAGGAAAACTCTCCTGATCCTACAAATATATTCATAAATTAATGAGTGAATTCATATGAATATTGTTGTTGATAGTATTGCTTAACTACAATCAACTAGAAATAAAAACAGAAAATAATGTAATAAGTAAATGCTTAAGTCTATGAATTTATTTTGCACTTAGATAACTTAGTTAATTAAAACTTAAACAATTATGTTTGAGTTTATAAAATTAAGCTATTATGAACTTTTGTTTCTTTTTTGAATTATAATTAATAAATCTGATATGGAAAGTTAAAGTCTCCTCTTCCTTGTAGTAATAGAGATTTGATATTCTAAATATTTTGGTGGCCTTAAAAACAGAATGCGCATAATAAAGGGTGTTTTGAATTGAAATAAAACACAAGAAAATCGTTTTAATATCCATCAATTTGGCTTTATTGGAAGGATAATTTTATGCCATTAATGTTTAAATATGATTTCGGGCATGTGGCCGCCGCGGCTGGCTCGAATAAAGCCAATTCTACAGGTCCAATTTTGAACCACTTTTTCGAGCATATGGGGCCGTATGTCGGCAATAACGCCACGAATGTTGGCTTCCAAGTCCCCTAACGTTTCTGGTTTGTTGGCGTAGACGAGCGACTTCACATATCCCCAAAGAAAATAATCCAATGGTGTCAAATCACACGATCTTGGTGGCCAATTGACAGGTCCATTCCGCGAAATTATGCGCTCATCGAATGTTTCCTTCAATAAATTGATTGTGACGTGCGCTGTGTGGCATGTAGCGCCGTCTTGTTGGAACCACAACTCATCCACATTCATGCCATCCAATTCGGGAACAAAATATTCGGTTATCATGGCTCTATACCGGTCTCCATTAACGGTAACTGACTCTCCAGCATTATTTCGGAAGAAGTATGGCCCAATGACTCCACCAGCCCATAGAGCACATCAAACAGTCAGTTTTTGTGGATGTAATGGCGTCTCAAGGGTCTCATGTGGATTCTCTTCACTCTAAATGCGGCAATTTTGCTTGTTGACGTAGCCATTCAACCAAAAATGAGCCTCATCACTGAACAAAATTTTGCGATGAAAATCAGCATCGAGATCAACCTCATTTTCGGCCCATACACCAAAATCACGACGCATTGCATGGTCTCGCGGCTTTAATTCTTGCACAAGCTGGATCTTGTAAGGTCGCAAGCCAAGATCTTTGCGCAAAATCTTCCATAAAGTTGATGGACAAAGCTCCAATTGCTGTGCACGGTGGCGAATCGATTCATTCGGGTCCTCTTCAACATTTTGCTCTACAGCGGCAATTGTTTCTTCGGTGCGCACTGTTCGACGTCTATGCGGATGCGTATTATCACATAGAGTAAACGTAGTGCGAAAACGACCCATGGTTAACCGAATTAATTGCTCTGATGGACGATTATGTCGACCATAAAATGGACGGAGCTTGCGGTAAACTTCGCGAACTGAACCATTATTTTCGAAATAAATTTGCACGATTTGCAAGCGTTGTTCTTTTGTCAACCTGTTCATGATGAAATGGCTAACCAAACTGAACATAAATGACATTAGAGTTGCCAGATTTGACCATAAAATGATAGTTTTATCTCTATTCGAAAAACAAACCTCTAAAAAAAACACCCGTTAGGATCAAGTTAGGGCCCGTTTAGACGCGCGAATCTCGACTTTCATATGAGAGATACCATTTACTACCTCGATACATTGCAACTTCCACATAAATTTAATTTTCTTGACCAAGTTTTTTTTTGTCTGCTACTTTTTTCTTCTATGCACTGATGGTCAAGCCTAGTTCATTTTCTGTTGTTTATTTTGCAATTAGCTTGAGTTCTATTCTGGCATAGGGACTCTCTAATAAAGTTTTTGTGAGTTGGTTTTTTGGAAGGGTATGACAAAAACACCCCCAACCGATTGTTTTGCTAGCCGAATATATAGACGGGTTCCGCACCGGCTAATCTCTAATAAAGTAATGATTTCAGAAAATATTTATATTATTGCTACATGCACATAGAACTCTAAATTTACACATGATACAAAATAATATCAGAACTTACGACAAAATTCTTTGACTTTATTTTATATTAACTTTTCTTTTGGACGTGTATTTGCTCAATTTTTATGCCTCTACAACGATAAAAGAAATAAGAAAACAATTTCAATTACAGAAAAATTATAACATCGCCGCAACATTACAAGTTACAAAAGAAACTTTCACCGTACAAAATTCGCAGAAAAAAGGACATTAAAATTCAATAAATTTTTCAAGAAGAGAAAAGTATAAAACATGTAATGCGAATGAAAGTGTCAGAAAAGTTATTAATATTAATTTTTTAATATTTCATGTTGTTGCCATGTTGCAGCAACAACAATAGAAAACAATTTTCCGCTGGCTACGCAAACCCCAAAACACTCTGACCCCATCCTATCACGTAGAGCGCGCGTCACCAGACATAACAAGGGTTCGATTGCGCCATCATAATAAAATGCATGAGTATCGCAAGTTATTGACACAAATTGAATAGAAAGTTGAAAGTTTTTAAATAATGAAGAGGAAGGAAGAATTTTTGTTTCCTTATTTATTTTTTCTTTTTTATTTATGGTTTTTTGTAGTGAAATAAAAAAAAAAGTTGAGGATAAATTTACAGATACATTTGTCGTCGGCAAAAAAAATGCAAAACTTTTTGTGTTTTTATTTAAATATCAGAAAATCAGCAAAGAATTTTTATTTAAGCAAATCAAAAATTTTTTTTTTGCTACACCGTAATAAAATTTCCAGCTAAATTGTATCTTTTATTACATTTCCTGGAAAAGAAACTTTCTGAAATTGGAATATCTTATTTGACAGCGCGATTTTATGTTGGCGAAAAAAAGTTAAAGAAAAGTTAAGAAAAATTTGCAAAATAAGTGAAAAACCAAATAGAAGATTTTTTGAAAATATATTTATGACATAAGATTTCAATCTACAAAAATTACTTCGTCATTTTGGCATCAATGAAGATGCCAGCACTTGCTGAGTTGAAATTCAATAAAACTCCGCATTGAGCGCAACTGAGAAGCGAGTCGCAACTGTGTCATTTATTGAAACGTAATACATATTCGTTATCATTGCAGAAACACGTAGTTTTATTTTCTTATTACTCTGTGGTCTACATAAAAAAATATAATAACGAGTGCGCCATCTCAATCTTCCCAATGGAAAACTTCCGACGCAAAAGTTCCATTGTTGAGGTCACAGTGTGGCATGTCGATATTCGCGTAAGCCAAGCGATTATTGGTCTGTAACCAATAATCTACTTTGTATGGGAACATTTTAAGATCTTGCTTCAAAATGTGAAAGTTATTCAATATTTACGTTGACCAGATTGAGTTGGCGCACCCGTTAGAAGTTTTTTGTGTGAACATCATTACTGGCGGATATGAAAAATAACATGAACTTTTCAGTACTTTTTAATATATTTTATAATTTTTACATGATTTGCCTTTAATATTTTTCAACCTTTCAATAACTTCCGACTTATTTGAAATTCAGCAAACTTTTCAACATTATTTCGAGTTTTTCAACCCTTTTTAACATTTTTAACAGATACATTTAGCGATGGTGCAAAGTAGAGTAACTTCGGGTATTTTGATATGGGTATTTTTTATTATTATTATTACACGTAACTTTTATAGTATAGGTTTTATTTCTTTCTGTATTATTGTTTGTTGATGCATTGTGCTGTATATTACGACTTCGGAGCTCTATAGCGTAAGCCAATCTAATATTATTTGAACAAAATAGGACAAAGAAAGACAATCACAGCGAGCCCAATTTAAATCGCATTGCAGGCATTAAACTCAGGTCCGAATCTTTGTATCTCTCTAGAAGGATTTGTTGCAAAAAGCACAACTACTGTCCTTGCTGGGTGGAGCAAATTGGACTATATCACATTACCCGAATTTCGGTTTTAATACACTCAGGTTATTTTTATTAAAACACATTTCAGCAAATAAACAACTCATATTAACAAATTTAAGTATTCACCACACTGAAAGAGAACGCACAAAACCTTGCAGCACGTATCTTCTACCGAAAATTTTTGTTGAAAGTTGTTTATTTAAGGAAATATGATGGCATATCACATTATCCGACCATATCACATTTCCCGAAGTTACTCTACTATTTGTGTGGACATGACGGAGGCAATGAAATCTTACCCCACAGAAGCTTTCAATGTCTTTATACACCTACTTAATACCTCCTAATAAATGTTTTTCCATTTAAATCCATTTGCTCTTTTTTCTATCACACAAAAGCTAGAATTTTATAGCTCTAATTTTTACAGAATAAAATTTCATGGACAAATTTTCAAGGAACCCATAATAACATAAAATATTTTTTTTATATATTTCAGGTCTTGATCAAATTTTGCTCCTAGCCGTTTCATATAACGTGACAAATAAAAGGGTACACAGTGGTTGCTTTCTTCCAACTTGAAAATCAATCCTATCGATATATTAATACCTGATATTGTGGATTGATTTGCATCATGATAAGGTGTAATACAAGCATTAAACTGTTCATCACACATCCAATGAATGAATGAATAATTTAAGAATTTTATTTGTTAAGACAGTTAGTAATAAGAAAAAAAAATAATGCTTACAAATAAAATAATATATCGATACGCATGATTATCAATTTGACTTTCATTTTTCAGCGCGACAAACTATTTCGATGTATGTATCTACAAAAAATAGGCGTAAAACAAAGCTATTTGTGGAGAGCCATATCACCCAAATCTGTAGTGAAAACAGTCTTATTCTAAAGGAAAAACTGCTAAAATTTTTACTGATTACAAGTTTGCGCTCAGTAAGATATTTTATTCACGCCCATTGTGTCTATTGAGTAAAGTGCCGTTTTGAATGTACCTACACACGAATAATGTACTATTTTCGTGGAACGCTATTGAACAGATACTAAATAGATTAGAAATCGGTTTAGTTCTCAAAACTTATAACTTCAATTGTTATTTGCGTTATCAAAACAAATCAGTGAGTTGTAGCCAATTTTATGTTGAATTCGGCGTCCCCTGTAGTCTAAATATAAACTTTTTTCAATGCTTACAAATTACATAAAACTCCTCCCAAAAAGAACTTTATCAAAAGCGAGTAATAAGTTTTCAAATAATTAGCAAAAGAATACTTGTTTTGCTTAGGGCACCCTTTATTATCAAAACTTTTAAATTCCAATAAATTAATTATAATCTCGTAAATAAAACAAAAAGAATGAATGTTAAAATCGGTTCAGTAGTTTGGGAGTTACGATGGTTCCAACCAGGGACGTGAACCGGGTGAAAAATTTGGTCGGTTCAGTTCATCGGTTTGAACCGTTTTTGCACTTTTGGATTGGTTCGTCAAAACGGTTTTTGTTTTTTTTGAACCGGGGTTTCGGTTCGGTTCAACGGTTCGGGAATGAAAAAAAGTTTGCAAATTTGTGTTATAGGCGGAGAACCGGCTGTAGAAAAGTCGAGTGTATAAGATTACACCATGGGACCTATGCCAAGTGATAGAGCTCGATGAGCCTAAATAGAATATCTAGGGTTGCCTTGCCAAAGCCTGTCCCGATGGCCAAAAATGCCCAAATTTTAGCCAATTTTGATGTTCTAATTAAAACTGTAGTACATAACAGCTCCAAATGTATGCCAAATGATAGAGCTCGATGAGCCTAAATAGAATATATAGAGTTGCCTTGTCGAATCCTGTCCTTAACATGGGTTGCCACTCATTTAGGAAAAATTGGCCCAAAAAACGTGAGGCAACCCTAGTTTAGGACACGCTTTGGCAAGGCAACGCTTTATATTCTGTTTAGGCTCATCGAGGTCTATCATTTGGCATACATTTGGAGCTGTTATGTACTACAGTTTTAATTAGAACATCAAAATTGGCTAAAATTTGGGCATTTTTGGCCATCGGGACAGGCTTTGGCAAGGCAACCCTATATATTCTTTTTAGACTCATCGAGCTCTATCATTTGAAATACATTTGAACCTGCGATCTTTAACCATAAAATTTTTTCTAATAAATGTTGCCCCAAAAAACGGGTGGCAACCCTAGTTTAGGACACGCTTTGGCAAGGCAACCCTATATATTCTGTTTAGGCTCATCGAGCTCTATCACTTGGCACCAATTTCATGCTGTAGTTTTATACACTTTTTATTAAGAAAAACTTACGCAAAAAACGGGAGGCAACCCTAGTTTAGGACACGCTTTGGCAAGGCAACTCATATATTCTGTTTAGGCTCATCGAGCTCTATCATTTGACACCAATTTCATGCTGTAATCTTATACACATTTTATTAAGAAAAATGTACGCAAAAAACGCGAGGCAACCCTAGTTTAGGACACGCTTTGGCAAGGCAACTCATATATTCTGTTTAGACTCATCAAGCTCTATCATTTGACACCAATTTCATGCTGTAATCTTATACACTTTTTATTAAGAAAAATTGGCGCAAAAAACGGGTTTTTTTCGGCCATCGGGACACGCTTTGGCAAGGTAACCCTAGATATTCTATTTAGGCTCATCGAGCTCTATCACTTTGCATAGGTTCCATGGTGTAATCTTATACACTCGACTTTTCTACAGCCGGTTCTCCGCCTATAACACAAGTTTGCAAACTTTTTTTTCATTCCCGAACCGTTGAACCGAACCGAAACCCCGGTTCAAAAAAAACAAAAACCGTTTTGACGAAACAATACTAGAAAAAAATGTACTTATTGGTAACTCGCGTTACAAAAAACAAGGGTATCTTTTTTCTTCATTTTTATCACTCAGCTTTCTCAAAACGAGTGTTGCGACGCATTGTTAATAACATGAATATATGTAATATTAGGTACTTGAAACTTACTTACCAACTAAAATAAGTAACTCAAAACACAGAGATTTAAAAAAATGATTTTTTTTTCAAAACTGAAAGCACGCGTACATACAGTAACTAGAACAGAAAATAATGACGAATTTTATGGTCAAATCTTAAATTTGACACTTGGTGACAAAACTACTATTATTGAACATTAATTTGGATATAGTTGAAGATTGAAAAACAATAAAAAAATAATCCTATACCGTGTCCACATTTACATGGAAATACCTATATGATACATTTCATAAGTATCATATGGGTATTTCCATGTAAATGTGGATACTTATTTTTAATGTTTTTTCGATAGGCTTTTTTTCTGTTAAATGAAAATAGTTTGATGTGGTTTTTTAATATGGGATTTTTTAGAGAATCTTCTTAAAAAAATTGTGAATGTTCACAAAGAAACAGCGAAATATAGTGAAAAAGAGCATCGGAAAAACTATTGGTGGATATACACAAGAAAATACTCAAAGCTCATAAGCTACAGCACCGATTTAAACAAATAAAGTATTTTTCTTGTTGGATCACTAAGCTGCTTAATATGGAGATATTAAGGCATCAAAAATCTATTCATAGAGGGAGCTGTAACAACGCAAAAATTACCTATAATTCCCGTACTCATAGCTTCTAAGCTACAAAGTCGATTTTGACAAATGAAGTGTAATTCTTTTTGTATTATTAAGGATAATAATATGTTGATATGCGGGCAAAAACAATGCAAATGCAAATATTTCTGGAATTGTTTATTGAACTTTAATGAAATTTTGTACAAGGGTATCTTTTCCGATATTTTCCTACTTTGGTCGACGTATTCCGATTCTATTCGATTCCCTGTGACTTTAATCGGTATTAATAAGTAGTTGTTGTTTTTTTTTTTTTGTTGCTATTGTCCATAAATACTTACATACATAGCTTTCAACAGAATTTATTGAATGCAATTTTGCTTTCCGGTAACAGATAGGGTTTGTATGCTGAAACCACTAATGCTTAAATTATGCTATTGTTGTTGTAGCTGTTGTTGTAGCTTTTGTTGTTGTTGTTTTCCATAAATACTTAGATGGTTTTCATCAGAATTTATTGAATACATTATATTTTTGTTTTCCGGTAAAAAATGAGGTAAGTTTGCAAAAATATAATACAAACGATATGTATATCATTCTTAAAGGCAAGAATTAAGCTTTCTTAACATACTAAAAAAATTAAAAGTTATCAAAACATTTTTTTTGAAAAAATAATGGTTTGTCAAAACAAAATTTATCAATATCTTAGAAAAATCGTCACATCTCGAAAATATGCTTTGAAATGGTCATCTAAGATGTTTCGTTGCAAAGTTATAGCCATTTTAAGGTTATATGAATTCGAAATCGGTTCGTAACTTACAGCCCTATTCTGCTTGTTGACTTAACAAGAAATAATAAAGGTGCTCGTGTTAATCTAATTGTTATGAAGTGTAAATATTGGTATTCTAAAAAATCATTAACAACATAAAAGCTTTTGAATTCCCCACACAAAAGCTTTCGTGGTAAACTTGTCAAATTTTGACTTTTTAAATTTAAATTAATAAAATAACAAATAGAGTAATAAAAAACTTGAATATACAAGGCAACGTGGCGAAGTAGTTAGGACTTTGAACTCATAGCTCGCGTGCGTGGGTTCGATACTCGTAAATCCAAAATTTTTTTTTTATTGATATCAATGAAAATAATTGTTTTTTTAAGACATGGTTGTAAATATTTAAGACCACGTTGTGCTGTCTTTTAAATTTTATAAAAAAAAATAATTTTACTTAGCTCAATACTGAAATATCACTCGTTGTTAAGACACTTTCTGACATTAACAAAATAGTATAGAAAAGAGCTTTTAAATTTTTGCCAGAATACGGAACATTAACAACGTGTTAATATTAAATATTTTGTTAATGTGGTGAGCTTTGTTAAGCTGCCAGAATAGGGCTGTTAGATTGTAGGGAATAAAATTTTATCTCACTTTAAAATGGCTAAACGGGTAACTTTGTGCGGAAACATCAAAGATGTCTATTTGAAAACTAATTTCAAAGGAAAAGGATGGTACTAAATGATTACTAGAAATAAGTTGAGTTGAGAAAATTTTTGAATTCCATACACTATCTCAAAATTAAACAAAAAAAAACCTTTCTTTTTAAGTACTTAAATACTTAAGTAGGCGGCAGCATTTCTCCAACTTGCTTACGGGCGATGATTCCACCAATTCCGCTCAGAGAGAATGCAGTACGATACCACCAATCGATGATAACGCAGTGGAAGTACCATCACCTAGCCATGAAGAGGTTCGAGTTGCTATCCAGCGACTCAAAAACAACAAAGCAGCGGGTGCTGACGGCCTGCCAGCTGAGTTGTTTAAAGCTGGTGGCGATGAATTGATAAGGTGCTTGCATCAACTCATCATCAAAATATGGCAGCGTGCTTTGTCCTGTAATAAAGAAAGGAGACCCGACAATCTGCGCCAACTACAGGGGTATCAGTCTTATTTCCATCGCATATAAGATCCTCTCGAGCGTATTGTGTGAAAGATTGAAGCCGTATACAGAAACGCTGATCGGATCCTATCAGTGTGGCTTTAGACCTGGTAAGTCCACCATAGACCAGATTTTTACACTACGCCAAATCCTGGAGAAAACCCATGAATATCAAATCGACACTCACCATCTCTTCGTCGATTATTAAGCTGCGTTCGATAACCCAGTGCGGAATTGCCTATACGCAACAATGTCTGAGTTCGGTATACCTGCAAAGTTGATAAGGCTCTGCAGGATGACGTTGAGCAATACGTTTAGCTCCGTCAAGGTAGGGAATGACCTCTCCGGAACTTTTAATACCGAGCGAGGTTTCAGACAAGGCGACCCGCTCTCGTGCGATCTCTTCAATTTCATTATGGAGGGGATCGTACAAAAAGCCGGTGTGCATCATAATGGCACCATTTTCTTCAAAGGTGTTCAGCCCCTTGCGTACGCTGATGATATTGATATTATCGGTCGGAGTAAGAGAGATGTTACTGCTGCTTTCACTGCTATTGAAAAGGAATCAGCCAAAGTGGGTTTGACGGTAAACGAGGGCAAGACGAAATACATGATGTCTACTAACAACAACAAGAGAGCACGGGATCTAGACTCTCATGTTACAGCGGGCAACTGTAAATTAGAAGTTGTCAAGGAATTCATCTACCTTGGCACTGCCGTAACCAGCAACAATGATGTCAGTCTGGAGATTAAGCGGAGAATAACAATTGCTAATAGGTGCTACTACGGTCTCAGTAAGCAATTACGTTGCAGAGCTCTCTCTCGATCGACAAAGCTAACACTCTACAAGACGCTCATTCTACCTGTGCTTCTTTATGGCGCTGAGGCATGGGTGGTTTCGACAACAGACGCAGCAGCTCTTGGGGTGTTCGAGAGGAAAGTTCTCCGCAAAATCTTTGGTCCTGTTCGAGTTGGCGACGACTATCGCATTCGAATGAACCACGAGCTGTATGAGCTCTACGCCGACATTGACATAGTTAAGCGTATAACAATACAGCGACTACGCTGGCTGGGTCATGTCCATCGTATGGGTAAAGAAGCTCCAGCGAAAAAGGTATTCGAAGGGAAGGTCCCCGGTCAACGACGAAGAGGGAGACCATGCCTCCGGTGGATAGACCAAGCTGAGGAAGCCCTAACCGCGCTTGGCATTAACGATTGGAGAAGGCGCGCGCAAAACTGAGGCGCCTGGCGAGAGCTAATGAGGTCGGCCGTAACCTGACAACGGGTTGTTATGGCCATCTAAGTAAGTAAGTAAGTAAGTAAGTAAATATTTAACCTCAAATTTTGCAAAACTCTGTCGTGATGGGTCAGATTCAAATTCTACGCAAATACTTGCTTTGAAAAAGAACTTCAGCTGCCCAACAACATTCGTGACATCCTTATTCGCAGATCTGTTTAATAAAATGTAGATTTTCTATATTGTTGAGTTGTAAAATTAATAGGCTTCAGTGCCGCCTATTAAAATTGTGTGAATTCCATAAGCTTACCTTTCCGTTTGATCATTTTAAGAAAATTAAAAACATTGAATCAACTTCGTCTATATACAGATCTATGTAACATATGTGCAAACATAAGTTCCATTCTGGCTGGATAAATTTCAACTCACGATATTTCAGAGAAAACAAAAGATATCGATATAATTCAAAGTTTATTTTGAAGGGAAAAGGTTAAGCTTTTCAACCCTAAAAGTTGTCTACGAAATTTATATAAATTGATGTTTTCAACATAGTTTCCAACAGCATACATTTTGAAAATAAGGACTTTTGTGAAAATTTATAAAACATATTCGTGTTCAGCGAATTATTAGTTAAGTAAAATATGATTTATTTTAAAGGCCAAAACATAGTAGGCTAGTGTTGGATATCTATATGAATATTAAAACCTTCGTTTTCCTGATTTCTTACACTATACGACAATAAAGTTGTCATAACTTGATTGAATTCCAACAAAACGTAAAAATTTATATTAACAAAGGACATAGAAAACAGCACTCAATACTATGATTTTCGATTAAAAAAACGTAACTATTAAATAGATAAACATTTTTATATTGATAAAATTGAAAATCAAATAATTAACTTGCAACAGTTTAGTTTTTGTTATTTTTTTATTGAAAAACTATGCATAAAAAAGCACTACACAACATCATGATCCTGGAATTATAACACTTCACCTGTTGCGCTCCTTTCATTTGTTCGCCTACATTTTATTGCCACTTTAAGTTCTATTGCTGCTTCCTTCCTTCTTCCTTTTATTATTGCAGCAAGTGCCCTTTTAGTTAACGTTTTGCTGACTTTGATGTGGCGTGTCTTTTAATGCATGTGGCGCTGGTGCTGACGCTGGCGCAAGGCAACACAGCAGTAGCTGTAGGTCAGCTATTATACGCTTGAGCTAAAGAAGAGCTAAATTTGCTGAATTGCGGCAATAAAAGGTTCCTTTTGTTAATAAGAAGTCATGCAGCATAGAGAAGTTCTATAAATAAAAGAAAATAAAATGCGTTGTATGAAAAATTAATACATTGCCATAGGTAGTGGAAGCATTTAATGAATGCCATCTAAAGAAATTTTCTTTATTTTTTTAAATTCGATTTATAATCTTAAAACTTCATGCTTTTAGCTGCTTGCTATTAAGTGCAAAAGCATTTTAAGCTGAAAAAACATTATTTAGAATATTATCTTCAACCTGGTCCTAACGTGTGTACATACCCTATCACGGTGGGCTTTAACCAACTTTTAATAAAAGTGTGAGTTACAACAAAATTATTAAGGGAATTATTAAGGATGTAAGATAGAGTCTAGTGATCCTTAGAGCTTTTTCTTAAATTTCATATTTACTGTTTTTTAATTATATGAAATATGTATAGCATACGTTAAAAAAAAATAAAAAACATCCGATTTTGTTCAAATGTTGATACGTCAAAGAACCTTAATAGATGGCATCACAGCCCAAATTTCATTTCCCTAGAGGGTCGAAGTCCTGAGGAATAGACATATTTTTTGGTTCGTTTGGTCCGTTTTTTGCCCGTTTTGGACTCATTTTAAAAATTTTAGTTCCAAAAGCTTATATACTTTAAAAAAAATATAAGCTCTTAGACCTTAAGACTTATTTTTGCGAGCCGATTAAGTAAAATAGATCTTAGTAAAATATGACCGCTTTGAAAATGGTGCCCTTAATCGTAGTTTTATTTATAATATTAAAGAAAGATCTTATTTTGTTTGTCTACCTATTCGCTTTTAAATTTAAATGAGACACCATTTAGTGAAAATGGTTGATCAGGCCCAGAAATATTAAACATTGAATTCGGCTATTTTCTCAAAAATTGCGTTTTTTTCGAAATGTGACCTAACAGAACTGAAGACCCCGAATACGTAGGGAGCTGGAATTTAAGCTATGAGACTATCTTTTTAGGTTCTTTATCGTGTCAAAATTTGAGCGCAATCGGATGTTTTTTAAGTTTCATTCGTACGTTATGCTTATTTATTAATAAATTATATTACTAAAAATCAGTAAATATGGAATTTAAAAAAAAAAATCTCCAAGGATTTTTTTCCTTTTGACGTTTTTCAACTATGATTAACATGCCAAATAATTCCACATTCAATTTTTTGTTGTATCTCAACTTGTCATTTAAAGTTGGTTAAAGCCCACCGTGCTATACTGTCAAATGCGCCCAGTTCTTGTCTATAGCTTTCCCGAAACATACCTTTGGTTTGTGTGCTATTTAGTTTCATAACCTTAAATAATTCTCTCTATATATATGGGTGGTGCCACGCCCTCTTGTTGAAATTCGCAGTTTTTATCCAGAGCTTGTTCGAGTTAATCCCTTATGAGAAATTTACTTACACTATGTACATCAAATAACTCCTACAATATAACGTTTTGAATGTGTAATTTATATGGGCGGTAGGCGTGTCCTTAAATCAGTTTCGCACATTTTTAATTCCACGAACTAGGTATGAAGTTGTAGCCTGTGTAACAAATTTCAATCAATTGCTTCGCGTCGTTTTCTCGTAATCATGAATGTATGTATATAATTTTCTATAACTATCACGCCCCCTTCTAACGGAATGAAAAAGCGAACCAGAGTATAGTGTACAAAAAAAAAAATCACGCATTATCTCGACCATTACCAAGTACTTGTAATATTATCTGCATACACCACGCCATCCCACTATCGCCACTAGAGAGCAACTGTAGAGCAATAAATGTTTTCGGCTGTTGTCCCGGCTACTACGGCCCGCTGGCTATTACAACAAGTACACACTAACAAGGTACAAATGCAATTTAAACACATAAACATAAATCGCCAAAACAGACAATACAGAACAGTCAGCTCTGTAGACAACACGCTGTATGTAACAGCCAGATAACACAGCGTGGACAGTAAGAAGGACACTAAAAACTTATCCACAGGAGACACGTTTAATTGTTGCAATTCATTTTTGCCAACACCACACCACGTTGTGGTTCTGGACTTTCTAATTTTTTTCTGTTGCTGTTGCCTTTTGACTTTGTCGCTTGAAAACAAAAAAACAAAAAACGAAGAAGAAAAAATATGGAAAAACCAAAGTTTTAGTTATAAATTTTTGTGTGTTTCGTTTGGAAAATGACTCCCATGTGTAAGTTTTTTAGTATATTGTTATTGTTGTTGTTTTTTATTAAAGTTGTTGCTTTGTTGATTTTTTTTTCTTGTATGTTATTTAAAGTTAATGTCAAAGTTGTTGGTAGCACATACTAAGTACAACTTAGTAGTGCACTGAGGACATGTAGCAATTGATTGAACTTTATGTTACTTAGTTTTGAATATTAAATGTTAAAGTTGATATTTTTGAGCAAGTCAAAAATCATAAAAGAAAGTGATATCGTACAAGTGTTACTTTGTGCTTAGATAAAAACTTCGTTTTTGAAAAAAGAATTACATACAACGCATTGATTTCAGAAAAGTTGTGGAAGACCATCTTATTATTTACTAAATATTTAGCTTCGATTTGCTCTCAGTTATGCAAAATTTTGTTTTGGAAAAAACTTTGACAAGAAATGTTGTCAAAAAAGGATAATTTTTAAGGCCAATAATCAAGTACCATACACCATTTGGATTGACTCCCCCCTTGTCCCACCGCAATTGTGAGAAACTCGCATAGTTTCTGTGAACTCGAGAAATTTTCTATAGATGGTAATCATGTCTCTAACAGATGTCAATGGACAAAATGCCGTTTTTCTCAGATAACGATGGATTAAAGATTTCTCTTTTCTCGTTTATTCTCAACAAGATCATGGTGTGTACTTCAAACCAAGCTGACATTTTTTTCATGAAAAAATTGACAAAGAAAAATACAAAAATCCAGGAAAACTTGGGACTAGCTGTTATAGAAATATTGAAAATGGTGAAAGATTTTGCAAGGCATGTGATCAAAGAACTCTACAAAAATTGTGAAAAACTTCGAGCACTTCTGTAATCCGATAATTTAAACAATGACACGTATATGAGTTCAGAAATGAGGCGCCCAGTTGCAAAACCGGCCAAGTCCAAAAAAATCAAATATTGAGATATTCTCATATATCAAAATCTAGACCAGGGGTCGACAAGGATTTTATTTCAAGAGTGCAACAACAAAAAACCAAAAACAACAACCAATCGTTGGATACGGTACCATAAGGATTTATTTACATATAAAAGCAACAGACGCATGCCGGTAGCGCACACGGCAGCGCACACGGCAGCGCACACGGCAGCGCACTAGTTCGCAAAATTACCAACAGCAAACAAAAATTACCAACAACAAACAAAGCATAGCAAGAATTGTGCGCAGTCACAAGCGCTACGTATTTACCAACAACGACATGCAAAGCAACAACACGCAAGGGTTGAATTGTTTTGGTGCAGTTGCGCCTGTCAACGATTCGGCGAATTACAACAATACGAAGTTGTTGTAGAAGAGTGCAAAGAGTGGAAAGAGTTAGGCGCTGTCGACCCCTGATCTAGACCATTCTTTATCTTTTTACTATGGTTTCAGATTAATAAAAAAATTTTTGACAGAAATATTACACTTTTTAAATTATTTTTGAAGCATGGATTTCGAAACCGGCCAAGTCCATGAACTTCCTTTCAAAACCAGTCCAACGAAAGAATCTTGAAATAATATTTGATGCTCTCCAAAAACGTATCTCAGAGCTAAGTCTTCAAATAAAAAACAAATGTTTGTATTCAAGGATATGATGGAGTACGTAACATATCTGGTCATATCAGTGACGTCCAGTCGAAGATGAAGAATGTGTATCCATTAATGATGTACGCTCACTGTTATAGCCATATGCAGTGGATCGTCTTTAAGAAACCTCCCAAACTCGAAAAAATTTTGTGTTCCTTTCCCTTCAAGCCCCAAAACTTCAATTGCTCGAAATCTGATATAAGTCGAAATAATTAGTGAGTCCCTACAAATAAATTCAGTACATATTTTCCCTCTATAACTCGAAAAAATAAATTTGACCTCTGCATCTCGAAAATAGCAATGTTTGATTTTATAACCTTTAAAACTTGATTATTTGAAACGAATTACCTCTACAGCTCGAAGAAAAATAGCATACCGACCTTAAGAATAAGCCGACAATGTACATCTTTCTTTCTTAGAAATCAATGTACATAAAAGCCTATTTACAAAATAAACCAATTCTATGAAATTTATGACCAACGTTAGCACGTGATTTAACTTGAACTTTAGCGAAGTTACTTTATTATTGTCGATTGAAAAATTTTCAGAAATAGTTTGGTCCTACTGCGATGCACACCAATGCTTAATACCTCTATAACTAGGACTTTTATTTATTTCTCCTCCCTAACTCAAAATTGGTTGGAATAAATCTTAACCTCTACAAGTCGAACATTTCCTGACGAAATTCGCTTAAGTCGAAGTCCTCCATAAGTCGAAAACTCTTTAACCCGAATTTTTTGGCATCTCCCTTCAAGTTCGACTTATAGAGGTTGTATATATATAGCATTGTTTAACTAACGCCATGTCATGCTCACCTGTTCGATATTGTAATCTTTGTGGTGAGTTTGTTCAGATGCCATGCGAATGCGAAGAAAATTCTTCAATATCTTATCTGAAAACATGACCCAGAGAGTAAGAAGGAGGTGCTCATTCATTTTTGTGAAACAAGATTGATTGAACGAAATGACAATATTCTATGCTTTGTCGAATTATTCAAGAAATTTCTGGAAAATCTTGTATCAATTCGAAAAACAGTCTGTTAACTTAAAGCAGTTCAGAAAAGCAAGGCAACGAAAGGACGCGACGTGCTGGCTGGTTTCACCAAACGTACTCACAAT
This sequence comes from Tricholauxania praeusta, assembly GCA_949775025.1. Lineage (NCBI taxonomy): Eukaryota > Metazoa > Arthropoda > Insecta > Diptera > Lauxaniidae > Tricholauxania > Tricholauxania praeusta. Next base: position 138,522,969 of record OX459028.1, on the reverse strand, counting down.
GAATTTGCTAGCATAGGTCTTTGTGTAGCGTTTTGAAGCTTAAGTTTGTATATTAGATGCCTCGCCTTCTCGCTAAAATGCGCCCACCTTTATTTCTGATGCTAGACCGAAGTTTGGTTGCAATACATCAAAAAACTTTCGTAATAAAACGTTTAAGATTTCTTATTTCTATAGGCGGTAGGCGTGTTCGTGAACCGATTTGCTTCATTTTCAATTCTAAGAACCTTTTTCAAGGTGTTGTGTGTGAATTTCATTCAATAATCGTGATCTCCACTGAGAGGCAGGTGGACAGACAATGATCAAGAATATATACAATTTGTTAAACCCGCCACGAATATAACCTGAGTGTAATGTTTAATCATATCTTGAAAGTTCAAATAAAGCAATGGCTTAAATGAAACACTCTTTGCTATTTCGCCTGAGACTTAAGTCTTCCATTAGCTTAGTACTCGTATATGCCATTTATAGATTTCGGCATAGATGGCAGTCCCTTACAATTTCCAACAGCACAAATTTGTGCGAAATTTTTATGGAAAAAATGAAATGAAATTGTATACAAAATGTTATAATATAATCGAAAATTTTGTTTATCTAATAAAGCTTTGCTGTATAATATAAGAAATATAGAATATGACACAATCTATATATTTTTTTAAAAAATACATTTTCTTAGCTACATTTCACATTTGCATTGCATAACTTAGAAATTCATTTAGTATGCAGTTGGTGTCAAATCAAAGAAAGCTACGTCTCACAACACTGAATGCAGCACTAAGTGCTTTCTGTTGAAGTGCTATTTATTTTACAAAACACATAAGTGTTTTATTTTATATTATGCATTCATTTAAATCTTATTATTTTAAAGAAATATTTTAGTACAGATATGAATGGAACAATTGAATAACTCTTTTCGTCTAATACTCATAAAAATAATATTTTTTTTTTGTGTAAATTTCACGATAACGCTATAACACCATAATTAAAGTTTATTAGTTGCTCAGAAAGTGTCAATAAAATTGATGACTTAGAATTCTGTTATATTTCACACATTTTCCCTTAACTAATTACTTCAACGCTACACTAATTGTAAGAATTATTGGCCACTGCATGTTAAATTTAATAACATAATAACAAGGTTTTGGATGTAGGAAAAAGAAAAACGAAATCCAAGCAGCCTAATGGGCACGCAACCAACAATATAACAACTTGGCAACACTTATATTTTGCCTGTAATAAATATAGTCATTGCGTGTTCACTAAACATTTCGTACGTATCGTGATTTGAGCAACTTTTAAGGAAGCAGCAGGAAGCAACACTCATGCTAGAAAAATGAGTCTTGGCATTGTTACTGTGTTGTAAACATGTGTGTATTATAATTAATTACAACTAAAAATGTACACATACGGTAAAGTATTGTGAAAAAACAAGTTTGTTGCTTAAGTCTTCTGGAAATATTTTCATTAGCAAAGAAAGCGATAGTATGGATTGACTGATTTTTGCATATGATGCTGTCAAATGTTAAATGCTAAGTAATAAATGAATCGCTTTAAATCAAAACTGATTACAAATGTAAACAGAGCTTTTTTAAACCCTCTGATTCTTCCCACCACAGCATTCTTTCCTTCAATTGCGAACTATGCAACGATTTTTCCAAAAGGGTCGCTAGTTTTTGAACTAAGTAACTCACATCACATACGTTGTAGTGTAAAGCCCATAAACAAATCCTTCATGCTCGTGAACTTTTCGGGAATGACTTAAATTCAAAAAATTACACGTACAGAAGGATATTGATGAATCTTTAAGAGCTTTGGATCAACTTTTCTGATTTAATGAAAATAAGTTATGAAAATATCTCACATGGGAATTGCAGCAACGATCTTTGCTGATGACTGGTTTTGGAACTGTGCAACTTCCACAAGAAGCTATGTAGTTCAGAGCCAATCAGAAAATCTTCATGTTACTGAATTTTTCGAAAATGGTTCCGGCTTGAATATTTACACTTTCGAAAGGATATTCATGAAATTTTAAGATCCTTGAGGAAATCATGAAAATATGACACTTGTGAGGTGTAGAGGTACGTTTTGGGAACGGTATAAATTCGAAAACTAACACTGCCAAATATTTTTTGTGTACAAAAAACTTCCGAATTACTGCCAACCATCCAACAGAGTCAACCCAAAATGTCCAGTGACAGCGCTGCTTGAGTGCTTTCAAAGAGCTGTCAGCATTAGTTTGAACTGTAATAGCGCTTCTAGAACTGCAATATAACTGACCTAAAGATATTTATTCTTATCAAGGTATAAATTTAAAATCAAAAATTTTTATCATTTTATGCGTTCCCTAAAAACCCTATCAAATGTTATTTTTATTTTTTTTTTTTTTTAATTTTTTTTGAGTGACTCTAACGCTAAGTTTGAGGACTCGCAAAGCAAACATTTTAAGTGTCGACAATACATATACAATCATTATACATACATAAATTTAATTTTATTTTACTTCTTTTGATTTTCGACGCGACAAAAGTAATCCATGGTGACGCGGTTTTTAAATTAACAGCATCGCTGATATGCCGACACACACACGCATAGAGATAAGTTGCCTTCTTTATAACCGACAGCTCAGCAAAAATATCCAGCTGCTGTAAGCATCTTTTCAGTTTGGCGGCAAAGATCCACACACATCCGAAAAAATGAAGCCAAAAATCTGTGAAGAGAACAAAAAAAAGTTATTTTATTAAACTGTAAAACATGCTGCTTATGATGTTGATATGATGCCCTGTAATAAAATTATTCCCAACAAAATTGTCACCATTTCAAAATTTTTTCCGATACCTAGACATGTTTCCTTATAAACCATATAGTACATACATATATGCTAAAAAGCTGCCGGATTATGAATACTTAAAATTGTTTTGAGTAAATTTTTCCGGGAACATAAGTTCCAATTGCCAAAATTGCAACTCAAAACGGCAAATTCGCAGCGCAGCTTAACACTATACTTCATTCACTACTTGTAACTGCATGAAAAAGCATAGGTCCTTCGTTTGGAAGAGGCAGACTTTTCCAATTCTTTCTAAACTTTCTTTTTTTATATGAAAGAGCCGAAAAAAGTTGAGTCTTTTTTTGTAGTTATTGATTTATTTCTCTTTTATTGAAGAATTATAAAGGTAAAACTTCCGTGGAAGCGAGAAAGTTAGCTTTTTTTCACTTGCTTCCAAATAATATGGAGAAACGAAGGCTTGTCTTAATGATTTCCAAAGAAAAATAGAGAGTTTTCTTAGGCACTTTACGTATCTTAATACAACCAAAATACTTTATTAAGAATTTCCAAACTATTTCATATAGTTGGCTTGTAGCGAAACAAAAGATACATTGAAGACGTTAAAAAGAATTTCAACCTTACACCCCGGTTGCCTAATAAAACTTTCTCATTATATCTTATTGTTAGACAGACAAATAATTCCCAAACGCATCTGAAATTATGATCGAAATAAAAGGTATTTTTCTAAAACACCATAAGATCGAAGGTATTTAGAGGTTTCAGGGAACGTGAAGATATTTCGTCGGATTCGAGAAGGCTTGGTAATCCTACATATTGTGTTGTGAAACAAATACCAAACAAATTATTTCCCGCAGAACTGAGTGAAGTCCATATTTTGATCATATTTATTGCAATTCAAACTCCTTTTTTATGTCTCAAACTGATTACATTTGCTTACTTTTATGAATTACTATAAACTACACAGCCGCTCATTGTAAATCAGACCCTGACCAAGATGTAGCTGTCTTTGAATGGGGCAATTCTGCGTTTACTTGAGATCACTGTGGATCAATACGCTGAAAGGTAGAGATTATCAAAGAATCTCTTTGCAAGAAGTTGAGTATATTCAGATTAGGCGATGGATTGAATCTTCTGTTTTCTGAGCGCTGCAGCTTCAGCGGAAAATTTTGAGCTCAACAGGCATTTATTGGGCGTAAAAATTAAGACCACTACAAGTATTAATGAATACTTTTCAATTCCAGTTTCAAAGGACAGTAAAAATGACAGCAAAAGAAATGATTTCTTTGTTGATTCCGTTACAGATATCAAAATTTCGAATTAAAAAATTTTAAATTATTTGTAAAGCATTCTAATTCGAAAATGACTTTTGAATTCCATGGCAAAGACATGATTCCTTTATCGATTTTGTCACAACGATTTTACACCTATCGATGAAGAACAGTGAAAAATATACTGTAGCGAAATTTGGTTTATGCTAGCAAACTCTTGAGATAAATACCAACAAAAGAAACTAAACGATATTAGCACCATCTATCGCAAAGTGCTAAAAATAATAAACCGAACAGACGCTGCAGTAAACAATAAAAAGTCAACAACCTAGAGAAATTATCGCCGTCGTACAACGTACAACGCCATCTAGCATAATAGCTAGCTCAACGTCAGTGCGCCATGCTGGTGAATTGTGGTGGATTGTGGATAGTGGTAGAATGCACGCTACAAAGTAGCACTGGTAGGTTGTAGATAATGGTAGAACATACGCCATCTGGCAGCTAGTAGATTATTCAAGAAAGTGATGCCTGTAGTATAAAAGGGTGTCATTTGAGTTTTCGGACAAAGTAGAATTAAAACAGCGAAGCAGAATAGTTGTACTCAAACAGTGAAGTGGAACACTTGAATTAAAGCAATAAAGTGAATACAGTGTGATCCGTAGTAAAGTAAAACAGTTTTCTATACAGTGTTAAATTAATATTAGAATTTGAACGTTAATAAAATAAACCATTTTATAACTAAATAAGTTTGTGTGTTTTTAATTATTACACAATCCAGTAATCGAACTCAGAAAAGTGTGAGAGATCGAAATTATCGTCAAAGAGACAGAAATTTCGTAACAATACTATAAGTGAACATCATCCGAAGCTGCCCAAATATCCGTAGAGACTTACTTTTCGAAAAAATTTTTTGATTCATTGGATTGGAGGATTGCCAAAAGAAATGCTGATATCCGAAATCCATATTCTTGTTGGTGCAAATGATTTTTTTTTTAAATAGTCTTAAGTTAAACTCTTCGATAGCCCGATGTCAATTTAGCTGGTATTCAAAATCCATTTCCGACCTTTCCGCATCAATTGGTGCAGAAATTTGTTTAAGAAAAATGTTTGATTGAACTGGTATTTTCAAATCCTTAAGGATTAAAGTTCCTTATTACAATTTAATGAAATGAATTTCAAACTTTTCATTTCAAAAATTGAATTCTAGTTATGGAATCAACAAAGCAATCATTACTTTTGTCATCGAATTGAAAAAGTCGATTCCGAATTTCAATTCTTCAGAACTTAACTAAGACTTTTTATTCCAAAATTTGGTATTTGTATTGGAATCGGCCAAGTTACCATTAATTTTATCAGGAAATTGAAAAATTCGATTTTAAATTCTAATTCCCTGTAACAGTGATTTTTGGGTAATATGACTTCTAAGGGAATGGCTCCTTTGAAGCGCTGGCTGTGACTTAGAAATTTGAAGTTTTTTCGTGTTTTATGGTATTCTAGAGAAATCTACTATTTTCAACATTTTCGACTCGAGCAAAAACTATTTCTGACCAATCTCACTCACTAAATGTCTTCAAAATACCAAGTGCCACTTGCTGCGGAACATGGTTAACTGTATTTGCCGTATTTTAGCGTTGTTTTTAGAATTTTCGATCTGGCAACATTGCATTTTTCTTTGCATAGGGTTAGTTGATTCTTCCATTCATGTTATCTCTTTCTCTGTCGCTCTTGTGATGCTTTACTTTTTGCTCTGTTAGTTTTCTTATGAGCTGTTAAACTTGAACCGTCGTGTCAATGTCCCAACGACAGGATATTGACTGAAACTTGTAATTCAATCTTTGCGTTGTTAATAGTTTTCTCTCATCCTACAGCGTAGCGCATTTAATTAACTGGAAATAAACTTACAAGAAGACCTGGTAGCCACTAAGAACGTATGGAATAAATTAATGTTGTGAGCGAGCACACATAAATACCACTTGTATCCTAACGCAGTAGCGGAGGATGTAAAACAAAAAGTTCGGTAATTGAAACTGACTACATACATAATATTTACACATTAATTCCATGATGAAATTGGTAACATGGCTGAAATGTACACGTACAGCATTCGTTAAAAACTTTGTCTCAAATAGTTTTAGCCAAAGTGAAGGTGAGATGATTACTTTTGTTGCTTTGCCAGTGTTTCACCCTGTTAAAATGTCGTTATTCAGCGTACAAAATATCAGTTTCACAATGATATTGCATTTAAATTTTCAACATAAACATTTCGTCTTTAAAGGGTTAGGTACTCCCATTCCAATTTGCTTGAAGAATATCCTTTTTAAAATCAATTTGAGATTTTTCCCTTTTTTTTTTTTCTTCTATCAGTGATGGATTTTCTTTCATTTGTTAACATTTTGTTTTCTTTATTTATTTTTATTGTGAAAATAAATCGTGCCTCAATAGAGTAGTGTAGTAAAAATCGTAGGAGGCAACTCCACATACAAACTTTCGCAGTAGTGGCACCAACAGCAACAGCAACGCAGAGTGACTGACTTGAAATGATTTAAGGTTTTGTATTGTTGTTTGACGTTCCTAAGCAGCTTTAGTAATCCATCTGCAAACAAAAATGGTCGCTCAATTGTGTCAATGTTTCAATGCTCTGACAGCACTTTTTTATTGAAAAAAAAAAGAAAGATAAAACTTCACTCGAATAAAATAAGGATTTTAGCCTTTTTGAAATACACAAACACAACAGCCGAAAAAAAAAATCATTGATATAAAATTTGGGTTTTTTTTTATTTATTATCTTCTTTGTATCTGCAAGATAATAAAAATGATTTAAAATTTTGTTTATCTTATAAGAAAAAAAAAAATAACAACTTGCGATATATCACAGCATCGGAAAAGTTATTGAAATGTTGCTTAGAGTGGTTCAAAAGTGTACAAAATAAAATTTTTTGTTAAACTTTGTGCTCTCACCTCCCTCAGAGTTGTTGGCATTGGAAAAAAAATATTATTTTTCTTAATTAGCGTGAATTTATTGGTGGCTCAAGGCTCTATAACATTAGATTTTTAATTCGATTCTACTAATCTTTTAAGAGAGTAACATTTTCAAGTTTCATATTTTAGCACTATACTAATATTCTCCCATCGAAATTTATTCCTTAAATTGTGACTACAAATGTAAAATTTGAGAAATATATTGCGCTAAACAGCTTAAATATTCAACCCGTGAAACAACTTTTATACCGCCTCAAACACTAAATTTGCATTGAGTATAATTAAAAGGAAGGACTCTTATGAAACAGAAAACTTCAGCTTTGATTCATATATACAACTGTTTTCCTTAACCCTCCGTTAGAGTATTAGTCACCCGGGTGACTTTTTCAGTTATTTTCCAATATTTATCCGTGTTCAAATTTACCTAGGATGGTAGGCGTTTCTGACTTTACTGCGATTTTAGTTAGAATCATTTTAAGATATATTTGGATTTTTTAACCTCTTACCTGTGGGCGTATTTATCTGAAAGTTCAAGTCTGATCTCTTGTTTTAGTATTAGTCACCCCGGTGCTACGTTTATAATGTACGCAACATGTATTGAAAAAACCATAATATGATAGAAATATATTAAATTGTTTATCAAATTTTATTGAATGAAAGACAATAGAATAGGAAAATAGAAAAATACAAGAAATAATTAGAAAGAAAACGCGTGCAGGTTTCCTATTTCCTTTTTAGTGTGTTGAGCGCATACTGGGTTTTTGCATAGTCTGTAGCGCTTGCGCGAATTTCTTTGTCAAAACGCGTTGGTGACACTTGCCCTGAATCTTATCGCAACCGCTAGCAACCAATTGTGGTATCTCAGACTCATATTGTGTTTTCAGAGACAATTCATAACCAAACATATCGCATATTGCAGACCTAAGATGCGGCTTCTTTATAACATGCCGATTTTTCGAACGTCGGGGAATGTTGCTATCGTACAGTTCTAATTACAATTGAACTAGCTGGTTGTTCTCAGTGTGTATGATGTAAGCGGCAAGGGTAGAGATGTCGACCAAATTAAAAAACAGAGCCATGGATCAGCAACTGGTTCCACGTTTACACGAATAGTTTGGGGTCATTTGGTACATGATAAGATTCAATGAATGAATGCTTTCCTCCTTTCGTCTTGTTATAATCCAAGATAATTATTGGTTTGCGGGCCTTGGAGTTATATCTACAGCCTAGGTGATGTACATGGTTGAAAGGATTCGTTTCTCCTGATCACATATGATACCAATGTTGCATTCTCTCGAAATGCAAATGTTCTTTTTCCAACCGGATCTTTCCGCTTGAACATTAGCTATGCAGGAACACATTTTTTATTCCGGCAAATTTTACCGATCATGCTCAATTTCTTCTTGACAAGATCTTCTGCTATCGTCAATGTGATGAATTAATTATCCATAAACTAATCACAAAACAACTTTCTCACCAAGATCTTTTCCTCGGGTTTCATCCGGTAGCTTCCCTCAATAGAGTTCTCCTTGAAGCGTATAATGAGTCTTCGAGTCAGCAGACCAATTTATTTTTATACCGTATTTGTTCGGCTTAGATGGAATGTACTGCCGAAAAGGAGAGCGGTCGATAATTATTCCTCAAATTCAGTTTCAAATTTTAAAATCGACACTGTTACAACGAACTTTCAATGTATGTGCATTGTTTATACTCAACATTCGTTATAATAGACACAAATATAACAAAAAATCGTCGGAAATAGCGGACTAGGTTGTCGGCAATATCCCACGTGCATTTTCATCAATCAATTTTTATCAATCTTATTCCTATTCACTTTCGGGTCATACACATTACGTACATTTTTCAATAAGTCACCCGGGTGACTAATACTCTAACGACCGATTAAAAACTCTTCAATAAACGAAGGGTTAAAAAAGTACATGATATTAAGGTTACTTCATTCAAGATGGCTTCTCATTTTTCATTAGGTGTTTGAAATCTTTTCTTCCTTAGATCACTATAAAACACCACGTTACTTCGGGAAGACTAGAACTTTCTGATGTAGGAGATTGTAGAATATAAATTGCAAAGATCCAGACGTCGAAGAGTCTGTCTTTCATTATGTTTGCGAATGCCCAGCGCTGAAAAATCAACGTTTCATGGTATTCGAATATCAATTCTTCGGCTCTCTTGAAAACATCGCTCAAAAATGTCAAAAATCCATTTTGAAGTTTATATAAATTTGACAATGAAGTTATTAACCGGGTATGCAATAGGCCCAACTGCAGTCTAATTTATGATGAAAATTGTCATTTCCCGTATAAGCCTAACTTAACCTAACCTAAGCTAACCTAGCCTTACCTAATCTAATTATCTAATCTAGCTTAACCTAATTTAATATGTACTGAAGACTCAGATCTGCATTGCATATCTCAGAAGAATATAAAGAAATATTATACGTCTACTGCAGAGTATGCATGCCTCGTGCTGTGTAATCAGTACGACTGCCTCTGTCGGCAGAATACTTAAGCCTCTGTAGCCCCAACCGTTTAGCGAATATCTTCCAAAAAATATGTTTCCTTTTTTTGCAAAAACGGCATCACAGATGTTTATAAAACTTTTAAAAAGGTAATAATGTCATAAGATTTTTAGCGTGGACTCTAATCTCTTAAATTTTAGTGAAAATTAATTGCAAGTTAGGTATCACAGAAACTACAAAAAATATTTTTTCAAAACTATTGATTTTAGGAAAAAAAAAGGTTATAACGTAAATTGTAGGCAATTTTCTCTAGTTTCATTTTGTATTTATATGTTTTTATCGTTAAATGAGTCAGAAAGGAGATATTGGCAACAAAACGAGGTGACAAAGCTGAAATCTATAAAATAACTCATTTTCAAAACTACCGGAAAACTTTCCAGGTAACGTCTTTTTTTATAACCAAATGGCTGTATTATTATACAAAATACAAAAAATTTATTGAGTTCCTTTTTTTTCACAGAATCTCTATATGGGTAGAGACACATATCGATTTAAAGTGCAAGGAAGTGTTAAATTTTTCAACCGTTTTCGAATTTTTCAATCTTCCGACTTTTTATAATTTTTGAGTTTTTCCAAATTTTTCGAATTTTTCAAAATTTTATTTTTTAAATATTTATTTTTTTTTTATTCAACATTATCTGAAAATTCATTATAAGACTTAGCTAAAAACTAAAACATACTTCAACTCAAACGTATTTTATATAGAATTCGGCACTAATTCAGTAAAATAATTTACAGTCAAACACCTGCCCACAAAACGCAAGAAAATATCCAACAGAAAATCGCTTTACTTCTTCTATTCAAGGCACTGAAATCTTCTTTACGTGGCATTATTCGTGGCTGCTGCTAGACGTCTTGTGCAAAAAAGTTGCCATTAATAAAGGGGATTTTCATTCCCATTTCAATAGCCAGGTTTCAAGGCAGGTGTTTGTTTTTCCGCTGCTATTCACGTCGTTTTTTTGTTTGTTTTGTTTGTTTCTAGTTTTATTACCTTTTCCGTGCTTGTTTTATTATTGTGAGAATGCAAAAACACTCTAAACGCCTTATTCGGCCTCTCAAGGTCATATCTGCTTCAATTGGCGCTAAACACAATAGCCTATTATGGGGCAACTTTGCTGAATAAACAGCATTTGATCCTAAGCTTAAGCTGCAATGAGGTTGAGAAGCAAAATATTTCGTGCCATCCGATAAGACAAAAAATTAAATTGAAATGAGAGTTTGCCTAAACTTAGAAAGAGACTATGAAAAAGTCCAATTGATGAATTTTTATAGCGATTTAACTGCGAAACTGCATGTGATAGAAGAATTTGTGTGCAATTGGTCGAAAAAGTCGACTTGTATCGAAAGTTCCAAAAAACATTGAATAAGTCAAAAAGTATTGTCGTAATAACTCGTCAAACGCTTAATAAGCATTGACAATTTCAAAAGGTATCGATTATGTTTGAAAAAGTTGAAAGCGGAGAATAATTTTCAAAAATCGTGAATATTATCAAAATACGATACGAAAGGTAGCAAGTACATAGTATTGTACAATATCGGGGAAGTTAAAACGCATCATATAACATCAATAAAGTCAATAGACGTCGGAAAGTATCGAAAAACTTAAAAACAACGTATGTAGTATAACAGTCGGAAAGTTTCGAAAAATATCGCAAAAATCGAATAGTCGAAAAATTTGAAAAACTGAAGAGTCACAAGAACCTCAAAATAGTCAAAAAGTAGAGAGAGTATAATCGAAAAAATCGATAGAGTACGAAAATTATCGAATAGTAGATAGGGTCAAAAAGCATCGAATAACAGCTAGGGTCAAAAAGCTGTTATTCGATGCTTTTTGACCCTACGAAATATTCAGTAGATGTCGCAAAGTATAAAATGGTTTCGAAAAAGATCAAAAATACGATAAAAGTTAGAAAGTATCAAAAAAAAAAATTGAACAATATTAAGAGAGTCAAATAGCATTGAAAAATGTCGAACAAGTCGTCAAGTATCAAAAAGCACCGAAAATATCCAAAAGTATTGATAATATTTGAGAAAACTATAAAGTGTCACAAATATCGAAAAAGTCGATGGAGCTCGAACGGTATCAATAAGTATAGGGAATATTGTTAATGGCGAAACATATTGAACACAATCATAAAGTCAACAGAAGTCGAAAAGTATCGAATTGATTCCAAAAAAAGATCAAAAGGTAAACACCAAAAAATTAAATGCCAAATACATTCGAAACAAAGACAACGAAACAGTCTATAGAAGTCCATGGGGACCGAAAAACAACAAAAAAGTCAAAGGGTTACAAGTTATAGTTCTCGTTATCAAAAAAATTTTTCAAATTTACAAGCATCGCTTTTATGTATTTGAAACAGTCGTTAAAGTGTCGAATAGTATTACAGGTCATCAAAACAGTTGAAGAGAGTTTGACCTCAACAAATAAGATGGAAACTATTGAACACAATCGAAAAATATTCAAAAAATTTGTGAAAGTCAAACAGTGTTGCCAAATGGCCGGTTTTGACATGGCCAAGTCTGGAGTAGCAGGTTAAAGCTGGTAATTAGATGATTTCCGTTTTTAATTTGCAAAAAAAATGGGCCTCAAACTTTTTTCCCAAATAAAAAATTTCTTCTTTTCAACTTGGCAACCCTGAAATCGAAGTTATCGAAAAGAGAAGTGTAGAAGAAATCGATAACAGCCGACTAGCATCGAACAACTTGATATGAGTCTAAATGTTTCAAATAGTGGACATCGAAAAATTTTGAAAAAATAATAGTCGAAATCTCGAAATATGCATCTAACCTCATTTGAACAAAATAAACATGATGCACTGAATCTTGCTATTTTGATATTCATAACAGCCATTGGTCGATTTTTCGACCACTTGATTTCTCATTAAAATTTTGTGTTACTAACTTCTTATAAATTAGTGGAATAAAACTGATTTATTAAGAAAGAACTTTTGTGAATTGAACTGCATTTAAAATTTTTCATTTTGAAACTATTTATATTTAAAAAAAAAAGTTTTAAAAATTGTCTAAAAAAAGGACTTTTTAAATATATTTTTTTCAGTGTATAAAAATAACACAGTAATCATAAAATAACTTTGTTACAAAACCATAAGTATCAAAGTTTATTTTAATAAAAAAGAAAGAAGAAGAAAGCATTTACTTTTTTTTAAAAAAAATAATTTGTGTGACTAAAATTTAGTGGTCGAAAAATCGACCAGTGGCCGAAAATGAGTTAAATATCTCGAGAATAATCATGCTCATTTACGAAATCAATGGATAAAAGGCATTCCAGAATGTAATATTAGAACTACACGCTTAAGAAAAATAAAAAAAAAAATAATTTAATACCAGTCGCAAGGTTTGGGGCCCCATTTTGTTCCATATTAGTTACTTGCTGTAATTTTATAAAAGAAAAAAAAAATGTTAAAGTGTTAAAAAATTTAAAATTGCAATATTTTTAGCAAATGATGTGGACGACTTAAATTGTGAAGTGATTCAACCAAATATGGGTCATATGGACACTATTGCCTTAACAGAGTAGAGTATAATGCATGAAAGCAGTGATTGATGTGCAAAATTTCATAAGATAAATTTTTTATTGCATGCGATATTTATTACGTGAGATTTTGGCACTTAGAATCGTTTACCCCTTGTCATCTCAGTTTCATGTTATTAGATGATGAGAAACAAGTTTTCCAATGGTATATACTCAGGGCTCCCAAGTGGCTGGTTTTGATCCGATCAAGCTCGGAATTTCATGTCAAGGCTGGGGACTCAATAGAAATTGAAGAATTTCTGAAAAAGCCGCGAATTGGAACAAAAATTTAATTTTTGACAATTATATTAACTATTTTTTAATATTGCTGACCAAAAAAAAAGTCATGAACTTATTCCCAAAAAAAAAAATTACTTTAATTTTTAAACAAAAAATTCCACTTTTTAGCCATTTTAAGGAAAATATATTTTATTTTGGGAAGGCCGGGAGTACAATCTTTTCAATTTGGCAACCCTATATTTGCTACTTTTACCATTTGGCATTTATTTTGTGATTTCTTGTACTAAATCATTCAATGGTTATACATAGTCATTTCAAAGGTATCTTAAAGATAAATTAACCAGTATTACCCATATGACATCCGAAAAATGCCAGATAAAGAAAACACAAACAGCCGAATTACATGTTACACGCATCATTGACAGCGACAACAACATAAGCAACAAAATTTACGAATAAAATCCACTTTAGCACAATCAATGGCATTAAGTAGATACACTCGAGCAGCCATCCGAACGTCATTATCACATCACAGGGTTATCAGTTTCATTATACAAAGATACTCTAAAGCTAAGCGCATGTTTTCGCACGATTAACTAACGCAATTAACGTAATTAACAATTAATTGTTAACAAATTTATGGCACACTAATAAAATAAAATCGAACTTCAACTTCAAGGATATATGACACAAAACAGCACAAGCACTTTAAGTGGTTTCAACTCAAAAGAAATAAATTTCGATTGCTGAAATTTCGGCTTATTTCCTGCAACACTTGAAACATTTTGTACTAAGGCGCGACGTGCACCTTCACATCCGTTGTAAAACACGTGCGAACAGTAGCTGATTTCGCAATCGACTGTCATCAATGTGGGAACTAAATAAAAATTCACTTATTTCTGTATACATTTTTCTAACACAAAATATTCTCTTCGGCTTTTTATATGAAACAAATTCCGAAAATTTTATCGAAATATCTCCGTGACTCCTATTTGTAAGCAGCTGCTAATTTCGAGCATCGAATCATTCGAAAGAGAATTCTCTTCATTCGATTACGCAGTTTCTCTTTAATTCCATTCTAAGTGATGTGTTACCGGTCAAACATTTTGATTTATTGTTATCCTTTGAAATTTGATTAAGCTTTTGACTTCGAAAACTCATCATTTTTGAGTCAGTTTTGCAGCTTCTTTAGTTTGCACTCAAAAGTTAATGTTTTATTTGCCAATTGAGCTTTTTTTCTTATGGAAAATAATAATAAACTCTTAACTCTATGAAGTTTCTTCGAATACCTTTTTGGGAAATGAGTTTCAGTTTAAAGCAATTTTAAGTGAGAAAATCTTTACAGCAGTTAATTGGAAAATATATAGCGCTTACACTAAAATGTAACACTTTCGAGTATTTTGCGTTAAGTAAGTTAAGTAAAAATATATTTCATAAGTCATAAACTATTGAAAATAAAAACAGAAATTTATTTCACTGCGCATAATGTTCAGTAGATGTGCGTGATGAGACCAAAAATACTTGCGGTAACAAAAAACAAAACAAACTAACCGGGCTAAAGCTAGTTATCCTACTGTCGTCCATCGCCAAATAGAATCATCAGTGTCTTTAAAGCCGATGTGTGAGAATTTCTAAGTCTGATTTGTTTTTCTTTTTGCATAGACTTGTTGCGAACCCGAACAAAAAATTGAAACAAAGCAAAGCCAAAATGTTTTTGTGTCTTTGTGTTTGTAAATCTTGCAGGCGCTTCGTTGCAAGCTGTCATGGCGAATCCATGAGCTGGCCAAAACGGTATATGCTTAAGGAAGCAAAAAAAATATGGAAGAGTTCGAAACATTTCAAGAAGTTGATAAATATTTGATAATTTCAGAATACAAGTGTTCCATCGGTAAAAACATGAAACGGGGAAACTAGCATTGGAAAGTTATTTAGTCTGCGATTTGTGATTTAAGGAGTGTTAATGTTTTTTTGAAGTGAAACATCTTTAGCAGCGTCGTGATTTGAAATTAGATGTGTATAATGTCATTTAGTATAGTTTTTCCTCGAAGGTAAGGCTTGGTTTACGGGACCTAGAATATCTGCAGCAATAAATGATTTATCAAATCAATGTACTCATCGAGCAGAGTGCCCGAAAACTATCACCTTCGAGATCGGTTAACCAAAAGCTGAGATTTAAGCGTGGAAATAATTCCTATTTTTTAAAATTTTCCAAGCTTTGCACTGATTAACTACCAAAGTCTTGCTATAGTGAGGGATAAAGAATTTGCAAGTTTTCTGCATAGCTTTTTTTAAAACCTTTTTTACAAAAAAAAAACATAGACTTAAAACCTTTTTGTGACAGTTTTGTGGCTCACTGTATATTGCACCAATCGATGCGAAAAGGTCAAAATTAATTTGGGAAGTATGAGGTGAAATACAATTGATTGCACTGATTATGGACATTGTCGAAATTTTCCGTCTATTGGTCCAATACAATATTTATTTTCCTTAAATAGGGCCAATTAAATGGGGGGTGTAACCCCCTACGAAATCTAGTTTTGAATTTTTCGCACCAATAAGTGGTGGAATAAGTTTTTTTTATTAAATGAAGCCTAAGAAGATAGATGCAAATACCCTTAGTACTTCCAAAATTCATTTTCGGTCTCTTTGTACCGATTGGTGACAGAAATTTCTTGTCTTTAAATGAGGTCAAATCACCACAGGTACATTTTCCCATCTGCTTCTACATTCCATGTTCACTTTTAATCTGAAAGCGATTCTTTATTATTCAATGTGACTTTAAAAGCAAAAATGCAGTTGGAACACTTGCACTCTGAAATTTTATTCTGAAAGCTACAGTTAGAACGTAATGCATCCTGAGATATTTGGAGTGGGAAAAGGGAACCCAATTTTGATAGCATCAAACGAAAGAGTGTATTTTCTTTAGTATGGTGGCATAATAAGAAAATTTTGCCAAAAAACGAGTAAGGACACTTACACTCTGAGGCGACGATATGTTGAACAAGTCAAAAAAAAATTGATGGAAAAGGTTGAAAAAGTCGAAAAATTTTGATAAAACCGAAAATATTTGAGTAAATCGAAAAATTTTAAAAAAAACGCATAAAAGTTGACAATGTCGATGTTAGTTTTATATGTAACGCTGGTGTTAGCGTGAGCATTACTTTTCCTTCATTTCAATCCCTTATAAGTTTTATTCCATACCCGCAAGCATACACGGTTAGAAATTTTTGAATAAATTTTAATACTTTTGGGCTTACATATATGACTACACCAGAATTGTATTAAAATTCAATACTGTCGAGATATTAAAATTCATTTTTAATACAAATTTGTATTAAAATTTAATACTCGTTTTTATTAAAATTTAAAAAAAAAATATGTCGTATACACTGGGATTCGAACCTGGTTCCCTTTGAATACAAGGGTTGCATGAACATTTTAATGACATCAGCCAACGTAGTATCATATTTACGTGAGCTAAATCTAATACTCGCGATAGCATCAAATTGGTTCCAAATGTTATAAAATATCGTTTTAATGTTTTAAATTTTATAATATATTCAAAAGTATTAAATTTAATCAAAATTGTACTAAAAATCTTTGTAATACTTCGCTTGTATTAAAATTTATTCCAAGATTTCTAACCGTGTAGACATCAAAAACCTACAGTCAATCTTTATTCTAGAGATATTTGCATTTGTTTTCAGCAAAATCTGATATGGATCGTATATTCCTCACGATTTTGTCATTAAGTTTTTAGATTTTAATATCTGGCTGGTATTTCTTATTTCTCTTCAAATCCAATGGAGAAGTTGTAACCGGAACTAACTCAGACGACATGGCAATTTTATCTGCTGCCAAGTGTCCTAAAATAGCTTCTTCAAAACTCCAAAGGATGATGCTAGACTGGATCTATGACATAGAGCTGTAGGGAACAGGGAATTGCATCATGGAAATACTTTAATGCTTCTAAGCACAACTGCGAATATTGGTTATTCGCAATAAAGTATTACGAGTATCAAAGATTCCAATTCCATTCAAATTCAACTATTCATAGACAGAATATAATAAAACTGAAGTTTGAACTTTTAAAGGTCAAGCCCAAATTTCAATTTTTTTTTTAATAAGCGTCGAAATCAGCACAATTTTCATTTATCGATTCGTATAGCGTTTTAAAAATTTGCTTTCACACTGACATTATCGCGATTTTGCCGACACTAGATTTCTGCTGACTCTTTTTCGTTCAGCATCAGCTCACTCTTTTTCATTTGAGTCAAAAGCATCTCTTAATTGAATGCATTTTTGAAATAAGACTACGCTTACATCGCTTAAAGATTTCATTTAAAAACTTTTTTTTTAATTTGACAACTGTTTGATTATGAGTTTTGGACATAAGAGGAAAAATCAAGAAGCGTGAGAGTTTAATTTGATGTCAAATTTTTTATAGAAAAAGAGTGCTGATTTCATTTCAGCAATGGCTATAAATCGTGCTGGTTTCGTTGCCAGTGTGATTAGTCTATAACAAGATTGAATCCAAAAAACGTAAAGAACTTACATGAGCCGAGACAAATGCACCGAGGGATGGATATTGAGCTCCTACGAATATTTGAACTTGAGTGACGATTTCCTTCAATTTTACAATTCCCTAGAATCAGTTGCAATCAGAATTCGAAGCGTTCAGATTGTCAGTTGAAAATTACTTTATTGCAACATTTTCAGAACATTTTCTTTGAAATGTTTGCAAAACGAAACCATTTAATTTTAATTTTCGCACATATTTGCTTTTAATATTTCAAATTCAATGTCAGTACAACATAAAGAAGATGTTTCACCATTAATGTTAGTTATATTTTGTTTTATATTTCAAGCAGCAGCAATACTTTGCAGCACTTGCTGAAACAGCTGTGACGATGTTGTCCTGCATTTAATTGGTCATTAATGTTAGCGATTTGTTTAGCACTCCGTTGGTGGATGCTGTCTGTTGAAACGTGAAAGTTGGACATTCCTCAACGTCAGAGTGCAATTAAGTTCGACGATTCGCATGTGTGTGTGTGCCATAGTATGACAAAGTGTTAAATTGTGGCCGCAATGCTATTTGCTATTTGCTACATAAAAGTGTTGTGTGTCATAAAAATCCTTGCGATATTTCGCTACTTTAAGTCAGTTGTTATGCGCTCAAGTCGATATTGCGAGTAACTTAAGTATGAATTATATGCTATTTTTATGACTTTATTGAATAAACATCAGAAAAACATTTTATATATTTTGTAGTAGCTATCATTATGCGTAGTTTATGTGCTAAGTAAATTTATATGCCATCATATAAATTTTGTGCTGCGAGATATAAAATTGTTAGTCCCACTTTTTTTTTTTTTTTTTGGGACATTTACATTTTCCTGATTTATTGCTTTTTCTTGTTCTACGATGCCAATGCCAATGCAAATGGCGCAGGTGGTGACATAGCAAGAACTTTATCAGAAATAGCTGGTATTTTGTTATTTCGCTCGCTTATGTTCTCAACTTATTGCTATTTAAATTTTTCGCTTGCACACAATTCGCAACAAAAAAGCACGACAGCAAATGTGTCGCTAATGCAGCAGCAGACTTGTGCTTGCTGCAAATGTGGCACCCACAATTCAGTCGTTGGCACAGTGGGCGGATATAGTAATGGAGTTGCGAAAGATACTAAGCTCCCTTTTTAGTTCGGCCCTTTTTGGAAGCAAAAGTTAGTGGAGGCTCCTAACATCGGATATATATACAAATATAGAACGGGAAGAATTCCCGGACTTAACTTTTCAAAAAACGTCATAAGATGGCCACTCTTCAATTGCTTTCAGAAATTTAGTTTTTATCTATACTATTATATAAAGAGGTAAGGTTTGTTTGTTTGTTTGTTTGTTTGTTTGTTTGTTTGTTTGTTTGTTTGTTTGTTTGTTTGTTTGTTTGTTTGTTTGTTTGTTTGTTTGTTTGTTTGTTTGTTTGTTTGTTTGTTTGTTTGTTTGTTTGTTTGTTTGTTTGTTTGTTTGTTTGTTTGTTTGTTTGTTTGTTTGTTTGTTTGTTTGTTTGTTTGTTTGTTTGTTTGTTTGTTTGTTTGTTTGTTTGTTTGTTTGTTTGTTTGTTTGTTTGTTTGTTTGTTTGTTTGTTTGTTTGTTTGTTTGTTTGTTTGTTTGTTTGTTTGTTTGTTTGTTTGTTTGTTTGTTTGTTTGTTTGTTTGTTTGTTTGTTTGTTTGTTTGTTTGTTTGTTTGTTTGTTTGTTTGTTTGTTTGTTTGTTTGTTTGTTTGTTTGTTTGTTTGTTTGTTTGTTTGTTTGTTTGTTTGTTTGTTTGTTTGTTTGTTTGTTTGTTTGTTTGTTTGTTTGTTTGTTTGTTTGTTTGTTTGTTTGTTTGTTTGTTTGTTTGTTTGTTTGTTTGTTTGTTTGTTTGTTTGTTTGTTTGTTTGTTTGTTTGTTTGTTTGTTTGTTTGTTTGTTTGTTTGTTTGTTTGTTTGTTTGTTTGTTTGTTTGTTTGTTTGTTTGTTTGTTTGTTTGTTTGTTTGTTTGTTTGTTTGTTTGTTTGTTTGTTTGTTTGTTTGTTTGTTTGTTTGTTTGTTTGTTTGTTTGTTTGTTTGTTTGTTTGTTTGTTTGTTTGTTTGTTTGTTTGTTTGTTTGTTTGTTTGTTTGTTTGTTTGTTTGTTTGTTTGTTTGTTTGTTTGTTTGTTTGTTTGTTTGTTTGTATGTTTGTTTGTTTGTTTGTTTGTTTGTTTGTTTGTTTGTATGTTCCGGGTAATCTCTGGAACTACAAAACCGATTCCAAAAATTCTTCTACTAATAGAAAGCTACACTATTCCTGAGTAACATGGGCTATATTTACTTTGATAAAAGCAAGGGGCGTGGCACTTTACGTGCAATTAAAACCTTTAACTCGCTATGTCTTGGTTCATATGATAGCAAGAGTCTTAAAATTCGGTGTAAGGATGCACATAGCCTATGTTAAGCACTTCACAAAATATGAACGGGATTAGACACCAGAGGCGTGGTGGCTATAGGACTTTAATTTAGGGTGGCCCTCATTTGCAAATATTTTTAAAATAGCATTTTTACAAAGACCACTTAATCGATTCACATGGAATTTATACCACATGTCTCTTACATTAAGACGCATAGCTAAGATGATGAAACTTTTATTTAGGGTGGCCCTCATACACAAATATTTTAAAAATAGCGATTTCTCAAAGACATGAAACTTACACAGTATGACTTTTATATTAAGAGGCACAGATTAGATTGTAAAAATTTTCTTTAGGGCGCATACTTCGGGTGGCCCTCATACAAATATATTTTTAAATATCATTTTCACGAAGACAGGTGAATCGATTCACACCGAATTTACACCACGTATTTCTTATGTTAAGAAGCATAGCTTAGGCTACAAAACTTCAATTTAGGGTGGCCCTCACACTAAAATATTTTTTAAATATCATCTTCTCGAAGACCGCTAAATCGATTCTTATGTAATTTACACCACACGACTTTTATATTAAAAAGCACAGACAAGATAGTAAAAATTTTATTTACGGTTCATACTTAGGGTGGTCCTGATACAAAAATATTTATAAATATAATTTTCTCGAAGACCGCTCAATCGATTCTCATGGAATTTACTCCACATGGCTTTTATATTAAGAGGCACAGATAAGGTAGTAAACCTTTTATTTAGGGTGCATACTTAGGGTGGCCCTATTACAAATATATTTTTAAATATCATTTTCACGAAGACAGGTTAGACGATTCACACCGAATTTACGCCACGTATCTCTTATGTTAAGAAGCATAGCTTAGGCTACACAACTTTTATTTAGGGTGGCCCTCATGCACAAAAATTTTTTAAATATCATTTTCTCAAAGACCGTTTAATCGATTCTCATGGTCTTAACACCACATGACTTTTATATGAAGGGGCACAGATTAGATAGTAAAAATTTTACTTAGGGTTCACACTTTGGGTGGTCCTCACACAAAAATATTTTTAAATATCTTTTTCACGAAGACAGGTCAATCGATTCATACCGAATTGACACCAAGTAACTTTTATATTAAGAGGAGTAGCTAAGGCTTCAATACTTTTATTTAGGGAGCATATTTAGGGTGGCCTCCATACAAATATATTTTTTGAACATAATTTTCTCGAAGATCGCTTAATCGGTTCTCATGGAATTCACACCACGAGGCTTTTATATAAACAGGCACAGCTTAGAATAGAATGGGTGATGCCACGCCCCCTTATCTAAAAGAAAATAAGATTCATCATATCTTATCAACTATTTGATGCAGATAAATGAAACTTGGTACATATATAAAGAGTAGAGAAAGAAGTAAGATTCCATGCAAAAATGGGCGGTACCACGCTTCCATATGAGGAAAAATCAACTTTTTATGTATCAACAACTATTTGACGCAGATGGATAAGATTTGGTACACATGTTTCTTATTGTTTGTAAAAGTTTCTTAACATATTTTGGTTTGGAAAAAATGAGCCAAAAAGAAAGAAAGTAAGATTCAATGAAAAAATGGGTAGTGCCATGCCTCCAAAATAAGAAAAAACTATGACTATGAGACTCGGTACATATATAGAAGAAAGGACTGTAACCAAATTAAACTCATTCAAATTCTTCATTTATGAGCCAAATAGAAAAACCAACAACGTTATTTATCCACTCGCAATAAGATAAATATCAATAAAAATAGTTTTTACTTATTTAATCCAACTAAAATAAAAACACATTATGTTTTATTTGTTGAGGCGTAGCAATGCGCGCCGGGTTTTGCTAGTATGATATATAATTCATCATAGAATTGTTGGTTTTATTTTGGCTCTAGGTCTTTATTTATAAATTTTATTATTAAGTTTTAATTATTTCCCGATATTTCGAAAAACATAGTTTCTCATCTTCGGGGGAGACAAAAAATAAATACAATACAATATGGGTATTCATCTAAGCGCGCAAAACCCTCGCAAGCTGTGCAAGTTGTGCTGTTTTGCGCCGTCGCAAACGAACTGTCAAAAATCATATGGAAATTTTTTTGAACAAACTAGAAAACGCGAAAACTTGCCCTGCTAATTTGTGCAATTGTTGTCACTCTCTTTTCCCATAAGATTCTCTCACAAAAAAATTACATGCTCATCAACTGCCACAAATTGCACAAAATATTCGAAGGAGCGTTCTTGAAACACATCACGCGAAATTGCCTATTTGCACAAACGGGAAACTTGAGCGTTTAGATTAATGCCTTTAATATATTTTAATAATTACAAATTTTAAGTCTTGACAAATAACAAATGAACAAAAAACAAAACACTAAATAATATTATAAGTTTTTGATCTTTGAACATGTCACTTGCAGTACACGTAATGAGGTCTAAATTAGAACTAAAAATAATTTATGAGAACACACACGGTTCTGGCACACTCCAGGCAGAACTCCTAGCAGAACTCCAGGGAAAACTCCAGGCACTCCAGACAGATCACCAGGCACTCCAGAAAGAGGCTGCGGATAGAGGTGCCAGGCACTTCAAGCAGAGGTGGTAGATAGCAACTGCAGATAGTTGCACAAGGCACACCAAGCAGAGGCTGGTGCTCTGCCTAGCATACCTGGAGCTCTGCCTGCTCGGAGTTCTGCTTGGAGTTCTGCCTGGAGTTCTGCCTGGACTGTGCCAGAACCGTCAAATCCTAACTACTCTCCGACAAATATTAGGATGAATTTTAAGAGTGACACTGAAAATTGTGCTCACAATTACCATGATTTCAAGTTCTTCAGCGAATTTCTTGTGTTTAGTTTATTAAATAATGTTTAATATAACATCATTATGTTTGAAATCGATTAAAGTGCTCCTAATTTATAAGAATTTTTAGAAAATTTAACTTCGGAAGTTTCGATGGTTTAACTTTTTTATAATCCAATCTACTAGCATAAATTCTCTACCATTCACGCAAATAAAGACATTGACGCTGTCAATAAGAGGCAGCGGATTCATAATCAGTGATTCAAAATATAAAAGTGATTTTGGTGGTGTATTTTTTTAACACCCTCGCTTAGCATTTCCGCCCACTGTGCGTTGCTGTTTTGCTGGCGGTAGCATCCAATCCCAAACTGCATCCCAATAGTAATGCATTGCAATGTGTACGCTATTTGATGGCATCAAAGCATCAAAGGTAAATGAGTAGTGGAATTTGTGCACATAATTCACACCTCTTCGCTATTCACTGAAATGTTGTTTATCCGCACAGGTGGCGCGTATGCGTTTGTTTCGTGTGCAACGCGATTCTATTGAAAAATGCCGCAAATGAATGATACAAATGAGTTGTTCTTGTTGTTGTTTTTCTCGCTCTCGCACATACGTAACATGTTGCAATTGTAAGAGATGGCATTGCTATTGATTTGCACTTTTTTTGTAAGCGCTGCATTACAAAAGAACAGGAGATATAAGGATACCTCTGAATATCCTTGTACTTTTTGTTTTGGTGGAAATATAAAAAAATGGTTCTGGTATTATAGTGAGAAATAAGAGAATAAACGAAGAATGCCAGCACTTTTCTACATTTTCTTTTTCATGTGATTTTCATTAATTATTTTGGTTCAGTACTTTAATGGATTTAGAAGAGCTAGACGGCTTCAAAAGGCTTTATCTACATACATAAAGACTATTGTAATAAGGTTACTGAAAATGGCTATAAGGGCATACTTGCAACCATGCTTTAATTCAGGCATGGTCAGAAGGGCTGAATAAGCAAGCTGGAAATCGCTAATCACTTCATTAAAAGAGCCATTGCGTAAATTTTCAAGCACAAATTGTAAGAAATGAAAAAAATCCAAAAAATAAAATGCGATGGGAGGGATCGCATATCGTTCTTATTGCTTTATATTTTGAAAAATAGAAAACTACAACAGCGGAACTGTTAATGAGTAACAATAATCTTTGAAAAAAAATCACAAGCTAAATGCCACAATTTATAATTTTTGTTGCTTACTTGTGTTTAGTATTTATTACATTTTGTTGAATCTTAACCCATTAAGTCTCAGCGGTCGATTTTTCGACCAGTAACTTTTGCATTTTTTCAAGGCGAGCCAGAGAGTGGTATCGCCTAAGTGCTTAGTTAATATTTTAGTTTGGACCTTTGAGAGCATACATTGTTTTTGGTTTGGTGTGATTCGGTTATTTAACTGTTTTTTCTCCCCTTGGAGCAGAGGCATTTTCGATTTCTTTTTTTTTTTTTTGAAAATTCGCTAAAAATTTTTACAATCGGGTAAAATAATTTCTCTCAATTTCAACTTCTATTCACAGTATATTTGATGTTAAAAATACTACGGATGCAATACGTCATTTTTCACGCGAGGCGTGTGCGCGCAAAAGTGATTGGTAGCTAGCAATATCAAAAAATGCCAAATTTTCTGATATGAACGAAAAACATTTTAATATGGCAAAAAAGAATTACTTAATTGAATAAATATTGATGAGAATCAATCTTTTTCATTTGAGCACAATTCTGACAACCCAAGTATACAGCGCAATTGGTACAGCGTCATGGTACATGCTTTTGGAAAACCTTGCAAGGACGTATCTTTGCGATCTTAAAGATTCCATGTCCCTTCTTATCTGTACGGATATCGTTCAGGGCGATGGTTTTTGCCGAATCGGATGCATTGACGACATGGTTTGAGTATTCTTTTGATCAGTCAAGCTGGTTCATCAAGCACGATCGTTCCAAGCGATTTCCTTTGGGCTGGCTTATTGACTTGACACTTTCTTCAAGTCTTCTTCTTCCACGTGAACACGTCGTGCTGAAGTTGATATAGTTGAAATAGTACAAATTCCAAAAAGAAATAAATTTTATATAGTTATTTGATTTCTTCTTCTCAACGAAGAGGGACTTGCACCACTTTCAAAATAAAGGCATCAAATGTGAAAGGTTACTGCAACACCGCTTCAGCTTTGACAAATTCTTCACATCTCATTTATTGATGTTCCGTCTGTCTGCGTTGAGCCAACGACACCATCCGAGAAAATCGAACATAGAAAGCGCCTTTCCCTGACCCTCGATCAACGTTTCCAAAACAGCGTACTACATTGAATGACTCAAAGACTTAATTGGCGCAATAGATCGACAGTGCTGTGGTCACTGTTACTTCTAACTACGAATCTCTCGAATCGATGTATCTTGCCAAACGTTAGTATCGAAAGCATGGTCGAATGGCATTCCTTGAGATGCCTCACTTTTTCAACGCATCAGATTGGTGGCGTCTACTTACGTGAAAATAAGTGGATTTGACAATTTTTGATGAACGCACTTTAAAATTGGCCAAATATAAAGGCGCTGCCAAGTCGACAGCCCGACTCATAGGAAATCGGTTGAAACGATCGCGCCTGACAAACCAGCTTGCTTGATCAAAACAATACTCAAACCAAATAGTCAAAGCACCTAATTTGACCAAAACTATCGCCTTCAACGATATATATACCAGTGGTCGAAAAATCAACCACCCATCTGAGCCCAAACCTGAGAAGGCAAGAAAAATTAAAAATCAAAGTTCAGACTTATGATCCAAAATGTAGCCTCTGGATGAAATTTCATCGATTTTGGTCCAGTAGTTTAGGTCTGGGATTTAATGAGTTAAAATTATATTTTCCATCAAATTTACATAAGAGCTCTTCATAGATTTTTGTGAAGGAGCCAAAATAGTTAACTTTTGTTCTACTTCTACTTCTGCAATAAAGAGTTGTCATACAAAGCTCCAGAGACACTCCTCATAATACTTATCTAAGAAATATAGGTGCATTTCAAGATTTGTGATCGGAGAGCATTACGTGGAGCCGATATGTTACTTTAATGAATTCAGCGGTAAACAAATATTTGTGTTTCTTCGTTGCGGAAAATCCTCGCAAAATTGGAACGTGGTAGATGCATAAGCGTCGAGTCCCGGATTGGTATGGTATCTCGGCTAAAAAGATCATAGACCCGTATACCTTTGAAGACAATTATAGAGCAATGATCCAAAACTTTTTTCACTTTCAACTGATTAACCCATGTGGCTTTAAAATAAGAGGAACTAGCTGCACATAGATACAGCTACATGATGGCTATGCTTCGACAAATGTTTCCTGGCCGAATAGTTTTAAAATATTGATACATTGATAGACCTGCTTGTTTTCCGAACTTAACAGCTCCACACTTCTTACAAGAAAAACTGAACAGAAAGAAAATAATCCCCAGGCAGGTAGACCATTAATACTAAGACTGCTTACTTTGAAAAAAGTGTTCCTTGCATGAAAGAAATCCTTGCAAGTAATCCATTAATTTGTGTTTGTTTGTTTATATTCATCATTCAAGTTTTTGTGTTATTTACCAGCGGCTCTGAACAGAGTTAAGAAATTAATTTTTTTATCAAAACTATTGGTCGGAAAAGTTTGATATAATATTTTTCTATATATTAGATAATGCCTTAGCCACTCAAAAAACTTTCAGCCAATTTAAAACACGTCAGAGTATAAATAGGCAAATTATAGATGGAACGACCCATGTAGCAGAAGTCAGTTCAACTTGAGTTCTTTTTTAAAGATTTTAAATATCAAGGAAATACACCGCTTTTAAACATAGCTACGTACATTTAAACTCTCATTAAAATAATGACATTAAGAAACAAAAACAATAAAGTAAACCGAGTACAATTGCTGTGGTTACAACCACAAATCAACATTTTGTAAATATCCCCAGGAGCTTATCACATGTCGGATAAATGTGTTGCAATTTAATCTTATTTACAATCAAAGTGACAAAACAAACATTTTTTTAAACAATTTTATACACAAACATATGTGCATTTACACAACCAAACGTATACATGTGCTCAACCGCACTGTTAACTGATTGACTTGATTTTAAAATATGAATGTCCTTGTATATGCTCCATGAGGATGTTTCTGAATTTGTATGAAAATTAATTGCATTGTAATGTAAATCATGCGAGTATTTTATCGCAGATTAAAAAACAAAGCAAAAAAGTAACTCAAACCAATAGCACAAAGTGGATAATTAGCAAAATTTTAATAAATAAACACAGACTTTTAAGAGCAAACAAGAAGATGTAATTAAAAATTCAAATATTATACCTTATCATCTTATAAAGAAAACTATGCAACGAGAGTTTCAATGAACCCGCAGACATGTACCAAACTATTCCGCTAACACTTTGTGGACATTGTCATGTAAACAACTTAGGGCATCTTGAAATTTGTGCTTCCAAAAAAAAGCAAAATATTCCAGACGATTAATGCATCATTTTAGTCGCTTATTGCTCGCTTGCAACGAGATGTCTAAGTGACTGACGGACAGAATGAGTCGACAGGATGCCTGCTCTTGACAATGGCAGAGTAGCGTAGGTTCTCGTCGTAGTAGACCATGTTGCTTCCTTTGCCCGTACAAATTTTTTGAGTGCTAACGTTAAAGTATCACCAGCAGCACTCGTCGTAGCAGCAGCAATGGCACCGCACTGCAGTGTAAAAACCACTTTAACAGAATTTTTAACTTTTGCCATTCATTTTGGATGCCAAAAATACCTTTTTATGTTTAGGTAGTCGTTGTAGTTTTAGGCTACTTGTTGTTCAAGTACGACAGCGTTGACAAAGTTGCCAGACTCACTGAATCACACAAGTTATCACTATACACTATTAATGAGCGAGAGAGTTACGTAAATTGAAATAACAATCATTCAGCCTTTTGTATTTTTTAAAAGCTTATAATGAGCGCAACATCTAGTCTGTCTGAGGTAAAGTGTTGCTATCCATAGCTAAAATTTCGAGATAGCTAATAAGTGTGCTGACCTTGAACATAAGCTTCACGTACAACGTCTTCAAATCAAATTAGAGAGTCAATTCAATCACATTCAATGTTAATCACAATCGAAGCTACTCATAGTCTCAACCAGTTAAAACCAAAGTCGGTTACAGGCAAAGTCAATCACAGTCGAGTTCAAAGTAGATGTGAGCCACAATTGCAGAAGCTGGTTACGCTAAAAACCAAAGAGTTGAAGTCAGTCACAGCCGAGGTTTATAGCAAAATTCAGGCAATTTAATCAAAACCAATTACATTTGATACCAATACTATAGTACTCAGTCAGTTACAATCAGAGTGAGGTGGAATGGCAAACAGTCGAAATCAGTCAAAACTGAATTTGATTGTTGTCAAAACAAACCGTACTAAAGTTATTAATTGTCTGAGGAGTATTACTAAAGTCAGTTACAATCAAACTCAGTCGAAGTCAGTCACAGTCGAATTAAGGCACTTTCGAAGTAAATCATGTTTGAAGACAGTCGCAGGTAAGGTCATTATTCATTGCTAGATTAAATCAGCCAAAGTAGAAACGAATCATTCTCAAGATCATTGACAATAGCCAAATTCACTCAATTATAATCAAATTCAATTACAGTCAAACTCATTTGTAGACGAAATCAGTTGTAATCAAAGTCAGTAACAGTCGAAGTCATTCATAGCCGAACTCCAAGGCCTGTTTCAATTGAATTTAGTAATTGTCAAAGTCAAGCATACTGTAGTCGATAACACTCAAAGTCAGTTACATTAAGTCTGATTCGAAGTCAGACGCAGCTAAAATCACTTGCTGCCATTCACATTCGAAGTGCTATGAGTTACTTCGACTGTCTGACTGTCTGTTAATATTAAAGTCAATCAAAGCGAAAGCCAATCATTGTTGTAGTCACCAAGATTGCAAGTCAATCACAGTCAAATTTAGTTACAATCGATTTAAATCATTATCGAAGGTAAGCATACTTATGTCGGTAATAATCGAATAAAGTCTTATTATGTAAACTTAGCACAAGTCAAAGTCAGTTACAATCAAAGTCGGTAACAGTCGAAGTCAGTAAAAGTTAGTCCCACACAAATTCATTCACAGCCAAAATCATTGACAGTCAAAGCATTGACATATCTAGTTTGAAGTTTTATTATGCAAGTATTATGCTACTATTACGTTGTTCTAGAGTTAACAAACACAGATGCAAAAAAGAAGTACAAATAGCTTTAAAGTAGCGAATTAAATCAAACCTGTTAAAACATTACATCAATTGGAAGTTGATAGAAAATCAAGCAAATAAAACAGTCAACATATCTCACTATATTTGCTGTGAATAAAAAAGAGTACAGTAACTAGAACCAGTGCAACTATTTCCATAGCAGCCGAGGTAGGAATAAGACACATCCCTATCACATACGAAAGTTCGAGCAGTGTAGAGTGAGACAGATATATCAAACGACGAGCGAGTGAATGAAATATTTGATGAGATTATATAGAAAATTCCGTAGATATCAAAATTGCACTAGATTGTTCGAAGGTTTTTATAGAAGTCAGCATCAGCTGATATAAAGCAAACCAATTTGCAAGACTATCATTTAAAATTTTGATCTGTGTTGATTAACGTCGTATTTTACCATGATATTCAGCATTACGCTAGATAGCTGAGAAGACTAATAGCCAATTTTAACTACCTCATCTTAAACAAAATCTAAGTTCCTATTGACTATCCAATTAATAGTAGTTAAATTTTAGCTACATGTGAACACTCTCAATATGGCATATCAGAAACGTCTATTTGTGACGCCATCTGGCAATACTGAATCAGAGGCGAAAGTTGCTTCTTTGTTGAGAAAAATAATAAAGAAAAATCTATAAAATTTTGGAACTTGAAAAATCTACCACCTTCTGCAAAAACGCTTACAGCAAAGACGTTCCTTTGAACAGGCATCCAGAATTTAACTTGAAAGGAATTTATTTTTTAAGCTACCACAGCAATATTAAAAGAAAACATTTAAACGAATATTTCTCAAAGTTGTTACCTCCTACCATTTGAAAATATGTAACACAAATATGATACAATTAGGCTACCAACAAACCGGTACTCTTTGGTAGCACTGAAGTTGAGCAACATCCTCGTAGCAGCACGAATCTATGTTGAGACAGGACAACAAATAATAAAACATACAATCGTTTTGCTGCTTCTTTTATATAAAATAAGGACTTGAAGGCGCTGTAAAGGAGAAAAAAAAAAATACAACAAAAAGGCCAAATGGGTGGCACTCGCCTTATGTCAAGTCAGTGGAATATAAAGAACAATTAGTGAAATTTAAATAAAAAGGACTCAACGGAGCAAATGTTGTGCTGTGTCGTCGTCGTTGTCGTTGTCGTTGTCCCCACTACTTGTAGAGCAGCACAGTAGAGTGGAGGTGTAGGTAAATTAAATAAATGTAGTTGCATTTTAAATAAAAGAGGTTCCACTTGTTCAGTCGTCGACAACTGGACAATAACAAGAATTAATTACGTCAGTCGACTTTGTAAATTCACTTATGCCTGACAAATGGGTACATGAAAGAGGCACGGAATATGTGATATAATTATAGTTAGCTCTTAAGCTTTATCTTTAGATTTGTTTAATTAACTGCACAGGCTACCACTAATTTTGAGGACTGAGATATGTGTCTATATTATGAACTAGCAGATGCCCGCGACTTTGTACGCGGAGCCTGTTTTTCTGCGAAGGCAAAAAATTTAATTTTTTTTAAATAGAACTACAGTCAATTTTGATTCTCCTTCACAGATCTAGAGTTATTGTTGTTTTCTCTTCCATAAATATACCATTGCATTGCCATGTGAAAGACAAACAACAAAGCCTAACTAACACATTCAATTAGCCCAGTTCACATTATCATACATGCTGTCCAAAATGCAACACTGATCGGACGGTGAAAATAGAATTAAATCTAAATCGACGGCAGGTTCCCAGTAATACTCCGCAATTCTGTTCAATTTCACATGATCAAGTATGGTATAATTTTTGACAGCGTATATTCGTCGACGCTTTACCGCCACCGCTCTAATTCTGGGGCTACCATAATTCTGTTCAAAGCATAACACATTCCATTTCATTCTCATGTGTGAATTTTTTTTCATTCTTCATTGTTCAAAAATTCCGCGTTGTTGTGTTGACAAATTGAGAATGAGAGCGCGAGCGAGAGCGAGAGTAAAATTCCGTTTTTTGTCTTCCATTGCATTGCCATATAAAAATAAAACGCACACACCCTTACTAACCCACTGACTTGCCATTAAACGATTTGTTATGCTTACATGCTTCTTTCTATGTGTGAAATTCATTTTCTTAGCAATTTTAAAACTTTAATATTTTGATATTTAATAGGAATATCGTGATAAATTTAATTCTATGTCAAGACCAAGCGTCTAAGAAAGATAACTAAAAAAATTTGATCGAAATTGATTCAGTAGATTTTGCGTGAATCCTATTCATCGAAAACGGCTATCATTTTATTTATATAGATATATCATACTACGAAAGCTCTCTAGGATTAACTTCTAAGACAATAAGATGTTCTTCTTTTTCACAGCAGAGTTCACAAAAGTTATTCGACTTTTTCTGAGCTCGTTGGTCAACCTCGAGTTTGTTTTCAATATTTTCAATTCAATTATTGTTGCCGAAATGGTAGTGGCGTAATTACGTACCGATCTACTGATTGCCATGTACATAATCCTCAGAATTTATTTTTCTCTTTCTCTTTCTAAGGTACTGGCTGCCAATACCTTTACCCCTTAAACAGTTGCGAGTGTTTACAGTTTGAGGTGAGAAGATGAGGGGACTATTAAAAGTGACTCTAAGGATTTTAGCGTATTTTGAAGAAAGTGCTAAGATATATTCTTCAAACGATTTACAACACGTTGATATATCTTAAATTTTAGCTGGTATTTGCTCACAGCTTTCTATATTAAGTATGAAGGGACATTTTTTGACCGTTGGGACCTCTCATATAGAAACCAGAAACTTAGAAGTCAGACAAAAGTTTATGTGTTTTCTGTCTATCTTTCAAAAGATATACATAAAATAGGAAATAAAACTGAGTCTTTCCGAAGTGCTTCTTTTATAAAAATAATCATCAGTTATGCGGTAATTTTGGTCTTTTTTGATTTTGGAACGATGCAAATCAACAACAACGTGTCAGCTTTTTTTGAGCTACTTATAGCATTCAAAGAACGTTAAGTTAAATTTAATATTTAATTAGCAAAAACACAAACCATTTGACTTAACAGAGTTTTAACAGAGCATTAACATAGAAATGTTAGCATGACGAAGAAAGAGATTCGTATAGGAACAAATTAGAGTTGCACGACCTTTCCAAAGTAAACAGCGGACACAAATCAGTATAGATGGAGTCAATAGAACATAAAGCAACGTTTCCAACAATATAAAATTTTGGGGAAAGTTTCATTTTTTTAGTATATGAATTTCTTTGCCGAAATTGGTGATTTTTTTGGTGAAAACATAACATTGTCATCTGACCACTCGTTGTTGGCTGTGCACATACCACACTAGTTGACTTCTATAGAGCATGAAACAGTATTTAAAACGACATATAAATTTAGTAACGCTTTTCTTTAACATATTAGTGGCTCAAGTTTCCCATTTGTGCAAATTGGCAATTTTGCGCGATGTGTTTCACGAACGTCCCTTCGAATATTTTGTGCAATTTGTGGCAGTTGATGAGCATGTCATTTTTTTGGGAGAAAATCGTACGGGAAAAGAGAGTGACAATTACAAAATGTGTAAACAATAAATTTTTGCTGAGAGAATCGTATGGGAAAAGAGAGTGACAACAACTGCACAAATTACCAGCGCTAATTCCTAGTTTGTTCAAAAAACTTTCCATACGATTTATGACAGTTCATTTGCGACGGCGCAAAACTGCACAACTTGCACAACTTCTACATAACATATTCATATACTTACTAAAAAAACTAGCTTAATTAAAATTTTATATCGTTGGAAACGTTGCTTTATGAAAGGTTGGAGAGCTCTCTAGGTTTTTCAAAAATGCCCAAAAATGTTTTCTTTGGGAGTTTTAACGACCATTTTTTCAAAAACATTAAGTGATGGAAAACTTTTGAGTACAGATTCTTATTCGGGGGCAAAAATCTATCGAAAATATTTAGTCACTTAGCATTACAAAAACATTCGAAGTCTAGTGTAATAAATTCCGGATATGAAAGAATACAATTTCACAAAACAGTTAGCTTATGAAGTTTTAGAAATTCGAAAAGTGTTGGAAAGCATACGTAATTTCGATAAAAGTCTAAAATGTGACACTAGCATGAAGTGTTAAAAGGCGTTAGGTTTTGCAGCCAATTCACTCCAGCAAAGATATTCTTTCATACTCGCTTTTAGGAAGGCAATGGCCTTTGATATAATTCGAATTTTGTATCACCGTGTGGCTTCACTTTGTGGATGACTCTAATGGAAAACATTTTTGTTAGGACGTTACATAAAATCGGCAATATCTTGATAACTCTAAAATAGTGGTTATTAACAGACTTTTTTTGAATTTTCACCAAGTCTTCTAGGAGGCAGTCTACACTTACGCATTTTTCTACCCGAATTCGGTTAAGAAAAGCATAACGTACACAAAATTTAATATTATTTTATTAAACAACTTAATTTGTGCTGTTTTGTTCTACATTTTAATTTAAACAAACAAATACATAGACACATTACTGACATTTTGCATGTGTTGCTATGTGTTCATGCGACTAAATGGCGTGTCAGTTAGCAAATTAGATATTCATTTAGTGCGAATTAGTTCACATTAATCCGTCTATATCCGATGTTTGGCTGGAGTCGTATAATAAATTGTAAAACTACATATGTATGTACAGTACCAAAACCATGCACACAAACTTAAAGAGAAATTCAATTTGTATTCTTACAACAAAGTTAACCCTTTTATGATGCAAAATTTTGAAGTGCATAGTTTTACGAATGTTTTGCGCTCTTACAGTAGTTTCTGGCTCAGTTTTAAAAGCATTTAATAGTTTGCACACTTTTCGGAAAATGAGTCTATTAAATTATTCATTCAAAAGTATTGTACTGCTCGGTTTAGTTTTAAATCGAATATTTTCGGAATAAAAGCGACAAATAAAGCGTTCCCTAAGAACAAGTTCCATCACACATATATTGGGTTCCAAACTTATGATTTTTATGACCCCAATGAAACTAACAATCGATTTGCTACATGGCTATATCTCAGAAACGATCGAAAATTACGGAACAAAGCTACATGGGGAATATTTCGACAAGCTCTGAGTTTCTTTGTCTGTCTGCTTCCATACTTTGTTTCACTTTTACTTTATACAGCTGTCAATCTGTGTAGGTTCAAAGCTTGAGTTAGGAAAGTCCGCTATTTGTTTCCTTCTGCTTTCACAAGACAGCATTAGCTAAGATACCACATACATATGTTGTGCATGGTAGACACTATAAGTCCAACACTACGCAGAGGGTTAACATCAAAGTTGCACAAAATAAAAGGCGTTGCTGGCAGCAAATGAAGAAAGTGATTTAATTTGTATGAAATGAATACGTTGGCTGCTTGTGGTGCGTAAATTAATGTATGTAATGTTTCCTTTTTCGGGTTGTAGGCATTCGTATAATTAAACAGGCACAATTTCGATGACAGAGTTACAAGCGTTAATGTCTTGTGTGTAATTAATTTACAACTTTTTCCTATCACTGCGTCTATTTAACTTGCAATTATTAAGAGAGTTTTTTAAGGATCAAAGATAAGATTGAGATTTATTTGTACAAAACGTATAACAAAAATTTCGAAAAGAAGTTTTCAATGCATGCAATGGAACATAAAAATATCGACCTCTCAATGTATGTTATGTGTATGTTGACCAGGAAAACTTGATATTCTGTTGAAATTGCATGATTCTCCTCAAATTATTTGCAAAAAGTACTACACTTCAAGAAACATTTTGTCCATTGCCAGCCTGCTTCAATATCTTGGCGAGATAACACTGTTGAATGCAACAGCTTAAACTTAACAAAGCACCACATAACGACAAGATTCCAGTCCGATTAAGAGTTAATCGTACCTCCTCTATCTTCCACTTTCCGAATCCATTGGAAAGAAGATACATCTTGACAAATGAATTGAGTGCTTACTTATTGGAATTCCTAAACAACCTCATCCATTGTCAACATTACAGAGGAATTACGATCATGAGCTTATACTCTAAAGTACTAATTAAAGTTCACCTCAATCGCATTCAAAGCAGATTACTCTGTCTAGAAATTAATATGGCCCTTTCTCCCCGGGAACACTCCCTTCCAGTCATCCTTAGGTGGAATGTGAGCTATGTAATCCCTTGTGAATGGGATTACTGGAAGAGTATGAACCAAGTTGGAGGGCACAGAACTCAAACTATGAAGGATTGTTGAGTATCCTGTTCTTCCTTCGGATCAGTAAATGTTTCCCTGAGATAATGGACTTTCAAGGCGTCAGTCGGTGTAGTCCTGAAAGCACCACTGATGCACAGAGAAGCGGCAAATATTTGTAGTGAGTGACTTTTTCCAACGCAGGCCACTACACTGCCATATAACAGAATTATTCGAATGACCGCTGAAAAAGCCTCTTACAGGAGTTTAGCGCTACAGTTGCTTTCCTAACTCTCTCTTAAACATTAATTTTGCAACTTACTTTCCTATCCTGTACTAGACCAAGATATATTGCACTGTGGTCTACTGTGGATGATTTGCTTAAAGCACTTTTCTTGGGAATTAAAAAATTTAATGGAACTTTTTGGATATGCCGATGTCATCAATATCGTCAGATATGCAAAACCACTTTACAGCGAATAGCTATTTTTTTTTTTAAGCATAAGCCATCGCTTATGGGATGCCCCATATAAATGCAATGCACCGTGTTGATTTTAAGAAAAGAAGAAAGGTTATAGGGAAGGGGGATAGATGGAGTACCAAGTATCGGTGAATATTCCTCTTGAATTTTCCGATGTCACTATTGCCGGGAAAGACAGGCGCAGGCAGGCTGTTGCACAACTTAATCGTGCGACCAAATAAGAAATTATCGTGAAAGTGTGATGTCCTGTTGAAAACCGGCGTGACGCAAAAGAGATTGGCCTGATGGGACGCCCGAGTGCTGCGAGAGAAAATACGGACTAATGGAATCAGATCACGAATTTCTCTAGAGCACATCCCATTAAAATACCCACAGAAAAGGGTTAAACACCCTACCTTACGCCGGTAGTGAAGAGAATCGATTGAGGCGATGACAGATTCATCACTTATTAGTTTCATCACACGTCGCTGAACGCGATCTAGCAGCTCCAAAGTGATTTTTGAAGCCCCAGCACATACGTGTGAGTTGTACTCTAGTTTGGATCTAATATAAGTGAAGTAGACAGTACGGAGGTCAACTGGAGAGAAGTATTTCTTACACCGTTTTAAAAAACCAATGCACTTGGCCGCTTCTTTCGACACATCGAACACTTGATTTATCCACCTCAGGTCCGGTTGAACCGATATGCCCAGAACTTCAAGAGTTGATGACCTCGTAAGATCTAAGCCAGCCATATTAAGGGAAGGAAGGGAGTAATCCATTCGTCTGTGAGACAACAGACAGCACTGGATTTTGATAGCGTTAAAATAAACGCGGTTAATACGATCCCACTCGGTGATTGTGTTGAGGTCATAAGCGAGTGTGTCATTCATATATCGCCGTTTACTCTCGACCTCCACAGAGCTTGGGCGCTTTTTGAAGCAAAAGGAATGACAAATGTTGCTGTCCGCAAAGGAATGGATTGGGTTGGTGGTCGATAACAGAAGGTCGGCGATAAAAATTTTTGGATTATGTATTAAAACTGCAGAAACTTAAGCAATTGGTACCAAAAATAATGCTTCCCAAATTTTTAACATTTACGAGCACAACATTAAGCAGGAATATATCATGCTGCTACCACGGCAGCGTTCTCGCAACTAAGAGCGGAACCGTGAAAAACATTGCCTCAAAAATTAACAAAGCGAGAAATATTTTTACACAATTCCATCAAATATGAAAGTCGAATATAATCTCAATACAGACCAAACTGCAAATACTTAGTACCTCACAAGCGAACTGATGCAATGAATGTGAAGCTTGCTAAATTTCTGCTTCAGATGGATATTAAAGATTTGGTGGCTCTACACGAACTCAAATTACAAAGTTCATTTGGATATTGGCAATTTGAATCCTTATAATACACTTTCTAATGTTGAATTGCTTACCAGTTGCTGTCAAGATCCGATTTCCATTCAAGGTAATCGACGAAAATGCAAGCACTTCACGAAAATCACCAACTGAAGTCTGCTAGCAAACATTGGAGTGAAAGCTTCACGGACGCGGTTGTCCGAAATCATCGCAGAAAGAATAGCTAGATCTAAAGATTTGAAGGCTCTCGCTACTTATCATGTACGTTGAAAAACTTTTGTGAAGACATATGTAGAGAAAGACCTGTTGAATGATAAAATGTTATATGTCAAAAATTGAAACGAACTGGTTAAGCATAAAATAATGAGTTCATCTTAATATTCATTTGATGTAATTGAGTCAGATCTTAAGCGGACTGCGAATTTTCGGAAACAGTCAGTCCAAGTTGAGCCAAGTTGCTTACATATTAGAAGACCACATTAACGATTCATTCTGACTGGCACATCGAAATGTAGACATTTAAATTAACTGCAACATTCGCCTTGAAACAAAACCATTCTTTTCTTATTCTCTTTATTGAAAATGATTATTGTAATCACTATGGTATTGTGGTATCTAAAAACAATTTTCCACTTCAATGAAGGCCAACTATTGGAACATTTTAATCCAACTGCTTGCAGCTGATACAAAATACAGGTAACTATTTGCAATAAATAAATCATTGAAAACGAATGTGGCATTTTTGTATCCAAAAAAATACAGGGTGTGCGGACAAAAACTATTGACTGCTCACTCTGTGATAGCCAGCTTATCATATGTTTTATGTTTTGCAACGACGCTGTAACTGAATAAATTTCAAAATTAATGCCAATAATTTTTCCTTAGCATAAAATATTTAACCCAAAAAAAGTTGACTTTACCATGGTAACGACGTCGTGTACTGCCAATGTCTATGTCGCTGCCAATGGCTATTAGTCAGACATTGCTATTAATCAAACAACTCATGAAACGCTCGGATTTCAACGTCATTCCGCATTCAAAGGATTGTCTATCATTAATTTTCAAGAGATTTTTAGATTTCACATCTACATACTCGTACTCTAATAGGAGTAGGTATGCGTGCGCTGCGTATACATATGAGTACAAATTGTCCAAACGGATGGATGCCATAAAATGGTAAGGATACAACGGCAAAAAAGGTCTTCTTCTTAAAACCAATAAAATAATGGTATTTGACCTTTTTTCCTTTGCATATTCTTCACCAAGTATATAAAATATATTAGTAGCTTTATATGAAAATTGGTATTTTTGTGCTTGAATAGTTAATCAACATAAAATGATTTCTAGCCAAGGGATTTGTGAATTGTTCTAGGCGGCATTTCGTGGTATTTTACGATATCCATCTAAGTTGCAAGATTTATTATGTACAAAAACGTTCACTAATTTAAATGGTATTTTACTTACACTTTATGCGAAGAAAAAAAAGTTCGACAACATTTGAATTTCTTTAGTTGGAAAGTACTTTTTCACATGGGAAGCCGAAATTTCCACTCCAAATAAGACGCTTTCAGTTGGTTGATGGCATAAGAGCAAAGCTGGACGCTATACATTTTGTATTGTGAACTTCACAACAATGACGCATATTCTCGACAGTATCAGTTTGTCTAGAGATCCAGAACCCGAATGCATCTTACGAAAAATGCAATTTTACTCATGTTGCTGCTACATTGACGGGAACAATTGAATTAGATCCTCCCATAAGGTCTCGTAAAAAAAAAACAATATTTTCATACGAAGCTGTAGCTGAGCCAATTTCGGATCCTAAAAGAAACTTGAAGATAGAATGTGCCTATGCAGTGTTAGATGTAGCAATATTTTATACAAATAAACGTTTTGAGCTGTTCAAAGACCATGAATTTCGTGGTTTTTTTAAATGAAATCGGTTCCCTACAAATTAAAAATAAAAAAATTTAATTTTTTCAATCTCATTCAATATTTTCGGCTTATTCAACTTTTTTCATTTTCCATATGTTATACAGTTTTTTAGTATTTTTCAACTGTTTTAACATTCTTCAACCACTCTCAACTTTTTGCTGCCTCTTACATTTTTTCACTTTTTCAACACTTTTTAAATTTTTCCATACTTTTTTGACTTTTTAACCTCCTTTGCATTTTTCAAACATTTTCCATTTATTTTTTTTTCTTTCAGCCTTTCTCACGCCTTGCAACAGTTTCGATTTTTTCAACATTTATCAACTTTTTAAATATTTTTCATTTATTTTTGACTTATTCTACCTCATTCAACTATTTTCAGCATTTTGCATATTTATTTGATTTGTTCATCCTCAAAACGAAAAACCGAACTATGATCGTTCTCCTGGTACTTATTATTACGAAAGACAAAAAAAAAACATTTATATTCACACAAACAAAATCACTTTTATTTTTCCCAGTGTCTCGACCACCAAAGTTAACATTTCGACTACTTTAACTCCTTTATGATAACATGTTTCCTTGAATCCATGATATCTTTTCTGCCATATCGGCATATACAAGTAAACAGAAATCATCATTGTGACGAAGATATTTACATCCAACGAGAAGAAACCAACGTCCATTTCGATTCATCATTAGAATGCGGTGAGAGGAATTTCCATCGCGAGGTATGCACAAAACATTAGATGTTGTGTTCACGTTATGACCCAGTAATTCGCATTGCTCTAAAGGAGCAAAATTTACTTCCACTGACTCAGGCACCGACGTAATTTCTTCGCGTACTTCAGGTAATATCCAACCTGATAACGTAGCAGAATGTCCCAGAATTTGTGAATGACCACGAGGATCACTCCATAGACAAATCGGTTTTATATATTGAGTGAAACTAAAAATAAATATTTTTTTAAAAAAGTATTTCACTTAGAATGTAGTTGTAACATACCCGACAGGATCTTTCATTTGTAGCAATGTTATGCTATCAACATAACGTGATACACTATAATATACTGCAGCTTCTACTTCGCGGGGCACAACTCCTTTTTCGTTAATATTTTTGAGATCGTAACGTCCGAGATAAACTCTTAAGTTGGGTAATCGACTATTTCTTAAAAAGCACCTGTCAGGTATCAAAACACTTCGTGAAGAAACAACCGCCCCAGTGCATAAGAAAAGCTCACCAGTGAAAAATATTTGAAAAATAGCAACATGCCAAGGGTGTTCAATGCGACATTCCGTGTTTGGTATTCCACAAATATCTTCAATAGAGCCTGTTACTGCAGGTTCTTGTTGCTCGATGTGATTTTGTATCCATGATATGTGTTTTGCTACATCGCAATACACAGTATACTCCCGCAAATCGCAACGCCCTTGATCAGTTAGTCCTAAGGAAACAACACCTCGCACTATCCATGTTCCATTCCTGTGTAGTAGGAGGCCACCACCGGAGTCCCCGTAACAGGGCCCAGATCCATCACGTTTTCCGGCACACAGAGTGCGTGATGATGTTAATGCACTAAGCACAATTGATGAATGCAAACAAACCTCTGCAGAAACGATGTTTACATTAACTTTCTTTGGCGCGATTGACACACTGTTGATTTCATCAGTTCCCCAACCGACAACAACGGCAGTTTGGTTAACAATTCGTGATTCATCGGATGGCTCGGTCCATAAACATATTGGTTTGATGAATTTAGTAAAACTAAAAATTTGGAGAGTATAAATAATTCAAAAAATTAAAAAATTTCGTAATGAAATGTAAAAATTAATTTTATATTTTTTACTGAGTTCAGAACTGTTAGTGCAAAAAACACAACAAAATGACAAGCGTAAAGTGCATTAAGTGATGAAAAAAATGGGCAACTAGCTGCTTATACTAGTTCCTATCACTGCTACATGGTATCATCAGTAAGCCTTGTTAGCTGACGTTTAAAACACAAGCATACCATATTTTACTTTGCTATGATTTATGATTGGTCAATGAATCATAAATCATAGCAAAATATAAACATAGTGCGCCTAACATTTCCCCTTTTATATGCAATTGCATTTGTTACTCGTTTGATACTATACATCGGAGCGACGAGCTTGTAATTTTTTTGTGTTTTTACACTTACAATACTGAACAGGAAACTCAGATAATAAATCTGTTTAATAATTTTATGGAATAATGTCCATAACAGAGAGATTATTGAACTTTTTAACTAATTACCTAACTTGTTTCTTCATTATTAAAAGTGCCAGGTCAGCATCAGCAAAGGTTGGTCCAGGCTTGTATTCTGGATGTACAATTATACTCTCTATATCACGTGTCGTGAAACCATCCTCCATAAAATTGGTTAAATCATATCGCCCTAACATCGTAGTAATTTTTTCAGCATTAAAACTAATTCTTTCAAAGCAATGTGCTGCTGTCAAGATAATTTTTGATGTAACAAGCGAGCCGCCACAAATAAATTTTATACCCCTGGTATCCTTTTTATATATTGCGGTCAACCAAGGATATTCTCCACGTGCTATCAATTGGCCGCCAAAAACAAGTGGTGTACCGCCGTTAGTTGGAATCTCTCTATCAACGAGTCCACAAGACTCATTTGGCGCTTCAACGAAATTCGGCATAAGGATATTAGAAGTGTAAACCTCCACGTATCCGTTGATAATATTTAGAGTATATTGAACAGTTAATAGTCTTTTATCAATCAGATCTAAAATAAAACATTCGAAATTAAAAAATTTTATAACTCATCAAACTATTACTTTCAGTTGTGTTGCATAATTCGTGGTCATTGATAAAAATTCTAAGTAATAATGGCGCATCAGCCGCTACGGGGAAATCTACACGGTATTTTATTGGTTGCTTCTTTTGCAGTCTATTGATAACCTCTTGCGAACTACCGTCTGGTAAAAGAATACCAGGACGTGACTGAAATAAAACTCATTTGTTTAAGGCTCATTAATAAGACTTATCTAAATTCAAAATTACTATAAATCCATTTTCAGAAAATTCCATCTTAACAGTGTCATCTATCTCCATATGGGGCACTGTAAGTTTACCTCCCATGAATTCGCCATAGAGCTGATATTGAAAATACTCAGAGCAAGAATTTGACGTGTTTAAGAGGTCTGATATCCGTTGTTTATAAAAGCCTTCAAGTTCATAGCAGCTTACATATTTTAAAAGGCTAAGCAGCAAAAGTACGAAATGTGGCAATATTTTAAACATTTTGTGTCTTTTATATAAAAATCAAACTTTTTTCACAGTTATGTAATTTAGTTTCACTTATCACTATCACTGATTTAGTTCATGGAATGTATACGAAACAAGTACAATTCTGGTGGTACACAGGTTTTAATTATTTAAGAACCAGATTCACAGTGAGCCGCAAACGAAATGATGCCCGTATTTTTTCATTCTCTGTGGAAATCTTAATATAGAGTGCTATAAATTTAAAACCACTAAGAGAAGTCACAATTAAAAAAACATAAGAAATATAAATTATATTTCGCCTAGTAAAAAAAAAAACAAATTTACAGATTAGAAAAGCACAAAATCTTGCGTTTATAAAAAATAAATTAAGTACATTTCTTCGAACTTATGGCAGCAGCGTTAAACTACACTGAGAAGTCGATTTGTTTGAATACAACATGTTTTATTTGATATAGGGGCCAACATTTTTTTTATTGCCTAAATTAGGTCTCTTTATATTAATTTCACTTTTCATTAAAAAAACCAGGAATTTTATTAAAAAATACACTCATTCGCAATTACAACACAATTAATTCATCATCTAAGGCATAAAATTACAACTACTTAAGTTGTAAATTCTTTCGAAAAATACGGTAACTCAGTTGACTTTCTTAGTAACGCAGAAGCTTTTCATACAAAATATTTCAATCCTGGAGTATAAGTCTCATGTTATAAAGAGCTGTATCTTAAAATTTATACTAGATGGCGCCTTAGCTGAATATCACAATAAATGTCTTAAAAGTCTTAAGCTTTGTTACAGCCCCAATATTTTTTTTTTTTTTTTTTGTATTCAATTTTTATTTGCAATCTATCAAAAGATAATAAGCAAATAAAACTACTTAAATTAATTAAAGCTAGTTAATAGAAAACATAACAATATGTGTTTTAGACTTACCATTTCGTAGATAATTA
This sequence comes from Tricholauxania praeusta, assembly GCA_949775025.1. Taxonomy (NCBI): domain Eukaryota; kingdom Metazoa; phylum Arthropoda; class Insecta; order Diptera; family Lauxaniidae; genus Tricholauxania; species Tricholauxania praeusta. The sequence continues at coordinate 138,479,388 of OX459028.1, read as the reverse complement.
AAACCTTATTTTTAGACAGCACCAATATATACCATTTTTCTAAAACGTGTAATTAAATAGAATATATTTTACACTGTGTCCCCAACAATGAATAATATTTTAGCTACACTGAGTTACTATAGAAACTCAACTTTGAAATTCAATTGATATTCGATTGTTCGATTGTTTTATTGTTAATTACGATCGAAGCGTGACCACCGCGCGGAGGGAAAATAGCTAGCCGAATAATTTACCAGACTAATATCGTGAGAGGTGCGTGTGTTTATTGTGTGTCAGCTGAGTTACCGTTGGAGAAATGTAAGTAATGACGATATTTGCATTATTATTATTCCCAAACACAGATATTTAGGTATATATTGAGAATTGTGATAAAAATTTGAAATAGTTATATTTTAACAACTGCGTTACTGCTACACTGCGTTACTATATAGAGTATATATTTTTTGGTTACGCAGTTGATTTGAGTGTACTTTTCTAAGTAAATTACATAATTGTAACAAAGATACCAGTACATGGGTTGGTTTATTTAACGGAAAAATTTTTATTTGTCAGAACTCTTCAGTAATTTTTGAGATGTTGATTTTTTTGCTACCCATGTTTAAAAAAAATAATTTAATGTTTGTCATAAATGTTAAATTGAATTTATTTTTGTAATTCTATATTGCATTAAGGTAATCTTTTGTTAAGAATAATTATTTGTTAGATCTTCTTCAAAAAAGTACAAAGTTCAGTGAATGAGCAACTACCGTGTTGCTAATACAAACACTGCGTTACTTTTTCCCCCAGTTTTTATAGGAAATTAGAGTTTTATTAAGTTTTCTAATTATTAAAAATACCTTGACTCAATATGAGTTGAATTTCACCATAAGCCTAAGCTTCTCTCGCAAGTTTGTGTATTAATATACATATGTATTAAGGATTTTTTTTGAAAAATTTTAAGATTTTTGTCAAAGATTTTGGTAACGCAGTGATCTTATTTCTTAAAAATACTTCGCTAAACTGATTATTTCTGAAGTTTGCCTTAATGAGAGAATAATATAAGCTCTATTGCTTAAAAGTGCCAAACAAGTTCGCTTAATTAAACATTCCTAAAAAGAAAATATCAAGTTTTAGCTCAGTAACGCAGTTGACTTTTTTTTCGACGACTTCCATTGTAAATTGTCATAAATCACATAATTATCAACAAAATTTTACTGCAGATATGAGTATACTATAGAATACATTATAATGATTCTGACTTAGTACTAAAAATATTTTATCTCTAATTAATTTTTTTTTTTTTTTAGCTCATGTCGTTTTAGGCATTAAAAAGAATTATGGCCTATAGAGCAACTAAACATATTATTGAAACCAACCTATAATTCTTGAAATAATAAGTAGTACTGATTTTATTTACTTACTTAATTAAATAAATAAACATGCTGCGAATTATAAATACCATGAATAAATTTAAAATGAAATTAATTATTTGCACTCTAATTTTAGATAAATTGATTTTTCGCTTATAAAATCATTATATGCTGAATTTCAACCACCATATAATTAAGGCATGCTAGTTGTGAAGAGTTTTAACAAAAACAAATTGCAAAAAATCGTTAACATGAGCCTATAACGTCGAATGTCATATGAATGACAGTTGCGAGAAAACTCACAACAATAGTTCCGAATCCAAGCACCCAATTCAAGCAAAAATAATTGGACCACAGCAACAACAGACATTTTTGAACTATGTAAAAGTAACTTCTGGTCAACCCACTTATATACTACAAATCAACCCTGAATATGATGGAATAATTTAGTTGTAACCAGTTTAAGCTTTTTGGCTTAAGGTCGCAAAGGTTTCTGATGAACAAGTACAAAAACGTTTATTAGTTATACTAAAGAGGTGTTGAAAAGATGAACCTGTAACAATTATTACACAGTTCAATCAAATATATTAACCGTAATAATCATTGAACTTAATTTAATACTGATTATAATTAAGGGATAGAATCAAAATGAATATGTGCCATATGTTGTTATTTTTCTAAAATTGCCCACCGCTGTAATTAGAGCTTAGAAGTTTTGTTGCAAAAATTGAAAAATTCAAAAAAAGAATTCGTTTGTTTTTTAAAGAGATGCTACTTAGAATTGGATTACGAAATATGTGAACTATAATTTATGTTTGGACTTCACATGTAATAGGTCCGGTTGTCTTAATTCTGACTTGTGAAATATTAATAAGGCAAAGTGGCGGAAAGATTGTGATGTGGGAAAGTTAAGCGTAGGCATAGGTATCGAAATTGGTTTGTTAGAATGTCACTCTGGCAAGTGCCTTAGCTTGAACTGTGAAGCACAATTTTCCAATTTACGACTGAGCTTCACTTGAAAAATTTGTTTAATTTACTTTTAGTTCTAATTCGCTTTAATTTATGGGTCACACCAAGACTTAGAAGTAAGGTTTTATTATAACACTAAGGCCCCACACTATATAGATAAATTTCAAAATATATGGGATGAATGAAGATTGCTGTCTAAAATTTATCGAAAAGAAGGACGAGGAAATACCCAGCTAAAAAAATTTTTAATTTATTTACTTAATTTACAACATGGAAGTAAAAGAGCTTCCAATAAATTCTTCAATTTGCTCTTTCATTTCATTATTTTTCTTAAATTATACATGCTCATGCAAAAACCCCAAAATGATGATAAGAATTAGTAGCGTACAGTATACGGTGATATTTTTGATTATTTTTTTTCATTTGTTTAGAAGTAGAGTGACTGTACTCAATTATAATATTTATACTAACCTTGAACTTATTCACATTCCATTTAGGCGATTTGAGTATAATTTCAATTACATAATATTAATTGAGTTCTTAGCTAAAATTAGCAATTATAAATCATAGATCATAACATTTTATTTTTCCTCAACTAGCTAAAATATTAACATATATATTTTCCTACCTTTATTTGCTCTTTTATATTATACAATATCATCAGAATCATAAGTTCTGAGTAAATACATATATATAAATATTGATACTGTAGTGACCCCATCCAAGGAACAATTTCATTCTCATCTTTCAAGAGACTCTACGGTATCTACGAAAAAGTGAAGATGGTGCAAATAGTCTTTTTTTTTATTATTATTGAAAAAGTAGCTGGAAAATTTTCCAGAACTTTGAAATTAAATGAAAAATATAATTATAAAATCATAGCACATGTATAAGCCAAATAAGCTTAAAAAGAGCTATGTCAACTGAACATCACTCAGAAAGATAACAAGAAAAATGGAACAATGCGTGCGAAATCAAAAGAAACACGCACTTTGTACACATCAAGGTCACATACCCAATAGCTCAAGTGTTAGAGCGGCCGTCGCAATTCAAAAATGCATACGGTCGGGTGTTCGATTCTCAGTACAACTTAACCAAAACTGGTCTGATGAGGCTATGTATATGCATATAAATATGTATATACGTGGTAATAGCCGAAACATATGTCACCAATTACCAGGTTAAATTGATCCACTTGTTATCTTTGTCATGTTGAAATTTTAAAGTTTTTTTTTTACTTTCATTTCCAAAATTGCCATTAGCACAAAAAAAAAACCAAATTGCACTACAAACAAAAACAATTGCTACATTCGTCAAGACACAATGCAGCGCCGTCGATAGCGTTGAAATTCTGCGAATTTTTTTTTTTCACTTGCTTGTATGTACGTCGAATAACGGTGAGAGCAATGAGAGCAAATAGAGCCACTGTGTGCCCATCACTGGTCTAAAGGGCCAAATAGACGTTCATGCGTGCATGATCAATAAAATGACGACGCCATCATCTTGCAATGTCCAAATCATTGGATAATTCTGCTAACACACTTCAACTTTTATGCAGAAATTCTGTGGTTATCACAGACTATCCATTTTATTGTATATTTGGAAAGTGTGCCGCCTTTCGATGAGGATATACATCCTTTGATATGCCATCGTCTTCGCTAGCCACAGAATTTCTTCATAAAAGTTAGAGTAAGTAAACAGCCTTCGGCCGCGGCTCAAAGTTAACATTCTGTAGTATACTCAACACCGGCATCGCTAGCCACCTTCGGACACACAAGTTCATTAGTTTGGCCTAGGAAAATTAAGATTTCTCTAAAAACTTGTGTGGCCGGTAGCATTAAAAACGGCATTTTCAATAAAGTCTTGTAGATTTTAACATTAAATATAACGAGTTGCGTGTGAGATATCAACCAATCAAATTAATTGATTGGTGGCGCGCATTTCGATAACTCTGGCAAATACAGATTAGACTGAATTTGAGCGATAGCATGGGCTCTGTTGACTTTAAGTGCACCGATCGTTTGCAGCTTTCCAATGGTACACTTTTTTAGTATTTAGTATAATGACAGATGAATCGAACTTATACCATGGGAAAGGTACTGTTCCATAGATATTTTATAAATAAATTTCCTTTTGCAATTTGAAAAGAAAGAATAATTTGGAAATTTGGAAAGGAAGATTTACGATCCAATTCCGGAATACCGCTGCTTACGGATCGGATTGAAAGGTAAAGGGATTGGGAGGGACAATTTTTGCGTCGAAATCAAAATGTGAATAGATCGCATAATGGAAATAATGTCACCAATAGAAATTGATAATAATATTTCTACTGTTGATTTGAGATTCATTTCAATGTGCATTGAATGCAATTCCAAAGGTGAGTTGAGAGGAAGTGAGGTGATGTTATAAGAAGTGATGTAAGGAGAGGCAGATGAGGTGTGGTGTTCAGTGAAACAAAAAAGAACATAGTCAAAGGTAAATGACGTTATGTTCATCATTGGCTGGCACATTTCTTCTAAGACTTAAACTTTGTGTGAGCAGACAAATTTCGACCACTGGCGATACTAGTAAGCGTAGATCTGCGATCTAAGGAAAAAACTCAAGAATAATCTAACTGAGTCAAATCGCACGATATCGATGGACAGCTCACGTCACGTCACGTCTGAGTGAGATAACCATGCCGTCAAATAGCTTGTGCAGAACGTCCATTATGGCATGGGCTGTGTGGCACGTAACGCCGTCCTGTTGAAATCACAGGTCGTTCACTTTTATATCATCCAGTTTGGGTGAAAAAATTGGCTTATCATCGATGGGTAGCGCTTTCCGTTGATAGTGATGATGGAAATGACACCGTCCTTTGCGAAGAAGTACGGACCGATGATGCCGCTAGTTCATAATTCAATTTTGCTTGTTGACGCACCCGTTTATCTAAAAATGAGTCTCGTCGTAGAACATTACGTTTTTTTTTCTGAAATCGGGGTTCGCTTCTGCATCATACTAAAGTTTTACCTGTAACTTGCCATGGTGATTTGCCTTTAGTGAGCAGATTTTATTTGCTCTTGTTTGAAATTATTATTATGCCAAATGACGCGGCTGAACGAATTATACAAATTAAGCCTTCAGTATTAACTTGGAAGTGAAAGTAGACCTTCGTGCGAGTGAGAAATACAAGGCTTCTTTAAAAAGGAGAAAGGCAGAACTTACGTTCCCACTTGCATGTGGAAAGGAGAAAAATTGGCCAGACGTATCAGACTCTAAGTAAAAAAAGAAGCTGTAGGAAGATGGAAAAATGCAGTGAATACTAATGAAAAATCGATAAATGAAAATATTGACACACTCAAAATAGATATTTAGTAATTTTGATACATTTGAACGCTGATATTATGCAATATTTTACAATATTACAATATTCCAGTGCTACGCTGCGCCTTGAACTTGGGGCAATCTCAATTTTTTCCGCTTCCGGCGAAAATTCAAAGTACTTTTTTTTGTTGTTTTATATGCATGCAAGATTTTGTGCTTTTTTAATCTGTGAATTTGTTTTTTTTTTTACTAGAAGTAATATAATTAGTCTCTCTTACGCTGTTGTAGTTGTTTTTGAAGTAGCTTCAAGAATTTTACTTATTTCAATATTCTCATGGTATTCTATTATAAGACGGGAGTTCGCAAGAGGTTATCAAAAGAGTGCAAAAGAAGCAACCAATATCATACCGTGTAGATTTCCTTGTTGAGAATTATGTGCCGACATTACTTGCAATTTTTATCAATAACAACAGATTATCCAGGTAGTAATTTGATGAGTAACAAAATTTGCTTAATTTCGAACGCTTTATTTTAGAACTGGTTACTAAATTTCGATTTACTCTTGAACATACTCTTTATATTATAATATCCATATGCCGCATTTCGCTGAAGCACGAAAGGTATCTTGTGGACTCAATGATAAAGAAATTCCAATTTACGGAAATTCACCGCTTGCTTTCGGCGGCCAATTGATATCACGCGGGGAATCTCCTTGGCTGACCGCTTTTTATAAAAAGGATAGGAGGGGAAAGATTAAGTTTGAATGCAGAAAAAGTTAATACGTTGTTAAGGCGATATAAATTATCCAATTTTTTTGCAGGATGGTTATAAGATACGTTACATAGAAAATATAGGCTGTTCTGATGTTGACCTGGTGCTCCTAGTAATGAATTAATTAATGTGAAAATCGTTTCTGCAGAGGTATGTTTTCGTTCATCAATTGCGTGTAGTGTATTAATATCGTCACGCACTCTGTGTGCTGGAAAACTTTAAGACTCTGTGCTGTATAGTTTGCGATATATGCCGCAATAAGTCTTAAAATTTAGGGTGGTAACACACCCACTGGTGTAATATGGTCCGATTTTTATCCAGAAACAGCTTAATATAAGCAACACTCTTTCAAATTTTAGTATGATTGATCACATGTTTCGAAAGTTATACCACTTAAAATATTTTACTTTTATGGGCAGTGCCACGCCCACTCGTAATATTTCGCCCACTTTTGATTCAAGTATACCTTATAGCAAGTAAATTAAATTTCATACTAAGTATTGCAATAGTTCAATCAATATAGCGATTGCAACTTTATGGTAATATAGGATGTGCCACGCCCACTACTGCAATCTCTCGTCAATTCTCATTTAATTTCAAAGCCCATTGCGGCCGACACCTCTAAGCCAAATTTTATGAAGATTACTCTTATAGCACACTATCTATAACAGTAAACGTGTTTTGCTTGTATGGGAGGTGCCACGCCCACATATTCCATTGCGCCAAATTTTTAGCGAGTATATCGGCCTTATTAAATTTCATAACGATTACGTTGTTAGTTTCCTTAATATAACGTTTAGAAATATTGTGGGCTGTGCCACGCCCTTCAACGAGTTTTTTTAGTAAAGTGGCAGAGCTTTTGTTGATTACTGCTTTTAGTGGCATCATTTCTAAAATTTCTATGAAAATCGTTTGAGCCACTTTTGAGATATATGGAACCCAAATTTTTAACTGTTGAAAAGAGCCACGCCCACTTTTACGATTCCGCCCACTTTTATCACAATTCAAGATATATTTGAAATGTACCCGTTTACCAAATTTTATCACAATATCTTGCACGGCTTACGAGATATGGTGGTATAAAGGTTAAAACTTAGGGCTGTGCCACGCCCCTGTAGGAAGCTTTGAAAACTTGAATCTTGTTCTGATGTGCATCAAATTACCAATTTTCATCAAAATCGCTGCAACTTTTTTCAAAATTGGCCTGGGTAAATATACATAGAGTATGGCCGGTAGGCGTGTCCGTGAATAGATATCGCTCATTTTCAATAACAAGATACCTACAAGAAGATATGACCTGTGTGTGAAAGTTTCATTCAATTAGCTTTCTTGGTTTTCCCGTAAACCTGATTTCAACAAACAGACAGACAGACAGACGGACATCGCTAAATCAACTCAGGTGATGACGCTGATCAAGAATATATATACTTTTCCTGCCACGCCTCTTTCTATGTGTTACAAACGGAAGGACAAAGTGAATATACCCTCGGTGTATGGTATAAAAAACTAAATTTTTCAAACAGCTGTAACTTTTGCAAATATAAAGTCATCATGATAATCCGTTTTTTAATGCCAAACTTAACGTTTCTATAACCTACATTTTTCATACAAAACTTCAACCTCTTTATTAACATAAAGATATCATGCAGCGAGTTTTTGGATTTTTTACAAGATTTCTAAAAGGCGCTGGCTTTTTTAAGTTAAAAAAAAGTTTTTCTTTTAAGAGTCTGCCAATTTTGACTGCAAAAATCATTTAATTTTTTTCTTTCACTTAAAGTTATTTTCGTGCAGCACCAATTGCATTTTATTTGAATTAAGATGAAATTGAAATTCGTGTACCATGAAATTATTTACTTATTTAGTCATACAAATCTTAAAGTTTAACAGTTTCCCATAAGTGATACAAAAGAATTTAAATAGAACATATGAAAATGATAAATATGAGAATTATAACTTGGCCTCGGGGGTAACATAAACACGTTAAATTAGCTATATGCAAGCACGAATCCATAAACCAACACATGAAATACAAAGAAACAAGACGCCAAAGAGAGCAACTGCAATAATTTTAACAGAGCAAAACGGTTGAAACAAAGATTTTATTCGTCGATTTCTTTATAAACTTCAATATTTTCCCTGCTTGTTGGACATAAGGACTGTCCCAGAAAAATTTTTCGGTTTTATTTTCAGTTATAACAAAATACTTAATAAACTTTTTGGTCTTTTTTCTTTTTTTATTAATAATGGCTAGTATTAAGAATATAACTAACTAAAAACTAATAAACCTTTTTTTTGTTTATAAAAATTTCAAACTCTTTTCTTAAGACCCTCAATTAAGTTTTGTACAGTTGTTTCATCGACAGTACAGTACGATCTTTTCCACCTAAGTCTGCAGTCTTGTAAGTTTTTTGCAGTCCTACCACTCTTTCAAAGATCTCTTTTCATTAGAGCCCAATAACTCTCAATTGGGCGAAGCTCTGGGCAGCTGGATGGATTTGCTATTTTTGGTACAAAATTGATCTTTTTACTTTGTTACCATTCCATCGTAGCCTTGGAAAAATGAGAGGTTGCTTAACCGGGCCAGAATATCAATGTATCTTCGAATAAATGGTACAACACGTTTTTCGAAGCACTCGTTTATATAAAATTTTGGATTGATTGTGCCTTGCGTAACAAAGAGGCTTCTTCTCAGGCCACAGGAGCATATGACCTGCTTCGAAAATTTCGAAATTTTTTTCTCTTTGAATTTACTAGGCACATGGGCTTTCTTCGGTGACGTTTAATATTTGTGCCCAGGTAGCGGCTTAAAATCTGCTTTGACGTAACTTCCGTCGTTCATAACGCAGCAATCAAATTCAGTCAAGTACATTTCAGACAATTTTCGGGCTCGTATCTGAGCCATCATCTGCTTTTCATCAGAACGGTCTGGTACTTTTTGAACTCTATATGCCTTCAGCTTACTTTTTTTCTGTGTCCTTTGTGCAGTAGATTTTGATGTACCTGCTCTAGCCGACATATCTCGCACTGAGGTGCTGGGATTCTGCTTAAAAAGACGCTTCACCTTCGATACTTCCCTTGAGTTAGAAAATTCTGATGTTTTTGCCTGAACCTTTTTTTCGTAAAACAGGTAGACCCTTCTAATAATTAGTAATAATCGTAAAAACAGTTCTATCTGATGAACTATTTTTGCTATAGCTGAATATTTTAACTCAGGATTTTGCAGGTATGTCTACAAAATGAGTTCGCGGACTTTTTGTTGCTTTCTCGACATCTTTGTCGTTAGATGTGCTATCACTAAGTGTTACACAACATATTAAACTTCACTTTATATAGAACAAATGTTATGTTATTTAACTAGGATCAAAGAGGAACTAAAATTCAATAACTATATTTGAAACGGTCTACTGTGAATTCACCTGTCATGTAAAATGGTATTTCTCTTCAGCAGATAGTTAACCCAAAATGTAGTCGTACAAGGAGTTGAGTTAGCCACTTCAGACCGTTGTTGTACGAGCCATACGGTACAGACGTTTTAAAAGGAACATAACAAAGATTTATGTAAGCAATTGTAACGAAGCTGCCTCACTTGTGCGTACCTGTTGTCTGTCTCTGAAATTTTTATGTTCGAGGGTGTTTTGCGCCAACAGTGGAAATACGTAATATGTATTTGCACTATCATAACATCTCAGTATTTGTATAGTATTTTTCTTTAAGCAGAAATGACTTTGATTGTGCATAAAAAATATAGGAAGACTTTATATCCTGCAGCTTTAGTTTTAAATGGGTTGTGGAGAAACCCAAGTAGCACAAAGTACTGCTTTTGATTATTATGTGAAACAGTTTTTGTCATAATTTACTAAGCTTTTGTCTCAAAACTTAAAACAGTCGGAAATAAATTTAAGGGCCTCCGTTAGTTTTTCGAAAAATAAAGAGATATTTTTTTGAAGCTGCATTTCACCTTAGCCCAAAATTTTTTTTACAATATTAAAGTATAACTATTGAAAATTTTTCCCTGAAAATTAATTTTTTTTTCGGTTAAGCAAATAGTTAAGGGGGCGTTCGAATTTTTTGGATACATATTTTTTGATTTATAACCTAAAACGACCTCAAGTTTGTGCACAAAAAATAAAAATTTAAATTAATATTTTTCAAAAATCAACGATCAAACGCCCCCTAACTATTTGCTTTAATTAAATTTCTTTTTTTCGGATGAACCAGCTTCCAGATATCTTGCTCACCGCAAATTTTGAGGTCGTTCATGGCATTGCACTTTTCTAACTTATTGACGAATATTTTTGGACTAAAGTTTCAGGGAAAAATCTTCAATAGTTATTGAAAAAAATTTTGGCCTAAGATAAAATGCAGCCACAGAAAAAAGTTTTTAAAAAATGTCTTTTAATTTTTCGAAAAACTCCCGGAGGCCCTTAAATTACTTGTCCATCAAAAATTGGTCAAGAAGCCCATTTAGCGCTTCTGACAGTAGCTCTGGATAAAGCTCCATTTGAAATATTCGCTCAAACACAAAATCTATATTAATATATAACATCGAAAAAATTGATAAATGCCGAATATTGTTGAAAAACTCGAAAAATTGTTGAAAAATTCAAAAAATGCCGAAATGTCAAAAAATGTTGAAAAAGTCGAAAAAGATTTCCAACAAATCGAAAAATTTTGAATCGAAAAAGTCAAATAATTTGAAAAAGTCGTAAAATATTGAGCGATTCGGAAAATATTGATAATGTTGAAAAATGCTGTGGGAATCCAGAAACATCAATGAGTTTAAAAGTGTCGAATAAAATTTCAAGAAGTCGAAAAATGTTTAAATAAGTAGTCAAGAAATGTTGAAAAACGTAAAAACAATTTGAAGAATCAAAAAATTTTAAGATCAATTGAAAGATACAAAAAATACTGAAAAAGTCAAAAAGTATTGAAAAGTCAAATAATATTGAAAATTTAAAGTGTTAAAAAAGTCGATAAATGTTGGAAGAGCCGAAAAAAGTTGAAGATGTCGAAAAATATTGAAAAAGTCAAAAATGTTGAAGATGTCCAAAATATTGAAACATTGTGTAACTGAACAATTTCGAACCCATTACAACATTACTAAATACCAACACACAGACGTGATGAAGAAATGCGCGAAACAAGGAATGTATCGCTGGTCTTGAGAATAGTCTCTCCGAAGACCTGAATTCCAATATTTATCCCCGTTCTCAATTATATAACCTGTACTCCTCTACCACTTGAGAGTTTTTCATCATTATCTGGACCTTAAGGTTAACAAAATTCAGCTACTACTAGCTGAAGAACTGAACCGAAGTCATTGGACCATTATATACCACAGGTCCCAACGAAGACTATCGTAGCTCAAATTATCAGCGAAAACTATCGCAGTTCAGTTCCGCTACGTATCGCAGTTCAATGCTTGCCGCGAAGAGTATCGTAATTCAAATTCTCGCCGCGAAAACTATCGTAGTTCAGATTTTGGCGGCGAAACTATCGCAGTTCAGATTTTCGTGCCTAAGAGCTTAGCGTACTTATAAATTATATTGTAGCGAAATTTGGTTTATGCTAGAAGACTCTTGAAATAAATACCAACGAAAGAAACTAAACGATACTAGCTAGCATACACCATCTAGCGTAATGGTGTAAAAATAATAAACCGAACAGACGCTGCAGTACACTATTAAAGTCAATAACATAGAGACATCTAGATTGTGAAATTCATACAACGTACAACGCCATATAGCATCTAACATTCTGGATAATTGTGAGCTCAACGTCAGTGGTAAATTGTGGATAGTGGTAGAATGCACGTTACAAAGTAGCACTGGTGGGTTGTAGATAATCGTAGAATATACGCCACTTAGAAGCTACTGGATTATTCGAGATAGCGATGACTGCAGTATAAAAGGGTTGTCATCTGAGCTGAGTGACACAGTTGAGTTAGAACAGCGAAGCAATAAGCAATAAAGTGAATACAGTGTGATCCGTAGTAGAACAAAACAGTTTTCTATACAGTGTTAAATTAATATTAGAATTTGAACGTTAATAAAATAAACCATTTTATAACTAAATAAGTTTGTGTGTTTTTAATTGTTACACAATCCAGTGATCGAACTCAGAAAAGTGTGAGAGATCGAAATTATCGTCAAAGAGACAGAAATTTCGTAACAATATATTAGAAAAGGTTAAAATTAAATAACAGTAAAAGAACAATTTAAAGCGATAAATAAAATATTTATTTTTAAATTTCTATAATTGAAGTGTAAAAATCATGAAATTGAGACGGTATCATACGTTTTTTAACCATTGTCTTCAGATCTTTTTTTTTTGCTTGAAGGTATTCTACATGTACGTAAGAGCTTCGGTCAGTTTATAATTTTTTATCGTCTTCCATGTGAATTGTTTTTGTAGCAAATTGATGTTTTTTCCCGGGATTATTGTAATCATATTTCACGTTTGTACGTATTTGATGAGCTCGAATTCTGTCAACACAAAACTCTTTAACAATTGAAATCTGAACTGTTAACTCAAAGCAGTTGAACAGAGAATAACAAACAATATTTAACGATTTTACCAACGGCTTAACGGTTCTGAATAATCGCATCGCCTACTCAATCAAATGCTGTCGTATAAGCTTATTTTGAACTATTATAGTCTTCGTTGGGACCAGCGATACAAAGTACTTTCGGAGAGGGGACTATGAACAGTTGCAAGTTGATCCCAATTCTCGTTGCTTATGGATCAGTACTTGTCTCACAAGATGTTCTCCAAACATCATTGCATCGATTAAACTATACTTTTTGGTGCTGAATGACAAGAATTAGAGATGTTACTGCTGCTTTCACTGCTATTGGAAAGGAAATAGCCAAAGTGGGTTTGACGGTAAACGAGGGCAAGACGATATACATGATGTCTACTAACAACAACAAGAGAGCACGGGATCTAGACTCTCATGTTACAGCGGGCAACTGTAAATTAGAACTTGTCAAGAAATTCATCTACCTTGGCACTGCCGTAACCTGCAACAATGATGTCAGTCTGGAGATTAAGCGGAGAATAACAATTGCTAATAGGTGCTACTACGGTCTCAGTAAGCAATTACGTTGCAGAGCTCTCTCTCGATCGACAAAGCTAACACTCTACAAGACGCTCATTCTACCTGTGCTTCTTTATGGCGCTGAGGCATGGGTGGTTTCGACAACAGACGCAGCCGCTCTTGGGGTGTTCGAGAGGAAAGTTCTCCGCAAAATCTTTGGTCCTGTTCGAGTTGGCGACGACTATCGCATTCGAATGAACCACGAGCTGTATGAGCTCTACGCCGACATTGACATAGTTAAGCGTATAACAATACAGCGACTACGCTGGCTGGGTCATGTCCATCGTATGGATAAAGAAGCTCCAGCGAAAAAGGTATTCGAAGGGAAGGTCCCCGGTCAACGACGAAGAGGGAGACCATGCCTCCGGTGGATAGACCAAGCTGAGGAAGCCCTAACCGCGCTTGGCATTAACGATTGGAGAAGGCGCGCGCAAAACAGAGGCGCCTGGCGAGAGCTAATGAGGTCGGCCGTAACCTGACAACAGGTTGTTATGGCCATCTAATGTAATGTAATGTAATGCTAAGTCTAACATTTAAGAGGATAGTCACATTGAAGAAATATGATCACATATTGCTGAGGCTCAAACACAAGAGTTATTTGGCCAAAATTATTTTCGAAAATAAAATGCCATAAAATTATCTTTCAACTAAGCTGCATACGTAAATGCTTAAATTTAAAGCAAACTCTCTACTCTACTGAAACGAACTTTGATGCGGGACTAACCGGAGGTACCTCAGCTGTAAGTCCCAACTTTTGTAATGTCTTTTTACAGTGAAAATAAGCAAATGCACTTTGTGGATTTCATATTTTGCTAAGTTATGCGGAAATATACCATTTTCAGCATTTACAACACCATATTTAGCTATGCCAAGCATCACTTGTGCTCTTTAATTTTCTACCAAAACATCCATGTATTCATAATTCAGTTCGATTTTTCAGCTGGCAAATAGATTGCACATATAATACTCAACTGCATAAAGAAAGATTGAAAATTATAGGCATTAGGTATTTGCAATTTACAAAGGTAAGCAAATATTTTCAACTTAACATCGTGCAATTTATATAAATTCTGCATCAGCTGAACTTTTCCAGGATACTGCATTCATTTTATCCATTTCATGACAGCCATTGGCAAAAGCACAGTGCAGAGATGCAGTAATTTCCCCGCATTCTCGACATATGCAACAGTTGCAACCAGATGCTAACTGTGTAATGTAAATTACGGCTTTCTAAGGATGCAGTGAAACGAATCAAATTACAAGTAGCAAAATACATAACTGCAGGTTGCATTCGGTCGTTGTTGGTAATCACATTGATAAGGATGCTGAATTTATGATGATTTGCAGTCTCTGATATTTGGCTTCAATCGAGATTGCTAATGTGGATGATACCGTCGTTTTAAATTATTGCAGAAATTATTATAATTAGTTTCAGCAATTTGGAAAATTAAAGCGCAGTGATACAGAATGGAATGTTTAAGCTACACAGCAGCCAATGCTGCGTATATCAGGTAGAAATTGAACAGACTGGAAATCTATCATCCGCTGATATAACATAATCATACGTATCGGTAATAAAGGCTCTAGGATCAGAAGGTGCATAGTGAACTGCAGATTTACAGATTGTAAACCGTATTCGTGGACTCTGCTGTGTGTCTAACCAATATGACAACGAACATGCTGACAAACTTGCTGGATGAAAATCATAGATTTCACTAGAACACGTGGTGGCGAAAAGAAGTATGCCATCATAAGAATTTTATGTAGAGATAGATAACAGAACAAAGACTGGACTGGAAAGAAAGGACTGGATTGCATCATTGTCCTAAATTTTAAGACTAATTACAGCATATCTCGCAAATAAGAAGCGATAGATTAACGATACGGCAAATTTCTGCTAGAGTAGGCTTTAGTAAATTTTCAGTAACCGAATTTTTAAAAAAGTATTCTGAAATTGGGTCAACAAGTCGAAAGGAAGGGTCAGGAGCGCGAAAAAATAATACAGAAGCTAATAATCGACTTTTGAAAAGGATTAGTCTTAAAAATCGTTTCCAAACGGCTGTGCAAATTAGAAAAGAGTTTGTTCAATGTGGGGGAATATAAATTTCTCTAAAGACTTTGCGACGGAGGCTTCATGACGCCAGTTTATCTGTACATCGCCCCGCTAAAAAGCCGTTTTGGATCACTCAAATGCGTCGGAAACACTTGGATTGGGCCAACCAACAAAAATGTGAGCTGCATCTGATTGGGAAAATGTGATGTTCCCAAATAAATCAAAGCTCAACATAACCGGCTCCAATGGAATGCTGTATGTGCTCCGAAGAACTGGAGAGCTTTATAGCGACGAGTGCATCCAAAGAAGATTTAAGCAATCGATTAATAGAATGGTCTGGGGATGCTTTTCTTATTACCAAGTTGGACAACTGGCCTTGACTGAAAGAGCTATCAAAGCAGCTGAATAAAAAACATCCTGAAAGAAAACTTGGAACCTTCTAATGAAGAGCAATTTTTCGCGTGTGGACAACGTGATTTTTCAAGAAGATTCAGCGGCATTTCATCGAGTGCAATTGGTAAGCATTAGTGTTTTGTTGGTTGTTATTATGTACTTAATAATATTCCACAACTTTCATCCTTATTTCTTCTTCTTCTTTTTTTTAATCCTAAATATTTGTTCTTAAAATACCTGCTATAAGTATTTTAAAATTAGTTCCTTAAAATTAAAATTTTATAACATTTTACCAAAAACTCTTTTTTATTAATAAAGGATATATTTCACTTTTTTGCTAAAAAAAATAGGTGTTTATGGTATGGTTTTCCGACCTACAGCAAAATATTTTCAATAAAAATAATTTACTTCTCTGATCCTTGCATCAGTTTTTTGAATCAATAAAAAATTTAGATCCTAAAGGATTTTATTGAACTTTTTTTGTCCGTCCGGATTTCACTGTTCACCACTGCATGTATAATTCATTGAACGAAAAGTAGGTGGAATTGAAAAGTGGGAGTTTTCGAGTTTTTGAAATTTTTCCAACATTGCCCGAATTTTTTTAGACTTTTTCAATCTCTTTCAATTTTTTTTTTTCTCAACACACATATACCATTTGTTATCGACTTTTCAACCTCTTTCAAGCTTACAACATTTTCAATATTTTTAAAATTTTCGCCTTTTTCAACTTTTTTCAACATTATCTATATTTGTTCGTCTAATTTAAAATTTTGCAATTTTTTCAACATTTTCGACTTTTTCAAACTCTTTCAATTTTCTTCATTAGTTTCCATATTTTATCGACTTTTTCAACTGACTCAACATTTTTCAACTTTTTTCGAGCTATTCAATCTCTCTCAACTTTTTTCAACATTTTCCACACCTGTTCGACTTTTTCAACTTCAAAACGAAACACCGATGGTAGATGCTTGTCGATTTTGATCATTCCAGGAAGGAATGTATGTGAGGGGGCTTACTACGCTTACGAGCATCACCATGGGCTTTAAGTCTCCCAAAAGTTTTCGTCGTTTATTTGACAAGCTAACTGCGTAATGTAAATTAAGAAGAAAACAGCAAAATCAGCCAAAGGCATAGATATAGTACGATGTCTAAAATTGAACTAGCAGCACATGTGAGTCTACTTATGCAGCATTACGCGCTCTCATGTTACAACATTTAATAAATTAAGGACAAATATTCAAAAAAACTCTAAAGAAAAATATACCCTCGTTTATTTTATACGCAAAATTACAAATATGCCAGGCACTTGAACAGACCATCTACAGAATCAACATATTTAGTGCTTACTGCTTCAATTACTGTCATGGGTACTATGTAAAAACTACAATTTTTTAAACATTTTATGTACACTTTCCTAATACTCCGGCAGTTATCAAATCTGTGCTATAATTGAACGACAAAATAACTATCAACGAAAATCTTTAGATTAACGAATTTTATTTTTTTTTGTACGGCAACAATGTGCGCACACACACTGTCGAACAAGTTGGCACACCCAGCTCTATAGTGTTTCCGGTCGGTCGAAAAGTTTGAGTTTGTGATTTGCGCTCTTGTACATTTTTATGCAAATTGTTCGCATTTTATTGTCGGTCGCATGGATTGCGGCAAATGAAGTGGCCGCGTTGTTGCGCACTTGGTCCATAACGCCATGGCATCCACCGCAGCAACATTGTTGGCAGTGATTTCATTTTGTTCGTTATGATTTTGCTTCCTGCGGTTTTTACTAGCGAACGAAAGAGCGAACAAATATCAATCCAAGCGGAAATGCCGATGCGGCCGGGCATGAGTGTTAATTCGGTAGAGAAAAAAATGTTTTTTATTCAAAAATATACAAATTCCCTATGCTGTGGATTTCATTCAATAGATGTAAGTATTTGAATATTTGGGAAATTTCATAAGGGAATTGCTACATCAATATTTTGATGACAATCGCTTTAGAATATTTCGGCACATGGAATACTCTTCTCACCCTACACGGTTAACGTGGTGGAATTATTGCCTCAGACAGCCCACAGTGGTCTTTTAGTGTTACCAGAAAAATTCTATTTAAAAGGAGATTCGAACATCGTAGTCCTTTCATTCTAAAGGCCATTCTAACGACTCTGTTCAGTGTTATTATATCAAATATGTTTTGTGATAGCGCTGGAGGGATTACATCCATAGCTTCCTACTTTTGAGATCATTTGTTTGTTGCGTGGTGCAGATGCAACTGTCCCTTTCCAGCGCTGGATTAAGGTAGGACTAGAGGGGGGCATAGCTCCGAGCTCAAGGGAGCCCTTTACCAGCGTTGGATTAAGCTATTTGCTAGATGTTGTGGCAGTGCTAAGGCCTGGCTCAAGGAGCTCAAGATGAGGACAGAAGGGAGTTTATTTTATGCCATTTTGGCTACATCGTTTCAAGGACTCATTATGATTTTGTGGGCGTTGGCCCTAAGGTTTAAGTGTTAAATTTTAGGATTAGTTAAGAGTTTTGGTCTTTTTTAGTTTCTGTTTTACGGCTGAGCAATTTTCGTAAAGAAATATATTGAACCAGCTATGGGAAAGATCAAAAAAATTATTTAGCTTGACCGTGATTGTGGAGAGATTAGGTATTCGGTCTTTTGACTTTTGTAGAAGTTGTAGGAATGTGGAAGAGGATTAAAACATTAAACGTTTTCTATAATTTGATTATTTAAGGTCACTTAATATCGAGAAAAAATTCAAAATTTTGAGTTTTTTCTCGGATCAGCCGAACCACCATAAGATCAACACAGCGAAAAATCTGATCAACAAAATAACAACAATAATTGATAAACAATTTTTAGAAGACAATTTAATAAAAATAAGAAGAATATTACTCAGCAACGATTTTCCTGTAAAACTAATCAACAAATTAATCAGAAACACAAATTCAAAAAGTTATAAAGACTATGAAATCGGAAGCCAAAATAGTACAAATAACATAAGCCAAACCAAAAAAACAGAATTGCGATACATGCGAATACCATACATTAGCAAACTAACAGAAAATAAACACATGAAGGAAATAATCAGCAACGACAAAATAACCTTTGCGCATAGATCGGTATCCACACTAAACACAATTTTCACCAAAACAAAAACACCAATTGACAAACAACAAGAATCGAATGTTGTTTATCAAATTCCTTGTAAAGGAAACGATAACCCGTGTAACAAAATATATATTGGAACCACGAAACGATCTTTGGGAACGCGCACAAAAGAGCATGAATCAGACATAAAAAACAAAAAAGAAACAACAGCGTTAGCTCAACACATTAAAAATACTGGACACACAGCTGATCTTCAAAATGCCAAAATAATTGATAGAGAAAAAAACATAAACATAAGAACAACACAAGAAAGCCTACATATTCAAAAAAACATAAAACGAACGATAAACAAAAAAGAAGACGTTGATAACATAAGCTGCATCTACAACCTTTTACTAACATAATTCTTACAATAGCTCATAATGTACATATTAGCGATGCCAATCTCGGGATCCCGGCCTTTTTAGAGTCCCGAAAATCCCGGGATTGGTGCCATTCAATCCCGGGATTTATTAAATAAGTACAATTCATTGTTGGATCATGAATTCAAAGTTTTAAAAGATGTAGTAAATGTACTTCAACCCATTAAAGTAATTATTGAAGCCATATGTGCTCGTGATATGGATCTATATAGGACATAGCATTAAATTTCATGCTAGATGAAATCAATCAAAATAAGTCTTTTATTTGCAATCTTTTATTTAATCAAATTATAGAGAGAATCAAGCAAAGATGAACTGTTTTATTTGACATTTCAAGATAAAAAGAAAAATTACGTTTTGTTTTAGATAACACTACCCGAAATTCCTTTGATAGGACAAGTTATTCCTTAGTCGATGCTCTAAATAAAGCAATAGATATATTTTGTGATAGTGGGGACAGGGGCTTCTATTTACAAAAAGATTTTAACTTCCTGGCAACAATTGAGCCGACAAGTGTTAAAGCAGGAAAGTGATTCTCATCCTCCACGTTTAGAGGATGATACACTGAATGCTTTAATATTTTTAGGGTCATATTTTAAAAAAGAATGGGAAGGTTTTATATCCAATTTAATTTTATAAAAATATTTCCTCATAATGAAAAGACTTCATTACTCTAACGTATAATAATATATGTATTTATAAAAATGTGTGATACCTAACAAAAAATTATATTTTGTAATGTTAATTTCTTATTTTTTTAACTGTTATGAAGAAGTTTTTAGTATTTATACTTATTTTTTTAAATAAATAGTATTGCCACGTTATAAATAGTCAAATTATTTTAGCTTTTTCCGACGTATAGGTAAATTTATATTGATAATTTTTAGAATTCTTAAATCCCGGGCCTGTCCCGGGATCCCGGGATCGCAGTTTCAAATCCCGAAAATCCCGGGATCAAAAAAATCCCGAAAATTGGCATCCCTAGTACATATGCTTAAAAAGCAAAAAATTGTTTCGCACTGTTAAAATCTTTTTTCTATTTTCATACTCTCTTTGTTATATGTCGATGTTTAATGTATTATTTAAGGAAATTAACTGTTTAGTTGATAATTGTAACCCTGAAGAAGGAGTCAAAAAAACTCCGAAACGTCGGGAAATTATAAACGTTTTCTTGGCTCCTGCCCTGCACTTGCTAGAAAACGGCACAAGACACTTAGTTCATTTTTGTTTGATATCCTGAATGACCTAAGACATGTTAGCATAGGTCAGCTATTTAGTCTTATTACGAAATCTGGATGGTTCAATGAGAGGGTATAGTCAAGTACCCTGTGGTATCACAATGGACCAAATTTGGCTTAAGTGAGTCGATTTTGTAACTCACTGCCACTCCTACCTAACCTTGACCATGACTGCCTATGGGCTGTTATTTGGGAAAAAAATTATTTTCACCAATCGAAAGGTATAGGTTCAGGTCTTTATTTAGAAATAAAAAAAACTATGCACCAATCGACAGAGAGGGTACACAAAAGATTTCGACATGACAAACCCCCCAAATGTCTGCTTTTTCAGAAATTATTTATTGCACCAATCCCATTGACATTTCCCTATCGATTGGTGCAGTAAAAAATGTGTTTTCGAAATGTACCTAAAACTCCAAAAATGTTACCGTTCTTTCGATTTTCGTTCTTTTAATAACATTTTTTTACGATATATGAACCCAAAGGCGTCCCTGGGCATATTCAAAAAAAACTTTTCTTTCCGTTTCGAAGTGATGCACTTTTCAGTTATAAATTTAAAAAGATTTCCGGCGCTGTTACGAAATTTTGACCCTCTAATAAATATTTCTGATTTCCTTCACCCACATTAAATTATCAATAAACAAAACAATGTGCATAGGTCTGTTAACATTTCTGATTTTTTTATTTCAAAAATCGAGTAACCCTTCCATGGATTGACCCATTCATTTGTTTGTAAAAGATATTTAGTTTATACGATATTTATTTTGTAAGTTGAAATTTTGATACACTTGTTGTCACCACGCTGTGTTTGCTAAATGAGGTCAATCAGTATGCCAAAGTACATATATCTGATAAATTGTACGCACTCAATGGAATCCATTGGTTCAATTCGAAAAGCAAAAAAAAAAAACCAAAACCACTGACTAAATCCACTGAGGTATCTTAAAATTTCAGAAGCAACGAAACAAAATGTGTTACATTGACAAAACTAAATCCATTTCCGTAAAGTACGAGCACAAGTACGAACGAGCTGTGTCAAAAATTGAGATTAATGGGATTTTATCTCTTTGGTTTACCGCCAGATGTGCATAGCACTTGAAATGCATAGTCATTGTCCTTGCACTTGCAACATTTGTTCGATATACAAAATGTATGGGGGCAAGGACCGCTAGCGTTTTTTTTTTTTTTTTGTTTTATTATATTCTTGATATATAACCATGGCACATATACCATTTGTTAAGGTTAAAATATGACGCTAGAGTTCTTTTAGTCATTAAATCAAATGAAGTTTTGGTAAAGGTTTATGTTAAGTGCATCTATTTATAAAAGAAAATCATTTTGATTATGAAAATCTTTGACGATAAGAATTGATTGATTTGAAGGCAGAAAACAGAAAACCGTTCAGAAGAAAAGTGTTCAACTTTCGAACAAAATTCATATTAAATAATCTCTTCGAATTCTTTTAGGACATTGAAGGAACGTATAATAAGACAGGTCCGGAAAGTTTTGTTATTGGAAAACATATGGTCATTTCCAATGCAATCGAACCTGGCCTCAGAATTCGTCCAAATTTGGTATGGCTATATTTGAAGTTATGTACTTACTTACTTGGGTGGCCATAACAACCCCTTACCGGGTTACGGCCGACCTCAAAAGCTCTCTCCAGGCGCCTCTGCTTTGCGCACGCCTTCTCCAATCATTCACACCAAGCGTGGATAGGGTTTCCTCGGCTTGGTCTTTCCATCGGAGGCATGGTCTTCCTCTTCGTCGTCGCCCAGAGGCTTCCGCATCAAACACCTTTTTCGCCGGAGCTTCTTCGTCCATACGCACAACATGTCCCAGCCAGCGCAGACGTTGAATAGTGATGCGCTTGACTATGTCAATATCAGCGTAGAGCTCGTACAGTTCGTGGTTCATTCGAATACGGTAGTCGTCGCCGACGTGAACAGGACCGAAGATTTTGCGAAGAATTTATGCAGAACTTAAAATGGTTTGCATCTCTTTTCTGATAGTTAGATAATTTTTTTTTTTTTTTAATTCAAAGTTGTGGGTAGGCTGGACCTTTCTATAACACTCAGTCCAAATACCATCGTACTAAATCCCGATAAAAGAAAGGGAAGTGAAAAAGAAAATAAAAAAGAAGATAGAATGGAAAATGAAAGAAATAGATCAGAAGTTAATCGTCCTCAAAATTTTTTATTTTCTTAAAAAATTTCAGAACCGTCGTATTACAGAAAAGTGTCTAGCAATGTCAAAAGGTATCTAATATAAAATTAACAAAGTTGAAAACTACTAAATAATTTCGAATAGTATCGAGAAAACCGACAATTTTCAACTGGTATCAACATACTTACATATGGGCATTTCCGCCAAAAGACCAACTGGTTAAAACCAGTTCAAAACGGTTAAACCACCTATAAACTGCCATAACACAACGTAATCGCAAAATTTTTTTTTTTGTTGGAAAGGTTGTGAAGAGAAGGAGGGACATGTATACTTTTTTTTCAATAGTAGGCGGTGACACGTCCCTAACGGGAAAAAACGTTTCCACGGCTAAGCTAATGGACCGATTTTGATGAAATTTGGTTAGGAGATAGATTGTACCATACAAAAGGTTAGTAGGGACTCAAAATTCTTTAAATGGGCGTGGCACCACCTCTAATGGGAAAAAATATAGCGACGACTGAGTCGCCACAGCAATTTTGATCAAATTTGGTATGGAGACAAACTGATTCCTGAGAAGAAAAATTTGTTTGTGTCACGCCCCTTACATGAAAAAACGTTTTAACAGCTAAAAGACAAGTTTTATATTCTTTTAAGAAAAATATCTACTCCTTGCTCTTTTCTTTGTTAAAATTGATCTCACTAATTACTTTGATAATAATAAACATTGAATTTGTTTTTTTGATTACTGTATATATCTTAAATATTATTATTTATATAAATATTAAAGTTGTTTGGAAAAATTGCTCAAGTTAACCAAAATGGAAAAATATGTCCCGTTCGAATGGATATTATGCCTTGTAAGAAAAAAAGTTAATAAGATTTTTCAATCAAACGAAATCTATTAAAAAGTTGCATTATTCCACAACATTTTAAAATTAGTCGCATTAAAAAATGTTGCCAGGTTTCTTTGATTTCTGCTTTTCTATAGAAGGCCGTGAAAAACACTTTCGTTTTTGTCCCGTTCGAATGGTTTTTTTATTGCCTCTATCTTGGAATCAGTATTACGTCTGGCATCAACTTTTCCACTCAATATACTGCTACCAAAGGGCTATTCCTTAAATTAACAGAAAAAATAAAAGTGTTTTACTTTTACTTTTAATCCACTTTAAAAGTGTACTTCCGTCCCGTTCAACATGAAAGAAATGACCATATATATAATAATTCGATGGTAGAACATTTTTGGAATGGTATCGTAGTTTATCAAAAAAGTCAAAATCTGTTAAATAGTATCGAAAATGTGTGAAATGTTATGGGAAATTCTGAAAAATATTGAATGTTATCGAGAAAATCAATTATCTATACTCTATACCAGTGAAGGGCACTTAGTGCCTCAATTTCCTCACATTGCTCTAACCGTTATTCGACGCACCACCAAGCGAAAAAAATTCCCAGAACCTCAACGCTATCGAGGCACAAAATTCGCAGAATTTCAACGCTATCGAGGCACAGCGTTGACTTGAATTCAAATGAAAACAAAAACAAAACACAAAGGCATAAATGACGGCGCCGCATTGTGTCTTGACGAATGTAGCAATTGTTTTTGTTTGTAGTGTAATTTGTTTTTTTTGTGCTAATGGCAATTTTGGAAATGAAAGTAAAAAAAACTTTAAAATTTCGTTTGTTGTTGCTTGATGTTGTTGTTTTCCTCTTTTGTTATATTTTTGTGCCCACCGCTGCTCTATACTATTATATAAAGAGGTAAGGTTTGTTTGTTTGTTTGTTTGTTTGTATGTTCCGGGTAATCTCTGGAACTACAAAACCGATTCCAAAAATTTTTCTACTAATAGAAAGCTACACTATTCCTGGGTAACATGGGCTATATTTTATTTTGATAAAAGCAAGGGGCGTGGCACTTTACGTGCAATTAAAACCTTTAACTCGCTATATCTTGGTTCAAGACCACTTAATCGATTCACATGGAATTTACACCACATGTCTTTTATATTAAGACGCATAGCTAAGACGATGAAACTTTTATTTAGGGTGGCCCTCATACACAAATATTTTATAAATAGCGATTTCTCAAAGACAGGTAAATCGATTCTCATGAAACTTACACAGTATGACTTTTATATTAAAGGGCATAGATCAGATTGTAAAAATTTTATTTAGGGTGCATACTTAGGGTGGCCCTCATACAAATATATTTTTAAATATCATTTTCACGAAGACAGGTGAATCGATTCAAACTGAATTTACACCACGTATTTCTTATGTTAAGAAGCATAGCATAGGCTACAAAACTTTAATTTAGGGTGCCCTCACACTAAAATATTTTTTAAATATTATTTTCTCGATACCGCTAAATCGATTCTTATGTAATTTACGCCACACGACTTTTATATTAAAAAGCACAGATCAGATAGTAAAAATTTTACTTACGGTTCATACTTAGGGTGGTCCTGATACAAAAATATTTATACATACATATCATTTTTTCGAAGACCGCTCAATCGATTCTCATGGAATTTACTCCACATGTCTTTTATATTAAGAGGCACAGATAAGGTAGTAAACCTTTTATTTAGGGTGCATACTTAGGGTGACCCTCATACAAAAATATTTTTAAAAATAATTTTCACGAAGACAGGTTAGACGATTCACACCAAATTTACGCCACGTATCTCTTATGTTAAGAAGCATAGCTTAGGCTACACAACTTTTATTTAGGGTGGCCCTCATACAAAAATATTTTTTAAATATCATTTTCTCAAAGACCGTTTAATCGATTCTCATGGTCTTAACACCACATGACTTTTATATGAAGGGGCACAGATTAGATAGTAAAAATTTTACTTAAGGTTCACACTTTGGGTGGTCCTCACAAAAAAATATTTTTAAATATCTTTTTCACGAAGACAGGTAAATCGATTCATACCGAATTTACACCAAGTAACTTTTATATTAAGAGGCGTAGCTAAGGCTTCTATACTTTTATTTAGGGAGCATATTTGAGTGGCCTTCATACAAAAATATTTTTTGAACATAATTTTCTCAAAGATCGCTTAATCGGTTCTCATGGAATTCACACCAAGTGGCTTTTATATAAACAGGCACAGCTTAGAATAGAATGGGTGATGCCACGCCCCCTTATCTAAAAGAAAATAAGATTCATCATATCTTATCAACTATTTGATGCAGATAAATGAAACTTGGTACATATATAAAGAGTAGAGAAAGTAGTAAGATTCCATGCAAAAATTGGCGGTACCACGCTTCCATATGAGGAAAAATCAACTTTTTATGTATCAACAACTATTTGACGCAGATGGATAAGATTTGGTACATATGTTTCTTATAGTTTGTAAAAATTTCTTAGCATAGTTTGGTTTCGAAAAAATGAGCCAAAAAGAAAGAAAGTAAGATTCAATGAAAAATGGGTAGTGCCATGCCTCCAAAATAAGAAAAAACTATGACTATGAGACTCGGTACATATATAGAAGACAAGGACTGTAACCAAATTAAACTTATGCAAAGGTGCTGATTTTACGTATTCCAATCATTCCCGCCAATTCAATTGTTCATTTATGAGACAAATAGAAAAACCACTCTTTATCCATTGTTTATCCACTCGCAATAAGATAAATATCAATAAAAATAGTTTTTACTTATTTAATCCAACTAAAATAAAAACACATTATGTTTTATTTGTTGAGGCGTAGCAATGCGCGCCGGGTTTTGCTAGTTGTTAAATAAGTATGTTGAAAAATTCGAAGTTGAGAAATGTTTGATATGTCAAATAATGTCAAAAAAAAGTTGGAAAATATTAAAAATATCGAAATTATTCGAAAAAGGTTGAATAGTTGAAAAATATTAAATAATTTCGAAAAATATTGATCAAGTCGGAATTATTTACAAAAGTTGAAAAATGTTTTAAAAAAGTCGATAAATGTCACACATGCGTCACTGTTGTAATCACTGAATCATTTTGCAGTCATAATTTTGGGTTTTCCGTATTCGATTTACTGGGCTGAGACTCTGGCACAAAATTTCTTACATTGTGAATGGAATATGTTGGATGAAATACATAGATTTTTCTTTGAGGAAGATAAAACTTTCTGAGCAAAGACGATCTGACAAATTGAAAATATTGATGATCTTTAAGCTTTTCGTGTTTATAAAGCAATAGCACAAAATAGCTTTGAAGTCAATCATGCAACAGTCATACTATATGAGAAAAAGTTAATATTTCACCAAGACACCTTATTTGATTATTTTCAAAACGACATGTATACATACCTACATTTAAATTTATTTTGTTTTAAATATAACAGCAAATGCTCACGCTATGCCAAATCAATATCAATTATTTCGAATTTCAAATGATAACATAATACAAAATATTTACAAGCATTGTAAGTAAAACATTTACACAATTTGTATGTCAATGCACAATTAACTGGATCAACAAATAAATCCGCGTTGCGTAAATACCGTGCAACAAATGCAAATATTGAGGCTACTTATTGTGTTTGTGGCATTTCCATATTATCGAATATAGCAAAGGTAAACTTTGTATGTAATTTTCTTAAAATGTAAAACACAATTTTCAATCAATTCACGATTTTGGTTTATTTGATATGACTCAAAAATAAACAACTGTAAAGGCAAAATGCATATTTTGGACTATCAGCTATGAACATTTCCACGGACTGCTTTCACTTTTTTTTTTTTGTCGACTAGTGTATTCAATGATTTTTTGCTTGTAACAATAAATTTTAATATTTTGGCTCTTTAAGTTTCATTATAATTGCACGAATTTTTTTTACCCTACACAAGGTATATTCATATTGTTTGAAATACAAAAAAAAAGAGAATGTGGCAGTTAGAGAAAAATTACATGAGAATTTCATATTTCAAAAGGTACTGAAATTTGAGGTCTCCGACTTGTTTTTCATGTGTAGTATTATTTACTTACAAGTACTAATTGAAGACTTACCATTAACCTTTTTTTGTTGCGCTACAATTCCTTAAAATTTATAAAAAAAAAATAATAATTGTGTAAAATATTCTTTAGTTTTGGAAATATCAACTCTACGAAAAACTTGTTGGCGCATACTAAATTAAGAAAAAAAATTTCCGAAAGCCAACTAATTCTTGGCAACTTTACTCAACAAATTTTTTCGTGTAATTATTATTTAGAGACATAAAAAATCTTTTGTTTTTCGTAAATACTAAAAAATGGTAGCGACAATGAACAATGGTTCAACTTATGCCGAAATAATTTTTGATAATTCATCATTTAATCAAATACTACACACAAGAAGCCTAAGAGAGATCTAATTTCTTTCGTTTTCAGAAAGAATGCCGTCTTTAGGTACAGGTCAACGTGGCTCTGGCCCAAGGACTTGTGATTAGAGGGCCCCAGCCAGCGTTAGTTTAATGTTTCAATTTCAGAAGATCTTTTTTATGCTCATAAATATGTAAATTTAATACCAACTTTTTTATTTTGCGTAAACAATTTGGTAGAAGGAGCACTTTTCCAGTATCTGGTTCCAGGCACCGTAAAGTCTAAAGATATTTCTGCGCCTACCGCTTATACAAATAAAATATTTAAATTATTTAATGTGAATTATGTAAGGTTATGCAACTAAAGCTTCTACGAACTCTAAAATAATATCGTGCGAATTTAGTAAAGGAGGCGTGGCAACTCCTAAGCAAGCAAAAATTACAAAACACTATACTAAGAGACCTATTTTAGTTTAGACAGTCAAATTTTAACGAAAATACTAAGAATAGCTTGGCATATCACTAGGTAAAAAGGAGGAATATTTTCACAGTAGGGCGTGGCACCTTCCATATAAGCAAAGACTTGAAAATGTTCTACTAAGATATTTAAGAAAATGTATTTAAATTGTATACACCCATTAATTGTACAGTTCAAAAGAAAATCGACAGATTTGATAACTTGGCGTGGCAGCTCACATAACAACAGAAAACTATAAATGTTAAATTGAGGAAGCTATTGAGTTGAATTTTACAAAACTCATAACGATATAAGCTAATATTATTTAAAAAAAAGTGGGCGGTTTTAAAATTGCGGGCATGGCACCAGCAAATTTGTAAAATTGGGAAGCAATTGAAATAACCTTTACAGAAATTAATGAAACAAACAAATGGTGGATGCTTTTACACAAAGCATGCCCATCCCACAAAACCGCGAAACAAATTCTTTTAAGGGGGTATCCTGCTTTATGTGGTCAAAAAAATGGATTTTGTTTTAATACTGAAACACACAAGAATAGGTATACAAAATTACAGAGAACAATTTAAGGTATTTCAGCCGCAGTCGAGCTTGTGTTCCGCTCACAGATCTTCTACTTTGAACTTAAAAATTTTCGTATCGATACGCCAATTTCTTACTTAAGTTTAAATTTTGACGATCTTACAAATTGGTGGACGTGATTGCAAAATAAACTGAAGGACTAATCAGCTACTTTCAACATTTTTTTATATTCAGTATTATATTTTCTCCTGTTTGAACTAAAATGATTGTGGGAAAAGTATTTTTAAATGACTTTTGTAGCGAGTTGAACTGATTTTATCATTTAAAAAATTTTTTTTTCAAACCTTCAAATGCCGAGCTGTATCTTTCCTGCCAATTCGGATATCAATGGCGAGGCGCTTTGCGAATCTGCTTATGACTCGTCTTTCAATAAATTTTTTCATGCCACACAAATGTTTTTTTTTAATTCAAATATACATGGTAATATATCAAAAAGTGGGACTCAGTTGTTTTTTCCTCTCCAAAAATGCTTCCGAAAATAGGTTCTTTCGGACCTCATAAAGAAGGATCCCCTTTAATAAAACTTTAAGGCTTTTACGCACACTGCTATTGTTAATGCAGTGTGTGATATTTAATTTAATATTTAACGCCAAATTTCACGCCCTCACTTTTGTTTTTAAATAAATAATAATTAAATTCATCAAATTAATGCTTGAAAATTAACAATGTACGTTACTTTTAATGAAAGTGCTCATATTCTACGCATCTTATTATCGTTAATTTTTACAATGACACTGGAGTTGTCTGTCCGCCTATAGCATGTTTTAAAGCAATGAATTCTCATTTAAAAAATTGTTAAAAAATTCGTAAAATTTTATTGTGTTGAAAATATTCAATACTTGTTGAAGGCAATTAATTTTCCATAAAAGCCTTTGAAATTACACGTACAGTTTTTGCTGTAAGCGCCATGGTATTTCTCAATTTTAAGTTGAATCATAAATTTCAAGGGTTTTTGTCCAATTGGCAAGAAAGCAATTTTGCCAGGGATTATTTTTGCTGGAAACTACATATTAATGCCAATTGAAATATGAG
This sequence comes from Tricholauxania praeusta, assembly GCA_949775025.1. NCBI lineage: Eukaryota > Metazoa > Arthropoda > Insecta > Diptera > Lauxaniidae > Tricholauxania > Tricholauxania praeusta. The sequence continues at coordinate 138,449,135 of OX459028.1, read as the reverse complement.
CACTAATTTAAATATTTTCACTTTCAATGCAAGCAATTGGAAATAACATACCAAAATTAGAAATTAAAGATATTTGCTTACAATTAATTTAATGTAGAGTTGAATGACGCTTGAGGCGAACATAATGTAAAATAAATCAATTGTCTTATTAAAAAGGCTGTGAAGCAAATAGCATTTATACTTAATTGGCTTTCGATTTTAATTTGTGTGTGGGAAAAAAATGTTTTTTGGGATTAAATTGTATTAAATTATAAAAACTACAACATTAATTGACTAAGTGTATATCAAAAGTGCCTAAGTCCATCTCTCTGCTTTGTAGGCAAAATAAAATAAATTTAAATGAAATGAATGAAGTTTGTCTTATTAATGTAGCAATGGGACTTAAGCACTTTTGATATTCACCGACTCAAATATTTTACGAACTATATAACAAATATATGTCCTCTCATACTCTCGCACCTATTCTCAAGATATGTGATATTGTGTAAGACATAGTACTTACAAAAGACACTGTTACTCGCGAGAGCGAATAAAGCAGTGTAGTCATAACAGTTGAGATATGGATTACTTTACTGTTCTGAACTGTATTATACTATACTGATTCTAGACTAGGAATTTTTGTCGGAACAGACTTACTTAAGCGAAAATCGTCTAACATTTTTAATTTTTTTAAAAGAAGTAGCGCTTTAGGAATAAAAAAAAATTCAAAAAAAATCGAAAGTTGAAGATAGAGCTTTTATAAAAAGCTGTATAAGTTGAGAACAACTGAATAGATTTCCAAAATATGTGTATCATATGAAAGGTAATTCAATAAGGCATAAAATCAATGTATAAATATTAGAAATACGTTGTATAATTTTTGAGATATGACGACTTTTGTAAAATGTTGACCTTTTTATAACACTTAGTGGAACGCGGTCGTGAACGACCCCATGCAATTTTGAAATCATTTTTCGAACTTATAGTAACTCAAGCGTCTCATGTTGCGCAAACCTTTTTTTTTAGATATCGCCAATAATCATTTAATTTCATAAAGTAGAGTCATTTCAACACTCGTTCACAGTCATGAAGCCTGGAATTGAAAATTCGCATTTTTATAAACTTTTTTTTCAACGTGGAGTCGTGAAAGACCCCGATGTGCCGGATTGTTATAAAATTGAAGTAGTGCCGCTAAAGGTTAACCAATATTTTTTCCAAAAAAATGTATTATTAACGTATAACTTTTTTAGCATAGCAAAAAAGCTCAATTTATTTCCTTTAAAATGTACTTTGTACCAAATTTTTTTATACTAATCCATTTTTTACCGGAATGCAATAAAATGAAGTCATAAATTTTTTTCAAAATTAATAAAACGAATTTCAAATATTTATGTGTCAATTTTATGCCGTATGGAATTAGCTTTTATATAGTACCCATATTTTGGAATTTTATCCATTGGTTCCTTCAATTTGGTTTGGATGACTTTTTCTCCGAAACTGGATCCGAGCAACACTTTTAGATTACATATTCTCTCTCAGAATTAAAAACCACGTAAGAAAACAGTAGGTTTAAAAAAGAAAAAAGAAAGTAAACCTAATCCCTTTAGTTCAATAGCTTATTGCTTTCGAATGACCAATTTTTTTCAAAGAAAAAAAATGTACTGACCCCACGATGGTTGGGATTTGGGACATTGAATCTAGAAATAATGTCCAAGGCTGGTAAGCCAAAAGAACATGTAAGTACTGGGAAAAATTCAATCTCGGTCAGGATAACTATATGCCAATGCTACAATGCTATGTCCTTGAGAATGCTTTGGCGTTCTAGACAAACTATAAGTACTTATTTCCGAAAGAAAACAGAATTAAGAACTTTTTACTTAAATGAGATAAATTGCAATTTTTCTGAAGAACCTCGATTTATATCTTGATCGTGATAACTATTATGTTGAGCAGAGCTGCATAGTAATGACCACAAATTGATTTTAATCCCAGAGAATTGAATTCGATATCGCGACCTTTTCAAGTACATGGTAAAAAAATTAAATTGAAAAGTTTTGACTTCATTCCGAGGAATTGGAATTCTGAATCAATATTTCCAATTTCATTGCAAAAGCAATCAAGCAAACCTTAGTTCATTTCATTACAAGAATCTAAATTTGAAATGAAAAATGTAATTTTATTTCAAGGTACTGGAATTTGGAATTGACTTTTTCTATACAATGACAAAAGGAGTGATACATTTGTTGATTCCATTTCAAAGAATTGGAATTCAGAATCTACTTTTTCCATGGAAAAAAAGAACAAGCCCTTTGTTGATTCCATTAGAGGCACAATTCCAAGGAATTGTACTCGCAACAAAAAATTTTACTTTTAAGAAATTGAAAATTCGACTTCAATATAATATTTTTCTAAAAACAAAGTTTGCGCCAATCGCTATCGAAAAGTCAAAACTGAATTTAAGACATCACAAGAAGCGGTTTAGCACCAATAGATGAGAATGACATTTAAAAAAATTTTGAATATCAATGCAAATTCATAGGCGTTATATTTCAGTCAAAATTTCTATAACTTAAAAAATCTTTCTTTAGTTCTTGAAAAGATTTAATATAAAATAAAAGAGATACCCCTTAAATTACAAATGAAATGAAAGTGACATCTAACGTATAGTAACATAACCATTTGAAAATTAAGGTTTATGTCTATACTAACAGTGGCATATGCTATTTTAACAGTGCTTTCAAATTAAAATTTTTTTTTTTTTATAAAAAAATCTATATTTTAGCCCAGTATAGCGTGACATCAATCACTTATTATTTTTTTAAATAATTTTACTACTCGAACTAACTAGCGTTAGCCTACAAAAAAAAATGGTTTAAGCTTTTATTTATTTATTTATAATCAATATATAAGAATAAAATTTTGTATGCTCAAAAAAAATCATTGTGTGTAAAAAGTTTTTAATGAAGCTACTGAATTTCTAGGTGATATGTACTTATCGGTAGTGGAGCGTACTTTTTTTTTTCATTTTTCCAAAAATTAGCAAGGAAATGGTTATTTTATGTAATATAAATGAAATATTGTAATTATTTACATGATATAGTTTTTACCTTAGGAACATAACTCATTAAAAACATATTTACAAGAACATTTTTTCACAAAAGCATTTTGGAAATGCGCTAAAACTTTTCCGAAAATACTAATATATTCGAGTACATAATAATTGCACATATGTATCTTGAAAAAAGCATCAATGATTTATGCATTGAAAATTTTTTCCACCGACGAACATTTTTCTATGATTATACCCATGATTATACACTACGCATAATTTACTGAAGTCTAATGTCGCAAGACAATGAATTACTTTTGAGCTTAGTAATGCACTGAATCTTAAGTGTATTCGATTTTAAGTTGACTTCAACTGATAAACTATGCCTTCGCTTATGTATATTGGACAATTATGTGGTGAAAAGCCAAAACTGCTTAAGTCGACTTAGGCACGAATTGAGTTAAAAACGCCGTGATGATTTTCGTATCGAAAAATACCTCTGAGCAAAATTTGAAGCATATTGAATGATTTTTCGGAAAGTTATGGAGGGAAGAACTTTGATTTATCTCTTTAAACGTACACTCTCATTTGGCATAATAGCTTAAGTGTACTTACGATTTAGGATATTTTAAATTGTGCTAGGGAATAAGAGCTAAAAACAGTATACCTAAGCTGTTTTCCAAATAAAAAAGAGTTTGAATAATCAATAATAGGTAACCTCAAAACAGCTTACGTCGATATAAGCGCTTTTTCCAATATTATAATATCTTGGATTACATTAAAAGTTATTTAGAATAGCAACTTATGTGGGCATATTACGAAATTAAAATTATACTTATTTTAGAAAAATAAATTCTCTCTTTTGGAAAAACGCTTAAATTTTATTTTTGCGGCTCTATTGAACTCAATAGCTTTTACTACAATTCACGTAAATTTTATAAAATCAACTTTCAAACTTAAAAGTGATCTCCTGTAAAAAGACAAAATCAGACTTAAGCACTTTTTCCTTTTCACCACAGAATTATTCAATTGGAACAAATAGGTACCTCATGCTGATAATGAATTTATTTCCATGTAGATCAAAAAATTAAAATTCGTTTCATTGCTAAATGTATTTGCTCTGTTGACAGTTGTTATTAAAAATTTGTTGTAATAAAGAACAATTTTCAATATATTGTGCAAAAATTTGTGATTGTTTATAAAATCTACACGATATGACAAATAAATATGCTTTGGCCAAACATAAAGTGTGCATAATCGGTGCCGGTACTGCTGGCCTCTGTGCAGCAAAGAACGCTACACAATATGGACTTGAACCAACTATCTTTGAGCAAACCAAAGAACTCGGTGGCACATGGGTCTATACTGATAGCGTTGGAATTGATGAATACGGCATAGATGTACATAGCAGTCTCTATCAAGGCTTAAGAACCAATCTACCAAAAGAAGTGATGGGTTATCCTGATTTCGATATAACTGGTGATACAAAATCATATGTGGAAGCTCATCATGTATTGCATTTTCTTAAGTCATATGCCAGAAATTTCGACTTGGAGAAATGCATTAAATATTTGCATTACGTGGTGCGTATACAGTTAAAACATGATATATGGCAGGTTATAGTACAAGATTTAGTCAAAGGCTGCCTCGAGACATACTATTTTGAATTTATGCTTGTATGCAATGGGCATTATAACACACCACTTTTGCCAAAATTAACAGGCTCAAATTTATTTAAAGGTTTGCAAATTCATAGTCATGACTACAAAAGTGCAGATGATTTTAAAGGTGAAAGTATTTTGGTGATTGGTGCCGGACCAAGTGGCATGGACTTAGCAAACATTATATCGAAAACAGCGCAACGTATCACACTGAGTCACCATCTGCCGGATAAACCTAAAACTAAATATCAAAAGAACGTTACACAAAAACCAGATGTCAAAGCCTTAACTGAGACGGGTGCTATTTTCACTGACGGTACAACTGAAACCTATACTGTAGTACTCTATTGCACAGGATACAAATATGCATTTCCATTTCTCAGTGTTGATTGTGGTATTCATGTGGAAGATAATTTTGTACAGCCATTATATAAGCATTGTATTAATATTGCGCATCCTACTATGGCCTTTGTAGGACTTCCGTTCTACGTTTGTGCTGCTCAAATGATCGACATTCAGATGAGATTTATACTAGAATTTTTTACCGGTCATAAGACTCTGCCAACTAAAGCTGACATGTGGCTTGATACGCAGTCTCAAATGCAGATGCGTTGGGAGAGGGGATTTAAAAAGCGACAAGCACATATGATGGGTCCCGAACAGATAAATTATTACACGGACTTAGCGCTAACTGCAAATATTGAAAATGTTAAGCCAGTCATGACGAAATTGCATAATGAAAGCAGTCAACGTTTTATGGATGATTTAATCTCATTCAGAGAAGAAAACTTTAGAATTGTTGATGATGATAACTTTGTTAAAATCAATTAGCTTTAAGTTCCAATGTGTTCTTATCAGCTTTACAATAAAAAAAAACAGCTCTCAGCTTTCATTTCATTTATCAGCTTTACAATAAAAACATTAAGCGAAGTATGTTTGTAGGTTATTGCTTATACTCTTATACATTTAAGTAAATTAAAATTAAATTGACCTACAAAAATTAAACACATGGACGCCTGAAGGTAACAAAGTGACTGTCTTTTATTTTTAATGGCGGGTACGCAGTGGGTATTACACTCTTATACTGCAGGGTCAATGGCAGAGCTGTGAAAGAGTACATTGAGTACAATTGAAATCCGTTGAAGTCACTGCCAAAATACAGCATTCAGAGTGCAGCTATTTAAAAATGAAGTCACCTGTAGACTTCAATGCCATAAGTTTTCAGCCTTTTCTATTACAAAAAAAATGCAATTATTTTAGTGACGTCACATTTTTGATTGGTCAAAGTCACCTCAAATCAATTTCAGTTCTTTGCAATCACTTGAAGTCGCTGCAATCACTTGAAGTCGCTGCAATCATTTGAAGTCACTGAAGACACTTGAAGTCATATGCTCTGAATTAACTCGAAAATCTACACAAATATCTTCTAAGCATATACATATGTATATATAAGTGAGTGTGTGTGCATATGTATGTATATATGTATGTATGCATATACATATGATCGATGAACTTAACGAATGAATTCCCCACATGATCAGTGACTTCAAATGATTGCAACAACTTCAAGTGATTGCAACGACTTCAGGTGATTGCAAAGAACTAAAAGTGATTTGAGGTGACTTCAATGCAATCAAAATTCTTCCAATCATGATTCCAATCAAAAATGTGACGTCACCAAAATAATTGCATTCTTTTGTGATAGAAAAGGCTGCAAACTTATGGCATTGAAGTCTACAGGTGACTTCATTTTTAAAAAGCTGCACTCTGAATGCGGAATTTCTCATGAGTTAAATGCATTCATTCACAGCTCTGGTCAATGGGTTATCAAAGGTATGTAGTTTCCTGCGGCGAAACAAACACCATGTTTTATTATCACGATGGTCCCTATAAAGTTTGATGGAAACTGAACACAGCTCTGCAGTAGAAGAGTATAATACCCACTGTGAAGTGTGGAAAGTTGCCCGTGATGGTATGGGGATACATACGAGTATCATGGGAAGACGTTGGTAAATTTAAAGTTTTAACCGATATCATGACGAAATAGATTTACTTAAACTCTTTTCATAGCAAATTGAAAAAAAGTGCTCAGAATTTCGGCTTTACTGACACTCAAAAGGCCGAAAACCTTAAATACAAATTGTATCAGAACAATGTTCCTAAGCCCAAACCGCTCTTGCGCAGGACCTGGATGTTGTATAATTGCAGTAAAGTGATAGGCATATCAGCCCAAAGTCCCGATATAAACTCAATAGAAAATAAATGGACACACTTAACCCTTTCAGGACCGAATTAAAATTGGAGGAAAAAAATGTTTCAGTTCAAGCTCTTATTACTATGATCACAAAGTTTAACTGATATCTATTTTTATGTCCTCAGTATCCTGGATCTTCCTTACTGAAAACAGAACTGGCGGTAAGACAAAAGCAAAGCAACTCACTGAAAAAAATAACAAAACAGTGAATTTGACAAGTGAAGAGAATGTTGCCTATAGGCAACATTGGTCCTGAAAGGGTTAAAAAAAAGGTTGCAAAACGGGCTCCAACAAATAAAAACGCTATAATAAGAGTTATTAAGGAGGAATGGACAAAAATATACCGGAAGAATATGATTTAAAAAAATTTATTGCGTCTTTTCCAAGTAGGATACAAGCCGTTATTGATTTTCGTGGTGGACACACCAAATATTGCATTTTTTCTCATTAGTTTATTAGTTTCTTTAAATGTTCCTTGCATTTTACAAACAATTACTTGACACCATAAAATAGCTATTGTTTTTATTTATTTTATAAACTTTTCTTTTCGTGAAAAAAATAATAATTTTTTTGTTGTTTTCTTATGAGTAAAAGGTTTGAGTAAAAATAATTATCCAACAAATATGACCATTTCTTACTTTAATTCAATATGAATGTAAAAACTGTATCGCAGAATTTGTTTTGCAAACAATTACTTTACAAACTGTATATGTATTAGAGGTCTGCATGAGTGCACTTGAAACGATCATCATATAAGGTTCCGAATGCAATCAACTTTGAGTGCTTGAACTTATAGAACATTTTATTTGCGATTTATTTGCAAGTGCAGCACTCACCTCTCCTGCTTGGTGTTTCGATTTGTTTTGATTTTATTTATGGTTTTTTGTGCCTAAGGGCTCGATGAACACGCAACGTAGCAAATGGCTTGATATACGTTTCGAGTGCACTTATGCATGCCTCTAATATGTAATCAATATGTTCTGACTTATGCAACATTTTTCCATATTTTTCAGTTTTTTTCCACATTATTCAAAGTTTTCAACATTTGACTTGACAAAAAAATTTTGTCTTTTTCAACATTCCTCACTGCGTCGCAGTTGCATAACCATTTGATTAATACCTCCTGATGCAAGCCAAGTGAAACCTTTTTGAGAATATTATTTATAAATTAAATATAATTAAAAAAACTGAATGACTGTTTTTAAAGTTTTGTACCTGATTGTGATAATTTATCTTTGAAGTGACGTTTATTTTGACAGAACGTTGAGAACTTGGTGTAAATATCATTTAATGACACTTCCAATTTATTATGTAGAAATTGTGCGCATTCAAAGACAATATTTTAGAAACAATTATCTGCTTGACAACTCTTGAGGATACAATAATTTTTCAATTATTTTCAATTAAAATTCAGTCCGTTATATAATTAAATATATGTACATATTAGCATCAACAAAAAAACGTTTGAATTTTAAGCTTTTTGTTAAATACTTATATTGCTCCTTTTTTACACATTGTTGTAAGAAGTGAAAAAAAATTAAGTTCTGTAAAATATTTTACTATTCTGCGCTTACCCACAGAAATTCTTTTCAAAAACTCTTATTGTTTGTTGGCCAGAGCCGAAAAAGAAAGGGTCGAGTACAGAAATTTATTAATTAGCAACTATTACGCTATTCACATACACCGAAGACTAAAGACTTCGGAGTAGTTTTTTTAGTTGTGTGAATGCAAAATGCATCGGAGTAGTAGTTCGGTATTTCTACGTCGGTGTGATTAGTCGGTGCACAAGTTCGCTGTCGTGTGATTGGGGATTTATGCGTCGTAAATAAGTGTTTCAATGGCATTAAACTAAGATTTAACATAAATTTAAAAAAAAATATATACAAGAAAAATAAGATAAAGCATCTATTATTATTAATTTTTCTTCTTAACCTTAGACTACATCCAAGGCCAGGTTAAGGCTATGTGCTGCCCGTACGCCAATAAAATTTTGCCGCCCCCATATTTAAAAAAAAATTATAGGATAAAAAACCAAAACTTTTTCCGGTACTCGTTTTCAAAATTTGCCGCCCTTGGTTTCAAAATTTGCCACCCTCGTTTTCAAAATTTGCCGCCCATACGCCATGGCGTCGGTGGCGTATGCAGTAACACAGCCCTGACTACATCATGGTAAACTATTTTTTTAATTTGATTTACAACAACAACAAAAACATTTCAGCGCATCGTATTCTTGATGGAATACCATAAGTGATCTTCTGTCAAGGCCATTCAAATGCGACACACATTTGTTCACTGGGTTGCACAATCAGCTGTTTTCATTTGACATTTCATTTATTCTTTGCAATATACTGCCGGCAAGATGGAAATTTTATAGAGCGCATATTTTATAATAAATAAACTATTAAAATGTATAAAACAATACGTAAATCCATAGGATACTTAAAGAAAAATAATTTACGAATTTGGTAAGCAAAACAAACACAAAATATCTAAAAACAACAACATCTAAACGCAATTAAACTTTCAGCACTCACCTGAAAATAGTGCATTATCGTTGTTTCTGCTCAAATGTGAATGATGATTTTTCCAAGGACTTTGCCGCAATACCCGTTGAAAGAATTAGAAATTTTAGCATAATTGCACATGTGGACCATGGAAAAAGTACATTAGCGGATCGTCTGCTAGAACTGACTGGTGCCATTTCACAGAACTCCGGCAACCAAGTATTGGACAGCCTGCAAGTGGAACGTGAAAGAGGAATTACTGTTAAGGCACAAACTGCATCAATATTCTATAAATGGAAAGGGGAAACATATCTATTGAATCTTATTGACACACCAGGTCATGTGGATTTCTCCAATGAGGTTGGTAATATCAATTTTACTGTCGGAAATATCATCGTAAATTAGGCTTAATAAAATTTGAGCATCAGTGCTAAGTCTTTCTTAATTATTGCTGTAAGATATGCAAACAAAGGTTTATTCATTCTGTCCGGTCACCATCCGATCTTAAGTTTAAAACCTTATCAGCAAAAAAAATGCCTTAAAAAGTCACAGTACCAAGTGATATGACAATGTAGCTATACACAAAGTGTCTGCATAACCCATATTTAGAGGGAATACTCTACTCTACATTATACGTTGATTTTTACAGCTTACATCTACATGTCGAAAGAACCTCATTTTTACTTTTATATAAAACAGTTTTGTTGCGACGCGATATGAATTTTGAGGTTTTTTTTGACTGTTTTTTAAACATTAAAAATTCCATTAACAGATGGTTTTTAGTTTAAGGAGATGTTCTTGCTTGTAGGATGTCAATGCGACTTAAAAATACATTTTAAGTCGGTTGAAATGATAATTTTTAAGACTACAATTGCAGTAAAATTTAATGCAGTATCAGCTCATTCATGAGCTAATAATTACTTCCAATAGTCTTAAGCATCTTAAACAAAAATTCTTGAAATTAATGCTTTCCTATCGGGGATAGAGGATAGAGATGTATATTGCGAAAACTGATTCTATTGTATATATTATACTATTCATTTGATAACCCAAAGTTCACTCACACTTTTTAAGTTGATATTTCTTGCTGTCCTATTATTTGTTATCATTAATAATTTATATTACTAGGTTTCTAGATCGTTGGCCGCATGTGATGGTGTCGTACTACTCGTAGACGCCTGTCATGGTGTTCAAGCGCAGACTGTTGCAAATTACCACTTGGCAAAATCAAGAAATTTAGCGGTAGTGCCAGTGCTAAATAAAATCGATATTAAACATGCTAATCCTGATGTGGTCTGCAAGGATCTTCAATCGCTTTTTGGCATTGATCCGCAGGCCGTTTTAAAGGTAAGTAAGCGTAACTTCTTGTTTGCTACATTTTTTTCAAACTAAGGTGTCATACTAACAAGAGTCAAACAGACTATATTTTCTAGTATCCATTTTAAGTAAGCACAAAAAGCTTACTCTTCTCTGATTTTTAGAAGGCATAAGGCTCTCTATTTGGCTTTTTCATTCTTTTACTGAGATTATAAAACATATAACTAAGCTGAAAAGGCAGGAGCAATTTATAATTCCTCAGCAGCTTTGAATAGTTTTTGCCAATTATGAAAGCATTGCTAACGTAAACAAATATCAACGAACTTATTTCAAGCACAATATTGAATAACTCGAAATTTTAATGCCATATTTGCAACAGCTACATACCTACTCATTTTCTAACTTAATTCTTAGATATCTGCCAAACTTGGAACCGGTATACCAGCTGTGCTGGAAAAAGTTATAGAAGTTATACCACCACCTCAAGTAAACAGAAATTCAGAGTTCCGCGCGTTAATTTTTGATAGCTGGTTTGATAAATATCGTGGTGCTCTAAATCTTGTTTACATACTTAATGGAAAATTAGATGTTGGACAAGATATACAATCTATGGCCACTACAAAATGGTATCCAACCAGAGGCATTTCAGTACTAAGGCCTGCAGAATTCAGCGTGCCAAGCATGTAAGGTGAAAACAAAACCATTTTTTAACAAAATCAATACAATAAAGTAAATTTTTTTCTTTTTAGCGCTGCTGGACAGGTTGGTTTAATATCCTGCAATATGCGCAACAGCAAAGAATCCATTATTGGTGATACCATACATTTGAAAAATCAAAAATCTACTGCTGTAACTTCGTTTAAGCCGCAACAGCCCATTGTTTTTGCTGGTATATTTCCAGCAGATCAATCAAAACATGTTGCTTTAAGAAGCGCCATCGACAAGCTAATTTTAAATGATTCCGCTGTAAGCGTCAACGTCGATTCGAGTCCAGCATTGGGTCAAGGATGGCGTTTAGGTTTTCTTGGTTTACTGCATATGGAAGTGTTTTGTCAGCGATTGGAACAGGAACATGGTGCTGAGCCAATAATAACAGCACCATCTGTAACATATCGGATTGTTTTGAAAAGTCCCAAAATGATTAAACAAATGGGTAAAGACACATATTATTTGTCAAATCCCACGTTGTTTCCTGAACCCTCAAATGTGAAGGAGTATTACGAGCCACTTGTAAAAGGTATACGAAATGAAGTTAGTTAGATGTTATTAAAAACTTTGTTTTCTAGGTACAATTATAACACCCACCGAATATATAGGGCAAATCATTAGTTTGTGCGTTGATCGTCGTGGCGTACAACAAAGTTCTGTCAATATTGACAACGAACGTGTGCTAATGACATATATCTTACCTTTAAGTGAAATAATTATAGATTTTAATGATTATTTGAAATCAATAAGCTCTGGTTATGCTAGTTTCAATTATGAAGATTATGGTTATCACTTGACAAATATTGTACGCCTCGATATACATCTAAATCGACAACCTTGTGATGAGCTGTGTCGCATGGTGCATGTATCTAAAGCGGTGGCTGTTGCAAAAGATATGGTGTTTAAACTGAAAGACTTGATACCTAGGCAAATGGTACAAATTGCTATACAGGCATGCGTTGGCAGTAAAGTGTTAGCAAGGGAAACTATTAAGGCGTACAGAAAAGATGTCACTGCAAAATTGGTAAATTAAAATCCGTATGGTTTTTGAGTTTTCTTTTTTTTTAATGTCAATTTATGTTTTTTTTATGCACGTAGTATGGCGGTGATGTTACACGTCGTATGAAACTTCTCAAACAGCAATCAGAAGGCAAGAAGAAGATGCGAATGTTTGCCAACATCAAGGTACCACACGAAACTTTCATTAAAGTTCTAAAACGATAGTGAATGGCAATTTGCTTAGGTTTAAGTAAAAAGTTTGTATGAAATCTTTTTTAAGGTCTTAGTTAATTATAAAATTGATTTTTATATTAATTAGGCGTTTTTAATATTGTGCAAACTCTTCTCCCTATCACACGGGCCGCAAGTTAGATATTCGAGCTTTGAACTATGTTTTGTCGAAAGTTAATTCCAAGAAAAGAAATAAAAATTTAAAATTGGTTATAAAATCAAAATCATGTGAAAAAATATTGATTACAGATAGCAAAAAGGTATGTGGCCAAAGTATCTTCAGAGAAAAATGAGACAAAAATAAGTCCAAAATACAACTTCCCTCGGGACTCTGAAACCTGACAAAAAAAAATACATACAAAAGGAACTAGAAATACATTAGTCACCATGAGGTCTGAAAATGTAGTAACTTTTTCGTTATATATTTTTTAAATTTAATTGTTTAGACTGCACAAATAACATCTTGGGAGCAAATATTGAAGAGATCCACAGCAAAAATAGAATTTATTATTTGAAGCAGCGATAGATTATTAACAAATAATTTTTTGATCAGAATTTCGCTCTCATCATCAGCATGGTTTCGTAAATGATTTGCCATGAACTGTCAGACCTCATACAGCTCGCACAGAGGAAAAGCATTCTGGTCATCTAGGAATGTCTCGTATAATGCATTTAGAAAAAAGACTCGCTCTTGTTCTCATATGAATGAGGTGTAATTTTTGCAAGAAATAAATCTCACAAATCATGAGAAACATCTTAATTTCAAGCAAAAAAGGCTTAATTTAAAAGTTGGGTTTCACTTGAATGTCTATCAAGTAGAAGTTAAAGTCCTGGGGTAGTGAATATGCAAAATCCATTTATCAGTGAAAAAAAAAGTATACGCTTTTCTTGTGGATTTTAAGGTGATATTTGGTAAAGTATCGCGAAAGCTGCTAATGTATAAGTTGCACAAATTGAGTCGTAAATCTGCTTGCAAGCATTTATGAAACCACTAAATTTATTATTTCGACCGGAGGACACCTCCCCGAAAACTTTAAGAAATTTTCTAGTGTATAACGTGGATTTCTTTTATCGTATTTTCTATTTGACTTATATGTATGTATATAAATGATTTGCTAGTCTATCTAGTTGGAGGTCTATATATAGACTTAAATATACGATTTTATGTCTATGCAGATGATATAAGTTTCGCAAAATAAGGTGGATTTTTAAAGCCCATTGTAATCTAATTCCGATTAATCTAAGACAAAATCGTTTGAGTCTTGAATTGAAAATATAATGCTAGAGCTGCAGATACGTCGTCGAGTATGGCAACATAAATTTTACGCTGACTCAATAGCTTATACGAATAAATATAAAATTTTCATAAGTTCGAAAATACTGTACAATAACCGACCTTTCCTTTGAGGGTTCTTGAAATATAGGTTTGTATGTTAGCCTGAGGTAATCTCCTAGCGCATTGACAACATTAAAAGATGTCATTTAGCATAATGCTAAAATGTGGACATTGCAAAGCCATCGATGAGGGTCATTTAGGCATAATCGCGCAGGTCATTAAATGATCGGACTTAAAGAAAAAATATCAGCAGTTATAATTTTTTTTGGAAAATGGGAATCAATTACAGATCGAGACTCAGTTAAATCATATGATTAGCATTAAAAAAAAAAAGGACCAAAGGTATCAAGAACACCAATTTTATTCAGGTATTTTTGAGGGCAAAGAAATTAATTAGCTGTCATTCTTTTTTAAATTGAATTTTAGTTTTTTTAAAATTTTTCTTTGCACATTTTGTTGTTTTTAGAAATACAGCTTGTACATACATTTATATTTGTATTTGATTTCTGTATACTCAGAACACCAATACGTTTTTGGTACATGTGCACAAAAATTAATAATTTATCCCAAAAATCAGACTTAACAAATTCATCTCAGCAAATATTTTTCAATTTTTTTCTCGAAAATTTATATTTTTACGAATTAAAAGTTATTTTTTTGCAAAGTGTCAAAGACAATATTTTAAATTTGACTTAATCCGCAATTTAGGCGTAATTATCCGTATCGCCTTGTATTGCTTAAAATGTTTTGTTCATAAAACAAAATAAAATTATAATTAATAAGTACAGTCAAACTTCCATATAGCGAATACGCATGGGACCAGAAAAAAAATCCGTTATATAAAAAATTCTTTATATAGATATAATTTTTTTTATTACTTATTTAAAGAAGTCAGTAATTTTACTTATTTATTTCCTTCAACAAAATCATCTAATACATTAAGAGAAGCATACACATTAGTCGGTACGTTGCTCCTTATCTCCAGAAAGTTTCGAAATTCGTCAAATGTCACGCCTTCTTCAATTTTTTCTATAATCAATTACTTTTTTTGAGAGAACGGCTACTTAGTTGCAAAATTATCACTCCTATCACTGAACACTGACTGAACTATAGTCACCATTAATAGTGAAGGAACTTTGTTTCTTTCGATTGTTGTTATTTTCATATTTTGGGGATCCCTTTAAAATGTTTTCTTTTTTCTCCGTATGTAGTTTTATTGACATGCTTAACAGAAAATTATTTTACAAAATTCGCTTTAAGGATATCAGAAACGCATAAAAGTTTGATTTTCAGCAGCAAAATTTCTTCGTTTTAAAGAAAATCTCGCTATAAGGAAATTCGTTGTAAGAAGATCAAAATACACTGAAAATACAACGAGAAAGCTGTGTACTTGAAATCAGTTCTTAGTAGAGAGAACTTCGTTGCATAGAAGTTCGTTATAAGGAAGTTTGACTGTACATAAATTAAAGTTATAACACTTTCAAATACCATGAGCCATGCCGACTTAACCCTTCTGTGCGTGACAAAGAAAAAAACACCTTTCCATCCGTGACAGGGTACCTGGGTACCTCAATACAATTTATATGAAGATTTCAAACTTTTTGGCTCGTACTGTACAAAATAACGACATTAAGCTAAAATTTTGTTTTGGAATGTCTCGTAATGTCTTCATATGCATTCGGGGATTCCTCTTTTCATATTATTATACAACATTTTATGATGCATGATAAAAATTCATTATTAAATTAACTTCCACAGTGACACTTGTACCAACAGAATTCACTTTAGCTGAAAAACCTAAAATTATAACATACTATAATAAAACCAAAGAATGAGATGATAATATGGATAAACTACTGCGCGAATATACGACCAAACGCACGACAAATCGCTGGACGTTAGCATTATTTGTTAATGTTATTGATATAGCAGCATTAGAAGCCTATATTATATTTATGGAACACATTCCACAATGCACTTCAACAAACCGTCGCAGAAAATTTTTGAAAGATCTAGGTATTGAGCTTTGTATGGCAAACATAGAAAGACTTGCTCAATATCCAAAGATATTTTCGAAACCTTTCATTAGAACAGCAATACAGGACATACTTGGACGAGTAATTTGATTGAACATTGAGGATATTCACGACCATAATCGAGAGGAAAGTGGCCGCATATCAGCTGTGGGAACTTGTTATGTATGCAAGCAGCTAGAAATGAATCGCAGAAAAACTAGAAAAGCCTGTACAAGTTGCTTCAATCCACTTTGTAGTCAGCATACTACTAATCATCCCATGTGCGTTACCTGTATGCAAGCCATTCACTGAATCTTCATTTCATTATCGGTCTTTTTTTTCGCATATATTTTTTTACTAAATGAAACTATGGAGAAATTTTAATATCATGTATGTAAATTCTTACATATTGCCTACAACTAAAACTCATGAATTAGTTACATAAAATAATATATTTGAAAATGTTTGATTTCAACAAGAACCACTTATGTCCATACGTTATTTTAAGTTTATTGCTCAATAAAGTTTTTTTTTGTCACACAAAAACAAAAATTTCATGCTACCCCATATAAAGTGTATGGAGGGTACCCGGGTGCCCTGTCACTCACTTAAAGGTGTAAAAAGAAAATTGGTATGTCAGGCTTCCTAGAATTGATCAGATCAAACCAATCATATGAAAATATAGTTTTAACACAAAATCAGGAGTTCTCGTGAAGTTTTAGAATTGTAGATCATTTTTGACCTTTTAAGTCAACCAAACAACTTTTTTTGCCGGTCAATTCATTGTTGCCAATACAATTTTCCTGCTAAACCGATTTTCTGCGTCTTAATTTAATTTAGTTGCCTGACAAAAAAAAAATCCTTTATTTGACTCAAAAAGGTACCTACTAACTACAAAATATTTTAACTACAGCACTGCACTTTTTAAGATGTCGAGTAAACTTAGTGAGAGCCACACAAAAGTAGATAGTGAGAGTTTGTTTACGCTGCGCTCTCTTTAGATTACGAGCTATTTATTGTATTGTAGTTAAGTGAAGAACAGCTGGGTAAGCTTTCCGATTTGTTGACGTATTTGCAAATTAAAAACAACAAACAGCAAATAAAAGTATCTAAGAAATCATTTTCTATTTTGTATATTATAATAAATTGAATTGTATTTATTTATGTTATGAATTTCTCAATTAGAATTAACTGATAATACGAAATTTAAATCATGCAAATCAGTTAAAAGTAATAAGGTTTGCTTATTGCTAACAAAGATAAAAAAAATGTATAAATAAACAAATATCTGTGTGTGAAATGAAGTAACAACAAAAATAAGAATAATAAAATTTTGTTTTTGCTGCTGCTGCTGCTGCTACTTATATTCTGTGACTTAATCAAATGTTTATCTGCGGCTGCAGTCATCAGCAAAGTTCGAAATTTTCATAAGCGATTCGTGTTTGTTATCGCATTTGTGCGGTTCGTGCGGTCTTGCGTTTTAATTGTTGTCAAAAGTAAAAAAAAAAAAGTAATTAATTATAGTTTAATTTAAATAATTTGTGCACCCAACATTTTTATTTGTTTAAATTTAAAACAAAGTTGTATTGAAGCTGCCTCATAAATTTTTTTGTAACTTTGTAGCCTCTTAATAACTTGCAAAAAACTGTACAAATTTTAATTGATTTCTTATAAGCTTTGCTTGTAACTTTTGTAATTTTTTATAATTTACATTTTTGTATTTAATTAAATACGTAGCGTATAAACGTTGCAAACGAAAAAACGCGAAAAATATCTGTAAAAACGATTCACGTAAGTGTTTTTAATATCCATAAACAAGTGTTGGAGTATAAATACAAACAAGTATCCACAAACATCCATATGACTGACTACTTGTATTTAGGCAACTTTGTATTTGTATTTAAAGTATTGCATTTTAAGGCGAAATGTACCTACAGAAAATTAATCGCTTTCACTTTTGAAAAATACATTTAATTTAGAACTTTTGAACTTGTAATTAGTGAAATATAATGGTGTAGATACTCGTATGTTACAAGTTCAAGTAATTAATAATTTCCATATAAAGTGTAAAATAATTTAAAATTGCGCTTATGTGTTTTTTTTTTCAACTTTTTTTCAAAAGTCTACTGACTAATAACATTGTAAATAGCTTGTAAATAGAATGTAACAAATGTAAATCGTGGCGCCAATTTTTGATATCTCGCTTCGTTCTCAAGATATCGAAAGTTTAAGCTGAATTGTTGGCATGACGAAATAGTTTAGGTTACAAGTCGACAAGCTTATACTCAAAAGATCTCTTTGTGGTGTAACAGAACAGAAAATTATTTATAATTATTGTAATGAGCTTACCCCTCAGTACAGTGTCTGCCAACAACACCAAACAAATCACAATAAACAACGATTATTTTAAAATAAGTGGGCCACAACATTTTCATCCGTTGCTAAACGGAATCATCAGTGACTGTAAGAAAAGTGTAACATCAAATAAGATAAACAAAAAAAAATTGATTTTTATTTCACTTTTTGCGATCTATGCAAAACGGAAAACATATGAGGCTTAGACATTTTTACTAATCAGCTTAAAAGTCACTGATGATTCCGTTTAGCAATGGATGAAATAAGTATGAATAGCTTTAGCCCCCTTTTTTTAATTTATCTATGTTTAGTGTTATTCTTTGGTGTTGGCACACACTGTACTGAGCAGTAAGCTTGGTAAAATAATTATAAGCAAAATAATTCACGAACTTACAAACACAGAGCGGTGCAAGTGCATCCAAAGTACTTCTCAGTACAATAAGGTTTAAGTTTTTTTAGTAGTTACTAGTAGTAGTTAGTTAGTTTTTTCTACAGATATGGCAGTAGTACGACAGGATTCGACAAGGTAACCCTATATATTCTATTTAGTTTCTTCGAGCTCTATCGTTTGGCACACATATCAAGCTTTTATTTTCATTAATCAAAATTGACCCAGAAAACCGGTAGCAACCCATGTCTGGGAAAGGATTCAACAATTCTACCCCTAATATTATATTTAGGCCTCGTCGAGTTATGTCATTTGACATATGTTTTGAAGTATGTATAATACTATACAGTTTCAATTAAAACAACAAAATTGGCTAAACTTCAGGCATTTTCGGACATCGGGACAGACTTTGGCAAGGCAACCCTGGTTCGTTAGTTTCATCAAAATGGCTCACTATCTTTCCAGTACATCCCATCCTGTTATCTTATATACTCGACTTTTCTACAGCGGACTCTTGGGCTATTAGACCAATGTTGTAGAGAAGATGAAAACACATCGATTTCATGTACATATACATATAGGGTGTTTTTTTTAGAGGTATAGAGCTTCGAATTGAAATAAAACACAAGAAAATTGTTTTAATGTCCATCAATTTGGCTTTATTGGAAGGATAATTTTATGCCATTAATGTTTAAATATGATTTCGGGCATGTGGCCGCCGCGGCTGGCTCGAATAAAGCCAATTCTACAGGTCCAATTTTGAACCACTTTTTCGAGCATATGGGGCCGTATGTCGGCAATAACGCCACGAATGTTGGCTTCCAAGTCCCCTAACGTTTCTGGTTTGTTGGCGTAGACGAGCGACTTCACATATCCCCAAAGAAAATAATCCAATGGTGTCAAATCACACGATCTTGGTGGCCAATTGACAGGTCCATTCTGCGAAATTATGCGCTCATCGAATGTTTCCTTCAATAAATTGATTGTGACGTGCGCTGTGTGGCATGTAGCGCCGTCTTGTTGGAACCACAACTCATCCACATTCATGCCATCCAATTCGGGAACAAAATAGTCGGTTATCATGGCTCTATACCGGTCTCCATTAACGGAAGAAGTATGGCCCAATGACTCCACCAGCCCATAGAGCACACCAAACAGTCAGTTTTTGTGGATGTAATGGCGTCTCAAGGGTCTCATGTGGATTCTCTTCACTCCAAATGCGGCAATTTTGCTTGTTGACGTAGCCATTCAACCAAAAATGAGCCTCATCACTGAACAAAATTTTGCGATGAAAATCAGCATCGAGATCAATCTCATTTTCGGCCCATACACCAAATTCACGACGCATTGCATGGTCTCGCGGCTTTAATTCTTGCACAAGCTGGATCTTGTAAGGTCGCAAGCCAAGATCTTTGCGCAAAATCTTCCATAAAGTTGATGGACAAAGCTCCAACTGCTGTGCACGGTGGCGAATCGATTCATTCGGGTCCTCTTCAACATTTTGCTCTACAGCGGCAATTGTTTCTTCGGTGCGCACTGTTCGACGTCTCTGCGGATGCGTATTATCACATAGAGTAAACGTAGTGCGAAAACGACCCATGGTTAACCGAATTAATTGCTCTGATGGACGATTATGTCGACCATAAAATGGACGGAGCTTGCGGTAAACTTCGCGAACTGAACCATTATTTTCGAAATAAATTTGCACGATTTGCAAGCGTTGTTCTTTTGTCAACCTGTTCATGATGAAATGGCAAACCAAACTGGACATAAATGACATTAGAGTTGCCAGATTTGACCATAAAATGCCAGTCTTATCTCTATTCGAAAAACAAACCTCTAAAAAAACACCCGTTATATATATTTTATCTCTGTAAAAAAGACAGTGTACTTACCTCGCTATAATTAATGGTTCATATACTTAGGACCATAATTTCTTATTCGCCAATTTTACGGAAAAGCGGCCTGACACATTTTTTGAAGTGAAAACTTCTTATGGCACGTTGTGCGGCTGAGGAAAAAAGTATAATTTCGCGACACCGACCGTCATCGGGAAGACTTGGGAAACGAACTCGATTTTGGAATTTTGATGACTTGGGAAACGAACTCGATTTTGGAATTTTGATGACTTGGGAAACGAACTCGATATTGGAATTTTGAAGACTTTTGAAACAAACTCGATTTCAGAAATTTGAAGACTTGGGAAACGAACTCGATTTCAAATTTGGAAGACTTGGGAAACGAACTTGATTTTGGAATTTTGAAGACTTGGGAAACGAACTCGATTTTAGAATTTCGAAGACTTTGGAAACGAATTCGATTTCAGAAATTTGAAGACTTGGGAAACGATTTCGATTTCAAATTTGGAAGACTTGGGAAACGAACTTGATTTTGGAATTTTGAAGACTTGGGAAACGAACTCGATTTTAAAATTTTGAAGACTTGGAAAATCAACTCGATTTCAAAAAATTTATAAAACGTTGCCTTCTTTTAGGTGCTATTAATAATTTGCCCCTAAAAGTAGGCAACACTTTCTGACAAATTTCAAAAAGAACGCCTAAAAGTAGGTAACGATTTTAAAAATTTCAGATAATGTGTCCTAATTTTAGGTGCTATTTTTGAAATTCGTCGGAAAGTGTTGCATACTTTTAAAGCGGCTCTCACACGATCAATGTTACTGACAGTATAATTACTGACAGTATTTACATTACTGTCAGTGTACCACTCACACGGTCAGTATTGTTTATTGTCAGTAATCAGTTTTTTGACATTCGACTGGTGAAGGTGCGAACTATGCTCCGGCTACGTGACCGACAGCCGAAAATGGCATGCCACTTTTTGGGGCAGATTCCATCCAAACTTGCACCAGGCCTCCAGCTAGGCATCGGACGACCATACCCTTGGACGCAATGTTCCATGCCACTGAATGAGGAACTTTTTCAAGTTTCTTTCAAGTTTCGCTGCCTCATCGTCTATCTGCTACAAAATGGGGCATGCCACGCCCCCTCCCAGGCTTTTGCCGTCCCGTGCCTACTTGCACCCTCTGACCAACTTTCAGCCGGATCTGCCCCAAAAAGTGGCATGCCACTTTTCTGTGCAAATAATACTGATGAACTGTCAGTATTCACCTCACACCATCAGTATTGCTGTCAGTATTTAAAAACTTCGTCAGTAATATCCGATTTTTTCATCAGTCATCAGTATCGTTTTTCTATACTGACAGTACATCAGTACTCTCCTCATACGATCAGTAATACTGTCAGTATGCAAAATCCTGTCAGTAATACTGATCGTGTGAGGGCCGCTTAAGGGTAAATTATTAATAGCGCCTAAAAGTAGGCAACGTTTTTTGAAAAAATTGGCCCATGAAAGTATGTAATTTTGTGGAAAAAATTTTTAAATTTGTAGCATACATATGTTGACTTCCGGTTAGTTGTTGCTCAGTAAGCAAATTTTTCTCTGCTAGCGCAGCCGAAAGCAGAGCCAGCAGCCCAAAGCAGAGAAAAATCTGAAATACCAGGCCACCTTGAACCAGCAGCAAGCAAATTTGGTTTTTTGAAAAACTTTAAAACGTCATATCTCGACTATTACTAAACCGATTTAGACAAATGAGGTGTAATAGTTTTTTTTAAGAACAAGCAGATTTTTTGGAAGTCATTTGTATTATGATTAACTGTCTTAAGATGGCGTTTTAAGCAGTTTGAATATTCTAACAGCCAGAACTCGGCAACGAATAAGCCGATTTTGATAAATGTGGTGTCATAGTGTCTGTTAGAAGAAGCAGATTTTTATCTTAAGTTTAAGAAAAATTATGTTTAAGCTATTTAGTCACAGGTCCAGGTACTTTTTTTACCTGATTTTTTCTTATACTTACATAATTCGCAATGATGTGTCTTACTGCAATCAGAATAAATTTTTGTTTTTAAACATAAGGAGTACTTAGCTCAAATTTAATTATTCACAGTTGAGGCTACTGAGCCGAATATACTTCTTCCAGCAATTTTTGAAGTGAAAACTTCTTATGGCACGTTGTGCGGCTGAGTAAAAAAGTATAAACTCGTGACACCGACCGTCATCGGGATTCCCCGTCATGAATGCGATGGTAAAATTTTAATGTTCTATTGTTTCTTTTAAATAAAAAATATTCCAAGTGGAAGACAAAAAGCAAAGCATACACACTAACTGACACATTTAATTCTCATTCAACGATTGTTATGCTTACATGTTTGTTTCTTTCAATGTCCGCGTTGTTGCGTTGACAAATTGAGAATGAGAGCGAGAGTAAAATTTGAATACATATTCCGTTTTTGTCTTCCATTGCATTGCCATATAAAAAGAAAACGCACACATACCAATTAACGCACTAACTTGTCATTAAACGATTTGTTTTCACTTCTGTCGGCACTCCCGGAGTGCAACCCGCCGTTTTTTTTTTTTTTTTGTGTCAAAAGTGTGCGCAAGCTAACCCCGATTTTCAAAATTTTAAGAATTGAGACCTTCGTCTTTTTGTAATCGATTGCAAAGCTTATTTAGAATATAATTTGAAAAAATTGGAACCAACTTTGTGTCTATTGAACTACAGTTTTCTTTCAGTGCTAGCTAGCATTAGTGTTAGCTTACATTAAATCACATTTTAATTTTTTATTTAAGTAGCCTATTTCAATACATTTCCAACGATATACATATACGCTCCTTGCATTTGCAAGCCATGCCCGAACTATGACGACTAATGTAAAGGTACTATTTGATTTCTACTACAAAATTGGACACGATATAAGCCCATTGCGCGCAAAAAATTTGCACAATTTCAAAACATTTCCATCCATTTTCGGCACAGTGAACTTTGACTTTTGGAAGTTTTTCAATTAAGAGGATGAAATAAAAAAACGCGTGTTTTTATCTTTTCATAAAATAAGTCGATGGACAAAATTCAAAGAAAATCGGAGAGCCGTATGAAAATGGGTTAACTTTTTTTTTTCTTCCATAAATTGAGCCTTCTTGATACTAAGAAATCATTTAAGAGCAAATCACACAAAGTATTCCCCGTATGTTACAAAAATCCTCAATTAAATCGGCAAGTTCTTTCAAATCCGTCTCAGCTCAATTCCGTCGCCCGAAGTAAGCTACGCTCAATTGATTTTTAATTTTTTCAGCACTTCTATTCACCGCTTAATACATTTTTTCACCGCTCATTTAAAAGTTTTCAGATAAAATTTCACTTCGATAACTTGTAAAAACCAAAAATTTTAAGTGATCATCAAATTTCCCCATTGTGCACTTTGTAAGGAAATACTTTACTGCTGTTTAGTTTAAACTTTTAATTTCCTTATCTGAAATTTATTTAGAAAAAGAATGCTCAAACAATACAAAATAAATAAAAGAAAACTTAGTTCTTCTTTTGTTTGGGTCAAATTTATAATTTAAATCTTGTGTTGAAAAATTTCTTTTTCGGAGGATTATTGACCAGTTTTTCCAAATTGCACTTAATACATTAAGTCAATTTTTTACCCGACGTTTCGTCGCTTATTTGGCGACTTTTTCTAGGGCGAATTTATTTCTAAAAAACACATTAAAAAATATTTTACATTAAAACATAATATTATAATCTTAGAATTATGACATTAACAACAAACAATCAATTTTAAATATATTTAACATGTTTTGGTGTAATGCCATATTCCTTGCAAATAATTAAGAATCTAAGGTGTGCTTTTTGTTTCGCTAATCTTCTTCTCTGATTGCAAAAGTCCTTCATTATATTACAAGTTTCTGTTGAATATTTCAGTTTTATGTGTGCATAAAAATTCTTCATTCTGTGTGTTTTAAAAATATATACGATGATATTAGCTGTATTTCGGTGTCCTCTCCGATAACTATTAAGTTCTTCTTTTGTTTGGGTCAAATTTATAATTTAAATCTTGTGTTGAAAAATTTCTTTTTCGGAGGATTATTGACCAGTTTTTCCAAATTGCACTTAATACATTAAGTCAATTTTTTACCCGACGTTTCGTCGCTTATTTGGCGACTTTTTCTAGGGCGAATTTATTTCTAAAAAACACATTAAAAAATATTTTACATTAAAACATAATATTATAATCTTAGAATTATGACATTAACAACAAACAATCAATTTTAAATATATTTAACATGTTTTGGTGTAATGCCATATTCCTTGCAAATAATTAAGAATCTAAGGTGTGCTTTTTGTTTCGCTAATCTTCTTCTCTGATTGCAAAAGTCCTTCATTATATTACAAGTTTCTGTTGAATATTTCAGTTTTATGTGTGCATAAAAATTCTTCATTCTGTGTGTTTTAAAAATATATACGATGATATTAGCTGTATTTCGGTGTCCTCTCCGATAACTATTAAGTTCTTCTTTTGTTTGGGTCAAATTTATAATTTAAATCTTGTGTTGAAAAATTTCTTTTTCGGAGGATTATTGACCAGTTTTTCCAAATTGCACTTAATACATTAAGTCAATTTTTTACCCGACGTTTCGTCGCTTATTTGGCGACTTTTTCTAGGGCGAATTTATTTCTAAAAAACACATTAAAAAATATTTTACATTAAAACATAATATTATAATCTTAGAATTATGACATTAACAACAAACAATCAATTTTAAATATATTTAACATGTTTTGGTGTAATGCCATATTCCTTGCAAATAATTAAGAATCTAAGGTGTGCTTTTTGTTTCGCTAATCTTCTTCTCTGATTGCAAAAGTCCTTCATTATATTACAAGTTTCTGTTGAATATTTCAGTTTTATGTGTGCATAAAAATTCTTCATTCTGTGTGTTTTAAAAATATATACGATGATATTAGCTGTATTTCGGTGTCCTCTCCGATAACTATTAAGTTCTTCTTTTGTTTGGGTCAAATTTATAACAAATTTCAACACAAGATTTAAATTATAAATTTGACCCAAACAAAAGAAGAACTTAATAGTTATCGGAGAGGACACCGAAATACAGCTAATATCATCGTATATATTTTTAAAACACACAGAATGAAGAATTTTTATGCACACATAAAACTGAAATATTCAACAGAAACTTGTAATATAATGAAGGACTTTTGCAATCAGAGAAGAAGATTAGCGAAACAAAAAGCACACCTTAGATTCTTAATTATTTGCAAGGAATATGGCATTACACCAAAACATGTTAAATATATTTAAAATTGATTGTTTGTTGTTAATGTCATAATTCTAAGATTATAATATTATGTTTTAATGTAAAATATTTTTTAATGTGTTTTTTAGAAATAAATTCGCCCTAGAAAAAGTCGCCAAATAAGCGACGAAACGTCGGGTAAAAAATTGACTTAATGTATTAAGTGCAATTTGGAAAAACTGGTCAATAATCCTCCGAAAAAGAAATTTTTCAACACAAGATTTAAATTATAAATTTGACCCAAACAAAAGAAGAACTTAATAGTTATCGGAGAGGACACCGAAATACAGCTAATATCATCGTATATATTTTTAAAACACACAGAATGAAGAATTTTTATGCACACATAAAACTGAAATATTCAACAGAAACTTGTAATATAATGAAGGACTTTTGCAATCAGAGAAGAAGATTAGCGAAACAAAAAGCACACCTTAGATTCTTAATTATTTGCAAGGAATATGGCATTACACCAAAACATGTTAAATATATTTAAAATTGATTGTTTGTTGTTAATGTCATAATTCTAAGATTATAATATTATGTTTTAATGTAAAATATTTTTTAATGTGTTTTTTAGAAATAAATTCGCCCTAGAAAAAGTCGCCAAATAAGCGACGAAACGTCGGGTAAAAAATTGACTTAATGTATTAAGTGCAATTTGGAAAAACTGGTCAATAATCCTCCGAAAAAGAAATTTTTCAACACAAGATTTAAAAGAAAACTTGTTTATTTCTCCGAGTGTGCGTTCTACTGATTATACCAACGACAAATCTGAAAGATTCTATTTCGTAAACTCAATAAATGGAAAAATTGCATACAAAAATTGTTATCAGATTATGACATTTTCTTAAGTTGACAATTTGTTATGAAATTCATTAGGTAACAAAAACTGTACGACACAGTTTTGCACCAACATAACAGAAATTGCAAAAGGTGTGGAAAAAAACTATACTTTTAAAAATGTAAAGAGATTGTGCACCAAGATTGAACAGACTTAACAGATTTATTTTTTCTTCATTAGGAAGTGCATTCGGGGATGGTTTCAGCCTGCCGACTTGGAGGGTGAGGTTGTCTGCAGAGTCGGATTAACCTTAAGGCAAATTAGGCAACGACCTACGTATAAGCCTGGCGTTGCTTAAGGGCTTCGTGGTCCTAGAAAAATATAGTTTTTTCCTTAGAATAATTTGGTTGGAAGCTTTCATTTTACAAAGATTAATTTTCAAAACAAAAGGAAAAGTTAAGGAAAGATTATATCGAGGAAACTGTGCCTGATATAATCTGATGGTAGTTTTTCAAAATAAATATTTTTAAAAAACTATTCGCTTCAATGCATTTGCAATCAGTGCTAAAAATCAACTATCATAAAAGTTTTTTTAGATAATGTCAGAGTTTTAAATCTTCCGTTTTTAAATTAAAGTTATTAGTTACTTTTAACTTTTTGTAATAAAAGTAAAAGTTGATAATATAAGCCTTTTAAGAAACATTTTAAGCTTTTTTTGTAAGAAAATTTTTTTAAGAGTCATTTTTGACTTACATTTCAAACAGTCAAAAAAAATCTTTATTAAAACTTAAATAAAAGTCTTAACTTTTATTTTTGTGCTTCATTTTTCAAACTCAAACATAAATTTTTTCTAATTTTATTTTTAAGAGTCGAGAATAAAAGTTTTTTGATTAAAAAGATACAAATAAAAACGTATAAAATGATTTTAAATTTTTTAAAACTTTTTCTTTAATGATAACTACGGCATAAAAGGAACATGCGTTCCAAACTTTATGTATCCAGCTTGAACGGTCTAGTCGGAGTCGGAACATTTTAAGATTGTAGTTTTTTGTTAATAAACCAAGAGCCGACTGTAGAAAAATCGAGTGTATAAGATTACAGGATAAGATGTACAGGAAAAAAAGTTATTACTTTGGTGAAATTAACTTACCAGGGTTGTCTTGCAAAAGTCTGTCCCAATGGCCGAAAAAACCGACTTTTGGCCGATTTTCTTTTAATAAAAAGTGTATAATATTACAGCTTGAAATGTATGACAACTGATAGACTTCGATGAGCCTTAATAGATTATAAAGGATTGCCGTGCCAAATCCTGTCCTAAGCAAAGGTTGCCCTCCGTTTTTTGGATCAATATTTTTTTAATAAAAATTGTATAAGATTACAGCAAGTAATAGAGCTCGATGAACCTAAATATATTATATACGGTTGCCTTTTTGAATCCCGTCTCAAACAAGAGTTGCCACTTCTATTACTACCTTTACTGTACATCCCATCCTATAATCTTATACATTTGACTTTTCTACAGCCGGCTCTCCGCCCATTAAGACTCGCATTTTGGAAGAGGTTTGAAAAAGGCATTCATCTTAAAATTGAAACACTTTTCCTTGAAAGTAGACGCAAAAATAAAACAAAATATAAGCTCAAGACTTTTAAAAATGATCAAAAATTTACTGAGCTACGAATTTGCGAAGATTAACAAAATAGCATTATTAAAAGTCAAGGCAATCGTTCGAAGAAACTTCCCCGATAGGATTTTGCACTTTAAAATAAAAGACTCCTTACATGTAATACCTTCAGATATCTGAAAAATTGCATTGAATGATATTCGTATGGCATACTTTTCTATATAAATATGTATTTTGCTATATTTTATTTCGATGAGCACCGATGATTGGAAATCCTATAATTAAACATTTTTAATATCTGAATCGAGCACAATTTTTTTATGGAGTAAAGTTACGTAGCGTCGATCAAAAGTATTGCTTTAAATGTTGGATATGCTCGGACGAACTTATACTATCATTGATTCTGACTTTAAATTAATGATCTGCTTTAACAATCATATAACCGTCAACATCATTACATTACGCAATATTTACACTACGCAATACCTAGATAGTCCTTAAGCGTAGTCTTTTTTCCTTTCATCTGATTAAAAATATTAGACAAAATGTCAACTATATTAAAATCAATCCTACTTTATAAGGTATTGCAGAGTGCATCGGCTCCACACGAATAAGACGAATTGCGTGACCTTATTATTTCTATTATTATTTCCAAGGAAGTAATGCTACACGGTTGAAAAAATAAATATAATTTTTTATACGATTATCAGTTTACGGGTTGTTTTATATTAATTTAGTTAACTTTTCAACATGTAAAAACTACTTGTTCCGCCTTATTCCACGCCCACCTCTACTAAAAATGGAAGACTATATTATTTTCTAACAAATTCAATTATAACTTGAAAGATTCGGATGAAATAAGGCGTATACGCAGTCCAAAAGGAGAAAGGTTGAATTCTAAGTATCGCAAAGCCACTGTAATGAGTGGAAGTGGCAGTGTAATGGTCTGAAATTTATTTTCTGGTCAAGGGATTGGGCCAATTCATAGGATTGAAGAAATTATGGATCGCTTCATGTACATTGACATATTAAAAGACGTGATGCTGCCATATGCCTATGCAGAGAAGCCACTTGAAGGAAGGTTGCATCAGGACAATGATCCAAAATATGTCTCTAATGCTTGTAAGGGCTGGCTTCAGAGCAATAGGGTAGAAGTTTTTGGTTGGCCTGCCTCGACCTGAATCCTCTTGAGATCCTGTGGGATATTATTAACATGAAAATCATCAGAAAAAATTGAGAAACCACGAAAGATCCATTCAGTTCTTAAAAATATCCTGGGAAAGAATATCGCAGGATATCATTGAAAATTTAATATCCTCTTTGCCTTAAAGAGGTGCGTATGTCGTCCAGAATATAGCATTTGCAACTAAGTACTAATTTAAAAAGTTTTTATTTACCATAAAAAAGGGGGTGCTTTAGTTTTGTCCGTTAAGTTTTCGGGTTTCAAATGTTCCTTTAATGTTAACTGTTTATTTATGAGACGAAGAATTTTTTGAAATTTTGTTTGTCAATAATAAAGGTATAGTAAATAAAAGAAATACTTAATATGATTCAATAACGTTGTTTTCATAAAAAAAATATGATGTGAAAAAAATGTACTCAGGAGGTGCTTTAGTTTTGGCCAATACTGTATGTATTATATTCTGTTTTCATCTTATTCGCCTCGATGCATCGAATTAAACACAAAAAAAATCGATATATTGTTGATACTTTTTCACATCTCTGTTTAACATTGGATTTCAATGTCTGACCGAATAAATACATAAAAAATATATTTTTATTTTGTAATTAATTAGGTAATTTTTTGTTTCAACATTCATTATACTGTGTGTCGCGCATTTGCACGTCAAAGTGTCTTTGACCGGCAGAATTTCCTGAGATTTTTGTTGCACTCAGAATCAAGTTTACTGCTTCAGCGGAACAAGTTTAATTTTACGTGTATTGGCTTTGCTTTGTGATTGTAGTTGTTGTTGTTGTTGTGGTGATTTTTTGTTTTTTTTTTTTTGTTGTTCTTTTGAAAATATAAAAAATCGAATTTTCCTGACCCTGAAAACGGGCGCACATACGCTGACACACACACATACAGAAGTAGTATGCACTCAAGCAAATGACCTTGGAATTTTGAGCGACACAACTGAAAAACTGTCTCGTCGTGCCTCTGCTCGAATTGTCGTTGTCGGTCAACTGGCTCTCTATGTTCTATGAAGAAGCAAAGAATCTCAAACAGCAAAACAAAAACAAATAGTTTGGAGCTTAAAGTTTATTTACGTGTGCGATTGATGAATATAATAACAATGTGGTATGTGGCGCTCTCTCTCTATCTGTTTGGCCCCCAACGATATTTGTAGGACGAGTATTGCCATTAGTATTAAAAAGTAATATATCATATAGAAGTTTCTTTGTCAAAAATTGATAATTTTATGATGGCAACACTCGTGTGGGGATACCATAGTGTCCATTGCTCTCTCTCTCTCTTATATTCATTACGAAGTCTTTAGTCGCGTTTCGTATCGCTTGCAGCAGTTTTCAGTTCTTTTTGACATCATCAAGATGTGAATTTAATCGACAACTTAATTAAAGCTTCAAAATAATTTTTAAAAATTAATATTTTTCATAAAAAAAAAAACTGTCTTGTATAATAAAATAAAACAAAAACACCATAACTTTTTGTGGAGCTATTTAAGTTTTCAATTTATTTCAGTTTGTTTGTGTGCGTGAGTGTCGTAGAACAGCTGATTTTAATTAAAAGTTCTTAGAAGGTACATTTTCTTATGCTGAATTAAAATTATATCGAAAAGTTGAAACCTTTGTTTATATAAAAATGTTTGTCTTTAGTAAATTCATAAATTTATTTATTTTACTGTTTGAACTTAATTTATTATCTCATAAAAAGAAAAAATGAAAACAAATACAGACAACAAATCGACGAAAAATTTATTAAAATGGCAACACTTTTTTATTTAAAATACTATATTTATTTAGCAATATATAAAATTATAGTATAAGCTGAAAGCTTTCGAATTAATGTTGTTATTGTTGCTATCAGTGACGTCGCCGGAAAGTGTTGACAAAGGTTCGATTATGAATATCGAAAAAATGGCAATACCGTTTATTTTAGCAATAGGCTAGTTCATATGTTAGACAATATGGCTTGGCAGTTTGTGTAACTGTTAATGTCGCATTGTGTTCACATGGTACATGTTGTCAAACATCATTTGCGAACAGTTGAACAAGCCAGCAGTAAAATGAAAAAAAAAAACTTTGAAAACCATACCCACATTTTTTTCCCTAGCGTTCACAGTATCAAGCATCGATGTTGTCAAGCCATGTTGTACAGCATCTGGGATCGTGTGAACTGGCCAAAAAGAAACATTCGAAAAGTTTCAATAAGTACCTATGTATGTGCCTCTTAAGCCGAAACATTTTGCATTGTAAGCGAATAGGCGTTTCGAGACATTCAAGATGAAAGCAAAAATCGGGTTTTCATTCAATATTCTGTTTTGAAATGAAATCAAGATGTCATTTAATTTCCAACATCCCACCTGTTACATAAGAAGTTATGCTTTGATTGCAATTTATTGACTAGAATGTGTTATAAGAATAGTATTACATCCGAGAGATCCAAAAAATCTCAGCAGAAAATAGAAAACCTAGATTGAAGCTTTGTTCTCAAATTTGAGAAGTTGCTGTCCAAATTACAGCTTAAACATTAAAAAA
The DNA here is from genome assembly GCA_949775025.1 of Tricholauxania praeusta. Lineage (NCBI taxonomy): Eukaryota > Metazoa > Arthropoda > Insecta > Diptera > Lauxaniidae > Tricholauxania > Tricholauxania praeusta. Next base: position 138,417,037 of record OX459028.1, on the reverse strand, counting down.
AAAAATACCCAAAATATTTTTGCTGTCTTAAATGATGGAAGATTATATAAATTTATATAATTCTATTTCTATTTTGATTTCTCACAAAAAAATTTTATTTCGCCCGGAAATTTGAGTCAAAAGGTTAATGCTTAGAGGTCGCGAAAGTCAGTTTTATTTAAAAATTCTGAAATAGTGAATGGCCAACAATTTATTGGTAGGGCTTTTGATAAAAATACCTTCATTGCTGGAAAACTAAACGGCCCAGATCACAACATTGTGTAGTAAACTTGTAGGTGCATTAAAATATGAATAAGAAAAACACCGGCATTTTTATAACAAATTTAAAAATCCTAATTTAAAAAAAAAATCAAAAGTTTTGAAACTATCGGAAAAAACTAAAAAATATTTTTCAGTTTGAAAAAAAAATAATATTTAAATTATATCGAAATTTCAAAAAAACTGGTTTGAGCATATGTACATATATAACCAATGCGAATGGTCCAACTTAATGGAATATTTGGAAAATTTTACCTCATATACTAGCATGCTAGAGCTCGGTTAAATTACACACTATAGAAATATTTATATGAATCATTCATTCACTCATTCATGTTGGGGGCACACAAACCCATAACTGCTCCCATCAATACACCCTTGCTTGCTTTTGTTGCTGCTGTACTCGTCGTATTATAAACAAAATAATCAAGTTCAAGCATAACGTCGCTCTGCCGTTCGTCGCCCGTTGATTCGACTCGCAGTTCTCCCGCAGTTGCGTTTCGTACACGTAGCAAAAAAAAAATCAAAATAAATAAGTTAAATTAAATAAAAATAAAGATAAAACAGAGAAGAGAGAAAGGAATACGTATGTTGAATTGAATTATTTAAATGAAACATAATTTTAATTCATATATTTTGTGACAAAATTAATATATTAAGTGGGTTTTCTTTCAATAAACGAGAGATAACATGAAAAAGTGCAATATTTTAAGCACCACTCTCAGTTTTATTTTAAGTTGCAATTTTTTCCTTTTTTTTTTAAGTTATTGAAATTGACATAACTCATAGTTAAATTTGCACCTTTTAATTTCCTTTGTCATGGGTATCGTTGCAATTATTTTTTCTCATCAATTTTTCTGTTAATTTCATGCGATTTTTTATTGATTTTTGTGTGAAAAAAATTTTTTAAAAAAAATTATTTATTTGCTCATGCAAGTTGGCAAAAAATTTAGGAGAAAAAAAAAATATTGTAAAACTTTGCAAATGTAGATCAATTGGATTGTGTATGCGTGCACTGTGCGTTTTCAATGTGTTTGTGCATAAAAAGTTTTTTATTAAATTTCGTCTTTTTCGTTTTGTTTAATTTTTTATGCCTTCGCTTTTGTCGTAAAAATCTTCCCATATGTAAGTGAGAGTGATCTTAATTTTTTTTCTTTAGCTTTGTTTTATTTTAAAAAATTCGGTTTTAAATTTTTATTGATATATTCACCTGTGTCTTTAGATTTCTGTTTCTTTTTGCTTAATCGTTTGCCTCTCTCACTCTTGGATTTGCACAGTTTAATTCTTAAAGTGTGTTAGTGCTTTAATTTTGATTTGTTAACTTTTTTGCGGTATTCGTGTGGAGCTTTTGTTTGTAAACAATTCCAATTGGTCTCTCTCTCTCTCTCTGTGTGTCTCTTGCAAAATAACATTGATCTCAATAGCGTTGCCATCCGTGTGCGAAAAAAGGCATACAGGTACATATAGCAAATAAGCAGTTTACAGGTTACTGTGCCTAACCCCAGGGTGCTGAAATTCTCAAATAAGGTACACGGTGAAGAATGAATTTCATTTTCTATAGGAGTCAAAGGTTATGCATACGACATGTTGCACATAAACTATTTGGTATCTTATTTGTACGTGAGCATACCAACCGTAGACTTTTGGCTCCGCGTACATATACAAAATGCGCATTTCTTTTATATAGGAATTGTATGTTTAGTTTTTAGTATTTTCGAAATGGCCACTCAAATTGTAACTTGGTTACATTTTTTATAACTTCTCCCTTCATAATTTTCTAGCAAATGACCCTCCTTCCCAGCATGCTGCCATTACACTGAACGATACTAAATTAAGTTCGTTCAGAACAATAAAAATAATAATTGAACACCTTTTTATATTTAGGAATGGAGTAAGCGTATATTCTTTGCGGTTAAAGCCTTTTTCAATCGAGGAGCGAACCTTATTTTGGCGATATTTAGATGCGTGTAAATCAAGCATGCTCTCTAGAGTTTTGATATATCACAACTGCCTTGGTTTTTTAAATGACCATCTGCTTCGTAAGGCTTAAGACCACGGTGTGCCGTGCCGCACTAAAATTATTTTATATGTGTACGCCCCTAATTATAGGATGACTGCTATTGGAAACAGTTGCAAGTTGAGTTACATTTAAGGCCGTAACTTCACCCTTGGTTTGAGTCGAGATTCATCTTTATCTCTTGCCGTCCTTGGAATGGCCACACTGCAACTCCACACTGAGCGTAACACTTTGCTCTCGTTGCGATTTAGGTTTCGATTCACGCAACTCCCAGTCTAAGACCAAAGCTCTAGGGGCCCCTAACATCCCGTTGTACCAAATTGGTGTGCAGCTTCATCTCTGGTCAGCCATAGTAATTTGTTAAAAGAACAAGGCTCAAACGGAACCAAGTACAGTAAACTATATACTTCCAGTTTGAGTTTACCTCAACGCCTTCGGGCACGGGTAAGCCCCAGAGTTTTGAATGAATACGTCGAAGGACTATTTGGCTAAAGTTTCCGGCTTTTGTTATGCAAGCCAATTTAACTTCTTTCTATTTATTCGGAATGTGCGCAGGGTTAAGTAATTTAGAAATATGATGGTATACCATGATGCTCTGTTGATTTTAAGCATTAAAGGAATTTATTATCCACAGTGCTATACTCTAATAGTAAAATTTACTTTTTGCTGAATATCCCTTTTAAGGTAGCGGGAATATTTTTCCCACCATCTTATTTCAAAATTTTTGTTGAATGAATTTTAGGGTAAGTTTTTTTTCTTATCGGCAAAATTTTTATGGATTCTGTCTACATTTTTGAGCTATGGTAGTGACAAGTCGCCATTTTAGTTTTTTCACCGTGACGTTTGGAAGATTGAAATCGGGTGATTTTTGGTACGACTGGATAAGTCTTTATAAGTCTGTGATATCTGAGACTCGTGAACAGTAATTCTAAAGCTTATTATATATTTAAATTCGTGCATATTTTCAATTTTAGATTTCACAAATTTTTATGGTATAGGTTTTTTGTGGTGGTAAAAATATTCCCTTTGCCCGTGAATCTATAACAGTTTTTATTGTTTGTTACTGATTTATGTTTTGAAAATGAATGGAAAGGTACTGAATGACTTGGAAGTAGCTTACGCATTAGAGACTTTTGGTTTACCTGATGATAATTTGGAATCCGATGAAGAAAAAAACAGTGAAACGGATATGAACTGAGTGTATCGAATAGTGAGTCACAATTCAGTGATGAGTTTCCTGGCTGTTTTCAGTATACGACTTGTCATGCATCGTAATGCTGATACATTTCTTAAAGATAATCTCTTGAAGCATTAAACAAAAAAATAAAGAATGAGTCAAGTATTATTTCGATTCTGGAACAAATTTTGTCTTTGATTCATAGTATTACTCGTATTTGACAATTTTATCCAAAATAATAACAGTGAAGTTATTTATCTTATATTTTCTTTATTTTCAACAGTGATGGTTCATTCTACTGACAATCGTCCTGCGGATTTGTAAATCATGAAAAACAGTACTAATACCTTAAGTCGCGAAGATATTGCAGCATCTATGCGGCGCTCACAAATCGTGCCATCCGGAAGAACTCAAACTGAACAGATGGCGTCTATTGCACATCAACAGCAGCAGCAACAGCAAAATAACTCAATATTTCTGTCAATCTGCTCAAATGAGTTAAGTGAAAAAAATCGTAATTCGGGTATTGTGATATCAGAAAAATTTACGCCATATACCAAAGATAAGAAATCATTTGATATTGTAGTTAGCAGCAATGCTAAGAATAAGGAAAGAGTTAAAGTGCAACATTTGCAAACGCATACAAAGTTGCAGAACAATCAATGGAACTATCAGACATTTTGCAATTTAAGTGATACCGTCAGGGAGAGGGATAAGCCAAATACTATCAATAATATCAACAATAATTCTAATAATAATAATATTAATCAAATTGAAAGTGCCTTCAAATTGTGTATAAATGAGAATAAGGAAACTGTTATTGTTGCTCCCGAAATGGGAAACGCATACGTGGAGCAAACAAGCAACATTATCCTACAGGATCAGCAAATACCAAGTGATAATTTAAATGAAAGTGATGGGCGTTCATCGCCAGTTTGTAGAACTGAGGACCAAGAAAATGCCTTCCGCCGCATTGAAGATGTGCATAATTATTCTAAATTGAATCGTTATAGTTACTCAAACGGCAGTAGTAATAGTAGTGTACATGAGGACGAAGAAGACGAAGAGGAGGAGGAAGACGATGGCGACGCTGAAGTTGAAGAAGACGATGAAGAAGAAGATGAAGTTTTAGATGAAAGTTTTGAAACTTATCAATACTTTGATAGAAATAAAGATTTTTCAAACAATTTTACAAGCAAAGACATTCGTATGAATAATAATATAAATACAATAAGCAATAATCAGAATATTGCCGCCGTAATGACGACAACAGTAACAACAACAACAACACCCACGAGTCCTGGGGATACAGATGAAACACTGCAAGTATTGGGCACGCCAGATCATCATGCTCGTAGGCCAATGAATGCCTTTCTTATATTTTGTAAACGGCACAGAGCCATTGTGAAAGACAAGTACAAGTCCTTCGAAAACAGGTAAGAATTCACTGCTCATTTTTTTAGAGAGGTTTAATATTTTTGCAGCTTTTAAACTTCTTCGAAATCAAGAAAGGACTTTCTAAATCGAGCAGTCTTTGCAATCGCAAAAACTTATTCCTAACTTGTTCTTAACAAACGCCGTTCCTCATCTTCAAATCACAAACTGAAGTTTCTATGCAATAATCAATTTTGTATAGAGATTACAAAGATTCACTTCTTTCGAATTCAACACTTTGTTGCTATGCTAGCCAATGCTCGTTTATACAAAACCTGAGAACATTTTCGTGCAACCTAAAAATTTACCGATTTTTCACTCACTTTTACATTTGATACGCTTTCTCTTACTCACTCATACATTATCAAGACTTACTTATTGCTATATCATACGAAATATGCCATATTACCGCTCTAGCTACTTCGTTGTTTAACTTTCCAATTCCAATTCCGGAGTTGATTTAATTTGAAAGCCTATAACATTTAAAAAGCTCTAAAGCCTCTTCGCAAGAAATTACGGCTATCTTTTTCTGCATAACTAAATTATTTCAAAAATTTTCCTCCATGAAATAAAATTAATGAAGCCATAACTACTTTCATCTGTTTACAGAGCGATAACCAAAATTCTTGGCGATTGGTGGGCGTCCTTAGAAGCAAATGACAAAAAGTGCTATACCATGTTAGCACAGCAGGTAAAAAGTGTAATTATTCTGTATCACAATCATATTAAATTTCCCTCCCCCACTCTCTTTTACAGAACAAAGACGCGTTCTTCTCCGCTAATCCAAATTTTAAATGGTATAAGTTGCCAGCACCACCATTACGTACGCTAAATACGCGCCCTGGCAATTCAGAACGTTTGATTGTTGACCAAGAAGATAATCTTATACCACAATCAATGCAAAATTATGGCCACTCCAACAATCATTACTTCAAATTGGCTGACGAAGCACAAATGGGTGAACTGAGCACATTGATGTGTAACAAGAAAACAAATCAAACCAACCAAAATGCCTTACAACAAGCCTTGGGCGAGACCACACATTATCTGAGCACCCAAATACCAGACTTGGGTCCATCAAATAACAAATGGAAACGGAAACTGCACAATGACAATAGTGTTTCCAGCAATAGCAGTGAAGAAGATCTGCTGCCAAAGAAGACATCACGTTCATGTAAAGGAAAAATCTATCAGGAACTCATCAATTCGGGTCAAATTGCTGCCATAACGAAAAAAACGAAAGCATCAAAAGTCAACAATTTCCAAGCGAACGATTCAAATGTTCCAATGCTCCATACCCAAGCTGATAGCGCTGCGCCACAGCTCAGATATAACGATACAACTGCCGGAAGTGTTAACAAACCAATGGCAATAGACTGCAATAATACAACAAACTATGAACTAATACCATTTGATCTGGAGAAGAAAATCAAAGAACTTCCAGCGTTAAATTTGGACGCATATTTACAACGTAAACGTAGTACCAAAAAACGAAAAAAGATCAATTCCAAAAAACGTAATTCAACGTCTAGCAGCAAAATTTCAAGCACAACAACTGCACCGCAATTGGCGCCAACTTTTCCACCGTTTACACCACGAAAGGAGTGCAACCCACCACCACCTGCACTACCGACCATTAGCCCGGCGGTAGGTAGCCAAAAACGTAAGGCGCGCAAGGAGAGCATCACTAGGCGGGACATAAGTGCTATCGAGAATGAAGTTGCATCATTGATGCCACTTAGAGAAGACATAACTGCAATCACCTGCAATGGTCGCTATTACTATAATGAAAGTCCAATTCCTATTCCTATTCCTATGGAGAGTGGTGGTGGCGCTGGTGTTGCTCACCATACAATTTGTCCTATACCCAATAAGCCAACTGCTGAAATTTCCGATTTTCTAACAAACATCAATAATAACATTTCGTCTACCTCAGACCTACTCATTTTAGCCGAAGTTGCTGCCAAACGAACTGAAATTTCGAATTAGAGCATCACAACGGTACCAAGTGGTTAAGTGGATTGTTAATATGTCATGCGATCTGCGTAAAGGGACCTTATCTTGCGAGAGGGAAAACTTTCAGGAGAGCGAAATATCCACTCTGATTTTATTCAAAATTCGACCTTGAAAGTGCTCCAGTAATAAGGACTTGACTTATACTGTATACTTCTAGAATATTGCGCTATATTTTTATCTCTGTCGATACAGAGTCCCTTTACACAGATCACCTCACATATAAAGATTTGTAACTGCTACCTTGTCGCATTAAAGATTTGTAACTACTACCTTGTCACATTACTATGAAAAATTAAATATGTACCACACGCATACATAGTCAAAGATTTATGATTAAAAACAGAGTTATACATACATATATTAGTTTATACTATATTGTTATTAACTTAGTAAGTATTGTTAAGTTTATGAAATATTAATTAAATAATATTTTGTTTCTTTTAAAGGATTCGTTTTGATTTGATTCTTTTCCCCATGGAGTCTAGTGAATATTATCTATTTGAGGATATGAGAAACAAAAAAATGTCATTCTGTATTCTAAAACTTTACTTTTTAAAATAGTAATTTGGCTATTTAAGGCTGAAAGCATCGCCCTTATATATGAAAACTTTACAATTCTGACATACTGTAGCAATTATCCATATATATATATATATGCATCTCTGTAACTCATCATTTTCCGTGAAATTGTACATATATATTTTTTTATTTTATATCATAATCTTGAAATCCAATTTTCAAGATAATTTTATGATTACTATGATAATTTAATGATTTACTGTAGTTTTGAACCTTCTCGACTTTTTAAATACATACTATTCGATACTATTTTTCGACTTTAAGAGTTATGCATCAACTTTTTCATAATTATTTGACTTTATTTTAAGTTTTGTTAATCCGAACACAAGTCGATATATTTTGACATTTCTTCATACTTTTCTGTTTAATATATCGAAGCATCATTAAGAATAAGCTCACACATCACACCGCGAATGCTTGAACCGACAATCTTTTTTTATTTATTTATAACATTTCTTAATTTGTTTTTCATTGTTAATGATCAAAGTTATGACTTGATTATATACATATATATAATAGGGTTGGAAGTGAAATACTTTTTATAGTTTTTGTAATTTAAGAAAGTTGATTTTTGCGACTGATTATTTTTATTATAATTAAACATTATGAACTTACAGTCATTTTAGCAAAGACCAATATTGTAAATTTTACTTATTGATCAATGCTATTTTTTTTATTCAACAAACATGACAAAGATAACAAATGGAACAATTTAACCTGGTAATTGGTGACATATGTTTCGGCTATTACCACATAGCCTCATCAGACCAGTTTTTGGTTAATGTTGTACATGGAGTCGATCCCCTGACCGTACATGCATTTCAATTGCATATCTGTCGACGGCCGCTCTAACAACTGAGCTACTAAGGAACTGACCTTGAACTGTACAAATTGCGTATATCCATTTATTATCTCTTGTCACTTTTCTCACTTTCTTATCTCTGTCGTTTTTGTAATTTGCTTCAAGTTTGGTTAGGGTACTCCTCTCTTTTTCATTTTAAGCCCAATAATTCTGACAAGGATTTCAATGCTTATAGCGAATAAATGTATGTACATATATGGAATCAAAAGTCAAAAGAGGCACCTTATATCGGAGATAGCCATTGGGAGTCGCAGAAATAGCTTTTTTTTACAAATCATTCTAAGTCGATTTCAGAAAATTGGTTTTCCTATGAATGATAATTCAATAACAAAAAAAAAAAATAATGGTTAACCCAAGTTTGATATCAAACCTATAGTTATCGAGATATGCAGATTTTTGTAAAATTTTAACTGATGTTAAAGTGTTCTTAATTCCAAAAGTTGTATGCTTAACTAACTATTTTGCTAACATATTTAGAAATTTCAATTAACTTTCTTTCATTTGATATACAACTTATTCCTCATTTTTCTTTAGTAACCCTTGCTAACCAAAAAAAAAAAAAATTAAAAAAATTGTCATGCCTCGAAAACTAAATAGCTAGCTTTAAAGTTTTGTATGCTATTGTTACAGCTCTTAAAATCTTTGATATACATACAAATTAATGACATCGAATAAGAAGTTTCCAAATTTTTTAACTTTTCTTATACACAGCCCCGAATTGGGAAACCTGATTCGATTTTTATATGTATTATGGGTATCAAATGAAACATAATATTTTAAAAATCAACCTTATCTACAAACGAAAATGTTCGCCAATCACTGCTACTTGCTGTGATTGCTATTTGCACGTAACAGTGATTAAGTCACTGCTACCAGAATATCCACACATCACCAACGGTGATATTCTCCAATGAAGAAAAATTAATATTCCAGCATCGAACGCAGCTGAGTTTCTTCAGGCCAAAAGAGAGAAGTATTGGTATATGTTTATAGATGCTACTGCGACATAAAATGATGACAACATTAAAACGTCATTAAATGATGACGCAAATGAAAGCACTTACAATAATAAAAATTCGTTTTCATTATCAAAAGTGAAATGGTTCTAATGGAAAATTATTGTAAAGTTTGCAAATATTTGCGGAACAAATTAAGCATAGAAAATAGCCATTAAACAAAGTAAACAGATACTTCGATAAACGGAATCTGTGTTTCGAAAATTCAAGCGGATAAAGTGTAGAGAGTACCGCAGATAAACGGATAAAAGTCCGCTGTGAAACGGTAGACATTCATTAAAAGCAGAGTTGATAAAAAATTGATTTCTGTTTTGTCTTTTGCTCCGTACTGCTAGTTGCGACTGCTGCTGCGGAGAGCAAAAATTTATAGTGATGCGCCTAGAGATATCGATACTTTATGTTTTTGATACCGATATTTTGCACTCGAAACTCCAATATCGTATTGAATTAAAATCAAAACAAAATGTTTTTATTTAGTTTTCTATTATATCTTAAAAACCAACTTTGTACATATCGGCTATATGAATACAATCACAGCATATATATCGGTTATTCTTTAAATAAGTACACACTTTGTTTTATTTTTTTTGTAATAAATGCAAATGTTTTGAAACCGAATATTTCAAAAACTATAGAGCATAAAAAAACTTTATATCATTTACGTTTGAAAATGCTATAACATTTTTTTAAGCAAATAAAAAATTGGCATAAGCAAAAGTTATTGATTTGGTGTGTCTTGTCCAATATGTGTCACAATCAATAGCATCTTATTTAGGTGAAGACTTCTCCAGACGCGACAACACGTCTGTCGCCGGATCTCATGGCATGAACTTGAAACGATGGACTTCAGCAAATCGTAAATTGACAAATACCGCGGTATCCTTTGGATAGTTCTAGAGGCCAAATTTTAACATAAATTTTTTAATTTTTATTTAAATTTTGCAACGCTCATAAGTCGCTCAATACTTGACGGCATGGCTGTAGCCTTCTCAGCCTATGCATAAATCCGCCTCTGGTGACTTTATGTACAAATTTAAAGCCCTAATAACTGATTTTTTGAAGCAAAAATGCGAAAGAGAAGTACTATTTGTGGTTTCTTTAAGAAAATAAATAAAACAGAAGTTTCCTTCAAAATATGCTTTAAACAACTAAAAAATAATGGAAGGAAGCACCAAAACATGACGAAGCACCTGCGGATGCATCTCGACAAATTGTCAATGGTTTTTGAAATTCACATTTTTCAATTCCAAATCCTAAAGAATAATTTCTTTTACCTTGGAATTGCGAAAGTAGATACTAAATAGCAATTCCTTGGTATGAAATCGAAGTTATTTCTTCCTGTTTTGCCATTGAATTGAATAATTCTGAATTCCAATTCCTTGGAATTGTAACTCTGTATAATTAGAACGGATTTCTGTATACCTACTCAGAATAGATCCAAATATTGTAACATTTGTGCTCCGATTTGAATGTTGTTTTGTGGTGAAAAAATGATTTCCGATACCTAAGAGATAGTGCAAAAATTTAATAGTTGGATTTTATAAGGGCTTCACTCATTGTTACAATACGTAATAATTGTATATCATTTTTTCACCCTAGATTTTTTTAATATACTTGATGGAACTTTTCAATCAAAAGTGATTTTGGTTTTTTTAAAGAATGTGATATAAAATTTATTACTTAAATGTGAATATTCATGAATTTTTAAGATCAAATAGAAACGGTCAGCAAAAGGTCATTTTCATGTACTGTATAAAATTTTCATTTCAAAATTAAATATATGATTCATTTAATATAATAAGTCATTTTAATGTACAGTACAGTCACGCTAAACCGGACACTCGCTAATCCGGACTTCCCAGTAATCCGGACATCCCTACGCTTCGGACATTTTTGAAACTTTACCTCTACAGTCCGGACAGAAATAAATCCAAGCATGTTTTGGCTTTCAAATGGGATGTCGCTGGTACGATTATGTCATTTTTGCTTTCTCAAACTTATTTCGTTAAGTTACTGAACTTTTTGTGAGTACATATTCATTACATATAAATGTATGCAGCTTAATCAGTTTATGTTGTGAGTTTCAGCCAGCACGTTCTAATTGGAAGTAGTGTTTATAAGATATTAATAATTAAAAAAGTTTTGATCCTTAGAACTCCACCAACAAAAAAGCAACACAAATCTCTCTAAGAAATGTAAAGTTTTAGATTTTATTGAAACTGGAAAATCAACATGATATGCAGCTGAAAAATTCAAACTGTCAAAATCTACAATTTTTGATTCGGAAATATGTGTCGCAAACATTTTAAAGAAAAATTTTAAAAAAATATTGAAAAGATAGAATTGGATGACCTCTTTAATGCTGATGAATCTGCAATGTTTTGAAGAGTTCTTTCAAATATGACGTCGGTCCAAAAAAGAGACCGCTTCACATTCATGCCTTGCTCAAATGCCAAAAGATCTCACAAATTGTCACTCTTAATAATACGAAAGTCAACTAATCCACGCTCCTTCAAAAACCATAGCCTAAATATGCTTCAAAAAAGGTTTGGATGACGGCATTACTGAGCTTTCTGTATTCCGGACAAATCCAATTATCCGGACATACCCTGAAACTATATGTGTCCGGATTATCACGACAGTACTGTACTGCATAAAATTTTCATTTTAAAATTAAAAATATGATTATTATTATACATATGAATATTATTTACTTTACAGCATTAAATGTTGTTCAAACAAATTAAGAGATTTTAAATTATTTATTTTAATTCGATACCGACACTTTCAGTGTAGTGCAGTTCTGGTTCGATATTTATGGGTATCCGCCGTTGTTGTAAATGAGTACTTTATCGATATTTTCTATACGATATCGTCTCCCTAGAAGCGCCTTACGTCTTCAGCGAATTCGCCGCATACACTGTTTATCCACTGACATGCGCTGAACTTTAGTTTTTTATCTTTTTATTTAATAGCGGTTCTCTTTGTTGTTTCGCTGTCAGAAACATCAGGTTTAGGGAGAACTTTAATGTGTAGCACCAACAGCAGCAGCAGCAGCATCGTCATCAGTCATATGGATTTACGTTCTCGATTTGAATCCGTCGCAGCTTTAGCTCTCGACAGCACAATTTGGTCAGTCAGTCTGTCGTACACCGTTCATACCGCGACGTGTGATTTCGTTCGATCGACGCCGTGGCAAAAATAAATAAAAAGGTACAAATTTTGAAGAAGAATAAAAGAAAATTCTAACCGCTGTACTTCGTCGCCCTACGTCTACAGCATAAGCGCTGCTGTTCCAATTATAAATTTTTTTTTATGGGAAGCTGAAGCATTTTTTTCTCATACACTAAATAATTTTGCTGAACAATACAAAATTTAGAAAAAAAATAAATTTAATAAAAAACATTTAAAGTAAAATTGTGCAACGCTCTCATTAGCGCTACTCGTGAGCAAATTGCGCTAATGGGTAATTAAATTAACAGATTTGTGCGAATAAATAAGTTAGCAAATTCTGTTTTTTTCTCGATTTTATCTCGTAACGTAATTGAAAAAACTTGCGCTTGCTGCCATAAAACGCTCGAGTTTAAGTTATATCGATAAACATGGGAGGAGCGTGAAAAAAAATTTAAGGACCAGAAATGTTACATAACCCACAATAACCATAGCGTAGCAAACGACGACGAAAAGTCGCAAAACCCGGTAAAAAAAAATGATAATCGCTATTATGAACAACTGTGTACACATACGGCAAGATACAGGGTGTTTTTCTAGCTATGTTGCTAACAAATTAAATGTTGTTGTAAACAAAAATAGATGCGACTTTCAAGCAACATGAATTGAATTCGGTTATGTTGACCCCCTATATGTAACATTACGTGTTTGTGTGCTGAGTAATAATTTTCTGTTGCGTCACATTTGATTGGCTTCGCAGTCTAGCAAAACGATAGGAAGTGAAATAAAAAACAATTTGCTTCACTATTAAGGGCTTTTAAGGCTAAAAGTGTTAAGTAAATAATATATTGAATTTTACATTTTGTGAATATTTTAATATTCGAGCCACAAAATATATTCATTAAAAACTCAATTTGGCCCACTGTACTTGGATAAGTCACTGGTAGTAGAACTGACCTATTCCACAATTTTTATAAAAAAATGGGTTGATAAAACACTTGCGGAGTGTTGTGTAAACGTTGTGCTGTAAAGTATTATGAGTTGAACTTTTCTGTTACGTCGCACATGCACTTTTTGCATATTGAATTATCTTAAACAACTTCCTTTTTTTTGTATGGTCGGTTGGCGTAACCGGAAACCAATTTCATCCATTTCCAATCCCACGAGCTATTTTTGCAGCTACCAGCAAAACTAGTTCTATCTAGTAAAAACTTGGTTTCTTGAAAGCCCAAAAATTAAACAATGATATTTTAATGTACAAGTACTATGGCCAGTGGTGGACATACTTTAGGATATTGACCTCGAACCGCGGTCGCCCACTTACCCCAACTTTAATAATGCGTCGTTACTGTTATTGGTATAGCACATAAGACTTAATGTTGCTCTTGGTTGCCAATTGATGTCACCATTCCAAGAAATTAAAAGAATTTTATACAAATTTTAGTTCAAAATTTGGTGAGTTTTAGTACTTCAAAGCGTAAGTGAATCATATGTGTACTTTACCAAGATCAAATGGCAGTTCTGACAGATTACAAACGAGGCAAAATGACTGCGTAATCAACTCAAGCATAAGCTGCCAAAGTTCTGACACACCAATTGAATGACCCTATATAACCACAACGAAGTCATTAACTTAATTAAATAAATAATTTTTATATATCTTGCCAGTTTTGACAAATTATTGTGTACTGTGTAAATACTAAGAAATTGTTACATTGCAAATGCCACTTGTTAACGGCTAACATTATAAATCAGCTAAATGAGTCAAGATGCTACACATTTACGTTAGTAACAAATGAAAAATACAAGCATCGCTAATAACTTGTAATGTAAACGTATTTACTGGACCATGTTAGCGGTATATACATACATATATACATACATTAGTACGAGCATACAGATACTTTATCACATGTAACTAATAAACTGAATTAGACTTTCTTACATTACTACAATAGTTTGTGGCTTATAAGCGAAATATTTTGCTTCACTGGGAACGGTGCTTCGGAAGGTGACCAAAATAAAGGAATAAAACACCCATTTTCTCGTATTACGGTCGTCTAGTGTCTTTCAAGCAGTCTGCAAAACAAAATGATATATTTCGCTCCGCATTTTTTTCCTTCTGAACGCGTTTTTTAAACACAAAATTTTATTTTTATAAATAACCCATACTGCCCTCAGATAATTGATGTTTTGCTAATATCAATTTGTTGAAATAACCCAGCGGCAAATATGTTATAAGCAACATCGATGAATAGTTATACTCATTGTAGGCAGTAATGCTCACAACTCCAGCCACAACTGTAAATTCTATTTACACAGGGATGGCCGCTTTGTAGGCAGCTTGCCTACATCTCTATATACAATGTGTAACAAACGAAAGGCAGATTGCCTTAAAACATCGCTTACTAAGTGCCTGTATAGTTTAGCGAGTTGTCTACATCTCCACATAAAAAGCATGCAGACAAAAGGCAAGACCCCTTACATCTCCATATACAAAGCAAGCAGCCAGCAAGTAGACTGCCTACAGCTTAATATACAAAGCAGGCAGCCAGCAAGCAAATAAACAAAATATCACAGTAACAATTTCATTTGTGGAACATACAACGCAAAGGGTATAGCTTTTCACACATGAAAAATCAGAGTATTTCATCGATTTGCCGCTGGGACGTGTAAAATTGAGATAGAGAAAATTCTCTTAGGAGATTTTTCATATGCTTAAACTAAGGTACAGACATTTGGAGTTGTTCATTAGACGCGTAATTTCTTAACGAAGCCATAAGAATCAGGAATATGAATTTTTTTGAGATACGTCCATCCGTTTCTGAGGGCAGCATTGCTCGCTTAAGATGCAATAAATTGATTAGTGCAAACTTTGCAGCAAATAAAAAACTCACAATTGATTTTGCGCAGGCTGTGCAACGAGCCGAACTCGTTTGAACAAACTCGAAACTGATGAGCTTTTCATAAAATTTTACCACCGAACCAATTTCGTTCCACTCGCCTCAACTCAGTTCGTTTAATTCGATGTGTTTGCTCTCAACGTTCTTTTACATCTGTTTGTGTCTGTGTACAAGTCGGTGCCGTCACATAATCCCCACGGACATAATCCCCATTTTTGGTATGTGGAATATGGCCGCAAAATTTTCGGCCATAATCACCATAAAAAAGCGGACATAGTACCCAAAGCTAGGATTAGCCTATAATATATTCAACACCTAGTTTGCTAGCCACAGTAATTTTACATAAGAGTAGGGGATTAACCCCCATACCAAAAATGGGGATTCTGTCCGAAAATTTGCGGACATAATCCCCATTTAAAAAATGGGGACTATGTCCGTGGGGGTTTTGTCACGGCACCGTACAAGTCATTGGAAAAAAAGAAATGAATATAGCGGTGTGTAATACAGCAGGAAAAATATGAAACTCAAGCAAACGAGTTGCTCGAAAGTCATGAGTTGCAATCGTAATAATACGGACAACGAGCGAACTAAATACGAGTTGATTCGAACGAGCCGAGTTGTTCGAGTTTAAATCGTTTCGTATGGCAAAAGTTCGAACATGTTCAATCAGCTCATAGCATAGTCTTTGTAATCAACGGTTAAATTTGTTGGAGCTAAGGCGTCTTAGGCCAAAATTTAAACTCCATTTTGGTAATATTATTTACATTTTTTTTACTCTTTTAGTGCTGTTTTCACAGTGTTCAATGTAAATCTCATCCGAAATCTTAACCGGAAGTTTGACATTAAATCTCTTGCAAAATCTGTCAGTTAAAGTACCGGAACGGATGTTTTCTTTGCTGTCGTAACCTCGTTTGATTTCCATGCATCATTGTCAGATTTAGAATACTAGAATTACATCAAATTGACTCCTAAATACCATTTCGCAGAATCACCCATCCCCCGTGCTATCACAACTGATATCATTATATGCTCGAGAGCTTTCTATATGCGCTCTACAGATTACAGATAGATGGGTGGGTTTTAGTCACTAGGGTGGTTTCTAGCACAGTATCATAATCTTCATAGCATCGGCTTTCTGCAAAACTTGTTGGCTCGTGCCTAAGGATATTTTTAAGAAGGGACAGTCTCTCGAAGATGATAAAAAATCTTCTAGATGGGGACTCCTTTTCAGTTCTTACAGTTACATATGTATGTATGTATATAAAATTTTTGTGAAAATCGATAATAAGACCCTCATTGATTTTTCTCAATAATTTCGCTCAATAAAATTTTCGATTATTTCCTTCTTTTAGCACAAGCAACAAAACTGTCGTTTAGCGTAGTTCCTACACGCCGTTTTTTAAATAAAATAAAATCGAAAAGTGCTAGAGCAAGAATTTGTTGGGGTACAATCAATGAAATTATGTTCTAAAAAGAATATCAAATGAATCAATAAAGAAATTTAAATGCCAGATAATAGAACTATCCACGACCTTATTCAATCTAACCTTATTTCACGAACTCCAAGCTTAGGATTAGCTTTAGACTAGTAACAACTATTTTGCTTATTTATCAATCCAGAGATATAGTAATGTGACACATCAGAGAAGATATTTTTTTTAGCCTAGTTAGCATTATTTTCAAGTAGTTCCAGGGAAAAAACAGCAAATTCAAATATTGCGTGATAATAATTTTTCAGCGACTTAAACCCAACTTCGGCCGGAAAATACGCCATGTTAGTCCGAACCGTTGATAATGCCTTAGAATCGATAAATTTTTGTCTTCATCAACACTTACCAGAGAGACAGCAATCTTTTTGTCACTTCTACGGGATCTTTATCTTACTAGCACTTGGACATTGTGCAAGGAACGGTTTGCTTCACCCTTTATATGTTCTGTGGTGGGGTTGAGTTTAAGTTCAGATGTGAGAAATTCACCTTTTATAGTACAAGAAAGTTTAAGGCACCCTGTATATCGTCGTATACTTGCGGATATCCTTATGTGTGTGAAAGTTTAGTTCCCAATACATATAGACCGTGAACAATGCAAAGCTACAGATGTATTTGAGCCTGCTGACACGTTGTCATTGCATTCTTTTTCAAAACGTAGAAATTAAAAGTTAATTTCCCTAGTGTATGCCACCCTGTATTTATTAAACTATGCACTTAGCGTGCGCTGACATATCCGTACAAAACAAAAATTTAAAATATCATACGAGCAGCAAATTTCTAAATAAATAATTTTTAAAATTTCATTTTACTTTGAGAAACAAAAACAAGTGAAAAGGTTGTGTACAGCTCATTGTTTGGCAACAAAAACCATTTAACATTTGTTAGCAACGTACGTGGGCCATTCTGCGAAAGCATCTTCGTTAAGGGTATCAAGCCGAAAAAAAAAACAAAAAATATTGAAACAACGCCTGACATTTGTCAAAATATTTTGTTTCATTTGTGGTGGTGATTTTTTAATTTACTGTAACTTCTAAATTTGTGTTTCTTCTAAAAAACGTTTCATATTCGCCGCGAAAAAGGACAACAGTCAAATTGAGTGAAAACAACAATAAACTGATTGTGAGAAAAATAACGTGTACATAGAAATTTAACGATTTTGTGTGATTTCGCCGCTAAAGCTGAATGAAGCACATCAAAGCGAATTGATTATTCCTTAACGAAAGCGTGTGTGTGTGTGTGCGCGTGTGTGCATCAATTCGCCATTGAAGTGAACGAAAGCGAATTGATTATATCCTCATGTGAAAAGCACTTGAGATAAACTGAAGCTGTGTTGAGACACTGAGAAAAATAAAGAAAATAAAAAATTCATTAAGACATATTTTGAACTGATTTTGCACCTTATCTTACTAAATAAGCGATAACATTTGATCAGCTTAGCTGAATCAAACAAAACAATTCCGTAGGTTAATGAGAGCGAGAGATCTCTAGCACAGATCTAATTCCGGAGATATAACCAACTTTAATTTAAGACCTGGAAGCGAAAGTTTATTTTATAAGACTCCGTTTTCAAAAAAAAAAAACTAGTGCGTTGAATAAAAACTATACTGGGGTGAATCGGCGAAAAAGTAACTTTTCAACATTATTCGACCTACCCAAAATTTTCAATATTTTTGGATTTTCCAACATTTTTGAATTTTTTAACTTTTTCAACATTTTTGAAATTTACAACGTTTTTGAACTTTTTCAACATTTTCTGGCTTTTTCAATCTTGTAAACTTTTATCGACTTACATAGGTATTTAACTTTTTTAACCTTTACTAAGATTTCTAATATTATTACATAATTTTGGAGCGTTTTTTACCATTTCAAAATTTTTGGGTTTTTCGACATCATTCGATTTTCAAAACTTGAATTTTTTCAATTTTTCGACCTTTTCCACATTCTTACACTTTTTCAATATTTTTCAGCATTTTCCTTAATATTCAAGATTTTTCGGCATTTTGCAACTTTTTCAACATTTTTGAACTTTTTCAACATTTTTAAAGCTTCCAACATAAGTATTTCAACCGTTTCAACAATATTCAACATCTTTCAATTGTTTAGTATTTTTTGACTTTTCTAACATTTTTCAATACTTTTGACATTTTCCAACTTCTCAACATTTTTCAGTTCTTAACCTTTTTATTTCAAATTATTAAACTGTACTGGGTTTCTTCTTCTTCTTACGGTTCTTTAAAATTTTTTTACTTTTCAAACAGTTTTCGATTTTCTCAATATTTTTCGAGTTTTCAACATTTGAGAGCTAAAATTTTGAAAATCAGCATATTTCAACCACTGTCATACGAATATTACAAAACATCATTAAGTCCACACATCACACCACGGGTCCTTGCACTCACTTGTCTTTTTTGTTGTTGCTCAGGACTTTTGAATGGTAATTACTCGTATCTTGAGCTTGAGAATAGAAAGTAGTCTATGTAGTAAAGTAGTGATCGGAACCGATGTCGATGCCTTTCTTTAATTTCATTAAATGCAAAAATTAACTATATAGTTGAACTGAAAGCTGATTTGTGTGAAAAATATAAACTTTTCTCAACTAAAACACCACAATCTTTAGGCGCTTTTCTCAGTTTTAATCTCTACATCAAAGCTCTATAAAAAGATAAGACCTCATTTGTAGTTTTGTAAGCCCATATAATAAAATTCAAATAAATAGGAAAATTCTAAAAAATTACGAATTTCAGGAAATCAAATAACTTTTAAGAGAAGAAGCGAAAATCACAAATTTTAATTCCCCGTAAAATAAATACGTTTATGAAATATCCGCCAAATTTGTGTTCATAAACAACTTTTCTGTTATCTTTTCAAAATATGGGTTACTGGAAAAACTAATCCTTAATAGCTCTTCAAATGCAATTATAATGAATGAAGGAGTCAACAAATTTGATTTATAACGTTGAATTTTTCATGATAAAATGATTTTTTGAAAATATAATGACTGCTTAGATACATAGTATAACAATTTGAAAGACCTATATAAAGTGTCATGGAACTAAATTATCGCTACAGTTAAACAAAACTTCCAACTAAGTAAGTTAAGGTGCAAAATCGGGTCTCAATTTTTCATCAATATTGTGACAGCTTTTATATATCAAAAATTTTTATTTAGCTTATCGCCTTTTTCGAACTTAAAAAGAAAAAAATTTATTAAAACGAAGTGTATTCGGACCCAGCGTTTAAGACTATTCAATTAAAGAGAACCAAAAGGACATTTCAAACAAATTAATCCAGTGTATGTAATGGCGTTTTTGCGTTCCATCTGTGCTCCACGTACAACAAATTTAGTTTATAGTCGCAGTGGTAACGCCGGTAGTAGCAGCAGCAAAAGAATTCGCTGCGTCTCAGCGAATTCTGTTTGGGGAGCGAATTTAGGCAGCTCACGTAATGTCAGCAATGGTACCGTTTGTAAGCCGGAGTTAACCGTCTTGTCGAAACGTCAATTACAGCAACAGCAACTACAGCGACAATTACTCCGTAATGCACTCTATAGCTTTGCATTGTCATCACCATCGTATGCTCAGCGTCAATACCTGCATGAGTCGGCATCACAACGGAGTATTGTACAGCCGGCTACCAAAGAAACACCCTACGGTCATAAGGCGCATGAACAACATCATCACAAAGAGCACCAAGAGAAGCCGATGCCATGGCAGCAGCCCACCAATCCACAGCGGGATCCATTGGACGTCAGCTTTAACAATCCTATTGCGGCATTCAAGAGCAAAACGACATGGGAGCTGATACGAGCCTATATCGTATATACGATCTGTTCCAGCAGTTACTTGGTTGAGCACAATATGCAGGTAAGAGAAACGTATTAGAATCTATTTAATTCTACAGTCTGTCCGAGCGGTGTGTATTAATTTGTATTTTTTAAATATAAAAAGAACACCTGCAGTGTTGGTCCTTGCGAATGCTATATACAGCCAATTGGTACTTCACAATAAAATTTCGGAAGAAAATTCGCAATGACTGTACCAACTAAAATATGGAGTTTGATCTCTGCATTATAGCTATCGAATAAGCGCTACGAAATGTTTACTTTCAGAGTAATATCAGCACCATTTTTACTATTTCTTTATCAGAATTTATGTATATATGTTTAAAAGTAGAAAATTACTTTGCGATTTGTTAAGATGAAAAGATTTCAATCAAATGTCCTACTTTTAAAAAATCTCTGACCTGGAAAACAAGCATAGCACTTAAACTTTTCCTCCCAAATCGGCTAATGCTACTTTCAGGAAAGTCTTTTAGTTACAGAATTAATCAAAATTTTCAAATTACTAATTTACTTACTAAAACTTCTGACTCACTGCCTAAGCTTTTGCTGTGTTTGATCTTCGTCAATCTCAGGAGAGATCTTAAGAACTTGTGTCTGAAGTTAGCGATCGCTTTGTATTTGAAGTGTACTAAGTTCTTCCTGCATTTTTTAATTGAACCCGGTAAGCGAGCTAAAAATTTTCTTTAAGCTGTTCATATTTGAGCCAAGGCAGTTGACCAAATTTCATATTTAGATCTGCTTTGATATCACATATCTCATATATTTTTCAGTTGAATCTAATTCAGCATAAGTTGGTTTCGCAAGCATGAGTATATATTGGACCTTCGATACTCCTAAAACATAAACTGTCTCTTTGTTTATTATCTCCTGCTCCGTGTACACTGGATAAAATTTGTATTTTCTTTAGCTAAACTTTAGTATTTCGAAAAAGAAGCTTTGAGCGCCTAACTGTTTTATATGATTCCTATGGTTGAGCGGGGGAGAATAGTTCACAAGTTTACGCCATTCCGCTCTGCTTGACTCAATTAATATAAGCTTGGTTCAGCTATAACTTGTGCTCTTCGAGATCCAAAAACTTTCTTCAAATGATCGCAGGTCTTGCCTTACGACAACTTTTCAGTCAGTTGGTCTTCTCAGTAAATGTGCTTTTACGATGGCATACAGACATTATATGGTTTTCAATCTACGTAGGCAATAAATAAACTAAAGAAATCTTCCAACTTCATCGAACCAATGCGAGTTCTTTCCAGTTTTCTAGACCTTGTCATTGAAACCATCGTTCGTTCTGGGGCGATACTTCAGTCGTCAGGCAAACGTCCGTCTCACAAAATTTCGAGTGATGAATAGTGGCTTGCAACCTTGCAATATGCAAGTCACACTTTGCCAGAACTTGCATTCCGAAGAACCCAGTTGCCAGCCGTTTTGTTAAAATCTACGAGCAGTTCTTCTTACAAGACACTATAATAATCTCGAGACTTTTTCAGCGTTGGTATCAGCCAGCATATATGCAAGTTTTTGAGGCATATGTTAGAAAGTCTCTGGTAGTTTGTTGAAGTTCCAATCTGTTAGTGATTTGGTGATAGCAAGGTTGCTGTGTGGTTGCGATTATGATTAAATCTGTTGTCACTTATAGCAGTGTTACATTTTACTGCAAATTCGATTAGTCGAAAGCACATGTTCGATGTTATGTCGCGGAGGCTCTGTTGTATCACTAATTCGTTGTAGGACCATTATTTGTTTGTTATACTCTGAATATTCTGCATAAGCTTTGTGCAGTTGGTGATGGGGTTAACTTTTATATTGTCGGAATGTGGTATTGCACTGATGTTACAAAATTTAGCTGACCAATTACTTATCGGCAACTTATTACAACTACGATTACACATCGAAACATATAATTTATGTAACAATTTTCTTTCTCATACCAGATCCTGCCCAGCGTACTTTCTAAAATTTTCTTTAGAAAATTTGCCAATTTTTAGCAATTCTATACATATGGAGTGTTCGGTGCATATTCTTAGTTTTCTGCGCATTCTGGTTTTATGAGGTATCTCAAGATTCAGATGTTTTTCTTTTAGCTGATAGGGTTTCATGCAGTTGTGTAGTTAAACTAAGTCAAACATGTCCATCAAGTTTTAAACATATTGCAAGCAACTTCAAACTTTATTCCTACTCATTAAATGGTAATGTTTTTTTCCTCCACTGCATACTAATGAGCATCACATTCCAATTGCTACAAAACATTGGCATTAAAATTACGAAACCCTTTTTATCGTCCAATCCAGAGTACCTGCCCATGCAATCAGAGCGCAATTATTTCCGTCAAATCTAAGTAAAAACAGCAACGAAATGCCTTAACCATATTCTGGGAACTCATGACATCAAGGCGAACTTCGTTCGTGATGAATTTAGCTCCCCCGCTCTCTTCACTTACCAACAATGTGGCATCGTTATCGACTGAAGTGCTTGCATCATAACGTTATATGTACATATACATATGTATGTGTACATATATACGAGTATGTACTTACAAAATCGCAATGATGCAAACGGAAAATGCGCAAAACCATCGCGCGACGTTTGCTTCGGCACTCGTGCTCCACAGTTGCTTAATGACGGTAAGACAAGCCCCCAAAAAACCCACGACGAAGAGCGACTGTATGTCTAAACGTCTGAATGACTGTGCAAACGGTGAAACGAACGAACGAAGAAACGGCATTGAGGCTTTTGATAATGAAAAAATTTCTTTTTTTTTTCACAAAAAGATACCGACACTCCGCCGTGGACAATGAGTAAGTAAATACTTGCGCTGAGTGGAGAGCTCTCAGCTGATGAGCGTTTGAATGGGTGATCGGTTAAATGGATGTGTAAATTCTAGCGCTGCTAGAACGATATGTGTGTTTATCTGACAAATAATCGTATATAGTAGATATATGTATGTGTGTACTATATATCTTTCGTTGGCAGTTGTTCAGTGTTTCATTTCAGATGTTTTTACTGTTTGGCTTGTGGTATTTCTTTTTTTTTTCATTTTTGGCAAATTCTATAATTTTTTTTTTTTGCAACTATTTCAAATATGAATAACATGAAAACAGCAAAAAAATAATGAAAGAGCAGCCCATTCTTGTTGACAATATTGAACAACTGTCTGCATTCCAAGTCATACTATGCCACATTTGTCAATGAGCAGATTCGATCCATCGCTGAATTGTATATGAAATTTTTAAGGTTTTTTTTTTACAATAAAGGACTTCGGTGTAAAAAATATTAGAAATTGTTAAATAAAAGGAATAAAATTATTTATTCATCAAAATTCATTTTATCGCCTTCAAAGTGGGCTCCACCGCTATTACAATACAACTACGCCAGCTTTTAGTTCAATCCTCCATACATTTTTCGTAGGCTGATCGAGAAATAGCCTTCAGCGAATTTGTGTTTATGGCTTCAACCGACTCAAAGCGCCTTCTTCGAGGTGGTAAATTTAGCTTTCGAAACAGCAAAAAGTCAGACTAAGTCATATCAGGTGAATACGGTGCTTGATCGATGACTTTCGTTGATTTTTGGTTAAAAACTCTTGCACAATGATGGCTTTATGTAAAGTTGTAAATTATATAGGTTATGCTTCGGCAACCCTGGTCGTTTTTCACACCTAAGTGGTTCATGATCGTGGCTGGGCAAAACGTACCGCGCGTGGTACTGCGGCAGAATGAGAATAACTTTTCATATACGTATATAAAGCAGAGAGCGTAAAATTTAATTCAGTTTGCTTTGAAAAGCGAACAAAGCACAACTACACATGCATTGAAGAACATTTAAGAGAAACACACGTGTAGTGGTGCCCAGGTCTGTTCATGTCGCCTAATCAATACTCTTTGTTTACCGTTTATCCTGCTGGAAACTCAATTGTGGATAGTATTTGACTACCATACTCCTATCTTAAATAAGATTACAAAAAGTCGCTGGCAATGGATTTGGTTCACATGATCAGGAATGGCGTTTAGAAAACTTATCGATTAGCGTTTTGGTAGAGGCTGCAGAGAGAGACCAAGAACATTGTGGTGCCGAATGATAGAAAGTAATATGTCGAAAATTGGAACGAACTAACGCAGCATTAGAAAACAAGCCAGGGATCTAAATTCATAGATAGAATTTTTGGATAGGACTTACGCTATTCATTCTTTTCATCAACATCTTTTGAAAAATTTTGTTTCTGTTGAAAATTTGTAGGTTCTATGATCAAAAAGGAAAGAATATATTGCTAAAAAAAACCCATACAAAAGATGTACCTAAACTATGTTGTTATGTTTACAATTTTTAAACTTGCTTTTTAAAGTATTATGGGACATACATATTTTGAAGAGTGTGACCTGTCACATATGTAGGACCTATGAAAAAATTTTCTATCACTATCCATATTTAATATTGAATTCTATTTTACCAATTTCATAGGGTTCTTGACCCGTTAAACTCTATTCGAGATCAAAATTTCTCTGATGGCTTCTGTTTTCGAAATATTTAATTCTAAATGTACGAATATCACGATTTTTCGAGATATTTGAGGTTATGTTACACTTAAAAGTAATTTTCATATGCAACCATTAATAGTTTCCAAAAGAATTGCTTTTCCTCTTCAAAATGCATTTAGATTTGTCTGGATATCTTGTTCATCTTCGTGAGAAATCATATGGTAAAATAAGTAATTCGACTATTTCTTGATTTTTGGAAGATGAAATACAACGAATAAATAAAAGTTTTTGACGCATCAACTTTTCTACTCAAAATCTAAGTCTAGTTTGAAACATCCTTTACCATAAATTAACAATCGTTTAAGACGCAAGTTCCCAAACCCACATAGCTTTTTGTGCAAAGCGAATCGTCTACCGTCCTTAAGATGACAGATTCAGCACGAGCAAACGCACAAGCCGAACTATTTAATTTCAACACACGATTTCTCAAAGATTGAAAAGATATCCGAATATAGCTAAATCGATTTGAAGAGGATCATAAAAAAAAATAAATTTCGATGTATCATGTGTCAATAAACCATGATTTTGAAATTCTCGAAATTCTGACCTCGAATACGAAATCAACGCATCAAAAACTTTTAGAAAAGTAGACATATTCTAGTTTCTAGGAAGCAAATTAAGGTCTTAATATCTTATATTTTTCTTTTTTTCGACTATTTGCTCTGATCTTAAAGTAGAACAAAATTATAGCTCTTTCAAGGGACTTGAAATGTGTTGATGCTTGGTGTGTAGAAGCACTCCGTAGCTTTTGGCTCTTTGTAATTTGTACAGATCTTGGATGAACATATGTGTGTACCTTAACCAGACTGACGGAAACGTTGAAAATGTGTTGGCAAAGAATAAAAAAATCAAATGTTATATATAATAACTTTTTCTTGTATGAAAACATGCCATTTCTTTATTGCACATATTTGCAAAATATTTTTGCGTATATTCGTTATTTTTGTTTCTAACAAAAACAGTATATTATGTACGATTCATTCCCGTATGAATAATAGCTAAAATATTTGTAATTTTACGACTTATATCTCATTTTTATTGCGATTCGTTAAATTTATGGCTTCTTCGCACTGCATTGCCAAAATCAATGAACCATGGCTTGATACGTATGGACATATCTTTATTAAGTTATAGAGTCAATCAAGTCTATAATTACACAAATTATAGTACAGTGCCTGTAGTCTTATAATGCGGAATTTTTTCTTAGTGCGCGAACTAAAAAAAAGTTCTTAATGATAATTATGAGACTTAATACAGAAATATTTGCCGATTTTTTAATGCATGAACAATTTTACTGGCGGATATGGAAAAAAGTCTATGCGGGAGTGAATTGGCGAAGAAGTAACACTAACTCTCACGCAACGTGAGTGTTATGTT
Source organism: Tricholauxania praeusta (assembly GCA_949775025.1). NCBI lineage: Eukaryota > Metazoa > Arthropoda > Insecta > Diptera > Lauxaniidae > Tricholauxania > Tricholauxania praeusta. Next base: position 138,390,370 of record OX459028.1, on the reverse strand, counting down.
GACACTCTTTGGATTTCTTCAACATTCTTCGACCCTTTCACACATCAAATTTTTCAAAATTGTTCGACCTTTCGAATATTTTTTCGAATATGTATATCAATATTTTTCGACTTTATGAACATTTTTCGTTTTTGTTAACAAAGAATTCCGTAGAAAAAACCCTATAGACACTGGATTAATATGATGAAAATACTTTTTTGCTAACTGTATTATGCTTAATTAATTTTCCATGTACTTATGTGAATAAATGTATATGCAACACTCTTGTTATATTTGAAGATAAGGGTCTGGTAATGATTTTACCGAAAAAAAAAATAAAACATATCGTTTTAATTTTATGTAGCTGATATTGGCTTGAAGATAATCTATTGACTAGACAAAAAATTAATTAGGCCCTTCGTGTAATAAGAAGGGGTTAACCAATATTTTCATTATACCGAGAAAACAACAATTTTTTCTAGGATTTTTTTTGTTTTACTTATAGTCACGGAGAATTACTGGAATGCCTTAATGCCTATTCAAAAAAAAAACCCATAAGTATTTCCATATATTCTCATTCAACGATGAAAAATATTGGTAGTTGTAGTTGTTTACCTTTTTGCGATGCTGAAAATATAAGAATATAATGAGTAAAGTTTTCTCAGCTGGGCACAGTAAAACCCAAGTTATTAAACTTAAACTTTTTATAGCATAACTTTGAAGATATATTGATCAATATTAAGGCCTTATATTTATTTTTGCAAAATTTGGATTTTTTAAAAAGTTATGAGCAAGTGAACTTTTATATGGATGTTTTTTTAAACTGCAATTTCTCAGTAAATATTGGGAAAAAGTTAATGAAATGTTCGTGATAGGACAAAAAATGTTTTACAATTTATATGAAATAAAGTTTTTATAAAAATATTATTTATTATTTATTAAAAAAATTAAGTTTTTAATAAACAAATAGAATTTAAACCAACTTCTCATATGTTCAGAAACAAAATTTTTCAACAGAATTGTTCTGTAAAGCCTATATGACTTCTTCCTGAAAAAAGAATTTTAGTACGTTTCATAAATAAAAAAGTTACGAATGTTTACGTGTCGCCACCTAGGCAATTTTACTCCTACAAACCATCCGACATATCTGACTTAAACTGAAAAAAATTCAAAATAAAATTTTAATATTATTTGCTAATCTCTATGAATACCGAAGACCATTTTGGCGCCCCCAAGACTTTACGCCCAGGGCGACGGCCTATCCTCGCCCCTATAATTATGACACTATACAATTGATTGATAACAGCTTACATTTTGATGTGAATATTGGAGCCTAGGTGGGTAAAATAGGAAAAATGAGCCAATTTTTGCTCTTTACAACAAACTCATCAGTTTTCTTAAGATAAATAAGTAAAACAACAAACACAAGCACTCTACCCTGCAACGCATATTTTTATTGCTGTGTTTTTTTTTATACGCGCGATTTTTATTGTCATTGCATCATTCAGAAAAAAAAGAAGTAAGCGCACAAGCAAACAACAATGCGCACTTTGACGACAGCCTCTCTCGTTTCGTTTGATCAGTGTACTTTTATTTCTACACTCTTGTTGTTTTTGTTTGATTCTTGGAATTGGCTTTTGGCTTATTGCTGAATTTTTCTTTTGCTATCAAGGTAGAATTTATGGTGGGGTTTTTTTCTGTTGCTGCAGTTGTTGCTTTTATTGTAAGTAGCTCCTGCTACACTTATGTATTAGATTGTAACTATTATGGCAATTTAGCAGCAAATATTTTTTTTTTTTTGCAAAAAAAGTAAACAACTACAAATGCATCGCACATTCTGATTTTTTTTTCGTCTCAAAAAATTAATCACGAATAGAGGAACTGTGTTCTTGACCATTTTCCTATTGCACACAAATTCAACCAAAGAAAATAAAAAATTCGAGTTGTTTGTCTATGCAACACCCTAAGGATGTCGGTAAAATACATACGCGGGAATTTTTTAATTTTGCTTACGCCAACTCCAGGTTTTGGCTAAAATATGAAAAAAAGGATTTTTCGTAAAATTCTAGCCCGATTGTACATATGTATGTGAGTAAATAATCAAATTATCCCATTTAAAATACACCAGAAAAACTCAATTTTATTTTAAAAAATCATATCTTTGAAATAAATTTTTTTTTTTGTCACAAATTTCTTTAGTTTTAGTCGCATACCAATTTCAATGATTTCAAGACAAAAATATTCAAGGAAATTCTTCAAATCTTCTTACTTTTGGACATTCTCCATTTTGAAACTTTCAAAAACCCATTTTTTTTTTTTAATTCTTGTCTCGTTGTAAGACTAAAATTGAAGAGATCGGAGACCTGTTATAAGAACTTTTTTAGAACCAAACTGGGGTCAATAAAACTCAAAAAAAAAAAGTTTTACAGCTACGCTAATTGTACATGCAAAAATCCAGTTTATTACCAATTTATAGCTTTCTAAGAGCTTACTTCCCATACAGAAAAATAATTATTAATTTCTATATCATTCTAAGTTTTTGCAATCAAAATAACATTTATTTTTCTAATTAATTAATCTGCCAATATACTGCACATTAACCCCGAAAGAGTCAATACACCACGATGATAACAATCAACTTACAGAAAATTAATTATTTTTCTTCATCAAATATATCATTTGGTAAAAGAAATTAATTAAATAAACTACATGCAATAAAAGAGAAAAGAAACGAAATAAAAATAAACCGGATATTAAAAACATTTATTGTTAGCTAAAAATACAATGCAATACCCACATTTGTTTCAAATGTTCGTTTTTATTGTACGGTGTATCTTATGCAATTACTGAATCAATAAATTATAATGAACGAATAGATTTCTGCCATGAATGACTGCCACTTTGGCGACAATTTGAGAATTTTTTTTATATACTTGGACACTTATAAATATTTTAATATACAGACAGACAGCTACACGTTTCTTAGCTCACATGTTAAAATATTTGGCAAACATAAAGATAGTTTATTTAAAGAATAAATATAATTAACTTAGAACACTTTAAGCATTCCTATATAATATACATATAAAAAAAACACAAACTTTGGAGGAGTTATCGAGAGAAATTTTTTTATTTTATTTTTAAATTTTCCATGAGATATAAATGATATACATATATATCTATTCTTCTAATGGTATAAGATTTTGAAAGTTTTTTAACGAACTCTAGCTTAAATCATTAGAACTTTTCTCAGCAGGGGTAAGAAAATGCAATTCATTTCAAAAATAAAATAAATCATTTCCATGACGAAAAATTAAAATTTGATACGCTGCACTCTAGGGCAGTTGAGGTTAAGAGATGGCATATAACATAGCTCCTAAACTATTGATATACTAAATCATAAGTGATATGTCATAATTTTCGTATACCCCTGTGAGAAAAAAGTTCCTAACATTTGTTCTCTAGGTGCGCTGCGGTTAAATCATTTATACTTTTGTCAATAATTGTGGAACTGAAGATTCGTTTTTGATGAAATCAGCGTATCTTTATTTCTTCTGTAAAAATTGCATTTAAATAAACTGTTTTCTTTTCCAACCGAAGGCATTAAATCCAGATTAAATATTTAAAAAAAAAATTTTGTTGATTGTTCTTTTACATTTGTTTTATCTCAAGTACCTCAAATTATTACAGCATAATATATTCAGGCACATTGCAATTATAAAACGGTCCGTTTTTCACTTATCACTTTTTTTGTAACGCTTTTTTGAAAATAGCTTTCACACTGGTATCGTTGTCTTGCTGCCACCTTTTTGTTCGACATTTGGTGCGTCAGCTTCACTCATGGCTCTTGCTAGCTGCAGGAACTTCAACACAAAAACACTTGCATCGCTTTGTTGCTTACTTTACCTGTTTGCTTACTATTTGTATTCATTCGCAATAGCACCGGTTTTTGTGGAAAGCCCGACTGGTCCTTATAGAAAACGAAATCGTAATTTTTTTTACGTTGAATTTGTTTGACTGAAAAACGAGATAACTGAAAAATACGCAATTTTTGATGCTAATGTGGAAGTCTTGTAAGCAGTGGTGCCCACTACCGCAAGCAACAATAAGCATGTGTGGATGATTCTGCATAAGTTCACGCTTTTTTACGCTCTTTAAAGATTTTTAACGCACTTTGAGCGTCTTCTCGTTCCCATTTTTACGCTCTTTGAGCGCCTGCTCGTTCTTGACTTGTTATGAAAATATGTTCCAAACTATCATTGTAGTAGTAGACAATGACACTTGAGAGTTTTTTTCTATAAGCTCATTAAAAAACATTTTAATCCATGATGTCTCATTTTCATTTTCTTTTTTAAAGAAAATACTGTTGTTAGTTTTTAAATTTTAACCGTTCCCGAAGGACTCAAGAACATGCGATTTTTTTACTAACTCTTTAACCATGACTCCTAACTTTAATTTAACTTAACCAAACCGCAAAGTAATTTTCTAGCTATAAGTTAATATTTTATTTAAATATAAGTATGTAAGTATTTCAACAGCATTGAAAAATGAATTTAAATAACCTCATAAGAGATATTAAACAAAAAACCAAAAATAAATATTCACAGTTAATGAAAGTGGCTAACAAAATACTGGGCGAGAAGCTTTTTACGGCTCTGATGAAAGCGACATTTTATGGACATTTCGTAGCAGGAGAAGATCAAATCAAAATTATTCCAACACTTGAAAGGTAAATCCCCTATTAACATGCGTTCTCACACGTTTCGTTTTTTTCTCTCTCTTTTTATTTTCTTACATATTACTGCAAATTGCTGTGTTTTTGCAACAAACAAAAAAAAAAACGTTTTATCTTAATATGTTTTACAACGCTTAAAATGCTTGAAACGCTTTTAACCCTTCAATGATTGCAAACGTATGACTTGTACTCGTGTATTCGAATTATTAAATCATTGAAATGCCTTCGTTCGTTAAGCTTATGAAAATCGCCAGAGCTCTATTGGGCGGTCGACTTTTCGAGCTTTTGATGAAATCAACATTTTATGGACATTTTGTTGCCGGAGAGGATCGCTACACAATTATACCCAAATTAGAAAGGTTTTTTTATTTTTTATGCTTTTTTTAAATGCATTTTTTGTTTGCGAAAAATGTTTGTATTAGTCACAATTTATTGGAAGCAAAATTGCATGGCATGAAAAATCAGATTATAGACCTTGACCATTTCACGGACAATACAGTTGTGACAAAATCAGTAAAAGTTTTTACCCAATACCGACAGCAATAATGGTTTGACGTCGTGCGTTAAAGAATTTCGGTTCCACTTTGTTCAACAAAGTGCATAGTAACTGTGCATTTAAAACTGAAATTTTCTTCATTTTGTTCTGATACGGGATATATAACCTTTATATGCTTGAAAAATTGAACGCGACGACGATGTTTAGGCAGTTAAAGTTTAAGTTTCAGCGAAAAAAATTGTCTGACCAAGTAGCCAGAAAATGTATTGGCAAACCTTACCTTTGCTTGCTGTACATCACTTTTGGAACAAAGAAGCACTTACATATAACGAAGACTTTCATTAAACACTTTTATTGTTATGCACAGACTTAATCACATTTGTGAATATCTTAAGAAAATTTAGTTATCTCCACTTTTTTGCACTTCTTGCATGGCGAGCTATAATTCGCTTAAGAAAATAATTTTTGCGCTTTCACACAGATTCTCCCATGTAAAGAGATATAGTTTTAAGTCTCACTGGCTTGCTTTTTGTATGTACATAAGATCTAATTCGGGTAAAAGCACATAAACGCACTAACATCTGATAAGAGCAGTTTCCTCTTAACGTAACGTAATGTACGTTAAAAGCTCAATCGAGACTGAGCAGTATATTTGTATGCATTGGAGAGTAGTTGTGAAATCTGACAATCTCATTCTCATTTAGCGAAAGCTGAAGCTGTTCTAAAGCGGTGATAGCCAGATCATATACGAGCGTGCAAGCTTTGAGTTTAAGGTTTTGCGCTAGCCTACACAAAATGACATTATCGAATTGTTTTTTTTTTTTTAATCTCAAACTTTTGAAATTTTTGCTTAATTTAGAGGGGCAATGCTCAAAGATAAACGCTCTCTCAATGCTCGAATTATTTGAAATTTTCCAGTATTTTTAGCACAAACAAATTTGATTTCCCTCTTTGGATTCCATCAAAGACGTCCGAAAAAATTCTGGAATTTTAACCCCTTCCGCCCTGGCTGTGCATTTTTGTCTTATTTTTACCCCCCTCTCCCTAAAGGACGTCCACAAAGGATTATGCTACCCCCATTTACTTCTATTTCGATTTTTATGAACAAAAAAATAACCAAAAAATTCAAGAGTGAAATTTAAAAAAAAAAATGACGTTTAAAAAGTTTTCGAGCTCCTCCTGTGTGTCCGCATTAGCCTGTTTTTATAACCCCCTTCACTCTTCTTATGGACGACCTCTTTGCATTCACTGCAGTAAGTCTCAAGTTAAAAATTTTCTTTTCTTAAGAATCTCATATTGACAAAAGAAGCCATCGCTCAAAAACATTCTTCTGTTGATTATTCATGACACTTATTGATTTTTCGACATAATTCAAAATTCTTCGACATATGTATGCATGTCGTCTTTATTAAAATTATTACGCATATTTGAACCTATCGACATTTTTCGACTTTCTTCATTTTTCGAAATATACAGACTTTTCCGAAGGCGTTAAGCCTAAACCAAAATAGACGAGACGAGACATAACGAGTAAGTTCGAGTGTATGTAAACCAATGTTGATATCCAAAATGAACCTACGTAATTGATCGAAAGAGAACGAAACATTTTGACGAGACGTAAAAGTTCCGTAAGAACCGAACTTCAAAACGTTGCTACTCGTCGTAACAGCTTTTTCGGTTCGTTGGCTAGCGTAACATTTTGGGTTAAATGTCAAAACAGACGAAACGAGTGCAAACGTTCGTTCAATTGCTACCGTCTCGTCACGTCTATTTTGGCTAAGGCTTTAGACTTAAACGTTTCGACATAATAAGCATGTATCGACTTTTTCGACATTATTATCTACAAATTTTTCGACTTTCTTACCTTTCTCGAAATTATTCAGTTATCGAATCTTTCGATATTTCTTGGCTTTTCTAACATTTCCTCACATTTTAAAGCTTTTTCCAAAATTCGTAAATTTTTTCGAATCTTTATTTTATTGTCATTTGTTAACAACCGACACTTTAAATCAGGAGTCGACAGCGCCTAACTCTTTCCATTCTTCTACAACAACTTCGTATTGTTGTAATTCGCAGAATCGTTGACAGGCGCAACTGCACCAAAACAATTCAACCCTTGCGTGTTGTTGCTTTGCATGTCGTTGTTGGTAAATACGTAGCGCTTGCGACTGCGCACAATTCTTGCTATGCTTTGTTTGTTGTTGGTAATTTTTGTTTGTTGTTGGTAATTTTGCGAGTTGGTGCGCTGCCGTGTGCGCTACCGGCATGCGCGTTGTTGCTTTTATATGTTAATAAATCCTTATGATACCGTATCCAACGATTTGTTGTTGTTGTTGGTTTTTTGTTGTTGCACTCTTGAAATAAAATCCTTGTCGACCCCTGCTTTAAATCACAATATTTCGAAAACCAAGGAATGACATTTTTCGAAATTTATTAACTTTTTTTGACTATATCGAAAAATTTTGGACATATTCCGACTTTTTCGAGGTAGTCATATATTATTTTCATATGTAAAAGGTTTTTCAATAGGGACGCTACAAAAGTAGACCAATAGGGACAGCAAACGACGCCATATTTTTTCCCGCTCTTTTGACATTTCTCTTCAATAAGATTTGCCATTTCATCGTGGAAAGATATACGATCCAACAACGAGTCGAAATTATTAAAATTTACTACCGAAATTCGGAGTCAGTGCCTCAACTTTAAGAGCGATACGTCCAATTTATGGTCGTCATAATCGTCCTGTCAGATCAACAATTGAGCGTCTAGTGGAAAAATTTGAATCCACAGGCACAGTGCAAATTGTTCCCGTGCCAGTGAGACTAAGAAGTGCCCGTAGTGTCAAGAATATTGCTGCCGCTAGCCCATCAATTGAGGAAGACCCAAATCAGTCTCTCACACGTCGTTCTCAAGCGTTGTGCATCTCTGTGACGTCGTTGTGGCGAATTTTGCGAAAATATCTTGGCCTACATCCTTACAAGATCAAATTGACGCAAGAACTGAAGCTGCTTAACCACCAGAATCGTCGTATGTTCGTGAATTGGGCTGAGCAACAACTTGAAAATGATCCGGATTTTCATCGAAAAATCATCTTCAGCGATGAAGCTCATTTCTGGCTGAATGGCTTCGTCAATAAGCAAAATATGCGTTATTGGTCAGGCAGCAATCCACACGTACTCCATGAGTCAACGAAAAAATTACGGTTTGGTGCAGTTTATGGGCCGGCGGCGTCATTGGGCCGTACTTCTTCCGTGATGATCAAGACCGGCACGTTACTGTGAATGGGAATCGCTACCGCTCAATGATAACCGAATATTTTTGGCCCAACTAGGATGATATAAATTTGGACAATATGTGGTTCCAACAGGACGGCGCCACAAGCCACACAGCGAATGTCACAATCGATTTATTGAAAACCAAGTTTGGTGAACGTGTTATCTCACGAAATGGCCCAGTCAATTGGCCACCTCGGTCGTGCGATACGTCAAGTCTATGGTCTATGCCAACAAGCCAGCGACGATTGATGAACTTCGTAGGAATATCGAACGTGAAATTGCAGCAGTATCGGCCGATTTATGCTTGAAAACCGTCGAAAATTGGGTTCAGCGTTTGAACTTCTGCAGGCGTGCCCGTGATGGCCATGCAAAAGAAATTGAGTTCCATACATAATGGCATCGAATGTTCTTTTACAAGAATAAAGAATTTCATTGATATCCCAAACCGTTTTTGTTTTATTCAAAAAAACTTTTGTAGCGCTCTTATTGAAAAACCCTTTACATACATTATATATAACTATTATATTGACTTCTGTGAGATTTTCCGAACTTATTCTAAAAATCTTTGTCTCTTTCGACAACCATCGGCATTGTTCGACATGTATCGACTTTTGCAATAGTTTTCGAGATTTTGCAACATTTCGACACTGTTTGATAGTTATCTATGCTAACAAAATGATAAATCATTTAGTTTCCATATCAGCTGCTTGCATTCACCTCTTTTTTAAAGGCCACCCAATAGATTACTTCCGTAGTTTGAGCAAACATTTTAATTGAAATCTAAAGAGCATATAAAGGTTTAAATAGAAATTTTGCTCAGCAGTGATAAAATTTAATTTAAGATTGCAAAATGCTAACTCAAGTTTAAATTCACAATGTCTCCAAGTAGCCTTGACCGAACTTAATAGTTTTATTAAATATGATAGACATACATATACCTAGTACCTATATATTGTTGAACTATGGACATTTTCGGCATGCAAAATTCATTTATTATTTGTTGTCAGGCAATTTTGTTGGTAAACAACATTAGTTGACTGCAATAAATTGAGCTCCACATGCCACAAATAAAAATAATTGGCATAATTTTACGACGGTTGTGGGCAAATTTGTCTGCCGTGATTTTATTTTTTACAGACGCTAAAATAATTTTGCACTTAAAAAGTACTGACCATAAATGCTTGAACTAACACAAAGTCAATTTGAGAAGTGAAAATAAAATTTCTAATAAAGTTAATATTCATGTTTTTCTACATATTAATAATGACATTTAAGTTGCAATCATTTTTTATTACTATTTTTATTTATTTACTATTTTTTCATCAAAATAATAAGCATTAATAATTTTATTATTTCATTAGTCATTTTTATTTTATATAATTTTAAAAAAAAAGTTAATCAAAATCTGTTGAGAGGAAGGGAATCAATGCAAAGATCATAAGATCAACTGGTAATTTTGTGTAAAAATTCTACGGAATTTAAAAAAAAAGAGAGAGAAGAGAACTCGATTCAGGATACTTTCTACACAGCATAGTGTATTTAATATATGTACAATTTAAGGAAAAATTCTAACTATTTTCCATAGAGCTAATACTTTCAGGTTAGTCTTAGATCTGCTAATACAATTATGCGTATAATATATTGCAGACTAATTATTATGAGGAGTGCTACGACCAATGGTCTCTCTTATGTCCTTCATCGTCTTAAGGAACATAGTGCACGATCAGCAGCAAGTGCCAGCAATTCTCTACAACATTTCCCCAATTCACGCATTTCCTGCTTAACTATCGTTTCCACGATGACTTGCAACGGCTACCTTGCGGGTTCCACTACAATGCTTGACGGATGACTTCAGTTGTTGATTTGTGCAACATATGTACACTAGGCAATAGCTACAATATGTATCCAATAGGCCGGGTCGGACTCCTCACAAAAAAATGTTTGACAAAACCACCCCCGATTTGAAAGCTTACCTTCAGAGTATCTAATAATCAAAACTTTTTTTTAGACCGTTCTAAAAGTAGCCAAAATGGTATCTTAAATATTTGGAAAAATTATTTAATCTAAGATCGAAAAAAAGAAATGAATATGTGTATTTTCTTTTCGTCATTGTTAACTCGTACTTTTACAAAAAAAAAGTACATTTTTTTCGTGACTTCTTTTGAGACTTATTTTCTTATTAAAATATAAATAGACAATGAAATTTGAGATACAGCCCGTAAATTTAATTTTAAAACCACATTTGCTTAAAATCAATTGTAAAATGTAAAGCGTGTATTAATTAGATTTGTGACAATATTCACTTCATTAATGTCACAATTCATCATTTCTATTTCACGACATAGTAGCTGTTGCGACTGGTGTTAATTAGCAAACATTTAATTTTGCTAATCATAAAATTAAATTATGTCATATAACTTTTATTGGAGCAATAAAATATCTCAAGGCTTAACACGTACTCATCATAATTAATACCAGTTGTATCTAAATCAAGTGCTATAATATTACATACATACATTATACTATGCAGAGAGTTGCGGAAATTTCTAGAGAAACAGTGATATTCAATAGTTTAGAAATTATTATATTGTTTCGATTTTTGTCCCTGCCTCCAATTAGATGACTTATTTTGTCTTGTAACTTGAACTAACATAGATGACAGACTAGTCAAACTTGTTTAAATTCAATTAACTTGGCGCCAAAAAAACCGATAGTAATATTTCCTGTAATCCAATGCTTGTCGGCAGTCTTCAATTGGTGATTTCCACAACTTGTGCCCAATCCGTTTCCATTTTCGACACTTGATATGAATGGAAGATTAAGTTAAACTCTGTCCCGCACACACTGTCCCGAAAATCATTGACGTATTTTTCAATAAAAAAGAATACATACTAAGTAAGTAGGGATACTAGAACGCTTTAACCCACTTTCATGACCATCACCTTCATTAGGCCATCCTCAAATTTCAGCACATAAAGTTTGATATCTTGTGGCTCTGTAAAATCCTTGTGATGGATACACGGAAACATATTTTTGCTTAGTTAAAATGAGTACATACTCGGCACATGATTACCTGTACTCTAAAGGCGTAAGATATCTCCAGAATAAGGCTCATAGGGTGGTAGCTAATATCCTTTAGTATTGGCATAGCACGATTCAGCTTCAGAGTTAGAAAATTTTCATGGAATACATCAGCAATTTCGTGCACAAAATGTTCTTTAATAAATAAACCGCTAAGCTTAGATTTTCTTTTCGAACAAGAGTTTACTTGTAGAATAAAGTAATTTTTGAATATATTTATGGAAGAAATAACGGAATAAATTCAACGAGCCAATTTATTTTTTTTGATAATTTTAATTCGACTTACTAAAATTGAGTTATAAAAATCCCTTGAATAATTGCGAGGTGCCGATACATCAAAATATGCTTATTACAGTCAAACTTCCTTATTTTGAACTTCTATGCAACGAAGTTCTCTCTACTATGAACTGAGTTCTCGTACTATTTTCAGTGTATTTTGATCTTCTTACAACGAATTTCCTTATAGCGAGATTTTCTTTAAAACGAAGAAAAATGGAAGAGTGTAGTCCAAACCAAAATTACTGACTTCTTTAAATAAGTAATAAAAAAAAATGTTATATCTATATAACGAACTTTCTATAAAACGAATTTTTTCTGATCCCGTGCGTATTCGCTATAAGAAAGTTTCACTGTACAAGGCTTAAATGGGGTTTGTGGTTAGGAGAAGTAGGATGGAGTGAGACTTATGCATAGCGCCTACCCTGTACGAATTTTTTAAAGTGGCAGTTAGATGAACTAAGAGATGAACATAAGCGACTATGAAGACCTGTCTTTTTTTCTTTGAAGTCTGTAGCCAAGCTTATGCATTAAACACTGTATCGAAAAATCTTTCAACAGACTTTGATTTATGTTTATTACTGTACTCTCATCTACTAACTACTTATCATGAGCATGAGTTTAAATTTGTATTATACTAAAACATTTATCATTTAAACTTACTTCAAGATTGCGATCTTTTGGTGTCAAACCAATTCTTGATTATTCCGTCGAAGAGGATATTAGCCAGGAGGAAGCTGAAAAACGTGAAGTTGAGTAAGTACAAAAGTATTTCAAGTTTTCAATATAAAATTCATTATATATATTATTATTGCTCAAACAGATCTTCCGTATCGAGCGCTGGTGACATTAAAGAAGAGGGTGCTATGCCACAATACCATGTGGATAAATCGTTTGCCGATCGTCGTTATAAAGTTAATAGTGCTAGAACTTATTTCTATTTGAATGAAGCAACCTGCGAGAGGAATATGGAAATATTTATAAGGTGTCTAGAAGCAGTGTCTGGTGAGTGTGAATTCAAATTCAAATAAAAACCGCTTGAGAAATAACGATGTGTGAAATTATAAATAAGAATTCAGCAAAAACATGTGAAAGCTTTCGAGACTTTGGTACTTAAAATTTTACGCAAATGCCCAGTCTATTTTGATTTAAAAAATAATCCTAACTAAAATAATATCTGGCAATATTTTCACAAAAATTCCTGAACTTTTAAATGTGAAATCGATTTTTCAACAATTAATAAAACAACTAACAACTTGCTGAATTTTTTTTAAGCATGCTCACGAAACTTCCGGGTGTTAATCATTTCAAAAAAAAGTTTTCAGTTATTTTTATGTCTTAAAATTAACGTCGTTATTTAAAAACTATATATGTATAAGAACAATCGTCGGATTTAAGATGATATTAATCGTTTTGGGGTACAATTTCTTAGTGTAGTAAATTTTAAATTACCTTCAAATGACTCACTCAATATTTTGCGTAATTTGTGCTTCCTAAAATATACAAACAATAAAATTAATACATTCAGCATGCAATTTAAGCACACTGTTAATGACCTTTTATGAAGTGATGAAAATATTTTAACAAACATTTTAGTTTTAGATCTGGGCTGTCCTGTAAGCTAATTTACAGACACATAATTGTTCGATTGTGATATCCACAGAAAAAAAATGTTTTGGTTCCGCTGCTTCCATACCGTGTGTTGACTAAGTCAACTTTGATTATTGAAAAAATAACTCCTGCAAAAGGTAGGACAATTACAGAGGACGTGTTCAACACTTCCCCCTCCTCGTCGCGTTAACAGCTTATACAGAAGCTATTGCAGGGCATACCCAAACACATGGCATTGTTGCCAGTAAGGATACCTACAACTCATTTTATCTCTGGCTCTCTAGAGCTATGAGATTCTTTGCTCGCTCATAATTCAGCATCGGCTAGATTTATTGCATGCTGCGTTTTTCACCCAGCATGGGTTCGCTAGCGCATGCAGCTTGTTTTCAATATTTAACTTGCAAATCCACCCATTCATTGTCGGGTAGTAAAGATGGGGATGTGTTATGTCTACCGAGCTGATCAGCTTACTCGTTTCCCTCAACACCTATCCATGCCCTGGCGTTCAGCAAGGAGTACTTTGATTTCACTGGCATTCTCAAAGATGAGGAAATTCATAGCATTTGTTGATTACACTTTAACCCTTCCGATCAGAGTTGCCAAGTTTAAAGGAAGCAATTCCCGGCCTTCTCAAAATAAATAAATTTTTCTCTGGAATGGTAAAAAGTAAATTTTATTTGGGAAAAAAAAATTGATAACCTTTTTTTGGTCAACAATATTAAAAATCAATATTAAAAATAGTTGATAAAATTCAAATTAACAAAATTTAAATTTTGGTGTGGGAAAAACTTGATGAGCAGTGAACAGTGACACTGGGTAACATTTTAGTCTTATTAAATTATTGTATATTTTTCGACCTGTAGGTACTGATGTTCAAAATTTTTCGAGTTCTTCAATATTTTTCGACATTTTTCGAATTTTTCAATATTTTTCGTTTTTATCAAAATATTGCGACTTTTTCAATATTTTTCGACTTTTTAACCTTATTAGACATTATTCGACTTTTTAACACTTTTTCGAATTTCACAACAATTTTTGGTTTTTAAGTACTATTTTAAAACTTATCGGCTTTATCAACATTTGGCGACTACTACAAATTTTTCGACTTTTTTCGACATTATCATTACTTTTCAAAGTGTTTAAACATTTTTCGTCTCGTTCAAGATTTTTCGACTTTCCGATATTTTTTTCGACTTTTTAAAAAATTTTTAACATTGACTGCTTGCACTCACCTGCATTTTTGGCATTACTTGACGGTTCATTTTGCAATTATAAAGTATAAAATCAGTATTTTTCCATTGATTTCGGTCAATTTTCAAATTTTTTATAAGAAAAAAAAGAATGAAGAAAAACTAATCACGGATTTAAATTCCTCAACCAAAAATAGCTCGAAAACCACCCCTATTTTGTTGGAAAATTTGATAACCCCTTTTACGTGCACCATTTTAAAAATCAATTATTTATTTCAAAAGTAGACAATTTCATACAGATGGCGCTAATCCAATATTCAATATACATATATGAAAATCCTTTGAGGTGCTTTGTTTAGACGTGTAATGTTATAAATATCCGTCAAAAAACTAAACAATAATTTTTTTTTTTTGAACCATTCTAATGTATACCACGCAAAAAAAAACTTTCATCGCAGGGTAGACAGGGTACATAGCACCAATTTTTTATTAACTTGTATTTAAGAAAAATAATTTATAGCAGGTCTTTGGTATAGTTAATTATTTGACGATTTTAAGTTCTTATCTTTATTGTTCATAACATTACTCACTGCCTCCTTAATAGGGGTTGCTAGCGAGCCCTCCTTTAAGTACTTCCAATATATCTCACTTTATTAACATATACCATTAGCATTTACACCCCACTTTTGGTTTTTATACTTTTTCCGATTTTTTTATAATCATAACATCTAAAACAGATGGCAGATAAAAAAGACAAGCAATTTAATTATAAGTTAAAAGCACAAGTTATGTATGAATTCGTATTTGCTGCACATTCAGTCGAATGCGTCAATCGAAATTCGCCAACACTTTCACCGAGATAGCAGATGTATTTGAAAAAATTTCGATTTTTTTTAGGGCAAAGTAGACAAAAAACACATGACTTTAGTCGCCTGACAAATACTTTTGTGATGTTTGTGTTTCTATTTTTTATCATTTAATTTTGTGCCGATTTTTGTTTCACTTTTCAGTATTTGTGTTGGTATATTTTTGTTTATTTTTAATATTATGAAGATTTTGGTAGTATTCTGGTGTAGTAGAAAACAACACAAAAAAATTAGGTCATTCTTATATTTTATTTCGTAAAAATTTTAATTTTCGATTTTAAAGACGCAATATAGTGCATCTCAAGCAATATTTCAGCGACTTCGCTGTATTGTAGAGACTTTTCTGTCTTTTGGTGACATTTAAATTGCATGCGACTTTTTTCTTATTTTTTTGTGTCTTATGCGTCTTTTAAGTCCTAAGAGACTTTTAAGTTGTATGTGTCATGTGAGCTTAAGTATTTTGATGACTTTGCAATCTTACAAGCTTTGCTAGTCTTTTAGTTATTCAGTCATTTGCGAACTTTCAGTCGTACGCAGCCTTTAAGTCTTACACTACTGCTAAGTCGTAAGCGACTTTTAAATCGTATGTAACTTTTAAATATAATGTAATTTTTTAGTCGTATGGAGCTTTTAAGTCGTATGTGACCTTTAAGTCTCATGCGATAATTCCATTACAAAGTATTTAAGTAAGTAGTACCAAACATTTATGACCTCGTCTTTTTTTTTCTACGCCTTCAGCTAGGAAGATATATTTAATTTACTTTGAGGTCTTTTGATATTATATAATCAACGAAAACTGATAACATGTGAAAATTATTAAAAATTTCTTTAAGTTGGCCCATCTCAATACATTACGAAAGTATCGTTATTCACAAAAAACTATATCTTAGTATGCAGTTGGTGATAGCAAAAACTTACTGTTGTCAATTTCACACCTTAAACGATAAGTTCGTAATACTTAAATAAATATGTCTTTAGTTTTATTCAAATTATAATTTTTATTGTTTGTTATAACTTATGTGTTTACTTTTTTTAATCACAATTGGTTTAACCGACAAATCTGGCTGTAACTACTAACAAATCCAATCAATTTCAATTTATAATAACGCAAATTCCAATCCAAAATCCAATCCAATTAACTCAACCAAGATGATGATCATAAAACCGTTCCTCGAAGAAAAGCGCAGGGTAAGCTCATAAAAATCAAATGTATTGTTCGTGAGCAGTGTTGTCTGTGTATATAAAAATATCGAAGTAGTTGTTGTAGAATGGCAACACTGTTTGGTAGACTGACCAATCAACTTTGAAGTTAAGATTAGCTTTTGCTTTCAAATATATAAGTAAACATTTTGCTAGTGTATTAGAAAGCTTTAAGCTCTTGCCTTAGTAATTCAATCAAAGCTATATTCAGTATTTTACTTTGAGATAAATAAGAACTTCATGCAATTTTTAATGAGATTGTGTGTGAAAGCACGAAAGATCATTGTTAAGATATGTGCGAAAGCTGTATATCTTCTTCGCTCTTATGCAAAGCATTACTTTAAATTCACAGCTTAACTTCAAATTTGATAGAGGACCTTGGTTGTGTATAAAATTCTTAATACCTACTAGTATTTCTAACAATATATAATAGATATAAGGATATAAGCGCTTTTGTCTCATATTCAGCAAGTTAAAGATTTTCTATTTTTCATTTGATTTTTTCTAGGAGCTACATTTGGAACTGGTATTACAGCAATTAAACTAACTGCGCTTGGACGTCCTCAACTCCTAGTAAGTTGCTTCCATTATCTAAACATACTTGCATATAAGCTTGTAAAAAAAATTTTCTTGCAATTTTAGTTACAACTTTCGGAAGTCATTATGCGCACACGTAAATATATGGAGGATTTAGTTGGTGGTCAAGGCAACGTATTGACTCATCATAAGACTATTAAAGATTTGGAAAAGTACTATACAACCATGGGTGATGACAAGAATGTGCAGGCTTTCCTTAAAAATGTCACCTCAGATAAAGAGGGGTATGATCTATTACTTGTGTTTACCGTATACGTCTTAATTTGATAACTATTTTTTTTCGCAGTATTCTTCATTTATTCCCATGGTCTGGTATTGTGGATGAAGATTCTCATTTAAGTGATACATTTAGAGTACCAGATCCACAGACTGGTCAAATGCGTCGTTTGATCTCGCAAATTCCGCCCAAAGAAGAGGAAATGTTCCGAAATATGATACGTCGTCTAAATACTATTGTTAAGGTATCTATTTTTTTTTTTTTTTAATTATATTAAAAGAACTCTGGCAACAGTGGTACTTGAAAGAGAGATGCGAAAGCCTCAGTCGAATAATTTTTTCAGAGCCGAAAACTTCAGTAAGCCTTGTAACACTTAAATCAGTTTTAACACTCAAAAGAGATTAAGGTTTTTATACAAACTGATTCTACATAATTTATTTTAATTTTTTTTTTATAATTATGGCCAATGAAAGAAATTTATACCTGTGCTCAAAAAGAGAAATTTCGAATGATTTGTTGCAATTATAAAACAAACGTCTCAATTGCAAATCTCATTTTACATAGCCAAGAGCAAAGGCTCAAAATGATTGCTCGTGCGGGCATATGAGCTCGCACTAAATGACACTAAAGAAGCTTACTTGAGCAGCTGTTGCTGAGTGTTACCGCTCATTAGTTTTTATCGCCTGAGTTCTTGTGTGAAAATGTGGCTTGTACAACATGTAGTCTGAAGTTTGTTTAATTTTTTTCAGTGTGCCGCAGATTTAGATGTACGCATTATGATTGATGCTGAACAGACTTACTTTCAGCCTGCTATTAGTCGAATTACCCTCGAAATGATGCGAAAATTCAATAAAGAGAAGGCAATTGTCTTTAACACCTATCAATGTTATCTGCAAGAAGCTTACCGTGAGGTGAGTTACCTATTCTAAACAGATTACATTGAAAATAATAACAATTTAACACCAAAGGTTACTACGGACTTGGAGCAAGCAAAGCGTCAAGACTTTTACTTTGGCGCTAAATTAGTACGTGGTGCTTACATCGATCAGGAACGTGCACGATCATTGGCTTTGGATTATAAAGATCCAACATGTCCAAACTTTGAGGCCACCACAGAAATGTACCATAAGACATTGACAGAATGCCTGAGGAGAATAAAAGTATGTAGTGTCATCATTATTATTTCTGTGAAGTTTTTAAATGTAAACTTTTTTGTATTTTAGATACTCAAAGATAAAGGTGAAGATGCAAAGAAAATTGGTATTATGGTTGCATCACATAATGAAGATACTGTACGATATGCAATTGGTAAAATGAAAGAAATCGGAATTGAACCAGAAGATAAAGTCATTTGCTTTGGTCAACTATTAGGAATGTGCGATTATATAACTTTCCCATTAGGTAAGTGGAAAAAATTGTTTGTTGGAAGATTTTTGTTTTCTATTTTGAGAAAGTGTTACTGACTTCTCTAATCATTAAACTTGTGAGCGAGAGCACACTGACTATTCTGCATTCAGCATTATGATGAATGCAAAATTTTCAATATTAAATTAATTTATGTTTTCTTTTATTCTTCTAGGTCAAGCTGGTTACTCGGCCTACAAGTACATACCTTATGGCCCAGTGCAAGAAGTATTGCCTTATCTATCGCGACGAGCAATGGAAAACAAAGGTGTTTTAGGAAAAATCAAAAAGGAAAAACGTCTATTGTCGGCAGAAATTCGACGACGACTCATACGAGGTCAATTATTCTATAAGCCGAAAGGCAATTATGTACCAATATAAATACAGTATAGAAATAGAAAATGATATAGAAAAAGAACCCTTTCGCTGAACGATCCTTTGTGAAATAATCCTGCTTGAATGTGTTAAATGCCAGCTAACCTGCTACATACATATATAACGTCAGTGTTGTTGATGTTTCACAACAAATATATATGTACATATGTATGTGTGTGCGAATAACAAGATAATAGAGGTAAATGGGATTTAACGGTCATACAGAAAATGGAAATGCTGGGGGGTTAATGGTCGCATGGAAATAAAATAAAAATAAAAACGAATATTTAGCGAACACTTAAAGAACTTCAATACTACATCAATTTAAAAAATACATATATATATATTATAACTTTAATTTCAAAACAGCAAAAGAAATCTTATTAAACCTATGCTAAATATCGAGATAAATTATTATTATTGAAACAAAGAAATATTAAAGGTTTTCATTAAAGCTGAATGTTTACACAAATTGATGAATACTATGAATACATGAGAAAGCAAAGTAATAGGTGGAATTCTTGAAATGCGGATTCGGTTTTAGATTTAGATTATGCCTTTAAATGCTTATTGATTGCTGTGCTACAGAAGACACAACACTTGTGTTAGTCCAAATCCGCTTTGTAAAGAATAACATCTACTACGTTATTTTCTTCCAATGCGGACTTGAGTTTAGATGTGGCTAGTGAATCAATAAACATCGCTTTCATTTGGTAGTAGATGACGCTGCTAAAGATTCATTTACCAGCTGACTTTTGTATCTGCAAATCTAAATTCAAATCCGGATTGGAAAGCAAAACACCTTATGTTACTATTTATGTTTGCTAAAAACTATAAAAAGAAAATCTGCTTAAAACACTTAATATATGTATGTATGTAAATGTTACAATTGTGCGCTGCATTTTTCAATGTTAAAATATCATACTTTGTACTATTCGAAAGATGCTGTCGAAATATCTTGACATTTCGAATATTTTAATTTATTTACTATGTATTTGTGACATCTTTTTGTCATGTGAAATAATTTGTTTTTTTATTGAAATTTATTATGCGAACTTATTTATTTTCGAATTCCAAAAGGGTTTATTTCTACTCTATGTCAAAGCATTTTATAATTTGATATGTAAAATAAAACTCAATTTCAATTATATGATTTATTAAGTGTTTTTTTCAAATGTGGATTTGGATTCAGATTTAGTTCATTCAAATTCAGCTGGTAAATAACAAATATAACGCCTTCAAGTGCTCATTTACCAGCTGACTTTGAGAAAATCTAAAAATAAAATGCAAGTTTCAAGAGTTTTGGATAGATGGCACTAATGTTAATTAAACAGCTGACTGGATAATCGGAATCTAAATCCAAATGCGCATTGTATGAGGAAAACACATATTACTTAAATTTTTAAAATATGAATATGTACTACGCAGAAAAAATGAAATAATTTAAAACCGAACGTATAATTTCGTCGAGAGTTTCAGCAGTAATTCAAGTTGTATTTGGGAAATGTCAACGCTTGTTCCTTAATTAAAAAAAAAATTATATTATAATTTAATTTAAAATTTTATTGATGTTAAAATTAATTTTACTAAGTTTAAGAACGTATTATAAGCTGCTCAGTTTGTTTTAGTTATGTGATTCAAATCAGTGCCGCCCAAAATTATGCAATGACATTTATGGCTGTATCAGAGCGCGCTGTAAGCTTTTGTCAATCAATATATTTTCTCGCTGCAAACATTAATTAAAGTGAAAGCTTCGGTCGTGCACATTAGCTTTTAACAGTGATGTTCAAAGAGAGAAAAATCTGTATATGTGATTATGCGGCACAAGTTATGCCTAAGGAGTAGATATAAGGAACGATATTGAATTTGAATCTTAAAGCTGCCTGTGCCAAAACGTAAAATTTACGGTGAAGAAATAGATAATTCCCATCGGATTCTTTTTTGAAATTGCAGAAGGAATTTTATTTATTAAATATTTCATTGACCGTAGATTTTACTTTTCGGCACAGGAAGCTGTACGATGCATACTCGGAGTATCGCTCTTTATGTCTAAGTCTTAGCTTGTGCTCTCAAAAGTGTAAAATTTCAAAAGCTCACAGTATTGAAGGAAATGCCTGCATTGTTATGTTGCTGCACGTGCTCTTAACAGTTAAACTCATTTAACACACATGAGAGCGAAAGCTAAACTATAAAGAATTTGCGCTGGCCACCGTTTGTTCTTATTCGTGTGAAAGCACAAAAAAGATTTGCCGTAAATATTTTGAGTTGTTCGTCACTGATTTAAATAAGTCAAATTCTTATTTAATATATTAAATGTATTTTATTTTACTCAATTATGTTTCTAATACTTTAAGTCGTGTTTCATTTGTTAAAAGTATTATGCTGCACGGTAATTGCAAAATTTTAAAAGCTTTTTAAGAATCTTAATAAAATTTTGCCAATTTTAAAAGATAAGGATGCTGATAACGTTTGCGTTTTGCAAGCAAAAAAAAATAACATAATTCGCGACTAAATTAAAAAAGTGGATGCGCCACTCCATCAAATATAAACATACGACACGACACGCAAACGTTAAAAGTCCTTCGCTAGTTTTTATTTAATTCTTGTCTGCTCAATAATTTTAGTAATTTCATTTTATTTTAAGCAAAGACGTAAACTGTTCAAAATGAAGCAATTGAGAGGACTTAAATAAGAAAATACAAATAAATCAGCGCTAAATTGAAGGGTAGTGAAATAAATGTTAGCTACTTCAAATGACAATAATAACTTTTTAAAACCAAAAAAAAAAAATACAAAAAGATCAGTAATACTTATGTTAAGTGCTCAGCGCAAGAAATTTATTGGGCCTTAATTGCAAAATGATTAAAAAAATGTTTACATTCAAAAATGTATCTCAGTGTAGGCCTACTTACGGGAAAATTTGTTTCAACCTCTCTTACTATATGGGCTTAATTTGTTCTATGCAAATTTTATTAACCATTTTTAAGAAATTAAGAAGAAATCTTTCCAAAGGTCTCATTTTTGCGCTGAAACTTTCTCAAATGATAAATATGTATGAAACTCAGATATATTGACGTTAAAAGTCATTCATATTAAATGTATTTAGTAAATTTTAATGTACACGATGTATTAAAATAAATATTTATTTCAGTGTTGAATAAAAATTAGTTACTATTATAACTACATATAACAGTGACAGAGTTTAAAACATATTTGATTTATGTTGTTTCTTTTCTTCTATGAGTTCTATGCAAAAAGCGTTGGTGCTTTAACCCGAATATAGCCTTACTCTGCAATACGATTTGAAAAGAAATGAATTCGAAAGTTCAACATCATTTCTAAGCTCGTTTGCACAAGTGACAGCATTTCGAGCCAACTATCCTTTTTAATTTGCATTAGTAGCGATAGAGCAGAAAGTGTTAAAAAAGTGCAATGCACATTTCTGAGTACAATTTATTCAAATTAATTCCGTTTTGTTTCGAATCGTATTCCAGAGTATGATTTTTTGCATGGCTTAAAGCTTCAAACTAAATTGCTAAGACGACTAGTAGCTCAAGTAGCTAAACTCTATTATTATAAAATAAGAGTAAGGAGGTAGTTTTCTTTACACAAAACTCTTAGTTCATTTACAAAAGTTATTGCAAGTCATGAAAGTCGATCATATTACTACGAAAATACTATGCTTTTCTAGAATTTGACTAATATGAAATTAACAATTTTGCCGTGTAGTAACTCTATGAACTTAAAAGAAGCAACTTATCGAAATTTCTCGAAAAATCGCAGCCAAAAATTTTAAAACGATTTTGGCAGTCAATCATTACGCCCAAACCCATAACACCTATATTCGGTTAAGACATAACGGCCAAAATGTGTCACAACCCCCAAATCTTAGTAAATTTATGATACAAATCTCAAATGAAAAAAAAAAAAAATCGAAAAATTACACAACGCTAAAATTTGTTGGCAAATTCGGGCATTATGACTTCCAATTTGGGCATTTGGACTAAAAATTTGGGCGTAATAACATTTTGTATTAAAATTTTTTGATTTCGCACACAGTGTGAAAAAAGCATTTGAAAATTATTCGGTAAATGATACACGTCACCGAGATGACACCTTGACCTTGAAAAATATTATTTTTGAGGTTGCTCTGAGCAAATGTTTACGTAAGTATATATTGAACACAATCGATCCTCATTTATATTTCTTTTTTTTTTTTGTGAGCATGAAAATCGCATTTGCATTAGCGAAGCCGCCATGTATTGGAAACACTGAAGGGTGTATATCATGAGCCGCAGCCCATCAATTACCCTAACTTTTATGTGGAATTACTGTGTTACTAGTGCAGCTATAATATATCCAACATAGACTTTGCTACCCACAGCTATTCTGCATATAGATTGGTGAAGAATGCGATTATCATGCTCAAAAAAAAATATGAATGAGGTCCGGGCGCGCTCTATATATACATATATATTTGAGAATCCGAACTTTACACTAAAGGAATCAATATGGTGGTCACTTGATATTTTCTAAATTTTTCAGGTAGTGAAATGAATTTCTGGAACAAAGATTATTGCGAATAATGTTAGGTCACTTTTTCTGAAAAAGACAAAAAAAAAAAGACAACGGTCAATATCTCGAAAATCCATCCAGAGAATTTTTAAAAGAAGAGTACATATCATTTTTGGACCGTAAACTAGTCTAATTCAACGCAGGATGCATAGCAAAGCTGTAGAGTTATCACCTATTTCCATTACATTTCTAGGCGGAGAGACCGCTGTAGAAAATGCGAGTGTATATTATAAGATGGGATGTACGGGATAGATAGTGAGCCATTTTGGTGAAACCAACGTTGAATTGTTTCAATTGAAACTGTATAATATTTTACCTCAAAATATATGTCAAGTGATAGAACTCGAAGAGGACTAGACAACCCTATATATTCTATTTAAGCTAAACGTATGAGTTCTACTTGTCACATCTAAAAAAAATAGCGATTCTATACCCAGCTTAAACTATCGGGTCATATTCTTGTTAAGTTATCTTTGCATGATTCCGTACCAATTACAATGCAAACGTTGTATTAATGACTTCCATCCTTACAGATCGACTAACTCTAAATATTTTCAAAAATCGATTCCCGCCACCTTTTTATCGATTTTAAAGTCACATGAGCTGTTTCAAAACTAATGAATCTCTCAATATTTTTGAATTTTTCAATATCTTTTGACTAATAATTTTTAATACTTATAATTTTGGGCCTTATGTCCGTTTTTCCCTTATGTCCCGTGTTACATAATTTTTAAGGTAATTTTATTTGCTTAACCCATTCCCTCCCAGTGATGCGTTAGATAGTTAAAACTAACAGAAAATAGCTTTGAAACAATTTTTTCTTAAATTCCTGTGTTTTATTCTGTGTGTATGTTATACATCTACATACATATATTTCAAAATTGGTCCATAAAATTGACCTTTTTTTGAAAAAATCGGCAAAATTAGAAAAAAATTTAAAATTACGGAGAAAAACTTGCAGAGTTTTAGTTTGAACTCTTGTCTAATCGAATTAGTCAAAAAAAATTTCATTTGTTGGGTTGTACTCATCCTGAGGTATCCCATCTACTCAGTGATGCGTTTGCGGAACAGCCTGGAAAACCGGAACCGGAAGTGAGAAAAGTTTAAAATTTGGGTTTTAAGCATATCTCACCAAAATGAGTCTTTCCACAAAAAATCGTTTTGAAATTCGAAAATTTTTTTTGCTTAGGCGGTAACCGGTTAAAAGAATGCCGTAAACCGCATGTCATTTTCTTATTTCAAACCCGAGATATCTTCATTTTTCTAAATTAACAGACCTTCCATTCATGTCACTTTAAAATGGCTATTACTTTGCAAGTAAACATCACAGATCACCACTTGAAAGCTCATTTTAAAGGGCAAGGATGGTACTAAATGATGCTTTTGTTAAAAATAAGCTGATCAACTTTCTTTGAATCCTATACATGGCCTCGAAAGTAGACAAAAAACATCATGTTTCAGGTAATTAACCTCAAATATTTCAGGATTCCGACATGATGGGTCAATTCTGAGGCCAGATTCGGATTCAGCGTGAGAAATTACGTCGAAAAACGACCCATTTCAGCTCAACAACACTAATCACTTATTCATTTAGATACCTTTTTTGTAAAAAATAATTTTTCCATACAATTTACATGTAAAACTAACAGACTCCGGCGCCACCTTATAAAATTGAGTTACAGAGCTGAATTTTCGTGAACTTTTTCTTTATATCATAAACTTACTTTTTAAGCAACAGCACCTTAAAAGAAAACAACAAAAAAAATTTGAATCACCGTAATATACATATGTACATACATATGTATGTATGTATATAATTTTTGTGTGGGAAAAACTTCATATATTTTTTTTATTGCTCATTAAAAAATAAAAGTATGTACTTGTAACAACAATAATCCAATTCCCGGATTTTTTAGATATTTTTCAACGCCTACCGGGTCTTTGGCTTAGATATGAAATTCTGTTCTTGGCAGGTTCAAACCTGGCCACTTGGAATCCTGGATATTCTATAAGCTAAAAAAAAATTATGAAAAAGCGGCCCGAGTGCGCCCTTATGAATGCATTAACACTTGCTTCGAATATCCCCAGAAATAATATCGCTCAAAGTCATCGGTGACGTGTATCGTTTTTCGAATACTTACGATTGTTCTTATTTATTGCACATAACAAAAAAAATACATCCTGTTCGGATGAAGTGTTCAATTTATAGTATGTATGTAAATATTTTAATCGTTCGAATTAGCTTGGGTTTGGCCTATCGAGGCTCTGCTGTAAATGAATTTTTAGAAAAAAATATAATATTTCGCCTGTAAGTAAAACAAAAGTGCTCATAACACCCATAAGAGTATGTCCATTGTTATGAGTGTTCATAATTTACAAAATTATTTTGGGGATTATGACCATTTTTCAGGTGAACATAAGGCCCAAAACTGTTTGGCTATTATGACCAAGTTTTATATACTTTGTAAGAGTTCATTTATTATATCAAAATAATCAGTAATTATTCGGATAACGGTACACGTCTCCGATGACCTTATAACCTTAAATTATGATATTTTCAGGGCTATGCTAAGCAACTGTGTATACCTATATATGAACACGCTCGGACCTCCTTCATATTTTTTTGGGCTTCACAATCGTATTTACATTCTACAGTATATCTAACACCAACTTCTCTAGCACAGTAATTATACATAATAGCGCAATTCACGATCCGGTGCATATGGTCTTGCAAAAGAGCATATGCAAAATATTATTGCATATTATTGAATTCGGCTAATATTTATGATAATTGGGCGATTGAGGTATTTTTCTATACTACGTATAGCATAATGAAACATCACGCATCACGACGTGATTGTTCTCACCAGTGTTGGAATGTCACAAATGCGCGTGACATTTGCGACATATGCGACATTTACGACGTTTACGACCTTCGAGCCTTTGTGACTTGACTTGAGTTTGTGACAAAGACGAATTTTTAAGTTCATACTGGGAAAAATTACTATAATTCACTATACTATAAAATTACTATAATTAATTAATATAATTCAGATCATCAAATTGTTTGTCAAACATATTCAATTACTCATCAAATTACATATAATTTTTTGTTCGTTAAATTGTTTGACAAACAATTTTAGTAGTTGTGAAAAAGAAGTTGATCTGGAGTTTGCGACTTTCGTGTCATTTGTGACATTTAAAAATCCTTTTGACATGGCAACACTGGTTCTCACTTAACAACTGTCTTCTTTGCATTTATGAAAATTTTTATCAGAAAAATTTCTTTCTTTTGGAGGAGGAGATCATGACCCCTAAAACCAACACCCAGTATATGCGCTTAGATGATGCTGACATCAGTACTGTCTCCCAGCAATCTCTCCGCGAAACCTTTGGTGAGGGTGAAGATAGGTAGAAACCAGTCCTACCTGGACCTCATCAGTGATCTTTAGTAACAAACCAACATCTGTCCATCTATCTAAAACAAACTCTTAAAAAAATGCTCGTCCTTCCCATGCGCTTAAAATCATTAGTAGTATTTCAAGTACAATGCAGTCAATAATTTACAGTATATAGCATTGATCGCGAACTTTCACTCTTAAAAAATAAATCAATTTGTTCAATCATCACAGTTGGGGTTAAGCCATATCTCAAAAGTAGAGTGCGAATCTTTGCATCAAATGATTTGCATGCAATATTAATGCCATCGTGTTTCATTTGCCCAGCTAGATTATCAAATGAAATTGAAAGTTGAAATAAAGCAGAGGAGATGGAATAACATGAAATATCTTTGCCAACGATAATGATCCAGATCATTGGAAATTATAGATCATTGCTGCTTGTATTTTTTTTTTTTTTTGCTGGCAGTGCATCTTATAACGTGCACGCGAGCGCATCTTCGTTAAGTGCAATGCTACGATTAGCTAATTTTCACGTCAGTCGAGTGCTTATTTTGGCTGTAGTATTAAGTTTAAGTTTGCCACCTGTACGTTGCACCATTATAACCAGCGTCAGCTATGTATTTGAGGCCTTTAGCCCATACTCAATGATACGATTTTTCGAATTTAGTGACAAGGGCTGGAATATCAGTGAAAACTGCTTGAAGGATATGTACAATTATTTGGAGGGTTTAAGGACCGGTTCGCTTTGGGCGGTCAAATGTAAGATATTGTGTGTGAAAAGCATATTAAAAACAAAGTGAACACATACATACTTAGTAGCAAATTTTTGTTGAAAAAAAAAATTATAGAAATTTTAAATTTTCTCAGTGTATGATGCGACTAGCTATTACGGTGGTGGTGCATTCGGTTCAAGAAATTTACGCATTAATAATCCAAATTTATGCCGTGATTTATATGAAGACTACAACCGAAGAAGAGAAACAACCTGGAATAATCGTTACAAAAATGGATCGGTAGTACCATTCCCAGTACATATAGTTTTGGGACAATACTTGCTAGAAATTGTTGATGAGAGTTCTTTTAAGGTATGTGCATAAACATTTGACTTTAAACTTTACTTTAAATACACAAGCCAGTGCATTATCTAAGAAAACAAAGTTTCTATTGAATAATCATACTGCTCTCTCTCTATGACAATGGAAAAACCACTCCATTCAACGTTCAAGAAAAAAAAATCTCAATTAATGGCATAAGTTGGTTTTTGAGACACAATTATCGTGAACAAAAATTAAATATTTTTTCGAATTAAGAATGCGATTTCATAAGCAAAAAAACGGGTACTACAAACACTCGCGTGTAATGTGTGAACTTATTGATGCTTCATTTTGTAAGTATAGAAATATATTAAGTGTTACAACTATAAAGTAATACTGAGAAGTATCGATAAAACCGATATAAGTGGATAAAGAAAATAAAATGTGTCGATAAATTCTGTAAATGATGCAACACTTCGAAAAAATCGAAATCATCGATAAAATTTGAACTGCATATCGTAAATTCAATAAAACCGTATTCAAAATTGAAAAAAAAAAGTCGAGAAGTATCACAAGCATCGAATAGTATCGAAAAATGAAAATGTATTCAAAGTGATAAAAAAGACAATAAAAGTCGAAAAATTAAATGTTCAAAAGAATCGAATAGTACTGATTGGTATTGAAAAATTCGATGCAAATCAAAAAGTACAGTAATCCCTCGCACTGCGCGGTAGTTACGTTCTGAAAAAACAGCGCGCAGGCCGAAACCGCGCACTGTGAGCCCACTTTTGTATTAAATTTGGGGATTACGTTCCAAATCCTAAATTTCTTATAAAAAAATTAATTTTAAGTAGGTCCATTGTTCAAATGAAGTCTTTGTTAAGTGACTAGTTATATTATATTTAAATAAACGTAAAACATAAACAAAAATAAATAAAAATTATAAATTCATTTATAAAAATACATAAATATGTATGACAAAACAAAAACTTTACATCATTACATTTTCACTGCTATCTTCACTGTTCTTTACATGAAGAGTTTGAAAAAAAAATGTGAATTATATACATATATACATATGTCAAAATTACAAGATTATCGAAAGTTGGCAACATCGTTAAATATCGTTACGGTATTTTTTTAGGTTTGGCGTAGGTAGGGCTTTGTTTGATGCAAAATTATAAAAAAATTAACGAAACGGATAAGAGCGAGATTTTGGCGTTTCGAAGCGGTAGATAAGCGATACGAGAAATTTCTACTAGAGTAGGCTTTAGTAAGTCCTCAGTGGCCGAATTTTTGAAAAAGTATTCTGAAACTGGGTCGAAAAGTCGAAAGGAAGGGGCCAGGGGCGCGAAAAAAAACTACAGAAGCTGATGATCGACTTTCAAAAAGAATTAGCCTTACAAATCTCTTCAAAACCTACACATCGCAGATAAATCAAAGTTTAACATTTCTGGCTCCGATGGAATGCTGTAAATGCAGTGAAGAACTGGAGAGCGTTATAGCGACGAGTGCATTCAAAGAACATTAAGGCAACCGAGTAGAAGAGTGGTCTGGAAATGCTTTTCTTATTACCTGCGCCTTGTCATCGATCGTAATTGGTAAGCATTAGTGTTTGTAAATCTTAATTATGTACTTAATAATAAACCACAACTTTCATCCTTTTTTTCTTCTTCTTCTTTTACAGGTAAAGAATTACTTGAATGCATTGGTGTCATTTCACCAACAGCTTGGGGGGGGCAAGTGTTTAAATAACATATCGAATCAATGATATTTTGAATTGAATCGATGTAATGTATAGTAATATCAGATCCTACCCAATTGACGCCTCTGCTTGAATGAACTTGGCACCTAAACTTTATCGTGGCCAGGCAATAGTCCCGATCTGAGAATCTTTGACACATAATTAAGGTACAGGTAGCAAGCCCACTTATTTACGTGAGTTTGACAGAATAATTAAAAATCTTGGTACGACGGCATTTCGCAAGATCTTTTGAAAAATTTCATCTCGTCCATGCCACATCGAGTTATGCCGGTCATAAAAGCGAAAGGAGGAACAACAAAATATTGATACCTGTTTTCTTTTAATTCTTAATATTAAGTAGTTCTTAAAATACCTGCTGTAAATATTTTAGAATTAGTTCCTTAAAAATAAAATCTTATAACATTTTACCAAAAACTTATCAATAGACGACATATTTCACTTTTTTGCTAAAAATAGATGTTTCTGGTGTGGTTTTAAGACCTACAGCAAAATATTTTCAATAAAAATTATTTGCTTCTCTGATCCTTGCATCAGTTTTTTGAATCAATAAGAAATTTAGATTCTAAACGATTTTATTCAATTTTTTTTTTTTTTTCCGGATTTCACTGTTCGCCACTGTATATAGCTTTTTAGAGGAATAAATTAAGCTTTCTAAATACGCTTAAAAAGTTATAGGTTATTAACACAATTTTTGGAAAAATTAACGGTTTATAAAAAAATTGGTTATATCTCCAAAGTCATAGGTTTAATTTCAAAGGTTTAATTTCAAAGGTTTGCTTCATATTACTGTAGGCAATTAAATTATTTTTCTTTTGAAATCCATATTTTTGATATTCAATCAGGGATTCCCAACTTATACTGAATTTTACAAAAGCTTTATCCGCAACTATATCTCCGCTGGCTATGTTTCCAAAACTAGATCCGAGCGACACTTTATGATTGCATATTTATTCTAAGAATTAAAAAGCACATAAGAAAAGTTTGGTTTAATAAAAATAGGCGAATGGAAGCTAAAATAAACTTAAGCCTGAAATTTTAGGAATTGTGCAAAAACATTTGTTTCCTCCTTGACATTGTGGTGGGGGAGATTACCGATAGTTTTTTGAAAACTATCGTTAACTTCCCCTCCGATTTTTCCCAGCCCTAATTTCACTAGGCGACTTTTTTGACATTTTTTTTTGTTCCATGAACTTTCTTAATTTTTATGATGTAATTAGGTCCCCTGAGTTCAAAAAAAATTTTGATCGTTTTTTTTCACGGTTAGTTTTTTTTTAAATTTTTTAATATTTTTTTTTTTTCCAAATATGAACTGATTTTGTTCAAATAAATTTTGAAAAAAAGGTAATAAAATTTCCCACAGCTCGTGTAACGACAGGTTTTGGTTTTAATGTACTGGATGTGAGATAAAAGCTGACACATTTGAAAAAATTGATTTTTTTAAAATTTGTATCCAATTAAAAATAACTTTAAAAATATAAATATTTCAAAATACATCAATTTAGCTCTTTGATTACAAAGAAGAAACTCTTCAAATGGAAATAATACCAAGTTTTTGAAAAGCTGGACACAACCCAGCGTTCACATGTTTAAAAATTGATGTTGTCAACCCATGTCCTACAACACGGAATCACGTGAACTACCCTATTCAATGTGTAAAAGCTTCAATGGGGCAGCTCACATTATCCCTTCCACTTTTCAATTTTTAATTAAATTAAAACACTAGGCGACACCAAAAATATTCCATGACATTTCTTAATTTTTTATTATGTAATTAGGTCCCCTAAGTTCAAAAAAATTTTTGATAGATTTTTCTCACGGTTAGTTTTTTTAAAATTTTTTTTTGTGTATTTTCAGTGCATTTTCATTTTTTAGGCTATACTAACTATATCTCATCCAAATATGAACTGGTTTTGTTCAAATAAATTTCAAAAAAAGGTAATAAAATTCCCACTTTTGTAACGACAAGTTTTGATTTGAGTATACAAGTTTCGAGATAAAAGCTGACACATTTGAAAAAATTGATTTTTTTAAAATTTGTATCCAATATAAAATAACTTAAAAAATATAAATATTTCAAAATACATCAATTTAGCTCTTTAATTACAAAGAAGAAACTCTTAAAAAGGAAATAATACCAAGTTTTTGAAAATCTGTTCATAATTGCCAAAGTTATAGCCAATTTAGTGTAAATTGTCATAATTTCATTTTACCAATTTTTCAGTTTTATCTTATTTATAGGCTTTTAATCCAGTAGAATTAGTCGTGAAAATGAGAAAAAAATAATTCGTTGCAGCACTGTGACAGCGGAACATTGTTGAAGAAGGTCTTGTAAAAGAGGACAACATAAATCGAACCGACAGCAGCTATTCGGGGTGGAATGGGGTACATTTTTAGAGGTCGAACACAGATTTTGACGATATCTGGCTAAATTGTGCATCCCATCAAAAAAAGTTTGAAGTAAAAGTTGTAGGAAATAAGAAGATCTACAGAGTTTTAATGTTCAGTACTTCTAGTGCAAAAAAAAACACAAAAAAATGACAAGCGGACACTTCAACTACAACTTTTGCATTAATTATTTTCACCTTAACCTCAAAAATTTTCAAAAAAAATCGCTGAAAACCGGTTTTTTGGCTTTTAATTTTTTTCTTTGACAAAAAAGTTTCTATGAAGCTGATACTTGAGCAAAAGATACTTTTTAGTGTTACACAAAGGTAGTAATTTTTTCAGACGGAAATATTAAGAAGTTGTTGTTAAATTTAATTTTAATCCAAAAAAACCGAAATTTTCTACTGCTATTCCTCTTAAAACTACAATTCTTAAGGAGTTCTGTTTTGGCTCACTTACTCGCTGTTATGTCTTCTTTTGATAAATGGTAAAAAAAATTATACGGCAATGGAAAAAATTACCGAAAAATTGAATATCTGTGGTCTCTCCGCGAGTAGAGCTTTGGTGTTTCTTGTGTAATAGCTCAAATCCTTTGTTGTTTTCACTGCATTCACCTTAATAAACTACAACAAAAAAATTTATGAGAAAAAAAAAATTTTAATTTTTGGTCCAAAAACATTCGAAGTATTGTATAAGCAAGTACTTACAATATTTTGCTTCAGTAATAATATAAAATATAAATATAAAAAACAATATTATTTAGATAATTTTTCAGTTGAAAATTTCGGTTTTTTTGGTTTAAAAATTAAATTTAACAACAACTTCTTGATATTTCCGTCTGAAAAAATTACTGCATTTGTGTAGCACTAAAAAGTATCTTTTGCCCAAGTTTTAGCTTCATAGAAACGTTTTTGTCAAAGAAAAAAGTTAAAAACCAAAAAACCGGTTTTCAGCCATTTTTACGAACAATTTTGAGGTTAAGGTGAAAATTATTAACGCAAAAGTTGTAGATCTTTTTATTTACTACAACTTTTCCCTTAAACTTTTTTTGATAGGATGAACAATTTAGCCAGAAATCGTCAAAATCTGTGTTCGACCTCTAAAAATGCACCCGATTCCACCCCGAATAGCTGCTGTCGGTTCAATTTATTTTGTCCTCTTTTACAAGAGCTTCTTCAACAATGTTCCGCTGTCACAGTGCTGCAACGAATTATTTTTTTCTTATTTTCACGACTAATTCTACTGGACTAATAGCCTATAAATAAGAAAAAACTGAAAAATTGGTAAAATGAAATTATGACAATTTATACTAAATTGGCTATAACTTCAGCATTAATGAACAGATTTTCAAAAACTTGGTATTATTTCCTTTTTAAAAGTTTCTTCTTTGTAATTAAAGAGCTAAATTGATGTATTTTGAAATATTTATATTTTTAAT
Organism: Tricholauxania praeusta; assembly: GCA_949775025.1. NCBI lineage: Eukaryota > Metazoa > Arthropoda > Insecta > Diptera > Lauxaniidae > Tricholauxania > Tricholauxania praeusta. Next base: position 138,356,470 of record OX459028.1, on the reverse strand, counting down.
GTTATTTTATATTGGATACAAATTTTAAAAAAATCAATTTTTTCAAATGTGTCAGCTTTTATCTCGTAACCTGTATACTCAAACCAAAACCTGTCGTTACAAAAGTTGTGGAAAATTTTATTACCTTTTTTTGAAATTTATTTGAATAAAATCAGTTCATATTTGGATGAGATATAGCCTAAAAACTGAAAATGCACTGAAAATACACTTAAAAAAATTTAAATAAAAACTAACCGTGAGAAAAATCTATCAACAATTTTTTTGAACTTAGGGGACCTAATTACATCATAAAAAATTAAGAAATGTCGTGGAAAATTTTTGGTGTCGCCTAGTGTTTTAATTTAATTAAAAATTGAAAAGTGGCAGGGATAATGTGAGCTGCCCCATTGAAGCTTTTACACATTGAATAGGGTAGTTCACGTGATCCCGTGTTGTAGAACATGGGTTGACAACATCAATTTGTAAACATATGAACGCTGGATACAACCGCTTAACCAGGGCCGACGACAGGGGGGGTAACGGAACGATTCCCCCGGGCCCGCTGTACTTCGAACATTCAAAAATGTTGCGGGTGCTAACATTTGCTCAGCCCCTTCGGTTTTTTTCTACCCAATTTTCGCCGTATATAGTGAGTGAAAAGATTTTCTCGTCTTCGAATTAAGAAGGAATATCCCGTATCTACTGTCAATTTTCAAAATACATAATTACTTGTATTAATTAAATACTATCATACTATTTTTGAAGTGAAATTTTTTAAGTGACGGGTGATTTGAAAAATTAGGTGTGTACGAGTATAATAGAACATACTGCTTTTGCCATCATACATCATTTTTAATTTTACAATTGTTAGGGTGAGGAGGGGCCCTTGTATAGTTACCACCGACCCCGGATTTTCTCTCGACGGCACTGCGCTTAACACACCTTATAAGGTTTTCAAAATTTTTCGATTTTTCTGCTGGCTTGTCCAACTATACAATTTTTGTGGACGAAGCATCGATATTTCAAAAACCTAATGAGATATCGTTTGTTTTTTATTAACATTTTCCATATATTCTGACGTGTTCTGCTGAAAATCATTGTCAGATTGCGGCGCTACGGAAATCGTAATTATAATGGTACTGTCAAAATCAAATTATAAAGCATCGGTATCTCGAAAACCAAAAGAGATATCTATTTTTTTTTTTTTTTTTCTTAACATGTTATATTGAAAACCAACATTATATTGCGGTGTCACGGAAATCGTGACCTTCCTCCTTTTGTTATTTAAATAAAAAATGTGAAACGTGCAAAAATTGGTCTTCTTTAAAAGGAGGTACACATTAGCGATCATCTTTGTCGGTCACAAATTTAGCAGTTTTGAATGACTGTGAATGTGAAATTTGAAAAACATGAGAAGTAACAAAATTGAGTGCGATTTATAAATTATTGCGCTAATTGAAAAAATTAATAGATTTTAAAAAATCGGCCTTTAAAAAAAAAAGTATTCACAAGTGAATATTTTGAATGAAATTAGGGACTCTGAGCCCATGGATTTTAAAAACTATTTTAGAATGTCAAGTGTAAATTATAATTATTTGTTTCAACTCGCAACTCTACTCGTTTTTGTATTTTCTCATAACATTTAACAAATCTTATGAATCTTCATAAGATTTGTTTTTAATTTCTCGTATCATGTACTTTGAGCTTATCATGTCCGAGAGGCAACATTCCATTTTATAGCAACATATAAACGCCTTCAAAAACTCATTTCCCGCATCTCGCTTGCAGCATACCGCTTGACTGTTTTTTTTTTTTTTTTGTACACACTAGCAGTCAAAAAGAGATTTTCATTATAATCTTAAAAATGAGACACTCACTTTTATCTCAGAAAAATATTAATGAGAATTTTATTTCTGTTGACCCAAATATTTAATAATTTTGATTTTATAAGGGGCCGTTCATAAATTACGTAAGAGGTTTTTTTTGGGGGGGGGTCGGCGGATTCTTACTAAATCTTACGAGAGGGAGGGAGGTGGTCAATGATCATCTTACGTTAGATTTAAAATTCGTATTCATACATAAAAGTTGTATTAATGCTTTCAACACAATTAGAGCGGTGGCGGTAAAGCGGCGACGAAAATACGCTGTCAAAAAATATAGCATACTTGATCATTTGAAATTGAACAGAATTGCGGCGTACGACTGGTGACCTGCCGACGATTCGCCGTCGATTTAGAATTAATTCTATTTTTACGTCGGATCAGTGTTGCATTTCTTTGTCATTCTCTCTGCCAATAGGATTTTCTCAGCAAAATTTATTGCTTACAAATTTTGTTTTCGTCACTCTCTTTTCCTTATACGAATCTCTCACAAGAAATCAGACGTGAAAAGCAATCGTCCGCCGCAATTGTGTTCATTCAAACGATTTTTCGTCTTTGTTTTTTTTTTGACAGCGTATATTCGTCGCCGCTTTACTGCCACCGCTCTATTTGTGTCAAAACATAACGCATCGTCATTTGTGACAGTAATGAAATACATATATTTGAATTTTCGACAGTCACGAAAGATTCAGAAATATCGATTTAAGTAATCGACTCTGAACGGGACAACTTCTCTTCTGTTTATGTAATCATTACATCATCACATTGTAATGACATATATGGTGCTTACACGCAGGGTCGACTTGTAACACCGTCTCACAAGTTTGCTATTATTCAGGCATTTACACGCAGATACGTCGACGTTGAAATGTTGTTGTTGTCCCGGATTTTTGCCACTCCCTTGTCCTTTTCAACAAGAAGATTCGCTTTCGATTCCTTCTTTAGCAGTAGACCAAAACAGCAATCAGTTTTGTCCTCTATTTCTTCGCTTAGCGTTAAATTACGATTGGTCAAATGATTCACATGATTCAACCAGTTTCAATTTTGAAACGCGGACAGGGGAAAAGCCTATGCATTTTAAAACAATCGGAGATTTATCAAGTTGCAGAGTGGAATGACGACGAGGATATTGATATTACAGAGTTTGAATGTGAATCAGAAAATTCAACAGACGAACCGGGTGTGTCAATTGAAAATCTTACGAAATTTTACTCGGGGGAGGGGGGGTCAAAAATGTCATGAAATTGTCTTACGTAATCTATGAACGGCCCCTAATTTCATAGATTGAAATAAAACATGGAATTTGAATGTATTGGTCCTTTTTTCCCACATTTTTTATACCAACTTATTTTTTCTTGTGGCAACGCATGATTTAATTATCATGGTGGCAACTGTGCTTTTGACATAAGTGGTTTATGTTTATGTTTTTCATTTTCTTTTCCCGCAAAAGTGAATTAAACTTTTTACTTCGCAATTTTTTAACAAAAATGCCAAAAGGAAAAGAAAGTGTAAATGAATTTCTAGAGCGAATGGTACAAGAATATCCTGGTTTTAAAGTAAACGGGAGTGTCTTATTTTGCGAGCTCTGCAACTGCATTGTAACCGGTCGAAAGGTGTTCAACATCAAGCAGCATATTGGAACTATGAAACATAAAGTAGCAACGCTTAGGATTGGAAGTGCTGGAGGTAAAAACCATTTAATTCGTTAAAGGACCATAATCTTATGTTCCCTATGAGTTGATAGCAAATACATATATGAGAAGGCTTTTCTTAATACTATGTAACAAGGGCGAACATAAGCAAATATATATGCATAATGCATATGCAGAACATATTTTCTTTGTTCACATTTCGTTCCAGTCAGCACTCCGTTGTGGCCCTGCCTATGTCACCTCTTGCATATCAGTTTAAATACCTTTCAACTCATTCCATTCATTATAGGATTTTTCAATCCGATCTAAAATTCATAAACCGTAATGAATTGAGTAAAATTCTTAATCCAATTCAATCCTTTATTGTGTAGACAGCTATTTTGTAGGGTTTGTGAAGACTCATCCAGTGAGCGTTAAAGTGTACAGATTTCACCCTCTGAACACTGCTAGTTTTGATCTTGAATTGGAAAAATAAATGTGCTATGACGGTTCACCGACATCAAATAAAGATAAAAATAAATAACAGGCTTATTAGGAAAAAAGGGGACGTTTGCAAGCTATGACATAGTGACGAATCAATGTTTGCTGGTAGAGGCCAAAGCTATAAGATAAAATCGATAAAATAGCCAGAATGACTTATTCCTCTGGTGCATGTCCATTGTCACTCCAAAGATTTTAGAGTTACTTTTCAGCCTTGAGGTCCACCAAATTCTCATGGCTTGGCCAGAGATACAGGTAATGTCTAACGCTTAAAAAAATTTTCCAAGTAAAGTTAGCACTTCTAGTAAGCTTTAATAGCAATACCGCGAGAGTACAGTTGAGACAATGACCACAAGTGACTCCAGGCCTATACCTAGATATTTTTCCTGACTGTAATTAGATTTCTTATCAAAAGCTTTTCCAATTTGTCATAGACAATTTTAGACCCAACAATTAGGGTAAACTAAGGTTGTCTATGTTTTAGTTTTGCAAAACATACTTTGTTCATTTTCAAATAATAAAATTATTTAATTGTTTTTTTTTAAGGTATCAAATTTTCATCTAGAGCATCAAGAGCACAAATGGAATTCGATGATGATAAAAGACTGAAACGGAAAAAAAATAAACTTCAAGTTGAACAGCTGGAGCTACAAAATTATAAATTAAAATTGGAAGCACTTGAATTGGAGCAACGTCTCAACATCTTTCCATCGAAATATACAAATAACCTTAGAGAACCCGATGAAAATATTGTTTTAGTCAAGGAGGAATTCCTGCTTTGCAATGAAAAGTAAATTGCATTGTACCCTATGTAAATCAATTTACAAATAAGTAGCATATGTAATTTAAGTAACTTAAGGTTATTAATGTTAAGTATTAACATCCGCCAGAGTAAATAAAATTAATATATCTTAAAATAAGTTGATTTTTCATTTATGCGCGTTCAGTTTTTCGGTTTGGTATAAGATAAGCCCTTTATTAAGTCATCATCATGATGACTTTTGCAAACACCACATTTTTAAGTCCAACAATTTGACTTAATTCTTTGGGGATACTTGTCACTTTATACTATGACTTAAATAACTTGAATACTTAGACGTATCTAATTTTGTTTTAGACCGAAAAAATACAGCAGCTGATTTGCTTTCCACAGTCCTGCACCAATGGAGATCTGCAGGAAATTTTACAAATTTACCTATTTCAGAGCAACAATGTCGTCAGGAATAATACGTTTTTGAAGCATCGTATATTGTATGAAAATTACAGGATACTTCACGATTTTGATTTCTATATATTGATGTAAGTACATTGATTTAAGGCGAAATAAAATATCTGTGTAAGCCTTAAGCAATTCTATTTATTTACTTAATATGTATTAATAATCAATATTTTTAGTTCATTCGTTTCAAGTGCGATTTTGCTATACATTCTTGTGCATATCTTTGAAAACTATGTACCAGCAGTGGGCAGTTGCAGGGACAAAAATGTAGACACCAAAAGTCAATCCAGTGTGGAAAACGTGTTAAGTTTATTTACAGACTTTAAAAACCAATTTAATATCAAACGCTTAAGTGTATTAGAAAATGAATCTGGAAGTCTGTATAAGAAAAATGTAAACTTTGTAAATTTAACCAAAAGTGTACAAAATGAGCAGCATTTACCAAGAATTGTATCTTCATCAAAAACATTTTATACGCAAGAACTTATCGATGCGCTTTCCATACAAAATGCTGTCTATGCTATCATTCAAAGGGAATCCAATGAGGCTGTCAGCGCAAAAACTGGACTATTTATTATTTTTAGTATTTTACTTGTATATGCTAATTTGGCAGCAGAATTAAGATTTCTGACAGGCATTTCACCAATTGCAGAGAAGAAGACATTTTTGCAGAAATCTTCAACATATCTCTTTGACATTTATTTCTTCATCAGGTAAATACTTTGATTTAAGAAAGTATTGTATTAAAAATTTGAATCGAAAATTCGAATGCATTACAAGTTTTCTCCCATTGTGTTCAGATTTGAAAAAACTTGTTATGGTTAAGAAAAACAGTTGTTTGCATTCTGTTTAATTTCTGTTCATAATATCAAGTAGCAGCAGTTTTCTTCCTCAAAATTATAGTTGTGATAGGAAGCTTCCCACTTAATTATTGCTTGCTTTAATCTTCTGTTATTTTATCTATAATTGTGCCTGTGCAAGAAAGAAAATATAATATTTCGGTTAATTTCTTATTGGGACCCCAAACTAATTGGCCCTTCATATCAGATTTTTGAGATTTTAGGTTAGATAATCGAAAAATTGATTTTTGAGGATTAAGCATAATACAAAAATCCAGCTAGTTTGAAGTTTTTTAGAATTTATTAAAAAATTTAATTAAACACAATAATTTTACACTTAATTTCATTACAGTGGCTCTAGACTTGTGCAGCAATTTTTTAAAACTCTGCCACAGGAGAAATTCAACGTCTTCGATCAGTTAATGCACATTCTCACTTTAATGCTTCGTAAGATTTTCAGGTATGTCTAAAAGTATGCTACAATTTCTACACTGGAATATGCCTATGAACACTATTCTTTTCCACAGCTTAATGCCATCCTATACATTTGCGCTATTTGTGGAACGTGTACTTGCCAAATTTATTCACTACAATATTGCACTAGAAATACCATCCTATGATATCAACACTTGCAAGATGAATATTTGGAGCAACATACTCTATATAGATACGTTTTTTCCCTTGTCAGAGCGGGTATGGGTTCATTAAAAAATAATTCTAACATAGACTTTTGCGAAAGGCTTATAACTAAGCATACCAACTTTGAGTTTGAAAAAATAAGTACATTTGCCTAAAATCAATAGTTGAAAATAAGTACAATATCATATATGGTAGGTGCAGTATAGAGAAAAATCAAATGGAACATAGAAAAAATGCAACGAACAGCTGTCAACTTGGTGTGCTTTAGTGGTAAGAGAACGATCCTGTATTCCACCCACCATATAATTACACCATGATTCCGAGCTATTGTTTTTATATCGAAGTTTCTTTATTGAATTGTATTTGTCAACAATAACTACAAATTTAAAGAAAACATGTTCAGAAATTTAAAGGATAATTAATGTTCGCTCTGTGTTCTACCAATCGACATTTTGTTGGATGAGGCAGCCTTAGCGTCAGCAGTTTCACCGACAGCAACCACGGTGCGCTGTTGCTCTTTGAAATTGTATTTTTCTTGACACGAAATTTGTCAATGAAATTTGTTGCGATTTCAAAAAATGCTAAAAACCGACGCATTTTTACTGGAAATTTATTTTTAAAAGCAAAATTGATTTTAGAGTGTTCACTTCAAGCCGAGAGAACTCGGTTTTCCAGATGTGTTTTGCTGATGAAAAGACGCGCTCCACTGGTGCACTCGTTCCAGGTAGGCACAGAATGAATTCGACGAGACGAGAAAATTCAAAATAAGGCACTTTTGAAGCTTCCATGTGCTTAAAGATCTCAACCCAGCGTTTTTCAGATATCAATTTCTTCTCTTTTCATTCTTCAATTAGAATAACGCATTTGTAAGCATGTGCGGAATATTTTGGAAGCGCAGTCTGATAAAATGAAGCTATTATTCGCTTTTATGGCATGATACGACCAAACGCCTTCACATGCCGTAAGGGTGGTGTCGGCTGACGAGGTAAAAAAGCTCGCAACAGTGCGGCTGTTCGATTTGGCAGACAACGCTTTCTTGTGTTTCGTGGATTCGAAGTGCTTATCGATTTCACTCTTTCCGGCGTTTGCGATGTTGAGTTCCGCGTCGCACAAATTACACCGTATATCACTTTCTGTTCTTCCTTTTATCATTTGCGGAAATTTTTTCTGAAGATCCGAATTAAAAATACACTTACGGCGCACAGTGTTATATTTTGAGAAAAAATGGACAAAATCAAATTCCCGTCGATAACAATGCCCAAAAAAAACGAGGTCGGTCTCATTCGAAAGGTGATTTCATGCTTTTTTTAGAAAAATTGTCCCGAATCGAGATCCCAGCTTTGGGCATTTCTCAGAAATGCCCAAAATATGGTCTTTTTCACTTTTAGACAGTTTTTCCCAATTTTAGTACAATTTTGACTCGTATACATATCCGATGATAATTTATTTTGAAAGTCGAGAGTATATATATATATATTTATATATCTTTTAAAACTAATTCGTTATAAAAAAAAAATTTTTTTTCGTATTATAACTAAAAAAATGACAAAAATGACATTTTTTTAGTTATAATACGAAAAAAAATTTTTTTTTTATAACGAATTAGTTTTAAAAGATATATAAATATATATATATATACTCTCGACTTTCAAAATAAATTATCATCGGATATGTATACGAGTCAAAATTGTACTAAAATTGGGAAAAACTGTCTAAAAGTGAAAAAGACCATATTTTGGGCATTTCTGAGAAATGCCCAAAGCTGGGATCTCGATTCGGGACAATTTTTCTAAAAAAAGCATGAAATCACCTTTCGAATGAGACCGACCTCGTTTTTTTTGGGCATTGTTATCGACGGGAATTTGATTTTGTCCATTTTTTCTCAAAATATAACACTGTGCGGCGTTGCGGCGCAATTACCATTTAATGAATAGAAACACGAAGCATATAAGGCGAAACACATAAAAAGCATGCAAGTATCGTATGCTTTTCAACACACATAGAATCCATCTATTAAAACTTGTCACTCTCTTTTCCCATACGATTTTCTCAGCAAATATGTATTGTTTACAAATTTTGTTTTTGTCACTCTCTTTTCCCATACGATTCTCTCACACAAAATCTGTAATTGCTTCGATGCCTACAAAAAGTTGAAAGTAGGTTTGACATTATTAAAAACTACAAGTCTGCGCTCTCAAACTCAAATTTAGTGATGCCTCATATCAATTTTTGAAACATTCGTGTGTAAATACTAATTAAAGGAATTCTAGTTACAACTGAATGATATAAATAATATTTATATTTATTATTAATTTGAGAAACAGATTTCGGCCGAAATAAGTACAAATTAAGTACGCTTTGAAAAATAAGTACAAATTAAGTACGCTTTAAAAAATAAGTACGGCAAGCTGAAAATAAGTACTGTACTTACTAAATAAGTACTGTACTTACTAAATAAGTACAGTTGGTATGCTTACTTATAACCTACCGAAATACATGTATACTTGCAAAATTTCTTAAAATCTTTTATTATTGTGGACCACCTAAGGTCGGAGCAAATTGTCTCGAGACTGCCTTTACATATATTCTGCTACCACATACATTTTTGCATACATATGTACATACCACATACATATGTACATATCACAAACATACTTTATTTTCAATTATTTTCTTATGACAAATAAATTTTCCTATTCATAATAGTGCATGCCCTGGACATGGTTTATATCACTCGAAATTCAATTTTATATTATCGCCACCATCGTTTTGCTTTTAGCTGAAATACATCCGCGATATGCTGTTGTAATTGGAACTACACTTTTTATTATATCGATTTTAGCTGCAGCATTTGTTGAACTGCAGCCAACTGCTCAGCAATATTTTGGGTATTTGATTAAAATAGTTCAATTAAGCTTTATGATTATTCGAATTTCCAACATATTTCCTTTTCAGCAAAACTCAAGTAATTGAAATATTACAGTTTAATCTAATATATGACAATATTTGCCTAAGAATAGCACCCTTTCTAATGGGTATTTGCCTGGGTTATATATTGCACAAAACTGATTATCATATGGAGCTGCATATAATCGTTATTATTTGTGGTAGGTTAAAACAAAATTGTATAAAAACTGTATATTTTAATATTATTCACGTACATATTTATAACTTGTTTCATGTTCCAGGCTGGATAGCTTGTGTCTTCACAATGAGCTTTTTTCTTTTTGGAGATAGTTTTCCATTATTTAGCGCTGATCCTTTTATGCGTGCTGTTGTAGTTACCTTGGAGCATACAATGTGGTCTATGATTTTATTTTGGATTGTATTGGCGAGTATAACACAGTATGGTGGTATGTTTACAAATTTTAAATAAATTTGAGCAATAGTAAGTAGTTAACCAATTGGTTCAAAATAAGAATGTTTTTGAAGTCATTTAAAAAAAAAAATATTCACCACTTTTATTTTCGATATAAATATTATGAAATATTTACATTGGCAGAATTTTTTAGCTAAGAAATTAAATCAAAATTTGTCTCCTAAGATAAGAATATACTTGTACATACATACATATGTTATTTTTAGGGAAAACTAGTTTTTTATTGGCCAGACTAGTTGATTTGTATGTCTGAAGGTATGCAATGACCCTAGTATTTCTGCAGAAAAGTTGAAATGAGTTAACGTCCTTCGGCCGTAGCTCAGCTTTTACATCCCGTAGTATGTTCAACACCGGTTTCGCAAGCTACAATTGTTTTGCAATCAGATTTCATTATATACCTTCAGACATACAAGCCATTTAGTTTGGCCTAGGAAAAACTAGTTTTATCTAAAAACTTGTTTGATTGGTAATATATACATGAGAGTGGTCATTAGAAAAAGATTTAGAACTCCCCCTAAATTGGAATTTTTTGTCAAATTTTTATCTTACTGACCCTATCTTAATGTGAAATTTGGCCTAAACCGCCCGCCACTTTTAGTTATTGGTTCTTAGGGGAAAAAAATTGATTCGAAATAGAATACAAAATTTAGGCATTTTTTCAAACTTTTGGCTTGAACCCTTACTGACCTTATTTCAATATAAAATTTTTCCTAAGTCACGATTTTTTCAAACTATTTTTTGTACGTGGTTCTTAATTTAAAAAAAAAAAATATTTCAGAAATAAATGTCCCTTGGATCTAGTTTTCGAGACATAGCCATGATAAGCCAATATGGCGTTTCTATAAAACGATATAAGATGAGAATGCCTGAATAGATTTTATCTGTATTGTTGTCACATGGAAGGTAATTGTACTGTCTATAAAATGAGAGTACAAAAGTTTGAAATCAGTTCCATATATTTTGAGATATGGAGGGTTCTTAAAAATTTACATTTTTTAAAATAACAGTTATTTTCTCTAAAAATTGTATTATTATTCTGTAATTTTATTAACATATTTTGAAAGTCTAATTAATTTTTTTTAATTCAATATGTTTCTAATTTTTCTTTTCTAAGCGTATTATGTACATATATACAAATATAATGAACAAACTGGTGTATTATTTTAAAAAGTATTTATTTAAATTAACTATTAAAGGTAAAATCTTATAACTTAAAGAGATCGTGTACCAGCTTGGCTTAGACCAAATTTCACATTGATATAGGGTCAGTATGGGTTAAATTAAAAAAATTACTAACATTTTCTTTATTCTATTCCGAACCAATTGAAGAGGCGTCGCATTTGATTTTCGCAAAAACTTCAAATAAGAACCACCCTAATGTACAAACATAGATATTTAGTTATTATTTTTTGAGCTCACTAAAAGAAACTACTCTCATTTTCAGGTTTTTTATTAAAAGTGCTTGACTTCAAATACTCCAACACATTGGCTAAATTATCACCGATATCGTTTTTGATCGGACCCATTATCATCAGACTTTTCATCTTTACCGCTGACGTGCCAATTCACTCATCCGAGGGGCATATAGTGAGGGTTAAACCTTTTTTGATTTATAAGTTTTCAAACGTTAGATAACCTCATTAATATTCTGCTCTTTGATTTGCAGTTTTTAATTGGACTCGGGTGTTTGCTCATAATTTACGCGTGTGCGCTACCGTTATACATTTTATTCGATGGACCATTGTCTGCTGTGCTGGATGTTATAATGAAACGAAAATAAAACAAATGAAGTTGGCGGATTTTTATATTTAGGCCTGTGCGCATTGAATGGTAGGCTATTGAGACCACAAATTAAAGGCGGAAGAAACTATCAACTGTGAGAATGCAATTGTTTGGCAGCAAACAAAAGCAACAACAAAATAAATCTAAACCACAAGAAATTGGCGTGACGAAATATTTTTATCATTTTTTATTTAATGTTTTTTTTTTGTGTGTAAAAACCACTGCTGTGTTACGTGTTTTCCTCAATTTACAAAAGAAATTTTTAAAGCTGCTCGTAAATATTACGAGCATTGCGTACCTTAAGTAATTTTTGTATTTAACATTTAATACATTGCATAAAAGTGTAATTAAATTTTTTTACTATTAAGAAAAAGACGCTTAGCATGTTGTAAAATTTTTTTTAAAAATGAAAAACAAAAATCAAAATTGTCCGTAGTAAATAAAAAAACAGTCGTCACTTAAGTTATTTACCCGACATTAATGCACACTAAAAAGTTTAATTTAAATGAAATCATTAGTGAAACAATTACAATTTAGGTTTAATTTTCGAAATTAATTTTGATGTTATACAATAGTTTTAATTAGGGAAACATTTTGTAAGAATTTGGACACTTAGTATAAGTTATTAGGTAAAAACGCAATAGTTGCGGCAATGGATTACTTAAGTAAAATTTCGAGCATAATATATAACTTTTCAGATAGTTTTAATATGGTACCTCTGGATAGGGTAACCACTCTGTCCCGGAAATTCAATTTTCGATTTCAAAGAGGTTTTTCAAATCGTCATAAAAAAAGTCTTAAAAATTTTTTATCCAGAGCCATAATGTAGGAAACTTCTTACCATCTAATATTCATCAGCTCTCGCTGAGATTTTGTTTCAAATCGTGTAGCCCAGCGTGATGCTACTGCTCAAATGCGGAAGTTATAGCGACATATACGCTAGCAAAACCTGACTGATGGAAGAAAATTCAAATTTTAATAGCAAAAAAATTTGCTTCGAGTCCGTTTGACCCTGAATCCGGAAAAATAGATTTTTAACACGGAGGATATCTCCGGAACCGGAGTCTCCGGGTGAAATTCGTAGTGTTGATAATCCTATATCTGGAGCAAAAATAATGGCAAGATTCCATTTACATTTACTTACGATAAAAGTTTATGCCTGACCTATTTTTGTGCCGTCCTGCTTTTAGTGTTCAACGTACGACACATAAATCTGAGCTATGGTTTAAAATGAGGTACATTTTATAGGGGTAAAATTCGGATTATCCCCTTCTTTAAAAGCAGCCTTTTTTGTTTTTCAACCTTTATTCAAAAATAATGCGAACGTTTTTTTGTTTTCCGAACACCAAGATCTGAGGGTTTAACATAACGCTAAAGTGCCGTGCATATGGTTGTAAGATTTCCCAAACTTTGTTATATTGATTTTTATTAAATTCAACAGAACATTTATTGCCCGCCAACTGAAGTAGCTAACACTTGAGTATCCTATAGTGTAAATATCTTTATTGCATGTACAAGTAGTTGGGTGCACAGCACATATAATCGTACATACATATGTAACATATATATATATATAAAATGAGGAAATCGCAAAACCTTAAGTGTACTCATATGTACATATTTACTAAATCGCACTTTGTTAATACTGACAATAACAGCAACGGTGACTATAGAGGAGCAAAAGATGCGCAAATGGTTTTTTTTTGTGTTCACATTGCAGATTGGCCAACTTAAAGGCAACAGGCAGACGCATGGATTTTGACACTTTCACTTTTTACCATTCAGGCATTGATTCATTTGTTCACTGGCATTACTCAAGTACTTACATGACAAAAGTGATGTCGCATTGAGGTGAGCGATGCAAATGAAGCCTAGACATGAGATGCTGCAAAATATCAGCTTGGAATGATAGGCCTACGGTATAAGATGGGGGAACATTTTAGATAAATAAGACAGCGCACGTATTATTTTCTTGAACGTGTATTTTTGAGCAACTATAGCTAAAATTTAACAGCTCAATGCAAAGTTAAAAGTTAAATAAAATCAATCTGAAATAGTTATATCTATGTATGTAGTTCATTTACTTTTATTTACTTTTGCGTGATTTTTATAAACAGATTTATGATGCTTCTTCAGCTGATCTACAAACTGTGCCATACATAGTCTTATTGATTGAAAAATTCACTGAAATTGTTTTCGTCAATATGAGGAAATCATGTAAGAATTGTAAGCAGCTTCAGTATACGAGCTGTATTTCAGGTGAAGCTTTTTGTTTTGAAATCTTAATAGGTTATGCTGTACCAAAAAAACAAAATACCCTTAGATTTTATTGTCATTTTGATCAATTTTTAAAGTTTACCCAAAACTCCGAAAGCTATAAACGGTATTTTCTCGAAAACTGCTTGAATTACAAAAAAAAAGTGGTCTGAAGTTTTTTTTGAATTTCCTCTTATGAACTTTAAAAAAAATAGAATGCACTGAAAAATTTGCATGCATAGTACTTTTCTTTGTTTAAAAAAAAAGGAATTTTCCGAAAAAGTTCCCGTGTTTTATTTTAAAAATCAGTTTGTGAAAATATTAGTATTTTAGAAGTTGCAGGCTTTAAACAGAATAAATTAAATCTCGACTTGGAATACCAATAATATATAGCTCATTTTTAAATGTATTCTCTACAACTTTTATTTAGGATATAAAGTTCTGTAACAGAATGGATTTACAATTCATATGGAACCAACTTTTTTTTTTACTAAAACGCAAAAAAAAATTCTGTTTTTAATTTTTTATGGTTGCGCCGTTCGCAGGTTTGATCTGGAAAGCTGAAATTTGGGAAAATTTTCCTTAAAGCCGATTCTATAATAAGAAAAAAAAAATAAGAAAAAACCCTTCGGGTGTATTTTGTTCGCATTTTCACCCACACGAAAAATGTGGGCGTGAAAGCTGGTAGACTAAATCAGTAATGTTTCTTTACACTGTAGTAATAATTTTTAATAATGGTGCCTCATAAATGTGTAACTAATCATAAAATTACTCTATATTTCATTTCAGATATATCCTATTGAATTTCGTCCTTCAGACTTTTTATCATTCACCCTCCAAGTCAAAATAGTTTTTTAAAGAAATATTGAAAATATTAGCAGTCCCCTGACCTTAGTCTAAATTGGTCTAAAATTTGCAATTTTCTACCAGTCGCTTTCAGATAGTTGAAAAAATGTCATCAACTTTAACTAAGTAAAACTACTCGCCAGGACTTATACGCCCCATTTTTTTAAATTTCTCAAGCCGCTATAAAAGGTTTGATAAAATTAGAAAAAATATATATATTTCATCAAAGATCTTTTCGAAAAAGTTTTTCTCTAATAATCTGAATTACCTGGTAATCATTTTGAAATTACAAGTGAAATAAAGATGTTTATAATATACGTTCAACTATTTCCTCCAAATAACACTAAAAAAAGACCTCCATCACTCTATTCACTTCATCTCGGAGAATTCAGGTCAGCTAATTGTCTAGGGAGCCTACTATTAATTATATCGCATAAGTTAATGTTTTTTTTTTAAACTGCAACTGTGTTTTTTATTGTATATTTGACATGTAAAATTAATTTTAACAATGTTTTATGATTCAATTTATTTCGTGAGATTAAGTTTTCAACACCGGATGCTTTGTTACAAAAAATTTTGCAAAAAAAAAAACATAAAAAATTTTAATGCCTTACAATTTGACAATAGCAAAATGGGTTTATTTTATTGTGTTAACATATTTGCTGAAAGGTTTGCGTTTTATAGGCGAAAGGTTACACTGTTAAAAAAATTTATTTTAATTTTTGATTAAATAGTCTCATAGTAAAGTGCTATGGCAATCAGTATCGTGTAAGTTTCAATGGCAGGATTTTGAAACCCTTTAATAAACAAGGCGTTTCAGAAAATACTGACACTAATCCAGTGATACAGATTTACATAATATACAGAGTCAGATCTAGGTATCCGTGTTAGGAAGATGGGGCTTAAGTTTGAAGTGGGCAGATAATTTGTAACAGCACTTTATGCCTTTTGGAGCGGCGAATATATCATATGATTTGCCTTTGGGTTTAAGTTTTAGCAGCGTTTAATTCAATTTTGTGGGTGAGTAAATAAATAGAGCGGTGGTGTTTACTTAACGGCTTATTAATTTAAGAAGCGGTGATATTTAGTTAGTTAGTTAGTTATTTATTTCATACATAATATTACAATTCATTCTTTTTATAATAATAATTCAAAGAGTTTAAGATTTTTTCTTTTTCTACTTAATTATTACATTTAATTTAGATATACATATTTGATTAAACTCGAAGTCTTATGGAGGCAAAAATTTACAAAAACCTATTTGAATATTTTTTAGATAAAATACCTTAAACTACTTACTTATACTACCTAAGATGAAACTAGTTCATTGATATAACTATAATCAGAACCCATACATTTGATTAGAAAATTATGAGTGAGCCTATTTAACTTGTCAGAAACTTTCTCAATGTCAGCCAAGGCATGAAGTCTATTGGTGGAATAGAACCATGGTAGGTTATACATAAGCTTTAAAAGCTTGTTTTGGGAAACTTGTAATTTTTTTATATGACAGGAAGCGCTAGTAGACCAGGCTGGTGCTGCATATAACATAACAGCGTGGAAAATAGATGATAAAATTAGTTTCTTGTTGCTAATAGAGAGACTTGACTTCCTATTAATAAAAGGATAAAGAAATCTAATTAATAAGTTTACCTTATTTATTGTATATGAGATGTGATCTTTGAATTTCAACTTTGGGTCAAGAATGATGCCTAAATATTTTACTTTCTGATCCCAAGCAATAGCAAAGTTGCTAATGTTAATGTTCGATTGTGGTCTATAACAGGGTTTTCGCTTTCTAGTGAAATATATTGCCTGAGTTTTATCATAATTGAGCATAATTTTCCATTTATTGAAGTAGTCCACGATTTCTGTTAATGCTCTTTCTAATTTAGCAATTATGTCTGAAGCCATAATATCTGAGCAGAGTATTGCTGTGATATTTCAAATACTAGCTTTGCTAGACATTGCATAAATTGGCGTTCTACGGCCAATTGGCAGTCTGCCATTTTTATCGAAGATTCATGCTAAATTGATAAGAAGGCTATTAGCTATAATAGCTAAGCTATATTATTATTAAGGACATTCAATTTTCTAAAATTCATTAATTTTCAACATTTTTCAAGATTTTTTGATACTTTAAAGCTTTTCCAATACTATTAGATATGGTTGGACTTTCCTCATATTTTTCGGTATTTATCTATTCCTGTAGACTTTTAATCGAATTTTTCGATAGCATCCGATAATTTCAAACTTTCTTATTAGGTTTCAGTACTTTAAGATATTTTCGATACGATTCAATTCCTTAAGACTCCATCGGTCATGCTGTTCGAAGATGTTTGACATTTTTTGATTTTGATAGACTTTTTGGATAATATTCGATATGATTCGATTTCTTCAGAATCATATAGATTTTTTGAATACTTTTTGATATTGTTCGACATTTTGACATTCATAATCGATTTTTCAAAATTTTGCAATGCTGATCGTCACTTTACGACTTTTATCGACTTTTTCGATGTGGTTTGATATCTGAAAACTTCTATTATCTTTTTGATACTTTAAGACTTTTGCAGACTTTTTCGATACTATTTAATAGTTTCCGAATTGTATCGATACTTTTCGATGATATTCTATGCTTTTGAATTTTGGAAATGGACTTTTATCAAAATTTTCAAAACTATTCGACCTTTTCGACTTCTCAAGAAGTTTTTGATAGTTTTCGCAACTGTTTAAAGCTTTTCGTCTGTAGCTATTTTATTGGACTTCATAAACTTTTTCGATACTATCAGACTGTTATCGACTTTTCCCATACTTTTTGACTTATATAAATTCTGTGTATTTTTAATACCTTTTGAAATATGTTGAATTTTTCGGTATTTTGCTAATTTTTGATGCGAAATGATATTTCAAAACTTTCATATATATTTTGTTTTTTATTGACTTTTTTGATACTATGTGACAGCTTTCGACTTTCCGATACTTGTCGATAATTTTGACTTATATTTTTCTGCATTTCAAGTTTTACCGACTTTTCGCTACTTTTTTAAACTTTTAAAACATTGAAGCATTGGAGACATTTCGTGAGGAGGTGAATGCCGAAACACTCGACTTAAGTACACGTTTTGATACATTATTTAATTATTTAACTGCTCACACTTCGAAGTCAAATGCTTTTTTTATTTGAAAGTACATCTCTCAGTGTATTAAAACTATGCAATTCACACACTTGCAAGCATTAAAATAAATTCAAAAAATCAACACTTAAATCCATCCAGTAATTTTGCACAATCTTTGCCATAAAGAAAAAAAAAACAGGCCATAAAAAAGAAAACTAAATAAAATGAATAGGAATAGGAAACTACAACAAAACGGTGTCAGATACAAATGTAGCCAGAAAAAACAAAAAAATTGTAAAGTTTGACACAAAAAAAAATGAATCTACATACGAGTATTCAAATTTACTACGAAGTATTATGCAATTGCCGATGACCTTTCTTTTTTTTTTACTCTTATATTTTAAATCTGTTATGTCTTTTTTATATTCGATAGATAAAAACAAACACAACCCATACGTACGTACATATGTATCTCGAAATGTATCTGAATAACGAGAAATAAAAAGCAAAAGTTGAAAACACCAGCACACCTGTAAATGGATCACACTGCTGCCCTTTTGTATGCTGCTGAGTGAATGAAAGAAAGAAAGAAAAGAAAAAGAAAAAAAAATATGAGGAAAAACAGAAAGAAGTAGAAAAAGAAACACCTCAATATTTAGTTGAAATCTTTTCGAAGCCCGTTAATGAGTTTGGCATACTTTGGAACGCGCCTTAACTTAACCCATTGTGGTGCAACAATAAAAGTCCAAATATAGGTCAGTAAATGATCTCTGTTTTTAGCCGCTTTTTAACCGATTTTCATCAATTGGCACAAAATCAATTTTCTACATTTTTACATCAATTATGTACTGTTGTCATAAAGTTTTCAAAAACCTAGCAGAAAATTACCATTTTAGAGAAGTCACCGGTGATATTTAAAACTCTTTTTCAGTTTCCCTCATTTAAATAATGGAATAAGTCTTTTTTTTTTAAAAAAACTAAGACGGATAAGCCGAAAACAACTCAAGAAACATTTTCAAAAAATTAACCAAAACACACCCCTAAGAGGTTTTGTAAAGGACTTTTTTTTCGATTGGTATATTTATTATAATTTGTGTCTCAAAAAATGGGTACAAGGCATGCAATCACTGATTTTTCACAATTTTATCCAAAAAGGGTTACAACTATTCCCTGGTAAGGTTCAAAGTTAATTTTCCAACTTTTCACAATGATTTGATCGATAAAATATTTTGGGGAACTAAGCAGAATCTTCTTTTAAAATGGGTCGGGGTCAAAAATGCATATTGAAGCAAGTATCTAGTCTCAATTGGCTTAAGACTACAAGAAGTCTGTTAGATTTTCTCTAGTCTCAAGCTATAGCCATCTTTCAAAGAGATTTATAAGTGTACAGGACGTTACCAATCATACAATAGCCACTGAGGACTGTAACAGATTTTGGTTTCTGAGACAATTTTATCGAGAGCGCCTAAACTTGACTACTCAGCTCTCCGAATTCCTTTACACACGAATTCCTGGTCACAAATGTGAACACTCGGCTGCATTTGGGCGAAGTCAGCTGCAGCTGTAACTTAAACAGCGTGCTTATATTTATGTATGTAATTTTATGTTTTACATTATGTCATGTCCACAAACGCACTCACATATGATAGATACTCAATTGTGCGCAGACTCACATGCTACCAGAGTTAAAATAAAGATACATACGAGTACAACGATTTTTTCAGATTTATTTATTTTTTTGTGTTACTTTTATTGCAGTATTTTGCGAATTGTATTTTTTTCATTTTGTTTTTTCTTTCAATTATGGCCATGTTCATTGCATTTCGTCATCTTTGGACATCTCTAGCATTATGGCACGCAAAATCAGATTAACAGATTACGGCCATTGTGGCTGATCTATGTCTATGTAAAACTTAATCAAATGTTAAATTTCTTACACAAGTAAACAAAATTTTCCATCTCGAGAAAAGTTTTCACTAAAGAACTTTTTTTCTTTGAGGACATGTTAAAGATTCGAATTTCACTTTAACTGAATTCTCATTTGAGGCTGTAAAATGTTATCAGTAATTCGAATATGTTCAAATATTTACACAAATATTGATTCATGGAGCATTATAGTATATTTTTTTCGTAATTTCAATTGGAAATTGTGTTTCGTTGATAGGAACATAAATGCCGCAGCCATAATGGTACAAGAATCATTTTATTAAGTATGCGGTCCTTCATACCTTTTTAAAAAGTAAACGTTAAACCTAAGGACCACTCTTGACTTAATGAGACTTGCAGGTCTGCAGTCATGTCCGAAGAGGAAACATTTCGGAATTGGCAGCTCATTTGGAATGCTGATACCCAAGGGATTCGCATCGAGGCTACAAATTGCTGTAATGCCATGATTCAGCGCGAAAACTTTCTTCACTAAAGAAAGGTAGCAAAAGTTTTTGGTCATTTGTTAAAAGAGTGAAGAGTCAGTCCTCATCGACTTTTCTGATAATGCCAATCTGTTGGCTGGCATCTTCGCAAAAAATGCCACACTCCCAGATAGCTGTCAGCATTTACCCCCTGGCCAGTGCAGGTCTTCGGCTATGCCAACTGTTTGCTTTCGAACGAGGGCAGTAAAAAGAGTCCTTGCAAACCTAACATGTATAAAGCGTCAGGATCTGATGGCATATCAGCCCATGTGTTGAGAAAGTGTGCCTCAACACTGGCTCGTCCATTACGCAATATTTTTTTCATATCCTACACTAGTGGGATATTTTCATCATGTTGGATGGTTGCTTATGTGTCCAGCCAGTCTCCAAAAAAGTCGGGGTTTCCAAACCTAATAATTATCGACCCATTGCGATATACTCTGCGCTCTTCAAAGTTATGGAGAGCGCAATAAACTTTCACCTAGAGGACTATCTGGAGTGCAGCGAATAATATGGTTTCCGTAGGTCTCGTTCAACTAGAGACCTTATGTCGTCCCTCACTCAGAAATGGAACCAATGTCTTCATCTTTTCGGTGAAAGTATGGTTGTTGTTCTGGATATTTCTAAGGTGTTTGATTGGGTGTGGCATCGCGCCCTCGTATCAAAACTAATTGTCTTTGGTGTTGGTAATTCCTTTGCTCGTTAGATTCCGAACTCCTGCAGTGATCGCTCTATCCGTGTTGTGGTAGACGGCTTCATCTCTAACGAACACTTCATTAATGCAGGAGTTCCCCAGGGTTATGTCCTATCTCCGACCCTCTTCCTGGTATTTACCGACGACCTTCTGTCATCGACCACCAACCCAATCCATTCCTTTGTGGACGACAGCAACATTTGTCATTCCTATTGCTTCAAAAAGCGCCCAAGCTCTGTGGAGGTTGAAAGTGAACGGCGGCAAATGACCTCAGCACAATTACCGAATAGGGTCGTATTAACCGAGTCTATTGTAATGCTACTAAGACCCAGTGCTGTCTGTTGTCTCACAAACGAATGGACTACTCCCTTTCTTCCATTAATATGGCTGGCATAGATATTACGAGATCAACAACTCTTGATGTTCTGGGCATATCGGTTCAACCGGGCCTGAGGTGGACAGATTATGTGTTCGATGTGTTGAAAGAAGCGGCCAAGTGTATTGGTTCCTTAAAACGGTGTAAGAAATACTTCACTCCAGTTGATCTTCGTAATGTCTACTTCACTTATTTTAGACCCAAACTAGAGTACAACACTCACATTTGGGCCGGGGCTCCAAAAATCACTTTGGAGCTGCTAGATCGTGTTCAGCGATGTGTGATGAAACTAATAGGCGATGAATCTGTCATCACCTTTATCGGTTCGCTTCACCACCGGCATAACGTTGGGTGTTTAACCCTTTTCTACAGATATTTTAACGGGATGTGCTCTAGAGAGATACGTGAACTGATTCCATCAGTTTGGATTTTCTCTCGCAGAACTCGGGCGTCCCATCAGGCATCAGAACAGGACATCACACTTCGCGATAATTCTTTCTTTGGTCGCACGATTAAGTTGTGGAATAGCCTGCTTGCGTCTGTCTTCCCCGGCAATTGTGACATCGGTAAATTCAAGATGAATGTTCAGCGACACTACTCCGTCTTTCTCCCTTCCCTCTAACTTTTCTTCTTTCCTAAGACCAACACGGTGTATTGAATTTATAAGGGACATCCCCTGAGCGGCTTATGCTTAAAAAAATTTCTGTACGTACTCAAAAATACTTTTTCAATCAGATATATCAAATTCATGTCGAAGTTATAGCTGGATATATACGTAATTCGTTAAAAATAGTCATAATTTAACTTTTATTGTTTCTAATTTAGAACTTATGTCTTTGACTTCTAATATCTACGTGTGTTAATTTTGACCCCTAGATATTCTCCCTGCAACCTACAGTATATTTTCTTTTTAACCCTTTGATTTATAGACTTTTTTTTACAATGTTGAACTATAAATCTTAATATTGGACGGTAGGATATAGAACATTCGTAGGATCTCGCAATCATAAAACATTGTTAAGAGCCTTAAAATACATTCATTCAAACAGTTTCTAAATGCTCGAAAACCGTTCCGCGCACGCAAAACACTGTGAACAACGTTTTGCACTTTTTTTTTGACAGTCGCGCATATACAATATATAAAAAAAGTACAGTTTGCAAGTAATAGTCACAAAAAGCTTAATTCCGCATCACCTTTTCAAGTTACTAAATTAATGAGAATGTTTTTCTTTTGTTAAGCATTTTCTTAGAGTTTAGATGAATATTATATAATGACCGAAATCCTGTTTACTTAATTTGCGTTATTTTGGCAAATTCAAAAGCTCATGTAAAAGTGTAATTACGGAATTTCGTATTGGCAATGGCAGTGATTTGCAAACTTTTTCTAAGTTCTTTATGACGCAGAAGCTTTCTTTGTTGCTGTTGAAGCAATTTCTTCAAATTTCAAGAAATTGAGCCGACGGTCTTGCTTCATTCGGCTAGAGTTCGATTACTTCTATTTGCTATAGTTTTCGTTTCGAACCAACACTTTTCCATTATACTACACAGGTCTACACATTTTTTAATTAAAATTTCACTATGTTATACATGAAAGGTTTGATTAGGGAAACATAAAATATTTACAAATCTGTGCTAGTATTTTAGATATTCCCAACCATTTCAGCGCTAATGTATGTAATTATGGCTCGCCAAGAATACCGATTTGTTTGAGGCACACTGACCTTTGCGTATCGGGTGCTAAGTTTTTATTAATGAAGCTAGGTAGAATTATTATTTTTGATGATTATCACAAAAAAAAATAAGTAAAAGAAATAGCAAGATGATTTTTAAGTTATGTCAGTTAGATAAACAGAAGAATCCAGACACATTCTATGTTAGTTTGGTTGGGTAAGAGACTTTAGAATTTATTTTGTATGTGCGATTGAATGTGCTTGGCATGCTTGCAATTATTATAGACGACAGGTAATAAAACGCCGTACTTGTATATTTGCGTTTTTAATTTTGATTTGTTAAAACAAATAAATCAAGCTCACCTTTTTAGTTGAATAATGAATTTTTTTTCTCCTGAAATTACTTTGATTAGAAATTTAAACATCCAACTAATGTTTGTACTTTTGTGCAAAAATTTTAGTAAATATGGGAACATATTTTTTTATTTGTGTGTGTGGAGTAGGCTTGGAACGGACTTAACTTTTAAATCGCTTATGAGGTTGATATTTTGACTAAGCAATCTATTTCTATTGACATTTTCGAAGTGTCGCTAAAACGTACGATGTAATTAAGAGCATTGAAATCGCTTCCAGCAATAGTTTGCATAATATTTCATTTAAAAAATGGCTACTATTTAATGGCGGAGCCAACCGGGGCAGCATGCCCATTTTGAATTGAAGATTAATTGCACAAAACTAAAATAATATAGATTTATTTAAAAATCAATTCATTTTTCGTTCAACCCAACTTTAACAATCATGCCCATATGCAACTCTGTGGGAGCTGCGCGAATTTATAATAAGTTCACGAGTTTTCCACTTTAAGTTGAATTAATAACCTGCCCTTTATAAACATAAATGTTAAACGAAAACATCAAATTTTGTCCGTTTCTCGTCCGATTTGTGTCTGTTTTGTTGTTTACCTTTTCTCCGATCTTGAATGGTTGCTTAGTCGGTTGTATTTTAAATTTGCTCTATTTCTTTATTTTCTATAACTTTTGTTTCAGTTTCATCCGATTTTTCCTCATTTTTCACCTTATTATTTACCTATTTTTTGTTGTTTTTTTTTTCTAGTTTATTATGTATTTCATTTATTTAGAGTTGAATTTTTTTATATTTCTTCTACATTTAAGCTTTTTTTATTCATTTTATTATATAACTCAAAAAAGAGATTTAAGTTTTGAAGGAAAATCGACTGAAATACGCTTCGGGTAATTTGGGGTTGCTGAGCTTGACTCTGCCATCAGACTTTAGCCTAAACGCCAGCGTTTCGAGATAACGGTATATTAACCGGTAATTGACATGGTTACAAATGTTTTTCTACGATTTTTTTATTTCAAGCTTGAGAGGTTTGTTTTAATCCTATATTGACATCAGTCGAATATCGTTGTCAAATATATTGTTAATATGATTTTGTTCTATTTGTTCCGCACCCAATTGAAGATTGTTATTCACCAATTTTTTTGTAAATTTTTGTGAATTTTCGTCTTTTTTTTTTGTAGATTTAAGTTTTTTTTTTCCTAGTCGTTATTTTTGTTTACACATATTTCATCTCCATTCATCCTTCTTTTTTTTTTAATTGTTCTTTTCTGTTTAGTCTTCTTCATGTGATCAGTTTTTTTTTGCTTCTTAGTTAGGTTTTTTTTCGAGTTCTTGTCTATATTTATAATTAAGTGCTCACTTTTTGTGAGTTGTTTTTTATATTTTTTTTACTAACGATTGCTTTTTTTGTCACTTTTATAATCGTTATTTTTTTAAATTTCTTTTCTTTTATTTCAATCATTTTTATGTGTGATCTTTTCGCTTAGAGCCTATTTAATGTTTTAGTTCATTTAATTTTTTATATAAAGGCGCGCCACCTCCCACTTAAATGAAAATTTCGATATGCTAGACTGAGGGAGCTATTAAAGTTAATGCAACCGAATTTCACATACGTAGATACTAGAAATATTTGAAACAGGCACTAAAAAAAATTAGGCAGATTTGGACAAGAGCGCATGCCACTTCTGCTGAAAGAGCTATTTAAGGAAACTTATCACACAAAAACTAAAAATACACAAGCACTAGAAAAAAATTTGAATGATTTTGAAAAGAGGGTGTGGCAGATAAGTCGTACAGAAGCAATTCAGGACTTTCTTCAAAAAAAAAAGTAAAACTAAATTTTTTTAGGAAAAAAGAATTCTCCAAAATTCCTGGCTGTTTCAGATATTTTTGAATCCCTATACGGCTCATTCACGGCCTGGACGGGTCAATCTCAGGCACTGGGATTTGGTAATTTCCATACAAACAAAATATTTTCTACGAGAGCGTTTTTAAAACACAGCAAACAATTACACAGTCCTACAACAAAATCCCTTTTTAAAGTGCGAATAGTGTTGCTATTAGTTTTTTGTGTGCTGATAACTGAAAAAATAGTCAAAAAATCCTATCACGTAAGGTTTTTGAGATATTCTAACCTAAAAGTGCATAAAACACTGTTTTTTTGACATATTTGAGAGGTTATGTAGAACTGTGTTTTTTTTTTTTTGTAAAAAGTTTGTGTGGGGTCTGGAAGAACAATTCTTTTTCTTTCAAATACCGTTAAGTTTTCTGAAATATCTTCTTTTTTTTACCGAGTTATCGCATTTTCAAATTTTCCCTATACCTGAAAATTCATTGGGGACATTTGTATATGAAAAGATTTGAAAATGTGATAACTCGGCGAAAGAAAAAAAACTTATTTCAGAAAACTCAACAGCATTTGGAAAAAGAAGAACTGTACTTTAAGATACCACACTTATTTTTTGAAAAATAGAAGAAAAAACACGGTGCTACATAACCTCAAATATGTCAAAAAAACGGTGTTTTTTGCACTTTTAAGTTAGAATATCTCAAAAACCTTACGTGATAGAGCAATTCTGAGCCCGGATTCAGTTTCAGGGTATCCTAAGCCACAATAAATCAGCACTTAAGGAAAAAATGTTTCAATTTGTAGGACTATGTTATTAAAGATGACATCAAATGGGCATGGTACCTCCCTTACAACCTAAAAGCTTTTGAAGTAAATGTCACACATCTCAGTATGACAACACTTTGTGGCACAAAGTACCATTAGAAGAAAGTGGGAGGATTTGAACTTACGAGCTTGGCACTTTTCAAACAGGCAACTTTTTAAAAGTCTTTATTCGGTTGGCTATGAAAATATATGTAATTGAATAAAATAAGAACTCATGTAAGTGAAACAAACAAGT
Source organism: Tricholauxania praeusta (assembly GCA_949775025.1). Classification (NCBI taxonomy): domain Eukaryota; kingdom Metazoa; phylum Arthropoda; class Insecta; order Diptera; family Lauxaniidae; genus Tricholauxania; species Tricholauxania praeusta. The sequence continues at coordinate 138,329,983 of OX459028.1, read as the reverse complement.
AGGAGATGCTTTTTAAACACACATACATACAAACATCCATACATAGAACATCCACAATATTAGAAAAAATGATTTTCGTAATAAAAATGTTTAACTTTCCCACGCTTCTACTGCTAATTATATCAAATTTTTGTTTGTTTTTTATCTTTTGTACTTATATTCTTTCTTCCATTATATATAAATTTTTGTCAGTTTCGTTTATTTCCGTGACAGTTTTTCATCAATAGTTTTTTGATTTTTAGACCCTAACTTATTTGTACTTTTGTACGTTTTATGTCTTATATGTTTTTTATTTGCTCAAATTTTTTTTTTTTTTCTTTTGTTTATTTACTATCTACTTGTGTGTCACATTATATTCAAACTCTTTCTATGAATTTTTTTTGGATTATTTGTTTTTTTTTACAAATATTTTATCAATATTCTTTTAATTTTTGTCTATATTATTTTTTTTTTTTTTGAGTTTTTTGTATATTTTTTAATCTTTCTATAGATTTTCCCGATCAAACCGTTCTTCATGACTTTTTTGTATGTTATTATTATTTTTTTTTTTTTAATTTATCACTATTTTCTTATAATCCATATTTTTCTAATTTTTGTTAGTGTTTTTTCCATTGTCCTCAGAAATTGTCATTTTAGCCGGCACATTTTTTATTTTTTTTTTTTTTTTTGGAGCAATTCAAATTCAAATGCCTATTTTGTAAATAAATTTATATGTAACTTTTCATTTTTTTTACTTTAAATGCAGTTTTTCTATGTCTCCCTTTTGATTTTAATTGTTCCACCTTGAATATTAATTCAAGATAGTCTTAACTTTAAAAAAAAAAATTGAAAAGAGTGCTCAAAAAAAAATTAAGAACGTACTTATATGTACATCTATACTTTCAGATTTTCGAGTCTTTTCCTAATTATCTCCGCTCTAATGGATTTTCGTCAAATTTTTATTCTTTTTATTTTATTCAACTTTTCCGATTTTGGTCGGTGTTTTTCATTGCCCTTTGCCTGTAGTTACTTTTTAATTTTTTTAGTACCTAATTGTTCATATTTTTCCATATTTTATGAGCTTTGTCCATTATTTTGTCCGACTTTTCATTTAAATATAAATTTTGCAGACATCATTTAATGCTTATCAGAAATAATTTTAAAAATCCCATTTTTAGAATTGAAAAATTTTTCGAAACATATAGCTGCAGCTATTTAAAAGTGCACTTTTTTCTTTTATGGAAAGTGTAGTTTTTTCTTCTTTAGAAAAAATCAATAGTATCCCATTGTCAAGTATATATTTTTAAACTGTTTTTTATTTATAACAAAAACAAAAATTATTTTTGCAATAAATCGTTCAGCATAGGGCAAGGGAAATATATTTTTTCATTATTGAAAGGTATCACATCAAAAAAAACCAGACAAACCTCTTTCAAGATTTTTGCATTGAAAATCGATGCAAAATTATTGGAGTGCAATAAAACTGAATTACAATGCGGAATTCAAAACAGCAACAAAAACACTGCTACTGCAGCATCTCTTTCGTTTTACTTTTTTTTTTGGGCCAAACGATCGCGTCACTTTTATGCTGCTGCTGCTGCCAAAGGTTGCACAATTTTAAACAGGCAGAGTGGTTATCTGTGTTTTCGTTTATTGCTGTTTTGTTTGAGATTTCTTTCCTTTCATACATTTGGTGCATTGTTGTTTTTAGCATGGTTTAAAATCACAGTCAGTCATTTGGCCAAAAGTAACAGTCGCTACCACTACCCACATACAGAGGGTATTACAATATGTCGAGACCGAAAACCAAACAACGAACCAACACCAGCGCATATATCAACAACAGCAAACGATACACCACTTTTGCATCACTGCCACCAAAAATGTTTTTGCCATTACCACATAATGTGCTTACTACCACCACATACATTACCGCCACATTGGCCCAAACGAACTTTGGTTCGAGCAGAGGTTTGAAATACGCCGAGAGTTGCATTGCGCCAGCGAAAGAAGAAAACCGATTTTTAGTTTACTTTCGTTAGTCAGGCCGTTAAGTCATAATCAACAACAATCGGTCAAGTTATCAGTCAGTCTAACAGACAGACAGCCAAACAGACAGACAGACAGAGCGATATCCAAAGAAGTTCGCAGCTTACTTGCGCTTTCATTCAGTAAGCGACTGACTATACAAAGACAAAGAGACCAACGAACAGACCGCAAGATTGTATGATTTGGGTACGACCCAACGTTCGTCCGCTACAGCATACACAGAGCGTCGACTGCGTACCTTTAATACGTACTTTTTTTGACTTATCTTTGGACTGAGCAGGTCGCGCAGCCGCAATTAGCATTCGTACGATCGACAAGTCGGTTCGCAAGATCAGCAAAATCAAGATCGATGCCTTAAACGTTGTGAAGAAAGTGTGAGCTTTGCGTATATATTCGAAAAATATAAGACGCTGGCGAAGAACTAACGCGATCTTCCGTCTAAGCGCTCCTGAAAGTGTTACAGATCGGAATTTAATATTCGCGGTTGAACGAGATGATCGATTAATTAACGCATTTAATTTCCGCATTTATTCAATCAATTGAGTACAGTGAAAGCAAAGAAGTAAAAAATTTTAATAAAAATATTTCCTCATCTACGGTAATAAATAAAAGAGGAAGAAAAATCTTCTTAAATACCAAAAAAATGGGTGTGTTACGCCTGGTCTTGTGGGTGGCGCTATTGGGCCACGTTATGGTCCACGCTGCGATCAGTAATGGTGATCCACCAACAGTTAATATAACTAATTTGATGTCCGGGGATACCTTAAGTGGCATCAATTTAAAATTGAATGATATGAGTGTGAATAATGTGAACGAAAGTAGTGTTGATGAAGATCCTGTGGATTTATCAAATATAGTGCGTCTGAAGGATATGCTAAATGTTTTCGATATCGAGCTAATTGCCACCAATTGGGCCAGCGTACAACGTGAGATTGCTGCCAATTGTACAAAGAATTTGAAGGAGTATTTACGTGGCTTAAATGCTGCTGAATTATGGGCCATAAAAAGTAAGTGAAGTGGTTTATGTATCTGATAAGTGAGGTATAGTAAAACCAAGGATCAAAGTACAATTTAGTTTTTTTGCGAAGTTTTTATTGCATGGAACTCTTTTTTTAAAGCAATAATTAGTTTGATCGGATTAATTAGTCACCAATAACACAAGTGGCTATGTCCATTTTCGAAAATTTCAAAATCATATAAATAAGAACATAGACCTCCTAACTTCAATCTGAAAGGACATTAAATTTATTTGAAAACTCACTTCGGATCATACATATGGAGGTCTTTTTTTTCAAGAATAACTAAGTTCAATTATATGTTCATATTAAATGAGCTTAGGTCCTGGTCAACCAGTCAGATTTCAACATTCTGATATTAAAGCTTTCAAAAATGATAAAAAGGCATATTAGTGACTAAAATTTTTTGTAATAAAAAAATTAAAATAAATTAAATAAGAAAAAAAAATTTTTTTTTTATTTTTTTTTTTCATATTTAGTTTTTTTACAAATTGTCGCTTAAAAATTAACTAAGTCCAAATAGCAAATATCAAAGACGCCTAAGTCCATGCAATAAATTCATTTAGCTTAAACTAAAAAAAAAAATTTTGAATTGCTTGTTTTAAATCATAAATAATAAAACCCATTTGCCAATAGAGTTGTAGAGCTGTTAAACAATTTTGATATTCGCTGACACAAATAAATATTAATAGATTTCAGCCTCTTTTTACCTTTGAGCCATTTTTTTAGGTAGTTTCTTATGAACTTTTTCGTAGATATATTTCATGTTTTCCTAGGTTTTTCATCAAAACTTTATTTGGGGATTCTTAGCATAAGAAACTTGACATAACTTCAAGCTATACTTGCATTCAACTCGGCTTTTATGTTGTTCTTTAGCACCCGTTCAAAGGATTTAATTGTGACTACACTATTTTTCTTTAGAAATCGTTTAAAGTCAACTATTGTTGAGTATCTCATGGTGGAACATTTCATTGCTTTGCACATAAGAATATGAAACTGTCATCGAAAATTTCCCAACATATCCTTTTTAGCACTCATGCAATGTTACACGTATGTATGTACATAAAGAGGATTATTTTTTCTGTTTGTCTGAAAAATTTTCATGTTATTTGACTTTTAAGGTAGATAGACTCTTAAATCATCTTTAATACCAATGATATGTTTCTACCTCTCTTGAAAGGTATATTTACCATCATTACTTTTTGTTTGTGAAAATTATCCATTTCCAAATTATTCATATTTCTGCCATCACTGCTGTATATGTATGTAGGTACCACGTTTGCAAGATCTTGCATGGAACTTTAATTTTTAGAAAGAAATCGTAAATCGAAATTTTGCTCGAGAGGCTCAAATTTTGGAAATAAATCAAGATGTTATTATAAATAAACCATTTTAAGACCTTATATTAACCAATAGCGTTATTTATGAGGAACTTTATTTATGAGGAACTTTTGACAAGTTTCTTTTTCTTTCTTTCTTTTTGCAAACTTCAATCTGTGAAACCTTTCCTTGGTTTCATCGTGGAGGGACTATAGTTATAAAAGGAGAACAGTCTGTGTGAATAGAATATTCCATACATCATTTTCCATAATATATCGTGTGGAATTACCAGCCACAGGTAGCTTTAGTCTCTGTAGCCACTTTCCTAGATCTCTTAGTGTCCTTGCGACTATAGAAATGTTAAAAAACTTTAAACGCGTTTTTCTCGAAACCACGTTTTTCGAGTTGGCGGACATGATAAAAAAAACTACTGGACCGATCTTTCTGAAATTTCAATATGCTGCTGTGCACACCTCAATGCAGGGAATGAATTACGGACAGAAAGATCGGTATTATAGTTTTTGATTTCAAGGCACAAGGCACAATCACTTCAAAAGTTTATATAGACGAGTGCCTCGAAAAACGTGTTCTACCATTTATTCGTGCACATGAAGGTACAGTGATTCTGTGGCCCGATTTAGCAACCTCTCATTACTCTAAAGCTTCGACGGAATGGTATCAAAGTAAAAAGATCAATTTTGTACAAAAAATTGCAAATCCGCCCAACTGCCCAGAGCTTCTCCCAATTCGGAAATATCGGACTCTAATGAAAAGAAATCTTCGAAGGAGTGGTAAGACTACAAAAAACTTGAAAGACTTTAGACTTAAGTGAATAAGATCGTTCCGTACTGTCGATAAAACACCTGTACAAAATGTAATAAAGGGCCTTAAGAACAACGTTAGAAATTTTTATGAAAAAAAAAAATTTTTTAGTTATGTTTTTAGTTATTTATATTCCTAACACTAGCCATTATTAATAAAAAAAGCAAAAAGACCAAAAAAATTGCTGGGTATTTTTTTATAACTAAAAAACAAAGTGCAAGTTTTTTCTGGGACAGTCCTTAAATTAACTTTATATGAGTATCAAAGAGTATCGAAAAGTAGAAGTATAGAAAAAAGTAATGTCAAGTATCGAAATATTGATAGAAATCGAAAGTGTCGAATGATATTGAAAAATATTATGTCAAGGAAATGTGTGAAATGATATCGAAAAGCATTAAAACTCAAAAAGTGCAAAGTATTACCAAAAATTATTGAAAAATCGAAAGAAACAACAACGAAAATGTCGAAAACTGTCCTACTCAGCAAAGAAATAAAATTTATAATTGGACTAGATACTCGGCTTACTTCTTGAGTTCCTAAGCGATTTTTTTTTTGTCTCTTACAACCATGATTCTTACGACTGCCGCTTATTTCGTTTAACAGCCAACTTAAATTATCAAATGCAAAAAAAAAAATAAGCGAGAGGAAACGAATATGAAATATGCAACTCTACCTCCCGGACTAAAACGAAGACACTTTATGTCAAAATCGGTTTAGTAGTTAAGGAGCAAAAAAATCTTTGCCATTGCTTGAGTTGTGTGCATGGCGAGTCCTTTTTGGCTTAGCAACGAGATAAATGAAAAACGTGCTGGTTTTGATGCCAGTGTGAAAGCCTTCTAAGTAGAGAGAAATAAATATACTTATACATACATATATTTAAGGCAAAGAAATATTCTGTTCACCCAATATATAAATATACCGTCATCAAGAAGTGAATATTTGTGTCAAACAAATATTTGTGTCAACCAAAACATGATTTGGTAATTATTATCAACTTGATTCATCAGCACTGTTCAAATATGTTGCATGTCAATAAGTATCAAATTATTATTTCTCCTATATCAAAGATATCATTTGTTAACAATTACCAAATCTTGATATATACAACAAAATCGCTTACCTGTGTAGGAGGCTTCTATTTGGGGAAATTAGTTTAACTTAAATACTACTTGTACCTACTACAAATCTTGATTTAAAAAAAAAATATTTTTATGAACAAAGTTGGGAATATTTCGTCTAAGGAAGAATCATATTTTGTCATATCCCAATCTATAGTACCCTAATTACATGCTGAGCAATTTCAGTTTCTGAATAAAAATGATTGAATTAGAAATTAAATTTCTTTTAAATGAGCCATCATTTGAGAAATTCCACCATTGTCAAAAACACAAGTTTGACCATATTATGTTTGTTTCGGTATGAAAGTCATCTGATTCCATTAGCTTTAACTTTCCAGACAATAAGCAGTGCCCGTCATAAAGGGCTATACCAGTGTGACACTTTGGAAAAATCAATTCTTTTTTTGTTTTGACTTATTCGATAGCTTATACTTTCAAAAATATCCTGTGGAAACGGCAAGGTCGTATCTTGAATAGTTTTTGAATGGCAGCGTTCTAAAGAGCGACCGCTCTCAGGTATAAACCGCTCCGTTGAAACGCGTTTTTCTCGAAACGCCTTTTTCAAAATTGCCGACATCATAACTCAAAGGAAAATTGACCGATCGACGTCAAATTGACATTCAGTATTCTTAAATATATTTACTATACAATGACCTAAAATCTTTTTGATTGCTTGAAAATTGTCAATTTTGCAAAAAAAAAACGTAAATTTTTTTTCCCCAAAAAACGACACTTTTTTCAGAACTACACCATTTTGTTAAGTTTTGATATTTTTCAAAAATCGTAGGTCATTGTATAGGAAATACCTTCAACTTTAATAACCTTTTTGATTTTTTTTTTGTTTCAACTACTCATTAGGCTGGAATCATGTCAGCAGCTCGGGAACTTTTTTTTGACACCTCCGAAGAGAGCACATAACTCCGTTATTTTTCAATATTTTTGTCAAAAAAAATCTTAAAATATAGCTGCAAATATACCTTATTATGTCCAAAAAACTTCAAAACAGTCTATCGAGTACTTTCTTTTAAAAAAATTCGCGAAAATCGCCTAATTTTTCATGCGTTACACTGTTATAGCCCCTTAAGGTAGGGTTTGGCGAGATCCATCACGTTTTGTGAAAACGGAGTATAAGAACTTTTTTTTTGTGGTCACAAATGTAATTTTTTACATGAACAAGGGCCCAATATCATATTTTAGCCCCGGGCTCCTAAAAGTTTTAATTTTAGTTGGTGCTTAGTATGAACAATATGCATCCAAGTGCTCAATTTCAAAACTAGATGCATATGTGCATTTCCACCAAAATTGCCATTTTAGCCGGCCACTTTTTTTTTGTTTTTTGAGTAAACTCTTCCACTGTGGTTTTTCTTGAAGTTAAGACTATCTTGAATTAGTATTCGAGGAACGATTAAAATTCAAAGTGATTCATAGTTATAGTTGCATTTTTTTTAAAAAAAAAAAAAAAAACATGAAAAGTTACATAAAAAAATAGGTCTTTGAAATTTAATTGTTCAACCTTGAATATTAATTCAAGATAGTCTTAACTTCAAGAAAAGCCACAGTGGAAGAGTGTGCTCAAAAAACAAAAAAAAAAAAACGTGGTCGGCTACAATGACAATTTCGGTGGAAATGCACATACAATGTGTGGCAATATGTAACTTTTCAAATATTTTTGTTTTAATAGAGGTGCCACGCCCCGTTGTTTAATCTCGCACTAAGTTTGTAGTATGCTATGTGCAAACATTATGTATACGTGTAGCAAATTTTACAACTACGGATACATATAACGTTTCGCAGAATTTTTTAAAATATGTTATTTGACACGCCCCATTGCCCAGTCTCGCATATATTTTGCGAAATGCTTAATGCAGACAAACTACATACACTTATCACATTTCATAGCTATAGCTGTCATAGACGCCAAGATATATCGTGTTACATGTAGTTGTTGTTTTTTATTTCGCATGGAAGGTGCGAGATTTTTTAGATGTTCCAAAACGTAAAAAGTAGCCCATATGCTAATCTATGAGATAGACTATATTTTCATAAAAAATCATCCAAATCTATTCAGCAGTTAAGGTGCGATTTTGGGGGACAAATATTCATATCTTCGTATTTATATTATTAGTGGAAGATTGAAATGCAACCACTTAAGTTCAATACTTTCGATAGACCTTAACATACCATGAATACGCGCACAGATGATTCATTTTGTAACTATGGCTGAAATTGAGCTCAAAAATGTTGAAATGCTGTGCTCTAAATACAATATATTATTTTTTGAGAAAAACCAATCTACTCTGGTGATTCAACTATCTACTCCATCGTTATCAAATGAGAAATTTCGCAAAAATACCCCATTATCATAGATTGCTCTCAAATTGAGGCCTTCAAATAATTGGATAGTAAAATTATTGATAACTGGTGCAACAACCGAACTGCACCAATTCAGTCTACCATTTAACAATAATCACCAGCAATCAAATTCATATTTCGTATACATACATACATATGTATGTAGTTAAACATGTCAATGTATTGTACTTTCGACTTTTATACGCAATTTATGTAAACTTAGTGATTTATTAAATATTTGACCGACGAATGCGCTACCCAAGCGACTACACACAAGCTGGCTGATTACGCAAGTTTTAACCGCCACTGCTGCTGCTGCTGCTGCTCGTGGTGGTGATGCCGATGCTGTAACTTACGTTACCACGGAATTTCATTTTTTACTTATAAACTTGTTTTGGTTTATTGCACTTTTAATTAACCAAAATGTGTGTCAAACAGATACGGGTTTGTTGTTGTTATTGTAGTTATTGTTATTGTTGTAGCTCTTATTTTCTTTTTATGTTTTTTTTTTTATTTTTGAATTTTTATCCAATGATCAAGAGCACGACGGCGACATCGGAGTCATTGTTTTTTACACTCATATTTATGTAAATGTCAGCGCCATAATTCCAAGATCAATGGCTACAGAGAAGTTGATCTTAAAACGAAAACACAAGTGTCGTTATCAACTTTGCATCGACAAAATTATTGGACGTAACTAATTAAAATATCATAGAGTAGGTACAAACTGGGTACAAGCTTAAGAGTTGCTTGCCATTCAGCTTTATCAGTCATCGTATCTGTGGTGTTGCATTATTTTTCTAGGGGCTTTTGATGGCATCAGTCTGACGTACAAAGTGATTTTTGCAAAAAAAAAAACTTTATGGGTGCGAAATTTGCCCATTATTTCAGAATAATTTTCGCTTTCGATATATACGAGAGTTTCTCTTAAATATGTTGCCAAAATCGGGAAATATTGAAAAAATGTCGAAAAAGTGCAAAAACATTGAAAAATCTTAAATTTCTTGGAAAAGTTATGAAGGTCCAAAATATTGCAATAGCGTTACATAAGATTCGGCCAATCCACTCCAGAATAGATTATTTTCCAGAAACGTGAACAAAGACATTCTCTCATCAAAAAATAATTATTAATTAATATCAGCTTTAGAGTCAGCAGTGAAATCTATGCTATTAAAATTTTCCTAATAACCAGACGATTTATCAAATAAGTAAGAACTTCTTAAAGCCTCCTACCTACGAAGGTGTTTCGAAAATGTGCTTTTGTACGAATTTCAATTTTTTATACCCATAAAACCTTTACAAATTGAGTTACTGTCAACATAAATTAAATAAATATTTTCTAATTTTGAAAACAATAAGAACCCGTACATTGACCTTTAAGTGTTATCATTTGATTAACACATAAGGCGCCGAGAGCAGGAATATTTCGAATTTTTATATCTATACATCTATCTATCTATCTATCTATCTATCTATCTATCTATCTATCTATCTATCTATCTATCTATCTATCTATCTATCTATCTATCTATCTATCTATCTATCTATCTATCTATCTATCTATCTATCTATCTATCTATCTATCTATCTATCTATCTATCTATCTATCTATCTATCTATCTATCTATCTATCTATCTATCTATCTATCTATCTATCTATCTATCTATCGATCTATCTATCTATCGATCTATCTATCTATCGATCTATCTATCTATCTATCTATCTATCTATCTATCTATCTATCTATCTATCTATCTATCTATCTATCTATCTATCTATCTATCTATCTATCTATCTATCTATCTATCTATCTATCTATCTATCTATCTATCTATCTATCTATCTATCTATCTATCTATCTATCTATCTATCTATCTATCTATCTATCTATCTATCTATCTATCTATCTATCTATCTATCTATCTATCTATCTATCTATCTATCTATCTATCTATCTATCTATCTATCTATCTATCTATCTATCTATCTATCTATCTATCTATCTATCTATCTATCTATCTATCTATCTATCTATCTATCTATCTATCTATCTATCTATCTATCTATCTATCTATCTATCTATCTATCTATCTATCTATCTATCTATCTATCTATCTATCTATCTATCTATCTATCTATCTATCTATCTATCTATCTATCTATCTATCTATCTATCTATCTATCTATCTATCTATCTATCTATCTATCTATCTATCTATCTATCTATCTATCTATCTATCTATCTATCTATCTATCTATCTATCTATCTATCTATCTATCTATCTATCTATCTATCTATCTATCTATCTATCTATCTATCTATCTATCTATCTATCTATCTATCTATCTATCTATCTATCTATCTATCTATCTATCTATCTATCTATCTATCTATCTATCTATCTATCTATCTATCTATCTATCTATCTATCTATCTATCTATCTATCTATCTATCTATCTATCTATCTATCTATCTATCTATCTATCTATCTATCTATCTATCTATCTATCTATCTATCTATCTATCTATCTATCTATCTATCTATCTATCTATCTATCTATCTATCTATCTATCTATCTATCTATCTATCTATCTATCTATCTATCTATCTATCTATCTATCTATCTGTCTACCTATCTATGATCTGTGTATCTTTCTATAAACTATCTATGATCTAGGTTTCTTTCTATCCACCTATCTATGTTCTGTGTTTCTTTCTATTTATCTATCAACTTATTTATTTTTCATTCTTTCCACCTATCTTTCTATCCATTTATCCCCCGAATACACTTCTGTTGGTTGAAAATCAGCAATTACAAATTCTTAGCGCATTCATATATTTATCCTTGTCGCAAAAAAGTAAACAACAGCGATTTACTTTTTCATATTACTATGGTTGCAAAAAGTAAAGACCAATATAACCACTGTGTTTTTGGCTATTTGTATACTATACGAATACGTTATTCAATCAATGTAATTATTAAATTCGATTAAGTTTCTTTCTGTTCATTACTTCGTAGCATATTGCGTTAATGGATCAACTTTCCATTTTTATTATAATTCTTTACTAAAGAAATCAAAGTTAACATCAAAATTGTATTGCCTAGTAAAAAAAGTTTACCTGTAGCGATCAAATTAATTTAATTATAAAATGAAGTAGTGTCAAATATGGTACCTGCCTTAAGCTTTTAGATTTTAGGGGCGTTAAGTTATAATTTTCAATATTTTAAAAATTAATCAAAATATTTCAATGCAATGACGCGGCTATTGGCAATTGATATCTGAGCACTTTCGATTTCATACGGCCATTTTCACCATGGGCTTTTTATTCTTGAAGCTGAATTAAAACCGAAACATAAAAAATCCATCACAAAGTACAATATTTGATTTGAAATGATTGGTGAAGTTTTGCCTATGTTTTCACCGAATTTTTAAATGATCCCAAACTGTTAATTGATCAAAAGTTTTACTTTAAGCCAAGTTTGCAGAATGAAAATTGCTGTGACTTCTATGAAATCACGTTTTCTCTATGCCAGCAATTTGTGACTATAATATTTCCATAACACATGATTTTGTTCGCTTTTTTCCCAATTTTTAACGGAAATGTATGGAGAGAAAGCTATTAAGAGACATTCAAGATTGGTTCAATTCATTTTTGCAATGTATTAATCTTACTGACACGAGTTTGCCCCAACTTTCGTTCAATGCTAAACGTGTCATTTTGCACATTAATAAATCGTTTAAAATTTTTGCTTTTTTTTTCGTTTGTAAAAATTAGCCCCTCATAGTGAAGTGTCATTTTTGAATTGTTAAATTTCATTAAATATGCTAAACGATCTTACGTATAATTAGCTACACTCAATGGAATGTAAGATTACACTTAAAGTTGGCAAGATATTCGGTCAAGCTTGACTTCTAGTGAAAATAAATTAAGTAAATTTCTGTTAATTCATTGTTGTAATGCTCTTAATTTATGTCACTTTACTAGTGAGAAACTTTTTTAAAAACAATTAAGTTTTACAAAACAAAACAACATTTAAAATTTATTGCTTACAAAATTAACTAATAGTTAATAAAATAAATAAATATTTTCGAACTCATTCCTTATAAGTAATTTTGTTAATTGACCATATAGAAGTCATTAAGATTTATGTTCGTTTCAATGATTTTTATATTTTGTATAAACTTGCGACTGAGTAATTTCATATGAAAACATTGAGAATGAATAAAATAAAGTGATTTGATTTCTCTGCGAAATTTTTAGAATTATGTATTGAAAAACCAACACCGTTTAATTTTTTGGATGCTGCAGTTTTGGTCGGCACACACCTTAGCTCTGAAATTGTATCGTTTTCCACTCTTCTTTGCTGAGCTGAAATTTTTTCTTCAATGTAATATTTTTATATGACTTAATGGTTATATTTATGCAGCTTCAACTGGAATGACTCTCCTATTTACTGTAATAATCGTTAAAGAACTTTTAATAAACTGATTTAATTTTCGTTTCATATTGTTACGAAATTCTTGTCTCTTAGGCGATAATTTCGATCTCCTACACTTTTCTGAGTTCGAACACTGCATTGTGTAGCAACCAAAAGCACACAAGCTTCTTTCATTATAAAAATTGTTTATTTAAATCACAAAAGTTAGTTTTTAGACGGTACAATTGTTTATTTCATTAACATTCAAATTCTAATATTAATCTGGCATTGTATAGACAACTGTTTAATTCTAAAATCCACTGTGTTAAAATCAAATGTCTTACTTTACTACTTAAAGTCAACTGTGTTACTTTATTGCTTAAATTCAACTGCCCTCAACTACTCAGATAACAACCTTTTTATACTACAGTCATCACTTTCTCGAATAATCCAGTACCTTCTAGTTTATAGACGTGGAATCCACAATTATCCAGAATGTTACCAATACCTTCTAGATGGCGTTTTACGACGGCGATAATTTCTCTTGGTTGTCGACTTTAATAGTGTACTGCCTTTTCGGTTTATCATTTTTAGTACAAAAACTACACTTGGCCGCTAGATGGTGTACAAGTATTTTTATACAGCCAGTGATGCTAGTTAGTATCGTGTAGTTTTCTTTTGTTGGTTTTTATTTCGAGAATTTTCTGGCATAAACCAAATTTTGCTACAATATTTTATATTTTGATCTTACATAATGGAAAAAGAGGGGTAAGATTAATTTATCTTTAAAATTGATTGAATATTTTAATCACAATCAAACTAAATAGATGTTATTTAAACGTAACCGAACTCAGAAACTTAAAATAGCCTACGCATATGGCTGCACCACAAAAGTAGGTCATGATATTTGTACCACTTTTAGCTTTGAAATGCAAATTGGAATTTGTAACTTATGAAATACAAAAGGCATGCGTTTTTATTTACATATATTGAACTACATTTCCGGTTTATTTCAAGTTCAATTATAAAACTTCATACTTGCACATAAACTATCAGTTTAGAATCATTTATGAAACTAGCCTTCACCAGTGGTTGATATGCAATCATTATAGTGACAAAACAAAAACAAAAAATACTTTATGGTATTAAAAAACTGATATTAAAAAGATCTTTTTCTTGTCATCGCTTCCAGAAATAAAAACCATGGTATAATTTTGTCCTGTCCCTATCTCTACTTCCTTAGAGTTCAATATACATAAATATATACCTCCTACCAAATTTCATCAAAATAAGTAGATTGGTTCAGTTAAGAAAGCAAATTTTCCTGTTAGGGGCGTGGTGCCTCCCGCTTAGAGAAATATCTTTTATCAAGGTTCAATCTATCTCCATACCGAATTTCATCAAAATCGGTCCTGTATTTAAGTTGTAGAAACATATTTTCCTATTGGAGCGTGTGACCGTTTACTTTAAAAAAATACCTTTTCTCAGGATTCAATCTCTTTTTGAAGTGAAAACTTCTTATGGCACGTTGTGCGGTTGAGGAAAAAAGTATAATTTCGCGACACCGACCGTCATCGGGATTCCCCGTCATGAATGCGATAGTAAAATTTGAATGCTCTTTGAAGACTTGGGAAACGAACTCGATTTTGGAATTTTGAAGACTTGCGAAACGAACTCGATTTTGGAATTTTGAAGACTTGGGAAACGAGCTCGATTTTAAAATTTTGAAGACTTGGGAAACGAACTCGATTTCAGAAATTTTAAGACTTGGGAAACGAACTCGATTTCAAATTTGGAAGACTTGGGAAACGAACTTGATTTTGGAATTTTGAAGACTTGGGAAACGAACTCGATTATAGAATTTTGAAGACTTGGAAAACGAACTCGATTTCAAAAAATTTCAAAAACGTTAACTACTTTTAGGCGCTATTAATAATTTGCCCCTAAAAGTATGCAACACTTTCTGACAAATTTCAAAATAGTGCTTAAAAGTAGGCAACGATTTTAAAAATTTCAGATATTGTTGTCTACTTTTAGGCGCTATTTTTGAAATTCGTCGGAAAGTCTTGCATACTTTTAGGGGCAAATTATCAAAAGCACCTAAAAGTAGGCAACGTTTTTTGAAAAAATTGGCCCATGAAAGTATGCAATTTTTTGGAAAAAATTTTTAAATTTGTAGCATACATATGTTGACTTCCGGTTAGCTGTTGCTCAGTCAGCAAATTTTTCTCTGCAAGCGCAGCCGAAAGCAGAGCCAGCAGCCCAAAGCAAAGAAAAATCTGAAATACCAGGCCATCATGAACCAGCAGCAAGCAAATTTGGTTTTTTGAAAAACTTTAAAACGTTATATCTCTTCTATTACTAAACCGATTTAGACAAATGAGGTGTAATAGTTTTTTTAAGAATAAGCAGATTTTTCTGAAGTCATTTATGTTTTGATAAACTGTCACTAGATGGCGTTTTAAGCAGTTTGAATATTCTAACAGCCATAACTCGGCAACGAATAAGCCGATTTTGATAAATGTGGTGTCATAGTGTCTGTAGGAAGAAGCAGATTTTTAAGTAAGGTTTTAGAAAAATTATGTTTAAGCTATTTAGTCACAGGTCCAGGTACTTTCTTTACCTGATTTTTCCTTATACTTACATAATTGGCAATGATGTTTCTTACTGCAATCAGAATAAATTTTTGTTCTCAAACATTAGGAATACTTAGCTCAAATTTAATTATTCACAGTTGAGGCTACTGAGCCGAATATACTTCTTCCAACAATTTTTGAAGTGAAACTTCTTATGGCAAGTTGTGCGGCTGAGGAAAATAGTATAAACTCGCGACACCGACCGTCATCGGGATTCCCCGTCATGAATGCGATAGTAAAATTTGAATGTTCTATTGTTTCTTTTAAATAAATATTCCAAGTGGAAGACAAAAAGCAAAGCAGACACACTAACTGACACATTCCATTCTCATTCAACGATTGTTATGCTTACATGTTTGTTTCTTTCAAATTCCGCGTTGTTGCGTTGACAAATTGAGAATGAGAGCGAGAGTAAAATTTGAATACATATTCCGTTTTTGTCTTCCATTGCATTGCCATATAAAAAGAAAACGCACACATACCAACTAACACACTAACTTGCCATTAAACGATTTGTTTTCACTTCTGTCGGCACTCCCGGAGTGCAACCCGCCGTTTTTTTTGTACCAAATCTTATCAAAATCGGGCCATTAGTTTAGCCGTGGAAACATATTTTCCTGTTAGGGGCGTGGCACTGCCAACGGCCACGGACTTAGGGCCCAATGGGATATTCCGTACGTGAATCACCAGAGGTGACCTGATTTGAAAGTTAAAGCAGAAAGAGAGCGCTTTCAAAAACGATTACGAATGAGTTCGATAGCGAAAAATTTTTCAAAACCATCCTTTTCGGTGGGTTCGTTAAGTACGTCAAAGGGGTAGTTTTTGAATCGTTCATGCACTCCAATACGATAGTATTCTCGCAAATTATTCGTGAAAACCTTCAATTTCGATGGGGACAGTGGTCTAACAGCGTTTAAAAATCATATATTTTTTTGACCTAAAAAAATGTTATCTTAGCCCAGTATTGCTTTCCAATTAACTTTGGTTATTCTATTTTTTTCTTTTGTACTCGAATTCTTATAATTTTACAAAAGCGAGGGTTTGACATTTTCTGGTACATTCATTTTTGAGCATTTAAGAAAAAAATAAAGTATACTGCAAAAAGTCAAATGTAAAAAATCCACAAATTTTCAAGTGTATTTTGAATTTTCTTTACAATTTATGAGATATTAAATAAAGCATTTTTTCATGAAGTCTACTAGTTTTCGAATAAAAATAATTTAAGAGCAAAACGTTAAGTGATCGGTGGCATGCTATACTGGGTTAAAGCAAAATTTTGTTTAAGTAAAAAGAATTTTTTTCCGCGATTAAAATTTGAGAATTAACGGACAGTCTTACATTGTACATACACGTGTATCTATAGACTTAGTCATATTTTTGACTTGGTCAATAAAAAATGTCTGAACATAGTTATGCGCAATAAAACAAACGCAATGTTTCTATAATTTATGCAAAATATGTTTGACAGTTTGTTTACAAATCGATTAATGTGTTTACGTTTAATTTCAAGCATCAAATCTTTAATTAAAAATAAATGAAATAAGAAAACAATTAAAAAGTAGGTAAGATATTTTTTTTTTAATTCAAATTATTAGAAACGTTGTTGTGGCCAAGTTAAGCGATGAAAAATTGCCCAAACAGCGACATTTGGACGCCTGTCTTTCTGATTGTCGCCTACACCTACACCTCAACGTTTCAACTTGAGCAAACTATTTTTTCCATTTGGAGTCAACTAGAATTATTAGAAAGGTTATCGTGGCCAAGTTAAGTGATGAAAAATTACCCTTTAAACCTTCTTTCATAGTTGCCTACTATCTCGCCAAGTAAGAATTGGCTTTATAACATACAGTCAATTCTTTCTCGGCGACTAAACGCGCGATAGTAGCCAACCATGAAAGGGCTGTAAATTTCTCGCCCAAACAGCGACATTTGAACGCCTGTCTTTCTGGCTGTCACCTACACCTCATTATAAATTAAATTTACTACGAGATGTTTCTACAACGTTCCAACTTGAGCAAATCTATTTCCATTTAGAGTCAACTAATGTGCCCACTTCAAACATTATAACTGATATTTAATATTTATTTTAATTAACAAATGACATATTCACTGTCTATTTTGTAATTTTGTTTACAATAAAAGGTTGTCTATTCAGATAGCAATCAACAAAGTTGAATATTCGGTAATGAATTTGAAATTGACGCTTTTAACACTTAAATAGATTTTATTTTTCATAGATTTTTTAATAATCATGCAAATGGCAAAAATAAATTAATTTAATTGATAAATAGAGATTATGACAGATAACATGAATCGGTGATTGAAAGGTACCTACATATGTAAGTTACTGCATCTTAGTGTCGAGAAAATCAAAAAAGAAAAATCCACTAACGGCCTTTATTTTATACAAATGGTGAAAAATTGCTCACTTGTTTTTCTAAGACTGTAACTCAATCGATTTTTTATGAAAGACCTTAAGTCACTTTTTTACCAATGAACAATGACAATGACAAAACTTGAGCATTACAGAGTATTTTAAAATTTTTAATTTTTGGGCGAGTATATTATGTATTCATATGCGTATTCTAATGAATAGATGAAATACGCTTTATTTTTTGGACATTTTTAATTGAATAATTTTTACTATTTACTTATGACCTTTATAGAAACGTGATTTTAAGGTCTTAAGAGAACTATGCGCAAATATGCAAACAATTGTTGAAACACTGAGAACGCCAAAAATACAAACTTGTTCATGCATCTTATCTTCGTCCAAACTGGAGTCCTGCCTGAGACAAATAGTGCTGTCAACTAAAACAGTAGAGAATTTACTTTCAGCCAAAAAATATTGCAAAATCGATATAACCAGAGCTTCAAACTGTCCGATGCAACCAAAAATGAATGAGCGATCATAACCATTGCTTGAGAAAGGTGATACGTTAAGTTTTGAATATTGAATTGCCACATGAAGCTGTCAATAGAGAAGATAAATATTTAAAAAATCAATATATATGACGTGGTGACAATAATAGAAATATAGCTCACAATATGTTGCATATCATTTGCATTGGATGTTTGGGAATCTTGATAACGAAAAGAAGCAATTATGGTTAAGTGTTCGTTAATTTGTTGTTCTTGTTGCTTCATGTATTCAGCATAACATGAAATAATTATAATGTCGGATATTCGCTGAAATGCTAACAAAAAATAGCTCATGCTACTGAAGTTAAGATGCTGGTCCAAACTGCTGTAAAGACTACAACGTAAAAACCAATAAAATGGGAAAGCGCTGATTAGAAGTTGAACAAATAAACTGAATAAGAAGGGCGTCAAAACTCGCACACAACTCAGTTGTAGCTTCTTAATTTCAGCCAAGTTGTTCAGAATTTTAACCAAGAGCTGATTATTCCTGTCGTTTGTTCCCTTTAGTGTTGTGCAATATGCTAAGAACTTATTAAGATTCGTATAAACCGCCAGCATATCAGCAAATAAAAGTGTAGATAAGTAAAATAACATTTCATAAAGGATAACTGTAGAAATAATAGTTATTCCCATCGTTATTATACCAATGGGATAACTTGGTATGCCTCCAGCAATCAGGATAAAAGAAAGTATCCAACGTAATGGAAGCAATGGTAAGAAATGTGCAACTGCTGAGGAAACACTTTGCCTAAGTCGCATGAAATTTTTAATAAAAAATAAAATATTGCAGTAATACAAAGATTTGGATCATGAAATTATCTTGTGCGTCATATGAAGTTCCAACTAGTTCTATTTCATTTAAAAAATATGCATTTGAAAAAATACATGAATAAAACACAAAATATATTATTGCATTATAATGTAAGTATCTGAGGTAGAGACGCTTAAAAATCCCTTTGGAACTTTTGTGGATAAAACATACTGCACTGCGATTGTATGTAACGTTTATTATGCCAAAAAAGCTGAGTAATCGAAACAAACGCTTGAAGTCTTTCACCGCCATGCTTTAACGACGTTTTTAAACTAAAACTCTGTTCGGAATATAAAGGGTGTTTTTTTTAGAGGTTTGCTTTTCGAATAGAGATAAAACTGGCATTTTATGGTCAAATCTGGCAACTCTAATGTCATTTATGTTCAGTTTGGTTTGCCATTTCATCATGAACAGGTTGACAAAAGAACAACGCTTGCAAATCGTGCAAATTTATTTCGAAAATAATGGTTCAGTTCGCGAAGTTTACCGCAAGCTCCGTCCATTTTATGGTCGACATAATCGTCCATCAGAGCAATTAATTCGGTTAACCATGGGTCGTTTTCGCACTACGTTTACTCTATGTGATAATACGCATCCGCAGAGACGTCGAACAGTGCGCACCGAAGAAACAATTGCCGCTGTAGAGCAAAATGTTGAAGAGGACCCGAATGAATCGATTCGCCACCGTGCACAGCAATTGGAGCTTTGTCCATCAACTTTATGGAAGATTTTCTGCAAAGATCTTGGCTTGCGACCTTACAAGATCCAGCTTGTGCAAGAATTAAAGCCGCGAGACCATGCAATGCGTCGTGATTTTGGTGTATGGGCCGAAAATGAGATTGATCTCGATGCTGATTTTCATCGCAAAATTTTGTTCAGTGATGAGGCTCATTTTTGGTTGAATGGCTACGTCAACAAGCAAAATTGCCGCATTTGGAGTGAAGAGAATCCACATGAGACCCTTGAGACGCCATTACATCCACAAAAACTGACTGTTTGGTGTGCTCTATGGGCTGGTGGAGTCATTGGGCCATACTTCTTCCGAAATAATGCTGGAGAGTCAGTTACCGTTAATGGAGACCGGTATAGAGCCATGATAACCGACTATTTTGTTCCCGAATTGGATGGCATGAATGTGGATGAGTTGTGGTTCCAACAAGACGGCGCTACATGCCACACAGCGCACGTCACAATCAATTTATTGAAGGAAACATTCGATGAGCGCATAATTTCGCGGAATGGACCTGTCAATTGGCCACCAAGATCGTGTGATTTGACGCCATTGGATTATTTTCTTTGGGGATATGTGAAGTCGCTCGTCTACGCCAACAAACCAGAAACGTTAGGCGACTTGGAAGCCAACATTCGTGGCGTTATTGCCGATATACGGCCCCATATGCTCGAAAAAGTGGTTCAAAATTGGACCTGTAGAATTGGCTTTATTCGAGCCAGCCGCGGCGGCCACATGCCCGAAATCATATTTAAACATTAATGGCATAAAATTATCCTTCCAATAAAGCCAAATTGATGGACATTAAAACGATTTTCTTGTGTTTTATTTCAATTCGAAGCTCTATACCTCTAAAAAAACACCCTGTATATATATTCTTGATCAGCGTCACCACCTTAGTTGATTTAGCTATGTCCGTCTGTTGAAATAAGGTTTACTGGAAAACCAAGAAAGCTAGCTAATTGAATGAAATGAGCACATTCAGGTCACACCTTCCTGCAAGCATTTTGCTATTGAAAATGGGCGAATTTGTTCACGGACGCGTATACGGCCCAAGCTAATTTTGAAAAAAATTTCAGCGATTTTGATGAAACTTAGTGATTTGATGCACATGTGAATGAGATTAGGATTAGGCTAGGTTTCAAGTTTTCAAAGCTACCTACAGGGGCGTGGCGCAGTCCCTTATTACAAAAATATTCATGCGTTTATTCATGACTCATGTCATGAGTTATCGCATTTTGAAATTGTCCCTATATCTGAAAACTCATTAGGGACATTTGTATATGAAAAGATTTGAAAATGTGATAACTCGGCGAAAAAAAAACTTATTTCAGAAAACTCAACAGCATTTGGAAAAAGAAGAACTGTACTTTAAGATTCCACACTTAGTTTTTGAAAAATAGAAAAAAAAACACGGTGTTACATAACCTCAAATATGTCAAAAAACAGTGTTTTTTGCACTTTTAGGTTAGAATATCTCAAAAACCTTACGTGATAGAGCAATTTTGAGCCCTGATTCGGTTTCAGGGCGTCCTAAGCCACAATAAATCAGCACTTAAGTCAAAAAAAGAAGAAAAAAAGTTCAATTTGTAGGACTGTGTAATCGATTCAACTATTCGTTTGTAAGCGTAGACGCTTAAATTGTTTCTTTAAGTCACGAAGGTACTATCGTCGAAGTTGGACATAACTACTGACTATAAATTCTCCACTTCTAGTCGGATGTTCTCCTTTAGAGCCACCAAGGACTATGACTTATTCGTATGGACACATGACTTCAAAAAAAAAACCTCAAATAAAAAATTTTGAAATCGGAAAATCTTATGGGTCATTGCAAATTGCCAAAACTATAGATTAAGCTGCTGAGGAAACGCTTGATTCTGAATGTCCACTGTCTGCTGAAACCACATTGCAAGTTTAATTTATCAATTTTAAGTAGCAAAAAGTCGTTGATCACGGATTTGATGCACTCACTGTTAAGTCCAACAATTTGTTTGACTTTCCTCATCGATTGGTGCATTAACATTAATGGGGTAAAACACCCCCTTAGTAGGAATGGTGGCCCTACCGATTGGTAGAATAATTTTTTTTTTTAATTCGAAGTCAATACAGACTCTTAGGGGAGTCCAAACATTTTTCGACGTTCACCATCTTTTGCTGAAATCAATTTCTTTCCACAATTATGGTACTTTTGGCACATTTTTTAAAGGGTAAAAGGATGCCTTTGTTATGCATTAAAATGTATTCGAGCTTGCCCATCAATTGTTGGAATGTTGCCATTTGTATATAAATTGGATCGAAATACCCCTCTAGAGTGTCGGAAGAGTCTCCGTGAATAAGTAAAATTATCGCTTCTGTAGTATATTGTTTATAGAGGAAAGTTGATTGGCCCATATTTTTTGAGGACTTACAAATGTCGGAATGTACATTTTGGAGAACGAGCGTACATTTTTAATATCTAAGGGAAGAAATGTTCCTCCTCGCTCTTCATGATTTCCAATGCAAACTCATCCTTATTGTGGTCTACTTTTGAAAATCTTGATCTTATCCTTATTGTGGTCTACTTTTGAAAATCTTGAATTTACATGCGATTGGAGGTCTACAGACCAAAACTCTATAAATACCGTCAGCTGGTTGCGTAGCTCGTCGTCTGGCTTATGTTTGAGAGTCCTCTTAAATATCTGCAGCTACAGCAGCGATGTTCTCAATCGAACGTTTGTAAATTCCCCATATTGAAACTCCTTGGGGAAAAATGCCAAATACAGCATTGTCAACCCATACACCCAAGAATTCAACGACAAAACTCAAGTTGTGTCAAAAGCGAATTATCTGTGAAATAAATTAACACAATTATTTCGCGTTCTTGAGGAGCATTACAATTCTCAAAGTGTACCCTGCTTCTGTTTGCTTCACAAATATCAAAATCACGATGGCAGAAGACGCTATTTATAAAAATGTTTCAAGCTTTCGATAGTGTGATGACTTTTGCACCACCTAGTACGTTACAAAAGTATTTCTTTGGTAAACAAAATAATTTAATATTTATTAGAACTTCTTTTGCGTGGTTGAAGTTTTTTTTTCATATGGAATTTTTCTGTGACTTATGCTAAAAAAAATTGGTAATAAATTTGAATTATGCAAGACCAGCAATTCAGTTAACAATAAGAGTTGTGAATTCAATTTTATGAAAAGTCTTTAATTTACGAGTATTGCACATACTCGTATTACTACAGTAATTAAGCCAAAAGTTAATTGCATAACAGTGATTGTACGTTATGTAATGTCGCCTTATGGGCTATCGTTCAAAATGTGCAACGAAAACCACAATGAACATGGGAAAAAAAAAGAAATTATGTTGCGTGACGTTTTGCTGGCTTCAAAGTACTACGTTAATACAACAATACAATTGGCCTCGTATTTGATCAACATCAAATTGCAGTCTTCAATGTGCGAATATTTCGTTTTTCTTTTTTCATACAAAAAAAAAACTTCTTTTCCATAGTCTTTTGTTTATAGAGTTTTACTTTCATTCGATTAAATGACGTAGAAAATTAATGCATTGAAGTAGTGATGTTGAATTCTGTTTCGGTTCTTTCTGATGTATGATACTGACGAGTACGAAAGAAAATCTATACTGAAGTGAATTGACGGAAATGTACATAACAGAGCTTGGGGTGTTTAACTCAAATTATGGAAAATATAATTTCATTACTACAATCATTGGGGAAGATCGAAAAAACTTTAGGACATTACACCAATCGATGGGAACATTTTTAACAGAAACTTTCATGAAAACAAAAATTTCATTGCAACAGTGGACGAGAAGAGGTTGAAAAAACTTTCGGATATGATCAGGGGATACTCCGATCATCCTTAAAAGACGCTATTCATGTAAGAACCCATTATTGCACAAATCGATAAGGAAAAGTCGAGATGACCAGGGGTGCCCCAAGCCCCCTAAGGGGGTGTTTCAACCCCATTTATATTAAAAAAGTGTGCAACTTTTAAGTCATAGGGGAGAGTAAACTTTTATAAAAAAATAATGTTGTAAATTGTACAGTAAACTGTACATAAATAGCGCTTTATGTTAAGACAGAGTTCGAAAATAGCCCAAATATAGTTATACGAGTATCAGGACATATCTTGATCATTAGAGGAGCCACCTGTGTACGACTTCAAATCATGATTTATTAGCTGTAAGTCCAATTATATTTTTTCGAATCACCTGATGATGCCCGTCCCCGAACAATTATGCATTAGTTTAAATTTATAGAATTTAATTGGATTAGTCTGGAAAAACGTTATTTTAATACATTTTTCGAATATGGAAACGCTTTTCGGACTAATTTCTAAACTAAAACATTTTTGTACGGAAATGTAGTTAGTATTTTCTGAAAAGTCTCACTAACACAATAGCTGTCACCAGAGCTTTCAGTAACCAAAACAGAAATCCACCCGGATTTTCATTAAATTCCTTTTTACTTTATTTCATTTTATAATCGGTTATCAGAAATCTTTTGAAATCTTGACAGCTCTTTTCATAAATAATGGTAATGCATTCATCATGTCAGTCCAACATTACAAGTTGATTACACATAAGTCAACTGCAATTTGTGTAGATTCAACGAGTTTTCTTGGCCTAGCAGCGAATAACGCGCTAAGCGGTGATTTGCGACTGCAATAAACTGCAGGCAATAAAATGATGTATTTTTTCACTGTAAACAATGACAAAAACTGAAATCAAAACAAAAAATGAAATTTAAAAAAAAATGCTAAGACAATCGTGGATTAAAACAAAATTATTGTTTTATTGCTAAGCGAACAATTTTGGTTTTTAATGCGGAATGAGCGTTTTGCATACGCACGCACGCACGCATGTTTTGTTTAATTTTAGGTACGAACTTTTAACTTTTAATAATTTTTTTTTTCTGAAATGAGAGCAATTTTAAAGTGAATTTATGAATTGTCATAGTTTTTGAGTCGGTCTTATAGTTTTGAAGCTATCGCTGTTGTAAGTTAAAAATCCAGGTCGATCTGTCGAACAAACAAAAATGTTAACTAATAACAATATAAATACTGCAGACATTTTTTTCGTGTAATGAAGCTCTTCCGCATTTGTTTAGTACACAAGTAGCCACTTTACATTCCACACCAGTTACAATTATTATCTATTACCATTCCAAACCGAAATCCAGTTTAGTGTGGCAAATTGAGTTATTTGTTCATTTGCATTCCAGTAACGTTTGATTGCCTTTATTAGTGGGTTATTGGCCAAATTCGCCAATGCGGCTTGGTATCCTACTTGGCAGCGAGCGCATTACATAGAATTAGATACGTTGTGTAAGCGATGCGTCATTTTCTATTGTTACTTATCTTGCAATAAAATTCAATGAATTTTATTCATGTCATTGTAGTCAATGTTCAGCAAAAGCTGTCATAAAAATGGCTATTGTGTACCAGAACATAATTTTCAAAAAATTAGAGAAAATTACAAGCAAGACTACAATGGAGTTTATATTTGTCAGCAAGCTGTTAAAATGGACCTTATCTTGTCACAGCAAAGTTTTTCGAAAAGCAAAAAATTGGGATTTTACTGTATTATAGCGCTACTTATCCGACCACACAGTAATCACTCGGTTTCAAGCTAAAACATCGGAACATGCTTTATGGTGGCATCTAAAAAGTTAAATCAAAGCATTTGTATGGCACAAGCTGTTTGTGACAATTTTTTTAACTCAACCTTTACAATTTTGGTCTCAATAAAAAAAAACATGAGATCCATCACTCGTCTTTTGAAAGCTATGGTCTTTAACTACAATTTGAAGCAGAACTATTAAAGGTGTTAACTTTGGCCACGCCAAAAATTTAATACCTTACACCGCGTTAACAGTAAAAGTACGCGTACGCCTTAAATTTTTATTAAAAGGATATTATTCCACAACACGGCATTCTGGTTGAACATAACCACATTGAATTTGACAACATTTACATACTTAAACAGGCTTTCTGTCTAGCGATTTGAAGCTAATGTTAGTATGAGAGGTGCCACACCTCTTTTCGAAACTCGCTAATTTTTTGTCTGACGCTTGGTCAAACCATTTTTTGTATTTATGTAAAATTTGGTTTCATTTCTTTTAATAACTAGAGTTCGCCCACTGTTTGAAATTGAACCCACTGTTTGAAATTGAACCTGATTAAGTGCCATAGCTCCCAAAAATAAAAATCAAAGGACACTGTTTCCCTTTGACTATCTATAACCCTTCCTAAGGGTTCAATCTTTGTATCTATACAAATTTTATCAAAATCGACCCAGCAGCTTAGCTGTGAAAACATGATTTCCTGTTAGGGGCGTGGCGACCATTTAAAACTAAATACTTTTCCTCAGGGTTCAATTCATCTCAATTTAATTAAAGTATAGTTGTGAAAACATATTTTCTAGTTAGTGGCGTGGACCCGCACATTAACATACAAATATCTTTCTTCAGGACTCAATCCAACGTATTTTACGGTTAGAGGCAGGCACCGCTCACTAAAAAACAAATATCTTTACTCAGGAATTAAACTATATCCATACTAAATTGCATCAAAATCTGTGTAGCGGCTCAGCCATGACTGCGGTTATTCCCATTAGAGGCAGTACCACGCCCACTAAAATAACATGCAGATTTTAATATCCTTTGTTAAGGATCAGTATATTTCGATTCAATAGGTTTCTAAGAAAGAGTTCCAGGCCGACCAAGTTCTTGTCCAGAACTTTTCCGAATCATTCGTGCTATGAAATTTGATTCATTTGGCTAAATAATTCTCTCAGTTCAGCATTTTGAAGTTTTCGCTTGAATGAGAAGTGCTACGCCCTTTTCCCCAAAGCTGGTCCATGTTTTTCTTAGTATTTTTGAGATATTTAGTTACACTTCATCAAATAACTCTCTTAATATAGCGTTTTAAATGTGTTAAAAGTATGGGCTTGCTTGATTTTCCCGGAAACGTTACAGACAGACCCAAAAACAGACATCGCTATATCGACTCTTGTGGTGACGCTCATCAAGAATAAATACACTTTTCTATACCTGCCATGCCTCCTTCTAAGTGAAAAAGGTACCCTCTGTAAAAAATAATTTGTGTATTTTAATGCACCCAATTTTGCTGAGTGCACTAAGCAGCTTAACGCTTTTTGTCTCAGACATATTTATATTAAAATCACTTGTCTTCATATCGTTTTTTACCCAAAAATAACTGAAATTCAGCAATAGTAAATTTAAAAAAATTAACGAACAGTTTACGGTGTTTTACAGTGGTAATGACTCAACTGAAAATGAGCAATAAACAAGCTTACTTTTAATAGCAAATACATTTTGGCAAGACCATATACTTTATATTGATTGAAAAATTTTATGTCTAAAACTACTGGACTATAAATATGAATGTTTTTTTTTTTATGACAAACTTGAATTTTATTTTAGTTTTTCTTTCGGTATGTCCAAAACATAAAACAACGATTAATTTGATCGTAAAGACGCGCTAGCGCTTTTAAATGTCAACATTAAATTGAATTATTGTTTACAATGAATGGCCCCTGGCTAAAGTCATCACCTTTCATTTAAGCACTCCAAATATGATGATTGTGTTTCTTTTGCCAAAGCGTATTATGTTTGCCGGTCCTATTGTTGGCGTAGTACAACTACAAACATATAGACGATTTGGTTGGTACTCAAGTGAAACACAAAATGCTGTTAAAAGCATTTCGATAATCGCAATAAAATAAACAAAACAAAAACGAAATATAACATAAATAGTTTGTAAAGACAAAAAGACCAATGAAGTAAAATATATTCAAAAATATTGTATTACGCACTGTGTAATTAAATGTCACCATCGACCTTGTGCTCAATTTTACCCGCCGCAAACTCCTTGTCCAGCAGTCAAAAAAAAAAAAAAACTTACACAGATTTAGATTTGTCGCAGCTATTGAAGTATTCAATCAATTAAATCGAACTCTGCAATAAAACTATAAATATGCAATTGAATTTGATTTGAACATTGGCAATGAAACCATTGAGAGTATATTGATCCATTACGAGTAACATGTACTCGCAATGTAAAGTTTTTTTGTGTGGGCAAATGAATGGTTCAATTGAAACGCAACATTTTCAAGTTCAATCTGAGCAATTGAAAAATTTGGGCGAGGGAGGGGACAGCGCAGAAAACCCACGATTTGTTTGTTTGCAAAAAGTCTCCTATAAAAGGATGTCATAAAAAAACAATAATGTTTACAATAATTTATTTAACTTGGCCTTAACCTTCTATGAAATTGCGTTTAAGATCGGCATACAAATTATTTGCATTATTATTATTTGTGCATGACTGAATGTTTAGTCTGAAAATTCATTTATTTTAGTATAGTATTTCCAGAACAACGTGGTTTCAGGTTCCGCAACTGCACCATCTTCAGTGACCTTCAGCTGTTAGAGTGAAAAAATGTCTAAGCTTATTTTATTTTGTCTTTTGCATGAATGTGTTTAGAACCACGTTACAAATAAAATTAAGCTCTTGTTAAAATTCGGCTAATCGCGTCACGCAGTTAAATTAACTAGTTTCTTGGTACGAGGCAATAAACAAATAGATGAGAATAGATAACGGGTGCGTCATCTGGTAAATGAAAATATTGTATAACATTGACATTTTGAAGCAAGATCTTCGCATGTTCCCATACTCAGAAATAGACAAGCAGTGTTGCTTGACTTACGCGATTAGAGTCATTCGAATTTTTGAAGCTGAGTCAGATTTTTGGGTGTAAACTCTGATGACAGTCTGACGCCGTCAACAAACAAAATTGTCGCTTTTAGAACTTTTGAGAAAGTGACTGTTTGGACTGATGTCTGTTCCAAGATCATCATTGGGCCTTTCTTCTTCAGAGCTGGTGAGACAGTTAATGGCGATCGATATCGTTGGATGTTGGCACACTTTGTGTTACCGTAAATGTGTGAGAAACGTCTGGAAGACTTCTGCTTCCAACAATACGGCGTGATATGCTACACAGCGTGCTCAACAATGGACATTTTACGTTGGAAGAGATCGCGCACCTTTTATGTAACGCGTGATTTTTTCCTATTTTTTTTTTCAGTGTAAAGTTTTCGATACTTCACGCGCGATTCATAACATATGTTAACGCCAAAAATATTCAGTAATGTTTGCCATTTTACCATAAATAGGCTAACAAGCGAGCAGCGCTTACAAATTATTGAATTTTATTATGAAAATTCGTGCTCTGTGAGAAATGTGTTTTTTATCGAAAAATTTTATTCAGCGACGAAGCTCATTTTTGGCTCAGTGGGTACGTCAACAAACCGAATTTAGTCTGAAGAGCAGCAAGAGGCAGTTCAAAAGCTCTCAATGCAACCTGAAAAATACACTGTTTGGTGCGGTTTATGAGGTGGCGGTATCATTGGACCGTACTTTATCAAAAATAATGAAAATCGCAACGTTACAATCAATGGAGCAAGGTACCGTGCGATGATTACCGACTTGTTTTTGCCCAAAATGGAAGAATTGGACATTGTTGACATGTGATTTCAACAAGACGGTGCCATATGCCACACGGTACGCTATACCATGGACCTATTAAGAGGCGAGGTTGGTGATAATTCTATTATCTTTTTTTAATTTTCAAAAACCAAACGCTTAAGAAATCACCTTTTACATACATAATTCGTGTCGAATAAAAATAATTCAACTGCATGTTTCAGCTTTGTAATAAATAGTTGCATGGTGCGCAAAAGGAAAAATAAAGTAGGCTTGGAAACTCTTCGCTATAATTTATACAATTACGATACGATTTTGTGGCAACTATCATTACAGAGTAGGGGCCCAGGTCTACTCGAATTTTTTCATCAAATTGTGGAAAAATGTTGAAAAAATTTAACGAAATCGAAAAATGTTGAATATGTCACGATATATTAAAAGAGTTGAGAAACCATTGAACAGACCAAAAAATGTTTAAAAAGTCGAAAAATTTTAAAAAATGTTGAGAAACCTATTAACGTTGTAAATTCGAAAACTTTTGAACCTACCAAAAAATGTTTAAAAATTCGGAATATGTTGAAAAATATTAAAATAGACGAGAGATATTGAACGAGTTAAACAATATGAAAAGAGTTGAATAAGGCTGAAAAAGTCGAAACAGCTTCAAAGATTGACAAGAATGAAGAAGTCAATAATGATCAATGAGTCGAAAAATGTTGAAAGAAGTTTGAATGAGCTGGAAAATGTTGAAAAAGTAAAATTTTTGAATGGTATTGAAAGAAAGTTGAAAAATTTGAAAAAGTTTGAAATAGCAAAAATTTGGAGTTTGAAAAAATCGAAAAAAAGTGAAAAGATTGAAAAATAGAATAAAAAAAAGAATAAATTTGGATAAGTCGAAAAAATGGAAAAAAATTCAAAAAGTTCAAAAGAATTTGAAATTTTTGATAGTTGAGAAGATTGAAAAAGTCGAATGAAATTGTAAAAGGTAGCAAAAAAAGCTGAAAAGGTCAAATAAAATTATAAAAAGTTGAACTACTCAAAAAAAAAAGTGGAAAAAGTTGAAAAACTCGAAAAAAAAACCGAAAACGGGAGCAAGTAAACACGTTAATGTCACATTTCCGCTAATTCACTCTCGTATAGATTTCCTTTTATATCCGCCGGTAAAGATGTTCAAACATTTAAAATACCTGCAGTATGATTCACATAGCTTAAGCTTCAGACTTCAGCTGTTTTCATTGAAAACAAGATGTCTTTACTAGAAGGCTTAACCATTTATTTTCAATGTTCTACTCGGATGCTTTTACCACCGCACCATGGTCGCCGTTTAAAATATTCAAAAATCTCTGTATAATGGCAATGTGTGTAATTTTTTTTTTTTTTGCATTAAACAGATAATGGCAATTTATTTAATAAAATAATAAATGGAGTAGTTTTGACTGCAATAAAAATATAATAATGGAGGTCATACTTTTAATTTTTACTAAATTATTTTTTCATATTTAAATGTTTTCTTTTGTGTACGCTTTAAATGTTGCGACAAAATTATCGTCTATAAACAGTTCCCGTAATCGCCGTAATTGAACGTGTTTAAAAGCGTGTTTATTGCACCAACAACACCAGCAACAACAATGAGCAATCGAACCAAGGCAACATTTCTTCACACTTGTCACGAAGATCACTGCCGAATTTCATCTTAACTGGGCCCGTACTACATGTAATATGTGATTTCTGCTCATGAAGCAATTTTGTAGGTTTTTTTTTAACGAAAAATACAATGCGATGAAGATGAAAAAACCTTATGCAATATCATTTTAGCAACTGAAATGGCACACAAAAACAGCTTTAAAAAAATGTTAAAAAATTACAGAAATTTCGCGTACATATTATCTACCTATGTACCTACTTACAACATTATAATTAAATGTGTTGCCTACCTGTGCCTTATGGCGTTGATCGCGTTAACATTAAGCTGAATGACTTTTGGCTTTGGCCACAATTAATTGTAACGCGCAATTCACTGGAACGAAATAATTTATCTGAAAATTTTTTTCTTTCTTTCTCAATTAATTACACTGTGCAACAGGCAATAAATGCTAAGAAAAAAAATGTGCTAATATGCATTTCAGTAAATTATGAATTTATGCCACGTCTTATTTATTTATAACGTTTTGATATGGGAGTAGCTGAGGTTGAATCTTTAAGTGAATTTCAAGCAAGAAAATTTTATTGTCAAGGGGTCATGACCCCTAGATTCCTTATCTGGAATCCAAGTGGAGTGTGCCACATTACCCCAAAATTTCACATTTAAGTTGCATCGGAAAGATTTTGCTATAGTTACGCTGCGCTAAATTATATTTTTATTTATTTTATTTGATCTCAACTATATCGGAAGTCTCTCTAAAAAGGTTTTTTTGTGATACTGAATAGGCTGGATCTTTTATTTTATTTCAAAGTCAATCCGGTAGGCTTCTTTGATAAAAAGTTAATTTTTTTACCAAAAGAAGAGCTAAAATAAAGTCATGAATCAAAACAAAAAAAAAAACTTATGAGTCCGTAAGGTCAAGGATTAGTATCGCAGATCGAATTGTATCGAAAACATAGAGTAATTTGCTTGCGGCACTTAACAGATTTTGTGTTTTCATATCAAAAGATATTTTTTTATTAAAGTACAAGATGCACGAATTTGTGCGAGTACAGTAAAAAAAATGATCTATTGTCGACAAAAAACTAGATTTTAAAAAACTATGTTGATATATCAAAAAGCATCTGAAAAGTTTGTGGAAACCAAAAATATCGACACATCGAACAAAGCATCGAAAATTTTATTTATGAAAAATATCGAAGAAATCGAAAAAATTGATAAAATGCGATTAATTAAAACAAATAAGCAAACGATTTCATGACA
This sequence comes from Tricholauxania praeusta, assembly GCA_949775025.1. NCBI lineage: Eukaryota > Metazoa > Arthropoda > Insecta > Diptera > Lauxaniidae > Tricholauxania > Tricholauxania praeusta. Next base: position 138,297,383 of record OX459028.1, on the reverse strand, counting down.
AAAAATATCGAAAATCAGACCCAGATTAAAGCTAAATTTTTTCAAGAAAATTTCAAAATGAAATGGTATTTGAGTTGATGATACATAGATGGGAGTACAGTTCATTACCCAACGACTAAAACACTTATTGCACTTGACTTAAGTTCAATAAGCAGGCTTGCCAAATGGCCGCTTTTGAACAGGCTGACAATTGCATGTCCTTGTCGTGAGCCTTGTAGAAGTTGAAAAATCTCGGAAACAAAAATTGTTACTTGGAGAATTTTTTCCACAAACAAATATAATTTTTTTATTACTGACTTAAAAAAGGAGTAACTTGGCCCTGGACCACGAGCACTCAAGGGGTCGCAACATGGCAAGATATTTTGTGGACTTGTGGATTTTTTGTGGGAAAGGACCTTTTCTTTGGTCATCACTATATAGTTTTATATTTTTAGCAAATTTTTACGCCTTTTTGGAAAAAAATTATCAATTTTGATCATTTAATGTTTAATTTTAAGAATCCACTTTATTGTTTCAAACCAGAGATTCAAAATGTTTGGCTACTACTTTTTCAGACTATGAGAGAACTTATGGAAACAGAACTGGTTACAATCCTAAGGTGTATAAAAGGCAGAGAACAATAATAACGACACTAGTAAACTAGTAATACAAATAATATAGTTAAAATATTAAAAAAATATATTCGGCCAATGATAACATCAAAACCTAACCTACTTGCATTGGAGTTTCCGAGTTCCGACATGATGAATCAGTTTCTGAGTAACTCTTTCGATCCGTAAATATATTCACCTTTTAATTCCCAGAATTTTAAGTTATTAACGTACATGAGTCGACGCTCACGAATGCTGTCAAAGTGGGAAGGGTTTTTTAATACTACCTACTAGAAAATTAAATGCTGCTTCTATAAATCCATCTTCAAAATAATATGTATCAGCAAAAATTCTGAATTGCTCCCGGAGTAAAATTGTTTCGAAAAGACTTAAGCAACAAACTTTTTATCTTTGGAAATCTAATTAATCGTAAGAATAAGACATAAACATTGCAAACGATTCATTTGTTTTTTAATATCTCCACTAAGCAATGCAAGTGGTTGATCTATTCAGATTTTTTCAAACAGTTTATTATTTTTTTGCGCTGCATTTGTTAGACAGTTTAATGTTTTCCTTATTGCACATTTTTGCTTATTATTTTTACTTTTTTTTTTCTACATACATACACCAAAGATACAGACTCACTTGTCATCAGATGTGCTAGGAGCAGCAAAATCTGCTGACAATGAAAATCAAAACTCATTGTCATTGGGGTTTTTTTTTTCGTACTACCGCTAAGATGCTTAGCAAAGTCACTGACTAATTACGTTATGTGACCGAGGTAATAGAAGCAGACAGTGGCATCAAATTTAAAGACCTACACAAAAAATAAGTCTTGTCAACAAAAGCCTTCCTAAATTGTTGGTAAGCTATTATAGTTTAGCAGAAGCTGCCTTTGTAAATCTGCACCCATGCTGAACTTGATCTTTAAGGCCTTATAGTTCATACAAAGTATGTATTCATTTCTGAACTTTTAACTACGAGTATAAGGTCGTTCGTGTGATATTATCGTGTAATGTAGTGCAAATTTCTTTTGTGGTCACTACGTTTTGTTAGCAAAGATAAATGTTTGTATTTTTACTATAGGAAAAACCAATTTAGCTTAACAATTTACCGTTACTCAAACTTATGAAGCATATTGTTCAGAACTGAAAAAAAAATTAATGCTATAGATTATCTGGTTTTTTCAACATTTTTTTTTTTTTCTATTTTGTAACAGATTTAACTTTTGCTGCTCAAATGACTACGATGAATATGAATAGAACTGAAAATTGATTTATTAATAATTTAGGAAGAAAAAAAACAGCAAAACAAATCAGACTATAATTTCGGTTTCAGTACCCCTGGCGAACTTAAGTTGACACAGTAAAGAGTTTCCAAGTTTGCTTTATTTTGCCTTTTGCAATGGCGAGATTCTCGTCGCGAGAACCACAGCAAAAACAAAGCAAAGAAATCCTTTCCTTCAAACAATATATATCAGGTGCTCAAAGAGCGTTAAAATGAGAACGAGCAGGCGCTTAAAGAGAATAAAAAAGCGTTAAAGACCGTACGTATACAGAATCATCAATTTTCTTGTGATTGTAGATACCACATATGTAAGTTGTCTTCGCGGAGCTTGTCGACCCGCTAAAAAAACATACGACGAAGCGCCTGCAATAAAAAATGTGATATCAAAGAGTTACAAAAAGTAGTTTCGGTAATGCTTTGTCTTTGCTATAATTCTTAACTCGTCTATACAAAAGAGAAAATAAAATAAGCTTGCAAATACTTTACTGTATCAGCTCAAGGTCGACAAGGATGGTTTGTAACAGTAGCCAAAACTATGCTCTGCTTTTTTCGTTTCTTTTATTTTCTATTTGTTCTTGTAATTTTTACAATAGAAAGACATTAACAATATAGGTCAGTCTCTTTCTGACAATTTGATGTTCTTAATAGTAGCAATAACAGTAATCACCACACATTCTTATGTCAGAGCCAGTCTTAGGCAAAACGTTTATAGACTCGATCAGAGTAACGAATTGGAGCATATCTTCCTGATTCTCAGATACATATCATTATCGAAAACTCCTGAGCGTAACCAACTCTTTACCAAACCACGAAAAGGCAGACAAGTACAAGTTCCAAAAACCGAACGTGCAGATGGCCTTTCTCAAATATGGTGGATGCCATAAACATCACACTCATAGGATAGTCCAGCAGCTGTCAGGTACCCTTAGAGAAGTTTTACTTAAGTGTTGATGATCCAGCCTAAGCGACAAATAAGGTCAAAGGAAGTACGGACGGAAACATTCCAATACGACCAAGAGATGTACAGAGACTTAAGGCCTTTAAGACGGAAAGATGAAAACAAATTAATGGCAAAATTCTACGAGCAGCTAAAGAACAATAGTAAGATGCTCGCTAAGGATCTACTTGTTCAAGGGCTGATGTAACGCATGCATGAAGGATAGCTAAGACTCCCTAGAATTACTGATGAACTCACACCTCCTTGGTACTCAAAACTAGAAGCACATACCCTTTACTAGCTATTATCAATCAAGAAGAGAAGTGTTAAGGTGGTCTATGATCAGTCTGTTCCAAAAAGTACAAAATAAGACAAATATGACGAACTTATTTTCAAATTTTTCCTAACTTACGAGTCGTAACGCATTTTCCATACAAACAAAATATCTTCTTTATTGGTTAAAAAAAAAAAACACAAAACATTGGCTTATAAATGGCGTGTACACCAAACTACCGTGCAAATGTGTCCACAAACTATAAACAACCAATTAAATTGAATTTCTGCTTTGACAATTCCTTGGCCAAGGTCTCTATGCTAGGAAATATATTTAAAGTTGCAACTGCATCAGCATTAACTTGTCCGAAATCCGGTCCGGAAAACTTGAAAATGAATGGAATGGTTTTCCTCAAAGCCAAGCAAATGACCGCAAGCATGAACGGAACGACTGAATGCAAGTGAGTTACTGGAGTTGAACGCAATGCTGATTGCATGCACCATGCACCAGCGATAAAGTGACCCACAAAATACGAAAAATTGGCTAAACTGGTCTGTAAGCTTATGCGAGTGCTGGTGTTATGTAATACACTATAAACCATACATTTTATATGCACTCAAGCCAAAGACAATTGTGGTAGTGTTAATTTGTGTTATTAGGAGCTCGAAGTTATGGCTAATTAAGATCTGAAGATTTTAAAATTTGAAGATTTGCCAATAGGTTGAAAAACCTTTTGAAGGACTTTGTCGATTCATAAGAAACAAACTAAATGTTTTGTTGCAAAATACTCTTTGAATTTTTGAGCTAACGAACATGACACAAACATTATCAAATATGGTAAACATTTTTGAAACTTGATTTTGTTGTCTTGTCTCAATTGAATATTTTACTTTGGCGCCTTCAACATTTACTCTACATATAAATAAATGTAATCCAAATAATTAATTAACTGTTAAGGCTTACAAAATTATAAGATTCTCAACAGTTTTGGCCTAACGAATCATATCAATCAATGGGCAAAATATTTGCAACTCGGAGCCAGACTCCAATAATTGCAATTTGTTGTCACAATTTAAAACCAAATGTATGCAGAGGCGCGCCTTCTGTATGTGTACATACACATACATTTTTTTGTTATCCAGTTGTTCCCGCGACTTTTCAAAAATATGTAATTTTGCTAAGGTTTTTGAGAAAGTTAAAGGTTTTTTTTAATTAAATAGAAATATGTTGAAAAAAAAAATGTCGCCAAATGTTTACAGTATGATACTGTGTACGCAAAAGCTTGTTTCTAGTTTCAAAGGTTCCCATGTTTTAATTTTGAATCCTAAATCTATATTATATATGTATTTGAAATAATTTTAATTTTTGTAGCGCTACTTTTTTCTTTATTCCTTTGATTTGGTTTTTTCAAACCAATACCGAATACTCAGAAAAAAACATGTAGATGAAGTCATAAGAGAATTTGCTCTCATCGGCAACTACATTTATTTTATTGAGTTTTGTTTTGATAATCGCATCAAAAATCACGCATGGCTCTTCATAATAAATTCACCTTGTATAATTACACCATGGAAAAAACAAAAACAAACCGCATACACACAAAAACATTAACTTGCCATTAAACGGCTTACGTTTGCATTATTGTTTCTATCCAATAAGAATATTCAATAAGAATATCGTGATAATTTTTATTGATGATTGAGACTAAGTACCTAAGGAATGAAATTAAACAAATTTGATCAAAATCAATCTAGTAGTTTTTGCGTGATACGCGGGCATCCATGAACAAAGCAATCATTTTATTTATATAAATTATTTGATTGTAATCATCAAAGTAATTCGCTAAAACGGTAGGATTTCCCCCGGGCCCGCAGTTCTTTGAAGGGCCCAATAAATTCTTAAATTCGTATTTAAAAAAAACTCATTCTTAAAAATAAATAATCGCGGTTGAAATATTCAGGGCCTTTGAGTTTTTTTTCGTAAAATGTAATCTGCAAACATGCATGTGTCTGCATTTCTAACTCTTGTCGTTTGCACGGTGCAAACATTTGCTCAGTCTCTACGGTTTTTTCTGCCTAAATTTCGCCGTAGTGAGTGAAAAGGTTTTCTTGTCTTCGAATTAAGAAGGAATATCCCGTACTGTCATAATGTCAAGTTTACATATTAAACCGATTTTCAAAATGGTTATATTAATTAAATACCATTATACCATTTTTGAAGTGAAACTTCTTTAGTGAAGGGTGATTTTAAAAACTAGGTGTGCATAATGAAACGCATAAACGTTGACCCCATATTTTAAATCGGGATCTAGAATAGCTACAGCAATAAATTAGTGTGTTAAAACTATCAGCTTTGAGATCGGTTATTCAAAAGCTGAAATATAAGCGTGGAAAGATTTCCTACTTTTTAATCACTTTTAATTTTACAATTGTTATTGGGCGAGGGGGGCCCGTGCATGGTTCCCCCGGGCCCGGATTTGCTCTCGACTGCCCTGGTGATATGTTTTTTCATTATATTTGTATTAAAAAGTATTAAGTAATGCCAAGATATACTATAGAACCAAAAAATTAATAATGGCGAAAAAGCTTGTGCCAAAACGTATTGATAAAGGTGGACAAAATGCGATAAGTATCAAAAGGTTTAGAGAGAATCGAAGAAATCTTTAAAAGATAGAAGAAATGATTAGTATCCATTAAGAAACACTTAAATGCCAAACAGCATCGAATAGTAAGAATATAAATGGTAGAGGTCTATAAAGGTCGGAAAGTATAAAAAACATTGATAAAGTCGGAACTAATAAAAAGTCGGAAAAAGTCGACTAATGTCCAAAACTATCGAAAATTGAACAAAAATTTGTTAAAACTTAAAAGTATTTTAGCAAACCATTGAAAAAGCAGTACGGTATCGAGTTGTATCAAAAAATTAATCAGCAACGAAGATGTCGTTAACAATCGGGAGTATTGAATATTATCAAAAACATCATAAAAGTTAGCAAAAGTCAGACAGTATCGAAAATTATTCGATATTATTTGCAAGACGAAGAAAGTCGTAAAGTATCGAAAAGTAACGAAAAACATAGTAAAAAACTATTCAACTATCGATAAACATCGAAAAAGTCATGATATTCGAATAGCGGAAAAAAATCTGAGATAATCGAAAAATAAAAAAAAATAGAAACAAAATCAAAACCGAAACAAATCAGAATAATATCGTTAAATATGATAAATATCGGAATGTATAGAATAGATTGAAAAAATTTTGATAAATCGATGAGTGTCGAAGATATTTGAACAGCATTGAAATATACCAAAAAATCATTGAAAATCAAGAAGTATCGAAAACCAGCGGTCGAATAGTATCGAAAAAGGCAACAAGATTCAAAATTAATTGAGAAGTAAAGAAAACCATAGAAAGGCCTACCCTCGTACAAAATTTCATTTAAATTCAACAGCATATTCCAGAGATAACGGTAAAAGAAACATTTTTTCCTACCGATTCTGATCCATTTTTAAAATTTTTATTTCTCAGTATTAATCTTCTTAGTAATATCGAAAGCATGATGTTTCAAGTAGATTTACTTGCAGCGCCACCTTTGAATAAATTTTCATACTAATCTGCATAGAGTCATTTTTCCAATGATCGTTTAACTTAACTGGAACTTTAACAGAACGAGTTTACATGAGATTTTTACTCATTACACTGGCGGAATGAAATTTAGTCCATTTTCATAGATTCACAGAATTATTTCCTATCTATTGGAATCATTGATCTTTTGACTAAAGCATTATTTTGCTGAAAATTAATTTTAATATGAATTCAACTAACAATTATTATTATTATAATTTTTTAGTGGATGATGCATCTGGACATTATGCATCTGGATTTTTTTATGGCAACAATTACTGGATGGGTTCAATGTCTTTATGTGATGCTATTTACCATTCTGACGGCAAGGAAGTTATTACACAGAAGAATACTATTAAAAATACTGGACTACCATTTGCAAAAGCTCATCAGCAAATTTATAGCACAGTATACAATGATAATCCACCATTTATTCCTGGTTTTTACATTGTGAAAATGCTTTTGAATGAATCATTTCCTACAATTGTGGTAAGTTCTAATTCTCATTATGCTACTTACATATCGTCATTTTAAGTGCAAAGCCACACATATGCCAAATGCAAAATCATTTATACGGATAGAAGTGGCAAAAATGAAATACATGAGATAGTACCAAAAATAATATATGGTTTTGCAGCTCAAACGACGATTTGTATATTTCTTAAAAGGATTGATGTGCTCTGTATGGTCAGTTCACCAATTTCATTTTTAGATTCTTTCGATCAGTTCAGGAATTTATTTTAGTTTAACATAACGAAAGAGTAATTTCGCCTTGTATTATTTTTGTACTAAATCGACTTAGATGTATTTCCATATTGGTATAGTTATTTACATCTTCAATTTTTATCAATCTGCTTCATTTATTTGTTCAGTCAAGTTATTATTAGACATTCAACTCTATCGAAATGTGCCGGATTGATTAAGTAAGACACAAACTTCTTTGTCAGCGTCTGTCGTACAAAAAGAAGTTTCTTTTTTTTATTGCAAAAGAAGTTCTTTTTGCAATTCAATTATGAGAGATTTGGTAGTGCAAAATTAATTTTCATATCGATATATAATCATAAGTTACACAAACCAACCATTTAACCCAACATTTTTTTGATGAAACATCGCACACGTGTTGCCATCTCAATATTTTCTTCTTTTTTTTAAGACCAGGACAATCTATGTGGGACTCTGTCTGCCATCAATGTGCTCTATAAAAGATGTAAGCAAATTGACAAGTTTGGCACAGCACCAAATAGAAAATCGAGAAGTACAAGTTCTGGATATACGCGTTCCTACAGATAAGGAATTCAACATATTCAAAGATAAGACCTTTTGGGTTTTAATGTAAGTTGATAAATTTATCTTTACTTATTGCACTTTATGAAAATCAACTTCAATCGAAAAATGAAATGGATGGTTCAGATCGATCAAGCCAATCGACTGAGAAATTTTGAGTTTGATTTAATTTTAATATTAAATTCGAATCGAATTCCAATTACGATATTCAAATGTTTAAATATTCAATTCTGTCGCAACAAGCAATAACAGCTTAAGTCGATCTACGATGACAATCCGAAAGAGTATAAGTCACCTGCTTATACACAAAACTTATGTTCTTTGAATTGTGATCATATATCGACTTAAGCTGTTATTGCTTGTAGCCACAGAATTATTTTTCTGGGATTTTTCGAATTCTTAAGTCATTAAAAATAAGTCTAAGGATCTAAGTCCTTCGGAGTCAAAATCAATTTTAAACGGAAATATTCTATCATCCAGCTAATTAATTTTTTTGAACTCGAACTGATGAGCCAACTAATGGCTTGAGTTCCTATCATTATCATTTAGAACATAGGTGGGCAAAATTTTGGAAGCAAGAGCTACTTACAACAAAACAACAGCAACAGAAAAAACCACACCATAAATTCGATCTCGATAGCAAAAGAAAATCTGCAATAAATCAAAAGCCAATTCCAAAAATCTTATAAGAACAACATGAGTGTAGAAATAAAAGTACACTGATGAAACGAAACGAGCGCAGCTGTCCTCAATGTGCGCATTGTTGTTTCCTCCTTCGCTTCGCTTCGTTTTTTTTTTTTGTTTTTTTCTGAATGATGCATGAACAATAATAAAAATCCGGCCCATAATAAAATAAGAACCACAACGAAAAAAATGTGCGTAGCAGTGGTGAGTGCATGTGTTTGTTGTTTTGGTTATTTTTCTTAAGAAAAACGACGTGTTTGTTTCAAAGAGCTTAAATTGGTTCCTCTTTCCTACTTTGCCCACCTATGATTTAGAACATTTCTTCCAAACTGCATTAGTTAGCGATCCACCTATATGTAGATTTCAAACTAACGCAGTATTGTATTTCATTAGACTAATACCATTTTGGGAGATAGCACTACATATATATATATTTTACTTTTTACAAATCTACATTACTTTAACGATATAATTCAAATTGGTTTCAGCATCATTTCAGCTATTGTCCTGATTCTAATGCTGTTCGGTACAGCTTACGAGATCTATTTGAGACGCCAATTGAAGGAGGCTCTGCGTCAGCAAGACAAGGAAATGATGAATAACAGTGAAACATCATCTGGTATTGGTTGTGCCGCCTCTGACTATAGCGATTCAATGACAAATGATTCAATTAAGAAGGAAACACTGCAGGATCTTAATATTGTGCTTAATCTGCCACCGCATACTGTTGTCAGCAACAACAATAACATCCCCGATAGTCATTCATCTGATGAGCACTTGGAAGGTCATTTACATGAACCAGAAAAATTGAGCGTTTTCTCAGAGTTACTGCTATCATTTTCGATAATAACAAACTTTAACGCCATCTGCGATCGTAATGTTGGCTCCGATACCATACCGTCTATACATGGATTACGTGCCTTCTCTATGGCCTGGGTGATACTCGGTCACACTTGTATAGTCGTATTCAAATATTCAGATAATATGGAAATGCGTAAGGATGTCGAGAAGAACTTTTTCTTTCAAGCGATCACGAATGGCGCATTTAGTGTGGACACATTTTTCTTTTTAAGTGGCTTTTTGATTTCATATCTCTACTTCAGAACGAATGCAAAGGGTAAACTAAATAAGCTGACCAAGGGAACTAACGAATTCACCGCCGGAGCGGCACATTTCTTCGGTTTGGTAGCTTATAGATTTATGAGGTCTGCAAATGGAAATCATTACAAGCTCATTTTATTAAAAATGAACCACTATAATATTAGGTGTTTAATTACAATTTTTTCAGATTAACTGCACCGTACATGTTCGTGTTGGGTGTTGTACAAGTTTCTATGAAATACTTGGCTGCATACTCTATTTTCGATCCACCGACAATGGATCATGTGACCTGTCCAGAGTATTGGTGGCGTAATGTACTCTACATCAACACATTATTCCCAGTGGATCAAATGGTAAGTTAGGCTCTTCAACAAAACTCTAAGTGTAGCTAATGAAGCAGTTTTTAATTTTATTAAGACTACGAAAAGCGGATGGCGAGATTTTTTAGAGTACAGTACCTTAAAACTGTTTTTTAGAAAATTAGAGCAGCCCATCGCATTGGAAAACAATCAAAAAAAAAATTCACAAAAATATATGCCAAATATGATATAGTATTTGGAGAAGGGCCCTTTTTTATTTTTCGACCATTTTTCAAATAAATTCTCAAAAACGGTTTCTATGCAACTATTTGACGCAGATAAGTAGATAAAATTTCGTGCATATGTTTTGTATGGTTGCATAGTTTTTTTTAGAAAAATTGGTGATCCGACGCCTCTTCATATAAGAGACAAACCAAATTCATCATATCTCATCAATTATTAAACGCAAATGAATGAGGCTTGGTACATATATGAAAGACAATGACTATAACCAAACTAAACTCATCGCTCCACCTACCGATAGATACAGAGCAACGTCTGCTAGTTAATTTACAAAATAAATGCGATTTTCGAAAAATAGTCAAGGATATAGTATTCACCCATCTAACATCTTTTTTTTAATTTATGCTTCATTTTTCGCGTTGAAATTTGATGTATCTATTTCTCAAAAATCATAAAATCGATTTTCACAAAATCAGTACTACATATTTTTCTTCCATTCGAAAAATATAAGTGCAGTGGCGTACCGTGGATATTTGGCGCCCGGGGCGAACAATTGAGTTGCAGCCCCCTACATACAATTTTTGTTTTTAATATCAAAGCAAAGTTTTTATTGACCAACAGAGCTGTGAAAGAGTGCATTCATTTTGAACTGCAATCTATTGAAGTTACTGCCAAAAATGCAGCATTCAGAGTGCAGCTATTTCAAAGTGACTTCAACAACTTCAAAGTGATTCGAGGTGACTTCAATTCTTGCAATCATGATTCCATTCCAAAATGTGACGTCACTAGAATAATTGCATTCTTTACGATAGAAAAGGCTGCAGACTTATTTCATTGAAGTCTTCAGGAGACTGTATTTTTAAATAGCTACACTCTGAATACGGAATTTCTCATGGATTAAAAGTGAAAATGAATGCGCTCTTTCACAGCTCTGTTGACTAACAAAAAAAAAATGGTCCTCACTTTCGACTTTCTTGTCACCGCCAACATTGCGATGTAGTTTACCAAAAAAAAAAGTTCATCAAAAATATTTAACTAAATAATATAATGATAAAAAAAAGGTCGATCAAAGAAATTTTAATTATTACGAGGACCAATTTTCCGTCTCCAAGCTGTTGTGCCCCTGACCGCCGCCCCCTCTCCACCCTTCTAGGTACGCTATTTATAAGTGGCGTGAATTCAGTTTTAAAAATGTACCGCAGGTATACCGTAATTTCAACTCTACAAGCGCAGTCCAAGGGACCGCTGGTGGATCTATAATCTATTGTTAAAGGGAGGTGGGCTGAATAATATCATATAAGCTAGTTTGTATTCTGCAAGGAGTTTTTAAAACTAAATCTTCTCTAGATCCGCCGTAGGTCCATGTGAACAGTTCCTGAACGTTATTTCAAAATAACAACCCATTTGCAATCGGAATTTTGGTAAATGTACTATTTCGATAAAATTCAAGGAAGTTTATTTAACAAAATAATTTAATATTTTTTTTTTACCACTAATCTACTTTGTGGTTAAAGTAAATAATAAAAACCAGATTAGAATTACTTACCCATTATTGCCCTGAACTTTTCCACCTACAGTTGAAAAAGCACTATTCGAAATTCTTAAGCAAAAGATTTTCAAAGCACTGAAAAGCTGGAGAATGACAGCGGGCCAATGAATTTTTTTGCACAAATAAAACAAGCACTAGCGAAATTTTGGAAACATAATAATAAAATGCAATTTCAAACACTTTTTGCATATTTTTCTGAAGCATTGAAAAAAACTTTCAAGAAAATGACAATTTTTGTAATGAAAAACCACAAAACACTGCACTTGCACTAGCGGCTCTGCCGACTGCGCCACATAAAATAAGATTTTACATTTACATTCAATTTTATGGAAATATTTTATTAAATTTATCAATAAAAACTCACACACGTTAATTCCACTAGCTTTTTTTAATTTTGTAATTAATATTTATGTCGAATTTGCTAAAATTTTACTGCAGAAATAAGCCCGCACTTTGTAATTAAAAAGCTGAGTTGTGAAATTTGATTAGAGTGGCCACCTTTTTTATCGGAACTTTGACATAAAGTTTTTTTAACGTCAAAAGTAAGTGTTGTGTAAATGTAGAAATTTATACCATAAAATCAATAATTTCGCTATTTGAAGTTAAATTAACTGAAAAATTTCTCAAGAATCTACATATGTATATAAATAGGCCAAACCAAATCCCTTTTAACTCCCATAACACAACATAGACGCAAAATTTTTTTTTGTTGGAAAGGTTGTGAAGAGGAGCATTGTAGAACGTATATCTTTTCCAATATAACTGGAAAATATATTTCCACGGCTAAGCTAATGGTTTGATTTTGACGAAATTTGGTTTGGAGATAGATTAAGCTTTGAGAAAAGTTATCAAAAACTTTTAAGTTCCTTATATGGTTGTGGTACTACTCTTAATAGGGAAAAACGCTGTCGCGGTTGAGCCCTTACATGGATTTTAATGAAATTTGGTTTGGAGATAGATTGAATCCTGAGTTAAGATATTTGTTTTAATGGATTGTGCCTCGCCTCTAACAGGTAAAAACGTTTTTACTGCTAAATCAATGTACCGATTTTGATTAAATTTAGTAGAGGAATAGATTGAACCCTGAGGAAAAAAATTTGTTTGAAAATGGGCAGTCGCACGCCCCCAATAGGAAAATATGTCTTCACAGATAAACTAATCGATCGATATCGATGAAATTCGGTATGAAGATACATTGAACATTGAGAAAAGGTATTTATTCCTAAATGGGTGGCGCCACGACCCTAACAAGAAAATATATTTTCTTAGATAATCGATTCGACTGATTTTGAGGAAATTTGGAGATATTTTTATTGAACTCTAAGGAAGGGATGGAAATAGAGATAGGGCAACCTGATACCATTTTTATTTTTGGAAACGATGACAAAAAATAGCTTGTTTATATGAGTTTTTAATACCAAAAAATTTTTTTGTTTTGTCACTATAATGCTGGAATTTCAACCATTGGGCGAACTCGGCTCGTATGCTAAAATTCTTCCAAGCAAGTGAATAGTAAAAAATCTTAAAAAATCTAGGCATGATACATTATACTTTATTTGAAGCAAATCATATTACAATTTTTAAGATGTACGGCGACCAATTAGATATTAAACATGAAGTGAACGGCATTGGTGCAAAGCATTATAAACCGTATTTAGGGGCTGTAATTTTGCTGGGGTTTTTCGTAAGAAAATAACACCGATTTTTTTTTTTTTGCTCATCAAAAATATTTTTATGGAACTAAAAAAATTGGAATTTTTTAACATACACTACTTTTGTAGGCAGGTCATCTGGTAGCCCTATTTTAGCACCTATAGCCCGCCGCTACACAGATGTCCCAAATAGAGTTTTTTGTTCCAAAAATAGCTTGAGAGTGCCATCTTGTCGGAAATAAACATTTTTATTTTTAATTATAGCTAACCGAAATAACTGCGATAACATTATTTAATCATCCGATCCCCTGATATACTTTATTTCCATCCTTCTATTCAAATGACATGCCACAACATTTTGGGAAAGAAGATTTTAAGAATTCATTTCATTGCTTTCCTTACAGTGCATGCTGTGGAGCTGGTATCTGGCAAATGATACACAATTCTACATTATCGGTGCTATCATATTAATCATTGGTGTTCGTCACTTCAAAGTATCTGCGTGGACTACGGGTGTCTTTCTGATCGCTTCATGGATAACTACCGCTACAATTGCGTTCACCAACAATCATCGTCCAAACTCTGATGATCCTTTGGCATTATTTGACAAAATCTACGATAAGCCATGGACTCGCTTGGGACCATATCTAATTGGTATGGCGGTTGGCTGGATACTCTTCCGCACTAATTGCAAAATAAGGTTGCCGCGTCTAACCGTAGTCATTGCATGGATATTAGCAATCCTAAATTTGTTAGTGCTGATTTTTGGACTGTATCGTGCGGAATTATCTCAAATAACAGCAGCCGCTTATAGTTCACTAAGTCACTCTGCCTGGGCATTGTCGTTAGCTTGGATAACGATAGCCTGTTCGACTGGTTACGGTGGCTACATTAATACACTACTGTCGGCACCATGTTTATATCCCTTTTCACGCGTTACGTACTGCGCCTATCTGGTGCATCCCATTGTGATACGTTCGTTGGCGCTAAATTCGGATGCTCCGATGCACTTAGGAGGAGACTCAATGGTAAGTTACTGATATATACAAATCTGTTATAATGCTAAAATTATATGTTTTTTCAGACGGTAACATTCTTTGGTCTGGTCGTAAGCTCCTATCTACTGTCATTCCTAGTCTCAATTTCATTTGAAGCGCCTGTCGTAACCATGTTAAAGATTTTATCGCCTAGTCGGAAAAAGCGCATCGCTTAACAAAACATCGAATCACTAATTGATCACTCCTGTACATAATATTGCGAGTATATAACAAATCGACTATATACAAAATTTTACACATTTTTTATTATTATTTTAAAGAACATTTTGTTTAATTTGTAAATTTATTTATCAATCATCACATTTACCCTTAAACATAAGCGATATAAAGAAAATTGTTAAGTTTTTTTAATTTTCATTTGATATAAAAAAAAGAATGATATTTTTTCTACCATTATTCATATATACTTTTGTTCGTTAATTGTGAATGTAACTTATTCCAAAGCATATGACCATTACATGGCATACAAAGAATTCTAAAGTTATGCTCTGAAGCAGTGTTATTAAAAAGAGAGAAACAAATCGAAAAACGACACGTGACAAATTAATTAAAAATATTCATACATATATTTTAAAAGTGCACAATTTAAGTCATAAATACCATTTCCTTTATTACTTCTACAAATTTGCACTAAATAAAAAAAGTCAAAATACAAGAAAATGTTTGAAGTACAAAATTACAATTCATAACATTGTGCACCTATAAGTCTACATAAATGTACTTTGTATTAAATGTATATTTTTTTATTTTATAAGTTAGTAAAATAAAAATTCACAATAAAATTTTTAGTTTTATAAGCCTGTTATTTGTTCCTACCCTGTGGGTAGGATGCTCAATTTCCAAATTATAAGGCCCTGCATGGTACACAAACGTGCATGGCCAATTCACAATCTACAATTTCAAATAGTTACTGTACTCGTACTCATTGTTGCGAATGCAAGTACTACTCGCTTAAGACAATACGATCTTAGCCGCATAGAACACAATTTCTTAGTTAATTTTTTACTCATATATTTCAGTCCTTTGAAGTCCAAGTTACTGAATCTTTTTGCGGAGCAGTTATACTTATTAATCAGCCTCTTTCCTTACTGGACGGACAACTTGGTCCAGCCAGCACAAATATATAAAGCCAGTCAAATCAAAAAAACTGTTAAACTATTGAAATTTTACTCGCCAAACACCATGTATGTAATTTTTGTTGAATTTGGTCATGAAGTGAGAGACTTTACTCTCACACGTAATGCTGGGCTTATCGCACAACGAGCATGAAAGATATATGAGATGTTTTCGCCGAATCAGACTACGACACAAAGGACAAGGACATTTCTTCAAATTTGATGAAGTGCCCTAGGTTGCTTTTGTATCGTCGAAAACGTGTAAATATCTTGGCGAAAATAATCATAACATTTTTTTCACTTGAGAGAAGAAAAAAAATGCAGCACAATAATTTTGCTTGAACATGATTCCAAGTATTTTCTAATGTCGAAATATGCCTTAAAGGGACTAAATATAAAGGATACAAATTTAAACTATGTTGTATATAAAAAAATTTATTGCGAAATTTTGCATTTATTCCAAATACTTACACTACATAATAGACGGAGTTTATTTTAAAAATATCAACTAATTCTGTGAACAAATGTGGATTTTTTCCCTGCCATACTTCAATTAATGATCACTGATTTTTCTTTACACCTTCATCTTTTTGCTCCAAGGGTTCAGTCTCACAATTCTCTTCAATTGCTGATCCTGTATCTAAGCGATTCTTGTCAACTGGGTAAAGCCAACGTTGATATAGGTATATAATAAAAACTACATCATCACGCAGACATGCCACACGATGTGCCGTCGGCATGGTTATAATAAATGCAAAGACATCATCAATAAATGTGTTAAAGGCCTTATACATAAATGCACGCCATGGTAGCGCTGCTACTGACTTCAATTTATAATTGACAAATAACTGCGGCAGCATAAACAGGAAACCAAATGCATATACGCCATTTACCAGCGAATTCAATGTCCATGAGTACCAACTTTTATGTGGCTGATAAATTAGCGAATATACTGCTCCAGCTAGACAAAGTGGATACAATAAGTAACTTAGGTATCGCATACCCTCCTTATCAAACTCTTCAGTTTTTTTCTCAGCCGTTCCAATTGCTTTTGTGGCAATTCCTTCATGCTTAGAAATACCTCTAAGCCCAACTTTTAATTTTAAAATTTTTTTACATTTCCATAATTCAATTAATGCTGCCAGACCAGCTGGAATGAGTACAAGAAAAGATGTATTCTCGTCTAGTAAATAAAAAAATATTACTAATTGCGAAAAAGCTCGCCATAAGGTGGTGCGTGTTGAAAGTCCTTCATATGTTTTCTTTTTACGCCAAAATGCAACATCATTTTTAAATGAGAGAAAGTCAAACAAAATCTGGAGAAGAAAAGTGTTTAAAAATATGTAAAACTATAACGCTGCACAACTGTTTAGTTATACGTACATGTATACTTCCAACAAAAAAGGTGCCGCACAGCAAATAAACATTAGTATCGGAAAAGATACCCTTCACCTCATCTACGTCCTTGTTAGAAAATCCCATTGTTTGTATCATTTTCATTGCATGCTCAATCATCAACATAAAACGTAACTTTCCAATACCAATTGGTTTATATTGAAAATTTATAGTAAATTCTG
Source organism: Tricholauxania praeusta (assembly GCA_949775025.1). Taxonomy (NCBI): domain Eukaryota; kingdom Metazoa; phylum Arthropoda; class Insecta; order Diptera; family Lauxaniidae; genus Tricholauxania; species Tricholauxania praeusta. The sequence goes on along the minus strand of OX459028.1, from coordinate 138,280,109 downwards.
TTGTGTTTTTTGTGATTTGTACGAGATCTGCCAGTCGTGTATTAAAAAAGTCCGTTTTCATAATTGGTAGTATCTGTTGGTTCTTGTTGACGTGTATAAGATTCGCCATTTCCGGTGGGACATCTTGGTGTGACAATGAAATGCTATCAGTCAAGAGAGCAACATGCACCTGAGACATTATATGAGAAGCTGGTTTGGAATTTAGTTCATTTATGGAAGATTTTGACTTAACATTTGTTGTAGGCGGAACAATTTTTTCTTTCTGAAAGCACGAAATAAAATTAAAAATATTTAAGATAGATATACAGAGCACTACTTTTCGGCGAGCAGTAGAAATATTGTGCTGACATATTTATGAACTAATTGACTATGTAAAATTAGCAGAATTTTTATTATCCTTTATTTATTCAACTTTTGCAATTAAAAAAATATTAAATTTTGGGCAAAGCAATACAAATTTTATGATACGCGGTACATTCCATGTTTTCGCTTTTTTTTTAAAAAAAAACTTACAGTGAAGAATCCTTATAAATAAAATTTGTATTGTATGGTAATCTTTTGTTGAGCTTTATGGGCGATTTCCGTTGCTAATGTTATACAATCGTGCTTAAATAATTCATTACACACTAATTTATGCATTACATACGTGGCCAAAAATTGTTTATCCTAAGATCAGACCAGATGGGCGCGAAAGATGTTTAAGGGCCAAAAATATATAGGAATTTATTTTTTTGTTATGCAGTAACACCGCAATAACCTTCCTCTAAACATTTCACTTTCTGGTCTTTTTAATAGGGGATTTTCTTTCACAGATATAGCGCATTAAAATTGAGATACTTAAGTCTTTTGTATGGAGTTTTCTGTCAATGAAAGAAATCTGAGTAAAGGAGCATGTCTTATTGCGAAAGATAAGAGTAGCAGAGGGAATTCTTTATATATGCACAGTCCGATTACTTAAATCAAATGATAAATACTCAATTCCAATCAAAGTTCTAAATAAATACAGGTTGAGTTGACTTTCATTTTAGTTAAACAGAATTTTTTAGAGGGATTGAATTAGAATGAACTGGTTTCCGCAATAAATGATAATAAAGGATTTTAAGCAAATTTAATTTCCATTGGACTTTAAAAATGCATTTCTTTTGAAGGCCATAAGTACAACCACTCAAGCGTTTACTAAAAATTTGAGAATATTTCGCAACTCACCGTATCACCCAGCAGTATAAATGTCTCCGCCTTTGGTACCATGTACTCTGTAAGACTTAGTGTATGAATTATTGTCGGTCCATCGCGTCGAATGCTTTTCCACTCCAAAGGTTCTCCTTCCAATGCCAACACAACCTGCATATGAAGTGAACCATTTCGTCTGGTCTTTAAGGGAATGTCAAGCTCAAAATCTCTAAAAATAAAATTTCAATTGTGGTTAATAGAGTCAACTCCACATGGTGTAAATTACTTACTTCTGAAATTCCTGCCAGTAGTTAAAATTTTTGTCGCTATATACTTTGGACACTTCACTCGAGATGGGATTATTGTTCACCGACGTGAAAAGCGCTAATTGCATTTTGGGCTTGGCATCCAGATAGGTTTTATAGCAGGGCACCGAAGTGCATTTAAGTGTCGTGAAAAGTTGTGCCATAATCCATATTGAATGGGTAATATAGGCTAGAAAAACACACGACAATATTGTCGTTATTGAGGGAATGTACATTTTTATTTTATTTACACGAATTTAATTCATTTATTAAACGAAAGCTTAAAGCAAATATTGCTCGAAATAAACAAACTTCATTCAATCAGCCGGTAATTAAAGTACAGTGCTACCAGACTATTAGGGATTATTTTCCCCGATGCACCAAATGACATCCCATTTTCCCCTAAATGTACAACCTTTGTATTTGTATTGAGGGCAATAAAGCTAATATTTAATATTAGGTTTTAAACATGGTACAATTAACATGGTAGCAGTATTTCTAAATGATGGTTCTTCCTTTTTATTTTGGTCCTGCTTAACTTGTCAAAATCAGCTAAGATAAGGCACCTACATAAAAGGTATATTTATTATTTCCAAATTGTGTACTCATAACGAAAAGTACATTTTGTCAGAATTTTTTTTTTTTTTTTTGCTAAGTTTATTATTCGCAGCGATGGAGCCATTTTACATTAATTTGAGTTTGACAATATAATTCTACCACATCAATTGCACCATAGGTTTTAGATAAGGCTTTTAGTTTTTATAATTTTTTCCGCTGGATTCAAGTTTATTCTGTCAATGTTTCACATATTAATAAACGGGTTTTGTATAAATGAACAAATGAACAAAGTTCAAGTTTTTAGTCATCACATAAAGCGCAATTTCCATGTGATCTTATCTTATCAAATATCAGGGAGGACATCACATGCTATTAAGATGGAAAATGTATGCTATTCACTCTTGCATTCTCCAAGCGCATTAGGTTCTGTTCGCATGCTTTTTCTTTCTTACAAAAATTTCATTATATGGGATAAGATAAGATTACATGGAAATTGGGCTTAATGAACTTCTCGCTGCACAAATTACTCATCATTTCGCAATGATTACCCCTTGACAGCAACCGCTGTCAATTTGAGCGCCACTGACAATAAAAACTTCCTAAACTTAAAAAACAAGCCCCGGATCTGGAATCACTGTTAAGCCAGAAATTCACCACAATCAGTCCAGCTCATCACTTTAATCAGCGTTGATGGCTTATCTGCATGCCAATGGCTTTCACCAAAAAGTGCTGCCAAATTGGACTTTCACCATATGGAAAATTAAACTGTCACCTTCAGCTATCACGTATTAGGTGAAGTTCAGTGTCAACATAAAATTTAATTCAAGTTACCAGCTCAAAATTAAATTTCTTTTATCAAAACAGGACTGTTTCAGATACGGTGATAGTTTTAACGCCCCCAATCATGAATGAATAAATAGATCATTCTTGGCCCCCAATTACAATTTATCCGACTTCGCTCTAAAAATCTTGTTCCCGGAAACATGAAACTGCAATCAATTATTTTTTCAGAAGGTTAATAACTGAATCGCATGGAATAAAATTGTATTTTTAAACAAAGTTAATTTATGTATCAAAAGCTGTGATTGCACGCATTAATTTTGAGTATGATTTAGTTGCTGCTGAAACTAAATATGCCAGTTGCTATAAATCTTTCCTGAGACCTAATACTGGCGGTCAAATCGGTCGTCCTCAAGATGAGGCGGTTAACTCTGCGATGGAGGAAATTTTTAAATTCATAAAAGTGATTACTAGTTTACGTTGGATGAACTAAAGAATGTTTGTGAAAATGAAGCTTTAGATAACAGAACTATAAAAGCTAGATTGAAGTTGAAGTATGGTAATAGAATTATTATTACAGAAAAGTCTGGAAAACTAGCATTGATTTGTTTCGTCGACAATTACCGAGACATTTTAAGTCAAGCCTGGTCCGATAAAAAATTCCTGGATAAAAAAGATCGGTTAAAAATTTTGAAAGCTGCGGCAGCAATCGTTCGTTGTTTGATAATACTTTGTGCCCCCACCGGGTAGAATGTTCGGGGATGTAAACAACGATATTTCAGAATCATTGTCATATTTTTGGAACAAGTCATTCTTAAAAACAAACGTCATAATTTGGATCATCTGAAGTTAGTTTGTACAAATATTATCCATAGTATGACTGCTGTTCGGCCCAGAACCATTAAATCTAAACTATGCTGTTAAAGTTTAAGTTACGCTTTTACATATTGGTCACATAACGTATTCAGTACATTAGATTCATTTGCTTGCAAAACTGCAAGATTTTTGATTTACCCCCGTAGTATGGTATAAGGCAAAAAAAAATAGTGATTTATGTCTGCTAATATTTTTAAAGTATAAACCTGAATCGACTTTATTTTTCAAATTAAGTTCGAATGAACATAAAAGTCAGAAGTCTTTAATTACAAGTATGCAGCTGTTGAAAATGCGTCACTATCGTGAATGTGTACTTATTAATAAAAATTATTTAAAAAAAAAACTGCCATGTTTTTATTACAATTATGTTAGATGTTTTATATACTAAGCGGTAGGTATAAATTAAAGTATATTTTGAATTTTAAGTCATTATAATAAAAGTAATTAAGTTACAATTGAAATTGCTGCACTATTGCTATAAAATTTAGCCACTGCGTATGCCTAGCGCCTGTTCGAGTTCCGCACGCTTTTGATTAACCTTGGTAAAAAAATAACGCGAAACTGCTTCATGTGTCCAAGGTTGATAGTAAAATTCAGCGCGGCGTTCTTCTTCTGGATTGCCAACCACATCAGTCATGGTCTGTGAAAATGTAAATAAAATACAATTGTTGAGCACAAAAATTTAAATTAAACTAACTTTTAAGTCCCGTGTCTGACTAACAATCCAACGATGTATAAACGTTTGCGGATCCTTAGCAAAACTCAAAAAGAATTCACGATTAGTTTTCATTTGATTAATGGTATCAACAGTTTCATGAATTTTTGTATCCAGTAGCTGTATTTCCTGTTGACTAGCTGTACTCATAAGAAAATTGTTCATTTGATTTTTAAGCGTGTCATCGACTTCAACATCGATATCATAACAAGCGGTCTGTTTATTTTCAGCACCACTTTCGATGAAATGATTAATGACAATTGGATCTGGAGGATGCAATAATGGATTGAGACGTTGTGGTATCTCCGCAAATTTCATGCGCTGACAACCAAATATCTGCTCCAAATACTTATCGCAATTGATATACTCGCGTTCGTGAGCATCCTGTTAGGGAATTAAGACATAAGAAAATTAATCGTCTAAAAAAATATCCACAGACTCGCAAACGGATCAATGGTCAGTTTAACATTTTAAAATACCTGTAATTTGTGTGTTTTAATATACTGCCAAAGTGCTGAGATGATTACTGGCCGCGTCTGGGTGTGAACACCCAGAAGACGCGCCAAACGTGGATCCAATTTAAACTGTAGCGGCTGATAGTCCAACAACAGCAATATAGTACAGCGTACATTGCGATCACCAGGTCGCTTTACTTGAAAACCATCTGTTTCTTGTGTAGTGTGAGTGCGATGCCACTCAACCAAATGATTGTCGGGTCCATAGAGCTCCTTGTCTAATTCAATGACCAGCGATTTGAAAAATGATGAAAATTTACGCTTTATCTTAGTATTTGGATCACCCTTGCCATCTTCTAGGAGACGGCCTTCGACACGAAGTTCCCAAGAGGCGACAGAACCTTCTTCAACATCACCGCTTGGTTCCTTGCTTGGATAAAAAGTATTTGAGATAAAAATGCGCAACTTGCGTTTCTGTTTCATTGGGCGCTTTAGGGCCTCCTGAATATCCAGTCGCTTGCGCATTATTGTTGCGTCTAGCTTACGCTCGAATGTTAACAAGTCCATATAGGCCTGTGATTCAGGCACCAAGTCACGCACTTTCTGTGGCAAGATTTTATCGGCCAACTTTTTTTTCTTTTTCGCCGCAACGTAATCACCGCCGCCACCGGCCTTTGGGGTACCGGTGATGTTGCGCGATTCCGCTGTTGCGCGTTTACTGCCACCACCAGTGCCACTACCACGTAGACCGCTTTGAAAACCGGGCTGTGCAGCACGCTGATGTAGTGGTGGTCCTCCACCGCCGGCACCAACTGGCGAGTTGGTGCTGCCAGGACCACCAACAACTGGCGGCTGTGGAGTTTGATGCATTGGGAAGCCCCTTTGCTGAAATTCAACAAACGTAAGTTTTCATTTAGATTTTGCGTTTTCCAGAATACTTACTGGGAAGTTGCTGCCTGCCGCATAGGGACGCATCGCTGTTGTTTGTGGTGGAGGCGGTGGCTGGTAGCGTGGTTGCCCGGGTACTGCAGGTGGGCCAGGTGGTGCAGTCGCAAACCTTTGGGACATATTTTAATTATCAACACAAAAATTTAGTTTTTAATATCACTTTGGCGTCGCGAATAATAAAAATGGCGTAGCCTTACAAAACGTCAAAATGAAATATGACAGTCAAAGAGACTAAATACAGACTTTGTGTTGAACTGCAAAGGTATTGCCATGCATAATTTTTACTGAAATGTAATGGTAGAAACTAGCGGCAAAATATATAAGTAGACTTGGGCGAGAGTGACAGAAACTTGCAAAGTGCCACCAAGTCGTAGTGCGACGGAGATAGAGATAGTTTCAGTTGATTCAGCACAATTCAGCGTAAATTTGACATAACTGTGACAGCTGACTTGTTACTTGACAACAAAACTTAAATGTCAATTTAAGTGATTTGTTATTTTCACAGAAGAGATTTGTTTTGTTACCGGTTTTTAAACGTATCTCAAAAATTTTACAAAATGACTGAAGAGTGGTGCTGTGAAAAGTTGGAAAAACTTAAAATCAAGGAAAACCGTACCAGTACATTGCAAGAGATTCGAGGGCATTTAACTGAGGCACCAAACTTGGAATCTGTAATAACCAACAGACTGCTCAGTGCACCTGAAATTTACGAATGTCTGGAAGACTGCACAGCAAGCAGTGGCCAATGGTAGTACATATTTTTGTTTATTTTAATAAATTTTATTTTTCTTACGACGCTTTTGATAGTTGGGAGAAGCTCCTAGTTTTGATGACATAGACATTGAAAGTTGCAAACATATTTTTTCTAAAAATCGTTATAAACTAGGAACCCTACTTTGATTTCCAAAGTGTTTATGTCACATGATAGATAATTTAAGAAGCTATAATATTGTTGAAAAACTTAAAAATCTGTGCCATAGTTTTCGTGACATAACGAGTTTTCTAAATTTCTGACCAACTTTAAAAAATCGTTATTTTTCCAAAAATATATATAACTAATACAAAATTGTATGAATATATTAAGAAAGCTCTGTTAAGGTAGCTCCAATTGATATAGTTTTTATAGAGGAGTGTGAAGTTTTCGATGCAAGATTTTTGAAGTCATTTCAAATTGCAAAGCTTTTGTATCATTTAAAAACCTCTGACTATGTTGTTTCACTTCCTATGTAAAAGACCCATAATTAATAATATTATTTCGTTATTTTACAGTGAAGAATTAGATTTGGCTACCGACATACTTTCCATATGTATGTCCACTTTAACCATAAGTCAAACTGATCTACCACGCTTATTGGAACGTTCCATTACTCATCCGAAACCAAAAATACGTGCTCTGGCATTGAACACCATACTTCGAGAGCTGCAATTGCACTCGATACCAAATGTTGGTGCTGCCATTGAAGATAATTTACTTCTACATGTGCTACAGGCACTACAAGAAGATGAGACTGCCGTAGGTGTACCAGCCATAGGAATACTTTCGATTGTGCTAGAAAGTAGGTTGGATCAAGATAACGTTAAAGAATCACTGACGCAAGCACTCAATAAAAACGAAATAATTAAATGTCGTGTTTTCGAATTGGCAGTCAATTTGGCAAAACGGTCATCGTCAACGCTACAGAAAGTCGAATTTATATTAGATCGTGCGCTATCTGAATTGGATAATGATGATATAATGGTACAAGTTAACATTATGGAAATTCTTGTTTCACTCGCTGGGCAAAATCATGGGCTGCTATTTTTGGAGAGACGGCAAGTTTTCGAAGTGATTAGCAAGCGTGTTGAGTCGCTAGAGCAAAATCCCTTGGATAGGTTGTTGGTGCCTGGCATTATGAAATTCTTTGGAAAAATTGCATGTCTGCAACCACAAAAGATCATTACCGGTTATCCACATATGATACATTGTTTATTTGAATGTATTCACTCGCGTGACGTTTCAATTTTACCCGCATCATTAGATACGTTAGGTGGGTAACTTAGTCAACTTTATAAGAAAAAGCTAAATCAAGTCTATACTTACAGCGAACTTGGCCCTAACTCAGCAAGGCAAGCTATTACTAGATGCAAACTATTCCAGCGAATTAAAAGAAGTATTTGCAGAATATGCATCACATCTACGTAACTTATCTACAGAACTTAAAAATAGAGTATTCAATACACTGGAGGTTATATTTTCCGTAGAAGGTGCGCATACCGAAGAAGTCAGGTAAATTTGTTTACGTTAATTATTTAGATTTGCCTATTAAGAACTTTTTTAAATTTTTAGTGATGTACTGCATAAGTGGTTTAAATACTTAGTTGATGGTCCTAATATGCAATCACTAATGGACTTTTGTCGCAATCCTTTTCCTGATATTAAAGTTGCCTGTTTATCTTTTATAAGGGCTATCTGTCATTTTGATTGGGGTATCGCAGCACTGAAAGATACAGCAGGATTTGTTGAATATTTGCTTGACAGAAATATTGAATTTGATAAAGAAGCTAAATATGCTAAATTTGATGTACTCAAACTTCTTGCTGACAGTACTATCTTTGATGTTCAAACGCATTTGCAATTACAAAGGTATATTAACGAAGGTCCATTTTACGTGAACAGTTCAATGGAAGTTGCGTTTGAAGGACAATAAGATTTTGGTAATTTGTAGGTTAACACATGAAGTATCAACTCTATTTTTAGAACATTTTTTGTAAATGTATTTTTTTCTTATTAACTTAACATGCAGAACTTTATATTATATGAAATGGTAAACTTCTTGGTTTGATTCTATAAAAAAGAAGGAAATGTATGTTTAAATAAATCAATAATTTCGAAAAGACAGAACTCTTAAAATAATATTTTCACAGGATTCAATAAAAGCTATTTACACTCAAACTTGTCAATTAGAGACACCGCAGATAAGAAAATCCAGCTAATAGGAGAAAAACAAAGAAATTGATAGAACCGTAATTTGAACTATCATAAGAATTACCCCGCCAAGAGAACGTAAGGGAACCTTCCAATAAGAAAATGAGATGAGTCTCGTGCGAAATTTATTCCAAGCGAAAAATGTCGCAGACGTGTCTTTTTTTGGTTGATGCTCATTATTTTTTACTAAAAAAAAATTGTCGACGATCATGATGAAAAAGACTGCGAATTGCGACGAAACTGCACTTTCCTTTCGGGCAGTTCCAAAATGTTCAATGGTGTTCAAAGAGAAAAATGTTCAGGCGGTAAAATGTCGAAAGAAAGGTTAAGTGTCATGTTATGTGCGCTTGCAGATGGGACATTCGAGAAGCCACTTGTCATCGGTAAAACATAAAAGCCGCGTTAAAAGCCTATTAGTACTACCTTGAGTCTTTGAGACTCATTTTGACTTTGCGCTGTTTTTCTGGCGTAAGTTTTTTTTTTACACATTTGAGGTTTCTTGTATTTTATTTATGATAAAAAATATGTTCTCATATTTTTCTTTCTATTTTTTAACAAAATTAATTTATAAAACTAACACAAAGTACTGAAATGAGCCTTAGAGACTCATACAGTTCGAGTGCAGCAGAGTGATGAGAATTTAAAATTTTTGGCTGAAACTGAAGATCAGGTGTTTTTTGGGAAACCTTTAGTACAAAGAAAATGCCTTTATCACAATATCATTAGAGGTGGTGTTCATAAAGTTCTATTAGTGTCCAGCAAGCATGTCGTCACTTTCTCGTTATGCATATACGATGAAGTGATCCGAGTCATCATAAATTGTACAAATTTCAAGCACAGCGTACACTTCGTGAAATATGGAATCTGATAGATGAAATTGAAGTACACTGTTATATTGGACTTTTATTAAATGCTCGCATAAACAAACAATGACCTTCTGACTATAAGGACTTCTGGCATCCACTTTTCGGTAATTTTATTTAGTCAGCAAGTCTCGTGAGAGGTTTTGTGCCTTGATATCTGTTCGTTTTGATTATAAATAATCTCGAAGTTTTTGACGAGCTCGCGATTTATTCGCACCTATACGTGACATATGGAATATTGTTAATTCCAATTTCATCAAGTTATATATTCCGGGAGAAAGTTTAACTATCGACGAATAGTTGGTGCCATTGCGAGAAAGAGTATCCTTTTGTTAGTATATTCCCTCTAAGCCTGACAAATATGGCATTTGGATTTGGTGGACATGCGATAATACAGCCAGTTATCCATTAAAGTGAATACTTTATCTTGAAAAAGGAGGACAGAGGGCTTAATGTAGTGCAAAAAATGGTGGTCAAAGAGAGTACAGAACCGTTTCACCGATCAAACCGTATGATTACGTTTTATAACTAAGTATTTAACGAGTTTTAGTTTAGCTAAAAAACTGCTATCAAATGGTCTTACGTGTGTTGGAACGCTGAGGAAAAATAAACGATAAATTTCGCAAAATTTCAACAACACCGATAAAGAGCAGTTGAAACAAACGTTTTTGGATAGATTAAAAAAAAATATATAACTCATGTCAGTTATGTGCCGAAAAAAAGCCGAGCAGTTATATTTTTATCAACGATGCGATAGGTTGAGAAGGAAAACAAAAACAAATCGGCCATAAATTTGTGCAACAATTTGACAAGAGGTGGCGTGGATACGTTTAATCAGCTCGTCCATGCTTTACGCCATAACGCAAATCACATACACCCAAAACCGTTGCCAAGAAACGACGTGCACGAGAAAGGATGAGCAATCAGCTTTGCAGCCAATGATCAAAAAATATATGCAACAGACATTTTCAAAAGGTTGTAATTTGTACCAAAGTATTAATAAAATAGTTAAATCGCTCAAATAAACTATACTTATAAACTTAAAGTGTTATAGTCGCTTTTCTTCATACAGAATGTATGTGAGTCCGAAAGACTCACTTCAGTACTTTGTGTTCGTCATTTCACCCAGTACTAATAGGGTTAAGAACATCGATATAAACTTGATGCCAGCTCATTGGTTTTGAAATAAAACTGCTTAGATGACTACTGCCATTATGCATACTTGGTTGACTTTTTATGGAGAATGGAACATGGATTTGTCGAACATAACCAATGTTTTTTCCCTCCAGTGTGTTACAGCACAAAATTTTAAATCTTGACTTTCACTTCGAATAAGAAAAAACTTGTGAATAGGAGAGAAAAAAAATCCCCAGACGTTTATCATTCGAATAAAATCAAGTTACCTTGGAGCGAGAGGAATTCAACAAGGTTTGCAACCGACTGGTAATTCAAAGTCAATTTTAAATCAGTCGTGACATTGGTTCAAATTTGATACTCCTTTATGGTAAGTAAGAAGTATCGTCAAGAAAATGTTCTACCTTTTGAAAGTTACTCGAATGTGACATGCTTTCTTTTCCAACGTTTTCAACATTGATGAGCAAAAAAAATATCTAAATCGATTCATTTACAGGAAAAGAGATTGTAAACAGAGGATATTAGCAGGTTTTAGAGATCGTGAAAGCATCCGAGAACACTTCATTCATAACATATGGTAGCCCTAGTTTAGTTCAAACTCTCATGTGGCATGTATTCTCTATAGATTTTGATTTCGATAACAAGGATGAGATCAGAACTCAAAACTCATTTCAAAAAGAGTTGAGTTTCGCTTTTAACAACATTCTAAGCATTTGTGATGATTTCTTTCACTCAAATTGTGCACGGGAAAAAAAAACCTGCATACCCACTAGGCATTTTTGCATTTATTAGGCTCTTCAAGAGTTCTATATAACCATTCTTTAAGAGCAGAACTCTTGGAAATATTCGCTAAAGAGGTTTTAAAACACAGAATAAATGCTACTTAAGACCAAAAGGGCACCTTCTATGGGGACCTTCAAGAGGTTTATGTAAGAGTTAGCTATAACGTTTTCAAAACCTATTCAAGAGTTTAATGAATTAATACACCTAGAGGTCTATAAATATTTTGTGCTCTTGGAAATATTTATACACAATTTTTTTTCTAACGGAATTTTAATTAGGTTTATTTTATTTTGACGAAGTTTTAATAAAGATTTTGTTTTTGGTATACATACTTTTTGCAGTATTACAAAGTTAAATAGATAAAAAGAGAATAGCAAATGGAATTATAAAATGGCAATATGAAAATGATGCAACGAATAATTATGATTTTCGGCACAATTATTGACCAAAATTTACGTGCGAGCAAAGATTTATCGTGAAGTTTGGGGTTTTGCTTCGAAAAACTTAGCGCGCTTCTGAAATATTACATATTAGAAAAATAAAATATTTGGGCTAAAATTAATTTTTAGGTTTTTCTTTAATATTTATGTCTCAAAATACGTTTAAGTGATTTTTTAGGTAAAAGCAAATCGAAATAAAATGATTTACTGCACAAAAAATCATTATTTAGGCAAAAAAAAAAGAAACGCATTTATTTTTTTGTTGTTGTTGCTATTTCGTCGGCATGTATATTAAAAAAGATGGCCGACGACGCCAAGTTTTTAAAATTCCTCGATAAGTGGCATATAAAACTTAAGGATTATCTCTAAAGCTTCATAAGAAGTACTTTAAACTTAAGGATTATATTAAGGGCTTAATAAAACTTGACAGTTTTAATTTGCTAAAATTGTTTATTTAAAATAATTTTGTGTCCATTGTTAGGGTTACCATATGAACAAGTGGCAAATTAAGAAAGAGATGTTTTATGAGCTATTTTCTTTATAGAAATACGAATTATAACCCAAATTCGAATAAACATATTTTGGGCCATCTTGCGTTTATTTTTGTTTTCTCAATTTAGTTTTGGTAATTTGTGCCTCATATTTTTTTATTGTCCAATGCCAAGATCTGGATAATTAAAGAGGGCGAGAAACGAGTTTTGCTTAATATCTCGGAAAGTAAGCTGCAACAGAAAAATATATTAAGGCCAATGTTCAAGAGAAGATGAAATCGATTTCATATCAAGTCTTCGTATCACAAGATTTGACCCTCCTTTCATAGCTTCCGAAAACTAAATTTTTCGCCGTAAATAATTATTTCTGTTCAAAATTAAAGTATTTATTGTAAGTTTTAATCAAAGTTGGGTCACTTGTCACATGGAGATTTTTCGAGCATGAAACCGATGTGTTTTGATCTGCTCCTCTACAACAGTGGCCTCAATATATTTTTCTGTTTGTGGCTTACTTTCCGAATTCTTGAGTAAAACTTGTTTCTCGGCGTCTTTAATTGATCAGATCTTGCCATTGGACAACCAGTGTACGGGTAGGCGGCCATTTTAATGATGTACTAGCATTGTTGAATGAAATAATATTTAACTTTGCGAAAATGTGAAAACGGAGTAAACAAGTCAAAAAAACGGTACTACTTTTGGAGACTTGAATCAAGAATTTATCAAATTCCAAAACTTTAATTTTTAAGAAAATGTTTAAGTTATAAGCTATTTACTATTTTTATAAGAGTACTGGTCATTTAAATTTTTTTATTGAATTGCGGGCGTTTGGTAACCCTACTTTTCGATAAAAAGTTTTATGGAGCTCTTGTGAAGAGTTCTATAAATAAATGAAACCAAATAAAGTTTTATAAAGCTCTTGCGAAGATTTCTATAAATGCATGAAACCAAAAAAAGTTTTATAGAGCTCTTGGAAAGAGTTCGCGTAAGAGTTGAAGTTTATATTGGCACTTATATAGAACTTAAAAACTCAGAAATTGAAGAGCTCAATAAAATGTATGGCTCTTAAAGTAAAAAATAAATTTTATTTATTAAAAAGCTTTTATCAAACATTTTTTAAAGATCTTGATAAATATTAAAATGTTTGAATACAAAAATATTTATAAGCGTTTTATGAAGATCTTCCGAATCCGTCTTAAGACCTTATAAATACCTTAGCTCTACTTAAAAAAGAAACTTTTACAGACGATTTAAGAACCTCTCACAAGACGTTGTTAAAACTTTGATAAATACTTTTAAAATTTTGAGTATTTTTTGTATTTGTAAACATCTTAATTGGGAGTTTTGAAATGCTTTATAAATAATTTTGATCGCAAGATTTAATTTTATTTTTTAAGAGGCGAATAAATACTCTGGTATAAGTTAAGAGTCCTATAAATGTTTATTAAATGCTTTCGAAAATTCACAAGAGCTGTGGATTATTTTAATGCCCAGTGGGTAAGTTTGGACACCTTACTAGCAATTCAGCCAACATTAACTGATGTTGAACGAGTCTTCTAAGCATCGCAATAGTAATACATGTGCACAAACAACATGCATGGTCAACAGCATCACACGATGTCACTTGTGTAGCAGACATTCAGATAAACAATTAAAGTACCGTTATTTACATTGTTCAGTTAAGAAATGTTTGTTGCATTAAAGAGTGTGTTACTGCAGCGTCAAGGCAATTGTTTTGAAATCAGCAGGCGGTGATTAGTTCGAATATTAACAGCATCGAAGTAAATCTATTTTTTACCAAAAAAATATGGGAAAATTTAATGCGAAACAAAGTCAAAATACAAGCCAGTGAGAAGTAACTGATTACTAAAGTAGACAATTACCAACGAAGCGGTTCCAATTCAGCAAAAATCTAAAATTTGGCAATGAATTTCAACGTCGTAGAACTTTTCTAAACCGTCTTGATTCAACGCCAAGACTCAAATGCAGCGACGCGGAAACAAAATGAGGACCGCCAGCATTAACATTCGGGCGAGTTACCAGAATATGTTCAAGAAGAAAAATTTCATTAAAATTTACTTGGGGTGGAAAAGCTTTGCAATTTTATCTTTAATTAGGCTCACCACTTCGACTCCGATTTTAGACGGAAATCTTCCTTTACTGACTAAGGGCTGTCGTGTGTGCATTTTGTCTCTACTACTCCGACTCACTTTAGCCTTCTGGGTTGAACGTCCCAATAAAGAAATTTTTAAAACAAAGTTAGTTTCCACCATTCGCTGAGTTAAAATGCTGACGAGCATTTGATGATACAAACTTCCCATCGAATGGTACGTTAAGGCAGTGTGTAACGGAAATCTGAAGATATCAAGGGAAATCAAGTTACCTTTTCTGTAATGTATTGAAAATCAGTGATTTTCCGGCTTAGTCGAAAGCACGATCTTGTAGAAAAAACAAAAGCTTCTTCGCTAAAGTAGTTTTTTACTCGACATGTTGGAGTATAAGTTTGAATGAGTACTGTTTACAAGGATCTATAAGGAAAATTCTTCCTTGTTATTTTTCTTGTTTCGTTGTGAAAAAAATGTAGGTCTGTAAGAACTATTTAAACCTGATTTTAATTAAAATCATCATTATAACTACTGAATTTTCTCAAACTTCACAAGTTTTGTTGTTACATTGTATATTGCGATACCATTCCAATGTTGATATTCAGTTAGGTAGTATGAAGTATGTACCTATCTACATATACCACAAGGAAGCAAAATCTCTATAATAAATGTAATGTTATTTGTATTTATAAGTAGGTACTTTATACATCAGGTACTCTGACGAAGCCAGCACTTAATGCTTTAAATAATGATGATGACGGCACGTCATTTCACACATTAATGTAATCATTTTAATAAATTGACTTTTCCACAAATTGGTACACATTTTTGTTTTTGTTTTTTTTTAATTTAGCACAGCATGATATCAGATAAGTAGAATTCTCCAACTCCTATACGTTATTCTTGAAGTTTAAATAAAGAATATGGGCAGTTTTTCAAGACCTAAAATAATTTTTTTTTTCTGTTTGTTTGGATGCTGCTACTCTAATGACTTGATCTGAATTATTTTGAATAGCCATTTCATATGTTAATATATTTAAACTGAATACAACAAGTGTTGAGAACGACACACTCATCATCAGACACAGCAGCAACTTGGTCGTCCTAATTACTATAGCAATTATCCATTAGGCCCATTCGAACAAAAAGCCAAGTTTTTATGTTTTTGTGAATATAAGTTGCCTTCATTATCATTGAACTTTTCCCATCATTAAGCTTCTGAACGTACTTACATATCTACATATGAAATATACTCGTAAACAGAAATATTTAGAACTGCAATATCTGCATAAATCAAATTAAGGTGACGTTTTTATTAATCGTCTTTCCATACCTACTGCACGTTAGTACTTTTGTTTTGATGCATGTGCACTTGTAGGGTACATAGTAAGTAAACACAAGTAGCCATCTTGTTTTTTCCTTTCTGAAGGTGCTGAGACCATTGGGTCTCATTTACTACATTTATGACTTCATTTTAATTTAATGACCACAAACTGCTACTTAAAAAGTGTAAAATGTACTGTGGAACAAAAAAGTAGCTTATGAATTACTTTGTCAAGGCAGCTTACTTTACTTCCACTAACTAACTATGCAAATACCATATTAAAAGAGTTCCTTCTACTGGTCTCTTAACAGAGCGCAACTTGCTCACATCACTTTATATCCTTGTTTTGAGGAATATTTCGTTGATATAGTCAGATTGGCCTGAACAATTATTCCTGTTCAGATAGTGTGGAAAAAAATATGAATTTTTTAATATACTTAGATAATGTAAAATGTTTTAATTCTTCTTAAAAGTTGAAAGAAATCCTTATCGAATGTACGGTTTTTTTTTTTATTTCAAAGAGGCAACTCTGAGCTTTCTTCTTGATATATTAGAAAATGTTTTGCTTATCAAATGTAGAAATTTGGTTCAATGACGAAGCAAGGAATAGAGAAAGAATATGTGTATCGTCTTAGAATAATGTGGAATAATTTTCCATGACCAAAGCTAATTTCGCCTTAAGTTTCAGTAATATGAGAAAACATTGAAATGCCCACAAGATGCTTGCATTTATTATAACTTTTCAAAACGACATAAGCTAACCTCTCCACTTCATGTTACACTTTGTCACGAAATTGCAAATTGAATTGATAAATCCTTAACGATCTTAAACTGTAGTCAGAGACAGCCTTAACCAACGCGAGGCTCCGGGCGGGTATATCTTTGCGAGGCCCTTGCTTTGAATTAGTTTTAATGATGTTAGAAATGCAAAGTTATTAATAAATAATTTTTCAGTTCTAAAATTGTTTATATGTTTTAATAATTTTAATTTCGACTTTTTTCATCAGAAGGGTTTCTAAAAGTTTCTTGATCACCATTTCAGATCACGAAATCAAATCTTCTATCGGCATCATAATATCACGCGAACTCATAACACACATTTTTTTCACTCAAAAAAGTATCTGATAAAATTACAAACAATTTTTTACTAATTCACTCTTTACTATAAAAATTAAATATTTTACCTTATTTGCGTAAGATCTAATATCATTCATTGAAAGATAAAACATAACATAAAGCATAAGCCGACTACAGTTGACACTGATAGCCTGTCAATGGTAGGATAAATGAAACGCAGGAAATCCCCGAACGTAAGTCGTTAACATGACGATAACTACCCCGTAAGTATTCGAAGCGTAAGGCGCGTAGTTCAAATAAGTATTAGTTCTATTAGTACCTAACATTTTTTTACTTGGGTTGTTGCGCGAGGTCCCGGGAGATTGCCCTGCTCGCCACCTCCAAAGGCCGCCTCTGACTATAGTATAGTACCTACCTAAATAAGTTGATAAAAGTCGAAAAAGCTTCAAATTATCGAATAGAACCTAAATGTCGTTGACATTCTTTAAGTATCGACAAAACTAAAAGTATCAATTTGTAGCAAAATGTATGAAAAATGTCAAAAAGTATCGAAAGCTCGTTGTCTACAACACTTATGGAAAAATTTAACTTAACTTCATTTCCGAATACTAACCTTGATAAGAGGTATATTCAAAGCATGTAGGTGTTTCACCAATAGAATGCATTTTTTGCTGAAAGACATTGTATGGAACGTTAAATTTTAATACCTATCAAATAATGATCCGTAATTCCGTTCGAGAGGCTCGAAATTTTTTAATATGTGCCAATATAGCAATATTTCAGGGAGTCACGCCTATACATTTTGCGAAAATTCTATGAAAAGCCTCATCCTTAGGGGAAGGAAATCATGACCACCCCATGTAAACGCGCTTTAATGATGATTATTACGTGATAAGCTGTATTGCCCATCCCTTCCCTTATGTCTTACATCTTATTTCGATAACAAACAAGATGTTTTCAGATTACTAGACAGCGTAATTAAGCTTCAGTTAATACCTGATCTCCGTTTTCTTCTGGAAACTGGCGATTTTGAGTTGAAGATTCACTTAGCTAAAGAGTTTGTGAGTTATCAATATTTCGGTGGAACCTTCTTCCTGGCAAACAGAGTAAACTTCTTAGAAAAATTTTAAATTTTACCGCAATTCAATAAATTAATTCCCACTGTTGAAATAATGAAATACTTTTTTCTCATGCTGTAAACGTCTTCAATGTCATCACTGTTTTGTTTGAGGAGCGAACAAAAAAAAATACTTAACGTTTCGCAAAGGTGATTAAGTTGACTTTTTTATATCGAGCAACAAAAAACTATTAATCTAGAGCGGAAATACCCGCAGGGTTAGCGGCGCCTGTCTTAATGATGCAACAAATTAAACAAATTCACAGTTGGTAATTCTTCGTTTAATTTTTAATGTTATTTACATATTTTATATAATGTCTTGAGACTTATATTTCATTAAGCTTAAATACTGAAATCTTGTCTAGCTTACCAAGGTTTAACTAAAAAAATCGATAATGAAGGCCGTGATTCTGATGACCAGCAATTTATATGTTAAGCCATCGATTGAATAAAGTTATATGGATACCACATAAAGTGATCAATTGCATTGGAGTGACTAGTAAATTTCTGTCGAAGTTCAGAAGTTATTTCAGAAAATATCGCGTAGCTCTCATTGGATTTACTATAGCGCCCTCGGTATATAAAATTTGCAAATTTTCCTATTAATATAGGCAGTGGCGGATACAAGGGGGGGCGAGCCGGCAGAACATACAAAACTCGAGTGACGACGGATGCTTAGGAGAGGGGAGGGTAGGGACTCCTTTGGCTAGGGTTGGAGGGGATGGTGATTTGTGACTATAAGTTACACCTATCTTATCGGCAATAAAGATAAACATAGACAATAAATGAGCACATAAGAACTTTGTATTTATTCACTTGTACTTCACTTTGAAGCATATTGGATGATTTTTTGGGAATTTCCGGAAGGAGGAACTTTGATTTATGTCTAACGTAGAATTCTTATGACTTAAGGTATTTAAAATTGTGCTAGGGAATAAGAGCTTAAAACAGTATAAGCTGTTTTAAAAAAAAAAAGCTTGAATACTCAGTAACAGGCAACATCAAATCAGTTTACGTCGATATAAGCGTTTTTTCCATGTTATAAATAATTGGATTACATTAGAAGTTATTTGGAATAACAACTTATGTGGACATATTTATGTTTGACAAATTCAAATCAATTCAATTCTCAAATTTATTTTGGAAAAACAGCTTATTTGAAAATTGGTTCTACTAAGTTGAATTGTCTCGTGTGGAAAAACCGCTTAAGTTTTATTTTTGCGAATAACTCATTAATTTGCTAGATTTCAATATTAAAAAGTCCAACCGTTTCTTCCTTAATTAACAGAGGCTCTATTGAAATACATACACAACTTTTACTACAGGTCACATAGATTTTTTTAAACTAGTTTTACAGCTTAAAATTGATCTCTTACAAGACGACAAAATCAGACTTAAGTGTTTTTTCCTTTTCACCACAGAATTGTTCTATGTCTAGTTGATCGTAAAAAAAATTTTCATTCGCCGAAGTACAGAAAAACTGCGTTCATGGGCAGTCGAATAAGGCGTACATATTCGGGCACGAATCCTGACTACTCTTCCATATTGTCGCGTAATCATCTAAATCCAATTACTTTCAATTTCTCTTATATATTTTTTTTTCGTCAACTCGAGGAACATAATTTTGTCATTCACTAACCTGTCTTCATCAAAATCATCTTGATAAAATTTTTCCATATTTTTTACATCAGCTTCTTGCCCAATCGCAAACGTTTCTAAAGATTTGAAAAACTTAGAAGAATGAGTATCGAAGCGATTGTTTAATGATTCAATTACTTTGTCAATAGTTTGAAAATGCATTTTCCGATAAAAATATCAATTTATTTTTAATTTTGGTTGAACAGCAAGACTAAGTCTTCTATAGTACGCTAACATCGGAATATAAATCATACGCAATATTACTTAATTTTATATTAACTTAACTTAATATTATTAAGAACATAACTAATCTTAAATTACAAAATGATAAGCTTACATAAATAAATAAATATGATCAAAACAAGAAAATAAGGAAGAAGAAAATATAAAAGGATATAAGCAAGTAAAGTTGTGTCAGAGACAAAGCTAATCAGTAATTGAACAGTAATTAAAAATAGATCGTTCGAAGCTGTTTAAAGAAGATTCCTGTTTTAAATAGTTAGGAAGTGAGTTCCACAGTCTAATGGTGCTTATAAAAAAGAACCTACTGCTGTTGTTAAGAGATCTAACAGAAAGAGAAAATTGTAGCTTATTAAATAGGTAAGGATTTTGATGTGAATGAGTTTGTGCAAAAAAATCAAGTTACGTACATTTAAGTACTCTATTAAGCCACAACCAAGTATATCCTTACTTTTATTAGATATATGGTCAAAACGTCTAACACCATAGATATGTCTCGCCGCATTATTGAACGCAACTAATAATTTTCACAGTTTTCATAAACATGATTTTTCGAGGTTGCTAGATATAAAATTTTTCCTGTCGCGTAGTTAAGGTCGCTCAATCGAAAGTTTTTCGACGTCTTCATTACTTTTTGTTCAAACTTTGTTAAATTTTGTTTCGCGAGCTGAATTTATACAATGAGCTACAGCTTAATTTTTTTTTTCATTGAATCAAAAATCTGAATTTAAAATTTCGATGCGGTCAAAGATTTCTATTATCGAGTTTGGAAGAAATATGATTTCAAACGAATCTGATTTGTTGAAAAAATCAGAAAATCTCGCTGATGTTACGCAATCTACATCCAAATCCGATGACAGTGTGGAGAAAACTTTATAACTATCTTTTCTTAAACGAAATAAGTGGCATACAGAAATATTGATAAAGCTTTTTATAAAGTTCGAGTGGAGAATTCGACACTCGCAAAATTTTCGTGTGCCGAGTACTCTACACACAAGACATACCTTCTACCGGCCCTGAGGGAGGGCTGGGAGCGGTAAAAAAATATTTTGATTATATAATAATAATAATAGAGTTTAGCTACTACAGCTATTATAGCCTTCTTAGCTATTTAGCATTGAAGCTTTATACCAAGTAAAAAGCTTATTCAATAAAAAATGGAATAGAAAAAATTATCATGCACATTAATTTGTTATTTATTTTATAATTTTTTCTTAGCTTTATCGCACTTTCTCAACATACCCACTCACACCATGTAAAAATAGACATATAGATATTAAAATAATTATATGTATAAATTTACGTGGTCCAAGGCATAAATGTTAGAAAAAATTTACCCAGCATGCTGTGGGGCTCGGACAACACAAACAAAAAAATTCACACCACCATTAAGCTACAAATTTAGCTACAGTTAGTTTTCAGTCTAAGCTTGAGTTGACCTTTTGACAAGCTAATGTTATAAACTTCGCAATTATTAATAAGAGTTGTCATGCGATTAAAAGGAGCTGTAGCCATATAATTAGTTCTACTAACCGGTTGATAAAATAACTGATAAGAGTTACGAGTACTCCTCCGATTACTATTAAAATGTATATAATTAAGAAGCTCTGGTGCAGCAAGAGACCCAGTTACAAGTTGATGCAGATAAAGTATATCCGCAATATTTCTACGCGAGCTCAAAGACTGCATATGCAATAACTTTAAACGATCCTCATAAGGAGGAAGGCTTAAAGGGTCAATCCAATTTAAGCCATTGAGAGCAAAACGAATAAAATTTTTTTGAATTCTTTCAATTCTATTTATATTCAAGAACGTTTTTGGAGTATCGAACAAATCAAAGTAGTTCAGGCTTTGATATCTGAAAACCAACTCTTAGCATTTTACACTTATTTGTTTCAGTCACTCTCTGAATTTGTGAACAGGCAAATCATGTGATATTTCTGAAATTCGTAACATGCTAGGTACAGTTTCATCAGTATGAAATTTTTTCTCGAATTCATCTAAAAGAGAACAACTATTGATAGATAAAATATCCGAACGGAGTCCAAAAACATAAAAATCGTTTAAAAGCATTGTGTGCGACTTAATACGTTGATACTTTCAGCGAATTATTACTGTTAACTCTTAAACATTACAAGACTTAAAAAAAGGTAAAAACGAACTTAAATTATGTTTTTGTTTTATAAATTTTTGAGGTATTTTTGACTACAAAGCTCACAAAAAAACAATAAATAAAAAAATCTTTTATATTTGATGTATTATTCACCGTTTTTCATGAAAAAAACGAATTAAAAAAGTTTTTAAAAGATTCTTTTGGGCCTAAAAACTAATAAAAAATAAAATTTATATAGTTTTGTTTTATGGCTTTTAAAAGTATTTTCTATTACAAATCAAACAAAAAAAAGCAAAATAAAAAAATTTAAGTCTTTAATGTCTTTATTCACAATTTTTCCTGGAACGTCATTTTATTGATATTATTAAATTGGCCATAAAACAAGTAAATGACCAGGTACGATTTTACGGATCATGTTTTTGGAATCTCCGAACAATAAGTAATAATTTTGCATTGTCAGATTTGGTTGAAAATTTTTACCGATTTTGATTTTGCTTAAAAAGAACCGTGTCGGCCATAGTGCTAATCTTTAAATGGCCATAAAACGACTAAATGAGCAGCTCCAATTTTGCGGATTATATATTTGGAATCTACGGACACTATATAATAATTGTGCTTTGTCAGATTTAGTGACAATTTAATCGATCTTGATCTTGCTTGAAGCGAACCGTATTCAATAAGGGTATTCCTCAAAACGCGAAAACTTGAAAAACATGAAATTATCTACCAACTACACATTTTTTTTCAGAAAGTATATGCTGTCCACAAACAGGGAGACGCGGCGTATTGGATCCTTTGTTACTGCGAACAACTATACTTTCGAAGTTGTCAAGGAATTCACCTATCTTGGCACCGCCGTGAACACTCAAAACGATGTCAGCCTGGAGATAAAGCGAAGACTAACTCTTGCTAATAGGTGTTACTATGGTCTCAGTAAGCAATTGAGTAGTAGAGACCTCTCTCGCCCGACAAAACTGACACTCTACAAGACGCTCATCTTACCCGTGCTACTTTACGGCGCAGAAGCATGGGTTGTGTCGCAGACTGATGCAGCCACGCTTGGGGTGTTTGAGAGAAAAATTCTTCGCAAAATCTTCGGTCCTGTTCACGTCGGCGACGACTACCGTATTCGAATGAACCACGAACTGTACGAGCTCTACGCTGACATTGACATAGTCAAGCGCATCACTATCCAACGTCTGCGCTGGCTGGGACATGTTGTGCGTATGGACGAAGAAGCTCCGGCGAAAAAGATGTTTGATGCGGAAGCCGCTGGGCGACGACGAAGAGGAAGACCATGCCTCCGATGGAAAGACCAAGCCGAGGAAATCCTATCCACGTTTGGTGTGAATGATTGGAGAAGGCGCGCGCAAAGCAGAGGTGCCTGGAGAGAGCTTTTGAGGTCGGCCGTAACCCGGTAACGGGTTGTTATGGCCACCCAAGTAAGTACACATTTTTTTTCAAGATGAATAAAAAAAGTCATCGTAAGTCATCGTTAGTCCATGTGCTTTGCAACCAGTCTGATAGTGAACCTACAATTGGGACACCCGGTTCGTCTGTTGAATTTTCTGATTCACATTCAAACTCTGTAAGAACAATATCCTCGTCGTCATGCCACTCTGCAACTTGACAAATCTCCAATTGTTTTAAAATGCAAAGGCTTTTCCCCTATCCGCGTTTCAAAATTGAAACTGTTTGAATCATGTGAGTACGACTACAGTCTTTTCCATGATGTTTTTTGTGCTTTTTTCGAGGCAAAGTACTGGCCACAAATATTACAAGCTCGATCAGCTAAGACGTTTGCAAGTGAAGGACAAAAAAAATCGTAAGGCATGATTTTGAACTGTAGATGTACTTTTGACCAATCGTAATTTAACGCTAAGCGAAGAAATAGAGGACAAAGCTGATTGCTGTTTTGGTCTACTGTTGAAGAAGGAATCGAAAGCGAATCTTCTTGTTAAAGAGGGCAAGGGGGTGGCAACAACATTTCATCGTCGACGTATCTGCGTGTAAATGCCTGTATAATAGCAAACTTGTGAAACAATGTTACAAGTCGACCCTGCGTGTAAGCAAAATACATATATTTCATTACATAAACAGAAGAGAAGCTGTCCCGTTCAGAGTCGATTACTTAAATCGATTGTAATCGATATTTCTGAATCTTTCGTGACTGTCGAAAATTGAAATATATTTCATTACTGTCAAAAATGACGATGCGTTAATACAACTTTTATGTGTGAATACGCATTTTAAATCTTACGTAAGGTGATCATTGCCACCCCCCCTCGTAAGATTTAGTAAAAATCCACCGACCCCCCTCCCCCCAAAACGACTTACGTAATTTATGAACGGCCCCTAAATGATTGAGCAGTGGCAATTCGACAGTTCGATCAGTGCTGCCGTGCTGCAGTGTTTTAGTCAAAATGTCCACTATTTCAGTTATTTTGATTTTGTTGAATAATAATCAAATTTTTCATTAAATTCTTTGTCAAATAAAATAAAATCCTTAAAATGCCGCAAAATAGTGAAAAAAATAAATTGATACAATTTATTGAAGAAAATACTATAAACAATTTATTTATGCTGTTTCGACAAACGGCAACACTGATTGGCTTTCCGAGCTTTCGAGGCAACTTGCTCAAATAATTTGCCTCGAAAGTTTTCGAGGGTTGAGCAAACTTGTCTTCATACAAATTATTTTCGAGGCTCGTAAATGTGCTCAGTTTTCGCAGTTTACGCAGTTCGAGGCTTTTTCAGGAATACCCTCAATTTATTTCAACTGTTTGCAACTGTTTCAACACTTTTCAAACTTTTTCAATCTCTTACATTTTTCCTCGACTTATTCAAGCTCTTCAACGTCTTTTTAACATTTATTTAAAAGGTACTTTCAATGCAGTGTGTGAGTTTTGACATGGCCGAATATTACTAGTTTCAATTTATTTTTATTTCACATTTCTTTCTCAAATGTTTCAGAGCCGCAATATTCTATCCTTATTTGGATCGATCTGCAGCGGCATTGCAGGCTTCACGGATAAAATTTTTCGGATTCCTCCATATATGTGATTGTCTACAAGAAGAGAGACTTCTTCCCAGACGCAATTTCTCAAAAGAGTTTAAAATCAAGAATCGATTGTTTGGGTTATTTTCGATCATTTCAATTTCAATGGTCTTGTTTCCGACACATGTAGACTATCAAGCACAATAATTAAATTGGGAGATGCGAGATTCCTTACAGCAATCATATGTGTGATCTTTTCAGCATCATAAGTCTCCACTGCAATGGCTGGTGCTCAACATGCATCCATTCCTCTCTGGTGGTAACATGCATTTTATGGGACTGTTCGAACTCTGTCACTAGAACTATGTAGTCACAAATGAAATTGAGATTCCCATAATCTACAAAAGGCTTCGGTGATGTCTATGACTTAAACGACCATGCGATATCTTCTATCTTATAATGAGCTTATCTATAAGCTCTTCTGGTAAATGGCGTATTCGCCTGTGCTTCTAGCGCTTTCAGAAGCACAGGTATCTTGAGCGAATATCTTGCGAGGCATATCATTGTATCCGATGTTCTCCTGTGAGGTCCTCCTAGAACTCAGTCTATGATTTTCTTTTTTCCGTCAGTCTCCGCAACTTTTCCAAGTACTATTGTTAATTTCCTTACGCTGGAGTTCAATTGTGATGGAATAATTCTGAAAGATATCAACTGCCACTCTATGAACGATTGTGAAAATTGTTACGTCCCGAGTGCATAAATTGTTCACTTAATAGTTTGAGTTAAGAAGGATTGAGTATACGGCTAATTTATCTTTATTTTATCAACTCTGATGAAATTGACCTTAGTCCTATTGCAGAAAAAAAAAAAAATATTCTACAAAGAAAGTAAAAAATTAAAGCGTTTTTTAAGTAAACTACTACGGAAGGTCAGAAAGTTGGAATTGACTACCCTTTTGAGATAAGTTAAAAAAGAAAAAATTTACCTCACGATCCTGAGCAAAAATTTTTCAACCAAAATAAGAAAAAAAAGTCCAAATCCATCACTAACTACGAAATCAACATTTTAGCTGCGGAAATTTTGCTTGGTAAAAATTAATGCGACACTGAAAAACTCGCAACACCAACAAAATACAAACAAATTCACCGCACGCAGAGCTTTTCTCACGTGCAAGGTACCACGGCGTTGTGGAAATACAGCGGTGCGTGTCAAGGATTTTCACCGCTGTACAGATTTTCCGCCTGCTTCGCTAATGTTCGCTATCGCCTTAAAGTGCTCGTTCTGCGAAGCACTAACCACGTTTCAGGCGATTGCAGGATAAGAATTTCGATAAGCAATGCAAACTAATGCAGAAATCTTTAGTTACATAAATTTAACACGCTGTCGGGATTTCAGCGTAATCTTTTTGAAATCAGTGCGTCGAAGGCAACTCCAGCAGCAATAACAGCGACGACGCAATTTTAAGCAATTCCCAAGCAACTGAAGCAACCGAAAAAAAGTTGTCCTCTTTTTGGCGTCATTGCTGGATAAACTTGCATTAGACACACTTTAATCAATCGAAACCGATTTGTCGGCTTAACATGTTACTCTTGTGCTCGGCATGTTGGCATACCCAGCCCCTGCCCTCTTCTGTAGTCTACTATTTTTGCTATTATTGTAGTCGTTTATCATTTTGTATTTATTTTCCTTTGTTCCATAGATTCGATAAAAATCTCAATTCGTTTGCCTCAAAACAAAAGGATCTGGATCACTTGACTGCCGAGGCTGGGTGCAAAAAAAAGGGTGGTGAGTTGGCACTCTACAGTGAGTGTGCTTGCTTATGTCGCTCAGGGTGAATGGGCCTGATAATAGGCCGTTGATACCATTGTGCTCAGTGATGTAGTTTTCAATATATCGGTTATTTATATTCGGTTTTATATGAAGTAAAACTCGAATTTGGGTCACATTTTATGCAAGTCTTTTTGTGGTTTTTTCTTAGAAGTTTCTTTATAAGGTAAGTTTACGATTTTAAGCGATTTTCCTTAAGAAAGTACTACCCAAAATTTAATATACAAAAAATATCATAAAAATTAAGGCCTGAGTAATGATAAAAAATCTGTACGTCCTTTTAAAGCATCATCCAAGATCCTGACACCTTTAGTCGTTTTTTTTTTAATATTTTTGAAGTTTACTATTGGAATAACTTACAAAAATAACTTGAATAAGATCATCTAAATTTTTAAAAAATAGTTTTTCATATGAACTAAGACGATTTTGCGACGATTAAGGTTAGAAAGTACCATTTTCCCGTTGTTTTGCTATAATTTATGTTGGAAAATTCCGAGTTGTAACAGCTGTTTACTTTTTTGCTATGATTTGTACTTCGAAAATACTAAGTACATATTTGAAGTCATTAACATTTTAACGACAAATCTTGTTAGAATATATCATTAGTTGTATACTTTTCTGTGACAATTTCGGTTTGAAAAACCACTTACCCATAGTTGTTTACTTTTTTGGTACAGTATATAATGAAAAATATGAAATACTGGTAGTTGTTTACCTTCCTTGCTAAAATTTGTATTGGAAAATACTGTGCACTTATTTTGCCAGTTAATATTGGAAATTTTCATATAACTGCTGTTGCTTGCATACTGGAAAATACCAAGTACTCGTAGCTGTTTATTTTTTTACGACATTTTATAATTCAAAATATCATGCAGCCGTATTTGAAAGCACCATGAACCAATAGTTGTCTACTTTTATTCACAATTCGCATTGGAAAAAATCAAGTACTTACCTGTATTATTTGTTCCCTTTTTCTTAACTTTTAAATTTTTTCCGACAGTTCGTATTTGAAAATACCATGCACCCGGAGTTGTCTACTTTTTAGCCACAACACGTATTGGAAAATATCATGTATCCTTAGTTGTTTACTTTTTTCCTACAATTTGTATTGTAAAATTTCAGATTTCTAATTGCATTGATTTCATGTTTAGGGTAATTATATTGAATGAGTTATTTTATTATCTCTCGCTTGAGCAATTAACATACGAGAAAAGACGGGTTTTTCGAAAAATCGTTCATACTCAACAATTATAACAGCATGAGCACATATTAATAGATATTTTTAGACTCGGATTAAAGTTAAAAACAGCTTTAGATATATGCTAACCTTAGACCCGGGTCTAAAACTTACTATGATTATGTTACATAGTGTTTAATACTTGAGTAGACACGAGATTTGTTGTCATTGCTCTTTTTATGAAGTCCCGTCAAAACAGACCACAATATTTCACCCTCGTGCTGATGCCTCAAATCAAACCAACAATTCCAAGGCTGATGCATCATATTGTGTTGTCTTCCCCATTGATTTTGAAGTGGCAAATACCGTGATTGTAGACCAAGTAACTTTATAGCTTTTCGAGCAAGCGAGTTGCACGCGTTGTCGCAAGCTGGAAGCTGCTCCTGCCCCCTTAAGAGAGTTATTACTAATCCTGTTGAAGCGTACCCTATTGCTGTGCAACATTCCGATTTGTCGCCAGTGATAAGCTCTCGTATTTCTATTATAAAATGAGCTGGTGGAAATAATTTGAAAATTACTTTCAAATTTTTACGAAGGTCGCGTGTGGTTTGATCTTTGATAAACAAATAAATAAAATGCGGATTTTGGTAATAACGCTTGTATCAGGATTATAAATACGAATTTAAATGAATGCTTGTTAGTTGTTATGCTTTTTCCTTTGTAAGTTGACATTATAAATGGAATATGAGATGTTACTTAATAAATATTAGGAAACTTGATTTAGATGGTGTTCTATTACACCATACAAAACATTATTGTTGCAAAAATTGTTCAAGCTCAAGAGAATTTTCAATGTTTCTGCAGATTTTTGCTAAAGTATAGTTTTTGGGACAAGCCTTTCCAAGACTTTCATTCTCGTAGTGGCGCTATTAGGAACAGATTTGCCCTGAGGTGAGATTGCCTCCAAATTTGAAATTTGTTTTTTTTTTTGTTTGCGTTACATAAATTCCAACTTCAATTATTCGTTTAGGGCCCCAAAAACTATTATAGAAAAGTCTTTGAAGCAAGCACAAGTTCATATCATGCAAAACTACAAGCTATTACATTAATAAAAAAAATATATATATGGGAGAGTGTGCTCATCGAAGTGCAAAAATATATGAAACTTTCAAATTTTCAAATGCATTTGACCGAAAAATTAAATTCCTTTTAAAATAGCAGCTACTCAAACATAACTGACAGATTTATGGGATTTGTTAGGCCAAAGGACGTTTCTATTAAATTGTTGAAAATCATTGTTCAGACGAAAGAAAAGCAAAAAAAAAAAATAGATAAAATGATATAGAAAACATGTTGAAAAAACAGCAATACTGAGGAAAGGAGTTTAGGGATGAATATCTGTTATCATTACCCGTGAGGATACAAAAAAATTATAACTCGTAAATTGCTCACCTATCGTTGCAATAAAATTTTAACAAGGCAGTTAATTTTATTTGAGCTTCATTTCATTATATTACATTTTTCATAAATGAACAAAAGAAAAAAATTTCTTGTGAATGTTTAATGCAAAGGTAATGTACCTATTAACCATTCTGAAATGATTTATGAATTTTCCAAGCATACGAGTTTTTAAACAAAAATTTATTGATAAGTTGTAGCTAATGCTTGTATGGGAGGCGCCGCACCCTCTATTAAAAACTCGTCAAATATTTCGTCTGATGTTTGGCCGTACCTTTTCTTGTACTAGTGTGAAATTTGGTTTCATAAATTTAAGGCCCCAGTTTTTCGTTTTGGTCCTACGATCCTATGAAAATTTTGAAAAATATTAAATCAGCTGAAAAAAGTGGAAAAAAGTCGAAAAAATGGAAGATGTTGGAAAACTAAGAGATAAACATCTCATGTTGAAAATGTAAAACAGGCTGAAAAGTCGAAAAAATATTGAAAATTTTGAAAAAAGTGGAAAGAGGTTGAATAACTCGAAAAAGGTTGATAAATGTTGACACAGTTGAAAATTACTGAAATTTTAAAAATATGTAAATTAATAAAGAAGTTGAGAAAGGTTGAAGTCTTAAAATGTTAAAAGGTACTGAAAAAGTCGACAAAATATGAAAAATGTTGAAAAAAGTTAAAAACTGTTGTAAAAGTCGAAATAAATTGAAAAAATCTTGACAAAAATTAAATGGTTTTGAAATAGTAAAAACAGTTAAAAAATGTTGGATATGGCTGAAAATCTCGATTAGATATAGAAAATGTTGAATAAAGTTGAAAGACGTTGAAAATGTCAATAAAAGTTTGAGAGGTAAAAAAAAGGGTTGAAAAAAGTCGAAACAAATTAAAACATCAAAATACGCCACACCCACTTTTCCGATTTCGCGTACTTTTGAGTCAGTAAATTATGTTCCTGATTGGCATCCGCACAAAAAAAAATTTGTCACAATAGCTAGTATAGTTTGCGATACGTATATGCAGTAATTAGTCTTAAGTTCAGGGTGGTGATACACCCGCTCGTGCAATCCAGCCCTATTTTGATCCATAAATAGCTTTTGATAAAGAATATTCTTATATCAAATTTCAGTATGATTGCTCACATATTTCGATAGATATGCCACTTAAGTATTTTACTTGTATGGGAGGTGCCATGCTCACTGGTGGTTTGCCAACTTTTGAGTTAGATGTACGTAATAGCAATTAGACTACCTACATTAAATTTCATACCAATTGCTGCTATAGTTCACTTAAAATAGCGCTAACAACTTTTTGTTAATATAATGGTGCCACGCCCACTCATACAATCCCATCGAATTCCATTTAATTTCAAAGCTTATAGTAGCTGATATCTCCACACCAAATTTTATCCAGATTACTCTCATAGCACACTAACTGTTTCATTCAAAGTTTTTCGTTTGTATGGGAAGTGCCACACCCATATGTACTGTTGCGTCCACTTTTTGCTATAAGTTACCTTATAGCAAATATATCTGCCATATTAAATTTCATAACAATTACGTTGTTAATTCTCTTAATATAACTTTTATAAATATTGTGAGCTGAGCCACGCCCTTCAACAAGCTTTGTCAGTATACTGACTTAGCTTGTATTGGTGACTGCTTTCAGTGGTATCATCTCTAATTTATATGAAAATTTTAGGTGCCAATTTCGAGTTATACATAATCAAAATTTTCACGCACGTTTGCCACAATTCAAGATATAAATAAACTGTATCCGTTTATCAAAATTCATCAAAATATCTTGCATGGCTTGCGAGGTATGACGTTATAAAAATTATAGTTTAAGGCGATCCCACGCCCCTGTAACAGACTTCAAAATCTTGAAACCCAGCCCAATATTAATTGTTTTCTCGTATGCAACAAGTCCATAAGTTTCATCAAAATCGCTGCAACTTTTTCTCGAAATAAATTTGGCCTTGAACCGATTTCTTAAATTTTCAATCCCAATAAGCTTGCTTAAAGGTGTGACCTGTGAGGCAAATTTCATTCAATTAGCTTGCTTGGTTTTCCCGTTAACGTGATTTCAACAGACAGACGGACATGGCTAAATTGACTCAGGTGGCGACGTTGATTAAGTATATACATATATACTTTTCTATACCTCCCACAACCCCTTATATACGTTACAAACAGAATGATAAAGAAAAATTCATGATTTGTGTCCTGTCACAACGAGGATCCAATCAGTAATTGCTTCCTCAAGTCCGCCGCTGCTCTTCGGTTTTCTCTACTTGCGATATCAATTTGATGACTTTTGGCCTTAATTTATAATTTTTATCTTCATTTCATTTCTGCCTGAAAGCAGGATATTTGTAAAAAAAGGAATTCCGTGTCCTTGCCCCTCCTCTGATAAAACCTGTGTCAAAAAATGGGTTTAAATTGGATACGGAACGACGCGTTTTTCTCAAACACTAACTGAGTTTTATCAGAGAGCATCACATATAGCCTTTTAAGCACGAAACAATATCGATGATATTCTCTGTTGAATCTCTCTAAAACTTTGATTGACCTAAGTTTTTTACACTTTTGAAGACTAACTTTCGAACTATTGTATCAAAGTAATCTGAAAAAGTGACTACGAATTATAACGAAATAGTTGATTAATAAAAACTTCAATTGCAAAATAAGTATAATATAGTGGCATTGGTATTTACTCTAAGGATAAGACCTATAATTTCAACTTAGATCCTTATGTAAAAAAAAACTCCGGACAACTAATTTAAAAACTGCATTCATCTATTTAATTTTCCCCAACTACCATGGCGCATTATTGCTTTGATCATTGATCAAGGCAAATTCAATTATTGATTTAAATATTGGTAGAAATGTTGCAAATCGCTTCAATTTGCCACGTATTGGTTGTGGAGAAGAAGTAACAATACGCGCCGCACGGCACCGCTAAAACTTGTAATAAAGAAGATAAACAATAAAATGAGCGACTTGCGAACGAGCGCGACTCGTCAGTTGGACATAATGGAGAATTATAACACCTTCATGCCGATTGTAGGCACGATTTTGCCAACACTTGCTTGTGGCGCGCGGCGGTAAGGCATCAAAATTTTGAGCTCCTCCTTTTATGCCAGAAAGCCAACCAGTGAGTTAACACCAACCAGGCTGATTTCAGCTCAATTTCCAGTCATTTTAAATGTAAAATGAAATGAAATGAAGTGAAGTGTTGTAAAGAGCGTAGATAACAACAACAGAAACAGACAGCAGGGGTGCAACCACATCGAACTAAATTAGAAATGGTTGTGTGCTAAGTTCATGTTGAGTCACGTCTTCGTAATTTGCAGTCACTTTCGCTCACAAAATGTACGGGTAATAGTTGTTATCAAACAAAATTGAGTGATAATGAAATCTAGTGCAGCAAAGAGGAAGAGACCCAAGTGATGGATTGATCGGCTCCTATAAGAATATTCATTTTATACATATGTGAAATGATTCTCCAAAAATCAAGAAATGAAGGTGAGCTTTCTCATGGATGAAACTATACATAAATCAAATTTTTTCATCAAAAACAGAAAAATCCATCAATAACGATTTTATTTTAAAAATCATAGCTTTCACACTCAGACCAAAATGTCTAACCAGCGTCAGGCAACATATTTACCTGTTAAATAATTCTATGAAATCTATTTAGTTTAAAAAATAAACATATTTTTCTTGAATCCAGTGGGGTTTGAACCTGGGCAATCCACGTTGCTACATGCGCAGTAATAATATAATTTTAGTTTAACGCAAAATAATAATAAAAGTAGCTCAGTTGGCTAAGATTTGTGCATTAAGTTCCAATCAATAAGCAGTAATAAGGGGATATGATTAAAAAAAAATAGAAAAAAAAACGCGTTCGTTTTTTTTAGAAAATTCTGTAGTTAACCTAACTCTCAGGTTAGTTAGACTTAACCATCAGGTTATAAGATTCTAACCTGAGCTTGGAAAAATTTGGTTACATTAACCAAACTCAAACTGAGTGAATGGTTACCGGTTAAAGGTCATATTAGTCGATTTGAATTTAGTTAAATACTCCGTCAGTTTGACAGTGGCGTACCTGAAAAATCTTTCGCCCACGGTGAAGAACAATTTGTCGCCCTTTTTTTGACAACGAATGTAAGATGTAGAAATTTTCAAGTTTTCTTAAACAACAATTGATTTCATAAAAAACAAAAATTTACAAAAAAGGTCATGCGTAGAAAACTTAATAAAATTTTTAAGTTATGATCAATACAAATTTTTAATATTATTTGGAAATCTCAATGAATACCTTTTGCCATTTCGCCACCTTTAAGCTTTAACGCCTGTGGCGATAACACCGCCCCCTGAGCCTTAGGCCCATGGCGACAACACTGCCCCTCTCCCGAGTTACGACACTGGTTATGGAATGTTATCTTATGCTAACAGATCCTACGGATCTTTTAGGATGACATTATCGAGTTGTATTATAAGATGTTATGGGATAGTTTTGCTCAAATTGAGTGGATTGTGATACTCAAGGTCGTAACTGTCACTGGGAAAATGGTGTGGCAACACATTTGGGAACCAAAAAAGTTAACAACTTTGCTAAAAATGTATGGTAATGTATTAAAGGATATTGCATAAATAGGAAATTTGCATAAATGTCAAACTTTAACCACATTTTCTATTATTTTCGGCTACGCGGACGGTTGCATGTTGGAAAATATGTAAAAGTATTTTAGTCAAACGTTTTTCACATTTTTTACATGATTTATTTACATTTTAGCCCTCAAATTCTAAACCTAGCTCTGAAATTATTTGGTATTTAAGATAGTATTAAAATTCATTTCAGTTTGCATTGGAATATCGAGGGCGTAGATGGATAATCATCTGATGTTTTGGGATAGTTTTCAAGTGTAATATTGATGGTGTTCAATTAAACTGTTTGATTCGGATAGTATCACATAGTTTCGATTAGTAGCAGATGCTATCGAATAGTTGGCCAATTTGTGTTCTCTTCACTCATTTCTCAATTGTATTTTGACAGACCTTCTGTTAACAAAGTGAAAAGTAGTCACAGCACGAAAGTCTCTTTCCAGCACCGTCACCGTCCACTACCATCTCTATTCCAATTACTAATTTTACCTTTTGTGGCACAAGCATCAAATGCCCGCTCATATCTTCATTCTATACGCCCGTTCTAAATGCCAAGCCAAAGCAAACCAAACCAAACTAAATCCAACCGATGCTTAATTTACTCACATCAGTTTTTCACCCATAAAATGCATTATTATGCTAAATGACTATAAAAATCACGTTTACAATCCATTTATGCCGGGCTAATAACCCACTCGACAAAACGGCAAACAGCAAAGTAAAAGCGCATTTGTTTACGCCGCGGATAATTGAGTTATCTGATCTCTGTGCATACGAACATCATAATACTAATAATAACACGAGAATTTCGCTTAAGCGGCAGAGGAGCTTCTACGACGACGATGATCCAAAGACCATTTTTAGTGAAGATATAACAATCCAATGCGCAGTTCTTCTGTCTGTCTGACTGACTGTAAGTCCAACTATCAGTCCTAACTTCCACTTAAGTTGACCACTGCTGCTGTTGTTTTGTCGAATTGGCAAACTGACTGACTTGAGATTGCAGCATACGAATTCGTGATGGAGTCCTCATATCTCGGTAGGTGTGTTATTATACACCATGGCAGCAGTAGAAGAGTTACTTGAGCTGCAATGACGATGCCGTAAGCTGTGGAGTTTGAGCATTCGATTGGGACATTTAACAAAATAACCTATGCACTTGGTGATTCAAAATTCCTCTTGTGTTGAAATATATTCAACAGTAATGGATTATATCGGAGTGTTCAGAATATAATGGTTGATATGCTTTTACTCTTCTTCTACTCTTATTTAATATTCTTCAATATGGTGTCATCAAGTATCGAATAACACTTAAGAATGATATCCAATGATGTGGCATCATTTCACCAAAACCTTGGGGGGAGGGGGGCAAGAATTTAAATGATTGGTATATTAGTTAAGTAAATCTTCTAAAAGTTAAACGAATTTACAAAATTCAAATTTTGTTAGTGTATAATTCTACCACGATTAGATGTTTCGATTGTATCGATGTATTGAATAATTGTATCAGATCCTTAAGGGGGACCAATGGCCCTCCCCCAGCCCTACGCAATTGACGCCACTGATAGAATGGAAAGTCAAGTCACGGCGTTGGATGGTACGTAAGATGTTATCGAAAGGTATCAAATGGTATTGTAGTCAATCATATGTTTATGTTTTTAGGATGAATGTATTCTATGATACTATTTAATTCATGGGAGTACTGTCGTGTATTATATGTAGGTATATTGGGTGGTATTTATCAGGTCCACTTAATATTAATAACAGGTTTCCTATATTTAATATAGTAATTTCCATGCGATGTGTAAATATTATTTTCAATATAAAAAATGTGTAAATCAATTTACACACTTTGATGTGTAAATCAAAATAATCAAAATCAAAAGAGTCATTTAGTACTGGATACTTTATAGGGTTTCACTTTAAAAGCTGTTGTTTAATTATGTGATTTATTTTTATATACAAATAATTTAATTGAAAATAAACAGGGAACATTGATACTTTTCTTTCCATATGTTACGATGTCGTATATGTACAATGTGAGTAACAAAAAAGTTATATCGAATCATAAGTACTGATGCATGAGAAACTTAAAATAATACCGATTAAGTGAGTGAATTTACACTCATATGTTTGTAAATGTCTTTATAACGTTGTAAACTACACATTATGTATAAATAAACACATTTTGTGTAAAATTCTTCGAGTTTTTATCGAAACATATGAGATGTGTAATTTAACTCATGTAATAGTGTTAACACAAATTAAAATATGCAATTTTACAATAATGAATACTATATAGCGATTTCACACATCGTTGTTTCTATTTCTTAGAGTGTAAATGATCTTTCACAAAAAGCTGCTGAACCTTACACTGTCACTATTAAATTGACCAGTCGATAAACTTGATCTAGAAGGTGTTTCGTTGTGTGATATGATTTCCGTGGTTGGTTTGTTGCCAGGTTGTTCAGTTCAAAATCATCTGAGAAAATGCCTAAGTTTCATTTAGGGCGTATACACTGACAAATTTTTAATCAAATTGTTTGTCAAGCAATTTGATAATTTTAATTTGAGTTTCGTGATGGTGGACAAATTATTATGTTCATGAAAGTAGATATGTATGTCCTAAAAATGTTGATCGAATTATGATATAACTTATTTCCGAGTAGGGCGCAAAATGAATACACTTCTCCCCTGCCAAAATTTCTGGGGAGGCAGCTGCCCGCCTTTCCCCTCCGGTTGCGACGCCCCTTAGTATATATCGAATGAAGTTGACGAACATTTATTTATATCGAACTGTATGTAGTGCATGTGTTTGAATCCAGTCTCGTGTGATGACTCTCTTTTCACGCTACTTTTGTTTCTTGTGGAAGAAAGCAACTCTATGAACCGTTTACAGCAGTGATGGGCACATAGTGGCTCTATTTGCCCTCACCGTTATTCGACGTACAAGCAAGCGAAAAAAAAATTTGCAGAATTTCAACGCTATCGGGGCACAGCGTTGACTTGAATTCAAATGAAAACAAAAACAAAACACAAAGGCATAAACGACGGCGCCGCATTGTATCTTGACGAATGTTGCAATTGTTTTTGTTTGTAGTGCAATTTGGTTTTTTTTTGTGCTAATGGCAAATTTGGAAATGAAAGTAAAAAAAAAAACTTTAAAATTTCGTTTGTTGTTGCTTGATGTTGTTGTTTTGCCCTTTTGTTAGATTTCTATGCCCACCGCTGGTTTACAGCTATAAAAGCATAGACATTTATTCCATCAGACAACTATTGCGACTTGTTATTAACCTTTAAAGTCGATACAAATTCTATAGTTTTTTACAATAAAAATTTTAAATTGTAATTTTGAATTTTACTAAGTATATATTCCCGCTAATTGCATAAAATCGCGTATAGTGCACCAAAACGTTCCTTTAACCAGCTGTAGAAAATCGTATTGAATCTTTGAAATGGTTTATTGGGAGAGTCAATGGTAGAATACGGCTGCGGCATTATTGTTGGCTTTCGGTGTCTTGTAAGCCACTTTATATGGTATAAAGACTTTATTTCAAGTAGGATTTGTGTACAGGTATATGTAGTATCTGTATGTTTATGAGCTAAGCATGAACAAATTGCTTCGGTCGTATAAGTGAATCTTTGTGGAATCGCGATAAAACATTTAGACGCGGGCAAAGCTAATCATCCGTCGAATCCTTTGAATAGCAATTTACGTTGACCGTTTGTATGTTGGTTGGCTGGCTGGTTGGTTGGCTCGTTCGCTGAATGCCATCCATCCTCCACTTCTGCATCTTCTGCCATTGTCTTTGGCTTATGTCGTTCGTTCGTTCGTTTGTTCGTTAAGTACAACTAGCGCGAATCATATCAAAGTTCGCTGGAATGAGTTGCCTCGGGTGCAGATTTCATTTGTGCCGAGTGTTGGCCATTTGAATGAGTAGATTTGATATGAATGCAACACAAATTTAATTTTTTAAGTGTTAATAAAAATTAATGCGAGGTCGTCACTTGGCTAAGGAGAATTAGAATTTTAATTTAAGATTTCTTATGAAATTTCTTATGAGACTCGGATTGAGTTATTTTTGTTACTATGGCATAAGATGAAAAATCGTTGGTATGATGTCACAACATATTGGCACCACATGTCGTTCACATCCATATCATCCAATTTTGGCCAAAAAAAAAAATGGTTATCATCGATCGATAGCGCTCTCCGTTGATGGTAATGGCAATATCCTCGCCATTTTCGAAAAAGTACTGACCAATAATGACGCCGCCTCACAGTCCACACCAAACAGTGACTTTATCGTACCAAATACATTAATTTCGCTTGTTGACATACCCGTTCATCCGAAAATGAGCCTCGTAGCTGAAGACGACTTTTTTTGTTGCTGAGATCGGAGTCAACTTTCAACTGCTCGAGAGCCTAGTAACCAAACACACGGTTTTATCTATGGTCGTTTTTCTTTCAATTAATTTTTTTATGGATACAGGCCCAAGCCCCTACAAAAAAATCGCCAAGTTGATGTCTGCGAAAGGCGGAATTCTTATCCTGGACACTCGCACGGACAGCGGGAATACTTTCGGCAGATCTTGCATTTCGTTGACGCACGTCTGTTGGCTGATTGTTCACTGAAATGGCCGACTTGAATTTGGCCACCAAACGTTGAATAGTCGACTGGGAAAACAACATGGCCGCCATGACTGTCCAAATATACCCGTCCCTATTAAAAAACCATTTACAATAAAACTGAGCAATTAACTCTTCGTTCATTACATTTGGACGTCTAGCACTTTTCAAATGCCCAGAAGAAAATTATCACTTTTAAAGTGTTGGTTTTCAACTACAAAATACTCAAAGTTATTATTTTCATCTTAACTGTGAATCTTGATAGTTTTTGTCCGGAAATTCTGGCTGTTGTCTGATGCATCGATTTGAGCTCGTCCAAGCCAAACAAAAATGTAGCACACAAATCGCACTAAAATGTTATGTGACAATAAAATACTTTGATATTTTCAAAAAAAAAAAATAAATGTTTATATATATAGACTTTTGGAAAATATTTTCCGAATTTTATTTGTCAGGATCTATCTTCGTTAAAGTCTCAAATGTTCTCGCTGAAAAACACTTTGACCCAAGCAATTGAACATAAAAGATCACTGCACATTTTCAGTAGCAAAGTGTTAATATACCTTCTTAATAACAGACATATATACTCGTATCCTGTCTGCAAGTGAGCATTGTCCTTTTTTAATTAAACCAAAAAGTAATTAATCAAAATGTTTTTTCATTTAAATGAATCACAAGTGTAAAAATTAATTATTTTAAATGGGTGAAAAAAATCGGTTTTAATTAATGAAGGCGCCTACACAATTCCAGGAACCGCAAATGATTTAACAAAGCAACGGACGGTAAATCGGTTGGTCGGCACAGGTATCAAGATCACCTTTCATGTTGTTGTACGTCTGTTGCTTTAGCTGTTGAGCTTGCGCTACGGTTGTGTCTAATAAACCGATCAACTTGCATGAATTGCGAGCTGCAAATTAAAAAAATAAAGGAAACTGACGAGGATAATGATGAGAATGGAAATAATAAAGATGAAGTCAATGTTTTAGTTCGTTTATTCGTTCGCTGTTGCATGATATACCGCGACGTACAGAGCTGGATTTAAATTAAAAATTAAGGCCTTGAGACCTA
Source organism: Tricholauxania praeusta (assembly GCA_949775025.1). Classification (NCBI taxonomy): domain Eukaryota; kingdom Metazoa; phylum Arthropoda; class Insecta; order Diptera; family Lauxaniidae; genus Tricholauxania; species Tricholauxania praeusta. Next base: position 138,240,199 of record OX459028.1, on the reverse strand, counting down.
AGTAGTATCCAGCAAAGAGAAGAAATTAAATTTATGTTTGCGTTGTTCAAGAAAGATAGAAAACGCAAGAGCGCTTGTTTCCCTTGTTGTTACAATTACAAGCACCAACCGTGTACGAAGTTTCAATTGAAAACTCAAAAAGCTCGCTCTCGCAGGATTACTAGCTGGCCGACACTACTGCATAGTACTAACATTATCAAAAATACCAAAATTGATCTAAGGGGCTTATCAGTAAGTATTTAATCCCTTGACTTGATTCTCACCAGTTTTTGTAATTCTTAGAGCTGTAAACGGTTAATGAAATATACGTGTCTTATTTATCTTTTTCTGGTATCACAGAATGTTATGTGGTCAATGTCCATGGAAGTTTGAAGTGTGAGCGAAAAAACTGACTATCTTTGTTCAGAAGTTTTTCATTAGGTGATTGTCTCAAAGATATGCTTTCTCGTATTTATTTCCAGTGTTGTGAAGTACCACTCAATTAAAAAGCAGACCCACATCATATTCAAAAATAGCTTACTATTCTACTCTTAATTTACAAAACAATTCGATATTTTCTGACTTGTATAAACTTTTTCGGTACCATTCGATCTTCCAACTCTTTTAAGGTTTTGCGATACAATTTGATACTTTTCGACTTCTTCGATGCCATTCGCTATTTTTTTACTATTATCGACTTATAGTTACTTTCTAACTGATATCAATTTTTTTGATTATCTTCGATACTCTCCAATTTCATAAATTTTTCAATGTTCTTCGAAGCTATTTGATGATTTTTTTTTCGATACCACTTAATAATGTTTGGCTAATGGAATTTTTCGGTCCCATTTGTTGCTTTTGACTTTGGTTAGCTTTTTTGAAATTTTTTGATGCGATACTCATCGATATGTTTCGATACTTTCCGACCTATAGACTATTTCGGTGCTTATTGATAAAATGCGATATTACCCAGCTTTTATTGCCTTAATCAATTATCTTCAATATTATTCGAACATCTCTAAATTTTTCTTTTTTTTCTAACCTGACAAATTAGGTAGAACATTTTCTTAGACCTCAACACTCACTTGGCCATTTTGGCTATGTTAGTCGAGGAATTTATATGAAATCCTTGACTCTTTCAAGCGCAAATTCGCATTGAACAAAATTAAATGTAACTGCCAACACCGTCGATTCGAACGTGTTACCACGCTGTTTAACCGGCCTACGTTTACCTTGAAAATCCGCTCCTGGCGATGTACATTTATTGGTTACACTCACAGTTCAACCTCAACACCGACTGCGTTTGTAATTCCGTCAATGGCAATGAATTTCCTTTTATTTTAAATCATTTCAGTTCTGCCTCGAAGCCAATTACACTCGTACTCGTACATCATCCATTTGGGCCATCGTATATCAGGCCAAAAATGACTACACAGAGAAAACCGCGTGCGCTTCTTATTAACTGCATTTAAAAGCCAGCAGGGTTTTCACACCTTGTGCGCCCCACTGCGTGGCTAACGCAGCACTTAAAATCTTGAGATCTCAATAAATACGATATATAGTCGTACACAGTTGGACAGACAGACCGATTCACACAGTCATGCGCACAGTCAGTCAGTCCACCCTTCGGTGGAGCGAGTAGTATGAACTTAATTGTAGTCGCAAGACCAACACTTTTCGAAAATTAATTGGTAAATGCTACAGCGCCGCGGGAAGATTAAGTTGTAATAGAAATAAATTTTTGAGAGGTTTCAACTCGCCGGCAACTTCATCCGTCCGTCTGTCACTGGTTTTGCTAAATTAATTATAAAAAAAGGTTATATTTTCCATAGTGTTTTTAATTGGCTTTATTTATTTCAAAATTGTGCGTAATCTGCGCTAATTGCAATGGATCTGGATGGATGATATACGAAGTCCATACATTGTGCACCTTTGCTGCTTGGTCACAACACAGTGATACCTTATGATAATGCCAGTGATTTGGGTGATGATGATGATGAAGGCAACACAATAAGGGTCGCACAACAAGTTAATGCGATTAAGTTAACTACAGTAAGTGGGAAATTGTCACCACAAACCACATATGTACGAGCGTTTTGTTTGGCATACGGAAGCGACGAAGCAGCGCTCATCGTCGGGTCGGTCACATTTAGACGACAAATCGAAATGTAAAACCCAATTACATAACAATCTGTGCACATTTTTTTACACACCATCAAACATCAAATGAACAATGTTTCCTTTTCTAATGCTATCATACACAGTGTGTGGATATCGCCATTTTAAGGACAACGTAGGAATCATATGTGAGACACGCAAATCAACTAAAAAATTCGTTATTCAAATCGACTCCGTTGTTATTGATTTATAAGAAATTTCTTTAAGACAATTTTTTTTAAATAAATTCTTTTTTTTTTCAAAAAGAAAAGTCTATGTAACTACTGTGTTTTTTGCGGCCAGCAATCCATGTAATTTCATGACCTGAAATTTTGCGGACTTACTTTCATCTGGTGATTTCTGAAACGAAGGTTCTGCCTGCACTTTCTTTTCGAACCTGGCAGCTGTGAGTTGAAGATTCTCTTATTTGGAGCGTTAGTTTTCATTCGTTCAATGTTTCCGATGCCATGCAGTCACTATTGTACAGCCCATAGAAATCTCAGTTAAATTTTGTTTTCAGACACCGATCTCGCATACAATACCAAATGTTCGACGAAATATATTCTTTTCAGAAGAATTTCTTTGCATCTAAAGTCCTAATTACATCATGCGTTTGATGATCTGCTCAGTAGAGGTTTAAGTTGATCTTAATACAAATGGTACCTCAGATTCCTAGAAAATAGCATGACACTTAAATCCGAAAATTAAGAGTCCGGTCATCATAATAGTGGTAAAGAAAAACAGAGAAAAATACCATTACTTAAAGAGTTCTAGTGTTTAGAAACTTTGGGCTTGAAGACGGTGTTACAGCAGCATAGATCCAAGCAAAAGCTTTTTCATTAAAGTCTGCAAAGTTACCATATACTATCCTGAGCATATTGTCCGAAGATGTGAGAAATACTCCTTGCTGTAGTTTTGAGTCCAAACTACAATTTCAATGTATCCACTTTATATATTGTTTTGATTGAAGTTGACGGAGGCAACTGGGAAGCTCTACATCGTCAGCGTGAACGCGATTGCTCCGTACCCTCTACGGCGCATCGGCAATAGTCCGAATTAGCTCTTACGGCTGCTGATGATACAAAATTAGGGAATTTACATCTTGCTCTAAAAAAAACATTAGGGTCGGACGCTGGGTATAAATAGACAATCCAACAGAAGAAAAAAGCCGGAATGAGAATATAGCAACGAACAGACTATATCGGCTTGGATGGCTTTCGAGTGACGAGCTGATAAAAAGAAAGTTTTCTTCGGAAATAAAAGACGGACATGGGACCAATAATCCACGCCTTCTGGTAAGGCAGTAGAGATTTGTCAAATCAAACTTCACAATAAAGGTTGCTTCGGTGGTCTTAGCATGAGCAATGTCGAAGCAATCGCTTAGTCTGTTGGACTATACTATTCCAGTAATCTCATTCAAGATGGATTTTATAACTCACATTCCATCTAGAGATCACTGTAAGAGAGAACTCCCGGGGAGAAGGGACCATATTAATTTCTATACGGATGGCTCCAAGCTAAATAACCAAGTGGGTTATGGCAATTACTCTAAGTAACTGCAGATAAGAATTGCTGAGAAGTTACCGGACCACTGTAGCGTTTTTCAGGCAGAGGTTATAGCTGTAGTGGCTCGTCAGTTGTTGCAATCATAACTGGCCTAGTTGGGCAAATATAAGAGGAAGGAAGAAAACTATAAACGTTTCCTGTGTTCCTGCCCGGAACTTGCTAAAAAAAATGACACAGAACACATGGTTCAATGAGTCGGTCTTTAAGCCAACTGTCACTCCTACACAATCTTATCTAACCTAATCCTAACCTCTTAGTTTAAATTTTATACAAGATCGATGCATAGTTTAACGAAGACTTAAGTATATGCGAGCTAGGTAGTGTAAATTAGAGAACTTATTACTCTCGTTGTGAATACCCACGTTCCTGTATAATAATTTGAAAAGATGTGAGATGAGTGCTCTGGCTTGATGAGCATATAGACGATTTGACAGTATGAAGAATTACACTACGTGAGACATTCAAAGAAAGCAAAATATTTTTCGATCTTTGAAAATATCATATTGTACTGCATGAACTATTGTCCTTGTTTTTCAAAAGATTTTTCTAAATCTTATTATGATAGTTGATAAATTAAACTTTGTATGCCTTGGGAACTCTTCAGTGTACACATGATTCTTTTTAGAATCGGTGACTCCTTTGGTTTGAAGAATTCCAATTTAGCATTTCTGCTTGCGTTAAAATATTTAGTGCCACAGTATTTCATGGGAGACAGGGTTTAGCTGATGTCTCTTTAAATTGCCAAACTCCACAACTGTGCATTCGATAGAATAGATATAGTTTTCAAGAGAACAACCAACCACAAAACCACTCAAAGCCAAATTACGGATTATAAGTTTCCGCATCATTCCTTCTACGTATTACTCTTCCTACCACTATTGTGCCACCAACAACAACAACACGGCGACACAAATTACACGTCATTTATTCCGGGATCAGTAGTAATAAAAGGCAGTGGCAGAGGTATCCCACCAGAAAATCAATCGCAAGCGCCGCACCACAATACACAACAGCAACAACAAGCAAACTTAATAAACAAAATCGCACCCTCACCAAAAGTCAAATAACCATGGGAAGAAAAAAAAAATCAGAAAAAAGGGAAGGCAATTCTTTATCGCTCGTAAATCCGGCAGCAAATGAATTCCAATTGGATCGAATTGGTCTGCTGCGACAACAATGAAAGCAACCAACATACGTTTAGGGCTCTCTTACGTGCACCACTTGAGCTCGAAATCGCTTGGATATTTGCCGTTCAGTCTAACGTTTGTACGTGGAGGGCAGCAGCGACGGCATTACTATGTTTTGCCGTCATTTGTCATGTTCGATACTGTGCTGAGCTCGTTCCTTCAGCTACTTTATAAAGGCCTAATGACGAATTTACACTTGGTGGAAGGATTTGAACAAAAGAGAAATTGGAAATCATTTACCGCCCACTTAAATAGCGACTGTGTGGTTGTACTTAAGTTGAATTAAAAAAATGTTGATAGCAAGTTCGAAATTCGATAAAAAATTATAAAAATATATGTTGATTTGGGGAGCACATTCCGAATAAAGTTTCGTCTCTTAAGCATAAAAGCATATTGTAAAATTATACAACGAAATGGCAACATAAGACAACTTATTCTTTTAGGGATGATGTCGCTATTACCCGTATTTATGTGTCTCTTGTATTTTGTCATTTTATGGTTAATCATTAACGTTTTGTTTGAAGTGGGCGTGTCACATCTGTTAGAAGTTTTTGTATCTAGAGCATGTGGCCCATGCAGATTTTGTATGTTGACAAGTGATAACCAAATCAAATTTGTTAATCATCTAATGTAATAATTGTATCATCGTTACAGCGCATATGTTATTAATATATGTACTGAGATCGGGATATTAATACCGCACAAATTGATATGAAGAATCACAGCTATTAAAACATTAATTGAAAGCACAACTGTTCTATTGATGACAAAAACTGCGCTGTTATTTGTACATACATGAGCAGCACATTTTTGCACATTCAGCTCAAGGTACACGAGTGAGCACGAAAATTTTTATGTTGAGTCACAAGCACATACGATTAAACATTCTCACCATTGCACCTACTCTGTATATTTAGCGACAACCAAAAAAATACTATCAATAGGAATAGGAGCATACAGTGGCTGTCATGCACAAGCACATATCGCACCGTCAGAACAAGAGAGCCGCATCTCAAAATTTTAAGTTTCGAGAAAATTGAGATTAAAGATATCTGAAATTTTCCACTGAATTTGAAGACAGCCATATTTATAGTTATGACAGTCTTGAACTGAAATACTACAAACTAATCTCACAAATTTATTGAGTAACATTGACATATTTCGGAATGTGGCAGTGTTGCAATTACTTTGATTGAAAATATTTTTGGTTTAAGAGAACTATACTGCCTAGTTTTGATTTGCCACTGTAAAAACTTTAATGGAAAATATTTTAAGATATCTTTTTTGATTTAAGGCTTTGTTGTTTTAATTGTTTTTTCTTTAATTTAATAGCAAAATACTAATATTTTGAAATGAGGCGGTCTTGTTTTGTTAAGAAAAATTTCAGAACAAAATATCCCTTGTCTTAAAATGTGTTTTAGAAGTTATTAATTGAGCTAGAAATATGGTGGCAAGACTAAAATTAAGAACACTTAATGAACTATATAGTGGCATACACAACTCGAAAACTCGTTATTTTGATTTGCGGCCCTTTTGTTTTGACGGTGCGATATGTACATACATATGTATACCTTAATGTACTGGTATGTATGTATGTGTATTAGTTCACCGCCAAGATTCGTCCCAGTGAATTTTTTTTAAAAGCGGAAGAGTTTCGGTCGCCGAGCCGATAGTTTTAATCTTGTGTGTGCCTATATTTAAATGCCATGCGATAGTTTGCTCGGGAGAAATTGTCCCGAAGCAGCGAGTCGCCACAGCATGTATCATTTTATACCCACTCGATATGTAACGTTTCGTACACCTTTCAGAAATTTTTCTTATGAAATCTTACAAGATTTCAGTTACTTTCAAAAATCTTCCATTTTAATTTCAGAAAGCTTCCTGCAATGTATCGCTGTCCGCCTTTCGATTTAATTTGAAACGTTTCTGAGTCGCTACAGAAACGTTATAATATTCAGGAAAAAAACATTACTCCCGGCGCTGTTATCTTATTACGTCATCGGAACTCTGAATTATTGTTTCAATTCACACTCGTCAGCACTTGCGTAAATACTTAATATGCAGCTACTTTGTGTAACGTTCCTTAATTTATAACTGTCAACGATTACTTAAAATTATACCTAACATAGCATCAAACAGAGAACTAGCTTGGTAAGATCCTCACAGTCCTTTTCTAACCATGTATATACCAGAGATAAGCGCTAACGCATTCTTACGCAGCTATGAAACATTCACTAAAAAACGAATAGCGAATCAACACTTAACAGCAACGAATGAAAGCACTACACTACACTGCACCGTACTAAGCGAAAAAGACGTATCTCAAAAAAATTCATTTCGAGATAATTGATGTTTTGTTTATGTCAATTTGTTGAAATACCTGTAAAATTGAGATAGAGGAAATTTCCTTAGTAGATTTTTCATATGATTGAACTAAGATGCCGACATTTGGAGTATTTCATCAGACGCGTAATTTCTTAAGCTATCCGATGTCACAAGAATCTCGGATTTTTTTTTTTTTTTTGATACGTCTTTTTCGCTTAATACGGCAGTACAGTTGTCAGTGAAATGCTATGAGTTTCGCTGCTCACGACTGCGAATCATCAAAAAGGCAATGAAAAAGCACCATTCGTGAAACTAAGTCAGCCAAAACAGAACTCTTTAGGAGGTGTAGTTTTTAGAGGAATCTCAGTTAAAAATTTCAGTTATTTTAGTTTAAAAATTAAATTTAACATCAAGCTCTAAATATTTCCGTCTGAAAAATTTACTGCCTTTGTATAACACTGAAAAGTATCATTTGCCCAAGTTTCAGCTCCGTAGAAACTTTTTTGTCAAAGGAAAAAATTAAATAGATCTTATTTCCCACAACTTTTGTATTAAACTTTTTTTGATATGATGCACAGTTTATCGAGAAATCGTCAAAAACTGTGTTCGACCTCTAAAAATGCACCGCATTCCACCCCGGATAGCTGCTGTCGGTTCCATTTTGTTGTCCTCTTTTACAAGAGCTTGTTCAACAATATTCCGCTGTCAGATTGCTGTAATGAATTATTTTTCTTTTTTCTCATTTTCTCGACTAATTCTACTGGACTATGTGTACTTACAAAAATTACTTTTTGTTTTTTACTCATTTGTAATAATGTTTCTTAGTTATTTATAATGAATAAATGAAAATGTCCACACAAAAACTACGAATTTTTCATTTAATATTAATTTACATGATTGAAAATGCATGGCAACCTTTCGCATCAACAGTATGAAGTTTCACGAATGCTGCTAACCATTCGCTGCTTTTTCATTGCCTTTTGGATGATTCGCAGTCGTGAGCAGCGAAACTCATAACAATTAATTTTGAGCAGAGCTGGGCACCACTACACGTGTGTTTCTCTTAATTGTTCTCTGCTTTATATACGTATATGAAAAGTTATTCTCATTCTGCCGCAGTCCCGCGCGCGGTACGTTTTGCCCAGCCACGATTTTGAGCAAGCGTCAACAGTGCAGCACAGTAAACGAAGCTCTTGTTGTGAACGAATGCATATGAAAGGCAATGAATTACGAATAGTAAATAAACACGAGCCATTCATTGCGTATATCTGGTACATATACACACTTGATGTCGTATATACACATACTCGTACAATGCAGATAACAAAAAAGTAATATCGAATCATAAAAAATTGCTTAGATTTAATTTGAAAAATTCGGTGAACATTACATCTGAAACCTTTCAGAAACACTCCAGAATGATAACGTGTGAAAGACTTCGTTTGTAGCGTGCCTCAGAGAATTCATTTGAAAGTTTCAGGAAACCTTGAACCTGAAAACTTTCAGAAATACTTCATATGCTTGCATGTGGTACATTACATTTGAAATATGTGAGAAAGATTTCTGTAACATTACGTTTGCAATAATTAAAATAAAACATTCCTGGTACGTTACGTAGTATTTCTGAAACGTTACATGCCGATTGTGATATGACTCGAATAATAATAAAAGGTAGGTTGTTTAACTGGTCATAATTCGCTCTAAACGGCGGAAACTTGCATGTTTCTTGCTAATAAGTGTATCTAGTTACTTACTGGCATGATGCTACTATAGTTAGTGGCAGATTATATGTTTGGGCTGAATAAGTTGCAGCCTAGGGCGCTGATTTATAAAGGGGCGCAAAATTTTTAAGTTGATATCCTTTTTGGTTTTTTTTTTTGCTCAGTAATATTAATACTAATTTTCTGTATTAAAAATTTTAAAGGATCATCTCAAGTCTTTTAAAAAAAGACGACTCTATCTATGGAGTCTAGGGCGCCAAGATTGTAAATCCACCCCTGACTGTAGTTATGACAAAGCGAGACGAGCATGACTATCTTATTTTAAAATCATTAAAAAGATTGCTAGAAAAAAGTCTTCCGGAATGCGTTCTGCTTTTTAAATTCAGAGAAAGATAGGAAACATAATTAGGACTTTGCACTCCGGGATGTTACGATTTTTCGGATCTGGATTAACCTTACAGGCAGAGTAGGCACGTGCCTAGGGGGCCGGCAAATATTGGCGAAAACTTTGAAAAATTTTTGCATTTTATTGATTCAAAAAATTTTCAAATATAGTTTCCATTTTGCTAGTGTTTTTTGTTCCAACAACGAGGACCTTTTTTTTTGCTCAAGAAAAATATTTTTATGGAAATCAAAAAATTTAACTAACATAAATGAAAAAAAAGATAATTTTTTCTAAAAAAATAATTTTTTCTAATAAATGAAGAAGTTTTGAGGAGGGGGGCGGCAATTTTTGCAACTGTCTAGGGGCGGTAAGTTTCTTAATCCGGGCCTGAGTAGAGCTGTACTAGTTGGCGTCAGAGACACCAAACACCAAAGAAAAGAATTTTCTCGTTCTGTACCGCTCACCCATGGTTATGCATTGTATTGAGAAAGTTGTCTGAAACTGATAGAGCCAAATCACCGAATTCTTACTCCAAAATGGCAATATCTTCTGTATCGTTGACACTTGAGAACTCATCGATGGACACGTGGCGTAATCTAATTGTAAGTAGCAGACATCCGCTGCAGACTGCATACATTGTAAGAAGTTTGTTTTGGTCTGGCTTATCACTAACTTCATAACGGACTGGGATGCTGTAAATTGATGTCATGGTTAAAATTTTATTTGCATTCACATTGAATCTTTTTTTTCATGTGGAAAATCACTGTTACATTTCCCTTTCAAAAAACGCTTAAATATTCATGCAGGCAGCCGCCGGTGATACGAACCCCCAATAATATTTTCATCAAATTAAAAAAATATTTCATTAAGCAATAATATCCCCAGACACAAGCAGCTTTTGAGTGAGCTAAGGGCAAAAGTTATCGAGAAAACAAAAACAAAATATTAAATACTTGCAAATTGAACTTGTCGGGCCGAAATTTTTCCCAAAAAAAAAAGCTTTGCTGAAACAACATTTAATTAAGTTTCATGGGGATGCACAAGCTACCCAAGGATGCTGTGTCATCCATGTTGGTTTTCAGCCCCCCAAAAACAAACAAACAACAGACAGAAATCAAATGGCGCAAATGTTGCTCAAAAGCAGGAGTGCAGAGTGCAAAAGAGATAAACAACATGGCGGAAGCGAGATAAAAAACGAGAGTGCAAAACTTTTTCCACAGCAACAAAAGCAATGACGACAAAAACTTTTCTTTTTGTCATTAATAAAATTATCACCACGGCGCACACCAATTAAAAAACCTGCCAACGTAACAAACATTTGAACACCAGCGACTGTCACAGTGACAGCACTGCCAAAATTTTGCTTCAGCTCAATAGCAAAGGGACCAAAGGGGCATCCCCTGGTTGCAGCAGCAGCACTCAACAATTTTCCACATAGTAAATAAATAAAAGAAGGCGTCATAAAGTGAAACATAGCAGTGAGATATGCACTAAAATATGAGCAACGTGAAAGAGAAGGGGAAATGTGGAGGGAAGCGGTGGAGAACCAGAGTGGGTGTCTTGGCTCTTTGACAGTGGAAAAAAACGACAACCCTGCTAGATTTAATCTATAAATCAACTTGGCTTTGCAATCGAGACATAACAAATTAAATTTCAGGCAGAGCCGTATAAGAATTCCGGGAGTCGACCCATCATACTAATCTATCAAGGACAATTTATTATGGCAACTAGCTATATATTCTTCTGTTCTCTGCTCTCGTCTCTTCCACTCCGTTCCACTCTTCCACTCTGCTCTACTCTACTCTACTCTACTCTACTCTACTCTACGCTACTCTACTCTACTCTACTCTACTCTACTCTACTCTACTCTACTCTACTCTACTCTACTCTACTCTACTCTACTCTACTCTACTCTACTCTACTCTACTCTACTCTACTCTACTCTACTCTACTCTACTCTACTCTACTCTACTCTACTCTACTCTACTCTACTCTACTCTACTCTACTCTACTCTACTCTACTCTACTCTACTGTACTCTACTCTACTCTACTCTACTCTACTCTACTCTACTCTACTCTACTCTACTCTACTCTACTCTACTCTACTCTACTCTACTCTACTCTACTCTACTCTACTCTACTCTACTCTACTCTACTCTACTCTACTCTACTCTACTCTACTCTACTCTACTCTACTCTACTCTACTCTACTCTACTCTACTCTACTCTACTCTACTCTACTCTACTCTACTCTACTCTACTCTACTCTACTCTACTCTACTCTACTCTACTCTATTCCACTCTCAATTTTGACTACTATGTTATTTAGTTTTTGGATTTTGGGTTGGGGATGGTGGCATGAATTCACAAAACCATTGCCAGTGTCCACCCCCGGAGTAAAACCGCATATTATATAAGAATTTTAATTCATGAAAAATTAGTGTAACTGTCTGTTGGTAGCCGAGTAAGGAGAACATTTTAAAATATGAGAATAATGTTTTTTTGGCTTACGTGGTTGAGAGTATGTAAGTAGAAGACTTCAAAATCTCAAAACTTCTCAAAGAACTTTGAAAAATTAACTCCCACCACCAAAAAAGGACTGTTTCGTTGATTTCTCTTGAATGCATCATAAACAACAACAGAAACCCATGCCGTCGGAGATTTTACTTGAGAGCTGCATATAAGAAAATTAAAGAGAACAACAAAAACAATAAAACGTCGAGAACATTAATAAAAACAAATAAATACAAGACAAAATAAATAAAAATAAACAACGAAGGTAAAAAAAGTCCAATGAAATTAAGGATAAAGAAAGCAGAAAGAGCAACAACAACAACAGCAGCAACAACAAGAAATAATAATAATAAAATGATTCATGCGCATTTTCTTTAAGCGAGGCGTTTATGTTAACAAATTAAAAGCAAATTGGTCGCCACAAAGTCTCCCATTGCGCCCACTTTGCAACAGCACCAAGCAGAGAGCAACAATAACAACAAAAACAACAGCAATAACAATGCCATCAGCAGCAGTAGAAAAGAGTGGAGTGTAACAAAAACAATAAAGACAGTGTTGCCGGACAGACGTGAATTGATAAAATTACATAAAATTATCTCAATCAGAATTTTATTAAGTTTATTAATAATTGTAGTACTATTTAACCATTAATACTCAAGTGATTTTAATTTATATACTGTAGAGAGCTTAGATTAAAAAAAAAAATGTTGCCGTCATATGATTTTTGTTTTAGTTAAATGTTGTTGAGAGACAGATTTTTTGATATGAGTGCATCCGTAACATCGCTCTTTAAGAAGTTAATATTAAATATCAAAGCTCTTGAGCAAACATCACAAATAAAATATATTATCGGTACGACCTGAAATCCGCTGAAATACACTGTAAGATAAGCACCACGATAAGATTTTATCACGGACATGACTACCATTTATACATTAAACCATTCAAAATGCTTCTTTGAGAGAGTTATTTGACCAATGTAACCAAATTTCTCAAAAGTACTAGGAAACATTTAAACAAGGTCTGGAAAAATATTGGTGAATTCCGAAGAAAGTGTGTGGAACTTCCCATGTAAGCGAAATATTCAAAATGCTATACTGAGGGAATTACTTAAGGTACTGGAACCAAATACATATTACGCAAAAAGTAAGAGTGATTCGGGAAATTTATGGGAAAGAACTTGGCGAACTTGGTGATCGTGGCACCCTCAATGGAAACAAAACCTTTGAAACGCTACACCGAGAGATTTATTTCAGGAATTGAGCCCAGAGAGCTATTTAGTTAAATGTTGTCAAACTCAATGTGGATACGTTTAGTCACACCAGTGTAGTGTGGTGAAAAAATATCATTTACTGTTACCGCGATGTAGGCTATTTAATTTTTGGCGATGCCAAGGTAAGCACCTTTACAGATTTTTCTTGAGGTGATTTTCTGTGAGCTGCCATATTAGATCCATCAGTTTGAATTTAAAAAATGTTGCAGCAAACTCGAATTTTGCTGGTCAGAAACTTAAAGTGTGCCAAATTTCATATTTACTTTCATTTAAATTGACAACGATTCTCCATAAGCTTACTAAACGAAACATTTGCCGCTAACCTGTCGTTGATAAATAAAAATGTATTTAACAGAAGGTCGTCAGATTTTGTTTACGCATGTCTCATCAAATGAATACTTACTGTAACTACCATCTTCAACTCCCCCCCCGCCCTTTCCTCACTTCGCTATTAATTAGAACAATAAAGTTATACCTAAATAAAATCGGAGTCATAGAAGTTGGACCCAAACAATTAATAATATTTCAAAGATTTTCCTGTTGATACTAACATTCAACGTGTCAGATGTCCACTGCGACTCTGATCGAAAATGGATTCAAAAAATTGTAAAAAAAAATTCACAAAAGTTTTTATGCGAATTTTTTATTAGCTGACACAAAATTTGTATCACAAAAGACTTTTTTGGTCTCTCCGATGAAATCATATGTCTCACGCAGTGGTGCTTACTTCCACAAACAAACGCGCTCTCACTATAAGCATGTGCTGATGAATGTGTATGTAAACAGTGTTGGAAAAAATAATAGGGACAAGCGCAGTACAAAAAATGTATTATTGCATAATTTTTTATGCTACAATCTGTTTTTAATGAAATTGACTGTAAAGTTACCTTATACAATGGGTCTCAATTTAACAAAATCAAACAAGTATGAAAGTGCACGGATTTGCATAGGAGCGTCTTGAATGGGTACAGTTCATTTTTTAGCTGGAAAAAATAATAGGGACAAAATATAATTTTGAGTTCCTTGGACAAAGTCTGTCAATAAAAATTATCTTAAGTGGTAAGTTGTACTTTAGAATAATATAGTAAATACTTTATATGTGGACCTTTTACATACTTGCTAGTCTTAATCGATATTTATTGGAAATGGGTCGTGGAAACATTGTTCCTAAGCTTAAAGATATGCTTTTAAAAAATTGGGAAATTCAGGCCAAAAATTCGAGATATGGCCAGTATAATGGAGTGCAATATGGAGTGTATGTACAAGCGCAAGCTTTTTTACGCTCCTTAAGCGTCTGCTCGATCTCATTTTATGATCTTTGAGTGCCTGCTCGTTCTCTGGGTACCACTTGTAATAAGTTATTTGTCACAAAGTGCACAATAAAATAAATCTTTACTTTATTGTTAATGGCATATTTAAAAGAAAAAAAAAACAAAGGTTTTTAAAAGAACTTGGTCTTTATATAAGAAACTGGATTCTTCTGCTACTTCAAATAATACTAGAGCGATTTTCAAAAATGATATAACAATTTTAAAGCCATTTAAATTACTTTTCAGATGATACCAATATGATTGAAATTAGTTCGAACGTATATACCCAACATACATTTTTTGACTCAAACTATAAAGTTACGATTTTGACAAAATTTGGCAAACATTTTTTCTTTTGACTGGCAACACTTACAATTGCAGGGAAAGATAAATGAGCAACCCAAGAATAACAATAACAACAACATAACTAACAACATAAGCTGTGGATTGCACGAAACAAGCAACAGCGCTGCAGCACAAGAAACCATAAGCCTGCAACAACAATAACACCAGCACAAAGAAAACAACCCAACGTACAAATAAGTGAACGAACCGAAAGAAACGATCTACATATAAAAGACGACAACGAACGACAACAAATTAAAGCAATTAACAAACACACGAACTCGTGTTAACAGCAAGCACAAACACAGCAACCAACGCGTTGGACGCCTCGTACATATGTTTTCATAAAGAGAGCAACAACAACATAAAACAACAATATTAGAGCTGTAGTTCTAGAAATAATAATTTTATGAGCGCAAATTGAAAAACACCAAAAAACTCCGCCCTACTGCTACATGGTGTAGTATGTACCAACAACACAGCAACAAAATACCAACATTGAAATAGTCAGGAGAATGCAAGATAAAAGGAAATTTTTCAAATTTGAAAAATTTTCTTTCAGAGCACAAATTTAAAAATAAATTCCCATTATTTTGAAAAGAGCACGCAGTGCAAATAGCGTACTCACTTGCACGCGTACATTGAATACGTTCAGCATAAAGGCCATCGCCTTAGTGTGAAAGCAAATAAAAGATAACGGGTCAAATTTTTGACGTCCATATTGAAAATCGTCACTGTTGTTGTTTTTGTGTTTGTTGATACTGCTATTTCATTCATTTTAATAGTTTGTTGTGGTTTAATGAATAATTACCGTCGCTCAAACGTTTGGCTGGCTGTGTTAGTGTTAGGTACATGTCGTTAGATGGTGGGTGGAGTTGGGCGCATACCGTACAGTGGGTAGGAGTACAGGGTGGTATTTTAATTGAAAAACGAAAAACAAAAAAAAAAAAATTCATTGAAATACACAAAACAGCTCGTTGATTTAAAAAATTAAATATTTTTTTTTTTGTGAATTGATTTCGATAATGGCAAGATGGTTGTTTATTTTCTAATTTAGTGATTGTACGAACACTTTGGTATTTCTTTAGCGCTTTCAGAGATTCGACTTGATATTATAAAATTAAAAGATTATTTGAGTGTTAGAATATAATTAACTACCATCAAGATGTATAATAAAGTTTATTTTGAAATGCTTCTTTAGCTTCACAACTCTTCAATGTCTTATTTTCTTTTAACACAAAAATGATATTGATATTAAAACATCAATAAATTATCTGAAATGATTTCATGTTTTATTTAAACTAAAAAGATTTAAGCAAATATTAAGCGTTTCGAGAAAATTGGAAATAATCAAAAATGTGTTCAGACCTTTTTTTAATTCAAACACATTTTTCCTTATGCTAAGGGGATATTTTGTTAAAAGAGAATGTTACTAAATAATAGCTACTCAATAGTATATAGTTTTTTGAGAAAATTGTACCATATTTAAATAAAGATTTATTTTGTAAAAATTTTGATGTGTTGTAAGAATCTAGTTTTCTTAGCGATAATCTTACTTTTTCTTTCTTTTAGCTGAGAAGCATGGGCGAGAAGCTTAAGGGCTTAAAAAGCATTTTGGTTGTTTGAACAACTTCCACAAATTAAAATCATTGGGTCGAAGTTTAATGTCGAAGTCAAAAAGTTAAGTAGAGATAAAATATTACTGTAATTATTTGGCCGATTACTTAAATGTGATAATATTTTGTGTAAGCAAATAAAATTATTATTTTTATGTACATGAAAAAATTTCTTAATAGTAATACATTTTATACCAAAAACAAAAAAAAAATAATTCATAGGCTTGAGTTAAAATGTTGTCATAGAATCGAACACATTTCGAAAACTTAACACCTCGGTTTCTTTAATTAAAGATATCTACTTCCTTCAGCAGCGCCGTACCAATAAATTTGGGGACACGAGCGGAAAAACTTTCTTTCTAAAATTGTTTACATTGTCAAACATACAACATTCACTTCTAAGGTTCAAGTCATGATGATATATGCAGCATTCCTTTACCTAAGGAATCAATATTGATCACCTCTTTTTGCTCAATATAGTAGATATAAAAATAAAAAAATTATTAAAAATCCTTGAAACAGCTTCTTTTTCCTTAGGAGGAATACATTTTAATTTTATTATACGCAATTTTCTGTGGCTATATCTTAAAAGTTAGATTCAAGAGCCACTTTTCCTTAAAAATTTGCCCTAATTTTAGGTAAAGTACATATGTACATACAACAAAAACATTATTTTCTATTCAAACAAAACCGCATTGAAACATCCGTTAAAAGCTAATTTATGACGAAATATCAATAAATAAAGTTGAGGTGAAATACCCTGTGTTGCGTTTATAACACACACAAAGCGTAATTTTCTTTATACATTAAGAAATATGCAATTTTGTTGAGCAAAATATATTCGATATTTTTTCTAATTTGTACCATTGTGCGATGGTGCTGAGTAATGAAAAGAAATAGAAAACAACAACAAATAACAATAGAATACAAAAAAACAAGACTGCGTGTATGTGTGTGCTCCACAACGCCTAAAGAAATAAAATTAAGTGGTTGCTGGTTGATGAATTTCCATCTCTTTCGCACTGCGCCCGCTATTGAAGTGAGCAACATACTACCGAACCATTGGCCAAAAATAAGTCGGAGAAGTCAATAGCAACAACAATGGCAACAATCTGTAGACGACGACGACAACAATACAAAATGCAGCAAGAGTCAGACCAGCAGGAGCAGCAACTTTGTCGGTTCGGTTACTTGTGTTGCGGCAACATTCGCTGCGCTCAGTTCAAATTGAAAACTCGTTGTGAGCGCTTGTGATTTCGTCGTTATTATCGTCGGCGGTTGCAATTTGAAAAACCGGATATTGATTAAAATTAAACACAAACACATGCACCACCACCACCTACTTGCTCCATCCCATTCCGTAGTCATTCGTTCGTTCGTTGTTCAAACGCAGTGTGTGTTCGTGTGCGCGCGCTTTAATTAAATGTTTATTGTTAAATGAAATGAAATTGAAAATACAAAATAAATTAATCAATTAGCGCAGCAGCAACAACAAACGCGAGACAGTTGCTGCAGCAGCAACAACAACAACATTAGTGCAGTGCTGTGCTTGCGTGTGCGCCATAATTTATGCTATGAATTAAGCAAAATAGCAAATAAATTTAAAAAATATTTTAACAAATTTGTGAAAATTAATTAAAAATCAATTAGGAATTTTGAAATAAAAAAAATTGGGAAAAATTTAAAATTTCAATTAAGAAATTAATGTCGGCATTGCATGTTACCAGCGCCGCCACCAATTGCCAACAACAAGAAAAATGGTATTGGAGCAAAAACCGCAATTGCCGCTACAACACCTGAATTCTAACAATAGCAACAACAATAGCAATCGTAGTCCAAACGCCATTCTTTCTGGCAGCGGCGGCGGCGGCGGCAGTAATAGCAGCGTTAGCAGTAGCAGCAGCAGCAACCACAACAACAACAGCCTCGTTACTTCACTCTCTCTCAGCGCTGTTAGCAATATCAACACCAACAACAGCAGCAACAATTTACCGCTTATGCCGTCGGAAGGTTTACATCCCACTGCTGCATTGCAACTTTATGCCGCCGCCGCTCAACTTGCACCTGGTGGCGTTCGTGTCCCTCCATGGGGCTCGTTTTTGCAATTCGGTGTTCCTGGCGTCTTTGGTGGCGGTCCGTTTTTGAGCCGTTCACGATTCGATGGCAATCCGCAAAATGCCGCCGCTGCCGCCTCACAACTTGCGGTGAATGCGTCGAATGCTTTTGCCAATTTAACCGGTCTCAGCGCTGCTATGCGTAATGTTTCTGCTGCCCAGACTACAGCTGCGGCGGCAGTGGCAACAGTTGCCATACAGCATCGACTGATGATTGGAAATCGAAGTCTGCAACCTGCCGGTCCACCCAGTGAAGGTTCCAACGAAGATGGCGGTAAGTTTGGGGAGCAACCGAATCGAACTTAATAAAGCGGTGGAATGAGATTTGGCAGGGCCAATTTTAACGACTCAGATGACATATTTCTTAATAGTTTCTCTTAGAATCAGATTTTGTTGCCGCGCAAATTTAAACACCTTGACCTATTCAATGCAGTTTTCAGTTGCCGATCCTATCACATGCAATATAATATGTCCTCAATGACCTTTTCTTTTCGTTAGATAAAGTCAATTCCTATAGGTCGAAGAAAAATGTTGCTCATTATTTGGAAAAAAAAGTCAAAATATAAAAAAGTCTAAAGTTTGAGAGGAGATAAAAACGCATTAACTTCCTACCCAAAGGATCTACACACAATACAAGCAATTTTTAATAAATGTGGTTTTATTGGAAATTTTAAAGAGACGTATCTCAGCCAAATTCAAAAACTGGAAGTTTCGGAAAATTTAAAAAAAAAATTCTCTTTTTGCTGTAAATATTAGGTGGGACAAATTTTATCACACCAAAATTCATGTACATATTTCTTTCCTCCTCTACTGGAAGATTATTGTAAAAAAATTTTAAGTGAATTGCCTTGGCAATGTATTCAATAAGTTCAATTTTGAACCAATTTTTCGAGCTCTGTTGACCGTATAATAACGCAAGTAATTTTCTCTTCAAAAATATTATTTATTGCTGTCTTAGTTAGTTACCCTTAACTTAAAGTTTTTACAAAAAAAAAAAAAAAAAAAAATAGATCCAATGCCAATAAGTCGCAAGATTTCGATCACCAATTCGAAGGCCCATTTCTGAAGGTAATTTGTTCACCAAACGTTTCTTTCAAAAAATTATTGCTTAAATCGCAGTATGGCGCCATCCTGTTGAAACCACAAATTCATGCCAAGCAATAATGGAATATAAGAATCTGTTATCATGTTAAGGTACACACGGTTAGAAATCTTGGAATAAATTTTAATACAAGCGAAGTATTACAAAGATTCTTAATACAATTTTGATTAAATTTAATACTTTTGAATATATTACAAAATTTTGTAATACATTTTGTATTAAATTCTAATACAGTTCAAACATTAAAACGATATTTTATAACATTTGATGCTATCGCAAGTATTACATTTAGCCAACGTAAATATGATACTACGTTGGCTGATGTCGTTAAAATGTTCATGCAACCCTTGTATTGAAATGGAACCTGGCTCGAATCCCAGTGGATACGACATATTTTTTTTTTTAAATTTTAATAAAAACGAGTATTAAATTTTAATACAAATTTGTATTAAAAATGAATTTTAATATCTAGACAGTATTGAATTTTAATACAATTCTGGTGTAGTCATATATGTAATCCCAAAAGTATTAAAATTTATTCCAAAATTTCTAACCGTGCATAGAGTGAGCGTTAATTTTTTGGATGCAATGGCCTCTGATGATCTTCTGTGGATTGCAATCGCTCCAAATCAAGGAAAAAAAAGATCCTCCTGTTGTCACCTTGAAAGTCTTAAGGTTGACTGAGTGCAGGTTGTTGCCTCTCTTGCGCTCCGGGCTATAGCTCTCTCTAGCTCTAACTTAATCTAGATCTGGTAATAAGCTTAATTTTTGTTCCGCCGTCCATTGCTGCATTAAAAAACAAAAAGAAAATTTTTCAAAAGTTAAGTCAGTTGACTTAGTAAGATGGCCAAACAAAAACTGTGACGTACTTAAAAAAAAAAACACCCATTACTTTAAAGCAGTGGTCGGCGCCCCATAGGCTCGCGAGCAAACGAAGAGAATAAGCGAGAGTAAGCAAACTACAAAATGAGCTGCTCATTTCGTTAATGCACTGCAAAAATGTTTAAAATCAAATGGCAAAATAAATAGTTTTTCCACAAAAATTTTTGTCGGCAATACACAACGTTTAATCTACAAGCGAGTTTTATGGATGGCAATTAAATTTCATATAAAAAGGCATTTTATAACTAAAATTCAACCCCTAAAATGAGAAATCATATGTAGCGTAAACAGCAAAACGTAAATGCATTTTTTACAGTGATTGGTGCTTTTGTCTTTTCTCTCTCTTTTGAGAGTGAGAAAATATTTGATATTTGCGCTCTGCCGACCACTGCTTTAAAGCCAACTGTTTCTGAGTTTTTTTTTTTGGTTTTTTATTTCGATCGGTCCGGAAAACTTGCACAACTTTTTTGAATCATTTTGCAATAGTAAGCCTATTTATTTTCTGATGTGCTTGCTTGTGGCAATAGAGCGTTACATATAGAATAATAGTAGGACTACGCATGCAGCATTATTCTGTCCAGAAAAACCGGCACTTAGTCTTTTAAAAACTGCTCACTTTCATTTGGTCAATTGTGCCCAAAGTTCTTTCTGAAGCTTAAATATTTTATCAATTTTCAGTTATAGTCTGAACTAAAATGTGATTAATGATAACATATGACTTCATGCAGATGCGTATGCAGCTGGTGGCTTCGAGGTTCAGCAATCTCGTTAATAATAAATGATTTTAAAAAGAGCCAGAAAACAAAAAAAAAGAAAAACTATTCCTCAGGTATAAAAGAGGGTATGAGAATTGTACTTACTTACATAATATGTGCAAAGTTTTCTGATTTGCAACAAAAATACTGTATTTCCAAAAAATAATAACTCTCGTGACTTTTGAATTTGAAAAACTTTCATACGTATACCCTATGAGGAATTTAACACGTTATCTTTTATAATGCCATATTAAAGGTCTTCGTTATTGTTCTAGGCTGTACCGCTTCTACAGAAGATTGCATTCAGTTTATATTATTAAAAACTAGAAAAGTAAATCTGACAAAGGTTGTACCATTACCAAATATTTATTTGAGCCATCGACATTTCTTCAATTCTTTCAAATAAATAACATGTTTGGCACTTTACACCATTTTAACTTCAGGTTATAGATATAGGTTATAGGTTTATTTATTGTTAATAATGTAAATGATGATTTTCTTTTGATGAATTAACGTTGTTTTATATTCAATGTTTTTTTCTTATCAAATATCTACACAGAAAAAACAGAATTGGTAAAATCAAATAATTACAATTCTATGAATAAAATTTCTAGAATTCAATTATTCATTTCTTTAAATTAAAGAAAAAATTTGCAAAATCAAAACACCTTATTTGTTAGATTTTCAAATTCAAATTATCTGATTTTACAACAAAATATTTAAGCTTAATCAGCTAAATGTTTCACAGTTAGTGCAAATGAAAAACTTCGTTACTGAATTAGAAAAATAATTCAAACTTTGGAATTTTTAACCAAATCTTACTTTTCACTCTAATGAACTAAATAGTTCTTAAATAGTTTCTGTCTTTTCAATGATATATTCTTTTCATTTTAGGTGAATTATATAGAAATAATTCTTAGATATACCTAGAGTATTTTCTGTTTGGACCAATGTTTTTTTGTAACTTATTCTTCCATTTGCTAAATGGTAAAAATAATTCTTTGATTTATCTAATTCATTCTATGTTTGAACCAAAGTTTTTTTTTTTTTTAAATTTAATGAATTTTCCAAATCTTTAAATAATTTTTCTAATTAAAGTTCGTTAATAAAACCAATGAATTAATTGAAGCAAAAAATGTTTTAGTTGAATCAAAGATTTACAGAAAAAATTCCTTGAAAATACGAATTAAATATTTGCAATATTTACAAATGTTTTTTTGAAATCAACGAATTTATTTTAAGTTTCAACAAAAATTGTAGGATGAAAAACAACAAATCACGATTTGATATATCAGACAAACTGTTTCTATGACTGAAAATCATACAAAAAATTCGTTGAAATCGGACACGAAATTGTTTGATATCATAGAATCTTTTTTTTCTGTGTACACTCGGGTACCTAAGATTTTTTAACTCCATCATTGGAACTACCGAGGTTATTGCGATGGGCTTGGTTTTTATTAGTTGCGTTAACCGAGGCCGCACTGTAGATAGATTTTAATCAGCTGTATGCGATGGCGCCATCAATTTAAGCTCAAAAGCCATTATTCGTGGTGAAAAGTTTGAAGTTCGACACTTTCCTCTGAAATCCGCCACAATTTTTAAATAAAACTTAAATGAATAAAAATCATAACTCTTCAGCAATACCGTCACAGTGGCATAGCAAGAAATGCGTAAATGACAAGCGAATAAAGACGGCGGCATCTAATTTATGTATGCATTAGCACTCGACACTTACTGACTTTCACGCGGTCACTCGCTAAACGCGCGCCAGGTGGTCCGCTATCAATGGACGCACCCATATATGTAGAATGTCACTGGAGTACACAAAAAAAAATATTCTAAATATTTATAATATTGAAATCCGTATCAAATTATTTTGTATGGATTTTGAACTCACATTGTACATATAGTATATCCATACATAAAGAAAACGATTTATTTGTATATATCGATATTTGGTAATATTTAACAAATTACATATTTGATATAGACGAAATAAAAATTTGATATAACTCAACATGCATAATATTATTGAATTAATCATGTATTTGGTAATAATAACCTCATTACCTTACGATAATTACTATGTTATAATTACCAAACAATAGCTTGGCTGAAACAAATAATTCGTTCACATGTCACCATGTCACATCACCAAATCATTTATTTAGTGGAAGAAACATTGTCTTGTCGCTTATTTGTCAATATCGATTTAAGCTTAAAACGATAAGCAAAATACCGATATTTTAAAATATCGATTCATAAATAATTAGATATTTTCCCGCATCGTCGCATCCTTATTTTGAATGCCATTGGTATTTCATAAGTACCTGAATTGTGTACCAAGCAGAAGGTTATTAAATAGTGTTTTATCTAAATATGTTCAAATAAGAATTGAATTACCATTATATATTCGATCCAATTAAATCTTTTAATTGACCCAAATAGATATCATATTTAGTCTAATAAACAACACTTTAACTTCCAATTAAGCACATAGTAATATAAGTATATCAAAATTTGTTGATAGTTTATAAATATTTAAAAAAATCTATCAACCTTTAATTGAGTACCAGGCAGGAGGGTTTTAGTAGTGGCACATTTGAACATTTGGTACTCGGGGCAAAGAACCAGTCTGCCGACCTGCCTTAGGAAAAAATTTTTAAATTTTCATCTGAAAATGGAAAAAGGTTCTAAACTGGCTATTTAGATTTTCTTTACACATTTTCCATCAAATATTAGAAGTGTATCATCACATTAAAATTTGCTGAAAAAAAACAAAAAATAAACAAGGTCATTCGAATAAAACTGAATGAGATTACTGATCATTACAAATATTTAGTACTATTTAATTTCAATGTCTCAATGAATACGGAGGATCATTTTGCTGCCCCCAAGCTTTTGACGCCCGAGGCAACGGAATTGATAAATAAAGCGAAATACAATTATTCCTTCATTAAAATACGTTTTGTCACCTTCAAACGTTTTACATTATTACGCGTCATGAAGTGCTTGCGTGAGAATGTCCACTGAACCAGTTTTGTAGAAGGATATCTCATGCATTTTGCATCATCGCAGAAATACATCATTGTCGAAAAGTTTTTAGTTAAAAATTCAATGAATATCATTGCTCAATCGACCATATTTACCTGGTATAGCTCCGTCTGTCTTTTCCCAGTTCCGGAAGCTAAAATTACTACTTTGCGGAAGACGCTTTGAATCGATTAAAGCTCTAATTCGCAGTAGGAGCTCAATGCTATTCCTCAATTAGTCAACGAAAACTGTGGCGCTGTCGTTTTATTTAACAACTCTGGATACTTTTTACACGGAATGTACACTTTTCTCAGTGTATAAAATTTTATAGCACAAGAAAAAAAAAAACGCCCGTGAATTGCCAAAAAAAAAACAATACAAAATTTAATACCTAATATTAACTTTTGTCTTTAATTAATTTATATGTAAATACAAAGCTTAGACTTGATCTCTTAAGCATTAAGTAAGATAAGCATTTCAATATGCAAGCCCACAGTATTCATATGAAATATAATTTAATCAACTCAAAGTCTAACTTTTGTTTACAAATAAATCTAAAAATTGGAATGTGTCGCTAAGCTACTCGTATTTTGATCATTTCACTGATAAAAATTATTTAGTTTTTAGTTACAAATATTTTGTATTATGCACTGAATAGCATCTGTTGTCAGTAGTGTTTTGTTAATTAAAATTTAAATAATTTATTGTCAAACAAATTTCAAATTAAATATGAGCAAAAAGTTTAAATACGTTAACATCGTGTTAACCATTAAAGATAATCGGTCAAGTTTTTTTTTTCTCTATTAAGCTTGGATTTTAATAGGCGATCGTAAAAATTTTAAATGGAAAAAAATTCGCTAATCTAACTGAATGTTTTTAGTAAAATCTGAGTGTTTTTTAAATTGTTTTATGAATTCTTAATTTTGTTTTTAACGTACATTATACATGTGTATTTTATTTATTTGGCGTCTATATCAACGCTTCGTGAAAACAGTCTCTGATAGGGCAATCTAGTTGATGTATGGCAGATAGACAAAATCTGCTTTATCGCAAGTTTTTGGCAGAAAATTCTTACTGCTAAAATTTTTGATAAATTAATAGATAATTAAATTTGAGCTGACACGGAACTCAGCTTAAATATTAAAATAGCTTATTTTATTTTTATATCGAAAATGTCGTCACTAACAAAACCATGATGTAGAGCCTAATCGTTTGAAATTTTGGGTTTTTCCTTTAAACTATTCGTTTTTATATAGTAAGATTACAATTGAATGGAATCAAAACGAAATTATTTTTTTCTTTTTTTTTTTGTTATTTGCTGTTACAACTCTCAACTCAAATTATAAAAAGTAAATTTAACATTGAAAAAACTTGTAAATGTGGCATATCAACTACAACTAAAATAAATTGATTTTATATTCAAACTCAACTCTCAAAAATTCCTTGATGTTTTCAAAACATAGTCATTTTTTTTATACAGTTTCTAAAAAACTTTTAGTCAGGCATCATTTTGAGTGATATATAATAAGATCCTGAGGTCGATATACGATACAGTGAGAAAAGAGTTTGATTCCATCAAATAAATGTATTTGGTTGTTAAATTACTAAAGTACACCGTTAGAAATTTTGGAATAAATTTTAATACTTTTGGGCTTACATATATGACTATACCAGAATTGTATTAAAATTCAATACAGTCTAGATATTAAATTTCATCTTTAATACAAATTTGTATGAAAATTTAATACTCGTTTTTATTAAAACTTAAAAAAAAAAAATATGTCGTATCCACTGGGATTCGAACCTGGTTCCCTTTCAATACAAGGGTTGCATGAACATTTTAACGACATCAGCCAACGTAGTATCATATTTACGTTCGCTAAATGTAATACTTGCGATAGCATCAAATTGATTCCAAATGTTATAAAATATCGTTTTAACCATTCGTTTAATGAAGAATTTTTAATCGGTCGTTAGAGTATTAGTCACCCGGGTGACTAGTTAAAAAATGTACGTAATTTGTATGACCCGAAAATGAATAGGCATAAATTTGATAGGCGAAATGTACGTTGGATATTGCCGGGAACCTAGTCCGATATATCCGACGAATTAGTTGATTTTTAGTTATATTTGTGCCTATTACAACGAATGTTGGGTGAGCATTGACAATAAAAACTAACTGAAAAAGTCACCCGGGTGACTAATACTCAAGCGGAGGGTTAATGTTTGAACTGTATTAGAATTTATTACAAAATGTATTACAAAATTTTGTAATATATTCAAAAGTATTAAATTTAATCAAAATTGTATTAAAAACTTTGTAATACTTCGCTTGTATTAAAATTTATTCCAAGATTTCTAACCGTGTATTTACTATCAACAGATTTTAGTAGATATTACTATCAGGCCCGGATTTACCGAGGGACCGGGTCTCCAACACGTTACGATGATTGAAACAAATTTTACATTGCAATAAAAATAAATATGAGCAGTTCCATTACTTTTCGGCAAAACCGTCCGCAGTGGGTTCTCTGGTTTTGTTCAAATTTTGGGATATTGAAGAACATTATATAAAACTACGATTCCTAAATTGTTGGCTCTTTAAATGCTCCTGGTGCAAAGATATGAATTTTTAAAACTCAAAAATTGACGTTTTTTTGCCCTATATTCGAATGTGTGTATCTTGGGAACTTGAGCTCCAAATTCAACTTTATAAGTTTAATTTTTTTTGGTATTTATTCAACTTTTTGGTAGAAAAAGTTCAGAATGCAGTAAAAATGTTTTTCCCCTTAAAGGCGTGGTACCGCCCACTCGAAACAAATATCTTTACTCAGGATTCAATCCAGCCCCATACCAAATTTCATCAAAATCGAAGAAGCAGCTCAGTCGAGACAGCGTTTTTTCCTATTAAGGGCGGTGCCACGCCCTATTTAAGAACTCAGAGCTTCTAGTTACCTTTCTTATGGTTCAGTCTATCTCCAAATCAAGTCTTACTAAAATCGGTCAAATATTTTCCCGTTCTTTCACAATTCGCAGTATTAATTTAAAAAACGGGACTCTAGAACCATGAAAAAATGCCCAAATGGTGCGCATTACTCTGTAAGTGTGCTTGAATGTATGTATTTGTGTGTGTAGATGTTTCTCTGAATGTCTGCATGTATGTCGGTGTGCATCAGAGACCGTAAAGACAATTTTGGTGTCGAAATTCGCGGTAAGAAATTTCAAAAACAGGCACTTTTGGGAGCTCGATAGCGCAGTTGGAGAGTCTTTTCCAAACTCCATACTTCTGGATTAACTTTGGGGTTACATAACAAAAATTTTAAGCTGGGTTGCATCAAAAAAAAATTTTGGTAGAACGAAGATATAACCAGTTAAAAATGTAAATAACGCGAATTTTGAAAAAATGGTCATTTCAAAAGTGCTGCCCTTCGGGTTGCTTCACGAATTTTTTAACTTTATAGGTCGGATTTTGAAGGGCTGAGAAAGACGAAAAAACGAGTTCAAGTAAAAGCAATCAAAGTTTGACTACTTGGCGTCACTTTCAAAAAGGGATGTTTTTCTGTTTCGATGATTCTGAGGAATGAGATGGCAAATAATTTTCCAAACGTGGGAGCATTCTGAACTTTTTTTACCAAAAAGTTGAATTGATAACAAAAAAAAACGAAACCTATAAAGTTGAATTTGGAGCTAAAGTTTCCAAGATACAGATATTCGAATATAGAGCAAAAAACGTCAATATTTGAGTTTTAAAAGTTCATATCTTTGCACTAGGAGCATTTAAAGAGCCAAAAATTTAGGGATCGTAGTTAAATATAATGTTCTTCAATATCCCAAAATTTGAACAAAATCCGAGAACCCACTGCGGACGGTTTTGCCGAAAAGTAATGGAACTGCTCACATGTATAATAAAAACAAATAGTTCAAAAAAGTGAATGATGCGATTCCATTGATTCGTTATCTAACTATAAGGCGTTAACAAATATTATCAATGATTTTTGTTGATTTGAACGCGGAAATCTTATTTAAACAGTTCATCCATATCCTCTGAGTACACGGTGTCTGAAATGGATTCAATCGAAATCGAATCAATGATTCGGTTTCTTAGCTGAGTTAAGGGGAATGAAACTTTCCCAGATCTAGCAGAGTGTTAAGAAACTGGTGTTTTTGCTATCCTGCAGATTTATATTCAAATTTGGGAAGTGAACTTGAGCACCTTTTTGTATTCTCAGAGTGATATGTTAAAAACGAGGATAAGTCGATGAAATTCTTCTTGTACCGAATCATATTGCAAACAAACTGGTAACAAACTGCAGTAGAGAAAGATCTTTCTCGAAGTTAAAACTCGTCAACAACAGATTGCGGACGAGTATGGACCAAGATCGATTAGTGAATTAAGTTATTCTCAGTACAGAATATAACATTCTTCGCACTTTAGATTTTGATTATCTTCTTCAGGGACATAACTATTATAAGATTTATGTCAAAAAATTGGTTTATAACTATTATGAATAAGAGATATTTTATTAGTTGTCAATAACTATTATTTTTCAATGGATTCTTTTTTACGTTGAGTCATAACTATTATGAATAAGAGATATTTTATTAGTTGTCAATAACTATTATTTTTCAATGGATTTTTTTTACATTGAGTCATAACTATTATGCATAAGAGATATTTTATTAGTTGTCAATAACTATTATTTTTCAATGGATTTTTTTTACGTTGAGTCATAACTATTATGCATAAGAGATATTTTATTAGTTGTCAATAACTATTATTTTTCAATGGATTTTTTTTACGTTGAGTCATAACTATTATGCATAAGAGATATTTTATTAGTTGTCAATAACTATTATTTTTCAATGGATTTTTTTTACGTTGAGTCATAACTATTATGAATAAGAGATATATCCAATGCATAGATAAAGCTCGAAAATGACTATTGTCGACATTTCCCTATCGATTCGAACAAAAAAAAAATTTTTTATGAACCACCCTAAAATTTTTTACTGCTCCAATCGATTATGAAAGGTTGAAAATGCGTTTTGGATATATTTTAGAGTAGCTCCGGAACTTGAAAACTACCAAAATTATCGAAAGCGGTCCTTTCCAGGGCCCGGAGCCACCCTAAATGATGTCAAATATTTATATTCGACGTTTTCACATTAATTACAGAAAAAAAAAATTTTTCCGAAAATGGGTCAAAAACGGTTCTTTCTCGGGGCCGGACTCAGAAGCCACTCTAAGTGATGTCCAAAATCCATTTTCGACCTTTTCCCATTTATTACAGAAAAAAGAAGTTTTTTTTCGAAAATGGGTCAAAAACGGTCCTTTCCAGGGTCCGGAGCCGCCTCAAATGAGGTCCAAAATTCATATTCGACTTCTATTTAACGACTGGTGCAAACAAAATTTCGAAAATGGATCAAAATCGGGCACATTTTGGGACTCGGAACCACATTTGATGATGACCAAAATCTATTTTCGGCCTCTTTCCAAAGATTGGTGCAAACAAAATTTCGAAAATGGACCAAAATCGGGCACTTTTTGGTACCTTTTTTTACGACTTCAACCTCTTTCCAAAGATTGGTGCAAACAAAATTTCGAAAATGGACCAAAATCGGGCACTTTTTGGTACCTTTTTTTTCGACTTCGAGCTCTTTCCAAAGATTGTTGCAAACAAAATTTCGAAAATGGACCAAAATCGGGCACATTTTGGGACTCGAAACCACCTTTGATGATGACCGAAATCTATTTTCGGCCTCTTTCCAAAGATTGGTGCAAACAAAATTTCGAAAATGGACCAAAATCGGGCACTTTTTGGTACCTTTTTTTTCGACTTCGACCTCTTTCCAACGATTGGTACAAAATTTTTTTTTCAAAACGGACCAAAATCGACCACTTTTTTAGTTGGGACCAACTCTGGTGATGGCCAAAGCCCATTGTCAACCTCTCTCCATCGATTTTTTGCAAAAAAAAATTCGAAAATGGACCTAAATCGAGCACTTTCAAGGATCGGTTCCACTTCTAGTGATGGCCAATATCCTTTTTAGACCTCTTTTCATTGATTGAAGCAAAAAAAACTTCAAAAATGAGTCAAAATCGCGTACATTTTCGAACCGATGACCACCTCTGGTGATGTCATAAAAACCACCTCCCCATCGATTGGTGCAAAAAGATTCACAAAAATGAAAATCTGTTGAACACTTTTTTCAAAACAACGTAAAAAAATATTTTTTCCAAATTAATAGTTATTGACAACTAATAAAATATCTCTTATGCATAATAGTTATGACTCAACGTAAAAAAAATCCATTGAAAAATAATAGTTATTGACAACTAATAAAATATCTCTTATGCATAATAGTTATGACTCAACGTAAAAAAAATCCATTGAAAAATAATAGTTATTGACAACTAATAAAATATCTCTTATGCATAATAGTTATGACTCAACGTAAAAAAAATCCATTGAAAAATAATAGTTATTGACAACTAATAAAATATCTCTTATGCATAATAGTTATGACTCAACGTAAAAAAAATCCATTGAAAAATAATAGTTATTGACAACTAATAAAATATCTCTTATTCATAATAGTTATAAACCAATTTTTAAAAATAAGTATTAAAATTGGGCAATTTTTTCAATCTGAAAAAAGAAAATAATAGTTATTTTGGGTCCCTGATCTTCTTACATCTTTTGTAAATAAAAAATGTCGCAAAGTTTTTCAAGTTTCTTATTATATTTTAAACTCTTGATAACATGAACAATTTTTAGGGCCCACTCATGAAATCGGCCCCAGGGCCTCAAATTTCTAAGCCCGGCCCTGATTACCATGCTCTTAATTGAAAGTTAAATTGTTATTTATTGGACCAGACATAATATTTGTATAAGTCGATTAAAGAGATTTCGTTGAGTTGAATATAAATATATTTGATGTCCTTATTTTTATTTGATTTCACTTTTCACTAAAACGGAAACTTTATAATTGCCAACATATTTAAAGGTTTTTGAGATATTCTAACATAAAAGTGCAAAAACACTGTTTCTTGACATATTTGAGAGGTTATGTAAAACTGTGTTTTTTTCTTACAAAAAGTTTGTATAGGATCTTAAAGAACAATTCTTTTTCTTTTAAATACCGTTGAGTTTTCTGAAATATCTTTTTTTTTCGCCGAGTTATCGCATTTTGAAATTTGTATATGAAAAGATTTGAAAATGTGATAACTCGGCGAAAAAAAAGAAGTTATTTCAGAAAACTCAACAGCATTTGGAAAAAGAAAAACTGTATTTTAAGACCCCACACTTAGTTTTTGAAAAATAGAAAAAAACACGGTGCTACATAACCTATGTAAAAAAAAACAGTGTTTTTTGCACTTTTAGGTTAGAATATCTCAAAAACCTTACGTGATAGAGCAATTCTGAGCACATATTCGTAATCAGCGCACCAAAATACTCTAGAGCAGCCATACTCAACCTGCGGCCCGCCGAGCTTTTTTGTGCGGCCCTAAAGACATTCATGGTTTACAAAATCTGGCATTCTATATTTCGTATATCTTGAGATTAATTTTGACTTTGACGTGCAGATAGTGACACCCGAAGAGGATAAATCGCATAAATATACCAAACCACCCACCGTTGTCGTGTCAATATCAGATCTGGTATAGAGTGTTGCTATTGCACATGCTAGATTTATTCCCAAAAAACAAACATTTGACAGACAAGTATGCGCGCAAATAATTTTTCTTGTGGCAACACATAAATGTTTGACAGCTCCAGTGTTGTGGCTTTATTTCAAGTAAACATTACGCGGAACACGGATACAATAGCATTTTTTGCTGTCTTATATAATATTGTATTGTTATAATTTAATTACCCATAATGGCGGGAGTGTCTTCGAAATGTAAACGAAAAATATCTGACGAAAAGAGAGTGTTCCAAGACAATTGGGAAGAAGAATATTTCGTTGTTGCAAATAAACATGGTTCGACTACATGTTTGATCTGTCGTGAGAGTGTTATTTTAAAAAAATATAATATTCTTCGTCATTATACCACAAAGCACAAAACATTTAATGTTACTTTTCCTCGTGGCTCCTTAATAAGACGTGAAAAGTTAACATTCTTCAAGAAGTCTTTACAACATCAACAAAATATCATATCAATGGCGGCATCACATGACGCAGCGGTGACAAGAGCGTCGTATGAAATTTGTTACATACTTGGTAAACATATGAAACCATTTACTGACGCTGAGGTTGTGAAAGAATGTTTCCTCAGTGCTTCCAACATATTATTTGATAAATTTAGCAATAAAAGTCAAATAATATCTCAGATCAAAAGTATGCAACTCTCTGATTCTACCTTTGCTAGACGCATTGAAGATATTGCTAAACACATATTTAATCGCATCATAGAAGATATGAAGAAATGCAAATATTTTAGTTTGGCTTTTCATTCTAGCACCGATATTTCAGCAACATCACAATGTTCCGTTTTTGTTAGATATTGTACCGGACAAAATGAATTTTCAGTTCATGAAGATTTTTTGAAATTTCTTCCTATGAAAAATCAAACCAGAGGGATGGACTATCTCAATACTATCAGTACATTTCTGGAAAACAATGATATTGATATTAAAAAATTGGTTTGTGTATGCACAGATGGATGTCTTTCAATGATCGGATCTGAAAAAGGATTTATTACTCTATTGAAAAAGAAATATAATTTAACAAATCTCTTATCTTTCCACTGTATCATTCACCAAGAGAACTTAGCAGCACGTATATCCATTGCCGAAATAGACGCCGCAATGAAGACTATAATAAGTATAGTTAATTATATTAGAGCACAAGAACTGAACCACAGGAAATTTAAAAGTCTTTTGGAAGAATTGAACAGTAACTATAGTGACGTCCTTTTACATACCTCGGTGAGGTGGCTAAGCCGAGGAAAAGTTCTGGAACGGTTTTATCCTTTGAGGCATGAAATTATTTTGTTTTTACAGCAAAATAATAAAATTTACATCGAACTTGACAATGATGGATGGTGGTGTCTTTTGGCTTTTCTATGTGATATCGCAGAAAAATTTAATGAACTCAATCGTGGCTTACAAGGCGAAAATAAAATCATTACGCAGATGGCGAATAAAGTATTTGCTTTTGAAGATAAACTAAACATCTACCACGAAGAAATAGAGAACCAGGTATTCCATAACTTTCCAACTATAATAAAAGCTAATCAAGAAGGTATACATGTTTCTGAAGAAAACTATACGATATTTTTAAATTATTTAGCTGCCTTAGCTAAGGAATTTAAGAGCAGATTTCAGGACTTACGTTGTATCAAGAATTGTTTGTTACTCATAGAAAATCCCTGGCACCTAGAAACAGCCACTATAACAAATTTAGCTGCATTGGGATATAATTATGCAGAGCTTTTTGACGAATTTATTGAGTTTAAGAACGATACTAATCTGAAAGCTATTTTTGAAGAAAAAAGAGAAGGAAAGGAGTACATCCATTTTTGGAAATTAGTTCCAGAAAAATACAAGACTGTAAAAAATTGTGCCTTCCTGCTTCTCACATTGTTTGCATCAACATATCTTTGTGAATCATCATATTCCAAAATGAAATATGCAAAAACCGTATACAGGAATCGACTTACTGATTCTCACCTTGATGACGTATTGAGGGTAGCATGCAGCAATTATAAGCCGGATTTGTCTAAAATTGTTGAAAATTTATCACAATTTCAAATATCACACTAATTTTGTAATAAACGATACATGTTACTTTTGAGTTTTACTTTTATCACTATTTTAATATTTAATGAACCGTATGCTGATAGAAGTGATATATACTATTACACGACAACCCCCTCCCCCCCCCCCCCCCCCCCCCGACGCGGGTTTTGATTTGCCAAGGTATCACTTGCGGCCCGCGAAGCTTTACAAATATATGTATGTGGCCCGGAGTCAAAAAAGGTTGAGTATCACTGCTCTAGAGTCTAGAGCAGTGGTCGGCACACCATATGCTCGCGAGCAAACGAAGGGCTTAAGCGAGAGTAATGCACTGCAAAAATGTTTGAAATCAAATGGCAAAATAGATATTTTTTGTCGAACATTTGTTTGGCAATGCGCAATGCTTAATATGTAAGAGAGTTTTAGGGATTTTATATACAAAAGCATTTTATAGCTAAAATTCAACTCCTGCAATAAGAATTCACATGGAGCGTAAACAGCAAAACGAGGAAACATTTTTGTCAGTGCTTTTGTCAGTAGCTTTGTCATTTCTCTCTCTTGTGAGCGTAAGAAAATATTTGATATTTGTGCTCCAGGGCTGTCGTTTTGGAATTTTTGACCGCAGTGAAAATTCCGAAAAGTTGAGGAAAAGTGAAGTGTTCGCAGTGTTTCTAAAACAAAAGTGCAGTGAATTTTGCAGTGTTATAAGAAAAAGATACATTCTACAATATTTTTAAAATCACATGAAAAAAAAAAACCTTCGGTACATTTTTAATAAAATGTAATCAATAGTTAAAATTAAACAAATAACATTGTCATTTTGTGCCTTCATGGCATAAATCAGTACATTTTATAAAAAAAAGATAATAATAAAAGTTTATATATTCACAGAAAATTGTGCTCATACATGTGCATATCCATCAGATTGGGCCTTTTAGCTGGCCTCGTTTTTTTTTTTTTTTTTTTTTTGGAGTACATCTTTCAGCCATAGTTTTTCTTGAAGCTAAGGCTATCTTGAACTCATAATAAAGGTTGTTCAATTGAAATTCAGATAGCTAGTTTTTTAATTTGCATTTAAAGTAAGAAATATATGAAACTTTTCGTGTTTTTTAAAAATTGTCAATTTATTGGGTTTTTACGCTGTAGTCTAAAGACTGTTGAGTACATCTTTCAGCTATAGTTTTTTTTGAAGCTATGGCTGTCTTGAACTCATATTAAAGGTTGTTCAATTGAAATTCAGATAGCTATTTTTTTTATTTAACTTTATATGTAACATTTCATGTTGTTTTTAACTAAAATCCAATTTTAACTATGTCTCCCTTTGAATTTTAATTGTTCCTCCTTGAATATTAACTAAAGATAGTCTTAACTTCGAGAAAAACCATGTTTGAAGAGTTTGCTTCAAAAAAAAAATAAAAAAAAAATCGAAATTGTCATCTTACCTCGACCATGGCTTCGATTTTTTTTTTATTTTTTTTTTTGGAGCAGACTCTTCAAACATGGTTTTTCTTGAAGTTAAGACTATCTTTAATTAATATTCAAGGAGGAACAATTAAAATTCAAAGGGAGACATAGTTAAAATTGGATTTTAGTTAAAAACAACATGAAATGTTACATATAAAGTTAAATAAAAAAAATAGCTATCTGAATTTCAATTGAACAACCTTTATTATGAGTTCAAGACAGCCTTAGCTTCAAGAGAAACTATGGCTGGAAGATGTACTCCAAAAAAAAAAAAAAAAAAAAAACGAGGCCAGCTAAAAGGCCCAATCTGATGGATATGCACATATACAGACATTTAGTTGACAATTAGGTTAGTTTAAGTTTAGCTTTTCTATAATTTTAACGTAAGTTTTGTTATGTTAATTTATTCAATTGTGTATTGTTTTAATTATTATCTCTTAGTCACCCCTGAAGATAAGGAAGGATCTTCCTCGAAATATTGGGAAAAATTATAGATAAAACACTGACCTAAAGCCAGAAAAAGTGTTTTTATTTTTAAAAAAAATATAAAAATACGATTTATGTACGACTATTTTCTGTAATGGCACCCAATTTTTAAAATCTTCATTAGGAAACGTTCTTTTAATGAGCATGATCGAATTAACCGTCTCCACTTTTAAACCATTCCAAGTTAAATTTTTTATTTGATTTGTAAGTAAAAAAATGCGGTCTTTGGATGCGCTACTGTGAGGTAGGCATAATAGTGCGCCAACAAATTTCTATAAACCAGGATACATACAGTAGTTTCGTCTAAGGCTTTTTTTAATGAAATATAGCGAGCCAAAATTCTTTCAAATTTTTTTCTTCTAACTTCGACATCATCTATGTCATCATGATTTATCAGATTAGGAAAAAGCAGAATTTTTTGCTAGATTACTTTTGCGACACTTTTTTCTGAAAGTGCAGTGTTTCCAAAAAGATGCAGTATCGCAGTGTCATACTTTAAATCGCAGTGAAAAACTGTGATTGAAGTGACAGCGACAGCCCTGTTGTGCTCTGCCGACCACGGCTCTAGAGTCAGCTATCAAATTCCCGAGAGGAAGTTATGACCCTCATTTTGCAGGTCTGTGTAATGTGTGCTTCTATTTTCGATATCGATAGTTTTCTCTGGCTTTTACATGTGTTCAGATAGCTGCTTAGGGGCCGTTAAATAAATTACATAAAGCCTTAACCAAAATAGACGTGACGAGACGGTAGCAATTGAACGAACGTTTGCACTCGTTTCGTCTGTTTTGACATTTAACCCAAAATGTTAAGCTAGCCAACGAACCAAAAAAGCTGTAATGACGAGTAGCAACGTTTTGAAGTTCGGTTCTTACGGGACAACTCGTCTCGTCAAAATGTTTCGTTCACTTTCGATCAATTACGTTGGTTCAATTTGGCTATCAACATTGGTTTACATACACTCGAACTTACTCGTTATGTCTCGTCTCGTCTATTTTGGTTTAGGCTTAAAACGTTTGGGGGGAAATGAGGGGTCGGCGAATTCTTACTAAATCTTACGAGAGGGGGAGGGGGTTGGTCAATGATCATCTTACGTAAGATTTAAAATGCGTATTCATACATAAAAGTTGTATTAACGCATCGTCATCGTGACAGTAATGAAATATATTTGAATTTTCGATAGTCACGAAAGATTCAGAAATATCGATTCAAGTAATCGACTCTGAACGGGACAACTTCTCTTCTGTTTATGAAATGAAATATATGTATGTTGTTTACACGCAGGGTCGACTTGTAACACCGTCTCGCAAGTTTGCTATTATACAGGCATTTACACGCAGATACGTCGAAGTTGAAATGTTGTTTTTGTTGTCCCGGTTTTTAGCCACCCCCTTGCCCTCTTCAACAATAAGATTCGCTTTTGATTCCTTCTACAACAGTAGACCAAAACAGCAATCAGCTTTGTCCTCTATTTCTTCGCTTAGCGTTAAATTACGATTGGTCAAAAGTACATCTACAGGAAAAAATCATGCCTTACGATTTTTTTTGTCCTTCACTTCCAAACGTCTTAGCTGATCGAGTTTGTAATATTTGTGGCCAGTACTTTGCTTCGAAAAAAGCACAAAAAACACCATGGAAAAGACTGTAGTCGTACTCACATGATTCAACCAGTTTCAATTTTGAAACGCGGACAGGGGAAAAGCCTTTGCATTTTAAAACAATCGGAGATTTGTCAAGTTGCAGAGTGGCATGACGACGAGGATATTGATATTACAGAGTTTGAATGTGAATCATAAAATTCAACAGACGAACCGGGTGTCCCAATTATAGGTTCACTATCAGACTAGTTGCAAAGCACATGGACTAACGATGACTTTTTTTATTCATCTTGAAAAACAAATGTGTAGTTGGTAATTTCGTGATATTTATTTAATATGTATATTTAAATTAAATATACTTAGTAATACTATACATATGCGCCGAATGTAAAAAAAAGTCGTTTTCTTTTAGCTAATCTTTGTGTTCTATTTCGAAGAACACACTGCCAAAAAAAAAAATTTCTTCACTGATCTGGTAATCAAATCATATCTAATTTTTTTAATCTTGCTCCATGTCAGGTTTTTGAGATATTTTAATCTTAAAAATGCGAAAATCAGCATTCACCATCGCGAATTAATTTTTTTCATCAAAACTCATTACGGCCTGTGAAAGTACTACTCTCCCTTAGCCTATATTACGGTCAGGGTTGCCAAGTTGAAAACAAGAAATTTGCGGCATTTCTAAAATAAAATAATTTTTTCGGAAAATGGCAAAAAGCCATTTTTTGGTAAAAAGTTGACCTTTTTTATTGATTAGCAATATTAAAATAGATAATTTAAAAAAAAATATGTAATTAACGTTTTTCTTTTCTTTTGCTCTTTAAAAATGAGAAGCTTTTTCTGAAATATTTCTAATTTTCACGGTTTTGACATGCAATTAACGGCCTTACCGCGCCACAAGTGGCCATTTGGCGAACCTGATTAGGGTCCAGAAGTTTTTTAAAACTTTTTAATTATGAAGAAAAAGAGATTTGTGTACCGCTGAACTGAATTAAAGTTAACCATAAAACTCTTATTTTTTACATCGACTATTTTGATAACAAATTAAATATTTTTAGTCTTAAAATTTTTAACTTTTAACTTCAAAATAGTAATTTTTACCAATCGTAACCAGTTAAAAATTACATTCCATATTTTAAATGTAGCTACTTATGTACAGCTTGGTAAATGAGTGACATTTATTTATAATTACGGTGGTAAAAAATGACTTCAAAAATGGCTTCATACTTTTAAATTATAGATCCAAACATATGTGACGTTAAATAAACAAATGCATGTTATGTTTTCAATAAGTACTAATGACATTTATATCAATTCAAATGTCTTTAAGTATTTTTAAACTTTAATTCTTATTTAGAAGTCAATACAAGATCATGTGTATAGCGTGAAAGTCTGATGATCATCATCAAATCTAATTTTTTTAAGTCAACAATGTGTTTTTAAAGTAAAAGGGTACTTTATTTTTCTTAAATGGGCAATGACATTGGTTTTATAAGCTTAACAGTTCAAAACAAAACCAAGCCTTGTTTTTCTTATTAATTTCCTAAGATTAATTTCACAGACTACCATGCATTTTCTATCAAATAATTATACCTCGATTTTAAGGTCTTTCTTAGTACTTCCACTTTTATGAAGACATTGATGCTAATTAGCTTAAAAATGTATAGTAAAAAAAGTGTTTCATTTACACAATACTTCTTAAAGAGGTTGGCAAACCAGAACTTGCATAACGGTAGCAACAAGGCTATATATGCGAACAACTTAAATTATTATACGGGGTTGCTACTGAAAAACTGTTGGGTTTGAAAGAGTTATAACTGTGCACAAGTTATTGGCCTTTATAACTTTGAAAGTGGGAAAGGTCGATCAGAAAGAATTAATTTTACAATTAATTGATTGCACAATATAGCTATATCGTGCAATGACATTAATGCGTAATTTCAAATCACTGATTAGTGCAAAACTTTGCGTTTTAAGAAAAACTGCATTTTAATTTGTCATAGCACCAAGTGTTCGCAAACTATTGACGCTTTTCTTGCCCATTAGGTTTGCAGTTTATACACACCCCTAGAGCAAGAAAAACTTAGCAAATATCTAAAAAATGCTCTAACTTGTACTTAACTAATCTTATTTCAAGTTTTTAAGATTAAAAAAACTGTAGGTATATTTTCTGTTCACACGTGGTAGAAGTGAAACCTTTAGAAAACTAAATTGCGATAGAAAGAGACGAAAATGTTTTATTTAAATGATAAAAGTTGACAAGATCTACACGGTTGAAGTATAAATTCTTATACGAATGTCAGCTTAAGGGTCGTTTTATATGAATTTAGGTAAGTATAAATTTTTATACGAATATCAGTTTAAGAGTCGTATTATATGAATTAAGTTATAAATTTAATAACTTTTCAACATGTAAAAACCAGCTATGCGGCCAGTTGTTTATGCTCAATTTTGTCTAATGAAACATCAACATTCTGTAGCCGAGCTAGCTAAGGAACGGGGTCGCATTAAAACTATTCTAGAAATGAAGCAGGTTCAAGTCTCTGTCCATTCAATAAAAATTGTAAATAAAATTAAATTAAAAGAAGTATCTGTTCCAGGACTCGAACCCGTGAGTTCTGCGTCCCAGTCGAACGTTCTAACATATACAGTGACTTACAAAAGTGTTCACAAAAAAACATATTTCTGGCTTAAAAGCTGTATTTTTTTTTTGTAAAAAAGGTTTTAAAAAAAAAGTTTGCAGAAAACTTGCAAATTCTTTATTCTAGCTAAAAAAAATCAAAGCTAAAATATTCTACGTTTTGTTTAACTTAGGTAGTTATTTTTATACTTAGTCTTTTGTGAACAGTTTTGTAACTTAAAGTAATAAAAACATTTTAAATCATTTTTTAATATTTTATGTGGCCGCTTTTGGCTTTAGTGGTGAAGTGTGTTTTCTTAGGCATACTCGCTTTCAATTTGTCTAGTATTTGAGTACTGATCACGGACCATTGTCCATTGGCGACCTTCCATAACTCGTCCAGATTTTGTGGGGTTATTTGACTCGTGGGTATTTTTTTAAAAAAATATTCCACAAATTTTCAATGGGTATAAATTCCGGTGACTGTGCTGGCCAATCCAAGCAGGTAATATTTTGGTCTCGAAGCCATTTCATTGTAATTTAAGCCATATACTTAGGGTCATTATCCTGCAAAGGGATGATATCGTCTGGCTCGTAGCCGAACTATTCCTGACTAGGTGAGCGTAAGGCCACTCGAATGTTAAAATAATCTCTTGCTTTTATTATGCCATTGATTTATTGATTGAAAAAATTCGTTAAAAGCATTGGCCTTTCCAATAGCACTTGTGACAACATTATCACTTACAATTAGATTATCAATTTGCTCATTAGTGGACGTTTTATTTAATATATAAGGCCGCGGTTACACTGGATGCGGAAATTTGTTCGTACGAATTCGTACGCATTCATAAGAATTGCAAAAATTGAACAAATGCATGTGTGTATATGAATGCGGTTACTGTGGCTACGCATGCTTCGTGCGTATTCGTACGAATCTGTACGACTGCTTTGATGCGAACAAAAAATTTTGTTTTTCATCAGTCAGTCGCACGAAAACATATGAAGAGCTGAGATGCGAAACCCGCCAAATCCATATTTTGCGTTTTTGGGAAAATCGAAAAAACTGTTTTCCACTGAAATTTAACTACAGTATAAAAGTAGATTGATCCATTGTAATAGTTGTCAAAAGTTATTAAAATTCTGATTTTTCATTACATTTTATGACTTAATTTATAAGGACTAGAATAAAAAAACGTTTGGACTTGGCGGGTTTTGAAACAAAAACTGTGGACTTGGCGGGTTTTGAAATTGAAAACGTGGACTTGGCTGGTTTTGAAAGTGAAACCTCGGGACTTGGCGGGTTTTGAAAAATAATAATAGTAAAAGCTTCCGAAGTCATTTTTTTAAAATGGCTAAGTTTAAATTAATTACAAAACATTTGAATAAATGTAGACTGAAATTTTAATTACACAATATAATTTCAATGTTAAAATAACATAAAACTATTTGCCTTCATGAAAGCCGAATCTTTTTAATGAAAAATTGGACTTGGCGGGCTTTGATTCTCAGAAATGTGGACTTGGCGGGTTTTGATAAAAAGAATTTAACAAAAATTTTTGCTATCAAAAGTTTGTGAAAGGAAAATTTTTTTTTTAAATTAAGAGTATACAGGCTTGTAGACAAATATTTTTTCTGTCCCCTCCTACAATATCTCACATTTTCATTTTTTTGGACTTGGCGGGTTTTGCATCTCAGCTCTTCATATGATGGATGCGGAAAAACTCATTGCTGAAGTTCAAGAAAGGCGGCCTTTATGGGATCAGAAAAGCAAGCAGCACCATAACAGGTTCTTCAAATGATCTTCGAAATTCCCCATTTTCACATCTTGATATGAAGTAATCATTTACCCAAAAGCGTCTTCTGTTTTCCAATAAAAAAAATTTTATTAAAGGCGTTTCCAACAGGTAAGATTCAGTAACTGGATCCATTGCACTACAATTCAAAATAATCACTTCAACTCAAAATATGAACGAAGTTGCGTCTAATGTAACCACTCTATTCGTACATGTTCGTACGAAAAAAATCTTACGAATTCGTACGAACAAATTTCCGCATCCAGTGTAACCGCGGCCTTATTGACAAGTTAGCACTCTTTTCTTATGTTACCCTGTAATTCAGAGAATTCATTAGCATAGAAGTTGTTTCTGCAATTGGTAGATTCTATTGCTATTTCTTTACAGAGTTTCTTATACTTACTTACTTAGATGGCCATAACAACCCGTTGTCAGGTTACGGCCGACCTCATTAGCTCTCGCCAGGCGCCTCTGTTTTGCGCGCGCCTTCTCCAATCATTAATGCCAATCGCGGTTAGGGCTTCCTCAGCTTGGTCTATCCACCGGAGGCATGGTCTCCCTCTTCGTCGTTGACCGGGGACCTTCCCTTCGAATACCTTTTTCGCTGGAGCTTCTTTATCCATACGATGGACATGACCCAGCCAGCGTAGTTGCTGTATTGTTATACGCTTAACTATGTGAATGTCGGCGTAGAGCTCATACAGCTCGTGGTTCATTCGAATGCGATAGTCGTCGCCAACTCGAACAGGACCAAAGATTTTGCGGAGAACTTTCCGCTCGAACACCCCAAGAGCGGCTGCGTCTGTTGTCGAAACCACCCATGCCTCAGCGCCATAAAGAAGCACAGGTAGAATGAGCGTCTTGTAGAGTGTTAGCTTTGTCGATCGAGAGAGAGTTCTGCAACGTAATTGCTTACTGAGACCATAATAGCACCTATTAGCAATTATTATTCTCCGCTTAATCTCCAGACTGACATCATTGTTGCTGGTTACGGCAGTGCCAAGGTAAGTGAATTCCTTGACAACTTCTAATTTACAGTTGCCCGCTGTAACTTGAGAGTCTAGATCCCGTGCTCTCTTGTTGTTGTTAGTAGAGATCATGTATTTCGTCTTGCCCTCGTTTACCGTCAAACCTACTTTGGCTGATTCCTTTTCAATAGCAGTGAAAGCAGCAGTAACATCTCTCTTTGAAGAAAATGGTGCCATTATGATGCACACCGGCTTTTCGTACGATCCCCTCCATAATGAAATTGAAGAGATCGCACGAGAGCGGGTCGCCTTGTCTGAAACCTTGCTCGGTATTAAAAGTTCCGGAGAGGTCATTCCCTACCTTGACGGAGCTACACGTATTGCTCAACGTCATCCTGCATAGCCTTATCAACTTTGCAGGTATACCGAACCCAGACATTGTTGCGTATAGGCAA
The DNA here is from genome assembly GCA_949775025.1 of Tricholauxania praeusta. Lineage (NCBI taxonomy): Eukaryota > Metazoa > Arthropoda > Insecta > Diptera > Lauxaniidae > Tricholauxania > Tricholauxania praeusta. The sequence goes on along the minus strand of OX459028.1, from coordinate 138,196,807 downwards.
TTCCGCACTGGGCTATCGAACGCAGCTTTATAATCGACGAAGAGATGGTGAGTGTCGATTTGATATTCATGGGTTTTCTCCAGGATTTGGCGTAGTGTAAGAATCTGGACTATGGTGGACTCACCAGGTCTAAAGCCACACTGATAGGATCCGATCAGCGTTTCTGTATACGGCTTCAATCTTTCACACAATACGCTCGAGAGGATCTTATATGCGATGGAAATAAGACTGATACCCCTGTAGTTGACGCAGATTGTCGGGTCTCTTTCTTTATTACAGGACAAATCACGCTGAGATTCCAATCGTCGGGCATGCTTTCCGCTAGCCATATTTTGCTGATGAGTTGATGCATGCACCTTTTCAATTCATCGCCACCAGCTTTAAACAACTCAGCTGGCAGGCCGTCAGCACCCGCTGCTTTGTTGTTTTTGAGTCGCTGGATGATGGCTAGGTGATGGTACTTCCACTGCGTTATCATCGATTGGTGGTATCGTACTGCATTCTCTCTCGGCGGAATTGGTGGAATCATCGCCCGTAAGCAAGTTGGAGAAATGCTGCCTCCATAGCCTCAGTACACTCTGTGTATCTGTAACCAGATTTCCATTTTCGTCTCTACAAGTGGATGCTCCGGTCTTGAAACCTTGAGTTAGACGCTTAACTTGTTGATAGAATTTTCGTGCATCCTTCTTGCCCTGGTACACCTCAAGTTCCTCACGCTCACGCTTTTCCTGCTCCCTTTTCTTACGTCTGAAAATGCGCCTCTCTTCCTTCCTCTTTTCGCGGTAGTTTTCTCGCACTGCAGCGTCTTCTTGTATGCGGCGTTTTTTTCAGCAGTCGCATCGCGACACTCCTGGTCATACCATAGGTTTCGAGGTTGTGGGCGTCGAAAACCAATGACTTCCTCGGCAGCAGCGCGCATAGCTGAGCTATAAGCGTGGAAATATTTCCAATTTTTCAAATTTTTTCAAGCAATGCACTGATTAACTACCGAAACCTTTCCATAGCGAGGACAAAAAAATCTACTACTCTCTCTAGGCGGAAAAAATCAATTTTTCGAGCACTAAATTTTTAGAAATCTAATGATGCAGTTTTATAGAAAAATGTTTAACTAAGGAGACGCCAATACTGTTTTTCCTAAAAAGTGATATTTTGTCTTCGAAAAAATGAGCCAAATTCACTTAAAGATTGTACATGGGAAACTGATTAACTTTTTCATGTAACTCAGTGGTGTATTTATATAAAATAATTTTGTTATTATCATTTTTATTTAATTTTTTATTGAAATTCAGTATTTTGTAATTAACTAAGCGAAGAAATTATCTGGATTTATTTATGCAGCGTTTACAATTTCCCCCGAAAAATTACTAATTTATCTACATCGAGCTACGTCCTCAGTGCTAAGAACATCGGCGTATTGAATAACATCAAAATTACCAATCGCGGTCTTGGTATTGAAATTAATTTTTAAATTGCAATCAAAATGTGAATCTCTTAATACATTTTATTAAAGCAAAAATAACACACTTGCTAGTGAAGAATTCAAACAATTCAGTAGCAATTTCATAGTCGCTTTAATAAGCGTTGGCAACATTCGCAAAGACAAAACAAAACAACAGATTCTTTCGGAAAATGATGTATGGCTTAAAAATGCGTCAGCCTATTTTTCAGCCTTTTTGATATTGCGCCTCCATCAAAAGTGAGCGTAGTACATAGTTGACAAATCACACCAATCTTTGTAAGATTTGTTTATCTCCACCTAAGAGAGGTGTGTATAATATATAATTTTCACAAACTTTTTAATATTTCATCCTTAACTAAATTGGGCGTGGCTGTTGATCTGCCATTCCTATATTTATAAGGCATTTGATCTTCACGCCCATCATTAAAAATGTTCTACCACTTGATGTTGAGAAGGTATGTGCAATAATAAGTTGCTTTCTTATTATTTTTAAAATATTTTTTGAAAATCCGCTTGCTTGGGACCTAGGCGTGACAGTTTTTCTTTTGCGTCAATATATCTAGATTTTCTGTCCTTGACCTTAGAAACATCTTTGCCGGTGTTTGGTCAACCTCTAGATATATTTACGGTCAACGGGTCGTATGAGTAATATCTACTATTTCCTTAGAAAATGCACTTCTTGTAAAGATAAAAGTGCAGTCTCATTGACATTTTCATATAAAAGAATTTAGAATGTATTGCAATTGAGTTATATGATTTACAATAAGAGGAGAAAATTTAAATTTCATCAATTCTGGCATGATAGCGTAATAAGGATACCGGATTTCGATTACCCGAAACCATTTGAAAAGTGACATTTGGTCTACCGCGCATATTAATAACTGACAACGTGTCATATAAGTACTATCTAATATATCATCAAAAAAGAAATTTTTTTAAAATAGCTACAACTTTTACAAATACAAAGATATTGAATTATATGAAAAAGTTTCTTTAAGGCAAAATTATTGTCTCTACGACCTTGATACCCACAAATATTTGGAAATTTGTTTAGCTGTAACTAATGCAATACTTTTTTATTAGTATGCCCATGTAAAATTGCATTCGAATCGGCGAAAGTCGTATCACGTAAACGTACTACGTAAAACCAACTATGACGCATTTAAATTAATTAAAAATATCTGTAATAAAATTTGTTTGACTTTAAGATGTGTAAAACAAAGAAACACAGTTTGAAAGATTACTAAACCTAAAACATTACATTTACTATTTCAACCTTTTTGCAATATAATTTGCAAACGATCAGTAAATTAATGAAATTTCAATGCCTACATCTTTTAATTTTCTAATTTTAGCGTAGTCAACAATGCTCTTCATGGGAGTTAAGCCGAATTAATAGGGGGGAACTGATGGGATCAAAGCATGCTGAAGCACGGCGTTACCAATAATGAGATTTGATTGAAGATAATGAATTTAATTTGTAGATTAATAACTTTTCTACAATAGAGCAGCATGCGAAGGCAGCGCGCTAAAGTCGAGTTGAGTTGAGTTGAGTTGAGTTGTTGACAACAAAACCCATTAATCATTGCAAAAAGCAAAAAAGGCAAAAATTTACCTATTAACGTATGGCACTCATGGCGTCTGTTCGTCCGTCCGTCCAGCTGTTCATATACCTACGCAACGGAGCGTGTTGCCACTGCGACATGACTTGCGAACCGAACCTTGTTGGAAAAATTACAACAAAAATGCGACACAAAAAAACAAAACCATTGAAGTCAGCAGCGACGACGATTTCAGAAAGAGATTTGCGCTGAACTTGAGCCCTTCTTCTGATGGGAGTAATTTTTGCCATGCGTTTTCCGGTGAATTTTGTTATAACCAACAAATGAAATCTCTTTTTTCCGTTGTACGTTCTACAATTCCATTCATCAAACTTTTGGTATGAATCGTACGGGGCGTCTCAAGCGCCTCTCATGAAGGTGGATGAACGAAAAAACATTTTCTTAGCGGAAATGAAAAACTGTCATTTTTTGATCGGACTCATTCATCATTTGGCAACTTTTCACTCTTCAAATGATGATTCTGTTGGAAGTAGCAAAAAGTTGAATCGGTGTTTTTTCTATTCATTATCGGGTGGGGGCAGGGAAAGATTTAAAGATTTACAGTAAAAACTTTTTATAGTTGTAAAAAGCACAGCGATTTCAATTGTTTGCGATTTTAAAATAAAAAGTTTTTTTTTTGAAATTTTATTAATTGAAACTCGGTGCTTCGCTTTAAGCCGTCGGTAAAACAGCTACAGTAAACTCGTTTGAAGTCTAAAACAATTTTTGCATCAGATAAGCGTAGCAGTAATTGGAAATGATTAAAAACTTCACTCCTGCGATTTGGGTCTCTCATGCACGCCATTGCTGTCCAGGGATGTCAATGTAGTTTTTGCATGCAAATAGGGTTGCCACGTTTTTTTTAGTTGAAATGGAACAAAGTATGTATTATTTTAAGGAAAGGTAATTTTGTGCTAATTAACTCTATAAAACTCCGCTTACTGTAATCCGCTGCCCAGTCCACTCGGACCGTAAGATTTCTTGCCGGCAGGCATTGCATTCACATACATTTCATTGTTTTCTCCCATATACAGAAAGGTCCGGATCCCATGTGATCCAAATAAATTAGATTCATTGTCAGTAGAAAACTGTGTGGAGAGAAGCAGTATAAGCTAAATGCTTCGTACACCGAACTTATGCTGATTTGCCTTGTGATCACAGATCGACTTTAGATGTTATTCCTTGCGACCACAGATATTTTCCGCTTTTCTTTATATAATCCACAAAAAATATTTGCTGAAACATTTGGATAAATTTTTACATGAAAAATTTATTTTGGATCCTTCAGCATTGATCACTGTTTCGAAACAGGAACCAATTGGTGCCCAGGTAGGTCGCTAGTGCTGTTCAAAATTCATTGTTGACTTTTCCTTATTGAACGGAGCAAAATCCAGAGTTTTCGAAAAATTAACACAATCTTGCCAAAGTTGCGCGCAGTGGACGCACCGAGTAATATAAAAAATTCGTTTGACCTAAAACCATCTATTGAAGCAAAAAAAATTTTTCGAACAACGTTACAAAACTTGACGCTAAATTTGACTGTGGATACCCCTGGCATGTAAAAATTCATTACCGACCTTTACCCATAGATTGGGGCAAAAAAAAATGTCTTTTCATGGCCCATAGCACTCTGGTACCCGTGATTGAAATAAATTGATATCAAAATAGTATTTCAATCTATTTAGTCCGGGAGGTAGGGTTGCATTTTTCATGGTTTCAATAATCTCCTCCCGCTTAATTTGTTTTACAATTAATAGTTTGAATATGACTAATAATCGAAGAAGGCGTTAGTAGCCAAAATTGTGGTGGAGCCAATTGTGAGGGGTCGACAGAAAAAAAATTACCTCAATTACTCGGAAAGTAAGCCTCAAGCAGAAAAATATACTAAAGCCAATGTTGCAGAGGAGATAAAAGCACATCGATTTAATGGCCGAGAAATTTCCGTGTGACAAGATTTGACCCAACTCTCATAGTCTTAAAATTGCAAATGACCACCTTCATTTTAGAAAAAATTAGGTTTTATTGAAAGCTTTAAAATAACATTTCTCGTTGAGGTCTGATAACCGCATTTTTGGCCAAAAATAACTAATCAATTTGATCAAAATTACAATATTTATTGAAAACTTTAAAACGGTGAAAGGTGAGTCAAGTCTTATAAGGAGATTTCTAGGACATGAAATCGATGTAATCTTATCTCCTCCACACCATTGGTTTTAACATATTTTTCTACTTGTGACTTAATTTCACAGTTCTTGAGCGAAATTTTTTTTGTCGAACTCTCACAACCAGCCCCTTCTCGATATTGGCGACTGACGCTCATTTCGATTATCAGACATATGATTATGCAACATGAAACCAAACCTCCCGGACTTATTCTGTTTAAACGTTTAAGCCCATAATTATAGTCGGAAAATTAAGTTAAAACCAGGTTTTTATCCAAAATCGAAAATACAGAGTGATCCCATAAAGAAAAAGAAAAACTTGCATTTAATTATGAGAAAATTTTAAAAAATAGATAACCGTGCGTTATTGACACAAAATATTGTAGACACAGTGAACAAAAGGAATAATAAAAAAACCGAATATATGTATGACGCATCGTGGCGTAATGGTTAGGACTGCGAACTCATAGCCCACAGTACGTGGGTTCGATTCTCGTCAGAAAATATGCTTTTTTAAATTTAAGTTTAAAAGCAGAACAACGTGGTTTTAAAGTAACATTTATTTTCATTAATATCAATAAAAAAAAAAACATTTACATTTACGAGAATCGTACCCACGTACTGTGCGCTATGAGTTCACAGTCCTAACCATTTCGCCACGCTGCCTTGTATATCCGAGTTTTTTAACTTAATTTTGCGACTATAAGTATAGGCCTTAGTCTTTTACGTCTTCCAACATTTCTTAAATTTTATTTTTTTTTTTTTTGAAATAAATTTTTGAGTAAAAACCCAATCAAATTGTAAACAAAACCCCAAACTTACTTAAGACTAAGAACTTTTGCAAGTTTCATTACCATAAAAAAAATCTTATCTTAGAAAAAACTCAAGTCTTGGCAACCCTATTTGTAAAACAAGTCATTTGCTTGCCATTACGCCGTTTGACACTTTGTCATGCAAACTCGCTTGCAATGAGAAAAACCAAAAATTAAAAGGAAGGAAATTAGTTGGCTTTTGTTGGATTACTATACTAAATCCAAATGGCATTCCGTGGCTATTGAAATGGGAAGGTGCAAAGGCAGAAGTGGAAGAAGGAGTTGCAAATGTGCAACATACGAATTGCATTGAACTTAGTTGAACAGCAGCATAGCCGCCGCAATAATCATAATAAATTTCAATTACTTTTTTTTCTTCGACACACACTGGACGAGAATTATGACCTGCTGCTGCACCGGTGACTGAGTGACTGCAGCAAAAACGAGTCCGGCTGTTGTCGCTGCTCTTCGAATGCATTCGCTATTATTAAGTCATTTCAAATTTCGTGCATGTTTTGCATATTTGTGCATAAAGGCGCTGCCGACACGACCACGAGCACCACCACCACCACCGCCGACGCCACCACACCACCCGGATACCCCTTAATTTAAGCTATACGGCTACGTTTGTCTCAGGGGCGTTCGATAGCTTCCTGACAACCATAGCAGTAGGCACCTCAATGACTCTATTATGTGCTGCAATGAGTTATTAGTATGTTCTGGCTGACACCCTTGTAATGGACTTGGCGCGCTAAGGGCATGGGAGGGAAAAGACAATGCTTTATGTGGTTAAATACAGTGGGTATTATTTTGTTAATCGCCGGAAAAAATTTGCGCATTTATGGTTAATCAAAAAAGTTATAAAAAATTCCTAAAAATAGAAAATCGTTCAAAATTTGAACTGACGTGCAAAATTTTTGGAAAGAAATTATAAGACCTATTCTGCCGTACTAAGCGAAAAGGGCGGGCGTTCGCAATAAAAAAATACCCGAGATTCTTATGGCATCAGATAGCTTAAGAAATTTCGCGTCTAATGAAATACTCCAAATTGAGGTATCTTAGTTCAATCATATAAAAAATCTACTAAGAAAATTTCCTCTATCTCAATTTTACAGGTATTTCAACAAATTGACATAAACAAAACATCAACTATCTGGAAACAGACTTTTTTGAGATACGCCCTTTTCGCTTATTACGGCAGTATTGTCTGCAGTTTTTTTTTTGTAGGAAATTAAGGTCTAAGCTTAATGCGTAAAATATCATCAACAAGAAAAAAAATTAGGAAAATGAATTTTAAGGAAACTATTAGGAATTATAAAGAAAAACTGTAAAAAAACTCTTTTCTATTTTCCAAAATCAGAATTTGGATGCAAGCAGTTGAAAACTTCCATCAAAGTATTTTCGGCCAAAATAAATTTTTAAGTTTTCGCGCAAGGAAAAAAACTTTCATCAAAAACTAAAGAAAATTTGCCCAAAAATTAAATTGAAAAAATAGTTCAAAACTTGTCTTATTACAAGTTGGCTAAGCGATTTCCTCAAGGAATAACAACCAAAATCTAGGAAAAATCTAAATTTAAGCCAAATATGGGCCGCACAAAGTTACCATGAGGCTTTTTGGTGATTTTTAACTTTAAGGCTTTGTGCCATTCTTTCTAAGTAAAAAAGTAAAAACCGGGTAAAAAAAATATTGAAAAAATTCCAAAAAAACAAAACTTCGGACGTTCACACAAAGTTTTGTTTCATTTATTCAAAGTTTTGGCTCATTTTTCATTTGTAGTAAAGGTCAACGAAAAATTATTACAAACTATGAGAAAATGTATGAAGAAAATTATTAAAAAATGGATTTTCCATTTAAAAACTACGTCAACCCATATTTAAAATTTTTGATTTTTTTTATATCCCAATCTACGTTCGAAGGAAGAGCTTCATAAGAATTTATCGATTCCAAAAAATTTTTTGCAAATCGGATTTTTGATTCAGAACTTCAGTATTGTCAAAAACAAAATGGCTTTCTGCTTGAAGGAAAAATCGACGAAAACTAACACAAAAAGTTGACTAGCCACTTATATTTATACCTAACAGATTATTAATTTCGTGTTTTGGAATCTCAAATGGCATCTGTACAGTTAAGGGTCAGCCATTTATCATTTTGAATGGTTCAGCTACCGAACAATGAGTTACAACTGTGAAAGTTTTCAACAAAAAATGGTGAATCTGCCTTAGCCACACTTCACGCTTTAAGAGGTGATTATAATGATCATAATCCGTTGAGAATTTGAAAAAATTGAATCCTTTATGGATATCAAGATCTGTGCATTATTGTAACGCACGGTATATTTAAAACATCAGTGCTTCTAGTGAAAATGTGGCCGAAGACCCAAATTTATTGAATCCAGGACGCTCTAATCCATAGTCTTGCCTCACGACACACTAAAACATACTTTGGACTTAGACTTACAACTTTATTCATATCAAGTTTAACGCACGCTAGAATTAAGGGGGGATCCTGAATTATAAGTTTCGTTTTATTGCTTAAATCTATACCCAATGCATAAGAGAATATCTGTACAAAGTAACATAAATCAATTCAAACTATTTCGGCCAGAGACGAGCGAATGTCTCGCCTGCAGAAGAATCCTGGAATACGCAGAGTAAACGCCGAAAAACATGTTACAGCAGGTATTAAATGATGATCTTGAGCACAAAATTTTCTTTTGCGAAGAAGCTAATTTCTTCAAGCCTAAGCTAAATTATAGGATTCTGAAAACCCAGAAATGATCTTAGAGAAGCCATTGTATTGGCATTATTGGTTTGCGCTATGATCTGGTGGCGTCATTGGCCCATATTTATTCATGGGAGCGACCATTAATGTCAACGATGAATACTTTGGCCGCATAACCGACTTTTTTTAGCCCGCAGTTGAAAACTTCCATCTAAACGATATGTGCTTTCAACAAGACTGCGTCTCCAACCACACAAGAGAACTAACTTTGGCTTGATTAATTTCGAAGTTTGATAATGTAAATTTGGCTTCCAAGAGCGTCCTCTTTTATCCTTTCTAGTGTTTCACCGAGGCCAAGGTGAGGCGAGGCGAGGTTCTAGTTGATCTCGGTCTCGCCTCGTTTTATAAATTTAAGTCTCGCCTCGCCTCGCCTCGGCCTCGGACGAGATCTTGCCATCACATGCCTCGCCTCGCCTCGCTTCGCCTCGTTCTCGGCCGAGGCACCTCGGTAAAAAAGCGAGGTTTTTATTAAAATAAATAAAAAATTATACATGTATCCGGGCTGATAGGCTGATCAAGCCTCAAGTAATAAAATAAAATATCAATTTTTATTTATGGTGAATTGGATGAGATATGATGAATTTAAATCTTTTCTTATATGGGAAGGAGAGGCATTGCCTATTTTTCCAAACCAAACTAAGCTATGAACCTTTTACAAACTATAAGAAAGATATGTACCAAATCTTATTTATCTACGTCAAATAGATATTGAGATATGATAAAGTTAATTTTTTTCTTATATTGAAGGCATGGTACCGCCCATTTTATTAATTGAATCTTAGTTATGCCTCTACCTTTTATAAATATACCAAGTTTTATTAATCTGCACCAAGTAGTTGATAATAAATATATGATGAATTCTGCTTTTCTCTTATGTGGGGGTGGCATCACCCATTTATCGTAAACTATGTTACGGAGCATCCCAAGTCATAAGAAACATAAATGTATGTCAAATCTTTCGTCGGTCGGTTGAACGGTTTAGGAGTCCATTAGCAACGAACATACATATATTGATCTTTATTTATATACTAGCATTACGCTATACGTTTCGCTTCACCTTACCGGTTCTTAGAAAGACTATTAGAATAAATAAATTTCAATGCAGTGTTGTCAATCATGCAGTTTTGCTTATAGCCTTTCATAGCCCTACATACTTCCCTAATCGATCAATCGAGGCGTAGTCGCATAGAGGCTGATGCGATCCAAGCACTTCTGTGCATTAGCGCTTGGACCAAATCTGAACTCGTAAGAAGCACATGCGGATTAAAAATAAAACAAAGTAGTTTACTCAAAATAAAATACTAAAATATTAGTTAAATATAGATTTTATTATAAAAATTACATTCATATTTTGAATCTGCATATGATTCTTACGAGTTCAGATTTCGTCAAAACGCGCCTTGCTCTTGGTTTCGAAAACGAGGCCGAGGAGAGGTGCCGTGTGATCTCGCCTCGCCTCGGTCAAGCGAGGAAAATATATTTTTCCATCTCGCCTCGTTCTCGCCTCGGTCTCGCCTCGTTCTCGTAGTCAAAAACGAGGCTGCCTCGTAGCCTCGGTGAAACACTAATCCTTTCTCGTGAGACTATGTAGAATATCGTGCTTACGCAAACAATTTTCCATCTCAAAAACAGTCGTTTTTTCCAATAACTTCAGTGTGATATTACTTTTTTATGTTTGAAAAAAATGTTTTCTTATCAGAATCTGCGTACTTTTTATTTAGTGATTGTCCGAATCATTCCTAGTATCTGTGTGAAATTTATTTGCTTTATCTTAAATAGCTTTATGTAGCATTTAAAAATTCTTACTTGTATGGAATGTTCATCGTCATTTTATTAAAATCTTCCAACTTTTTGTTTAGTGCTTCTCTGAACCATTCCAAGGACTTATATGTGTGAAATTTAATTGCATTATCTTAAATCTACGTATTCCTCAGTGTTAGTCCAAACTATTTCTAGTATTTGTTGAAGTTCGGTTGGATTTTACCTTAAAAAACTCTGTCAGTATAACGTTTTCAATATTTTAATTGTATGGGCTGTTGGCGTGCTCGTTTAAGCATTTCATTTGACATTTGCAATCATTAGCGCTATATTTAAAGATGTAGCCAATTCACCAATTTAACTCGATTTATTTTCCCATAGTCGGTAACTGCATGGGCAGACATAAGGACGGACGAAAAAACAGACGAAAATGGCTTTATCGACTCTGGAGATGACGCTTATCAAAAATACATACACTTTCCTTTACTTTAACTGCCACGCCCCTTCTATTAATAAGATATTTAGTGGCAAGGTGAATATACGCTGTGTCTCAAGAACGCATACAGGGGGATGGTTCTAAGGGACATGACTTCCCGAGAGTAAAAGTTTTGTATGTAGTCTTACTAAGTGTATGAGGAAGCAGAGAAAAACTATGAATGTAACACTACCCAACAATATCCTCGGAGAAGTGGGAAAAATATGAGGTCCCTGCAGTAAGCAAAATTCCATATTGTATGGTGGTGAGAAGTAACTTGGCTGAGGGAATATATGAGCTGTTGTGGTATTCTTAGACAATTTTTGCTATTATCCTTTGTACAATTTGTAATTTGCTCAAAGTTTATCCGCAGAATGTGAGAACTTCTGTCGGTTTTTTGTTTTTCCTTTATTTTAGTGACTTTTTTTTTGAATTCCAAATTTTTCGATTTTACTTTATTGCCTTTCAACCACTGTGCCACTGACGCACACAGTAGCCAAGCCGTACTGCAGCAGAAACAACAACAATAGTAAAAACAAAAAGTTACAAATAATATGAAACACTACAACAACAACAATAATAACAATAAACAACCTGTCCAGCTTGTTGGTAACTACGTGTAATTTAAAATATTAGGGTACCAACTGGTCATTTCTGTTGTTTTCTGTATGTTTTCAGTTGTAATCTACACATAAATTTTACTCATTCATTGTAATCCTATGTAAGTGGACTACTACCGTGTACATATGTCTGTCTGTCTGTCTGTCCGTTGATAGTTCCGTACGTAACGCAATCGGCCATTATATTTCTCTAGCCCAAAACGAAACACAGAAGAAGAAAACGTAGAAAAAGAAAAAGAAAACACAGAAGTCCCATGAATCGAGAAATTCTCTTGTTGATTCTCGAATCTGTTTGCCGCACTTAAAGGTTGGCTTGCCCCAATTATGGTGCGGATACAAATGATACGTAATTAAATTGTTCACTTCCACTCCCTCATCTTTTTATTGGTCTTTTTCTCACTTCAATATTTTTCAGTTTCTTCAATCCCCTCCAGGCACATGTGCATGGTATTGTAGATATCCATGCATTGTACGTCAGTGGTGCGCATTGCCCGATTAATTGAAATATATTATTATGAATATTTATGCTCTGCTTTTGTGTTATTTAAATGTTGCATTTAATCACAGGGTCCCAGTCTTTTTTGAGTCCAATAATTACTATGTGCGAGTAGTTTTGTGAACTTCATTTAGTTTGCACTGTTATCCTTGCAGCTGATATGAGTTAATTTCTTAATTAACGAGTACCTTTGTCTTATGTATGTTAATTTCGTTTCATAAATCAAATTTATTTTGGCCATAATTATGTCATGTCAAATGTGAAGGTCTTTTTCGTAACATACTATGAAACATTAAGAGTTTGGAACTAGAGTTTTGTCGGCGCCTTTATTAAATACGCATTGCTTAAGATTTGTAAAGGGTATACTGAAATTCGCGCATAACTTGAATTTCGAATCATTTGTGCGGTAAAGTGTTTTTAAGGATAGCTGACAGTTCAGTTTCGTGTAGCGCTCCATTTTAATAATCCTGACCTGCCAGCTGTCACGCTGCCACTTACTGTACAAATGGCGTGAAATTCAAAGTTTGTGTGACTTTTGGGATACCCTATATTTTTGCAGCAAAATTTAATATTTTTTAGTCTTTATCCGCAGTTTTATGAACATGCGCTTATATTCAACAATTAAGAAATCCGTTCAGAATGCTGCATCTTGCCTTATCGAAATTTAGAGGGTCTAAAAGTGCCGGTTTTTGGTGAATTACTCAAAAGCAACATTTATATTGAAATTACATAATTTACATTAAAAAGTTACTTTCGATATATTTTATCGATTTGCTAAAAATGCCTGAAATTTGACCGAATTACAGAACTATAAGAATTATGGGGGAAAAAATCGGATATCGGAAATGATATGTTGTTTGCTACATTCTTTTAAGCAAATAACAATACATCGAAAATGATGTAACACGGGATCGACAGCAAAATAATATGGGGTTATTTTGCAACTTTGAAGTACAAAATCGGAATTTTTAAATTTTTTTTTCCGGTCAATTTTTAATTTTTTTATAAGAAAAAAAGAAGAAGAAGAAAAACTAATCACGGATTCGAATTCCTCGATCAATAATAACTATTTAAAAAAAAACGGCGGGTTGCACTCCGGGAGTGCCGACAATGCAATGGAAGACAAAAACGGAATATGTATTCAAATTTTACTCTCGCTCTCATTCTCAATTTGTCAACGCAACAACGCGGAATTTGAAAGAAACAAACATGTTAGCATAACAATCGTTGAATGAGAATTGAATGTGTCAGTTAGTGTGTCTGCTTTGCTTTTTGTCTTCCACTTGGAATATTTATTTAAAAGAAACAGAGTCCTTTGTGTTTTATGTGATCACCTGCCTTGATGGCTTAATATCACAGTGTGATTTTCACACACATGAGTTAATTTATATTCGTGCCTACCCTAGGTACGACTGCATTTAATACAGTTACCAAGTAAAGCTATGTTTATGGACATAACTTCACCCTTGGTTTGAGCCGAGACCTATCTAGGATCTCTTGCAGTTCTAAGAACGGCCACTTGGTTGAGAATGCAACTCCACATCGGGCAATTTACGTTAGTATATTACTCTTCCTACGAGTTAGGTTTCAACCACAGCCACCACGAATCCTTCCTATGCGATCTGCCCAATTGGGCTTCACGCACTGTTGGGCTAGGACCGAAGTCCTAGGGGCTCCCAACAACCCGTGGTACCAGATTAGTTTGCACCTTCACCTCTGGTCAAGCTTAGTAGTTTGAAAAAGGAAAGCCAATCTCAAGCCCAAGCCAAAGTACATAAAAGTACAAGGCTTGAACCCTACGCACTAGCGTAACCAAGCACAGTACAATTTCCTGTCTACTACCAGTTTAGGCTTACCATAAAGAACAATAGAACATTCAAATTTTACTATCGCATTCATAACGGGGAATCCCGATGACGGTCGGTGTCGCAAGTTTATACTTTTTTCCTCAGCCGCACAACGTGCCATAAAAAGTTTTCACTTCAAAAATTGCTGGAAGAAGTATATTCGGCTCAGTAGCCTCAACTGTGAATAATTAAATTTGAGCTAAGTATTCCTAATGTTTGAGAACAAAAATTTATTCTGATTGCAGTAAGAAACATCATTGCGAATTATGTAAGTATAAGAAAAAATCAGGTAAAGAAAGTACCTGGACCTGTGACTAAGAGCTTGAACATAATTTTCCTAAAACTTAACTTAAAAATCTGCTTCTTCCTACAGACACTATGACACCACATTTATCAAAATCGGCTTATTCGTTGCCGAGTTATGGCTGTTAGAATATTCAAACTGCTTAAAACGCCATCTAATGACAGTTTATCAAAACACAAATGACTTCAAAAAAATATGATTGTTCTTAAAAAAACTATTACACCTCATTTGTCTAAATCGGTTTAGTAATAGCCGAGATATAACGTTTTAAAAAACCAAATTTGCTTGCTGCTGGTTCATGGTGGCCTGGTATTTCTGATTTTTCTCTGCTTTAGGCTGCTGGCTCTGCTTTCGGCTGCGCTTGCAGAGAAAAATTTGCTGACTGAGCAAATGCTAACCGGAAGTCAACATATGTATGCTACAAATTTAAAAAAATTTTTCCAAAAATTGCATACTTTCATGGGCCAATTTTTTTAAAAAACGCTGCCTACTTTAAGGCGCTTCTGATAATTTACACCAAGTCTTCAAATTTCTGAAATCGAGTTCGTTTCCCAAGTCTTCAAAATTCCAAAATCGAGCTCGTTTTCCAAGTCTTCAAAATTCCAAAATCGAGTTCGTTTCCCAAGTCTTCAAAATTCCAAGATCGAGTTCGTTTCCCAAGTCTTCAAAGAACATTCAAATTTTACTATCGCATTCATGACGGGGAATCCCGATGACGGTCGGTGTCGCGAGTTTATACTTTTTTCCTCAGCCGCACAACGTGCCATAAAAAGTTTTCACTTCAAAAAAAAAAAAACTTGTAATACCTTGATATGTAAATTTGTCGACTACGATTCGCAAAAAATCAGGTTTGTTAATTTAGAAAAATGCAGATATCTTGGTTTTGAAATAAGATAATGGATATTCGACTTCGGCATTCTTTTAAGCAAATAACAGTACATTGAAAATGATGTAACACGGGATAGGTGGTTAGATAATATTTGAGGTGTTGCAACTAGAAAGTGGAAAATCGGTACTTTTTTACTTTTGTCCGGTCAATTTTAAATTTTTTTTTTGTAAGAAAGAAAGAAGAAGAAGAAAAACGGATTCGAATTCCCTGATTGATAAAGTTGGAAAGTTAGATAACCTTTGTAACTTGCACCATTTTTTAAATCAATAATTTTGAAAATGGGTTGTCTACTTAAAACGGAGGGCCCTATTCCAGTTTTCAATATTAACCTTAATCCTAGTAATGGGCTTAATCCTTGTAATGCTTATACATCGCTTGCGATTCACTTGCATATCGCTTTAAAATTTGCAAATAAAATGTAACGGCAAATTTGCGGCATATTTCCATGCGATTATGTTATAATATTTTTGAGTCGTTATGCTTTTTTCTTCATTGGAACGTTATGGATAGAATGCCTGGAAATTTTGACATATTAGAGTGATTTTACGGCGAACTTTGACTCATTAAGATTTGTATATGAAATGAAAGTTTTCATATATTATGGAAAGGTTAAGGCCTATAGACTATGAAAAAAATAGATATCCCACCGATCTCTGCCTTAAAGTTAAAAAATTTCAAAGTACTGGCTGGATTAGATAATGCAAACCCATAACCATAAGAAAAGTGTTGTCTGATCTACCACGCACCGTAATTTTGTTTTGTGAACTTATTCCATTTGCACTGAAATTTGTTCAGTTTTGTAATAATAAATCGACTAAGAAGCAAAATATAGAAATAAAAAAATCTTATTTAATTTCAGGCTTTCCCGGCGATGGTGATGATGACAGTGGCTCTGCAAAAAGAAGACGATCTCGAACGAATTTCAATTCATGGCAGCTAGAAGAATTAGAGAGAGCATTTTCAGCAAGTCATTACCCAGATATTTTTATGCGTGAAGCGCTTGCAATGAGGCTGGACCTTAAAGAAAGCAGAGTTGCGGTAAGTTCAATTTTAAATATCAATTTTATAAAGGGTGTTTCAATAAGAGCGCCGTAATTCGGGTTATTCTAACCTTTGAGGTTGACAGCACTTTTCATGAGAGAGCAATGCGTTTTTATTGTAAAAGCTCAAAATAGAAATGGAGAATTTTCGGGCAACATTTTGCCAGCAGAGTTTGTGGGCGCATTTGTTTGACATTTTGTTACATACTTTTAAGTATTGTATGTGTCTTAATCTGGCGCAGTTATTGGAACATCCTATAAAAGCTTATGCACATACTATCCGAAGCAAAAGCTATATCTTTCGCAATTGGTAATGCATAAAACTTTACAACTGAATGCATCATTTCTTAAATTATGCACTTTGTTCCAGATAGGTATGGTTCCAGAATCGACGAGCAAAAGTTAGAAAACGAGAGCACACTAAAAAGGGACCTGGTCGACCTGCGCATAATGCACAGCCACAAACATGTTCTGGTGAACCAATTCCGCCCAACGAACTGAAAGCTAAGGAGAGGTAAGTTACCACTAATTGATTTGGATTATTACTGACTATAACTGAAAAAAAAACATTTTTTTTGATTGCTACGTTTTCGCCATTATTTCAAAATTCCAAATTTTTTTTTTGTTATTGTCTTTCCAGAGCGAGACGAAGGAAAAAATTGGCCAAAGCCATTGATAGACAGGCTAGAAAACTGCAAGCAAAGGGTATCACTGTTGACTTGGAAGCCCTTAAAGCGGAATACATATCACAACATAAGGCTAATGGATCATTTTCAGATTCCGATCTGGAGGATGATGGTATACAGATTGACGTTGTCGGTGGTACGGATAGTGATGATGACGCCGAGGATTCTTCATTTCAAAGTCCACGTAATAGTGATATTGCTACAAATAGTTTTTCACCAACTGGCAGTCCCATTGGAATTGGTAGTCCAGCGGCGAACGAACGTGCTACTGATGAGGAAATCGATGGCTGTAATAGTAAAACATTTATTTTTCCAGCCAAATCAAAACTACCAAATTTTCATCTAAATATTCAAAACTCACCTCCGAATCATCATCATCATCAAACTTCGCCGATCAGTATTCGAAGAAGCAACCCGTTTAGCATAGAGTCGCTACTGTTCAACAACACATGAGAGTTATAGTAAGAGAGAGAGAAGGACAGACAGCTGTAGTAGTAATAGAGTTAAAGTGTTTTCGAATGAGAACTACTGTACAGTTAAAATTAGAGAAATACAAGTAGGGCTTAAAAATTAACGTGCGAGCGTATGTAATCGAGTGGACCTTATCTGAAGAACAAAATCAAGAGTTTTATGCTACAAAGCTTAGTTTATTGCGCAACTCGCGGAACGTGATGTGGTTTTCGGAATTGATGTGGAAAGGTAAAAAGAGAGTCACTTAGAGAAAAATAATAGGCTGTGTTTCCTCTATTTGAAGCACTAGAGCTTCAAATTAAAAACATTTCCCAGGCATCAAAAATGTTCAACAAATACCCAGAGCTACAAATATAATTGAGAATATCGTACCAGAATCTATCGATTCGTTAATAACTAAGGATAGAATATTATGGTCACTAAACAATTTCTTGCCTTTAAAGTCGCCAGGCCCAAACGACATTTTGTTAATAATGCTGCAAAAGGTGCAGAGCACGGTGATTCCATGTCTGCATAAAATCTTAAAGCAAATATTACCCTAAACCATATTCCCTCTAGCTAAGGGAACATTCCCTGGCTTGAAGGACAAACTCTACGCTTTCTAGAAAAGTTAAATACTTACGACTCCTTCTAGATTCAAAATTCAATTCGAAAGATTACATCGAACAGAGAGCAAAGAAAGCGTATGTAGCTGATGGCTGGTGGTCGGTTATTAGCAAAGGCTACAACCTGAAAAAAAATAGCAAGGTGCAAAGGACTGCTTGTGTGGGCATTACGGTGACAGTAAAATATTACCCCACGGAAGTCCTCAACTTCCTCTTACACCTGGTGCCGCCATCAAAGCAACAACAACCTGCAGTGCGATCTGACTCAGACAATCTGGCTGACGGTTAGCGACGCAATATGGGCACTGCTCCATCCTCAACACACAGCCAAACGAACTAGCTAATCTTCCAACCGATTACATCTTCCCCCATTTACCTTCGAGAAATTCAGAGATGGGCTGAGGTTTAGGTGCGGGGTTCTATTTAAGAGACAGAAGTTTTTGTATCTTTTCGCTTACTTAACTCAGCTAACGTTTTCCAAGCAGAAGTATTTGCTATTCTAAAAGCCTGCAGGTTAGTAGGCAATTCTTATAAGGCTCTGAACTCGGAGCCGATAAGATCTACAGGAAAGAACCAGCCAAACTAGGCATCAGCTCGACGTAACTCTCTTTTGGGTTCCAGGGAACAGGAACATTGAGGATTATGAAAGATTGATGAAAGCTCAGTATTTTTAAGAGATATGTCTTCACGCTTTTTCTTTTCGAAGCAGCAAAAACCTGAAGAACCCTAAAAACCTGTAAAACATCCAGAGCAATATAGCCATCCTATTACAATTCAAAACCCACGGACCAACAGCCGCAGTTACCTTGCGAAAGTCATGAATGGGCGCCCTTTTCACAGTGTCACTTAAATGATTTTTGTGATTTGCAATAGCAAAACGTACAGATTTTATGATTATGATTTACCTTTTATTTAAATGAACACCGTTGTCAGGTTTTAATCCAGCGTATCAGAATGTCTTTGCGTCTGGTCTGGCGTTGAGATATGTCTGTCAAGGTTCGTGCTTCAAGGGAAATTAAAATTTGGAATAGCATTTTAAAACTTTTTTAGTCATTGCTCGTTATGTGATGAGTATTTATACGCTCAATGTAGACTATAGGACTAAGCACCGTGCTTAGTTTTCGACCCCTGACTTCAGTAACGCTCAAGATACTTACCATGATACTTACCATGCCTTTATTAACATATCGTTTTAAAGTACTTGAAATATGGTCTTCAATGACACTGCATAAAAGTTGAAGTGAGATTTTACACTACCAAGCAATTAAAGAGTGTATCTTAAAAAAAAAAACAAAATTTTTAAAATCCTGGAAAAAGTATAACATTTCAACTTTGTGGTGATATACATATAATGGAAGTAAAATGATTTCTTGTATTACTAATTTATTCTAAAGCCCGAATTTGCAGTTTTTTTTTAAAGCACTCTCTTTATGTCGTGCAATATAGTTGTCATTTAGAACTTTTGTTCTGTTGTTTTAGGTGTAAAAACACTTTTAAAGGACTGAGAACTTTAAGCCAGCGATGGCCAAAATAGAGAAAATGAGCCAATTTTAGCTCTTTGCAACAAACACGTCATTTTTCTTAAGAAAAATAAACAAAACAACAAACACATGCACCACTGCTACGCATATTTTTATCGTTATTTTTTTATACGCGCTATGCACGGGATTGGTATCATTGTTATTGTTGCATCATTCAGAAAAAAACAAAAAAAAAATCGAAGCGAACGAACAAGAAAACAACAATGCGCTGAGGACAGCTTCTTACGTTTCGATTGATCAGTGTACTTTTATTTCTACACTCATGTTGTTCTTGCTTGATTCTTGGAATTCGCTTTTGGTTCATTGCAGAATTTTCTTATTGCTATCGATCGGATTTATAATGGGGTTTTTTTAATTGTTGTTTTTGTCGTTTTTGTTGTAAGTAGCTTCTGCTTCCAAAATTTTGCCCATCTATGCCTTAAGAGATTCTATAAATTTTTTTCTCCATATATTTTAAAATAAACAAAATGCCACTTAATTGAATATTCTCAAAAAGATACGGTCCACTCTAGTACATACAGAAAGCGAACAAACAAAACAAAATGACTATAATGTAAAAGAGCTGAGAACAAATTGCGCAATATTAGAGTAATTGATGTATTATAATAAAAAGGTAATCTTAATTAAAGCACCACGTAGTTCAGTCGATGCGATTCAATAATGTCCACTGATTACCCTACAAACATAGTGTCAAATTGATGTTGGTAGCAGCGGCTAAGTAAATACAAAAAAAAAAATAAAACATAAAGCTGGTCTCGCTTTAATGCAAACATGTCCACATCGACCACGCCCACAAAAAAATGGCTGGCTAATGTGCATTTTGCACTTGCGCAACAATAACCTGGATTTAGTGGGCTTGTGGCTCATTTGGTATAACAGGTTTATTTCCGTACCTACTTATGAGTTAATGATGAGTAATTTGTGATGTATTCAATTATGATTTTGCTTTCGACGAGAAAATTAGCCCCAATGTAATTGGGGCATTTGTTTCGTTTTACGCACAGCAAGGGACTAACGAATACTTCATACCTAATTCATGCACACGCTTAGGCGAGCAAGGCAGCGCTTACCGTAGCGTAGGGTAGGGTAGGGTAATATTGTAATTTTATTAATGCCTGGTAATTTATGTTAAAGTTCATTTCATTACTTTTATGACTTTCATGGTATGTTTTCCTATGTATGCTGATTATGATTATATTTTATTGTACGAATAATAAGATTGTATACATATAGTACATAATAATAAATGTAATAATATTAAAAATTACTTTAGTGAAAAACATAAAGAATCGTAAGTTAAACAAAATAAATTAAATCAAAAATAAACGAATTGAGTTTTATTTGTTTATTTGAACTTGGTTATAAAAGTAAGTTTTGAAATGTACAATGTAATGTACTTATCTATTCAATCTTTTGATGGTCATGACTATGAACTGCAGAGCCTTTCACATTTCAAGTACAGTCGAGTGACATCAGCTGATCGGTGATCACCAGACCTCTTGAAAGCATTTGCTCCTCAAACATTGTAGTTATGCATTGAATAAGCTCTTGGCTATAGCGTTGACTTCCATTGAGAGTGTTTTGACCTGCCTAAGGTAAAGATGATTTTCTCACAGTTTTTTTTTTCCGTTGCGGTATGCCAGTTCGCAAAAAGGTTCCGGTCCCATACACCCATGCTATACTTATAGAAAAAAACTTACATAAATTAACTGTATTTCGTTTAGGTTACAATTTACTTAAAATCGCTGCATTAATTACTGAGCATGAAATCAAAACATGAACATAGTTGTTTCCACAATTTCAAAATTTTTCATTACCGAAATAATACAACATTTGTATGCACTTTTGTGCGTCATTGATGCACAATGCACAATTAATATATAGTTGTAAACGTTTTTGTCACGATGATGAATATTAAAATGCACAATGAATTTGTAGTTGTTTACTTTTGTGCGGCGATGAAGATTGTTAAAATTCACATTGAATTTTTAATTGTTTCTTTTTTTGCAACAATGAAGAATAATAGAATGCAGAATGAATTTGTAGTTGCTTACTTTTTTGCAACGATAGATGACATTAGAATGAGCAATGAATTTATAGTATTTTACTTTCTTGCGGCAAAGAAAAATAATAATAATTAATCTCTAGATGATTTTTATTTTTTGTGGCGATGAAAAAATAAAATGTGCAATGAACTTTTAGCTATTTACTTTTTCTGACGAATGAAAATTGTATATGTGAACGAATTTATAATTGTATCCTTTACGTAACGATGAAAAATATTAGAAAGCTGCATTGGTTCGCAGATTGCCAATTGCAATGCATTAGTTGCAAAAGTTTAAATGCAACTACTTAGACCTGCTATTTGTACACAAAATTGCGTATGGTGCTTAATTGTGAATTAAAAAAAAACTATGATTTTTCCGTATTAAAATGATCTTTTTTACCTATAAAAGTCGTGCGTAGGGAAACTCGTATTAATTTGCTACTGATTCAGTATTAAAATTATACTCACAGAAAAAAGTAAGTTTTTTACAATATTTGAATCTGTTTATATTTTGGTTGAAAATTATGATATAAACACTACTCATAAAACTTAACATATCTTACGAGTAGCATTACAAGCCTGACAAACTTCGTCATCCTTCTTTGCTCCTAAACACTTATATACATATGTTTGGTATCGTATATGTACAATGTAAGTAACAAAAAAATAATATCGAATCATAGCACTGAAAAATATGGAAATTTATGAAACTCATTAACTGAGCAAAACAATACTGAAAGCCTATTACAGCAATACTTCTTCCGCTTCAGATTGATATCGATTTCATTATAATTTTAATGTTTTTCTGAATAAATTTGATAAGAAATTGTGATTGGTACTTTATAAGTTCAAAATCCGTATAAAATAATTCGATAAGAACTTCAGTATTATCACTATCCTGAATTTTTTTTTGGGTGTGCAATAAATAAAGCTATCATTCATACGGATTACTTGACTTTTTATAGGTGTTGCCAAATTCGTCTTGTTCGAAAATTGTCATCTTGCGAGTTATTTTATAAACTGTGTATAAATTAAGAATTCTTCTTTTCATATATTCAGACAATACCAAAAAGTTTTTGGTAAAAATATATTCGAATTTGAATTTTTTTCTATAATTTTGTCGAAGAAATTAGAACAAATTTTTAACTCCATTTATTTGCACAAACGTCCTCAGAACCGCGTTTGTTGTTTTAGAGGATTTCTTAAATTCTGTTTCATTGACTTGATAGGTAAGCAGGTGGCAGTGGCAACTTACATCGCCATTGACTTAGGGAAACTTCTCGTGATCTATCAAAATAGCATAACATACGACTATTCTTAAAATCCTAAATATTATTCACTCCAATTTGGCTTACATCCTAGCTAGAGATGACTGAAAAGGAATAGTACAGAGAAGGAGAAACTTTCTTAATCTCGGATGACTCCGAGCTATAATAGTTAGCTCGGATATTTCGTATTTTTTGAAATTAAACTAAGTGGCAACCAGAGCTTGAAATAAACTTTTATAAAAGTTTTTTTTAGGTAAAAGTAAACTTTAAACTTTTATTTTTGTGAAATAAAAGTAAAAGTTTCCTTAAAACTTTTATATCCGAAAATAAAAGTAAAAGTTTTTTTTAACTTTTATTTCAAAAAGTCAAAAAAACTTTTTAAAAAAACTTAAAATAAAAGTTTTTTTTAAAAGTTTTTTTTTTTTGACTTTTATTAATAAAAGTTTTTTTTAAATTTTTTTTTAACTTATATTTTTAACAGTCACATGCAAAGAGTTTTTTTTTGACTTTTATTTTTCAAAAGGCGAAAATAAAAGTTTTTTTTGTATGAAAGAACGAGGAAAATCCAAAAAAATATCTTGGATCACTAAGCAAAAAATTTCAAAGGAGAAAACTTAGGATTATTGATAATAAAGTCCAAAGGAAAATACTTAAGATGCTTCTGAAAAGAAAGAAATTTATGATAATTATGCACTTATAATTTTTAGAAAAATTGTGCTTAACGCATCAATGGGAAAAGGCCGAAAATGGATTTTGGGAGTACAGGGGAGGTTCCTGACCCTCCAAAGAGGTGTTTTGGACCCATATTTCGAAAAAAATTGTATTGCACGAATCGATGGGAAAAGGCCGAAAATGGATTTTGGAAGTGACAAGTGAGGTCCCCGACCCTCCTAAATGGGATTTTTGGACCCATTTATCGAAAAAAAATTTATTGCAAGAATCGATGGGAAAAGGCCGAAAATGGATTTTGGAAGTGACAAGTGAGGTCCCCGACCCTCCTAAATGGGATTTTTGAACCCATTTATCGAAAAAAAATTTATTGCACGAATCGATGGGAAAAGGCCGAAAATGGATTTTGGAAGTGACAAGTGAGGTCCCCGACCCTCCTAAATGGGATTTTTGAACCCATTTATCGAAAAAAAATTTATTGCACGAATCGATGGGAAAAGGCCGAAAATGGATTTTGGAAGTGACAAGTGAGGTCCCCGACCCTCCTAAATGGGATTTTTGAACCCATTTTTCGAAAAAAAATTTATTGCACGAATCGATGGGAAAAGGCCGAAAATGGATTTTGGAAGTGACAAGTTAGGTCCCCGACCCTCCTAAATGGGATTTTTGGACCAATTTTTCGAAAAAAATTTTATTGCACGAATCGATGGGAAAAGGCCGAAAATGGATTTTGGAAGTGACAAGTGAGGTCCCCGACCTTCCTAAATGGGATTTTTGGACCCATATTTCGAAAAAAATTTTATTGCACGAATCGATGGGAAAAGGCCGAAAATGGATTTTGGAGGTGACAAGTGAGGTCCCCGACCTTCCTAAATGGGATTTTTGAACCCATTTTTCGAAAAAAATTTTATTGCACGAATCGATGGGAAAAGGCCGAAAATGGATTTTGGAAGTGACAAGTGAGGTTCCTGACCCTCCTAAGAGGTGTTTTGGACCCATATTTCGAAAAAAATTTTATTGCACGAATCGATGGGAAAAGGCCGAAAATGGATTTTGGAAGTGACAAGTGAGGTCCCCGACTCTCCTAAATGGGTTTTTTGGACCCAATTTTCGAAAAAAAATATTATAACACGAGTAATATTTTTTTCGAAAAATGGGTCCCATCTTTGTATGAGAGGTAGGCGTGTCCGTGAACCGATTTTTTTCATATTCCCAAATACCAAATTTCAAGAGTCTAGCGCAATTATTGCCATTTATGGTCGCCGCACAGTGGCTCCTTTTTCAAAAAGTGATTGCTAAATCGAATAAAATTTTCGATTTCTGATTTTCGAAACTTTTTTTTTTTTATTTGACAGATAATTGACCAAAGGTTCTAAAACCGAAAATTTTTTTAATTTATGACAAGTATTTTGGTTTTTATGGGTGCTCAAAGTTGGATAACTTTTTATCGTTCATTAAAATAGCATTTTTTTACATTTTTCGCAATATTAAAAATGGAAAATTTCAAAAGTTTGAAAAAACATGGGAATTTGAAGTACGCTCTCTGAATTTATGGTATTTTAAAATAAATAATTTTCACAAGATGTAGTAAAAAAGTTTCAGTTAGTAGTTTTCATGATTTTTTCAAAAAAGGTCGTTTTTAGCATAGTTTTTCAAATTTACCTTGGCCTATAATCCACAAATCAATGTCAATCAAGGATTGGTGAATGAGAAATTATACAGTTACGCACAAAATTGAGTATACACCTTGATTTGCAAAAAATATTGGCCATTTTTAAAGAAATTAACAATGTTTAGTAAATAATTTTAATGCATGGGTATAGATACCAATCTGACGAACTAATAACGAACATAAATTTTAATATTTTTGAGACATAACACAAAAAGAATTCATAAAAACGTAAATGAAAGCAAAATTCATGTCACAAAATTAAGCATACAGTTCATTAAAATGAAGTATATAGTTCATTAAATTTTAATTAAAAAAGATATTCTTTGATTCCAATAGTTGGTAGGACAACTTGCTGTATCTGTTACCGATTAAATTCGTCGTGGCGTAGAATCCACCAGTTTTTGGGTGAAAGAGTGCGAAATTTCTTCCCAGATCTTGGCTATCGCTCTCTTTGAGTTCTCCTTGCTCCACGAATGAAAATTTTTCAATTTTATTTTCACTTCTCCTCATAAATGCTCATTTGGGTTCCTTTCTAACGATTGTGGTTGTGTGTTAAGTTGGTTTGGAGAGTTTTATAGCAGCCAATCTTGCCATATGTGCGCCGTGTGTAGTGTTTCACCGAGGCTACGAGGCAGCCTCGTTTTTGACTACGAGAACGAGGCGAGACCGAGGCGAGAACGAGGCGAGATGGAAAAATAAATTTTCCTCGCTTGACCGAGGCGAGGCGAGATCACACGGCACCTCGCCTCGGCCTCGCCTCGGGCTCGCCTCGTCCTAGCCTCGTTTTCGAAACCAAGAGCGAGGCGCGTTTTGACGAAATCTGAACTCGTAAGAATCATATGCAGATTCAAAATATGAATGTAATTTTTATATTAAAATCTATATTTAACTAATATTTTAGTATTTAATTTTGAGCAAACTACTTTGTTTTATTTTTAACCCGCATGTGCTTCTTACGAGTTCAGATTTGGTCCAAGCGCTAATGCACAGAAATCCTTGGATTGCATCAGATTTTATGCGACTTCGCCTCGATTGATCGATTAGGGAAGCATGTAAGGCTATGTAAGGCTATAAGCAAAACTGCATGATTGACAGCACTGCATTGAAATTGATTTATTCTAACAGATTTTCTAAGAACCGGTAAGGTGAAGCAAAACGCACAGGGTAATGCTAGTATATAAATAAAGTTCAGTATATGTATGTTCGTTGCTAATGGACTCCTAAACCGTTCAACCGACCGACGAAAGATTTGACATACATATATGTTTATTAAGATTTGGGATGCTCCGTAAGATAGCTTACGATAAATGGGTGATGCCACCCCCACATAACAGAAAAACAGAATTCATCATATATTATCAACTACTTGATGCAGATTAATAAAACTTGGTATATTTATAAAAGGTATAGGCATAACTAAGATTCAATTAATAAAATGAGCGGTTCCATACCTTCAATATAAGAAACAAATTAACTTTATCGTATCTCAATATCTATTTGACGTAAATAAATAAGATTTGGTACATATCTTTCTTATAGTTTGTAAAACGTTCATAGCTTAGTTTGGTTTGGAAAAATAGGCAATGCCTCTCCTTCCCATATAAGAAAAGAATTAAATTCATCACATCTCATCCAATTCACCAAAAATAAAAACAGATATTTTATTTTATTTCTTGAGGCTTGATGAGCCTGTCAGCCTGGATACATATATAATTTTTTATTTATTTTAATAAAAACCTCGCTTTTTTACCGAGGTGAAGGCATGGTACCGCCCATTTTATTAATTGGATCTTAGTTACGCCTCTACCGTTTATAAATATACCAAGTTTCATTAATCTGCATCAAATAAGTAGTTGATAATATATGATGAATTCTGTTTTTCACTTATGTGGGGGTGGCATCACCCATTTATCGTAAACTATGTTACGGAGCATCCCAAATCATAAGAAACATATATGTATGTCAAATCTTTCGTTGGTCGATTGAAGGGCTTAGGAGTCCATTAGCAACGAACATACATATCTTGATCTTTATTTATATACTAGCATTACCCTGTGCGTTTCGCTTCACCTTACCGGTTCTTAGAAAGACTATTAGAATAAATCAATTTCAATGCAGTGTTGTCAATCATGCAGTTTTCTTATAGCCTTACATGCTTCCCTAATCGATCAATCGAGGCGAAGTCGCATAAAAGCTGATGCGATCCAAGCACTTCTGTGCATTAGCGCTTGAACCAAATCTGAACTCGTAAGAACCACATGCGGGTTAAAAATAAAACCAAGTAGTTTACTCAAAATAAAATGCTAAAATATTAGAATAAAGATTTTAATATAAAAATTACATTCATATTTTGAATCTGCATATGGGTCTTACGAGTTCAGATTTGGTCAAAACGCGCCTCGCTCTTGGTTTCGAAAACGAGGCTAGGACTAGGCGAGGCCGAGGCGAGGACGAGGCGAGGTGCCGTGTGATCTCGCCTCGCCTCGGTCAAGCGAGGAAAATTTATTTTTCCATCTCGCCTCGTTCTCGTAGTCAAAAACGAGGCTGCCTCGTAGCCTCGGTGAAACACTAGTCAAATATAATAAAGCTGTATTTTTTGTATAGAATACAGGTAGATGCACTTCTGATAACATTGAACTCTAGTGCAGGCCAACTTTATAGACACCTGTTTTATTACGGTAGATATCATACAAAAGTTAAGAAAAAAAATAATACAAGATCAATTTCGAGAAAAATTGGGTATTATAGTAGATATGACGGAAACACAGCAAGGCGATTTTTTGAGAAACCAGAAACAACTTCAGAAATAACGGGAGTCGATGAGGACGTGATAAAAAGATTACAAGTTATTTTAAACGTACTAACATATAGAGAACCCGTTAAAGTAGAAAAATTTGAATAGTATACCAAGGAAACTGCGGACATATTAGAACATAAATACAGCCAAAAATTACTGACCCCCTCTGTCCATAATACCTTAGCTCATAGTGGACAAATTATCAAGCCTTACCCATAGGAGGATTATCAGAAGAAGCCCAAGAGTCTAAAAACAAAGATTATAAGAAGTACAGATAGATATAGCAATACATGTAAAATTTCACGTATTCGACAGAATGAGGACTTGTTCAATATACTTTCAGCATCTTCAGATCCTTTGATTTCATCACTTAGGCACGTTAGGTCACGAAAAGAACTGACTGATAAATTCTGTAGTACTGTTTTAAGTTTCTTAGATATCCAAAATAATGATGATATTTTTATAGAATTGAAGATTGTTGTTGATTTTTTAAGGAAATTACCTAATTTATTGCTGTAACCCTTTTTTTAAAACTTTTCTAGCCTTTGAGAAAGACTGTTTATAAATTATGTTAAGAGATAAAAAAAATAAATGCACATGAATGAATTAGTAAAAATTAAAAAAGTATTTAAAAATTTTTTAAATTATTTAAAATTCATTAATTGAATAAAGCGCACTAAAATTTATACAAAAAAAATATTTTTTTATGAATTCATACCACTAAAAGCCAAAAATTTCGAAATTTGAACTTTCAACTCTTTTTAAAAGTATTTATAGCTAAGCCTCAAACCTGAATCTTATATATGTCATATCTACAGAAATTACCAACCAAAATCAAAAAACTTTACTCAAATATCTTTACCCGTTCAAAAGTTATGATTTTAGCAACGCGAAATCGCAAAAGGCGCCATTGTGCGCCGTTCCATACAAGCCCATCCACTTTTCGGCCTCTACAATGTCAGGATTCAAAAAAAATATTTATTTTTTTATTAAAAAAATTAATTTATTTTTACAAGTTTCAATAAAATTTGAATTCTTAAATTTATTAATTTAAACATTGACATTATACCGGCCTGTCAAGTGAAATGATTCGTTTCAGTTTCGGAAACCTTTTGATTTTCGAACTCAAAATAATATAGATTGAGTAACTTTTTAATGTAGCTTACACTTTCAACTAAAAGTAAAAACTTTTTATATTAACAACTGATCACAGTAAATAAATGAAAATTCAAGCATTTAGCTACCAACATTTTTATTAAAAGGAAAGTATTGCATTCGAAATCATGATGCGCTCCATGAACTTTACCAGAGTTTTGTCCTGCTCAGAATATTCAAAAATTTACTTTATAATTTTTCCATTATTTTAAAACTTTCTTAAGCACTAATAAGAAAATGTATATTTTTGTAAAGTCAACACATCGAACGTTTTTATTTTGTATCTTTATTAGTTGTAAAACATTTAGCTTTTAAAATATATGGAAACTATTGCATTGGAAAGTGATTGAAGTATAACCAAAAATCAGTGGCTATTCACCAATATGCACTGATTTTTGCTGATATTACTGTACAAATTAATTCATGTATCAATATCAATCGATCCTTTCGTCACAAAAGAAATCGGTTTCGTTACTTAAAGAATTAAGCACTTATTGTATAAAAGATAATAGGTGTTGGATAAAATCCACAACGATTGGCCACCCAACAGTGATTGTCCATTTTTTAAAAAAATTCCGAGTTTTGAATGACGATAAAATGTGCCACAATGAAAAAAAATGCACTTAGATGCGGCTATACAGCCAAGCCCGGATTAAGAAATTTTCCGCCCCTAGGCAGTTCCAAAAAGGAACTCGATGATACAAGATTTGGTGAACTACATCACAAAATGATTATCTTTAATTAAAAATTTTAAGTAGTTTTAGGAAAGTAACAAAAATCATTTTTAAGTCCCTGCGTATATCTATTAAGGCATTTAGCTTGTCATCATAAATAACATGTCATCTAAAATGCTTATTGACTTTTCTAATATATTTCAAGACACTAAATTACCTTATAACTAATGCATTTCTCGTCAATAATCAGAAATATGAGGCGCCCAGTTGCAAAACCGGCCAAATATAAAAAAATCATATTTTGAGATATTCTCATATATCAAAATCTAGACCATGTTCAATCTTTCCACTATGTTTTCAGACAGTTTTTAACAGAAATATTACATTTTTTATATATATTTTGATGCATGGATTTCAAAACCGGCCAAGTCCATGAACTTGCTTTTAAAACCAGTCCAACGCCTTGGAATCAAAACCAGCCAAGTCCAAAATTGTTTTCTCAAAAACATAGGCAAATAAAACTTGAAAAGTCTGATCTGACGTGCTTCGAGTAAGAAATTTTATAAGCTATTATGTGGGAAATACGTTTTAATTTTTCAATGAACATAGATGAATATAAACGATTTTCGTTGTTTTTCCAAAAGTATGAAAAAGGGACTTGGCCGGTTTTGCAACTGGGCGCCTCATATCTTCTTTTAATTCACATACTTTGCACAAAGAATAAGGACATTATAAAGATTTGCCGAACCTGATGAATCTTTGATATATTTGGGACATTTTGTGTTGGGAACAGAATGTGAAACTGAAGTGTGAATTGAATAAAGTCAAAAATTACTTTCAATCCAAATGAAAAGTTGTCGATGTCGCTGTGACTAGGAATTTTTGAACTTTTTAGGAAGCAGAAACTTTGCTTTGCACAGGATACACGTTATGTTTGCGTCGACACTGTCTAAACAAAATTTTACTATAAATTTCATTGGACCGCTTTCTTTGCTCATACCATTGATTGCAATTCATAATCAACGCATCATTTTCAAAAATCTTTTGTCAACAGCCAACTCTTAAATAAATTTTTGTTAAAATATATATCTTTAATCTACATATTTACTAAAAATAATGATCCACTTGCCGAATGCACTGTAATTGCGGTATATCTCATTAAAAAAACTGCATTTTCCTTAGTTACAAAAAGATATTTGTGAATTCCCACTGATATTTTTTCCAATTTGATAATTGTTAATTTAATGCATTGTTAATTGCCGCATTCGTTCGCCTGCTGTCAAATTTTCTATTGGAAGTGTGTAAATTTACAACTAAACTAAGAATGGAAACCCATTAAAACAGCCCACATTTTGCGTTTCATCAAAATCGACTGTGAGAATTACGAGTATTTTCGAATAAACGAACAATCAAATAATTTAGTCTCATTGTTGCCACAACGAAAAAATCGTAAATTTTCTCCACAACTGCGTGAATAAATTTAACATCACGATAAACACTTTGATTAAACTTATCACACTTGTTGGAATCCGTCCATATGATTGTCCATCTAATTCTACAATTCATCGACGAAAAGTGAGAAGACAGCGATGAAGATGTCTTCATTATTGAATATGAAAACAGATTTTAATTTGTTTTATACTAAACAGAGTTAAGGAATTGAAGAGAAAACAAGAAGAATAGAAAGAAAAGAAAGAAAAAAACGTGTGAACAATACAAAGAATACGGATACAAAAAAAAAATCGATTTCATTTGCATTCAAAAGTAATTGAGACCAAAATCCAAGATCGGACACAAAAAAAGGCCAAATCATTCACAATTATTAAAATACATAATCATATCATAACGCTATTAGTATAACCAGTTCAAATGCAATAAACAGAAACACGACCCAACAACAACATCGAAAAACACCGACAACACTGACACCAACAATAGCCTGATATTGGGGGCTCTCCATTGGGAATGTTGAAAAATTAATAAGCAATAAAATTGCCATGAAATTAATATTCCCATGAATCTCGTGAATATCATGCTGTGCACATCAAGCAAGCGAGCGAGTCAGCAACAACAACAACAACAACAAGAAGAAAGCGGTTCCTTACAGCAGCGACAGCAGCAGCTGAGAATAAAACTATATACAGTATCGATTAAAATTATATATTCCAAATTTATATTTTGTATGCGGAAAAGTTTTCAAAAATAACATCATCCGATACATTTCAACGAGAACGGTACGGGTCAGAGCGTTATAACTTTTTCGCATAATCATGGTTCAATAGTTATATTTGCTCGATGAAGAAACCCTATAAGAAGAAATCCAATGATGTTAAGTCGGATGATCTTTTGGTGGTCAATTCAAATCTGTTCTTCGAGAAATTATTTGATTATTAAACTTCTCTTTCAAAAGATCGATTGATCTGTTTTTGTGTGGCATGTTGCACCGTCCTGTTGAAACTACATATTCTGCACATCAATATCTTCCAATTAACTCTACAAAAAGCTTATAATCATCTGTCGATATTGATCTCCATCCACAGCAATTGCATTGCCATTTAGATTTCCGAATAAATATGAACCAATTACGCCACCATCCTTGACTAACATTTGTGCTAACAGCTGCAATATTTTCACTTGAACGACCACTACTATGATAAATTCGGCTTCTCTGATCTTGAACTGATTCAGTTGGTTCAGGCGCTTTCAACATTCCTAAAGCTATGAGGAACGCTAATGAGGAATGCTAATGAGGAACGCTAAGGAGCCAGACTTACCTTTTAATACTGCTTGTATGTGATAAGGGACATGCCGACATTTTCCTTTTCCTGAAGATTTTCTGAAATATCAATGTCCATATGAATGCATAGGCTAAAGTGCTGAACATTTTCATTGAGTTTAGGAATGAGCTGAAAAAGCTTTATTCTAGAAATTTTAAAGCAACTAGACAATCTAAGTAATATATTTTGAATAAATTTCTCCACTACTTCTATAGCTACTTCTCTATAGCTATAACCTATGCTTGGAAAACGTTACAATGCTATCACTCACTGAGAGGTAACTTAATTTTTAGCAACCTACCTACAATCT
This sequence comes from Tricholauxania praeusta, assembly GCA_949775025.1. Lineage (NCBI taxonomy): Eukaryota > Metazoa > Arthropoda > Insecta > Diptera > Lauxaniidae > Tricholauxania > Tricholauxania praeusta. The sequence goes on along the minus strand of OX459028.1, from coordinate 138,163,890 downwards.
CGTTCTGAAAGTCGACTTCAGCAGAAAGTCTTAACTGAGATTTTCTGATAGGAACCAATGGAAGTAATGTGTCTGGAATCATTAAAGTCTTTACATACATTACTCGGAGAGCCAGTGATGTTTTCAAAGAAGAATTATATTTCATTCGACAATTTAATCAAAAAAAATTTACCAGTAACCATTGCTGCAATATAAGGATATGACCGCTTTAAGGGGCCAGAACAAAAAGTGTATGTTCTGAACATGAACAGGGACATGAAATCGATGTGTTTTCGGTCCTTCTGCAACTTTGAACTTATTATATTTTTTTATTTAAGGCTTATTTTTCGAGTTACTGAGAGAATCCCTTCTTTGGCCTATATCTTAGTAATGCTCCACTTATGCACCAGCAGCTGCTGATTTCTATTACGAACCGCCTTTAATATGTGGAATAAAACATAATTCATTTTTGGGCAAATATGACACTTTAAAAGTTCAATGGCTCCTCGATTATATGGTTCTGAAACATAAGTTATATCTGCACAAACAAATCACGAATGCCATTGCATGGAAACGGTCTATCAAGCAAAGATTTACGATATCATTGATGTTGCGTTTCGGAAAATTTATAGATGTCTACAGCATATGGTAAGGGTGTTTGAAAATCATATCAACTTTTTAAAAATATTCAATGAATGCAGGGCAAAACTTCATTATGTTGAAAAATTCAATAAAGTTTGTCTTATTTAATTATCAAGGGCGATGTTGAAGATAACGAAAAATCGATGAATTGGCTAGTTGCTGGTTTGAAGGGACAACGACAGGATTAGTGCCAAGCATCGTTGTAAGTTTGGCAGATTAGCTTTCTTCTAGAACAATGTTCATGAAGAAAACTGGTCCGGGTTCACTGCATGCTAGAGCACAAATTGTTTCTACAAAGACCCCCACAAACATCATACTAAAATTCGAACCGATTTAATCGGGAAATTTTTCACCATCATCGACGAATCAAATAAAGTTTTAATCTACTCTAGGATCCCAGCCAGCATTTTATGAAATTTCCGATCACACTCGAGTCTTTTTCGAGTCCTCTGTCTGATTAAAATGATCATAAATGCGCTAATTTTCTGATCATAAATGATACTTTTGTCGGGAGAAAATGGTACCCTATCCGCGACTCTTCTTGAAGAGTCGTTTATGACCCGTTTTTCTGATCAGTTTCGACTCATTTTCGAGTCATATTTCTAATCATTTGCGAGTCTTTTTCGAGTCATATTTTAATCATATTTCTAAGCATTTGCGAGTCTTTTTTGAGTGATATTTCTAATCATTTGCGAGTCATATGACTTAAATTTTTTCGCATTCACGTTCCTTCGCGTGTCCTTGCCGTTCTTTTCATCACCATCAGCCCTATATGCATAATTTTACTTATTATAAAAGTATTTATATATTATCTACTTCTAGTAAAGTTATTATGAACTACAAAACAGAAAGCAATTCAAAATACATGAATAAGTTCTAAAGTCATTTTCAAATCATTACGTAGATCAAAAAGTGATAATATTGTTACTGTTTTTCTGTGCAATCAGTTTTAGATCATTGGGTAGATCGGAATGTGATTTTTGGAATTTTTTTTTCTCAGTAATCAGTTTTTGCTCATAAATAGTAGTCAAAAATGACTCGTATAGGTGATATAAAAAAAATTATCATCTAAATGCTAGGTGGGATGTAGCTGAAATATGCAAGTACTTCGACAACTATTTATAACTGATATATGTACATATGTATATTGATAACTTGATGTGGACCTACAAAAATGTATGTATACTTTTCGCCACTACTATGAAGCGTAGGATCTGAAGGTAAGCACGAACTGCACAGGAGACAAAGAAATCAAAAGTCAAAAATTAAAAATAAAAAAAGACGTAAAAATAAAGACGAGCACACAAAATACGAGCAGCGATATATTAATAATCATCAACTATAAACTATAAAAATTTTGAACTACTTTATGGCATTTAAGCCGAACAGAGCTGCTCTAAGCCGCGCTGAGCTGCTGTGAACATGATTCAAGCGCAGCCAACATCGTCATCATCATCTTTATTATCAACATAATTTTTATTTCTTCAACTCGTTTCCAAAAGTAGAATACTCGAATATTCATAAATAAAAGGATTATCAAGAAGCTCTGCGCTGGCTGCTCCGCTCTGTTTGACTCAATTTGAGGTTTTGACTTGAGAACTGCATTAAATGCGGCTCAATTCCTTCGTTTTTGTTTTTTTTTTTCTCTTTTGGCCGTTACGAATCTGATTGGGAGTGAATCGGGACAGCGGCCGCGGTTGTGGTTGTGGCTGCCAAAGCGCGCTAACCGAAAATAATTAACAAGAAAATGAAGATATTTTTAAATTTTATTATGATAACAACCGCTGCCAGTTCATAAATCATAAAACAGTTGCGCGCTTGTAGCGCATTTTGTTACCGCGCATCCGCACGTCAACATGTATTACGTTCACACATTGACAGCTGAGGTATTGGCAGGTAAGTGGGCCAGAGTTTGATGGGAACATTGAAATTTATCACGGCATGTGTTAAGTCTTACATTCTCACCAAAAATACAGCTTTTCACAAATTTTGTTGAAATACAACGAATCACAACTTAAAACTCATTAAAATGGTCACGATGGTGGCTGAATATCATATGAATGCACTTGACGAAAACTTGAAACTGCGGTTCAGATAGCAGAAGAGTTCGAATGGTAAAAAAAATTAAGGGGTCCAGATGCCATTGGCCATAACTCGGCCTGTTCAGTTTTCTGAAACTTAGTATAAATTCGTTCTGAACAGTTGTGGGACATCTTTCTGCTGCTCAAACATGGACGGACCTCGTTTCTCTCTGAGTCACGTATACTTGGAGCCTTGCAAAATAATCTTAGCAACTCTTTTATAGAATTTTTATTTTTAAGGGTTTTCAAAAGTCTTCTGTATCATCAAATGTGGATATCTGGAACCGCCCTGGCTGCATGGGAAATACTTAGTCAAAAATCTTACAAATATGTGCACAGTGAGCTCAATTCAATTAATATATTTTGCTGGATCTCAAAAACATGAACTCAATATTAATATTCTATTTTGCAGTGCGGGGAAGTTTTCAAATTTCTACTACTATATTCGATATTTTTGTACTTTCATCGGCTTCTTCGATACCTCTTGCCTTACATTGATTTTTCGATACTTCACGGTAACATTCGGTTTTCACTGAATTTTGTGATATTTTTCGATATTATAGATGTTTCTATACTTTTCGATCCTTTTCGATATTTTTCGTCTTTATAAGAACTTTACGATGCTTTTCAATATCAGCCCTTACTTACTTACCAACACTTACTTACTTTTTCAATACTTGACAACTATTTAAAGCATTCCGACTTTTTCGATAATATTTGATGTCTTTAAACTTTAATCGATTTTATGTTATTTTTAGATACTTTTCGACATATTCGATACTTTTTGACTTCTGTTGACTTTTCGATACTTTGCAATACTATTCGACACTTTTCGACTTTCATGACTCGTTCGATGCTTATAGGCTTTTATCGATACTTTTCAACCTTTTTATACTTTTATCAACTTTATGAATAATTTTCGATATCTTTCGATTTTAATAATACCAGCTGACCTTTCTTGGCTTATGTAAGTATATTGAGTTTTCGATACTATTCAATACTTTTACGCTTTTATCGGTTATTACCTTTGACTTTCATCCGATACTTTTTGGAACTTATGAACATTTTTGATACTATTCGGTACAATTTAACTTTTGTCAAAATTTTTGAACTTTTTCGTTACTATTCGATACTATTGGAATTTTATTTAATAATAATAATAATATAGTTAAGCTACTACAGCTATTAGCCTTGTTAGCTATTTAGCTCAAAGCTTCATATCAAGTAAAAAAGCTTATCGAAAATATCGATACTTTCAATATAAATCAATATTTTCAACACTATTCTATACTTTAAGCTCATAACGACTGTTCAATACCTTAACACTTTAATTGAATTTTTAGACAGCTTTCGATATTTTCTAGAATTTAAGACTCATATCAATAATTGTCAAAGTTTGTCAAAATTTTTGACATTATCCGATATTTTTAGAAATTCATCAAGTTTTTCAATACATTCCACACTTTTTGAAACATAATATTTTCATAACATTTTGACACTTTATCCCGTTATGGACTTTTCTGATACTTGCCTATATTTTTTGAGTATAATCTACTATAACATTGTTTTTAGATTATTTCATTCTTATCTGATACTTCAAGTTTTTAGTGATACTATTTGGATTGTTTCGATACTTTTTGATACGCATCAGTATTTACTGACAATTTTCGAAATTTGTCAATCTTTTAAACTTTTTTTTTATAATTTTCGTTCCTTTTTTTGACTCTTTGGACATTATTAGCTCCTGCTACCATAGCAATCACAGCATCCGCACAGATGGACACGGCTCTGCCGAACTTCAATCCAATGGTTACCCGCCGATTGGTACCTGTTTCATATAACGCGAATATTCAATAACTTTTGTTATGCGTGTTGTTATTGTAATACAGCATGTTTTCATTTATATTTTTGTTGTTTTTCAAAATTTTTTGTTGTCTTTTACTTTTTTAATAATTCGATTAAGAAGCCATCTGGTTGCTTCACGTATTGATTTTTAAGTGTTGTTAAATTTGGAGCGGATTAACAATTTAATAAAGTTTGATTTGATTTGCCTTAGTAATGATAATAATGATGATGATGATGATGATGATAGTAATGATGATGATAGTTTTTATTATAATGATGTTATTGTTTATTGGCTCTTACGCGTGCAACGCCTTTGGTTTGATGCTTTCCATAGGATTGAGCTTTGATCATAAAAATTATACCGTAATAATTGATTTTTTCCTCTTAATTAATATTTTTTTTTTTATAAACTAATAACCTTTTGGGATAATTAAAAATTTTAAAATTAAAAAATCGAAACGAAATGATGTGCGTGTGCCACGCACAGCAGAACTTTGACTTGTTAGCTAGGAATATGTATTAGGTTTATTGAGGGTTTGGAAAAATTAATCAAAAAGTTGTATGCAACAAAAACTTATGCCATAAATCATAAATATTGGACTTGTTTTTTTGTTATCCAAAAAAATTGTTTTTCAAACATGATAAAACGAAAATATCATAATAAATTTTCTTATAACAAATTTTAAACGACAAGAAAATTCAATTCGAGTGCTATACCAGAACATCCTTACAATAAATATGCCGCGCATGGTGCGTGATTTCAAATTTCTCGAGAAAGTACACAAAAATTGGGGATGAATCTCTCTGCTATCTGCTGTTTAAATCCATGTTCAATGATGTACACAAAAATCTGAACAGATTGTTATAATTGAGTTTTCCCTGACCGCCTCATTTCGAAAATTCTTCTCTGGAGTAAAACTCCAAGCAAAAACATCGACTGCCAGTGTATCATCAGCTCATAATAACGACACTTGGGGTGAGTGACTTTTAATTTACTTCAAACCTTACCACAACTTAATACCCCTGAGGGTTACAAGGCGTCAGTAATATAATAGCAACAACAACAACAACAACAACAACAACAACAAGTACTTATTGTTGTGTGTAACAACAACAACAACAAAAACAACAATAAAAGTAACAATAATATGTGTATAACGAGAAGATGTCAAAAAGGCAATAGTTAACCCCCCCATCCTTTTCATAAGCATCGATGACAGACAGCAAGTGCTTTATAGGTTGCGTAGGTATACGCTATGGTACATCATTAATTTGTTATACGCAGATTATCTCTATTTTTATTGTTATTAATGGGTAACAATTTATTAATGCAATAAAAGTTAAGATTGTCGGGAAAAAGACAACTATGTACTTGGATTAGTGGCATAATTTTGGGCTTATAAACAAATCAGGTGTTGACTGATAGTTTGTAAATATAAACGACAAGCTTAGTTATATGCAACAACACAGATGGTTAGTAGCTCGAGTAAATCATCATATTAAAATTCGTAACTTTTGCAGTTCTTCTCTTTCTTGTAGCTGAAATTTGCAACTAATTAGCGTAATGTTGCAGAAAAGTTTGTTGCTTAAGTCTTTCATAAATTACTGAAATTGTAATTAACTTATAAATTGGTGCTAGTCAGCGCCGAATTAAGAATTTTCGGGGTCCCCTCCAGCCTAACCTATGTATATCCTACTGGTGTTTTAATAACGAGAAATTCTAAGGGCAGCCTTAGGGTGATTTAATGTGAGTTTCATATGTTAGAAGGCCTGTAACTCAAACAAAATTGATTTAGAAACTTTGGCGAAGCTAGGATTATTGGCTCCGATTTTGCCGCCCGTCTGTGGAAAAATGTTTTAAATTTTCGTACAAAAATAGCATATTACACTAAAAAAAATGCCTTCGGATGGGAACATTTTGCCGCTCCTAAGCAATTGCGCTCGGCGCGTCTTCCCGCTTCGGCCCTCCCCTAGCGGCACTTATATTCAGAAGAAGCCATTATATACCCAAAAAGTAACTATTTGGTGCGCATCGCGATCAGGTAGCGTCATTTGACCTTAGTCCTACGAAAGAGATGAAGGACGTACTGCCACTGTCCTTGTCTATTTATAATTATCGTTCAAATTAGGAACCTATTCGACAAGTACATAATAATACGGTGTTCCTACATTAAGTTAATGTTACATTTCTACATGGCCATGGTACAAAAATATGATATAATTTTGGAACTTTTAATAGTATGCTTTAAGGCCGGATCAAGGGATACTGTCCACAGGGCCCAATTCTAATGTAATAGGTTTTTTTTCACATCAGTTAATAACCTTTTATTTTGCAAATCCTTGTCATCGTATGCCAAATTTCTGCCTGGGATCGACAAATATTTTTGAGTCTATATATATCAATAAAGTGTAAGTAATTCTTTGAAAAGCGAATATATTTTTTACCATATACCCAGAAAAAATTTAAATTTTTGTAAAAAAAAAGTTAAATTTACTAAAAGTTATTTAGTGCCTTTTCGTACCCCCTAGTTACGCCTCTGTATTTACCATATTAAGGTTCTTTAATTTTAAGGTTATATAGTAATGAAATGAAGCAAATTACATGAGATCATATCTTTTTTCTGGGGCGTGTTGAGTATGTGCTGCTTATTGAAGTGGTTGGGTACAAGAAGTATCGTTCTTAGAAACAAGGAGATAACCACAAAACTGTCCTTAACTTTCTTTTACGCCACTCGCTTTCAAAATAACAGAAAATTTCGTGAAAAATCGCCTCAAACTTGCTAAATGTAAAAGCTGACTTACAGACTTTACCAAAGACCGATATTCTTGTAAGTTTACAAATCGATTGTTTTTCTTAAAGCAAATATGATAAGGCAACAGATGAATCAATTAATACTACTTAGTAATTGGCGATATTGATGATGTATATATCAACAGGTTATTTTTGATTAACTTCTATGTGGTATTTGGACCCAGACCATCCTGTGTATTAGGAAAAAGTATCGGAAAATTTGTTAATTTGCTATGTAAATTTTGAAAACTTGAACTGTAAAATTTGATTGGTAACAAAATCATCTCTTGCGCTATAGAGACAAATTTTAAAATATTTGGATTTTTTTTTTAACTATAACTTACTTAGGAAAATATAAATATTAGTCCAATCTTCTTATTATGGACACAAACGCGACTATCATAAAGTACCAGGACTTAAATTTTGAATTATCGACAAAACTGTGGATATATTTTTTAAGTTTTCGGCAGCTTAACTTTAAAAATATGTTAAATTTTGCAAGGTTTATTGGATGTTACTCAAAATCTTTAGGTCTAAAACCTTAAGATTAACCCAAATCTTCATATGACACCGCGTGTTGTATTCTTTTCAGCCAAAGATGAAAGTTCCAACTTACAATAGCAATGGAATTTCATGTTTTTCGGTTGAAAAATTTTACTACAATTTAATCGAGTTGACCATAAATCTGGAATTGAACTGCGTACAATACGAAAAAAACAATGATTGCAATATGCCAATTTAAGTTGATTGGAATGACTTCGTTTAAAAATATAAATTTTTTTTATTTGCCCGCATAAATCGAAGCCATCAACACGTATGTACGACAATTTTTTTGCATGAATAGACCCAAACTCCCAAAGCTCCAAGGATGGATACCATACCATAGAGTTTCAGTTTTTATTCGGGCACTAAAATGCTACCCATAATGGTTTATTGAAATGCAAATTTTGTGCTGATTTTGTGCTTTTATAAGTCAATTTGAGTTTTGTTTATTGTATGACAAGTTGTTGTTGTTGTTGTTGTTGCTCTCGAAGGTGTTATTTTTCTGCTTGAATTTGAATTTTGTTTTTGTTTTTATGAAAAACCATACCATATATGGTAAAAGTGTTTGCGAGTGAAAGTAAAAAGTCAAATTACCCATAACACACACACGCACACTGGAGAATCCTTGCATGAAATACGCACGAAGGGTTAAGCGCTACGCTTCCTTTTATTTACTTCAAAAAGGGAAAAAATGCTAAGTTTTTTTACGGTTAAATTCTTTAAGGGTTTCGAATCAAAGTTCGTTTTGATTTTACACTTTTTTTTATTGTTATTCTTATGGTTTTGTTTATTTTACACCTATTTAAGTACCATAATTTTCTTTTGTCTTGGTTGTTTTACATGTGAAGTTCCAAAGTCAATTGCCAAAGTTTAAATGATTACATTTATTGTCCTGCGAATACAAATAATATCGTAAATAAAAAGATGCAGTATTTTGGCAGAGTTGTAAAAATGCACATTCCACAAGAATTATGGCAGTGAGATTTCTCCCAGAAATCGGTTGGTCAACATGTGGTATGAGTAATTTATAATTTTTACAACATATTGCATTTAGAAATTGATTATCAGCCTACGATAATTTTCATTTCTAATATCCTACAAAATTAGATCTTTTCAACCTAGGGGTTGTCCGATCCAAATTAAATTGCATCTGGATTATTTTCTTAATCTGTCACACCCCCTCTATACTTTGCAAACGGTATAACTAAATGAATATTCCCTGAGTGTAGCGCATAAAAATGTACATTATAGGGTACGCACATTAGCGGTATTCACGGTCCAGAGCAGCTAATGTGAGTAGCAGATTTGCTTTCAACAACTTCAAATTATATATGTGATTGCCAAAGAAGTCGATAAGCCTATAAAAATGTATCCTCAAGATTTAGATGACTCCCACATCATATGACATATGGATAATATACGTTCGAAATTTAAAAAACATCCGATTTTCTTCAAATTTAGATACGTCAAAAAACCTAAATAGATTGCACCACAGCCCAAATTTCAATTCCCTAGGGGGTCGGGGCACTGAGAAATATTCATATTTTAGCCTGAAAATAGCCGATTTTAGCCCGTTTTTAAAATTGTAGTTCTAAAAGCCGAATTCAAAATTCTGGATATGAATTTTTTTTATTATATCATTTTATATGCTTTTAAAAAAAATTTAAGCTTCTAGACCTTAAGACCTATTTTTGCGACTCAATTAAGTGAAATAAGTCTTTGTAAAAAATTACAGTTTCGAAAATGGTGTCCTAAATCGTAGTTTTATTCGTAATACTAAAGATCGATCTTATTATGTTTGTCTATCTATTCGCTTTTAAATGAGATACCATATAGTAAAAATGGTTGACCAGGCCCAAGGATATCAAATATTGAATTTGTCTATTTTCGCAAAAATTGCGTTTTTTTCGAAGTTTGACCTAAAAGTACTCAAGACCCCGAATACCTAGGACGCTGAAATCTTGGGCTGTGAGACTGTCTTTTTAGATTCTTTAACGTGTCAAAATTTGAACACAATCGGATGTTTTTTAAATTTCATATTACGTATACTTAAGCATACCAACTTTGGGTTTGATAAAATAAGTACATTTGCCTAAAATCAATAGTTGAAAATAAGTACAAATAAGTACAATATCAATCCATGGTGTTTTTATATGGTGGGTGCAGTAAAGAGAAAAATCAAATAGAACAAAGAAAAAATGCAACGACCAGCTGTCAACGCGGTGTGCTTTAGTGGTAAGAGAACGATCCTGTATTGCACCCACCATATAAGTACACCTTGATTCCGAGCTAATGTTTTTATACCGAAATTTCTTTCTTGAAATCAGCCTTGATTCAGCCTTAGCGTCAGCAGTTTCACCGACAGCAACCACGGTGCGCTGTTGCTCTTTGAAATCGTATTTTTCTCGACACGAAATTTGTCGCAATAGCTGCGGTTGCGATTTCAAAAAATGGTAAAAATCGACGCATTTATACTGCAAGTTTATTTTTACGAGCAAAATCGATTTTAGAGTGTTCACTTCAAGCCGAGAGAACTCGGTTTTCTAGATGTTTTTTGCTGATGAAAAGACGCGCTCCACTGGTGAACTCGTTCAGGTAGGCACAGAATGAATTTGACGAGACGAGAAAATTCAAAATAAGACACTTGTGAAGCTTCCATGTGCTTAAATGTCTCAACCCAGCGTTCTTCAGGTAACAATTTCTTCTCTTTCCATTCTTCAATTAGAATTTCGCATTTCAAAGCATGTGTGGAATATTTTGGAAGCGCAGTCTGATGAAATAAAGCTATTATTCGCTTTTATGACATGATACGACCAAACGCCTTAACATGCCGTAAGGTGGTGGTGGTAGGGTGGTGTCGGCTGACGAAATAAAAAAGTTCGCAACAGTGTGGCTGTTCGATTTGGCAGACAACGCTTTCTTGCGTTTCGTGGATTCCAATTGCTTATCGATTTCACTCTTTCCGGCATTTGCGATGTTGAGTTCCGTGTCGCACAAATTACACCGTATATCACTTTCTGTTCTTCCTTTTTTCATTTGCGGATATTTTTTCTGAAGATCCGAATTAAAAATACACTTACGGCGTTGCGGCGCCATTACCATTTAATGAATAGAAACACGGAGCATATAAGGCGAAACACATAAAAAGCATGCAAGCATCGTATGCTTTTCAACACACATAGAATGCATCTATTAAAACTTGTCACTCTCTTTTCCCATACGATTTTCTGAGCAAATATGTATTGCTTACAAATTTTGTTTTTGTCACTCTCTTTTCCCATACGATTCTCTCACACAAAATCTGTCATTGCTTCGATGCCTACAAAAAGTTGAAAGTAGGTTTGACATTTTTAAAAACTACAAGTCTGCGCTCTCAAACTCAAATTTAGTGATGCCTCACATCAATTTTTGAAACATTCGTGTGTAAATACTAATTAAAGGAATTCTAGTTACAACTATTTCGCAATCATCGAGCCATCGCAAATGATATTTATATTTATTATTAATTTGAGAAACAGATTTCGGCCGAAATAAGTACAAATTAAGTACGCTTTGAAAAATAAGTACGAATTAAGTACGCTTTAAAAAATAAGTACGGCAAGCTGAAAATAAGTACTGTACTTACTAAATAAGTAAGTACAGTTGGTTTGCTTACGTATACTAGATAATATAACTAAGAAATAGTAAATATGGAATTAAAAAAAAAAGGCTCTAAGGATTTTTTTATTTTAAATATAGTTCGACTATAAATAATATCCCAAATAATTCCTCATTCAAGTTTTTGTTGTAACTCAACTTGTCATTTAAAGTTGGTTAAAGCCCACCGTGACTAACTTTTGTGGCAAAAGAAAATTTTATTTTTTACCATTTAACAAAAAATCATTTTTTTAGGAGGCCGAAAATTGGTTCTGTTCGACTTGGCAGCTCTAAGTGGTGAAATCCTCAGGGCAGCAGAAAGCGCGAACGTCATAAATCATCATAGGAAGGATCGCTGAAACAAGAATTCCGTGAAACGGGAAAACATTGAAGAGAATTGAAGACATTCGCTATTGATCGTGTACGTTAGAACACATTTGTGCAGGCCATATGTTCCGTGAGGAGATAAAGTACACAACGTAGAAGAATAAAGATACTTGACAGATCAAACTGAAATCATTATTGTGACACATGAAATTCAAATTTAAATGATAACAATGCTATTATAAATCTGTGGTAGATCGTCAACTTTTCACTCGCATTTCGATAGTTTGAAACAAAATGGACTGTCTATAATAACTCTGCCTGTCTATTGTCCCTCCTTCCCCCATTAAGTTTGTGTTGTAATGTTTCATAATTTAGTTTGCTTTAATATAAACTTTCAACTAAAATAGAATACCATTTAAAAATATTATCCCAACTAAAGCCAATTAGTTCAGATTGAATTATTATGGGAAACGTTAACTTTTCGGACTTGATTTACTACAGAAATATGTTAAGCCACTGATAAGAAAATAATCAGCTAGCCAGCCAATGAATGAAATCCTTGTAATCGCTTTTATAATAATTAATACGAGTACTTGTCGGAAACTCCCCAGAGGAAAACACATCAAATTGTTAAGTTAATTTTTCTACACAAATTCGAAATCACCACAAGCAGCTCATGAACTGATCCCTGACAGAGATCAACGAGCGAAATGAATAAATTAATGAAACCGATTGTATTTTTGTTTAGAAATCTCATTTCGACATGAGACAAATTAGTTAATTGGATCTTTGAGTTATTGTTTCGCTCAGTTGGTTAGTTCGAGAGCAAAAAAATAAACAAAAATATTGATAAACCATATTGTTGAGATTATCAATTCAAATAAATTAAATTCGGGTCAGCGGAAACTGAGTATATTTTGAATTATTTTATTGATGGAAAATCAACGATTTCGTACAAAAAGTACACTGTCTAACCATAGGTTTCATAATGAGCTGCTTAGCAAATCCGTTAAATTTTTGACTTATGAAAAGATTTTTTATTCAGAAGTTGGTAATAAAATATATCGGCAATAAAATATATTTTAAGTGCACATAAAATAAAATATCTTATTAGTTAATATTTACGGCTATGCTCTTCAACACTTTGTTGCCCAGCTACAATAAAATTCATACAGCCAACCAATTCAACCGAGTCAGGATATGTATGTAAGGGTGGACCGAAAAAAAAGTTTTTTTTTTAAATTTCCTACTTCCCATATCAATAGAAAGTTTATTTTCTTTAAGTTATAGAGCTGAAGTAACCAAATATTTGTTTGATATAAATATGATTTGACTTATAATGCTGGCAAGCGTTTTTTTTTTTTGTTTTCTGTGTTCAAAAAGTTTACCTTCAATGAAACTGTTAAGTTTTGCATCAAAATAAATTTCATTGATATCTCCATCATTGCAAAGATATTTTTATAAACAACAAATTTTGTTAAATGGTTAAGCATTTATGTCAGACCTCGCAGTTCGCAGTCTGATATTTCTTCATTTTAATCATTTTTTCATTTTTACTTTATCAATTTCATGGCAAAGAGAGTTAATTCCCTCGTAGATTCCGTTCCATGTATCAAAATTTTTAATTGAAAAATTTTAGTTTCAAGAAATTGGAATTAACTTTTCAATTCTATGGCAAAAGAAATTGATTAATTTTTGATTCCATTGAGAAGGAGCCTCAATTTTGAAAAAAAAATTTACGATTAGATAAAAAATGCCAAAATTGAATTTTGTACATCGCCCTTAAAACGGGCGATTTTTCTTCATTGAAATATTTCCATACCTATTGGAACCAAAAAATTTTCTAAAAGTGAAATCTAAAATAGACCTCACGGTATCCAGACCGTTGCGTATAAGTTTTCTATATTTGAACCTCTGTAACTGAGTTTTTTTTTCAAGGGATCTAATGTGCAATGACTTTTTTTTTGTTTCCTTGTTTTATTCTCATTTTATTCCTATGTTTTAGATTACGTTTATCAATCGTTACGAAGATATCGGAGGGGGGCAATTAAGCTTATTTTGTTAAAATAAAAAGTCTTTTGAAGATTTTGGTACCCAATTTCGCGTATATTCAACATACTGTAAAAACAGTTCCATTGGTCTAAATTTCATAAAATTTGAAATATGTCTTATTTTGAACACAAAATAACTTAAAATACCTAGTTCATATTTTTCCTCCAGCTAGAAATAATTTGGGGATCAAAGGGTTAAGATTGTCAACCTTCCTCACCGATTGCTGTAACACAGCACTCGTGACCTTTGTCCATCAAATGGTGCAAACATTTGTTTTATAAAAATGAGTTCGTTTTTCCAGTTCCCTAAGGAATCAAATTATTTTTAAATTCGAAATTTGGATCCTTGGCATGGAATCTCTACATTCTATATTTCAATAGAATTGTTTGTTGTTTTGGCAGATTTCAAAATAAGTATCAAGAGACCAACCATATTTCAATTTTTCGTTATGAAGTTGAAAAAAAATACACAAAATGTTGAAAAAATATGCAAAATATTTAAAAATTTAAAAGAGGTTGAAAAAACCGAAAAAGCGGAAAACTTTTGGAAAGCGTGAGAAGGTTGAAAAATAAAAAAAAATGCAAAATTTTGTAATATGTCGAGAGAGGTTAAAATAAGTTAAAAAATATGGAAAATGTTGAAAAGGAAAGAAAAAAAAAAATTCAAAAAAGTTGAAAGAGGTTAAAAAATTTTGAAACAGGTGAAATAGGCTGAAAATGTTGAAACAGTTGAAAGAGTCTGAAAAACTCGAAAAAAGTTGAATGAGTTAAAAATGTTGAAAAAGTCTGATATATTTGAAAAATATTGAAAAAGGCTAAAAAGCCGGAAAAGTTAAAACATGTTGAAAAAGACGATAAGAAAGAAAAATGTTGAAAAAAATTGAAACAGATTGAATATGTTGAACAAGTCTAAAAAAATCGATAAAATATGAATAACGAAAAAAGTTGAATAATGTTGAAAATTCGAAAAGAATTGAAAGAGGTTGAAACAGTTCAGAAAGGCTGATATAAAATATGGGAAATATTGAAAAAAGTTGAAATAGGTTGTAAAAGTTGTTTTGAAATGTTGAAAAATTTTGAAAAAGTCAATGAAGTTGAAAGAGGCTGAAAAAGTCGAAAGGAAAAGGGAATATATATAAAAAAAAGTAAAAAACTGCCACGCTATCAACTTTTTGTTAACATAAGAGGTGCAAGGCCCACTGAACGAATCCCGTCAAATTCCATTTAATTTCCGATAACCAAATTTAAAAACAAACTACTTCTATAGTACTCTAAAGACAGCATTTAACGTTTTTTGCATGTACAGAAGGTGCCAAGCCCACAGGTACTATTACGCCCACTTTTCGTTATACCTTATAGCAAGTATATCTACCATTTTAAATTTCATAGCGTCTGCGTTGTTAGTTCTCATATTAGAATGTTTGTAAATATTGTGGGCTGCACCACGCCCTTCAACGAGTTTTCCAGTATAATGGCCTGTTATTATGACTGTAGTACTATCATTGAAATTTTTATAAAAATCATAGGTGTCGTTTTCGAATAATATTGAATAATTTTACGCCCACTTTTCCATTTTCGCTTACTTTTTGCGCATTTAAGATATTTGTGATCTGCTTCCGTTTACCAAATATCATTACAATGGTTTGCAAGATATGACGTTACAAAAATTTCAGTTTAAGGCGGTGCCACACCCCTCTAAGAGGCTTAACTTGAAATTTGGCCAATCTTAATTTTGTTTTCAGTGTCTCATCACCATGACTTATAAAAACTTTATGATAACGTCACAAGTTGCTATTCAAAAAAGTTGTATTTTTCGGCACACCTTAATACATATTTATGTACATATGTTTTAAGTTCAACACACAATTTTTCGGCTATGAAATATTATACCAATTCTTATAAACTTGGTATTTTTACTGTTGCTCTCATCCATAAAATTGCAATTTTCATAGCGATACATTTGGGTACTGAACAGGACTAAAATAAAATCATGTCCATTTCGCACGAAACAGCAATTTGATAACGAGCGAACATATTAATAATATGTAGCGGACGTTTCCGGCCAAATGATGTCCATTTTACACCGACACCCAAGTAATAAATGCATGCACCAAGTGCTATGCGAAAAGAACTGTCAAAAAAAAAAGTCCAAAAATGTTCGCATCATATCGTATTGCTTATCGATTGTCATTTATGACGTTTATATTCGGTTTCTGCTCGGACACGACATGAAATGCTACATTTTTTGAATGATGTTCAATAAATTGTGTATCATCATGAAGTGAGCAGGGTTACGGGGGGTGCACTCCAATGCACTATCGCACTGGCTCCCGTTTTTGCCACGTAGCAATGCCAGATTAATGTTCGCCTTGTGCGCGTATATTAATGCAAAACATCTCATATGTTGTAATTTAATGCCACTTGTATTGGAATACGATACGTAAATCATTTAAACTATTGGATAATTTAGATATTCATTTTGTTTTGACATGTCATATATTGTACATATAATGAGCATCTAAAAAATATAAAACAAAACAAGTGAGTGCTATGTGAACTTAGTGTTGGAATAGAAACTGTTTATAATGCGACAAATGTTAAGAAGGTCGAAGTGGCTTAGCGAAGCCAGTTCAATTTTTATTTTTATTTCGTTTGAAACAATAATATTCTTTACACATTGACAGCGAACTGCAACATTTTCAGTTATGTGACTGGCGAAACTAGAGATTTATCCTTGAAAAGTTTTAGCTTAGCCCCCAAAATTGTATATACCCTACCCTACATATATCTACACATACCCTACACTGTATTCCCATTTTTAGTCTGAAGCCATGCCGAACTTCATATGTTTTGTATTTGTATGAGGTTTTCCATTACTTTAAATCAGGGACATAACTATTATAAGATTTATGTCAAAAAATTGGTTTATAACTATTATGAATAAGAGATATTTTATTAGTTGTCAATAACTATTATTTTTCAATGGATTTTTTTTACGTTGAGTCATAACTATTATGAATAAGAGATATTTTATTAGTTGTCAATAACTATTATTTTTCAATGGATTTTTTTTACGTTGAGTCATAACTATTATGCATAAGAGATATTTTATTAGTTGTCAATAACTATTATTTTTCAATGGATTTTTTTTACGTTGAGTCATAACTATTATGCATAAGAGATATTTTATTAGTTGTCAATAACTATTATTTTTCAATGGATTTTTTTTACGTTGAGTCATAACTATTATGCATAAGAGATATTTTATAAGTTGTCAATAACTATTATTTTTCAATGGATTTTTTTTACGTTGAGTCATAACTATTATGCATAAGAGATATTTTATTAGTTGTCAATAACTATTAATTTGGAAAAAATATTTTTTTACGTTGTTTTGAAAAAAGTGTTCAACAGATTTTCATTTTTGTGAATCTTTTTGCACCAATCGATGGGGAGGTGGTTTTTATGACATCACCAGAGGTGGTCATCGGTTCGAAAATGTACGCGATTTTGACTCATTTTCGAAGTTTTTTTTGCTTCAATCAATGAAAAGAGGTCTAAAAAGGATATTGGCCATCACTAGAAGTGGAACCGATCCTTGAAAGTGCTTGATTTAGGTCCATTTTCGAAATTTTTTTTGCAAAAAATCGATGGAAAGAGGTTGACAATGGGCTTTGGCCATCACCAGAGTTGGTCCCAACTAAAAAAGTGGTCGATTTTGGTCCGTTTTGAAAAAAAAAATTTGTACCAATCGTTGGAAAGAGGTCGAAGTCGAAAAAAAAGGTACCAAAAAGTGCCCGATTTTGGTCCATTTTCGAAATTTTGTTTGCACCAATCTTTGGAAAGAGGCCGAAAACAGATTTTGGTCATCATCAAAGGTGGTTTCGAGTCCCAAAATGTGCCCGATTTTGGTCCATTTTCGAAATTTTGTTTGCACCAATCTTTGGAAAGAGCTCGAAGTCGAAAAAAAAGGTACCAAAAAGTGCCCGATTTTGGTCCATTTTCGAAATTTTGTTTGCACCAATCTTTGGAAAGAGGTTGAAGTCGTAAAAAAAGGTACCAAAAAGTGCGTTATTACAGGACACTATTTTATAGGCAAACATGTCTCAAGACTAGGACTTTCTGACGTAGGGGATCTTTGTAGAAGCTGCAAAGATCCTGACGTCAAAAAGTCGGTCTTTCATTATCTTTGTTAATGCCCAGCTCTAACAAATCGTCCTTTCAAGGTATTCGAATGCCATTTCTTCGACTGTCTTGAAGACATCGCTCAAAAGTGTCCAAAATCCATATTAAAGCTTACAAAAATTTCGAAATGGTTTTCATATGTAGGTTGAAAACGAAGTTATAAAAAGGGTATTGAATGGGCCCAACTGCCGCCAAAGTTATGATGACAATTGTCATCTCCCGTGCTAACCTAACCTAAGAGCTAGAAGAGCCATACGAGCTTCGAGCTGTGCATCCTTGTGTTGAGAGACGTCTAACAAAATGGAGTTGGCAACCGAAATTAAGGAACTTTGAAGAGTAAACAAATTGAGTTAAAGGACAATCATTGTTCAAAATTTTTTTGAAAAGTGAGAACTTACAATAAAGCAATATCACAGCAAAAGGAAGTTTCAAAGTTTTAATTTTGAAGTGTCCAAAGCACACGTGTGATTTTTTCTTTCTTTTTAAATTCATCTTAATGGTTGCACTTTAAAAATAATTAACTTATATTTCCGCTAAAAATATAAAAACTTAATTACAAATTAATTACATAAATAATTTAATACAATACTTATGGTTAATGTGAAATTAATATTGATTGCATTTAGATGTAGATATCAATAACAAAATTAATATAATGAAATAAAACCATCAAAAATATGTTCCGTACGAAAACAAAAAAACAAATTTGGTGATCAATAACATATTAGTTGATTAAAACCAATTTAATATCAAAATGTCGAAGTTAATAAACCAAAAAAAAATCAAAATTCACGCAGTATTCTGTCTGTCTGTCCTCTACTACTCAAATAACTAATTTGTTTTTAATCTATGACAACAATAGCAACAATGATAAAATGTTTATTATTAACAAATTATTAGTAAATAATGAAGCAATTGAATTGTCATTTTGTTGTTCGCTTCAATGTCACTTTGCTGCACTGAACCCGTAATAATTTTAATAACTTAATTTTGTAGCAATGACACCCTGTCAAAAGAACGCCCCGTTAATATGTCGTTTTTGACCAAACTGAAATTTCCATCAAAATAGCAAAAATTTTAATCAAACTAGAGATGTGAATGGGCAAACGGTTTTTATGAATGGTTACTTATTACAAATATTAAAGATTCAGACTGTTAAATATGAAAATACCAGTTCTTCGGCAAAGATTTTGTCAGCATTTTGCTTGGCAAAACTAATGCATGTAGGGTTAAGGCAAGGAAAATCCTCTTTTAATTCATGGAAAGCTAATCAGAAGGCGTCATTGGGCGTCACTTCCTCGCAAACAATGAAGTTCAAACTGTAATAGTCAATGGTGACCGCTATAGGCGGAGAATATCCAGTTATTTTTGGCAAGAAATTGAATATATGCAAATTATCAGAATGGTGCAACTTGCTAAACAATGGGTGCAACATTGGCGCACCCACAATTTCAAAACTACCCACTTTTTCGCAATGCTATAGTTTGTAATACCAAATGTAGTCGTGCCCGGTTTAAAGTGTTACATTTAATAAGTATTTTAGAATTTTATTTAAATAGCTCTCAGTATAGTATTTTTAAGATTGATTTGTATGTGAAACTTGGAGATTCGGTGCATATGTGAACAAAATTAAGATTGGGACGTTTTTAAAGACTCTTAAACACCTAATTTGCCGCCCCCTACCAACAGAAAATATTGCGTGGTTTTGAAATTGTAAAAAGTTTGTTTATTAAAAAAAAAAAGGTCCTCACTTTTGCCTCTCCAAAACCCTACCAAAATCACATGTATTTCACATTGAACAACAAAATCACCTACCCATTCACATTATTTTCATTAACTTTAAGTTAAGCCCAATTGCCATGTGATCTTATCTTATCTTATCTTATCTTATCTTATCTTATCTTATCTTATCTTATCTTATCTTATCTTATCTTATCTTATCTTATCTTATCTTATCTTATCTTATCTTATCTTATCTTATCTTATCTTATCTTATCTTATCTTATCTTATCTTATCTTATCTTATCTTATCTTATCTTATCTTATCTTATCTTATCTTATCTTATCTTATCTTATCTTATCTTATCTTATCTTATCTTATCTTATCTTATCTTATCTTATCTTATCTTATCTTATCTTATCTTATCTTATCTTATCTTATCTTATCTTATCTTATCTTATCTTATCTTATCTTATCTTATCTTATCTTATCTTATCTTATCTTATCTTATCTTATCTTATCTTATCTTATCTTATCTTATCTTATCTTATCTTATCTTATCTTATCTTATCTTATCTTATCTTATCTTATCTTATCTTATCTTATCTTATCTTATCTTATCTTATCTTATCTTATCTTATCTTATCTTATCTTATCTTATCTTATCTTATCTTATCTTATCTTATCTTATCTTATCTTATCTTATCTTATCTTATCTTATCTTATCTTATCTTATCTTATCTTATCTTATCTTATCTTATCTTATCTTATCTTATCTTATCTTATCTTATCTTATCTTATCTTATCTTATCTTATCTTATCTTATCTTATCTTATCTTATCTTATCTTATCTTATCTTATCTTATCTTATCTTATCTTATCTTATCTTATCTTATCTTATCTTATCCCATACCAAATCAAATTTTTGTAAGAAAGAAAAAGCATGCGAACAGAACCTAATGCGCTTGCAGAATGCGAGAGTGAATAGCATGCATTTGCTATCTTAATAGCATGTGATGTCCTCCCTGATATTTGACAAGATAAGATCACATGGAAATTGGGCTTTATGCTAAAAACCCAAATTTTAATTTCACACTACAATGACCATTTTGCCGCCGCCCAAGCGGTTGCGCCCGGGGCAGCCGCCCCCTCGGCTTCCATCCCTAGGTATGCTACTGCCCTAAACTTTAATTGTTATAACGTCATAACTCGCAAACCATGCGAGATATTGTAATGAAATTTGGTAGGCGGATGCAGATCATAAATAACTTTTTTCACAAAAAGTTGGCAGAATTGGAAAAGTGGACTTTGCGTTTTTTTTTTCCTTTTTTTTTGACTTATCCAATATTTTTCGGGTTCTTATTGGCTTATCAATATTAAACTTGGCTCAGATATGCAACAGAATTAAATATTACATTGAGGGTATTCCTGAAAACTCGAAAAAGCCTCGAAAACTGCGTAAGCTGCGAAAACTGAGCACATTTTCGAGCCTCGAAAACAATTTGTATGAAGACAAGTTTGCTCAAACCTCGAAAACTTTCGAGGCAAATTAGTTGAGCAAGTAGCCTCGAAAAGTGAATCAGTGTTGCCGTTTGTCGAAACAGCATAAGTAAATTGCTTATAGTATTTTCTTCAATAAATTGAATCTATTTATTTTTTTCACTATTTTGCGGCATTTTAAGGATTCTATTTTATTTGACAAGGAATTTGAGGAAAATTTCATTATTTTTCAATAAAATCAGTCATAACTAAAATAAAGGGCGTTTTGACTAAAACTCTGCAGCACGGCAGCACTGATCGAACTGTCAAATTGCCATTGCTCAATCATTTACACATTTGCATTGATAGGGGTGTTCCCGAACGCAAGCTCGAATACTTTCGAGTTTACGCTCTTTCCGAGTTTTCGCGTTTAGAGGATGACCAAAAAGTTAATAAGATTGGGAAAGTTGGTGTGGCAACTAGAACCTATGGAATGAAAATGCAATGGATTATAGCATTAAGTTGCTGAATAAAAGATAGCAAATGAGCAATTACTGTCCGCGCTTTTTTCAAGAAAAGATATTGAGTTCTTTATAGTTTTCCTCAGCGAGAAAAGTAATAAATATCTACTATATTGAATTAAACAAAAACACTTTACAAAGTTACGACAAAAAATGATTTTCTCGGCGCCTTAAAACTTTTATTGCTTGAACACTTTCTCTTAAGTCCGCTTTTGAGATTAGCTCATGCTTAGGATCACATTTTCTAATCTTGACT
The DNA here is from genome assembly GCA_949775025.1 of Tricholauxania praeusta. NCBI lineage: Eukaryota > Metazoa > Arthropoda > Insecta > Diptera > Lauxaniidae > Tricholauxania > Tricholauxania praeusta. The sequence continues at coordinate 138,141,834 of OX459028.1, read as the reverse complement.
TGACACAGAGTTTTTTTCTGTGTATACAAATTTTACAACAGTATTACCTAAACTAAATTATTGCAAATTTTTTGCATTGACCCAAAAATTTTTTCGCACAAACTTTGCATGAAATTTTTTTGGACGGTTTTGAATTTTTTTTTTGCCGATTTTTTCTTTCTTATCTTAAAATCCAAAATATGTTCTTAAAATAGTCGGTTGAAAAACAAACCGATTTATGAATTGCTATTTCATATCTAAAACCCCACCGAAAAAAAAGTAACCAGAATAAAAAAAGCAAATGAAATTCATTTGTACGCGCACATCAAAATCTGTTTCGTTTATCTGAGATTTTTGTTTACAGATAACACTTAAATTAAGTCCTAATGCCACTGTCGCACACGTGTCCCCGCATCCCCTTCTGCGCACCGCATTTGTTGGCTGGCTTTGTACTCATTGTCAGAATCGACATTTAATTATTTGGTGTTATTATAATACAATAATACGAGTAAATATATGTAGTACGAGTATGTCTGCGATAAATGTGACAAAACAGTCAGCGTAGGGTGAGAAACGAAATTTGGACCTTGGCCTGTTGTCTACTGGTATTTGATGGTGTCATTCTGGTGTGTTGGCATAAACGCCTCATATTCCCAAATTACAGACGATACCTCTTAAGCGACCCCTTCTTGTTGTAACACGTTGCAGTCTTCAATCAAATTCTCACTTAGGGGAGGGTTGAGATTGAAGTTGCTGCACCACAACACAATGAGATGACAGCGAGTTTGCAACGTCGTTCACTGATTTTAGCTGACATTTGACAGACCGCAAATAGTATCTGACGATATTTATCTCATCGTCATCGTTGTCATTATCAAGAAGAATTTGAAACTTATTTCAACACTAACGCGAAGGGGAAGTGTGCCTTAAAATAGATCAAGTTGCACAATTTCTTAAAGTAAATTGAAGAAGAATATGTGCCCAGAAAATTAACTGGCTTTTTGTAGCTCTTTGTGCACTATTTGTGCAGCAAATAACGACAATGTGCATTAAAAGTGCTTTAGCTTGTAAAAATATGAAATTTTCTTTTGGGGGTGTTCACAGACTTATAGGCTTTGGGAGAGGTCTTGCGCATTTTTTCATATCTTTTTAATTTAAAACTCGGAATTTGAATTACTTATTGGTTTTATAAACGGCCCTTATGTTCAACTGCTAAAAGTTCAAGTACCTGCTGCCAATCATAGTACAATTATCAGACTTGTCAGTTAACTATTAAGTGATTTTTCTTTTCCAGAAATTCTTTTAAATCTAAGTATGCTCTAGTCAACTCATTTTTATTCACAACCAATGCCTCTGTGCAATACATACATATATTTTTCTTAACCTCACAACCACAAAATTTATTTATTTTACCCAATGCGAATTTAAAATGTATTTAAGAAGTTAATTTAACATTCAAAACGCATACTAAAATGCCATTCAACTGCGATGGAAAAGTTTATCGGATAATAAATTTAATTTCATTCGAAGCTCTTCGATACCGGCAGGCACACAAAGGTGAATAAAAAACAGAAAGTAACGTATGCGCTCGTATGTGAAGTCAACAGAGGGAAAATTCAGTTCATATTTAAGTATTGATTTCCTAAGGTCTAAGTGTAAGCCTTAGTGTTAATTTGTTGGATGTTACGCGGGCAAGATATCGTCTGGAATTTGCCATGGAAATGATGCGAATCAAAAATAGCGTATACGACAGCTATCACTTCAATTCCATAGTAAATAATTTTAAAACCGAGCTAAAAATCTGTAAGAACAACGACAAGTTAATTTTCAACACATTTTTAACGACAACACTTTAAAATAAATTGGAAAATAAATTTTAATCAAAATTAGTAGAGCTCTTATCTTTGGTCTTGCTAAAAATCAAATGCCCTACACTGTTTTTACAGTAAAAGTGCTCTTAAAAGTAAAAATTACGTCCCTCTTGTAAACTGATAAGTAGTTGGTATCATTGCTAATGGTTATGTATGTTGCCGGCCAAACTAGTTTTTAGGATAACTAGTTTCATAGATAACTAGTTTCTGAAGCATGTTAGGATGAACCATTTTAGCCTAGGGACATTTTAGAATTTTAAGGTAAGTGGACGGCCTTCGGCCGCAACTCAGGGCTTACATCTTCTAATATGTCTAACATCGTTTATCCTAGGCTAAGCTTCGGATAAACTCGCTTGGCTTAGGAAAAACTAGTTTATCCTAAAAACTAGTTTGGGCGGTAACATATGATCGGTGCTGCCCAGAAAACGAGCAGGCGCTCAAAGATCGTAAAAATGAGAACGTTCAGGCGCTTAAAGATTTCTCAAATACTCCAAAATCGATTTCAGCTTTTTTAGACTCGAAATGCTCACAACATACACAATTTTATCCATGTTTTTTCACCCTATTTGATTTGACAAGCATTTTAGTAAAGAATTATGAAACTTAAAATTAAAATTTTGATATTCCATTGATACTTTTGTTAATTTTTCGATACTTTTTCCAATTTTTATAATATTTTCAAAGTTTCGAAATCTTCAGCTTTTTTCAGTTTTTTAAAGTTTTTTAATGTTTTTAAGTTTTCTATTTTTTTGCAAATTTCAAAAATTTAAGAACTATTAAAAATTTCAAAAATTGAAAAATTTCTAAAATTAAAATAAGTTAAGTTTTCTATTTTATGCCAATTTTTGAAAATTTTCAATTTGTAATATTTATTTGTCTCTCGATTGTATATCACCAATTTTTCACAAAAAATCTTTCTGTTGCACGAGGTATACAATTTTTAATATGTACTCAAAGAGCTTAATATAGGAAAACTTCATGACTCTACGCCTAAAAATAAGATAAGTAAATAGTTCAAGCAGCTAAGCAATGGTGTCATTTCACCAAAAGCTTGGGAGGGAGGGGGCGAGAGTTAAAATAATATATCGAATCGATGATATTTGTAATTGAATAGATGTAATTAATAACAATATCAGATCCTTGGGGGGGTCAATGCCCTCCCCCCTAGCCCTAACCAATTGACGCCTCTGAGCTAAAAGAACGTGATGATAGAGCGTTGATATGCAAGCAAACTTATATTTGAAGAGAGTATATTCATTTTTAATCGTTACGATCTTTTACAAATTGATATATAAAAGAATATTTTTATATTTTTAAGCAAACTAAATGGCATACAGGAATATTGATAGAGCCTTTCATAGAGTTCGGCTGGGGGATTCGACACACGCAAAATTTTCGGGTGTCGAGTTACCTGATCCCGGTCACTTGATAGCCCTGAAACGATGACATGGATTTTGATTTTGAATATGAAGATATCACGTTTTCCAAAATGATTGAAAAATTTTTAAGAAAACATAGTAACGTTTCCAGTCGATTCACTTTAAATGATTCATAAAAGTCCTTAAGATCAAAGTTTAATTAACTTCTGTAGACTGAGGAGAGAAATATTCGAATAGTATAGAACAGTGAAGGACACTTAGTGCCTCAATTTCCTCACATTGCTCAAACCGTTATTCGACGCACAACCAAACGAAAAAAAATTCCCAGAATTTCAACGCTATCGAAGCACAAAATTCGCAGAATTTCAACGCTGACGAGGCACAAAATTCGCAGAATTTCAATCGAGGCACAGCGATGACTTGAATTCAAATGAAAACAAAAACAAAACACAAAGGCATAAATGACGGCGCCGCATTGTGTCTTGACGAATGTAGCAATTGTTTTTGTTTGTAGTGTAATTTGATTTTTTTTGTGCTAATGGCAATTTTGGAAATGAAAGTAAAAAAAACTTTAAAATTTCGTTTGTTGTTGCTTGATGTTGTTGTTTTCCTCTTTTGTTATATTTTTGTGCCCACCGCTGGTATAGAAAATAAAAGCTCAATTTTAATAGTTGACAACAAGGTTTTGAATTTAAACTTATTTCTGTAGTCTGAGATGGTGAGGATTCAAAGGTGTCTAAATACCCTATTTAGATTATTGGTTCTACAGCAATACATTGACTTTTCAATATAAATACACACCGGAAATTAATATTTTTCCTCCAAAGAAATGTAAATGGGTTGATAAATTCTAAAAATATGAATGTATTTATTAAAAAATAAACATATTTTGATAAATATCGCTTTGTCTTTAGAGCGAATTAAAGAGATTTGGTTAGGTCAAACGCATACTAAGTAATTCTATTGTTATTTTATTTCTTAATTTAGGTGTTCTACATATAATTCTCAATACAATTGAGTGAAATAGTACCTTTTGATTGGTATGCAATGTAGATAGAGATGATACTATGAATGCCATTGGAAAATATCGATTTGTTCATGAATACCTAGATTTTTTTAAGCAATGACTTTTTCTCCAATTGGATTTTACCCGGGGCATCGCCCCTACCATCTCCCCATTATTTACGCCACTGCATGAAGTATTTTTGACTTATTCTTCTGCCAGGGCTCTACGGGCCTGTCGGTAATGAACAATTCAAAATTAAAAAAAATCTCCAACTTAACGCTTTGCACCCTGTAAGCCAATATATTGAAATATTGCACACTAAACACATCAATACATACACACATTCCAATACACACGAGAAAGCTCCACAGAAATAAAAATCGAAAAAAAGAAATATAAAATGGTTACCACAAATATTGAAAGATTTTATCAACAATTTGAGAAATAGAAAAAATGCATGAACGCTGAATTTTGAATAGACGACGACTGACTACGACTAGGCCAGAGGTGGGTGAGGTGGTTGCCGCTTGTCCGCGTCGCAAGACATTGTAGCACGAAAAGTAGGAAGCCAAGTGAAAATTAATTGAATTGAGTGTTGCTCTCATAGATTCTTCACGTTGATAATAAAAAAATTATTTTCTACGATTTTGTACGGACGCAACATTTCACCGTGGGCTAAAAAGTTTCCCTTAGACGACGCGATGCACAGACACACATACAGTAGTAATGCATATAGATGTATATGTAAATTGTATATACATTAATAATGTTTGGACGAAAGAGCCAAAAGAAGGTAAATTTTGTAGCATCAAGGAGCAGCCGCTGCGCTGCAACAACACGACGACGAATTATTGCGCCAATCAAATTGTAGCGCAAAGAAACAAGCGGCGACGACGACAACGATGATGATGATGACGATGACGATGATGATAAAATTGAACGAAACAAAACGATACGTTATATGTGACTCTTTTACGTTACAATTGCAAAATGGCCCACCTTCTTCTACTTCTTTGGCTGATGCTGCTGCGGCGTTTTTCATTTTCTTCCCAGCGGGCGCATTATTCATTTTTTTTAAAAGAAGCAACGAAGCATTAAAATCACATAAAACAATCAATGATGATGAAAAATACCCATTCCCAAGTAACACGGTGCGTCTATATGCTGTGCTGTGCTGCGTTAAATGTTGTTGTATTTTGTAGCAAATTGGCAATAATCGTAATAATTTCATCTTCAACTTCAATCATTTGACCATGATGATGAGAAGCATGCGGCAGACATTGCGTCCCTAAGAGTTCGCACTTGCGCCATATGCACAAGGCTTCAACAATTTCCCAGTATTTTATGTATAGCAACCGTCAGACAGTAATGATTGCTGTGACCACGCCTTATTTGTTGTACGAACATATATTTATCGTAAGCGCCAGCCATCTCTTTTTCACTTCAGTCACTTGGTAACGTAAAAGTTGTACTACGGTCGCATATTAAAACGTTAATTGAAATTTCCACACTATTCGCTCATATTTTTTGGTGCGCTTCAATGGGATGTTTTCGGTAAGAAAAGGTAACCGGGAAGTTACGTTAAATGAGACCATTTTTATTTATTCTTTCCATGCCGCTTTTCACTTACACGCACGTAAAACTGACGTTAATGATTTTCTCTTGCAGTTGCACCACCAGGTGCGCAACGTCGCGTCGAGTTGAAGAGCATTGAACAAAGTTTTGCCGTTTGCTCTCATCTTTTACGTTTTCGTTCGTTAACGACTTTGCGTCGTATTGTGTTGCCGCCGCAGCGTTCACCACAGGTGACGTACGCTCGGTAATGTTGTAAGTTTTATGTTTATTGTTGTTGTCTCATTTACGCCTTTGTAGTGTTAACTAGGTTGGCAACCCTGCTGGTTGCTTTGAAGTATGGTAGTTCGGCGCGTATGAGAAGAAGAAAAGTGGCTCGATATCACTTGTTGTTGTCGTCGTCGTTGTTGTTGTTGGATACATTTTCTTTGACGTTGTTGTTGTTGTTGTGTCGGGGCATCACTTAAAATTGAACTGAGTACGCCGCACTGTGGTTTGGATATATTGAAAATAATACTAATGAATCAATTTTCTAATCTATCAATTTATAAATCTCACAATTTATCAATTTGTCAATCTATAAATTTGTCAATATATTAAGCTATTCATATATGAATTTAACAATATAATTCAACATTCAATTTATCAGTCGAACCATTTTTCAAGCTCTTTTTAATTTCCATGTTCTGTTAACTACTGTGCAACACTCCAATGATAAAGCAGCCACATTTAATCGAAACGTCAGTTAAACAAAACCGCATACGAAATCGAAATGCATAAACCGGGTAGATCCTGCTGCTGCTGACTTCCTATGGCATTGATTTTAAAGACTTTCGGTGTCGAAAATAAGCAGCCGACGGCAGACGAACTGACGTCGCTCTAATAAATTAGCTTGTAAGCTTCAGAGCTGAACTGGAAGTGAAGAAATAGCCAAATCTCGATTAACACTTAAAGAATGTGAGCTTGTTAAAATGCATTTAACTTTTTCTCACTTGGAAATGGAACAGTAGCTTGGCAACAGGATTACCCAGTATTGACCCGGTCAGGTCCAAAATTTCATGTCAAAGCCGGGGGTTTGGTAGGAACCAGGCCTGGATTAACCTTACAGGCAGAGTAGGCACGTGCCTAGGGCGGCAAGATTTAAAGGGCGGCAAATATTGGCGGAAAAGTTTTTGCATTTTATTGATTGAAAAACTTTTCAAATTTTGTTTTCATTTTGCCAGTGTTTTTTGCTCCGCAAAGGACCATTTTTTTGCTCATCAAAAAATTTAACATAAATGAACAAAAAAAAAATTTTTCTCATAAATGAAGAGAATTTTGAGGCGGGGAGGGCGGCAATTTTCGCAACTGCCTAGGGGCGGCAAATTTCTTAATCTGGGCTTGGTAGGAACTCAAAAATTCCTGAAATAGCCGGGAATCGGACAAGTTTTGTGACATGAACTTAAAATTACTTTGTTTAGCGAGCAAAAATAAAATTCAAGTTTTAATATTGAATTTAGTTTTTAATATTGCTGACAAAAGAAAAAACAAAAAGATTAGCAACTTTTTTCATTTAAGTAAAAGTTTTTCCTTTTTTTTCGTAGGCCAGGAATTGCTTCAGTACGACTTGTGATCTCTTGGCAGGTTAACGTTACTAGCATGCAGTGGCGTACCTTTAACAATTTCCGGAATGTATGTACATATTTAAAGGAGGGGCTCCAGCCCCAAACGACTCCGGTATTTTTTTTTAACCATCAGAGTACTTTCTGGTGCCAACAAAATAGTAAATTTATGTATAATTGGGGGAAGTGTATTAAGATAAATGTAGTGAAAACAGCAAATGATTTGAGCTGTTGCACAAGAAATACCAATGCTCCACTTTCGCAGAGATCATGGATTTTTTCTATATACAGTGGACCCCGCTTAATATTTCCCCGGATTACTGATCCAAAAAAAACAATGAAATTTTCTTCATTTGAAATATGCATCTAAATCCCCTGTTAAATGATTCCCGCTTAGTTGATTTCTCCGCTTTAATTATCTGAAAAAATATTTCCCAAGTGAAAAACACATGTAAAGTTCCCCTTTTAAGAGATCAACAATGTTACGCAGGACGGGGATGATGCTACTGGAGTAACGATTAGCGATGATGCGGAATTGCAAAATGCTTTTGAGGAGTACGTGAGATGCGACGACGAATTATTGTGCTTTGGTGATCTTACAGTCGACAAAATCGTTAGCACCATTGTAACTTCTTGCAGATGCAGACAAAAAAGAGGAAGAAACGACTGATAGGGTTTCAACTGTTGGCGAGATACTTCAAAATATTTAAGCCCTTCGCACATATTTTCTTCCGAACAATAAATATTTCAATAAATTAGAAAATATGGAGGGAGAAATCCTTACCAAAAGACTGCAAAATGAAATGCAATCCATTTTTTAAGCAAATTTAAGGAATACATACATACATACAATTATTTGTGAAATGATACACATTCCAGAATTTATGGCTAATTAAGATAAATTTTAGTTCCTTTTACTTAAATAAGTTTTTTTTACTTTTTTATATGCGTATAACTAAAAAAAAACCTTTTAATAAAAACTGAAAGATATTTATTAAATTTTTTCTAGTTCTAATTTTGGACTTTTGGGGTAAGATCAGTAAAATACATATCTACATACTTTTTTCTTCGCTTAATTGATTAATGCGATCAATTGTCCGGGATTTTTTCAATTGATCTGTTTGATCAAATAAGTGGGGCCCGCTTTATTGATTCCCCAGTTAATAGAGCAAAATTTTTTGCGCCGTTAAAAGAGCAACTTAGCGGGGTCTACTGTATATAGGCTTAAAAAATAGTGGTAGATTTTTCGTCGATACTTCTTTATGTGTACATAAGAAAAATTGGTAAAAATGTTTAAAAAAATATAATAATTAAAAAAAAATCTAATTTTCTTCATTTTTCTTACTCAAATTCTGAACAATGCAAAATTTTGCAGCTCTGGCAGCAACCCTAGACTATTTTTTTTTTTATTTTTTTAAATGAGGATATACATACCTACTCGAATATGAATAAGTTTTCGAAAACCAAGTGTTCCCGAAGAATTCTAGAGAACATGCCATTTATTTGAACATGTTTAATGAACATACATACATATAAAACCTCTTCCCCACTTTAAATTACCTATTATTGCAATGCCAATTATTCTATGTGCTTGCAAATATTTTTCGAGTCGATTAAGGCTGAAGCCCTACTTCTGTAAATTTACCCAATTTTCGCCCGGGACGAAGAATAATCTACCCGTATTTTTTGGATAACAATTGTATTTTTTCCTAATGTACATGACGATCACAACAAGTAAAATTTCGTAAAAAAAATTAAATTGTGTAATCAAAATGTAGATACTAAAAAAAAGTTCACTCGGATAAAATTTTAATGGTCTAATAAATATAAATTATTAATATTACTTACAATCTCAATGAATACCGACGTCGATTTTTACGCCCCCCTAGTTACGCCACTGAGAGGATCTTTTCAGTCTGGGAGCAAAGGCTTTGGGTCGGCGAAATGGTTCTTGGTATATATTGAGGTTTAGAAATAGTATTAAAAATATTTTTTATTCAATTTTACCCGAATTACCTCTTTTTAGTATGTACATTTATTAATAAATTTTTAATTCTTTGTGAGTATGTGTCCAAAAATACAATCGCTGTCAAAAAAAAAAAAAACATATGCAGAAGAATGTTATTCGCCCTGGGGCACAATAGTTTAAAGTACACTCCTGTGTCCACTTTGTGCTTAAAATATCACCAGTGTTGTTTGAAACATTCGTGTCCGGTAAACAGCAGCTTCAGCTCAACTCTTCAGCAGCTGTATTTAGCCTACGAGACCAATGTATATTTCCATATCTTTAATGTCTCCAAGTTCGATAAAATTCATGAATGCCGTACCTACCGTTTCTCAAATACCTTGGATGCGCTTAAGCCTTCAGCTTCCTAGATCACTACCGAAAACGTAGAAAAAATCTGCCATAGGTGCTGAAATAAAGCGTTTTAGGTATTTTAGTTGTATCAAACCACACCCACATTTTTCATGTCACTGTTCCAATGACCTAAAGAAATTTCTCCCAAAGTTTCAGTTTCCTAGATCAAACCTGGTGCAAACGGAGTTTGTGTCCCATATACTTAATTAACATGGTAAAAACCTTTTGTGCTTTATTTTAATTCAAAACTAAGATACTCTCAAAAAAAAAAACACACAACACTTTTATTTCGTCTTCAAGAACGGTCGCCTGAAACTCTTCCCTATGATTCATTCATAAGCTTTTGTTTGGACTTAGTATACCCTTTCTTCGTAACTTTTAACGACTTGTCAATTAGCCAGATATTAAAATTTTAAAAACACAAGTCAGTAAAATTTTAATTTTCATTAAAAATTTTATCAAAGAAAACTTTCAATTAGAATTTCTACTACTTAAATTATTAGTTATAGCGGAGTTTAAGTTCTATCACCAATAAGGACTTGGAGGTAATAAATTTCTTTTCCACTTGCACCAAAACTCTTTGAGGGTAATATTTAGGGCAATAATCTCCAAACCACTCTGATTGATATTTTAAGGCTTTTACGATCAACGAACCAATTTTATATGATTTTCAAAGTCGAAGTGTTAAGTTTTAATCTTTAGGCAAAAAATCTTTGGAGTCATCAGAAGGAATCAAAAGATTTTTGTATTTTATATGAACATTTTTTTTTGCGAACGTCGTTATAAGATTTAATTTTCTAATTGGCTTAACTCTTTCTGTGCAGTTGTGTAAAAATATTTAATTCTCCTTAGAACTTAAGCAGTTTTCCTTCCACGCCAATTATGCCCGTAAAATTCAAAAAACTTTAATTTTACAAAAACCAGAAGCAATTAAAATCAAATTACCAATATAGCCAGACGAAAATTTGCATGCTTACACCCTCGAAATTTCTGAACTGTTTTTTTTTTTTTTTAAATCAACCGCCACCATGCAATTAGCATATTTTGTCTACCGTACAGCATTTGCTTCGTTATATTGAAAATTAACCAGTTGAATTAAAATTGAAATTATTGATTTCTATAAAATAATAACTTTATTATAAATTCATGCAATAAACGCATGCACAAACTATTGTTCAAAATCAATAAACTACGCGTATAATTTTGTCTGCACAATAAATTTTAATAAAATTTTGCTGATTTTCAATTTACCAATAAAGTTAAAATCACACAATTTTAATCAATTCCCAAATTAAAATTTTGCCCCTTTGGTGTGCATTTGTGCAGAAATATGTGTATGTAATTATACATATACATATCTGTACGTATAAATGAGCTGCTTCAAGTAGGCTCCCGACTGCGAGTTATCAAAGTTATCCAAAAAATTCACGCATCCAAAAAAAAAGTTTAAAAAAATGCTTCGAAAATGTTAAGCGCAAAAACTTCTTGCTTGATTCCAGGTTCTTTATTTCAAGTTCGGGAAAACATATAAAACTCGGATGACGAGTGACGATAGTAATCTAGGAAGGGGGCGGGGTCCTGTTTTAATTCAGCATTCAACATGAAAAACTAATTGCTTCAAAATTTTTTGCCGACTAAATATCTTCTGCAACCTTTTTTGCCGTCTTCTCCTAAATTCAGTTCAATATCCGCCTAAGGCACAAATTTACAAAGATTTATAATCGTCGCATCAGTGTCTTGAGAACGACCGTCATTTGCAAGCACAAAGATTTAAACATTCGCAATTTGGTCAGTGTTGATAATATTAACAATGGCTGCCTGGTCTCTAAGCCTTGTGAAGTTGGTTTGCATATCAAAAGACCTTGATGACAACATGGCGATACCATCAGCATAATCCAAATCTTCCCAATGACTTTATAAGCTCCATTGAATCCTATAATTCCCAGTAAGAGTGCGGCTTAGCACTTTTCGAAGTTACAGTGGTAATATCAAACAGCCCTGTTTAATCCCAGCATTTGGCTCGATTGGTGGTAGTAGATTGTTGTGGACAGATCGAACGGTTTGTACCGAATCCCTATTATTTCCGTAGCAGTTTTTTTGGTACGAGCATTTTTTCTGCTTAGATAATATTTTGATATTACGTAGTCGGAAGCCTACTTCAGATGGCTAAATAAATGTATAAAACTTAAATATTTTTGTTCATGCAATGCATGGACATTAGGTTTTGCAATATCCTTTTGTAGTCGGTATATTAATAGAGTTTAATATCATAACAGTCCTGAAAATGTAGGAGTTGTCTGCCGCGCAATTTTGTGGAAACTACAAATTGATTAAATTCAATCGTAATTCCAAGTTCACTGTACTTTGTGTTAAACGTTCATGTGGATCTGCTGATATTAATTTCTATATTTCAACCACAAAATCCAAATAGAGTCATTAAGTAGAGCATCCGAGGTGCTGATACCCATTGTTAGCCCTTCATAATGATCTTACGGTAGTTATTGTCCCGCGGCGTAATACTTCACTCAAATGCTGCTGCCTGATGCTATACAATTACAGCAATTATAATTTTAGTGATTTTTTACTATTTAATTGGAGTTTCAGAACCACTTTTCCTGCTACTCCTTCTCTTCGTTTTTTTCTTTTCTGGCAATAATAGTAAGCACGTCGATCTGTAATAAAAACATAAAAATAATAAGGCGATCGTGTGGAGACCGGCACTTGGCTTGTACGTCAGTTAAGACAATCATTTATTATTTTGGCCTTAAGAAAACAAACTCTTTTCATGTTTTTTGTGAAAGACCAGTGTTGTGTCGGATATTTTACAAATGTAAACTGTAGTTAGAGTAGAGTTAAACAACCATGCTATGTCAAATGAAACACTAGAAATGACTACGACAGCACTGCCAAACGTAAGCTTCGATAAATTTCTAGATTGCCCGAGAATCTTTGAGAGTTTTGCCAACTTCGGCAGAAATAAATCCAAGTCTGCGTACACATGAAGTCTATGGACTAGAACTTTCTGATTTCCACTCAGATCCACTGAAAGCTTCCGTACTGATTAGTATGATCAATTATCTAAATGGTGGTATGAAAGTGAGCTACAAGAACTTAACTTTTATTTATTTTGAGATGTCTCGTCAAATATGTAATGAATGTCATAAACTGATATTTTCATAAGCGTAGCTTAGTGTTAGAATATGAGGTGGCAACTTTTTTTATATACCAATGGATTTATTGCTGGCCTATGGTGACCATACATCCTCAAAATGTCCCCGATTCAGATGGAATTACTTCGGATGATTTTGCATCCTCAAAACCTACAAATTGTGTTTGATTTTACGTTTGGCACCTGGATATGTCCTCAATCTATTTTTAAAGAACTAATAAATTTTTGTTTGCTCATTAGTATTTCATGGAAATATTTAAATTTTGAGTTACTCCAGGTTTTTCTTATGATTTCATTTAACACTAGCTGGACTAGCGGCTTTATCAGCGCAGTTCCCGTTATGAGCCCTCGTCTAAATTTTACACAGTCCGTACTGCAGATAACGTGGTCCATGTACCAAATTTCACAACTTGATATAAATACCAAGAATAGCAATTTAAGTGTCTTGTTCTATGGGTGGTGTCACACCCCATTGTCCAACCTTTTTAGGACAAAATTTTCAACATCTTCTCAACAATTATTATTAGTATTTCTTTAGAATTTTTTCACTCACTTTTTCAACTCATTTTCGATATTGAACGATATAAAATTATAGGAAAATAAATATTTTCATTAAAGAAACTTTTTTATAAGCTATGAAGAAAAATTTCCCAAAGTGTGATGTCTTTTTGAGTACACTTAATGTATGTATGCTATCCAGTAAGGACCGAACCAAGAAAACCTGGCTCACGGGAAAAATTTAAGTTATTGAACACATAACTATCTCAGAAGTCATCATGATTCAAATGAAAAACTGCACATTACATTATCTACTTGAACACATTCTCTACACAACGACAATACTTGTAAATGTAAAGAAAGTGTAAACAATTAAATAATATACCCAACGCTGAGCATAAAATTAACAACAAAAAAATCATTAGAAAGAAAGACAAACGAATTGAGAAAATACCAATTTTTGGAATGTGATGACTGACGGTTGGCCATTCTTTGTACGGTCGGACAAACTGCTTGATTGCTGGCGAAGGAGGCAGTTTAAAGACGAAACTGAAGAAAAGTTAATTAAAATGACGTACCACCGACCTAAGTGGCCGCAGCTACACGTATACGGTTTCGACAATCAACAATAGACGACAATGGAAATGTTCGAACGTGCAACTCAATTTGATGTGTTGGCTGATGTGCAAGTAGTTAGAAAGCAGCTTCCTCAGAGCAAGTAGCTACCCAAAAATGATAATGTTTTATTCCAAATGAAAATAGACGTCCCAAATTGTTTTTTTTTTTTTTTGGTGAAGAAAATGTTATACAAATAATAAAAATGACTAATGGGAGCTAATTTCCTGCGCTGCTCTCTTTCTCGTCAATATATTTAACATTTAATGGGCGTGTGGAGGCGCAGGCGCTCAAAGAAACACTCTTGCATTCTTGTGAGAAGATTGATAAATTTTATGTTATTTTTTTTTCTTTGCTTTTTCGTAACAAGTTAATTTGTAGCTCAAAAAATCTATACAACAACAATGGTAAGCTACACGTATATTTGTAACTAAAAGTTATTGTTGCTGCTTTGGATATGAAGATTCTTGGGTTCTCTGTTTGCAGGTAAAACTCTTAGTTTTGCTTGAGAGTTTAGGTAGTGGAGCTGGTTTCGCTGCACCGGATATGAGCAATTTTCAGTTTTAATTAATGTTCTACTTTAGAGCAGGAACATTTTAATAAGCCATAATTAAATTAAGTTTTTTTTTTCTTCCTTTCGTTGTTTCAAATTCAACTGAACTTTTTTTGGATTTGAAATATTTCGAAAAGAAAGAAACTTCCTCCTTCTATAGAGCAGCAATAAACAATAGAAATGTAGCAATATAATTAAAATACAATAACCTTTTAAATAATCAATACTTTGTCTAAACATTTACTACAGAAGCACTAGGTTAAGTTAGTTTATGCAGGCAGCTTGCTGATCAAACGGATAGAACACTCGGATACCTAAACAGCCCATTGTGATGTCTAAATGTGTGCGAAGTATTCTAGTCAAATTCTGTTTCTGAGACTACCCCGAACTTGGGCGTGCTTACAGATCGATAACTGTAATTCTTCTTGTTTTTTTCCTATTTTTGTCTATTGAGCTTTCATGCTCGTGACCCCTGGAGTCTACTCCCCTATACGAATAAATTAGGCAAGCTTCTCTTATGGTGCATTTGCCACCATGCCTATGTGTTCGTATACTCTGTCACCATGGTAGCGATGACGTTTGCTTTAGAGTGTAGTGCGTTTGCAGAGAAATTGCTGCAATGACTCTACATCTGTTTCAGTTTCGACTTTCCCACAGCTAACTCGTTGGAGTAATCCAAGCTCAACGTGCCAGCTACAACAAAGTATTACTTTAGAATCCCTGCATCTTTTGAACTTTTTCTGGTGATACCGAGGATGAGAAAGTCTGGCCGATTTCTCGTTTTCGGCGATAATGCTATGTTTATCGTACGATAACGAGATATCGGTATGTACCCGTCATACAACAAAAACACTTAACACGTTATACCTTGGCAACTACAGTAATGAAACCTGATACGTGAACATTGCTACTCGCAAAATGTAAACGGAACTGGGCAATGAGGCGTGGCTCCATCCATGCAACAAAAACAGATTAATTGCTAATCTTGGTAACACACACACACACACACTAAGTTGTGGAATTTGGTGCTTGAACCCAAGTGTCTACAGTGACGACTGCGTAAAATGTAGGCGGCGTTGTAAAAGAGAGTGTTCGGGCAAATCCACGGGTCCAGCTAGTAATAAATATATAAATTTAAGGGAAAATAACAGCGACAACTCGACGATAACAAGACGAGAACACTACAGGATCAAAATGTCTCGTACGAGACGATAAGCTTGGTGCTATTACGAGCACGATTCAGTAATTTCTGAATCGTTGTCATAGCAAGGAATCAACAAAGCGAAAAGTGTCCAAGACACTAGCGTCATTTCATCAAAAGCTTGGGGGGCGAGAGTTTAAATAACATATCGAATCGATGATATTTTGGATTAAGTCGATGTAATTTTTAGTAATATCAGATCCTTGGGGGGCAATGACCCCCCTAACCCTACCCAATTGACGCCTCTGTTTCAAAACTCCATAAAATATGGAGGTCACGCTTTTAACGTATAATATATATTATAACACTTATCCTAGTGGGTAACGTGCAGGACTCTTTTTTAAAGCTGTGCAAGGTGTCTTTTAAACACCACAGAAAGATACTCTACCGAGTCTCTTCAAATATAACAAAGGGAACATGTTCTTATATATAATACCCCAAATGGCTCTTATAAGCCCCTATAAGGGGCTCTATCTCTCTAATTGTCTTTAAAATGTCTTTTAAATAAGCTATAAGATCTTATTTTGCTACTAGGGATTGCTCACAAGTTAACTTAAGCGCTGGTTTCAAGTCTTTATAAAATCCTGCTTGGGATCGATATTGAGGTCTTGTTGGACTAAGATGATCACGAATTGTTCATTTAGCTGCCAACCAAACTTCCATCTCAACTGAAATTGTGAAAAGATGCTGGATTTCACCAAAGCGCTGACTTTGGTGAAATCCGCATGGACACAGATGCAAAGGAAGACCTGGAACACCAAGTCGCTGAATAACAGAAAGTTATGCATCAAAAATCAGTGCAAACTGGCACAATAACGAGCCAGAAATCAAAGTGGCTATAGAAATTTTATAAAGTTACTAAAGTTATAGAATAGTAGTAATAGTTGTGTACATATCTAGAAATGCAGTAAGCCAGGAAAGACGTCAATTGGAATTGAAATTTCAGTTTTGGCTCACGATAACTCCGGAGAAAACATTTTTTTTACAAATATTAGCGTAAGCTTATCCCATGCAAATATTGATTCGAGGAATGAGAGTTTTCATATTTTTGGAACAACCCTCCACCAAGTTATATTCCGATATATCTTGATAAAGAATCAAAAATTAATTTCTTTCAATTTCAAAATATATTTAGGCTACGACTTAATTTACTCATAATAAGCGGTTTTTTTTTTGTTCCTTGCTCTATCTTTCTTTAAATGCAGGGAAGAAGGCATATACATCAACTTACGACGACAACATTAAACCTTAACAAAGTTTATTTCAACAGCATAATAAAATGTTGTCGAATCCTTAAAACGCTCAATTCAATTTTATCGTTGCCATATTAACCTAAAACCACCCCGCAATATTGGCTTCATTTAAGTTTATTAGAACGAGAACCAACAGCCGTATCCAAACGAAACAACACAGCAAAACGCAAAATCACACCAATTTTCCAATTTACAAGGCAGCCTTAGCAAGAAAAACAACAACAAATACGCAAAAAAAAACATAAAACACCCCCGCAAAAGTCACATACCGAACTACTAAAAAACCACCCATAAACCGCCCACAACACTTGTTGTAGTTGTTGTTATTGCTGTTGTTGTAACGAGGATAAACGCCTGTCGAGGCAACAAATTACTTGTTCAACAATCCCCCGCTTTGGGCCAAACGTCTATTCCATATTCTGCATTTTCTACATTCAAGTGTGTATAACAGGCAAACATTGATCCGGAAAAAAAGTCCCGACTTGTAAGTGACTCGTGTATTGCCCACCACAACCCACAAAGTGTCCTCCATCAACCATCAAACAGTGTCGTCCTCTCCCGTCCACCGCTGGAGCTCTGAACTGCGAACGAGCAGCAACTGACGCTGCCATTTGTTCCAAATTGTAAACCACAATTTTTTCCAAGAGCGGCAATCTGTTTCAATATCGAGAAACACAAGCGGCCATATCTGTCCCTCAGCATCGCCTCAGCGAACAAAATCAGGGCTGAACTCTGCCATACAACCCTCTGTTTTTCTTTTTTAGTTTTACAGACGTATGAGTATGAATTAGGGTGTTGCGAATTTTCTTTTTTTTTTTAATATTATTGATAGACACAATTAAGTTAGCAACAGCTTTTGGACATATGCTATACATAGCCAAAAGCTGTTGTTAACTTTAGAGCCGGGTCTAAATATGTGATTTTTCTCGAATCATACAAAAACATTGGTATATGTACAAGGGTTGTGCTTATGGGAAGTGACTAAGCGCTTCAATCTGGGACATTTTGAAGGATTTTATGACCCACGGTTATCCGAAGATAAGATAAGATCAAAACCTCTTTTTTTTACCGTAAATTAAATTTTATGCTATAAATTTCTCTTTATATAACTATTTTTAATATTTCTGGTTTTGAAAAACAAGGATTTCTATAAATTTTTGTTATCCATATAATTTTTTATAAGAAAACATTCCGTAGATTTTTGTTTTGCTTCCATAAAATCAGCTGTTTTTTAGAAATAGTGATTTTCCACACTCTCGTTTTTAGTTTTTGAATAAGACTTTTCGAAATTAATAGTGAAAAATCCAGTAACTAGGAGGGGGGAGAGCAAAATGGTTCACGTAATATGAAATTAAAATTTTGTTTTTACCAAAATACGAATTTTTGAAAATGTTGTGGACATGTGAAATTAATTGGAGATAATAAAATGTGTAACCATTTTGCTAGGATTTCCGAGATGTCAGAAGTAATGACCTTTTTTTAATATTTTCTCACGGTTGGGGGCGGCAAATTACCTCTTTGCCTCGGACGCCCAATGGAGTAACCATAGATTGCTTTAATTTGTTATGAATGTGATTTGTGTTTTTCCAAAGATATTTGTAAGTTATTTTTTATATTTTTTCGTTTTCAATTTTTTATTATATTTTTGTATTCTTCAAATTTTTTTGTGTATCAAAAACTTCAGATTTATCCATCTGATATTGTTCGTTTTGATTTGCTATCTTTTTTTTCGAATTTTTCGATTTTCATTTTTGTTTCTTAAAATTTTTATTTATATACATATGTATGTATTTATTTTTAAGGAATACCACTTTCTATAGATTTTTTTTATATTTTTCTAAGTATATTTTTGTCTTAAATTTTTCTATGAATATTTTAACGTAAATTTGTCTTTCATTTGCATTATTTGCTTTGTGAGAGCTGTGATTTTCTATAGATTTCAGTTACCGTTTTACAATTTATAGCAATAATATTTTTGCAACACCCCAACACATTAGTCTCTGTATATGTGTAAAGCTTTGGGGGAGTTGATTGTATAGCGGTTTTGGTCCTGTTTCTTTTCGTATTGTATTAGTTGCACTTGTATGTAGTTGTTATTTGTTGTGTGTGTTTGTATGTATGTTGACTTCAAGCATAGTTTAGATCCCTTGGGTGTCATAATTCTTGACGAGCTCATCTTTTACTTAAGTTTTACATAATTTCATGTAGAGTAGCAACGATTTCAGTCTATGGAGACGAAATAATCGAAAAAAGGCAAACTACACAAAACGACACAAACACACACACACACACACACGCGCAAACTTTTGCCCCGGGTATCATACTCACAGGCTGTGGTAATATCTGAAGTCTGATATTCGGTAGTGTATGAAAACAAAGTGTTGTATGAGATTGTTCTCTACTCATGTAATTGGCTACTTTAGACCATCGTTGACGGTAAATTTAAATAAATGCAAAGCAAAAATCACAGAAGCGAAGCAAACGAAAAAAAAAATATTCATTATCATTAAATGTTGTGGAAGTGAATTTCGTTGATTTAAATTGAAGGCAAATAAATAGTGTAAGTCCCCTGGCTCTCATCTAAAGTCAAATGAAAATGTTATTCGAGAGCCATATTTGATGCAATTAAAATTATTTTGGTCAAAAAGAAATACCTTTAACGGCCTAAATCACAAATTAAATTTATAATTGCGAGAAAAAATCCAATTTCAAATTTGAAAGGGCCAATTTCGAATTCGAAAGGGACAAACGAAGCTTAAAATTCAACTATGCGTATTGAGCAGGAATAAAACTGCTCGAAATAGAAATAATAGATAAAAAATGAAGTTATGGGTCTGAAATGCTTTGCAACCTCATAACTGCCTACTCCACCTAGTAAAATGGAAGAAATGAACTTATCGTGCAGACGAATTCGAGAACTTAAGAGATTTTAAAAAATCAAGAAATGTAGCTGGCTTACTTGCTGTAAGGTATATCTAAATCAAAAGCGGGCGAAATAGCACCAGTGAGCGTTGCACCTCCCTTACAAGATAAATACGTGAAGTGGCACATCTATCGAAATACTTATGTGAGCAATCATACTGGAATTTGGTGTAAGAATGGTGTTTGTGGAAAGCTTTTTTTTTGAACAAAAAAGTCGGAGTAATTTAAATGAAAACAGCTTTTTTATTGTCCTTAATAATCCCTATAAATTAACAGTTCGGTGAGTGCACCGAGTCTATCGTTGCCTTCAATTTCTGAACTGCTGCAAGTAAGTATACCGCCCTTTTTAAACTAATCCAAGATATTCCAGAAACTTCGTCCAATCCAATGTAGATGATCTTGAAAGTTCGAAAAATTATAGAATGCTGTTATGTCGTTCAATGAGTGTTGTTTCACAAAGTCGAATGAGCATGGCATCTGAGAAAGCTTAACACAAAGATTAACTACAATCGCAAGACAATTCCCAATAGGTGGGACTGATTTGGCGTTAGTTGGACAATGCAGGGTTTTAATAATGGCTATAACAGTGAACGTACATCATCAATGTATACAAAATCTTCATCCTCGACTGGACGTCACTGATATGACCAGATATGTTTCGTGCTCATCATCATCAAGATTGTGATCATAACCTTGACCCGTCGTTTTTTTTTTATTAAAGAATCAACTCTGTGCAACGTTTATGGAGAGCTTCAGATATTTTTTCAAAAGACTGGACTTATGTCGTTTTACGAAATATTCGCCGAATAATAAGTTTAGGCAAGTTTTAGTGAAAGTCGACGTACACATCGTAGGCATAATGACTTTTGTGCAGTACCTGATATATTCATGGTTTAATCCCCAAGCAAGGTAACGCATGGTAAACTATCAACTTTTCGAATAATTTTCCTGTTGATAATGTCAAAAGATACCTGGATTATTTCACTATGTATATCTGTACTCATTGACGTGGCATTCTTTGAATTATCAGAGCATGCCTCTTTAAGTTCACATCTGAAGAATCAATCCGAAAAAGCAAGTGCTAAATTTTACATCTTTCAATTGTGGTGGTGTCAATGATAATCGTGATCGCATCTCAAGGCAATTCTTGCTCAGACCAGAAAATAATGGTTTATATTATCGGACTTATAGCTGCTTTGTTTTCTTCTTCTTTAGCTTGAGGCGCACCAATATACTTAGATACAATTGACGTTATTTCAAGGATTTTTTTTCACAAAATCAGCACAATTTTCATAGGATTCCTTGTTCACATGCTTTGCAAAATCTTCTTTCGAATTCTTCAATATTTCTATAACAGTCCTTAGTTTTCCTGGATCTTTTGCCAACTCCATCAAGAAAAAACCGTCAGCATGGTTTGCAGTACACACCATGTACTTGTTGAGAAGAAGTCATGAATAACATCTATAGAATAATAATCTAAAGTTCGCCGAAACTATGCGAGCTTCTCATAATTTCTGGGGGGGGGGAGGCTTAAGCCCTATGGTAGTATCGTTACCAACGAAACGAATGATATAATTGAGAAGAAGATTATAAAACTTTAATATTTGCAACCGATCCGAAATTTCTTATACAGAGAAATGGTGTAATTTTTGCACCTTTTTTGCATTAAATTACTACAGTTTGAAATCCCTCTTGGCTTTCATAAAAAATGGTAATTATATTTGAAAAATTTTTTATTTTCCTTTCAAATAAATATTACATTTGAAACTTTCCAATAGCCCTCTTCTAACGAAAGGGTTATCATAGTATAAGTATCTCACTGATTACAATCTACTAATGACTTAATGAGAATTAATTATTTACTTGACATTTTTCTATTAAATTTAGTTATTTATTTTTCTTTTTTTTAATTTTCTTGCAAGTTTGTTTGCTAATCAGATTTAATCAAATTCAAAAACTTCTAACAAAACAATTTCGTAAACAAAAGAAAACCGCTAATAAGAATTTTACCAAGGATCTACTCATTCAAATGGAAAGTAAGTGAAAAAAAAGGACAAAAACAATGCAAAAAGATGGAAAAAATTTGGGGTTACTTTTTTCCAAATTAATTTACTTTAAGTTTACCAAAACAAAACGCCTGTTTTGTGGTAATAACATTCATTCTATGGCATTGATTGGGGGGAGCGAGATATTTGTGAATTGTGTTTTCCATTTACGAGTATTACCTCATCAAAATCTTGAAAAAAACGCTGCTTAAAAAAGGCGTGATAGCAATCCGCGTTAGAAATTTTTTTATTTATGCAAGAAGAATAAAAAAGCAACGGAATAGCCGAATTAAGTGGTACGAAACCATTGACATTCTTATCTTAAGCTTATTATATAGGGTGTATATTTTTTGGGAATGTCGTACTTTCTAAAAGCTATTGAAGGAAAAAAATTAATCAAATCTGGCAATGTCATCAGTAAGCTTTGACATTTCATTATGGAATAGTTGATACCACAGCATTTTCTGAATTCATAAGTGTCAATTTTATTTTTAAAAAGATATATTTACTTAAAACTAAATTGCATTGAGTTTAACCGGAACTTGGACTACTAAAATAGTTTTCAGATAGGTAGTTCTCAAATTTTATTGCATTTTGATAAATCAAAAAAAATCAGCTAAGGGCTGACTGAAATAATGCACAGTTATAACGGGTGATTCTTTTGCTATTTGTTTTTTCAGTTTAAATTTTTTGACACCACACGCGTGATTCGTAACATGTGACAACGCCCAAAATGCTCCGCAAGGCTTGCCATTTGACCATTAATAGACTAACAAACGAACAACGCTTGCAAATCATTGAATTTTATTATCGAAATTCATGCTCTGTGAGAAATGCGAAAAATTTTCTTCAGCGACGAAGCTCATTTGACTCGATGGGTACGTCAACAAACAGAATTGCCGAATTTGGTCTAAAGAGCAGCCAGAGGCAGTTCAAGAGCTGCCAATGCACCCTGAAAATCCACTGTTTGGTACGGTTTGTAGTCCGGCGGCATCATTGGACCGTACTTTTTCAAAAATAATGAAAATCGTAGCGTTACAACGTTACCCAAAATGGAAGAATTGGACTTGGTTGACATATAAAGTCAACAAGACAGTGCCACATGCTACATGGCTCGCGATACTATGGAGAGGCGAGTTTGGTGAGCAATTAATCTCACGTTTTGGAGCAGTCTATTGGCCGCAAATATCATGCGATTTGACCCCACTAGACTAATTTTCGTGGGGCTACGTGAAGTCTCTCGTATACAGGGACAAGCCAGCTACAATTGCAGTCCTGGAAGACAACATTACAGCTGCCATTAGTGAGATACCGGCCGAAATGCTGGAAAAAGTATGCCGAAATCGGAGCTTACAGATGGACTACCTCAGGCGTAGCTGCGGGCAATATTTACATGAAATAATCTTTAAAAAAATAAATGGCAGGAATTGATGTATTTTTTCAAGTAAATATTTTATTCACTATTGCAAACTTTCTGTTGTTTTTTTAATTTTCAAAAACCAAACGCTTAAGAATTCATCCTTTATATTAGATTATCATTTTTTGGTACCATTTGATAATTCATACAATAAAATTTCTAACGCAACAGCTTCTGAAGTTTAAATTCTGGTTACCTTTCTTATTTTTCTATACTTTTGTAAAATAGTTTTACCAAAATTTTTCATACTTTTTATCTTTATATTGACTGGTTCGATATTACTTTAGACTTTCCGACTAATAAATGCTTATAGATTTTTATTGATTTGTTCGATACATAACAGTTTTATACAATCCTTTCCGGCTTTAATCGCATTTTTTTCACTTTTATCAATTTGTTCTCTAATTTTCAGTAATATTCGTTAATTACTTTTCTATATTCTGTGGAAAAAACTTCATGACCATATTTTTAAGTTGCCAATATTAAAAAACTAAATATGTTTGTCTGTCATTCAAAAATCATCCAATTACTGGTCTTTTCAGATACTTTTCAATTCCTACAGGGCCCCCGACTTTGACCTGCAATTCCGGGACTATCCAGATCAGAACCGGCCACTTGGCAAGACTGGCAATAAGTTTTTTTGAAGTCGGCTTTCTTTCACGCAACCTCAATTTTTACGTACTAACGAACAGACTGAATCATGACCATGACCAATTCGACTCAAGTGGTGACGCTGATCAAGAACATAAATACTTTTCTATACCTACCACGTCTCTTTCTATACGTTTCAAATGGAAGAACAAAAGCAAAAAGTGTAGAAGTGTGACATCACAGGTGGCCAAATAATTTCATTGTTTCAAGAAATCATTTGAAAATTAAATGAATTTGAAGTCGAAATTTTCATGAACTTAATAAATTTTTAAAATTTCCAAACGTTGTTGCCATATAAGTCCTTCCATAATTACATAAATGTCAAACACTACTGAATAAGAATACCAAGACAGTTTGACATGACTCACTCGTAAACTGTCATAAAATCCCTCCTGAAGAAAGTTCCTCTAAGTAAATCACCCATTATATTGTTAATTTTTTGTATCGCACCAAGGCAGAGATTTCATTCGGCTGCTCTGGTTGAGTAGAAATTAATTCAGAGATTGCAGTAGTCAAATTGTCAAATAGAATATATACGAGTACATACACTGAAAAAACGAATATGAATATTACAAACGTATATTTCATGTAGAGGAATCAAATATTTATTTGAGTCAAACATATTGTATTTGAATCAAATAGTGGTAAGTGCTGATTGAAGCTTATTATGTTTGAGTCAATCAAATATTTAATTGCTCTATATGAAAAATAGGATTGTCATATTCAAACAAATCGTTTTCTTATTTACATAAATGATAACATCTTAATTTTCGATAAACTATTTAATATTTTGAGGTTAAAGTAGTTCGTGCCTTAGATACATTCAGAGTGTTACTTTATTTTAAAAAATAGTCTACAAAGGTTTAGGAAATAGTCATCAAAATTTTTTACAAAATCGTTAAACGTAACAACGAGTTAATTTGTGCAATTTTTACTACATAATTTTACGGTCATTTTCTCTGAGGAAAAATTCCCTAAAAAGGTGAATTCAAAAAATCAATAAAAATTGAAGACAAGAAAACAATTTCTTCTAACAAGTGTTCGCAATTCTCGCAAAATCAATTTAAAGCATGAAACCACAATATCGCCTGATAAGACTCATTGTTTTTTTTTTCATTTTCTCTCTGTTTTATATTTGGCTTGGAAGAACGCCGTTCTTTAATAAGACGAACATAATGAAATGTTTGCATTTTTTCTTCGACTTTCGACTATTTATGCCAAAGCAAATTTTATCACCATCAAGATGTCGATGTCTTCATAAGTGGATAATATAACTAAATTGAAAATATGAAAAAGGTTTGGCCCGAACGGCCTCGGTTTTTAAGCCAACATCCACGTAATGTTGTTATTAAATTGCGATGCAACAAAGAAAATCAATAATTTTTACGCATCTTGTTAGTACCATGTGTTAGGGTAGAGTGTACAGCGGCAGGGCAAGGGGTACGGTTGCAATCGCTCCGCTAGACCCATTACAAATTCTAACCAGTTTGCGTGTTTTTCGCATCCTTAGTATTTTGTTTCAATAAAGACATTTACTCGTAGTTGAAAAAGACAGTCAGTCAGTCAGCAGTTGCTGCCGCAAGCGGCAAGCAGTGGTAACAAAATGCAGCATTAGGGTGGCACTTATTATCGAATCTATGTGGATATATCAGATACAGACGCTGAAAGATTTTAAATGCGTATAGAGTCCAACATAATGCCTGAGTATTTGGCTTCTTTTGAATCAGTGACTTTCCAGTTGATTTACAAATAACGAAGCTGGGGACTATTATTGATCTAACTCTATATTTAAAGTCGATGTTCACCATAGCATACGACTCGTTCTAATTCTAGAAAGGCGGCTGGTACGAAATGCTTTCAGCTAAGAGCTTTTTCTATTATTCCGAACACCACGATGTATCAAGAGATCTACATATACGGTATGTATGCTGTGTCATGCTGATATTATCGGCATTAAGCGACTAGTTTCTTCTAAAGTGTCTAGAAGAAATTATTTGGGGCTATAATTTACGTACTTTATTCCTTTTACCTTCTTCTATTGACTATATTACTTTAGTTAAGGCATTATTGTTTCCCAGCTCTCTAGAGTATGACTGGGTGAATACCTTTGAATTTAACAAGTGTTCTCCAATTACTCACAGAATTTGAGCCGAGATGTATGTATATGTCTGAGCACCAGTGGCTTAACTAGAGTGAAGATAGGCAAAGAGAGCCATCATCTCAAGCGGCAAAATTGTCCTCGATATTCATTGAGATTTGCAAAATTTCAAGGCAGGGGACGGCAGATTGGTTTATCACCCCAGACGATAAGTATTCACGGTACGCCACTGCTGAGCATAAATTTCTGTATACATAGAAAAGCTTCTCCGCTTATTCCAAGATTATGTACAGATCTGCATTTCAATCCACCCTCTGTGTAAGATTTTTTGAGTTTCTCTTAAGGGTTGGTTTCATTCGGGAAAAATCGAGATAAAAAAGTATTCGAGAGAGGTCAGAGAATGATGTGATTGTCAAATACCTAGCAACTCTTAACTCTAACCGATTCTGATTCCAATACTAATGCTATATCTATGATCTACTTCCTGCATTTATTTAAGAATGTAGAATGGCTACTATTTCTGTGAATAATAAGCTTTGAGGACAGTAAATTATCAAAGCGAAACTTACTTTGATTGTTGATCTTCTTGTTTCCATATTTTTGGAAACTTAGCAAGTCCAGGTTAACCTGCTGGACCAACAGTTTGAAAGCTAGAGATGGTATTTAGTGGTCTACCAAAAAACTTTTGAATAAAATCAACGTTAGCGGAAAGAAATTATCGCCTAAACAGTGCACAAGGATAAGCATTCTACTCGAGGGAATGAGCGGAGCATTGAAATCGTTCGAAATCCTACGAAGTTCAACTTGTTATGACTTGTATTTACTATGTAAGTTGACGACGAAGTTACAAGCCTGCTACGACGACCTATTGTTCTAATTCCTATCTCCTACATTTCCTGATATACTCCTCTGCCAATAAGTTTTTTTAAGAATAGTTGCTCGAAATCTTTAAGCAGTAAGTTTTCTAAAGCAAACATTCTTTTATTGTTCTCGAAAAAATGTTTGTACACCCTTATACATGTATCATACAATGTTCAGAAATTTTTGTTTGTGTATTACGTTCTCATATTTTGTATTATGTATTACGTATGATTACGAATAGGGTCTAATTATTGTGGCAAGCCCCTGAGGTATAATTTGCCTGATTGATTTACATAACGATCGAAAATGATCAAGACATTAATTTCTTATTAACGTTAACGTTAACGTTGCTATAACGTGCAACAGGGCTATGAATGTACGCGTACGAAAGCTCCACATGTACGTGCTTACGTGTGCTTTGGCTGCCTGAATGGAATGGAATGGTTGTTGGCTCGAGGTGCCTGAAGTCTTTATTTTTGCAACAGTTTTTCAATTTTGCCTTCTGTCGAACGCAGGCGTCACCAATGTCTGTCGCTTAATTCAACTCAAAATGATGAGTTTGGACACAAACGATCACCTCGCATCACAATAGCATAGCAGAACTGTAGTTTGCCCAGGGAAGTGAAGTAGTGAAACGGCATTTGTTGGGCGATTCCTAAAACTTTTTATTCACTTTTTGTTTTCTTTCGAGCGAAAGAATTCAAATATCTTAAAATCACAAGCAGAAAAAAAAGTGGCTTGATAAAAAAGCAGGGCAACTGTCTACACGCCAAATGTTAAGGAGTGAACCAGTTCCAATGGTGTGTACTACCATCAAAACCTTTCAAAATTCGGGCGTTGCTCAAACTTTGATGAATTGAAAAACCTGGCATTTTTTCACCGTGCCATGAATGTTTGCGATGTTCACAACATTTTGCTCTGACTTAATATCGCTACGCACAGTGGTTTCATGTCATAAAATAAAATGTGAGAATACTCCTTACTTGTTGAAATAAAATAATATAAAGGCCTTATCTTACTGTAGAAATCTATTCAACTATGTATGTCGCAAATGATTTAAGGTGGGCCATGCAAGAAGTAAGTGCATTCTTTTTACACATCCTTTCAACAAATGCTGTACGTAAATGTGCAAACTGTAGACAACACTTATCTTGCCAATGCTCTGCCATATATGTTGCTTTGGACGATGTCTAAATATATTGGTCTCAACTTCTTTAACTGTCAATTTTAACGCGCTGAAATGTTCTGTTTATTCATTGGATTTCTAATGCAAGAGAGTTTTTATTTTTCAGATAGACTTAGCTTGCCTTACTTTTTCCTTAACTGTTCTTACCAAACCGCACCTGACGTAACCTAACCTAACTTTACCTAACGTAACTTAAGCTAGCCCAATCTAACCTAACCCAATCTAACCTAACCCAACTTAACCTAACCTAACCTAACCTAACCTTACCTCACCTCACCTCGCCTCACCTTACCTTACCTTACCTTGCCTTACCTTACCCTACCCTACCCTACCCTACTCTACCCTACCCTACCCTACCTTACCTTACCTTACCTTACCTTTCCTTAACTTACCTAACATAACTTAACTGCTCTGAATGTGTCATGACATATCACAAACACTTTTAAATTTTTTACTTAAGAGAGAAAGCTTTAAGCAGCGAAAGATTGCTTTGTTTTCTTCAACTTAACCTGTTTTTTATAAACTGCTTATAACCATGATAACCCGTCCATTTGCAAGCACAAGCGAAGATTTTCTTACCCCAGATTACTGGTATAATGCAAAGTGGAAATTGAGATCGAAAGCTTCTGCTCACTGAGATCAAAAGTGTTTGTGAGATAGCATAAGTGCGAAAGCACAAAAAAGCTTGACTCGTGAAGGCGGCCACTAGCTGGGACTTTGGGTCGCTTATGTCACATTTACGTATGAAGCGGGTACATATCAAATTTTGAAGAATTTTCATTTAAGTTTTTTAAATTAAGATTATTGAAGCTTGTGCAAGCCTCGTAAGCACATATGGGCACAAGTTCTCCTGCAAGTTCTAACGAGAGCGCAATTGAGAGTAACGAGAGAGCATTTCTGTATACGTATACAAATGTGAGCACATAACAACGATTCAGTTCTACTTCAGCAGAAGTAGAATTTCATATGGTTTTGTACCACTACATAGAAACAAAACTTGCGTGCATATTGGTGCCTTTCATTGCTCGTAAGTGATCGTCAAAATAAAGTTTCAATATTCTGATTTCGACGTTAAATGGCTTACATGGGGTAAATAGTCTTCTAATGATTCTCTCTCTGTCCAAAATCTAAGTCATTTACTTCAGATCAGTTCTCATGTTGTAAATACTTCAGAGTCCTATGTTGCTCAATATTGTTCTGTATCTCCCGAAAAGTGCAATTTGTGCTGAAAATCTATCAAAATTTACAATCTTTAAAAATGAACAATCTAAGAAATTTCAAGCATCTTCACTTAATGATGTGATTTTTGCCGATCAGTGACTGAGCAATACAATACTGCGCCTATGGATGCATTTGCGCATGTGCACGGATCAACACCACCGTGCGAAGTAGACAGTTAATAAAATGGCAAAACGAACAAAAACCACAAACGAAAACACACTATTTTAAGAATAAAAGGATCTCGAAATGAAATGCGACGCGGTTCAAACCAACAAAAATTTGCTCTTTATTTACGCTGACGGCTGACCGATCGTCCGACATAATTAATGTTAGTTTTAACGCTGCTTGAAAATGTTATTTCCCTTGATTATAGGCATGCCGTTGCAGTTGTTGTTGTTTTCATAGTTGTTGTTGTAGTTTTATTGGCTTCGCGTTTCTTTTGCAGTACGGCCCTCAATTGTTGCCTCAGTAAGTTACCTTTAGTTAGTTCACCTCACTCACTCGTTACCTCAGGCAGCCATGGGGAAACGTTTTATGACGATTACTGTAATTCGTTGCCGCAGACAATAATTACTTTCCATTACGAAAATGGCGGGCATATTATCACCTGAATTTCACACACAAACGCAGAAACACATACGAACACAGGTGTCCAATTTGTGTTCCTTCTTCGTTCGTCGTCTTGCTGTTAGATACGGTTCCAATTGAATGCTTTACGTTTACAAGTCAATCGATTCAATTTGGTCAATGATTTGGTTTCTTTTTTGGTACTGGTAGCCGACAACTACACGACAGATGAACGCCCCAGAAACTTTCGAGTTAAGCATCATTTTGTGGAGTAGCTCATATGTTCAAGGCTTTATATATCACTAATGAAGAGCTTATAGCGTTAAGTGTTAAGGTTAGCATGGGCGTAACCTACCAAATAAATGATTTCTAAGATCAAGCTCTGCCTTGGTAATAGCCTCGTTTTACGTCAATGATGTTATTATTCAAAATTTCATGTAACTATCTGCGTATAAACAGACAAGACGACATGGATCAAACGTTTTAGCAGTGATATTTATGCCTATCATAAAATATTCGTCATGAGAGGAAAGCTACCAAGAGGAAAAATTTACTCGTAGGTACGGCCACAAAAAAAAACATGTCATCATAGTGGCCAATTCAGGAAAGTTTTTTTCAATATTTTTTTATAGAATCTTTCGAAAACTTTCATGCAGAACCAGGCATAGATCCTTTGGGAAACCCTTTTTCAACGAATTCAAGCTAACCTTAACTTACCTTACCTAACCTAACCTTAACTTACCTTACCTTACCTTACCTTACCTTGCCTTACCGTACCTTACCTTACCTTGCCTTACCTTACCTTACCTAACCTAACCTAACCTAACCTAACCTAACCTAACCTAACCTAACCTAACCTAACCTAACCTAGCCTAGCCTAACCTAACAAGAATAGGTTCGAGGAGTGCGGAAAACTGCCATTGCTCGATGATAATCTTTTCCATCAGGACTTGAAACTTTTTCTGCAGCATTAAACCATGAGAAACAAAATGGTCATGTGAAAGAGCATAAGGAATGTTATAGATTATGTTTGGTATGCAATGCTTTATCCTGTTGAATTAATATGACCGAAGGTATAAAACAGCCTTCATGTCTCATTTTCAAGAGAAAAATATTTCAAAAAATTTATTACAAACATAACATTAAAAAAAAAGGTAGCTAAAAGCCTCAGTACATGGGTCTTTATATGAAGTTAAAATTTATATTTCAAGTGTTGATTTTTTCTTTTTTACTATTCACAATTAATCATAGTCTATGAACATATGAGTAGGTGCATACATAGTATACAAATTCATAATATTATTATTTTATTTTTTGTTTTTTGTTATTCTCTGAACCTGGATCAGGTTAAAATACAACTCAATTTGTAACCCTCTTCAACAGTAACATTTTTATTAATTGAAAAGTTAATTAAAAGCGCTAAAAGTTACACATGCCACCGATTTTCTCGCCTCTGGCAGTCAATTGTCTGAAAACCTGCTTCCACCAACAACAATGAATATCAAGCGCGATACTATAAATTAGAGATGTTGAACATAAAATACGATACTTAGATTGAACAAAATCTGTATAGCATAAACGTTTATAATGGGTGTAACAATAAGATGTAAATAGTTAATAAATAAAGTATTGTTTTTGTGTCAAAAGATTTTGAGTTCATTAATGAATCATGTTATTTGGTTCTTATTTGTGAAAAATAATATCGGCTAAGTTTTCATTCTGCCGCTTGTTTAAGTTTTCGACGACATTTCAGTATATAGAACTTGTTTCTCTATCTTCTTATCTGTTTTTAACATTCTCTTTGACATTTCCATGCGTGATGTTTTTGGTCAGTATAATTGACCGCCCAGATTGGGCTATTTGAGAACATTGGATTTCTTTCTTTGGGGCTATCTCAAATGGTCTATGCTAACAGACCAGCAGCATTTCCAGAGCTGAAATACCAGATAATAAGACATATTGGTGAGATAAAAAATATTGTTTTATGTACATATATACTAAAATATTGTCGAAAACTAAAACAAGAGACAAAACGAAAACTTGATATAATTTTTGACAAATAACTGCCATGAACGAAATAGCATGATTCAATAAGGAACTCAAAAACTTTTCTTACGAAAACAGTATTTGGCTTACAAAATAATTACATCTTAAGGTCTTACTCTTTTACACCCATTACAAACGTTTAAAATATATAGATTTTGTTCAATGTACACTCAGAAAATAAATTTGGTAAATGTAACCAAATTTTTACAGGTTAGAATTTTCTAACCTGGTGGCTCATGTTGTTCAGTCTAACTAACCTGGGAATCAGGTTAACCACAAAATTTTCTCAAAAAACGAAACCGAATTTTTTTTTTGTTTCTTATCGTATTCCCCTTCCCCGTTATTACTTTGCTTATTAATTAGACCTTAATTTATTTATGTTGCATTTTTGGTATAGGTCAGCTATCAAATTTTGTTAAGAGATCTGGTTGGTTCAACGAGAGGGTATAGTGAGACACCCTGTGGTATCACAATGAAACACATTTGGTCTAAGTGAGTCAGTTCGCAACTGACTGCCACTCCTACCTAACCTAACCTAACCTATGTTGCATTTGAAAAACTTCAAAGAGAACTCAAATTTTTAATCGTCACCGACGAAACTTGAACATAAGTCTCCTAAGTTATGTCACTGTTCAAAGGCGCGCACATCTTAACCAACTGAACTACTCTTATTAACATATTGCGTGAAACTAAAAGCATATAAGTACTGCGCATGTAACAACATAGAGTGCCTGGGCTCGAACCCCAGTGTATGCAAGAAAGAATTGAGTTTTTTTAATTAAACATAATTCCATAGAACAAGTTATCAGGTTAATGTATTACTTGACGCAGGTTAAACATTTTTTTCTGAGTGTAGGTATCGTATTTATGGTAATTTAATAAAGGATTTGTAAATTTTTGGCTTGTTGTATTGGCTTTTTTAATAAACAAAAAAAGCGGAACAGCTGATTGAAATTTCAACGCAATGGTGTGTTCTTTGAATTCACTTAAAAATTTGCCACATTTGCTTGAAATTAAAAATTAGCTTTTCGTTAGACTTACTTTAATATAGCGGGTATAATTTGAGTGCTGACGTAGGCATCAACCAAAAATATACTGATGAGATTTTCAGAATCGAAACATATGTCTATATTCTAGAGTTGTTGTTTTTTTCCTTTGTTGTCAAAGTTTGTTTAGTAAATAAAGCATTGTATCAACTTGTAAAGTTTTACATGAATGCTGATCGTATTTAGACTAAGATATCAAAAACCTGACGTGAGGAATCGATTCTGTTGTCAGATTCTAAAGGCTAAAAAAAACTGTGATCTTTATGGCTGGAATTTCGTCCAATTTTGTCGGCCTGTGTAATTGAGAGATAATTGCACAGAATCGAGATTGACATATTCACCCAGTACAGTGGTGTGCCATATTATTAGACCCATTGCAAAAAATACCATATAACAACATTTATATGTTGTTATTGTTATTTATTTAACTAATATTGAATATCGATACATAAATTCATATCAAACTATGTAGCTTTGCACAATTCAATGGACACTTATGTGTACCTACTACACATAAATGGACTGTAGCCACAAACTACAACGATACAACAAATGAGAATATTATGCGCTGTTTGTTGTCCAGCAACAGCAGTTAGCAGACCAATCCAAAGTCAGAAGTTAATTAAATCTTGGTGAATTCATCACAGCACCACTTTTGGACCCGCTGAATATGACGGGCATGCTGTTGGATGTTGCGATATACATAGGTTCAGTTGAAAATTGCGTGCCTCTCCATCATAATTAATTCGTTTGGTGCTTTGTTGTGATACCTTGTGTGACCAAGTATAAATCAGTTCTACGAAAAAGAAAAAAGATCACAAGGCTGGCTATCAACAATTTTTGCACTTAAGTAGCTTCTGAAATCCTTTTGAGATGCTTTCAATTGGGAAGAATTGAAGGCTTCTTATAATGAATAATAACTTCTATAAGTGAATAAACTTGATATTTGTGCGGGTAATCGGCTTGAATGGATAACATATAGACGTACATATAAAAATTCGCTCATAAAAATATTCGATCTATGGTCTAGCTTGAACTGACAAACTATGTATTTCCTATAAAAAATGTGTTCTGTTTATTATTATTTTGGCTGTCAGCCCTAGACTAGTTATATACATATAACATATATGTACATGGGATATTTCTGGCGAATTTTTTCTTTGCCTTGCGATTTTTTTGAAATTAATTGTAATTTTTATACATTTTACTGTATGATAAATTCTTAGTTTTACAAAGCTGTAAATGCTATTTACTTAAAAGCTAGTTGACTAACAGAAGAAAAGGTGATTTGGAATTCTACATAATAAAACTATTTTCCAAATCTCTAATGTGTACCTCATTTGAAATGCATTTTTTAGTACTACAATGTTTGGGAAAATTTTACCTCTAAGTCTATAATTTAAATTGGCGTAATCATTGCCTCATTTATCTTAATAACAGAGAAAACGTTGTACTTACATTACCTCGGTAAGTGATATTACTATCTTAATAACAGAAAAAACGGTGTACATTACCTCGATCAATGAGATTACTTAACCAGATTCTTAGAAAATGCGGAAATATCATATTTATGCTTGAATCGAAAACATAGACCCATTTTCCTCGCAGTTAAAGTTTCTTTGACTTAAATCGGAAACATACTGACACTTCCTCACAATTCAGTTTTGCTTACGTGCTGAATTATTATGTAGTACAGTGAAATTCTCCATAACCGGACACCCACCGTCGTAGTATTTTTGTCCGGTTATTGAAGCGTCCGGCTATCGTAATGTATTTTGTATGGAATAGTTAGTGAGTGTCGCTGAAATATGTCCGGTTATGGGAGCTGTCCGTAATGGGGAATTTCACTGTAGTATATAAAAATTGCTTAAAATGCTGAAAATTAAACTCTCTGTAAATGAGACACCGGCTATTTTGACCTGACAAAGTGGGAAACTCGATAAGTGAGAAACTTACTTAAGTAGGTATAAGTTAATGGTTCCATCCAATCCCACTTATCCAGGTTTGACTGTATTAATAAAGATTTTCATAAAATATCATATTATTTGACAAAATTAGAACTGCTATTCTGCCTAAGCGAAAACGGCGTATCTCAAAAAAAAAAAAAAAAACAAATATCCAAGATTCTTATGGCATCGCACAGCTGAAGAAATTACGCGTCTAATGAAATATGTACTCCAAATGCCGACATCTTTGCTAAATCATATACAAAATCTACTAAGAAAATTTCCTCTATATCAATTTTACAGATATTTCAACAAATTGACATTAACAAAACATCAATTATCTCGATATGAATTTCCTTGAGATACGCCCTTTTCGCTTAGTACAGCAGTATTATACTTAAAAGTATAATTCTAACGATATATAAGTAGGGGCAGAGCTGTCGAAGAAAATCCGGGCCCGGTGGTAACCATGCACGGGCCCCTCCTCCCCCTCACCCTAACAATTGTTAAATTAAAAATTATGTAGGATGGCAAAAGTAGCATATTCTATTATACACACCTAGTTTTTCAAATCACCCGTCACTAAAAAAGTTTCACTTCAAAAATAGTATAATAGTATTAATTAATATAATAATTGGTTTAATTTGTAAGCTTGACAGTATCACAGTATATACGGGATATTTCTTTTTAATTTGAAGACAAGAACATTTTTTCACTCACTGTAAACGGCGAAAATTAGGTAGAAAAAAACCGAAGGGACTGAGCCAATGTTTGCACCTGTTGCGACGAATCTTGAATAGCGATTTTAAGAATATACGGGCTCCTTCGAAGAACTGCGGGCCCGAGGGGAATCGTCCCATTACCCGTCCCCCTGTCAACGGCTCTGAGTAGGGGCCTTTTTAGGAAACAAAATTTATTTTCAAAGCAGTGACACATATTGTTCTACCATGAATTATCATTTTTCATCGTAATGGAAGTACATTTTACCCCACTCATCTATATCATTTTTTGTATGTTGGGAGTAAACTCTGGAATTACTGAAACGATTCTAAAAATTCTTCTACTACTAGAAAGTTACATTATCCTTGAATAACATAGGCCATTTTTTATTTTAACAAACACTTCGCTTAGGGCGTGGCACTTTGCATCATGCAACAAAAACACTTAAGACACTTTATCTGGACAAGTATTTTGAAATTTGGTGTTAGAATGTATACAGTTTAGCGTCTTACGAAATTTGGACGGGATTATACAACGGGGCGTGGCACCTTTCATACAAAAAGCACTTAAGACGCTACTCATATATTGGCATCCATGGTAGTAAGATTTTTGAATTTCGGTTCTAAGGTGTACATTACCTATGCTAGGGGGCGGGAACCTTCCTAGCAACAAAAACTTTTTAAACGCTATATCTTGACATCAGCTGCAAAACTTGATACCTGGATGTATGTACATTGTTTGTGCCAAGATACAGTAAAATATAAATGGGATTAAACAATGGGGCGCGGCTGCTCCCATACAAAAAAACACTTAAATTGCTATTCTTGGTACTTATACCAAGCTGTGAAATTTGGTACATGGACCCAATTGTCTGCAGTAAGGGCTGGGGTCGCTGCAGTCAGCCGCAACGCGAGCCGTGCGAGAAAACTACCGCGAAAAGAGGAAGGAAGAGAGGCGCATTTTTAGACGTAAAAAAAGGGAGCAGGAAAAGCGTGAGCGTGAGGAACTTGAGGTGTACCAGGGCAAGAAGGATGCACGAAAATTCTATCAAGAAGTTAAGCGTCTAACTCAAGGTTTCAAGCCCGAAGCATCCACTTGTAGAGACGAAAATGGAAATCTGGTTACAGATACACAGAGTGTACTGAGGTTATGGAGGCAGCATTTCTCCAACTTGCTTACGGGCGATGATCCTACCAATTCTGCCCAGAGAGAATGCAGTACGATACCACCAATCGATGATAACGCAGTGGAAGTACCATCACCTAGCCATGAAGAGGTTCGAGTTGCTATCCAGCGACTCAAAAACAACAAAGCAGCGGGTGCTGACGGCCTGCCAGCTGAGTTGTTTAAAGCTGGTGGCGATGAATTGATAAGGTGCATGCATCAACTCATCAGCAAAATATGGCTAGCGGAAAGCATGCCCGACGATTGGAATCTCAGCGTGCTTTGTCCTGTAATAAAGAAAGGAGACCCGACAATCTGCGCCAACTACAGGGGTGTCAGTCTTATTTCCATCGCATATAAGATCCTCTCGAGCGTATTGTGTGAAAGATTGAAGCCGTATACAGAAACGCTGATCGGATCCTATCAGTGTGGCTTTAGACCTGGTAAGTCCACCATAGACCAGATTTTTACACTACGCCAAGTCCTGGAGAAAACCCATGAATATCAAATCGACACTCACCATCTCTTCGTCGATTATAAAGCTGCGTTCGATAGCCCAGTGCGGGATTGCCTATACGCAACAATGTCTGAGTTCGGTATACCTGCAAAGTTGATAAGGCTCTGCAGGATGACGTTGAGCAATACGTTTAGCTCCGTCAAGGTAGGGAATGACCTCTCCGGAACTTTTAATACCGAGCGAGTTTTCAGACAAGGCGACCCGCTCTCGTGCGATCTCTTCAATTTCATTATGGAGGGGATCGTACGAAAAGCCAGTGTGCATCATAATGGCACCATTTTCTTCAAAGGTGTTCAGCTCCTTGCGTACGCTGATGATATTGATATTATCGGTCGGAGTAAGAGAGATGTTACTGCTGTTTTCACTGCTATTGAAAAGGAATCAGCCAAAGTGGGTTTGACGGTAAACGAGGGCAAGACGAAATACATGATGTCTTCTAACAACAACAAGAGAGCACGGGATCTAGACTCTCATGTTACAGCGGGCAACTGTAAATTAGAAGTTGTCAAGGAATTCATCTACCTTGGCACTGCCGTAACCAGCAACAATG
This sequence comes from Tricholauxania praeusta, assembly GCA_949775025.1. Taxonomy (NCBI): domain Eukaryota; kingdom Metazoa; phylum Arthropoda; class Insecta; order Diptera; family Lauxaniidae; genus Tricholauxania; species Tricholauxania praeusta. Next base: position 138,103,821 of record OX459028.1, on the reverse strand, counting down.
ATGTCAGTCTGGAGATTAAGCGGAGAATAACAATTGCTAATAGGTGCTACTACGGTCTCAGTAAGCAATTACGTTGCAGAGCTCTCTCTCGATCGACAAAGCTAACACTCTACAAGACGCTCATTCTACCTGTGCTTCTTTATGGCGCTGAGGCATGGGTGGTTTCGACAACAGACGCAGCCGCTCTTGGGGTGTTCGAGAGGAAAGTTCTCCGCAAAATCTTTGGTCCTGTTCGAGTTGGCGATGACTATCGCATTCGAATGAACCACGAGCTGTATGAGCTCTACGCCGACATTGACATAGTTAAGCGTATAACAATACAGCGACTACGCTGGCTGGGTCATGTCCATCGTATGGATAAAGAAGCTCCAGCGAAAAAGGTATTCGAAGGGAAGGTCCCCGGTCAACGACGAAGAGGGAGACCATGCCTCCGGTGGATAGACCAAGCTGAGGAAGCCCTAACCGCGCTTGGCATTAACGATTGGAGAAGGCGCGCGCAAAACGGAGGCGCCTGGCGAGAGCTAATGAGGTCGGCCGTAACCTGACAACGGGTTGTTATGGCCATCTAAGTAAGTAAGTAAGGGCTGGGGTTGCTCAACGGGGAGTGAGTGGGCATAGCCATGGGCTAGTTTTATACTATGTATTAACATTTGAATCGGCTTGAAAGAGGTTCCTGATCTTTCACCTTTACCAATTAATAATAAAGAACTAGTATTATTCAAAAGATTTGTTTCGGTCACATTGAATTTTTAATGATTTAAATGAAAAGCGAATGAGAATAGATGTGGGTATTTTATTTTTCTTACAAGATAATATATCAAAGCTTATAGAAAATGGAAAAGGATTTTGTTTACAAAACGAAAACTTCGCCAATATATGTACATAAGTATACAAATATAATTATAAAAATATCTATTTAATGTTTTGGTAATAGATATGGGTCCAAAGTTTTTAATCTTATCATACATTTAATTTTTTTTTGGCTTTTTACTTTTTAATTTCAACGGTCGTTAAACAAATAAACTCAAGTGGAACCAAATGTCATCTGCCAAATAGTCAAAGGCAAAGGCAGGCGTTTGGCAAACGCACAACAACAAGCAACACCTTTCTATGCAAATAAGGGCACCCTTGTTAAGTAAACGCTTAGGTGACAAAACAACCACCAAATTAAACTAAAGGCTTTCAAAACAAATAAAAAAGGGACCAAACAATAACATAAAAAATGTGTAGCTGTGATTTTTTTGTTTTTTACACTATTTACGACTCATTACTGTGGGATTTTTTATTTGAAAAGATTTAAAAAAAAATTGTCACCGTTAAGTTAATTAGTGCCTCGTCAGTTTGTTGCAGCACAAACTTGGGCGACTTTTTTTAAGGTAAACTTTATGTTTTTTTTATATTTAATATGCGTTCTTTCTATGCTTAATATATTCAAACAACATTAGGCCTAATTACAACCCAAAGTAAAAATTTTTTATATCTAAACGAAAAAAAAAAATATACAAAAAAAGTTGTAACAAATTGTCGTGTGTGACATTTGCACCATGACACGCGTTGTGTTAGTCAACTTTACAGAAAAAAATTAATCAAAAATAAAATGCTAGAAATGCAACTTTTCATGATTAACCGAATGCAAATATAACCGAATATAATAACAACATAGAATCAGCGACGGATAGGGGGGTTAGAGGTGCCCCGATTCCTATTATGTTTTGTGGGCATGGAAAGAAACTTTTTTTAAGTCACCAATGTAACTTTGTACATTTTATAGATTTTATGAAAAGTGCCCTTGTTAGTTTTAACCCCAGGTTGTGCAAGATCCTCCGATGCGACACTTGATTTTTTTTTTTTGTAATAGAAACTAACCACACATTTTCTGACAGGTAATTTTATGCTAAGTATATACATTAGGGTGATTCAAATTTTTTTTTTTTAGTTTTTTTTAAGGTGCTGTTGCTTAAAAAGTAAGTTTATGATATGAAGAAAAAGCTCACGAAATTTCAGCTCTGTAACTTGATTTTATAAGGTGGCGCCGGAGCCTGTTAGTTTTACATGTAAATTGTATGGAAAAATTATTTTTTACAAAAAAGGTATCTAAATGAATAGGTGATTAGTGTTGTTGAGCTGAAAAGGGTAGTTTTTTGACGTAATTTTTTACGCTGAATCCGAATCTGGCCTCAGAACTGACCCATCATGTCAGAATCCTGAAATATTTGAGGTTAATTACCTGAAACATGATGTTTTTTGTCTACTTTCGAGGCCATGTATAGGATTCAAAGAAAGTTGATCAGCTTATTTTTAACAAAAGCATCATTTAGTAACATCCTTGCCCTTTAAAATGAGCTATCAAGTGGTGATCTGTGATGCTTCCTTGCAAAGTTGCAGCCATTTCAAGATGACATGAATTTGAAACCCGTTGGTTAATATTGTTGGGTTGCAACCCTTTGTAGGGGATCCAATTCATGTCACTTTAAAATGGCTATAACTTTGCAAGGAAACATCACAGATCACCACTTGAAAGCTCATTTTAAAGGGCAAGGATGGTACGAAATGATGCTTTTGTTAAAAATAAGCTGATCAACTTTCTTTGAATCCTATACATGACCTCGAAAGTAGACAAAAAACATCATGTTTCAGGTAATTAACCTCAAATATTTCAGGAATCCGACATGATGTGTCAATTCAGAGGCCAGATTCGGATTCAGCGTAAAAAATTACGTCGAAAAACGACCCTTTTCAGCTCAACAACACTAATCACCTATTCATTTAGATACCTTTTTTGTAAAATATAATTTTTCCATACAATTAACATGTAAAACTAACAGGCTCCGGCGCCACCTTATAAAATCAAGTTACAGAGCTGAAATTTCGTGAACTTTTTCTTCATATCATAAACTTACTTTTTAAGCAACAGCACCTTAAAAAAAACCAAAAAAAAAAATTTGAATCACCCTAATATACATACAGTATTGGCCAAAACTTAAGCACCCCCTTAGTGAACTTTTTTTCAAATCATAAATGATAGCATATGTAAACCACGTTTTTGAAACATGTTGTGTATTTATATAATTTATTTATGCCTTTATAACTGACAAACAAAAACTGAAAAAATTCAGCGTCTCATAAATAAAAAGTTAATATCAAAGGAACATTTTAAACCAAAAAACTTAACGGACAAAACTAAAGCACCCCCATTTTTTATTGTAAATAAAAACTTTTAAAATTAGTACTTAGTTGGGAACCCTTTATTCTGGACGACACAAGCACATTTTTTAGGCATAGAGGACACAGAACTATTAATGATATCCTGCGATATCATTTCCGAGAATATTTTCAATGATTGAAAGTGATCTGCCGTGGGTTTGAAATTTTTTCTATTGATTTGCATGTTGCCAACCTCGCACAAGTTCTCAATAGGATTCAGATTGGGGCGGGCCAACCAAGAACTTCTATCCTATTGCTCTGAAGCCTGAACTAAAAAACTTAAGACGAGTATTTGGATCGTTATCTTGTTGGAACCTCCATTTAAATGGCATCTCTTCATCGGCATATGGCAGCATGTCAAGTTATATGAAGCGATCCATAATTCCTTCAATCCTATGAATTGACCCAATCCCTTGACCAGAGATAAGATCCCAGACCATTACACTTCCACCTCCGATCTTTACAGTGGCTTTGCAATACTTAGGATTCAATCTTTCTTCTTTTGGTCTGCGTAATATTCCTTATCCCATCCGAATCTTTCAGGTTATTATTATATTTGTCAGAAAACAACATTGTCTTTCATTTTTGGACACTCCAGTTGAGGTGGGCGTGGAATAAGGAGTGTACACAGACAGTGAGTTACTAAAATATGATATTTAATGAAGGACATATTTCGACCTGTTGAGCTAAATGTGTAAAACATATGCCATTGAACTTTTGTAAATATAGTATATATTCTTTAGAAAGGCCTTTGAAGCAAGATACATAAGCTAATAGAATTTTCTAGCAGCCAGGAAGATTGTGAGAATTGGTCCATCTTTTGACAAATATTAACCTGTGTGATCTCTGCACAAAATGAACTACTACTTTTAGATATGAGTTTTAAGTACTGAAAATTATCTTTCAAATGAGGATATATTCCTAGTTTGATTTCGGTAAGTTAAGTAGGCCTTGCTATGATTTTTGACCTCTTTTTCAAGAAATCAATTTAGCCCAATTTCGCAGTTGTTTAACTGTGGACCCTCAAAGGTTTACCTACAACTTTGCAAACTTGGTTTCTTTTGTCAAGAAAATAAAACATTTGATCGCTCACGAACAGGAACTCAATATTAGTGAGCAACAGGAATTTTGTGTCTGGGTTCTAGGCGTTAAATTTATGATTTCTTTCACATAGCTTATAAAAGAAAAATAAGTTTAATTAGTTGAAGTTTGCTTTTGAGATTTTCGAGATATTTGAGGTAAATTTGCATCGAAAGATATTTTTTTATGATACCATTAAAGGGGTCCATAAGAAAGTCTCTTCAAAACAGACTTAAAATTTATCAATATCCTTTTTTTTCGAAATATCGTAAAAAATGATGTTAGAACATCTCGAAAACCGGAACCATCAAATAAACTCTGACCTCGGATTCGGCTCGTCAAAAATCTTCGGAAAAATATACTCGGGATTTAGAACTAGAAGTTTGACCAAATTGTGTCATATTGTGTAGGGGAAAGTGGGGTTCCTTTGATACTTAATTTTCAAAGGCATACATATATTTCCTTAAACAATTAATGGATTTTAAAAATTGATACTGAATTGATACATTGACTGTTCGGCATCAAACCTCGAAAAAGATTTTAAAAAAAACTGCGTCACCGTATTTTTTCTAAGCTTTTTCAAAATAAAGTAATTTTTGTCAAAAGTACCCCGGCACGGGGCACATTTGACTTCATAAGGTTCACTTTTAACAATTCATATTCGGTCATACAAGTAAATGCTTTTTATTCAAAAAATATAAAGCTGAATTCGAAAAGCCTTTCAGTGAGTCCTGTTTTTTCATATGCATTATCAAATTTGTCCTTTACACTCCATATTTTTCAGCGGCTGATGTGGCCGTTTCGTACTTATTTCTAATTGCTAAATTTATTTCTAATATTCTAATATCTCCTCGATTTGTCTTTTTTATGTAGCTACGCACCATACATTTGAAAAATACTAAAAAAATAATCTAATGATTGTATTTTTTTATTATTACTGTTTTATTTTCACAAAGCACACTTTAATTGTGTTATTACTTAAACGTAATGCTAACATATTTTGTCACTTAATATGCAAAAACAATCACATATAATTCACAAAACGCTTACGTACTTGGTGTCAAAAATTGCATCAGTGATCGCGAAAACAGAAAAACACGTAATACTCCGAAGAGAGTTGAAGAAGAACTGTCAAAGTTCATAACGTTTTTTTAAGTCAAAGTAGGTTTCTTACTGCATTTAAACTTTTTGGCGCCTTAGTCGTTTTCATACTGAAATTGGCAAAGTCAAATTTGCCCCAGTGTCAAAGGTATCCCATTTTCCCCTAAATGGCTTGAGCATTAAAGAATTACTGATTTATAAACGGATCTTAGGTCGAAAGAAATCCACGTACTACAGTGCTCTAGCCTGCTATTTCTGTAGGCAATGTTTTTATTGCCGGCATGGAACGTCTCCTAAGGGATTCGCATTATAGAGGCTCTATGTATTTTCTATAGCTAGTAATATTTTGTGATATATTTCGCTATGGTCAAATGATGTTAATAAATAAGAAGTCAATTAATATATTTACTTTTGAGTGGATCTCAAAGAGAAGTATAAAAAAAATGATCGCTGTTTGGTGTTTTTGACAAATTTGACCACATTTATCTCATAAGCCACAGTTTAAAAAAAAAAAAAAATAATTCATGAGTCAGATTTAGCGTGGAAAATTACATATGACATAATACCAAAAAATTTAAAAAATAATTGTAAGAATTCATGTTTCAAACAAATTAATATTTTAACTCGGAATAGAAAAAATCATCTTCCGCGATATAAAGTGTTTTGTCAGAGGGCGCGTGCGCACGACATATTAAGACTCAAATTCACAGTCACTGACTCAATGTCTAGAAACAAAACTTAAGTATTTTTTAGTTTTATTTTTTTAAATTTTTTGTTCAAAATTCGATTTGACGTTGCATTCATAAATCTTTTTACATGCGATATACAAAGCTAAATGATTACTCGTTTGTTTGTTGCGTCACTAGTTTTACCCTTTACACTAAGAGTTGAAAAAAAAAAAAATAAATCTGTCATTTCGCTTTGAAAATTCAAGCTAATGATTGATTGAATTACTGTTGAACTGTGTTAAATTGTTAAATACAATCAGCATAACTGACTCATTGACTGGTGCTTCCGTGCGCTGCCGCAAGCGTGGGAAGAAGTACTGATTTTTTTATTTGCTAAGCTTAGTCCCAGCCATCAAATACCTGCGCGCGTACGGTACGAGCAGGCTTAAAGGACCCCATATTAAAAGTATCAATTTTCTGTTTATTTCGATTAAATAGATTATGTCAATGAATGTGATAAGCTATCAATAAAATTATTCACTTTTCATCCCTACATTCGAGTATTTCAACTTTGCATTATAAAACTTAATTGGATTCAAGTGAAAAAGTCAAGTAGACTATGATTAAAATGCGCATGATTTTATTTATTATACCCTTGAGAAAAAAAATCCAACCGTTGAGATACTATTCTCAGCATCCTTTGAAGTGGCTGTCTTTGTGCATGTTGCAAGGAATGTTGCTTACATAGATATATTTTAAGCATATGGTCAAAAATTAATTGTGCTTACTGATATCATAAACAAATAGAAAGAAGCTGAAAAGTTTCCTGTGAGTATGAGATAATTTCAAATACGTCTCAGCGGCAAATAAGCAGAGTATCCCGACTAGAAATTTTCTAAGGCATGCCTAAATATACTTTCGGCCCCAACTGGGAAATAGTGAGGTTAGCCAAAATTAGAAATGTTTACTAGCAGCCTAATTGGGCAGTTCTTGGGAGTTTCTAAATTAGTTTTACCTATCAACTGCCTGATTAGGCCTTACTACGGGTAGTAAAAAGCATGCCTATGTTGGGCTTGCTTAAGGGTTGGGACATGGTAATAACCTAAGGAATGCCTGAATTCGGTAAATCTGGGGAATCAGTAAGGTGGAAGTTGTGACTAGATTCGAAATTACTCCTTATTTGTAAGAAATGACCATAGAGAACGCTGAGCTTACACAAGGTAACATTACGACAATTTTTCTCAAAAATTTGTGCGTATTCTCCTTCATACCTCTTGTCTATTGCAGGAGTATTGAGAAACATTAATTTTTTTGGTTTTTTAAAATTTGCTTTTTTATTTAGCTCATGAGGAGGGCGTTGGATAATCATATTTAGGTAAATTTGGGGCACACCGTTACAATCCACACTTGGCCCTAACGTTCTGGCTAGGCAAAACCAATGGGGACCTAATTTATGCCTAACGACATTTTCTAGTCGGGATGGTGCGTTTCATCGCTACGATTTATTTTTGTTTTTATCTTTTTAACGATTTCATTTTAACTGCCGAGCTAGATAAGAAACAAAGTCGTATTCGAAGTATTATCTAGAATCGAAGCAGGATATTAGTCGAATAAAGTTGTGTTTTTCAAATCATTTTCTATATAAAAATTGTAAGTAAAATTAAATTAAAAATTATTAGCTGTACCAGGACTTAAACTCAGACGTGCTGCGTCCCAAATAAACGTTCTAACATATGTATATGTTAAATTTCTATATATGTACTGTATATAAACTTTTTGCATGTAGATAATATGCTTTTATTGTTTGACAGCATTGTACACAGGGATGTAGGCAAGCTACCTACTATGCGCAATCGTTTTATGAAAATAAGCTAGAGCTGTGGCTAGAGTTGTCATCATTACCTCTCTAGGCTCTTCTTATGTGCATTAACAGTGTGAGCAAAAAAAAAATTCCTTCACAAGACCCTTGACCTATCGTAAACCCATAGCAAATAGCACAATATTCCGCTACTTGGGGGCCCCCTTGAGCTTGAGGATATAGCACTACCCTTATCCACCGCTGCCAAGCATCGTATTCACCTGATAGCTGGGCATTAACTCGTTAATCCGTTAATTAACGAAGTTAACATTTTGATTAACGGATTAACTTCCAAGTTAACTTTAAAAAATGTTAACGAACTCGTTAACGTCCGCACGCACCGCGTCGCGCCGCGAAAAACACGTTCTGACGACAAATACGTTCCAGTTGATCTGGCTGAAAATGAATGACAGCAGTCGATTGAATGCAGTAAAAAAATACACGAAAAAAAAGGTAGAAGAGGCGTTGCGACAAAAAGCTGCCGAAAGTTCGAAGGACAGAGATAGTTTAAGTGGCGGAGGCAGCAACACGAGTAACAACAACTATAATGACGAAGACTTTTTTAATAATGTCACTTAGTCTAAAGAAAAACCTAAGAGCCACAAACCTTTAAAGAGTAAAGCTCAAAATCTTGTCCAAATGTGGCTAGACATGGAAACAAAAGACTTGTTTAACGATGCGGCATACATCGGGGAACAGATATTCATAAATTTGTTTATTAAATATAATAACGATATAGTTGAAAATCTTTTTTCCACGGGCTTGCTTTCAGACGAGAACTTCAACATTTTAAAGTTCATGAAGGTGAATTTCCACATTATGCCAGATGACTAAACTATACACGTCTTTATTTTTGTTCCTAACCTGTTAACTTCCAGAACCCAAACCAACAGTTTTTATAAGGAGATCACTAACGCAACGATATAAAAAAAGCTATTTTTATTACGTGTTAACGGATTAACGATTAACGTTAACTTGGGTTAAGTCTTCCGAAATGTAACGCTTTAACGTTTAACGAAGTTAACTTTTTTAGTAACGGATTAGCGATTAACAAAGTTAACTATTTGATTAACAGTGCCCAGCTATGCTTTCTGTCGTTGCCGAAGTTAAAATCGAAACTTCGAGGAAGGCTCTTTCGAGTCGGTTGGACACATGAAAAAAAATCGGTGGCGTATATAGTACAGTGGAATCCCGATAGTTCGTACCCCGTTAATTCAAAAATCTCAATAATTCGTAGCAAACTGTTGGTCCCTTGAAAAAATCGATAATTCATATTGTTTTTTTTTTTGCAATAAAGCCTATTTAACCTCTTATAAATCGTAATTGGATTTTACAACCTCTTATAATTCGTAAGGCAAAGCAAAATTCTATGGAACTGCAGTTTGGAAAAAATACTAATCATAGTAGGCTAAGGCTACGTTCATCATTTACTTTTTTTGATGGAATTTTTTGTGATTTTCGTGGTCAGTTTGTTCGTTGCTTTACCAGAGATGTGTGAAAATGAGAGTGTGTCGTGAAAATGGCAAACAAACGTACTCATAAGACTTTATAAGTGTTGCAAAATATAATTTAAGCCATTGATAATGGAGCAAAAAAAAATTAATCGAAAAAATCGAAACCTCGTTAAATCGAAAACCCCTGGAATTCTTAAAAAATTGCTGGTCCCTTGCGATTACGATTTATCGGGATTCCACTGTATATCCACTTTTTATACAGAAGTATGTGTGTAATATTAAATAATCTTTCTGGAAAGTTTATATCAAACCTTGGTCAAAATTATATTATTTCTCAGAAAAATTGTATCATTCAAAGCTAATTTTTTTTGTGGTTTTTTGAAACAGAATTAAATTAGTTAACTGTGCTTACTGCTCAGTACACTAATTTATTAAACGAATTGCGTTTACTACGCAACGAAGCGCCTGCAAGAAAAATGTATTATCAAATGAGTTACAAAAACAAAGGCACACAACAGAAAATAAGAATTTTGGCTTTGCTTTGTTTCACTTCGGTTCTTAACAAATCTATGCAAAAAGTAAAACATATCGTGCTTAGAAACTCTCACTCATCAGCTTAAAGGTCACTAAAGATTCCATTTAGCAACGGATGAAACTAGTATGACTAGCTTTAGCGCTTTTTCTTGGTTTGTTTTTGTTATTTTTTTTGTGTTATCACATACTATACTAAACAGTAAGCTCAATAAAATAGCCATTTTTTATTAAATTGAAGATAATGCCTCTTTGCTGTAAACATTTCATCATATATTTTCAGATCGGTATTCTTCGGTTCAAAGATATCTTTTTCCGAACTTTTCATACCTGATTTCTTACTTTCCAAGTAGGTACCTACAATTTAAAACGCTACAATTTAAAACTCACAAAGACTCAAAGGAGCACATAGCCAAAAAACTTATTTTTTACTTTACGATGTTAAAAAATTGTCAAAAGCTGTGCACTTTTTCATCATATGGGTAGGTTGTCCAAATTAGTTTCAGATCATTGCATCGTTTCGTTGGTTAGGTTCTTATTTTGCTTGAGTAGACAAAGTTAAAGTGCAAATAGCGCAACATGTTAAAACTTACGCTGGAGTATATAGGGATGGTTTTGCAAATTCATATCAAAAGAAATTAATTATTTGAAGTTAAGTTAAAACTATCAAAGCTATCAAAAGCAAAACAGCGAGAAAGTTTTTCCTTGCGGCATACAGAAACAATTGAAAAAGAATTTAATTCAACCATTCACAAGTAATAGAAAAAAATTGATTAACATTATTATCATAAATGGATAATTTTCCTTTATAAATTTCATTAACATAATTTTGTGGCAAACCCACATGCAGGCTTTAAATAAAGATGTCTACATGCAATTACCTATGTACATTGTACATAAGTACCTAGGTATGTCGTTCTGTTCAATGGCCTGCAGTTTATAACTCAATTCAATATAAAGAGAGTCATTTGTTAAACATTTTAGATGCGAGGCAAATTGTTTTTGATGTAAAAGGTTCGCATGCAATCGTTGTTTGCTGTGTGCTGTTTGCTGTGTGCAACTCTTTGACTGCCTTCAAATTGATGTGCCATGTCAAGAAACAATTTTAATGCAAATGTAAATGTCATATTGTAATAATACGAGCAATAACAACAGACATGAACTCACAGAGTAGGCATGCGGCAGTAGGCTTTAAGGCCTCCCCAGATAAAATGAATTATTAAATTCCATTCCAATTGAAATAATTTGCACATACAAATGCACACAAATAATGGTAATGGAAAAAAAAATTATTTAATTTTTGTAAAATAAAAATGTATAATTAAATAACTTTAACAAGCATGCAATTATTTGTGCATTACAATACTTAAACGATTTTGCATTATCGATGATTTTTTTATTTTTCATTGTAAAAGAAATAATTCAATTATTTAGCGAATTAAATATACATTTTAAAAAAGAAAAAAACTTATAATTGATTTATAATGAAAGGTTTTATCTTCTGGATATATGATTTGAAACAAAATAATTTGCATATATGTTCATTTATGATAACTTGGTCAGTTCTCAAATAGAGATAGAATTTTTGGCAGCAAATTAAATGATCACTTTTAAATAATAATATCTGCTCGACGTTTGCACGATGAGAAGCGCAGGCTCGGCTGAGGCCAAAGTTAAACTACAAATGATAGCAGTATGCAAAGCCTCAAGCTACCTAAATGAACGTTTTGTAGTGGAAGACTTGAAAGACCAAACCATTAGAAGCATTTTCGCATATTTAATTAGTAGAATGTCTTCGATCTAGAATACAAAGTCTTAAAAACCAATGCATGTAGAATTGCGGCGGAAAGCAAATCTGATTAGATCTCAATTTACTTACCTTTTACACTCTTTGTAAAAATTTCTGTGGAATAACTATCCCGTGCTCATCCTCAAAGGCAAAGATGTACCCAAAAATCTGCTTCGGGAGTTGGTTACAACAACATCACTTTGGGTAAAAAACTGAAAAATATTTCAGTATTTTCTAGTGTTTCACCGAGGCTACGAGGCAGCCTCGTTTTTGACTACGAGAACGAGGCGAGACCGAGGCGAGAACGAGGCGAGATGGAAAAATAAATTTTCCTCGCTTGACCGAGGCGAGGCGAGGCGAGATCACACGGCACCTCGCCTCGTACTCGCCTCGGCCTCGCCTCGTCCTAGCCTCGTTTTCGAAACCAAGAGCGAGGCACGTTTTGACGAAATCTGAACTCGTAAGAATCATATGCAGATTCAAAATATGAATGTAATTTTTATAATAAAATCTATATTTAACTAATATTTTAGTATTTTATTTTGAGTAAACTACTTTGTTTTATTTTTAATCCGCATGTGCTTCTTACGAGTTCAGATTTGGTCCAAGCGCTAATGCGCAGAAGTGCTTGGATCGCATCAGCTTCTATGCGACTTCGCCTCGATTGATCAGTTAGGGAAGCATGTAAGGCTATGTAAGGCTATAAGCAAAACTGCATGATTGACAACACTGCATTGAAATTGATTTATTCTAATAGTCTTTCTAAGAACCGGTAAGGTGAAGCGAAACGCACAGGGTAATGCTAGTATATAAATAAAGATCAATATATGTATGTTCGTTGCTAATGGACTCCTAAACCGTTCAACCGACCGACAAAAGATTTGACATACATATATGTTTCTTATGATTTGGGATGCTCCGTAATATAGTTTACGATAAATGGGTGATGCCACCCCCACATAAGAGAAAAACAGAATTCATCATATATTATCAACAACTTGATGCAGATTAATAAAACTTGGTATATTTATAAAAGGTAGAGGCATAACTAAGATTCAATTAATAAAATGGGCGGTACCATGCCTTCAATATAAGAAAAAAATTAACTTTATCATATCTCAATATCTATTTGACGTAGATAAATAAGATTTGGTACATATTTTGCTTATAGTTTGTAAAAGGTTCATAGCTTAGTTTCGCTTGGAAAAATAGGCAATGCGTCTCCTTCCCATATAAGAAAAGAATTAAATTCATCATATCTCATCCAATTCACCAAAAATAAAAACAGATATTTTATATTACTTCTTGAGGCTTGATCAGCTTATCAGCCCTGATACATACATAATTTTTTATTTATTTTAATAAAAACCTCGCTTTTTTACCGAGGTGCCTCGGCCGAGAACGAGGCGAAGCGAGGCGAGGCGAGGCATGTGATGGCAAGATCTCGTCCGAGGCCGAGGCGAGGCGAGACTTAAATTTATAAAACGAGGCGAGACCGAGATCAACTAGAACCTCGCCTCGCCTCGGCCTCGGTGAAACACTAGTATTTTCTAAAATTCTGATTGAATTGCTCTCAATAGCATTCAAAAAAAAAACTCGAGAAATCCGGATTCCACGCAAGCTGCTTGTGAACGGTTCATATGATTACCCTACGTATTATTCTAAGCAAATATGCCATCATGAGTGCTCTTTTGAATTCACTGCTGCCTTCGGTAGCTTCGGTGAAATGCTCTGCAAGTAAAGCATATTCCTATTTATCCTATTAATGTCATTGAGGCGCACTACACTCAAAAAAAAGAGTGTTTAGAAAGTGTTTGTGGAAAATTATCGAATATTTAAAATAATCACTTATTATTTCAAACAAACCCTTAGCTTTTGCCTTAAACTAGTATAAGTATTTGTAGACAATATAAGAAAAACCAATGTATTTGACACATGTAAAAGTTAAGTAGTGGCAAGTGATTAAATTACTTCTATGGAAAATTTAAAAAAACATTTCATAAAATGTTGCTTCTAAATTATATCATTATTTAAGACAAATCGTCAAAATATTTAAGTCAAACAATTCAATTTATGGAAATGTTTCGACAAACACTTGTTTTTTGTCCTAAACACTTATTCATTTCAACAAACGATTTATCACTTATAAAACTAAAGTGATGTTCTAGTCATGTTCATATTTTGCAGTGCTATGATTCGAACACATGAACACATCGTTCATAGCCATAATCTCTTACCGCTTATCGACCCAAATACAGGGGTCAAGCGGGATTTTTGAGAATCATGGAATTCAATGGAACTTTTGAGATCATCTGGAAAAACTGGAATATATCGACGCTACCGCTCTGTTGCTATTAAGGTCGTCTGATATACAAACCAACCTTACACAACTCAGCGATCAGACAGCCACTATTGGACTACGTATTACAAGAATGCTTCCCCTCAAATCTTAGCAACACCAACGCATCGTTTTGCTTATTTGGTAACATTCTAACTACTTAAAGCGGTACCGTGGAAGACGTGGCTGTAAGAATCAACAATGCGATAATTTTCTTCACACAACTCCATAAAATATGGAAGTCAAACATAACTTCAATATAGACCAAAATGCGAATGATTAAATCAATTGTTCAATGGTATAATGTTTTCAAATCATGACCCCTCATAAGCACGCTGATGAGACAAATACAAATCTTTATGAATTCCTGCTTGAGACGGATATTAAATATTTGGCGACCTCGCAAGATCTCGAATAACAAACTTTAATTGGCTGCCATACTCCAATCCCAACTAAAATCTGGCAATGGATAGGCCAGACGTTCAGAATTGAAGCTAGGGATCAGCACTTTGGTGAATCCCGCAGGGAGAAAGGTGCAAAAGAAGACCCAGCACATTGTCGTACCGAGTTATAGAAAATAATACGTCAAAAACCTAATGCAGCTATAGGAAAACAATCGCCAAAAATCGTTTAGGTTGTTGTAGCATATTAAAACAAAACTCACTCACGTTTGTATTTTTTTAGTCAAAACGAGAATTTCCTAAAGAGAAGAGACATAGACATTATCGCGTGGCCGGAAGAATTAGTCAAGAAAATAACTTTAATGAATAGACAACAAAGATACTAAGTATCTAGGCTGATTTGCATATATGTACACACAGTAAAACGTTGTTGTATGGGGGTTAGGGTGTCCCAGGCTATAAGGGCGAAATTTGTTTTTTTGAATTGAGATACGCATACCCTCTATTTATTTTTTCCATTTGACCCAAATAACTGAAAAATTAAATATTATTGATATCGGATAATGATAACCCGTGCCGATTTAAGACAAATTTAGCAAAAATTGGGAACGTGGCTAGTGCTCAAACAATTTGATCACGTTTACTAAAGGCTAAAATACCTGGGCGCTTAGTTAAAAAAGTTTCTTTGTTGAGGGAAAAAAAATTTCAGATTGATGCTAAATTTTGCAAGGATCACGGAAACTAGACGGGACATAATATTTTCCCTCCGTGTTTATGTTTTTTTTTTTTGTGAATCTAACGTGAAACTCTTTGCTTTTAGGCCATTGCACAATCCTTTCTAAATCATTGCTAAATAAATTGATCTTAGTTACATCACTTCATAAGATATTACGCCACTTTATCTCCCATTCATGGCCTTCAAAAAGTACAAGTCCTGGTAAGGTGCTTTTACCGCTAAAGGGTATTGAAGCCAAGGCTTGACGTAGGAAGTTACGATGAACAGACAGACGTCTAACAGAGCTGTCTTATCCTTGTTTGATATGCTGAATTGAGAGCTAAGTAATAATATTTTTAATGAATATATTGCTCTCGCCATCCATCGAGCTTGATGCATGGCACCTGGATGACGAATCTTAAATGTTTGCTCTGTATCTCCGCCAAGTATTATTGAAAGCTCTCATAATTCTCGATAGTCATCTCTAGTAATTTTTTTAGTCAATTCAATCCGGTAAAATTCTAGCAGTTTGTCAATATCAGATACATTCAGGAACGATAGCTTTTCAGTATATCTCTGTATTTCCTTGAAATGGAATGGAATGTCATGGAATGTCAGGGCTTGTAATTATTTGGCTAATTTTTGCCTCAAACACGCTTTTTAATACCACTTTGTAGGCAAGAAAAAACAAACATTTCTGTATTCAGTTTCTGTTCGACAAGTACACAGGCACCATTAATACGACCGGTATTTGAAACAGTAGTATCACAACAAAGAATTTGCACTTTATCTTCAAGGTGCCAGTAGATAATAGCGTTCCAAACTGTTTGTGCCTGTTCATTTCCTGAAGAGTTGCTACTACTTGCAAGTAGTGACATGTTTCGAAGCAAGTCGGCATAGGTTGCCGTGATTCTAAGCATGTACATGAAACTTTATTTACAATTGTTTTGACATCATTCAAACAAAATTAGAGGGTATGCGTTACAAAAAAATAGCTTTTATTTTTTTGGGACACCCTAATGGGGGTACATACTAACATTAAAAGCAACTTAAACTACTTTTGAGGAGTAGAGTGAAAAATGGCATCTGTATTGTAATTGTATGTAATTAAAGCACATCAACACACAAGCGGGTATTTATGTATGTGAGCCTTAAAACACATGCCCGTTCATTTATAGTACCTACATTCTGCAATTCTAAAATAATTTTACCGACAGACAAAGACAGGCGGCACCAATTGTGTGCTGTGCCGTCCGAGAGTTGTTGCTGTTTAGTGCAATAACCGAGATTTTATCCTCTTTATTGCTGCAAAATTACCACTAATTGGGGTGCAAATGAATTTATAATTTTGTTAACAAATCACTTAAATAAGTAGGCAGATAGTAAATAAATTCGAGTTAATTTAAATAACGAAAATTATTTTATTTGGATTATGACAATGTAAAACAATTTTGTAGAACAAATATGCGAGCAACGCAATTTAGTAAGTGTACTATTTTTGACCAGGCTTAAAGCTTAATATCCTACACTGCACTAAAAAATTGGAGGAGTAATAATTTTTCTTTTTAATACTTCTCTGAAATATTTGACTATCTCGTCGTTTGCCTAGTTATTTTTTAAAAGCCTATGCAAACTAACATTTATAGCTTACCATACCAAAATTCTGCGGAACGTTAGATATTTTACCCACAATTGTAATAGCTTTAATTCAATTATCTCCCTTCGTTTTAAAAACATGTGACATACAGAGGCAAATAAATGTAACTAGATCAACCTGTCTATGGGGAAAATTCATCGACGAAGTCAAAGGGCTCAGCGACACTAACACTCAGAGCTCAATCGAACCAAATGGCAAAACGTTAAGTCGTCGTCATTTACAATACCTAGTGAGTCCATACTACGCTTTACCTGGAATACCATAGAGATAAGGAAAGCTGGAAAACGCGAGAGAGAAGAAGCGCAAACAAGAAACCAGAGGCACAAATATGCAACATCCTAAATAAAGAACTGAAAACCTCCTTCAAAAAGCGATAAGGCTATAACGACCTCACAGCCAAAGCTCAGCAGGCCCCAGAAATCAGAGACTTTCTTGCGGCTTACGAAATAACACGTATGATGGCAGGCAACAAATTCTGACAAAATCGGCTAGTAAAAAGAAAAAAACGGGAGCCTATTAACGACTACAGATGACCAGCTAATCCGTTGGAGAGAACATTTATCGGAGACTATCAACCGTTTACATCCACCCTTCAGCACTCCCCATATGCCTCTTCCTAAGAGAAGACCCTTACGACTGGCTTCGTGCCCACCTTCACTAATGGAGATAATTATGTAGGACCGTGAAATCTCTTAAAAAAGGGTGAAGATCGTATAGTTGGCGAAATGTTGAAAGCTTCCTCGGAGTTCACCGCTGAACGTAGGTACACTGTCCTTACCCAAATGTAGGAGAAAGAACGAATACCTGAAGACAGGCTTATAGGAACTTTAGTAAACTTGTCGCCACGCCAGAACTACAAGGGCATCATGACTCTATCAATTTTATCCAAGGTCTTGACAAAAATCTTCCTGACCAGCATCAGTGCAAAAATAGAACCATTTATCCGAAAACAGCTTTCATCTGAACAGATCATGTATTGATCAAATTAATACCCTTCGCATTATCGTGGAGCAGATAAATAAGTGGCAGGCTTCCCTTCAATCTAACTTTCATCAACTACAGTACTGCTTTTGATCCGAAATTGCATCTAGGATGCATTGAATAGACAAAGCGAAGCATCCGAGGTAATTAATTTCATCAATGCTCAAGGCGAAGCCTTCAAATGTAGAGTATTTCTTAACGGGAAAGTTTCTGATTCTTTTTAGTCCGTCTCAGGTGTGCGACAAGGTTGCTCACTATTCTTCTTTCTAATAGTACTTGACAACGTCTTCTGCAGAGCACTAGACTCTACGAATCGTAGCATTCAATGGACTTTCAGTGAGCATCTGGAGACAACGTTAATGCCGATGACATATGCCTCCTCACCACCAAGCAGTCAGACATGCAACACAAGCACACTGCCTTCAGACCTTCTTCGAAGTAGAAGTAGATCTTCTTAGAAGAAGCTCAAAATCTTTGCGTTGAATTCTGAAAATTTAGTGGCCTAGGATAATTTCTAATGTTGAACTGCTCACCAGATGCCGTCGAGACCCAATTTACATTCAATTCAAACGACGAATGTGAAATGGAAAATTGAAGTCTGCCAGCAGGCATTATAGTGGAACCCTCAGGGAAGCAGAAATGCGGCCGTCCTAGATCAACGTGGAAACGTTTGCTAGAGCAGGAAATTCATGAAAAAAAAAACAAGAAGGTCATAACTTCTTCTTCGCCAAAAACGCTAGCAAAATGAGATATATTTCTCGTACAATTAAAAAATCATCACGCATATATTTATAATTAACTAAAAAAAAAAGGTCTTCACTTTTACTTCAACAAAAACTCTAGCAAGATCAGATGTATCCGAGGACCATTTTTCCGTCCCCCAAGTGGTTGCGCCCGTGCGATTGCTCCCTCGGACCCCCCAGGTACGCTGCTGAATGTTGGAGATAATATTATGAATATGTTGATGTAACAATAGGTTATGAATTGTTGCTATCAGAAACACACATTTCAATGTTTAATAATAAAGACTTTGTTTACTATTCAAAATAATTCACAAGTTTTTGTTTAATTGTATACATTATACACTTTACAAGAAGCAAATTCAGCAAACAAATATGTATGCTCCCTAGTGAGCGAGACCGAGGCGAGAACGAGGCGAGATGGAAAAATAAATTTTCCTCGCTTGACCGAGGCGAGGCGAGATCACACGGCACCTCGCCTCGGCCTCGCCTTGGTCTCGCCTCGTCCTAGCCTCGTTTTCGAAACCAAGAGCGAGGCGCGTTTTGACGAAATCTGAACTCGTAAGAATCATATGCAGATTCAAAATATGAATGTAATTTTTATAATAAAATCTATGTTTAACTAATATTTTAGTATTTTATTTTGAGTAAACTACTTTGTTTTATTTTTAATCCGCATGTGCTTCTTACGAGTTCAGATTTGGTCCAAGCGCTAATGCACAGAAGTGCTTGGATCGCATCAGCTTCTATGCGACTACGTCTCGATTGATCAATTAGGGAAGCATGTAGGGCTATGTAAGGCTATAAGAAAAACTGCATGATTGACAACACTGCATTGAAATTTATTTATTCTAATAGTCTTTCTAAGGACCGGTAAGGTGAAGCAAAACGCACAGGGTAATGCTATTATATAAATAAAGATCAATATATGTATGTTCGTTGCTAATGGACTCCTAAACCGTTCAACCGACCGACGAAAGATTTGACACACATATATGTTTCTTATGATTTGGGATGCTCCGTAGCATAGTTTGGTTTGGATAAAATGGGTGATGCCACCCCCACAAAGAGAAAAACAGAATTCATCATATATTATCAACTACTTGATGCAGATTAATAAAACTTGGTACATTTATAAAAGGTAGTGGCAGAACTAAGATTCAATTAATAAAATGGGCGGTACCATGCCTTCAATATAAGAAAAAAATTAGCTTTATCATATCTCAATATCTATTTGACGTAGATAAATAAGATTTGGTACATATTTTGCTTATAGTTTGTAAAAGGTTCATAGCTTAGTTTGGCTTGGAAAAATAGGCAATGCGTCTCCTTCCCATATAAGAAAAGAATTAAATTTATCATATCTCATCCAATTCACCAAAAATAAAAACAGATATTTTATTTTAGCTCTTGAGGCTTGATCAGCCTATCAGCCCTGATACATATATAATTTTTTATTTATTTTAATAAAAACCTCGCTTTTTTACCGAGGTGCCTCGGCCGAGAACGAGGCGAAGCGAGGCGAGTCGAGGCATGTGATGGCAAGATCTCGTCCGAGGCCG
Source organism: Tricholauxania praeusta (assembly GCA_949775025.1). Lineage (NCBI taxonomy): Eukaryota > Metazoa > Arthropoda > Insecta > Diptera > Lauxaniidae > Tricholauxania > Tricholauxania praeusta. The sequence goes on along the minus strand of OX459028.1, from coordinate 138,083,742 downwards.
AGGCGAGGCGAGACTTAAATTTATAAAACGAGGCGAGACCGAGATCAACTAGAACCTCGCCTCGCCTCGGCCTCGGTGAAACACTAATGCTCCCTAACCCCCTACGTAAGGTATCGTAACATAAAAAATATATCCATACTCATTACATTAAATTGCAACGTTGGAAAAACTATGAGAGTAAGGCACAACACTTAGCCGTTTCGAACATTTTTTCAATTTTTAGATATCAGTTCCTTTGGTAAGCAATAAAATTATTTTATTTTCAGCGCTCTCGCTCACAATCGATTGACAATATCTTTAAAATTCAAAGCGTCCTATTTGAGATACTGATGAAAAGGTCATACCGCCTACGCTCGTTTATAAGTGGCTGACTAATAAAAGTATGTAAATGACCATGGTGTGGTTAAATTTCGTGGGAGATAATATGTGTCTATGTTACCACCCTTAAAAAAATGTTGTTCAATAAAATATTTCTTAAAATGACTTAAATATTGATTCAGTTATACATATATTTAATACGAGAATGATAGATGTTCAAAACAGAACATCTACATAAGGTCATACAGAGCCTTTTTGTGTTACCAATTGATGCAAATAACAAATTTCTATTCCATTCAACTACATAGTATATGGTGCATCCGTCGACTAATGCCATTAGTAAAATGCACACTTTGCATGTTATACTTTCGAGGCGTATAGAATTTTTGAAGGCATTCCAAACTCATACCGCTGGGCATGGCATGACTTACAGGTTTTCGCTGGAATACAGCACATACTCGTATATACACATCAAGCGAGCAAATTAGGAAACCATTGCTTGTTGAAAAATGCAGCCAATCCTTCATGCAGGTGTGAATGAGTGATTCATTAATTTCTCACCTTCTTCTGACTTTGAGTTAAAGACATTGTTGTTGGTTGTGCAGCGCCTTAATGTGAAGAAATGAAACATCTTTATAAACGGCGGCGTATCCATTTTAATGATCTTTCGCATTTTCTGTACGAGTACGTAACATAACCTACAATTTGCTGTTGCGTTTTTTTCTTTCCTTTAATTTCAGTTTATTTTGTTTTTATTATAAAATTAATTAAAATAGTTACGAGTACTTTTGTTCAGTGCTGTGGGGTTTTTGTTCATTAATTACAAACTTGATAATGAATTACAAAAATGAAACTCAGAGGACATCATCACCTGCATGAATGCTTTTTCTCATTTTGTGCTCATGAGCATCAACAGTAGCTTGGGTTGTTGTAGGTCCTTTAAAATTTTAATTTAAGTAATTACTTATGTAAATTGTCAGTTTTTGGCAATGAGATTCATATCTCTGATACAAATTATCACAGCAACTCATAATGGATAAAATTTTATGTTACAAAGGCAGAAGTGCAAATTGAACACAAATTATGATCAAAAGATAAATGTTTAATATTATTATTATTATTTTAAGAAAAAAATTTTTAAAAAAATGATAAGTTCAATATTTGCCCAAGGCAGTGAAATTATTATTGCTTTCTATTTCACTCTTAAACTTTTGCAATCAAATTTACATTAATTAGCTAAATAAAATTTTGATTTATTTTGATTTTTGTATGAAACATCAGAAACTTTGGGTGTATAAAATAAACTAATGTAACGTGATAAATGTGACGACATAAATATTGTTTTGGAAAGTTGATCATCTCAAAACTACCAGAAAATTTATACAGTCAAGCCTCCATTATCCGTGATTCCATTGAACGGAAATATCAATTATTTGCTGGCAACCCAAAAGTTAAAATGTGGGTAATATCAAAATGGGGGAAACCCCGAATAGCTTACTCTTTCTCTGGAGTTGAATTGCGATGTATGTGTTAAGATTGAATAGGTTAAGAAATTACTCGTCTAATGAACTACTCCATGTGCCGATATCTTAGTTAAAACGTATAAAAAATCTCCAAAGAGAATTCTCTCCATCTTAATTTTACAGGTACATATTTCAATAAATTGACATAAACAAAACATCAATTATCTCGAAACGCATTTTTTTTGAGATACGCCCTCTTCGCTTAGTAGGGCAGTATAAGCGCATTCAGTACCTTGGTGAACATTTTAGAATAGTTTGGTTATTTTGACATTACAGAACAATCCCGGATAATCGTGTTTCGTTAGTATTTTATCTCTGTCAATCAAAATTTTTGAAATTGTTCTCCAGTGTTATTAACTTGGGCGTATGAGTGACATTAACTTACAATGTTTCCCATGCGAAATAAAAAAATATCCGTCACCATATGTCCAAATCATATGAGACGTAATTTTAAACATCATTCCACAGACTTGGGAGCCATTAAAAATAATTTTTCCATAACGATTACTATCGTTGTTGGTTGCGTTTGCAAAAATCTGTTTTATTTTATAAAGTTGCCTTCAGGCAGTATACGAACACTCAAAAACTTATGAAAAAATTTTGTACGGGAAAATTTCGCATGATTTAACTTTTCATCTAAAGAAGCGGACAATAAAGTTTTGGAGAAAATCGTAAAGGTTGTGTCTTTTCGATATCATTGACGAAAAAAAGTTCCCAGTTTCAAAGTTCAGTGGTGAACCGTGCCCATTTGGCACCCGGGGCGAAGATGCCATTTGCCGCCCCTAAAACAAATTTTTTACCATGAAAAATTTTTATTTTCTAACAAAAAATTATTAACTTTCGCGTTCCAAAAGCCTATGCAAAATGACATCAGATTAAAAAATAATCTTTTAATAAGCGAAATAGTTCCACAAAATGAAGGACCATTTTGCCGACTCAAGCCGTTGCGCCTGGGGCAACCGCCCTCTCCTATGTACGCTTATGTAAGTGTTACCCTTTAATTTTTTTCTAAAAACTGGCTCCGTAAACAACAACAGGTATATACTTAGTACAAATAGTTTTTCTATTAGTAATTTTTCATGGCTCTGAGGCCAGCTGTTGATGGGGAATTTTTCGTAAAATTTTTGATACAAAACACAAGAGTATTGAAACATAATTTACACATACATATATGGCATTCATTTATTATAAGTTCAATGACTGGAAAGTTTTTAATTTAATGTTTTAATTACTTATAACTGCTTTATTTATTATTTGAAATAATTCACAATTCTAAACAAAAGTGTACACAGAACTGCCTTCGACCAGTTAATTTTCGCTTGAGACACAATGACTGACAAGATTGACGAGAGGACAATGATATCAATTAAGTGGTTTTCTTAGATGGGGGAAATCATCATTGTACTTCTGTACTTACATTACATCATTATTAAACATAGTGCTTATCGTTAGAGCTATGATAAGAACTTCAATAACTCTATTTGCAAGCATGTATAAAACAATTAACGTTACGCTAGACAATTTTTTAAGACATGATTATTTATAGAGTTGTAAAATTTTTAAAAAATGTGTAATAAATTTTGTTCTACAGTCAATTCTTACATATGTCAATAATACCACAAATATGCAGCAAAATCCATGTACAAAACCTCAAGGAGAGAAAATACAAATCAAAAATTATCATAATTGAGTAGATGCGAACAAAAGCACGATTTAAGTAATAAAAATCGTAAAAAGCGACTTAGATATTGACTCAGAAATAATCACGTTTAATTTAAAGCAAATAACTGGCGATGTAAAAAAAGAGAAAATCATCTTCATAAATGAATAAAAATGCTTAACTGGTCAATAAAATGTAAACGGCGTGAAAAATAAGAACACAACAGAATTGATATTTTGATGATGCCATAAATTGAAAGATAAATATTAATTTACAATCTGCAGCTACAGTAGGTACGAGTATCTAAGGTAAGCGCTAGCACATAAAATTATGCAACGTGTATTTAAGACAAGCGAATGCAGTGGGAATAATTAAAGCCGCTTTGGAACACAAACTTAAGGCCATAAGGAATAGTTAAATGACTGTGATAAAAGGGTTAATATACACTAACAGGCAAGTAGTGCAGAAAATGTGGGAGTGGCACCTCCCATACAAACAAAAACTATGAAACGCTAAGTTAAGAAAACAGATAAGCATTGGACTAAAAGTTGGCGTGATAGCTCTCAGAGAAAATAAGCACCAGGAGACCGACCATAGTTGGGTTTTTTGTTTTGAGCTTGAGAAAGTCGAAAAAATATGCAGCACAAAAACCAAGTAAACTTAGTATTTTGGCAGTTTTTATGCGGAGAAATATATTCGGCGAAAAGTTTCGCAAGTCTTAACTTTTCATCAAAAGAATCGCACAAATACTTTCGAAGAAAGTCAGATAGGTATAGTCTTTTCGGAATCATTATAAAGGCTTTTTAGGTGGAATCTCCTGAAATATTTTTCTGTATCAGCCTCAATACCTGAAATTTGCATTTTGAAATTCCAACTCATTTAGATAAATCATGTTAAGGGATTACATCTCCCTATTTTTTTTTACTGGCTTAAATCATGCCAAAACAATCCTAGAATGAAAATCTACAACGCCCAAGTACCGATTTAAACTCAAAATTTTTTTAAATCAATTTTTTCCAAAAAAATTTGAAAAACTTTCGAAACCATGTTTTCAAAATCGGCAAGCAGTAGAACTCAAAAAGCTTACATCCGATTGACTTGAAATTTTAACAATAGCTTCATTGTTTGATTATCTGTTGAAATACACACGATTTTAGCGAATAATTAACAAGAAAAAAAGTTATAAGAAATTTAAGTCGATTTTTTCTTTAAAACATTCGCCATTTCGCGAAAAAAAATTCTAAAAATATAATTATGTGTACTTCAATACCAAAACTCATGTAGATAATGAAAAAATTCTTTTTTTTTTGCTATAGGTGAAGTTGGACGAGACTTCTACTGCATCACGATAATCACTGCACAGCCGCCATTTAAAAAAAAAATATCAATAAAACATTTTTTTCTCTTCTTCAAGACTTGCTTAATCCAATATTTGTATAACATGTTATATTATTTAACCTCAAATGTCCTTTAAAAAAGATAATTAAAACAGCCTTTTTTTTAGAGCATAAGGGAGATACAACACCTTAAAATATGAAATACATGTCTAGAGAAAAATTGCATTTAAAATACATACCAAAACCAAAAACGGAATTGCTTGCTAAACGTTAAATCTTAAATTTCATCATACCGTTTTAATCGAAAAAGCATGTTCTTAACTAAACATTTTAGGACCACTGGAAAACTATAATTGAACTTTATGACTACGGCACTTTAGCAGCAACTGCAATGTAAGTACTTACACTAAAACAATGATTACCAATAAACTTTTTTTAATTTTTATTATATGTTATAAGACATCTCATAAAACTATGTTTCTGTGATCAAATAAAAATATAATTAGAATCGGATTTTATTTGCAATAACAAAAACCACCAACACTGCACTTGCACTAGCGGCTCTGCCGACGCACATTGGGAGATCGTGGCCATAAATACCAAAAAAATTAAAGTGCTAGTGATTTAAAAAAAATTTATGACAATAAAAGATATCTCAAAATCTTTAGCGTTTTTGAAATAAGCACTGCCAAATTAATGGAAATTTATACTCATATTGAAGAAAATGTTGCAAACACATCTTACCTTTGTATGAGAGGTAGGCGTGTCCGTGAGTCAATTTGTTTTGTTCATATTCACAGGTGGTTGTTGTTTTAACCAAAAAAAACTTTTGTAACAAATTGCAAGAGTGTAGCGCAATAATTACTACTACTGTACACCCAGTGGTTAAAAAACAAACAAAATTTTTGGTAATGAGAAACTGATAAAAATACCAATAAAAATAAAAATACTGACTAAAAATACTTGTCATAAAAGTCATGGTATCACGTTGCCCTATCCCTATCTCTTACTTAGAGTTCAATATATAAACATATTTATCTCCATATCAAACTTCAACAAAATCAGTCGATATTTTAGCTAAGAAAACATATTTTCCTATTCAGGGCATGGCGCAATTCACTTTAAAAAAATATCGGTGGCGTGGCCCGTTCACTTTAAAACAAATACCATCCTCATGATTCAATCTATTTCTGAATCGGTCCATTAGATTGCCAGAACAAACGTTTTTCCTGTTAGGGGCATGGCACCGCCCTCTCAAAACAAATATCTTTACTAGCAATTCAATCTATATCCATACCAAATTTCATCAAATTCGGTGTAGCAGCTCAGCCGTGAAGATGTTTTTTGTTCTCATTGAGGGCTGTGTCACGCCCCCAGAGGAACTTAAAGTTTTTAATAATTTTTCTTAGGGTTCAATCTATCTCCAAACAAAATTTCATCAAAATTGGTCCATTAATTTAGCCGTGGAAACGTTTTTTCCCGTTAGGGGCGTAGCACCGCCTACTATTGAAACAAAAAAAAAATTAAGGGATTATGTTGTGCTATGGCTGTGAAAAAGCGTTGTAGCCGTTTACACATTGCGTATTTATGTATACACAGTAAAAAATCATAGTATACTTTTTATTCCCTTTAGTATTGATGTTAAGCTATTTTGGTATTAAATTCAAAATGTGTTCCAAAAAAGTTTAAAATTTATTCCAATTTTAACAATTTAACAATTTTAACAAAAACAAGAATTAATTTCAAACCATTCAATCATTTTTGTTTTAAAATAAAATCAAGAAAAGTATCAAAATATTCTGTGAGTCAATTTTAAAACTTTTGGCTCAAAAAAAATACTAACAAAGTATTAAAATGTTCTCTCATTTTCATTTTGGCTTATAAATAATACCAACAAAGTGTTAAAATGATCGCTCATTTTTAACTTAAAAACTTTTGGCTTTAAAATACTGCCAACAAAGTATTAAAATATGTATTTCTCTCAATCTCAAACATGTGATTTGAAATAATTGCCAAAAGTATTTAACTTCATAAAATTAAATAAATTGTTCCTTCTATAATATTAATTCAAGATAGTCTTAACTTCAAGAAAAACTATGACTGAAGGATGTGCCACAAAAGCGAAGCCAGCTAAAAGGCCTTTTTTTGGCGGAGATGCACATATAGGGCAAAGATTTCATATTTGAAAAATATAAATTTTAATCTAATTTCAGATTTCGTTTAAAATTAAAGAGTTTTACTTTTGAAACCAAAAAAACAACTAAAATTTATTCCAGCTATAGTTTAAAATTAAAACCAAAAAGTATAACTCTCCCCATTTCTCTTTCTCTCTCTCTTTACTTACTCCAAAATAGTTTAAAATTTATACTTTTTTGTCATTTTTCTATATAAATACTGTTTTGGTATTAAAATTAAACTAACATTTTTATTGTGTAGTTTTATGGCCACCGTCCCATACAAATCCATCCACTGTGCGACGGTGCCACTTAAAATAAAATTTGACATTTTCATTCAACTTTATTAAAATATTTTATTGTATTTATGTATTACTTAAAATCCCTAGTGGCAGAAATTATTTTTTAACTTTCTTTGATTTTATTATTGGTATTTTTACAGAATATACAAAATTTAACAAAACATTAACGCGCACTTTGCACATGAAATTAAAACTATCGAATGACAGTTGATTGGCGTTGCCACCTACAAAGTGGAACTACGAATGTATACTTTTTAAGCAAGCGTAGGAGCTTACACAAAAAAGGAGAAACTTTTAATAAACGTTGTAAACTCTTTTACAAAATTTTTATTTTTAAAGCTTATAACGAAATTATGCTATGTTTCTATTTAATTTGTTTTAACACTTGCCAATATGTAGGACATGACTTATGTATCGAATAACAATTTATCTGAATTTGAGAAAGAAAAACATTAACATATGAGTGGTAGGCTTACTGAGGACATTGCATTCTACGAAAATTATAAATCTCAGTTTGGCGATCTAAGTGATCGGTCTTAATGCGACTTTTGGACCAAGGTGTAACGCATTTACAAAACTTCACATTTTGCTAAAATATTCTTTGCATACCAATTAAATTACCTTCCAAAATATAACGGATACGCATAACCTAAGGCATATGCTAGTTATTATAAATCAATGCAATTGCCATCATCTCGAAAACTGCTGCGCACAGAGGCGGGAAATCAATTTACAAAATCTTTTGTCTGCATTAAATACCTGAACAAAATATCAAACCACAATAAGAAAACAAGAACATCTGAACAAAAAAAAAATGGTTAATGGCTGCCCTCATTATGAGCGCTTTCGGCGCTTTGCATCTGGAGGACGAAATGTAAGGGCAACTGCACCAGCAAGAGCACCACACGGCAAAAGATCGTGTAAAAATGTTTTTTGACTTTTCGACGTAAATTAGGATAACCACGCGAAACATAATAATTATTACTTCTGTAGTGTCTTCCCTCACCATAAAATCCACTTCAATTTCCCATTGCAAGGATAAAAACAAAAAAAGCAACAAAACAAAAAGAGGCATAAAAGTTGGAAACGCCTTCGCATGGCTTTAAAATCCAACGCCTGAATTCGAATGAATCGTAACACTTACTGACTTCTTTGCAAATAAACATTAAGATGAAGATACACTCACACCATGTTTTCTAAATTAAATAAATTTTGTGAAAAATCGTGCACGTCGGCTGCCCGCAAACTAAAAGTTAACGCAGATTTGATATCATAATTGAAATATTACGACACCTAAGTGAAAGAAATAAAGGTACGAATTGCTTTTGACTAGCTCATGACGGAACTTGTGTATACGGAGGTGCAGTTGATGTCATTCGGTATATTGAAATGATACATGCATGTGATTTAACTTAAGGAAAAACCATCAAAATTGATTCAATTTGGAAATTTTACGTAAAAGCGTACAAACACTTAATAAAGTTCAATGATCCGTGAATAACTCAATTAAATTATAATATAGAGCGATTCAATTAAGGTTTGCAGTTTCAATCTGGCAATGCTTTTTTATAGACATGAATAAACAGCTGCTATTTGACAGACTGGCTAATTAAGTATTTAGATTTTTAACTACTGAGCGTACAAATCTTGAATTAGAAGGACTTTAATACAAGGGGGGAGAGGGTCCGGAAAATTTTACCAATTCTCACCAAGGGGAGAGGGGGATCCCGTCAGAACTCACCAAGGGAAGGGGGATCCAAATTTAAAAAAAAAAAACACCTCACGTAATTAATGGACGGCCCCCAAGGACAAATATACAGAGCAGCGGATGCGGTTACGTTTTGAACCCGTTACGAATTCGTCAAACCAATGCACAGAACATTGATATAAAAGGAAATTTTGAACTTGTCATCATATCTTTTATTTAATTTTCAACTGATCAGGGATACGAAATACAGTTCTGTATTATTTAAAAAAAAGAGTCCGTCTCGAATCCGTATTATTTTTAAAAAACGAGTTCGAAATGGATTCGCATATGATGTTCGTTCCGACTTCGGAACGAATCCGAATAGCGATTCGCGACCTGGAGAGAAATTTCATACAAAAATGGATCCGTTTCGGTCCGAAACTTTCGGATTCGAAACAGAAACTATGAAGCGAGTCTATCTCGAATTCGAAACGGATCCGTATGGCACACTGGTAGGTTACACTATTTAAGCACATATGAATACACATTTCTATTTCCCTCAGAAGCGCAAATGCCGTATGTCAAAAAAATGCATATTAGTGATTCTTATGAAATCGGCTTAAGCGTCTTATAAACTACGTCAAATGCCGGTATCTTAGTTCAAACATATAAAAAATCTGTTAAGATAATTTCCTCTATCGCAATATTAATAGTATTTCAGGAATACAAAATTAACAAAACATCAATTTTCTCGAAACTCATTTCCACTGAATTACGGCTTTTGCGCTTCTGAGAGAAGTACGGCTAGGTCATAAGAACAGAAGGACAACGAAAGGATTTACAAAAGTTCGTTGACCATATTTTCACTCATTTGATATATATTTGCGAAAACAAACTTTATTCAATACTATTTGAATTTAAGGGGCCAGCCTAGTTTGTCAACTTCAAAAAATTTGTTTTGAGGAATTCGAAAGTACACCACTTCAAAACACCGTGTTAAAGTTTCATAAAGATCCGAGCTCTCTGAGTATATTTTTCTTGGCTTTATTTGAGCGCGCTCTTCGGCTCTCCGGTTCAATAAAAACAACGCGTTTCTCTCGAAATCACTTTTCTTCATACTTTTCTCCGAAACTACTGAGCCAATCTCTTTGAAACTGTAACTACATATTCGTCACATACATATATGGAAATTCTATGAATTAGAATCAAGTCAAAATTTAGATTTCGTCTATTTGTTTAAGCCGACAAATCACCAAAAAAAATCCTAATTTTTCAAAAAATCTTACTGCCATTTTGGCGATTTGCATAAAATTTAATAATCCTGGTTCAGACGATAGTAACTGTCATACTGCACCGTTTTTTTGATTTTTGTGTTTCGGACGATTTCTTACTACAAAATCACCGGTACCGATAACAACAATTGTTTTTGTATGGCTACGCAGATGCCGCTATTTTTTATATATGTATTTACCATTTAAAATTAATAGAAAATTAAAAGAAAAAAAAATTTGATCGTGTGTATTTCAAGAGTGTATTTATTGATCCTGTAAATAATTATAATCGTATTTACTACTACATATCCATGGCATAATAAATTCTGAAAAATATCTTATTTTTTAGGCTGAAAAACTAAGTTGGCCCCTTAAGACAAATAAGTTGAAAAATTTCGGTGAGTTAGGGTTTTTTTTATTATTTTCATTAAATGAACATTGTTTTTTTCACTTTAGGCTGTTACTTATTTCATTGCTTGATTGATCTTTAAGTTTATTATAAAGTTTGACCATCTGTTTGTTTTGCGCCTTTATCATATTTTGTGATGATGAGAACTTACTTAATATTGGTACATATATTTTTTTTTACTTATTTCTGTTTTAATGTTATGAACTCCTGCCTCAAAAAAAAAACCAATTTAATTTTTTCATATCCTGTAGCCTCTTTTGACATATGTTACGTTTATGATTAAGACATTTCGTTTGGGTATTAAAAAAATAACCTTAAGGTGAGCAAAAATTTAGATTATTCAAAAGTATAATGCATTTTAAAGAATACTGCTGTCTTAGGAGATTTTGTTATAAATATCGTAAGTATTTGACAAAGCAGTGCTTTGGAATGCTACAAAATAGGATGTCATCCCAGAAAATTTACAAAGAAGAAAGAAAAAAACAATAAGGTAAGCAAAATAGACATAGAATGGTAGCTGGTAGGAATTACCCTAGCCAGTTCAACAATTTCTTGCATCATCTTGTTACCCTTTGATGAATGACCAAGATATGACTCCATTTCAAAAAACCCAAGCAAAATTACATGTTTTTGTGTCGTCCTGAACGATTGCCACCGGACTTTTCTAGTGGCGACTATGCTGGGGACAAACGGACAGATTAACATAAAATGCGCGATTATAAATTAATCTCCAAAATATTACGTGAACAACTCTGTTTTATTCGATTAGTTTCACCAACACTGGAAAAGAAAGTCAAATAAAACAAAAAAAATGCATGTTATTTACACACACCGAACTTACGCGTCCACACAGCACTTCGCAGTAATTTTTTTTGTTGTGTTAAGGCCTCAACCCATAGAGTCCGTCAAGTCCGTTACGCCAAAGTATACAACAGACAAGACGGAAATTAAGGAATAAGGCGGTCCAATGAATACGTCTGCAACGCATTCAAAGTCAAACAAAAAATCAACAAACAGCTTCTTGAATGATAAATTTCGTAAATTTTCCTGTATACTGTGCATTTATATATTTTTTATATGTGAAAACAGTTTTAATTTTCTTATCTTTCTTTTTTTCTATGCTTCACGCAATTTCACAAGTGTCAAAGTATTTAACGTACGTCAAAAGTTGAAAATTCACCAACTTCATCCGTTGCGTTGACGGTTAAGTTGCTTATAGGACGCTCTTCATACAAACCAATAGATTTCATCTTGGTTGTCAGTTATAAACTTTGACGCAACGGACTCTATTAGTTGAGGCCTTAAATGCGAATTGAGTTGACGTAATAGTTCGATCTTTCAATGTCGGCGTTGTGAGTCGATGCATAAGTTCGCTATCGTGTGAATAACGCGTTGGAGTTTGAATGTCAAAGATTTTTAAATTAAAATTAAAGTAAAATAAGTGTTTAAAATATCCTTCAGCTAAAATTAATTTGAAAATTTAACATAAAGAAATTTTAAAATGATAATAAAAAGGAAAATAAGAGAAGTTTTGTATGGTTTATTATTAATTTCAGACTGTGTCGTATCAAATATTTTTTTTTTGTTTTGACAGTGAATGACACTTGAACGCCGACGTATGTGCGTGTAAGTTCTTGAACAACAGCGAACTACAGAGTCGGCGTTATATGTCGACGCTGCGTGTAGACAACATACATAGTATATCTTGCTTACACATAGCGTCGACCTGTAACGCCGACTCACAAGTTCGCTGTCATTCAGGCATTTCTACTCATATACATATGTTGGCGTTCAAATGTTTTTCATAGTTGTCAATACAAACAAAAACATAATTTGCTGCGGCGTAATCTAAAATTAAATAGAAAAAATAAATTATAATAGATGATTTCTCTTATTTTCTCATATATTTTTTTTTTTATAATTTATTCATTTAAATTTTTAAATAAGTTTTATCTAAATGCTATTTTAAACATTTGTTTTCTTTAGAACTTACAAATCTACAGATTTTAACGTATATGCTAAAAATTTAAGAAAACAACTTTTTTTAGCCTGATTCTAAGGCAGCAAAATAAGAACACGTTCCAAATACGGTCAACACTGGGAGTAGCATTCTTTGATATTTAATTCTTTGGTGAATGCTTGCACTAGTATGGACACAAACCTTAATGTATTGTAAATAAATGTTGAGTACTAGATGTCGCTGCAAAGAGCAGTAATAAGGACAGTGTGTTTCATTTAAGTTGGCAATAAAACTTAAATTTTGGCAGGCTTTAATATTTTATGGGTTAAATTTTCTAGGTCAAATCGAGATCAACTGATGTTTTTAAAAAAACAAACTTATATTTTTACTGCAGATTTGTATTCTATGTTGTATTTTCTTTATGATATTTAGTTTTTGCGATATTTTTCGTATATTCTTAAATATAAATGTCACAATGAAATAAAAAAAAATTGTTTCTGAATATATTGACCAATTTTAAGAACTTCTTACTCAGTCCGCTTTTAACTGAAAATTGATAGAATAGGAGAAAAAATGATAATAGGTGAAATTTCGATCCAAACTGTTTTTATCAATAACGCAGAAACTAAAAATCCTACAGAAAAAACAACGCAAACAAAACATACATATATATTTTTTCCTATACAATACAAATCTGCAACAGAAAACAAAAGAGTCTAGATCTGTCAAAATTTAATTTTTAAGAATTAATTAAACTTTTGTTTGGCACTTATTTTTCTCAAAATTTTTTTAATGATTTTGCCAACTTCAATGAAACATACTGTAAATACTTTTTGCAAACAGTAAGAAAATACAACAGCTCAACATTGGGGTTGCATGTTTTCTTAAGACTGAAAATATCTAATAAGTAAATAATTTCTTCAACGAAATAGTCCTATACAGCACCGGCATAAGACTTTGCGAAAACTGAAAAGGCGCCTTTTATAGCTAAATGGTCATATATTACGTAACGCTATTTTTCAATTTTTGACCCCCCTCTGTTACAATCTGTCGCATAAGCCTGAACCAAAACTTTCACAGTCTGTCATATTTATGGTAAATGGCAATACAACTTTTTTTCTGAGTTGCTTTTTTTTCATGTAAAATTGTTATGTGAGATAGAAAAATTATGAGAAGGGTTTGGAATAAAATATTTTTAAGAAAGAAATTGTCGAGTGAGAGCTGAAGTAAACTCAAGCCCTTCATACGGCATGCACCACAAAACATTTAAAAAAACTTACCAATTAAAAACCTTGCAGCAGCAATATTCCTCATGGGGTTCCAAAAGAATATTACACAAGGCACCGACAACAGCGATATTTCTAATGGGGTGCCAAACGAATGAAACACAAAGCACCGACAGCTAACTTCCTAATTTTTCCGAATAAGAAAACATAGCACTAAACACTTCACGCACTTTTCATTTTTATTTATTTTTATGTATATTAATGGCATTACACACGAAAAAACGAAACATTTAATGCTTTAATTGCATAAAAAACGAAAAAATCCTGCGCTGCCGACAGCAACGCCTTGCAACCGACTGAAATTAAAACACTTTATTCTAAATCAATAAATCGCTAAAACATAAAAAAAAAAACACAAAACCATAATCAAATTTAAGACTTAAACTTTTTCAAAGCATTTCCGTTTCTTTTCCACCGAGTTTAACTCACTTTTATTTGGTTTTTTTTCGCGCTTTGAGCCGCACCAATTTCACAATAATCCCGTTCACTTTTAAATTGACGATAACTAGGGATGTGAAAACTAAAATCGATCTTAGCTTAAAGTCGATCTTATGTTCAATTGTTTCATCAGTTACTAAAGATGCGAAAAAACAATAATTTCATATCATTTTAGTTGCTTGCTTTCTTTTAACATTAGCACATTACAATGTAAGCTTTTCCTATGTAAGATTACGATATGTACATCATATACATGAGTAAATAGAAAATTCTATCTTTGATTTCGATACAATTCAAATTTCCAGTGTTGCCGTGCTTAAATACTATTTTTAGGATTAGTGTTATCAATCGTTTCTTTATTAAAGTAGGCTGAATTCAAGCAAAATTGTAAACCCTTTATTCTGGGTGAACTATTTTTTAATGTACACTGAACACCTTGCATTTCAGATGTGAACATTTGTTTATTGAAGATGTGTTGAAAACAATTAGTTTCTGTTTTTTGCAAGTAGCAAAGTTTAATGAGCCCACCAGCTTTTAAACACATCCACAAATCCACACATCTTGTCATGTTTTTGATCCCCTTGTCTCGGGATCTGGGGCCCTAGCCCTACTTCTACCCCAAGGAAATTCATTAATTCAGCGCTTGTTGGGGGCTCTCCTGAGCTCGGGTCCCCAGCTCATACCCAGTGTACCCATGCTCCAAGACGGGCCTGGTCCTATATAATAGCATACTATTTACAATAACTTTCACACATTCTTCCGTGGCAATGCGGCCTTTATAATAGAGCAAGGAAGGATATTGTTAAAAGCTCCTTCTATATCTATAAAGGTAGTCAGAGTATATTTTTTATAAAAAAACGAGACCTCAATAATAGTAACTGCTTCATGTAGAACAGTTTCTGTTAATTTCCCTCTCATGGAAGCTTGATATCCTTTGGATTGCCCATATAACTCTATTTTTTCGAGCCAGTAATCTTTCTAATGTTTTTAACAGAAAAGAAGATAAACTGAAAATTTTTTTCGGAATAAAATAAAACTTCACCTTGGGCAATTCTGATGGAAGAAAGCGTACAAACAGTCAACTTCTACAAATAACTTTCAACCAACTCAAAAGGATGTCGAGAGCTTTTTGTATCATCGCTTGAATGTATTATCAGACACTAGAGTCTTATAGGGACTTTTCGAATATTTTATCACAGTTAAACCTAGGTTCGAGGAAGACTTTGATAACCTAAAGCGTTTTCTGGAAAATGTTTATCAAAAATTAAGTTCATTATATCTTTTGGAGACATATTGGGCACATTTGGCCTTGCTGACCGTCTTTTTAAAGCGCCTCAAATGTCAGCTGCAAACAATCATTTGTGCAATGGTCGTTTTGATTTTAACTTCATTTAACCAGAAACTTATTTTTCAAAGTAATACGCAGTGGACAAGGTTTGTCAAAAGAAATTAAAATGTTCCCTATGTGTTCATAGCGTTGGAAAGCATTTAAAATGATCGAACATTCATATATTTCGAAAAATAAAGACATAAATAAATTTTTTAATATTTCTTAGACGTCTCCTCAAGACTTGGCTCCATAGAAATCATGCTCATCTATCATCAAACAAAACATAATGTGGAGGGAAAAGCAATGTAGTGGAACCTGTTAATTGATGGCGAACGTTCTTCAGAAAGACACTTCAAGACTTAAGTAAAAAGGAAAATGAAAAAGAAAAAATTCCAAAATCGCATACAATTGTGCGCTGGCATGATTGTTGCTCTATTTCCTACTAGAAATTTGAAGAAGTATTATTATAAAAATAATTAAATTTTTTTATTTAACTTGTAATTTTTAATGTGAATGTGTCTATATTAATAAAGAACTAAAAAATATAGAAACAAGAGTGGTGAACGTAGTTGCAGAGGAAGCTTTGTCGTTTTTTGTTTTCTTTACGATGAAAAAATCTTGATGTCCACGTGCTGCTCCCTAGTGTGAAACTATGTCTCATGCATTGCTTTGAACACGTCCATCGTATAGAAGGCAATATTAGCCTATAGCCTTGAGATCGAAACTCCATCATGTGATTGTCAATTTCAACTCACTTGAACTAGCTAAAAGGCGCCAGTGGCTGAAGCAGTGCCACTCAGATATGTAAAACCAGGCTCATGCGTTTCAAGCATTATTTGCCAATTCATAGATTAATGTTTCTAAGAATTCAATATGATGAAATTCGCAAGCAACGCGACAACCTTTGCTGCAAAATAATGTATCGTTGCACATGGCTTGTGCTAGATCTGTTTTGGCAATTCTTAGTACACGACAATAGTCCCAGCACATGAAACAATCAGGACTTTTCTGACAGATTGAGAGGCTTCTAATGTTGTTGATGCGGCTACGAAATGAAAAATTGCTTAAGGTCTGAAATCGAATAAAAAGAAATTAATTTCATTGATCAAAGTATGAAGGTTAATTAATAATTACCTTGAGAAAGCATTGTTGTCTACATTTAGTCACCACAAAGTTCACAGCTGGGTATTTCGGTGTTGTAGCTTTTACTATAGCAGCAGCATATGTTGCCCGCATACCTAAATTGAAGATAACCAATAGGAGTAAGACGTTCATAGCACGGTCTTTCAACATTTTTCTTATTTGCAATGGAAAATTTGCTAGCTATCACACTGGCTACTTAGAGATTTCTGTTTGAATCCATTGAATTGAGTTTCTTTTTATTCTATTCAGAGGTAGCGATTTCATTGATGTGCATTTTTGGAATTTCCATAGCTTATTGTCGTTCGTTCCGTGATCCTGTGTTTGGATCAGACAGCACAGGTAAAATGTTATGATTTAATTAATTCGGATATTCCACAAAATGTTTCATTCATCTTAAAGTGGTCGTCTGGTCGAACGGTCAACGTGTAGGTAAAATATTTTAAGTACATACAGGTAGGATAGCTACGTAAATATTTTGTTTGGAAATTCCAAAGGGTATTTCATTCATAGTTTTGTAGCGCCGCTAATTAGTGTAACCACACACTCTTTGCAAAACATTACTAATGTAATTAACTTATAACTATGTTTACCTGATAGAAATTCATTTGAAATATACATTTGGTGGGATTACCCTTTGTTTGAGACTTTAATTTTCCAAATTAAACAAATACGAGGACATATGTGATACAAGATATTACCGCAAGGATTGAATAATGATAATTCTTTTATTAGGGTATTTACATTATCAGACTATAGTAGTGCTATCAACCAATTTACATTTTTAAACGCATAAGGATCGTTATTTTGGATGCTATCATACTTGCGGAATCAGGAATGCTAACATTCAAGATATTCAAGGTCAACGGTCACAAAGTAGCAATTTTTTTATATAGAATCTGATTTCTATTAGTCGGACAGAAATTAACCGCAGGCAAAAGTTATATCATAGACAATTTCACACAACAGTCTATAGTTTTCCCAAGGTTTTCGAAGCGCTGAATCCAACCTCAGGTTAGGTTACATGGTGCAAAAAATTCTACCAGAACAAGGTGTTGGTTCAACTCAGCAAAGAGTTTAAATAAAGAATTTCATAAGCTGTATGCCTTAATTGGGGTTATGATCATTGAAGTCTCCAGCAACAATAATTTCAAACCCTGTGTACGGCTCCAAAAATACGAATCAGAGTGGTGGCATTGCTCAGACCATGCAAACAGCACGATATACCTTTCATATGGATTTTCAGCCATGCTGATATTGAGTGTAATAAATGATTGGGTTTTCTTGAAACAATCATTTTAAAGAGACTAAACTAAAATTTTTAAATAAAAAGTCTAGTTTTTTTTTTTTTGTTTTTGTCTCTTAGTTGTGATTATATTTAATATTTATATTTAGGACTGATGAATTATACAAAAGTGTATCGCTTTTAAATGGTTTGTTGATGTAAATAAAATTGTTTAACATTAAATATTACATAATTTACTCTCTCTTTTATCAATATTATGCAAGATTCTTAGTTAAATATAATAATTATATATGTAAAAAGAAATTAAAAAAATAATATAATAATTATAATAAATCTCGAAAATAATAAATAATATAATTAAAATAAAGTTAACAATTATTCATCTCAGATGAAATTTTTGCTATGCTGTTGGATCGCATGCGTTGTATAGTGTAATGGATTCAACTCAATGCTGTCTGGCTCCTTCGAACTGCGCCCTCTGACTTGACTTAGTGTAGTATGTATATATATATTTATATATATACTATAGAGTTTTACATAATTATATTCGATCGTCTAATATAATTTAAAAATATATATATGTATAATTTAAAGTATTATGCTCTCTCGTTTTATATGTTTTTATTTTCGCTCCAATTACGATATGTTTGTTGTGGTTGTTTTTAGGGTTATTTTAGCGCTCTCTTTTTATTTAAAAAATAATATATGTATGTAATATTTATACTCAACATTTATCGCGTGGATGCTCTCATTTCGTTTTTTATTTTATTATTATTATTTAACGGATTTTAACTTTGAGCTTAAAATATAAAATCGTCTCATATTGTATGGTACATAACAATTGTTAGGATTAACTTGACCATGGTATTAGTAACGGTTCGATTTAAATTTTTCTTTTTGAATTTCAATAATATTAGTGCTTTTCTATTGCATTATTGTACTGTGGCACATTCAAAATTACAAATCAGTTTCGCCATACAGTGCTGTGCTGAAGGACATGTAGTCCAGAGCACCAGAAACACCGCCTGGGCCTTTGAATGGTGGCATCCTTTGAATGCAGTACTCAGCTTGATCTGGCGGCAATTCGCGACGAAGTTCATCGGGCAAGATGTATGGCTAAAAAAGAAATGGGCAAAAATTAATAAGTTCGATATATAAAGTGTTAGAAAATGTTTTAACAATAAAACAAAGTTTTTTCATTGTCATTGCTTCTTTTGTCCGCAGATATTGAAATTAGTTTCAAATTTATTACTTTTTAGAATTGTAAACTAATTGTTCTTCGTTACTATTAATGTTTTTAATAACAATGAAATAATTTTTCATTATTATTAATTTTTCCAATCAATAATTAAATTTTCCTTTACTTTCATTACTATTTTTCATTGGTTTTCAAATTCATTACTTTTTTGGATTATTAATCACATTATTTTTCTTCGTAAATTTTGTTTACTATAATAGAATTAGTTTTCAATTAGTAATAAAGTTTTGATTTATTATCATTACTTTTTCCACTAACAATGAAATAAATAACCCTTTATAATGTCAATTAAAAACCTTTGAATATTAAACCTAAATCTTTTTTAAATCTTCAAAATTACTTTACTCAACTCACCTTATCGGCAGCGAGAATTCTAAATGAATCGATAACCTGTTCGGCGGTATCTGTGTCAGTGCTTTCGCGTGTCATAAAGTCAAGGAAAGCATCAAAGTGAACATAACCAGTTGAGTTAGGATCGACAACAGCGAGAATACGTTGGAAGTCCATATCACCTTGACGATCTTTACCAATAGAGTAGCCGAGAGAGACCAAACAAGATTTGAACTCCTCTGGAGAAAGACGGCCAGTACGATTCTTATCGAAGTGATTAAAGCTTGAACGGAACTCATTCAATTGTTCTTGGCTAATGCCCTTCGAGTCACGGGTTAGAATTTGATTTTCAACTTCATTAATATTGCGATTAATTGAGGTCAACAATTGCTCCCAGCCCACACGCAATGTTTCCATAGTGTAGTTTGTGTAACGATTTTCAAATATCATTGACTCTTGTACAGCTTGATGGATCTTTTCGAGTTCTTCAATATTTGGCTTATAAGCGTATACAGCTTGTTCGTATTCCTTCAGACGATGCAATTGATCTTCAAGCGAACCTTGCAAGCCCATGCCAATGGCAGTGACAGCATCCATTTGACGTTCGATCCATGGACCAACAGTGTTGGCCTTTTCAGCGAATTGTCTGCGCAACATTTCATTATTTTGCTGTTTGCGCAGTTCGTTAGCGAGTGTTTGATCGCGTTGTGGCACCAATTGACGAACATCACCCCACTTGCGTGTCATTTCATTTGCAGTCAATGTTGTGTAAGGATTCTCCAAGCCACCGGGTATTTGATGTTGCTTAACAATGGACTCAACTTCACGTACTAAATTGACAATCAAATTGAATTCCTTATCGGCTTCACCAAGAGTTGCCTTAAATTGATCGTGAGCCTGAATGAGACCTTGAATTTCCTCCATTGTGTGTACAATGAACATATCAACGAGATCTTCACGGGTACCATCTAACCAATTGTTGAATGGTGCTGCACGCTTAGCGAATTCCAGATGAAGTATATCGATTTTCTCCAAAATACGTTCCGCTTCATCTAAGGCTGTGCGACGACGTTGAGTGAGAGCACCCAAACGATCCCATTGGTCACAAATGCGTTGACAACGAGCATTGACAGAAATGCAGTCATGATATTCCAAGGTGCTGGAAAAAGTAAATATAAAATTAGTTGAAGAAACTATATTTACTAGTTTAAAAAATATCAAAATAGTAAACAGGTGGTACAGCACAAATGTCCCATGAATCACAAGTTCTTTGGTTTGTCGAACTAAGGTATATTATACATTAGTTTTTCTTTTTAAGAAAAATACAAGCTTCTGAGGCACATTATTAGCATATACAAAAAATAAATTATTCAATACGTCAACATCCCTCGAGCTTATTCATAACTCGTAGGACATTTAAGATGGAATCACTAGATGTAAAAATAAAATATGTATGCTATGAAATGCGAACAGAGTGAGAGTTAATGATCCTAAATATTCTTTTTTGCAAGTCAGTTTTTCTTTATTACCTTCGATGAATATCATAATATAATATGAAAAATTAGCGTCATAGACAAAAATTAAGAAAAATATGTATTAAACAGAGTGAACTATTTCAAATATATTGCATATTGTGCTGACATCAAAAAAATGTGACATTTTTTAGAACAAAAGAAACTTTTTTACAAGCGATATTAATGTAACGATACTTTCAAAGGGCTTATCAATCGAAGTAGCATATTTAAACTATTTCCAACACATTTTTGTAGAACTTATTTACTCAAAATCAACAAGTCAATGTTTCTGCATTATATGAATTTCTGTGATAATGACAATGAAGTAATGAAATTTTTATGAATTAAATCAAAAATTCAACACTGAAAGTTTATAGGCGAACCTCACACTAAATGCCAAAGTATTGGATTAACAAAGCAGTACAGAGACAATCAATTTTATGCCGCAATTGGAAAAAAAAGTTGGTTAGTACATACATAGCTATTTTATTTGCCACAAACTACGCTTACTTCAATTCTTGGGCAATGGCTGCAATTTGCTCAACACGATCTTGATGAGCAGCCAAGTCAGATTCGAAAGCTTCATGTTTCTTCTTCAAAGCCTTCAGTTCGTTCAATTTACATTGACGGAAATCTTGTGATTGCAACATTTCCTCTTTGCCGCGTGTCCAATCTTCATGTGTGTCGGCCTTTTATAAAAAATCAAAAAAAAAATAAGCAAATTAAAAATCAAATAGCTGAGTATAATTAATACCTTATGCTTGAACTTCTGCGCCAAATGTTCCAAACGTTCCAAGCGCATGGTTTCTGCCAATAGCCATTCTTCAAATGCCTTCTCGGCCAATTCCAAACCCTTCCATGAATTGGAAATATCAGAAACAGTTTTTCCTTCGGTGGGCAGATAGGCTGGACGGTTAGACAAACGCAATTTGGTTTGCAAGGTGTTAAAGTTGGTTTCGAGTTTTGCTTTTTGCTCAACACGTGGTGGCTTATGCTTGCGACGATAGGTGCGATATTCTTCCAATTTCTTTTGGACGCCAGCTAGAGAGTTATCAGCTTGACGTGAGTTCAACCATGGCATTGTGCGGCGAATCCATTCCAAAAGCTACAAAATAAGTTACAAGTAGTAGCCGGGAAGCACATGCAAATTCCTTAGCATACTTACATCACTCGCAAGACGTTCATACTCCTCCATAAGGCGCTCATTCTCTTGGTTAACCTTCAAAACCTTGCAAATACGATTTGCTGCTGTTTCCGCCTAACGTTGTGCAAAAGAAACATTAAGCGTTAGTGAGTGTTCTAATTTCTAATGAAAGAGTTTGTAAAGCTGTAGAAAATATCACGACAAAAAGTTTTGGATGTTGTTACAGGCGTTAATAATGCTTGAACAGATTCGATAGTCTCAATTGTTTTTGTGAATCTCATGATTTCGATAAGAATTGATTGATTTCATAGAATCTACTTCTTTGATGAGACCGGAAGCATTGGCCGTTTATATTACTAATCAATAGAAATTTATTTGCCAAAACATTTGATTTCGATACTAAAATCGAACTTTGTGCCGGGTGGAATGAATTTGAGTTATTCAAAAGTTTTAATGGATCGCTTGTATGATTTCAAAGGATTCAATGATTTCGATGTATATGATGATTTAATGGTTTGCAGATTTTTGTTATGGATTCAATGGATTTGATATTTAAGATTGATAATGTTAGGTGTTCGATGGTGTCATGGATCCGACTTTGAAGTCGGATATATAATAGTTTCGTTGGTTCTGATTTATTTGTTTAGTTAAGTACTATTTGGTTTTGTTGGATAAATTCTCTAGTTGATTATAAGGTATCAATTAACTAAACGGTTTGGAGAGATGTAAAGATTAATTTTGGAGATTTCAATGTACATATATTGGGTAAGAGAGTTTGAAAGGCGAAAAGATATCTTTATTGGACCGAGTTCATTTTTCCCTATCTCTTACCGTTTTTGAGGTATGCAGCGTCGCGTGTGCCGGAACATTAATAGTACAAAACAGATTTTGTATTTTTGAGAGTTAAGATGGCGTATAAACATTATTTACAAGTACATATATCCTAAAAATATGCCACACTAGGGAAATTTTGAAGTTAGATTTGGATTCGTCGAAAATAGTCAAATTTTGTTATATATCGTAAAAACTTGACGTGCTAGGGTGATTCCAAAGCCAGATTTAGATTTTGCGTAGTTTTGTACGGTCGAAAGATTCTAGCCTGATTTTCCATTCTTTTCAACCTCTATATTTCGCATACACATACATAGGTGTAATTTATCTTTTATAACCCTTTTATTTTTCAAAAATTATCATGCCGTATGCATTCATCAGAAGTAAGAGTCATAACTAAATGCCTCGAAAACTAAAATAAACTTCGAATGATGGAATATTTTTACTCTGTATTCAGAGACTTAAAACTTAAACGGCAAATATGTCGTCAACGTAGCGAGATATTTTACTTAAAATGTTTGCTTTAAGTAATAAGTTGTCAAAAACGGAAAACTAAATGACTTGTTTAAGCTAATTTAAAATTTAAATGAGTCATAAAGGGCTAACAAAGGAATATAAACCCGCCAGCAGAGCAGAACGAGTTAGGGGCCAACTTTCAAACATTTTTCTTTCTGAAGTGGTAGCAAAGCTCTGTGGTGAAAAGGAAAAACTGCTTAAGTCGAATTAAGCACGAATTGAGTTAAGAACGTCATGATGACCTCCGTATCTAAAAGTACCACTGTGCGAAATTTGAAGCATATTAGATGATTTTTCAGGAAGTTATAGAGGGAGGAACTTTGACTTATCTTTTTTAAACGTACAATCTCATTTGGAATTATACTTAGCTTAAGTTTAAAACAGCATAAGCTGTCTATCCAAATAACAAAAAGAGTTTGAATACTCAGCAATAGGCACCGTCAGAGCAGCTAACGTTGATATATGCGTATTTTCCAATATTAAAATTCCTTGGATTAGATTTGAAGTTATTTGGAAATTGGTTCTACGAAGTTGAATTCATTCGTTTGGAAAAACCGCTTAAGTTTTATTTTTGCGGATAACTCATTAGTTAACGTAATTTTTATAGTAAAAAGTTCAACGATTTCTTCCTTAATTAACTGAGGCTCTATTGAAATCAATAGCTTTTACTACAATTCACATAAATTTTTAATAATAAGCTTTAAAGCTTAAAAATTATCTCCTGTAAAACGATAAAATTAGACTTAAGCTCTTTTTCTTTTACACCATAGAGTTAATAACAAAAATCTACTAAATTTACTAAAATGATACTACGCTTTGGTAACATTGATTTCTGTGCAAATCAGTAGAAATATTTTTTTTTTGCAAAGCACAGAGATAAATATAGATAAAGATAAATATCAATAAATAGGTAGAGATAAATAGTATATCTCTGTATATGCGTTGATTTGTGCCATTTCATACCGCAAAAATGATAATTCTATTGCGTGGCACACAAGATTAAATGTTACTAAGGCGGCGTGTCATTGTGCACTTACCGCCTTGCTTACATGGTAACAGTACTTGGAAAGAAACAATGTTTGGGAGTAATGATTAGAGCAATGTTCATCAACAGTGTTCAGAATCGAAGTTTAAAAAAAAATGTATTTTTCATTAATAAAATAATTTGAGGAGTGATTTTTTAAAAGGTCTTATTGCCATGTTAAACAAAATTTCAGTAATGAGAAAAAACTTTAACTTTTTTTTTTTAATATCTCTACTGTTATCTGTGTTGATCTAATATTCTAATCAAGCTTTTATTCTAACATATTTAATATTTATTGGAAAAATTAAAAAAGGTGTTCTTTTGATGTAAGATTTTATTATTATACCACAGATTATACTCTCAAGACGCCAGAGTCAAGTTCATTACAATCGTAATCATCGGTAGGCGACAATATAAACAATAATAAAGGATTCTTCAGCGAC
Source organism: Tricholauxania praeusta (assembly GCA_949775025.1). NCBI lineage: Eukaryota > Metazoa > Arthropoda > Insecta > Diptera > Lauxaniidae > Tricholauxania > Tricholauxania praeusta. Next base: position 138,058,601 of record OX459028.1, on the reverse strand, counting down.
TATAGGAAATACGTCTCTTTGTACAGACAAAAATTAAATGGAAATGTGTCGTTTTGTATGAAACTGTGATTTTTAATTAGGATTTCCTTTGGAAATATATCTTCTTTGTAGTAGATTTTCAACTAGAGCATACATTTTTGCATGAAAACGACGATAGCATTCTTGGGTTTATTCAAGGTCATAAGTGGAAATAAGCTCTTTTGAAAAAACATTGATTTTCCCTAAAAAAAATTCAGTGAATTTCCACGAACTTTTCTATCGTTTTCCTTTTTTACATTTTGAGTGATATTTTCTACAGCAATTTGTAAATACTTAATAATAGTTTGAAAAAATAGTAAAAAATTTGAACAACAATTTAAAACAAAATGCATATTAATAACTAATAAAGAGACATAACATGTTATATTGCTTTCGTTTTCTTCAACACAGCGCATTCCAATTGGACTCAACTCCAATGACATCCAAAAAGAACTGCCCTGAGGCGCAAAAAAAAACTTATCGATCATTTTAAGCAATATTAACGTAAACGACATTTCACAGTTATATCAACGTTATTTTCATGGTTTTTATATATATTTTTATTATTATTATGCGACAAATGTTATATTTAATCCTAGTTTGTCGGTTACGATAAAGTTAATTGTTGGCATTTTTGAAATTTTTGTCGCTTACGATATTACTGCCAAAAACATCTGATTAATGGGAAAGAAAACAAAACGAAAACAGACCTTTTGGGCGCCACTGAAGCAATGGTAATAAGATGAAACATACGTCATTACCGCTCTTTCATCTGGCATTGCGGTATTCTGCAAGTCTGTTAGATGCAAATAAAAAAGCAACGATAAAAATACATTTGTTAGTAAGGAGCAAGCAAACAGTTTGGTATTAAATTTTTTCACTGAAACTTCAATTAAAAAATAAAAAAAATGGTAGTATATGGAACGCAATAATAAAAAAAAATTAACAGCTTCATTAAAAAGAAAGCAGCAGCATCAGGATTTAAATGTTTGCATGCATTTTCAACAGCTATTGGCGGCGCGCCCAATCAGCTCTTACAATAGGGGTCATGAGCGTCGTCGTTAGCATTGAGACATTGTTTTTAAGAAACAACAACACATACACATACATAATTAAAACAATAATCAATATCAATTTGAAACGTTTGTGTTGTAGGTAATGAGTGATTTTGTGATTTGTTCATGTCTGAATTGGAAAAATTAAAAATTGGCCGGTATTTTGAGAAGATAAAGAAAATTGCCTATTGAATGCGTTGGCAATATTGAAAAAAAAAATTGATTAATGTAAAATTTTTCGTGTAAGATTGAGCATTGTTTTTGCACTTGTCAAAAAAATTGTTTTTCTTATCTATGTATATTTCAAATGTTCTACGATTTATCTTTGGAAGAAAACATTGTTTAAGCGGAATTCAAAAACAACACGATAAAAGGGGCTCTTCTTCTCTAGTTAAATTAGGAAATTTATAGGTAAAACAAAGATTGAATCCTTGGGGTTCGACATTGATGTTTAGCTGCCTATTCTTTAAAATGATGCTAAAAATTATTTTAGTAAGAGAAAATTGTTTAACGAAATTTTAAGCAATTTGGTGCAGCATCGCAGAGTGACATGAGCAAGTGATGTTTAAAAATCGTAGAAGCAAGAAATCTTCACAGTATGAAGTCCTTAAATGAAAACTAAACGTGGCTTAGGAACGTTGGGTAACAGTAGAAAGTGTTGATAGAAAAGTAAGCACGTTTAGAATAACATGTATTGAAACAGTTCAAAAAATTAACTAACTAAAAATGTACATACGTAAAGCCACTTTCACTGTATGTTCTATACACTTTTTCAAATTTCTTCGTAGTCATTTGCAATGTTATCATATCCTTAATTCCAGCCAAATTTTAATTTTACTTTTCTGCGTATAAATGCTACTGACCAAACTAGTTTTTAGGATAAACTAGTTTTTCCTAGGCCAACCTTGTTGATTTATATGCCTGAAAGTATGCAATTTAATTTTAATTCAAATGCGTGTGGACAGCGAAGCCGGTGTTGCACATATTATTAAGTGAACCGCCGCGAAGCCAATATTGGACATATTGGAGGATGCAAATCCTGAGTCGCAACCGAAGGTCGCCCACTTACTCGCACTTATCACTTGCAAAGCATACAATTAAATTGATAAGTTTTATTGTCTTACTTTGCTACTATCTTAGTCTTCACTAGCCACAGTGCTTTTGCATTAAGATTTCATTGCATATCTTTAGGCTTAAGGGTAACTAGTTTGGCCGGTAACATAAATTTTATGTACATGTGTATATTTACTTAATTTGCTTTTCGGAAAAATTAAATTGATAAATAGATTTTAAAAATTTTTATTGCCATTTCCACAGTGCTTCACAACTAAGCTTAAGTTGAATAAAGTGACAGACAGACAGACAAAAATCAGTGGAGAACATAATATGTGTACTATATCACACTTTATTTCAATCAAGGTTTCACTTACGAAGTCCTAAAAAAAAAATTAATATTTCTGACATCTAGTAGCTCTTAAGTGCACATCAAACATTAATCTCAAATCAACTTCAAAGCAAACTCTCGACACGGCCTTGAAATTAACTTAACTTTAGATGAATATCTGAAATAAATTTATTGGGTTATCATCATTTAATATGATGTTGAGAATTTTAATGGAGAACTAAAATGTTACATCAATAAAGAATGCTGTAATTCTCGAATTAAATTAAAAATTAATAGCGAATCCCGTTTATAGTCGGCATTATTGTTTAAAATTTCAAGTTTAAACGGATTTTCTTCTATGAAACATTTTTCCAACTTAAAATTCGTTCTAAAGCACTATTTGGAGGAGAGGCGGCCGTAGAAATGTTGAGTGTATAAGATTTAAGGATGAAATTCTCAGGAAGCATAGTATTATATACACCACACGGAAACGTGTCCCTATCAAAGGTATTCAAGGTCAAAGGTTACATAAAACAGCGTTTTGTTAACGGCTTGCTTTCTATTAATTGAAAAGATTCTTCAATCTCTGCAAAAGTTATACATTAGGTATTTTTCTCTAAGAGAAGGTTCGGTGCATTTTTCACACAAGTTTAACTGTTTTCAAAATGTTCAAGGTCAAAGGTTAAAAATGTTTTTCTTTTTTCGTTAATATCGTCGGTTATGTGAGACAAAAGTTGTAAACTATTTTCATGATGAAAGGCCTATAAAGTCACAAGTCAGGTTAATTTTATGATGCGAAAAACATTGCGGAAATAACACGTAGTTATAATTTAATCAATTACGAAATTTATTATTTTGTTTGTTCACTTCACCGAACTTTTTTGGAAGCTTTTCTTTTATATAAAATCAAATTTTCTACCATTAATGAGTGGCCGACCAATAGGGGGCGAAATATTGATAAAAAAAAAACTTAATGCACTTAACCTTTGTCTATCTATAATTTTTCGTAAGAAAAAATCCATCAAAAATATTTTTGTAACCTTAGGTCCATGAATATACGGCATGGGAACTGATTTGTGTAAGGCCGCTCTCGCTTATTGATTTTGATTTTTATAATAATATCTTTCCTGAACAATTTCAGTCTACAATCTAATACACGCCACAAGGCATATTTACTATATTTAGTAAATTTGAAAAAAAAAATCAACTGTTGATAAACACTTTTTTTTAGTTGTGTGTTAAAACAACAAAACGTTTATGGGGTTTACTAAACCATCCAATAGCATCAACGCCTAAGTGAAGCTAAAAGACTATAGTTATGCTTATAACTAATACGAGTTGATGCAATTTTCGTGGTTAAGCTTAGAGCCATCATTAGGAGCACAGCACTAACATGCGCTTAATAGGCGAATACTTTTTTGTAAATTAATTAATTATTGTATTAAAATTTTAAGTTAAATAAATGTTTAGTTCAGTTATGCTGCAGATATATAAAAAAAAAGTATTCAACAGCAGCAGACAAGGAGGGCTAGCATTGTAGCGCTTGATAGATAATACATAATTTGTTCATATAGATACTATATAGATTTCCAAAAAACAAACTGTAATAGAACAAAATGAAATTAAGTGTATTTATGTGAAGTTTAGTCACATTGTAATTATTCGGGACGTAGGTATATTCTCTTGTGGGTTTGGGTACATGCGTCACATTTCCAACCTGTTGGGCTCCCTGGAAGGCATGGTAGTAGCAGGAGACGTAGGTCATGATGGCACGTTCATCCGGTTTGGGTGTGTTGATCAAATCTAATATTTAAAATCATTTTTTTTTTTTTAAATTTTTTTATAACAATTTTTTAATTTTACGAAAATTTTTTAATTTTACGAAAATTTTATAATTTTACGAAAAAATTTTGTTTTTTCGTACTCAAAATTCAATGGGAAAATTAAAAGAAAAATAAAAACAAAAATATGTATATCGTCGCCCACTTGTACAACGGCCCTAATTGACATTTTTTTTTAAATCCAGTTTATTACATATTCCTGAAGACCAACCTCAAATGCACCTTCACCCAAAAAATTGGAACGGTAACACAAAAAATACCAAGCTTATTAGGTGATATTAAAAAGCCCTAACTACATTCAACATTTTTTATATGTTAAAAGGCCCTAAATGTTTTTTCTTGCGAAGTAGTTTTCAAAATTTCTACAGAATTTTGAATTCAAAATTTCCGTGTAATTACCAATTTTAAAATGTAACAATTAGTTCATATCTTATGTTGGAACGCGTATGTGGCCTTCGTTTTAATTTTTCGCAATGAGTGTTAAGGAAAATATTATGTGTGAGATCTATGCCTCTGATTCAATCCCGGAACAATTAAAACATGATCGGATTTTAAATATGAAAAAACGAATGCGAGGAGTTCAATACATAGGCGTTTCGATTGAAAATGGTTTGTGTCAAGGGGCCGAAAGACGGCTTGGACCACCTTATACATCAAAATATTGCGAGCAAAGACGTAACCGGTACTGTTTGCCTTTTAGGACAAATGTAAGGAAAGCCATCTTTGATGCATTTTGGAAAATGACATGAGAGCAAAAAAAGTTAAATGTAATAGGCCTTGTTGATCTGGTAAGCAGAAAACGAATTTCGTTCGAAAACTCAGCGCGTACTCAGTCTCTAGAATATTTCTTAAAACACAATTTCCAACGTTTGCAAGTATGTCGTCAAATGTTTTTATCAATATTATGTTTGAAAGAAAAGATTATTTACTAAAAATTACATCAATAAGTACAATATTTGCATATTTTCTTTAATTTTGTTGTAAATTAATTACACTTTTAGTTTTCAAAGTAACTGCAAAAATCCCTAAATGCACTTTTGCATACATAAAAATGATGTCAAAAAGCCCTAATTGAAATAAAATAAGTATCAATACAAAAAAACTAGCGTTTTCATTAAAAATAATTATGTTATTGTTTGTGTAACTAAACTGCATTTAAAAAAATTTCAATATTCTGCATTGTCGGTTTTTATACAGTTTTTTGTGTCTCCTGAACAAAATCAAAAATGTCAATTAGGGCCGTTGTACAAGTGAGCGACGATATATTCTTACCATCAGGATCCAACATCCTTGGAATATCGAGGTACTTCTCAGCAACATCGAAGGCAGTATTGAGGTTTTCCAATGGATTGTCTTTGGAGAGCTTGGAATAGTCAATCAAGTCAGGTCTATGACGATGAATCAAAGCACAGAAGGCTAAACCGTCCTGTTAAGAAAATACACAAAATTAATTAGCATAAGACAATATTATACAATATCTCTCTTAATTAAATTACCTTAAATGAAAGGTGGAAGTTCTGCACGTTCACGTTCTTGTAAGGAGCAGTTTTGCGTTGGCACCAAAGCAACAGGCCTTCCTTGGCGGTCATCTCTTCGACTGAAATATCTTGTATAGCAAAACGCAAAATAATCGTCCAGATCATGCCAAGAGTCATCTTAAGGTTGCCATCGACAATTTCTTCAGCACCAATTGATACCAAATGGACACCTTTTGATGCAATAAAATCAAGGGCCTTATTGACATTTGCAATTTTGTGGAAACGCATTTTGCCACGATCGGGTTTCGGCAGAGTTTCTCCTGAAATTACTTCCAAGAGAAGCATCAACTTGAGACCATTGCGGAAGTCATCATCGATGTTGTCAATTCCGGTACCGGCTTTGCGTAAATGGCTATTACACCATGCTGTAAATGTCTGAAAACAAAAGAAAAGTTGGGTATTTTAATAAGGGAAATACATATTAAATTTATTAAAAATAGTCGATATGAAAATTTAAACTGATTCATTCAAATTTTACAATGGTGATTGTGAGAGCTAAACTGTAATGTAATATTTCGCTATGCATACAACCTGTAATATAGAGGGATGAAAATGAAAGGAGATTTAATCGATAAATCATAGAAGTTTTTTAACCTCAATAAAGAAAACTATCAAACCTCGCTAATTGAGAATCAACGCCCAGACTAAACTATTTATCTTAAAAACATTAAATTTTGAATAAAGATCTCCTCATGGTGTAGAAATTAAATATTTCATCTTTTGAATGTAAAAATGCTATTTTTTCTGACAAACTGCCTAAGAATAAACACACAAGCTAAGCTCTTTGTTCCAGAAATATAAAATTCAGAAAATGAGATCCTCTAGGGAAGAATTTTCTAAAAATTAGATTCTCATTCCCATAAAATTTAAGTTCCTACTTTTTAAAAAACTATGCAACGAATCGCAAAGAAACTGAACAAAGTTTGGCTGGGATTGGACAAATGGGCGTGGCAGCACTCATAGATGTGAAACTATAAAGTTATCGTGTCTAAACATTTTTTAAGGGAATGTAATTAAATTCTGTACAATGTGATAGCAGCACTATCGGGTGGTAAAGTGGGCGTGGCACGCGCCATAGAAGTAAAAACTTTAAGTAATACAATAAAAGTCGCTACAAAAGCACCATATGACAGATGCACTTTTTTGACATAAAAGGTTGGGTTTTTCTCTAAGATTTTTCAAGGGTGAAATATGAAACTCGAAACAAAATCAAGAATTAAACGAATGACAATGGTATAAATAGATATGGAGACAGAAAAGGATACACAAAAATAACAATAGTTATGTAGGTAGATAAAAATATAGATAGAGATAAAATTCCGATAGAGATAGAAATATAAAAAATGAAATATACGACGAATAGAGAATCAAGGAAATAGAGATAGATATGTAAATTTAACAAGGAAATCACGTTTAAACCATCTGGTCGCATAAAGCCGCGACAATAGCTAGTTTATAATATTTGTGCCGATATATCGGAGAGTGCATTTTTTAAAAGTTTCTTATTTTCTACCCTCTGGACGAAAGATGGAGAACTTGACTTTCATTTTTCCTTTATATTGATGTATTTTTCATGGACTTGCATTATGTGTCAGGGCTATGAGCACATTTAAAGACTATATAATATACATATGTATATGTAAGGTTCGAATTGTTTCGATGAAGCATGTCTTGAGCAAACTTTTTTTGTAATGCACTTTTTCAAGGTAATTCAGCTTTTCGAAATTAACCGTGACGCGACGCATCACATACTCAAAATGTAAACAAAAATATTGCCATCTGATTAGCGAGGCGTGCCCAGATTCTGAGTCATCTCCTGAAAGCATCAAGATTTTGCTATTAAGCCAGTTTACCGAATGAACAGTTTCTTAACGACTCTGAAATCCTGTCCTTCCAAAGTTACTACTGCGTAATTCCAAAGATAAAGTCTACACAAATTTCAAAAAAGCAAAATCAACGTTCGAGTCAAAATAAGGACATTGAAACATAAAATGCAAACATCAGCCAATTTTCTGCATTTGTTAAATAGCGGTAACATCTTAAACGTTTGGTAATTTAGCTTAGGTGTCTGCGCAACAACGTTATATTTTAATGAGATACTCGTACACACCATACGTCCATGCTGAATATGATGATTCCCTTCCTTTTCTTACTGCCATTTCTCTTGCCAGATGAGCACTAAAAACTTATCTTTAAAATTCTATTCATAGGAAAATTATACTACATACACGTAGCATGAGTAAAAATAACCTGTTGCTCTAAATCTATCCACGAAAACGGTAAATTCAATGGAACCGGATTGACTGAAGTTAGTTGTTTTTCCATATTATTGCGTGGAAGTTGGCACGTTGGTGGTGGTGGGTATTGTTTATGCAGCTGAGTTGATTGGTTTGTCGTCTGGCCTAACCTGGCCTGGCTCACATTGTTATATGTACTGCTGCTCCGCTCGTATCTAATGGTATGAATGTCATTACACCGGCTTAGGTGGTTTTCCACACGGTATAGCAGTACAGCAACAGAATGCAACAGAAAACGCACAGTGTGCAGCGTGCAAAAAGCCGGTAGAACTGCTTTAACTTAACGGCGAACAAGTTTCATATTTGCTTTTTTCATTTTATTTTCTTTTTTTATTTTGCTTTTCTTAAAGACATCACTACTTACTGTACTCTTTGATAATGAGGAACATGTAGTACTCATTGTGAGATTCGAGTTGATTTTGCTGGAGCAGTAATTAGGTACCGTTTGGCGACCAAACTGTTGACTCCTCAATTTGCTGCTTTTAGAATTGTCGTCTTGCTAACATTCATAAGCCTCTTTATTTTTTTCTACTTTTTTTCTGATAAATGGACCATTTTGCAGCAAATGGCTTAGTATAATAATGCAGTTTATATAGTCGTACATTAGCTTAATGACACTTTTGATAAGCGTAACAAATTGTATTTCAATATGGAAATCGACTAATAGAAATGAATTCCAATTTGCCCTTAGCAATATTAATAACTTTAATGACGTGCTTTTAGCTTACACCATGTGTTACATCTTGATGTTGCTCATCTAATTTTTATTTACAACGATTTGAATGAACCAAAATATAGCAACTAATTCAGGAGTTATTAATGCATTTGTAAGTCATTTTAAAAAAGCTAATTTTGATATTGCCAGTGGATTCTGTTTAAGCCAACACTAAGCCGATCGTCATCTGGCTTTACAGCGGTGAACAAATTAATTTAAAAGCTTAAATGTCAGATATTTGCCCGAAGAGATTAAAGCAACTGCTGAGCCTCACTGCACACAAATCGTTACAGTATTACTAACTAGATGCGGTGGGTTTAAAAAAGGGACTAGTACAAAACGGGTTAGTGCATATTGATAGATAGACAAAAACCATGATTTTTTTTTTTTGTGCAAAATACGAGTACGTGCTTAGGAGGTCGACGATATTATGTTCAAAGACCATTTTCTTTCTATTCCCAAACGTTAGCAGAAAAATTTATTACTAAATATGGGCCACAACATTCTTCACAGGGATCGGGGCCCTTTTGTGAAGTTCAAAGTTAATTTTCAACCTTTTCGCATAGAATGGTCCAATAAAATTTTGTTTTAAAAAAACGAGCCTAAACATCCTTTTTGGGATAGACAACTAAATTGGTGATGCCTTAATTTTATTTTCGACTTTCTCTCAACGATTGATTTAATAAAATTTGTTTATATAAATGTGAACAAAACACTCAAACACGGGTTTCTGACCCCCTGGTGACCTTTTATTTATGGTATTATGTATATTAATTGAAATAATATAATAATATATAAATAATAGCTTGTTCATTATTGTTATATTAAATACGCTTAGGAAAGAAAAATTTATAACAAATAACATATTGAATTAAAGGAAATTAAAGGCTTTCATATACAGATTAATGATACGATTTTTAGAGAAAATAACGGTTTTTTAAGAAAAATGGTGAACATTTTTAAAAAATCTCCATGTCTCAAAATTTACGGAACTGATTACAAACTTTCATACACCGATTTTGTAGACTGTAAAATTATTACATCAATATATTTAAAATCTATTCAGGCATTTCCAACTTATACTGATTTTTAGAAAAGCCATATCCGCAATTTAGAAAAATGCACATATCTCGGGTTCGAAATAAGAAAATGATATGCGCATATACGGCATTCTTTTAAGCAAATAACAATACATTAAAAATTATATAACACGGGATCAGCACCGAAATAATATTTGAGTTGTTGCAACTAGAAAGTAGAAAATCGGTACTTTCTTACTTTTGTCCGGTCAATTTTTAATTTTTTTTATAAAGAAAGAAAGAAGAAGAAAACTAATCACGGATTCGAATTCACCGATCGATAATCGCCCGAAAATCATACACACTATGTTCGATAATTTGATAGACTTTTATAGCTTGCATCATTTTTTAAATCTATATTTTGGAAAATGGGCTGTCAACTTAAGACAGAGGGCGCTAATCCAGTTTTCAATATTAACCTTAATCCTAGTAATAGGCTTTGTCCAGACGTATAAGGCATCGTGAAAAAATCAATTTTTTTTTTGAACCGCTCTAATGTTCATATATTGAAAATACGAAAATTCGAAATTTTTTTCTTTAGTACTAAAAATCGATATCATCGTTTCCACATTATCTGACTAGACTTAAAACTTGGTTTTTTACAAAAATTCTTAAAGAAAATCGATCAGTGCAAACATTGTTAAGAATGAAATCTATGAAAACATTTGTAAACTAATTTTATTAAGGAAGAAATTCAACAATTTACTTGTTAGCATAATATTTAGTGTACGGCTTAGAAAACACACTACGCTCAAATGTCAAAATAATTCTGTCTGACACACTTTGTCAAAAATTGGCTTCAAAATGCATACACTTTTAACACACGTATGGTATACTCGTAAAATTATACTTTACCTCAACAAATTATTCAATTTAGTCAAAGAGAAACGAACCAACGATTAACCAGGAATGACAACTCATTGTTACAAGGTACTACTGTGTGGGCTGCTGCAATTTACGTGTATTTACTCTGTTGAACCTTAAAAAATTTTAATTTTTTCATTGTTGCTTTTCCGAACAAAGCAGCAACATTCTTTCAGCTTAGAAAAACCTTTAGAGCAGCATACATTGTTTGAAGTATTTACATACAAATTTAACACTAAAATTAGATTAAATCATAAAAAAAAAGAAATATGAAAACTGGTTTTCATTTTTCTTTTTTTGTTATCACCGTTAAGAGATAGAAAACTGCATCTGCATGCATGCATATGTTTGTGGCGAGAACCGATAGTATTTTTTTCTTTGTTTTTTGCTTGCTTTTTATATATAAAGACGCTGTTTTCTTAGATTCCAGATGGTTCATGAGGTTCATAATTCTAAATGATACTAAGTTGATTCATTATTTGTATTACTTCCATATGTCTTTAGCTATGATTTGATTTGCTCTAACAAATCTTAAGGAAATCTTTTGATTTTAACTTGGTTTATTATGTTTGCATTATTAACCGTCAATGATTTTTTAATGATTCATTATAGCGACGACAATGACGGACTGAGGGAACATCAGTGGTATAAAGAATTACGTACATGCAGAGTCATTAAAAGCAGTTTATTTATTTGGACCGAATGTGCAAAAAGAAATGTGATTCGCAGTAAGAAGTTGCTATCGACCCAATTTGGTGTAGAAACAAATCCATATACACACGGGTATACTCAATAAGCCCAAGCAAGGTTCAACTTCAGTTACAGCAAAATTTAAGTGTGCCGTTTTGTAGGCGAGCTTTTAAAGAATATAGCCACATATAGCCACAAAATCGATTTTTCAAAAAATATGTTAAATAGCTATAAAAATTGCTTAAATCGAAGTTGCATCGGGTATTTATCTATAGCTTTAATTTTAATTCACTAGTAAAAGCAATATATTGCGTATGAGCGGCTCCACAAGTCCATAAGTGTTATAGGAAAATTTTAACTATATTTCTGAGCCCAACGATAGATGTTGGTATATTTCATTTGAAGTATATTTTTCAGTGCTTAGTTCTTAGCAGCATATTGATACTTTCGGCCTTGCAGTTGGAAAAGGTTCCATACAGCACGCCCGTGTCGCAATGAAAGTTCTGTTGGAAGTAACGTGACCATGTGATCCGCGTTTCACGGCACAAGTTCACGTTTTTGATTTTCCGTTCCACGCGGTCCGCGTTTAAATTTTATGAAATACATCTATATATATGCGGATTTTACTAAAAATGCATAACATAATTCATGAAAACTGTTCTGGTTATCTTCATGAAGAGCTTCGCTTTGCACAATCACGAAGAGGGCTTAAGTTAATTTTGCCACGGTACAGAAGTTTGGTTTTGGAACGCTCATTCTTTGTCACTGCAATTCGACATTGGAATAATCTTCCACTTGAATTGCAGATAATTAGGTCACCTACACAATTTCGAAAGAAACTTGTTTGAATTTTTCTAGTAATTAAGTTTATTTCCAATTTTTAAAATTTTTAAATTTTTCCTTAACTTAAGCTAATTTGTTTTTGTTAATTTAATTATTTTCGCATTTCACCGTGTACATTTAAAATAGTTGAATTTGCTATTGCTTATTTAAAAGATATATTATCTTGTAGCATATTGTAAAAGCCTATTTTAATAAATGAAATGAAATGAAAATATCTCATTTTGCTAAGGTTTTCGGAATATGAAAGGGTGGCCCTTTTTTTTAGCAAATATTTTTATATGCTAAAATACACACTTTTGTAGTATATTTAATTTATCAAATATATTTCATGTGAGGACCAAAAAAAAAGGTCATCAACTTTACACAAAAATGTTTGGATGTTAACGCAAATTTGATGGATTTTTTTGCTGATCCGCGTTTTTCCGAAAAATATCTAGTCACGTTAGATTAAAGCTATAAAACATGAATTTCATACATTTTATATTTTTTTATGATTTTAAAAATAACAACTAAACACATTTATTTGAAGGCTACAGTCTCTTTTCTCTCGATGTTTCTTTATAAATTTATTTTGTAATAATAATAAATAATTCACATTATATAAACTATGGTTTTTAATTATATAGAGATAAAACATAGGTGTGCATGCGATTGCATGCATAAAACACAATAGGTTTAAATCTGCTCTTTATTTCTTGCAGGTTTATTTATATTTATTTTATCAACTGCGCGCTTCAATGAATTTGGCTCAGTTCCTAATTTGCTTTTTTTTTTGAAGACCTTTCAAACTTTGCTAATTCATGTCATTTGATTTGACAGTTTGCTATTTTTTTGCATATAAATACATTAAAAAATTATTGACAAGTTTTTCTTAGGATGCTTAAAAATAAACACTTATGATTTGAACAAAAACAATCTCTATTTGTTTATTTAAAGTTAAGGTTTGGTTACATCATTTAGCTCCGAAAATAAGTGAAACTGTCATTGAATTTGACAGACCCCACCCACCTATGAAAACAAATGCTCAGCAAATAAACAACCACTGCTGACCCCATTAGCCTTGCATTATTCATGCAAAAAAAAAAACAGAAAAAGAAGCTTTTCTGTGCCCGAACTATATATTGTATAACACAACAAATAGAAAAAAAAGTATATCATAGAGTCCAAGACAAGGTTGAGCAGTAATGGCGAAACATATTTGTACTATATACTCTATGTTTATTGATACAAATTCTTGAAAAGGTTATATATTTAACACATGACTAATAATTTCTATCTTAAGACATTTATTTTCATTACGATTATTCAAAACATTTGTCGTTGTTCTAGAAAATATATACTGCTTGTGTATTATTTGGTTCGTCGCCGATATTTTTAAAAGCATCCACCTGTATTGGCAAAACTGTGAGCATAAATAGAAAATAATTAAAAAAAAAGCTAAATGATCTTGATTTCCAAAAAGGATTTAAAAATAAATAACCATCACGTACATGAATCAGATACAGAGAACAAAAAAAGAAAAAATCATTGCATATAGACCATGGTGGTACATACGAGTATGTATGTGCAAATTAAAAATGAAAAAATATTTCTCTAGATACAGATCTAGAAATATAAATATAAATGGTTATAAGATGTTCGATTTTTTTTTTTTTTTTTTACTACGAGTCTATAGGAATTTGGCACAAGTAGCTCAGACACGTTATGCCTTCCTTTTGATTCTGTTGTTTTCGTTGCATAAAAATTGAATGGAAGCACAAATCGCACAGCTGACAGCTGTCAGGCAACAACACAAACTTGGCGAGAGCGCCAAAAAAAAATAATAGAAAAATCATGTGTTTGTGAAAGAGAGAGAGAGAGAGTCAAGCAAGTTGGTGGTCGGTCTCCTCCGATTATCTACTTATCCACAAACAAATTTTAAATCTAAAAGCGTGAGCAAGCAAATAGATCGATGAATAGATGTATGGATTTCTTGTGCGCATGCGCAAAATAATCGCATATAAGAGTACACAAGCATTTTTAATGATCTCCTTTTATATTGAAATAATACAAGAAAAAAAACACAAAAGAAATCAGTTTGAAAAAAGTTTCAAAAAAAAAGCTCAAAAGCTCGAGCCGGCGCATACATCTTTCGCCCATCCATTTTTGGGTGAATGTAATTTGACTCTCCTTTCGTTAAGACGTCCGCCGGGGTTGACAGATGATGTTGATGTTTTAAATGTGCTCCATCCAACAACACGGTGAGTGAGTGCGAAGGCATTTCGATTTGTCAGCAAAAAATAAATAAATGGTTAACTAAGAAAAAAAAAAAACAATTTTTGCATACGCTTATAGTTTTTTTTTTATTTTTTCAATTATTGAAAAACCGCACATATGTTGCAATTGAAATACAACGGGCCTAGTCATTTTCTGTTTTGCTACATCGATACGTCACAACATACAGGTTTTTTTTTTCACCGAAAAAAAAAAAAATTATGGCGGTCACTCCAATTAATAATTTTATTAAAAATAAATAAAATTTTTCTCATTACGTGGGCTTAACCCAGTCACTTCGTTTTGTCAGATTGGCATGCTTTTTATTGTACAATAAAATATAAAACGCAAATATCTTTTCGTGGTCAAGTCGAATATGCTTGTGCTCGCTGCTATTTCAGTTTCAGAGACGATATTATTTTTTTTATTAAGTTTTAAAATAAGGACCATTATTGCAATGATGTTGTAGAATAAACAAAACTGATTTCGACTAGAAAAAAATATATTCATTTTATTACTACCCCCAACAATGTTCCAACATTTTTGAAATAATATTTTTCAGTTTTTCAGAATTTGATTACTTATAATTTCATTATATTTTTTAATTGTGGTAATATCTTTAATAGACTTGGTTGTTTTCGTGGTTAAGTCTTATGGCAATTATTGGATATTTTTTTGAAAAATTGTTAAGAAATGCTTAGAGTGAAATGCTGTTATGAAAAGAAAAAACATTTAGTTCATAAAAACTGCATAGTTGCTAAATTTTGAAATATATCTATAAAAAAAACAACCATTTACCTTGAATGATTTTAATTATTTTTTGTTTTGAAATGGATTAACTTAATATTTAAAATACGTTGAGAATAAAAAAAAAACTGCTTAAGCAAGCAAATAAAAAGAAAGTAAAGAAAATATTTCACCTAAGAATATATGTAGCAAACTCGAAAGTTTTCGAGCTCACTTTCCGGAACAGCCCTATCAATGCAAACGCGTAAATGATTAAGCAATGACAATTTGACAGTTTGATCAGTGTTGCCGTGTTGTAGTATCCTTAAAACGCCGCAAAGTAGTGAAAAAAATAAATTGATACAATTCATTCGAAAGAAAAATTTGAATTTATCAGCAAATTGTTTCGACAAACGGCAACATTGATTCACTTTCCGACTTTTTGAGGCTACTTGCTCAACTAAGTAATTTGCCTCGAAAGTTTTCGAGGGTTGCGCAAACTTTTCTTCATATAAATTTTTTTCGAGGCTCGAAAATGTGCTCAGTTTTCGGGTCTTTTTTCGCGTTTTCAGGAATACCCTCATTATAATTTTTTTTTCAAAACTTTCCATATAAGAGTTCAATTTATTTGACAGCATGCATATCATCGATATTTTAATATGCGGTTCGGTTCGCACCCCAAGCTCCATTTAAATGACTCCGTTAATAAGCAAAACTGCAGAATATGCGCTACGGAGAATCCAAAAGCAGTTCATAAGCAACAACTAAATCTATTTAATTGTAAGTTAAATTCATTTTCATCCGAATGTTTCTTCCAAAATTAAAACTGTTCAATCAATTTGGTGTTAAATATCGGACGATGTTGGAAAGTTTTATGAGGCGAACTAAGCACAACCTACGACAACTGTGCTTCCAACAGGATGAAGCCAAAGCACATACTGCAAGGACCACAAAGCTCAAAATGGGCCGCATCATTTCAAGTAGTAGCGACTGCCGCATTCACGAGACTTAACCGCTCCAGACTATTTGAATAAAGTAAGTGGATCATTATCCACCATCCAATAGCGAAAGGTATTTGTCAGATGTTCGCAATTATTATTAAAAGATTACTACCAATTCAATATTACAACTCATCATAGATAAATATGAAAATGGCATACTTTCAGACTTACAGCGTAAGCCGATCAGATATTTCATGCGTAAAAAGTTCATCACTTTTATTTTTGAGCTGATGAAGAAAATGGAAACGTTTTACACGCTGCATAGCCATTTCCAAAAAAGTTACTTCAAATAAAATAATATTTCAACCCCTGGAAGCAAAAAATATAATAACTATTAACTATTTTTTTTTTTTAATTTAAATGGAAGTGACGATCATTTAAAGGTACTTTTAACAGCAGGGTTTTTTTTATGACAGATCACGCATGAGTCGTTTCAAACCGTTATGGTAATTTTGTTTAGTACTGTTTGACATTTCATCATGGAAAGACTTAGCACGACACATCGTCACATAACCACATAATCGGCCTGCCATTATCGGATAATACGCAACCAAATAGACCACATCAAGCACGTAGTGAAAAAAAATATAGCGGCGGTAGCTGATGACTACGTCAATAAGCGAAATCAACAACAGTTTGGTGAGGTTTATCGGTTTATTTCTTCAAAAGAGGACAGCCTGAACGTAACTGTGGATGGCGCCCGTTATTGTGCCACGATAACGGATTACCCAAAATTTAAACCCGTGATCTCGATGACATCTGGTTCCAACAAAACGCAGCTACTTGCCACATAGCCCGTGAAATCATGGCGCTATTTTGAGAACAATTCGGTAAACAGTTAATTTCGCGCTTTGGGTCGGTGAATTGGCCGCCTAGGTTATGTGGTATTACACCTATAGACTTTTTTCTTTGGGGCTACGTAAACTTCAAAGTCAACATGTATAAGCCGACTACGATTGAGGGATTGGAAGCCAACAATACAAGCGTCAAATACCACTCGAACGCACCATTGAAAATTGGAACTTTGGAATGTATCATGTTAGCCGCAATTACGGCCAACATTTGAGAGAAATTATCTTTAAAAAATAAATATCAAGAATGGTTCTATTGTATGGTAATGAAAATTACCCGTTAAAATTTAACTTAATTTTGAAAAGAGTACCTTTAAATGAATCACCGGTTATTTTAATATTTGATAAAGAATCTTATAATGAGACAATCTATGTGCATATATCTAATGAATTGCATCAAATCCTTAGCCAAAATTTATTATTGAAAAAATCACAAATTTTACTCTTGAATTTTCCACAATTTATACATTTCAGTTTTTATTTTAATTAAACTAAATTCTGTATTTTTAGCCTTGTACATCAAACTCATATGACTTATACAAATTTTTAAGGCATAATCTACATGAATATATGCAAATGTCAGCTATTCTTTAAATAAAATATATACTGTAAGTTTTGTTTATTTTGAGTAAAAATTTTAAGCGAACTCATTAAAATTGTTTATTACAAGCAATCATTTTGTGTTTGTTTTTATTTTATATTTGGGGTTTATTTATGTGCATTTTATAAGAAAGAATTTAATGTAGCAATTTTTGATTGAATAGGTTAGATGTAGTTTTGATTCGTTTCGCTAAATTTAAATGTACATTTCATTAAGATTTATAAAACTTGTCCAATATAAAAGAAAGTCACATATATTTAAAAAAAATTTAAAAATCCAGAGATAGATATGTATCTCTTTTTTCTGTTTAAGTTTCCCACTTTTACCAGTTTTCATTCAAAATTTTGAAAAATCCGTACAATTCATATAAAAACGATAAAAGAAAAACTAATTGATTTTTATTAAGTGGAAACAATGTACTTTCCGCCAATATGCTACATTATCGCATTTTGCTTCGAATAAGTTAAATAGAATCTAACAATTGCTAAAACAAAAAGTTTCATAGAACATTTTTGGTGTACAAAGTTCAACCTTGAGCCCTCGGTGTCAGTCACTAAACCCTAAAAAAATGTAAAACTTTTACAATTTTGTTTTTCATTCCCAGAGTATTATCTGCAATTGTCCTAAAAAAATTTTCAATACCTAGTATTTTAATTTTTTTCCTATTTATGGACGTGACAAGATCGTGTGACTTAAAACATTTCGACTATTTTTAGTTGTGGTCGGCTAGGTAATTGGTTTATGCCGGTAAGCCACCAACACTTGATGCACTCCAAGTCAAAATCGAACAAGCAAATTCATTTGTTTAAATTTATTTAAAGGACGCATACTCTTCTCTCAGTGTATTTGTATCATCCAAAATATAATTTAATAATTATTACAAAATATATAATCGATCCAATTACATGTGAACTAATATCAAATATTTGTTTCGATTAAATCAAATAAATAATTTATTAATTACGATATTACTAAATCTGGGTATAATAATGAAACCGTTCACACTGTGCAAGCAGCAAGCATCTGTTGTTGCAAACTATCAAATACAAAAATTGTGATATGACAATGCGTGTAAATGATTACTCAAAACGTAGCCGTGACGTGAGAATTTTACATACTTTGACATTTCGAATTCTACTTTTGAAAGGAAATAAACAAAGCTAAAATAATTGTGGAACGAAAACTAATGAAAAATAAAAACTAAAAATTAAAATTACTTATGAAAAATAACACAATGCGACAAAGTTTGGTCAAATCTGAAACCCGAATATACTTTTTCGAATGTTCTTGATGCGCTGAGGTCGAATCCAAAATCAGAACTTCTCTGATGATTCTGGTTTTCGAGATATTCTGACCTATAAGTGCGAAAATTACTGTTTTTCGAGATATTTGAGGTTATGTTACATTGAAATGCAATTTGTTTTGTAAGGCCAGTGTCGGGGTTCGAAAGAACAACTCTTTCTCTTTAAAATCCACTTTAAATTTTATTGATATCATTTTTATTTCTCCAAAATGTCGTAAATTAAAGTTTATTACAAATTTCCCTTACTGAAACTTATGAAGATTTGTATGGAGACCTACACAATAAATTTCCATTGACGATATTTCGGAGAAAAAAAAGGTATCGATATAACTCAAAATGTCTTTTAAAGAGAAAGACTAGACTCTATTAAGGGTTTTGTTAGAAAATGGTACCTTTCGATGTAACTTTGCCTCAAATATGTCGAAAAAGTATGATTTTCGCATTTTAAGGTCGTTCTGATTCCTAAATATACAAACTTCAACTAACAAAACTATTTATTCTTTTATTAGTTATGTGAAAGAAATCAAAATTAGACTACTAGAACTCAGACAAAAGTAACAATATGAACAACATAAAAAAACCCAGCATAAATTCGATCTCTATAGCAAAAAAAAAAAATCTGCAATAAACCAAAATCAAATTTCAAGAATCAAGCAATAACAACATGAGTGTAGAAATAAAAGTACACTGATCAAACGAAACAAGAGAAGCCGTCCTCAATGAGCGTATTGTTGTTTGCTTGTTCGCTGGCTTCTTTTTATTTGCTGAATGATGCAACAACAGTGCACATCCCAATGTAAATTAAATATGTATATAGCGCGTATAAAAAACCACCGCAACAATAAAAATGTACGTAGCAGGGTTAGAGTGCTTGCGTTTGTTGTTTTCTTTATTTTTCTTAAGAAAAATTATGTGTTTGTTGTAAAGAGCCACAAGTGGCTCATTTTTCGTGTTTTGGCCATCGTTGGCCTAAAGAATCTTTGTATAATTAGCAAATATTTTGATGTCGAAGAGTTTGGCTTTCATTATCATTTTTCATTTCTATTTCTTTCTATTTCATTTCAATTGACGAAGCCAGAGGGGTACAAATGCTGAACTCAAATTTTTATTAAAAACTGGTTAAGTTGTAAATGTCACCAACAATTAAATGTACTATTGCTGCTATATCCTTAGAAAAAACTAACTAATTAAACAAACTTGAACTTAATTTTATTGAAAAGTACTTTTGTTGCACTCCTTCGCCTCCGCTTTGGGGTCTATCAAATATCATTAACTTTATTAATATCCAACGCTTTTAAAAAGACGTTTCAATACATTTGAATGCCACTTTTAAATATAAAGGTGCATAGTTATTAAGCTTTACATTAAATTTGTATATACAGGTATTTTAACGTTGGAACTTAGTTTAAATTTGTTCTGATAAAAAACTAAAACTCTAAAACTGAGACAACGCGCTCTAAGCTACAATTTATTTCAAGTAAACAACCCTTTGAACTCTCCGGTTTGTCTTCAAACTGCTATAACTAAGAAATCATGATGGCAGAGGCATTCTGGTAATGTATTGGTGTTTGGTGGTAACACTCTGCTTCACATGTTGCGAGTTAATCAAATTGGTCTGATAAGACATGTCACCATAACAATGTCAAATCGATCCGCTGTTGTCATAATTGATTTGTAGATTTAAAATAACATCAATTTGCAATTAAAAATAGTTTAGTTTTATGTACAGTTCCATAAGTATGCGCCAAAGTTATTTTTATATTTTTATTTACTGCGAGATTTTTGTATTTTAAATAAGAACGCAGATCAAGCAAAAAACTCAAATTTGTTGACAATGTGATCGTAATAAGTTGTTTAATGCGAAACATTTTCACGCATGAATTAAGTTTTATTACTTTTTAATTTAATTTTATTTCATTTGTAATTTAAATAATTAAAGTTTTTATTTAATTTCAGTTTTTGTAGGTTGGCTAAAATAATAGCTCGGAATTGGACAGAAATTGTCATTAGATTTGTTTGTTAAAAAATTATGTTCTTGCAGATATTTTTAAATTTTTTAATAGGCAGCATTTCAGCGGGTCCTTCGGGTTACCACAAAGTTTCCAAAAAATTTCGATATCCTTGGAGGCTAAAAAAGTATTTGTTCAAATAATTTTTATTTTTGCAATAGTATACGGTGTAAAAAGTATTCTGGAATTGCATTTATTTCGATTACCGCGGTGTGGTGCGCTCTGATAAATAAGGAATATCCGACAAAAACGTTCAAATTCATGGAACGAGAAGGCATGGATTTTGCACCACGACAATGCACCGTCACAAAAGATTTTTGTCAAAAATTCAACGAATGTCATCGACAAAGCAGCGTATTATTCACCTCATTTGGTCCCGTCTTACTTTTTCTGTTTTTATATTTTTTCATATGGCAGTGCCAAAAATTTCTGCAATTATAAATATGTAAAATTTGTCGGTAATACTAAGTATGCATTACATCAAAATTTCTATTTTGTTATAATTTCATTTGAAAAGAAACTGAGTATGAAACAAATGTTTCAATCAGTAAAGAGTAGGCACTTGGATAAGTGTTTACCACCTACACTGCTGATAATTTACAATCTCTACATTTAATTTTTTTTATGTTTCATTTTTCCCAGCTGATAAAAATAATGATGTATACGCAAGAGAAAAAAAAGTATATAGATTTGATAAACAAAGATAAAATAAAAATACAGGTATCTATGTTAAGAATACCACATATAATTTAAATATACATATGTAAATTTGCGGTAATGTACATCATATGTATAAAACAAAAACAAGAGACATACGAACGCTACATATAAAATGCAAAATAAAACAAAAAATTTACTAAAAAAAAGTTTTTTTTTTGTAAAGAAATACATAGTATATGCAATGCACAAATTTTTATATAAATTCGATTCGAAAATAAACCTACAATTGTAAGTGACTGGTTTGGCTTACTTTAAACATATAGAATTTTTGTCTTTTTTTTTAGATTTTATTAATTTTTTCGGAAAATATGTTTTAAAATAAAAAATATTCTGCATGGCATAGATACTGCGAAAACGATTTTTTTTGAATATAAGAAATCTATATTTTATATAGAGCAATCAAATATTTATTTGAGTCAAACGCATGGTATTTGAATTAAATAGTCGTAAATGTTGGTTGAAGCATTTTATGTTTGACTTAATCAAATAATTAATTGCTCTATATCAAATATAATTTGTTACATTCAAGCAAATCGTTTTCTCGGCGTAGAAGAGATAAAAAAATAGATTTATTTTCAAAAATTCCATCCATCCAGATTTGCCATTTCAGTGCACTAAAAATGTCGAAGTTTTTTGATTCAAGAAACAGAAACACCTTAGAAATAACGTTCACTTTGTGAATCAGCATAATTTAAGATACTAACAAGGTTGAATTGGCTTGAAACATCAGTTTTTAAAATTTATTTCTATAATATTTTTATATTAAGTTCGAGTCTTAAGATAAATGGCATCAAAAAACATAAATTATAGAGTTTTAGAGCACATAAAACTTAAGTTGTGATATAATACAAACGAATGTTTAATATTATTTACAAATCTGAACCGAGGACCATTTTGGCGCCCTCAAGCCTCTGCGTCCGGGGCGATGGCCTACTTCGTTACCCCCCTCCCCCTTCCAAGGTACGCCACTGCAGTTTGCATGTCTTCTACGGTTCACTCTTTCATGAAACGCACAGATTGTACAGAACATTTTTATTCTCAGAAGGAGGAACATCGGTTACAGTTTTAGAAAAATCATCATATCTCGAATACTAAGAAAGTTTTACAAACAAATATTATAAATTATTCAATTACATTTCATATGACGCCCATTTTTTGAAAACTATACAGGTGTTAGCAACTATATATTTTCCACAATTTCCAGTTGGGAACGATTATTCAATATGCGTCATTGGTGATTCTACGTAGATGTCCCATTCGCTATGCACTTTAATCTATCTTTAAATTTCTTCGAAGAAATTATGCTTTCAAGATCCTTCAGATATTTATGTATAATAGTTATTTCCATCCTATGGAATTAGCCATATAAAACATACTTTACTAATCTGTTATATCGAAACATAAAAATTTGAATTAGTAGCATAGTTTTCGAAATATGTATGACCATTTTTCCAAAATTTTGACAGATTTTTTTTCCCCCCGTTAAAAAGGGTTATTTAGATCGGGTATTAAATGCATGTTAAGTAATAGGAAAAAATAGGCTTTTTTAAAGTGATAATAAAATTACGATTTAATAATACATTTTTTGAAAAATTTTACGGTTTTTTAAAAGAAACTTAGTCAAAATTTTAGAAAAATCATCATTCCTAGAAAATTATTTTATTTCTTTTTGTATGATGTTTACTTTTTTCCAAAAATAGTGGGACGACTCGCCTCAGGCTCAGTTTTTTTTAATCATCAATATGAACAGTTTGGGAAATAAAGCAGTTGAAAAGAGTGTCATTTAAGGAACTTTTTTTTGCTCATCAATTTATTTTCATAAATAAAAAATACAATTATTTGTATGGTAAAAAAAACTACATGTAAAATTTATTATATAGAGATATAGGAAACTTTTTTTTGAAAACTGAATGTAACAAATTTAAGAATTTTGCAGAAGACTTTTAAGTTAGGCCATCAATTGAAACGTAATTTAACAACGACTAAAGAAAAATCCTCGAGGAGCACTTATATAAACTGATAATATTTTTGTTTAAATTTACTTATTTTGAATTATATACATATGAACAAGTATGTAGTATATCGTTAATGATTTTTAATTTTTTTGTGCTGTCAAAAGCAATATAAATCAAAAATCATGCCGCAATATTATGTAGAGCATAGTTTAGAATTAATGCAACTTTTTTAAAAAAAAGATATTTCGATTTTACGTAAATATCTTTTTTGTTGATGGTTATTCGTACACACATATTGTAGATTATGTAGTGTTCTATTTTTAGAGGAATTGAGAAAAAAAAGAAAAGCTTTTTCGTATTTTTTTCATTTTCTCAAATATTGAAACTTTATCGAAAGGAAGGAAGAACGATGATGGTACACGTAGCATTTTATTTTCTTTTTTTCTTTTTTTTTTGCATACATACGAATATATATAAATATCGCACAGATGAGCTTTATATAAATTAAAACAAAAAATTAAAATTATGAAATCTTAAAAAATTAGCAAATTCATAAAAAATTTCTGAAATATTTTTTTCAACTATATAGTATATTTGATGTGGAAAATATGAAAAAAGCAGTGGGTTTTAAATAATTAAAATGCAACACTTGTAAATCTCATAAATTATCACCGATACGCATACACGGATTATCATCAACATCAACAACGGTGTTGAAAGAACAAATGTATGATGATATAGATAAATGTTTTGTATGATTATTTTAAGAACTTTGATCATGTTTCTTAAAACCAAAAAGAAAAGAACAAACAAGAAAATTAAAAAATTTTAAAAATCATTAGGTACAGCGAGCGAGAAAAGAAAATTCACTCATTTGTATATTTTAAATGGTTTTTAACCCGTCAATACTCGTTGTCACAGGTAGATGACAATTGCACAACAATACGAGTATATAGTATATGTATGTTCAGCTTAAAAAACAAAGCTTCTACAGAAACAGTTTGTAACACCCTTTACATATTGTTTGGTTTTCATATTTTAAAAAGTTTAAATGTCAAATTAAATGTAACAATCTCTATATTTTGTTTACATTGAAAAGTACTTTCCTGATCAATACATATGTAAATATTCACATGTGTGACATATGGGGTCTTGAAAATTTTAAAATGCCGCACCCAGTGATATTCAGAACTGAATAGATTTTTTTGCCCCTTATCCTGAAAGAACTTTCAAATATTCGTATAAGTGATATCCAAAGGTATGAAGCTAATAATTTTCTTTAGATGTACAGTTTTTTGGTACATCACTATGAACGCTAATGGTATATGTGAGGCAATATCGCTGCCACTCTAAGCTAAATTCAAAAGGACGATCTACGCTGGATGGTATCATTCAGTACGGTCTATCAAAAAAATGTTGGCTATGTAAAGGATGACACCGGTTGCGAGAAATATTTCATTTGTCTACAGATGGCAAAGCCATACGTAATGCTTAAGACGCCTGGGGCGAGGGTAGAAATTTTTACTATAGATTTTAATTTATATTTTCTGGAAAAATCGTTTTCTTTCCCAACGCTATCGAAAAAAAGATTCACTTTTCAATAATTAACTGGTTGATAAACAAAGAAATAAAACAACACGGTGCATCACTAGATGCGCAGGCGTTTTAAGAGCATAGTGATTGGTGTAATCCGCTTCATTTCACCCGAGGTACTTTTTGATACATGCCACGTTTTTCTGGGTCAGTCGTCAAATCTCCCATAGTGGCTCAAGCTTAACATATGTCAAAATTAATAACTTTATCCAAGGCTCAGTATGTAAAATTTAGTGCGCCATACATCAAGGCTACCTTGGGCCAAAGACTGTCAAGCCAAATACGAGATGTCCGCCTGGATGGTATACTACTTTTTTTTGCCGCCATTTTGGTAAATATTAGTTTTGACAGCCGTGGAGTCGTGACAAAATTTAATATGGAAAAATATTTGATAATGTATTTTAATTATAAAAGCATTTTAGACAAATCAATCATCGATTGCTGTGACGATGAGAAAGTCTCTTTCATTTAACCAAAATTTATAATCAAAAATAGTGGCATGTCTTCCAGGCGGACATCCTGTATATGCTTGCCCTTGAGAATTAAGTCTGGGTCCAATACTGTCAAGCCTGAGCTGGCTGATGCTGACCCAAGCCTGCACCTGTAGTCTTCTACATAGTACCATAGGATTAAAAGTGGCTTTTGGAAATTAATGTTAAACACCAATGAACCCTTTTTTTTTTTTTAATAATAAAATTTTTGTGATGACATCCCTTCCCAAAACACATTTTACTTTTGTTTTTAGATCAAATTGTTAATAGATTATCTCAATATTCGCAATCGAATTTTCTGTGAAATTTCACTTAAATGTCACACCCGCCGCAAGTTCTATCGTTTATTTTTTTCGACAATTCTACATACTCGATTTGTAGCTCACTTTTAAAATATGGGTGAAAAAATTAAGTAAACCACCCGCAAAATGTTTTCGGATTTTTGTATGTTTAAGTTTTACATATTGTATATAGTCTGTAACAATTTAAGTCTGGCAATACTCTTCACTGTCAAAAATAAACAGCTGATGTTTGACAGCTGGTAGTATTACGTATTGACAACAATTCAACACAAGAACGTATTTTAATTGTTAAGACCTATATATCTATAAAATGGAAGTCATTTAAACAAAACTTCAATAAAAGGGCGATATACATATGTATGTTCATATATAAAATATATATATATATAATCCAAACTTAATTTTTGCAATGGATGGGAAATCAAGTAAGAAATATTTCATATGGATGATTTAAAGTAAGCGCCACGCCCACGCCAAGATGATTTAAAGATTCTTCACATGTTAATACAAAAAAGTTGTCAAAACTTTATGTGGGACACTCCAAATGGTATCACCCATATGACAAGCTTTCTTCAAGTGTGAAATTTTTAGTATGGGATCGCACTCATTTCATTGTTGGAAATTTTACTCAGAAGCTATGCGCGCCTGTTCGTTTAATTTTTCTTGCAACAGCATTCACGGGTTAATTTCATCTATTTTCAATAATTTTCTTTAGGTAGAACGGATGTTTGTCACTAGCAGTGGGTGTTGGTGTTGAACTTAATTTTATGGGTGTGGGCGTAGACACACAAGGAATGCTTGTGCATATGAGTTAATAAGTTATGTTCTTTCATCTCGATTGGTAGATGAAACTTTTTTCCTTTATTTTTAACAATGTTATTTCTAAAATAAAATAATTTTAATAGAAAAAAAAGACACTTACCTTCTTCTGTTGCTTCTCCCATGCTGGATCTAAAAGTCCTTCACGTTCCCATTCTTCCTCTTGCTCCATGTAGCTCTCTCCATAATCCATGGAGAGCCCGTTCTCCATCATCATTTTGAAGTCGTTTATTTTAAAAAAAACGTTACGTTATGTGCAAAAATTCGTTTTTCTTTTTTAAATAAAAACTTTTTACTATTTCACGTTTTAAGGAGTTTTTTTTAAAAATTTTTTTGTTTTTTTAGCAAATCATGTAAGAGAATGTTAGAGATTTTTAGGTAGGAAATTTAGAAATTTTAATTTTTCGTTCGGAGTATCCTTAAAATTAAATCTGAAATATTGCAGAAAAAATAACAAAATAAAATTTTACACTTTTATGAACATTTTTTTGTAATTTTTATATACTTTATTCTCAATATTTTTTTTTTATTTTTATTTTTTTTTGCAAATTTCAACTAGATATGTTCCAAAGCCAATATCAAAAATTATTCTCAAAAAATTGTAATTTTTATCTGGTTTCTTGGTACAACTTCTTGTAATTAACTTGTTTCCGGAATTATTTTTTTTTGTACTCTTTCTCAACTGTCAACACTATTTTTTCAACATTTTCAAGCAGAGAATCATTTTTGATATTAACAATCGTGGTTGTATGTCAAGACTCTGTTAGGAGTATCCAGAAAAAAAATATAAATTAAAAGTTGTATAACACAATTTTAAAAATAGTTCTGTTTTCTTCGATAGCGCAAATATGTAACGAAATGATATTAAAAATAAAATTTTTTCATATATATACAAAATATGTATATACATATAGTATATGCAAATATATAGAACTACAAGCAGTGTAGTATTCAACAACAATAAAGTATAAAGAAAAAAAATTGAAATGTACGTGTGTCGCTTGCAAAGAGAATGACCCGCTCGCGTTGGTAGCCAACTCAAAACTAATGTCGCGCTAACCAATGTCGTCTGAATAAGCTCGAGAAATTGTGAAAGAAATTGGAAAGAGGAAAGGCATGGCATGGCAAAGCACACTACCAAACCGTAAGGTAAGGAGAAATAGTGTGTAGTAGCCAGCGCCGCTAACAACGAGCAAGCGCAAGAAGTTGAATTATCTGGTTTTTCATGAATAAACAACAACGCATTCGCATCGCAGCAGTCAGTCCAAGCTT
This sequence comes from Tricholauxania praeusta, assembly GCA_949775025.1. Classification (NCBI taxonomy): domain Eukaryota; kingdom Metazoa; phylum Arthropoda; class Insecta; order Diptera; family Lauxaniidae; genus Tricholauxania; species Tricholauxania praeusta. Next base: position 138,030,381 of record OX459028.1, on the reverse strand, counting down.
TTCTAGTGCGGCATTGCCGTTGGCGTTGACGTCGACGTTGGCTGCTGCTACTGGCTCGATGGATCGATCTTTAGCAGTTAGCGCTGTGAACGTCAACGGCAGCATGCCGAGCAACGCCACCGCAAATTTCCACGTTAATATGTATGTTTATTTGAATTTTATTGATACGCTACACTTAGAGAAAACGAATTGTTTACAATAATACTTGCAACAACGGGTGTTTTTTTTTTTAAGAACGCCATCAGTTAAAATTTGTGGCGCACCACATTCTTTGATTTTAAATTGTAAAAATTTTCTTACCATTGGTCCTTGAAAATCCTAGATATATTTTAAATTGAATTACAAAATCACCTTCATTATCTAAAATTATTTTCCATTTACTAAAACAAAAAACAGAAGGTACACAACATTTACAAAATTTCGTAGTTTTGCTAAAAACAAAATTTTAATGACATACTCCGAGGACCTTTTTTCCGCCCCCCAACCCCCCTAGGTAAGCTACTGTAGTCACACAATAATTGAGCAACGATCATGAACCTGGATTTATTTGAATGATAATTTTATGATGTTTAACATTTGAAAATATTTTCAGCCAAATGATCCTCACGACTGTATCTGAGGAAGTGTATTCAAGAAGTTTCGCGAGTGAGAGAAGTTTATAGCCTTAGACCTGAAACTTATTTTCCCAAAAAAAAAAAGTATTCCGAAGCTGTTAAATCGTTTCATCTTGAAAGCCACGAATGAACGCTTAGACTCAAAAACTAAAGAAAATGTTCGTTTTTATCAATTTACTTGAAAAGTAGACATTTAATCAAAAGACATATAATAGAATTGCTGAAGGCCTTTGTAGCTCGGGCTTATTGACTTATAACTTATAATTTAAATTGTTAGTTATAAATAATAATAATGATAATAAAATTAGTGAAAGAGAAAAAAATTATTGTCTTTGCTATATGAGTGTAACTACATACATATGTATTTGAAACTTGGTTTTATGAAGGTTCAATGTTTGCTGAACATAAATTGACTGCAGATTTTTTCATTTAAGAAAAAGAAAAACCCTGAACAGACGAAACAGGCAAAAGATCTAATGTATCCCATAATTTCTTAAATAACAGTTTTTACCAGAATTTCATAAAACCTAAAATTTGATAAGGTGATATGTTTGTTTAGAAACGTCCGCGATAAACCTTTTTCTTCATGTGAAATTATGTAGTGTTGATGCTGCCTTGTCACCTCAGTAGATAAAGAACGAACTTCTTCTGCGTATAAAACCTATTCACCAGATAACCGCAGATTTGTATTTTTTTTTTTTTTTGTTTTATTGAAATACAAAAATCTATAAGTATTTTTATATATGAAAATGAAATGCTGTCCGTTTAAGTTCACTTAACTCACGAACGGCATGACGAATTCGCTTGTTTTTATTTGGTTCATTATTATCTGTAGAGTTTTTAGCAAAAAAAAAAGTTTGGAAAAATTCGAAAAAAAAAATTACGAAAACCCGAGTGTTTTTTTTTTTATGGGAATATTATATCGAGAATGCACAGCATTAAGTAGGAAAACGTCTGCCGGTCCATCACGGGGATGGATATGGGACTTGAGATGGAGACAGGGAGGGCAGAACAATGTCCGCTGGGTACGCTAATACATCATCTGTTATTTGAATTCTGACTTAAAAGAAATAGAAATATTTTTTATTATTGAATCGCCTACATCGGAAATGTTAAAACCCTTCGTTCAATTTAATATAAATGGGGCTTTAATTTCGCAAAGTATGTCTTCTGACCACAAAACTACATTGAAATAGCATAAGGAAATAGAAAACAGTTTTCATATACAAAACGCATTTATTTTTTTTTTTGCATTCAAAAATAAATTTAAAAAAAAGGGTTTTCAAATTTAAGGTATCTTTTTAAGTTTTTTGCCATTTTTGTTTACAATGACTTGATTGCACTTGATTTTTCAGGTATGAGGTAAATACATTCCGGTGTTAAAATGGATCGCTACACGAGTGAACAACGTGTTTTCATTACTTAAACTTATCTTAAATATGGTGAAAGTTATTCAAAAGATAAATTTGAAGAAACTGGTTCAGTTCAAGTTCAGAAAAGCAGCATTTATCATCGTAGTGGTCGTTCAAATGGAAATGTTGCAGCTGTTAGCACAAGTGTTACTCAAGAACCAAGGACATCAATTCGTCGTCGTTCACAGTAATTAAACTTCAAACCAACAATTTTGTTCAATATTTTAAACAAAGCTTTTCATGTAAAGGCTTACAAAATACAGTTAACACAAGAATTAAAGCCAACTGACGTCGGCAATCCGTAAATTGGGCCATAGAAAAACTAAAAAAAAATGAGAATTTTTTCAAGGAAATTATCTGCAACGATGAAGGTAATTTTGAAATTTCAATATCGAGAAATAATTAGAAACTTTTTGTGGAGTCAATTCAAAGACATTAATCTGCTAAATATGTGATTTCAACAGGACGGTGCAACATGCCACACAGATCAATCGAACTTTTGAAAGAGAAGTTTAATAATCGAATAATTTCTCGAAGAACAGACGTGAATTGACCACCACGATCATGCGATTTAACACCATTGAATTTCTTTTTATAGGGTTTCTTGAAGAGACTTATGCAAATAATCCTTAAACTGTTCAACACCTCAAAGACTACATCATCGAGGAGCGGTATGCTAACTGAACCATCATTATGCGAAAAAGTTATTCAAAATTTTGGTAAAAGAAAGCAGAGGAGGTCGCTTGAGCCACATTATTTTTCATTACAAACCGGAACCAATGTAGTTTAATTTTCAATAAAAGCAAATAAAGATTTCACACAATTTATGGCTTTTATTTGAAATTTAAAAAGATACCTCAAATACTCTTCACACCAAAATATTTAAAAAATACAATTATTGTTTCTAAATATATGTACATACATATGTACCTATCCTTTGTAATATGCTTCGCTGACACTGAGCAAATTTAATTTTTACGCACTGTGATATTATAAAAATCTTATGAGAATAAAAAGAAACGCTGTCCTTGAAAGTAGCCCCCTCCAAATATTTTTATTAACACCCAAACGAAATAATTTTTTCTGAATGTACTTAATTACCGTACAGTTAGTTGTATGACGAATGTGCGTGCGATCGCTTTGCAGTATGGCGACAACTGTTGCAGACCATCTCACCCAAATTTATATATGTACGTACTATATGTAGTTATTCATACATTGAAAAACAGCATACGAATATTTAGCAGATCATCATCATAATGAGTGAGCACAAAAATCTCAAAGTCATAAACAAATGGCGAAAATGTTCTCTGCTTAAAAAGCAATTGAAGCCATAAGTAAATTGCAATTGTATCGCATATCATTGTAGGAAAGCTACTCGTCGAATTAAAAAAAATTAAAAGCAAACAAATTCGTATAGTTGGTAGTACGAGTAAATTTGTTGTGATGAAAACCTTTCATAATATTGACCAACCCACCATTTTATTTTCACTCATTTCAAATACATAATGTTTATTTATTACAATCGGCACCTTTGTCATTTATTTTTTTTTAGTATTTATTATCATTAAAATGTAAACAGCACAAACTGTTCACTTTACACAATGTCCCGAAAGTAGCGAATATAGCCATGGCAGCTGAAAAACAAATGCACAGAAATCATTCTCTCGGACAAATATCCGAAATTGTTCAATAATTGTAGGCATAGAAAAAATTACAAAAAAAAAAAACTAGTAAAGGTGTTATCTTCGGCTAGCCCGAAACGCACATACCCTATGCTGCATTGAAAGAAACTTTAAATAAATGTTAAAAAGACGTTGAAATTAAGTCGAAAAAACTTTTAATAAAGGTTGAAAGAGGAAACAGTTGAAAAAGACTTAAAAAGTCGAAAAATATGGAAACCATTCAAGAAAGTTGGAAGAATTTGAAAAAATATGGAAAATGATGAAAACGGTTGAGAAGCAAAAAAGTCGAAAAAATAAAGAAAACAACGAATAAACTTTAAAGAGGTTGAAAAATTCGAACAAATCCATATGGGATATATTGGAAAAAGTTAAGAAGTTGAAAAAGTCAAAAGAATATGGGAAATGTTGAAAAAAAATCGAAAAGAAATGAAAAAGTCGAAATACGTCACGCCCACTTTTCCAATTCCACCAACTTTTGGTTTAATAAATTATATTCGTGATCGACATCTGCATACCAAATTTTAGCACAATAGTTTGCGATATATGCCGTAAATTTTATCAAATTTCATCACAATATCTTGCATGGTTTACGAGACATGGCTTTATAAAAGTTAAAATTTAGGGCTGTGCCACGCTCTTGTAAGACCTTTTGGAAACGTGAAATTAATTTTTTTCACATGTGCACCAAGTTTCATCAAAATCGCTGTAACTTTTTTCGAAAAAGGTTTGAGTAATCCCAAGAAGCTTGCAAGAAGATGTGACTTGTGTGCCAAATTTTATTGAATTAGCTTAGTTGGTTTTCCCGTAAGCGTGATGTCAATAGACAGTCAGACACACAGACGGGCATAGCTAAATCGACTAAGGTGGTAAAGCTAATCAGGAATATATATACTTTTCTATACCTGTCACGCCCCATTCTATGCATTAGAAACAGAATGACAAAGTGAATATACCCTCTGTGTAGGGTATAAGCAAATGTCGTATTTTTAGCCTGGAATGAAACCAACGAAAAAGCTTAAATAACTTAAAGGAAAGTATGTTTCAGAAAGGTTTTGAGTTCACTTCCTGCATATTATATACATAATTGCCATGCTTTCAAAAAATACGGTTCCTAGTTAAGGCGAGTTTAAAATACCAAGCGATTTCAGGTTCTCGTCAACTTGGTTTTTCCAACGGAGATCACGACGTTCTTTTCTGCAAATTCCATCAATACATTCCGAATTGAGTGCGTGAGTCCTTAGCCGGATTATTGTTGTTAATTCGCTCAACATGATTTAACCAGTGCAGCCGCTGTATTTTAATGCGCTTTACTAAATCCATGTCGGCGTATTGCTCATACAGCTCGTAGTTACATCTTAAGCGATATGTGTCGTTCACGCAGATTGTACCGTAGATCTTGTGAAGAATTTTTCTTTCGAAAGCTCCTAATATCTTCTCTTCGTGGTTCGTCATCGTTCATGTTTCAGCGCTATACAACAGGACGGGGAGAATGAGTGATTTGTAAAGCGTTGTTTTCTTCTTCGAGAGAGAGCTCCACTTTTCAATTACCTACTGAGCCCAAAGTAACACCTGTTGGCAAGAGTTATTCTTCGATGGATCTCCAGGCTAATATTATTATTGGTGCTAATGCTGGATCCAAGATAGATAAAATCCTTCACCACATCAAACGTGTAGTTGCCAACAGTAACGTAATGTCCAAAACGCCGGGACCCTTTGTTTGTTGACACAAGATATTTTGTCTTGTTCTCGTTCACCACAAGATCGACTCGACGCGATTCTTTTTAAATTTTGTATTGGTTCCAACAATGTTGATATCATCAGCATATGCGAGCAGCATGACACTTTTATAGAAAATCATGCCAGAGATGTCGATATCTGCAGCATGGAATATTTTTTCCATCATCATCATGAAGAAATCGAACGATAGGAAATCACATTGTCTGAAACCTCGCTTCGTTTCGAATGGCCCGGAGAGATCCTTGCCAAATCTTACTGCGCTGGTGGTATTGGTTAGCGTCATCCTGCAAAGTCGGAAGAGTTATGCAGGGATGTCGAATCCAGACATAGTCGCATATAAGTGATCCCTTATCCTACTATCGAATGCAGCTTTATAGACGACAAATAGGTGGTGGGTGTCGATCTGCTTTTCTCTGGCCTTCTTCAGGAGTTGGCGTAGTGTGAATATCTGGTGAATGGTGGACTTGCCAGGTCCATACTGATAAGGTCCAATCAGCTTGTTGACGATGGGCTTTAATCTTTCATATAGTACGCTTGGCAGAAACTTATATGCGATACTAAGTAGGCTTATCCTTCGGTAGTTGGAGCATATTGTAGGATCGTCTTTCTTGCGGATTGGGCTAGAACACGCTGAGTTTCCAGTCGCTCGGCATGCTTCCATCAGACCTAGGAGCATATGCATGCGTTTTGCAAGCTTTTCGCCTTCTATCTTGAATAGCTATATCGGCAGGCCATCCGCACCGTGGCCTTGCTGTTCTTTAGCCGAGCAATAGCTCTCAAAACCGAAATGAAAAAACCAATAGGTTCGATAAGTATTTTTTTAAAAAAAACATTTTATTCTTCACTAAATGACACTAGATGTTACCGACCCTAAAAAGAGGCTCTGAATCTTTCGTACGAAATTGATTTTAAATTTTTATTCACTAGAGTTCGCCCGTTATAATCAAATAAAAAAAATACTTTTAAGTAATAAAAAACTGACATTAAAAAAAAAAACCTATTTTTGTCATCGCTCCCAAAATTAAAAATTAGGGTACCATGTTGCTCGATCCCTTCTTCAAAGTTTAATCTATCTCCATACCAAAATTTATCGAAATCGGTTAATAAACCGTTTAGCTGTGAAAACATATTTTTTGGTTAATGGCGTAGCACCGCCCATTAAAAAACTAATATCTTTCCTCAGGGTTCAATACACCTGTACGAAATTTCTTCAAAATCGATCGATTAGCTTAACAGGGAAAACGTATTTTCCATTTTGGAGTGTGGTAACGCTCACTAAGAAACAAATAATTTTCCTCAGGAATCAAAGATTTCATCAAAAACAGTGTAGCGGCTCAGCCGTGACAGCGTTTTTTCTTATTAGTAGCGGTTCCACGCCCACTAAAATAAACAACCCTATTCAATATATCTCCATACCAAATTTCATCTAAATCGGTCTATTAGTTTAGCCGTGGAATCATATTTTCCAGTAAGTGGCGTGGCACCGCCTACTATTTAAAAAAAATTAAATTCACTGCCGAACTTTTCCAACCAATAAAAATAACGCGATTATGTTGAGTTAAGGCAGTTAGAAAGGGATGGAACTGTTTTACCTTCCCCCAATTATATAAAGATTTTACTTATCCCCTTAATAGATGTAAGACATCAACAGGAACTTTCAGTACAATGTTTATTTAACTTATAAATTTCAAAAAGACACAATTAAGACATTTGTTTTTTCAAAATGGTATGCTTTTATTTTTCGATCAAAAACTCTTGAGGTACATACATATAGTAAAAATGTACTTTTGCTATTTTTATAGGGGTGATTGTTAACTGAAAGTAAATTTGCACTTGAAATCCAATGTTTTCGTATATATTCTTGAGTGTTCAACCGCATCTTGACAAAATTCTTACTGCATATTTTAAGACCCCTCAGATGAATTTTTATGCCAAAAATGCTTTTGGTGAGGCATGTCTCAAATGACGAAATTCAAGGTAAGGGGCGTTCAAGTATTACGTAACGCAATTTTTGAAGATTTTTGACCCCCCTCCCTTCATGTAACGCGCCGTAACGTTTTTCTTGGTTTATGGGAAAACCAAGAAAGCTAATTGAATGAAATTAGCATACTCAGGTCAGATCTTCTAGCAGGCATCTTGTTATTGAAAATGGGCGAAATCGCACAGGGAGTGGCACAGCCCAAAATTTCAACCTTTATACCACCATATCTCGTAAGCCGTGCAAGATATTGTGATGAAATTTGGTAAACGGATACATATCAAATATATAAATTGTGATAAAAGTGGGCGGAATCGTTAAAGTGGGCATGGCATTTTACAACAATTAAAAATTTTGAATCTGTATGTCTCGAAATTGGCACACATGATTTTTACAAAAATTTTAGAGATGATGCCGCTGCAAGCAGTCATCAATACAAGTTTTGCAAGACCCCCCTCCCCCCAAATTGCGTTACGTAATACTTCAACGCCCCCTAAGCTCTAAGTAAAATTTTTCAAAGAGAATATCTGGTTAGAACTTTTTAAGATTGAGCATAAAACTATAAGTTTATGAGGCAACAACAATATTTAAACATATAACATTCGATTGTAGGGCATATAAAATTATCCCATGAATTAATGTAAAAATTCAATTTTTCTAAGTAATGGCGCTCAAAAAAATTGTAAAACTGTATTTGAAGGAGAAGGCCTAATTTAACCTAATTCGGTAAAAGACTACTTGGATCAGGAAAAAAATATTTTTTATCTATTAAAAGCATATTCTAATCATTCAAAGTCGAGAAAAATAAATGGACAAATTCGTTTGCCATTACCATGATACATATACTTATTTTTGCTGGGTAGCGTTTAAGATAAATGTGGTTTATTTTCTCTTAAAATATTTGTTTTATTAATATAAATTTGATTTCTAAGCAAAAAACTTATTGCATTTCATTTTGGTATTATTAAAGTAAATTTTATGTAAAATGACTTTACCATGGCAAACACAAACCGTTTCTTCCATATTTACATGAGGTAACTTGCATATTTCTGTGGTGAAAAGGAAAAACGGCTTAAGTCGACTTAAGCACGAATTGAGTTAAGAACGTCATGATGACTTTCGTATCAAAAAGTACACCGGAGCGAAATTTGAAGCATATTGGATGATTTTTCAGGAAGTTATAGAAGGAGGAACTTTGACTTATTTCTTTTAAACGTACACTTTCATTTGGAATAATAGTTCAAGTGTATTTATGATTTAAGGTACTTAAAATTGTACTAGGGAATAAGAGCTTAAAACAGTATAAATGATAAATTTTAAGTTATCCTTAATGATTCAAATTTGTTTTCAAACCCAAAAAATTATTTGTTTTTTTTTTTGTCCGAAACTAGTGTTAAAATTATAAAAAATATTGCATCCATGAGAAAATTTATAATATATACAAAGACGTTCGGATACTTTCGCACAGGTGGTTTAGGTTATTTAAAAAAAAAAAACATAGTCTCGGACAAAGAGAAATGAGGTTTAAACCTTCACAGCGTAGAAAAATTCGTATGTAGAGTTTGAAAACTACAAAGCATCATAAGCTCTATTTAAATTTTACCAAATATCTTTACTGACTTCTGTTCTTCTAATATTTTGGGGTTTATATTCAATCTATAGCTTAGAAAATGTTTAATATCTCTTTAAAACTGCTGATTTTATCTTGATTTTGAAATTTTTTCGTTACGTGGGCATTAGATTTTTTATGAGTTCTATTTTAAATTTAAATACGCGCTAATACATTTAACATAAATAAACCAACTTATTTTAAGACATAGAAACAAACAACAACAAGCTGCGTGTTTTACGTATTCATTTAATATTTGGAGCAAATAATGAGCATGTATTCATCGCATATGTGAAAGAAAGGAATAATTTAGCGATATATTATATTTTTTTAACGTTAAGTGCAAATATTTTTTTATAATTTAAGTATAAAAAAACTTAAGAAATATACATACTGTTTATTTTCTTAAATTAAAGTTTTATAAAATCATTACAGGAAAAAATTAACGTGCAGTTGATACAAGTGTCTAATTTATAAAAAATGTTTCAATGTTTTAACATTCAGTCTTGTCGTAGGCGTACAAATTCGGTTTCTAAATTATTTTTGAGTTATATGTACGCAAACAATCTATAATTTGAAAGCAACATCATATTTTGTTGTATCGACGTCATTCATAAAAATTAAAACTAAAAACAATTCGAGGCCGAAAACTATTCGCATTTAACCATGAGGTTTTATGATTTAATTCCCACGGGTGTCTATAAAATATAAATGTTCAATAAAATAATGAAAATGCAAATTTAAGGTACCTACAACAATATAACTTAAAATTGAATCCAAAGGTAAGGTCTAATGGATTTTCCTCAATTAAGGAATTTGAAAAAGTAAAATCTAAAAAACCATGGAAACAAGCAATCTTTTTGCAATATTTTCCATGAAAATTACTGTACCCCTTTCGATGAAAACAATTTTTTATGCAATACACCATGGTGAAGTCATTAAAAAGTAGGCTTTCGTCCTATATAGGAGATTCTTTAAACTTTGCGCAGAGAATATTGTTAATTAATTTTGTTTAATAGCTGCCTTAATAAATGTGCTTTTTGGATTGTTGAAAGACTTATTCGTTGTTCCTGGAATAAGAAGTGATGTAAGCAGCTACATGCCGAATTGCTTGATAAAATAATTCAAAATAAACTTTTTGAAAAAATTAAAAAATATTGTCGACTGCCAAAATGGTTTCTTGACAGACAAATCTACTCGTACAAATTTGGCTTTAATTACAAAAAACATTGCGCAATAGAAAATAGTAGTCAATTGAATGTAATCTACACTGATTTTTCCAAGACACTTGATTAAGTATACCATAATATCTTGCTGCTTAAGCTCAAGGCCTTTTGTTTACCAGATCTATTATTCAAATTTTTTAAAAGCTATTTAGTCAACAGAAAATTATTTGTCTAAATTGGCTTCATATACTCTGATATTGCTATAATAGCAACTTCTGTTATTTTGCAAGGATCATTGTTGTGTTTAATGTTCATCGACGATTTGGCTCTAAGTGATTAACGTTCTCATGAAAATTTCGCTTTTATAAGTTCGCACTAATCTACAATATGATTTGTTCAAGTTTGTCCGAACATCACGTATGCTGCTTACTAAATAATTGATGCGTAAAACTCATGAATGAATAAATAGAAGATTACGACATCAGACGAACAAAATTGAAAATCTACTGCGCATCTACGTCACAGGAGCCCCTACTATTGACAGACATGTTTCAGTTGCATAGCAACTTCTTAATAAATAAAATAAATATTAAAATATTTTTCATTATTGTTTACTCTCTGTTTACACACAGAAATTATTTTTGGAAATTCTTTAAACGTTAAATATAATGAAATAGACTCCTGAAAATTTGTGTAGCAAAAATGTGATTTGTTCATTAATTAACAAAACGACAAAGTTAGTTTTAGGATATTGTTTACTAAAAAACATTCTAGCTCTAAAAAATAATTTTTTGACTTTTTGGTCACAATTAAAATGTTCTGCATGATCCAGATGTTTTTTCAGATAATCATTTGATACTAATAATTCATCGTCATTTATTGCATCGAAAATTTGTTGGAGAGACCTCATGTGGCTCATTAGTTCTATTGATGGCTTTGAAAGTCCTCCCTCAGTTAAATCGGGGTGCTGGGGGAAAAGTGGGCAACTAAAACTCATTTTTATTGTAAGATATTAATTAAATTATTAATAGTCCGAATTCGTTAAAAGTTTCTGTTATCTTATTTTGGCTTGAAGCGAACTGTGTACAAAGGAAATTTTAGACTTAGGTATACTTAGATATTCATACTTTTGCAGGTCATTTGAACTATGTATATAATTTCCAAGCCTATACTCTATGTGCAATGGTCCTCTGGAATTGCGTTAAATTTGAGGATCCTTACACTCGTAAATTGCTTTACAGATTTATTATTAGTGGAAATATTGATTGTGCTCCAATTTTATGTAAGCGAAAAAAAAAATTCACAACAGAGAATAGGCTAGAATTTCTTCCACATTTCTTAATTTCCGTGTGTAAAAAGGCACTTATTATTATTTATCAAACAGTTGTCAACAAATCAAAACAATAACAAAGAAACTGTCAATCGACTAAATGAACTACATTTTAGTTTCATTAAAAGGCTAAAAAGAGATTTAACGCCCCATTAAAAAATACTAAACCATGGTCAAAACTTGTACCAAAAACAATTTAATTTCATTTTTTAATATGCGTTCTTTTCAGTAAAATACTTTTACTATGGTATTTAATATTTAATGTGTAGAAAAAAAATATTTTCTTTTTAAATTCATCCCTATAATCAATTAGGAACTACGTTTATGGCGATGGTCCCCTCCTACGTCACAAGAAAAAATGACATATGCGCGTGTCGTAATCTTGTATTCTATCATTCTTGCGTAAAACTAAAATTAAAGATTGAGCAGTAATTTTTGATGCAAAATTAAATTTTCAATGTCACTATTATCACATTATTTCCAAAACAAATACTCTTAATTTCAAAGATTCTTTGACTATTAAATCGGTATTTGTTTCTCTGATACGTAGTATTTTGGATTACTGCATCGTTATTTGGAACAGCGTTATCAACCGACATCTTGCTGTGACTGTGGTTGAAGATTTACATAGCTCTGATATCCCCAATATTCAGTAGCGTACCTAGGGAGAGGGCCCAAAAGCACGGCCGCAAGCACTTGGTGGGCGGCAAAATGGTTGTCGTAATAAATATTAAATTTTATTTTGTGTGGATCTTTTTTTGATTTTTTAGTAAATGAAAAATAATTCGAGGGAATGTGCTTATAATTTTGTAATTCAATGTTAAATACATCTCATTTTCCGGTTTTCGAGGAGTAAAAGTGAGGATTTTTTTTTTAGTTGTAAAATTTATACAATTTCAAAAACAGAGAATATTTTCTGTTGGTTGGGGGAGGGGCAAATTACCTGTTCGTCCCGGGCACCTAATGTCCACGGTACGCCACTGATAAGCGGTAGCATTTTATTAATTTGATTTGTCGTTTTGAAATAATAGAGCAGTACATATTTTTTTATATAATGTACAGATAAAATATGTACGGTTTGGTATCTTCACAAGTTGTCATTGCATTTATTTATTTTTTAATTTAATAATATTTGGTCTCTGGATTGGGAAAGTTAGAATTAAATTAATTAAAGCATTTTTAGTTTTTGTTTCTAACAGAATAAAATATATTTTATTAAAAATAATTAAAGGAGTATGTATAAGAAAAATTATTTTATTAAATAACTAAAACCATACTTAAATGCATTTATTTATTTTATAAATAACTCAATCACAAATTGAATTGAGTACTTAACTTTTACACAGTCGCTAAACAAGTGAGAAAATTTTAACATTTTTAATCCTAAGGGAATAGTTTAACTTTGTAATTAATATATTGGGGTGACACTTATTAAACTTTTTTATTCTAATTCGTATACACTCCTCTATGCAAAGAATTGTATGTTCGGAGACGAGCTAGTTTCAAAAAATATTGAGGTGTTATGCAGAAAATAAACTGAAAGGTTTATTCCAAAATTTTGTAGTGGAATTAGTCAGAAACTTAATTTTTTATAGCTTTACTACATGTACTGGAAATAATGCATTCAACCGGCAAATTTAACATTTAGTTTGTTTCTAGCGTTTAAAAATCAATTCTGTGGTCAAAAGTAAAAGCAGCTGAAGTTCTATGTTTTTATAAGCATAGAACTTTAGCCATTTTTTCCTTTTGCCTCAGAATAATAACAGCGATTCAACACATAACATTAGACTGATTCGATATAAAATATACCTACTTTTTTATTTTTCAAGATCCTCAATGTCTTAAATTCTCGCCAATTTTGATGTTTCAGAATTCTTTATCTTATTATGATTAGAATCATAATGAAAAGGTTGAAAAGTAAAATTTCAAGAGAGAGAAACTAAACAATTTTCTGTTTGTTTGCAAAAAATTAAAAATTAAATACGTCGATTGAAGTCTGAAAAATAGTTTTTTTATCATCCTACTACTTGCCCCTTGGTATGCATTACAAGGAAAAGGACAAGTTAAGAGCTTAAGTTGTAATGAAAAATATCAGTTTATATAAATAAAATAAAATCTATTATAATAAATTCAAATTTCATGACTTCGGCCTTGGATGATTTTGTCCGGACTTTAGTCTTAAATTTATATTCGTAACTTTTTTTTGAAAATATTATTGAAAAGCATTTGGTAACAAATAAAACTAGAATAACGTTTAACATCCGATTTCATGATAGAGAAGTTGTCTCAATTTTCCTCTTCATTATTTTGGCAATTTGTGATTTTTCTTTTTAAGCAACTTAGTGTAAAACTTTTGTCTAAGCCAATTTTGTGCGAAATTTTTTAAAACCTCATTCCAATCTGGTTCTACACTTTTAGAAATTCTTTTTATCTTGAACACGATTTAAAACAAAATTTTAAATAAGCATCACCTTATTATCTATGTATATAGTATTTGTATACATATTATTATATTGAATTAGATTAATAGAACAAAATGCTTCAGAAGCATTTCAACATAATGGAGTATCCAACTGCTCAGCAATAAGATTTTCCAATGGTTTCTCACCAATAATACGAAAGAAAAACAAGTGATCGAGACATTTTAGACTGATGGAACGCAAAGCTGGCAGTCTGAGTAGCAGCTGTGCAAAACGACTATCATCTCCAGGATGTTCAGTGCGGCAGTGATCATCCAAGCAAGCATAAATTTTCTCACGGCATATTTCCACATCGTTGCGACTTTTGAGGCCACGTATATCTGGATTAAATAGTATGATAGCCTTGAGACAAGACAACTCTGACCGATCAATATTGAGACGCTTCATTTTAACACTTAACTCTGAGAGTATACGATCAAAAATCGGTGCAACACCTGCTTTAATAGCGCTATTACGATGATATGAGAAATTTTGATTTAAAAACAATTGCTGTGGTTGACGTACGGGAGAACGACGGTCAAATGAGCCCTCTAGATTGGTATATTCAGTATCCAATGAATCAATGCTACACCAAGCTACATTGGCAATTAACAATTCATTCCAACCAGCTTTAAGTAGCAGCACTTGATCTTCACGTTGCAACTGGGAGAAATGTGGTACACGCCGTGCATATTCAATCATTTGATAAAGTTGTTTATTAACCATTTGACATAGATGTGAAACAGCTCCTTTATAATCAGGTTGTACCATGGAATTCTGTCCGACACGTAAAAACATAATGGAATTATCACCGCACATCGTTTCGCTTTTTTGCTCCGCCTCAATAATGCGCTCGATGTTTAGATCACGCAATGAACTGGTAGGATTAAAGTCTTCACTGCGATTTGTTGGTGCCTTGGCGCCGCGTTGTCGCTCCTCTTGTACTGCTTCTCGTTTCATACCACATGATAAACATTTTTGATAGCGACAATATTGACAGCGATTTCTTTGTCTTTTATCGATAATACAATTTTTATCCTCGCGACAAGCGTAGGTGAGATCTTTACGTACGGTGCGCTTAAAAAAGCCCTTACAACCCTCACAACTATAGACTCCGTAATGTTTACCACTGGCCCGGTCGCCACATATAGAACAGAGATGTTTCGACCCACTAAGTGGATGATTGGGGGGATACTGCTGTTGCTGCAGTTGTTGTTGCTGTTGCTGCATTTGTGCTGAGCTGCCGATTCCAACTCCTTGGAGACCACTCAGGGTAACAAATGGACCAGGACTTCCAGATGGTTTTGGTGAAAATCCATGTTCCGTGTTATTTTCATTCAACAACGAAATGTCTGGTTTTATTTCTGGTGGCGATATTGGACCCAATCGGCCAAATGTCGTTTCATGCTCATTGCTATCCATTTAATTAATTTTTACTGCAATTATTCTATGTGGCTCCAAATTGAAAAAATTAATAATTATACGATGTCTGACTAATGAAGCAAAATTTTTCGCGTCGACATTTTATATATTACCTGTTTTCACCACTTCAAAAGCAAATAGAATAAAAAATCATGCTTCGTTCGAAATTGTTGGCGATGCTTTTTGATGATTCTTTTTCATGTTGGCAAGCTATGGAGCTGTCCATAAGTCAAGCGCTTAAAGAGGGTTCAGCAATTAATAATTTTTTAAACCAACGTCAACACTGATGAAAAGGCAGACAAATTTGTATTATGCGCAAAAGTACTTTTGTATATGTAGTTGTTGATTTGACAAAAAAAAAAACTAATAATTTTGGCACAAATTAATGTTCAATAGCAATAGAAAAAACTATTAAGCACTCAAGGTGGAAGGTGGTTTCCAGCAAAAAGTTGTGGAGAGATCAAAAGACGTCAACATTGAGCCAAATAGACAATTCCTATTTGCCATAGTCAGCATTGTAAAATACCATTTATAAGCATTAAGCGTTTAACAGAATACGGACGGGTGACGGCAAATCATCAACGATTATCCGCTGTCAAAATAATAGCCGTCGGAAACAGCGATGGAAAATTCAGCTGCCATTTTCTTTTCATTGACATTTCAAATGTAAAATTTACACAAGTTGATTCGAAATGCAACACTGATTGTCGCCCGCCGTTGATGAAAATAGAATTAAGTCTAAGTCGGCGGGTACCCGTCGGCAGGTTTCCAGTCAGCCGCTCCAGTTCTGTTCCATTTCATACGATTAAGTATTATAATTTTGACAGCGGGGAATCGTTGACGATTTCCCGTTACCCGTCCGTATTCTGCATACGCAAAAAGTTGTTTGCGTATTATAATCAATAATTAATGCACATTTTAAGTGAATTATCCTCATTTTTTATTATTTTTTTGTATGATTTTATAATTTTGAAAGCTTATACATATGTATGATAATCGTCGTTCCTTTCTTAAAACTCTTCAATTTTGAAGATGCATTATGTCCCTGTTGGTTAAATCATAATTTGTATTATTTTTGCCGTTTTAGCGTTTCAGATATTTTTGTTACTTTAATTAACCAGCAACTTATTTAATAGTAGGTATTGATAGTAATTTAAGTTTGAGCAATATGCTACGATAAGATTTGACTTTCTTTCAAGGGCAAGCAAAAACCTCGAGACAGGGGGCAACCGTTTGGTCTCCATTTTACGTATTTTAAGGCGCAATAGCGCGACATGTTTGACCACTTTAACAAGCAAAACGAAACTCCCTTTCATTGTTATGAGTAAAACAATTTTTATTTACGTTTTGTTTTAATTTTAATAACTATCAACCCACATTTGCCTTCAAGTTTAAAGGTTATATATATACCAAAAACGAAGTTTAATTTATACTTATACATACATATCGAAAAATTTGTCGTTTTTATGGTGCTATCGAACGCTTTCAAGAAATCTTTTCTGTACCATTGCTGCTTTAAGAGATATTTTATTTTTTATATATAGCCTTTAATATTTTATATATAGTCTTTAATTTTTTATGTATAGATTGATTGATTGATTTTAGTTGTGCTTCTGATCTTCGTGTTCAACTTCTTAATAATAGAATTTATATATGCCGAAATTAGGCCTATGCAAAAAAAAATACAATAATGTGTTTAGTCACCTCTTACTATATTTTAATGTTTTTTTTATGAAAACTACTTTTTTTTATTTTTGTACCCTATCAGGGTATATTCATTTTGTCTGTCTGTCTGAGGATATCACGATTACGGAAAAACCATGCGAAATAAATGAATGAAATTCGGTACACAGGATACTACTTAAAAAAGGGGCGAAATTGATTCACGGTCACGTGGCACCCCCCAAAGAAACAGCTGAAAAACACTGTAATGAAAGAATTTATTTAAGTTAAAATAACTAAACAACATTTTGAATAGAGGCCGTGGCACCTACCATCAAATAAAAACTTAGAAAACATACTGAAGGAGTTATGTAAGGAAGCGCAACAAAATTATACAGTAATACTAAGAATGGTTCGGATAAGCTCTGGACAAACACTTGATAAATTTCGACAAGAGGGCGTGGCACCTCCAATACAAACCATTGAAAATGTTATACATGCGTAGAAGTTGTGAAAACCAAATGCACACAATTATAATAAATACATATAAACATGCAAGCCAAAGCTTCAAAATGCGCATAAAAATAAAATTCAGTTTGGGGAAAACAAAAATTAAGTATGTATATTAAAAAATCTGGACGAAATTTATCACCAGCCTGGAATATCAAAAATATAAAAGGAAATCAAAGGAAAACCATAAAATTTTAGTTTCTTCGGGATATTGTTTTTCAAATATCTTCAGAATGGAAATGTTGAAAATTTATAAATTAATTTTTAAAAAAAAATTATCCAACCGATTATCCAATTTTAATCACCAGAGAAAAAAAAATGTTCACTCAATTTACCTTGATAAAATAGCATATCGTGATCTAACAAACAAAAAGCCCTAACCACAAAAAATTCAAAATCGAGTTTTTGATTGATTCTAATGCATTTGCCTAAACTAGGGGACGTCCATAGATTACGTGAGTCAAAATAGGGGGGTGGAGCGAGGGGGTACGGAAAAATCTCACCAAATCTCACTAAGGGGGAGGGGTCAATAAAAATCTCACGTCAACTTTTTAATGCAGAGACTATACATTATAATAGCAGATTACATTTATAAATTATAAGGCAAGCCTCACGAAAGGGAGAAGGGGTCCCGTCAGAACTCACCAAATCTCACCAAGGGGAGGGGGAGAGTCCGAATTTTCAAAAAAAAATACCTCACGTAATTAATGGACTCCTACATGTCCTAACAAAATTTTTAAATCATATGTCCAATAATAAAGAAATTATTAACGAAATTCAAAGCCCGTAACAAGTTTTTGAGTTTTATATAGCAAATGGACAAACACACTAATATGAGAAAATATAAAAAACACAATGGCCCATAGTTATAGTCACAAAATAAAGTTAGAACCTGGTTTTTACCCAAAATCGAAGATACAGAGTGACCTCATAAAAAAAAGAAAAACTTGCATTAAATTATGAGAAAATTTTAAAAAATAGATTACCCTGCGTTATAGACACAAAATATTGTAGACACAGTGAACAAAAGGAATAATAAAAAATCGAATATATGAGGCAACGTGGTGTAATGGTTAGGACTGTGAACTCATAGCCCACAGTATATGGGTTCGATTCTCATAAATGTTAATGTTTTTTTATTGATATCAATGAAAATATATGTTACTTTAAAACCTGGTTGTAAATATTTAAAAGCACGTTTTCCTGCTTTTAAATTTAAAACGTTATTATAGAAAAAAAGCATCTTTTCTGACAAGATTCGAACTCACGTACTGTGGGCTATGAGTTCACAGTCCTAACCATTACGCCACGCTGCCTCATACAATCGTTTTTTTTTTTATTATTCCTTTTGTGTCTACAATATTTTGTGTCAATAACGAAGGGTAATCTATTTTTTAAAATTTCTCATAATTTAATGCAAGTTTTACTTTTTTTATGGGGTCACTCTGTATCTTCGATTTTGGGTAAAAACTAGGTTTTAACTTTATTTTGCTACTATAATTATGGGCCAATATTTGAATTCTTTAGATAACTAAGTAAGTTTGACTCTTTTACATAAGAAACACATAATAATATATTTCCCCGGTATAAGTTTTTTTGCTTCTCCTGTATAAAACTTAGAAGGGTGGTTACGGCTTTTCAGATGGTAGGTTACGATATGAAACAGCCCTCTATAACCAAAATTACAAGTTTTACCGAACAAAACTGGGAGCTGCAGATGCAACCCAGCTTCTCACTGTCGCGCACACACGTACACATATGTAAATTTGTTGCAATAGGAATGTGCGTGCAACGAATTTGTTTATATGCACTAATTTGGAGCATTTTGCTAATGTTCCAATACACGGCTTTACCACCACTTTAAGAACCTCTACAATACAAATATTAATTCAACTACAGAAAAAATTTAAAAGATTGGAAATTTGCCACCATCTACTTACTTTATTCTGCAATTTTTATTAGGAAAACTGTACACTTTATAAGCTGATCTTTCTTAAAAGCTACAAATATTATTTAAATATCCAATTTATAGCTCAAACAACAAAAAGTTAGCCACAATAACAAAGAAATATTAATGTTAAATAATCCACACAAATCACCGTCTGCAACTTTAGATTGAATTCACCTTATTAAGCCGCAATTGCGAAAATAAACCACTAGAAAGCAGGACGACCATAGTGAAGTAAATTCAAACTGAGATAGATGGATGAATTGCTTTCAGTAATGCCGTATTATTTTAATATGAGGGAAAATTACTTGTAAAATTTACCCTAACAGGTTGAAACGACAAAAATAAAGCTCAAGCTAAACAGACTGAGACGAGCGATTTTTCTTCTGTTTTTCCTATACGTTTGTAATGTGTACAAAATTGACAATAGAAAATTTATCGCAGAGAAATAGAAAAAACTCTATTTTTTGGTGCGATTTGACACTAAAGCCCAATTTCCATGTGATCTTGTCTTATCTTATTTTATCCCATATCAGGGATATCAAATCAAATTTTTATAAGAAAGAAAAAGCATGCGAACAGAACCTAATGCGCTTGGAGAATGCGAGAGTGAATAGCATACATTTGCTATCTTAATAGCATGTGTTGTCCTCCCTGATATTTGATAAAATAAGATAAGATAAGATCACATGGAAATTGGGCTTAATGGTAAATTGCACGTCCCAGTTCTGTTTAGCTCATTAGGCTGAATTAGCGAAATTTTCTTCATAACATGACAGCTGCATGAAAAAATGAACTTCCATTTGTTTAAAATAATGAAGAAAATGGTACTATCTAAGGAACGAGGTGCACTGCAAACAAAACTTGATGAAAATATCTAAGCCTGACTTCATAGCCAATATTCATTTATTTGCAGGAATCGATTTTGGCAAGCATAAAATAACTACTTAAATAAATGACTAGAATATGATACAATAAAAACTGTCCAACCTGACGAATGTAGAACTTAAAAAACCAACAACACTCCCGACCTCAATATCCATTGAAGTCACTGTCAAAATACAGCATTCAGAGTACATACAGCTATTTAAAAATTAAGTCACCTGTGGACTTCAATGCCATAAGTTTGCAGCCTTTGTCTATCACAAAAGAATGCAGTTATTTTGGTGACGTCACATTTTGATTGGAATCATGACCAATTTTAATTCTTTGCAATCACTTGAAGTCGCTGCAATCACTTGAAGTCGCTGCAATCACTTGGCTCAGGGTCGAAGTCGAAGAATTGTAGGATTTTTATTACATGTTTTCAATTTTTTAAGAGCTAAATAAAGTCATTTAGTTTTTTTTATATCAACTATTTTAAATTTGCTGAGCAACGACACAAAGTTCAGTTTTAACATTGTCAAATTCTTATAAATTTATTTCGCCTGATAGGTCAGTTTATTTTATGTATTATATGTTAAAACGTTTTACCTAATATTTTGAAGATGTTCTTTCTTCATCTTCAGGGGTAACTAAAAATTATAATATGCAACAGAATGTAAATTAGGGCGGATTAAATTGTATGGAGAAATGTTTTTTAGTCCGGAAACTCTATTTTTCTGAAAGTTTGTCTAATTTTAAGCAAAAAAGTCCTCTACACCATATGGCTTCAATGAATTTCGAGCCCGCGAGTTTTCATTTGAAGTAGTTAAAACTATTCAAACTGCTTAGACTGCCATCTGGTGACAATTTTCAGAACTTTACAGTTTTGCATTCTCTTCCACAACTCGTAAGCAATAAAATGACGTTTTCTTCATTCAAATCGGTGAGTTAGTTTCGGAGTTATTCAAGTTTAAACAAAACTGTTGAACAACTCTTCCCTGCTGCTGTTACGAGCGAGCTTTAGTTTTTCATATTGAAAATTTCATAAAACATTGGGCAAAAAGAAGCCATGAGTTGTTCAACAGTTTTGTTTAAACTCGAATTACTCCGAAACTAATTCATCGATTTGAATGAAGAAAACTTCATTTTATTGCTTACGAGTTGAGGAAGAGAATGAGAAACTGTAAAGTTCTGAATACTGTCACCAGGTGGCAGCATAAGCAGTTTGAATAGTTTTAAATACTTCAAATAAAAACTCGCGGGCTAGATATTCATTGTAGCCATTTGGTTTAGTGGACTTTTTTGCTTAAAATTTGATGAACTTTCAGAAAAATAGAGTTTCCGGACCACTTAAAAATTTAATCCGACCTAATGTAAATACAACAAATTTAAATTATTAAAAAGTAACATAAGACTTAAACATTGTCACTGACATAAACGAAATAATGAGACAATGGTGGGGTTACTATATGACTTGCCTTTAAAAGTTGTACACCTAAGCAATTATGAAATTTCTTAATAGTAAAAAAGGTTCTCACTTTTGGTTCTCGAAAACTCTAGAAAAATTATATATATTTTGCATTAAATTTACGAAACTACTAAAGTAGTACACCTAGACAATAGCACTGATTCGCAAAATAAGAACACGTTCCACTTTTATTTGAAGTTTTTTATTTTTCGTCATGTGAACACCGAAATCATCGTTCCACTTTTTGCATCTATGAACTCTCATGTCACTTTGACAATTTAACAATTCCAAAATTACTGGCAAAACGAAAGAATTTACAACTTTTAATTTTTACTTAGTGTGTGTGTTAAAAATTAGTGGTATTAACAGCGGACCACCATCACATCATTTTGTAGAAAAATTTTGGTTACTCCCTTACCTATAAAATTGTAAAAAAGTAAAATCAAAATATCAAAAAAAGTAAACAAAAAAGTTCCAGGGCCACACAACCACCAAAAACTGCCGTTGACTAAAAACTGTGGGAACAGGTTTACTTTAGCTGACATTGTCCAATTTTATTTATTTTTTTTGTCCTAAAAGGGGGTTAAAAACAAAAAAATATAAAATTATCAAAAAAAGTCGCTCGGATCTAGTATCGGAGATATAGACATCTGAAGTTCCGGATATATCTTTTATAAAAATGGTTATAAGTTGGGAACCCCTAAATGGATTTCAAAAAAATGGGTGTCATAAGATAGATAATTTAATGGCCTACAATAATGGAGAGTAAAGTTTTGAAATTTGACCCATATTTTTGGAGATATTACGATTTTTGTGAAATTTCGATCAATTTTTTTTTGAAAAAAAATTTTTTTTTTCAAAAAATGTGTTAATGACCTAAAACTTTTTTAGCATTTTAAGAAAGGTTATTTTATTCCCTTTAAAATGGTATATAGTTTGCTGTAAGTTTTTGCGAATTTAGCCCCTTTTTAAAGAAAAACAAAAAAAAGTATTCAATGAATTCTTATGAAAACTATGTTTTTGTGGACAAAAACAGTGGAAAACAACAACAACAACGATTATTACACCTACAACTATTATTATTTAAACGATTCTCATAATAAAATAATATGGGTTTCATATAAATTAAAAATTTTTTAAAATGTGAGGTTATGTTGAAAGAAAAGAGCGCCGCAGGCGAAAAATTTTTATTAAAAATCGCGCGCGCGATTTTTAATAAAAATTTTTAAGTTTTAAAATCAAAATGGTCTTACAATAATTGTTGTTGTTGTTGTGGTTGGTTTTTTATTGTTTTTGTCCATAAATAGAGACTTTTCATAAGAATTTATTGCATATTTTTTTTTATTTTCCGGCAAAAAAGGGGGTAAATACGCAAAAATTTAAAACTAACTATATACCATTTTAAAGGGAATAAAATAAGCTTTCTTAAAATGCTAAAAAAGTTTCAGGTCATTAACACATTTTTTGGAAAAAAAACTGTTTTTTCAAAAAAAAATTGGTCGAAATTTTACAAAAATCGTAATATCTCCAAAAATATGGGTCAAATTTCAAAACTTCTCTCACCATTATTGTATGCCATTAAATTATCTATCTTATGACACCCATTTTTTTGAAATTCATTCAGGGGTTCCCAACTTATAACCATTTTTCCAAAAGCTATATCCGCAACTTCCGATGTCTATATCTCCGATACTAGATCCGAGCGACTTTTTTTGAAATTTTTATATTTTTTTATTTTTCACCCTCTATCACCCCTAAAAAAAGAAATTGATTTGGAGAATGTCAGCTAAAGTAAACTTAAGCCAAACTGTGACCCGACACCACAAAAAGTTTGAGAACCACACTGGCCGTTGACTGAATTTAACGTTTTTCAGCTTTTGGTTACGTAGTTTCAATTGGAATTTTCTGGGACAAAATTGCAGAAAAATCCTACAAAAATTTCAGTCCATCCAGTTGGAAATACAAATTGAATTCGCTGTATAAGAACGAACGAACGAGCAAAGTGTTGCCAGCCAATTTAGCATAGTCAAAAAAAAAATTATTTATTACAATGCCATCAAGTATTTGCTCTTCGGATCCGAGAAATTTTTGATATTTTCGATAGTATTCATTATTTATGTATAATTTTCATTTATTATTTTTATTTTTTACATATTTATTTGTGCGTTAATTTTTATCTGTTACGTGTCATACATATGCTCTTGTTATAGTTTCACAACTTTCTGCTATGAATAGCAGAATCATCTAAAATTACTACATAATTCACCAGATCTGGCATTATCAACCATAGTGTTGCAGCCAATTTAGTCAAAGTCAAAAAAAAAATTATTTATTACAATGCCATCCTGCAGTATTTGCTCTTCGGATCCGAGAAAAGAAAAAGTCTCATTATTTAAAATTCCAATGAATGATTGGATGCGAGAACGTTGGAACAACGCATGCAATAGGACTTTTACAAATAGTGACAGAATGTGCAATAAGCACTTCTTGAAAACGGACTATATTAATCAACCGGGAGCTTGCAAAGTTGCGCGATTACTACCATGTGCAGTACCTTCAGTTTTTTTTGAGAAGGAAAACCCAAATGTTTCAAGGGCTTTTTTGCATATCCTGTAAGTTGGAATTCTTTTCCAGATGCATGACATCTGACGCATTTTTCATTCTATTTTAGCAAACCTAGTGGGTTAAACATGACCGAGAACTTGTCTAGAAATAAGAATAAACTGGAAACTTTTATTGAAAAGAATTTGATGGATAGATTTGGATTTCCAACAGTAGATCCTATTGGTGAAGAACAAACCATTACTTTGGCAAATCCTGATGAAGATGATGATGAAAGGACTCTATCTGCTGATGAATTGGAAGTTTCTCTATCTGCTGACGAATTGGAAGTGTCTCTCGAAGAGTTGAGTCTTAAGAATGACGTAAAACTTAGTACTGAAGCAATTTTAATATTCGTTTACAGTTGTCAGATAGATGATCATCATATCAGAAAATGTGGCCATATTTTATATAATATTGACGAGGAAGTCTTTACTTTAAACTGTTTCTTCTGTTCAACGATTTGTTTGGACTTGTTCACATTTTCAGAACATGTTAAAAGGCAACATGATAATTTGCGTAAACAGAAAATCGAAAACCCAATTGACGCTGTTGCCGAAATCAAAAATATAAACGTATGTACAATTGAGTTATATGAAAAATACTACAAATTTCAAACTTTTATGAACCATTTTTATATGACCTTTCATATGACACTAATTTTAAGAAAATTTCGGTTCCCAACTTATACCGCTCATAAGGAAAGGCTATATCTGCAACTTCCGAGGGCTATATTTAGGTAACATGGTTTTTTAATTACATATTCTTTTTTTTAGAAAGAAGCTTTCAGCTTTTATGATTTTTTTAACCTCTGGAAAATTTTAAAACAACTTGTCCATGTTTTTTCGTTTTTTCAATCTCAGTTTTAACAATGATAAGGAGTTGTTCCCTTATGTTCCATATTTACTAATCAGAAGTAAACTGAATGTCATATACTTTCAGAGCTTCCAGGAAAAAATTATAATCTGGCGATCTTAGGAGGATACCTCAAACAAAATCAAAACAATACTATAAACGATTACGAACATTTAAAAAAAAAAAACTTATCAAAATAACTTCAATTGCCGACACTGGTAAAAAAAAAAATTTCGATAAAAATGCATTTTTATTTAAAAATTACGTTGTGAAATTGTTTTTCACTGCTACGCTAAAGAAATATCAATAAATAAACAAAAATTATTAAAAACAATAGAAACGAAGTTCTTATGCCAGATGTTAGAACCCTTGCGTGGGATGCTGAACGCACGGTTTCGGTTGTAGCTCGGCTACAGTAAGGTTATTGAATCAAAGCATAATTACGCTTGTATCAGAAAATGCACGAAAATTCGTTATCGAAATTCTTTCCAACTGGGCAATAAATTATTTTCACTCAATATTTTTTGATTTTTTTTTTCAATATCGTTAAAAAAATTTAATCCTTTATACAACACTTCAAAAATAATGGACATATGTACGTATGTAAGCCCTAAAGTCTTGCAAATAAGAGAATGTTATTTGAACAAAGAACAAAATTCGCGATTTGGCCTAAAAAATTAAGTGCCCTTTATATCTTGTATACTAAGAATTGGTTTTAAACAAAGAGTTAAATTCCACACTATGAATGGTAAAAACTTGCTTTGGTTTGATGTTTGTTTGCTCTGAGATACGAAACGAGACTGCTTGTGTGAAATCCGTATGCATTGCGTTTTAATGAACGTTCACAATAACATAAAATTTAAAATATTTTTCTCATATACATTTGTGAACCCATCTTAATTTTTTTTTAATATAATTTACAGGACTCAATTCCTGAAACGGCAGATAATGAGCAAGGATCAAATCTGATGTCTTATTTAAAGATAGAACCAACCGAAATAACACAATATTCGAATTTTGATTGTGAATTGAATTTGGCTATTAAAGAAAATGATGAAATACCAAGTTCATCAAGTTTACATTCTAGCGAAGACGAAGATAATACAACAGAAAACAATAAGGTGAGTTTTTTTAAATAAATTTTAATTAAATAATTTTATTAAAACAAGATACTCCCCACATATATATTAAAGTTTTTGTGTCAGTTTTGATTTGCAATGTCTCGCTTATAACCTTCTATAGGTAAAATAAAATCATTTAAATAAGTTTTTTTTTTCCTTTTAGCAAACAGGAAACTTAGGAATTGAACTTAACAATCGTGCACTTATTTCAAACTTTATTCATTTGTTAAAGAGAAAACCATTTATTTTTTGGAATAAGGAACAGCAATTCAAAAAGCGAAAAGTTGCATTGAAATGCATAAGTGATGAATTGGGTGAAAAATTTCCTCATCTAAAGTTCACGTATGAAAATGTTTCCGCTTTAATGTACGCTATGCGTGCAGCTTATCAAAGTGAACTGAAACAAATAAAACTTACAGAAGACCGAGGCATTGATTATGTACCACATCTATGGTTTTTTAATAAGCTAAAATCCTTTGATTGTGATTATGGTGCCACAGCTGTGCAGGTAATTTTGTTTACATACATTTTATTTAAAAACCTAACTGATTTACTTTAGAAAAAAATTGAAAGACTCAAAGGGATTGCAACGCAACTACCGCTTAATATATATAATGGGAATTCAACTGATAATGAAATGATTACACTACAGATAATTGGTTATTATGAAAAGCAACCTCATTTATGGAATATTAACCATCCAAATTATGGCGATAAATATAGTGATGAAAATTTTTTTCTTAAATTTTATACATTTATAAGTTCAAATTATCCAGATTATGTTCAGATTACTTTAAAGGAATTTGAAACAGCGCTAGAACAAATGCATCGGTGGTATGCGGCAGAGGAAAGTATTCGACTTAGTATGGAAAACCTTAATGAGCCTTTTAACAGTTTCTATCCACGTATTTATAAAGCACTAGAATTTCTGCGAGGACACTTACCACCTTTCCGCTGTGATATTTGTGCTAAGGTCCTTCAACGTGATAGCAGTTTTGTTCTTCATAAAAAACGATGCAATGCTGTGAAAGAATGTAAATATTGCCACAAACTGTTTACTACCTTTAAAAATTTACAGGGCCACATGAAAGTGCATTTAAATGAACGGTCATACCTTTGCACTTTTTGTGGCAATAAATATAGTACTAAAGCAAGTCTAAGATATCATGTTGGTCGTAGACATAATGACAGTACATTTAATTGCGACGAATGCCAACGCACCTACTACTCACATAACAGCCTAAGAATACACAAGAAATCTCACCTGGGCATAAAAGACTATGTTTGCGATTTATGCGGAAAAGCGTTTACTAGTTCAAAATATCTTTACACTCATCGCTCAAATCATTCGGCAGAAAAAAAACGTAAACGATGCAAGAATTGTGGTAAAACATTCCAAGCTGTATTTTTTAATACCCACAAGGAAAATTGTATCGTTCCATTAAATAGATTGTGTACAAAAAAAAATAAAGCGGCAACCTTAAAACCAGCTAAGAAGAAACCTGAGAAAAGTAAAAATAAAAGAAATGCCAATTGAGAATTGTTGTAAAGATAAAAAAAAATAATTGAACTTAGCTTTATTTTATGAGACTGAATCATTGATATTTAATTTGTTTTTTTTTTTTATAATTTTCATTGTTTGGACTTTTTTTCGGAACATGATTGTGAAATAAATTCAAAAATACGGGGTGCCCGGTGGCAAATTTCAAACTTTGAGAATTTGTAAAAACAAATGTATTTACTTATCACATAGCAAATATTTTATTGAAACTGTGAAACAATAAATGCATTTTATTTTTTAAAAACCAAGATCTCTAAATGGCGACCTTCGATTCTCACACACCCTTCGAGTCTAGCACGCATGTTTTTGAAGACGCTTTTGCAGAGTGCCTGAGAAATAAATTTGATTGCATGCTTAGCGAGTGGTAAGAGTAAGTGGGCAGACTTCGGCCGCAGCTCAAGACTTACATCCTCCAATACAGGGTTGCCAGGTGGTCGCTTTTGACACGGCTAAGCCATTAATTGCATTTCGGAAAAAAGTTACCTTTTCCCAAAAAAAAAAATTATCTTTTAAGGAAAAATAATTTTATTTTGGAAAGGGCCGTTGATTCCTTGTTTTTAACTTGGCAACCCTGCTCCAATATGTCCAACAAGAGCTTTGCTATCCACAATGCTTTTGTATTAAAATTAAATTGCATACTTTTAGGCACACTAGTATACTAGTTTGGCTTAGAAAAAACTACTTTAGCCTGTAACATACTACCGATGCTGTAAATACGTATATGTATAAGAAAAAATATAATTTGCGTTGATGTTAATAAAATGCTTAAGCTATGACTTTTCTACAAACATGTGTATGTAACATTTTAATAGTGAAATTCTCTATAAGATGGACTAATTTTTTGTAACCCACATAATTAATTCCAGATAGAGGGCTTCAAAGTTGGAAATTGTTAAAAAAAAAAAAAGCGAAAATAAAATTTTTTTTAACCTATTTTCGATCATAACAGCCATATGCGCAAATCCGCCAGAATTAACATTTTAGCTGGCCTCGTTTTTTTTTTTTTTTTTTGGAGTTCATCTTTCAGCCATAGTTTTTCTTGAAGCTAAGGCTGTCTTGAATTAATATTCAAGGTTGTTCAATTAAAATTCAGATAGCTATTTTTTTATTTAACTTTATATGTAACTTTTCATGTTTTTTTTAACTTAAATTCAATTTTAACTATGCCTCCCTTTGAATTTTAATTGTTCCTCCTTGAACATTAATTAAAGATAGTCTTAACTTCAAGAAAAACCATAATTGAAGAGTGTGCTCAAAAAAAAAAAAAATCGAAGCCATGTCGAAATAAGATGACAATTTCGATTTTATTTTTTTTTTTTTTTAGCAAACTCTTCAAACATGGTTTTTCTTGAAGTTAAGACTATTTTGAATTAATATTCATAATATTCAATAAATTGCGTTTAAGTTAAAAAAAAAAAAAAAAAACGAGAAGTTAAATAAAAAAAAATAGCTATCTGAATTTTAATTGAACAACCTTGAATATTAATTCAAGACAGCCTTAGCTTCAAGAAAAACTATGGCTGAAAGATGTACTCCAAAAAAAAAAAACGAGGCCAGCTAAAACGCCAATTCTGGCGGATTTGCTCATATCACTTATACCTTGGGCACATTTTATACTTTAAAATTTTTGTAGGGCTCTTCTCTACACTAAAAATTTGAAATTGATTTGCTGACAATTAAAATTCTTACAAGCATTTATGTGAAGTATGTGCTTCAACAGTGCATTTTTTTACCAACTTAAAAATTACATGTCTCCGGCGTTACTAGAAACTTCAAAAATTTTCTGTTTGTTTCTCAGATGCTGCATGGTTTTTTAAAACTTTGAAGTTCTCTAGTGTATTCTGAAGCCGTTGGGGAGGGGGAAGGAAATTTTCCCCATTTTGTCCCCCGCCCTTGGTTGTGCCGCTTCTCCTATCCGTTCTCACAATTCATCCAATGATATTGTTTCGAATGAATACCCGTTTCTTCATCGATCCTCAAACATAGATGTTCGAAACTCTAACATATGATGATCTTGCAGACCAATGTACTGAACCATTCCTTCCAATTAGTCCAATTTAATCTTAGTAAATAATAAAAGGCAATAGCTAATGAAACTGACGATTTTGGCTGCTCTAGTTCCGTTACTTTGAAATTTATGAGATGAACTTTGTAAGTACACCTCTGAAGGAAATTTTTTGAAGATGAACCTCCTCACACACAACTTTTTTACGCACAATAACCTAGGATATCAGCTCAGAAAACATCTTTATTCCTAGTCCGACCATCCTGTAATCGAACAAAATAAATTTCATTTAGCCTTATATTTCTTGATAACCTTTTATTAAAAAAATTCATTTAATAAGATTACTATTTTTATTTCATAATATTGAAACTAAATTAAGCTTTTATAATAACAAAACTAAAAAACAAAAATATATAAAATTCTTCACGAATACTTCAGACTTATATTTTCTTGCTCCATATTATAACACACTTCTCTTTTAAAATTTTATGAAGTCATTAAATCAAGTTTTTCTCTAAATTCATGGCCCTATACACTCTCTTACATAATGTTAGTTAACAAAATTTAAAATCATAACCGTGCTATATACTACAAGACAATCAATAATAACGTAAAATTCACCAAGCTGGGCCATAAATTTATCCAATGAAATTATTATTCGAAGAGCGCGCAGTTATCACATTTTGGAAAGTCCGTTGTACCACAACCACTAAAATAGAATAATTAAATTAAATCCTTTAAAAATAAAATCTATTTTTTCACAGCTTGCAATTTAAAAAAAAAAAGTTATGTTACCGTAGTTATTCTTCTTACGAACTGTAAGAAAATGGATTTTACAACACTTACAACAATGTTATACAACTATCACACAGAAAACGCCCGCAACCAGTACAGGAATAACCGCAATGTTCGCATAGATGTACATTACAATGGGTACATGGTACATCTATAAATACATCACGCTCACAGCATTTTGACTTTTTTCTTTCCAACAATAAATCTTTTGGCTGTAATTGAAAAATAAAAGGTTGATTCAAATATAAATACCAAACATAAAGTAAAAATTGATCTACCAGAGACTCAATAATTATGCCAAAAGTGTAATACAGGAATAAACCGCGTGGTCATTAGGGTGTTTCGGGAAAATGCGACGTTAAGAGACTCAACCTAGTATGGGATAAAGAAGATCAATTCTTCTTTAGGGTACAACTTAGTTATTTTTGGCGTTTTTAATAGAATGCATATAATTCGTTAAAACTTGCCGCTGCGGAAATCGCAATTTTGGTAATGAAACGTGTTCGAAAATTTTTATTTTATTGTTAAAGAAGTGTTTTCAGGTTACCGCATTCGTTAAGCCATCGGAAACTCCGTATTTTTGAAATGATTTTGAATTTTTTGACGATTTAAAATAGGAACATGAATTTTAAAAGTTAGATTCTGAGACATACTTACTACAATTTATTCATCAAATCAATTGAAAATTGTCTGAGTCACGAAACTTTTTCAATTGAAGGAAATACCGCTTTTATCGAACAATCAGTGTGGGTATTTATTATTTTTGGCTTCACATTTTTAGAAAATGATGCCGAAGTGCATGTGCACGAAACTAATGATAATAATAATATAGTTTAGCTACTACAGCTATTAGCTTTCTTAGCTATTAAGCTTGAAGCTTTAAATCAAGTAAAAAGCTTAATAAATAAATATTAGAAATGAAAAAATTACACATTTACTTTTTTATAAT
Organism: Tricholauxania praeusta; assembly: GCA_949775025.1. Classification (NCBI taxonomy): domain Eukaryota; kingdom Metazoa; phylum Arthropoda; class Insecta; order Diptera; family Lauxaniidae; genus Tricholauxania; species Tricholauxania praeusta. The sequence continues at coordinate 137,998,630 of OX459028.1, read as the reverse complement.
TTTTTCTTATCTTTTTTGCACTTTCTCAACATACCAACTCACACCATGTGAACATATACATATAGAATTGCAAGAATTATATGTATAAATTTACGTGGTCCAAGGCATACATGTTAGAAAAAATTTACCCAGCATGCAGTGGGGCTCGGACAACACAAACACAAAAATAAACACCACCATTAAGCTACAAATTTAGCTACCAGGCGGAGCTCTATCATTTGACACATATTTCAAAGTGGTATCTTAAGCCATACAACTTTTTCTAAAATATTTTGACCCAAAAATCGGGTGGCAACCCTTACTTAGGACAGAATTTGGCAAGGCGACCCTCTCTCAACCCTAGCTCTATCATTTGACATACATTTCAAGCTAGAATCTTTAACCATAAATTTTTTTCTTAAATATTTTGGCCCGAAAATCGGGTGGCAACCCTTGTTTATGACAGGATTTGGCAAGGCGTCCCTATATATTCTATTTAGGTTCATCGAGCTCTATCATTTGACATACATTTCAACCTGGAATCTTTAACCATAACATTTTTCCTAAAATATTTTGGCCCGTAAAACGGATGGTAACCTTAGTATAGGACAGGCTTTGGCAAGGCAATCCTTTATATTCTATTTAGGCTCATCTGGCTCTATCATTTGACACACATTTCATGCTATAATCTTATAAACTTTTTATTAAAACAAGTCGGCAAAAAGTCGGTTTGTTTTCGACCATTGGGACAGGCTTTGGCAAGGAAACCCTAGATATTCTATTTAGGCTCGTCGAGCTCTATCACTTGGCATACATCCCATCCTGTAATCTTAGACACTCGACTTTTCTACAGCCGGCTCTTGGGTTATACAGTTAGTTTTCAATATAAGTTTGAGTTGTTCTTTTGATAAGCTAATGTTATAAATTTCACAATTGTTAATAAGAGTTGTCATGCGACTAAAAGGAGCAGTAGCCATATAATTAGTTCTACTAACCGGTTGATAAAATAATTTATAAGAGTTACCCGTACTTCTCCGTTTAGTATTATAATGTATGTAGCTCAGTGCAGACTCAGTTACAAGTTCATGCAGATAAAATTGAGATGAGAAGTTAATCAAATACTTGCCCTTGCATGGTAGAGTAAATCTATTTCTCCATTCCCAGATAAAATTAGTAATTTCGACAAGTCTTTTTGGTCTTCGGGTAGCAGTTCAACACTTGATATTTTAGCACCTTTGAAGAGCATTCCTATTGTTTTATCTAGATCCAAAAATAGAATTTTAAGAAGTTTATGTGCAAATGAATCTACCTATCTATTACCATAGATATTTTTCATTTTTTTCTCATCGCGAGAATCAACAAAGTGTTGATCAATATAAACTTTGCTCTGCAAGCAATATGGTGGATCTGTCGAACGTTGTCTTTTCCGGGCTTTAGCTATGTCCATTTGTTGGTCGATTTAAAATACTTTCTTGAACTTAAATAAAATTTTAAAAATCTAAAGCACAGAAGCAACAGAATAAAGTCACAAGCAGAGTGAATGCGAGATTCTGTTATATCTTAACCAAAATAACCACATGCGGAAAAACTGTCAACGGTAAAATCCGTACGAGTAAACACAATCAGAACAGACGACTGAAAATTCAGCTGTCATTTTGTGATCACAAGATAATTTTACTTGACAGAGTGAAAGCATTTCTTTGTGAAACCATACTTATATTAATAAATCGTTGTGACTCAAATTTTTTTTTTTCAAACTCTTCCATTATTTCTAAAAAACTATTACAAATTATAAATTTTATTCAAATTAGTATATGTATTATAAAAAGTAATTCAAAGCTATGCGGGACTCCAAAGACTTTAGCTGGTCTAAAAATAAATATTACCAAGCACATCTTCTGTTCATTTCTGCAATCGGAGCGGTGTCGCGGCGATATGTTTACGGCAACCCATCTATAGTTGCAGCTTTTGACTATTACGTATCCCCTGATTAATTTTTCAGCCGTGGTAGCAGAGACGGGCTAGGTCCCTGTCCACCATCATAACTCATCGTAACTCAAATTGACATAAGTTGACACAAGCTGATTATGCCTAGTTTTCACGTTATCTTTCTTGATCTACTATCCCATATCAGGGAGGATATCATATGATCGTGTGAGGGCCGCTTAAAACAGCAACGAACTTGTGCATCGACTCACCCGACGTAGAAATACCGAACTACCACTCCGACGCATCTCGCATTTAAGAGCTAAACAGAACTGGGACGTGCAATTTACCATTAGTGTCAAATCGCACCGAAAAATAGAATTTTTTCTATTTCTCTGCGATAAATTTTCTAGTGTCAATTTTGTACTCACTACAAACGTATAGGAAAAACAGAAGAAAAATCGCTCGTCCCAGTTCTGTTTAGCTCTTTACACAACAAAAAACCACTCCGAGGTCATACGCCGACGCTCAAATTCGGTGTGTGTAAGTAGCGTAATAGCTAAAAATTCACGTTTTCAGTTTTCTTGTCTTCTCTGTTTTGTTTAGTCTTGACACATATGAAAGGAAATTTCACGGTTGCATTATTTAAGTTTGACACATTAGGTTCTGTTCGCATGCTTTTTCTTTCTTAAAGCCCCTTCAGACTATATGAGAAGTCATATAAAAAGTCATATGAGTCGTCAAATTTGTCAACTCTCACAGTGTGAATATGTTTATATTACACAAATGAGTTTTCATATGAGAAAGCATATGACTATTTTGACATTCGATTCAAGTCTATTTGAAAAGAGAAGTCATATGAGTTTCTTGTTAAAAAAAAAACAATGCTTATAAATAAAAATTAATTTGATAGATATTGTCAAAATTACTATTGAGAAATGTCAAGTTCTCTTAACATAAATCATATCAGTATGAACACAATAAAATAAATCTTATGCGATTTGACATATCATATGCAAAGACATACAAAAAAACATACAAAAAAGCATATGACTTCTCATATAGTCTGAAGGGGCTTTTACTAAAATTTGATTTGATATCCCAAATATGGGATAAGATAAGACCACATGGAAATTGGGCTTAATTGTATCATGGCACATATATAACACCGAATTTTTCTGCGAATGATGTTTGACGACATGTTGTATAAAGTGAGCGCAAAACGTCATACATGCTGTAATACGATATAATACAACATGGGAGATCATGTGAGCTACCCTATTGAGAAACAGAACCGCATTGCACACCCATGCCGGATGTAATTAAAGAAATCACCCGTTACCACAATTTTTAAGCTTTCTTATATAACAATGATATTTTTTCAGATTCGGTGTTTTAAACAAATTCTATCAGCACACACATTAATATAGCGGCTTGACTTAAAATTTCAAGGAATTCTGTAGCATCCGTAAATCACGTGCTATACTTAAAGGGATGCAATCGATGAAAAGCCACGTGCGGATGTGGGTTTAAGTTTATTACACGTAGCTTTAGCCCAATTTCCATGTGATCTTATCTTATCCCATATAAGGGATATCAAATCAAATTTTTGTAAGAAAGAAAAAGCATGCGAACAGAACCTAATGCGCTTGGAGAATGCGAGAGTGAATAGCATACATTTGCTATCTTAATAGCATGTGATGTCCTCCCTGATATTTGATAAGATAAGATAAGATCACATGGAAATTGGGCTTTATACAGTATAAGTTATACTTTTTCCTACGACATGTGAATTGATAAAATAAACAAACTTTGGCAAATTTGATATAAGTTGCATATTTTCTTCGATTTTGGGGACAGAATGTGTCCTATACAAAAATGGTGTGAGCAAATGTAGTCCCTACGTATCCAAAAGATATATGGTTTATTGATTATCCCAAATTCTATTGCAAGTGGAAAGCTGTGAGGCTTTTGTTGGAACACTTATCAATTTAACAATTGTTAAATTTTACTGAAAAATTTGTTCTGCAATTCCTTGTTAAAAAATGAAAGAAGTTAAAGTTTTATATTTAGTATCTATTTATATTACCTCTAGTGGAAAGCGGTGCAATGAAAACCAACGTGGGAGTGGGCTATGCTACGTAATTATTATTATTATTTTTGTTTTCACCTTCAAGCTGATATGGGTTTTGTAGTGAAGAAAGGCGGTCAGGACAACAAAAGGCTTAAAAGTTACTGATGAGTCCTCCTTGCAGAGGATGAAACTAGTATAACTAGCTCTAACCCATTTTTCCTTTTTATTTATTTTTATTAAGTGTAATTTATTTGATGTTGACACACACATATATCGAACAGTAAGCTCAATAAAATAACATTTGCAAATTATTTTCTGTTCAAACAAAACCACAAAGAAATTGAACAAAAATGGTTATGACCGTTGCTTTGGGGAGTGTTTAATTTTTTTTGTGAAGTTACATTGTAGATATGATTAAGGAATGAATTTTAAGTTTAAATATTGGTTTTCATACATTTTGGAATATAGCTTCAAGTTCTTAATTGGAAACCCCATCTTAATTGCATTCCTCATCTAAAAGCGCAACACATTCGTCTGACATCACCTATTAATAATACAATATTTATTGTCCGAGTCATTCGTTATGATTTTAGCCTCATATTCAAGCACACAGTTGCCGATGGACTGATGAGGCTCTATGTATATACACATATGGTCAAAATAATAAGTACACTACCTGATATGTTATTAGTTCTCAATTATTTTTTGTTTTACTGAAAATATAAATGGAAATTCTTTTTTATTTTGATAATTTCAATATGGCAATGCCTTTAAAAGTGAAAAAGAAGAAGGGATTTCCCCGAATTTTTCTATACGCGTATGTTTTCATTTAAAGGGCTTATTTCACTTGGACAAAATAATAAGTACATTAATCATTTCTTTAATTTTGCAACAATCTGATCGGCTTTTTCGTACAAGTTTGTTAATTTTATTTATTTTCATATTTAGTTATATCAAAATAAAAAGAAAAAAATTTCATAGATGGGAAGAAATCAATATTGCACTGCCGAGGAGAGGCAGATGGTTTCGACACTCAGATATTACGGCCAAAGTCTTCATAATAATGCCGAAGCCATAGATCAGTCTATTTTTTCGTCCAAAACGCTTTAAAAGCTAAAAAAGTGGTTGAAACCCGCGGAAGACCAAAAAATTCTTCAACAATGATAGATAATCATATTGTCACTGTCGCAAAAAAGAACCATTTCGCATCTTCAAGAGCCATTTCAGCAGACATCGGCAATGTGATCTCGTTCCGAACGGTACGTCGATGATTACAACGAACCAATTTACCTTGACGGATAGCGAGAAAAGTTTCTATGCTTCGAAAAAAAAATTGAAGATGCGTTTATCATTCGCAAAGAAACATCCAAATTGGTCCGGACCAGACGGCGAGAAGAAATAGCGTAATACTTTGTGGAGCGACATGTCAAAAATAAATATGTTTGGAAATGACTCCGCCCGAAATGTTCGACGCCCCAAGGGTAAAGAATTTCACGTACGCTTCACAAAAAAGACTGTAAAGCATGGGGGTGGCCAAATTATGGTCTGGGGTTATTTTTAATGGTACGGTGCCAGACCAATACATCGAATTTCCGATAGCATGACCAGATTCCACTATAAAGACATTTTGGAAAGTACGATGTTGCCCTATGCTGAGGAAAGTATGCCACTAAAATGGGCATTTCAGCAGGATATTGATCCTAAGCATACTTCCAAGTTGGTGAAGAATTGGTGTCAAAACAATAGTGTGACCTTGCTTAATTGGCCAAGTCAATGACTGAACTTGAACCCTTTGGAAAACCTTTGGCGAGGGTTGAAGCAGAGAATAGGAAAGGAAGTATTCCAAAATAAGAAGAAATGGAGTTTTGTCCAAAAAACTTGGTATGAAAAACCAGTAGAGACTTGCCGTAAGCTTATCTCCAGTATGCCAAAAATAGTACACAAAATTACTCAAAACAATGGTTGATATACCGGCTACTAATGATGAACTTTAAATATCAACAAATAGAGCCGATAAAATCGAGTTAACTTTTTTTTTTATTAAAATGTACTGAATGTACTTATTATTTTGTCCAGTCATTTTAATCCATTTTTTACTTTTTTGATAAGACTGAAAGATATTTTTGTTTTTTATTAATGTTATATCTTTTTATTTTATTTAATATGTTGTAAGAAGTTAACTATAAATTCGTTTTTCTATTAACTTAAATAAATTTTTGCCTACAAGCCATTGAACTAATTATGTGAGCGTGTACTTATTATTTTGACCATATGTGTACATATTAATGTGGCAATAGCCGAAACACATGTCAGCAAATACCAGGTTAAATTGTTCCATTTGTTGTCTATATTATGTTTGTTGTCTATATCATGTTGTTTTATAAAACTGATTTGTGTAAGTTCACATGAATATCGGTGTTTGCTTTTGACTAAAGTTTGATCATATAATGCTCAATTAATTAATAATAATCAGCCGACAAAAAACAAATAAAATTTCTACAATATTTTATTTTTTCGCAAAAAGAACCTCTAAATGAATCACCCGTTATTTTAAAGTACATACGTAAGCTTATTAGGCACAAGAAATTCGCAGAAATATCATAGTTAAACAAAAGCACACACTCATTTATTGTTTTATACATACTTAAAGTGTTTGTTTATTGAATAAATAAAAAATGTAAACATCGCCAAGGTTATTATTTTAAAATACACAAAAGCATCTTCCAAATAGTTCCAATGCCATGTTTTTGTTGTTTATGTAAACGGATTTAAATTTTTGTGTTGTGCTTATCATATCCTTTACTGAAAAAAAAAAATGTAGTATTCAATTAGGCTTTAATTTAAATTTTTTTAAAGTTAAAGTATTGAGAAATTCACCCTGAATCGTAAGATATTGGCAACAAATTAATTATCAAACTAGATACACATGTGAAAATTGTTATGGACCCTAAAAATTTTATAATCCGGATCTTGTTTTATGAATCAATCTTCTGCATGTATGTGGTGTGATGTTCGCCCAAGGCCACAGTTGCCAGCTCGATCAGTTTAATTACTCAAAATAATGCTACTCTTTTTTGATTCACGGGTCAATCGCGGCTGCTTGGTAGCACTGGTAGTGACATTTATATGACAAACGCATGCGGTCTCGACGCACTTGCGTAAGTATTCAAGGCTACCAAGTGACCGAGATGATTGATCGGATCAGTTATAACTGGGGATTTGATGTAAAAGCCGGGGGTCTGGTAAAAATTCAAGTTTATCCCACACAAAAATTCAAGTTTTACCATTTTATGAACTGTTCGAAAACAAAATTTAACTTTTTACCATCTTATGAAAAAATTAAATAAAACTGGGAGTTGCTTTGGTACGACTTGGTAGCACTGTATGAATTTAAAAAATAAGTGTTTAAGATAATCAATAACATAAGCAATTAATTTTTCATCAATTAAAAAGCAGCCTCTCGCCTACGATGTACATATAATTGATTTCCCTCCCTCATAACAATTTAAAATATACCAAAAGGGGAATATTACTCGAAGCCTGGCAGCTCCGTTGCTTAATTTCAATAGGACAGTTCACATGTGCTCTCATTGCTTGACAACATCAATGTTTGATCATGTGAACTCTAGATACAATGCTTTTTATTTAACAAACTTTGACAACAAAGGAAAAAAGCAAAAACTCTGGAAGATAGACTTATGTTTCGATTCTTAAAATCTCATCAATATATATTTGGTTGATTCGTTTTAACAAGTGGAGCTATGAAGCTGGGGCTGAAGTTGTGGGCTGATCCAAATGACAGTTTTGAGGTTAACACCCAGCCGAGTATTGCAAAAAAGTTTGAATATGTAAAGGTAAAGCTTAAAATTAAGTTGTGAACACTTAAGATAAGATCAGTACTTTCAAAATTAAAAATTTGGGTAATTCTTAAGAATGACACCCAATTTTTCTGTCCACCCATATGGTGATGCTGATTTTACACACAAATAGTTTCGATTTTGCATTGGCACCATTTGTTGAGGCAACTGGCACCATATTCTTTTTTATTCCAACAGCGCTAATGTGAATGCAAAGCGATATTGACTGTCACTCATTTTGTCAAACCATGCTGTCCAACATGAGGGATCATGTGAACTGCCCTAACATCGTTCATATTTTGTTCAGTCGTGTTTATTTCAGGTTCAAATCAGTTCATTTGTCAGCTAAATTATTTCTTTCTTTTGTTTTTTTAACAAATTTCTTGTTTACACATTTTTTAACTTTTAAGTTGTGCAAATTCAAGCCGTTGTGAATCTTATAATTAGTATTGCTGCAGAAGAGAAAGAAAGCAAAAAAGAAAATGCATAATTTTCATAATACTTAAAGTGAAAACTACTAAATAGGAAAACAAAAGAAAATATAAAAAATAGTGTGACACCTTTTGTGTAATTTGTAATTTAAAATAATGAAGTTTAATCTATGTTGTAAAAATAATATCCAAGTAATTATTTGCCTTATTCTCTTGGTAATTGCAAATAGTAATTTGCAAGATGCAGCAGCGGCTACGAACGAGACAACAACAATAGGAGTTACACCCGCATTTCGTTTGCCTCCGCCGCCAAAGGTGAAAGTGAACAAATGTTGTCACTTTGCTGAGCATCTAGATGTTGCAACTCAGTCATGTATTCCAGGAAACTCGCCCCACTGGGTGCCACTTGTTTTTCTCATTAATAAGCGTCAATATTTCGGTTCCATAGGTGAGAGTCCTAAATTCATCAGTTTTGAAGAGAATGTGCGGCCCGTATGGCCAGAGGATGCAGCGGAAAAGGATCCAACTATTAGCTGCAATGCTGCCAATTTGGAACATTTTACTGGTGCTGACAATATTGTACTCTTCTCGAATGGTTCACTCTTTTTGCGCGAGCGCTCACAGTTCATTGAGGCGCGTCATTACTGTGTAGATCGTGAGGCAGCTCTTGTTTGTTTTCCACAACAGCTGAAAAATAAACAGCAAGGGGATGCAGAATCGCTACCACAATTGAAACTTAAAAAGTGTTGCGGCCCTCATGGCAGCTACAATACAACAGCGAAAACTTGCCATTTAGACGCTGTCAATAAAATGCAACAGTTGCCTATAAATCAAACTATTTTCCAAACCATTTATGGATTCCCTAAGTGCACAAATGCTTCATCGTCGCTTGCAATTGCAGGAGACTTTGCAGAATCTAACTTGGATAATAAAACTGGTGAGTTACTGCTGCAGCATAAGCATTTTTCGTTAGCTGATTACTGCCTGGAACACATACTCATGAAGCAGACGCTTGAAAATACAACTGACAAGAGTGCAGTAAAAATTTTTACATGTCTACATCATTTTGCCAAAGATGTTGGTGCTGTTTCTGATGCAGACTCAGATACCGCTGATACAAATTCAACCAGCGATCAACTGCAGATCGCCGTACTCAATATTGGAATAACTATTTCTGTTATATTTCTTGCGGCCACCTTAGTCGCTGGATATTTGTTACCTTCAGTGCATCATGTTTTACATTGGCGTTGTCAGATTTACTATGTTTTTTGTCTTTTTATTGGCGATTTGCTGTTGGCTTATACGCAACTTTCACGCCATGTTCAATTGGGTTCGGTAGTCTGCACGATGATTGCTAGCATAATGCATTTTTTCTTCTTGGCTGCGTTTTTCTGGTTAAATACCATGTGCTTTAATATTTGGTGGACTTTTCGTGATTTTCGTCCAAGTTCACTGGAACGCAATCAAGAAGTTTTTCGTTTGCGTTTGTACAGTGCGTATGCCTGGGGTATACCGTTGTTAATCGCCACGGTAGCTGTTAGCATCGATCAGCTACCTGATACTGATTTGTTGAAACCGGGATTTGGCGTACGCAGTTGTTGGTTTAGTGGTGACAATCTTGAGATTTTTGCCTATTTCTTTGGTCCGGTCGGCATTTTGCTTTGCGCCAATATAATACTCTTCATTTCTACGACTCACCAATTGACTTGCGGACTTTGGAAACGTGATGACGTCAAGTCTACTACTGAGAAAACGGCCTTGGGTAAAGTTTGTCTTAAGTTGGTCATCGTTATGGGTGTTACTTGGATTGCTGATGTCATATCATGGCTTGTTGGCGGCCCACATGCAGCTTGGTTCTTTACTGATCTTATTAATGCACTACAAGGTGTTTTCATTTTTGTGGTTGTTGGCTGTCAGCCGCAAGTTTGGTCAGCTATAAAACGTATGTGTTGTCCAAGTACCCGACAGGAGATTACAAATACAACAAATGGTGTGCATCACTCCAGTTCATCGCATGGACTACCATCGCTGACTGCTTGTAATGAAGCAACGCAAAATACTTCAATGAATACCAGCTTAGGAGTTGGAGGAACAGCTGCCAATCAGACAAAGCTACCAATGGAAACAGTGTGTTGAGGTAAGTGCCTGTTACCCTAAAACAATAAAAAACTAACCGACAGACAGTAAATTAATCAAAGTGCAATCATAATAAAAATGGTTATCCACGAAATGAAGACCGCGCTCAAAATTTTACTCAAGAATGTATTGGATATGACGGAGAGTAACGAGGTCTTATCTTTCCGGCAAATTAATTTCTAAGATAACAAAGTCTTGCAAATTTATAGTCACTGATCATGAGCTATAAAAAAATTATTTGAACATAAAAAGCGGTGAAAATGTTTTCTTAAGCTTTGAAAGCAGAGAATATGTTACAGGCAAATATCGCTAATTTCATAATTTTTAAATCGAAAATATCAGACGACAAATTAAGTAGACTTTTAAATCAATAAAAATGTTCACTCCGTGGAAACATCAGAGCCCACACAAAATTTCACTCAAAAAATATTAGTATGTGATTTGACGGAGGCAATGTTGTTATGTGTCCGTGGAATTAACATTTTTTTTTGAAATTGCAAAGTTTGCTAAATTTATTATTTGCTATTTTCAGTAAATTCAGTATTTCATATACTACAGGATGTTAATTTTAGCCAACTCTGAAAGCTATCTACATATCGTTAACTTAATATAGAAAGGCCCTATCTACCATATTTGTTACTTTACAGGAGAATGAAAAAACTTAATAAAAAAAAAGTATGGGTTTAACCAAAGCGAATAAAACACGGCTTATATTAAGGTTACGATATAGGTATACTTTGAACTTCCCGAAAAAATACTGTGGCTAGCGCAGCCGCAATGGGATCAAGGCAACTTATATATATGATGATATATGATATTAAATTCAATAAAATATGTTTTTAACATTTTTCTCTCTAAATTCAAAAGTTTATTTCAATGAAATTTTTTTTTTAAGAAATTAATTCTTAAATTTTTTTTTTAAATTGAGAAGGTAGACCTTACAGAGGCATACTAGTTATAGAATGTTAATATTATTAGTTTTCGCCGCATGCTTTAATTTTTCACCGCTTAAAACAAGAAAAACACGTTTATAATTCACTGATCACTAATTTTAACTGACTTATTATATTGTGCTTCAATTAAAAATCATATCATGGTACCATTCATATCCTAAAAAACTGACCGATGCCTTTGATAAATAAATATGTAGATAGCAAGGTCCGTCAATGTCCTCGCATCACGCAAAAACTACTGGTTTGATTTTGATCGATTTCTTTAGTTTTATTCCTTAGACGCTTGGTCTTTATTTCCAATTAAAACTATCACAATATTCCTATTTAAAATCAAGTTATTAAAGTCTTAAAAATGCTTAAAAAATTACTTGCGCAAATAGAAACACAACAAACCGTTTTATGGTATATTAAAAGTGAGTTTTGTTGTTATTTCTATGGTGCAATTATACTAGGTGAAGTCATTAGGGAGATGCGTGCTGAAATTGAAGCGATTTAAGATGGTGATCGTTTAGTTTAAGGAACACCTGCGATTTTCTTGAAATTTTAAAATGTAAAGTTCAGCGTACTGATCTAGAATATATACCTATGTTGCTTGTCGTACGATCAACAGTATAATATGTGGGCTCACGAACTAGTGTTATTGTTAATGTAGCTCTCATAGATCTTTACTTCGCAGTACATCGCAAATAAAAAAAAAAAAAAAAAATGTACATATTGCTAAAACAACTTCAAAAGTGACCGTCATATTTCTATTTCAATACAAAAAAAGTAGTTCGAAATTTCTCTCAATTTATTATGGCGCTCATACAATAAAACAATTAGCAAATATATCTAACTAACATAGCTAATAAAACTCTTGAAAAATATGTGCGTCGTAAACTCAACCTTTTCAAGTATCCACCAATAAACGCTTAAGATGTTTGTTTTGACCTTAAGTTTTAGAGCACATGCACTCATAAACGACGACAGCAAGCAATACCAAATTCCAGCAGGTATAATATTGCAAAACATATGAAAAGAAATTGCTGGTATTTCTTTGTGTTTTTCCCAAAAAAGTAACAACTTTATTATGCTCTTTGTATTCTCTTTTCGTTTAAAGTTTTCATTTCGCAATACATTTTTCCAGTTTACAATTTTTTTTCGAGTGTGAATTAAAATCCATTTTTAGCCGTTGGCATCTGGTTTAATTAATTTACTTGCGTTGCTTACGTAAATGTTCCGGTTTATATATTTTTTCGTATGAACAATTTTTTACTGCAACAAAATAAAAGAGCCCAAATGCTTAGAAATATAATTTTTCTAAATGTACCAATTTATTGATACAAATACATTTAAATTTTTGTATAAATGAACTTCGTTGGAAATTAACTTTGACATAGGTTTTTGATTGTTGGTAATTATTACTTCGAAACTCATCATTCAGCTACTTTTTGTCTGTCTTCTTTTGACGGTAAATAAAAAAATTAAAATATCAAAACCAACTTATCGAGCCTTTCAAGTTTAGGGTTGTGACTATGATTTTCATCTCACTCCCACGAATTGAGCATGTACATTAGGGTGATTCAAATTTTTTTTTTGTTTTTTTTTAAGGTGCTGTTGCTTAAAAAGTAAGTTTATGATATGAAGAAAAAGTTCACGAAAATTCAGCTCTATAACTCAATTTTATAAGGTGGCGCCGGAGCCTGTTAGTTTTACAGGTAAATTGTATGGAAAAATTATTTTTTACAAAAAAGGTATCTAAATGAATAGGTGATTAGTGTTGTTGAGCTGAAACGTAATTCTAACGCTGAATCCGAATCTGGCCTCAGAATTGACCCATCATGTCGGAATCCTGAAATATTTGAGGTTAATTTCCTGAAACATGATGTTTTTTGTTTACTTTCGAGGCCATGTATAGGAATCAAAGAAAGTTGATGAGCTTATTTTTAACAAAAGCATCATTTAATACCATCCTTGCCCTTTAAAATGAGCTTTCAAGTGGTGATCTGTGATGTTTCCTTGCAAAGTTATAGCCATTTTAAAGTGACATTTTTCGAAATTACGATTGCTGCAATTGTAATCTAAGATTGTTCCATGAACTATTAATTTAATTGCAGTCGATTTTTCTTTGTTTTTGTGGATTACTGTAATTGTAATCATGTGGTTATAGTAATCTTTATCGCCCAGCTCTGGTTAATAAAGTTTTACATTTGCCTAAACAAAATTATTTGAAGCAAGCATGCAAGCATAACAAATCCTTTAATAACAAGTAAAAGTGTTGTGAGTGTGCGTATTGTTTTTTCCTTGGCAATGCAATGGAATATTTATGGAAAGGAAGGAACGGAATATTCAAGTTTTAGTCTATCGCATTGATTCTCAATTTTCCAATTTCCATTGCAAACAACAAGAACTCGGATTTTGTGAAGATTAATCAAAAATGGCAATAGTAAATGCAGGCACAGATTTCGAAAGATAACCAGGCAATCGTTGGAACCGTTGTCTTTCCAAAATCTTAAAGCAATTTCCCCAGCTTTGACAAAGTTTTGAACTTTGAATGTACCAACGAATCATTTTCATATCTGATGCATAAAAAAAATAAATATCTGTAAATTAACTCGACACTTTCGAATATGATTCTTTGAAGGGGTAAGACATGAAATAATACATCATTATACATTGAAATTAAGATGTATCGTGATATCTTATCACAATAACTATTGATTTAATCATCATGCTCTTGAGGGCTTTAAATGTGACGGTATTGACAATAGTTTATCGCGGGTAGCACGAGTAAAAAGAACTTTGGAAATGAGGCAATATTTATGTTGTCATGTTCTGCATTGTTTTTGTAACTAATTAGTATAGTATCACAGACTTAAGCGATTTTTATAAAAGGTGGTGAAGATGCAGCTATAGTGGGCAGAAATCCTATCCTATAATATTTAACTAAAAAAATATGTATATTTTAAATCCAGGCGTCAAATTTTTCGGAATGTCCCTATCCGGTATAATAATATTTGACTGTCAAAAATAAGCTTTAAATTCCAGCCAGGTTGGAAAGATAATTATTTAAACAAATCCCTAGATGTGTACATCTCAAAAAAATGGCATGGCACTGGAGGCTAAGATTCAAATCTGATCAGGCCATATATAAAAAATTAATTAGGTTTTTTTTTCCTTTAATATATCTAGAGCATTTATTATGTGCTTATATCCGAACTTCCGTTTCCCGTTGGGTATATCTTATATTAGCTTCTTCCATCAACAGAACAATTTCATAAAAATAGATTGCATGTCGCATACTTCAATAAAAAAGTACAAAACATACAATACAAGTGGTTCACATGTTAAGAGGCCTCTTCTTGAAAAGATTGCACGGCACAGAAAAATTTCTTAAGGATATAGGTGTGCAATTCCAGTATCTAGTAATTTTAACTAAAAATACCGTTCAAATCGAGATAAACTAATTCTATATAATTTTCTTAAGGTTGAATTTACAGAAGAAATTAGTTTATTAATATGTGGAACAAAATTTAAATTATTATCAATCAAAACCCCTAGATATCATAGCTCATCAACAAAATCGATCGATTAAAATTCATTACTTTGGATTTTAAAACAAATAAATCTTGGATATATTATACAAAATGAAACTCAAGAACATCTAGAAACTATGGCTCACCAGAGAAAAGTAGAAAAGAAAAGTTCACTAACTAACTGCACGGAAATATGAATATAATTTGGGATGCATAAGGGCAGAAAAATTGTGCTCATAATCAGTTTATTAAAAAATTAATTGCATCACTTGCACACATTGGGCTTTGTTTCTATTTTACATATCAAATTTAATGCAATTCATCATGTTTAAAACTTTATACATTTTCATTGCAGTTTTAAAATATGCAGACGAAGACCATTTAAATGACCATTGAAATATAGTATCCAACAGTATTTAATTATGAAAGAAAGCAAAGCACAAAAGGTTTTGGAATGATGTAAGCTAAATGCTGTGCGATAAAATATCGCAAAAAAGAATTGAATTACGGCAGCGCCTTATTTTTTAAACAACTTATTATTAACAAACAAACGAGGCAGTTTATTTAAATTTTAAGGTAAAAGTGACTTACAAATACGCATAATGAATAACTTTTAATGTAGGTATACAAACATAGTACACATAAACACATACATATATCAGTGGTGAATTTAGGGTGTAGCCAAAAAGCATGGGCTTGTAGCGGGAGATTTGAAAAACTGAAAAAATTTTTTGACCACTTCAATGTAGTGAACGCATAATATGGTAAAAAAATCAATTTTCTTTTATATAAATTTCACAGAAAAATGTTGCATATTATAATGAAATTTTTAACCTACATGCCTATAGGTGCGGAGTACCTAAATTCACCACTATACCGCATATGAAATTTTTTTCATCCATACATACATATGTATATATGTATGTGTATATGTGTGTATATATGTATGTATATATGTATGTACGTAGGTATAAAAAAATGGTTATGGCGTCAAGTATTCATTAAGATTTAAAATTAAAAAGTTTTACGCAGATCACTTTTATTACATAAATAATATGTAAGTTATTATGTATTATTCAAAGAAACTATTAACAGTACAATCGATTTTTGTTTTAAGTTTTTATTTAATGTTACATATTTGTATTATTTTATTTTTTGTTTTTAATTTTTAAAACTTGTTTCAATATCTAGAACAACGAACAAATGCAACGAAACAAATTTGTTATATTATTTTATTTTTTAAAACAAACTTTTAACTATTTATTAACTTATGCCTAAACTCAATTACACTGCAAGAAATATCGCCAAGTCATACAATATGTTGGCCGTTTACTGACCAAAACTCAATTTATATAATTATATAATAGCCTAGTGATAACCTAGTTTTCGAAATTGTTGTCATAAATTTTTTTCTTAAATTTGGCTTAATACCAAAAGATAAGAACTTATGTTTTTTTGCTTTGCATATACCATATGAACGTTGCAAAATACTTATTCGTTTTTCTTGACATTTTGTTATTGCAAATACCAAAAATTATTCTTAATGGAGATTTCACAAACTTTCTGTGCTGTGTACAAATTTTGTTTAAACGAATTTTTAGCAAATTTCAAAGGGCGTTCAAAGCAGTATATGCATATGTATGTTACCGGAAAAACTAGACATGCTAGTGGATAGCATACCTAAGGATGTAAACCCAAGCCGAGCCGAAGTCGAAGATCGCTAACCTACCCCAACTTTTATGCAAAAGTACTGTGCAAGAAAAGTAAGACAATTGAGGCTTATTAATTTCATTATATGCTTGGCAGGTGGGAGGCGTTCGGTCGTGGCTCAGAACTTACAGCCTTTAGTATACCCAATTTCGTCTTCGATAGCCACAGCAACTCTACATAAAAGTTAGAGTAAGAGGGTGGCCTTCAGCCGCGACTCAGCAACTCTACATAAAAGTTAGGGTAACAGGGTGGCCTTCAGCCACGACTCAGGGCTTACATCCTATAGGTTGGTCAACGCCGGCTTCGTTAGCCACAGTGCTTTTGCATTAAAAGTTCATTGCATACCTTCAAGGACATAAGTCATCTAGTTTGGCCTAGGAAAAATTGTCAAATGTCAAGAATAAATTGGTGTGTGGTTTGTAAAAGAATGACCAATATGTACATTTCTTATTTATTTTCAAGCTTAACCAAGTACATATCTATACTTGAAGTAGTTTTTCTTAAAATTAGTCATGTCTTAAGGTTTGAAGTTTCTATGTATCTATGGCGCCAGTTAACCAGTTAACAGTAACTATGGAATAATGCGGATTCTTATCAATATCATTCCTAGTTGATTAAAATATTCGCTTGGCGAAAACAATAAACCCATTTGTCCTCCCTTGAATTAGAAAAATTTTATAAAAACATTAAAAAAATTAATGAGATGATCAAGTCCTTCTGCCAAACGAACAATTTTTAAAAAGAATAATATTTGAAAAACATTTTAAGTCTTGTTTTTGTGTGTTAGAGCCTATGTTTTGAAAAATGTAAACTATGTTTGGTAGTGTCCATGAAAACTGCACATTTGTCATAATATTGATTGAAATTTTTTGAGACTCTCCAATCATCCCGCTCGATATCAGTCTCCAACTATATAGTCGTCTCAAGTAATACTAAAAAAATTGTATGTAATTTGACAATATTTTGACCTTAGTTTTTGAATTTTGAAACATCTCGGAAACTGCTGATATACGGGCCGTTTTCATTCGAACTGCCACATATTGTCGTTACGACTTGTAATAATTACACTATATATTATTGGGCGATACATTTCTTGCAGACATTCTTGACGCACGCTAACATAAAAAGTGTTAAAATAAGTCATATTCAAATTTATACTGCTTACAGCTTTAGTTTTATTTCGCTATTTTACTACTTAAATTAAGCTTTAATATGATCTAACTTCATTATACAACGAAATTTTTTAATGAAACAACAAATTATGACTGAAATGCAGCTGCAACATTTTAATATTGAAATTTTTAAGAAGTGAATTATGTGTATTTTATTAAATTGCGAATATTTACATATTTATAACGTTTTACTAACAAATTCGAATATTTTTTATACAATAAAATTTTAGATAAAATTCTTTAAAAGTATAAATATATGTATGTATATATATGGACTGATTTAACAAACGAAAATCTGCCAAGTATTTTTTTTAAAAAAAGGTTATTGTAAAAATTTAAAAAGCATGATCTTAAAAATGTTTTATATTATAATCAATTAAATGTTTCGTAATTAATTTGATATATCAAGAAAAAATAAATAAATAAATATTTTAAGTTCAAGTACATAATATTTTTTAAATTGCTTGAATATAATTTTTGGGAAAATATCTGCTGCTACCCCTTTTTGTGGTAGTCTTTATAATCCTCTATCAGATTAGATTTTAAAATTTGAAATCGCTTCTTAGCTATTTTGCAAGAACATACGATTAATTCCCTTCAATTTTTGCATATACATATGTATTTCCAAATATTTTAAACTTCCGATAAGTTGTAAGCCTGACTTTAGTTGCAAATGTATCATAAAATATAAAGTATTGGAGATATTTTTACCTCTGGGGCCTTTGAAAGTTGATATATGATTTTAATTGCTATGGAAAGATTAAAATACTGACAAAGATCTTTTAAACTATGCACATATCATTAACAGTGAAAGTATAATATTAATTTGCAAAATAATAATAATCGAAGCAAAAGTATTGACAAAACAACAAGCGATTGAATATACAGAGTGAAAGCCAGAAACATAACTGCAACTTTAGATAGAATTGTGCGAATGAACTCTTGAAACTACTTAGATTAATGGTTTGAATGTAAAGAGTTATGCAGATAACATTGTAAGCTTAATCAGAGAAAAGTTTGGCGTCACGCTTTTAAGTCTCCTCCATAGGGCACTAAATATCGTAGGCAGAGGGAAAAATTAGTCTTAAGTACTCCGTGTTAGACTGAACAAAATGTAGGAATTATGTTTGAAATGAATAACAGAGCGATTCGAAGTATTGAAGTAAAACAAAATAAACATAATTTATAAGAAACATAAATTTAATGTGCGAACTAAAACTTCAAGAAAAACCATGTTTGAAGTGTGTGCTCCAAAAAAAATCGAAATTGCATCTTAGCCCGGCCATGGCTTCGATTTATTTTTTTTTTTGAGCACACATGGTTCTTCTTGAAGTAAAGACTATCTTAAATTAATATTCAAGGAGGAACAATTAAAATTTAAAGGGAGACATAGTTAAAATTGCATTTAACTTAAAAAAAAACAACATATAAGGTTACATAAGAAAATAGGTCATTGAATTTTAATTGTTTCACCTTGAATGTTAATTCAAGATAGTCTTAGCTCCAAGAAAAGCCATGATTGAAGAGTGTGCTCTTAAAAACGTGGCCAGCTAAAAGGATATTTTTGGTGGAAATGCACATACACATGTAGTGTCCGATACTTACACCTCTACATTTACACTTCGTCATTTACACTTTTACAATTACACCACATAAAACACTTGGCCTAATTTACTTTGAAAATTTAATTATTTCTAGATTTATAAAAAATGTTTTTAATTTTTGTTTTAGAAATGTTTTTTTAAATTTTGTTATTGTTGCGTTGCTTTGGCCCCTATTGCGGTTGTCAATTTGCGATAAAATCGATAGCCATCGATTTAATAGAAACGATGCCATTTTGGTATTACGAAACTCAATAGAAAAAATTGCGTCATTGTGACTTGAAATATTATTATTTTTCTTGAGACAGCCATTTAGTTTCATTCAGTGTGAAATATTTTATGTGAAAAATTTAAAAAATAAGGAAATATCTACTAAAATAAAAATCTTATCTATCAAAACAAATTGATAGAACAGCCAGCGATTTTGATCGATAAACACAATACCAAACAAAATTGCTAATAGAAAAAAAGCGTTTATCTATTGTAAATCGACAACCGCAATATGGGCCTTTGTTTAAAGTCTATCTGCGATATTGATTTATTCAATGAAAAGTTCAATTGTATGTAGCTGGTTAAAGTTTGGTTTTGTAGTAGCACTTGTGTCTGAGGTAGTCAATGGATTTGATGGATTTGTCGATTGCAACGATGATATTGTAGAATCTGCAGAGGAACTGCTCACTAAAGATGTCGTTGACGATGATGGCGTTAGTTGCAATTGAAATGGGCATGATATTTGCGACTTTAATTGGTGAGCAGCTGTCGTAGTTTTTTTTTTTTTTTTGTTTTATTTTTAGGATTTAATTCGCTGGTAGGATCGCCAGTGTAGGGTTTGTATTTCTGATTAATTTTATTTTTGTAAAACAATTTCGTTTTTAGTGATGATTAGTTTTTGAAAATTACAAATTGAATTGAGTTTATTGAGACTTTTATACAACGATTATACATATATTTTGGTATTTCACTTATTGAACTATTGGCGGCTGTAACATATGGCCTGCTCTGAGACTTAAAAAAAAAACAAAAATTAAAAACATTTTTTATAAATTTAGAAATAATTAAATTTTCAAAGTAAATTGGGACAAGTGTTTTATGTGGTGTAATTGTAAAAATGTAAATGTAGAAGTGCAAATGTAGGAGTGTAAATGTGGGACACTGCACACATTTATGACTTTTTAAAGACTCCAGAAGTTTTTAAGTCAATTTTGTTGTGGTTCCTGTTAAAATCAATATCCTATATTGAGTATAAACGACAGTGACATAGTCATATCACCCTATCCCCAATAATATACAAGATTTCCAGATCTAAGTATTCTCATATGGGACGATTGCAGCTGTAATTAAATAATAAAACATCATTCAAATCCTTGTTAAAAACAACACACATTCCTACTTATTCCGCCGCAGAGTGGTGGTGGTGGTCACCAGATCTAAGTATTCTCATATGGGACGATTGCAGCTGTAATTAAATAATAAAACATCATTCAAATCCTTGTTAAAAACAACACACATTCCTACTTATTCCGCCGCAGAGTGGTGGTGGTGGTCACTTTTTTTTTTTTTTAAACTGAATAAATGGGCTGCAAGACTATGGTGATAATGCCGGATCTAGTAAATATTCTGCGTTTTTGTTGTTATAACCTAACATTTCACTGCTTTGAAAAAAGCATGAGGAATGGGTTAAGCGCTAAGACCCACGCAAACAACTACGCCCGCGGAAACACGTCTGTACTCGCTAACGGACAAAACGAAAGACCGTGGTCACTTTCCATGCGACATTTCTTGCGCGTTTAAGTGTTTTTTGTAATGTTAAAATCCGCGAGTAATAACTTTTTTTTTTGTAATCTTTATGAAAGGTCTTGACGTCGGTGGATTGTTTCTGCTGCAGCATTGACTATTGTTGGCTATTTATTTTCTGATTATCATCTTAATTTAAAGTTAGTCGGACAATTATTAATTTTGTGCTCAGTGGGGGTTTTTTTTAATGGAGCACGGGGCTTCGCAGGATAAGATTAGAAATCTAGATCCATTTCCAGCAAGAAGGCATTTGTGGAAGTTTTTAAGCACAGTCGTAGATTAGCGGCAAAGAAATCAAATTGAGGTTAGCGCGAAGCTAGGCTCCAACGAGGCTAGAAGTTACATGACTGTACCTCCGTTGCAAAATTGAAATTGATGCAGTTTTATATCCTAATGCCCATGTTGACGAAATTAATGTTCTTGCGGATGAGACTAAAAAGAAAAAACTTAAAAATGTGTTATATATTTGGGAGAAAATTAGAGATTTAAATATCCAATGGATTAAATCCATTAAGGCAATTGGGCTGACCCCTTATGAAATCAACATCGCAAATGTCTCGCTGGTAAATGCGTTTATTCTAAATGGTGCTCTAAAAACTAAAAAAAAAATAAAGCTTGTACATTAAACCGTACCGCAAAAAAAAAGTTCACCGTACACCATCGATACTGAAGCATTTTTGCAAGACATTTTCGAAAAAATTTTTTTTTTTTTTTACCGAAAATAGAGGTCGCGCATCTATATTTTTCTTCATATCATCGGCATTTACAGTCCGATCTTAAAGTATAATATATCAATATTTTTGTCTCGAGTAGACCAATGACAATGGCTCGATGACATTTTATTTGATTTTAATTTTTTAATTCATGTTGTAGAAGTTGAGATTTGGTGGGTAAATACTTGAGTTCAATGACCTTTGAAGCAAAAAAAAATTGGTCTCCTCGAGACAAAAACATCGAAACATCATGTTTTACGATCGGACTGTAAATGCCGTAGATATGACGAAAAATTTAATAAGAGAACCGCTACGTTCGGTAAAAAAATTAAAAACATTTTTTAAAATAGTTTTAATGGAATAATCGAAATACTTCTCTTAGCGAAGTTTAATGATTTTGTGCAAGCTTTAATTATCTGACACCAAAAAGGTACATTAAGATGGTAGGAAATGAGATCTGGTGGATAAGAACTAGAACGGGGTCCTTGATGTCAATGGTCCTTAAAGCAAAAAATTGGTCTACTCGAGACAAAAATATTTATATATCATACTTTAAGATCGGACTGTAAATGCCGATGATATGAAGAAAAATGTAGATGCGCGACCTCTATTTTCGGTAAAAAAAAAAAGTTCGAAATTGTCTTACAAAAATGCTTCAGGTTTGATGGTGTACGGTGAACTTTTTTTTTTTGCCTGTAAGGTGGTACGGTCTATTGTACATATACTCAAAGGGTTCATTGAAACCTTTGGGGTCATCAGCGATGTTTCCACATACTTGTCAGACAATGAGATTAGAGAAAATATAATTTCTGATGAGAAAGTCAGCTTGGAGTTGAGGTTTTTGAGAAGATACTCACATGACTGGGAGTCCAGTGTTCCAACCTGTTCTGTCGAAATAAGTTTTGGGGAGGTCACCTTCCAAAATAGGTCATACTCAACCACATGAATTTTGAGGTAAGCCAGTTTTTTCCAAAATTGTGAAATTGGTATTGGAAACAGGTTTGAAATGCTAACGGAATTCGATAGTGAGTTTTCGGCTCTGACGCTTTAACCGCTTTTGCTAAACAACGACCTCGAACAAGGTTCTTAACTTAGAAAAAGTACAACAATGTTTCAAAAAATAAATTTAAGTTAGTGGCTCCTAAATCCATTGGGAAGGGTAATCTTAAACAATAGTCTCCTATCATGAAGCCCGAAATTAATGTGAGGAATTATAAAAAATTATGCTCTTGGAAAATACCGTATTGGAGCTCACTAAATTTGTAATAGATTATTTCCAAAAGGAGAATAATCAGAAATGCATTACCTACATTAAGGGCCTCCGGGACTTTTTCGAAAAATAAAAAGACAATTTTTAAAATTTTATTTTGAAGCTGCATTTTATCTCAGGCCAAATTTTTTCTTGCATTATAAAACTATAACTATTCTATATAACCTCAACTATAACTATATAACCTCAAAATATACGGTGAGCAAGATATCTGAAGACTGGTTCATCCGAAAAAAAAAAAAATTGCTTTCGGTTGAGTAAACAGTTCTTGGGATTGGTTTCAAGTCAAGAATTGATAAACCAGCCTTAAGTCTTGATTGCGACATAGTCGCGGATGCGATGGGAATTTCTTCTAAGTCTTATAACCAGGGTCTTACAATATACTTACATACATAATTGCCAGTCTTTAAAGAAAACTAAAAATTATATCAAGTTTTTGTTAATAATAATAAGGTTGATATTGTAGATATGTCTGAGTGAAATTTGTTCACATGAGTCGATTGTAAATAATAAACGCGCAGAGATAGATATGGTGGTGTAGCGATCTGTTTTAGAAATTCAATATTCTATTTTCAATGTTCTATTTGATCATAAATAGTCGGTTTTGACCACTTTCCTAGGTGGAAGTTACCATTATCTGATTGTAGTCGATTTTCTTCCTATAAGGCAAAAACTAAATAAGTTTCTGTCACAAAAATTAGCTCTTTAAGGCTTTACAAAATTTTAAGACTGGAAATGAGTCATGATATTGAAACCTCAATTTCTAATTAAATCAAGAAAGCCTCACATGTAATTCATTGCAACATTTCTAAAATGCCAAAGTACTGGTAGAATGACCACTTCTGATTTCTTTAGAGTGCAATTAGCAGGACGTAAAAAATGCAAAAAATTTTATTCTCCTTACAACTTCAATTTAGCGTTGGACGCCTTTGGAAATGGAATGAATGAACTAAACAATAATCCAAATACTAAGGAAGCGTGGAGATTCCACGAATCCATTGTTTATGGAGGCGAATTGAATAATATCTCAGCGTTTTTGGTTTTTCTTAAACGTCATTTCAGCTCTTCTCCTTACATGTCATCCACAAATTTTGGCAAACATTTCGCAGATTGTTAACCGGCCCTCGGTATGATCGTATAGTCACATCACATCTGTTGCAATATATTTTCCGATTTGTACATAGTGACATGAAATAAATATTACCAATTGTATTCTGTGTCGCATAAAATATTTACGAATCTTTTTAGCATTGTGTAAAATTATTTTTTGCAAAAATTACCCAAACGACGATCTAATATACTCAAAGTGGTTAAAATAATTTGAGTATAATTTGACAATTTTTGTATTTACTGTAGTAAAACTTCGTTGTTTTAAAGTTTAATTAACTCTTAAATTTATTTAAAGTACTTAGAATTAAATATTACAAAAAGTTCTTACTTAAGTCAAATTCAAACTTGAAACTAAAATAGCAATGCTTATCACTTTTGAGCTATTAAAATTTCAGAGAGTAGTTTTAAGTATGATCAGGATTTTCTCTGTTCGTTTTAAGCCATTGTGGTTCAAAGCTACACTAATATTAAATTTATAAAAAGGAAAAAAAAAACTAAAAATACCTCCCAGCCAGCATTTACAAGATCTTTTCATCGCTTATCTTTATCAAGTAACTTTTAAGTCACTCATAGAAGATAGTTGTACGACAGTTGCCATTATATATCGCTTAAGTGACTTGCGGAAGATAGTTGTAATATATTTTACCTTTAACAAAATCAAAATTTAAAATTTTGTATAATTTTTCTAATATTAAGTAGTAGGCTCTTAAATCTTAGTTATTTTATTCTGATAAAATAAAGTTTATTCCAATTGATAAATCGGTAAGAGTGCGGTCAGTGTTTCAAACAAAAAGTGTTTGAAAAAACCGTTATATTTCCATTAATATTATAATGGCAAGTCAAAATATTTTTAACAGTGGTAAGATTTTTAAAAAATTTTTATGAAATTGATTAAATATGTCGCTACTTTTCAGCAGACGCGTTTATCCGTTTATCTCATGTGTCTCAAAAAATTAACAATGAACCAAAACAATATGCAACATTGACCAATGTATCAGAAGGTAAAATTTAGTAAATTTTTTTCTTATGACGAATCTAAAAGTCCTTTTTTATTAGAGGAAATAAATGAGCGTGACACGACGTCCCAAATATTTTTAGAGCTACAAAAGCTAAACAAAAAAACCAATCGCAATGAAGATGCTAACAAAAAACTAGTAACGAAGCTAACAGAGGAGGTAATAATGTTAAGGAACGAGGTCAGGCAGTTGAAATCGCTGCATACAACGGAAGCTGATATTTCCCTTATACCTCCTCTGCCAGTAGCCTTACAGAATTTGATGGCAAACTTTTGTCGGATGAGAACACGCGAGTTCAACTGGTAGGAGAAACTAACCTATATTCCTCTTTAGTAGTACGAGTACCATACATTTTTTTTTTCGATTTGTTTAATTTTTTGTTAGAAACGGGTCATACAAAGAATTGGTGCGAATGACGTTCCTGCATTTCTTCGGATGGCAATACAAAAAATTATTTCAGATGACTTAGCTGTAAACCTCACATGGCGTGGAACTAACGACAAGCCAAGTATTCAGCAATTTATTGTTTTCACAGTAATAAAAGGTATTAACTGACATAAGTATTTAGGTAATTATTAGCTAATTTTATAATTTCTTTTTAAGATGTCTGCCATTGCAAATTTAATAGTGCCACAGACTATGCTGTAAATAAAATCTGCCAGCAGCATTTCTTACATGCGAGGGATAGGGTGGCTAGCCGAAAAAAAAACAAATAAATATATACATATTTAAATTTATAATATATTGGCTTAATTAAAAAAATATTTTCAAGTTTTCAGAAAAATAATAAAATGAATTTAAACCATAATAGTAAAATAGTTAACATTTTTATCTTTCCCAGTGCTGAATAGTAATTCAATGCAAGCTTATACATAGTTCAAGAGCCGGCTGAAGAAAAGTCGAGTGTATAAGAAAACAGGATGGGATGCATGCCAAATTATAGAGCTCGACGAGTCTAAATAGAATATCTAGGGTTGCCTTCTCAAAGCCTGTCCCGATGCCCGGAAATGCCCGAATTTCAGCCAATTTTATTGTTCTAATTAAAATTGTAGTACACAACAGCTCGAAATGTTTGCTAAATGATAAAACTCGAATATAATACATGGGGTTGCACAACGAAATTCGCTAAAATTCGGGCATTTTCGGGCATCGACACAGGCTTTGGCGAGGCAACCTATTTAGGACTCGTCGAGCTTTATCATTTGGCATACATCTCATCCTGTAATCTTATACACTCGACTTTTCTACAGCCGGCTCTCCGCCTATTATTAAAGTATCGCATGAAACACTTTGTTAAGAAACTTATACGACATTTTTTGAAGTGTCGTTTAAGAGACTTTCATGAGACATTTATACGAGATTTCCAAAACAATCGTTTTAAACACTTCAGTAAGGCACTTAAAAGTTACTACTTGAAGTATCGCTTCCGATCCGTGATGACGTGACGCACGCGGGGTACGTTTTCTCCCGACAGAAGGCACTTATAAGATCCTTGTACGATATTGTATACGATGAATTTCAACTTTTTCAAGACACTAATAAGCGACTTACAAGATAGTAATTGTTGGCAGGGCTTTTACAAAAAAAGAAAATAAAAATACGTTTTAGTAAAAAAAATTCTATTCGAAATGGGGTTGGAATTAGTGAATATTGGATACGCGTAATTTTGTGTCTAGTATACCGTTGGACCACGCCGATTACGAACCGTTACTTCTTTCAACGGATTCAAATTCCTTGGGGTTTCCAGGCATGCACACTGGTCGGAAATGGCGAAATTTTAGCATAAATAAAAAAAAAAAATGTTGGATTAGTCGATAGTAGAATATAAAATCAAGTACTCAAATCGAATCTTCAAAAATGTTATGCGCAATACCGTTATGTTTTGACAGCCTTGAAAGCTAACTGTTTTTCAAACAAAAATTTTGTTGTTTGTTTGCCGCACTACGTTTATATTTTAATGTGCTGTGTCTTTGTTTTTACGTGTTTTTGTTGTTCTGTTTCTTAGACGATTCTAACCTAAATGCTACGTATTTTATGGAGTAAAACTTGGCAAGCTACTCGCAACTAGTAATGATTTTTTTTTTTTTTTCATTAAAACGTATATAAACTTGTTACAAGATTTAAAGAAGAACATCAAATCTAGTTTTGCTTAAAGACGATAATAAATATCCATGAAAAAGATTTATCAAGGAATGATGTAGGACGTCCACACTTGACATACAACGAGGGTGGTTTGCGTTTAAAAAGAAAAATGGGTACCGAGCTTTCCACAGAGCAAGGACATAATACTTCGTTGCTCTTGCATGCTGCTGCCGTTTTAGTAAAAAGTCAAGAGATAAAAGAACCGAATCTGTTTTAAAGGAAAACATTAAACTGTAAGGGAAAACAAAGAAATTTGGAAGTAGCCGATTCCAGTTTCTGCAGATGAAGCTCTAGCATTTTTGCTTGAGAATTCTTTTAGTAAAAAGCAGTACAACAGCAACAGCTTTGCTTCAAAGCAAAGGTGAAATGCAGACCTGATTGTAAAAATAAAAATCTATTTTCGTTTGAGTTAGAATTACAAAAATTTTTAACTTCTAAAAATGATTAACTTTAAGATATAGTCCTATTTTGATCAAATATAGCCATACAATACAGGACATTATAAAACTTCCATACTTGTTTTACTTAATGTTAAGAGAATTCAAACTTTTTATACAAAATGTGGCACTTCTCAATATTAGGTTATATAAAGGCGGTTGAGTTGGGAGTGGTCAGATCGTTCTAAAATTTTGTTTTGCTCTTATATATGACATAAATATTAATTGTGCCATATTAGAACTCAATATTGGGTTACAAGGCGGTTAAGGTGGTCGTGGTCAGATTAGAAATTAGAGCTCCATAACTACGTTTGTCTAATTTATTCCAAAATTTTTGCGATTACTGACCAGTGTGGCACGGTAAAATTTGTTTTAGATATTTGAAATGCGCAGAACTCGCAAAATAATTTTAAAAAGATAAAATATTCTTGTAATATTTCTATGTGCAAATTAGATTGCTTGAATACCGAAATTCACGTCCACTAATTTTTTAAGCTACATACTCTGTATCGAACTGTGAAGTTTTAAAGGAATAAATAGTTTTTTATAATATTTTATCGATGAAATTAAAATTTAAACTAATAATAATTAATTTTTTTCGACAGTTCCTGTGCATTTTCAATTCGCATTTCATCATAATTTCTATGTAGCGAAAAATGTTCGCGCAGCTCTGCGGTTAGGCGAAAAGCTTCTGGACATAATTCACATTCGTAGACTTATTTACCGATATGTGTACGGAGATGTTTAACCAAATCGTTGCTTTGCGCAAAAGCGAGTTCACAATATTTGCATTTGTACGGTTTTTCACCCGTATGCTTACGCATATGACGACGCATCCGATCGGTACAAACGAACCTGTTAAAAGAGCAAAATAATTCAAAATGTATTTAATACTTTGTGCTTAAGACACTTGCCTCATTTCGCAATATTCACATTTGTGCGGTTTTTCTCCATTGTGATACATTTTATGTTTTTTAAGATGAAATGGTTTCTCAAAAGCAGCACCACAAACATCACATATATGTGGCTGATTTTTTTTATGCACGGCCATATGGGAAGCAAGATCACTAAGGCAGCGGAATTTTTTTGGACATTCAGGACATTCGTACCGCCTTACACTAGCATGTCGTAGCAAATGTTGTTTCAAATTGCTTAAACTGTTGAATCCCCTACCGCACTCGGAGCACAAATAAGGTTGTTGCTCACCTGTATGAATTCGAACATGATCCTTTAGTGTGCGGGATTGTTGAAAAGCTTAAAAGAAATATTTGATAGACATAAAATGTACTTCTGATAGAACTATATAACTCACATTTACTGCAATATTTACAGACATAAGAAGCCTTTACACCATTGTGTTTATTTAAATGATCTTGTAAATTGGCATTCGAGCTATATGATTTATCGCAGAGATTACATTTGAAGTTTTTATTGTCAGCATGAGTTCGCGAATGTCTCTTGAGTTGTATGTGCCTTTGGAATCGTTTTGGACACAAGGTACAAGGAAACATGTCTGTTGATGTGGCATAACCAGTTTTTTTCGACGTTTCTTTTATTACCTTTGACTTTTTATGAGACTGCAAATGAGCTGAAAGCGATTCATGTTTTGCAAAACGTTTTGGGCAGTCATTACACTTATATCCTTCCTGATTGAAGCTTGCGGCTTCGTCTGCTATGCTATGTGTGACTTCATGACGTTTAAGTAAGGCGGTTGTTGCAAATCGATATTTACATTTTATACATTCGAACGGTTTTCCTGTTGGATTATGAACGTTCATATGGCGTCTTAAGCTAAAAGAGCGATTGAAGATTTTACCACACTCAGGGCATGGCACAGAATTGGTACGTCTACAATTATATGTGGTATAAATTTTAATTTATGCATCGAAATTTATGGTCTACAATCTAACTCATAATAATTTATAGATTTATAATTGACTGATAGGAGAAGCTTCCTGGTTTTAAAAGACAATTTTTAATAAAGCTGTGACTGTTTCTCGTAACAAGTGATTGATTTTCTTCAAATTGTTTCAATTGCGACATGTTTTTTTGTAAATTACTTTGAAAATCACTTTAAGTGTCAACTGTAGAAATTTGGTGAAGATTAAAAAATAAATTATTTTATTTATTGTGCTTACCTTTCTTTGATAACACTACATTAAGTTTTTTTTTTTCGGCATTTTGATATAAATTTAAGAGAACATCTTCACATTTCTGAGGTGATAAATTTTTAGATTATAGTCTACGATTGAGAGCTATTTAAATGCAATTTTGATAAATTACATACATATTTTATAAATTCGGTTATTTAAGGAAGTAAGTTAAAAATTATCATTTGAATCTGATGTTTTGAATTATGTGAAATTCAGTCAGTCACTCGTTTCGAGATGCAGAATTAGTCTATTTGGTATTAAAATTTTGATATAAAATATGAAATGAAGCTTTAATGGAATTCATTTAAATGCTGAAGATAATGGTTCCCTACTTTTCTTTTTCTGATTTGGCATCCGTTGTTAATTTCAATTTTGAGATTTTTCTAAAAATAAACAATTTAATGATTGTAAATTAGAGGCGCTCTAACGCAATACTCCAAAAAAATAATATATGTATGTGTACCTGTAAACGCAAGGATACTTGGTAACACCACTGCGGAGGTGACCCCAATGTGTAAAGTATTGCGAAAGTTTTGAAAGAGGGGTTGAAAAAAAAATTCTTCCTAAAACTGTTTTGTTGATTGCAAACGCAATTTGGTCTAATCTGTTTTGAAAGTCTAAGTATAAAAATCTCACAAATCCTCAAATTGTTCGTGTTTATACATTACTTTGTAAAAAGCATGTTCGATTTTCAATCAATTTAATGTCATTGTATAAAAATGGTTTTCCGACCACTATATAATTTTTTAAATACATTACAAGTAATTTAAGACACCGTTTAATGCTCACAAGCAATTGTTTGACCTTTTTGTGGTGCTTATTGTCAAAATAAAATCGGAGACTATAAGTTTAGGAGACTTCCATTTCAATAAAAATATTTATTCCACGGAATTATCTTGTTAGCACTGAGATTGCAGTTTAGTAAATTTAGAGTCTCTGATGTAACCCTGCAACTTGCCTGATATTATCAGCACCCGACTCGGTAGTAAATTCATTGTCATCATGCGCCTCATTACATTCCAATTTGGTTTTTGTGATAAATATTTCGTTCAAATCACATTCTAGCACTTCTGCATCATTGACTTCATATTTCATACAGTTTTGAAACTCCTCTGTTACTAGTGGATTAAGCTTCAGGTTACATGTTTTAAGCGGTCTATTTAAAAAAAATTGAAGTAGAAAATTCGTTGGCAATATTGACTAGAAAAAGTAATTTACATGTCATCACCGTCACTCCACTCTAAGTCCATTACTTTATTATCTTGGAATTCTTCAGATGGTTCTAATATAACTAATTCACTCACCACTTCATCATTCTTTTCAACTTTTATAGAGCATGTCGATTTGTGAAAGCCCTGTGTTACAAGAGGAGTATTAAATTTTTCTGTTTGTTGTGCTATTACTAAGTGGTTGATGTCTTCGTATTTCTCCGTAGCGTTACTGTTAGTGCTACTATGGCTTGCAAGTCTATTGCTGACCAAAAGGCTGCGCATATATGTATCCGACGCGATGCACATTTGCTGAAACTTATGGACGATAATCAATGTATTTAAACATGCCACACAAATTTTTTTGGATAGTTCATCATTCCTATGAATAGGTAATTGGGGTATTGTTGTAGCAACCATTTCATAGATTGTAAAAGGTGTGCCCGTTGCTTCTTCGCAAAGTGAATGCAATATTTGATTTTTGCACATGCAGGCACGGCACATATGCTCCAATATTCGTTTCGAACTGATCATTGTTTTAAATTATTTTGTTGTTATTTTAATTTCTGATGTTGAATGAGACAAAAAAAGTACACAAATAACAAACAAATCAGCTGTCTAAAGGAAAGTGAATTAGGAATGACATTTGTTCCTAGTTTGAAAATATCCCAGCAGATTTTGTTCATCGATAGTAATCTAAACTTTCATCGATCTCATAGACTTTCTATCGCCTCCAGAATATATGATTTTTAACACGGCGATGTCATAGCAAAAGTAGTGTATGATTCTTTGCATTACCGAGTGTGTAAACTTTTCATCGATATAAAAAGAAATTGAAAAAAATTGTCTGACCGAGTATCGAACTCACGCACTTAGAGTTAAGAGCTCACAACCCAAACCATTTGCCCACGCTGTCAGTTGTTTTACAGGTAGCTATTTCACACTATGTTATTCATTATTATGATTTTGAAAATTTGTTTATGCATTACGTCTTCGCTTACCTCATCATGCATGTTTTCTCCATCTACTTATAATATATGAAATCAATGATTACAAATCGTAAAAATGGTAATGCATGGTCCCAAAAACTGCTGGGATGGTGTGGACATTCACGCTATTCACACACACCAAATTTGATTACCGGCGTATGACTTCGGAGTAGTTTCTTAGTTGTGTTATGCCTAAATACGTCGGCGTAGTAGTTCGGCATCTCTACGTCGCACAGTGTATTAAGGCCTCAACCCATAGAGTCCGTCAAATCCGTTACGTCAAAGTATACAACTGACAAGACGGAAATGAAGGAAGAAGGCGGCCCAATGAATACGTCTGCTACGCATTTAAGGTCAAATAAAAATAAAAAAAAAAGCTTTTTGAATGATTAATTTCATTATTTCCCCTTCATACTACGCATTAATATATTTCTTAAACACGAAAACAATTTAAAATTTTCCTATCTCTCTTTTTTTTCTATGGTTTGCACAAACTCACATATGTCAAAGTATTCAACGTACATCAAAAGTTAAAAGTTGCCCAACTTCTTCCGTTACGTTGACGAATAAGTCGCGGATAGGCCGCACTTCATACAAATGCATGCATTACATCTTAGCTGTCAGTTGTAAGCTTTGACGCAACGGACTCTATGGGTTCAGGCCTTTATTTTGGCAATCTAGCGCTACTAAACTCAAAAAAAAAAAGTTGACTTTTCGATGCAAATATGTATATTAAAAATTCCCCAATTAGGTTATAACTTTAAAAATTGTTTGGACTATAGGGCATTACTTAAAAGAACGGTACCTTGAAAGTAAAGTAAAGAAAACATCAAAAATATTATAAGTTCGCTAAATTTTGAGCGCAAACTTTAAAGTTTTGTAAATCCATTGTGAAAAAGTGAAAGTTTTTATTTTTTTTTTAAAAAATTAATTTCAAAGTTTTCTTGGTTGAAATAACATAAAATCTAAGCAGAGTAAAGCCCAATTTCCATGTGATCTTATCTTATCTTATTTTATCCCATATCAGGGATATCAAATTTTTGTAAGAAAGAAAAAGCATGCGAACAGAACCTAATGCGCTTGGAGAATGCGAGAGTGAATAGCATACATTTGCTATCTTAATAGCATGTGATGTCCTCCCTGATATGTGATAAAATAAGATAAGATAAGATCAAATATCAGGGAGGACATCAAATGCTATAAAGATAGCAAATGTATGCTATTCACTCTCGCATTCTCCAAGCACATTAGGTCCTGTTCGCATGCTTTTTCTTTCTTACAAAAATTTGATTTGATATCCCTGATATGGGATAAGATAAGATCACATGGAAATTGGGCTTTATTGATAGCAACAACATTTTGTATACACTGAAAAAACCTACTTTTACTGTGAGTATTAAAAGAAAAACCGGCGGGTTGCACTCTGGGAGTGCCGACAGAAGTGAAAACTTGAAATAATATTTTGGATTAATTTTAAAATATCCATTCATAGCAAGTTTGCGCAAAACGCCTAAAAAGAAGTATAGAGACCTAAGTCCGGACACCATAACATTGCTTCAAATGAAAAACGATGGCACCTCTGATTCGAGACTCATTTATCTTTGGAGTAAATTTTAAAAATTACACTGTAAGCATTTTTAATATTTATCCTTTTCATAATTATGTTTTGTTGATTAATTTTTTACGTATCAACTTCACAGGCATGCTTTGTCATGTGCACCCTAAGTTGGACGATGCAAATCGCACAATCATCTTCAGTTGGCAAACATGATTGTAAGTTTGGTCAGAAACGTTGAGCACCGTGGTAAAGTCTAAACGGCGACCGTGAAACCAAAAAGGCTGAAAGAAAATAAAAGAAAACGATGACAGCTGAACAGGCGATATTTTTTTTGTGGGACAAGCGGTGAATTTTTTCCCGCCAAAAAAGATTATAAAAGGAAAAGTTGAGATGGTAAAAGGATGATTTTGATTTTGATTTTTGGACGTGAAGTAAGCGCGAGCGGTCAAGTGAAGAAAAAAGAATTTGAAGAAAAAAAAGAAAACGTTTTGAATGTGTGCACGCGGTGCGAAGAAAAAAAAGAAAAACGCGCGAAATATTGACCGATCATCACGAGACTACAAATTCCAGAGCCACGACAAGCAGCTCCATCGGGTGATCCTACCGCCGTCCACCAGGACATCATCACCAACGCACAATACCAGTTTCTCGGCATCCTCACGAGACTACAAATTTCAGCGCCACGACAAGCAGCTCCATCGGGTGATCCTACCGCCGTCCACCAGGACATCATCACCAACGCACAATACCAGTTTCTCGGCATCCTCACGAGACTACAAATTTCAGCGCCACGACAAGCAGCTCCATCGGGTAATCATACCGCCGTCCACCAGAACATCATCACCAAAGTACCTACAGCACCACCTTCCATTGCCCCACCATCGACCACGAAACCACCCCAGCGGCCACCAACTATAGCAAGTTCTAAGAGATAAAAAGACGTATCAACCACCGCAGCGGTTAACAACAACAACAGTATGGTGTAACCAACAGGGCAGTGGCTTAGCGATCCGAGGAGTCGCAGGTATTTTATTTTATTTCGTATTGGTATTTTTTTTATATTAAAGTAAGTAAGCGTTAGAAAAACATGGCTGAGTAGCAGCTATTTGTAAGCGAGTTATAAGTTTCTATAAATTTTGTTATAAAAAAAAAAGGGGTATGAAATCGGCCGAATAGGAAATAAGAAATCGAAACATAAGTGAATTTTGTGTACGTAAGATTTAAGGAAGATTTAAATGAAAAAAGAAACTAAAGAAAGGAGTAAAATAAATAAATAATAAAAAAAAAATTTAACAAACTATGAAGGACTAGGTATTTTTGTTCATGTGGTGTAGGTAGGCGCGGGGTCGGTGGTGGAGAAAGTTAATGGGGGTGACCATAGAAATCGGGCCAAAGGTCACCCAGGAAAGCTGGTCGACACCAGTGGAGGGAGGGCTGCCCAGGGCCGATACTCGATAACGAGTATCGGTCCATCAAAGGAATTGAAGAGGTTTTCGGCGCCAAAGTAGGTAAACCCAGAATGTTTGTTTTTTTGATTTCGAGTCGTTTTTTTTTTTTTGATTTTGACAGCCTGGTACTTTAGATAAATTTTCTGTCAATACCACTGTTCCATGAGACTGACAAGGACCGCGACA
The DNA here is from genome assembly GCA_949775025.1 of Tricholauxania praeusta. NCBI lineage: Eukaryota > Metazoa > Arthropoda > Insecta > Diptera > Lauxaniidae > Tricholauxania > Tricholauxania praeusta. The sequence continues at coordinate 137,963,252 of OX459028.1, read as the reverse complement.
TCCGGCGAGCTATAGCCGCGCTACCGCCATAGTACCAGCACGGTCAGGAAGTGGAACGAGGTGCGCTACATCCGGCACCACAGGTCATTGCCAGATCGCAATAACACCTGAGCGAACTGGCAATGATCTGAAACCCCAACGCAGGTAACACGACAGAATGGCGCCCAACTAAGGGGCTCAAGTTTTTGAGTTCCTTCAAAAAAAAAATTAAAGATTCTTTTCTGTGAGGAGGAGGGGGATAGCTGGATAGCTTTTCGCGAACGTAAGTCCGTCAGCGTAGAGGTCTCTGCACCGCGACTGCCGTTGCGACGTTTCGCTCAAGTTTTTCAGGAATCCTTTAGTCTTCTTTGCAGATGACAATTTTTATTGAAATACATTTCCTTTTTGCAATTTATTTTCTTTTTGTAGCTGTGTAAGTCATGAACCATTAAAGCCTTTGTGTTTGAGTTCATTTGCGACACAGCAGCAAAAGTAAAGTCTTTTAAAATAGTCTCAGTCATTGATTCGGTAGTTTTTTTACTTGCTTTGGTGCGCAGGAAGCCTTTCGTTTTTCTCGTCGGTTTCGGCTTAGGCAATTATTGTGTTGAAATTCGATTATGAACGTTTTTTTTGTTTTTTGTCAGTGTTGAAAATTTGGTGCAAGCCAATACATTGTTGCGGCAAATTTGTTTCAGAATTTTTGGAGCAAAAAAAAAAAAACTCTCAAGTTGCAGAGCTTAAACAAATAACAAAATCTAAAAAAATACGGGAATATGTTTATTCAAAAGTTTAACTTTTGAAGAAGCATCAAAAAAATACTTACAATTTTTCAATCAAAATTTTAAGTAAAGTTGAATCATGATTGAATAATTGTTTAAACTTTAAAATAATATTGACATGTTTGAAAATTTTCCATATTATTAATTTAGTTAGAATAAGGTTCTTTATTAGTGCTAAGACATGATTTTGAAAAGTTTTAATATCAGAAATAAGTTTAGCGGAAACTTTTAATTTTCAAAAAACTACTAGAAACAAAATAACTATTCACAATAACGATTTAAGTTTACATCTAAAAGATGTTACCGCAAGATTTTATCATTTTCCTAATAAATATTAATTCAATTGTGTCGGTATAAAACAGAAACAAAAGTCATACGACAAGTCACCACTCACACATTTTCCCGTGGGGTATGTGATAGTTTTGACACATTACTTTCATTGAATTGCATTGCATCGTGGCAAGCCATTTTGTAAAAATAGTTTAATCGTTCGCAGTAAAGAAACAAAAAAGCTTCTGAATAAATAACTAGTCGTTTTTTTTTGTTTGTCCCAAGCAATCGGGGGGCTAAAACGCATTTAATATAACATTTATATTATTGGTACTTGGCCAGCAAATAAATTTAGCAGAAAAGATGCTTTTTCATCAGTGATCGGCTCTTTGCACTTGGTGCTCTACTTTTTTTCGTTTATAGTACGGCAGTTGCCGTCGAGATGTTTTTCATGGAACGTTTACTTGTCGGGTTGGCATCTGAACTAACAACTGCATCCTGGCATTAGCATTTAGCTGAAATTGCTCCACTGGTTTTGTGCGGTACTTTGGGTGTATTGTTTAACATAGTATGGTGTGTTATATTACCGGCGTATCTCTATACGGAAAGCCCTAAGTGGTTGCAAATTATGCGTGCAGGCAATTTGTACATGGTTGAACATGCGCCGGAAGAAATGAATACAGAGGCGAATTCCAAAGTTGAAAACAAGCAGTCTTATTTCAGTGCTGCTTGGCCTGGCGATCCTGTTACCATTAATATTAGTATGTAGTTTTCATGGTGGACAACAATTATCAGGCATAAATGCGATTTTTTTTTTATTCCGTTTCAATAGTTGAAAGAACTGGTCTTGCTACGGTTACTGCAGAATGGACAAATTTGGGGGCTGGCTGTGTAAATTTGGCCACATCATTTTTTGGACCCATACAGAGGGCCAAAGTTAATCGTCGCCCGTTAAAGACGTTTTCGACTCTTGGCATTGCATAAGATTTCAGTTTGAAATTGCTATCAGCAGCCACAAAATAGCAACCAGACTGCGCAGAATGGGTAATATAATTAAGTTATGTGATAGCCGGAGGCAGTTAGAGAATTTTTTTTGAAACAGTACTGAAATACTAACATTTACTATTAAAATAATTAAAATTTACTGTCGAAGTTAAAGAGTAAGGAAGGAGGAAGTTGGTAAAGTAAAATAAAGCATTATTTTTTTTTTAAACAAAAAAAAAAAGCAAACCAAACCAAATGTAACTGTTGTGAAGTAAATAAGAAGAAAAAAAAAATAACGAAATACCTTTGCACTTAAAATCTTATGAATAATTTAACTACTAGTAACATTTTTAGAATAGCTGTTAAATTGAAATCTAAGGAATGTTAACAGTGAAAAAAAATTATCATGGGGCATTCACACTCTACGGTTATCGATATTTTATTTCACATAATTTTGAATTCGAATCTAATACGAACATTTCTTTGGTCGTTAACCTTAGTAATACTGCTGACCCAATGTCGTTTATAGTTAAGAACTATAGAGAACAATCACTCCATAAAGCTATTCAATGTCTTGCTGGTGTAGGTAATAAAACGAGCCGTGCAGAATCTAAGGAGCACGAAGCAAATCTCAAGCATAGCTCATCTGGTTTAAATCCTCCTACAGGAACGAACGCAATGCAGAATAGTATAAAATGAGTTTTTAGTTTTACTGCAAGCAATTGAATATAATACAGAATAAAATATAAAAGTTAACTTACATCGCATAATTTTGGTGAGCAAAATAATGAGGATGTATTATCCAACCAAGCATAAAATATGTAACTGTAGATTTAGCATATTTGTACATGCTTATTTTAAGATTTAGAGAATTACAAGAAACTTTGGAAATTCGTGTTTTAGGTTTAATTTAATTTACTTAGTGTAGCGTAAAGAACACTAAAGTAAGCTTTAGATTGATTCTGTTGTATATTTTTCTTTTTGAGATATAAAAGAGCCAGGCGACAACCTTTCTTTGATTCTTGTTTTATTTATAATTACTGCCAGTAATTGGCATTCAATTTTTTCAAATTGCAGAGGCATCTCCTGTAAAGGGGATGACGGGCGTAGCGACCCCGCGTTCCTCAGCGAATCCAAGGAGCGTCTGTACCCAGATTGGGCGGCTCTTTGGTCAGCGTCTGACCCACAGTGGGCGGCTGTTTTTCATCACCGACCTTATTGGCTAGGGGCATAGTCATGCCCGGATTGCGCTTGGAAGGCGAGTGGGTTTTTTTATTTGTCCCGATTCACTGGACTTATTTAAAACCAGTGTTGACGGACATTGAAAGGATCGGCTCGGATTCGAAGCGATCATGTCCGGGGTGATCGTGATTTCGTCGCAGCACTCCCTCCAGATTGAGTGGCGTCGAAGACTTTGAGCCATTGACGAGCTTCTATGGTAGAAGTGAATCAATGGCCAAGATACGATGGTCCTATCCAAGACGGTCGGTGAATCAAAAGGAGGCGGTGTGGGATGAATACACCAGAAATTCCCAAAACTAATTTATTATATTATATTAATTAAATATTTAATTTGTTTCTTTGCAACAACACACTGACTCTGATTTAATTTTAGTAAATATTCTAGATGTCGTTCTGACATCCGGCGTTGAAAACAAAAATATTTTTGTTTGGGAGGAGAATGATAATGGTGGGATGATTTTGGAATGAGCGTAAGTCCGCCAGCGTAAAGGTCTCTGTACCGCGACTGCCGTTGCGACGTTCACCTAAGGTTTTCAGAAATCATTTAATTTCTCCTTGCAAACGACCATTTTTTGAAAAAAAAAAAATAAAAGATTTTTGTTTGGTTTGGTGAAGTATACAGGTGGGAAACCTTATAGTGAATGTAAGTCCGTCAGCGTAGAGGTCTTTGTACCGCGACTGCCGTTGCGACATTCACATAAGGTCTTTAAAAAGCCACTCTGTATATTTTGTTTTTTTGGCAAATGACAATTTTTTTTAAGAAAACATTTTTTTTACTCTGATATAAATTTGATGTTCTGCAACTGTGTAAGTCCTGGACCATTTAAGCCTTTGAGTTTGAGTTCCAGTTGCGACACAGCGGCAGAAGATAAATTTGTCTAAATTATTAAATTTATTTTTGTGCTCTATCAGATAAATAATTTAAATTCGTTCTTTTAACCAACAACACATTATCGTTCATGGTCGGGTGAGGCACAGGTTGTCTGATGAAATTCTTCGAAAAAGAAGATAATTTTTTTTTGTAACTTTGCTCTGACAGGCGAAAGGCAACAAACAGATTTAAACCGAAGCGTTTAACATACGCTAAAACATGAATTCCTTTGATAATTTTTTTTGTAACGTTACACTACCGCTCCGCTGTTCTACACCACAAGACATAGCACCAAATCAATCCGTTTTTGAAAAAGTACAAAAACAAACAAAATTTTTTTTTGATTTTGAAAATTTTTTGGATATATTATAAATCATTTATTCATTTAAAATTTTTAATTATTATGGTTAGTACTAGGAATCAACAAAAAATGAATACACCGACAGTAGACACTGAAAATCCTACCGGAAGCGTGACCTCGACACCGACTACAACTACGACAATTTCCACAGGAGCCATACCTAAAACAACAATAGCCACGACCAACCAACCAATTACAACAACAATAAATATGCAACCAATTACGACCACTAGCACAACTCCGACGCAGTTCCAGCTTTCCAATGACAGCATACTAACATCTCCAGAGTTCAACAGCAATACAGCCCTTGATGTACGCAGATTGTTTCAACAACAACAAACGAAACAGCAAAAAGCTCAAAAATCCTGGTGGCCGGTACGAGGACCTAGTCAACAACAACAAACAGCATCACAGGAAATCAACTTACGCGATTACGTAAAGTCGACAGTGGGGTTAGCGCAAATTGAAATGATGCGTAATATGGAGGATCGCTTACGGGTGATGTTACCTGAACTAATATCAGAGAGCCTGCAATCATTGACGTCACAACGTTCAGCCAGCGTACCATCAACGGACAATATTCAACCGCCGCCACAACCACCACCAACAACGACAAATTCGCAAGAGTTTCAAGGGTTTGCAGCAGAGCAACCACCAGTACAACAGGCATCACAAGTAAGTGCGCGTTCGCAACAGCTACCTCAACAGACACAACAAAACCCACAACAAGCCGAATATTTAAATCCACCACCACCAATGCAACAGCAACGCGTAATAAACATGGAGCAAGCACAACAACCATACAGTGCACCACAGCCGCGAAATTCATTCCAGTCAATTTATCATCCGAATCACATTCGAAATGGACACCATGAGCCTTTTATACCACAACAAAATTTTGGATTACCACAAATGCACATGACGCAAGATCCGCAGCGACGAGCTGATTTGGACAAATGGGGATTTAAATTTGATGGCACCTCAAGGTCAATTAGCGTGGACGAATTTGTGTTCCGTGTCGAGACGTTGTGTGACGATTATAGGTATCCTTGGCCCGAAGTGATTCGAAACTTTCATAGTTTACTAACTGGAAGTGCAGCTCAATGGTTCTGGAATTATAGACGCTTAAACCGAATAACGAATTGGTATCCTTTGCGTGAAGCGTTATTATCGCAGTTTAAGCGGCATGAAAGTGATTTTGACATCCAACGCCAAATAATGGATCGTCGACAACACAGAGACGAGTCATTTGATGATTTTTATCAAGCGGTGCTGTCACTTAGGAATCAACAACGAAATCCAATGGCTGAACAAGATCTGATGGACATTATGCGAAGCAATCTAAGGAAAGAAATGTCACAATTGCTGTTTGCAATGCGTATCCATGACCTCAACGAGTTTTGCAAAGTGAGCAAAAAGGCTGAAGCACATTTAAATCACCAGAGACAAATGTACCAACCACCACAGCGAGTATATGTACCACGTCCGGCGCAAGTGCATGAGCTAACATATGAAGAAACTGCTCCCGACCAAGAATTTGAAGTCGACGCTATTGCAGCTACGAGTAGTATCCAATGTTGGAATTGCAAACAGTATGGACATAATTTTGTTGAATGCCCATCCAATGTAAGGAGAATCTTCTGTTTCAAGTGCGGTATGGATAATGTTGTAACCCCGAAGTGCCCGAAATGCCAGGGAAACTGCACGACGAACGCGATGAAGGTAGGGTTGGACTCGCGTTCGACTCAAACAAACACGAACTGAAAACCCAAACGACTCAGACTGAAGACCAACATAACGATACAGAAATTAAATTTAAAATTTTAGAAAGAAATAATGAATTGATGAATTTAAATGAACCTAGAATTAAGGAAATTAAACCTTTTCATATTAAATTAAAAGAATATGAAGAAACTAGAAATAGAATATTTTCAGATAAGCCAACGAAAATTGAAAAGACTAGACATAGATATGAAATAAGAAAAAATAATAGAAGTGAAATAGCAAGTGCAGAGTTGTATGAAGGCGATGACAGTCGGTTTTATGCAAAAATAGAATTTCAAAATCACATTGTTGAAGGGTTAATAGACAGTGGCGCAACAGTTTCCTGTTTAGGAAAAGATTGTGTAGAGTTTATTGATAAAATTAATGTGCCAATTTTCAAGTTTAAGTCTTTCATCAAAACAGCAGATGGTCGGTTTCACGCAATTGTTGGTCGTGTGAAAATCCCTTTTAAATTTAATGGAAAACAACAAGAAATTGTCTTGTATTTGGTACCATCTCTAAAACGCGAATTATTTCTAGGAGTTGATTTTATCAAAATGTTTAACCTTTTGTCACTCAACATCGACAGTATAACAACTAATAATATTATTTTAGACGAAGATTTTCGGGATGTAAATTTACCTAAAATGCATACGTTGACAGCGGAACAACAACAGCAACTCGATAACGTTATAGCGAAATTTCCATGTTTCACGAAGAAAGGTCTAGGCAAAACTCCATTCGAAGAGCATCATATAGACACTGGGGATGCGGTGCCTATCAAGGATAAGCATTATCCTGTCTCGCCGGCTGTCCAAAAACTCATGTTTGCAGAGTGGGATAGGATGCTTTCATTGGGAGTCATTGAGCCAAGCGAAAGTCCATGGAATAATAGAGTGGCTTTTGTCCGCAAAGGCGAAAAATGTAGACTGTGCTTGGACGCTCGCAAACTCAATGCACTCACAGTGAAGGACGCCTACCCACTCCCACACATTGAGGGACTGCTCAGTCGACTGGGCGATACTCACTACATCTCAAGCGTTGATCTGAAAGATGCTTTTTGGCAGATTCCGCTTGCTGCAAACAGTAGAGAAAAGACAGCTTTCACAATCCCAGGACGCCCGCTTTTTCATTTTACCGTCATGCCCTTTGGATTGTGTAACGCAGCCCAAAGGTTATGTCGGTTAATGGACAAGGTGGTGCCTGCCCATCTTCGTGAAAGCGTTTTTATATATTTGGACGATTTGCTTGTTGTTGCGTCCGATTTTCAAAGTCACTTGCAAAAATTAGAATTGGTAGCTAAACTTTTAAATAAAGCAAACTTAACAATAAATGTTGCTAAATCAAAGTTCTGCTGTCGAGAGTTGAAGTACCTGGGTTACATAATTGGTGAAGGAAAATTGCGTCCTGATCCCGAAAAGGTTCAAGCAATTGAAAAATACACGTATCCGAAAACTCCAAAACAAGTCCGGAGTTTTATGGGAGCCACCGGGTGGTATCGACGTTTTATCCAAGATTACGCAACTATTGCGGCTCCGATCTTTGATACCCTTAAAAAAGCCAAACAATTTAATTTCAATGATGAAGCGAAGGCAGCTTTTGAAAAATTAAAACTGGCACTGATTTCAAGTCCCGTATTGTCTCACCCAGATTTCGTAAAACATTTTTATGTCCAGTGCGACGCTTCCAACATCGGTATCGGGGGTGTGTTATTTCAGAAAGACGATGAAGATGGAGAACATCCAATCGCTTACTATTCGCAGAAACTTACTCCAGCACAGAAGAGCTATTCGGTGACCGAACGTGAATGCTTGGCGGTAGTAGTGGCGATAACGAAGTTCCGAGCTTATATTGAACTGATGCCTTTCAGCGTAATAACTGACCATTCAAGTCTTAAGTGGCTCATGTCACACAAAGATCTGACTAGTCGGCTGGCACGCTGGAGTTTATACCTCCAAGGTTTCAGTTTCGATGTTTTGCATCGGAAAGGAACAAAGAACATCGTTCCAGACACGTTATCTCGTTACGACATGGATGAAGTCAGCTGCCAGGTCAAGTCCTTGATCGATCTCGAGTCACCGGAGTTCGGTAGTGAAGAGTACAAAGATTTACTGCAAACCATTAAAGAAAATCACACACAGTTGCCCGATTTGAAAGTTGTTGATGGATTCGCTTATAAGCGAACAATGCACTATGATGGAACACCTGAAGGTGAAGATTTTGCGTGGAAGTTGTGGGTACCAATTCCGCTAACGCACGCTATCATTGAAAACGCTCATCAGCCTCCTGAGGTTGCTCACGGTGGGTTTACCAAAACTTTAAAACGGATAAAAGAATATTTTTATTGGCCAAACATGAACATTCAAACTCGAACTTTTGTTAATAATTGCCAAGTCTGCAAAGAATGTAAGCCAGCAAATAGAACTTTAAGACCACCAATGGGTCAAGAGTCAAGGGTCGAACGACCTTTCCAAAAAATTTACCTTGACTTTTTGGGACCATATGTCAGGTCAACAAAGAAAAATACTTATATCTTCATAGTTCTAGACTATTTCACTAAATTTACCCTTTTGAAAGCCATGACCAAAGCAACGGCCAAAAATGTTATACACTTTTTGATTTCGGAAGTTTTCCACAAATTTGGTACTCCAGAAACAATCATGTCAGACAATGGTGCACAATTTGTAAGCAAGGAATTTGCAGAAATGATCGACACATTCGGTATTAACCATGTCCGCACGGCTAACTATGCTCCCCAGGCAAATGCCTCGGAGCGAGTAAATCAATCGATTCTCGCCGCCATCCGTTCATATTTGGACAAAGATCAAAGCCATTGGGACAAACATTTATCTGAAATCGAATGTGCGTTACGATCCTCTGTACATTCCTCAATAGGAATGACTCCTTATTTTGCTTTATTTGGCACCAACATGATAACCCATGCGAGCACTTATAAACTGGCTCGAAAACTAGGAATCCTTAGGGATCCCGAAACATCGGTAATACCAAAACCTGTAAAACAAGACTTAATCCGTGAAACGATCCGTAAACGTTTACATCAAAGTTATAAAAAACATGCAAAAAGTTATAATATAAGAAGCCGTAAGACTAAGTTCTTGCCCGGGCAAGAAGTGTATCGACGAAATTTTCAATTAAGCGATTTTTCAAAACAAATTAGTGCCAAGCTTTCAAAGAAATTTTTAAAATGTAGAATAGTCAAACCGGTTGGAAACTGTTTGTATGAGATAGAAGACTTGAATGGCAAATCGATAGGCGTTTTTCATGCTAAAGATTTAAAACAATAGAAATACCAAATAAAAGTTAGGAGTTGGTATTCCTTTTTCAGAATACAAGTAAATACATACATTCCACTGTTTTTGGCAAGTTCTATAATGATACCGACTGTAACGATTTGGGAATTTTTTTTTTACGAATACATTGTTTTTGCATTTGTTTATATCTTTTTTTTAATTGCAGAGGCATCTCCTACAAAGGGGATGACGGGCTTAGCGACCCCGCGTTCCTCAGCGAACCCAAGAAGCGTCTGTACCCAGATTGGGCGGCTTCTTGGTCAGCGTCTGTTCCCACATTGGGCGGCTGTTTACCAACACCGATCACGTTTTTTTAGGGCCGCCCTTGTGCTTGGATTGCGCTTCGTAACCGGGTGGAGCCTCGCATCAGTCACAGCAACTGGACCCGTTCAAAACCAATGCTGTGAACTGTGCGTGACTCGGCCCGGGTATGAAGTGGTATGTCTAGCGTAACTGCAATTTCGCCACGACTGCTCCCCCTTTAAAACGAGCATCGGCGAACAATTTGGCCATGGAAGTCCTGCTTAACGGTGGGAAAGAAATGGTCAAGAGCAGAGGTCCAAGAAAAGGTGATCGGCAACTTGAGGCCATGAAATAAAGGGGGTTTTTTTTTTTTTTTTAATATTTATTTAAAAAAATATCTTTTTGGATTTTCCTCGCGTGTTGGCGTAGCCATCGCGGCGAGACAGCAAGCTGAAAAGATACTTGCGATGGCGCCGCGATGGCTTCGCCAAACTGCGGGGAAAAAGAAAAATATATGTAAAGATAAAATTTGTTTTTTTGAGAATTTGTAAGGGAAGGTCCCGTATCGTTCGGTAGGTGTGCTAGAAACAATTGGAATGGCGGCTTAACTGTCAGATTCACACAATTCGAAACTGCGACCACTGTTGGCAAGACTGTGAATTGGCCTTGAAATAAAAGTGTTTAGAAAAAACGAAACCTGAGCCTCTCACTCTGTACTTTAAAATTTAAATTTCACCACGAAAACGACAATTATAATTGGGTTGGTGCTATGTCTCCATGCTCTAGAACTTTAATGGTTGATTAATAGTTACAGTTGCAATTGGTTTCTTTCGTTAGTTTTCTTTTGGAATTACTATCTGATTAATCATATGAAAACAAATTTTGTCCGTATTAAAATATCATCAACAATTGTAATATTAAACTTTATTTAGAAATATTGTACTAAGTTTCACTAGGCTTAAAATTTAATTCTTTGAGAGAAACCACGGCTCCATTGGGTTTTGGCTGGCACTGTCCTGTTCGTTACGCTATGCTGAGTCGTTGTATGGTCCGGTTCACGCACACTGGTGAAAACTCGATGAATAGTAGCAGAAAGACTCAAGCTGTACAATAAAAAATAATGTGGCAATGGTGTAATGGTGAGGGTAGTAGCACGTTTTCCCATTCATCTCTCGAACAAGGATGCTCTTCTAGATCACTGGGTTTGTCATGTGCACCCTAAGTTGGACGATGCAAATCGCACAATCATCTTCAGTTGGCAAACATGATTGTAAGTTTGGTCAGAAACGTTGAGCACCGTGGTAAAGTCTAAACGGCGACCGTGAAACCAAAAAGGCTGAAAGAAAATAAAAGAAAACGATGACAGCTGAACAGGCGATATTTTTTTTGTGGGACAAGCGGTGAATTTTTTCCCGCCAAAAAAGATTATAAAAGGAAAAGTTGAGATGGTAAAAGGATGATTTTGATTTTGATTTTTGGACGTGAAGTAAGCGCGAGCGGTCAAGTGAAGAAAAAAGAATTTGAAGAAAAAAAAGAAAACGTTTTGAATGTGTGCACGCGGTGCGAAGAAAAAAAAGAAAAACGCGCGAAATATTGACCGATCATCACGAGACTACAAATTCCAGAGCCACGACAAGCAGCTCCATCGGGTGATCCTACCGCCGTCCACCAGGACATCATCACCAACGCACAATACCAGTTTCTCGGCATCCTCACGAGACTACAAATTTCAGCGCCACGACAAGCAGCTCCATCGGGTGATCCTACCGCCGTCCACCAGGACATCATCACCAACGCACAATACCAGTTTCTCGGCATCCTCACGAGACTACAAATTTCAGCGCCACGACAAGCAGCTCCATCGGGTAATCATACCGCCGTCCACCAGAACATCATCACCAAAGTACCTACAGCACCACCTTCCATTGCCCCACCATCGACCACGAAACCACCCCAGCGGCCACCAACTATAGCAAGTTCTAAGAGATAAAAAGACGTATCAACCACCGCAGCGGTTAACAACAACAACAGTATGGTGTAACCAACAGGGCAGTGGCTTAGCGATCCGAGGAGTCGCAGGTATTTTATTTTATTTCGTATTGGTATTTTTTTTATATTAAAGTAAGTAAGCGTTAGAAAAACATGGCTGAGTAGCAGCTATTTGTAAGCGAGTTATAAGTTTCTATAAATTTTGTTATAAAAAAAAAAGGGGTATGAAATCGGCCGAATAGGAAATAAGAAATCGAAACATAAGTGAATTTTGTGTACGTAAGATTTAAGGAAGATTTAAATGAAAAAAGAAACTAAAGAAAGGAGTAAAATAAATAAATAATAAAAAAAAAATTTAACAAACTATGAAGGACTAGGTATTTTTGTTCATGTGGTGTAGGTAGGCGGGGGTCGGTAGTGGAGAAAGTTAATGGGGGTGACCATAGAAATCGGGCCAAAGGTCACCCAGGAAAGCTGGTCGACACCAGGTGAGGGAGGGCTGCCCAGGGCCGATACTCGATAACGAGTATCGGTCCATCAAAGGAATTGAAGAGGTTTTCGGCGCCAAAGTAGGTAAACCCAGAATGTTTGTTTTTTTGATTTCGAGTCGTTTTTTTTTTTTTTTGATTTTGACAGCCTGGTACTTTAGATAAATTTTCTGTCAATACCACTGTTCCATGAGACTGACAAGGACCGCGACATCCGGCGAGCTATAGCCGCGCTACCGCCATAGTACCAGCACGGTCAGGAAGTGGAACGAGGTGCGCTACATCCGGCACCACAGGTCATTGCCAGATCGCAATAACACCTGAGCGAACTGGCAATGATCTGAAACCCCAACGCAGGTAACACGACAGCTTATGATGAATCTAGTCATAAGGACTTTGTACCTACGTATGTAATGGTCCCATGTTTGAGAGCAGCATCCCTGAATTGAAGAACATATAAAAATTGTAAAGTACATATTTTTTTTTTGAAATAAACGAAAAAAATCAAATAATCTTTTATGTAATAGTTCATATTTTTGGTCCTCTAATATAATTTATTAATTTCGGAATAATTTTCAAATTCGCGTCCAAATCTCATCTGAAATCATTATAGCTCCGAAAACTGAAAATATTTACATGTAAAAGAAATGCTGAAAAATTCACTTTCTTATATTATTATTATTATTAATTAATTCATTTCTTCATCAAATACAATATTCAGTACTTTCGATTCAATATAACATAGGATACATCAGGTAGGCTAATAAAATATGTATTAAATGAAAAAATAACTGTAATCTATAGCCCACAAGGGGCTAGAGACGAGAACAGTTGCTTAATTATATAGAAAATATTACTATAGATATAAGTGTGGGGTCTAAAAGTAAATGTTACAATTATTCAAAAAAAAATTTTAAATTAAATTAATATAAACTTAAATTAATTAAATAAAATCAAATAAAACTAAAATTAAATTAAACAAACAAAATTAAATATGGTAAATTAAAAATTTAATAATTTAAAAATTTAAAAAAGAGCAAAAAAAAAAATTTAAAAAATTTACTATGACTGCAAAGCATGTACAAAATTAAAATGAAGCAAAAACAGAAGCAAAAAATCTTAGAATTTTTTAAATTGCAACACATATAAGAACATCAATATCATTATAAGAAAGGTTTGAAAGCCATAATTTAACGTTTTTTAGAAATGCTGGTTTATTTCGGACTATCCGTAAATGAAGGGGTAAAGCGTTAAAAAGTCTGGGTGCAACTGATGTGTAAAAGTTCAAGAATAATTGGGAGTTGTGTTGAGGTACTGAGACATAACTCAGATTATTTATTCTTAAGTAGTAATTTATAGAACATCTACTCAAAGAGTACCCTGATTTTGTAAAAAATATACGTAAAACCTTAAAATAGTACAAATGTCTAAGCGGCAAAATGTTTAGATTTTTGAAAAGCGGCAAGCTACTAACACGGCGACATCTGTTACAGATTAACCGAATAGCATGTTTTTGTAAAATTAAAAGTGGATTTATTTTGTTATTATGCGTACCACCCCAACATGATAATCCGTACTCAAGCTTTGATTGAAAGAGGCCATAATATATACACTTAAGTAGGCTAGGGCTGCAATACTTTTTCAAGAGGAAAATATACCTGTTCACAGTCAGAAGATATTTCTTAAGTGCATATGTGTGTTCTGCCCAACTCATCTTTGAGTCAAAAAGTAATCCGAGATACTTAAAAATTTGAACACTTTCAATACGGAAACACTTAGAGGAGCACAAAAAATCTGCAAAATAAGTTTGAGCACACGTAGATGTCGGACAAACATCATTGCAAAAACGAAACTTTGCACAATCACAACAATGAAAATAAAATTCACCAGGGTTTAAGTCTACAACATTAAAAAACATAATTCTTGTTTTGACACTAATGACTAACCTATGGACTTTAAACCAATGGCGCAATAATTCGAGGTCATGATTAATATCTGCAAATAGAATTAACGGGGAGTTACTAGTAAAAGTACAAGCCATATCATCAGCAAACGCATTAGTACTACTTTTAAAGTTTTGAGAACAAAGGGAATTGATAAAAACCAAAAAAAGAATCGGTCCAAGCACCGAGCCTTGTGGAACTCCTAATGAAATGTGCTTAGGAGAGCTAAGATGACCATTTATCTTCACTTTCTGTTGCCTATTATTAAGATATGAACTAAGCCAATTATAAATGGATCCCCTAAATCCAAAATTAGACAATTTATATAACAAAATCTTGTGGTCAACAGAATCAAACGCCTTGGTAATATCCACAAATAAAGCCGCAGTATTTTGTTTGTTATTTAGACCAGAATATACAGTTGAACAAAAATTCAGTAGAGCATCTTCAGTAGATAGCCCAGACCTAAAACCAAATTGCCAATTACTAAATAGCTTGTTCTTTTCAATAAAGTTGACAAATCTGAATTTCATTGCTTTTTCAAACACCTTAGAAAAAATAGGAAGGAGTGATATCGGTCTATAGTTATTAATATTAGATCTGTCATCTTTCTTGTATAAAGGTATTACCTCAGCTATTTTCATCATTTTAGGAAATACACCTAGTTGGACACTTTTGTTGAACAAGTGGCTTAAAACATCACTGATATTGAAAGCAATTTTTTTTACAAAATTATTGGAAAAACTGTTTGTAGTAGATGAATCAGACTTTTTTAAGGACATAATGATTTTGAAAACCTCAAAAGATGAAATTGGCTCAAAGAAAAAACTATTTTGAAGACTTGGTTCATATGAAAGACAATTACACTGCAAAACATCATTTGTATCTTCTGCTCCAATTTCACGGCCTATGGAGGAGAAGTATTTATTGAAACATTCAGCTAAATCTTCAGCTCCCGTAATAGTCTTACCTTCAAGTAGCAAACTTTGTACACATTCACTATGCCTGTTTTTATTAAGAATGCTATTTACCAAATTCCATTCTTTTCTGAAATCACCTTTAACTTTATTGAATTCATGACAGTAGTAATTGTTTTTGCAGGAAAGAACTTCTACGGAAATATCTTTACACATCGACTTATATGAAGTGCTAATCATAATATTGTTAGGCCATTTTTTTTTTCTTTTTATAAAGCTTATTTTTGATTTTGATTTTCTTTAGCAATTCATCAGAAATCCAAGGCTTTAATTTTTTTAGTTTCCTTCCTTTTTTATTTACTATTGTTGAGCATACTTCAACATGTTTAGAAAGTGTATCAATAAACAACTTGTATGCTTTAGAAGGGTCAGATTCATTATAACTTTGCGCCCAATTTTCAAAGCGAATTGAATTATTTAATTTTATGAAATCAGTTTTTAGAATTAAAATAGGAGCTGTAGAAGAAGTATCACTATAAGTATTATCATCAACTAAACTTAGACATGTCAAACAATGATCAGATATCTGTAGGTCAATAACTGAGCTACATACAGACAAATTATAGTGCGTTTGAAGACGCACAAAAATATGGTCAATACATGTTGCAGATACGTTCGAAATTCGTGTAGGTCGATTTATGCATGACTCCAAACCATAGGTAGACAGCATGGAAAGGTATTTATCAATGCTTAGAGAATTTTCTAGAATATTTAGGTTTATGTCACCAACCAGCACTAAGTTTGCATCATTTCCATTGCAAAGAAGAAAATCAAGATCATTGAAAAATGTATCGCGTGAACTCTCATTAAACCGATAGACACACAAAAAAGTGAACTTCACTCCATTTATTTGACACCTAATCTTCAAAGCATCACAACTAACAAAATTAAAACAGAAATGATCACAATCAACAGCACACTGAACAAATAACGCCACACCACCAGACGCATAATCATTATTACAATTAGCTATGAAATTATAGCCAGGTATTTCAAAAAGGGATTTTTCCTCATCATAAATCCAGATTTCAGATAAAAACACAAAAACAGGCTTATTGATAAACGATTCCAAATGCAATAGTAGATTGTCGAAATTTTTGCGCATACTTCTTATATTTTGGTGAATACAGAGACAACTGTTTGAATATATTTGGTTGTAGCATAAATCCAGAGAATCAACATAACTACAATTAGTAAGAGGTATAGAGAACAAATTAGAACTCATTTCAGAAAATTAAGACTACTTTAAAGAATCCAAATCTTCCAAATTGTTTATTATGAAAAATCGTTCACCATCTCTCTTACGTAGAAGAACTCTACCATTTCGAACCCAAATATATTTAAACCCTTTTTCTTTTCCTATTTTCTGTGCTGCCTTTAATATGTATCTTGTATTTCTGTCTAAACAGTCATTAATAAAAATTTTTTCGCTCTTTTGACATCCAAATATTTTAGTTGTTAGGTTATTTTTGTTTCTAAATTTATTTCTCATAACTTCTTTCTTTTTAATAAGAGAATTGAATTTTACCACCAGAATATTATTAGAGTTGCTTCCATCATTATTATTTAATTTCCTAACAAAACAATCGTCAATTTGATCTACTGTAATGTTAACTCCAACACCGCTTGAAAAAGTTTTGAGAGCATAATCAATTGCATTGTTATTGCCAACATCAGGTAGACCAACTATTTCGACACATTTATCTCTATTTTTATGGCGCAAAAAATTCACTTCACTTTCTAGAACATTTACTCTTTGTATTAATTTATGCTTTTCTTCTTGCAAAGAGCAGATAAGAGAAAACATGTTAGCATTATCAGCTCTAACAGCTTTAATCTCTTCAAGAATTTTATCCAAAGTGCTTTGGTTGTATTGAACCTGCTGTAAATGACACAGTTGTTGTGGTTTTTGTTTTTGTTGTTGAGAAAAATGTGGCGAGAGTTGAGGTAATTGTTGTTCTACAGCGGAAGAACTATTTAAATTTAAAGTTGCAGGAGAATTTAAGACATCATTTGTTTGTATAATTGCTGATGAAGCAATCTCCTCGTTACGAGTTAGTTGATTTTTTGCTGATGGCTGCACTTGCACTTGATTGATAGAATTTATTATCGGTTTTTGTTTTTGTTGTTTCGTAAGGTGTTGTTGACTAATCTCTTCTTTCTGTTGGGCTGACGGATCTAAAAGCGAAGAGACCACATTCTCTTTACAAGAGTCAGTATGAATAGAAGCAGTTGTTACGGCAGTTGTTGAAAAAGGCGGTGGAGAACGAAGAGAATTTCGTCTCTTAGCTGAGCAGGCTTTACAAGTGAACTTTGAACCACTATTATTCATATATTGAATGTCTATTTGTTTTATTTTCATGCAAACGCAATGAAAAAACTCATTGCAATTTGTGCACTTTATTTTTTCCTGCCCACGTTCAACTTTTTGGCCACAAATGCACGGCATGTTAATATTTTATTTTTTTTTTTAAAAATTATAAAAGATATAGACACGGAAATAAAAAAATTATACCAAAAATATAAGAGCGTAAAGAACAAGACGTGTTGACCCCACGACGACACATCACGCAATGACATCACACATCACTACAATTATCTTAAAAGTCATATTTTTGTATCTTAAGCAAGCTAAAAGTTATTTAAAAATTTTAATTTCAAAAACAGTTCAATTTAGGTCGCCCTTTAAAACACCTAGGCGAAAAAATCGGTTATACATTTTCAATAGACTCACGAAGCCTGTTTTCAAAAAAATCAAATTCACCAACCAATAATTTCATTGACCCATATATAAACCTAAATACTTAAATCTCAAAGCCATGAACCCTCAACCTTATGCCCTAAAACGCGGTAAAAATTCATCAGTCAAAAAAAATATGGCGTTACGTGTTTTTCATTATAATTCATTTGGGCAATTTTTCATAAAGATTTTAATATTTATATAAATAATAATATTTAAGATCTATATAGTAATTAGAAAAACGAGTGTGCTTTAGACCACACGACTGCACTATATACTTCTTTAGATCCATCTATATATATGTATATTAGAATGGTTATTAAGAAAAAAAAAAATTGGGGACGCCCCCTCAATCGGTTCGAAATTGGATGAAAAAAATTTAAAATTTTTATCTTTAACCCCTACGGACCCTATAAAAAAATTTCGGCTTAAGTCAAATTTTATTTTGAAATAGGGCCCGTAGGGGTTAAAGATACAAATTTTAAATTAATTTAAATGCATTCAATTCCCATTTAACGATTTGTTATGCCTACATGCTTGTGTCTATAGAGCGAAGCACATAAAAAGCATGCATGCATCGTTGCCTGCGTCATATGGTTTTCAACACACATAAAAAGCATCTATTAAAACTTGTCACTCTCTTTTCCCATACGATTTTCTCAGCAAAATGTATTGCTTACAAATTTTGTTTTTGTCACTCTCTTTTCTCATACGATTCTCTCACACAAAATAGCTAGATCCAGTGTTACCACAGATACTAGATCCTGCGTCATATGGTTTTCAACACACATAAAAATAGGGCTACCAGATGGCCTTACTACAAAAGTAACACATATCAAAAAATTGGAATTTTTTAAATGAAAACCTTCATTTTTTTTTTAATTTCATACAAATATTTTTGATTCTATTTTTGTCCTCACTTCCTAACCCCAGCAAATTAAAACAATCATTACACATAACTTTGATGACCAAAAAAAAAAAAAAAGGTCATCACTTCAGTTCAAATATTTTATTTTAGAATGCAAACATCAAAAGTAGCAAAACCATCCAAAAGTAGCACATTTCGAGTCAAAAGTAACAAAGTAGCAAAGCCTTGCAAAAGTAACACTTTTGCTACTTTAGTATCGCATCTGGTAGCCCTACATAAAAAGCATCTATTAAAACTTGTCACTCTCTTTTCCCATACGATTTTCTCAGCAAAATGTATTGCTTACAAATTTTGTTTTTGTCACTCTCTTTTCTCATACGATTCTCTCACACAAAATAGCTAGATCCAGTGTTACCATATTAGCAGTTTTAACTGCAAATTGCATTTTTTTATTATAAAACCATAACAAAAAAAAATAAAGAGCAAGCAACACGGCTTTCTTTAGAAGTTTACCGAAAATTACATTTCACAATAACTTTGGTAAAAAAAATTCTGATTTTTTGATATTTCTATGTGCAAATAGAAACGTTTTTTTTTTTTTTGATATTTCAATAAAAAAAAATGAGGATAGCCAGTTTTTCGTTTGAATTTTATGACACCCAATTGTATCTCTTATGATTTTCGAATTATTGAGTTTTAAAAATTTTTAGTTTCGATAAATAGTTATTTGAATAAATGCAATTAGCCAATTCTTCACCATAGCTTAATGGATCCGATGATCTAAATAAAAAAGGTTAGTAAAATTATGTTATATTTTCCGTTGCTTATGAAATATTTTAGTTTGAAAACTCAAAATTCAAATATTCTGATTATTTTATTCAATTTTTATTGGCGGTGTGCTATTACATTTTTTCACATAGGTATTTGTGGAATAGCCGATATTTTAAACTTCAAAATTTCGAAAGGTATAGAAAATAAGGTAAGGTATAAAAAATGCCTCTACTCAAGACGGGTTAAATCACTTAACTAGATTAGCCAAAGCTACTCTAACAATAATAATTACTTAATAAATAGTTAAGTAAATTGTTTTTTTTTTTTTTTTTTAATTTCAAAGATCGATGATCGTAATTACGTTTAATTATTGAAAATTTAAAATGTTCATAAACTCGTAAAATAGGTAAAATCATAGACTCATTTACCATTTCCACAAGCTTAGCTAAACGATTTTACTCAAACAAAAGTTTTAAGCTTTCATTATTAATTCTATAAATTACTTTGAATCGAACTGAGAGGTTTCAAAGGGATGAATAATTTTTTATTATATTATTATCAATATGTTTCAAAAATTATCAACATTCTTAGACAAAAAATTAAACTTATCATTCAAACAAGTAGTACGTATAAGTGCTTACCTCGAAGATGTGTATGGTATGGACAAATGTTAAAAAATTCAATACACAGCTATCTATTTTTTATTGCATTTACTTCAGAAGACTAAAAAATTCAATGAGAAGTTTTGAACTTAGTAGTCCTGTTATAGTCAATTAAAAAATATTTAATATATTATTATTAACACCGACAAAATTTAGTACTTTGCAATGAGAAGCTTCTCAATATCGCTTTCGGAGCTGGCATTGATCTGTAGGAGACTTTTGCGAATGTCTAGATAGATTCAGCGAAATTATATCCTCTGCAATCCTGAATATATTACTGAACCGATATCATACTCGTACGCCGTGTACCTGCGATTCGCATAAATGGCAACACTCACATCGTACAAATATCAAATTATTGGACTTCTCTCGCAGATTTTTGCGGTAATTCAAGAGAAATAGAAGTTTTGAGCAGTTTCCAATGTTCTTTTTAATGTTCTTTTTTCAAAATCGCACACATCGAATTTACGTAAGACATAGCATTACGCGCAATTTTTTCCGATAGTTCCTGTGCATTTTTAGTTCGCATTTCATCACTATCGTTCTTATGTAGCGAAAAATGCTCGCGCAACTCTGCGGCTAAGCGAAAAGCTTTCGGACATAATTCACATTCGTAAACATTTTCACCGATATGCGAACGGAGATGTTTAATCAAATCGTTGCTTTGCGCGAAGGCGCGTTCGCAATATTTGCATTTGTACGGTTTTTCACCAGTATGCGTACGCATATGACGACGCATGTGATCGGCACAGACGAACCTATTAATAGAGTAAAATAATTCAAAATTAATTTACTACTTTGAGCTTAAGACACTTGCCTCATTTCGCAATATTCACACTTGTGCGGTTTGTCTCCATTGTGATACATTTTATGTTTTTTAAGCTGAAATGGTTTCCCAAAAGCAGCACCACAAACATCACAGATATGTGGCTTAATTTTTTTATGTACGGCCATATGGGAACCAAGATCACTAAGGCAGGGGAATTTTTTTGGACATTCAGGACATTCGTAACGCCTTACACCAGCATGTCGTAACAAATGTTGTTTCATATTGCTTGAGCTGTTGAATGCCCTACCGCACTCGGAACACAAATAAGGCTGTTCACCTGTATGAATGCGAACATGATCCTTTAGTGTGCATGATTGTTGGAAAGCTTAAAAGAAATATTTTATAGACATAAAATATATTTCAGATAGATACATATAACTTACATTTACTGCAATATTTACAGACATAAGGCTTAACGCCATTGTGCTTATTTAGATGATCTTGCAAATGTGCATTTGAGCTGTAAGCCTTATCGCAGAGATTACATTTGAATTGTTTATTCTTATCATGAGTACGTGAATGTCTCTTTATTTGTTTGAGCTTTTGGAATTGTTTTGGACACAAGTCACAAGAAAACATTTCTGTTGATGTGGCATAACAAGTTTCTTTCGACGTTTCTTTTATTATCTTTGACTTTTTATGAGACTGCAAATGAGCTGAAAGCGATTCACGTTTTGCAAAGCGTCTAGGGCAGTCAATACATTTATATCCTTCTGGATTGAAGTTAGTGGATTCATTTGCTTTTGCCCAACTTATGTTATGTGTGACTTCATGACGCTTAAGTAAGGCGGTTGTTGCAAATCGATATTTACATTTAATACATTCGAACGGTTTTCCTGTTGGATTATGTACGCTCATATGGCGACTTAAGCTATAAGAGCGATCGAAGATTTTACCACACTCAGGACATGGCACAGAAATAGTCCGTCTACACGAAGCATTGGGTCTGTTTTGTGTAAAAATTATAAGTGGTATACATTTAAATATATTCATCGAAATATAAATTAAACTCATAATAATTTATAATTTAATGATGAGGAGTTTATAGTAGGAAGCTTCATATTAAAATCGTTCTAAAAGAAAATTATAAATAAAGCTGTGACTGCATCTCGTAACGAGTGATGGATTTTCATCAAAATGTTTCAATTTTGATACAATTTTCAGAGCCGATCTCCACATTTCTGATGTGAGAAAATTTTAAATTATAATCTCTATATCACTGAGAAGTATTAAAATGCAATTTTAATCAATTACTTTTTTAAAAAATATGTTAAGTTCAAAATTAAAGTTTCAAACAGATGTTATGAATGTGTGAAAATCAGTCGCTCGTATTGAGATACAGAATTAGTCTATTTATTATTAGCTTTTTGTTATAAAATTTGGAATAAAAGGTTTAAGGCAATATTTTAAAATGCCCAACATAACGGTGCCTTACTTCTCTAGTTCAACATCATTGAAATCATCCTTTTCTGATTCGGCATCCAATGTTGAGATTTTTCTAAAAACAAGCAATTTAATGAACGTAAAAAATATATGTTGATTAAAATACATACTTTTTTCCAATCTTTTCTTTTTCCCAATCTGAGGCACTTAGATCGTCTCCTTTCTCTGATCTGTTGTCGCTAAAGTCAGAGTTTGTGTCTGCATTTCCTCTTATTTCATTATTTAAATCAGGATTTACCAGAATAACCTCATCGTTTTCTTGAGTTTTGCTTTCAACGTTAGAACAATCAGCAAAATTATAATTGTAAGGCACTTCCTCCTCGTGCAATTCCAACTTCAGACAATGTCTCAGTTCTCCAGCAATATCTATGTCTTCTGCTACACATTCAGCTTGCAACGGATCTACGGAAGGAACCTTCAAAGTGGCAGCGGTTCCTTCAACTGATTGCGAGTATTTTGGTTCAACACTATACTCCAGTAGACTACGCATATGAAAGTCGGAACGTAAGCACATTTGCTGAAAGTCATGGGCACTTAGCAGTCGACTTAAGCAATGGGTGCAGATTTGCTTAGGCAGGTCATCTGTCTCTTGGATAGTAACTTGAGGTGCCGTACTTCTCAGCAACTCTGCGATACTCAAATCTCGAGTTTCTTCGAGAAAATCAAAAATAGATTGAAGCCCCTGCTCACTTTCCTTCTCTTGGCACATACAGGCACGACAAGTTTTGGGAAAATATTTTAGTGACAACGATTCCGAATCCATTTTCTTTTTTGCTGAGAATAATATTTGTTAGAAGTCCATTAAAGTTTTAATTATAGTTTTCTATTTTATCTTTTTGATTTGTCAATAGGACAGTTCACATGATTCCTCATGTTTGACGACATACAGTGCGCGTCACTGAATAGGGCCACATAATTTTTAATTGATTTTTTCTAATTTTTTTTTTATGTTTTGAGCATATATTTTTTTTCTAATTTCGTAAATATGTATATCGTTTACGAATTCATAGAAAAAAAGTGTACCTCGTACCTCGTTTTTTTTTTACTTTGTTGTTATGAGGTACAAAAAAATGCGTTTTTAATTGCGCCACTTGAATAGGGCCACTTAAGAAAATATAGAAAAAAAATGTTATCTAATGTTTTTTTTTGAAAATTGGTGTGGAGCCTTTTTTTTAAAAATCCGTTCAAAAATACGGTTATGCATTGCATCGTAGAGTGACTCTAAATAATTCCAAGAAATTGTTGCCCATGGCTTGAACTAGTGATTTTTTGTCTTCAAACTGCCTTTCGTTTTCATAAAATATTCTAACCAACCATCCCCAGACGTTTTCGATGATGTTCATATCGCGCAAATACGGCGGCCATGCCAAAACTTGAATATTTTGGTGTTGAATCCAGGCTTTAACGGTTTTTGCTGTATGTATCGTAATGCTCCGATCCAAACATGGCCCTGATGGTTACAACCATTATTTTCACGACTTAAGAAAATAAGAAGTCTTTTTGGGTAGAGATCACAGCAAGAAAGTGGCGTAATAGCATGGCTATTTCATATTATGCAACAATAGATTTGGTGTTTTTTAAACTCAAAAATGACAGCAAACTGCGACAAATCCATTCTGGAAAGAGCATTCCCACAATTTCAAAGAATATTTGCACAAATTCCATTGACTTATTAGCAAGATAATGCTCCGATACATACAGCGAAAATAAACCGTTAAAGCCTGGATTCAACACCAAAATATTCAAGTTTTGGCATGGCCGCCGTATTTGTGCGATATGAACATCATGGAAAACGTCTGGGGATGATTGGTTAGAATAGTTTATGAAAACGAAAGGCAGTTTGAAGACAAAAAATCACTAGTTCAAGCCATGGGCAACAATTTCTTGGAATTATTTAGAGTCACTCTACGATGCAATGCATAACCGTATTTTTGAACGGATTTTTAAAAAAGAGGCTCCACACACTACTGATAGTTTGAATTTCTTAAATATAAACAAATTTTCAGAAAAAAACATTAGATGACATTTTTTTTCTATATTTTCTTAAGTGGCCCTATTCAAGTGGCGCGAATAAAAACGCATTTTTTTGCACCTCATCACAACAAAGTAAAAAAAACAGCTAACGGTACTCTACGAGGTACACTTTTTTTTATGAATTCGTAAACGATATACATATTTACGAAATTAGAATAAAAGTATATGTTCAAAACATCTACAAGAAGAAAAATCAGAAGAATGCACATCAGTGTATGTGCATTGCGCTTACATTATATGTATGATAAACATTAAGCCTAATTTCCATGCTATCTTTCTTGATCCCATATCAGGGATATCAAATCAAATTTTTGTAAGAAAGAAAAAGCATGCGAACAGAACCTAATGCGCTTGGGGAATGCGAGAGTGAATAGCATACATTTGCTATCTTTATAGCATGTGATGTCTTCCCTGATATTTGATAAGATAAGTTCAAGAAAGATCACATGGAAATTAGGCATTATATTCACAAAAATTCTGAGGCATCCACATCATAAATTTTTTTGAAGCTCTCTGTGATAAGAAATTTAGCGTTGATTTTTCTTATTGGAATACTTTTACCACCACATTCAAATTTTGATGTTGTAGTCGTCAAATCAACAAATCCTATGTTTCAAGAAAGCTATTTAAATTCTTTAATTTGTTCTTCGGAAAAAATCATTTTGATAGAAATAAAAAACAACAAATAGTAAGTCAATTAGGAAGAATATAGTTTAGTAAAATTAAACTCTGTGATTATCGATACACATATCTATTGAAAGTATGTAAGTTAATCTTAATATGTCAATAGCGGTTTAAGCTAATAATGTATTTTTTCGTCGGAAATTTATTAAAATCGCAACATTTCAGAAAAAAATTAACCAATTCGAAACTTGATGAACTACTTTTACACTTAATTAAATTATCACGAAATCGTATTTGAAATGTAAAGTTTGTACTTTGATCATGGGAACTGCCTTAATTGCCAATTGCCATTTCCTGCAATTGACATATGCATCCCCACATATGTCAAACAGATTAGCACAGTTTTTCCGCTTAGTGGTGCCAGATATTTGTATTTACACCCGCAAACAGCAACTCGATACCATAAAGCCCAATTTCCATGTGATCTTATCTTATCTTATCTTATCTTATCTTATCTTATCTTATCTTATCTTATCTTATCTTATCTTATCTTATCTTATCTTATCTTATCTTATCTTATCTTATCTTATCTTATCTTATCTTATCTTATCTTATCTTATCTTATCTTATCTTATCTTATCTTATCTTATCTTATCTTATCTTATCTTATCTTATCCCATATCAGGAATATCAAATCAAATTTTTGTAAGAAAAAGCATGCGAACAGAACCAATGCGCTTAGAAAATGCGAGAGTGAATAGCATACATTTGCTATCTTAATAGCATGTGATGTCCTCCCTGATACTTGATAAGATAAGATAAGATAAGATCATATGGAAATTGGGCTTAACTTTTCTCTCAAGATTTGCTCCATTACTTTTCTCGAAAGAAAAATTCAACCGAAACTCGCGCTTGCCTTTTAGCAAGAAATACATTCTGCTTTATGCCTATTTTTCAAGTAATGCCTAGTTTTCATGTTATCTTTCTTGATCTTCTACTATCCCATATCAGGGAGGATATCACATGCTATAAAAATAGAAAACGTATGCCTATTCCTTCTCGCGTTCGTCATTTTCTCTCGTGGCGTTTTCATGAAGAATGAAAAAGCATGCGAGCAGAACCTAAAGCTGCGTCTAATGCACTTGACGAACGCAAGAGTGAATAGGCATACATAAACTATTTTTATAGCATGTGATATCCTCCCTGATATGGGATAGTAGAAGATCAAGAAAGATAACATGAAAACTAGGCATTACTTAATTAAGTTTGTTTTTGAATCCTTTTGTGTGAACAGTGTTTTATTTTAAGAAAAAACAGATTTATAGTGCAAAGCTGACGCTTACTTGGGAAACCGAGACTTCTAACGTACCACAAATATTGGAAGGCGCCCGAATTGATAATTTTTGTTATATTTTGGATATTTGTGGTTTTGCTAAAAGTTTTTAGAAACGAATTGTAGAACCATTTTTTACTTCTCCACGTTGCTATAACTATTTAAGTTAGTCCAGTTTTGAACTGCTTTGAGTCTAAATTCGAATCATTATATGGAAAACGATATATTTCACGCAAAAAAGTTTTTAGGTTTGGATGTATTCGATGCGATCAGATTTGAAAATTGCATTGGAATTCTAAAAAAAAATGGCTAAAAAGGGAGGTTTCATTACAACAAATCTATCGGAAAATAACAACATCGAACAATTTTTTTCAATTACCAAAAAAGAAATAATATAAATAATGTTACATTGAATATTGCAATTTAGTGCAAGCGCTAAATTGTGTGATACAATGAAATTTTACACAAATAATTGTTTACTTTATAATTGAGATATTATTGTTAAACAAGTAAAACTTTAATTGTTAAAATAATGTCACTCCTAATCAATCGTATAACCACTCTTTCGTCTCTAATTTTTATTCCATTTAATAACTTGGCTTCCTGAAATCAGACCTGAAAAGCCTTTTTTGTTTAAATATCAGTTTGTATTAAAATTATATCGAAACAAAACTGTTTTATAAATAAATAAAGTCATTGCTACAGTAAGCTTATGTTATTATAAATATTCTAATTCCAATTATCGTGTAATTCTTTATTTAAATTCATAAAAAACTTAATTTACGTAATAAATTTCAAAAACAAATTCATTTTTCAATCAGCGATTTAAATTTTCATGATAAATATATACATATATATGTATACATAAATATTTTGCATTAAATTTATTTGTCTTCATTTTTTTCCGCCATCCTTTCAAACATCAGAGCGGCTGAACAATAAAAGTTGATGAATTTCCTTTTTAAACTAAAAATTAAAATAGCCATTATTAACTTCAAGGAATAATTATCTTGCGGAAACATTGGGCAACCCATTAAATTACACTCAAGAGAAAGAGATCTGATGTTTCCGCTAGATCAAATCATTTATCAGATTATTGGCCTTTACATTATACAGTCTTTAAAGTGGATAGTTTATTTACCTATTCATTTTTGTCATTTTTCATTTCGAAAGAGTTTCGATAATCCAGCATTTTCATTAGTATCAATTATATCCGTGGGCTGTTTTGGAATATGTGCAGTCATGGGGGGTAGATTTGCAATTTGTATTTCATGACGAAATAATTGATTGATGCTTCGGCCAATAAGCTGCGCTGTTAACTTTTTAAATAGATCCTTTTTAGCTTTATCCACCTTATTGCCTTTAATGGGAGTTACAGAAATTTTCTCATCAAACTTTTGTATATCAGCTGCGCTAACATTTGGGATGCTCTTTAGCACCTCCGATAATAAACTAAACTTGGGACGCAACAGCTCATAGAATTGCACACCTAATGTAATAAGTCCAGCCTGATTTGCCTCATGTTGTCCATGGATCTGTAGGCCTTGTAAAACTGATGTGAATGCGCTAACTGCCTTATTGGAATCCATCAATTGCTCAGCAGCTAGAAAGCGCATAACTGGAGCTGCAACATTTACAGCCTTAAGACTACAGGTGCCATCATTCCAGGAGAGCGCATTTAACAATGTCATAAGAATGTAATTGCTGGTCATTGTGTTACGCAAAAGTTTTGCGCCTAAATCGCTAATGATGTCTGACAACAGAGCCGATTGTGCCGCACGAGAATGTGTGACACCATCCATTGAATGCTCTTCAGGTTCCATCGTCACATCGATATTTCCACCTGTAGCTACATTTTCAGAGCCAATTTGGCCGCCAACTAGCGCAATTTTAAGCACATCGAGATATTCACGCGTAAGTGAACGATTAAGCATATCTTCCATCACTTCTTGCGTATCGTTCACTTCTTCGCTTAATTGTCCAGATTCATATAAAGATGATATATATAGCCATCTAGCTGTCAAACGATGAAACATTACTGGTGAAATATGCGTAAATATTGGCAGTAAAACAGAATCATAAAATGCAGGCGGGCATGAATACACAAATGGTTTCAAGAATACACGAATGATGGGCCGCAAACGATAATCGGGTACATCGTCCAAACAAACGAAAGTGCTATTGATCAAAGCATCAGCAATACCACACAGTTGATACAAATCACGGCCTAACGAAGGTCCAGCAGAGCCCATCATATGGTAGCATCCCTCGTAAAGCAGCGTCATAAATTGTTGCATTCTGTCAAACGGTGTTGGTATTTTCTTTACTGATGGATCCAATGGATCTGTAGGAACTGCAGTAACACCCATTAGCATTTTTTTTTCGTGCTCCAACATTGTGTGTATATTTTTATAACCCTCTGAGAGAGCGGCCAGCGCTTCCGGTTTAAATAGTTCATTTAATACACGCAGCAGCGACAATATATGTGGAAGCAGCGGTATAACATGTGGTGTGGCAGGATTACGGCATATTGGATTACCTAATTCAGTGAAGCCCATAACAAATCCACCACGGGATGCGCGATCAGGATCGTCTGGCCAAGTGCAACGTTTAATTACACCTAGCACAACATAAAGTGCTTCTATAATGCGTCCACGGTTATTACCGTTGGGATCATCTTCAGTAGGATGAAAGGGAGGTTTATCCAAGCCGACAAAACTCATAAAATCAAATGAAGACTTAAATGCATGTGAAAATGTAGTCCAATGCTGTAGTCCATCTTTCAAAATATCAGCAACGAATGCCGATTGTCTTTCATAGTCACAAAAATGATTGGAGATTAAAATGAGAGCCTCTTGTAAGGTGATGCGTTCCATTTTACTTAAAACTGGTTGTTGTTGATTAAATAGACCCTTCACATGTGCATTGATTTGTTCAAATACAGGTAACAAAAGCAATGGGTATTTGTGCCCCAGTTTTACCATTAGAGATGCAGCATGGCGATGTAGATTCTTACAAGCTTCTGAACGTGTAGTTGGTGGCGTCTGTGCTTGTAGTTCATTTGGATCTTTAAAAACCAAAGCAGAGAAAATTTTTTCAAGTACACGTGGTAACAATGAAATACTACTCATTGCAACACAATTGTTAGGCGTAATTTGACACGACGACATGCTGAGAAAAACAAATAGCGCAGAAATGCAAGAAAGAAGAATAGATAAAATTAATGGATTACTTGTCTCCAATTTTAAACATTCCTCTAGCAAGCGAAGTCCCGATTGAACGGAGGGACGCTCGGCTACTAACAGTACACGGCTCAACACACCATCAATTACGGAAACTAGCGCTTCCCATTCCAAATACGTGGGATCATGCACGCTGCACGTTTCATTGTCACGTTCACAATGTGCTTTCGATAGTCGCACATTTAACCATTGCTCACAGTAAGAAAACGTTACTAATGGTGCTATTAATGTTCCCTGACGAAATATCTCCAACAAATCCGTGCGACAGCGATAAAAAAAAACAGCAAATTCCTCTTCACTGTCGTATTCCATGCAAATGTAAGTAGCTGTGCTGACGCCGCCACAACCCGTTGGCAATGTACGCGACGAGGGGTACGGAATTTTAATAATTTTCGGTGCAATCACCTCAATTACTTTCGGAATGTAGCTGTTGACCAATGCGTCCTTTGAAATTAAGTCATGCTTTAAAAGCACATTCCAAATGAGCGCACCACCATGCGCAACTGTTAAACTGGGATGACGTGTTAATGTTAAAATGCATTCTAGGAATATTTCAAAATTAACTGGACGCTGTATGGTGCCCTCAGCATCCTCTTTACCCCATAATACCGTGAGCTGTTGCGCCATACCACTTAGCACTTGTGCAAGCTTCTTAAGGAAAACATGCTGATGTTCTATAGTCGAAAGCTCGGTGATCACCGTTTGACTAGCGCTATATATATAACGCATTGGTTCCTCACTAAATAGCGCAAGCAATGGTTTTCGCTCTTTAACTTGGCCTTTACGATTTGTTATCTGTGACAAACACTCAGCGGCATTATTTTGGAATGCTTTATCGTTAAGTAGAATACATAGAATATGTAAGAGTTTGCCATTGCTACAAGTTATATGATTTATGGATACCCATTCCACAAAGCCGGTGAGTGTAAGTAACACCACTTCTACGACGCGGCTATGGGCATTGGCTTTTTGAAAATTTCCATGTGCAGTTGCTTCACGAAATGAGGTCACATGCAGTTCGACTAAACGCAGGAAAAAATCGAATATGTCATTCATATTATTTGTGAGCGCTTGATACATATCCTTCCGTCGCTGATTCGATTCAATAGTCTGTAATAGTGCTACATCTTCCACAAGACGTAGGAATATAAGCAGAACTAGTTCAGTCTGTGCCTCACCCTTAGAGCATGCATCGGAGAGTTCCGCTAACAGTGTTGTCCATTGTTGAGGCCACTCGCGTTTTATCATCTCGACAATAATGCGTGATAATGCATCTTTTAAATGCGATAAACTTGTATCTTCTGCTGGACCCACACCCAACAGCAAAAGTTTCATTGCGTTTTCTTTGATAAAAAGTTTTTCCTCGTGGGAAATGCAATTCCATTTGAATTTAATGGTGTATTCCATAAGTTGCAGTCCAAAGTGTTTTACATTATGACTGTATTGGCTACTGGCCAAAAATAATCCAACTTGTGCACAAAGCGGTGATGCTTCTTTGAAACGTTCACATGCAATATATGCATCCATGCGGGCCTGCTGCAGTGTCTGTGGATGCATTATGAGTTCAACCGCTTGAGCAAGTTCCTCCGCCAAAGCAGCGACTGTGCCATGTTGCTCCATAGTGCTGTATTTAGCTATTTTCACAAAAATTTAAAAAAACATATCTGTATATGAAATTTAATTTAAAAATTCTATTTTTTTTCGTACCCTTAAAACTGCTAATTTTATGGTGCGGCTGGCTTTACTTGCTTCTTTTTTGCTTTAATTTTAAATGAATTAAAACCGCTCTAATAATTACAGCATTTGTAATTAGTTCGAATTTAATATACAATTTGTATTGTTTTTGACAATGCAATAATTTTGTGAATAATCATTCGGAAATATCAAAAAATGTGATGAAAATATCGTTGAACTACTAAAACGCATGAAACAATTATAAAGGTAAAAGCAAATTGTCAAAATTTGAAAATACAACATTGAGAGAGCTTCTTCAGCAAATGCCAAAAACAAAATCACAAAAATTTTACATTACGATAATTATAAATCGTAGTTTGTATGAATTTCGCAAATTTTCACAACAAAATAAATACAATTGTTTTAATTTATTATCAAAATTTTTTAAGGATTAGAAATGGAAACATTAAACAAAAATGAAAACATGAATTGAAAGAAATAGCAGAAGCGAACACGGCAGGCATTTCATAGCGCTCAACCAATAGTTTTTTACGCTCTCTTACTTTTTGAGGCCAGTCACAAAAATCAAATGACTGCCGGTCAACTTCTAACGTTCATAGTTTTTCTCGACAGCTCATTAATTTTTCAATTCGGTTTTTAAAAAGGTTTGTTTCGCCCTTTTTTCTTGATGCTTTTTCAAATAAGTATTTTTTGAGGTAATTTTTTCGTCCCTTAATGCAATACATTTTTTACTTACTACCTTGCAACACTATTGTGAGCGGTGACCGCTGTCATGTACACTATACTTAAAAACTAAACTATTTCGCTCGTCATACATAAAGTGCATTCTCTCCCGCTGTCAGTATTTCTTTTTTTTAATTACCTATAGGAAGCAACAACAAATTTTATCTTGAGTGCTTCCGTGTGACCTTGCACACAAAACATATGCCTAGAAACAGATAATAAAATAAACTATTTTCCAACGAGGCAAGCACGCGAAATAATTTATAAAAATTCGCCAA
Organism: Tricholauxania praeusta; assembly: GCA_949775025.1. Classification (NCBI taxonomy): domain Eukaryota; kingdom Metazoa; phylum Arthropoda; class Insecta; order Diptera; family Lauxaniidae; genus Tricholauxania; species Tricholauxania praeusta. The sequence continues at coordinate 137,930,809 of OX459028.1, read as the reverse complement.
AGTAATTTATTAAAATCAAAACTTTCTAACAAAATTATTATTAGAAACATAAAATAGTTTTCTCCTTAACCAAAGTATCACGTTTTGTCCTACTCGATTTTGACATTTGCAAGAGATTTGAAGAGGGAACATTTGGCAGTGTAGTAGTATGTTAATTTGATCATGCTAAAACGTAACTCGTATAAATGCACAGGGTTGCATTGAAAAAAAAGTATGAAAGAATGCAACAAACGACATGTGAACATGTAGTTGCTAAAATGTCAGATCGTCAGCTGTCACTTTGACTATTAACTTCTCTCGCATACTTTATTGTTTAATGCGTTTGTCTAAAAAATAGAGTTTATTTTTCTGATACTGAACTGATATTGATGGCACATCTCCGTTTCTTTTGAAGCAATGCAGACGGTCCCTGTAACCCTTATGCCTAAACCAAAATAGACGAGACGAGACGTAACAGGTAAGTTCGAGTGTATGTAAACCAATGTTGATAGCCAAAATGAACCAACGTAATTGATCGAAAGTGAACGAAACATTTTGACGAGACGAGTTGTTCCGTAAGAACCGAACTTCAAAACGTTGCTACTCGTCATAACAGCTTTTTTGGTTCGTTAGCTAGCGTAACATTTTGGGTTAAATGTCAAAACAGACGAAACGAATGCAAACGTTCGTTCAATTGCTACCGTCTCGTCACGTCTATTTTGGTTAAGTCTTTAGGCTAAAGTTTTTAAAGTTGTGATCCTTAAATCAGTGTCAGGCAAACCTACACCAATGCATGTCAATGTGTGCGTGAGCTATACCAGGAGAAATTAGGGAAGAACATAAAAAGTTTAGAATTTACACAAACAAACAACCGAACGTAATCGAATCCAGCAAAATCTCATTTCGCAGCGTACACAGCGAGTAAACGTACACGCAGCTTCTGCTTGAGTTTTGCCGATGTTGCCCGCGGGCGGCAGAATGCCTTAAACTGCCTAAATATATGGTCTTCAAATGCATTCCTCAATACATGGTTTTCAAAAATTTAATGAATTAATTTTTTTGTTTTCCGGTAAAAAATGGGTTAGTATGAAAAAATTGGTACAAGTGATACATAATTTTGAAGGAAAAGAAGTAGGCCTTCTTGAGATCCTAAATACAATTAACGTTAAAAATAAATATTTTGGAAAAAATAACGTTTTATTTAAAAAAAAAGACTACGCAAGACTTAAAGGGCGGCAAATATTCTTGAGCGAAAAATTTTTTAAATGTAGTTTTAATTTTGCTAGTCTTTTCGTTCAACAACGAGGACCTTTTTCTTTGCTCATCAAAAATATGAAAATCGAAAATTTAAAAAAAAAATTATTTTTTTGTAATAAATGAAGAAGTTTTGAGTTTTTGCAACTGCCTAGGGGCAGCACATTCCTTAATCCGGGCATGACTACGCATTGTTAACTTTCATATGATACCCATATAGTATATAAGAACTCTGCCTAGTTCTTGCTAACCTATACCGTTTCTTATTAAAGCAATAATCGCAACTTCTGATGGCTGTATCTCCGAAACTAGATCCGAGCGAAACTTTTTTTTGAAACTTTTATTCCTAAAACGTTACTTCCTCTATAACAAAAATGGGAGAGTTATCCCTAAAGTAAACCTGTTCCGAATTGATGTTGAAAACTTTAGACTTATTTCGAAATTATCTAGCTTATAAAGTTTTGGAGACTATTGTTAAAAATTTATTTATTTTAAAGTTTATATTTCAGTGAAAAATTGTATTAACACTTGCCAACATGGATTTGTTTATGGCAGATCAAGTACGTCAAATTTTTGCAGTGATGCGTTTGAAAATAGATTTCAAGTGGACACTACACCAATATCTCTAACGCTTTTGATAGAGTATCGCAAAATATTTTAATAGCGAACTGGCTAAGCTAGGATTTCACTAAAATTTTCTTGTAGGGGCAAAGAAAGGGCCTTTATTTTTTATTCTATATGTTAATATTAAGCGTTGTTTTTCAAATTCAAAATATTTACTTTACGCTGATGATTTAAAAATCTATAAGGAAATTCGGTCAAACTTAGATGTTTTATCTTTACAGCCTTATTTGGCCGTTTGACTCTTTTCGGAAAATGGTTGAATTTGATATTCATAAAAAACTCTGAATTTGAGAGTAATATTCTACTCAAATTTTTCTGGAGCATTTAAATTTTATAATTTCTAAAGTGTATTCACTATTGGCTTTCGCTAGGCGATAGTGTGGTGACTTTTCCGACACTAACCTCCTTTGTTAGGTCTAGGATATGTGTGTCTGTGCGGTGATCCGAAACTCATAAAATAAACATACGTTTTTAAAACTGTTGGAATGGTACTCATTCGTGTGTCTATGATATGTGTGTCTGTGCTGTGATCCAAAACTCATGAAATTAACATACATTTTAAAACTCAGGCCACAGCATAGACCTCATCTGACACTTTTTTATGGAGTGCAATCCATTCGTTTTGAACGTATTCAAAGGAAATTTCTTGAGTTTGCATTAAGATCTATAGACTTTACTGATTCCTTGTATAGTACTCGGTGCCTACTGTCAAATTTAAAATCATTATAAAGTATACTAACGTATGATCCAAACATTAATAATTGCATATGATCTAGTTTGTGGCAATAGTGATTGTAGTGTGCTACTGGGTAAAATAAACTTTAATGTGCCTTTAAGGTCCTAGCATTTTTTAATTCTATTTCCATATTTGAAGTTAATAGGATTGTGCTAACAACACTATTGATTTCTATTTAAACAAGTGGTATTGTTAGTGATAGTAATTTTTAATTTTAAAGTTTATCTTTTAATGTTTAAATTGCTACTCTGTAAATTTATTTGTTCCATAGCCTAAATAAAATAAATATGAATTCTTACTTTTTAGACAGTAATTAATTCGATGGACTCATGGGAATTCTTCTATTAGTCTTATCCCTGCTTTATTTGAACGATTAATTGCAAATTAATTTTACAGCATATTAAATTATCTATCTACTGCTACCAATTTTCTAGTTAAACATTTTTTCCTCAAAAATATCTTTTATGTTCACTTTTTCTTTGAAATTAATATAACTACTGAACATTTATTGTTTTCATCCGACGTTTCGCTTATTGGATTTAAGCTTCTTCTGAGCTTTGTTCTTTATTGATTGACTTAATACGGAAATATATACATTTAAATTTATTTTCAAACAAAGAATTATCTTACATTAAACATAATTTTGATTAATCAAACTTTTTTCAAACACTAAAAGTTTAAACAATTAATACAAAATAGAGACTCTTTACAATACTACACTGTAGCTAAGACTGATGTTGGTACAATCCTCTTTTGTTTTCATTAGATTTGTATCATTGTTTGATACTTAGTTCATATTGCTTAAACCAACCTAGGAATTCTCAAATTATTGCGATTTTTCTTTCTAATCTCTGCATTATTTTCATTATTTTTTTGCCAGCTGACTTTTCTGTTACTTAACAATTTTCACTTAAGATATTCTTTGACTAAAATTTGGTAACTATCATGATACAATTATCAATTGTACCATGGTAACTACTTTTTGGATGGTAATACATATCAGCTGTTTATTTCTCTCATTTATACGTTCTCATTTAACTAAGTTTTTGGGCACGTGAACACTCAATGTACTTAAAGTGGGTACAGGAACAAAATTTAAAGTTAAATTTAATTACACAACTTAGTACGAGACTTTGGGAGACTGCAAATTCTATAGAAATCTACATTCAGTGGAAACATCAGATCAAGCTTAAACAAAATGTATGTGACTTCAGATAGGGAAACGGGGTCTGATATTTCCGCTAGTGAATTTTTGAAATTTTTTTTTTTGACTTTTATTTTTTTTTTTTGTAATCTCAACTACGAATATATTTAAGGAAATTCATGAATTCTTTTCCAGATACCTACCTAGAAAACTATTGACAACAAATTTGGACAAACATCAATTTACTGAGCTCTTCAAAATGGGCTGGAAAACCTGTTAAATTTAACTCAAAATTTCTCAGAATAATAATCCTTAATCCACCATAGTTCTGAACGCTTCATGAATGGGACAGGTTAGTAAGCCTTTGTGCTCAGGGGACTAACGCTCATTAGCGCTTCGACTATGCGAAAATTTTGTCTTCAACGATTATTTTTTTTCTAGCTTGAGTTTCCGTTTGAAGTGCTTACTATAGTTTCATATTTTTTCTCCATGTTGTAATTTTTTAGGTAAAAATTAACACAAATGTGTAGTGAATGATGTGGGTTTAGAAGCTAAAATGTAGCATTACGATGACATAGGGATTGTCCATAACCTAAGTGGTGCATTTCTGTTATTTATTGACCCAAAAACCGTTCCCCTCTTCCGTAAAAAGCATCGTAGTTTTTTTTTTACCTAATTCAACGATAAATCGACGGTGAATGTAGAAGAACAAGTGATCGGATGGGAATACCCAAACATACCAAATGAAATAAGAGCATTTGACCTCTTCGTACCCCATAATCCATCTATAATACCACCACCCATTTCGACACGCCCACTATTCAGCTTTAAACAAACAAAAAACAAGTCATTCATGAAATGACCTGCAGCTCAGAAATCAGATGCTCATAAAACTACCCACAGCAGAAAAAAAGGGCTTGGTCAAATCCCGAGATCAAAGGTTCTTTCAGTAAGGAATTCTCAAAATACCGACATGAAGAAGAAAAGCTGAAAATTATGTTTCGCTTGGCACATAAAAATTATTCGAACCTACTATCAGTAACTTTTATGATAGTCCAAATTATTGCACAAGTTTAATTGCTTTGAAAATGATACACACCATTTTAAAACATCAGATAAAAAAATATTCACAAGTTATCTATGGAGAAAACTTGAAGTATAAAAACCATGTAAGTTAAGGTGTCTTTTGTGGGTTAATTTTTGCTTAAAGTTCCGAAATAAAAATTTTGCAGGCCTCGAGCAATGTTTTTAGCCGAACCCTGTATTTAATGGTAACAACTTTTGATTTTTTCCGCTTACAAGGGTTACAAATGCGTTTGTAACTTTTGTAAGGTATATATTTATCATAAATTAAGGTAATTTTGAAAAATCTAAATTAAACAGTACAACGCTTCATTCGTTCTAAATGCAAATCGTGCAATAGCTTATTCTTAACATAATAAAAGGGATTTTGAGATTCACTCAACTCTGGATTATACATATGCTCCTCCAATCCCATGCACACGGCACTACTACTTGAACCTCCAGGGCTCTGCTGAATGTCATGTTTATTTGGTATTTGTACTGTGAAGTCATTGGGAAATAGCGTCTTATTAGGAATTGTTTGTGTAGCTTCTTGCTGTGACTCGTCGAAATTTGTTAAATGCAAATTGTTAATGCGTTTTGACAAAGGTGTAGACTCGCAAAACAAATCGTCTTCACGGCTTCGTTTTCTACAAAGAAACGAAACGTTCAATTTATTTAATTTTAATTGTTTATCGTTAAAAAGATTTTACCTTTTATCAATGAATTTTGACATTATGTTGGCATTTTAATCTTCTTTTGTTAGTGTTTATTAAAAATTTCTAATTTTCAACAAACTAGGTTGCTGTGTTTAGTCTACAAAAACTTTGTTGCAAATGATTATAGTAACGAATTATAGCAAATCTTATATTATATAGTCAACGTTTACACGAGCAAACTCTTTCCGCAAAGTTTTCTTGTTTTTTCACCAGAGGGGAAAAACGAAAGGGACGAGGTAAGCCAGCGTTTACACGAGGAAACTCTTGCCGGAAAGTCAAGGTTTACACGAGGAAATTCGATGAAACAAATTCTTGTCCATTCCCTTTTGTGAATTTGTTTTGCGTTTACACACGAAAACTAGAATTTCTTTCTGCTTGTGAATATCAAAGCAGTTACTGTGTCGATCAACCACAACAAAAGTAGAGTCAAAGTAAAATATAAGCTAACGAATAGAACAAAAGAGAATTTGCGGGTACCGAAAATTCTGTGCACCACCCTTTCGTTTTTCCTCTCTTGCCTACAAACAAGGAAACTTTCCGGCAAGAGTTTCCTCGTGTAAACGCTGGCATATCACTTTCTTCCAAAGCTGCCCCAGATATTTTAAGTTGCCGTATCAAATTCTCAAATGTTGTTAAGTGCGTTACCACGGACTCTCCTTCCATCATACGAAGTTTTGTAAGCTGCTTTCGAACCAAAATCTGGCTGACTACAGATTTCTTTGCGAAAACCGACTGCAAGCTTTCCCACATAGCTCTTGGTGTTGGCTTATCTCTTATGTATCCCAAACAGTCATTGTGTACGAATGCAACTAATCTTTCCTTAACCTTCTTGTCTCTCTTCTTAAATTCTTCTTCCGCCACTGCTTCCTTCGGTGAATCGCCCGTTAAAACGTCCACTAAATTTAGCGAGCCCAGAGTACTTAGCACCCTAAACTGCCATTCATCAAAGCCACCACCGTTAAACTGTGGAATACCATAAACTTAATCACTTGTATCGCCCATAACCTTTATTAAGAATAATTATATTCAAAAGTTTCAACAAGAATAAAAAAAATTAATTTTTTCTCAAAAATATATTTTTCAACGATTGCTATATTCAATAATTTATTTATTACCTAGCAGCAAACGAGGGTATATCAATGTGCGTTTCACCATTCTACAAAACTATTTGCACTGTGACACGATGAATTCGCTTTTTTTTAACGCCGGAGTTAAGCCTAATTTTCATGCTATCTTTCTTGATCCCATATCAGGGATATCAAATTAAATTTTTGTAAGAAAGAAAAAGCATGCGAACAGAAACTAATGCGCTTGGAGAATGCAAGAGTGAAAAGCATACATTTGCTATCTTTATAGTATGTGATGTCCTTCCTGATATTTGATAAGATAAGTTCAAGAAAGATCACATGGAAATTTTTAAGTCTTACAATGAGAATGGTCATATAATAATTGTTGTTGTTGTTGTTTTTTTTTTTTGTTTTTGTCCATTAATACAGACAATTTATAAGAATTTATTGAATATTTATTTTTATTTTCCGGCAAAAAAGGGGGTAAATTCGCAAAAACTTAGAATAAGCTACATACCATTTTAAAGGGAATAAATTAAGCTTTCTTAATATTCTCTATATAGGTCAAATTTCAAAACTTTGCTTCCCATTATCGTAGGCCATTAAATTATCCTTCTTATGACACCCTTATATTTCATTTTCCATTCAGGGGTTTCCAACTAATAATCATTTTTCCAAAAGCTATATCCGCAACTCCCGATGTCTATATCTCCGATACTAGATCCGAACGAATTTTTTTTAATTTTTTTATTTTTAGCCCTCTATTACCCCTAAAAAAATAAATTGATTTGGAGAATGTCAGCTAAAGTAAACTTAAGCCTAAACTTTACATGACATTTAACGCTACGCTCTTATTTAGGTTCAGCGTTCAACTCAAAAGCGTAGCGCTGGTAAAGTCAACGCCCAACGCTCTAATTTAGGTTGAACATTAAGTTCGAATTAAATTTTTACATAATTAATATCCGTCACCCTCGTAACACGACTACTTTTTACTTTTGCCACTAGGCCGGTTGCTATAAAAATGAAATTGTCAAATACTGAACACAGCGAAATGTGCAAATGAATTCTTTGTCATCTTCCATCACCAATCGGCCATCATTCATCGTTCGTGTATAGAGTAAAGAAAAGTAAAGACGAAAATTATTTCTAGTGCCCAACCCAAAAATCTTGCAGTTGAAAATGTAAGTTAAATGTAAAATTACTGAAAAAATGTATGAAAGAAAGGCTGCACAAAGAATTTACATAGATTTTAAATATAAAAACGTAGCATAATATTGCGACATTATTCCAAAAAGAAAATTCTTAGTGAAAAGACGTCGTCGTCAAATGTAAGTAGCAGCGGCAGAAGCAGCAACGAAAGAAAATATAAATCAGAAGTTAAAAAAAATTTTCACAAGCAAAATGTCGCCTTCATTTACATTCTTGGCTTTTAATCGGACGGACAAACTGGCAGACAGACAAGATGAAAAGAATTTATAAGCATTTTAAACCAGTTTGCTCTTGGATTTGTAGAAGAAATGGAATTTACAAATACGATTCTGTTGAAGCTGATAAAAATTGTTATGACTGCAGTGTTTTACCACAGCAGCAACGACGTCTGCAGAGAAGGCTCGGAACGATCTTATCAAAGTTTATGTAGTATTTTGAGTCACCACATGTAGGGTAAAAGTTGCGTATTGCGACGACAGTATGTGCATAGAGACAACAGCAATTAGATGACATGTTCAAAAAAAACGTCCATGTGAAAATGAATCGTCTATTTTTACGATATTGAATTATTGGTGTATTTTTCTAAAAGAAAGCCTGCTCAACGCTTACTTACGAATTTGTTATAAAAATTTTTATTTAAGAATCCTGTTATCGCTGCGATCGTGATAAACCGTACATAACAATTGTGTTGGCAACTCATGTTTCGAAAAATTCCATCTTTAGATATCAAACAGGAACATGAAGAAAAATTGTTGGCTTAAGTTTACCTAAGCTCCCATACTCCGATTTTGATTAAACCAAATTTTTCTTATGGGCCTTTTAATTCTAAGAATAAATATGTAATCAAAAAGAGTCACTCGGATCTGGTTTTGAATATGTAGCCATTGGAAGTTGCGGATATAGAATATCTTCGGATATTGGGATATGGTCGGGTAATGTGATATGCCATCATATTTCCTTAAATAAGCAACTCTCGGCAAAATTTGTTTTGTCAACATAGCTGTAACAGAAAAAGATACGTGCTGCAAGGTTTTGTGCGTTCGAATTCACTGTTTTTGGTCTCAGTGTGTTGAAATCGATTTAGCGGTGCAGTCGAAATTTTATTTATTTACAAGAAATATTATTATAAATAATGATATTACTAAAAAAGGCACTAGCTACAAAGGCTATCGGCCTAAAATAAAATAAAATAATAAAATTTGTTAGTGGGTTAACATACTTTGTCATAAATAATAAAATAACCTGAGTGTATTAAAACTGAATTTCGGCTAATGTGATATAGCTCAATTTGCTCCATCCAGAAAGGACATTACCTGTGTTCTTTGCATCAAATCCTTCCAGAGGGATGCAAAGATTCAGACCTGAGTTTAATGTCTGCAATGTGACATTGCTCTTTACGCTTGTTCTCATTTTAACGCTATTTGAGCGCCTGCTCTCTGGGCAGCACCGGCCATAAGGAAGATTATTTAAAGGTATACAATAATGGTAAGCAAAACTTCGAAATTTAACCTATAATTTTGGAGATATTACGATTTTTCTGAAATTTTGACTAATTTTTTTTTTAAAAACCGCTATTTTTTGCAAAAAATGTGTAAATAACCTATAAATTTTTTAGAAAGTTAAGTTTAAAGAAGCTTAATTTATTCCCTTTAAAATGATATAAAGTTTGTTGTAAATTTTTTAATATCTATCCCCTTTTTGACCGAAAAACACAAAAATTTATTCAATGAATTCTTATAGAAACTATGTATTTATGGACAAAAACAGTGACAAACAACAACGACAACGATTAGTACAACAACAACAATTATTATAAAACTTGAAAATTTTTATATGAAGTTATTCTATATCCGCAACTTCCGATGGCTATATATCCGAAACCAGATCCGAGCGACACTTTTTTCACAAATTTTTTTTTTTTTTGCATTTTACCCTCTATGACAAAAAAAAAAGATTGGAAAATGGGAGCTAAAGTAAACCTGTTCCAAATTGTTTATACAACACAAAAGGTAAAACTTTTCATCATTTATGTTTTGTATTTATAATTTATGCATGTTTTTCATTACATTTTAATCAGCAAGCGCAATTGCTGCTAAATTTTGTTTCTAAAATATGTGTACGGAGACATACTCCTGCATTTTAGATACCCCACCCAGCTAGCAAAAACAATTTCCAACAATTTAGTTGTTTCAAGTTTTATTCGTCAAACAATCATGTCTTACCATGTATTGCGCTTGCTGATTAAAATGTAATGAGAGATAAATAAACAAAATATAAATACAAAACACTAATGTTTAAAAAATATACCTTAGGATTGGTTTTAAATATACATATTTTATTTGTTTTCTTGTTTGACTTCGCTTTAGTATGACCGCGGTGATTACATTTATACAATTTCTCATAAGAACATTTTTTTATAAACGGACTTACGCGTTAAGAGACAGATAGCTAATGTATAGGAAACCAAGCCCATTTAACTCAAAACACTAAATTTAACAGAATTTCGATTTTATACCTGCTTCTACATTTTATTACAGAATTCCTAAGAATTGCTCTATCATAGATTTTGAAATATTTAATCCATTATAACCGAAAGTGATAAAGGAAATTTTAATTTTTATAAAAGTTCTTCACAGCAAATATTTTTTTTAACATGAAACTTACTTTTCAACCGACGATATTAGCTTTTCTGAATATAATACTATGCATAAGTTAGTCGATTGTATAAATACTAACCAAACAAGGACGCTCAACTTTGTGCCATTGCACGCCAGTGTTGTCTCAAACACAAAAAAAAAAGCATTCCGGTAAGTTGCCGGCGGTAACTTTTAAGAACCAAGTAACCATAATAAGTTTTTTACGTATCATTATTGAGGAAATATTTGTAAATCCTCTTACGACAAATAAAAATACTGTGCAACGACTGATATACGTTTTCTACGCTATCAGTACCGTTGTAACGATCTATAGCTCAATACTCGAATATTTTATTCCGTTGCTTACGATAGTCACAATTGACTTTCTGTCCAAAGATTCGAGGAGTATATTTGGGCTTCACATACTGTGACAAAGATCAATATTCTTGAAAATTTTTACAAATTGATAAATGCTTTTTATTCAACAAACATGACAAAGATAACAAATGGAACAACTTAAAATTTTGTGCTGTAACACACTGGAGGTGTTCGGCGGAAAAAAACATTGGTGATGTTCGACAAATCCATTGATGCGTGTGACGTTCCATTGTCCATAAAAACTAGAATTTTACGTTTTTGTACTTGCATTCGGTCATTGAACTATGTCATCCAAATCTGCATAATGACAGTAATGAACTGGCATCAAGTTTTATCGATGTTCTTAAAAAAACGCGGCTTTTATGCTTTACCGATGACAAGTGGCTTCTAGAATGTCCCATCTGCAAACGCACATAACATGACACTTAATCTTTCTTTCGACATTTTCTCCTTTGAACACTATCAATTTTTTTGGAACTGCCCGTAGGAAAAGTGCAGTTTCGTCGCAATCCGCAATGTCTTTTTCATCATAGCCAGCAATGATCGTCGACAGTTTTTTTTCGTAAAAATAATGAGCAACAACCAAAAAAAAAAAACCGACGTTTTTCGCTCGAGACTCATCTCATTTTCTTATTGGAAGGTTCCCTTACGTTCTCTTATTGGCAAAATAATTCTTATGACGGTTCATATTACGGTTCTATCAATTTCTTTATTTTTCTCTTATTAGCAGGATTCTCTTATTTGCGGTGTCTCTAATTGACAAGTTTTATGGTATATGTAAATGCAGAATGACATTTTTAAACAATACTAGCTCTTTTTAAATCATTTTTGGCTTGCAATGCTCGTTTAAAAAACGGAAGTTAATACAAGTCGGAAGGAAATTAATGTTCGTAACCTTAAAATTTTACATATTTTGCAAACAAAATAAATGGTTCCAAGGTGCAAAGACACTTGTAAGTTTTTTATTGAAATTCAGTTGCAAAAATCTTTCAGCCTTTACGCTATCATAGATAAATTATATTAAAGTCAACTGACCATAAAATTTATTCCTTACTATTTTAGTCAAAGCAGCTACAATGCAAACGATTAAGTGCGTTGTTGTTGGTGATGGTGCTGTCGGTAAAACATGCCTTCTTATTTCCTATACAACCAATAAATTTCCATCAGAGTACGTTCCAACCGTATTCGATAATTATGCTGTAACAGTAATGATTGGCGGTGAGCCCTACACACTTGGTCTTTTTGACACTGCTGGTCAAGAGGATTATGATCGTTTGCGTCCTTTATCATATCCGCAAACAGATGTATTTTTGGTTTGTTTTTCTGTTGTTAGTCCTAGCTCATTTGAGAACGTTAAGGAAAAGGTAAAGTTAAATTAAATATCACAAATTAATTTAAAATATAAGTAAACTCTTTACTTTATGCTTGTAGTGGGTACCAGAAATAACGCACCATTGCCAGAAGACGCCATTCCTATTGGTAGGCACTCAAATTGATTTACGCGATGAAAGTAGCACTTTGGAGAAATTGGCCAAAAATAAACAAAAGCCAATAACTATGGAACAAGGTGAAAAATTGGCTAAGGAATTAAAAGCAGTAAAATACGTTGAGTGCTCTGCTTTGACACAAGTAAGAACATACTCATACTTTTCAATTGCAAAGACATAAAAATTATTAATTTGTTTATTGCAGAAAGGCTTAAAAAATGTTTTCGATGAAGCTATTTTGGCTGCACTGGAGCCACCAGAACCATCAAAGAAAAGGAAGTGCAAATTCTTATAATTTTATGTAATTTAAATATATTAAAATATATATTCTTTATAATATACAATACGATTTGATAAAAAAAATTCAAACAGAAAACAAAATTCAAGAAACTTAAATATAGCATTAAAATTTCTGTATTCCATTGGAATTTTTCAAAACACAAAAAAAGAAGCAACAAATACTGTTTAACAAATTAAACAACTAATGTTTTTATTTTTAATTTATTTGATTTGCAAAAATAACCAGTACCAATTTGCTAATATATTATACATGAGAAAATAAAGAAAATGATTAAGATTGAAGAAAAAAAAGAAACGAAATAAAAAAGTATAACACAAAAATGATTATAGTTCTTCATACTGAACTAATATGCATTTTTAATATTTTTATATATACATTATCAATTTTTACATTATTTTAGTTATAGACATTGTAATTATTGATTGCAGTTATTATAATAAAATATCACAAAAATAATATGTATTGTTATTTATATTTATTGTTTAGAAAAGTAATAGTTTTGGTTACAACTTTCTACTGTGGCACAACAAAAGCTTATAAGAAACTTAGCGTCTGCTCTTTTTCGAATTTAATTTTATTGATATCTAGACAAGTGCGTGCACAAAGTATCCAAAGTTTGTTCCGAGTAAAAAAGTTTCTGTTTTAACTCTCATATATGTATTTGCAATTTGGATTTCTGCTTTGGTTGAAAAATTTGTTCCATTGGTTTTCATTGATACACATGTACATTAGAGCGGTTCAAAATAAAAACTTTTTGATTTTTTCACGATGTGTCAGCGGATTATATAGTAGCCTTATATGTCTGGACAAAGCCCATTACTAGATTAAGGTTAATATTGAAAACTGGATTAGCGCCTGGACTTAAGCAAACAACCCATTTTCCAAAATATTGATTTAAAAAATAGTGCGAGTGACAGACGCTATACAATTTTCCAACAAAATGGGTATGGTTTTCGGGAAACGATCGGGGAATTCAAATCCATGATTTGATTTGATTGACCAGACAAAAGTAAAAAAGTACCGATTTTCCACTTTCTAGCTACAACACCTCAAATATTATGTTACCGCCGATCCCATGATACCTCGTTTTTTATGTACTGTTATTTACTTAAAAGAATGCCGAAAACGCATATCATTATCTTATTTCAAAACCAAGATATCTGCATTTTTCTAAATTAACAGACCTGATTTTTTTCGAATCGGAGTCGACAAATTTGAATATTATTTATGTTACAAAGTAGTTTATATTAGTAATTAAAATATATTGCGGACGCCAATCTGCGCTAATGCGGATAGTGCGCCGCTAAACGGTTTCGCAATTTATCATTTGTTGAAACCGTTTAACATTTCCTATGTTAACTCCTGTATGTTAACCTGTATTGGCAAACAATACAATACAACCAAAAAACATATACGTTAAGTATATGACAGCGCGTTCGCTAATCTGCGCTAATGCGGATATTGCGCCGCTAAACGGTTTCGCATGTTTTAAATTTATAGAAATCGTTTAACATGTTAAGTAAATAACAGTACATAAAAAATTATGTACCATGGGATCGGCGGCAACATAATATTTGAGGTGTTGCAGCTAGGAAGTGGAAAACCGGTACTTTTTTTTTACTTTTGTCCGGTCAACTTTTTATAAGAAAGAAAGAAGAAAAAAAAAAGTTAAGGTGTTATCTTCGGCCAGGCCGAAACTCACATACCCTACACTGCACTGAAAGTCCCTTTTAAATCTACTATTATTAAACGAGCTATGTATGTTATAAATATGTTTATATGTATACTAGCAAAACCCGGTGCGCGTTGCTACGCCTCAACAAATAAAATATAATGTGTTTTTGTTTTAGTTGGATTAAATAAGTAAAAATTATTTTTATTGATATTTATCTTATTGCGAGTGGATAAACAACGTTGTTGGTTTTTCTATTTGGCTCATAAATGAACAATTGATTTTGCCGGAATCATTGGAATGCGTAGAATCAGCACCTTTGAATGAGTTTAATTTGGTTATTGTCCTTGTCTTCTATATATGTACCGAGTCTCATAGTCAGTCTTTTCTTATTTTGGAGGCATGGCACTACCCATTTTTTCATTGAATCTTACTTTATTTCTTTTTGGATAATTTTTTCCAAACCAAACTATGTTAAGAAATTTTTACAAACTATAAGAAACATATGTACCAAATCTTATCTATCTGTGTCAAATAGTTGTTGACATATAAAAAAGTTGATTTTTTCTCATATGGAAGCGTGGTACCGCCCTTTTTTGCATTGAACCTTACTTCATTCTCTACCCTATATATATGAACCAAGTTTCATTTATCTGCATCAAATAGTTGATAAGATATGATGAATCTTATTTTATTTTAGATAAAGGGGCGTGGCATCACCCATTCTATTCTAAGCTGTGCCTGTTTATATAAAAGCCACGTGGTGTGAATTCCATGAGAACCGATTAAGCGATATTCGAGAAAATTATGTTTAAAAAATATATTTGTATGAAGGCCACCCTAAATATGCTAACTAAATAAAAGTATTGAAGCCTTAGCTACGCCTCTTAATATAAAAGTTACTTGGTGTAAATTCGGTATGAATCGATTAACCTGTCTTCGTGAAAAAGATATTTATTTATTTATTTATTAGAAAATATTTTTGTATGAGGACCACCCAAAGTGTGAACCCTAACTAAAATGTTTACTATCTAATGCGTGCCTCTTCATACAAAAGCCATGTGGTGTTAAGACCATGAGAATCGATTAAACGGTCTTTGAGAAAATGATATTTAAAAAATATTTTTGTGTGACGAACACCCTAAATAAAAGTTTTTTAGCCTAAGCTATGCTTCTTAACATAAGAGATACGTGGCGTAAATTCGGTGAGAATCGTCTAAGGGGCCGTTCAAGTATTACGTAACGCAATTTTCGAAGATTTTTGACCCCCCCTCCCCCCTATGTAACGCGCCGTAACGTTTTCCTCTACCCCCCCCCCCCCCCCTAAACGTTACGTAACACCCAAGTGACCATATTTACCTAAAAGTCACAATTATGTTGCGAAAAGTACCGGAAATACATGCGTATGTTGTTTATTTTCTTTATTATACCCTACACCGAGGGTATATTCACTTTGTCATTTTGTTTGTAACGCATAGAAGAGGACGGTGGAAGGTATGAAAAAGTATGTAGATATATTCTTGATCAGCGTCACCACCTGAGTTGATTTAGCTATGTCCGTCAGTCTGTCTGTTCAAATCAGGTTTACGGAAAAACCAAGAAAGCTAATTGAATGAAATTAGCACACTCAGGTCAGACCTTCTTGCAGGCATCTTGCTATTGAAAATGGACGTAATCGGTTCATAGACACGCCTACCGCCCATACTCTATGTATATTTGCCCAATCCCATTTTGAACAAAAATGCAGCGATTTTGATGAAACTTGGTGATTAGGTGTACATTTGAACTAAATTAAGATTAGGCTAGGTTTCAAGTTTCCAAAGATTCGCGTGGCACGGTGCTAAATTTTAACCTCTATACCACCATGTCTCGTAAACCGTGCAAGATATTGTGATGAAATTTCTTTATTTTTTCGACTTTTTCATCGATTTTAAATTGCTTAGACTTTTTCAACCTCTCTCAACATTAACATTTTGCATATATTTACGACTTTTTCAACAGTTTTCAACCTCTTAAACATTTCACACTTTTTTCGAATTATTTAACCTCTTCAACGTCTTTTTTTACTGAAATATATGTACCTACTTTGAGTGCAGTGTAGGGTATGTGAGTTTCGGCCTGACTGAAGATAACATCTTAACTTGTTCATATTGTTATTTAATAAAAATCACACATAATGTAATAAACATTAGCTTAAAATATGTTAAAATGGCGAAAAATGAGACGAACATATTTTATTAAAATGATAAAAGTTGATGGGATCTAGAACAGCTACAGCAATAAATGAAAAAAATAGGAAATCTTTCCACGCTTACATCTCTGGTTTTGGTTAACCAATCTCGAAGATGATAGTTTTAGGACATTCTGCTTGATAAGTGCTTTAATTTAACATATCATTTATTGCTGTAAATTATCTAGATTCCATCAACTTTTATCATTTTAATAAAATGTTTTGGCTGTAGGTATTCAATAAACATACACATTAAGAAAGAGTAGAGTTTCATTTCATTATACACACCTAATTTCAAATAACCACCCGCTAAAGTAGTTTCACTTCAAAAACAATGTTACGTAACGCGTTGTTCGAACCCCCCCCCCCCCTCCCCTGTAACGCATCGTAACGTTTCACAAGACCCCCCTCCCCCCCTAATTGCGTTACGTA
Source organism: Tricholauxania praeusta (assembly GCA_949775025.1). Lineage (NCBI taxonomy): Eukaryota > Metazoa > Arthropoda > Insecta > Diptera > Lauxaniidae > Tricholauxania > Tricholauxania praeusta. The sequence continues at coordinate 137,913,879 of OX459028.1, read as the reverse complement.
ATACTTGAACGGCCCCTAACCTGTCTCCGTGAAAATTATTTTTAAAAATATTTTTGTATGAGGGTCACCCTAATTATGAATCCTAACAAAAGCGAATGACTGAGTTGGTAAAGAATAAAGGAGGATCTACCCATTATTAAAATAATGTTTTATTTTTAATTTTTATAATACCTAGAACGAATTTAAGTTACAAAAATTTTGTGCTTTCGTTCTGTCGCACCTGAAAATTGAGTTTTTAGTATAATTCAAAAATGCATTAATTTTTTTGACAAGTTATTTATTTCCTTAGCTTTAAGAATATATACCATGAAAACAAATTTTTAATAATTGTTGTAAATCATTTAAAGCACCGAAAAACTAGTTTGTCTTTAAAAACGTTTTTGTAAGGTTGAATAAATTTTATTTTATTACAGTATAGCTAACTAAAAAATTTCGCTCGTACTTTTATTGTGCAAGTTGTCTTTTTCTTGACTGAATCCATTTACATTTCAAATTTGCGCACGCGACATCATCGACTAATAACTCTCCAAGTCGACTTCTACCTTGTACAAAGATATTATCGTAATCCCAACGCAAACAGCTTTCATTTTGTACAATCTGCTCAATGCCATTCCATGCAATCATGACGCCATTGTCAGAACAATATTTTTTTGAAGGTCTATACGTATGACAATCAAAATGTGCGGCCAAATGCGTGATGTCTTCAAAAATATAATCGTTGTTTGCTACACCACCAGAAACAAGAAGATTACGTTCGGCCTTACCGAAGAAATCGCGTGAAATACAATATTCAAGAGCACGTTGTGTGCGGTTCATCAGATGACGACTACAAGCATATAGTAATGAAGCACAAAAATCACTATAGTTTGAAATGAGACAATCAGGTGGGGTACCTAAATAGAAAAAAAAAATTTGTCAACAATAAAAAACCTGAACTACTTAATTAAAATTTCTTACGCTGTTTGATTTCCTCCGCTTTTATGGCACGAAATGCATTGTTCTTAATACCTGCAAAACTAAAATTGCAATTACGTTGCTGGGACAATGGCAAGCAAAACTCAAAGGCGTACGGATTATGCGCCTGTAACGCTGCTTCTTCAATCGCCTGTTCCCCACTCCAGTTGCGATACTTCGGCATAGTATACAAACGTAAACGACGTGCAATTTTATCAAATGCTTCCCCTGGTGCATCATCTAATGACTCGCCCAGTAAATGAAACTGTTGTGGTCCACGTACAAATGCTAACTGACAATGACCACCACTTATAAGAAGGCAGAGAAATGGATAAGGTATTGGATTCTCCATACGAGCTTGTAGTGCATGCGCTTCCATATGATGTATTGCTACCAAGGGCTTATTATACGTGCGGGCCACATGCTTGGCAAAGCGTAAACCAATAAGAAGACTTAAAGGCAAACCTTAAAAAGGTATATTATTATTATTTTTATTATATTAAGCTACTTATGGAATAAATTTAATAACTAACTAAGCAGCACGAGCATTAGCTACTATGGCTATTAATGTACAAAATTAATCTCAAAAAAATTATGTTAAATTTTGATTTTTTTTATAAAGTAATTTTTGGATGCAATTTGGGTGAAAATATTGTTGTTTTAATGTGTTTCTTGCAAGCAGAGGGAACTTGGATTATGCTCATTAATAATAAGTTGTAGTTCTGTGAAATTATTACAGTGGCCTTTCAGTTTCCATTGTAAGATTTTGTAGTCCATGTAAAATCTAAACTGTCTCAATTTTTGTAGGGTTGCTTACAAAAAAGTGCACGTTAATGAAGAGTGTAATGAGTTAAACTTTAGCTCGAACTAAGGCTTTATATAATCAAAATCGGTCACAGGAACCTTTACGTAATATTTGTCTTCATTTAACAAAGTTTGGGTTATCTTGGATATGGGCGATTCAAAAGAGTTTTCTATTTAATCATTTGTTTGAGTTAAAGTGTGTAGATTTGGTTTGACTTGGAAGATTTTTATTTTCTGAAGCTGTTTGTTTATCGGTAAATTTTCTCTATTTTTTCAGCTTGTTGATTTTCAGTAGTTGCTTCTTGTTTTCTTGTAGTTATTTGATATTTCTCAATAGTTACTTGATATTTTTCAGTTGTTTGTTATTTCTCTATAGTTGTTTGGTGTTTTTCAATGGTTTGTTGTTTTTCGGTTTTGGTAACATTTTTATTGGAAACGTGGTTGTTATTTTTGTTGTTTTGTTCTATTGCAGGTGGTTTTTTTTGATTAGCAGTAATGGCGGCATAGGATGTACTTGTTGTTGGAGTAAGATTTCTTTCCCTGTATAAACGTCAGGCCTGGTTAATACTACAACGTTCACTGGTTTTTATTATCGAAATTTCTTTCATTTGAACATATTTTGGGCAGTTTTTATCATCTGAAGAGTGTTTTTCTGAACAATTTGCCCACATAGTGCGTATGCAGGCATCTGGAATGTGAAGGGGAGGACTACACGAGCTACAAGTCGGGTTGCCATTGCATTTTTTTACGGTGTGGCCAAGAAGCTGGCAATTTCGGCATCGTATAGGTATAGGTATATAGGATTGAACTCTAACTTTGTACCATGCGACGTCTACTTAAGTTGGTAAACGGTACAGTCAGGGTAACCTTCGGGTACAGACCTTTCTCGAGAAAAAAAAAATTTTAATTTTTGGTCCAAGAATTATCAAAATTTTTTTTCTCATTTATTTTTTTAATGAAAATTTATGTAGTGGCATTGACAATTTCAAATTATAGTGTATTAAGGTGAATACAGTGAAAACAACAAAGGATTTGAGCTGCTACACACGAAACACCAAAACTCTACGCGCGGAGAGACCACAGATTTTCAATTTTTCGGTCAATTTTTCCATTGCAGTATACCTTTTTTTTACCATTTATCTAAATAAGACATAACAAAGAGTAAGTGAGCCAAAACAGAACTCCTTAGGAGGTGTAGTTTTAAGAGGAATCTCAGTTAAAAATTTCGGTTTTTTTAGTTTAAAAATTAAATTTAACAACAACCTCTGAATATTTCCATCTTAAAAAATTACTGCCATTGTGTAACACTGAAAAGTATGTTTTGCCCAAGTTTCAGCTCCATAGAAACTTTTTTGTGAAAGAAAAAAATTAAAAACCAAAAAACCGGTTTTCAGCCATTTTTTTGAAAAATTTTGAGGTTAAGGCGAAAATGATCAGAGCAAAAGTTGTAGATCTTCTTATTTCCTACAACTTTTGCATTGAACTTTTTTTGATATGATGCACAGTTTAGCCAGAAATCGTGAAAAACTGTGTTCGACCTCTAAAAATGCACCCCATTCCACCCCGGATAGCTGCTGTCGGTTCGATTTTTTTGTCCGCTTTTACAAGAGCTTGTTCGACAATATTCCGCTGTCAGATTGCTGTAACGAATTATTTTGTTGTTTAAACCCTATTTCTACTGGACTTTAAGCTTAAAATTATTTTTTTAACTAGGATAATTTTTTTTAACTCATTTTCGGCCACTGGTCGATTTTGAGACCACTAAATTTTAGTCACATACATTTTTTTTTTAAAAAAGGGAATTCTTTCTCCCTTTCCTTTTTATTAAAATAAAAAAATGCTATTTCATCATTACTGAGTTATTTTTATACACTGAAAAAAATATATTCAATAAGTCCTTTTTTTAGACACTTTTTAAAACTTTTTTTGAAACATAAATATTTACAAAATGTAAAAATTGAAATGCAGTTCTGTTTACAAAAGTTCTTTCTTAATAAATCATTTTTATTCCACTAATTTAATTGAAGTTAGTTACACTGAATTTAAATGAGAGATCAAGTGGTCGAAAAATCGACCAATGGCTGTTATGAATATCAAAATAGCAAGATTCAGTACATCATGTTTATTTTGTTCAAGTGAGAGAGATATTCACATAGTCATCTATTTGTAACACGTAGAAGGGGGCGTGGCACGTATAGAAAAGTATGTATATTATTGATCAGCGTCACCACCTGAGGATATCACGATTACGGGAAAATCAATCAAAATAATTCAATGAAATTTGAAACACAGGCCACACCTTCAAACAAGATTCTCGGGATTGTAAATGGGCGAAATCAGTTCGCAAATATGAGAAAGTTATTTAATGTAGTGTGACTAAATTTTTAAAAAATACTAGGAAAAACTTAGACAAGCTCTGAACAAAAAAATAACGAATTTCGTCGAGAAGACTGGCACATTCCACGGAACCGAAAACTTCACTTTGCTATAATGAAATAATTATTTCAGGCAGTAAAACGAAATGTTACACAAATGCAAAAATTAGTTCGGTTTAGTATCAGACAATTTGACGAATTTTGTCAAAACGCTATACTGAGAGAATTACTTATGTAATTGATTATGGATTTGGCAAGAAATATTAAGTTTTTCTAGTTAGATGGTCGGACAACACAGATGTTATCTTAGCTACAAGTTTTGAAAATGTGACCTCAATTCAAACAGTTCGCCGTTACGCCCGTTATACAAACACATAACTACTATGGAGTAACTTAATCGCATTTGATTAACACATGTAATCAATAGGTGTGTAACGTTGATTTACACGATAATGCTGCCGCTAACTATTGAATTTCTATACACGGTAAGAAATGGTGATGGTCACTCTTCATCCATGCTCGAATACCGCTCTTGTAAATGCCTAGAAAATATACCATATTTCCTTATTTATATACAAATCTTCAAAAGTTATGTCAAAACTTCAATTTCGAAGTGAAGTCACATGCTACTTGCTGACTCAAGAAGAAGTTACCTCGGTTAACGACTCTGAATACGGTTACCCTTCATAAAGGCAACATGGGAAGGGGCATTTAACACAACAAGCACTGCACGGAAAACATAGTCACTGCAATCATTGCTGTAAGTACACAGTTACTATGTGCAATCGCTACCAAAGTTCATCTATTTTTGTATTCTGTCCATAAAAGATCAAAACTGTACTTTAAGAAATTAGCAAAAAAGTTTTTTTAACTAAAAAATTGCTTCCAATTTTTTTCTTTTTTGTTACCGGTAACGGCCATTGGTCGATTTTTCGACCACCTCCTACAGGATAAAGGACGAAAGATATTTTTATTTTTTTACTTTTAAAAGTTATAAAGGATCATAATAGATATGTAGTTAATGAAAGGAATAGCATTTTCGAAAAAAAAAATTTTTTCTCGGCCGAAAATGAATTAATCGAATGTGGATTTACACCGGCTTTACTTTCGTTTTTTAATTAAAAAATAAGAATCTTCAACATATAAGTATGTATATGTGTATTTACCAGGCCGTACTGTCACAGCTATTGCATCTAACTGATTGGGTGTCATCTGCGCCGCTTCCATGCAGCGGTCAAAAACATCGACAATTCGTGCTCTGTGTAAATCTTGAGCTCTGGGTGGTATGATACCACCGTACCTATTAAAGTAAAAGAGTTAAGTTTACTTTAGCTGACGTTCTCCAATTTTATTTTCCTCTTTAGGGGTAATAGGGAGTTAAAAGTAAAAAAATATGAAAAAAAAGTGTCGCATCTAGTTTCGGAGATATAGCCATCGGAAGTTGCGAATATAGCTTTTGTAAAAATGATTATAAGTTGGAAACCCCTGATTGGATATCAAAAATATGGGTGTTATAACAAAGATAATTTAATGACCTACAAGAATAGTACGCAAAGTTCTGAAATTTAACCTATAATTTTTTCCTAGAAATGTACGTATGAGCATTTCTCTCATGATGAAAGCGACGGAAGTACACTTTTAAATTGGAATAAAAGTCAAAGGCCCCTATTGGGGTTGTCGATTTGCCATAAAATCGATAGCCATCGACTTAATAGAAAAGATGCCATTTTGGTATTACGAAACTCAAAAGAAAAAATTGCGTCATTGTGACTTGAAATATTATTATTTTTCTTGAGACAGCCGTTTAGTTTCATTCAGTTTGAAATATTTTGTGTGAAAAATTTAAAAAATAAAGAAATTTCTACTTAAATAAAAAACAATCTTATCTATCAAAACAAAATGATAGAACAGCCAGCGATTGTGATCGATAAACACAATACCAAACAAAATCGCTAATAGAAAAAGTGTTTATCTATTGTAAATCGACAACCGCAATAGGGACCAAAGTAAAACACTTTTATTTTCTTCTGTTACTTCAAGGAATAGCCCTTTGGTAGCATTATATTTAGTGGTAAAGTTGATGCCAGACGTAGTACTGGTTCTAAGATAGAGGCAACAAAAAAGTCATTCGAACGTGACGAAAAACGGAATTGTTTTTCATGGCCATCTATAGAAAAGCAGAAATCAGCGAAACCTGTCAAAATTTTCTAAAGCGACTAACTTTAAAATATTGAGGAATAAAATTACTTTCTATTAGATTTCGTTTGATTGAAAAATCTTATTTATTTTTTTTCTTACAAGGCATAATATCCATTCGAACAGAACATTTCAAACGCGACATATTTTTCCATTTTGTTTCACTTGGGCAATTTTTCAAAACGACTTTAATATTTATATAAATAAAAATATTTAAGATACATACAGTAACTAAAAAAACAAATTTAATGTTTATATTTATCAAATTAATTAGTGAGTTCAATTTTCACAAAGAAAAAAGGAAGGAGCAGATATTTTTCCTAAAAGAAATCTTGTCTTTTTGTTGTTAAAACGTTTTTCATGTAAGGGGCGTGACACCGCCCTACTAAAAACAAATTTTTCTTCTCAGGAATCAGTCTGTTCCCATACCAAATTTAATTCGTGTAGCGACTCAGTCGTAGCTACATTTTTTGCCATTATATGCAGTGCCACGCCCACTTAAAGAACTTAAAGTTTCTACTAACCTTGTTTATGGTACAATCTCTCTCCTAACCAAATTTCATTAAAATCGGTTCATTAGATAAAATATTTCGCTCTTTTTCTCACCATCAAGGCCCGATCAGCTGGTGTGAGACTGTGTGAAATTTGAACTCATGATTAAATTTTTCGTACGAATCAGCGGAACCTTTTTAGCGGTTTTTCCCGGAAGGTTGGCCTTCTGCAAACGACGAAGAATTGTAGGAGCGCTTACAGCATTTCCAATTTCCGCAGAAATTGCCTTGGAGGACTTGAAAGGGTATTTTTTTTGAAAGAATAACTTCTGGAGAGGTTTTCGTTGGTCTACCAGTTCTAGTTTCTTTTCCTGTTTTCTTTATAAGAACAATTTGCACAAAACGCAAAGACTATTCCATCAAACTAGCGATGTCCCGCAAAGATTTTCCTCTTTTTCGTAGGCTCAGAACCAATCGTCACTCTTCTGCTGTGCAACGACTTTTTCGGCCCATATCTATAATACATTTTTTCATAATTTACTTGCAATTAATTTATATATAAATGTATTTTTACCGTTGTTTAAAAAAAAGCACAAAAAAATTTAAGTTTTAGATATAAAATCGAAAAACAAAACAAGTGTATCTATTATTTTGATCAACGAATTCGCGCTCGTTTTCGATTTATATTCACTGGCGAAAAAATAGGTGAAGTACCTTCTTTAATTTCTCAGTTAACGGCATTGCCAAATTGTACTCTCTGGTTTTACACTGAATTCTAATGCCAATTCTTCCAAATATGGAATTTATTGGGATTTAAGTGAACATTTTTTTGGTGTATCTATTATTACTAGTATCGCCTGAGGTCGAAATTCGACCGTTAGCACTAAATTTTAATCTTGTAAGAATTTTGTTGGCCTATTAATAACAAAACGTTTTTGTTCATTGACTAAGATCTTATTTACTAATCACTTCACCTCACCTCACCTCACCTCACCTCACCTTTGGAATTACATTTAATTCACATTTAAGTGCAAAAGAAGACAGAACTAAAAATTTCTATTAGTGCTGCATAATTTCTATTACGCGGTCTATTTGATTTTGACTCAAAAATTGTCCCTCCTTATCCCTTTACCGTTCAGTCCGACCCAATATCGTTCTTCTTCAAGGCACAACACAACCATATTTTTCGTTTATTTTTAAACAAAAAAGAGTTACATCGCAACTGTAACTCAAAATAAATCAGTAAACTCCGATTATCCGTGATGGTTGGGACCGAGCTCATTCCGGCTATTGGAATCACTATTTTATTTTATTCCTCATCAATTTTCAAAGTTGTAAATGTATAATATGTATGCGAAATTAATGGACGACCCCTTACAGCACCGTTTTACAAAAGTATTTAGTTATAGTACTCATTTGATGCGCGCATAAAAGTAACAAAAAATACTTTTCATTATTAAAAAACTAAATTAAAGAGAGCTATTTTTTATCATGTTGTTTATTCCTAAATCTTTCTCTTCCTTAGGGTGCAATCTATCTCCATATCAAATTTCATCAAAATCCATTAGTTTAGCTGTGAAAAATATTTTCCTATTGGAGGCACCGTGGCACTGGCACCAGGATTCAATCTATTCCTGTACCAAATTCTATCAAAATCGGTCTATTAGTTTAGCAGTGAAAACGATTTTTCTGTAAGGAGTAGTGCCACGCCCACTAAAAGAAGTCAGAGTTTAAAGAAATGTTTTTAAGTGTTCAATCTATATCCAAACTAAATTTCATCACAATCGGTCCATTAGTTTAACCGTGGAGGCGTTTTTTCTTGCTAGGATCAGTGCCACGCCCACCTAAAGAACTTACAGTTTTTATGGTTGTTGAGGGACCAATTTGTATCCAAACTAAATTTAATCAGAATCGATCCATTAGTTTAGTCGTAGAGGTGTTTTTTCTTGTTAGGGGCGTGGCACCGCCCACTCTAAACAAATAAATTTACTTAAGGCTCAACTTATCTTCATATCAAATTTCATCAAAATCGGTGAGGCAGCTCAGACAGCGTTTTTTCTCATTAGGCATTAGTCGTTAATGCGTTTTGTATGGGGGAATCATGTAAATATGTTCACTTTATTTTACCTGCCTTAACGGCAACATATACACCTGATTTTTTTTTCTGCACATCTATGGAACAGTACCTTTCCAATGATATAAGTATCATTCCCCTCTCTTTATATCAAGTACTCTAAAAGTGTACCACAAGATTCAATGTTCACGTATTAATATATAGATGATCAGGGGTGTATGTATTTATGGGCAAATGCAATAAAAAACCAGCAACAACAACAATTAATATAAGGCGATTCTCATTATAAAATCTAAAAATTTGTATTAATAATCACGCTCGTTTTTTAATAAAAAGCTCTTTTTTCTTAATACAACATTAAATCTCAACCGATTATCAATTTATATAACAACATTATCATACTATCAAAACGATTCATTCATCAAAAATATTTCCATCATCAGTATTTTAGCAAAGCTGGTGTTGGTTATAGTATAGTGAACTGGGGCCAAATGCCGACGCGAAGCCGGTGTTGGACATATTGCAGGATGTAGATTCTGAGCACCGGCCGAAAGCTGCCCACTTACCCTAACTTTTGTGTAGATTTTCTGTGGGTAGCGATTGCGATGTTGGATGTATTACCATATATGGTATTTCAATACCAAAATTCACTAAAGTGATTTTACTTTTTTCGGTAAAAAATAGGTCAAATGAAAAAAAAAAAACTATGCAAATGGTAAAGAAAGTATAGGTCAACAAAATTTCGTCAAAATTTCAGAAAAATCGTCATATCGTTAAAACTATATGTTAAATTTCAAAACTTTGCGTACCCTTGTTGTAGGCCATTAAATTATCTTTCTAATGACATGCATATTTATATATCCATTCACGGTTCCCAACTTATAATCATTTTTACAAAAGCTATAACCGCAACTTCCGATGGCTATATCTCCGAAACTAGATCCGAGCGACTTTTTTTACTCCATATTAGCCATAAAAAAAGTTGGAGAATGTAAGCTAAAGTAAACCTGTTCCAAATAAAAATTAATATTCGCAGTACTTTGGAAGTTACTTCTTACCTGGTGTGAAATTTTTGCTGTGAATCCAAAATGTTTGCGCGCACATTACCCTCCCGATCGACGATTGCGATGCCGGTGTCATCACAAGAAGTTTCAATGCCTAAAACACTGAGATTTCTCTTAATTAAAAACTTTTTAATAAAATGATTCTTGAGCAAATGTATTTTAAACTGCATTAGGAAAAGAATTAATATAATATACGAATCAAACTACAAAAACAGCTGATTTATATACAAAGGTGTCCCATTCATGAAATGAAAATCAACAATAACATAGGGCTGGGAAAACATCGGTAACTATCGATAGTTGGCGATATCGGTTACTATCGATGGTTTTTTACTGCTAACGATAGCGTCGGTAACGAAAATTACTTTTTTTAGCGCGGCAATTCAACAGTGAATTTTCTTTGTGTGAAAAAGTTTAAATAAAATTAATAAATAAAACTGTATTGAATTGAATTCTTAATTAATTGTGAGACCGAGTATATAAATTTTGATTTTATATAAAATGGAAAGTCATCCCGAACCTGGGATGTCTCATGGAGAGGATATGATGAAGGTGTTGAAGCCCGTTGGCACATGCCCAACTAGAAATCGGAAAATTATTTGAAAAAATAACATGTTGGTTCTCTTAACATGGCCTGGACATGCGTCTTAAGTTCCTAGTCATCTTCTAATTTAGAATTATTAAATTTAGATAAAATCAAACCAACGTCACCGAGTTTAAGTGACGCTGCAGCGGAATCAGTCGCGACTACGTCAACATCTTTAGTAGCGCCTATTAAAAATTTTCCGTCATCCGACAATATTGGCATGTTAACACACTCATCAACAGGAAGTAATGAATCTAGAAAACCAAAATCTAAAACACATCATAGTCAAGACAGTCGTTCGGCAGGATCGTTGCGTCATAATACTTTTAGTTTGGTATGTTTTTTAAATGTTATATGTAGGTGAATACCTAATGTAGATATTTAATTTTTTGCAGGACAAGCATTACTATGAAACCGCAACAAGATCCACTAGTAAACGCCATCAACAAAATCCTCAGAATCATTTAACAGCAGATAATAGCGATGTGGAGTATGATAATGGAACCACATCACCACCACAGTAACTGGGATCAAGTGAGTGCAGTTTGCTTATTTTCTGATATAAGTACTATTTCATTAATTTGTTTTCTCTCTCATTACCTAGAAAATGCAAGAATATTTACTCTCACTTAACCATTACATTATTGAGCAGGCAAAGCTATCTGGACGTTATATGTAAGCAACAACAGTAAGAAAGTTTCGATGGAAAAAATCATAGAAATTTTTAAAAATTTAAAACATTTTGTTTGCAGATCACGTGATGAATTGTATGTGCAACTCTGTCGTAAATAGGGATGCCAACACTCAGGGTTTCGCCCGGAGACTCAGGGTTTTGAGTATGATTTCCGGGTCTCCGGGTTCAAAGTCAATCTCTCCGGGTTGAATATCAAATTCTGATAAATTCAAAGAAAAAAAAAAACGAAAAAAACACAAACTATAAAATAACACAGGGCAACATTGATTTTTTTGCCTTACTTATCCGAAGGTTTTGACGCGCTGAACTCGAATCCAAGCTTAGAATTTCTCAAATAGCTCCGGTTTTCGAGATATTCTAACCTAAAAGTGCGAAAATCACGATTTTTCGAGATATCTTGGGCAAATTTATATGTTTGCTTTCCCATAGTGAGATTAACTTCCTTTATACCTTTTTAGTTATTATTAATAAGTACAAATCAACTTAAAATTATTTTTAGTGAAGTAAAACATTTGATCAGTACAAATTTTTCACAAAAAACTTTAGTTTCCTCCCCGAAATATAAAAAATCAACAACTGTTTACTTTTTTTTTGACGCTTAAAATCTGATGCATTTTCACATATGAAAGATTTGAGCAATGTTGTCACTTGTTTTGATTTCATGTTTTATAATAGTAAATCTCTAAATGGTATAGTAGTAAACTCTGCAATATTACTTATTATCGTAAGTCAATAATAAGTTTGTAATAAGATAATTTAAGGATGAAGAATTGGTGTTTACTTTCTTTTGACGCTCACTGTAGATTTCAAGCATTTTTAGATTGGACTAAAAATATATTTTTCATTGGAAAATGCACAAGCGACTTAAAACAAAATAAATGTTCTTGTGGATTTATACCTGATCGTTTACAAAATTGCATGTTTGATCAACATAATGACAGAAAGCTGACGGTACCAGAGCCTTTTACTGAATTGACTGAGCAAGAACCAACATTGGCGTCAGCTAGTCACGATCCAATACCATACCTGAGCAATTGGATCTGGTCGTTGGCGAATTCAACCAATCTATCGAACATGTAGATGAAGTGTTTATTCCACAGAGGCGATATAACAAAAACTACAGAGCTTTGCTATATTGTGCGATAGATTTGGAGTCTCTGACAGAGTAGCGTCGTGCTTAGCAACAGCTGTGTTCAAAGATATTGATTTTAGAGATGAAAATGGCGAGGTTGTTGTTATGAATAACTAGAAAGTGGCCAGGGAGAAATTTAAGTGTAGGGAAGAAGTACTTCGTAAACTACGCAATGTTATTAATGCTGTAGTTCAGCATAATTCGTATTTTGCGCATTCTGAAAACGTCTTATTAACAATGCTGTACGGTGACCGCAAGAACATACTCAAGAGAGAGAGATACAAAAATTTTATACTGTCGTGAAAATAATGATACATCAGAACTTTGATGTTAAGAAAAACCGTGCATAAATTTTGATTGTACGGACTAATATAATCGACCTAGACGATAACAGTATTTTATCTGAGCCGCCTTTTACTAAAAGCATTTCATATGACTATTTAATAGAATATTTAAAATCTGACGATCCACCAATTAAAATCCAAAAATTAATTCTCATATTCAAGGCACAGAGAAGTTTGTTCAACTTTTAACAACTGTATCACGACGTGTTGTTAATAAAAACCGTAAAAAATATGTCAGTGACGGTTGAAAGTCGCAAAAAAAGTTCCTCGGTCAGTAAGCAAACAAGATCTAACACTATGGGTGTCAAACTTAACAGTAAATTATTGTAAGATTTTCATTTTTGAATAAATTAATGCTTTCTATTATCTTTCGACTTTAGTCTTTCCGCACTCCACTATCCATTATCAAAAAAAAATATTAACATGGTACATACAGAAAGGATACAAACAACCTTTCCAACGACATCAAAATCGCCGACCTATCCCAATTTTGCTGATAGTAGGAAATACAGTGTTATTGTTCCCATAACCCATATAGACCATATAGACCTATACTTTCTTTATCAAAGTTGTTCAGAATTGTCCGTATAATATTTTCCTGCATTACCTTTTGATAACTTTTTTCCGCCCGAACAAATCGACCCGCCTTACTATACATATCCGAAACAAGATCTGACATACATATATACATATGTATTTACAAAAATATATAACCATAAACGTATACACAAATTGGCCGCAATCTGACGATGGTTTTCGATAGAACAGATATTGAAAATTTTAAATAAAAAAAAAATCGATATCTCGGTTAGCTTTCAAGATAACTTTTATATAATAAAAAGAAATCCGAGAGAAAAACGAAGTGTTGGATTTAATGAAATCTAGCGTTAATCTATACTATTTATATAAAATTGCTTATATGGAAATGGTTTGTAACGCCAAACCGCAAAATATACTCAACCGATTTTAATAATTTATGTTTTAAAACAACAAAAAAGTTATTGTATACTTATTTCTATGATTTTTATACCCTACACCGAGGATATATTCACTTTGTCTCTCCGTTTGTAACACATCGAAGGGGGCGTGGCAGGTATAGAAAAGTATATATATTCTTGATCAGCGTCTGTCTTTCCGTCTGTTGAAATCAGTTTTACGGGAAAACCAAGAAAGCTAATTGAATGAAACTTTCACACACAGGTCACATCTTCTTGCAGGCATCTTGCTATTGAAAATGGGCGAAATCGAAATTGGCTTCGAAGTTCAAAGGACAGCTCTGCCGTATTAAGCGAAAAAGACGTATCTCAAAAAAATTCATTTCGAGATAATTGATGTTTTGTTTATGTCAATTTGTTGAAATACCTGTAAAATTGAGATAGAGGAAATTTTTTAGTAGATTTTTTATATGATTGAACTAAGATGCCGACATTTGGAGTATTTCATTAGACGCGTAATTTCTTAAGCTATCCGATGCCATAAGAATCTCGGATATTTTTTTTTTTTTTTTTGAGATACGTCTTTTTTGCTTAGTACGGCAGAGCTCTCCTCGAGGTTTTTTTTTTTACTTTTGAGAGAGTACGATGTTAATAAATTTTTGTAAAAAGTGTACATTGCTTTTTACAGTTAAACTGCAATTTGTTGTTTTTATAAAATTTAGTTTTTGACTGTCCGTCTATCTGTTTGTTTTTTATGGACGCGGAAACTATCCGGCAGATTTTGATGAAAATTTTACAGTATGTTAAGACAAGACTTTTATTAAGGGTGAATATTTAGGTTGGCCCACAAACAAGAATTTTCACTAAGTCCGGTAAATCAACTGACACCGAATTTACACCACATGGAATTTACAGCACGTGTCTTTTATAATAAGAGGCATAAATGCATATTTAGGTTTGCCGTAATACAAAAACATTTTTAAAATATTATTTTCTCGAAGTTCTCTCATGGAACTTACACCACATGGCTTTTATATTGAGTGGCACAACTTACACATTACACATAGACCGTACACATTTTATTTAGGGTGCATACCTTGGGTGGCCCTTAGAAAAAATAACTTTTTAAATAGAATTTACATGAAGATTTCATAATTGTGGCCTATAAAAGGTTTTTACAAAGTTTGGTTTAAAAAATGAGCGATGACACGCCCTTTAAAATCAAATTCATCATATATCACCAACTACTGGAAGCAGATGAATGGGGCTTAGTACATAAACATGTATATAAAAGGTACGGGCAAAAGTAAGCTTCAAAGGAAAAAATTATCGCCTCACATAACAACGTCTGCCAGGCCTGCTATATATTTGTGAAAGAATAGGGACAAAAGTTAGTTTCACTGGGAAAATGGGCGGTTTCGCTTTTACATTCCATCGCATGTGTTCATACAACATCGCCCCACACATCGAAAAGGGCAGAACAACGTCTGCCGGGACAGCTAGTATTAAATAATTTTACTTATGTTTTTAAGAAAATTCAAATAAAAACTTAAATAAAAGTCCACTTATTGAATCTCCGGGTCAGACATCAGTCCGTGTTGGCAACCCTAGTCGTAAAACAA
Organism: Tricholauxania praeusta; assembly: GCA_949775025.1. Classification (NCBI taxonomy): domain Eukaryota; kingdom Metazoa; phylum Arthropoda; class Insecta; order Diptera; family Lauxaniidae; genus Tricholauxania; species Tricholauxania praeusta. The sequence goes on along the minus strand of OX459028.1, from coordinate 137,898,608 downwards.
CTGTTGCAATTTGTTTATCTTTCGTACTGCCATCACCAACATTTCAGCCGACGCTACTAAAGTATGTACTTGATTTGAACTTTAAGGCAACATTTATGAGGAGGCCATAAAGGGCCATCAAAACAGAACATTTCCACTTTTGATAAAATGAGATAAAAACTGAATATTTACTTGGATAGTTAAGTATGATACAATTGCAAAAATTTTTCCCGTCAGATTGGTTTACCTGGAGCTTAAAATTTTTTATACTGTAAGCTTATCGCATTGTTCGAAATATTTCATTTTGATGATATCTAATAAAACATTCAACAATTAAAAATTGGAGTCCGTGGTGTAGGGTATAGACTAACGTGTAGGCATTAGAGAATCCGACTGCTTTACTCAAGTCGATGGACATGGGTTGTAAATTATATTTGAATATGACCAGGTTCCTTTACGAAAAAAGGTTTTACGACACTTTTTAATTATATATTCATACTTAGAGTTAAAAAGCACATAAGAAACGTTTGGTTCAATAAAAATTGGCAAATGGGAGCTAAAAAACTTAAGACAATAACATTATTTTATAAAAAATCTGACAGCACATAGGCGTTTTTCTTTCTAGCTCAGACTCCTTATCTAAGAACTGGAGCAAGCGGAGCACGCTCTGATTCGATTTTATAATAGAGCAATTCACAGTTCATTGTAAATTGGGAAAAAGTTTTACAAGGTGGTAACTTGTAAATGCATATTACAACTATGTAGTCGATAAATTTGATTATGACCTTAATCATGTATTTTGAAAGTTGTACGTTCTCTATTTCCTATATAGGGAAAAGAGAGTGACAAAAACCAAAATTTGTGAGCAATAAATTTTTACTATTTTGGTGAGAGAATCGTATGGGAAAAGAGAATGACAAAAACATAATTTGCAAACAATACATTTTTGAGCTCACAGTTGTATGATTTGACACATGGTAATCTTGTCACGTTACAATTTCACTATGAACTGTGAATTGCACAAATAAAGTTTTGCTATTTTGGTGAGAGAATCGTATGGGAAAAAAGAGTGACAAAAACATAATTTGCAAACAATAAATTTTTGAGCTCACAGTTGTATGATTTGACACATGGTAATCTTGTCACGTTGCAATTTCACCATGAACTGTGAATTGCATAAATGTTCTGTTAATAGCACAGATATGCTGAGACCACATCCCAAGTTGCCTTGACAATTTTTTCAAATGCAACAAATCATCTGCAATGAAAATTCTCTAGTAATAACTAAGTTCCTCAAAGTAAAATTACTTTTTGTAAGTTAGTTTCTGATAAGTAAAAACGAAAATATAATATAGTTTTTGATACTATAAGTTATTTTTTAATTATAATTTCTTTTTAAGACTAAGCTATACAAAAACGGTTTTTATGATTTTGTATGAACATCCTCAATAAGTTTAAATACATATGCATAACTATTTACCTTTTCCAATGACACTAAATACACTCTATTATAGTTTCAATTTTTCATGATTTATTTGCAAAAAAAAAAAATAAATGTTATGTATACCAAATAGACAAAAAAACAAAAGATTAAAAGCTCCTAACGTTCATAATACACTCTATAGTACAAAGTTTTCGACCGCCAAATGCTATAGCTATTGTCAAATTTTAATAGATAAACTCCTTCGCCGGGATAAGCATGTGAGCCAACGTAAACTTCATTATTACATTCACGTCGATAAATTGGAACGATTATCGAAATTGGGGGCTTAACAGCTGTAGAGTTATTACTAAGCACGTTGCGATCATTCGCCATTGAGCCGCATTCTAAATCATCGGTTGTTGATAAATAATCCTCATCGACGAAATCTTCATCATCATCGCTGTCGCTGACATGAACAGTTACTTCATTCGTAACTGGTTTACTCCATTCAAAATATATACCAAATCCAATATCATAATTATCAGTAGCGAATTCCCAAAATATGCATTTACCATTTGCATTGGTTGGCACACGCACCTAAAAAAAAAAAGAAAACGGAAAACAAAATGTTTTTTAAGTGGGTACAGAAATCGAGCGTTGCATACCGTAACAGTATCACCATGTCCAATTGTTATAACACCATCACCATCACCAGCTGAGACTTCTGTCTTGAATTCTTCAATGTCAGATCGTGTCCATATTTTTGCAGGTCGTATTAAAACATAATCATCATCATCAGATTGCTGCTGATTTTCTAGCACCTGATTGTCGTTAGAAGCTTCTGCAGCTGCTGATGTAATGAATGTTTTTAATGGAGCTTCTTTGTTTGCATTCTCAACCTTATCTTCGGTTATGTTTAGCTGTTGCAATTTTGCATCGACAGTGTTTGTTGTGTTATTGTTAATTGTCGTTGTTGATATTTGATTTTGTATGTGAAGTTGTTGCATATACTGATGATAGTGCTCCTGTTGTAATTGATGAATTAATACAGCTTGTTGCTCTGGGTTCCCAGGAAATTGTTTCTCAGCATAGTTCTACAAAAGTATAAAACTCGTATATACAAATGTCGCAAACATAAAAACATAATGTTACCCTTATTAGTTTCACATGCAGAATGTATTTATGTAGTAGCAATTCATTAAATATAATTTTTACTTTTATAGGACTGAAGGCTTGTTTTGACTAAAGTTCGGAAAAAATTATTCTGTCCTTTGAAAGATACTCTTCAAAGCAACAAATAAAAAGGTTTACATCTACCAATATTTTTAAGTAAACCATTATTTAACCTTATCATAGTAAATTGCAAATTGCTTTCATTCATTTAAAAAGTTAATTTATTTCTAAGCAAAAAAGTCACTAATTCTCTAATCAAAGTTAAAAAAATTTATTATTAACTAAACTAGATTTAAAACAAAAATTTAAATTAACGGCCCTCACAGAAAGAACGCATTCAATATCTCGATACGATTCAAAATTTTCGAAAACTAAAGCAGGGTAGTTTATTTTACAACAGGTAAGAATTATATCTTAGGATAGGAAAAATGGTAATCGGGAAAATGTTGAGGAGAATTGAAGTCAGTTCCACGTTGGAAGAGTTTTATCAAGACCCTATGCCCCGTAAGGAGATAAGGAACACAAGGAGAACGACATCTGAATTCAGTTAGCAGAATTGCAGGATGTGCACTTGAGCTTTGAATTTACATGTAGGCAAATTCGACATCCGTCGTGTCAAAGCATTGCTGGTTGTGGAATTTTGAACATAGCTGCTTTTACATTATTTAGGGTACGAAGACGTAAAAACGGAAATCTTTCAATAATACTTGGGACCCAGTAAAAAAAAACATTGTTTATTCTCCTACACCAAGGACGAATCTTGTGGTGATAGTCAAAACCTTAAAATTATATTTTATCACAATACCTTGAGTTGGATAGCGTCGAAATTTTTGCATACGATGCATATATCTGTGGCCACAAAGTAAAACAATATAATTATATGTGCCAGGATGTTAACATAGTCAGATCAATTTTTGTTTTGTTTTTCGTTCACTCAAAGCTACATATACACCATGTCACAAAAGCCTACGTACGATCGATTTTTTGCTTTTACTGAATTTTTCAAGCTAAAGGTTAATTTGACTTATTTTATGTACAAACATATAAAAATTTATTGTGATCATGTTTAAATTAGCTAATATGGTATTCAACACAAAACTTACGTACGACTGCGCAGCAATGTTAACAAAAGTGTACGTACAACGCTGATCACGGGTGATTGCTGAATGCAACCTGCAGGTATATATGTGAACTACCGTTATTCGATCAATTGTGATTTCGCGAAAAAGAGTACGTTCGCCACAAAGTATATTTATGTTTTTATATTGAACTTTTTATAATTTGGATTGAATCCGTTTAGGTTTTTGCTTTTTATCATATAAATGATCTAAGATAAACATTTGGCGTCAAAAAAAATACCGTTTCTTAATATATATTAAGATTTTGTCAAAAAAAATTCATCCGTACGTAGTTTTGTGACATGGTGTATGGTATATGTACATACCGCGTCTAGAAATTTTAATAAATCTGAATGACTATATTTTTTATAAAGCCTGCTGTTAGTCTTTTATGTTTTTAAATCCTTTTTTATCTTTCCTTCTAAGTTTTAAGGCTCGGCATAGATTAACTATAGTATGTACTGGGTGTTTTTTTTAGAGGTTTGTTTTTCGGATAGAGATAAAACTGGCATTTTATGGTCAAATCTGGCAACTCTAATGTCATTTATGTTCAGTTTGGTTTGCCATTTCATCATGAACAGGTTGACAAAAGAACAACGCTTGCAAATCGTGCAAATTTATTTCGAAAATAATGGTTCAGTTCGCGAAGTTTACCGCAAGCTCCGTCCATTTTATGGTCGACATAATCGTCCATCAGAGCAATTAATTCGGTTAACCATGGGTCGTTTTCGCACTACGTTTACTCTATGTGATAATACGCATCCGCAGAGACGTCGAACAGTGCGCACCGAAGAAACAATTGCCGCTGTAGAGCAAAATGTTGAAGAGGACCCGAATGAATCGATTCGCCACCGTGCACAGCAATTGGAGCTTTGTCCATCAACTTTATGGAAGATTTTGCGCAAAGATCTTGGCTTGCGACCTTACAAGATCCAGCTTGTGCAAGAATTAAAGCCGCGAGACCATGCAATGCGTCGTGATTTTGGTGTATGGGCCGAAAATGAGATTGATCTCGATGCTGATTTTCATCGCAAAATTTTGTTCAGTGATGAGGCTTATTTTTGGTTGAATGGCTACGTCAACAAGCAAAATTGCCGCATTTGGAATGAAGAGAATCCACATGAGACCCTTGAGACGCCATTACATCCACAAAAACTGACTGTTTGGTGTGCTCTATGGGCTGGTGGAGTCATTGGGCCATACTTATTCCGAAATAATGCTGGAGAGTCAGTTACCGTTAATGGAGACCGGTATAGAGCCATGATAACCGACTATTTTGTTCCCGAATTGGATGGCATGAATGTGGATGAGTTGTGGTTCCAACAAGACGGCGCTACATGCCACACAGCGCACGTCACAATCAATTTATTGAAGGAAACATTCGATGAGCGCATAATTTCGCGGAATGGACCTGTCAATTGGCCACCAAGATCGTGTGATTTGACACCATTGGATTATTTTCTTTGGGGATATGTGAAGTCGCTCGTCTACGCCAACAAACCAGAAACGTTAGGGGACTTGGAAGCCAACATTCGTGGCGTTATTGCCGACATACGGCCCCATATGCTCGAAAAAGTGGTTCAAAATTGGACCTGTAGAATTGGCTTTATTCGAGCCAGCCGCGGCGGCCACATGCCCGAAATCATTTTTAAACATTAATGGCACAAAATTATCCTTCCAATAAAGCCAAATTGATGGACATTAAAACGATTTTCTTGTGTTTTATTTCAATTCGAAGCTCTATACCTCTAAAAAAAACACCCTGTATATGAGAAAAAAAAATAATACCTTAAACTGATGATATGTTTGCTTGTTGAGGGCATCCTGCAATTGTCTACGTTGAATTTCTTCCTTGTAGCCTTCCTCTAAAAGTTCGCGCTGCTCTTTTTCACGTTTTTCTCGTTCCAACTTTTCCTCTTCCATTTTTCGCAATTCGGCTTTAAGAGTGTCATTGCGATTCTGTTTCACAGCTTCGATGTAGGGACGGAAAGCGCTACACATAGCATCGAGCAGATCAATAAATCCTTCCATTGCCTGCTCTTTGCTAATGTCGCCCAGCGTTTGCCAATGTATACGTCTATCACGACCGATGACATCGAGTACTCCTAAATCTGTGGCACACTTAGCATTAAAAGGACCCATGGTTGCCTGTTGCTTAAAAGCAATCAATTTTAGGTTGTCCTCATATGAAAGATGTATAGCTTTGCCAGAATTCTCTAAAGTATATAAAATAAGTTAAGTTTTTTTTAAGGACACCACATATGTACGTTTGTAAAAAGTTAATGCCAATCGATAAAGTTCTTGCAGTGGAAAGCTCCATTTTTCGACATCAGTTTTGTTTAGGATGCTGCTGTCCATTCTATTTTCTTTTTTATAAACTAATTTGTTTTTTGTACAACAACTAGTTATAGATTATGTTATTATATTTATATTAGTTATTAAAATTATTTCCTTTTCAAATAAAATAAATATGTATGCAGTAAAAAAAATTTTGACGTACGTGGTTGGTTGCAACTTACCATATTTTTTGGTTGGTTGGAAAACACCCGATAGAAAAGAACATATCGAGCATTATATGAAAATCATGTAATGAAAATGTACATTGCAATAAAAATTAGGCTTAAGTTTGTTAAGCGCCAATTTTTTTTTTCTTCTTTTAATCTTACTTTCTCTTTCGTGGTTTTCAACTGTAAGAAAGAATATGTGATCTATAGCCATCGGAAGTTGTGGATATAGCTTTTATAAAAAGAGGTTGAAATTGTGAACTCCTAGATAGTTTTCTAAAACATGGGTAACATATGAAAGGTAATTCATTAAGGTTAAAGTCTGAAGCAAAAATCTTTTAACAAGCAAAAAAATTAGGTGAGAGGATTGTGCAAAAAAAGAGAGTATGACGTGACGTGTTGCGAGATATATCAGACTCGTTAAGCCTAAACCAAAATAGACGAGAAGAGACATCACGAGTAAGTTCGAGTGTATATAAACCAATGTTGATAGCCAAAATGAACCTACGTAATTGATCGAAAGTGAACGAAACATTTTGACGAGACGCAAGAGTTCCGTAAGAACCGAACTTCAAAACGTTGCTACTTCAACGTTTACACGAGGAAAGTCTTGCCGCAAAGTTTCCTTGTTTGTAGGCAAGAGGGGAAAAGCGAAAGGGACGAGGTAAAAAATTTGTCATATGTTGTAAACGCGAAACGAAAATCACAAAAGAGAATGGACAAAAATTTGTCTCTCAGACTTTCCTCGTGTAAACGCCGACTACTCGTCATAACAGCTTTTTCGGTTCGTTGGCTAGCGTAACATTTTGGGTTAAATGTCAAAACAGACGAAACGTTCGTTCACGTCTCGTCACGTCTATTTTGGTTAAGGCTTTAGACTTAACGCGCGTGAGTCGAAAGTTTGCAGTTTGACCGTAAAAAGTCATAGCATTTCACTCAACGCATTGCAAATGTCGCTAGAAGTGTACTCACGTTAAACATTCCGTAAGCATACATATGATAGTTATGTCGTTCGCACTTCATGAAAGTCGTTAACAAATGTATAAAATGCGCACTTCAATGTATGGAAAACATTTCTATAGAATCTTAAATAAATAATATTAATGAACATAATTCATATCTTATTAATTTTTTTATAAAACAAATTTCTAATTTAACATTCTTAGAAAAAAAATAATTTACAATAATATTTGCCCTCATTGTCAATTTAAGCAAAAGATCAACATAAAATTTTAAATTAATAATTCCAAAATTTAAAATAAAAAATTTTATGATAGCGTTTCTTCCCAAATTAGTCCGTGATCAACTTTGTGGTGCGAGTCACAAGCTATTGACGTTTTCAATTCAAATATTTTCAATAGTGTGGCATCACTTCATCACAACATAAATAACAATGGGCTCGTTTAGCCAGTTTAACGTTCTCTAGTCAAGTTTTTTACTGAACGACGTTATTTATAAGCGTATTACAGAGGTATTCTTATATAGTTTTGCATGAAGCCAAACGCAAACAACGAAATTTTTACGAATCTAAGTAGTCAGCAACATGCATATACAGCAAATCATAAAAATTAAATTTCAAACACATTAAGCCCAATTTCCATCTGATCTTATCTTATCAAATATCAGGGAGGGCATCACATGCTTTTAAGATAGCAAATGTATGCTATTCACTCTCGCATTCTCAAAGCGAATTAGGTTCTGTTGGCATGCTTTTTCTTTCTTACAAAAATTTGATTTGATATCCCTGATATGGGATAAGATAAGATCACATGAAAATTGGGCTTTATGGTCTAATGCTTTAAGCCCAATTTCCATGTGATCTTTTCTTATCTTATCATATCCCATATCAGGGATATCAAATCAAATTTTTGTAAGAAAGAAAAAGCATGCGAACAGAACCTAATGCGCTTGGAGAACGCGAGAGTGAATAGCATACATTTGCTATCTTCATAGCATGTGATGTCCTCCCTGATATTTGATAAGATAAGATCACATGGAAATTGGGCTTTAGTTTATAAAAGCGATTCATCGGCAAACTATTCATTTCCTGCCAACTTTTCATTGCTAGTGCATTTTTCGTGCTTAGAATTAATTTTATAAAACAAAAAACTATTCTTTACATTTGTCAAAATTTCAAAAAAATCATTATTTTTTAATGTTTCGTTATTCCTGACATTGAAATCCGCTTTCATTTTGCTGTGTGAAGTATGTGTGCAGACTGAAGTCGAATGAAAAGTTGGATCAGAAAGTCTTAGCGTATGAGGCGTACGTACGGCTCGGTCGAACTGACAGTAGTATGAAAAGTCGTAACGTCTGAGGCTTCTATTAGAGAGTTAGTAAACACATAAGTTACCTTGCTTACACGCAGTGTCGACTTGTAACACCGACTCACAAGTTCGACCTTATTCAGGCACTTACACACAGATACGTCGACGTTCAAATGTCATCCTTTGATGACAAAACGAACAACAACTAAATACTTTGCTGCGACGTAGTCTAAGATTAAGAAGAAAAACCAATATTGATAGTTGTTTTCTCTTATTGTTCTTTTGTTTTCGTATTTTAAAACTTATTTTTGTTAAATTTTAAGATTTATTTTAGCTTAATGCTGTTTTAAACATTTATTTTACTAACACATTAATATAAGCATTTTTGACATTCGAACGTCGACGCTCAAATCTCCATTTACACAACAGCGAACTTGTGCATCGACTCACCATGTCGACGTAGAAGTACCGAACTACCACTCCGACGTATGTCGCATTTACACAACAAAAAACTACTCCGAAGTCATACGTCGACGCTCAAATTCGGTGTGTGTAAAAAGCATAAGTGTTGCGTCTATGTTATTCATTTGCTGCTAAGACAATTTGGTTATTATTTGCTGCCATTTTTTTTTAATTGCTAGTGCATTTTTTCTTTCGCAAACGCTTGTTCGTACTAATTTTATAAGACTGGAAGGTAACTGCAACAAATATTTAACGAAAAACTTAAATTTTAACTGAAAATATTCTTTATTTTGTAGCTTTAAAAAAAATTGTGAAAATATGAGCAGCACTAAAAACTTCATCGGCATTGGCATTACTGAGAAGCCATCTTCTAGAGTCTTGAGACAGCCAGGCGGCGGCTCAAGTATTATATTTGGCGATGATCAAGCACAAACACCGCGTGCAGTTAAAAATCATATGCAATCTAATATATTTTCAACTGAAAAAAATGGAGATCAGCCACGTTGCATGCAAAAGAATGTTGATTCTCATACGCGTCTCTTTGGCGAAACCAACTCACAGCCACCAACCCCCGCAAAGAATCATATGAAAAGCAGTATACTGCCAGAGTCAACATCTAATGATAATGGACACCGTGTTCATTTACGTGATAGAAATGGATCAATGTCATCCGCATCTTCATCAGTTTCATCATCTAGCGAAAATCTGAAAATTAACGGAGGAATATCAAAGACTGTTGGCAATTCTATAACTGGCAAAGACTTGTCGATTAATGGTACGAATCATACTAATAAAAATCGTGTTCCACCTGGTGGCTTTTCATCTGGACTATGGTAAAATATAAGTTTCGTAAAAGTAAATTTACCGACTCTGTTGTAAAGCTTACGTATTATAAAAAAGCATTATTTTTATAGAAATATTGTCAAAATATTTTAAAAATCATATTTCATGAAGAACATGTCTTATAAAATTAATTTGAATTTTAGGAAAAATACGAGTCCAAATTGTATATTTTGCATTTCATTCAACATTTTATTTCATTAGTTTTATACAGTAAATAAGTAATATTTACATGCACATGCATAATATCTACTCGCATTTCATTGAATTTTCAGTATATATATTTCCTTATTCATTTCGATTATATTCCTTTCGATAAAAATCATTTAAAATACATACATTTACATTTTTGTATAAAATTCTGAAACTTATACCTGTTTTATTTTAAAGTAGGTAGTATTAATCCTTAAATATTCAAGGGCAGAACATGTAAATTTAGAATGGCAGATATCGTGCCGAGCTCAGGTAGCAACAAAACTTATTGAGAGAAAGAATTTTCTACAGCAATTTTTTAATATATCGCGTCCAATAAATGTTAGGAAATTTTATTTGGAAAATTATACATGAACGAGTACTAAGAGTATAAAGTTTAGGTTAGCTCAGGATTTACATCCTACAGACTTTGCTAACTACAATATTCTGCACTAAAAAAACTGTTGAGAAAACAAGTTTTCTTTGAAAAAAAATTTTGGTTAACTTCAAATTTAAATATGTAATTGAAAAAAAAAAAAAATACATTAGGGACTTTCCACCCTCAAAAATTTATTTGCCGTTCTGTCCGATCACATGTTTTGAGTGGAAGACTTGTGTTTTCACGTATGAGTTTTTAAGGGAAATTTTTAAGTCTCTTAAACGAAGTTGCCTTTTGATTCTCACTGGAAGAGAAGATTCACTCACATACAATACATTCAATCACATATATTTTTGAGTGGAGTCTGATGTTTCCACCGAAGGAAACATTTTATTGATATTGCAAAGACTCCCAGCAGATTTTGTTCATCGATAGTAATCTAAACTTTCATCGATCTCATAGACTTTCTATCGCCTCCAGAATATATGATTTTTAACACGGCGATGTCATAGCAAAAGTAGTGTATGATTCTTTGCATTACCGAGTGTGTAAACTTTTCATCGATATAAAAAAAAATTGAAAAAAATTGTCTGACCGAGTATCGAACTCACGCACTTAGAGTTAAGAGCTCACAACCCAAATCATTTGCCCACGCTGTCAGTTGTTTTACAGGTATCTATTTCACACTATGTTATTCATTATTGTGATTTTAAAAATTTGTTTATGCATTACGTCTTCGCTTACCTCATCATGCATGTTTTCTCCATCTACTTATAATATATGAAATCAATGATTACAAATCGTAAAAATGGTAATGCATGGTCCCAAAAACTGCTGGGCTTCTATATTTATAGCCTCTGCTTATACCTATCTACATGCATATGTATGTACACAAATAGAAGTTATCAAAATATATGATAACAAATTACTTTATAAATAACTATTCCTAGAAATTTTTGATAATCACATTTAAGTTTATTCGCAACTAAGAAAATATATTTAAATTATGACGCAGAGAATTGCTATCTGAATAGAAATGTTCATTCGACGGAAAGATTACCACCTATTTAAAATTAACTACAATCAAAAAATGTTTGTGATTTTAAAGACAAGAACAGGATCTGATATTTTTGGTAAATTAAGTTTTGAGGTTGCAGTCTCCTTATTTTGGTCGATGGTAGTGTTAAAAACGAACTTTAAAATGTGTTTCTAAACATTGGCGGAGACATAGCCATCAAGATCAATAAAAATGGAAGCATCAGAACCCGTTCCTCTGCAAAATCACATACATTTTGAGAGATATACCTTTGAATACAGTTATTAATATGAGCTAAGTCTTTATACTAGAAAAACTCGTTGAAGGGCGTCGTACCGCCAGAAAATTTTAATACGTTATAATAGGAGAACTAATGTAGTAAACGTTTTTAATTTAATACGGCATTTCGTGAAACAGTTATGGCAGGTGGTGCATCTCCCATACAAGTAAAATGTTATATTTTGTGTACCATAAGAGAGATCTTAACAATATTTTGTTTGAAGATGTCGGTTGCTATTAGCATTTAAAATGGATAGAATTAGTGGGCATGGCACATCTCATGGCTGTATCTGTAATTCGCATTATTTTAAAAAATTTAAACTCTTACGTATGTATTTCAACTAAACTTTCATTTTCTTTTTGAAAATCTTAAAATGCATATGAATATTTCATTGCTACAGTTTTAATTCTGCATAAAGCGAGAGAAAATTATTATAAAAAATGTAACGCTACCTCCCGACAAATTTTTTGATTTTTCAGCTGGCTTGTCTAACCCTACACCTGTGTGAACACTGACTGTCAAACATAGTGCACATTTTTAATTGTAAATAAGATTATATGCAGTTAATTTCGATGTGAACGCTTATAAACTTTTCTAAAGTTAAAGTTTGGTGGCATGCTGTATCATGTGAACGCAAAGCAATATTGACAGTCACACATGTTGTCAAGCAATGGTGGACAGCATGAGCGATAATGTGAAATGCCCTAATCTGAACAACCGTACTCACTGCTGTCAGTTAATTGTGCTTTGTTGTGTTTCTCAGAAACAGTGAATAAAAAAAAACTTTGTGTGAAATACAAATTTCCAAGAAATTTGAAAATTTAGTTTTAAATTAAATTTGCAAGAAAATGAAGCTAAATTAAAATTGTGGAACGATGCAGGTATTGCAAAATTGATAAGTGAAAACCCACTTAAAACAAGGGATATTAATTGACTTTTATCTAAAAGATAATCTTAATTCCAAGAAAAACTTATTTTAAACGGAATTTTACCGGACTTACCAATTGAGCTTATCCAAAGTCATTACAATTTGGAATAAAGACTGCAAAATAAGATAAACCAGGAAAGTGAAAAATAATAATAGTGAAAACAAAATTAAATCTAGCTACAATGGAGTATTGTTCCTTAAACAGCATTCTGTTGAAATTCTTGTTGCTTTGCGGTGCACTCTTATTGACCGTGGATTCTTTTACAAGTAATTCAGCCTATGATCGTACTCCTGGTGAGACATTCCCGGATAAAGTGGAAATTGAAATTGGCGATAACGCGAACATAAGTTGTCGCATGAATTTAGCCTTCTTCCCTAAAAGGAATAGCAATGATCTTTATTTCTTCGACTCAGAAACACAGGAAGCGGTACCAGCAAAAGATATAGCAATATGGAATGAATCTACAATCGTATTCATGCTCCGCAACGCAGTAGAGCAACAAAAAAATTATATCTGCAAAATTGATTTAGATGCAATTATGGAAACAAAAGTTTATGTGGGTACACGTCCAAAGCCAGTACGTGATTTTTCATGCCGTTCCTTTGATTTTGAATATATGGTCTGCAACTTCACACAGCCGCACAATACAATACTTACTCCATACAATCTGACCTTTTATACACAATCAGAAGACTATAGATATCCAATGTCATGCAATACTGACGAGAAGCCATTGATAGTTTGCAATGCAACTACACATTCACAGATTTATAAGCCCAAAGAAGAGCGCTATCATTTTAGACTAACGGGCAGTAATCCGTTGGAAACACGTGAGTTTTCCTACGATGTGAATAATTTTAATAACATGATACCAGCGCAACCTGGTGCAGATTTTCGTGTTGTAGAACTTTTAACTGATACATTAGAATTGGCTTGGCAAATGCCTAAGTATGATTTTTATAAACATCGCGGAGAATCAACATTACAATGGGAAATCATCTTAAAGCCTGATGGTTTTGCGGCGCAAAATCTAAGCGATGATGTACTGGTGCTTTTTTCAAGAAACGAATTACGTTTGCGTCTGACCATGCTAAAGTATGCTTATTATTGGTATGAGTTGAGTATACGTGTTCGCGTTCGCTCTGCACCGCTGGATGGTGATTCTATGTGGAGCGAAGCATTTGTTTATCGTTTTCGGACGGCTGCCTCAAGGCCAGAACAGGCACCGCGCACTGACGTGGGTAGTTTTTATGTGGATTCAACAGAGACACAAGTTCGTCTCTATTGGGAACAATTGCCAGTTTACAAAGAAAATGGTGCAAATTTTAGCTATGTCATAAGTGAGATCAAACAAAATGGCAAATTCACGTAAGCACAATTTTTTTTTTGCTATCAATCACTGCATAGATATTTGTTAATTTTTTTTTTTAAAACGCACCTTATTTTTTGATAGTTGAAAAAAAAAAATATGCAAAAAATGAGTTTGTTTACAAAACTCTATATGTAGTTGGAATTTTATTTCGTTAAATGATTAATAATTGGATATTCGATAAATTATATTCAATTATAATTAATCGGGAAAAACAAACAACAATTTCTTTTAAGTGATTAAGGAATATCTCCAGAGTGTAAATTTAGTTTTTCGTTAAGTTTTTGAATGGATCATGGTGCAAGGTCTCGCGGTATTGTGTTTCTTTATGTTCTGATAGAAAATATTGGGAAAGTCAAAAAAATGTTGAAAGAACTAAAAAATCTTATCTTTTTTTAAACTTTTTCAAGCAATGATTAACTACCAAAGTTTTGCCATAGCGAGGAGCAAAAAAAAAAAAAATATATACGGTAATAGTTCAGTTTCTGGATTGTTTTTCCTAATTCTTTCGACATACATGAACTAAAAAAACTTCTAAATGTTTACGAATTTTTTTTGCTGCTTTATGTTTTGAGACCTAATTTATATGCCGTTTCATCAAAACGTCTCTTGTTCACACATAAGTTCGGCGGTGCCACCGAAAAAAGCTTTCCAAAATTGATACGTCAAAATCCTCTGTATTTCATGGAGTAAATAAACAGAAAACGGTTAATAAAAATTGGTAAAAATTCCATTATTATACAAATATTTTTTTTTAATTCATGCACGTTAAAAGAATTTTTTAGCAATGCGATTTTTTTTTTTTTTAACTTCAGGTCATTTTGCACTACAATGACTTGAGCTGAAACTTAATGCACAATAATCTCAAAATAATAAAGGTTTATAAATATAATTTCGTACTTTCTTTCTTTATGTCTATTTAGTCAATTACAACCACTTCAGTTGGAACTAAATTCAGCTAAATTTCCATGGCAGAGGAATGCACATTATGAATTTACAATAAAAAGTCGTAATCATATCGGGGAATCCCTTGAAGAAAGTCTCATACAAATATTTCCAATGACTGATAGAAATTTAAAGACACACATACCGCGTGTTATACACAACGTTTATCATGCAACGAATCGAACATATACGCTAACATGGCTACCGCCTCGTTCTATTGAGAACTTACAAGATTTTACTGTTTTTTGGTGTTATTCAAAGCGTGCGCTGCAAAATGAGTGTGAGGTAAATAAATATTTTGCTATTCATAGTTTTCTTCTTATATCTTTATTGTATTTATTAATAATTAAATAATTTATTTTTTTAATACTTATTAAATAATTTACTTATTGGTAACACTGGTGAACAACGCAATTGTCTTTTTAATAAAGTTAGCACCTAATCCTTACGAAGTCCTACCTTTTTGTTAAATTTTGAGCAGCGTTTTCAGATTAATTCAAATATAAGCAACGCTCTTTTCGACACGATTTTTCAAAACAATTTTTTAAACCGTAAGCTGTCTGTGGAGTTAGCTAATTATCTTTCAAAACTTCATTCGATCCGAAGCCTTAATTGAATCAAATACATTCTGGCTAAATACTGTAGAACAAGATTGCATATAATTCTTGATAAACTTAAACTGGAGTATTCTGATAGTCCTATAGGAATTATAAGCGGGCACTCTTATACACCCTAATATGGAGAATCTTTGTAGTCATTTTACCTGCAGATTATGGTTTGAAGATGATGGAACCTTTGTATTAATCTCAACATAATGCCTGGCGCTCTCGAGAAACATTTTTGGGCACGCGATCATCTTCCGAAAATCTTACAGAAAATTCACTTAAATTTCTGAGCACCTCTGTAGCTATATAATCAGTAGATCCAGACCGATAAAGAGGATTATAAATGAATACCTAATCTCGTCGAACTATTGTATTGCATTCAGACTTCAGAAACTGTAACACTGAACTCTAGATCAGCCTTTGTCTAGAATAGTGACGTTCGAATTCGCTCAAACGTCGACTGTGAGCAGCCTTGAGCAAACGAGTTTCGCGCTAGTACGAGTATGTATAGAAATCCAAACGTAAACAAAACATTACCCAGGAGAAATTTGTGCTTCACTGATGTAAATAAATAAATATAAATTTGCCATGTTTCACTAGTCGATAACATTTATTTTGTGTTTTCAATCGTATGGCAAGTTTCGACCCACCACTGCGAAAGCATCGCATGTCTACACAAACAATTTTTAAACTCAAAATTCATCAATATATGTAAGTACAGCTGCAGTCATAATAATAGCACCGCGGTGTCATTTATGAATTGAAAGAAAATATTTCGAACAGAGAACGTTTTTTTTTCTTCTAATATTTTAAAGTATAGTTACTTGATAAGTACACAAGACAAGCACATGCAGGCTCGGATTAAGAAATTTGCCACCCCTAAGGCAGTTACAAAAATTGCCGCCCCCCCTCCTCAAAACTTCTTCATTTATTAGAAAAAAATAATCTTTATTTTTTTATTTAACACTAGTCCAGAATATAGCGTAGCATTTGAGAAATCAGAGGCTGATGCTTAATTTTCTCAAAAATGCTAATTTTTCAAATTTTCGAAGAAACATCTACCAAAGCTCCAAAGTATATATTTTAACAGAAATCATTTACTTATCTTATATGTACATATAATTTTCTGTGCAATGATTAAGAACAAACCTACGGCTCGACAAATGTTAAAGCATTTGGGGGTGATTGTCCACACATTTCTTTTATAATTCGAGATTCTTAAAAAACTAATGATATAAATTTAATTAAATTTTGATTTGGTCTCACATAACTTTTTCCTGTGTTTGGAAAACTTGAAACGCTCCTCAAGACCTTGAACATTTTTCGAGCTATAAATTTGTTCTTATAAAATATTTTAACTATCTTATAAATGTACATATAAGACATTGTTTTCCATGAACTTAAACTGTACCCACCCGCCTACTATACCTCAAAGTAACGCCAATTATGTATATATTTGCCGTAAGTTTAATAAATAAAAAAACAATCAAATAATAAATAAATAAATGATATTACATAAATTTATTAATAATATTTTTAAGCATAAAAAATTTTGATTTTTCTACTAATGAAAATTTATTACCCTTAGGGTTCTATACATTTTAAACATCTGAACAAAGATGCCAGAAAATTTACCACTGATCCTCAGTCAGCACAACAAGAACATACACTTAACTTAGCTGTTTCTGCCAACTATCCGAACTATAATGCTGGAATGCATTGGACGGCATGTACTTTAGATGTTAATAGTGATTTGGTCAAAATGGAACCGGAAATACAACCAATATCTAATCATTCCATACGTGTTCAATGGAGTTCAGAAAATGTTTGTCCGTCCATACTTGATGGTTACAATCTAACGTACTGTGAAGTGGATAAAAATATACCCACTGAGCAAGCAATATGCCTTGTCAAACCAATTGTTATTCAAATTACAGATAAAAATGCAAAAAAACACACTTTGGACAAATTGAAACCTTACACCGTTTACAAAATAGATATGTTTATGTATTCACGCATGAAAGTTGGCAAATCAAGTGATCCCATTTTTATTCGAACAAAAGAGGCTGCTCCAACCGAACCACGCCATTTGCAGTATTCAAATGTTGTTAATACAAGCGCTATAATTTCATGGTTGCCACCTAGTCAACCGAATGGAAATTTACGTCGTTATATTGTTAATTTGAATAACGAGCGACGTATTGTCAAACCTAATGAAGATGACAGAGGTCCTGGTGCAAAAATTGTGTATGAGTTAAGAAATTTGAGTAGTTATACAGCGTATAAAGTATTTGTAACAGCAGAAACAATTAATAGTTCACCCACGAGCAACGATATACATTTCACTACATTAATCGGGTGTAAGTAATATATTTACAATACAATATTACATGTATAATAAGGCGGGTAAATTTTTTTACCGGCCTGGCTCGTTGAAAATCATAAAGTTTAGATGATTTTAAGAAGCTTTGTCGAAGAAAGCATATATTTTTGGTGCAGTTTACCCCTCCGGAAATTTTAAAATAGACCTCTTTCCAGGGACGTGAACCGGGTGAAAAATTTGGTCAGTTCGGTTCAGTGGTTCGAACAGTGTGGTTTTTGCACTTTTGGATTGGTTCGTCAAAACGGTTTTTTCATCTTTGAACCGTTGTTTCAGTTCGGTTGAACGGTTCGGGAATTAAAAAAAAAACTATGCACATTTGTGTTATTTTTATTCAGTATAACAATCCAAAAGAATATAGAAATATATATGTAGACATAATTTATGCCACACGCTATAAGTACGCAGTAAAAAATTCTTATTTGATAAAAAAATGTGATTTACAATAATCAGTTGAGATTGATGAGAAGAATATTTTCTAACAAGTCCTCGTCAATATTTCCCCGCAGGTCTCCGAGAATAAATTTTAGGGTGGAAAATGCCCTCTCTACCTTAACCTGGGTTGCTGGAACACCAAAAATAATTTGAGATAATTCTTTGTCAGGAGGGTAGTTATTCCAAAAGTTCAAAACATCAACATTATTTGAAAGCCGCTTTGTATTGTTACGAAATTTCTGTCTCTTTGACGATAATTTCGATCTCTCACACTTTTCTGAGTTCGATCACTGGATTGTGTAACAATTAAAAACACACAAACTTATTTAGTTATAAAATGGTTTATTTTATTAACGTTCAAATTCTAATATTAATTTAACACTGTATAGAAAACTGTTTTACTTTACACTTTACTTTACACTTTATTGCTTTAATTCAAGTGTTCCACTTCGCTGTTTTAATTCTACTGTGTCCGAAAACTCAAATGACACCCTTTTATACTACAGGCATCACTTTCTCGAATAATCTACTAGCTGCCAGATGGCGTATATTCTACTATTATATACAACCTACTAGTGCTACTTTGTAGCGTGCATTCTACCACTATCCACAATTCACCACAATTCACCAGCATGGCGCACTGACGTTGAGCTTACAATTATCCAGAATGTTAGATGCTAGATGTTAGATGGCGTTGTACGTTGTACGACGGCGATAATTTCTCTCGGTTGTCGATTTTTTTATTGTGTACTGCAGCGTCTGTTCGGTTTATTATTTTTAGTACAAAAACTGTACTTTGCGCTAGATTGTTCTAATATCGTTTAGTTTCTTTTGTTGGTATTTATTTCAAGAGTTTTCTAGCATAAACCAAATTTCGCTACAGTATTATCAAACGATTTGATTTTATATTAATGATTAGAGTATTTATGAACTCAATCTCATGTTTGCCTATTTCTTTGAAAATTTCATCAATTTACATGTTTAACAAAAGAAAAAAATAAAAAGTGGGGAAAATTTGTCTTTTGAAAATTGGTCAGAATGAACCCTCAAACCTTTATAAAAAGTGGTTCTGTTTTCGGTTCGGATCAAACATGGATGTAGAAACATTTATCTCCACTGTCTCAAAAATGAATGTGGAAACATTTCTCTCCACTGTCTCAAAAATGAATGTGGAAACAATAGCGTGATCAAGCTTGGTACAAAATTACAAAGTAACAAAAGTGGTGAATATAATTGGACAGGTGGGCGTGGCACATCCCATTGAATCAAAAATTCTAGCATATCTAGAGAGTTTTCTAACTTTTTAAAGTGAATTTTTGTTTATGCTCAGAATGTGGCAAAGAAACTATTGGCACGAACAGAAAAAGGGATTGGGAAGGTAGGCGTGGCACTTTCTAATAAAGAAAAGTCAAAAATTTAGGCATAATCGGAAAAATTTTATTTTACAATTTAGAGCATGTAGGCTTGTAGACAAAATTGTTTTCCGTCCCCACATTTTAATTTTTCTGGACTTGGCGGGATTTGCATCTCAGCTCTTCATAAATGTACAATGTACATTTACATATAGGATATATTAAAAAATTGAAAGCTTGAAAAAGTCCAATGAATATGGAAAATGTTGGAAAAAATCTCATAGAAATGAAGAAGTTGAAATATGCCACGACCATTTCATTACGCCTACTTTTGGTTCAATAAATTATATTCGTGATCGACATCCGTATATTAAATTTTAGCACAATAGCTTGTATAGTTTGCGATATATGCCGTAGTCAGCCTTAAAATTTAGGGCGGTGACTCACCCGCTGGTACAATTCTGTCCATTTTAGTTCCAGAGATAGCTTTCCATAAACAACACTCTTACAGCAAATTTTAGTATGATTGCTCACATAATTCGATAGATATGCCACTTAAGGTATTTTACATCGTATGCGGTGCCACGCTTACTGGTGCTTACACGCTTACTCTCTTGATTCAGGCATAATTTATTGCAAGTAAATCACTTACAATAAATTTCATACCAATTGCTGCAATAGTTCACTTAAAACAGGGCTTAAAAATTTATGTTAATATAAGAGAAGCCACGCCCACTGATGCAATCTCGTTGAAATTCATTTAATTATAAAACTTATAGTAACTGACATTTTTACAGCAAATTTTACGAAGATTACTCTCATAGCACACTAAATATATCATTTAACTTTATAACTTATAGCAAGTTTATCTACTCATTAAATTTCATAACAATTACTTTGTTAGTTCTCTTAATATAACGTTTATAAATATTATGGACTGTGCCACGCCCTTCAACTAGTTTTTTTCAGTATGCAGGCTAAGCTTGTATTGATGACTGCTTTCTGTGGCATCATTTCTAAAATTTTTGTAAGAACCATGTGTGCCAATTTCGAGATATACAGTCAAAATTTTTAATTGTTTAAAAAATGCGACGTCCATTTTTACGATTCCGTTCACTTTTATCACAATTCAAGATATATTTGATATGTATCCGTTTACCAAATTTCATCACAATATCTTGCACGGTTTTCGAGATAAGGTGGTTATAAAGGTTAAAATTTAGGGCTGTGCCACGCCCCTGTACAAACCTTTGGAAACTTGAAACCTAGTCTTATTCTCATTTGGTTCACATATACACAAAATCACCAAGTTTCATCAATATCGCTGCAAGTTTTTTCAAAATGTGCTTAGGCAAATATACATAGAGTATGGGCGATAGGCGTGTCCGTGAACCGATTTCGTGCATTTTCAATAGCAAGATGCCTGCAAGAAGGTGTGACCTGAATGTACTGATTTCATCCAATTAGGTTTCTTGGATTTCCCGTAAACCTGATTTCAACAGACGGACATAGCTAAATCTACTCA
The DNA here is from genome assembly GCA_949775025.1 of Tricholauxania praeusta. Classification (NCBI taxonomy): domain Eukaryota; kingdom Metazoa; phylum Arthropoda; class Insecta; order Diptera; family Lauxaniidae; genus Tricholauxania; species Tricholauxania praeusta. Next base: position 137,877,415 of record OX459028.1, on the reverse strand, counting down.
GGTGGTAACGCTGATCAAGAATATATATATTTTTCCATACATGCCATGCCTCCTTCGATGTGTTACAAACGGAATGGCAAAGTGAATATATCCTCGTGTAGGGTATAAAAAAAAGTTTTGGTCCGAAATCCAAACCCACTAGGATATTTAGAAACAAAAATTGGATTATTTAAATATTTTGGTGAGAAGAGTGTGGGAAATGGTAAATGGGTGGATTGAGGGGAATTGGTTCGACTTCGAACTCAGCGAAGAATCTTACACAAGAATAAGTGGGTTTGATTTTCCGACCAAAACTTTTTTTATTTCTTGGCCTATGCTTTTATTAATTAATTGAAAGCATTAACGGATTTGTGTAAGTTTACATGAATATCGGTTTATGCTTATGACTGTAAAATTCGATCAAATAATATTCAATTAATCAGTCAACTGAAAACAATTTAAATTTCTACAACCGGAAGGTTATATTGATAGTTTGGGCTATCATTTGGTGTACCTCTACACTCTACACCGTTTTCTTAATACATACATATGGGCATTTCCGCAGAATAGTCAACCATGACAGAAAAATTAAAAGTTATTATAAAAGCGTTACTACTGATAATATCTAAGAAAAATATTCAAATTTTGTTAATTTAAACAATTTACACCAGAAACCATTTACCACGGTGAGCAAACCACCTCCAAACTTGCATAAATGCAGTTTCTCTTTTTTTGTAATATTGAATAGCATTTTGCCTTAAACATTTAAGTCCGTAAGAGAGGTGATACATGATGATAGTCATTCCGCAAAATCTCTCTTCCATCAATTAGCTAAAAAAAATGCAAAAACATCAAACCAATCTCTATTAACTGTAAATTTTTAATTTACTTTTGTTCATGTTCTAATGTCACAAATAACATAGGAAAACATCATTTGTTCTCATTGATAACAGCAAGTGTGTCAAAATTTTTGTTCAAACAAAGTTTCATGTACATATTTAAAAAAAAAAAAACGAGTGCAAAAAAAATTAAATTTTAAATTTTTCGCAAACATAAGTGTAATAAATAGATAGTTGCAAAACCACTTATTAACTACCATAACACAACATAATCGCATAATTTTTTTTTTTGGCGAAATTCTTTCGAATAGTAGGCGGTGCCACGCCCCTAACAGGAAAATACCTTTCCACGGCTAATCTAATAAACCGATTTTAATGAAATTTGGTTAGGAGATAGATTGTACCATAAAAAAGGTTAGTAAAGACTTTAAGACCTTTAAGTGGGCGTGACACCGACCCTAATGGGAAAAAACGCAGCCTCGGCTGAGTCGTTACACCAAATTTGATCAAATTTGGTATGGGAACAAACTGATTCCTGAGAAGAAAAATTTGTTTTTAGTGAGGCGGTTTTACAAGAAAAAACGTTTTAACAGCAAAAAGAAAAAGAAAAAGAAAAAAGAGAAGAGAAAAGTTTCATATTCTTTTAAGAAAAATATCTACTCTTTCCTATTTTCTTTGTTAAAATTGATCTCACCAATTAATTCGATAAAGATATATTAAATTTGTTTTTTTAATTACTATATAGATCTTAAATATTATTATTTATATAAACATTAAAATCTTTATGAAAAATTGCCCAAGTGAACCATAGTGGAAAAATATGTAACGTTCGCAATGTCACGTTCGAATGATATTATGCCTTGTAAGAAAAAAAAAAGTAAATAAGATTTTTCAATCGATGGAAATCTAATAAAAAGTGATATTAAGTGTTCCAAAACATTTTAAAATTAGTCGCATTAAAAAATTTTCAATAGATAACCATGAAAAACACTTCCGTTTTTCGTTACGTTTGAATTGCTTTTTTACTGGCTAAATATAGTGCTACCAAAGGAGCTATTCCTTAAAGTAACAAAAGAAAATAAAAGTGTATTACTTTGACTTTTATTCCACTTTAAAAGTGTACGACGGTCGCATTCGACATCAGAGAAATGCACATATGTAGTATGCTTCAATTAGCATAGTGATGTCCATTTCAGCACATATGGGAAAAGAGCACGCTTGATTTCTGGTGAGCACGGCGGGGTTTGACGAGGGGAATTTTTATGTGCAGAGGAAAAGAGTATGAATTCTTTAGTGTGTTTTATATGTATGTATTCGATTTTGAAACGAAAACAAATGCCAAACCGGAAAAAAGTGCAAGTGTATATATTCTTGTTTTAGATTTTATCATTAAAACAGCTCTTCCGAACGGGTACTAAGAGCAAGAGCAAACATCGAAATTCTGAAGAGCGTAAATCACAAAGTGAAGGTAACTCGAACCAAAATTACGGGGTGTAGTGGCTGCTTGCGGGGAAGTAATCGTTCCGATTCACAGCATTTGTGCGGTTGACTTGTTTATTTTTGAGAGATGTTTTATTAATTTAAAAAATAAACTCATTGTTTGATACATAAATTTGCTACACAGACAAGGTTTTCTTCTCTCATATTAAGTTCACGTTCTCAATTCTTTGCTTGTGTTCTGCAAGTGTACTATGATAGCAGCCTCTCTCACGTTTTATTTGAAAATACCCCTCGCCTAACACTGTTTGGCTCCCAATTATCATTTTGTGCCATTTAGCTGGACATCACTAAATTAGCAGATTAAAAAAAGTTTTACATACAGTTTTATGTCAAATTATCAGTTAAATGCTAAATTATGATTTAGCCAAATACTGTCAAAAACGGTCTGTGTACCATAAATGTCGTTTGAAATCTAAAATCTCTCGAAATTGTTTTAAGATTTTAAAATTGACTGAAACTTACCAACACAAATTTTTATTTACAGACCCATCTATGCCTGGCAGTGCTGTTCCAATACGAGATACCAGCAATAATACCATCATTCAATGGTCAAAGCCAGTAATACCTTCTGGACGTGTGGATTTCTATGAAGTCGCCGTAATTGTTAAACGTAATGATGAATTAATACGTAAACGTATTTCCATTGTAATAGGTGCTACATCATGTGCAGTAAAAATTCCAATTTGTATAGATCACGAATATAAGACTATTTTAAAGGTACGTGCTGTTAACGCTGCTGAAAAGCCGCATGAAGTTTCTGCAGACAATTATTATGATTCTGTTTTTATGGATGATGATGAAGCGCCAGAATATTATGAAGACAACGATGATTTAAGCTGTGTTGGTGGTGAAATTAACAGAGAACGCATACATAGTTATCGAAATCATTCCCATTTTAAACTTTTCAAGTCACCGTGGCAACACGGACCTACCTATGGCTGTTCGGCAAATCGTTTAAGTAAAATAACCATAATTGCACTGATGGTTGTGGTATTTGCATTGTGTCTGATGACTGCGGTATATTTTGCACGTAAAAAATATAATAAAATGGCAAATATCGATTGTACGTTACCACCGGGGCTTGAAAGTTATCCAACAAAAATTGGTATTGATAATGAAACATTAGATAAGCGTGAACTCGAACATCATCGTAGCAAAGAATTAATATTTCATAATGAAAAACATCATTTGCTGGCGTCTGTATGTAATGATTCCGGCTATTTGGGTGATGGCAGAACTTTAACTAATGGTGGTGCCGATAAAATTTTAGACTACCTGCGTACAACTTCTGAAAGCTCTACTGATAGCATGGTAGGAAGTAGCACAGATAGTGTTGAACCTCACATTGCAGAAAATACAGAAAATCTAAATATGGCAAATATACAAAAGTCAGGAATAGAGCGTTGCAATGAAAATCAATCAATGCATATTTTACCAGTTAGCAATGGATATATTAAGCCGAATAAAATAATTAATTGGCAAACACCTGAAGAACTTCCAACCACATCACATTGTGGGGGTTATGTTTCACTAGGAAGTATAGGCTTAGCTCCGCTCAACCCTAATGGTTATGTACAACCACAAGCAATACAAAAGAGCTTTCCTCCTTCCAATAGGACAAATATAGTTGAAAATATTGATAGTTCCGATGCCTGTTTTAATAATGGATATACCACTTTGGATGAATTGGGTAAACGGGCTGTGAACGCGCCACAGCAAGAAGATGCTCAAGCCATTGGCGGTGCTGGAAATGCTAACCCTTCTCTTATATCTGGCTATGTTACGCAGCGCGATCTAAATGCATTTGGTCAGCAGCATTTTACTTAAATGTTAAATTTTACTGTTCGCCAAAATATTGCTAAACAAATTTCGTGGTTTTAAATAGGCGGAAAAATTTAATTTTTTAAAAATTTGAATGTAGAGCTTATTCCGAAAACGGTATTAACTTACTTAAGCAAGCTAAGTATCTCTTTGCGTATCTTTACTAAATTTAGAACTTTGTAATTTATTGATACATATTGGATAATTGAATTATGTTTCATTGAACCTGACCGTTTCCTTCTTTCACGTCTGATTGTCTTCAAATATCGATTTTTCAGTTTTTCTCAAGAGAAAATTAATAAAATAAAAAAATAAACCTTTAGTAGGAAAGAATTAGTGACCCGAAACCCATTAGCTCGTGTAAATAAGAAACATTTAAACATTATTTTGCGGTTTTTATAGAAGCTTCTTAAAACTAATTATTTTGGCTTACTCGAAGCAGGGTTTAGATTCTACGAGTAAAGTTAAACTCATTGGTTTGAGCAAATAAGAAACACAGACAAAATTTTGTTGTTTTCCTTAAAGGAGCATAATGAAATTAATTGTTTTGGCTTACTTTAAGAACTTTTTTAAATATACCGTGGTAACACAAGGGATTTCTTTTTTCGCACTATTTTATGTTAGTTAAAATGTATCAATTGTTACCAACGTTTTGTAGTATATTCCCAACTTTTTCAGTGGATTAAAATTTTTTTAATACAAATCAAATCAAAATATTTTTGATTCATTCAAATTATTTTTGTCAAATATTTTTGATTCATTTTTAAAAATTATCGATATTTACCATTTAGCAAATATGTATCAAAATAAAACACTGCAAAGAACTAGGCATTTGGTATTGCTAGTTATCTCTGTCATGATTTTTAGTTGCTAAGCTCAAATCTGTTACTCATTTATAATCCATCTGATAATAATTTAGTAGGTATTTTGGTGAAAATCTTAAAAACTACCAAATTTTAAAAAATACATCATTTTCGGAATCAGAACACAAAACACAATATCGAAACCTACATGAAGTAAATATCAATTTCGAAAAATTATGTTAATTTATTTAACTATAAAGTTTGTAGATAACATAGTTTTAATCTATGTATCAATCAATGTTCTTACGAGTTTAATATGGTTATGTAAATAACTAATGTAACAGCTTCCTAAATGGTATTTTGTAAAATTAAAGTAAGGAACAAATCATAAACAAACAACTATTTTAGTATAAGTATAAACATGACATTATCGTACTCTAATTTCAAACTCTCATTTTTTTTAGTTTTTAAGATTAACGTACGATTTTACTAATATAAGAATCAACATATATATTTATCTTCGTTATCATGTGAGATTCAAAATTTTTATGCTCTCATCAAATCATATTCATAAACTAAATGATCCATAAAAATGTAAGTCTGCCCAAAAGAAACAAAAAGTTTTTGAACAAACAACTAAATCTATTATTTATTTAATTGTATTTCAACTCGTTTATGCATATCGGCCATTATTTTACAAACCAAACACCAATTTGAACTTGATATTTTAGAATCACTCGAAATTTTTTCGCAACTTAAATGCATGAAATAACTTGATACTAATATCATATAATAATAATCAAAATCACATAATAATTTTTGGCAGAAAACAAATTGTTTTTGATAATATTCACACGTGATAAACAAACGCTTCAAGTATGAGAAGATTAGAGAAAATACAACAAATTATCAAAAGTTCATAGGTGAATATTTTCGGAAATTAAAATTTTTTCAGCAAAATCCTGACAGACATGTCAACTAAATTTGTTGAAAGACGCGGGAAAAAAACGTCATCGCATTTGAAGACCCGATTTTTTTCTCTGAAATCCATGCGATTTTTAAAAGAATGGCCGATATGTGAATACAGTGGAACCTCGATTATCCGTCAGGCACGGGACCAGCAGCCTGACGGATATTCGAATAATCGAAAATATGGCAGAATTTTGTTTTGATTCTGTATAATGACGCTAGAATACAAAGTATTGAATATACATATATACTATATGTACTGTAATTCAAAAACGCAAGAAAAAAGGAAACGTAACAAAAAATGTTGATTTGTCATTTTCGTATTTTATTATGTGCATACATAAACAGAATCGAAACAAAACGAAAAAAAAAGTTTGCTGACAAAATGTGACGGTTAATCGGAGTGATGGTTGATCGGGAGACGGATAATCGAGGTTCCACTGTATAGAATAAATTACTTTGATTTAAGCATTAGTTTCCTAAATACAATTTTGTTTAAGTGTGGCCTTAATGTTTGTGGAACAAATGTTTTTTTAATTGCTTTATTATATTTTAAAAATAAAAAACTATTGAAAAATTTAAAAATATGTTCAGGAAATTCATTAAAACGAATCAAAACTAGCATTTTTAAAAATGTTCGTAATGAAATGAGTATGCTAGCATGTTTTCTTTTGTAGTGGTTCTGCATATCTATGTTTACAGTAAAAAGTCAGAATGGTGAAGATACTCGTATCAACAGCGAAATATTAACTATTATACCAAAGTTATACTGCTCCAGAACTACTCAAGTACGGATTGAATGTGTTAGCCCCAACTCTGCAACCAATCATTCGGAATATCTTAGTGACAGGTTAGATCCCAAACGATTGGAGAAGCATCATAACAACCCTTGGAAAAGGAAGCTGGAAAGCAATCACAGTTCTAAGCACAACAAAAATATGAGCTTTTATAATTATTGTTCTCACAATCTCAACACTATTTTTCATCGGAATTTGAATCGGTTCAGATAAACAACCTGTGAATTAAAGCAATCTGAAATGGCGATTACTACTTTTCTAGACTTCGAACGAGCATTTGATATCGTCAGAAGAAGTTCTGTGTGGAGTTGCGATGTGCTCGATAAGATCGTAAAGGGTAAATATAGCACTAAGTTCACCATCTAAATGCAGAAAAAGTAGGTAAATGTAACAGTGCAACACAACAAAGACTGGCCGGAGACGGAGGCTCGACAACAAGCTTACCTCAAATTAAATAAATTTTGTGGATCGCGATCCCTGCCGCTGTTTCTGTTTACCTGGTGTTTTCTGAAATTTTCAATATGAAACTCTAGCTCGCAAACAGAAACAGTATCAGTTTAACAGTTTTGTTAAAACTTGAATAACTCCGAAATAATGGACCGATTTGAATGAGGAAAACGTCATTTTATTGTAAAATAAATTTAAAAGTTTTGCAAACTGCCACCAGATGGCCATTTAAATAGTTAAACTATTCAAACTGCTTAAAGCGCCATCTGGTAGCTGTTTTCCGAACATTAAAGTTTTTCATTCCCTTCAACGCATTTACATTAAAATGGCGCAATCCTTATTCAAATCGATGCAATAATTTTTAAGATATTCAAGCTTAACAAATTTTGCTGCTACTCACAATGGAACACAAATTACCCTTTGTTTTATGGAAAACTATTAAAACTGCTTAAAGCGCTATCTGGTGGCTCTTTTCCATTCAAACGATATAGCTTTCATTTAAATAGATGCAGTGGCTGCAAAGATATTCAAACTTGAACAAAATGTTTTATAAAATTTGATCTCTGCTTCTATTTTTGTTTGTCCAGTGTTTTCTGAATTTTTAAAAATTAAATATGATTATAATTTGCTCTTGAAAGGGTTTGCAATCAAATATATGTACGTGCGCCAAAATTACACCAACCGTTCTCTAGAAAACTGCTTATAGCACCATCTGGTGGAAGTTTGTAGAACTAAAGAAGTATTAAAACTGCTTAGATCACCATCTGATAGCAGTTTCTAGAACTTTTAAGCTTTCTATTCTCTTCAACTCATTTACAATAAAATGACGTTTTCCTCATTTCAATCGGTTCATTAGTTTCGGAGTTATTCAAGTTAAAACAAAACTGTTAGTCAAACTGCTGCTTTTTCTGTTTGCGAGCTGTAACTTCATATTGAAACTTTCACAAAACACCAGGCAAACAGAAATGGCAGCAGCGATGGATTGTTCAACAGTTTTTCATTCTCTTCAACTCATTTTCAAAAAATTACGTTTTCCTCATCGTTCCAATAGTGTCAGAGTTATTCGAGTTTTAACCAAACTGTTGAACAATCCATCGCTGCTGCCATTTCTGTTTGCCTGGTGTCTTGTGAAAGTTTCAATATGAAATTACAGCTCGCAAACAGAAAAAGCAGCAGTTTGACTAACAGTTTTGTTTAAACTTGAATAACTCCGAAACTAATGAACCGATTGAAATGAGGAAAACGTAATTTTATTGTAAATGAGTTGAAGAGAATAGAAAACTTAAAAGTTCTGGAAACTGCTATCAGATGGTCATCTAAGCAGTTTTAATACTTCTTTAGTTTTAACTACTTCAAGCGCCATCTGATGGCAGCTTACAGAGCTGTAAAGTTTCCCATTCTCTTCCTCAACTCATTTTATCAACTCAACAATAAAATTACTTAATCCTCATTCAAATCTATGCAGAAGTTTTAAGGATATTCAAGTTTAAGATGAAACAAAACCAAAAAAACAAACAAAATTATATGTCAGACGACAAGTAATTTTCAGAGGGAATAATTCAAAACAACTCACTTGCAAGACCTTAAATTATACCCATGAAAGAAGGTCGGCGACACCCCAAAAAATCGAATAAAGCGGCTCAAAAACAACTTTTTTGGCGATATCTCTTTACCGTTACTTTTATAGCCAAAAGGAACTTTGCAAAAAAAAGTTTAATTTTTTCGAAGGTGCTATTGTTTTGCTTGCAAGTAAGTATATGGAGATAATACAATTATCTACAAAAAGCCATTGCATTATCTGAAGCTAATGATCTTCATATATGTTGTGAAGGAACCAATTTTGAACTAAATAATATGATCATGAGCCAGTGAAGTATAGCTATATGTATACTTTTAAAATGGTTTTCTTTAAACCAAAAAAAAAGGGATATGATTTTTAAAATATTGGTAACTAACGGTAGTTATAAATAAATTCAATGCAACAGCAATAACAACAAACAGAAGTTTAAGCCAATAAATTAAAACCAAAAACCTTTCAAATCAGTGAATCCTTAAGCAATTTTGAGTTTGTCAACTTAGATGATATAATTTGACGATTATATTTGGTATTGATAGATACATCAGCAAAAAGAACATTAAAATACCAATTTTAAAACTGGTCTAATTTTTTATTAAGTCACGAAAAATTAATTTGTATTAAAACATTTTTTGGTCCAAAATTACTTCTTCCACAAAGTACATATGTGAATGTCATCACATTCAGTGGCGTAGCTGAGCGTCCGCAAACCCCGCGGTGCGGGGGGCCTCGCGAGCTACCGCGAAAAAAAATGAATGTTAAATTATTAAATCTTCAAACCCAAGTAACCGAAGCGACCCAGCTTTTGCAAATTTTTTTTATTTTTGAACTTGCAATCCTAAGTAACCGAATCGACACAGCTTGTGCAGTTTATTTGATCGTTCAATGTGCAAACCCAAGTAACTGAATCGATTCAGCTCAAGCTATTTTTTTGAGCTTTGAATCTGCAAACCCAAGTAACCGAAAAGACCTAGCTCGTGCAATTATTTCGATCTTTGAATATGCAATTCTAGGTAATAGAATCGACCCAGCTTGTGCAGTTTTTTTGATTTTTGAAAACGAAAACCTATGTAACCGAATCGACTCAGCTCAGTTTTTTAGTAATTAAATATGCAAACCTAAGTAACCGAATCGACCCAGCTCGTGGCATTTTTTTCGGTTTTTTATGATGCATAATTCAAAGACCAAAAAATTGCACCAGCTGGGTCGATTTGGTTTCTTACTATTCTTACGAAAATTTAATTTCAATTAATTTTCTCCTCCAAAAAGCATAAAGAAGAATTCGAAAAAAACTCAAATGATTATCGTAAAAATCAGGGGGCCTCACTAAGATTTTCGCGGGTGGACCCCTTAACTCTCAGCTACGCCACTGATCACATTCGGATATTGTGAACGTTGTGTAATTTATTTTTTTTTCATATTTATACAAGTAAATATTTGGAACACAATTTGCGTGAAAATGGCAATACAGAATAAAGTCAAACTTTTTTATAGGAACTTAGTTCAAAAACTACGTGGACTCATTTTTCGTAAGACGACTGTTTTTAGAGAAAGAGGTTTTAAGCCATTTTCTGCCACCATTTTGTGGCAATTCGGACCTCCCTTCATGGGGATAATTTAAAGTAAGGTACAAAGAAATCATTTTCCAATAAAAAGTTTTTATTTCAACTTATTCCCTTTTCTCATAATTTTTTACGACTTGCCGTCTGGCCTATTATGGTTTTTTATACATAGTTTTTTATTAAAATGAAATTCTTGAAAATTTTTCCAATTCTTGATTGTGCCGTTTTTGTTCAATATTTGCATCTTGCATTATAGAAATTTTTTTTTCCTCTGTGGCGCATAATTTTTCCAGATAGTATATAAAATTGTTATTTGTTTCTCGTATTTCTTGCAGAGCATTTGAGATGTTCATTAGAATGGATTCATTGAAATTTGAATGGTTTTCAGGTAAATCAGTATTTGTGGATGCATCAAATTTACGTTTAACTAAATTTGGTGCCGATTGAAGCGCGGGAAGTAGCGCTGCAGTATTATATGGTGAAACCTTTAAAAGTGTAGGTGGGATCGGCGCTGGGGCGAGTGGTGGTAGTGGTGATACAACTGTATTAATTGTAAGTGTAGGAGGAGTTGGCACTGGAGTGAGTGGTGGCATAGCTGTATCAATTATAAAAATACCGTTATTAGTAGGACATTTGACAATATCACAGCCTTCCAAATCAATTTCGCTCTCGTCAATGATTTCACTTTTAATCCTTTCACCATAATTATTTACACGCTCAATGGCGACTTTTTTGTTTTTCGATAAAGCATTTGTATTAAATATGCGTCTTTTTTGAGGTATTCTTATCAGCTTTTTCTGTTCCATATTGCCTGACTGACCATTTGGATTATTTGAAATGTTTGCGGAAGAGCAAGCAATTTCAACATCTTCAATTTCACTTTTCATTAGAGTAGTGTCTGCAATTGGTGATGGTGGGGAACTTATGGTGCTTGAATTTGAGCGCGGTACGTCTGTTTTTTTTTTATCAAAGCTTTCCCAATCTTGTAATTCTTTTTTCAGCAGATCAATCTGTAAATCGTAGAGTCTAATCGCTTTTTCGGCTACTTCAGTTGAATTTTCCGTTCGTTTATCAAAATTATCTAAAGAATAAACATCTTCGGAAGAGCTATCTGCAGCAACAATATTGTCATCTTCTGAATCATAAGTTGGTAGTACAATAGACGAATCTTTAAGTTCTTTTACAAGGGTGCTTTCAATACCTAATAATTGGTTAACTTCTTCCTCCAATTCGCTTAGTGGAACCGCTTTGCATGGATCCCAATCAGACGCAAGACTTCTTATAATCTTTTTTTTTATTTTTACTTTATAATCTGACCATACCTGTAAATAAAATGATTTTTTTTAATTAAGCATAATTTGAAGACAATCTTTTGATAGGCAAAATGAAAAAAAAAAAAACTATGCAAATGGCACATCATTTTAAAGCAAACAAATCAAGCTTTCTTGACATTTTTTGGAATATATAACGGTTTTTTAAAAAAAATTTGGTCAAAATTTCAGAAAAATCGTGACATCTCCAAAACTATAGGCTAAGTTTCAAAATTTTGCGTCCATATTTATGATATCCATCCACGGGTTCCCAACTTATAGTCGTTACTAAATCTATATCCGCATCTTCCGATGGCTATATTTCCGAAAGTAGATTGGAGCGACACTTTTATTTTTATATTTTTGTTTTTGCTTTTAACCCCCTATGACCCCTAAAAAAATAAAATTGGAGAATGTCGGCTAAAGTAAACTTAAGCCCATTTTTTGAGTAAGACTTCAATATACTATGTAATTGGAAAATCTCTGCCGAAGCCTCGGGTTAAAAATGCTTCTGACGCTCTGTGATGTGAAGATTTGTGCCAAAAATCTTATTTTTCGCTAATGAATCTTAATTGGTATGTCAACTTTATTAGTTAGTAATCACATGTCAATTGCCAATTAATTTCTTGAACTTACCTTCTTCCATCCAGATAATAGCTTCAAAGGTGGCCCGTGATTATTGAGTTTCAGCTTAAGTCCACACCAAAATGCAAGAATATCTGCAGAATTCTTTAAACGCGTACCCCTGGCGATGTCTTTATTTGCTTTCATAGCATCAACGAGGACTCGCATCTGATTTTTATTTGTTAGTTTTGATTCGCTCATTATAACAATAAAATATTTGCATTGTTTCCCAGTCCTTCGTTTTGTTCCGATCAAAGAATATCAATTTTTATTGATATTCTTTGGTTCCGATTCAATTATAATGGATAATGCGATGCCAAAATGCTTCTTCTTCATCATAAATTTTTGAATGTCAAAATTAACAAACCAAAACATAAGCACCATTTGACATTACAAGATTAGAAATTTCACATTCAGGGACGAGTTTGACAGCTTGTAGAAACGTTTACAGTGGGACTATATTTGTCCTATATGTACACGTTAGCTGCCACCTTTGTGGGAACAACTTGATTTTGATTGCGGCGGAAATTAAATTGCCACTTTTCTTCTTTTTTTTTTTAAATGCAAGTGTTGTTTTTCTTTTTAAATAGTTAATATCGTGGTACGTATTTTAATGTGAGTTCCCATGATTTCGAAAGTGTCAGATGGTATTTTGTAATTAGTTTTTGATGTCTTTGGTATCTCGCGATTTTAAATAAAAAGCTTTGCAGTTTAATACTTACGAAGAAAACATACAGAAATTGTTGAATTTGAATTGGAAGAATTGCAATTTAAATTTCTCATGCCTTGATTTCTACAATTTCATCAAAATTCATTCGAACTACCATAATTTTATTGCTTTCATTAATATATGCACTTAAGTTGACATCTAAAAATTGCACAATTTCAAGCTGCCGCAGAGTAACACAGATAATTTTGGTACTACCACTGAGGTAAATGAACCTGCAGAACTATTTCAAGAAATGGAATGATGACTAAAAAGCTCTTAAGCAAAAATAAGATTCCATTCAGAAAAACGCATACAGCATTGATATTTTATTAGTAATATGAAATCTTTAGATACTGCTTTATATGAGAGTCGATCAGAAATAAGCCCTTATGTCCAAATTACGAATCATAGTTTATAAAAATAAAGCTTAGTTTGTTTTTAAACTTTATTAAATGAATTCGAATTTTGTATAATTAGAATAAGAAAAATTGTGCTTAAAAGAAATAAATTGTATATTATTAAAAAAAAACCATTAAGGAATGTATTAACGTAAGATTCAGTTGAATGGATAAATTCAATAAAATTTTTTAATTTTTTATGGATAAGTTTATATGATAGAGTGCGCATATTCTGAACTCATAATTTGATTAAATGGTTTCGTAACATCTTATAATAATTAGCACAACGTGCTTATATCTGCATTGATATCGGTTATACAATATATTTCATACATAATTCAAACATTTTCTAAATGTAATAACTTTTTTTACGCAACAGCTTATGGTGATCGGATTATTGCTTCATATGCAGCAAAGATCATTGCTGCAACCTCGACCGAACGTGATTTTAGGCTGAGCGTTGCATCCGGATTTCCTGGTTGCAATTTCAATTCTAGCAATACCCAAATATTATTGGTTAGTTTTAGTGACTGATATAGCATATCCTGACCCTCTACGTTACGTTTTGCAATTGTAAACACATTATTGGTTGTCATTTTTGATGCTATACCATCTGTGGTACCAATCACACCACTAAGACTGTATTGTACTTCATTGGCCGCTGGAATTTCTTTCCAAGTTGTGAGGAATACACGTTTGTCCAATTGCCCATCTTCAGCAAAAAGCACATTACCATGGACCAAGCAGGCAAAATAGAAAATATCAATATTATTTTTGACAGCGATTTGGAGATTATTCAATGGCTCCATGCGCTGTACTGGACCATGTGTACCAAGCGATAAGCTAACTTCGGCACTTTGGTTCGGTGGCAATGGTGCAGCTTGTAGCGGAGATGCTGGTATCAAACCGAAACTATTCTTATTAAGTTGTATGGCAAAAGCGCTCATTGGCTGCATTGCCTTATTTATCAATGTCAAGTCCATTGAAATTTGTCCATTACGACGCGAGAACGTACCCTGTATTTCCAGACCTTTTCCTTTTTCAGCTGGCAACCATGTAATTTTGGGAATTGTCACACCAGCAGTGAGTGATGCGCCTGAAAGTCCAAATATATCCCCCAAAAGACTTGTGGCACCGCCACCAGCAGGAGGTTCAGTTGGTCCACCACCAAGCTAAAAATAGACACACAAATTTAAGTTTCACCTAAAACATTACGCGATTTTATTCTACATTTCTGTTAGTTTATGGTGTGCAATTATCTTAAATGGCGGGTATGAAAAAATATATACAGAAATGAATTGACTGAAAAACCTAACCATAACGGTTACGGTATCTTATAAAGATTTGTACATTTGCGATAATTTTCGATAATTATCAAATTCTTAAGTTTTTGAAATTTTGTTAGTTTTCGACACTGCTTGATACTTTTCCGTACTAACACAACGAAACATTGAGGGGACCATTGACAAACATTTTTTTCTCTTGAATAAGTTTAAAATAAGAAAGTCCAGAGTTTGTTTTAAGCATGTATACCGATGGTAATTTTTGTTTAAAAAAACTTACCAAAATATCCAAACCACCACCTAATAAATCAACGTTACTGGTTGTTGCTGCTGCTACTGGTGCAGCTGGTGCATTTATGTCCATTGAAAGCAAATCACCAATTAATGATTCTTGATTTGGAATAACCATTGCTTCGCTGCCTACTTCAACTTCATTGTTTGTAGTGGGAGCAACACGATTAGGCAAAGATTTTCGTACGCCAGCTCCACGTCCCTCCACAAATGCTGTAGGTGGCTTATGATATACACTTGCCAATGAGCTGATGTGGCAAATTAGTTCATCTAGCAAAGTTGGTTCCAGCAAGTCAGTTTCTTCAGAAATCAATGGCTTATCAGCGAGCACAACTTCTTTTGCAGCAGCAGGATCCGTTGATAATAGACGCCAATAAATAAACCCACGATCACGCAAGTCTGGATTGTCAGAATCTTGTGTAGCCAATGAAAGAACATGTTGCACCAACTCTTGCGTATCTGATGGACGCTTGAGGAATAGTTTAACGACAGCAGTGAGTAACTGCAATTGTACTTGAGCATTTTCATCTTGGAATCCTTCTAAGAAACTATCCAATAACTCATCAGCATTATCGATACGCTCAGCGTATTCACCAATAATCCAAACCATAGATGCGCGTGCTTCTGGTTCATCCAGTGTATCCAAATTTTCGCAAAGTGTACTTATAATGCTCTCGTATTTATTAGGATATTTGCGAAAGATATCTTTGATGACAACAATTGCTTCTTGTACGACGTAGTTAACTTTTGTTTGAATCAAGTCTAAGAGTGTAGAAACGCAGCGTTCAGCTGAAGGTTCAACCTACAAAAAATAAATTTTGCTTGTAATTCGGCATGTGAGTTAGTAAATAATAATTTATCACCTTAATAGCACATCTTCCAATAGCACGCACAGCTTTTCGTACAAAATCAACGTCAACTTCTGTAGCATATTCCTTTAATTCACTTAATACTTGCGCAATATTGCTTTGATTGGCCAAGCGTATCATAATGTCCAATTTTTCTAATTTAACATAAATTGGATCATTATATTTTACAAAAAATACTTTCATTTCATGCTTCAAAATATCGGGACGTTTTTGCACAATCAAATTTATATTGCGCAATGCAACATATTGTACCTCCGGCTCAGATGAAAGCAAAGTAACAAGCGGTGGTGCCAATTTTTTAGTGAGAGTAGCACAAAAATCACTATCACTTGAAAGCATTTCTAAAAGTTTCATTAGAACCTTAACTGCACTAAGGACAACAGCAGCATTAGCATGTGCCAAACGTGGTGTAATGCGTTCACAAATGGATTGTGCTTCACGTTCATCTTTTGGGCTGTAGTTGGCAAGAGAGTCGAGTATAAACACTTGTCCCCATTCAGTGCACTCATTTAGAGCAGTAAGCAATTTATTAATTGTAACTGAATTCATTTCAACCAGAGGTTGACCAGATTGGCTAGCTTCATTGATTTCACTTAAAGCAGCAACAGCGTTTGCAACCACCATGGGATTTGAATCAGATAGCAGGTCCTTTAATTGGTCCAAAAAACCTTGATCTTCAACCTAGTAAAAAAAAAATAGATGTTTTATCACGAGAGATTTAGCTTATAAAAAGTATAAAATTACCATTGACGAAGAAATATCATACAGTTTGGCTACACACACTGCTGCAGTTTTACGTACATAAGGATCCTCATCCTTTAAGCATTTGCGCAAAGGCTCACACAGATATTCAGTTATTTTATCCACGCGTATGCAACCCATGGTGCGCACTGCTAAAGCACGTATGAGTGGGTTAGAATCTTCACAGTCCTGTGGAGTATAAGTAAAATTTAGTTTTTAGTTTAACTCCAAAAAAAATAAAATCAAAAGCTGTTTGCTTATGATCAGTGGTGCCCACTACTACAAGCAACGATAAACATGTGTTGCTCTTTAAGCGCCTTCTCGATCTCATTTTTACGCTCTTTGAGCGCCTGCTCGTTTTCTGGGCAGCACCGCTTATGATTGTCGGTACAGGAATATTAGTCGAAAGATCGCTATAAGAAAATAATCAGCGACTGGTTCAAACTATGGCTTGAAGCTCAGTAAAGTTAATGGCACCGTATACAGAACCGATCTAATAGACGTTATAACGTCTTTTTTTTTTGGGAAAAACTAAAAATATTAAGTAGATATTTAGCTGGAGAAATTCTACATTTTTTTTTTGAGCAATAAAAATGCATACATTTCAGTTTGAGGAATAAAAATAACTGTCCCTATATTTGAGCATCCTAGCTCAAACTTGCAAACGGCGCTGATAGAGTTATATCAGTTTCGTTGAGGTTTTACGAATAAAGCGACTTACTAAAACGTAGAAAAAGTCTGCCTTAGGTGCCAAGATATAGCGTTTTAGGTACTTTAGTTGTATGGGAGATGCCACTCACTGTTGCCGAACTACGCCATTTTTCGTGTGGCTGAAAATGCGGACAAAATACACCCCAAGGGTTTTTTTTTTAAATTTGCGATTCTTTATGCCTATATGGGTTTGAAAAAATTCTCCCAAAATTTCAGCTTCCTAGATTAAACATGCGAACGGCGCAATCTTTTTGTTTCCTATTACAATTCATATGGAAGCATATTTTTTTTTCACTAAAACTCAAAAAAAATTCTATCGTTTTTGATTTTTCGTTTTTCATATGAATTGTAATAGGTAACAAAAAGATTGCGCCGTTCGCAGGTTTGATCTAGGAAGCTGTAATTTTGGAAGAATTTTCTTCAAACCCGATTCTATAATATAGGCGTATGGGATCGCAAATTTAAAAAAAAACGGCCTTCGGGAGTATTTTGTCTGCATTTTCAGCCACACGAAAAATGTGGGCGTGGTTTGACATCTCCCATACAACTAAAATACCTAAAATGCTATATTTTGGCACTTAAGGCAAACTTTTCTACGTTATAGTAATCTAATGTCGCTACTTTCAAGCTGTTTCGATTCAAAGTTCGAAACTGCTAATCACGGAAAAAATTCCAAAAATCACAGAGATCAGTTACATTAAAAATTACAGCAGCGGCGACGCGACAACTACAGCTAAAACCGTCTGAGGAAATTTGCCAATTTTTTGAATCACTTTTAAGTCGCTGTCGGTGTATATGTATATGCGAAAGGAGAGTACTTTGATTAACAAATGAAGTTTTGAAAACTATCGAATTGTTTGGGTTTGATAAGGAAAATTTTGGTGAAAACTTGTCGCACTGTGATGGTAAAACAAAATCTTATTCTTTCATACTTAAAATATATTTCATAGTGCGAGAAAATCGAGTATTTTTAGTGGTAAATTTTACGGGAAATGAAATTATGCTTGTTGCACTTAAAATACTACCTGGAATAGGGATTGGTAATTGACTCTACTAAGCTTAAATGCTCAAAACAAAAACACGAAAGATTTACCTTTACAAATGTGTTAACTGCCATTATAGCCATATCCGGTTGAGATTTAGCATAGTTCATTAAATACAAATATACAAGTTTTTTCAACTCCAAGTTATCAGTTTGCATGCAGTTGACGACATCAGGAAACAATGCCGAAACATCTTTGCCCACGGTCATGCTTGCAATCACCTTAAATTTGAAAAAAATTTCTTAAATCGATTAAAAATATTATAGACAATACCAATACCTTTTTTACAGCTTCCTTTTTCTTTTCTTTCTTATCGTTATTGAGCTCTGATTTAAGTTCAAATATTTCACCTTTTTTGGTTGTTGTAAAATATTTTGAGTCTGTCATTTTTGCAATTGGCGTTAATCTATAAACAGAAAATAATTTTAAATAAAATCATAATTGTATGGATAATTTTTGTGACAGCAATGCATTCGTCATTACTCGGCCAGCGAAGCCTCAAAATTTACGGGGCGTATTTTCACTTTTTTACACATAACATTTTATACTAAACGCTTTCGAAATATAATTGAAGCTTACATATCTTATGAAAATGCGTTGTTAAAGTATTGTTTTATACTTATTACAAATTATCTTACTAGTTCTTTGTGGTAAAATTAATTTTTCTTGATTCTCACAAAATTTTTCACTTTCAATGAATACCGATTATAAGAGCTGTGTTTAGTAATGAACTGAATTGACAGCTGTAGGACCATAATAGGAAGTGTTCAGAACTTAAAATCCTTTAGGAATGACAGTTCTCCCTTGATTTATGGTACAATCTCCAGGTATTTTGCAAAGCAGTCGCGATCCAACAATTTTCATACAAAACAATAATAACATATAATTAGCTGACACGCCACTGTCAAACTCTTTTTAAAAGTAGAACAATAAGTCTAATTTATTACAATACTCCAGCCAGTAGTTTGCCGTCACAATAGGAAATGGTATGAGTTCAGTTTTGAAATACATACGAACAATTTCTTACAGACTAAAGAAAATAAGATAAAATTTAAAAAAATTTTATATAACAAACAATCAATGTCATAAACAAAAATTAAAAAAAAAACATTGTCAATTTTTTTTTTGGGGGATATAGGGAGTTAAAATAAAAATTCCATATAAAAAAAGTCGCTCGGATCTAGTTTCGGAGATATAGACATCGGAAGTTGCGGATATAGCTTTTGTTAAAATGGTTATAAGTTGGGAACCCCTGAATAAAAATGAAAAATATGGGTGTCATAAGAAAGATAATTTAATGGGCTACAATAATGGTGTGCAAAGTTTTGAAATTTCAGTTATAATCTTGGAGATATAATGATTTTTTTTTTGAAAATTTGACCATTTCTTTTTGAAAAAACCTTATTTTTTCCAAAATATGAGTTAACGACCTAGTCTTTTCTTTGCATGTTAAGAAAGCTTTATTTACTATCTTTAAAATGGTGCATAGTTTGCTGTAAGTTTTCTTATATATACACCCTTTTTAAAGAAAAACAAAAGAATTTATTCAATGAATTCTTATGAAAACTATGTTTTTATGGACAAAAACAATGAAAAACAACAACAAAACGATTCTCATTATAAAATAATAAGATTGTCATACAAGGCTATGTTGAAAGAAAAGAGCGCGCGCGATTTTTAATAAAAATTTTTAAGTTTTACAATGAGAATGGTTTTATAATAATTGTTATTGTTGGTTTTTTATTGTTTTTGCTCATAAATGCAGAAAAAGGGGGTACATACGCAAAAATTTAGAACAACCTATGTACCATTTTCATCAGTGTAAAAAAAAACTTGGAAATATAGATATAGTTGTCAATATCATTCGCGAACAAAATAAATAACAATTACCTAAGACGCTGCCTTGAGGAACTCCAGGAAAGGCAACAAATTATAGGAGTTGGCATTGTTTATTTGAACATAATACGTCCGAGAGCGCATTTATGATATAATCTAGAACAAGAAATTTTAGTGAATACCCTTCCTAGCAATTTTTGCTATCAGTCCTGAGTTTCCTGATATGACAATTTAAATAAAAGAAAATATTGTCTTGCTCCTTAAAAAGGTATTAGATTCCGCTAAATTATTTACACGCACATCTGGCAAATATCTTCCATTTCATTGACGATTTGGTGACAAGTAAAACCACCTGTAATATTTCATATTAAAATTTGCCAAATAAAACACAACTCTGATATATCTTTTAACAAACAAATGTTTATTGAAATATTTGAAGTGAATAACACAGAAAATAAATTAGAAGAATTATTTGTAGTTTTTTTTTTTGCTTTTGTATTTAATGTTATGTTATAAGTTTTTAATAAATGTTATTGTTAATTATTTTGTATTATATATATATATTATTTTCAATTAAAATTTGTAGGTTAATATATATACATATACATATGCATATATCAATTTAGATTTTTAAAAAAAAAACTTAAAACAATTTAATAATTCAGTCTTTTTAAACAAATAAAAAACTTAGGTACATTATTTTCAGCAGGAAATAAAGTATTTAAAATAGTTGCCATTGAGTAGCTTCCTTTAGCCCGTTTTTTTTTAAATGTTATCTTTTACTAATTTATTTTTTTTTGTTTCTTCTTTGCTAGTATTTTTTGTTGTATTTAATTTGAGTTTTTCTAAATTGCGGCGAACAGAGTTATTTTCAAAAAAAAAAGTTTACTGTTTTAAGGTGGTACCAAATTAGAGCTCCCAGAGAATTAGATCTTTTTAGGTGGAAGAACAAACTTAGCGAGACCTTTAAGTTTTTCATTGAATGGAAAGTTTTTTCCGTCTATACCGCTCTTTAATCACCGAAAATTAAAGTTAAAAGAGTAAAAAAATAATTATTTGTAGCTAAAAAACTTTTACTTTTTCCACGAAAAAAAAGTCATCAAATTTTTGACACACAAAAATATATTTAACTATTTATTAATGACTCAAAACAAGTTTTTTAATGAAATTTAATTGACGAAAATTAAATTTTGCAATGTTGGCGACTAAAGGAAAAAAATATGAACTTTTTCCAAAAAAAAAAAAAAATTTTACTTTTACCGTTTTACGGAAAAAATATTTTGTTTTGGGAAGCCCGGCAATTCTTTATTTCCAACTTGACAATCCTGACATTGACTCATGTCCATAATTATTTATTTTCAAGCTCAAGTCTATATAAGCTGTAGTCTAAGGTTAGAAACAGCTTTAGACATAGGTTGAACACAGCTTTGTTCACAAATACTTTTTTGTTTTGACTCGTGTTAAAAACTTTTTTTAAAACGACAAAAACCACTCAAAAACGATATTTTCTGTTAAAGAAGATAGAGAAAAATTAAATTTCGAGTTGAGATTAAGCATCGCTAAATAGAACCTTGACTATCGTATGAATATGACCCTTGGTTTTTTAATTGAAGCCTTTTGAAACAACGCTAACTTACAATTTAAAATTTAAGTTCAAGAAAATTTTTCGGTGATTAAAGAGAACTGAGGTCTGTTCGGACCATGGTTTTGCTGCTTTTGTGGGAATGTTTCTTTTCATATAGGTTTTATTTTTGCATGCATGTGTACAAAATAAATTTTTTTCTTTATTTGTAGTACTTGAAGTACGTACATGCATAGTTATATACATATTTTAATTTTTTTATTTAAGATATGTCTTGCAGGTTGCTTTGTGAATTATTTATCTTTGTAAACTGTCTACATCTTATTCAAAATGCTTTTGTATGGTTTGTTTTCTATTTATATTTTTGAGTTGTAAAATAAATATTTCTACTTTATGTTTCTTTGCTCATAGCAACTTAAAATATGTCTCCTCTAATCCACTGTTCATTTTGAATTTTTGTTTTTAAGTTTCGTTATAAATGTTTAAGCCAGTGTCATCCAATATCTGCATACAATCACTTTTACTTAGCAAATAAATGAAATTTGATTTAGTGAGCATGAAAGCCCAAAAATCTTGCTCTCTAGCAATGTTGCCAGACTTTTTTTTAGGGAAAACTGCAAATTCGGAAAAAAAACTGTTAAAAACGGCTACCTCCGAAATACTTCAGATTTTTTGGAAAATATAAAATTTTAGTGGTTATTAGAAGTTGATGACCTTTTTTTAGCCATAATTTCATAAAAAAAACTTCGATTTGCAAAATAAAACTGCCAGCGTGTCAAAAAAACTTGATTTTGCAGTTAAAACTGCTCAATGGCAACGCTGCTCTCTAGTCAATTCAAAGTAACATACAACTACAAAGTGTTGCGAAAGCGCTGAAGGACCTTTCTTACCCCCGTTTCCGGGGGTTGGGAGCACAATACCCGCAATCAAATACACGCCGCCCCCGAAAACGTTTTTCATCATTTGAATAAGTTGATTAATTCACATACGTTATAGTCTGGGGTGTAGCATTGCATTTTCCATTGTCATTTCCTCCCACTTATTTTTTTTTTTGTAATTGATAGTTTAAATATGGCTAGAATCGTGGTGGGGCGGGTTGTGAGAGGCCGAAAAAACAAAATTCGCTCAATAACTCAGAAAGTAAGCCACAAATAGAAAAATATATTAAGACCAATGTTGTAGAAAAGATAAAAAAACATAGGTTTCATACTCGAAAAACCTCCGTATGATAAGATTTAGCTCACCTTTGATATTTTTAAAATTTCTAATAACCATCGTCACTTTCAAAAAATACGGCTTTTATTGAAAGTTTTAAGCTAAAATTTGTCGTTCAAATCTAAAATATCTAGTTTTGTTCAAAATTATAGTATTTATTTCAAAATTCAGAACGGTGAAATGTTGGTCAAATCTTGTCGTTTGGAGATTTTTCGGACTTGAAATCGATGTGTTTTCATCTCTTCTACAACATTGGTCTTAATATATTTTCTTACTTGGGGCTTTCTTTCCGAGATATTGAGCAAAATTATTTTTATTGACCTCTTACAACCACACCTACCACTACAAAAGCAGCTGACGCTTGGATCATCATCCCAAACGGGAGGAATTATGTCATTTACAACGCTGCTTCCTGGACTATTAATACTCAACACAATTGGGTGTGCACTGTAGAAAATGTATTGAGTCGCGGGAAATTAAGAAGAAACAGGCGAATTGTTCAGCAAAATTGTAACAACAAAATAAGTGGCGTGTGAAATGTACCCACGCCAGAGTCTTAAATTTTCAAGTTCGAAAAGTATGTATTAACAAGAGCTTAAACCTTCAATAATACCATTGACAACTTTTAACACCACGGATTGACAAATACACTTGAACGCCCGAGACAAGGCAGAAATGAATTGATTTTTTTTTTTTACATTCGCTAATTGTAAGTTATATGAAAAATACACAATTTAACTTTTCAATGTTGTATTAACAACACCTGTGTACAGTGAAATTTGAGTAATATCGACTGATGTCAACCAAGGGTAATTTGGGTTCGCTGAACTCGAATCTGCCATCGGATTTTGGCCTGCACGTGTGCGTTTCGAGGTAACGGTAAATTAATCGATAATTGACACGGTTACAAACGTTCTTGTAGGACTTTTTTTATTTCAAGAATGTTCACTCATGAAAAGACAAAAATTTCCATTTACACTACCGCACCAGCACCACTCCTTAACCCCCCTATGGAGCATTTTAGAAACAATTTACATACGAAACAAACGATTATGAACTTTTTCATTCGGTCTTTGACAAAAATATTTCTCATAAAAATTAAATCAAGCAACAAAACTTCTTAAGGCTCATCTGTGTGACAGTAAAATACCAAGAAAAAAGTAATTTTGTTATATTTTTTTCTTTATACATATGGGCATTTCCATGGGGCCCGTCCGATCGTCGCTCACATATAAAGTAAAAAAAACCAAAACAACGGATTTTTATTTTGACAATAGGTTTAACGTATAGCTCCTAATTAGCATTATAATTGGTGCTAGGTTGAATTTAGGCAATTTTTCGTTTTCAAGATAATTGCAAAAGACCAAGGTGTCGCACGGGACAGTAACTTCCGTTTTCGTGGAAATGCCCATACATTAAATTTTTTCATATAATATTTTTTATAATTTTAAATTTACGAAAAAATCGTCGTTTGTCCAGCATGTAAATTTTTATCATAGGGAGTTAAGGAGTGGTGCTGGAAAAGGAAAAATTCTCAGAAAACCTCTGGCTTGAATTAAAGAACAGTCGTAGAAGAGTGCTTGAAACCGTGTCAAAATCAGGTTCATTTATCGTTATCTTGTTGCACTAACGTGTAATCATTCTTTTCGTAGGATCATAAGTCTAGGAGTTTTCCAGGAAATGACAGTTTTAAGAAACTTCGAATCGAGGTAACTGAAAAGTAAACTTTTCACAAGTCGAAGTTTTAGATTTGTCATAAGAGGATTTCGAACTTTATAAGATATGTAAAAATCGACCTTGTTCCACATTTTCCAAGGCAAATGTATTTTTTTATATCTACTGACTAGGCTACAATTAGTTAAATAGATGGTTTTTGAAAAAGTTTATCGTTTTCAATATACATATATAGGTATATATTTGGCCGTTTGTGTGACCTTTCTCGCCGCGTGACTTATGCGGCTATGTTTATGAGGAACTCTCACATATTATAAGCATTTAGCTAAGAATTTTTAAAAGTTTTAAAAAATTATAAGCTGTGAGGAAAGTAAAAATTTATAAAAATAGAAAACTAAAATTTACTCAAATCATATATGAAAAAGAAAGTTCGAATTTTTCAGTAATTACTTATAACTTTTTTGTCTAAATAAATTATGTTGTGTTTAATGAATGTATTAAGAATAGTAAGACCCATCCATATGTTTGTTTTTGACTGACACTGGCTTCATCCACATTCAATTTCAGTTTGAACATTTGATTCTCCACTAAAAATGTGTTTTTTTGTTTAAATTTAAATCCAGTTGTAGTTGCAACTCTTGATTATTTTAGTGATTTCGGAAATATCTATTTTTTTTTGTATATATGTATTTCTTCTATTTAACAATTTGTATCTAAGACTTTGCATAACAACAGTAAAATTTTTGCAAATATATATTAACTTTGTATATTTTAACTACGTGAACTTATAAGAAATATTGTATATAGAATAAAAAGACTTACATATATAATTAGTATAGAAAATAATATACATTACGAAGAGTCGAAAATTTTTAAATATGGGCCAAAAATATTTATTTTGTGTATTGATTATATCTTAATTTTAGGCTTAAAAGTTGTCTAAATATGCATATGCACTAAACAGAAAAAATAATAAAAAAAATGGAACAGAATATAAAATTATAAACTGGAAAATAAATGTAAACTAATTATAAAAGTAAAGAAATCTTTATGCATCATGATTCGTCTCTAATTTGCATGCCTAAAAATATTCTAATACAATTTGTATATTTGTAGTAATCATTCATTCAGCACAGGCTAGATATTTATGTTTTCATTTAAAATGTATACCATCTTTTCAGGCTTGAAAATTAGAAACGAAACGAGATGAACCATTATACATAAAGGAATTCTAAGTTGAAAAGTCTCCAAGGATATTTACGTTTCAGTTTTTCCACTAGAGAACAAGTAGAAAAAAAAATATGTGTCTTCAAAAGCCACAAAAATTGCTATCCAAGTATTGTTGGAATTTGAAATCGAGTTTCCAATTCTAATAAAAAAATGCAAATTTAAAGTAGTAATTTGATTTTGCTTCCTAAAATGGAATCGAAAATTCATTCATTCTTATTGCTATAGAACTCATAAAATCATGTATAAAAGCGAGAATAAGGATATTTTACAAAACAATACTTTAATAAAAATTGTGATCATTTGTTTTCTTTTTGTTAAATTATGCTTTTAATATTTTTGCCTAGATGTTTTTGAAGCTTTATTTTCGTTTATATCAAGGAGGTATATCTGGGGTCAAACAAATTCAGAAAAGTTTTCTTTGGTTTATGTTGCATGTTCATAAATTATTTTGTTTTGTTTTTTTTTTTTTAGTTTTTTAAGAAGAATATTTATTTATATTTTTAATTAATCTATAATAACTTTCAAAATTTTTAATAAATGTAGTTTTTGTAAGAGTTGAAAAAATTTAATACAATATTGATACAAGAATTAAATGCACGATTTGTAAAAAAAATATATATTGTTTGTGAAGTGTGTGCTTCCGCGTGTTGTCCAAGCGCTTTAATAAACCAGATTATAAAAATTGATTATACAGTTTGCTATCGATATACATGAGTTAGTACCTAAATATGCTGCTGATATTATATTACCATCAGGGTCTTTTTTCCCCAAATTCATATAATAATTCTTTAGTGTACTTATAAAAGGTAGTCACACTCCTAAGAAAATTTCCGAGTTTGAACATTTAGCTTAAGAGTTTAGAATAAAATGCAGCTCATAACTTGTGAGCGCCTTGTTATCAGAAACTCGTTTTCGCATACAAGGTGGAATTACTTGTGAACAATCCACGTACATATTTTTCCTCAAGTCAACGCTTGAACTGATATTGGCAAAAGACATAAAAGCCTAATACCTCAAAAACTATTTAAGGTAGACGTAATTTTTAAAATGAGGATTAAAAGAAAATGTAACTACATACAATGAGCAGCTGTTTATATAAATTTGGAAAAATTAATGAGTAACTTCTTGGAATCAAAATTAAAAGCTCCGAAAAAGTTAAACAATTTATTTTTAAATAGAATCAGTCCAATGGTGCGTGGTGCATTTGTGACCATATGCAGATCATAACGTATTCTGTCAACAATGATGAGGTTTACTTTGGAGTGCAGGGTTTTTACAGTTTTAACTGCTTCCTCATCTTCACAGTTACTACACTATTCAGAGCTAAGACTTTATTTAAAATTTTTAAGCTAGTGTCATTAGGTAATCGTCAATAACTTAGATACTAACAGCGCAATCGGTAAAAAACCGCATAATTGAATAAGTTTTTTCGTTTTATTTTTTGCACTTCCAAATTGAAACAAAAGCTTTTTGTGTATTTTTATGTGTAAAAATTTAATATGTACTTTCTTAAAGTTAAAATTCAGATTTGTTTGATTTTTTTTTATTTTTCTTTTTAAATGCAAAACGAGCATGACAAATGTTTGAACGAGTTTTTTTTTAAAGAAACAATAAAAATTTATTCTATATAATCTTTAACTATATATTTATAATTTCTTTTGTATATGTTTGTAAGTATATAATTAAAATATGTGTTTTGGTATATTATATATATTTACATGGATTTTATAAATAACTTTCTTTAGAGTTTAATTATGTTTTTTTTTTCTAGTTTTGTGGCTAATATCATAGTTGCTTCAAATATCAATAAGCATTGCTCTGTATTTTCATCTATGTATGTATATATACATAGTTTAGCTATATTAAGTTTTTTAATCTTTTGTGTTATAATTTAATCATCCCACTTTGGAAATTGTGTTTCATCAACAAACATTCTAAATGTGCCTTCACTAGTAGAGTTCGTTTCTGTTGTAGGATTTGTGGGATGATTTGCTTGATTTATTGAATTGCTTTGATTAGTTGTTTTTGTGTTGAAATTGGAACGTTGTTCTGAAATTGAAAACCATTACATACTGTGAAACCGAAAAGTTTTTTGTTCCTTAAAATAGTGAATTGGCGATATCCAAAGAAGTGACTGTGCCTTTTATATTTCAAATGCATCATAAATCCTCTGGCAACTTAAAGTACAAATGAACCGCTGAGGGCAAAAGTGTAAAACTCAAATTTTCTAAATTTAAGTTATAATCGTTTCCTAACTTGTTATGAAAGTAATTATTACTAGACAAAATGCTATTAGATTAGTTTGTGATATGGTCGCGAGAGATCATCGAAAAGTTTTAGCTCGAAACAGACACTTCTAACTTTAAGCGGATCATTGGTCCAACTCTGCGTGAGCTTTTTTATTTTATTCATAACGTTAGTTTTATTCGAAAAGTATCTGTAGTGAATCATTTAAGTCGACTATGGTCACCACTTTATAATATTCATATAAATAGAATAGAAAGAATTCAAAAATTTTTTAATTCGTTTTGCTCTCAAAGGCTCAACTTGGGTTGACTCTTTAAGTCTTCCTCCTTATGAAAATCGTTTGCAGATATTACATTTGCAGTCATTGAGCTCTCGCAGAAATATTGCTAATCTACTTTATCTGCATTAATTTCCAACTGGCTCTCTGGCTGCACCAGAGCTTTTTAGTTACATACATACACTTTAATACTAATTGGAGGAGTAACTCTTATTTTATCAACCGGTTAGTAGAAAAAATTATATAGCTACAGCTCCTTTTAATCGCATGACTACTCCTATTAACGATTGCGAAGTTTATAATATTAGCTTGTCAAAAAGTCAACTGAAGCTTAGATTGAAAGCTAATTAACTGTAGCTAAATTTGTAGCTTAATGGTGGTAATGGTTGTAACTTATGTTTGTGTTGTCCAAGCCCCATTCAGGGCAAATTTGCTCCAACATTTAGGCCTTGCGTCAAGTGAATTTATACATTTAATTTTTCAAATATATTTATATGAGTATGTTGAAGCGATCTAAGTGGGTATGTTGAGAAAGTGCTAAGAAAAAATTGTAAAAATATAACAAATGATCTGCACGTACAACATTTTTCATTTCCATTAATTATTGAACAAGTTCTTTACATGGCTTAAAGCTTGAAGCTAAATAGCTTAGAAGGCTGTAATAGCTATAGTAGCTAAACTCTATCTTTTACTTTTAACAAAATACACAATTAGTTCGCCAATGCTACAACACCAAAACTCAACAAATCCTAAGCTAACATTAGAAGCGAAAACATTTGCAGTAACAACGCCATCAACAATAACACCTGCAGTACCACACTTTGAAGTGAAAGGACGATGAGTTGAACATAGACAATAGACGCTTAAGTGGTAAGTCTTATGCAGTCTACCGTAGACTACAGATCGGCAACCCAAAACAGTTCCAACAATCAAACATTGAGGTGGTTTTAGAGTTTTAAAGTTTCACACTGACGACTATGGTTCTGGACTTTCAAAGCTACTCCATCATAAAAAAAAAAAACAAATGCGAATACTATGTTTCAAATGTACTAAAAGTTAGTCCGTTGTACTTCGGTACTTTCCCAATGACAAAATTAGCGCGGTCTGAATGTAATACAAATGAGTCCATATAGTGACTTCAATGCGCAGCGATAGTAAAATGTTTCAATGTTTCCCAACCAGAAATGGTACAGGTGCAATTGGAAAACGAGTTCATGATTTGAAAGATTACACTGTAATAGTTTTAAGAAAACAAACCCACATCCTTCCAACTTATTTATTCGATTTACTTTGTGGTGTATCGGAACAAAACCGTTTTTTTAAAGTAAATTCCTAACAAATTGTTTCAGAAGTTTCTTCTTTTTTAGTCATCTTTGAAAAGCTTTATTGCTTTTTTTGCTGTATTTCGTAGCTAACACAAAAGCCACAAGCCCACGCTTAAAAAAAAAACCTAAAAAAGCGTAATTACCAATTCCATTTTCCGCGACTATCTATTTTACAAATAAAATAATCATAAGACTTACTTGAAGTTTGTTTATTGGTGTCTTTGGCCCAAACTGGTTCATTGCTTTGATTCATATAAGACTGTTGATCCCATACAGCTTTTTCTTCTTCATTTTTGTTCTAAAAAATAAATAATATAATTTACTTAAAAATTTAAGCTCATAAATATATGCATATGACCACAACACTAACATGCACTTTATCAACACGTAATTCCATTTCATCTGTGGTTTGCTCGAGTGAACTGTGAGTTATTCCATAATAGAAGTACATAATAAAACCTAGTGTCATCCAAATTGTAAATCTAACTAATGTCAATATGCTTAATTTAAATATAAGGTAAACATTAACGGTAATTGCGATAGCAGGAATAAATGGAAGTCCGGGTGTAAGGAACGCAAGAGCATATCTATAAGGAATGAAAGAAAAATTAGTATATACGCATTTAAAGTAAGGCATATGACACACACCTGTTTTGTGGCTGTCTTGATATAATTAATAATATCACAAATATTCCAATGAATAAACAAATGTACAAGAAGACAGCGAAACCACCGGACCAGCCAATCGCCGCAAAAAGATCCAAGAAAAAAACCAATCCGAACATTATGCCGACTAGTTTTGTAACGTACATGCCTGAAATGATATGCAAAGTTTAAATTTAAGCTTCCCGAGTTTATTCGTATGCAGCAATAGAAGGACTCATTCTGATGGTTAATTTCAATGCCGGAAGGCTTGTTCTTTGATTTTAAATTCAGAAGATTGCCGGCTTAAGTATTTGATGAACTTTTTCATTATTGTAAATAATTCGGGAAACTTTAAGAACAATTTTCGTTTATTTTTCAAAGCATGCTTTTCACGTAAATGAATAAGAACCTGCATTAAGCTCTTATGAACATTCCTTGAACACGAAGGTGGTGGAACACACCAAAAAAAGGCTTTTTTGCAAGACTAAATGCCATATTTTGTTTACTTTAGGGTGTCCCAGTATAAAGAGTTATTCACGAGAGGTCAATACAGCCACCGTCACTGTTTGGTGTGGTTTTTGAGCTGGTGGCATAATTTATCCGCATTTTTTTGAAAATGCGGTTACAGAACGATGATAACTGATTTGTTTGCCATAATTGATTTATTTGGACCTTGAAGATAGGACGACCCAACCTATCAGACCATGTAATCTCAAGAAATTCACATCAAATTTATCGCTTTGTGGTTTTTCAAAGACGCAATCGTATAGCAACTAGCAACAGACAATTCCAGAGCTTAAGGCAGAGATCCAATGAGTTATTGCTACAGTCGAGCTGCTATTATGCAACGATGTCATCAAAAATTTTAACAAAACAGCAAAAGTTTGCCATCAGAGTCGCGAGATGCATTTGTCTGACGTTTTATTCCATACTCAATCGCAACATTCATGCTTTACAATGATATAAAAAATGTTGACTCTTTTCGAACAAAATAATGTGTTGAATTCATAATCTAATTCTTGCGCTCTTAATGGGATATCCTTAACAGAATTCTTACCGCTCTCAGTTGTCGCTTGGCCAGGAATCACCCATGGAAAAAATCCAGGACATAAATAGGCGTAATCATGTATTTTACGAGAAATAAAATTTAGACCCATCGTATCGAATGCATTAGCACTGCCTGTTGGTCCAGTCGGTGCTCCATGAACACTGCCATAAAATTTGTTTTCCGACCTGTCCGAAACTAAAAACTGATCATCACGTCCGCCTAAATATCCTTCAGGACTTTCATCAATAAATGAGTCATCAGAATCGGACATTCCACGTGTAACACGTTTTATGGTCAACTTATTCGATTGCAGCACTTCAGCAGTCATGGCATTTGGATTGGATGCTGGTCCTGGAGCCATCGGTGTACGCAACTGTGCAGGCAGCAATTCCACCAGGGAAGTACTGTGCGGTTGGTAACGTAACACAAGCACACAGGTTGAAACTAAAGTATAAGCGAGCAGTGTGCCGATCGACATCATTTCGACGAGTATCTCCAGACGCACTGTAAGAGCAACCAGCGCGGCTGCAATACCGCTACCAATAGTAGCCAAACCAGGTACATTTGTGCGTTGCCATAGTTGTGCGAGTTGCCTGTGATGTGTAAATGTTAATATACATATTTTATAAATAGCACCTTAATAGTAAGTCAATTATCATTGATTATAATTATATAACTAACCTAAAAATAAGACCATCTTGCGCCATGGCGTAGATAACTCTTGGCATTGGGAACATAGAACCAAACATGGCCACTGATAAACCAGCCGTAGCACCAATAGCAACTATGGCACGACATTTGGGTGCACCCACGTAAGACCACATTTGCACCAGAGCAGCACCCGAGTTGATATGATCATATGGAACTAAAATAAATAAAAATATGTAATTAGATAAAAATGTCAGTGAAAAGGGGAAAGCCATAGCAAAATGAGTCAAAAGCCTCCGCATGGAAACCAGTAAAATTGGCTGAAATTTTACAGTGATTTAGTTCAAGCTGTTCTAAAGTTGCAACGAGCTATATGAGGACCTGGTGGTACTCGTGGCATCACACGGACATCCGTTGTCTTTTTTTTTTTTTGTTCGTAATGAAATTACTCTCTTAATATCTCATTCTAAGTGAATTGAAAGGGAATTTGTTCCTTGAACTTGTTCTTTGAACAAAGCCAAACACAAACGCAGCAGCATAAGCAACGAAAAGTCAAACTAAAATTTTTGTGTGAGGTATTGTAAGAACTTAATCCCATAAAGGATATTTAACTTTAAAAAAATAAAAATAAATAGTATGCAATATGTTTTTTAGCACAAATATGTTGTTTTAAAAAAGAAATTATTAAAATCGATTCAGCATATTTTGCGCCAAAGCGTTACAAACCATTTCTATATAAGCAATTTTATATAAATAGTATGGATATAGAGGTTCAAAAATTAAATAAATGGTTACCTTTCGAATGAAATTTTGTGCAGGAGTTTTGAACAGCATAATAATCTGATGAGGTTAAAGTGGTTGAGTTTCGTTTAGAAAAAAGGCAGCTTCCTTCTTTGTGTAATGAAACTTAGTCGACGTTTACACGAGGAAAGTCTGAGAGACAAATTCTTGTCGATTCTCTTTTGAGATTTTCGTTTTGCGTTTGCGACATATAACAAATTTTTTACCTCGTCCCTTTGTCAAGGTTTACACGAAGAAATTCGATGAAAGAAATTCTTGTCCATTTCCTTTTGTGAATTTGATTTGCGTTTACACACGAAAACTAGAATTTCTTCCTGCTTGTGAATATCATAGCAGTTACTACGTCGATCCACCACAACAAACGTAGACTCAAAGCATAATATAAGCTAACGAACAGAACGCAAGAGAATTTGCGGGTACGGAAAATTCTGTACACCCTTTCGTTTTTCCCCTCTGGCCTACAAACAAGGAAACTTTCCGGCAAGTTTCCTCGTGTAAACGCTGACTTTTGGTTTTCCCCTCGTGTAAACGCTGACGAGCGCTTGGTTACACAGTTCGACAATATTGAACCAAAAGTGGGCAGGTATATGTAACTTGACATGGAACCTGTGGAAAAAACCATATACATATAATATAATAGACAGAGATTGAGTGGATTCATGCAAGTAGCTACAAAACCACTCATACAGGATCAAAGATTGATACGCCATATCTATGTAAGAGTAAAGCGTTTAGTATGAAATTGATTCAAAAATTCCTCATTTTACTTAATGTACAATTACAGCGTTATACATGCAGAGCTTTAGAAGAAAAAGTACCTTAAATTAGTAGAAAAATTATAGCCAAGAGAGATATTTACACTTACGATATTAAAATTACTGTAAAAATTATAGAATCTAACACATGTGGCTCTTAATTTTAACTAGAGCTCGCTCAGTGGTTGTAATTCAACCATTATAGTGACAAAACATAAAATTCTTTTTGCTACTAAAAACTGATTCCTTCTACCCCTATTTCTTCCTTACAGTTCAACATACTTATGTACATATCTCCATATAAAATTTCAACAAAACCAGTCGATTAGTTTAGCAAATAATACCTTTGCTCAGGGTTCATTCTGTAGTAAATTTCATCAAAGTAGGCGTGGCACCGCCCACTCAAAACATATATAATTACCCAGGATTCATTCTATCTCCATATCATCAAAATCAGTAAAGCGGCTCAGACGTGACAGGTTTTTCCCATTAAGGGAAATGCCAAGGTCCTAATAGTTTCTAATAGCCTTAGGATTCAATTTATCTCTAAACCAAATTCCATCAAAATCAGTATATTAGTTTCGAAGTGGAAAAAAAAAACTACTACTATTTTAAAAAAACTTAAGCAAGTATGTTGTGTTTTGGCAGTTAAAAAGGGATGGAACCGTTTTCAATTTATGCATGGATTTCACTCTCAAAGGAATCTTATTAAGAAGAGACTACTTCACAAATTTTTTTAGATAATGATCACTTGTCATGTGCTGTCGAAAACCGATATGGCAAGAAAAATTAAAACAAGATTTACAAACAGCACTTTTCAATTAACTTCTGTAGAAGTTGTGACAAGGAGGAGAAGGAAAGTTTAAAACATTTTGAAGGAGGAGGAGGAAAGTATAAAACATTTTTTTACATTTAACATTTTAATTGTAAAAAAATCGATTACGAGTATTTATTAAAAAAAATTGAATTGAAAAAAAGACTTAGTGACTCTTTATGCATCACGATTCGTCTCGTTTCATCTCTAATTTTCAAGCCTGAAATATACTACAAATTTAAATTAAAACAAAAATATCTAGCCTGTTTGTAATGAATAATTAATTACAAATATTAGAATTGTACTAGCATGTTTTTAGGCATGCAAATAAGAGACGAAACGATTATTCAAAGACTCAGTTTCGTGGTATCAGAAGCGGCTAACATATGATTTAAGTGAATCGGTTTTAGACGAAGTAACGCTCTTAAACTCAACTTCAGTTCTTCGGAATCAGTGTTATTACTTACCTACTAATGTTAAGACAAGACTGACAGTCACATATGCTATAAGAACAACTACCAGCGAACCGACTATTGCTTTTGGTATACTTTTTTGAGGATTGTGAGCTTCTTCACCAGTTGTTGCTATTATATCAAATCCAATAAAGGCATAAAAACAGGTTGCTGCACCAGAAAACACCTAAATACAATTTGGAGATAAGAAATTAATTGTGATCAAAGTAACAATGTTAATTTTCAACATACTCCACTCCAACCAAATGGTAAGAACCCATGATGCTCTGTCCATGTACTTGTATCAACATAAAATAAGCCAGCTGCCATGACAAATGCCCATGATGCCAAGTTAATAGCATTTAAAGAGTGATTGAATATTACAGATTTACTAGCACCCATTGCCAAGATACACGTCATAATCAGAGTTATACCAAATGCTATAAAGTCCGGAGGTTTACCTTAAAAAGTAAATATTTTATGCATTTTAATGTAAGCAAAAGAGCGCGGAAGAAGCTTGAAACAAAAAACGAGGATTGCGGCGGAAAAAAAAAAACACTCGTACAATCTCTAGAAATTAAGATCAAATTTGGCCACCATACAACTTTTTTGGAGTTTTTTGAAGTCACAAGTCTATATAAATAAGCTACAACTAATACCTGAACATAATGCGGAAATTCAAAAATCTGGCTGTTAGAAAGTTATCTGTAAAAAAAGATTTTGTGAAATAATTTACATAAGCAATTGAAAAAAAATAAAATCGAAAATTAAACGTGCATGTGATTATATTGATGCGACGTCCGATCGCCTGAACATTATGAAGAAAAAAAATAAACCAAATAATGCTGATACAAAGACGGCACATTCGTCAAATTATTTTTATCCATTACAAACTATGGATGATGATCAAAATAGTGATGAAATTGTAGTTGATAAGACTATAAAGGAACACATTCCTCCAATTACTATATTAAAAGTAAAAATAGAAGAAGTGCATGCCCTATGCAAATCGAATGATATCTCTCATTATTCCATTAGAAAAATTTCTATTGGTCTAAAATTGTTCCTTCAACTCAAGTCTGATTTTGAATCTATTTGTAAATTACTTGAAAATAGGTTTGAGTTCTTTACTTATGCAACAAAAAGTGAGAAACCTTACAAAGCGCTGCTGTTTGGATTAGATAAGAAAGATCCTAACGTCATCAAAAAAAGACTTAAGATATGGGTTTGAATTGCCTAGAAGTTAAACTCATTCAAAAAGATGCCAATAATACTCAACATATCATATATATTGTTTACTTTCTACGTCAGTCAATCACAATTAAAGAACTCAGACTAAACTATTCAATAATTGATTACGTTAAAGTTAGATGGGAGTTCCAGCGTCAAAATAAAAAACAGTTTACTCAGTGCTACAACTGTCAGATGTTCGGCCACGGCTCCAGCCGTTGTAAGGTTAAAACATTTTGCGCGAATTGCGCCGGCAGCCATAAGACAGCAGACTGTACTGTTTCTTTAGAAAAATGTGCAAATTGTAATGGCCCTCATAAATCTTTTTCAGAGCAGTGTCCTAGTAAACTAAACTACATCCAATTGAGACAGCGTTTTCAGCCAAGTTCAAGGCGGCCCACCAATTTCATCAACAGTGGATTCTCCAATGTAAATTACAACAACAATTTTCCCAACGCTTTACGCCAAAATACCCCAACAACAACAGTCGCCTGGCAACCACAACGGAGCAACAGCAACGATTGTACAAGTAACGCTAACGACTTATTTTCTCTTCAAGAAATTAAAAGCCTAACACTCGAACTAATTACTAATTTAAGAAATTGTAAAAGTAAAGCTGATCAATTTGAGGTTATTACAAACCTAGCCTGTAAATTTTTGTCATAGTGGATAGATCCATTAATATTACAATATGGAATGCGAGAGGCATTCGCAATAAGAGCCAGGAATTTTTTCATTTCTTATTGTCTAATAACGTAGATATATGTTTAATATCTGAAACATGGTTAAAACCAGATTTAAGTATTAGACACCCAGATTTTTTTATATATAGAAACGATAGAATACTTAGAAGAGGAGGGGGCGTCGCCGCAGTTGTTAAAAAAAATATACAACATCAACTTCTACCAATTATTAATACTGAACTCATCGAAAATGTTGGTATAAAACTTTTTAACAATACTAATTGTATTCATATTTATGCATGCTATTTTCCTGGTGGCTTAGCAGGTTCGGATGGTTCAAGGAAAAGATTATTTGCATCTGATATATTTAAGTTGACTAGAGGCAATAGATACATTCTTGGTGGTGATTTTAATAGTAGACACCATACTTGGGGATGCATCAGAGCTAACTGCTGGGGAAACATTTTATATGAAAAACAGGATTCATACAATTTTAATATCATTCACCCTAATGATTGTACCTTTATACCTACTAGCGCTAATAGACAGGGCTCAACTTTGGACCTTTTTATTTCCAACTTAATAGATATCCCACTTAATGCTGAAGTTATTAATGACCTTAGCTCAGACCATTTGCCGGTGAAAATGAATTTAAATTGGCATTCCTCAAGACTTCGTTTCTCTCAATATGACTTCAATAGAGCAAATTGGAACATTTATACCAGACACATAAACAGACATTTATCTTTGCCTTGCATTAATTCTATAACCTCCACTGACAATATTGATACTATTCTAACCGATTTTAAAAGTACTATCTACTAATAATGAAGCAATTGCTCATAGTGTTCCATTGAAATTTCCCACTAATAAAAGCAAACCTTTGCCGTACTATATCAAACGACTAATTACGCTTAGAAATAGCTATAGACGAAATTGGCAACGTTATGGATACATTAGTGACTGTACCGAAATGAAAATTTTAAGCCTGATAATTCGAGAAGAAATAGATAAACAAGTCTTGGAATAAATTGCTATCCTCATTTGATAAAGGCTCTTCCTCTTTTTGGAAAGTTACAAAAATTTTAAGGAAGAAGCCTAAAAACGTTCCAATATTAATACATAACAACACAAGATTTTCTGCTACCCTAGAAAAATGTGAAATCTTAGCAAAATCTTTTGCTTCAAACCACACGATATCTGCAAACCTCAGTGACCCCACTACTACTAGCCAGGTTATAAACACTTTAGATCGCTTTCGAATGCAAAATCCAATTCATTCCGGCAATATTGTGACAAGTATTTCTGAGGTTTCAACCATTATACAAAATTTAAAAAATAGAAAATCGCCAGGTATCGACGGAATTAACAATATATGCCTTAAAGCACTTCCAAAGAAAGCAGTTAAATTTCTGACGATCTTAATAAATGCTTGCTTTATTTTCGGTTATTTTCCCAAGACTTTTAAGGAATCTAAAGTCATACCAATACTCAAGCCAAATAAACCACCAAATTGTCCTTTTTCATACCGGCCAATTAGTTTATTGTCGTCGGTGAGTAAAATATTGGAAAAAGTCATCAAAGAAAAATTGATTAATTTTATAGAGGCCAATAATATTCTTCCGTCCCATCAATTTGGTTTTCGCCCTGATCACAATACTGTTCAAGCGTTAATAAGAATCAAAAACTTAGTTAATTCCAAATTTAATGAGCAAAATTCAACGGGTATGATACTTCTTGATGCTAAAGCTGCTTTTGACTCTGTATGGCATGATGGTCTTATTTTTAAAATGATTCAATATAATTTCCCTCAAGATATTATAAAAATAATACAAAGCTTCTTTTCCGAAAGGTGTTTCAAAGTTCACATTAGTTCATATAGATCTCAGTCATTCCCTGTCACCGCTGGCTGCCCTCAAGGTTCTTGTTTATCGCCTGTTTTGTATAATATATACACTGCTGATTTTCCTGTTTTAAATTACTGTACCCTATCCATTTTTGCTGACGATACAGCAATACTCTGCTCAGATATTATGGCTTCAGACATAATTGCTAAATTAGAAAGAGCATTAACAGAAATCGTGGACTACTTCAATAAATGGAAAATTATGCTCAATTATGATAAAACTCAGGCAATATATTTCACTAGAAAGCGAAAACTCTGTTATAGACCACAATCGAACATTAACATTAGCAACTTTGCTATTGCTTGGGATCAGAAAGTTAAATATTTAGGCATCATTCTTGACCCAAAGTTGAAATTCAAAGATCACATCTCATATACAATAAATAAGGTAAACTTATTAATTAGAATTCTTTATCCTTTTATTAATAGGAAGTCAAGTCTCTCTATAAGCAACAAGAAACTAATTTTATCATCTATTTTCCACGCTGTTATGTTATATGCAGCACCAGCCTGGTCTACTAGCGCTTCCTGTCATATAAAAAAATTAGAAGTTTCCCAAAACAAGCTTTTAAAGCTTATGTATAACCTACCATGGTTCTATTCCACCAATAGACTTCATGCCTTGGCTGACATTGAGAAAGTTTCTGACAAGTTAAATAGGCTCACTCATAATTTTCTAATCAAATGTATGGGTTCTGATTATAGTTATATCAATGAACTAGTTTCATCTTAAGTAGTATAAGTAAGTAGTTTAAGGTATTTTATCTAAAAAATATTCTAATAGGTTTTTGTAAATTTTTGCCTCCATAAGACTTCGAGTTTAATCAAAATATGTATATCTAAATTAAAATGTAATAATTAAGTAGAAAAAGAAAAAATCTTAAACTCTTTGAATTATTATTATAAAAAGAATGAATTGTAATATTATGTATGAAATAAATAACTAACTAACTAACTAACTAAAAACTTCCAGTGGTTTCCGGCTACAGTAAGAAAATGCGAGAAAATTCTCTTCTTTACTAAACCAACTACACTGCAGCTGCTTTGATAAAAGAATTGGAATGTAGCAAGTGTAAAAAGACATTTAAGGCTGCCGTGGGACATGGTCTCCTAGCCCTCGTCACACCGATACAAGCCGTCCTTAGTACTCTTTCTAGCTTTAACTGGTTGTAGCCTTTCCTTAAAGCTGGCCACTTGACTAAAGTACCGTAAGTGAGGATCGTACGAACTACAGCTGTATGCATATACAGTATTATTTTTGGTTGAAGACCCAATTTTTTACTAAAAGTTTTATACACGCATACGAAGCTATACAGGCTTTTTTGCATCTCTGTTCAATGCTGACTTTCCAATAAAGCTTTAGATCTGGTAATTGGAAATTTGTTTCAAAGCACAACAAAATCACTTGATCTAAATGAAATGATAAAAATTGGAGATTGTAGCAGTTTCGAACCACAAGGTAAACTGCACTTCTACTGCGTTTCGTACCTCCATCCGAAGCGATGGGTCTCCAAAAACTGTACTTACCAAATGGAAATGTTCCAATATAATCACTCATGGTATTTGCAATTGCACCACCTGTTAACGAATCAAAACTCGAACTCAACGCACACGCACAGGCACTTGTTCCTGTTGAAATAAAAGTGAAATCTCATAAAAAATCAACAATATGATTGCAATGTACGCAATTATACCTATTAAATACTCCAATATCATATTCCAACCGATAATAAATGCTACGAACTCCCCAACCGCTACATACGAATACATATACGCTGATCCGGAAGTATGTGGGACACGAACACCAAACTCAGCATAGCAAGCACCTTTAAAAAAAACATGTAATTTATTGAAAATTTACAGAAAATTTAATGGAGTGTTCATTGTATGCTGCTGCAAAAGTACACTGAGAAAACGATTTATTTGATACTTGTGGTACCCGCGGCATCGTACGCGCACGTTTTGTTGTTTTGCATATTGAGATTACTCTCTTAACATCTCAATCTATCTTCTCTCTTTAAAAGTAAAAAAAAAAACAGTTGAAACAGAGTTTGTTTGAACTTCGAAGCCAAATACAAACGAAACAAATGAGAAAAAACAGGAACAATAACAACACGGAATTTAAAAATCAGCAAAAGTATAATCAACGAATAATCAATAAACAATTTTTGTGACGTTTTGCAAGAGCTTAATCCTAAAAAAAGAATATTTTACTTTAAAAAAACCATTTTCATGTAATCAATTTTATATAAATAGTATAGATAGAGCAATTAAATATTCGATTGAGAAAAACATAAAATACTTTAACCGACATGTATCACTATTTGATCCAAATATAATATTGTTTGACTCAAATATATTTTTGATTGCTCTATATGAAATATACATTTGTTATATCAGCAAACAATCGTTTCTCAGCGTATGATAACTACACAATAGCTCGAATAAGCGTTTTGTCAAAAAAAAAAAAAAAATCATTTATTTGACGGAATTCGGTCTCCGCGAACTTATCGTTTTTATTTTATTTACCTGAAAAAATGCTTGCTACTGCTGCTATAATAAAACTAATGATCACACCAGGCCCAGCTATATTTTTCGCTACCATACCAGCTACTAAATACATTCCAGTTCCGCAACATGAGCCAATTCCAAGTGATGTTAAGTCCAAAGTATTCAGACATTTCTGTGAATTATATGTAAAGGGTGATTTTCTTAGGGCGATAGAATTTTATACAAAGAAATTTGAATCAAAATTATCAATAACTTATTACAGCTAGTGGTGGACATATGTCGAAAATTATTTTTTCAATAAATGTCACAAAATAAACTTTTGATTAAAAGAAATTGGATTCAATCTTAATTTCTGTGTTTTATATTCATATAAAGTCCTATCACTCTAAAAAAAAACATCCGTTATATGAACGATATTAGTTTTTGTAAACATATTCATGTTAACTAAGTGAATTCAAATCGTGTTAGGCTTGTGTATACGCAATACGTTTACGATTTAGGCAAGGCTAAAGGCTTGAATTCCTTACTCGGTTTAAAATTTAAGTTCGATTTCCAAAATTTTTTTGTTTGAAACAAAACGTTTACTCTTTTACTTAAAATTTTCAACCATTTAGCATAGTTATTCATCATTCGTTTGGTTGAAATTGACAAAGTTTAGCTTCTGAACTTGTGGTCAAAGTAATTTTAAAAATTCGGAAAATTTTTCAACAAAAAACAAAACTAAACTAAATAGTTAAAAGATCAACTATTGCGTCGTAAAATTAATCCTTTAGGTTGAAGTCAAGGTTTCTATATTCATAAACATATGTATATCGGTCATTCTTTTAATAACTGCACACTTTGTTTTTTTTGACGTTTTTGAACATTTTTTGAAACGAAATACCTCAAAAACTATAGTAGATAGGATAAAAAATCATTTAATTATATTTGTTAAGAAAGACTGTAACTTTATGAAAAAAAGTTAAAAAAACTTAAATAATTTTGTTAAAACTCTAATTTTTTTCATTAAAAAAAATTTTCTCAAAATATTTTCAATATACATAATAACATATTTTTTTGTTTTGATTTTTTTATATGTTATTCCTCAATCAATCTTAAGAATGCATGTGCTTTCATATCGAAATTCCCGCCATAACTTTAGAAAATACGAATTTTTTACTGATGACGCCCCAAGGTTGTCAAGGTAATTTGTTGCTAAAAAAACGCCCTCACTTTTGGTCCACGAAAATCCTTGCAAAATGAGATGTTGAATTACAAAATCACCTACACATTCTCTCCAATTATTTACATTTACTGAAAAATAAACAACAGATTTAAGAAATTTCCCAGTTATGCTAAAAATAAAATTTTAATTTCATATTACGAGGACCATTTTGCCGCACCCTAGTCGTTGCGCCCGGGGCGGCTAGCCCCTCCCTAGGTACGCTACTGCCAGAAGTGTAAAAATATTTTTGCATTACCGTTAATTTTGGTTTTGTTG
Source organism: Tricholauxania praeusta (assembly GCA_949775025.1). Taxonomy (NCBI): domain Eukaryota; kingdom Metazoa; phylum Arthropoda; class Insecta; order Diptera; family Lauxaniidae; genus Tricholauxania; species Tricholauxania praeusta. The sequence continues at coordinate 137,834,784 of OX459028.1, read as the reverse complement.
GCTGAGCATTGCCATCTTGCAGCTGTTTAACATCTTTTGTTCGAATCAATTTAGGTATAAGGGTTGTTGTTGAAACGCCAGGCGGCATTGGAACCTTAAATTTCAACTGAAATAAGAAAATAAATTTTAAGCTATTATTCTCAGAATTTATGTACATGCGGAAATTAAAAATATTCAACGCAATTCTAAAAACTCATTTCCAAGTCGGTATATTATTTTAGGACAACCGTTCCTTTAATGTATAAAACTGCCTGAAAATTCACATGTACTCGTACATACATATGTAATATGTACAATAGAGGTCTGCATGAGTGCACTCGAAACGACCATCAAGCCACTCGCCACGTTGCGAGTCCATCAAGCTTTTGTGCACAAAAACCATAAATTAAATCAAATCGAAACACCAAGCAGGAGAGGTGAGAATAAAATATTCTAAGTACAAGTTCAAGCACTCGAAGTTTATTGCATTCGGAAGTTTATATGATGATTATTTCGAGTGCACTCGTGCAGATCCCTAACATGTACTGCACTTGTGGACATATCTAATTTTCAATATTTCCATCAAGTGCCATCGAACAATAATCACTTTTTAACATCTTCTCAAAATTGCATATTTAATTGAATGTTTTTATATTCCATTCTCTGCTGCCCTGCTTTCCTGCATTCAGCATAATTGTTCTAGCTTTCAATATCATACATACATATGTACGAATGTAGAAGCTTTTGTTTGTGTGTGTCTGTAGTATTTGCCTAGGTTGTGTGAATCGCTAAGTGTGTATGTGTGTGTGTCGAGGAGTCGGGTCGTTTTGTATTAGGAAACTCTTGTAAGCTGTTGAAAAAGAATAAAACCATGTCCTTCCTTTGCAATAGCGACATTATCTATATGCTTATATATAGAACAGAGCCATGTAGCGTTGCGCGGTGCAGAGTGGAGTAGAACGTAAAAAAGTCTAGGTAGAGGCGTCTAGATAGAGGGTGAAGTCGGGCAAAGTGTGGTTTGTCAGTGAGTGCCAGGAGACAGCATTTATGTATACTTTATACGCAAATCGTGGTTTTTTGTCCTTTCTCGCCTAAGTTTTGTGTTTTCCTTCTTTTACTTTTTTTTTTTTTGTTTGTATAAAAATTATGTACCTTTCGAGTGAGTCAATGGCAAAAATAAAAATTAAAAATATATATGTACATAAATGTATATATATAACTGCATAAAATGACTTACTCTTTCTCTAAGTTGAAGAAAATCTGAAGGTTTCATGTTGGTACCGATGCTGTTTCCTTCTTTTTGGTGTACTAAATTTTTTTTTTATTAAAAATGTATATTAAATGCAAAAAAAAATGTTATTTCATGAAAAATGACTTTTATTCCTTTATAGTTGTTTTGTTTTCTTTTTGTTTGCTAATTATAGGATATATGCATGTAGCTATGTAATTTTAACTTATATATGGACCAGCACCAGCGTCATATTTAGATATTCAACAGTTTTACTCATAAATTTTGAATTTTTTCATTTTACGTGTTGCTAATTTATGCTTAAAATCTAATGATTTCAATTTTTAATGAATTTTTCTAACTTTATACACATTTTCCAAATAATTCTTTTCAGTATTTTCACGCGTAACTTCAACCTTCTTTTTTAACTTTTCAATGTTGAATTTTAACTTTATATACATCGCGTAGACATCATAATCAATAACGCATTTTTGTTATATTAGTAACATATTATAATATTTAATTTTTCCATTATTTCCATTTAATTTTGAATTAAACAAAAAAACCTTTTTTTGCTTTCTCTTTAATTTTTCACAAATTTAATCGCGTTAAAAGTATAGCACCACCACCAAGAGCAGAAAAATGTGTGTAAATGTCGTCTGTCTTCTTGGTGTAATTGTATGAATGGTTGCCATTTTACGTGTGTATAACTTCACAAAATAACACACACAAAAAAACAAAGCAATGGAAAAAAATCCTTTTCCTCTCGCCTTCACTCAAATTTAAGTGAAAGCTTTTTATTTGGGGGAGGGCTTTCACAACCAACGCGCATTTTGCACTATAAATGGAGAGAGGTTGAAAATGTGTTTGTCCCCGCCTGCTTCTTTTTACAGAAAAAAAAATTAAATTTACATTAGTTTGACAGGACCTGGTACAGTGATTGCAATACGAAGGATCGCATTTTTATAGATGGGTTTAAATGGGGCTGTTAATTCCGTCATAAGACAAGCATTCGTCCCCTCCGATTTATAGCATGATTTGATGCATATCGCTACCAAAACATGAATTGCTTTATGGACGGCTTTGAGATCATCATTGTATTTATTAAGTATGCCTTCAAGTTTTTGAGTAGCTCCAGCCATGTGGAACTCTTAGTTCGTTATCAGTGGGCGTTAATTTCCAATGTTATTCATAGGATATTGTTGATTTAAGAGTATCCGAGGGTTTAGATATTTAGCTCATAACTGCAGGCAGCTTTAAATGTGCAATTGGGTAGCTAACCGTTTTTACATTCATCAACTTTGGTACTTGCAAATATAGAAAAACCTATGCTAGTAAATTAAAAAATCATGGGACAAAATGGATACCGGATTAAAAAAAAATAACATAATTTAATGCACATAAAAAACAAAACTTTTAATTTTTTTTTACTCGAACAAAATATGAGTATTTTCAATGAGCACATTTTACACTTTTCCATGCACAGGACCTTGCTATAGATCATTTTTAACATTTTCTCTGTGTAGACTTAACTTTCCCCCGCTCACCCTAAGTCTACAGACACCAACAACTAAAATAAATTCTCATATGGCAAAAGTGCTTGCATATCCTTTCGGAATTCAAAGCACAAAAGCTTTTATAGTCTATGCTTTCAACGCGCTACTCGCATGTGTTGAATACTTTTTCAGTTCTTCTTCACACTTTGTTCGTATTCTTGCTTAGTATCAAATTGCTTGTCCTCTTTGAATTTAAATTTGTAAACACCTGTTATCACATGTTGAACTTTTAATACACTACCTATGTACTATGTATGTATGTATGTATGTACATATCTTACACAACCGTAAATGGGTATGCGTTTATTAAACAAAGTCCGATGCAGGACGCTGTTAACTGTCCGTGGACCTGTAGGGTAGATGCCATTTATGCATATGTATTTTCAAAACATTTGATGATTAAATTTTTTTTTGTTTTAAACAGATTTAAGGTTGCATGTTCATGACAGAAAAATTATGGTGCAAGGAGAGCTCATAATATTAATATTGAAAATTTTTTCAAGGAAATTATTGGAATGGCCACCAAGATCATGCGATTTAACACCATTGGATTTTTTCTTATGGGGTTTCTTGAAGAATAAAGCTTATGCGGATAGTCCTCGTACTGTTGAACACCTCAAAGACTGATGTCTGAGCAAATATCACTAATTGAACAATCATTATGCGAAAAGGCTATTCAATACTTTGGTAAAAGATTGGCAGCCTACCGAGCTAGCAGAGGAGGTCACTTGAACGACATTCGTTTTCATTATTAACCGAAAGATTTCACAAAATTGATGTCTTTTATTTATGTTTGGTGCAAGTGACGAACTATTATTATAGAGTTTTCATTAAAGCACATTTCAAACCTTATTGGAATTGCCTCAGCAAAAACCGGAGGAGTAGGAATTTATCGTTTTGATGGTTTACTCCTCATAACTCTGTTTTCGTTTTGCGATTGAAGTGAAATTATTAGCGCATAGTTTATTTTAAGCTGCTATAAGGATGGAGGTTTGTTTGTGCAACTTTTTGGAATATGGAAATCAAACACATTTTTAGCACACCAACCAACCCATATTTAAGTCAAATGTTTAAAAAATATTGCTTTATGCTTGTGATTCATAGTCCCACATGAGCGCACTGTCACTACGAATAAAAGCTCTTAGGTTAAGTTAGGGTCCATAGTGTTACCACAAACTCTCTGCTACAGTCTTATTAGCAAATTCTGAACCTTTCATTGCGGTGCTCGTCCAACATGAAGGTGCCTGTTGTTACAGCGAATCTTTTGATTTCACTCAGACGGACTTAAGTTAGTCCCTTCAGGGATATAAAGAATGGCTACCTAAAGTATTTTTATCTATTACTTGCCAAAGGGGGGCAATAGCAAAAAAGGTGTTCCATGGTTTCATGACAGTTTCTACACCAGTTATTGGATACTGCACTCAGCCTGAAAGCATGATGCGTAATGAGGCCCAGGTGTCACTGCCCTGGTTAATAACCTGCACTCACCCCGAGTTAAGGATAAGAAATATTTAGTGTCCTTTTTATGGAAACAGGGCCAAAATTGTTCGGTTACCTTGCTCGTTTCCGCTACTGAGAGTAGTTCTCTGTCTTTTAATAAGTAGTAGTGTTGAAGGGGTACTGAAACTTTCATGAGTTGTGAATCTGACTGAGCACCTTGCTTTGCTAGTAAACCTTCCTTTTTATTTCCTACAATTTCGCAATGCCTATGTACCCACTGAAGACATACTGAATTCTCCTCACTTAGTGTGCACAAAGCATTAAAACATTCTAAGACTATTCTCGACTTATTGAAATACGATTGTAGGGCTTTTAAAGCGGCCTGATTGTCAACAGAGAAATGAAATTTTTTATTATAAGCACCTTCTTTAAAGTAGACTGCGGCTTTATAAATCGCAGCAATTTCAGCCTGAAAAATGCACACTCTGTCGGCGGTTTGAATAATTGGTTTGTGTTGAAGTTTGAGACGTAAAAACTTGCTCCTACACCTTCATTCATTTTAAAGCCATCTGTATAGATATTTATTACGTCTGTTGGGTCCTCGCTCTTTGACTTTCAGAATTCTCTTGAAGGAAACGTAACCAAAAATTTCCTGTCAATGCATAAATTCGGGATCATGTAGTTAGTGGTAACATTTAGGATAGCACCTACGTTACTATGATCATTTTGTCGGTATCTGAAACACCCCGATTCTTTGAGCCTAAGTATTGTTTTATAAGCTTCTCCATTTGCAAAAAGATCAATAGGCAGTAAATGTAGTATAACGTTTAAAGATTCTGCAGAAGTGGTACTCAGCGCCCCTGTTATGCCAATACACATGAGACGCTGTAAACGTTCTTAAAGCTTAAGTGTTGATTTCAAATTAATAGCTGTCAACCAGACATGAACTCCGTAAAGTAAAACTGGTCTTACTATCGCAGTATAGATCCAGAGGGTGATTTTGGAATCCAATCCCCAGGTTGCTCCATAGAATTGTTTGCTCGCATAAAAAGCATTGTGTGCTTTCTTAAGGTAATCCTTAACATTCGATTTTCAATTTAATTTACGATCTAGAAAAATACCCAACAATTTTGACTCATTAGATAATGGATAGCAATTGGATAATTTTATATTTTCTAGTGAAGAGCACTAACTCTGTTTTTTTAAGGATTTATATTCTCATCTCTATAAAATTATAAGAGCGCTCTCAAGTAGTTCGCTTAGTACATTCAAGAATTTCCTTTTAACCATAATTACCACGCCATTCGTCGTATCCATTGACAAATATGAATATTGATATCTGCTTTTGTTAGAGCTGTCATTATTGCACTCGTGGTTAAATTATTGAAAGCGCCTTCAATGTCCAGAAACGCTGCAAGAGTGTATTCTTGAAAACAAAGGCTGTCTTCTATAAAATGAACCACAGAATGCAGTGCTGTTTCCACAGATTTACCTTTTTGGTAAGCATGCTGTGGTTTTGAGATAAAATTTTAGTGCAGTGAGCCCCTGATACAGGAATCTATAATTCGTTCAAAAGCTCTTACTTGAGGCGAATATTTATATTAATTACTAAAGTGTAGAGCTATAGATATAATGTATACGAAAACCACAAATTTTTATAACACCATCTCTTACACCGTATAGTGAGCATTTCCAGATGAAGGTATTAGAAGTTCCAAGATCTCTTTGCGAGATTGAAGACATAGCGAAGCGAGCGGAATTGGCGTTTAACATGAATAAGACCAAGTACAAGTTGCTTAGCACAAACTAGAATCTGTCCCGTCTGAGATAATATGTTACTATCTATAGATACAGTCTTGAATAGAATTACCTAGAGTAGACTCAGACTTCACACATCGTGGTGAAGACCCGGATGATTTTAGATAATCGTTGTAGTTTTGAAACATAAGAACTTCTGGGCTGGAAGATCCTCTCTTAAAAGACCGAAGTAATGCTGTATAAGAAATTATTTGAATCTGTATTGAGGATAATCCCATCTTTAATTCTGGAACTTCGCTGTCGGATCTTAGCAATTAACAAATAAATTCGGTGGGCTTATATGTCGTTCATACTTAAGAGGGAAGTATGGAAAAAATATAAAAAAAACCTTTTCCCATAAAAACTTTAAACGTGAAATCAAATTTCGATAGTAATTACTAAGAAAGAAGTTTCACATCAAAAAGTTTAACCGAAAGAACAGGAAACTGACAAAGTTATTGTTATGAAATGCCCAGGTCCATAAACTAGCTGGACTATTGGAAAGGAAACTGTATAAAATTACCAAAGCTACAGCAGGCAAATGTATTTTTTGGCAATATAACACTAAAAGATTCAAGGTTTGCATCAAATACCCTAACTAACTTAAGAATGCATCTATGCCTGAGGAGCCACTGCAAATTGAAATATCACTTACAAAAAATAGGTGCAGTCGAGAACAATACGAGTACGTGCTAATATTGTCGGGAGGACGATAAACAATCAGAGTAAATTCTTGATAACTGTGATGACCTCGCACGGACTAGAATGAAGTGTGTACCGATAAGCTATAAAAAATTCATGAGTTTAAGGCGTGGATTCAGCCCACCATAAAGTTTCTCACAAGATACAGTTGTATTAATATAATTAATAGGATGAACTTTCGTTTAACATACAGTGAATCAAAGCTGAAATATTATTATTAAAATATTATTCATAAAATAGGAATTATTTTTATAAATTAAGAATGCATTTCATTTTATATACTGCCCTCAGAAGCGAAAAGGGCGTATCTCAAAAAAAATCATATTCGTGATTCTTATGGCAATGGATAGCTTAAGAAATCACGCGTCTAATGAACTTCAAATGCCGGTATCTTAGTTCAAGAATATAAAAAATCTCCTCTATCTAAATTTTCCAGGCATTTCAACAAGTTGACATAAACAAAACATCAGTTGTCTCAAAACGCATTTTTTTTTTTTTGGGATAGCCCTTTTCGCTTCTGAGAGCAGCTTATCCCATCCAAAATGAAAGTCGTCTCACCGGTGATGATTAGGATACAAATGATAATATCAATTCAAAATTTACATAAATTAGGAAGAGAACTTCATGTAAAAAGGAATTACTAAAAATGCAAACATGTACTACATATACATATATGTACATTAGGGTGATTCAAATTTTTTTTTTTTGGTTTTTTTTAAGGTCCTTGAAATGGCTGCAACTTTGCAAGGAAGCATCACAGATTACCACATGATAGCTCATTTTAAAGGGCAAGGATGGTACTAAATGATGCTTTTGTTAAAAATAAGCTGATCAACTTTCTTTGAATCCTATACATGGCCTCGAAAGTAGACAAAAAACATCATGTTTTAGGTACTTAGCCTCAAATATTTCAGGATTCCGACATGATGGGTCAATTCTGAGGCCAGATTCGGATTCAGCGTAAAAAATTACATCGAAAAACGACCCTTTTCAGCTCAACAGCACTAATCACCTATTCATTTAGACACCTTTTTTGAAAAAAATAATTTTTCCATACAATTTACATGTAAAACTAACAGGCTCCGGCGCCACCTTATAAAATTGAGTTACAGAGCTGAATTTTCGTGAGCTTTTTCTTCATATCATAAACTTACTTTTTAAGCAACAGCACCTTAAAAAAACAAAAAATAAAAAATTTGAATCACCCTAATGTACATACATATACCATATGAATGTATATGAGGAGTGATTTTTCAAAAGGGCTTATTGACCTTGAACAAACCTAAGAATGCTATCGCTGTTATCATGCTAAAATTATAAAAAAAGAATTTAGAAGAGCTTACTTGGTAAAACAGTGTAATTGATGATCAAAATATAGTAAGGGAAGAGGAGTTGCTTACGATTGCTTTGACTGTGGCGACTTAAGAGTATAATCTGTGGTATAATACACCAAAAGGCCACATTTCCAAATGTTTTTTACTTTTTCCAATAAATGTAAATATGTATGTTAGAATAAAACTATAACACTAGATATATTAAAAAAAAGTTACACTCTTAAAGATTTTTTCTCATTATACTGAAATTTTGTTTCAAATGGAAATAAGCTCCTAATAATGTTTGGTTAATGGATGCAAATAATATTTAAATAAAATCGAACGAGAAAATTTCCCAAAACGTTTCAAAACAACTAACTTTTCGTTTAAGAGCATGGCATGTTAATAATACAAAAACTAAAATAGCAAGTCAACGTTGTCGACTACCATATGAAATGGTGTTATTATTGCTGTTGTTGTTGGTATGCTCTGGAAAGTATCTCAAAGTTTGTTATATTTTTAAAACACACACTCTACTCTCGTTGCCGTCGTTTCGTTGTTGTCGAAAACATGCGAAGAGCAGAGAGCAACCAAGCAACAACCCAGTAGTGTCCGTACGTACTTATATTAGCAATAGCAAAGTATACTAAACTGAACTGAAACACCAAACTGAAATGTGGATTTTTTTTTTGTTTTTTTATTTTTTTTAAATGCAGGGGGTTATTTTTGGGATACTTTTATTTCTGTAAGCAGTAGTCCGTAGCAGTAGCAGTCGTCGTCGTTGTTGTCAATAGACATGAGAGCTAACGATCGTAGTAGAAACAAATTGACTGAGAAGAACGAAGAACGTCTGCCTCGCGCCTCGGAAGTTATAGATAGAATATGTTGTTTTTGTTTTTTTTGTATGGCGGTGAACAGTGATCGGTGATGGTGGTGTAGTTGGTGTTATGATCGTGCGGATGAACAAACTATAAGTTTTCACTGCTCCAATATAAAAACAAATAAAATAAAATATATAAATAAGGGAATCAAATAAAAGTTCGAACATGTTAACGTTTAATAAAGAAGTATGTAACTGATATTTTGTGATATTTTGAAAATGATCATACACATGTATGTATGTATATATATATAAATAAATTAAATAAGAACTTACGATTGATATAAAAGTAACGTCGTAATCCTTGAGCAGCATCAATCTAAAAGATTTAAAATAAAGAAATCATTCGCCAATTGGATCCTTTATATCTAGAACGTTACGAAATTTCGTAAGCCAAAGTATACGTATTTTATGAAAAAAAAAAAAAAAACTTAAACGCAGTACACACTAGACATTGCTGTTGTTGTACTACTGGGGCAAAAAGGTTAACTTCTAAATATTAATAGTCTTCGTGCTATATTAAACTGACAACGTTTCTTTTGCTTTGAATTTATTTCAAAGTATACGCGTTATATGTAGTACGAGTTGGCTGGTCATACAGCAACTAAATTTAGTAAAAATTTCGGTTTATTTTGTATATTTGTTGTTACGCTCAACCTTAGTAACCTTTTTTGGAACAGCATCGCATCTTTAAAAGTTTGATTAAATGGTAAGCTAATCTACAAACATACACTCGAACTTTAATATTGAAATTTACTTTTTATTTTATACAGTTTTTGTGAAATACATTTTTTTTTTGTTTTGCTTCTTCTATTAATATAACTACATGCTTACTCAGTATATTCTGTATATTTTATAACGTCGTTCAGTGTTGTTGTTGTTGTGGTGTTGTTGTTTCACAAGCAACCGTCTGACGATCGTTCGACGCTGGTTGATCCATATGGTTATTTTTTTGTACATTGATTCATTTTTCTTCTTATGCTTCTTTCATTTTCCCCATTTTAAATTTGATTTTCATTGTTTTTCTTTGTTGGTATTTTTATTTTTTCTTTCATTCTTAAGGGGAGCACGTGAATTACCTTCGAAAAAAGAGATCACTTTTTTCAAATCTTTCTATCAAATGATAGCAAAACTCTCTAAAAAGTTTCAGTTAAAAACTCAGAGATAATATATGATACAGGATGGACACTCAATGACTAAATGATATAAAGCTAGAGGTAAATCGTCCGTTCTGTCGGAACTATACCAGCTGCTTATTTTCGACCGCTGGGCGTTAACAATTTTTACGTATTACGCTGTTCAGAGCACTGTTGATCTTACTAGCTGGCCTGGCTGGCGTTGTTAACAAAATCGTGGCCGATAACTCTTATAATCATAACACCACATCAAAAAGCGCATCATATTATCGCTAGGATATACTCTGATATTAAAATTATACTATTATTTCCTCAGAGTTTAAATAATTTGTTTTATATACTCGTTACTGCATACCTTACGGGGTCATTTTAATCTTCAAGGGTTGCTTTATAACCTACAAAAAATAAAATAAGAGATAAAAATGAAGAAGCTATAACCGTTTCAAGCCCTACCGTTCTTGTATAGTACTATACTTGATGATATAGCTCTGTTGTTCGGTTGGTGATTTTGGCTCTTTCTTGATCGTGTGGCGCAGACGTGGCTTTCACCAGATCAGTCGTTTGGTCGAAAATATCGCTGTTGTTTATTTATTTATTTATTTATTTATTTATTTGAAGGTGTCCAAGAGCACCCTCAAACATCAACCAGTTGACGAGCTAATTCGGCATTAATAAATGCTTAATGGAAAACGTGCGACAATGCTAATTTTCAGCAATATCCGCGTGCAATGCATGAAGAGCCATTCCATCCTCCCAAAGTTACTGTTTGGTGCAACATTTACGGTGGTAATTGGTAATTGGCCTATATTTTTCTTAAGGGCGTCATTGACAACATGTTACTGTAAGTGCTACTTATTATCGAATTCTTGGTGCTGCTTTTGAAACCAGCAGAATGATGCAACAACACACGTGAAGCATTGGAAATTTTGAAGCATGTATTTTCCGGCCGCTATATCTCTCATTTTGGCGTTTTACATTGGTCCAAAATATTTCCTGATTTGGCCGTTCCAGACCTCTTTCTTTCTTAGCGAACCAGCCGCAACTTGGGCGGCCTAAAAGGATATTTAACTAGAAGAATTAAAGCTAGAAGTTTCGAAAAAATTATTTTCGGTACTTTTTAAATCATTTATATACTTGTGTGAAGTTTAGTTAAATACTTTACTTAAATAGAGCACATTGCATTGTTTCATAGAACATGTCTATCGCATTTTTTATAAAACTTCTAAAAATATTGAATAGAAATTCAACATCCAAGGAAGCGTATTTTATATGCTTCCAAAGATGTGCTTCTATTTAGCATTGAAGCATGCGTATTTCAAAATTAATGATTATGAACCTCTTTCGAAAGGTTTGTCAATTTGAAGTATTTTCCTTTGAAAAAAATTAAATTTGTGCAGTTCAAAATATGCCTCCACTACCCATGGCTATTAAAAAAAAGTAAACATTCAGGAGAGACTTCGAAAAAATTGTTTTAGTTTTCTAAATTTAATTGAAGTGACCCCCTTTAAAATTTTCCTCAGCTTTAATACATTTTTTTGAACGTTTCAGCGTGTATATCTTGAGAGTAGCAAAAGAATATCTTTATTTTCATTTCATTACTTGGATGCCGCCGTTTGGATCGTAGATCGTTGCTACTATACTATTTTTATACTGCTGTTCTCTTGTTCTACATACTAACGGATACTTGTACATCATCCATACATTTATTTACTCTTTGCTAGTTTGTAAACGAAATTCTTATTTTCATTTTAATGGTTTTCTCTTGTTTGCTTTTTCGTATTTTGTATATTGTATAATAATAAAAATAACATCAGCATCACCAACATCCATAAACTGCTCATTGCTGATACTCGTATTACTTTTGTAGCTTACAATCCGTTAGTTAGCATCCATAGAAACTAAGCCCTCCCCCCACCAATCACACTAGTACTCCCCTCGCTGTTATTACATCTAGCATAAATGTGTGGTATTGCTTCGCATATCTACGAGTAGCAAAAATATCTCATGTTTTGAAATAAAACGTTTAAAAATTGGGAGCATACATTTTCCAAACATACCGTGTAATGAACATGCTACTTCTTATGCAGATACACATTGTGCGTGTTCGAACACTTAGGAGCGAGTACTCGTAATTTTATGTTTTAAACGCAAAAAGTTATTTATGCATCCAACGTTTATCGACGTCGTCGTCGTTGTCGTTGTCGTCGTCGACGATATGCTATGTAAGTAGTTTTTCAAAGTTCAATGACCGAAAGTCCTGTTATCATTATTTATTTAAGTTATCCTGTGAGAATAACAACAGCTATAATAATAGAGTTTAGCTCAGGCCTGTCGAGAGGGGAGGAGACGGGGGAAACCCCCCGGGCCCGGGCTTTGCAATGGGGCCCGTAAATCGGAGGCACAACAAAAAATTGTTCGTTTTTTTACCATAAAATACAATTAGTGTTTTCACAAATTTTCTCTAAAAATTTAAGCTCAAAGTTGAGAGTCACAAGCTTTTTAAAAAAAAATTGATCGAATCTTGCGCGCTCATTTCACTGTACTGCTCATGGCCTGTTGCGGATTGAAATCCGGTGATTTTATTCATTTTTATTATATAAAAAATATTACAGGCAACTCATTTCATTTATATAATATGTAGCTGGTAATGCCGCTTTATTTTTGTACACCTCTATTAAAAGAAGATATAGTGATTAATCTAATGCTGTTGACTCACCCTGTGCAACCTACAGTCTTAATTTATGTGGTGTCGACTCAGCAAAATGCTGTCAAGCCGCTATTACTTTTTTTGGAGTGGTTCAAAAGTGTTACGCCATTTTCAGCAGTAGTTCACAACGTTGGGAGATTCGCAAAAAAAAGTGTGTCGAGTTCTCTCCATAGACCTTCAGATACAAGGTGGCCTGCTTAAATTGATGCAGTTAAGACGTTTACCAATCATACTCTAGGATTGCAAAAAGCACTCGAAGGCTTAAATGAACTCAATTTTACGGCTGAAAATCGTAGTGATATCAACAGCATTCTGAAGTACATGAAAGGATTCGAATGCATATTAATGTCCTCGATTTGGTATAAGATATTGGAAGCTATCAATGAAAGAAGCATCATTCTTCAAGCAAGAGGCGCGACCATCTTGAAAGCTTATTATCTGACTTAAATTCGATTCGGAACCAATGGGACAACATTTTATGTGAATGCAAAACTGTTGCTGATGGATTGTAAATCTCATCAACGTTCTCTTCCACCAGGCAAAGAAAACGAAAGAGGCATTTTGAAGAAAATGAAGAATCTGATAACACGAAAACAGACGATCAGGAAACCGATTTCAGAAAAAACACTTTTCTCGTCATCGTTGACTCAGTTATTGCGGGAGTTTCTACTCGATTTGATGCCATGAATGACTTAAATGGGACTTTTTCTTTTTTGTGGCAATTCACAGCGATAAACGAAAGCGAAATTCAAAATGTTCTTACAGATCTCGTCAAAAACACAAATCAGACGTTTCTGCAGAATTAAAAGATGAAATTATCCATCTGACACATATCTACGAAGCCAATTTGAAGACGAACCATCACCATATACTTTGCTGAATTCAATCTTTGTTAAAAATTTGGAGACAATTTTGCCTAATGTATGTGTTGCTCTTCGTGTGTTTTGCACTATACCTGTATCTGTTGATAGTTCTGAACGTTCTTTTAGTGTTCTTGCTCGAATAAAAAACTCAACGATCGTGCTGCACGCAAGAGCGAGTATCAGAACTTGGGACTCTTTGCATAAAGGCCTCGTTAGCCAAACAGTTGGATTTTGATACACTTGTAAAAAATTTTGCAGCCCAGAAAGCAAGAAAAGCGCATCTCTAATGTGAACAAGTTCGAATGCGAATGTGAATGAATAATTTGATATTTAATGTTTTATTGTTCTAAGGCTCGAATGAAAGAGTTCAAGCCAAATATTAGACGACTTTTTCACTTTTCCCCTCTATTTATAATTGACACCTGGATGGATAAATTCTTATTCATTGTGACTAAAGATTATTTCAATGATTCAATAAAAAAACAAATCCTAAAAATTTTGATAATCGTATTCCTCATAAAATAAACATATGTATATTATTGTGTCATATTACATAGTGCTTCTTCAGAGAGTTGGGGGTAGGGGCCCGAATTTATACATCCCCGGGCCCATATTTTCTCTCGGCGGCCCTGGTTTAGCTACTACAGCTATAAGCTTTTTTAGCTATTAAGCTTGAAGGTTTAAGTCAAATGATAAAGCATAGCATAGAATCAGACGAATTCTAAGGCGTTGTAGCTTCACAAGGCAAAATGAAACACGCTGTTCCTTGGGGTCTACGGTTTTACTGTGGGTAGTTTTTAACTAACAGATGATGTACTCATTGGCATAACTAGGGGAGGGAAGTAGGGGAAAGTCTTCTCCAGAACTGACTGTACCCATTCCCCAGTATAATTAGACGGCCATACAATATACGTATCAGACCAATATATAGAGCAGAGTTCCTCAAACTATTTTCCGCGGAACACCAGTGTTGCACTGAACCTGAATAGATGTTCCGCGACAGTTTGAAAAAATTTTATGTACTGCAAAACACTTAAAGCTTATGTACTGTGATGCTTAATTACCACTGATGTTTATTATGTCAATTATCTAGGTACAGGCGGAATAACATATTTTCTCAAATCGTGCGAATGAAGGGGGTGGGGTACATTGTTTTGACATGACTCACTTTTTGTTTTGTAAAGTTTTTTAAGAAATCCATTACTTGGACGTTTTATGTTAATTTTTTACACAAAAGAATTTGTTCGAATTAAAAGTTATATTTAATGCAATTTTTTATCTCAACATACTCGTAAGTACCAATACATTGTTATGCTACCTTGGCAGTGTTCTCAATATAAAAAGCTACATGGAGGAGGACGTTGTTGCAAGAATCAACGAACTAAGAATCAAACACCATCTAAACATACACCAATCACTACGCAGTTGTGTTGCTAAAGGGTGTTTAAGTTTAAGGTATCTTTATATTTTAAGTATAAAATATAAATTGCAAGAAATGTTCGTTTGTTTTTATTGGAAATTAAAGTTCCGGTTAATAATGAAAAAGAATGTCGTTTAAGCTCGGCAGGTTGTCAATATTTTACCAAAATTTTGAATAAATTTTTCATATAATGATTGTTTAATTTGTGATATTTGGTCGATGACGTTGTCTTTGAGGTGTTGAACAGTTCCATTTTAACTAACCGGAATATATTTACTTCATACCTGTGTAAAAGATACCTGAAATTTGAACATCCTTTATTTATTTGATTCGAGGGCATGGATTTAATTTACTACTGTAAGCTTGTTTGCTAACAGCGAATTTTCTAGTAGTTGCTTTTAAGTACAGATATTTTCTATTTAATCAATTACATTAGTTAGCAAATTTGAGCCTCATCTCGAGATCTGGTTTCATAGACTTTTTTCTATGTATTTTGGGGCGTAGATTTTTGTTTCTTAAGAATCGTTTTCGAGATATCACTCAAAAAAAAGGGAATATTTGGGGATATCTCGATAACGAATCTACTACCCAAAATACATAGAAAAAATTATGCGAGAAACCAGATTTTCTGTATAAACTAGTGTTATTTCACATTTTGGTTTCGTATTTGTGAAGTTCTAGAACATCATAGTACGAGGGTTGATCAATAAGTACCCGTGTTTGAAATAAAGACGTAATTTTTTTCTTATTTTTCAACGTAGCTCCTCTATACACTTTTCACAACGTTGGTTCCATTTGTTTAACCCTTCCAAAAAATACGATTTTTCAAACTCTCTAAAATACACATTTGTCTCGGTGATAGCCTCTTCATTTGAGCTGAATTTGTTAGGGAACAGAAAAAGGTCGTAGGGTGCGAGGTTGAGCAAGTAAGGTGGGTGCGGAAGCAATTCGTAACGCAGTTCGTGCAATCTGGCCGCGACAATCAAAGATGAATAAGCTGGTGCATTATCGTGATGGAAGAACACTTTTTCTTAGCCATTTGTCCAATAATTCACTGTAGTACTGCCTTGTGATTGTTTTTTCTTTCCGCAAAAAGTCCATGTGGATTATTTCTTTGAAATCCCAAAAAGTCGAGGCCATAATCATTTCGGGTAATGGAACCGTTTTTGCATTCTTTAAAGCAGATTCACCAGAAAAAAATCCATTATTTTAACTGTCTCTTGGCCCCTGGCGTATAATAATAATGTATCCAGGTTTCATCAAAGGTGACGACTCCACGTAAAAATTCAACTACTTCGCGCACTTTCGTTCGCCGTCAGCCGACCTTTTCAACGATTTTCGCGGTAACCACGTCTGACGGACGTCCTGGCCGTTCTTCATCGAAAACAGTTGTACGTCCACGCTTAAACCAATATCTCACGGTTGTTATAGATAGTGAAGGGTCCCCATAGACAGCATCAATCTTCACCAAAAATAAAAAACGAATTACAGATCGATATTGCTCTCTTTCCATTTTATCGAGAAATACAAAACACGAATGATACAACTGGATGTAAAAAAAACTAACCTAAGGATTTATCTGAAATTCTGCTTGAGGTCGTTTGGCAATCTACAGTACACGATGGCAATATCAATTTCACTCAGCAACACCATCTATTACCAAATACGGGTACTTATTGATCAACCATCGTATGAACAATTAAGCACTGGGAAAATGATAGATACAACTAATTTAAATTTTATATAATATTGTTCACAAAAGTTTGTTCGGCCGGTCCCGCCTCTACGATAGCAACTTGTCTTAAAGACATCTTTGAAACTTTCGTGACCGACAAAAAATTTTATTTTCTTTTTTTTTTATGTATAGTGATAGTGACTACACAATATTTTATCGTATAGTCGTAATAATAAAAGGAAATACTTAATAAATTTTTCTTAAACTATTTTCCAGGATACGAAGACCTCGATCTGTGGTACCCCATCCAGCTATCATCATCAAAGGGCACCACGCACACCAGAGAGCTACTTTAATGTGCCCGAGTCGATAGCGCTGCTCAATATAGTCAAATCTGAACGTATACAGAGTGCCTTTCAGTCAAATCGTAAAAATCATGCCAGTGTCTGGGAAATGGTAGCAGAGATTCTTAATCGTTTTAGCGCGCGCAAGCGTTCAGCCAAACAATGTTGTAATCGCTATGAAAATTTGAAAAAGATCTATACGCAACTTAAGAAAAATCCAGAGAAACATGTACGCCGAAATTGGCCATATATGTTTCTATTCAAAGAAATCGAAGAACAACGTGGCGAATGTTGGGGTGCAAATGGTAAACGATTAGCACTTATTGCAAAGGATCACAAGGAGTTGTCTTATTATCATAGACGTCGACAAGCTGAATTGAGTCTATTGCTAAATAAAGATGCAGCAGCAGTGGCAGCCGTACAAAATAGTCTGCTCAATAGTTTGGCAAACTCCAATTCAAATCACTCGAATAGCAATAATAGCAAATTAGAACGATTTTTACCGAATCATTTTGTGGAGACACAATTAAATGAGGGTGTTGGCATCTATGATGCCAGCAACAATAGTCTATTGCAGGAGCCTGGTAGCAGCACAGGTAAAAATGATGCATGCAATAATAATCTTGGTGGTGGTGGTAGTGGTGGTGGTGGTATTGTTGGATTGGTTAATGGCGTTGGAATCAATGGTTGTAATGGATTAAGTAATGGAGTCAAAGACACAACTGAGTCTGAATTTGAAAAGGACTCTAATGGTGCATTAAATCTGCAGACAAATGATAATCATATTTCAATGAAGTAGGTGTTTAATAATTAAGTATAAAAACTATATATATACGATATATTATAACATTAATTAGTAAGTGGAGTGCAGCATGGTTTCTTTCAGAACTCGAAAGGACGAGCATAAAAGCTAAAATATCGAATGTTAAAGATGAAAATTTCTCACATTTAAGAGCATAGTGGGTATTTTAGTTTCCGGAATGTCATGTCTTGACGCGTGATTCTTGTAAAACTTGATGAATTTTTTTGATATCTCTTTTCGTTTTCCTGATAATCGATGTTAAATTTTGAAACTAAAAATAGGGTAAAATGTTACACACTGTGTTACTCGGAAAACAAACCAGATAGCAAAATATTTATTTTATTTTTCTCAACGAGTTGAACAAGGATCAAAGCTGATATTTGAATTTCTATTAGAATTTTGTCCATAATTTCGAATACTTAAGTTGCAAGCTTTTTCACTTTTAATTGTGATTGGGTTTAGAAATGTGGTCGTGGCATCTTTAATAGAAACAAAATACGAGAATGAACAGACAAAGAAAATTTTCCAAGGAACTTTTACTTCTTTTTAAGCTGTTGTACTGCGTACTTTAAAGTACAATCAAATGTACTTTTTTTACCACTTAAATAGTAGTCAGTCGGAAAACATTGATATTTTGCAATATGAATAGCTCTTTTTTTTTTAAGTGAAACTACTTTTGCACAGGTGTGATTTTAAATTAGGTGTGTACGAGTATAATAAAACGCAAAAAGCGACACTATTTTTTTTAGCCGTACTTTCACTTAGTAGATTTATCCTCGAAGGTAAGGCTTAGTTGACGGGATCTAGAATAGCTATAGCAATAAATGATTTATCAAATTAAAGTACTCATCGAGCAGAGTGCCCGAAAATTATTAGCTTCGAGATCGGCCAACCAAAAGCTTAGATATATGCGTGGAAAAATTTCCAATTTTCTTCAAGATTTCAAAAGATGCTGAACCTTGAGGTCTCCGTTTTTTTTGTGGGTAATTGAATTAAAGTACTCATCGAGCAGAGTGCCCCAAAATTATCAGCTTCGAGATCGGTTCACCAAAAAGCTGAGGTATAAGCGTGGGAAGATTTCCTATTTCTTAAATATTATCAAGCAATGCACTGCTTAGCTACCAAAGCCTTGCCATAGCGAGGAGCACAAAATCTACTACTCTCTCTCATTGTAATTTGCTATTGCTTTTGATATTTTAATAACAACAACGCTTAATTAGGAAACAGTAACTTTTTACAATGAGAAAGAAAGTAGTAGATTTTCTATACCTCGCTATAGAAGGCTTTGGTAGCTAAGCAGTGCATTGCTTGAAAATATTTAAGAAATAGGAAATCCTTCCACGCTTATATCTCAGCTTTTGGCGAACCGATATCGAAACTGATAGTTTTGGGGCACTCTGCTCGATGAGTACCTGAATTCAATTACCCACAAAAAAAAAACCGGAGACCTCAAGGTTCAGCATATTTTATTTTGACATACATATATACAGGGTGTTTTTTTAGAGGTATAGAGCTTCGAATTGAAATTAAACACAAGAAAATCGTTTTAATGTCCATCAATTTGGCTTTATTGGAAGGATAATTTTATGCCATTAATGTTTAAATATGATTTCGGGCATGTGGCCGCCGCGGCTGGCTCGAATAAAGCCGATTCTACAGGTCCAATTTTGAACCACTTTTTCGAGCATATGGGGCCGTATGTCGGCAATAACGCCACGAATGTTGGCTTCCAAGTCCCCTAACGTTTCTGGTTTGTTGGCGTAGACGAGCGACTTCACATATCCCCAAAGAAAATAATCCAATGGTGTCAAATCACACGATCTTGGTGGCCAATTGACAGGTAAATTCCGCGAAATTATGCGCTCATCGAATGTTTCCTTCAATAAATTGATTGTGACGTGCGCTGTGTGGCATGTAGCGCCGTCTTGTTGGAACCACAACTCATCCACATTCATGCCATCCAATTCGGGAACAAAATAGTCGGTTATCATGGCTCTATACCGGTCTCCATTAACGGTAACTGACTCTCCAGCATTATTTCGGAAGAAGTATGGCCCAATGACTCCACCAGCCCATAGAGCACACCAAACAGTCAGTTTTTGTGGATGTAATG
Organism: Tricholauxania praeusta; assembly: GCA_949775025.1. Taxonomy (NCBI): domain Eukaryota; kingdom Metazoa; phylum Arthropoda; class Insecta; order Diptera; family Lauxaniidae; genus Tricholauxania; species Tricholauxania praeusta. The sequence goes on along the minus strand of OX459028.1, from coordinate 137,814,829 downwards.
GCGTCTCATGTGGATTCTCTTCACTCCAAATGCGGCAATTTTGCTTGTTGACGTAGCCATTCAACCAAAAATGAGCCTCATCACTGAACAAAATTTTGCGATGAAAATCAGCATCGAGATCAATCTCATTTTCGGCCCATACACCAAAATCACGACGCATTGCATGGTCTCGCGGCTTTAATTCTTGCACAAGCTGGATCTTGTAAGGTCGCAAGCCAAGATCTTTGCGCAAAATCTTCCATAAAGTTGATGGACAAAGCTCCAATTGCTGTGCACGGTGGCGAATCGATTCATTCGGGTCCTCTTCAACATTTTGCTCTACAGCGGCAATTGTTTCTTCGGTGCGCACTGTTCGACGTCTCTGCGGATGCGTATTATCACATAGAGTAAACGTAGTGCGAAAACGACCCATGGTTAACCGAATTAATTGCTCTGATGGACGATTATGTCGACCATAAAATGGACGGAGCTTGCGGTAAACTTCGCGAACTGAACCATTATTTTCGAAATAAATTTGCACGATTTGCAAGCGTTGTTCTTTTGTCAACCTGTTCATGATGAAATGGCAAACCAAACTGAACATAAATGACATTAGAGTTGCCAGATTTGACCATAAAATGCCAGTTTTATCTCTATTCGAAAAACAAACCTCTAAAAAAAACACCCAGTATATACAATTTTAGTACATTTAAGAACAGAATATATAAGATTCTTAAAAAATAATTTTTCAGATCTGAACCGCTCTCTGAAGGAGAATTTAATCCTGATGACATACAATTGATGCAAACAAATTATAATGGGTAAAGAATTGCTATAAATCCTATGCTTAACTAAATATATTGTATTAATTAAGTACATTTTTTTGTATTTTTCTCAGTTCCCATAATTTTTATCCTCATGGCATCGATCCTAATATTTTACATCCCGATGTTATTGTGGATACAGATAACATTTCCGATTGTTCCAGTGTTTCACTTAAGAGTAAACGCAAATTATCCACATCCACTGATGGCGACAGTACAAACTATGAACTTATCGAATATTTAAAACGTCGTGAGAGACGCGATGAGGAAATGCTTAAGCGAATGGATGAACGTGAGGAGCGTCTGCTAAACCTACTTGAAAGGACTGTTCTAGCTATAGAAAATTTGGCAAATAATCGCAATAAATTAGTGTAAGCTTGCGCTTTTTTGCGACCTAATTTATTATTTAACTATAAGGGATAACGAAGAGATTTTTATTGAGATTATACAACATATACAAATTATGCAAGAAACCAAAAACGAATTCTTTTGTAAGTGCCAAAAATTTACTTAATTTATATGGATAAGTCTATTTTTTGTTTATTTTTTACATTGTGTTTTTGTCTAACAAAGTTATTAAATACTGAATTTACTTAAATTATTATGTTAAAATATAGTTCAATAAGGTTTTGTTCAAAATATTTTTGTGCCATAAAATAAAACTTAATTTTGATGTTTTTTACATGAAAAAATTTTTGTTTTTTACTTAACTAAAAACGATTTAACCCATATCGAACCTTTGATTCGTTAACGAATCACGAAAATTGCTCATGTTTGGAAATTTTTTTTTATTATAATATAACAAAAAATTCGAAGGCTTACTTTTTATATAAAAGTTTAATGCATTGGCTTTTCTTTAAAAATTTCCTTTCTCGCACCACGCCCACTTTTTAAGATTAAGTGGGAGTTTAAAAAAAAAAACAATTGTCTTGGATACTTTTTTGAAAATTAATTAAAAATATTAAAATTGATCAAATGTGGACAAAACCTACACAGAATAGATTCAAAAGGACTAATGTTATTCTCCACAATGTCCAGATTGTTTAGGTGAGCTATATATAGCACTCAATTATAGTGATGCGTATACAAACCAATGGCCACTTCCCAGGGTAACTATGGCAATTTATATTTTTGAAGATGTTTGAGAAGCCCAAGCGCTAAATAATTCAAAATCTTGAAGAGATAACATTTTCCGATTAGGTCAAGCGCTGAATAAATTGAAAAAAAATTTTGGCTAAGTGCACTTTCCGATCGACCCTAAACTTATTTTCCGCCATTTTTTCCACTCAATTTACCACCTCATTTCAACTTTTTAAAAAAAAAAGTATGCTGAATATTTTGGTACTATATGGGTTAAGGGATTTATTCTCAAATGATTTATTCATTGAATTAAAAAATTCGAGAAATAAAATTAAACAAAATTTTTGGAGACAGTCGTATTATACATGTAGCTGCTCTGTTTTATTCGCATAAACCAGTAACTTAGTTTTTAATAGAGCAGTAGGTCAGGTCAAATTCACTTAAACTAGATGAGTTTAACAACCATACCTCATATATCTTCACAGTTTCGAGATGTGTAAATAAATTCATATATTTGTATTTTTAAACTTTATTACATTATTTCCGCTTACCACCAATTAATTGTTTTTTACTTTTATTAATTTTAGTTCTTATTAACATTTTAAGACGATTTCTCACTTCTTCATAGTCTTCAGAAGTTTCCTGTTCCTTGTTATATTTAAAGAATTTCGCACCTTCTGCAAATTTTAGAAAAATAATATTAAAGTAAGAGAAAAGCAAAACGGAAAGTATAAATGGTTTACCTTTTAGTCTTGGGTCATTTTTAGGTATAAAAAATGTTTCCAGGACTATTTTAACTTTTGAGTTTTGTTTGCCCTGCTTTGTTTGCCTCTGTTGTTGCTGTCCAGCAGTATCTTCTTTAATCATTTCGTTATCCTCTTCATCGGTTGATGAATCATAGCTAAATGGATTTACTGAACTTTTATCCAATTTATTGACGAAAATTTTTTCATTTGTAACTTTTTTTAAGCTATCTTCACGTTGCTCTTCGCTTTTTGTGCCTGCGCTACCAAACATATTTAGCAAACTGAATCCATCACCGCGCGTTTTTAATGATTGGGTTAGACTATCGCTGACTGTATAAAAAACTTCTTTTGAGACCTCTACAGCATCGTTGTCAACAGTTTTAGTTTCTAAGTTCTTAGATTTTAGTTTTTTATTCAACTGTGTATCAGCAGTTTCGATATCTTTTGTTCGTAAGAATTTTGTGTGTTCATTTTTTGATGGATCAAAACGTAACATTTTTTTGGTTTTCATAGCGTTGTTGCTGCCGCTGTTGTGCGTCGTATCAATTTTATGCCCAACAACTTGTTCTAAAATTCCGATTTGCCAATCGCGCTCATTATCAACTTCATCTTTTTGCTGCTCTTCAGTAGCAACATTATCCAGCTGTTCATCATTGTCATTTTCATCATCAACGAATTTCGCATCCATTTTAAACCGCGGATCTAAGCTTTGGCCACTTTGTAGCTTGAGAAGTTTTTCACCTTTTTTACCAAAATATTCTGGTTTTATATTTAATCCTATGTTTGTGTCATCCTCTTCATTTTCATCATCAGTATCAAATATGTTTGTCTTTGGTGCAGTATTTGTTGATACCTCCTCTTCTCCGGCATCATCTTCAGAGTCACTAAATTTAATTTTCTTTGCACTGCTGATATCCTGTTAAAGAGTAGAAAACTAATGAATAAACTGTATCCAAATTACACTACTCAACTAGATTTTTCACAACGAATTCGGATTACATTTTCCATAATAAAATTTCAGAAGAATCCGAACATCCTAATGATTTTTTTCGATTGGCCCCAATTTTCCATAATGGCAATGCAATTCAAAAAATGTCCAGGTGCTTCACCCAAATGCTTTGATCGTCAGCCAATCATTTTCAAATATTTGTATATGGTAGAGAAGTCAGACAAAAATTTGAAAGTATAATACGTGCCAATAATATCAGTGATATGGTGACAATAAGTAAAAAAATCCTTCTTTCGTTGTTTTCTCAAAAAATTCCTACTTTGAAGTTATATATCTGAAATTAATTATATGAGTGACAAAAATCTTATAGATAATTTTATTACAAACATTTTAAGCATCACAATTTACGAATCTAATGCATTTTATTAACATCGAAGCAAAAACCATTTTTCCTTTTTTAATTTAATTTTTCTTTTTGAAGTGAAACTTCTTTAGCACGGATGTGGATTGAAATTACGTGTGCATAGTGAAACGCAAAAAGCGACACTATTTTTTTAGCCGTACTTTCACTAAGTAGTTTTTTCCTCAAAGGTAAGGCTTAGTTTACATTATCTAGAATAGTTACAGCAATAAGTGATATATCAAATTAAAGTACTCATTAAGCAGAGTGCCCGAAAATTGTCAGCTTTGTAAGGCAAAATCTGAGGTATAAGCGTAGAAAGCTTTCCTATTTTTTCAAGCATTGCAATAGCGAGGAGCAAAAAAAAATCTACTACTCTCTCTTTCCTCTTGTTCATCGCTCTCTGCACCTAAATTATGGCCAACCGACAATACGGACGGTTGACCTAAATACCGTCAGCGTAAAAACTGTTGAACGGTAAACCGTCGTAAAATCCACTCAAGTAAATCGAAGGTTTGTTCCAGCCGGATTTTGTGGTAAAAAATGAAAAGTGCCAAATCGCGATTTTTGCGAGAGTAAAAGCTGAAATTTATCTGACTACTCGATACACCACAATTTTAGCTGGAACGCAAAAATGGCTAAAATGAAAACTGTCAAAAAGTTGCGGATATTTTTTTAAGCAAACAATAGCTGAGTTCAGGAGGTAAAGCCTGTGTCGTAGTATTAAACATTTGGGTATTGATATTAAGTATTTGGTTAATACTTTTTGAATGCAAGCCAAGTGAAATCTTTTTTAGAATATTATTGCAAAATAGGATAGAAGTGAAAAAATGTAATGGCCGGCTTTAAAGTATTATACCTTATTTCTAAAGCTTGATAAATTACACTACTTTACAAAATGATTTATATCTGTTGCAATTTAGCTGTACTATATAAGAAATATTTTTGATTGTGACAAAGTGAAACCCTTTTTATTTTGTAAGAAAATACTTCTGTAATTTTTTGTAATTCAGTTTATTTATAGTATGTTCTTATTTATATTAAAATCACTTTTCATAGAAATAAAATTGGCACTATAAGCTTATCAGCCCAAGGTGATTAGCACTGATCTATCTGCGCGACGGTAAAGTTAAATGATCGAAGACCACCTTCAGCGGAAACGGTTTTTACGTCGTACGCCACAATGCTGTTCTTTAATTTTTGCAGCTGTCGAAACAGATAATAAAATTTTAAATACTAATTTAACCGAAAAAAGTCATTTAGATATTCGGATTTTACGGAAAATTTTACTATTGAAAAATCACCACGTTGTGGTGAAAGTTTTTGTATTTTCGTAGAGTATTCTTCTGTTGAAAATTCATAGAACCTTTTTTATAGCATACTTTATATGCTACAATTGAATTAGTTATTTTAAAAACAACCTGCCACACCAGGAATACTTTTTAGAAACCAATAAAAACTGCGAATTCATCAGATTTGTTGATTATATTTGTTGTCGTCTACTTAATGTTTCTCAGGTTTTGATGTACCTCAATCAATGTTATTTATGCAATAAGTCGATAGAAAGTTTTTTGACTTAGGCTGTTTTTGCAACAAACCATCAGAAATTCGTTGTAAGTAGTGATTCATTTAAATACGAATTCTTCCTGAAGGTCAAATATGTTTTTTGTTAAATAAGTTTTATATTTAAAAGTTCCAATTAATGTCTAGAAATTATTTGACGAAGTCATGGCTTTAGGTTTCTTTTAGATATGTACACTCAGATAAAGAATTAACTTCCAAATTTCTGGCTTTATTTGAATTTTATCTCTTTTTGGCTATAAAAAAGTAATAGTGAACAATCAATCTCAACTTACCAAGCCTGCCAAGGATTGTTGTATTGCGCTCTTTTTCTCGTTATATTGATTTTTCATTTTATTAAGCGATTCCTTACGTTTTTGATCTGCTGCGCTGGATTTAGTATCCAATTTATTAGCAGATTTCTTGCTTTTTTCAATAACATGAAGTGGTGTCGTATCAAATGCTTGTATGACAATCTGAAAGAAATTGTAAATATACATTAAAAAAAAAATATTAAAATCAAAACTTTAACATTTGGTTATACCTTTCCATTGTGCATTGAAGAAGCTGCTCTCTTCTTTGTTATCAACAATTCCGGCGCAATATCATCATCATCCAGTTCAGCATCTTCTGAAAATTTCTTACGTGTATTTGATGCATTTTTCGTTAGCCACTCAGCATCTGCTTCAAGGCTGGGCTTTGTTAAAGTTGTCCCTGCTGCTGCTACTTCTGCTTCTTCGCGTTCGCGTTTTAAACGATCCAGAAAAGATTCTTTGGCAAAAGAGACTGTTAATTTGGCACCGTGTAATTTTTGCCAATTCAGTTCATCGACACCTGCAATATGTTTTACAATTAAATTATCAGAAGTCAACTTTCAGACTCGTTCCATACATATTCTGAGGTTAAGCAAGGTTGGCCCTAATCATAGTTACTGTTTTCCTTATTTATATGTACATGATTTGCATGATTGTATATGAAGTGCTTCGAGTGCTAACGATATATGTAGAATAGATCTACGAATTTTAGTATATGCCGAGCTTTAGTAAAAGGTGCAAAACCCATGCTATAAATGATAAGTAAATTAGGGAAGTTATTAATATGCTTATAGTTTTTAGAAAAGGTCACCAGGCACATTGCAAAAGATGGCTTTACCTAGAATGTCCAATTAAAATTGTTCAGAATTTTGAAAAGTTTTATTTTTCAAGCACGTGAACAAAAAAAAATCCATCAGCTGAACACTTTTGCCGCACACTTACTGGTAACCATGAAATTCAATGGGACTTTTAAAGTCAACTGTCAAGTATGTCCGTTATGCAAACCAACCTTACACAACTCAGCGATCAGGCAGGCAACCACTATTAAACTGCATAAGCATTTTAACATAGAAATGACCAACACAGTACAACAAAAGACGTAGTAGCAAGAGTCATAGCTATATGGAACTCAAACCACATCTCAACGCACTTTAAGCTACGAATATTTAAATCAACTTAAATCAGTGTTGCTTTGTGCTTGCGAATCATGGTCTCTTACAAGCACACTGACACGATGAATGAAAGCATTTGGTAATTTTTGCCTTAGACGGAAATTGATGATTGAGTGGACCGGTTTGAACTTCATTTGGCTATCAACTATTCTACTCCTATCTCAACTGAGATTATGAAAAGGACTCTGACAATGGATAGTGAAGAAAGACATAAGGGAAACTTGTCGATTAATTCGTGGAGCTCGCAGAGAAACTGCTGCAGAGTTCAGAACTTCGTGGCTCTGAATGATAGACGGTGATGTCACAAATTTGACTGAACTGACACAGCATTAACAAAATAGCCACAAATCTAAATAACAGTGGTAGCAATTAAACAGATTACATCAACTTACAATATTGTGCATCGCTTTCATCAATTTTTAAAGTAACAAATGCAATAATTTTCACATTTTCAGGATCGACAAGGTTTTCTTTTGTTTTTAATTCCACTCTGGTCACTTCGCCATAGTCTTGGAATAATTGTCTCAAATCTGTTTCATTTGTTTTAGCTGGTAAATTAGCCACAAAAAATCTTGAAGTCGCCATTTAGTTGCTAATTTTTTAAACAAAATAAAAATATTAACGCACGTGCACAAATGTAAATAAACAACTGTCAAGACATAAGACGTGTTTATTTGCTTTAAGAACAGAACTTCAGCAAAAAATTTAAAAATTTAGATATTTCATACGATTTCAACAATTTTGTATGCATTTTGACGCAAGATCCGTCCGATGCGATTTCATCCCATGCGATTTGACAAATTGGTAACTGTGTGCTGTTCGCACACACCATTTTCGAGTGCCGGCGTATGACTTAGTAGTCGCATTTTAGTTGTGTGAATGTGAATTAATTCCGAGCAGTAGTTCGGTATTTATACACGACGGTGTAGTGAGTCGATGCACAAGTTTGCTTTCGTGTGCTGTCGAAAATGCTTAAACTAATATTAAAGTAAAATAAATGCTTAAGACAGCACTAAGCTAAAGCTAATTTTAAGACTTAACATAAGTAAATTTTAAAATTAAAATATATAAGAAAAATAACACCGACGTATGAGCGTGTAAGTGTTTGAGTAACAACGAATTTGTTAGTCGGTGTTACAAGTCGACGATGTGTGTAAAGCCCAATTTCCATGTGATCTTATCTTATTAAATATCAGGGAGGACATCACATGCTATTAAGATAACAAATGTATGCTATTCACTCTCGCATTTTTCCAAGCGCATTAGGTTCTGTTCGCATGCTTTTCCTCTCTTACAAAAATTTGATTTGATATCCCTGATATGGAATAAGATAAGATAAGATCACATGGAAATTGGGCTTAAGCAACATAAATGCACATCATTATGCTTAAAACACATTTGCAATTTTTCTGTATGCGAGCTCTTTTGGAAAAGAGTTAATTTAATTTCCATTTTTTCGATCTGTTCAATAAGAAAATCCTCTTGAAAAGCTTACATGCGCTTATGACCCTTTGATTCAATGTACCAACATTTTTGTTTCGCATAAGAGCAGCTTCAATAATATATATGACAGCCTTAGAACTAGAGGGGTGCAAGTGCAGAATTTTAATTTTCACTAAAAACTTGTTAAATAGTAAATTGAAAATGTCGCCAAAGAGTTATCAATAACACTAGACCACTTAAATATATTTTTGCTGATATATCTTAAAAAAGGAGCTGACTAGCATTACCTCCACTAAGAAAACTTTATGCTGAAATCGCAATGCGGCGTTCGGTCGGTCGCACTCTGACAGCTGAAGTAGAAACAATGCATGCTTATGCTGATATCTTAAATCCGACCTCAAGCGTTGCGTTCCGTTATATCGTAAATACGATTAACGCCATACCCGAAGTTCGAGTAGAGCTACTTTCTACTAGAACAAGCATTTGACACTTCTTGGATGCTCTTTTAGCCCTCTGGTTTTAAAGCCACCACATGAAAGAATATATAATATGCACACCATTCTTTCCCCTAGCTCATATAATTTTATGTTTGAACAAAAAATTTGTATTATTTATACTTGTCATCCTTGTGCCGTGTCTACTCCTTATTTTTACTAATAGGAATTGCAAAGACGCTACTGACTTCAAGAAAAATCTATATTCTTCGTTTTTTTTTTTTTTTTTTTTATTATTATTATTTGTTTATTAGTCTTCAAATTCATAGTTTTCGTATTACATAGATCATGGTATGAGATTTTACACTTAGGTATTACAACAATTGAAATCAGTTAAAATAAATTATATAAAAATCCAATAAAAATTATCTAATTAATTAAGGAAAAATAGAGTATGAAAAAACCTTATATTATCGTATAAAATTTATAAGGAAAAATATTAAAAAACACACTGAATAACTTCTATAAAAGTCACTCGTATGTGCGTTTATTCCAGTAAATTCCTTATGTAATCTATGTAAGACAATCTGCATCTATTGTTGAATGACAGAGTCAAATCTCTCATTATCGTACTAATTGGCATATGTCCATAATTTTCGTGCAGCTCTATAGTTGGATATTCTTCGTTCACATTCAGCTACTCTTCGGAAATTCTTTGACTTTTTTCTTAATTATTTTTTGACACTGATTTTTTTTTTGTTTGTTTTTTATCGCAAAAAATAATAGTGATGCTCACACCGGCCTCATTAATTTGTCAGTTATTAGTCGTTACGTATTTATGAGTTAGTCGGTAACAATAAGATCAGATCACAAGGTCATTTGTAACTACCAGATTAACGAGACAAAGCATGATTAGACTCTTCACAGTTAAAAGCTTTACCGAATAGCCAACCTACGAATTATCACACCAACAAGGCCAGTGTGAATACCACTAATATAAAAATAGCTCAAATTAATTTAAAATTTAGAAAGTGTGCAATGGAAAAAATAATTTAAAGTGGAATGCCAACAATGAAAAAAAACAGAAGAGGAATGTGGAAAATCGTCGATATGACTGAGCTCTAACCCTACTACCGTACCACGCGCTTTCAAGGCATAAATATCTACTGACAAGTTACTTATTATGAAGGCTCTTAAATTGTACTCAAATTTCAACACAATTTTATGAGCAAACAGAACTTGTTTATGAAACACATCTTTCTATGGACCTTCGTTGAAATATTAATTTTCTTTTTACGAAAGGTTTCGTGAAGTTTTATGCCGTCTTTCGTTAAATTGTGCGATGATTTTTTCGCCGTATGTGTGAAAGTGACGAATTAGTTTTCAATTAAAAAAATTTATTCTTTCAATTTTACAAAAATTTATCAATTTCCAGTGCAAATTCTGTTAAATTAAATATTGTTAAAATGGCAGAAGGCGGAAACAAACGAATTATTGTTAATGTGAAAACACCAAAAGATAAGAAAATGATCGAAGTAGACGAAGATTCTGGAATAAAGGAAGTGAGTTTTTCCCCTTGTCTGCTTAGAGAAAAATGCATTAATTTTAATAGGAACCTGAAGCGAAAATTCGCATATTAGAAAATAATAATTGTGAAATTGTCAACTATTTATGTTTTTTTACCATGTGGGAAAAAATGCAACAAAGAAAAAGATTGTGAAAAATCGAAGCAATGACTGCGTTTTTTCTCGTAAATGACGCTGCTCTAATGCCTCAAAGTACAGTGTTTTTTTCTTTGCAATTATATTTTGTAATCTCAACGATGCTGCTGTTGTGAAGTATTGTAAAAAAAATTGATTTGTTGCAATTGGCATGGTGTCACTATATCAATAGGTGTATTGATAAAAATGTTGATAGCGCTACCGCTACACCGGTGTGGTGATGGTGTGCCACCGAATTTTGCGACGTCGCAGTGGTTGGCCCCGACGTGTTGCTTGTTTATAGGTCTTCTTGTGTTTTTATGTTAATGCTTTTCTCTTGTTTTGCATTTTTAATTGTATACATCTGCATATTAGCGCAAATTAGATTTCAGTAGGAAACAAAAGTCAAAAAATAAATTAATTCGAATGTCATTTATTTTTTTTTTTGTCAAACGGTCAAAGGTAAAGGCTTTGTGAAAATGTTGATATGTTTCACGCAACGATTAGGAACCTGTGCATACATGTGACTAAATAATTGTGCAACTGAGTGCTACTGTGCCGCTCCAAAAATCGATCAGGCCCTTATAGTGCCTTATCATACATACGACTAAATAGTTGGCCGATTAAGTGCTACTGGTAATGTAATTATGCAAAGTATTTATGCGCGTACTCATGGTGAGACCACAGTGTCAGTCAGTCGGCCAGCTACTATGCGCGTGACCTAAGTATTTTCGATTTTTGACCCCAATCAAACTCAGTCAGCAAATGGTCGTTGATAAAATAATTGGCTACAAATGAAATAGTTGAACGCTGATTGGAATAGTGCGTTTTTTTGTGATTAAAATAAATAAAACTATTTGTTCTATTATTGCTACCAGGAAAATAAAAAAAAAATTTTCAATCAAAAATACGGCTCAACTATTTTTTTTTTTTTTTTCTTAACACGAAATATTTTTATTTTTTAATAATAATAATTTAGTCTATGAACATAATTATTCTTACAGACTAGAATAAAATAAAATACATCAATTAAAAAAATTATTTAAAATATGCTTAACGACCGTTTTAGTAGCCGAGAGATCTAAATTATTCGAAGCACTAACTTGATTAAACATTTTCATAGCTCTAAAAATAGGCGCATTTAATTGCAGCTATTCGAAGACGTTTAGGGCTAGTTTTGTAGTGCGAACTTAAACTAAGTTTGCTTGAACGGCACCAATTTCCAATTACAGCCAAAACTGATAATTTCGGTTAAAGTTTTAATTTTTATTGCTTTTCTTAAAAGGAAAACTATGATGCGAGTTTCGTTATATAAGTCGAAAAAACTTTTAATACATGTCTTACGATGCCTTGCACACCGAATGCGGACGACGTGAAAAATTCGGAATGTTTGATTTTTCATACAACAACGCATTTGCTTAACGATTTGTCAGCAAACCGCAACGAATTTTCCCTTTTAAAACATTTTCAAAATCAGAAATAATTTTTTTTTTTTATATTGTCGTAATTGCGCATAACTAACTTTTTGACGGCATGAAATTGTAGATTAAGTGTTTTTTTAGTGATGAAACTGCAGTGAATTCATGTTCAGCAATCTTTAAAAACTTTTTATTGGGCACCACTGTGCGACATAAATGCCTGAATAGCAATGAAGTATAGTTCCGTACTGAGTAGAGATGGGTGTGGGTCGGGGTTTTTTTTTGTGGCCCGCGGGCCTTTCCTCTTTGGCGACAGGCTCAGGCCTTAAAATCAAGTTTCGTACGGACTTCGTACGGGCTCGGGCTTAATCACAAAGTTCCGAAATAGCGTGAGTAGGCACGAAAAAAACGGCATAAAATGCATTTTTGATGCTCATTTTTACAATGCAATATATAAATATGGTGCATAATGGCTGATTTGACGTCACAAAGTCTGTAAATTTGACCTATCCTCGTGATTTCAACTGATTTTGGGTGTTAGATGTTATACCGTACACAACGAATATATTCACTTTGACATAACGTTTGTAACGCATAGAAGGGGGCGCGGCAGGTATGGAAAAGTATCAGCCTCACCACCTGAGTTTATTTATCAGTCAGTTGAAATCAGGTTTACGTGAGAACCGAGAAAGCTAATTAATTGAAAGAAATTGGCACTCACAGGTAAAATTTTATGCTATTGAAAATGGGTGTAATCGGTTCACGGCCACGCCTGCCGCCCATATTCCATGTACATATATTTGCTTAAGCCCATTTTGAAAAAAGGTGCAACGATTTTGTTAAAACTTGGTGATTTGGTGAACATGTGAACCAAATAAGGATTGGGCTAAGTTTCACGTTTCCAAAGGTTCGTACAGAGGCGTTGCACAGCCCTCAATTTTAACCTTTATGCCGCCATATCTCGTAAACCTTGCAAGATATAGTGATGAAATTTGACAAACGAATACATATCATATATATAATTGTGATAAAAGTGGGCGAAATCGGAAAAGTGGGCGTGTTACTTTACAACAGTTAAATATTTTGACCAAATTTCGGTCCAAAAATATTAGTCAATAAGTTAGAAAGTGCAATGCCGTGAACGACCTCAAAATTTGCGGTGAGCAAGATATCTGGAGACTGGTTCATCCGAAAAAAGAAAACTAAATTTTTTTCGGTTAAGCAAATAGTTAGGGGGCGTTTGATCGTTGATTCTTAAAAAATATTAATTTTTGACAAAATGGCGGGCGTACAAAGAAAATACTCATTTTTTGTGCACAAACTTGAGGTCGTTTTAGGATATAAATCAAAAAATATGTATCCAAAAAAAAAAAAAATCGAACGATCAAACGCCCCCTAACTATTTTGCTAATTTAGTTTTCTTTTTTCGGATGAACCAGTCTCCAGATATCTTGCTCACCGCAAATTTTGAGGTCGTTCACGTCATTGCACTTTTCTAACTTATTGACGAATATTTTTGGACCAAAGTCACAAATAAATCTTGGTTATACTTTAATACTGTAAAAAAAATTTTGGTTTAAGATAAAATGCAGCTTCAAAAAAAATTTTAAAAAAATGTCTTTTTATTTTTCGAAAAAGTCCCGGATGCCCTTAAGTGAACTATAGCAGCAATTGGTATGAAGTTTAATGTAAGTGGTTCACTTGCTATAAAGTACATACATATGTATCGCAAACTATACAAGCTATTGTGTGGTATGCGGATGTCGATACCGAATATAATTTATTGAATCGAAACTAGGCGCAGTCGGGGAAATGAGAATAATTTCTATTTGATTTTTTCAACATTTTTCATATTCTTTCACTTTTTTCAACCTTTAAACTTTTTCCAATATATTGTTACGAAATTTCTGTCTCTTTGACGATAATTTCGATCTCTCACACTTTTCTGAGTTCGATCACTGGATTGTGTAACAATTAAAAACACACAAACTTATTTAGTTATAAAATGGTTTATTTTATTAACGTTCAAATTCTAATATTTATTTAACACTGTATAGAAAACTGTTTTGTTCTACTATGGATCACACTGTATTCACTTTATTGCTTATTGCTTCGCTGTTCTAACTCAACTGTGTCCTCAGCTCAGATGACAACCCTTTTTATACTGCAGTCATCACTCTCTCGAATAATCCAGTACCTTCTAAGTGGCGTATATTCTACCATTATCTACAACCTACTAGTGCTACTTTGTAGCGTGCATTCTACCACTATCCACAATTCACCACAATACACCAGCATGGCGCACTGACGTTGAGCTAGCTATTATGCTAGATGCTATTATTAGATGGCGTTGTACGTTGTACGACGGCGATAATTTCTCTCGGTTCTTGACTTTTTATTGTTTACTGCAGCGTCTGTTCGGTTTATTATTTTTAGCATTTTGCGCTAGATGGTGCTAATATCGTTTAGTTTCTTTTGTTGGTATTTATTTCAAGAGTCTTCTAGCCTAAACCAAATTTCGCTACAATATCTTATTTGTACAAGGTGTTTCATCTGTTCCTCCGGTATGCAAACATTGAATAGCTTCGCCATTTGTCAATCGGTTTGCTTTCTTAGAAATGTTTTGGAAACGTCAAACCAGTACAATTTCAACCATGGACCGCTTCACACCGAAAAAAGGTGCCGAAATAGTGACGATATGCATTGAAAATAGTCGTTCAATTGTGCTAGCTCAAAGTGCATATCGTGTAAAATATCGCGACATAAAAAGCGCCTACCGACAAAAAAATTCGGGCGCTGGCTAAAAATTTCTTTGACAATTTCCTACAATTATCCACGCCCAAGACATTCTGGTTTGAACAAGACGGGGCGCCATGCCACACAGCAGCCCAAACAATACGGTTTTTGCAACAAAAATTCCCTAGACGTGTGATATCGAAAAGAGGCGCTATTCACTGGCCACCAAAATCCCCCGATTTATCCCCCCCAGACTTTTTGTAGGGTTATTTAAAGAGTCAAGTTTACACCAGCAAGCCGAAGACTTATTAAACGAGCTCAAGACCAATTTTCGTGCCGAAATAT
Source organism: Tricholauxania praeusta (assembly GCA_949775025.1). Taxonomy (NCBI): domain Eukaryota; kingdom Metazoa; phylum Arthropoda; class Insecta; order Diptera; family Lauxaniidae; genus Tricholauxania; species Tricholauxania praeusta. The sequence continues at coordinate 137,799,729 of OX459028.1, read as the reverse complement.
CTGCCATACCAACCGAGTTGCTCGAAAAAGTGATGGAAAAAAAATGCTCGAAAAAGAGCACAGTTTGCGGTGGCCAATAAAGGCGGTCATTTGATTGATCGATGTTATTTTTAAAAAGTAGTCCACATAAATTGTAAAGGATTGAACTAAATAAAAAAACACCATTCTTCGCAATCTATAGTTTCTTTCAAAAGTTATTCAACATTCTCATACCGGAGGAACAGATGGCGCACCCTGTATTTGTTCGAATTTTTCAACCGCTTTCAACTTTCTTCAGTAGTTTCTGTTATTTATTTTTAAAACTTTTTCAGCTATTTTGAATTGTTTCAACATTTCCCAATCTCTTCCAACTTTTTTTTTTTTTTTGAGTTTTTCAACATCTTGACTTTATTCAACATTGTTCATATATTTTCGACACTTTGAATTTCTTTCAACTTGAACGTTTTCTATATTTTTTCGACTTTTTCAACTGTTTACCCCTTTTTTAATTTCACATTTTTGTCGACTTATTCAACCTCTTCAACGTCTTTTAACATTTATTTAAAAGGTACTTTCAGTGCAATGTAGGGTATGTGAGTTTCGGCCTGGCCGAAGATAACACCTTAACTTGTTTTAGGGTTTGATTTAATTGTATTGAAAATATTTTTGTAGATACATTTCAAAATGAGATGTACAGTGTTGAACTGAGATAAATTTCAATTTACGTTTTGAGTATAGCAATTATTCATTAAAGCAGTTCACATAATCCGTCATGATGTTGCTTAATAATTTAATGTGTGCAAGGTAAGAAAAAGAAAAAAAGAGTGTGTATGTGAAATGGTAATACTTTCTGTTAGTTTTGTTCTGGACCGGGACGGGCTTTAAACAAAAAATATTCGGCATTTTTCGATGCCGGTTTCCGCTACTTTTCTCATGAGATAGTTGTTTTTGAATTCAGACAATTACCCCCGTATTATGAAAGACGAAACAAATGAGTGACTGATAATGGCACTCACAACAGCCGTTTGAAACTTTTAATTAAGGACATACATACTTCGATTTTTATGTTCATTTGAACTTAAACAACGTACATAATTGAAGAAAAAAGTTTCAATTTACTCTTTAAAGATGTAGGCAGACGAAAATCAGTCACTCAGTTGTTTCTCCTTACATAAAGCGGGGGTTGGATTAGCTTTAACTTAGGAAATGTTGATTTTTAACAACAAAAGCATAGAAAAACAAAATATATATAAATTGTAACAATATAGGTAAATAAAATATAACTTGTAACAATATAGGTAAATAAAATATAACTTGTAACAATATAGGTAAATAAAATATAACTTGTAACATATTTTAGGTAAAAATAAAATATTCTTTATTTTTGTTTTCAGTTCAAAGCTTTGGTCGCACAAAAATTCGAAGCTGAACCTGAACAGTTGGTTCTTATTTTCGCTGGCAAAATTATGAAAGATACCGATACATTGAAAACGCACAATATCAAAGATGGACTCACCGTTCACTTGGTCATCAAGGCACCTACACGATCGACAGATCCGGCAACACGTCCTGCGGCAGATGTACGTCAAACACCATTCGGACTTAATCAAATCGGTGGCTTAGCTGGTATGGAAGCGCTGGGTGCTGGATCGGGAACGTTTATGGATTTGCAAGCACGCATGCAAAATGAATTGCTTAACAATGGCGATATGGTGCGCACACTCTTGGATAATCCATTAGTGCAACAAATGATGAATAACCCAGATACTATGCGTACGCTGATTACTTCAAATCCACAAATGCAAGATTTGATGCAACGTAATCCGGAAATATCGCATATGCTTAACAATCCAGAGTTGTTACGTCAAACTATGGAGTTGGCACGTAATCCATCTATGTTGCAGGAATTAATGCGTTCACATGACCGTGCAATGTCCAATTTAGAATCGGTACCTGGTGGTTATAATGCTCTGCAGCGTATCTATCGTGACATACAGGAACCAATGTTAAATGCAGCTAATGAATCCTTTTCACGTAATCCCTTCTCAGGATTAGTTGATAGTTCGGGAGGTGTGTACCGATTTAATCAGTTTTTATTAAATTTGTATTAATAATTTTTATCATCCTTTAGGCGGCATTAATCCACAGCAGGGAACAGAAAATCGTGAGCCACTACCAAATCCATGGGGAGGAAACGCTTCGTCAGCAACAAATACTGGTGATCTACCGCCACGCGGTATGCTTAACACACCAGCCATGCAAAGTTTGATGCAACAAATGGCAGAGAATCCATCCCTTATGCAAAATTTATTAAATGCGCCCTATACACGTTCCATGATGGAGGCCATGTCTCAAGATCCTGATATGGCTTCTCGAATGTTAAGTACGAGCCCACTGTTGGCCAATAATCCACAGTTGCAAGAGCAAATGCGTACCATGATGCCACAGTTTATGACACAAATGCAAAATCCTGAAGTCATGAATATGCTTACAAATCCTGAGGCTTTAAATGCTATCATGCAAATACAACAAGGTATGGAACAATTACGTTCTGCTGCACCTGGATTAGTTGGTACTATGGGTATACCACCTCCACCACCTGGTAATACCAATACTGAAACGTCAACGACGAATACCACAACAACATCAACGAATTCGTCAGCAGGAGGAGGTATTGGCACTGGTGCAGGTGGTGCGGCAAATGCCCAACTGTTTAATGATTTTATGTCGCGTATGTTAAACGGCATGTCGACAACGACCGACAGCAACCAACCGCCTGAGGTGCGCTACCAATCACAGCTGGAACAACTAACATCCATGGGTTTCGGAAATAGGGAAGCTAATTTACAAGGTAAGTGGTAAATGAAAAATGGAGAGGTGGTGCTTTTAAGCATTAACGCTACTACCATACCAGTCAAAATGAGTTGCTTACGTTTTATCTTTGAATTTAATAATACATATAAAGGGTGATCCAATATGACGTCCCTTTTCCAACTGGGTTGTTTTGACAGCTGTCATGTGACAAATGGCTTGTCCATATGACGTTTGTGTTCAGTATTCAATACGACTCAATCATGAACCGACTTACTCCTGAGCAACGCTTATTAATTGTGGAAACTTACTACCAAAATCAGTCATCAGTTAGAGAATGTTATAGAGTTCTTCAACATCATTTTGGTCGTTATGAGCGTCCTACTGAGCGCACTATTCGTAACACCATCACCAAATTTCGAACCAATTTTACACTATTGGACATTCATCATTCAACCATATTTCTGCAGTAGCAGAGAGTGTTCGTGAAAACCGTGAACAATCGATTCGTCGCCGATCTCAGGCTTTGGGCATCTCTTGTGGATCATTGTGGCGTATCTTGAGGCGTGATCTTGGTCTGAAGGCCTATAAAATACAGCTCGTACATAAATAGAAGTCGGCTGATATTGGTGTACGTTTTAATTTTGGTTTATGGGCCTTGCAACAACTTCAAATTGATCCATTATTTTATCGAAAAATTATGTTTAGCGACGAAGCTCATTTCTGGTTGAACGGCTACGTTGACAAGCAAAATTGCCGTATTTATACCGATGAACAACCAGAAGCAATCCAAGAGCTTCCAATGTATCCCGATAAATGTACTGTTTGGTGTGGTTTATGGGCAGGAGGCATCATCGGACCGTATTTCTTCAAAAATGCGGGTGGAGCCCGTGTTACGGTCAATCGTGCGTTAAATAAAAACATCATCTCAAGAAATATTCCGGTTATTTGGCAACCAAGATCATGTGATTCGACGCCATTGGACTATTTTCTTTGGGAATATGTTAAATCACTTGCTTATGTCTACAAACCCGAAACTATTGACGCTTTGGAAACCAACATAACTCGTGTTATTCAAGGAATTCCGACCGATATGCTCGAAAGAGTTGTCGAATATTGAACCCACAGAATGGACCATTTAAGAACTAGTCGTGGGTAACATTTTAACGAAATAATTTTTAAACATTGAGTTGTAGGAACCAAACTATCATTCCAAATAAAGATTTGCATCAATACATTAATTTTTATGTACTTTATTTAGAAAACAAAGTAGAGAAATCTTATTGGATCACCCTTTATCTTGTTACGTACCTAACGTTTTTGATAAACAATCTTCATTTATTAAATTTTCGATCACTGAGTTGTTACAATCAAAACCCACTTTATTGTTTTAAAAATAAATACCTCTTTATTTATAGTTTAAAATAACCTACAAGTCTTAACTAAAACAAAAACAAGAGATAAATATCACGGCGTTCATTCCAAAAGTTTAAAGTCTTAATTGAATAATCTGCTTGCGTAAGCGCGCCTATTAAAACCGGCTAAATGATTTATAGAAACTTTTGGAAAATTTAATTTCATCTGCCAGTTTCGTTTATCCCCCATTTTTACTCTTTAATACAATGTTCAGAAACTTAAACTTCACTATACACAAGTCAATTTTCCAAACAAAACGACCTACTTGCAAGGTATTAATTTAATTTTGACACTCTTTGACTTCCAAAAACTTGAAAAATAAATTAAACATTTATCTTATAAAGCACTTGTTAAAAAATAGTTTTTAAGGGGGCAGATTGTCTAACTTTCCTTTTTTTCTTTTTAATCCATGTGAAACAACTCGCTTTAAATTAATTGCTCAAATTTTTGATATATTTTTACTATTTTCTTTCAGCACTAATCGCTACATTTGGAGACATCAATGCTGCAGTAGAAAGGTTGTTAGCACTCAATCAGTTATCCCTTAGTTAACATCCTAATAACGTGTCCTATATATTACTACATATGTAAATCTAACAACAATAAATGAGAAACCCTGCTACTGCGGAAATCTACAGACATACCTTTTAAACAAAAAAGTATTTTGACGCTGCGTTTTAATTAGAGCTTGAGATGAGTTTTACTTTACAATAAATTAAGATTTTTTTTCTATAAACGTGCAGTTTCAAAGATATCACTATTTAAGTAAATGTTATAACTTTTTTTGCTTACAAAAAACAGTTTTTGAACAAAAAATATTTATATATTGGAAAAAAGGATACAAGGTCATGGGTGCAGTAGTGCTTGTATATGTTTTGGGTTAATCTTTGGCACGTTTATTTCAAAAATGTTCTCACATTTAATTTATGTGTTTTTATTTTTTTAAGTGAATCAATATATTTAAAACAAGAACTTGCATTACTAATTATAAAGAATTCCAAATGAAAAACAAAATCAAATTCCCCTAAATAAAAAACATTTAAATTTCATATACATACATATATACAATTATAAAAATATTAATATATTACATATAATATAATGCAATAAATAATGCAAAATATAATATGTATGATAAATAAATGGTATCACATTTGTTGGCAAATAAAGGTTTACTTCTAATATAAAATCAGTGCCATAATTATTTAATTTGTTAATTTTTTTAAAGTCTTATAGACGAGCCCATTTATTGATTTTTTTACATCGATAACATTATTAAAACGAATTGTATATACACCAGTGTTGGCATGTTACAAATGCGCGTGACATTTCCGACATTTACGACGTAAACGTTGTAAACCTTCGAGCCTTTGTGACAAAACTTGAGTTTGTGACAAAGACGAATTTTTAAGTTTATACTGGGAAAAATTATTTATTCATAACTTGATTCAGATCATCAAATTGTTTGTCAAACATATTTAAATACTCATCAAATTACATATACAATTTTTAATTTGTTGTTCGTTAAATTGTATGACAAACAATTTTAGTTGTGAAAAAAAGATTGATCTAGAGTTTACGACTTTTGTGACATTTACGACAGTTTACGACGTGTGACCGTCGTAAACCTAAAAATCCTTGTGACATGCCAACACTGATATACACTTCTAAACGTAAATAACGCAACAATAAAAATAACGAAAATGTTGTTAATTTTCAAATTATCACATTTGGACAAGCGGCAGTTAATATAGAAATTTGCATCCTTACAAATCAATTAAATGAGTTCGTTTTAAATTTTCGTTCACTGTTTCGAATTTAACGCTAGCGTTAGCGTTTCGTACTAATGCTTGCGCTAATGCGGATATTGCGCCCTAAACGGTTTCGCATGTCTTAAATTTATAAAAACCGTTTAACATTATGTTAGTTTAACATTATGTTATTTGAGATGGTATAATTTTTTCATTTGTAAATTAATGGAATTAATGGATACAATTCGAACCAAACTACCTATATATAGTATAGGGTACATTCTAGTTTCCCAAATTTTCGAATTTCTGACTTTTTTTAACATAAAAAATTTATTTTTACATAGGTACATATACTTTTTTAATACAATTTCAATAAATCTATACTTCAATAAGCTTTCTCTTCTCGAATGTTCATATGTACTTTTAGCATTTTCAAATAAATGTCATGTTCTAGAATTCTTCGGAAACACTCGAAATTCAAAACTTTATTCATATTCGAGTAAATCCTCATTAAAAAAATAAATACTGGAAAATTTTAATTTTTTGGAATTTGATTAAAAAATGAAGGAAAATAGACTTTTATCTCATTTAAAATGTTTCTTTTTTTTTCGATTTTCCATACCTATATGTATGTATGCATATGAAGATCGCTTGAAAAAATAATTGAGAACAAAAATAAAATTTATTTTTTGGTTCAAAAACTTTCAAAGTATTTTATAAACAAGTAATTATAATATTTTTCTTCAAGAATTAGTCAGTCTAACTAACGGAACATGCATTACTGAAAAAAAAAATTACTTCTGTTACTTTTTGGACTAAAAATTAAATTTTTTTTCCTCATTTATTTTTTTTAAGGGAAATTCATGTAGTGGCAGACAATTTCAAATTACATTTAGTGTATTAAGATGAATGTAGTGAAAAGTGCAAAGGATTTGAGCTGATTCATAAGAAACACCAAAGCTATACTTGCGCAGAGATCATGGATTTTCTCCTTACATACATATAGGCTTAAAAAATAGCGGCAACATTTTTTCGATAATTCGTTAGGGGCCGTTCAAGTATTACGTAACGCAATTTTCGAAGATTTTTGACCCCCCCCTCCCCCCTATGTAACGCGCCGTAACGTTTTCCTCTACCCCCCCCCCCCCCCCCCTTAAACGTTACGTAACACCCAAGTGCCCATATTTACCTAAAAGTCACAATTATGTTGCGAAAAGTACCGGAAATACATGCGTATGTTGTTTATTTTCTTTATTATACCCTACACCGAGGGTATACTATATTCACTTTGTCATTTTGTTTGTAACGCATAGAAGAGGGCGGTGGTAGGTATGAATAAGTATATACTTAGATATATTCTTGATCAGCGTCACCACCTGAGTTGATTTAGCTATGTCCGTCTGTCTGTCTGTTCAAATCAGGTTTACGGAAAAACCAAGAAAGCTAATTGAATGAAATTAGCACACTCAGGTCAGACCTTCTTGCAGGCATCTTGCTATTGAAAATGGACGTAATCGGTTCATGGACACGCCTACCGCCCATACTCTATGTATATTTGCCCAATCCCATTTTGAAAAAAAATGCAGCGATTTTGATGAAACTTTGTGATTAGGTGTACATTTGAACTAAATTAAGATTAAGCTAGGTTTCAAGTTTCCAAAGATTCGCGTGGCACGGTCCTAAATTTTAACCTCTATACCACCATATCTCGTAAACCGTGCAAGATATTGTAATGAAATTTCTTTATTTTTTCGACTTTTTCATCGATTTTAAATTGTTTAGACTTTTTCAACCTCTCTCAACATTAACATTTTGCATATATTTACGACTTTTTCAACAGTTTTCAACCTCTTAAACATTTCACACTTTTTTCGAATTATTTAACCTCTTCAACGTCTTTTTTAACTGAAATATATGTACCTACTTTGAGTGCAGTGTAGGGTATGTAAGTTTCGGCCTGACTGAAGATAACACCTTAACTTGTTCATATTGTTATTTAATAAAAATCACACATAATGTAATAAACATTTGCTTAAGCTTAAAATATGTTAAAATGGCGAAAAATGAGACGAAAATATTTTGTTAAAATGATAAAAGTTGATGGAATCTAGAACAGCTACAGCAATAAATGAGAAAAATAGAAAATCTTTCCACGCTTACATCTCTGGTTTTGGTTAACCAATCTCGAAGATGATAGTTTTAGGACATTCTGCTTGATAAGTGCTTTAATTTAACATATCATTTATTGCTGTAAATTATCTAGATCTCATCAACTTTTATCATTATAATAAAATTTTTTGGCTGTAGCTATTCAATAAGCATACACATAAAAAAAGCGTTTCATTATACATACCTCATTTCAAATCACCACCCGCTAAAGTAGTTTCACTTCTAAAACAATGTTACGTAACGCGTTGTTCGAAACCCCCCCCCCCCCCCCCTCCCCTGTAACGCATCGTAACGTTTCACAAGACCCCCCCCTCCCCCATAATTGCGTTACGTAATACTTGAACGGCCCCTTATGTGTACATAAGGAAAATCGAAAAAAAAAAAATAAATAAAGATTTTTAATAAGAAAATAATCTAATTTTCTTAGTTTGTTTACTCACATTCCAAAAAATTAAAATTTTGCAGCTCTGGTAGCAATCCTATGAGTTTTTTTTTTACATATGAATAAATTTTCGAATTTCAAGTGTTTCCGAAGATTTTTAGAATATGGCACTTACTTGAACATGTCTAATGTACATAAAGTACCGCTGAAAGTACTTTTGAAGAAACATCAAATTATTTCAGAGAAACAATAACTTTGAATTCAGTTTTATGTTACTTTATTAACTTCACTTATTTTTTTTTTTGTGGTTTTTGTTTGAATAGGAAATAATTTATAAATGTTATTCTATTGAGCTTACTTTTCAATGTGTGTGTGTCAACACCAAAGAAATTACAACTTACAAAGATAAATAAAAAGGAAAAATGGGCTAAGGCTAGTTATACTAGTTTCATCCTCTGCTAGGGGGACTCATCAGTAACTTTTAATCCACTTATGATTATATTCACTTATTGCTGATTATTTAACAACAAAAGTTAAAGGAAAGAAGCGAAAATTCAAGAGTTCAAAACATGTGCAACTCATCACAACACCAAGAAAAAATACATAATCAGCCCAATATTTGGTTCCGTAAACCGACATTAACTACTCAATAACTTTATTTATATATTCACCTGAAATACAGTTCCATTATTTTTCCATCTCAGCGAATACCTAGGTCTTAACCATTTTTGAATTTACCATCATTCACATTTTCTCAATGGGAAGCTGCGCCGGTAGCTGTGGACGTTATATTAGGGGTAGGAGGGGAGGGGATCGAAATTGGACAACCAGGGGAGAGGAGGTTAAAATTCTAGAATTTGTTGCGGACGTCTGTTATGGAAAATCCCTTTGCATTCAAGGAAGCGCATTTCATATGCTTCAAAAGATGTGCATCCCCGAACTGCCATCCTATGTTAAAAAAGATAAGCAGTGAGAAGTGCATTGAAAACGGCTTCCTGCTTTCCTTGAACCACATCCGAAGCGCCGTGTACGCGGTCTAATTTTTCATTTGGATAACTTTAAGAGACATTTTACATAAAAGGGTATTACAGTGTACTCGCGATACCGTGATAAAATGGATAAAACTAAGTCAAAGCTCATATATTTGCTTTGTTTGACCTCTAGTACAATACAAAAAAATAGTTTGTTTTTGCCAATTTTATTTCTTATAAATTTGTCGATGCTGAATCAAAATCCATTGACAGAATTTGTCTTAGCATGTCAGGATTTTAACATACTCTCACCTTAATATGCCCCTAAATAAATTTAAATGCCTAGTAAATTCCATTCCAATACAAATATACAGGAATTTCTAGTTTGCGGCCTTTGATTGAAGATCTTTCGCTTGTGCTCTTGTCTTGTACTCGCTCTCTACATATACTTAGTATAGCAAAAAGTATATATACTTTTTGCATATAGCAGCATAGCATAAGCAGAATTGTCGCGTGCGCTCCCTAAAGACACCTATTGGTTTTTTTATTTTCTCTTTTCTCTTCGTTTTACAGCAACTTCAATCGACCGGTCGGTTGGTTATCCACTGCATGCCAAACTGGCCAGAAAGAAGTCAAGTGTGTTTGTACATCTGAGTGTGTGTTTATATACAAAGTTTACAAGTTATATACAAAATACGATATTCCTGTATGTCTACATTGAGAGATACATTTTGAATTTAGTTTTGTGTGTAACGTCGAGAGATACGTTTTATTCGCGGTATACGGGTACAATGAAAAAAATGGTGCGCTTCATTGAAAGGTGGTTGATTTAAGTGCCAAGAAAAGTAAAGAAAAATGTAATTAAAAATAACCGATCGTTTAAATTACTTAAGATATAATAAAACATTGCTAGCATTGGATAAATAAACTAAGTTTAAAATTCTTAAAAACCAAATTAACAATTACTTCTTGGAATGATTTTGCAAGCAAAAACAAGTTAAATTTGCAAAAATTGTGCATATACATATGTATGTTCATATGTATGATCTAAGTACATACAAGTACATATATTTATCGATATATATGAAACGGAAACTCGCTGATCGCCGAAAAGAGGAAACAAAAAACTGGATACATCATCATATCTTCTGAATAATGTAAATCGAAATGCGAAATGCATATTGAAATCGATCAGTGAAATTGCTTGGCACAAGCTTTGTGCCTGTGCCTTTAGACATAAATAATGAACAATTTTAAAGTTTGATTTTGCTATTAAAAATCATAAGTCAAACATATGTATGTATTGTGATTTTAAATGTTTGTTATTATGGTGGTCTTGCGGAAAAATTAAGTTTATGATATGATGAAAACTTTGACGCAAACGCAGCTCTGTACCTCAATTTTAAAAGGTGGCGCCAAAGCCTGTGCGTTTTGCATGTAAATTGTATGGAATAGGTGATGAATGTTGTTGGGATATTGTACTTAATATTTTAAAACCTAGAGTAACGAGCATTTGCACTGGCCGCTCTATACATACATGTAGTGATTTCACATCAATTGAACAATAAAAGTTGGGATTCCCCGGGGTACTGTTCGTTCTCCAAAAAACTTCCTTAATTTTATCGATGAACCTCTGACTTTGAATGCCAACCGAATCTATTCCTTTGCGTACGATGGCAACATTTGTAATAATAACATAAAATCAATTTCCGAGAGCTAATTTCAATGCAAGCAAGATCGGTTGTTGTCTGTTGTGTCACAGATAAATGTTTTATCCGCTCCCACCATCCCTAAATATAGCTGGCGTTAACATTGTGAGATGAAAAATTATTGGCATTTTGGATATATCGGTTCAATAAGACAAATCACATGACTGTATTTTTCACCTGTATTACATCTTATGTGGCGTATAATCCTTGCATCTAGACAGAAGCGACAAAAACTGTTTTGGAACTGTTAAATCGAGGTCAGCGACGTACAATGAAAATATAGGAGATGCAAACATATTTCGCGCATATGTCACTCTTTCGAGCAACTGCTTAATGTTTGGTGTGCAATCCGTTTCTATAGATACTATAATGTGGTGCGTTCTAAAGAATTATTTGAATTAGTACCTTCAGTGATAATTCGTTTTCTTACAGCAAGTCCAGGGCGACAGCAGAATTATATGGGCGGCATAGTTGCTTTCCAAAGCTACAACTAGAAAAATTTTTGCAGGAGTTGGGAAGTTTTCTCGTCCACCGTCTTTGTGGCGATAACCTTGCTTAAAAGTTAAAAACGCAGTTTTGTGTCACTTTGATTTCTCTTTTTGACATAAGGTGGTACTAAACTTTGTTTCTACAGGATACTTGCTCATGTCTTTTGTATGGATTGATCAGTCTTTATTTCAACAGACCTATCAATAAGGTAAAAGATTACTACTATCTGGTGTTATAGAAATCAGCTTAGCAATTTCCTATAAGTGCGAGATAACTTTTATGTACAAAGCCAATAACAACTCTAAAACAAGCTTTAAACATGTCATTTGAATTCAACGTTTAAGTAAAATTCTCCAAGCGCTAAAGCATGTGTTCGCAATTATTAATACATAAACGTTGAAGGATTTTTCGACTGCAGAAAAATTTTATATCACACTCCTGAATATAATGAAATGTGTCCATTTTAAGTTAGTAACTTTAGTTATTCATGTTTAACTGCACTTATGTACGTCCAACAGATGAAAAATTCATTCATATATTTTTATAAGTAACATTAAAAATATGATAATTTGGTACTTTCATTGGCTCGTTCCCTTCTATATTGTTTCTCATCATTATCAATATCAGCTTCATTATCAACATCATCTGTATCAACAGTAACAACAACAAAGAAAACAACAAAAGAAGAAGTTGAGTTCTCATAGCATTTGCTCGTTCAGACGCCGATCGGCGAACGCGCTGCGCTTATAACGTTTTACTGCCCTTGGGTAATAAACACAAAATTCCGATGTGTTGTTGTTTTTACCTTTGGAGTATAGTCGTTGTTTAAATACCCTACTTCCGGTCTTAACCATACATCAGTAAGGCTTTAACGAACAAATATCAAATAAGTCAAAAACCAATTCTTCAAAAGCATTCCGGACTACACGTAAATTAAGAACTCGATGTTTCTCTTTGAAAAATACTTCACATTTTATAGTGACAAGCATCCTTAACGGAAATCTTAATAGTAAACCATTTACGACTATAAAAGCAGTAAAATATTCATTTATTGACGTAATAAACGAATATTTGAAATTATTATTTCTAAATTTTCTTTACATTTAGCCTATTTGCTTTGTATCATAGTGGAGAACATTTAAGTTCGTATGCACTTTGAAAACAATTTTTTGTTTCGTTTAAAAGAATTGACTGAAGCCTCCTAAAAATGTATCTATTCTCATTGGAGAAATAAAATAAAAAGCACTTTCCAAATGAGATTCTAAGTATAAAAGGAGTAAGAAACTTATGAAGCTCTCCGGAAATCATTCGCCTTCCAAATCGAATCGACTTTTCTCTTCATATCTGATTAAGCTACCAATTAAATATCTTTTCGCCATATTACTCTTTTCTGATGGTATATTCTGAACCACGGTGAACAAAATAGAATGGTTGTATGCTTGTAACAATTCGTTGGCATTTTCAAATTAATGTTGCTATCGAAGTGCATACCGTACAATCATTCATAAATCTCTATACTAAATCTAATGATATGGCATTATCTATTAGTATTCTATTGGTATTTTAAAGTCATAACGATTTCAGCAGGGTCTCCACAGTTAATCAAAATTAAAAATCAGTTGCGTATATAGTAGAAGTCTACATATCAGTGGATTTCTATAGTATATTGATTGATTTTCAAGCACAGATTGTTTGATCGATTTTCAAGCTCAACATGATTGATCGATTTTCAACCGATCTTCTCAAAGAACTTAAAACAGCGCTGTTTTCAAGCGTAGTTCGAGATATGTATATTTCAAACAGAACTGGAGACTAATATTCTGTTCAGCTAACGATCAGAAATCTAGAGTTTCGATTTACCTTTTTAAATTACTTTTTTCGGGGATAGAAAAACACTCACTTCACTTTGAACTTCATGGTTATGAGTAATTTTTAACGTAATTTGTTTCTAATAACAATGATGCCTTCCTTTGCTTACGATTGATTTTTTTTACCAATTTAATTTAAAAGTCGGCTTATACCGACTGTGCGGGTTTTATTTCTTTAACTGTGGCTCGCGCGCATTCGAAAGCGTCCCGGCTGTCTTCCGTTTTTCATTTTTGTTTTTGTTGCTAGCGCGCTCTTTATGTAAAAAAAAACCAGCTTGCAATGGCAAGATACGGTGGTTGGTTAGTTGTTTGGTTACATTAGATTGCAAGAATGTTTTGTACAAGTTCCACCTTGCTTACTTAAGGAGGCACACACACCTTTGTTTTGTATTTTTTTTTTCTTGCTGTCATGCGTTGAATGACATTTAACGACCGTTGCATTTGATTAGGAAAGTCATATAGCAAGTTGCATGATTTTGTTTTTTTTAGAGAAGCTTCTTCCAAAGTCATTAAATCGCGAAAGTTTTTATATTTCATGCAAAACTTTCATTGTTTACAACTATGAGGGCATACAGTAGTCGAAGAATAAATGTTTTTTTAATGATCGTGCTCATTGCTCATTATTGTTTTCCACTTGTGAGCAGCAAAAGGTAAAACTTTTAAAAAACCATTTTTTACCTTGGAGACACCAACACGTTAAACTGCAAGAAAGTGTGCTTGGTAGAAAAGAAACCTAAACAAAATTAGTGTTTTAATACTTTTTATCAATTTAGTAAAATCAAAACAAAATTATTTTGAAAATGCCCACGAATGGATTAATGCATTGATGGCCTGATGGAATAAAATTTTGATGCTATAATAAACAGTTGCGTACCGTGGACAGTGGGTACCCGGGGCAAAGGTAATTTGCCGCCCCCTACCAACACAAAAATATTGTCGGTTTTTGAAAGTGGAAAAACTTTCTTACTAAAAAACCTCGCAAAATGACTTGTTTTACATTCAATTCAATTACAAAAACAGCCACACTCGATTTATTTTTCTTGAAATGAAAGTAATTTTTTTGTTTTTGGGGAAAAAAAACTGAAAACCTTTATTTTAGATAATATAACACAGGCCAACAAATCGTAAAAGAAAAAAACTGGTGCCGAGATATAGTTAGTGGTTTTGTATTAAGTATGTACTGGCAACATTAAAAATATTTTTAATTTTTTTTTTCTACGTGTCATCATGTCTTCATCACGAAGAAGTCAATTGTGTTCTCGCTAATAGTCGTTTTTTAACGTCGTTTTGAAGTAAAAAAAACTTCAAAATAATTTCTTTTTTATTTTCTAATTTTTTCCGAAAGCTTTGTGTACAAGTTAAAACAAAAATTGAATTGATTGGTGAAAGTTCTGTAAGTCGCATCCAGAAGCGATCATATCGAATGGACATGCGCCAACTATACAAGTGCCTCGTGCTATTATATCTGAATTTGAGGGTATTTATACGCTTATGGACAGTACGTGTGGTGGGGCATATAATTCTATACGTGGCAAGTTCTCAACACCATATTATCCGTCCTCTTATCCTGTTAATATTGTTACGAAATTTCTGTCTCTTTGACGATAATTTCGATCTCTCACACTTTTCTGAGTTCGATCACTGGATTGTGTAACAATTAAAAACACACAAACTTATTTAGTTATAAAATGGTTTATTTTATTAACGTTCAAATTCTAATATTAATTTAACACTGTATAGAAATCTGTTTTACTTTACTACGGATCACACTGTATTCACTTTATTGCTTTTAATTCAAGTGTTCCACTTTACTGTTGAAATACTACTGAGTCACTCAGCTTGATGACAACCCTCTTATACTGCAGTCATCACTCTCTCGAATAATCCAGTACCTTCTAAGTGGCGTATATTTACCATTATCTACAACCCACCAGTGCTACTTTGTAGCGTGCATTCTACCACTATCCACAATTCACCAGCATGGCGCACTGACGTTGAGCTCACAATTATCCAGAATGTTAGATGCTAGATGGCGTTGTACGTTGTTGAATTTCACAATCTAGATGTCTCTATGTTATTGACTTTAATAGTGTACTGCAGCGTCTGTTCGGTTTATTATTTTTACACCATTACGCTAGATGGTGTATGCTAGCTAGTATCGTTTAGTTTCTTTTGTTGGTATTTATTTCAAGAGTTTTTCTAGCATAAACCAAATTTCGCTACACTGCCCTCCGCTTAAACTTGTTCGTCCCGAACAAGAGTCTCTCCGTTTCTAGTATAAGGTGCCAGCCTTTCGATGTGGACTACCTTTAATTTACTTTTGTTCCCGGGGTATTTTTGGATTCGATACACAACATCGTTAATCCTTGTGACGATCCGGTAAGGTCCCTCCCAATGAGTCTGTAATTTAGGAGACAAGCCTCGTTTTCGTTGTGGGCTATGTAGCAGCACTAGTTGACCTTCTTTGAACCCTTCAGTATTTGCTCGCAGGTCATACCGAGCTTTCATCTTGTCGCTAGCCAATTGAGTACGTCTCCTGATAAGCTCGTGTATCTCTGCTAATTCTTCTCTTTTCCGCGACATGTAATCGTCAGCATGGGTCGTTTCTGGGACAACGCTTACTCCGTACTTCAAATCTGCTGGAAGCCTTAAGTCCGTACCAAAAATGGCTTTTGCTGGCGTGACTGTAGTGGTATCGTGTATTGCCGACCGATAAGCCATCAGAAACATTGGTAGATGCTCATCCCAATCTTTTTGTCCTTTATCGACAACCTTTTTTAAATGTTCCTCTAGAGTACGGTTGAACCTTTCGACCATGCCATCGGACTGAGGATGCAAAGCTGTGGTGCGTGTCTTCTGTATTCCAAGCATTTCACAAACCTCCTTAAAAAGTGTCGACTCAAAATTTCGTCCTTGGTCGGAATGCAACTCAAGTGGAGCTCCATATCGGCAAATCCAATTTTTGATGAAAATGTCTGCCACTGTTTTTGCTTCTTGATTGGGAATGGGATATACTTCTGGCCACTTACTGAAGTAATCAATTACCACAAGGATGTATTTATTTCCTGCATTGCTGATTGGAAAAGGTCCCGCTATATCCATGGCTATCCTCTCAAAGGGAGCTCCGACGTTATATTGATGCATTTTTCCCCGAGTGCGTTGCCTTGGTCCTTTAGCAATTGCACATTGGTCACAACGGCGGATCCAGTCAGCAACTGATTCTTGGCATCCTACCCAATAAAACCGTTTCTTTATTTTCTCTGTGGTTTTCGTTATGCCCAGATGTCCACCACTCGATCCATTGTGATAATCCTCGATTATTTCCTTAAATTTGGCCTTTGGAATAACCAGCAGTTTTGAGCGAGTTTTACCATCCTCGCTTTCCCATATTCGGTAGAGACAACCATCATGCAACTCCAAACTTTGCCATTGCGCCCAGTATGCTTTACAGATTTGGCTTTCATTTGAAATTTCTTGCCACGCCGGTTTCTTACCTAGCTCCTTATACTTAATTATAGTTGCCAAATCTGTATCATTGCGCTGGTCTCGTTTTACCTCCTCTTTTGTCCACTTTTCTTCAGGCAAAACGTTCAAAAGGCGCACATCAATTGTTCCAGCTTTATTTTCTGTTCGCGAACAATGACCGCATTCAATTTTACATGGACGACGGGAAAGTGCATCCGCATTTCCATGCTGGCTTCCTTTGCAATGCTCTATGGTGAAATCATAGCTCTGCATGCGTTCTATCCACCGTGCGATTTGACCTTCAGGATCCTTGAATTGAAGTAGCCACCTTAATGCCGCATGGTCTGTCCTCAGGAGGAAGTGCTGTCCATATAAGTACTTATGGAAGTGTTTCACGCATTCCATTACTGCCAGTAACTCTCTCCGAGTTACGCAATAATTCCTCTCAGGTTTCGACAGAATTTTGCTGAAATATGCGACGACTTTTTCTTGTCCATTGATGATTTGAAAACTCCTCCAATACCATGGCCACTCGCATCGGTGTCCAATAAAAATTCTTTGCCGGGTATTGGGTACGCGAGTATTGGCGCTGTAGACAGTAATTCTTTCAGCTTTTGGAATGTAGTTTCCTGTGCCCCACTCCATTCGAATTTTCGATTTTTCTGTGTCAGCTCATGTAGACTGCCTGCAACATTTGCGAAACCAGGAACAAAGCGTCTGTAATAAGTGCATAGACCCAGAAAACTTCGCAACTCATGAAGATTAGATGGACGTGGCCAATTTTTCACAGCTTTTATTTTATCTTCATCTGTGTGTATTCCTTCTGACGTAACCTTGTGCCCCAGATATTTGACTTCACGCTGGAAAAGTGAGCACTTTTTCGCACTTAATTTTAGTCCAGCTGCCTCCAAGCGCTCAAACACTTCCTCCAGATTTTTCAAGTGGTCATCAAAATCTTTACCCATGATGATTATGTCGTCGAGATACACTAGACAAGTCTTCCAATGCAGTCCTTTGAGAACTCGTTCCATTAACCGCTCAAACGTAGCTGGAGCGTTACAAAGACCAAACGGCATGACGTTGAACTGCCATAGACCATTCCCAATACTAAAGGCAGTTTTCTCTTTGTCTTTTTCATCTATTTCCACCTGCCAATATCCACTTTGTAAGTCCAGGGTGGAAAACCATGTTGCTCCAGATAACGTATCCAGTGTATCATCGATTCTGGGTAACGGGTAGCTATCTTTTTTGGTGACGTCATTCAATTTTCTGTAATCCACACAGAATCGCATACTTCCATCCTTTTTCTTCACAAGTACGACCGGTGAACTCCATGGGCTTTCTGATGGTGCAATGACATTTTCTCGCGCCATATCTTCTATAAGGCCCGTCACTTCTTCTCTCTTAGCGAGTGCTAGCCTCCTTGGAGGTTGACGAATCGGCTGAAAATCACCTGTATCAATGCGATGTTTGACAACTGATGTTCGGCCATTATTTTCTCCTTTGGACGCAAATATCCGCAAATGTTTTTGCAGAAACCTTTTTGCTTTATTTTTGTTCTGAGCAGACAACTCCCTTGTCCATTCTTTCGTCAATACTTCCATGGCCGACGATTTCGTTAAAGAAAGCGGGAACGTGAAAGAGAACGTGAACGAGAGGAGGTTAGAGAGCGCGCTGAAAGAGACAAAGTTGAAAAGGAGGATCCAGAACGGCCAGATAAAGATCGTGAGCACAGAAGAAGAGAAAGGGAACGCGAACATGAGAAAGAGCGAGAACGAGAGCAGTCACGCCGAGAACGTTCTCGAAGTCGGGAGAAATCTTCTAGACGTCGTTCTAAATCGCGTAAAAAGGAACGTGATAAAGATAGCGACAAGATGAAAGCTCGGTGTGACCTGCGAGCAAATACTGAAGGGTTCAAGAAAGGTCAACTAGTGCTGCTACACAACCCACAACGGAAACGATGCTTGTCTCGTAAGTTTCGGACTCACTGGGATGGACCTTACCGGATCGTCACAAGGATTAATGATGTTGTGTATCGAATCCAAAAATACCCCGGGAACAAAAGTAAATTAAAGGTAGTCCACATCGAAAGGCTGGCACCTTATACTAGAAACGGAGAGACTCTTGTTCGGGACGAACAAGTTTAAGCGGAGGGCAGTGTAGCGAAATTTGGTTTATGCTAGAAAACTCTTGAAATAAATACCAACAAAAGAAACTAAACGATACTAGCTAGCATACACCATCTATCGTAATGGTGTAAAAATAATAAACCGAACAGACGCTGCAGTACATTATTAAAGTCAATAACATAGAGACATCTAGATTGTGAAATTCAACGTCGTACAACGCCATCTAATAATAGCACATTCTGGATAATTGTGAGCTCAACGTCAGTGCGCCATGCTGGTGAATTGTGGATAGTGGTAGAATGCACGCTACAAAGTAGCACTGGTGGGTTGTAGATAATGGTAAATATACGCCACTTAGAAGCTACTGGATTATTCGAGAGAGTGATGACTGCAGTATAAAAGGGTTGTCATCTGAGCTGAGTGACACAGTTGAGTTAGAACAGCGAAGCAATAAGCAATAAAGTGAATACAGTGTGATCCGTAGTAGAACAAAACAGTTTTCTATACAGTGTTAAATTAATATTAGAATTTGAACGTTAATAAAATAAACCATTTTATAACTAAATAAGTTTGTTTGTTTTTTAATTGTTACACAATCCAGTGATCGAACTCAGAAAAGTGTGAGAGATCGAAATTATCGTCAAAGAGACAGAAAATTCGTAACATTATGTTATTTATAAACATTTATGTTACAAATTAGTTTGGATATATTAAGTTATTTATAAAAACCGTTCAACATTTATGTTGCAAATTAGTTTGGATATATTATGTTATTTATAAACATTTATGTTACAAAGTAGTTTGGATATATTAAGTTATTTATAAAAACCGTTCAACATTTATGTTGCAAATTAGTTTGTATATATTATGTTATTTATAAACATTTATGTTACAAAGTAGTTATATTATGTTATTTATAAACATTTATGTTACAAAGTAGTTATATTATGTTATTTATAAACATTTATGTTACAAAGTAGTTTGGATATATTAAGTTATTTATAAAAACCGTTCAACATTTATGTTGCAAATTAGTTTGGATATATTATGTTATTTATAAACATTTATGTTACAAAGTAGTTTGGATATATTAAGTTATTTATAAAAACCGTTCCGTTTAACATGTTAACATGTTACTGAAGAAATTGACGAATTGAAAATAATCACGTCGCGATAATATAAAATTTTAGACATTTCAACTTTGGGCTATTTGCTAACATTTTGAAATGTTTCGGCTTGTTAAACATTTGTTGAAGCTTTTCGATCATTTCAAAATTTATTGACATTTTCAAAAATGTGTGTTTTTTTTTAAATTTTTTAACTTTTCCACCATTTTTCATCATATTTAATGTTATTTCAACTTTTCCAACATTTGTCGCATTTGTCAATATTCTTCAAGTTTTCCAACATATTTCTACATTTCAAATTTTTCGACTTTTTCGGCTTATACAGATTTCGATAATTTTTAATATTACTTGACTTTTCCGGTATAAAGATGTATAATAAATACATTTTCACACTTTTCAATAAGCTTTTATCGTAATGTGAGATAAAGTTTTTGAGTAAATATTTCTGAAAAATTATTGAGATTATTGAGTTACTGCTAATCTGCGCTAATGCGGATATTGCGCCGCTAAACGGTTTCGCATGTTTTAAATTTATAGAAATCGTTTAACATGTTATAGAAAATCACCAAAAGTAACTCAATAATCTCAATAATTTTTCAGAAAAATTTACTCAAAAAAAAGTTATTTTCTAAAAGAAAATGGCCAAACGGTAAAAAATACAATTAATGAAATTCTACTAAAATAAAATGAAAATTAGTTATTTTTCAGAATAATTTTAAAATGTTATCATCTGAGCCATTAACATTGGATTCATCTTAAAATATTGTCATTTTTAAATGTTAAAACACACTGGACCGACAATCACAAATGCTGTACCCACACCAGTTGGGCAGCTTCGTAGCAGCAATACATCTGCGCGTGGTATCCATTTGAGACCACAACAACCGTTAAATATTTCAACACTCAACGCGTCAAATCTTCATGCATCAACAACAAATACAACAGCAAATACAACAATCATTACCAATGGTGGCCAACGCATACCAACGTTACTCAATATAGCACCAACTGCAGCAGGAGTAACAGGTGCAACAACTGCAACGAATACCACAATACCAAATGGTATCAGTCCAAATTTACACACCTATAGTAATCAGCATGTTATGGCCGGCAATACCAGTCTCAATCATAACTTACAACATAACTACAGCAATTGTAATAATCTGACGTTAATGAGCCATCTTCAGCATCATAAACATCATGGACCCGGTCCACGAGAGGCACTCACCAGTCTAGGGTTGTTGTGTTTAGGTATGTATGAAAAAAAAACAACAAATAATATAAAGCATATCTCAAACCTTGATAGTTCCCTAAATTTTTGTATTTTTTATAGTATATTAGCGTGCAATAAATTTAATTGATCTTTGTTACCCCCAAAAAAAGGAAAATTCAGTTAATTTAAAGAAAATGTCCCCAAGGGACCATAGTTGTAAGTGGAGTTTTTAAGCTCAAATTCTCAAAAAGGAAGGAAACAGGCATGAACAGGACTGCCAAGTCGCCGGTTTTGATCCGGAATTGCAGGTCAAAGCTGGGGCTCTGTAGGAGCTGAAAAATATCTGAAAAAACCGGGAATTGGTTGATTTTTGTTTTGAATGAGCAAAAAAGCCATCAAGATTTTCCCACACAATAAGAATTCATTTTTGGCGAGTAAATAACAATATATGTACATAATAATTTTTTATATAAAATTGTTGACCAAAAAAAAAAGCAAGTTAAGGTGTTATTTTCGGCGAGGCCGAAACTCACATACCCTACACTGCACTGCAAGTACATTTTCATCAAATGTTCAGAAGACGTTGAAGAGGTTGAATAAGTCGAAAAAATGTGAAATGTTAGAAAGGTTGACAGAGGTTGAAAAATGTTGAAAAGTCGTAAATATATGCAAAATGTTGAAAAAAGTTGAGAGAGGTTGAAAAACTCTAAAAAAAATGAAAGAGGTTGAAAATATTTGAAGCTAAAAATTGATGAAAAAGTCGAAAAAATAAAGAAACTTATGAAGAAAGTTGAAAGAGGTTGAAAAAGTCGAACAAATACATATAGAATATATTGGAAAAAGTTAAAGGGTTGAAAAAGTCGAAAGAATATGGAAAATGTTGAAAAAATCGAATAAAAACGAAAAATTTTAAATATGCCACGCCCACTTCTCCAATTCCGCCCACTTTTGGTTCAACAAATTATATTTGTGATTGACATCCTCATATTAAATTTCAGTACATTAGCTTGTATAGTTTGTGATATATGCTGCAGTTTAATTTAAAATTTAGGGCGGTGACACACCCACTGGTACAATCCAGCCCGGTTTTGATCCAGAAATAGCTTTTCATAAGCAAACCCCACACCAAATTTTAGTATGATTGCTCACATATTTCGATAAATATGCCACTTACCGTATTTTATTTGTATGGGAGGTGCCACGCCCACCGGTGCTATTTCAGCCACTTTTGATTCAGATATACTCTATAGCAACTGAACCACTTTCATTAAATTTCATAGCAATTGCTGCAATAGTTTACTTAAAACAGCGCTTACAAATTTATTTTAATATGGGAGGTGCCACGCCCACTGATGCAATTCTGTCAAAACTAATTTATTTGTAAAGCCTTTAGTAACTGACATCTAAACACCAAATTTTATGAAGATAACCGTATATGGGAGGTGCCACGCCCCCAGGTACTATTGTACCAAATTTTTGTAATAAAAGACCTTACAGCAAGTATATCTACCTCATTAAATTTCATCACGGTTAGGTTGTTCGTTTTCTTAATATAACGTTTATAAATATTGTGGGCGGTGCCACGCCCTTCAACGAGTTTTTTTAATAAAGATGCTGAGCTTGTATTGATGACAGCTTTCAGCGGCATCATCTCCAAGATTTTTATGAAAATCGTTTGTGCCAATTTTGAGATATATGGAATCAAAATTTTTAGCAGTTGAAAAGTGCCACGCCCACTTTTTCAATTCCGCCCACTTTTATCTCAACTCAAGATATATTTGATATGTATCCGTTTACCAAACTTCATAACAATATCTTGCACGGCTTACGAGATATGGTGGTATAAAGGTTAAAATTTAGGGCTGTGCCACGCCCCTGTAGGAAGCTTTGAAAACTTGAAACCTAACCTAATCCAAATCTTGTTCACATGTGCATCAAATCACCAATTTTCATCAAAATCGCTGCAACTTTTTTCAAAATTGAACTGGGTATATATACATAGGGTATGGGCGGTAGGCGTATCAGTTAACCGATTTCGCCCATTTTCAATAGCAAAATGCCTGCAAGAAGATGTGTGTGAAAGTTTCATTCCATTAGCTCTCTTGGTTTTCCCGTAAACCTGATTTCAACAGACAGACAGACAGACAGACAGACAGGCAGGCAGGCAGGCAGGCAGACAGACAGACAGACAGACGGATAGACAGACAGACGGACATCGCTAAATCAACTCAGGTGGTGACGCTGATCAAGAATATATATACTTTTCCATACCTGCCACGCCTCCTTCTATGTGTTACAAACGGATGGACAAAGTGAATATACCCTGGGTGTAGGGTATAAAAACAAAAATAGGTTCTAAATTTTTCCCCAAAAAAAAAAATTTGACTTATTACCATTTCAGGGAAAATTATTTTATTTCGGGAAGTCCGGGATTTCCTTCTTTTCAAATTGGCAGCCCTGGACACGAAATTAAATTTTCGAAAGAGGGCGGGGATAAAATATGGGTCTTTCCTAATTTTTCTGAAAAATCCTTTATGCAATAATTTCAAATAAGAGCGATCCAACTTCAATACAAATAGGTTTTTGGTGTGCATTACTCTGATCTTCCCAAAAATCTAAATTAATGCAATATTTTGTTTTGGAGACTCAGCGCAAAATTATTACAAATTATAGCAACTCGTTTTTTTAAAATAAAACGGAACGGATCCGTTTTATTTACAAAAAAAGAATCCGGAACGGAACCGTTTTATTTACAAAAAACAAATCCAGAACGAAACCGTTTTATTTACAAAAAACGAATCCGGAACGGATCCGTTTTATTTACAAAAAAAACGAAACTGGAGCGGATCCGTTTTATTTACAAAAAACGAATCCGAAACGGATCCGTATATGAGGTCCGTTCCGAGTCCAAAACGGATCCGACGAAGCATAAAAAACAGAATATGCACTGACGGATCCGCATCCGTTTTTGTACACATTGGATAAACTCAAAAATGACAAATTTTGAATTGGCCTCTTTAGTAGAATGAGTGCGATATGTATGTGATTGGATTAATTTGATATAAAACTTAATGTAAAATAGTGAATATCAAAACACTCTTCTCAGAAAAAGTAGAGGCGTCTAAGCAATTCCATTTTTCGTACAAAAAACTTTAAATCTTTTTAATATAGCACATTTTCTCTATTGAAGTACAAAATTTTAACTATGTATGTACAAATGTTGAAAAGTGCCACGCCCACTTTTTCAATTCCGCCCACTTTTATCTCAACTCAAGATATATTTGATATGTATCCGTTTACCAAACTTCATAACAATATCTTGCACGGCTTACGAGATATGGTGGTATAAAGGTTAAAATTTAGGGCTGTACCACGCCCCTGTAGGAAGCTTTGAAAACTTGAAACCTAACCTAATCCTAATCTTGTTCACATGTGCATCAAATCACCAATTTTCATCAAAATCGCTGCAACTTTTTTCAAAATTGAACTGGGTATATATACATAGGGTATGGGCGGTAGGCGTGTCAGTTAACCGATTTCGCCCATTTTCAATAGCAAAATGCCTGCAAGAAGATGTGACCTGTGTGTGAAAGTTTCATTTAATTAGCTTTCTTGGTTTTCCCGTAAACCTGATTTCAACAGACAGACAGACAGACAGGCAGGCAGGCAGACAGACAGACAGACGGACAGACAGACAGACAGACAGACAGACAGACGGACATCGCTAAATCAACTCAGGTGGTGACGCTGATCAAGAATATATATACTTTTCCATACCTGCCACGCCTCCTTCTATGTGTTACAAACGGATGGACAAAGTGAATATACCCTGGGTGTAGGGTATAAAAACAAAAATAGGTCCTAAATTTTTCCCCAAAAAAAAAAGTTTGACTTATTACCATTTCAGGGAAAATTATTTTATTTCGGGAAGTCCGGGATTTCCTTCTTTTCAAATTGGCAGCCCTGGACACGAATTTAAATTTTCGAAAGAGGGCGGGGATAAAATATGGGTCTTTCCTAATTTTTCTGAAAAATCCTTTATGCAATAATTTCATAAAGAGCGATCCAACTTCAATACAAATAGGTTTTTGGTGTGCATTACTCTGCTCTTCCCAAAAATCTAAATTAATGCAATATTTTGTTTTGGAGACTCAGCGCAAAAATATCACAAATTAAAGCAACTCGTTTTTTTAAAATAAAACGGAACGGATCCGTTTTATTTACAAAAAAAGAATCCGGAACGGAACCGTTTTATTTACAAAAAACAAATCCAGAACGAAACCGTTTTATTTACAAAAAACGAATCCGGAACGGATCCGTTTTATTTACAAAAAAACGAAACTGGAACGGATCCGTTTTAGTGAATATCAAAACACTCTTCTCAGAAAAAGTAGAGGCGTCTAAGCAATTCCATTTTTCGTACAAAAAACTTTAAATATTTTTAATATAGAACATTTTCTCTATTGAAGTACAAAATTTTAACTATGTATGTACATTAGGGTGATTCAAATTTTTTATTTTTTGTTTTTTTTAAGGTGCTGTTGCTTAAAAAGTAAGTTTATGATATGAAGAAAAAGTTCACGAAAATTCAGCTCTGTAACTCAATTTTATAAGGTGGCGCCGGAGCCTGTTAGTTTTACATGTAAATTGTATGGAAAAATTATTTTTTACAAAAAAGGTGTCTAAATGAATAAGTGATTTGTGTTGTTGAGCTGAAAAGGATCGTTTTTCGACGTAATTTTTTACGCTGAATCCGAATCTGGCCTCAGAATTGACCCATCATGTCGGAATCCTGAAATATTTGATCTGTGATGTTTCATTGCAAAGTTATAGCCATTTTAAAGTGACATGAATTGGATCCCCTACAAAGGGTTGCAACCCAACAATATTAACCAACGGGTCTCAAATTCATGTCACCTTGAAATGGCTGCGACTTTGCAAGGAAGCATCACAGATCACCACTTGAAAGCTCATTTTAAAGGGCAAGGATGGTACTAAATGATGATTTTGTTAAAAATAAGCTGATCAACTTTCTTTGAATTCTATACATGGCCTCGAAAGTAGACAAAAAAGATCATGTTTTAGGTACTTAGCCTCAAATATTTCAAGATTCCGACATGATGGGTCAATTCTGAGGCCAGATTCGGATTCAGCGTAAAAAATTACGTCGAAAAACGATCCTTTTCAGCTCACCAACACAAATCACTTATTCATTTAGATACCTTTTTTGTAAAAAATAATTTTTCCATACAATGTACATGTAAAACTAACAGGCTCCGGCGCCACCTTATAAAATTGAGTTACAGAGCTGAATTTTTGTGAACTTTTTCTTCATATCATAAACTTACTTTTTAAGCAACAGCACCTTAAAAAAAACAAAAAATAAAAAATTTGAATCACCCTAATGTACATATGTACTGTTTGTTTCGTTACAGTTTCCTTGCTCTTAGCTTTACTCTCGTTGATTTTCTTACTGAAAATATCGCCGAATGGACGTGAAGATGCTATAACACGTGGAACAACAGAAGATTTTGTTATAGTCTACGATGTAACGTTAGCGCTTTGCGCATTATCCTTGTCGCTTAATTTATGCTGCCTTCTTGTTTGTGCTATACAATTTTTGTTTGCAGTAAAGTTGGTGAGATCACCAATGTTTAACGGAAGGTACAAATACATACAAGTCTAGAACGATTTTTTTAAGATTTGAATTCTGTTATCTTAATGATGCATTTTTGTTTTTTTTTTTCAGAGATAATAAATATTTGGAAAAATCAAGCACGAGTCGCACATGCGCTGTTGGTGGTTTCTTCATTTCAATACCAATTTTTCTTACTGGTACGATATTTTAAAATATTCATTCATTAGAATTTGGGCTCTTTAGCTGAAAAATTAGGCCTTTTTATTTTTTAAATTGAAGAATTTGCCGATTTTTATTAAGAGGTTAGGCTACATTTGTCTGGAATAATAATAAGAAGAATAAGAAATAGCGCCTCAAAAGCTAATGAAACGATTTTACTAAATTTTTTAAAAAATGTTTTGATATGCATACATACTACATATTTTCACCTCAAAATATTTTTTAAGAACTTCCAGCAAATTGGCTTATTAGTTTTCGAGATACAAACATGTATCTTCCACCAGTAAGTTTTTCATAAAAAAAAGAATGATTTTTGTAGACAGCTAAAAACATTTGGTGAACATTTTATTAAAATCAGTTTATTAGTTCTAATGGCTTTGCCACTCTGATTGTTGGAGATCTTATCCTCCTATCCTCTTACCTCTATTTTACAATCATTAAAAAAAGTATCCAACTTTGAAAAAAAAAAAATAATTAAATTTTTAATTTTCAAAATTTGACCTCAATTTTTTCAATGAAAGTCGAAAAAATGTACCCACTTCACCTCAGTCTACATATGTATTAGTCCTAATGGATTGATTTTTGATGTGAGAACCACTTAGCCTAATTTTTAGCCCCTTTTTTTAGGTTAGGACACTTGGCAAATTACTTCGATTCAAAAAAATTATTTGAGACATGGGCTAACCCGTTAAGTAAAATTTAACTTGTTTATTAAGAACATGTACCAAAATTTCTAATTCGCCCAAATCTTGATAATTGGGCGTACTTCAAATTGATTCGACATTTAATTGTGTGTAGAAATTTGGATGAATTGTAATAATTATAGCATTTGACCGTCCATAATAGATTTATCTTCTTCTTGATGGGTTCGAGAGAAAACATTTTCTTTCAATGACAATGGTAAAATATTTTTTGTTTTACTGGGAAAGTGTTAGAAAACATTTTTGGAAAGAGGAAAAAAACAAAATATAAAATCGTATATGTACTTGGCACTGTTAAGAAAATGAAACAGACTTTAAGGAAAAAAATGCATTTTGCTTGAAACATGAATTTAAAAAAAATAGTTTTTACTGTTTATACCAGATTCGGATTAAGCGTCCAGAATAGTGATACATCTCGAAAATACATGTTTTAAGTAATGTAATTCGTAGTCCCTCTTTATGATTTTTATTTGGTATAAAGTATCAAAGATATTTTTTTTTTTTGAATTTTACTGATCCTCGTTCTGAACGTGGTTGCTAACACAAAAACGCTTTGACTTATTAATGCTTTTTGTTAGGGAAAACTAAATTGTACAAGTGTCTAGAAACATTTTTTGAGATTTCAACAAAAAAAAATCATTTAATATAGCATTTATCCTCAGTAGATAAAATCGCCCAAAATTTGTTCAAACAAGGAATCTCTTACAAATCGTATGGAAAATGGCTCTCGACCCAATAGCCTATGTCATTCTGACCAAAAGTCTTTATGAGCACAAGACAATATAGGTCAGATATAGGTCAAATGTCAATGAAAGCTTTACATATATTCAACTTTTGATCTGCCATGTCTTTGAAATTGTCTTTAACTATGACTTGTGCCTCCACATGAGCTTTTGATGAGAGCTATAAAGACTACATTATACTAAGGTATAATGTCGATTTGACAGACCATTATCCAAAAAAAAAAAATCCTGGGCCCTTTTAGTATGATGTATATTATTAGTTATCATGCTGAAAATCCTATATGAGCTCAAGTCTGAGTTATGGTATGTTTTAGAAATATGGAGAATATACGGTTCATTTATTAGCTTTCATGTCACCAGAACTGGCCAAGGAATGGTCTTGCGATCATATGGATTTATGATCAGGTTGACTTAAACGTACTGAAATTTCAAATGTTTTGAATAAAAACTGATTTCCATACTATTCGTGGGACCCCCCACGAGAATTATTTTATTTGAAAAATGGTTCCCAAGTTTTTTAACGATTACACCACAGGCGGACCCTCGAGAATAATAAATTTATGAATTTATTAATTTATATGTGTTTCTTTTTTTAATCTAATAGGCATTATACTCTACACCTTTAATCATTTTCACTCAACTCCAGCCATCATTACCAGCGTACTCATAGGTATTGGTATTGTATTTTGTGGTGGCGCAATGGTACACAATGTATTTATTTGGCAAAAAGAGAAAACTATTAGTTACCGTAGTCCGGTGATGACGCCACCACCACCAATGTCTATGGTCTCACATATCGGTGCTATAACACCACCAGTTCAGTTTCTTAATCACTCGCATCATATTGGCGCCTTTAATCAATCAAATGCACAACATCAACATCAACAACTTCATCCGACCTCTGTTACACCTGTTTCACCGAATCATTCACATGGTAGTTTTAATCCACTCGCCAGTGGTGCTATAAGCTCATCGTTTATAATGCGTCCATCGACTGCGACGCCACCTACACCAAAACCACCCAACGGTTGTGTAACAATGAATGGACGCGAAGCAAGTGGCTCTGTGAGTCCAGGTATTCCGCCAACACTGGACATGAGTAATATAACAAGCTTATCATTGCATGAGCTTTCGACTTTAGTGTAAATGCATTATTATATGAAAATATTTGTAAGAAAATACAGTTAACGAAATAATTTAAGGATTTGTAAATTATGTTAATTACTTGTTACATATTTGTTTATTTAAACATTGTATTTTAGTTGTATTCCAGTGTAATTTTAGGTTTAAAATTCGAACTCTTGCCTATAGATATACAAAAATTTATTAAGTCAGTTTTAAACTGTTTAAAATAACAAAATTATAGGGTTAATAAATTTTTGGGACTGATTTTTCTACATGTAAGTTTAATAATTATTATTTTTTATTAGCCTTTTAATTGTTGGTAAGTTAGAATGACCTTGGTCAAATAAATTTATCACAGGAAAGGAAGTTGAGCTGCGCTAATTTACTTCAGAAAATATTTATGCATGATTGCCTTGGCATTGTACAGGATAAACTGTTCAAGCGATATGAAGTTTTCAATAAAGGACCTTAACGCAATGTAGATATCATTTACGAAAATATTTTTTGTGGACATTTCTCACAAAATTTAAATAAATTTGATAGCATCATTCGTGTATACATAGCTGCAATAACTTTAACATGGTGTTCAAATCGAAGAAACATGAAATTCATTTTTTCAGACAAGGTTAGAAATAACTTTCAGATCGAGTATCAGAAAAATTTAGATACTGGATAAATAATCCGAATGAGACATAAATAGTTGCTCAATACGTAGGATAACTTTTAATGCGAAATCGAATCCCTTTCATCACGGGAATCAAAAAAAACCTGGGACAATCCATTAGGTTATAAAACACTCTCTTGTCAAAATTGGGGTAGGCTTAATAAATCAGGTATAATAAGAATAATTATATCACGGAAAGTAACTTAACTTACTAGAACACTAAGTGGCACTGATACTGTTCGGAATACAAACTGTGTAATGGCAACCTATGGCTTTGCAACGGCCTCTGTGCATAAAGTCATGGTTAAGAATTTTTATCGATATCATATGTCTGTTATATCGTAAAGGATTTCCGCCAGGAACGTATACTACTTTCTTTGTTTATAGATTTTGGTTAAATGATAGATCATCACCATTTTTCGAGATAACTTGATGTGGAAGGAGGTCTCGCAGTAATTCCATTGTAATTCTGGCTGTATGCGATGATGTTTTATGTTATTATAACAGTCTTAAGCTTTTTTTTAACAAAAAATTGTCAAAAAAAATTTTGTTTTGTATGAAAAGAAAAATTTTAATTTTATTATGAAAAAATAAAAAATTTTAACTATCTACATATAATAATTTAATAACTTTTTCCTGCCACATTTACAAAAATACGAGTAGCTCTGAAAATACTTCATTTATGTCAAAATTACTTTTTCGCGTATTCATATTTTTTTATTTTTCATTGTTCACTCTTTATTTATGTCCAAAGGTGCGCCTTTCCAAAAATAGAATTCTAGACTCTAATTTTGTTTTAAGTGCAACTGATAAATATACATATATCCAAATTTTAATTTATTCAATTTTTTATTTTTGAAAACATTTTGTTTTCAATTTTTTTAATGCGTTACATAAACAGGCTTAAACAAGTAATTTTTACAATTGCCACCAGTAATTAAATCAAATTCATTTTAGTTGTAAAATAATTGTCACTTTTTCAATGTTTTGTTGTTCTTCTTGAACGTTTTTTTTGCCCACTACTTTCTGTAAGGTAAGTAAAAAAAATATTGCCTTGTCAAAAGAAACTGGCTAGGAATATGTGATTATAATTTTAACTTACCGCTTGAGTCATCTTCTAGTATTGCAGTTAGCAAAGTACCAGGTGAACCCTTGAAACCTTTAGAGCGTTGCTTCTCATGTTTTTCGCTACCAATTGAGCTAGCGTTACTGGCAAGTTCTTCATCAATTTCTTCCTACAAAGATAGTACTCACTGAATGTTGTCCTTTTGATAAACGCAAAAAATATATATGGGACGTTCCATGTCAACCAGGACAGTGGACAGCCCAAAATTGAGCGCAGCCGAAAAACGTTTTTAAGGTGTCAAAATGTTCGTATGCTCAAGAGCTTTCATATGAGAACGGCTGTTTTCGATTTTTTTTTTAAAAAAATGACGACCATAAAACGGCGCCTACCTTTAGATATCTATGTATAAATTGGCAGTTGGTAAGCAGTTGAGCGAGTTGCACTCAATTTTGGGCAGACCACTGTCCCAGTTGACATGGAACGTCCCATATATATATTATTTACCTTATCCTTAACCGAACTGCGTGTTACTCTACGATTTACAGCCGAACTTGAATAGTTACTTCTATGCGATGCAATAGATTCAGCGTCATCACTATCATGTACTGTTGAGCGTGAAGTACGGCGTGTCGATATACGTTTTGGTGGAGATGGCGTTGTGCGTAAATTCAAATCAATCGCAGTAACTTTTGCTGATTTTTCAAGCATCGCAAGTTGAGTGCGTGTCAAACGACGAGATAAAGAATAAGAAGATGGAGCTTCTGCTGCTGCTTCTTGTTTCGTTGATGGAAATTTTGGTTCATCCTTAGTAATACTACCGTCCTCATCCAGATTTGAATCGTTCGCCCCAGTTTCCATTCTTTCTTCTTCAGATGCTTCTTTGATTACTGGAGTATTATCTGTGCTCTTTTTTCGTTTCATTGCTAATCTTTTTGGAGTTCCTCTTGTAGCAATTTGTTGTTCGTTGGAGTCTTCCTGAACTAACACTGCACTACGTGTGCGAGTTGATCTTGGAGTGCCTGTATCAGGCTGACTAGTGACACTATTCCGACGTAACCTTTTTGACGTACTTGAAAGTTGTTCGGATACACTACTTGAATTAGAAGTCTTACGTGATCGCTTTCCGAGTGGTTGCTGTTCTTCAGTTGGTGTATCTAATTCACTCTCCATGGAGCTTAGTCGTGCCCGTGATCTTGTTCTTGTCGAAGGTGAATCAGCTACGGTCGGATCTTCATTAATGGAGTCTAACAGAACCGAACGCCTTCTTGTGGCCATTTTAACAGTTACATCAACTGGAGGAACAGATCTACCGCGCAGATAATGATTGGTTTTAGGTGATATTTCGTCAGCCGTTGTAGATGGTACAGAAGTGCCACGAGTATTTCGACGTTCTTGAATCGGCGTATCAGTATCTTGTGCCTCTTCAGACGATAATGTGGATTTTGGCTGCACAGACCTGGCACGTGGGGCGCGTCGAGCATACAAAGTTGGTAACGGGGATACAGAACTCTGCTCTTTAACTTGATTTTCCGGGGATATAGATTTGGCGCGTCTATTTTTACGCTTCGGAGTAACAACAGTTACTAAGGGTGTAGCTGAATCAGAGTTTTCCTCTGGTGGTATGGTTGCATTCCGTTGCAATGGTGTGACAACGGACTCAATCGGTGTTGCTAAATTAGTAATTGCTTCCACTAAGAGCGATTGCGGTGGTACAGACTTACCACGAACAGTTCTACGTTTAGGTGTGGTGTCGACATCCAGTGGTGTTGAGTTTTGTACATCGGAAATCGACTGCGGCGGCACAGAGCTTCCGCGTACATTTCTTTGTTTTGGTGGTGTTGAAACAGTTGACGTAACAGTAGCGTCTTTTTCATCTTGTTGGGTCTGCGATGGCATAGCTTTTCCACAGGTTTGACCAATCCCATTCGGTTCTAGAATGGGACACAAATCACTTTGATTCTTTTCAGTAGCGTTAGATGTTAAAGCACATTGCTGCTCCAGACTATCAGACGCAGTTAATTTTATTACTTTTTCAATAACTTCTGGAACACACTCACTTAAATTAGCTGATTCATTTTTACCCACCTTACTGCCTTTTATAATATTGTTTCTTGAGGCTTCACTTAATAATTTTTCGTTTTCATGCTTATCAGCAATTCGCTCATTGTCCGAAATAGTTTTCTGTTTATTTGAAGTTGTAGTTGGTTCCAAGGATTGAGTAACGGCTTCTGAACATTCTTTTTTGTTAACATTTATATCAATCTTTTGCTTAACGTCTTCTTTATACTCTTTTTTCTTTTCGTCCACAAATATGTTTGACTTTTCTTCTTTGCCTTTTTCATATTCCCCGGATTTTTGATTTTCATCTTTTTTTTTAAAATTTTCCTCATTATGTTGTTGTTTAATGTCTTCTTCGAATTGTTTGTTCGAGTTCTTTTCATCCAGCAATGTAGTATTTTTCTCTTCTCCGTGTTTTTTATCTTCATCAGGTTTTTGCGTATTTTTTTGAAATTTTTGTTCACTTTGCTCGTTTTTTTTAGACTTATATTTATTTCCATCAGGTGTTTGTTTATAGTCTTCAGATATTTGTTTATTTTTTTCAGATTTTTGTTCATTTTCTTCAGATTTATGTTTAATTTCTTCAGATTTTTGGATTTCATCCACATTTTTAAGATGGATTTCGTGAATGCCATCACTAGTTTTTTCATAGATAGAAACTTTTAACTCTGCAACGTCTGTTTTATTATTTTCCAATGCTTTTAATCGAAGCTCTTCAACTATTTTTGCGCTGGTACTTGGCTGATCATCAGAATCTTCATCTATTTGCAATAACTCTTCTGGCAAATTTTCAGAAACGGCCAAAACTTCTTCATCTGTCTCTGACACATGATGTTGTACAGCGAATTTCGCATTTTCATAGTCATTCGTTTCAGTTGAACTATCGCTATTTACACGCAAACACGTATCCTCTTCATCTTGGTTAACACTACTTTGCTTCTCATCATCGTTTAGGTTTTCAACACGTATAGAGCTCTCACTATCTTGATATTGAGGCTCAAGTTCTTCGGCATATAACTCCATATCATCTATATTTTTCAACTGAACATCTTCTGAATCTCCATCAGTATCTTGCTTTTCTTGTCGCTCTTCCGCAATATCTTCGTCATGGCTATCGTTTACATCATCATCTTGTTGGTAATCTAAATTATCACTACCCTCTGCATCTTCAACTGTTCCTTCTAAGGATTCTTCATCTACGGTCAACTCAGCATCGTCATCTTCAATGGTATCTTCTTCCTCTTCTAAGTCAACCTCGTCTAAGCTATTATCTAAGCTATTTTCAGTTTGTTCTGTTTCAAAACTACGCTCAAGTACATCTTCATCGTCAGCATCTTCTTCAATACTTTCTTCAACGCTAGCACTTTCAATACTTTCACTTCGTTCATCGTCACTGGATAGTATTATAATTGCTTCATCTTCATTTTTCTGGCGTACGCTATTCGGCACTTGTTGTTTATCTGAGCTGCTCGAATTTTGTGGCGAGAATTCAGCTTGTAGGCCCAGTGATTCATCAAAAAGACTAGTAGAATCTTCAGTTTCGGATTTTGTTTCACTTTCTAAATCTGCATATATATCAGTTTTTACTGGGGTTGTGCTTACACTTTTTGATATTACTTCCGCTACACCTTTATTTGATTCTTGTAACAGTGATTTGTTTGTCTGCACCGATGTGGCTTCAAATACACTGATATCGTAAGAAGTCATGCCTAAAGTTGCATCTAATTCTTCAGCTAGTAACTTTTTATTTTTGTTATGCTCAGTTCTTTCACCACCAACAGTTTTGTTTGAAGTCTCAGCTGTAGTCTCCATGTAAGTTACTCCTCCAATTATAGTTGAGTAGTCCGAAATTTTCTGTTGGGTTTCAACTTTATCAAGTGTAAATTTCGACTGTGTCTCACAAACTTTGGATGAAGAGACAGGCGGCATGAATTCTTTTACGTTGCTAACCAATGATGTGACTGATGAAATAACTAATGTGGTATGCTTATTGGATATGCTAGAATCTCTTATACTTAAGCTTACATCAAAATCACTATTTGTCTTTCGATCCATTGCTGTTAGTTGTAGACCTGTTGATTCAGCTATATCTGAAGTCAAAGCACTTTTCGATTTTTCCAGAGTTCGTTCTATAGAAACACTATTTAAAGGTTTTCGAGGTTTGGGGCCATCATTCAATTCAATTCTTATGTTGGATACAGCAGATGTGTTGGATATAGCCGATGTATTGGCCTCATATGACTTATTTTCCACAACTAGCGAATTGTTTTGAGAAGACAAGGGTGAATAAAAGTTATCATCGGACATAGCTCTAGCTGAGCTTGAACTGCTTTCGTTTGATTCAGTAGACATGGAACGTGTTACTATACGTTTTCGCTTTACTGTAGATGATATATCTTCGTTCGTAACGCTAGCTTTGTTTTCCTCATTTTGTTTTTTTTCTACTTCCTTTTCCACTTCCTCTGTTTCAGAACTATCATCTCCTGTTAAATCAGTAGCAGGCAACTTAAAGCGTATAATTTTTTCTTCTTCTATAGGTAGCTCTTTGCGCATGCCATGACGTTCCATGGGCTCAGGTGTATTAGTTTTTAATATGCCATGTAGTTCCGTTGAGATTAATGCTTCTATCGATGTATTTTTAGCAACTAATACATCCTGTGGTTGACTCGTTTTAAGCACGGGTGGCTGAGTAAAGAAATTCTCAGTACTTTGAGTTGTAGAAGCATTTATGTCTGCACTAGCACTTAGCTTAAAATCAGTTTTACTTAAATAGCCTGCATTTTTATTCATTTGCGCAAAATGACTTAAGTCTTTGATAATCTCAGTGCCTGTCAATTTGCGCCGTTTTTTCGGGTTTTCTTGAACACTTGGCTTTTCTAAATCTTGTAGTTCACTTTCTGCCAATGTGCGCTTTGCATTTACTTTATATGGTTGTGGATAGCATATGTTTCCTTTTTCTTGAAAATCTAAA
This sequence comes from Tricholauxania praeusta, assembly GCA_949775025.1. Classification (NCBI taxonomy): domain Eukaryota; kingdom Metazoa; phylum Arthropoda; class Insecta; order Diptera; family Lauxaniidae; genus Tricholauxania; species Tricholauxania praeusta. The sequence continues at coordinate 137,763,065 of OX459028.1, read as the reverse complement.
TAGTTAGTTTCAACTTGAGGCTTGCGTAGAAAGGGAGCGTTATTCGAATTTAATAAATTATTGTCGACTTCATCTTTTTTTCCACCATTGTCAATTTCTCCCCAATAGTATGTTGCGAAGTGCGCGCTTAGTGCAGAACTGTGATATATTCCACCCAAAAGATTGTTTGCATTTTGTTTTATAAGTTGGCAACTGAGTGGTACCGGTGATTTATTATCTGTCTCTTTTTTACGAATTTTATTTTTTATACGAAAATACACATCTGTTAAACCCTGTGTTACAGGTGTCATAGTTGTATTGTATGCTGATAATACTAAGTTGGGTGTATTTATTGCTGTGTTATTTAAATTCGATCGCATACATTTAGCTTTAGAAATTTCATCCATGTAGCTAACAGCTTCGATATACTTGGATTTTTGTAATAAGTAAACAAAGTGCAAGTTTTCTGCATTTTGTGTTTTGCTTCGCTTTAATATGTCTTGCACAAGTTGGTCCTCTTTTTCACTTAACGCTAAGTCACGGATAACGCCAAACTTGCCATCACAAAGACAACTCTCGAAAAATTGCTCTAGAAGCGTATCATCTTGCTTGGAACGTGCAAAATGAAAAGCTTCTGAGATGAGTTCATTAGCCAGCAATGCTTGAAGCTTTAGTACAGGTGAAATAAGTGTGGAATGTGCTTCCAGGATTCGTAATGTTAAGTTTGAAGAATCTTGCATCAGCAAAGCTTCTATTAAAAGCTCAAGTACCCATTCTGGATATTTCTGATTTTTGTTAAATGGTGAAATGAATTCATCAACCGCTGGCTGTCGATGGAAAATAAAATTATGGCATTTACAATTTTATAACATTACGTTATGATATAAAATGCAAACGAAAACATTTTTAAAATCTGAATTTGAAAAGTATCATAAATTTGGTGCTATTGTGAATGCTCAAAATGTTTCTAAAATGATTAAAACTGTGCGTTTAGACTGTTGCGTATATTTCATACGTTTTTTTAGGTCATACTGATAATTACCGTACGAAAAATTATGCTTAGCTGATGAGATTTATCCATCTTATCCATTTATCCAATGGATTAAACTTAATGCAGATTCTTTCTTACACTCTCCCGAACGCACAATGATTTTAAGCACTAAAATAGTTTATATAGTTAGTGTCGCCGAACAATGATTTCATCGCAACGATTTCTTTGCAATAAATTCTTCGGTCGTTCGCCCAGCATAAACGCACAATAAGAATCACATTTCATAACTGCAAGTTAAGTCACTTTATGTCCACAAATAATCAACCAATTTAGTTACAGTAAAAACTTACCAAAAAGTGTCCATGATCTAAATTCCAAAACGCTTGAACAGTTTTTATTAATGATGCAGATAGTTTAAATACACTGGGAAACTTTATAAAGTTTGCAACCACGTGTTTGTACGCGTCGTCATTAATGGCCATATTCAGATCCAAGAAGAAATACAACAGAATAGCGCATTTGCTTTCAAAAGATACATCCGGCACTAACATGATGCGTAACATGGACTCTATTGAAGTGGGTGGATATAAGCCATCACCGTTATTTTCAAGCCAATATTCACGTAGTACGCTGCCTTTACATTCGTGTTGAATATAAGCATCAATGTATATTAAACGACAGCTACCGGTTTTTTTCGAAACAAAATTTTCGCATATTTTGCCAAAAAATGCACGCTTTTTGGTATAAAGTTCTTTCAAAAATCTGTAAGGGTAAGGTACAAGTTCAGTACTTGAATTCATTTTGCAACTGTACGGTGAAGCTTCTGGGAGTAGCCCAATATTTAAAAGCCACATTAATATGTCCTGATAGTCTGTTGCCATGCGTAAGGATTTATACTTTTGTTCCAAATTGCTAAAAACTAGAAAAATATACAACTTTAAATATAACTTTTTTTTTTGCTGTCATGTTTTTTGCCAAACCTTTTTCAGGTACATTCTGCTTTGAAAATGTTAACACTTCATCTAGTAAATCTGATAACAACTTTAACTGACGCGATATGAAACCGAATTCCTTAAGCTCTCGCTGATCCAAGGGATAGCCATCAAAATCAAACAATCCCTTACAGAGATCATTACAACGCGTTTTAATATCCGTAGCGCGTTTCCAAATCCAATTTGTTAAAGTTGAAAGTGTGATTCCAGTGGCTGTGGAAAAAGTTCCCGTAAAACTACCGTCTACCCAACATTTGGCGCAATCACGTAGCAGACTAAAACAATTATATTCTAACGCAACAGAAAGAATTATTTCGTACTTGGCGTTCTGGAATAAAAAAAACAAAATTGCTAATTTTTAAACCAATAGATGATTGTATTTTTACTTACTGTAGAAAATGTTGCTTTTGCATTTAATTCACAGAACTGTGGCATTAAACGCGTGTATATGATTTCAGCGAAATAGGTATTCGGATCCAAAAATATAGTTGCATTACTTGAACGTAATGTGCTGATGAAACGATTTTGGGCACCTTCCCAATTAAAGGATAAACAACCATCTTGCATCAATAAGGTGCAATCTGTGTGCAATGAAAAAAAAAAAAAGAAGAAGTTAAATTACATATAAGAAATATCATATATGAACACAAGTGAAATTTTTAACTTACCAAAACTTAATGAACTCGGATAGAAATGTTCCTCGAAACGTTGCATTGAATTAAAGTATGCGATCGTAGATGGATTTATATAAGATTGTAGTGCACATTGCGATCCACTGAGTGTATAAGATGCTAAAAAATTTGCTTTTTTATCAACCTCGAGCATAAAAGGCATTTCTTCCTTGTACCATTGATTCAAGTCAAAGATTAATAATTTATTTCTTTCTTCAGATTCAGCATACCAACTTAGGGCACACAAACAGCTGGAATCATCAGCATCATGTGTAGCTGATTTTTTTATGGCTTGACACGAGATAGCTATACTTCGACTGTTGTCTAGTGGTAACATTAAGCGAACATTACTTGATTGAAATGTCTGTAAAATACAAAGAAAAAATTCATATTTATTCAGAATAAATTTCATTATACAGACCTCAAAAAAGCAGAAGCCACTCTCATCATTATCTATAAAACGCTTTTCATACATAAGTGAATGTAGTACTGCAGTTAGACTATCTTCATTTTCATGCAGTGCCCAAATGTATAAACAAGGACGTGGATCATCTGGCGGTTCGAGGAAGTCCATTTTTACTAAGGGTGTTGTAGCCTCCTGTTGTTGTGGCATGGCAATATAGAAAATTTGCAATTCTGTGAGATCATATAATGCCAGACGACCATCTTCGTAGCCAACAGCAAGCGCCATTACTAGATCGATGGGTAGCAAACATTGTACACTGCAGGGTGCGTCAATAACTAAAATAAAGTTGAACAATTTTTTTTTTATTAAAGGAAAAATATAATCTTTTTTTGTGTAAATTTGTCTTTCTACAAATTTTTCTTAGAATAAATTTGAGAATTAATTTGTTTTATTCAACATTTTTTGTTTATTTTGAAGTGTTCTATTGAAAACCACCGCCACGGTACTATCAAAATTAAATTTTTAAGTATCGATATCTCGCAAGCCAAACGATATATCGATTTTTTATTCACCATTTTCAATTTATTTTGATGTGATCTATCGAAAACCATCGTTAGATCGCGGCGCCACGGAAATCGTTATCTTTTTGTTATGATCAATGTTTACATTTACTTTTGTTTGGTTTTAATATCAAAGGTTAATAAAGGATCCTTTCAAATATTAATTTTTTAAATGTGGCTCTTAAATGCAATATTACTGGCCATCTATGAAACATAATATAGGACATAAGTCTTAATCACTTGTATAGAAAGTAGAAAGGTTTAGGAATAGCAAAAGGAAAATGAAGAGGAAAATAAACTTAGTTTGCTAAATCCTTAGGTGGCAGGAACGCTTAACTTGACGTTATCGAAATGTTTTCCTCTAAATTAGTGGAAAATTAAGTCAGGATCAGGATAATAGATCCTCCCCTGTCTATAGAATAAAAGTAAATTTTCTTGAAATTATTTTAATATACAACACATTAAGGGTTGGTTACACAATATTCAGTTAAATTTAGCTTTCGGTAACAAAATGGCTTATATTGATCTTAAAATTGAATTAGACCATGATAATTTTAAGATCACAACATACCTTCCATTTGCAACCCAAAATGTACACCATCTTGCTTGCACTGCTTAAAATTCCTATGTATTTCCCGCAATGGCATATTGTAATCCACCACATGACAAGGTATAAACACATCCTCGACAATTTGTTGTTCATGCAAAGCTAACATTTTGCGAATATTTAAATCAAGTAGCACCAGCGTACCTTCCATTGAACCAAGTGCTAAGCAACCATCGAAATTTTGCAACAGAGAACGTTTGCAAACAGTGGGTTCCATAAAACGGCAAGATGTTACACGCAGTTTTACTTCCATGCAACTAAGCACAGTACTGTGATCAACGGAATAAATAGCAATAAAGCTACCACCACTACTGTTCATGCATTCCAAGCAAATGGCTAAATAAACACTTTCAACATTATGAGGAAACAGCTCATCCGCACATTTAATAACGCAATTGTCATAGCTAAAACATATGGATTTGTTATTATTATATTTATTGTTGTCCAGCAATCAAAACTAATGTAGCCTTGAAAATTGTGTACACATCTTGCTTACCCATTTGACTCAGCAAATTCAAATGTTGACATCGTATGGCCATTTTTCAGTGAGACAATCTGTATCGTGGATCCTTTGGCCAACCACGCCCATTGACCATTTTTTATGATTCCTCCTATTTTATTCACTAGAAATAAATGCTGTTTATTGAACTTTTTTCATAATTTTTTTTTTTACCGTGAGCATTTTTGCTTAGAGAGGCAACGTGCGCCGACAGCACCTTATCAGGAAACTTTACAGACCTTTTACTATCGCATTTTATATCGTACCAGTCCATTTTATTTTCAATTATATTTGATAAATAAACGAATTCACTATAATTTACAGATTAATTAATAAATATAATTTATTTTCCATCCGATGATTGATTGATTGGTCGGTTTTTGCACACAATGTAGAGGTATGTTCAGTGCTTTTGATAAAACAGGGATGCCAATCCTTTTAAATGATGGCAGTTCGTGAGCTTATCAAAAATTTAGATATTCATACAATTTTAAAAATTTTTAATGCATCCAAGATCGCAAGATTTGTACGATTCAAAATCAAGCATTACACATGCGATTCGAAACACGATTTGACGCATGAATGTAGAGCCGTAACAAAAATTTGCTACAGTTGATGTATCAGATTTCAACAAACTTTTGTTTTCGAATGTACAACCAATGTCTTAATATAAACGCGAGAAAAACCTTTGAATAAAGAAATCTTTCATACTGCTTCCTTTCAAAAAAGATTATGAACTTTTTATTCTTCTTTCAATGAATTTTTTTTCTTTATTTTCATTTATGTTTCGGCCTCCGAAAGAGTATAATCAAACATAAATTATATTGAAAAATTTATTAGGAAGTGGCAAATAGAAAAATTGACTAACTGTTTGAGGAAAAGAATATAAAAATGCTTAGTCACACGAGTGTGGTATTATCTGCATCAAGTTGACTATTTTGGACACACGTTCTTCATCCTTTTCCGTTGTCAAAAGATATTTGTTTGAAAATTACATTTTATTACAAGTAAAAAAAAATTATTGAATGCAAATTCTACCTAGGACCACTTAATCTGGCATAAGAATCTTGATATATCTTTACGCTCCAATACATACGTGTATATATTAAGGTGAATCACACTTTTTTTTGTTTCAAACAGTTTTTATAGTTGTAGGTACAAGAAATAAAATTTCTGATGCAAAGAGAGCTCATAGTATTATTATCTATTGGTCACTTATTGAGCTTTTAATTTTTCAATACGATTTATGTGTGAAAGAATGCTTTATTGACAGTTTTGCTTATATCTCTTTGAAGGAAAATTTTACACAATCGCAAAGCAACCCTATTAAAAAGACCATTAGAAAAACATGAAAATTGAAATAACACTAATGTATATGTATATATCACACATTTCACCAATTTCTGGGACAATGTGATCCACATTTGAAGTACAAGGAACAAAATTATTAATACTTCGGGATTCCAGCTGATAATTAAATAGCTCTTATTTTTGCCAAAATCTGCCACAAAATTCTCCTAATAAAATATACTTTTAAAACTTTAGGGTGACAGTATATATTGTAAAAGAGCTAAATATGAAACTCTCTAAAATATATTTACACCCAATTCAGTTTTTACACGGAAGATACGTTCCAGACAAAACCGTGTAAGAAAACCATGTAAAAAAAGACATGAGGTATGTAGCTACATACACAGACAGAAATGGGATTAGTTCCATATCCTCCAACCCTACTTACCTTCTAACCCAATTCCCTAACTAAATTTCTAAAACATTACGGTTAATAGAAATATTTTTCTTAAAATTTGCAATCAATTAGCTTTTTTTTTATCGTGTTAAATCGAAAGAAATCGTGTAAAACGAAATCAATTTTTTCTCTAGACCATATTAAATCAAAACCGTGTAAAAAAGATCTTGTAAAAACAGAATTGGATGTATAATCATATATAGTGATAGCCAAATATGAGCCACCAACCCTCAGGACAAATTGATCGATCTGTCTTCTTATGCTTATTCTATAAAAATTATTAATCAATTTGTAAAATTGGCCTATAATAATGATTGCAAGTTCAATTAAAAATAATTTTATATGTAAGAAGTTGTTGAAAATGTTCAGATATATTAAAAAATTGGAAAGCGTTGAAAAAATTTGAAAAGGTCAAACATAGTAGAAAAAGTCAAAAATTTTTGAAGAAGTTGAAAATTTGATGTTATGTGTATGTACTTTATTTTAAGTGATAAATTTGATATGGTATGTAAAAAAATTTGCTGAAAGAATTATATTGAAAAGTGATAAATTTTCAGCAGAAAGATTCATCCCCACACTGAATTCTTTCCATGCCATCAAAATAGATGAACTCTTCGCAATTATGTCGTGTGAACAAAGGAATGAAAATTTTATATTGAAAAACTTTAATTGTATAGTGTAATCCCTCAGAAAATAGGATTTGTTCTATTCGCTCATTTTGTGTGTCACTTACAAAAATTTGACATTTCTGGTCAAAAATGCTTGTACATTTCACTTTTGTTTTCCACTTTTATAAAATTCAAAAAAATCTTGCCAAAACCTAAATACATACTTTATGTATTATTAACGGACGCCATTGAAGTTCACTCGATAAAATCTTATTTGAAATGAAAAATTTGCACTAGGCTTGACAGCCAGTGTTCACACAAGTTGTACGGTTGGACAAGCCAGTAGAGAAATCAAAAGTTTTTTAAATCTATCCAACATGTGTGTCCAGCGGTCGTTTCTAGAGTTCACATTATAGAACATTAATGTTGTCAAGCTATGTTGGACAGCACGTGTGATAATGTGAACTGGTCTAATCTGACCAGTTTTATTAATCTATTAAGAAGAAAAAGAACAGAACTTCAGCAAAAAATTTAGATATTTCATACGATTTCAACAATTTTGTATGCATTTTGACGCAAGATCCGTCCGATTCAAAAATCTAGCTGTAAACGTGCGATTTCATCCCATGCGACTGTCAGTGTGTCAATAATAAATAACATATTTAAATAAAAACAATAAATTTAAATTGATTGAAATAGTGAATTGATTTAAATTAGAAGAAAAACTCAAGTAAAAACTCGATTAAAACTCAAATTTGGAGTAGAAAAGGGGCCGTTCAAGTATTACGTAACGCAATTTTCGAAGATTTTTGACCCCCCCTCCCCCCTATGTAACGCGCCGTAACGTTTTCCTCTACCCCCCCCCCCCCCCCCTTAAACGTTACGTAACACCCAAGTGACCATATTTACCTAAAAGTCACAATTATGTTGCGAAAAGTACCGGAAATACATGCGTATGTTGTTTATTTTCTTTATTATACCCTACACCGAGGGTATATTCACTTTGTCATTTTGTTTGTAACGCATATATTCTTGATCAGCGTCACCACCTGAGTTGATTTAGCTATGTCCGTCTGTCTGTCTGTTCAAATCAGGTTTACGGAAAAACCAAGAAAGCTAATTGAATGAAATTAGCACACTCAGGTCAGACCTTCTTGCAGGCATCTTGCTATTCAAAACGGACGTAATCGGTTCATGGACACGCCTACCGCCCATACTCTATGTATATTTGCCCAATCCCATTTTGGAAAAAAATGCAGCGATTTTGATGAAACTTGGTGATTAGGTGTACATTTGAACTAAATTAAGATTAGGCTAGGTTTCAAGTTTCCAAAGATTCGCGTGGCACGGTCCTAAATTTTAACCTCTATACCACCATATCTCGTAAGCCGTGCAAGATATTGTGATGAAATTTCTTTATTTTTTCGACTTTTTCATCGATTTTAAATTGTTTAGACTTTTTCAACCTCTCTCAACATTAACATTTTGCATATATTTACGACTTTTTCAACAGTTTTCAACCTCTTAAACATTTCACACTTTTTTCGAATTATTTAACCTCTTTAACGTCTTTTTTTACTGAAATATATGTACCTCGTTTGAGTGCAGTGTAGGGTATGTGAGTTTCGGCCTGACTGAAGATAACACCTTAACTTGTTCATATTGTTATTTAATAAAAATCACACATAATGTAATAAACATTTGCTTAAGCTTAAAATTTGTTAAAATTGCGAAAAATGAGACGAACATATTTTATTAAAGTGGTAAAAGTTGATGGGATCTAGAACAGCTACAGCAATAAATGAGAAAAATAGGAAATCTTTCCACGCTTACATCTCTGGTTTTGGTTAACCAATCTCGAAGATGATAGTTTTAGAATATTCTGCTTCATAAGTGCTTTAATTTAACATATCATTTATTGCTGTAAATTATCTAGATCCCATCAACTTTTATCATTATAATAAAATTTTTTGGCTGTAGCTATTCAATAAGCATACACATAAAGAAAGCGTTTCATTATACACACCTCATTTCAAATCACCACCCGCTAAAGTAGTTTCACTTCTAAAACAATGTTACGTAACGCGTTGTTCGAACCCCCCCCCCCCCTCCCCTGTAACGCATCGTAACGTTTCCCAAGACCCCCCCTCCCCCCCTAATTGCGTTACGTAATACTTGAACGGCCCCAAAGTGAAAAAAAAGTACATGTAAACGCCACCAGACAATTGTTGCTTGCATTATTTTGACATTTCATTATTCAAAGGGAATTTGTGTAAAAAAATATATACAATAGCGATTTTGTAACATTTTTTTTTAAAGGAAGTTAAAACTTTCTGTAATTTTGCCAATGAGTTTTTCTTAACAAATCGTATGTGCCTTAATTCGTGCCTATATTTCTCCCAAGCATGCAGATTTTAACAAAATTCAATGTTTGCTACGATTCAAACTGAAATATGTTTACAAAATCTTTTGTATTAATATAAAAATAAACTTGAAATGAGTCCCTTTCGTTCAAAGAAAAATAGGTCTCTCCCAGTAAAAGTGATCACTTTTGATTCGGAACTTGAATTTGATTTGGAGGTAAGTTCCTAGAGAATGATAATCCCATTTGTGAGATAAATTTATTTGCTTTTTAAGCATCGTGCCACTGGACAAGATCTTTTTGATTTAGTATGTCGTACAATTGGCTTGCGAGAATCATGGTATTTTGGTCTTCAATATGAGGATACACGTGGCAATGTCTCCTGGCTAAAAATGGAGAAAAAAGTAAAAGACCAAAAAATTCAACATAACAATGGAGTTTGTGTTTTCAGTTTTTACGCAAAGTTTTTTCCCGAAAATGTCAGCGAAGAGCTGATACAGGAAATCACACAACATTTGTTCTTCTTGCAAGTCAAACAGAGTATACTCTCAATGGATATTTACTGCAGGCCAGAGGCATCTGTATTATTGGCATCATATGCTGTGCATGTACAATATGGTCCATATGATTATGAAACCTACAAGGATGGTATGTTAGCTGGTGTAGATTTGCTGCCAAAAGGTGTTACGGATCAGTATCAAATGACACCAGAAATGTGGGAGGAACGCATTAAAACCTGGTAATGCTTGAATCATATATGAGAATAAACATTAACTTCTACCACTTTTATAATATAAAAAGTTGTGAAAGTTTTTATGTCATTTTAATACAATTTCGTTCTCCGAGTACAGAGAAAATATTTAAAATGCATTCAAAATTTCGTATATAGGTTAAATTTCTGAATTAAAGCGTACGGAAATGGGTATAGATTTTCTAAAAATCAATAAAAGTTGGGAACCGCTGAAATTAAAAAAAATATTTTTCCAAGAAATATAGCAGCGCTAACCTTTAATTTTATTAACATATAAATAGAAGCTCTATATCCTTCCTATTATTACAGTGAAACCTGGTTAAGTGGTACCTGGATAAATGGGAAACCTCTGTTAGTGAGGCTCACGTCAAGGTCCCAGCACTTTTGCATCAAAATACCTCTATTACTGGGATAATTAAACCTCTATATCTGGGATATGATTTTTGAAATTTTTGTGCGTTTTCGCCTCTATAACATGGGCTTTTACCTCTCTAACTGGGACCGTTTAGAAATAACCTCTATAAATGGGAAAAATTATTTATGTGTGTATAATTTGTTATTTTGAATTTGAATATGCACGTTTTATCGGTCAGAGTAGGCTGTGAAATGGCTTTAATAAAATTTCATAGAATCATTGACTTAAGTAGGCTGCCATTTACAAATTGTCGTTTACATAAAATTAGATTTTTTATTGAAGATTTTTTCCCCCCTAAATAAAAAAGTTTTATCTTGATCTCTCTTAGTGTTACCCTCTTTAAATGGGACAACCCAATTTTAAACCTAGTTATTTGGGAAACTGTGTAAATAGGAACCTCTTTAATTGAGACAAAAATTTTGGTCCCTTGGAGATTCCAGCTATCCAGGTTTCACTGTATATGTATTATTGCTGACTCTTTTATTAACACTATGTTTTTATCGAAAATTTTTTATGATTGACAGCGTCGCAGGTCGAAAAGTTAGAAAAAATCACGTGAGCAAAAGAAAAAAATCTAAATTTATCGAAAATAAAAACAACATAAAATCAAGTTCATTCCAGGACGTTTAGTCAAAATCAAGGACGTTTAATTAATATAGAGGACATGTCCTCAGAATCGAGGACTTTTGATTAATCTAATACAGTCCAGCCTATATTGAATAGATCTATTAAAATGAACAGTAAGGGCTATAAATGTTTAAGAACATACTCTGGCACTAGGGGTGGCAATCCCGGGATCCCGGGATTTGCTCTAAATATAGGCTAAAGTAATCCCGGGATTACAAAGAGTCAATCCCGGGATTTTCGGGATTAGAAAAAAATTTTATATTATATAGTAAATATTCTTTTATATGACATATTTAAGTACAAAATCTGCAAAATAATTGTTTTCAATACATTTGATGTGCAAGAAACATTATTGCACCATCCAGCAAAATGCACTTCAATTGTATCTGAACCTTAAATTGAGTAAAAATATTTTTTTTATTGTAGCAATTTTTTGTTTAAGATTTTCTTAAAAAAAATGTCACATAGCAAAAAAAAATATTTTTTTGAATACCTTGACTAACTTTAACAATTTTTTACTAAGTGCGATTTGTATTGAAAATTGATAGTTCATGAGAAAAATGATAAAATGTGAAATTTAGACTAAAATTATTTTTATCACTAACGGAAATAGAAACTTCGATCCCGAAAATCCCGAAACTCAAAAAAGCTCCGGGATTGCATATTTTGGCAGAAAAGTTGATCTTCCCAAATTAGCCTGCCTCTTTTAGGCAAACTTGAATAGATTCCCTATCTATTCTTACTGTCAGTAGATATTCTGAATCAGCAGTATATATCTAGAAACGTTTTACTTCATTCTGATCATCGACAGGTCAAGAAGTTGCCTTAAATTTTTGTTGGCACTACACGAAAAATGGATACCGTATTCGCTTTTAATTTCGTTTGAATCGCTATTCTTACTATGAAAATGTAACTTATATATGTATCTTTGTTTTTTTTTATAGGTATATGGATCATGAACCTATGACACGTGATGAGGTAGAAATGGAATATTTAAAAATTGCACAAGATTTAGATATGTACGGTGTTAATTACTTTTCAATAACGGTAATAGATATTAACTACAATTATTCTTTGTAACAAACATAATCTTTTAAACTTTAGAATAAAAATAAAACCAAATTGTGGCTTGGTGTTACCGCTGTTGGGTTAAATATTTATGATGATCACAATAAGTTGACACCCAAAACGACATTCCAATGGAATGAAATACGACATGTTAGTTTCGATGATAAAAAGTTTACGATACGCTTAGTTGATGCAAAAGTATCAAGTTTCATATTTTATTCACATGATTTGCACATTAACAAAATGGTAACCATTAATTTATTAACCCTTCTGAATTAATATACATATGTAATTGCTTGAATAATTTTGCAGATATTAGATTTATGTAAGGGAAATCACGATTTGTATATGCGACGACGAAAACCGGATACAATGGAAATCCAGCAAATGAAAGCGCAGGCTAAGGAAGAGAAACAGCGTCGACAAATTGAGCGCAAAAAATTCATACGTGAAAAGAATTTGCGTAAAAAAGCGGAACATGAACGTTTAGAATTGGAAAAATGCCTGGACGATCTAAAAGACGAAATGCGTATGGCTAGTGATGCGTTGGTAAGCATAAAAAAATTCTATTCTGAATTCAAAAAATGTAATTTACACTGAACTAATTTTTTTTATATCAGCGCCGTTCCGAGGAAGCCAAGGAACTATATTTTGAAAAAAATCGTGTTAATGAAGAGCAAATGCAATTGACTGAATGCAAAGCGAATCATTTTAAGACAGAAATGGATCGTTTACGCGAACGTCATATGAAAACAGAAAACGAAAAGGCTGAATTGGAGAAAAAGATACAAGATGCTGACTTTTACGTACACCAGCTAACAATGGAAAAAGATAAACGAGAAGCAGAAGCGGAGAAATTAAAGAAGGAATTAATTTGTGCCAAACTAGCTGAACGTGAAGCCACTGCACGTTTATTAAACTTTCTAAACCGTGGCATACAGGCTTCCACTGAGAATATGCTTATGCGTGCAGATAGTGTCTCGAGCAATCCTTCTATAACAGAAAATAATTCAAGTACAGATTTGGAAAATGCTGCCGGCGCAGTTGAATTGAATACTGAACATAATGGTGAAAATTCCTCTATATCCGAATCAGCCGACGATGAATTTGGTCCTAAGGAATTTATACTGACTGAAAATGAAATGGAGCAGATTACTAATGAAATCGAACGAAATCGTTTGGAATATATTAAGAAATCGAAACAAGTTCAAAATCAGTTGCAAACTTTACGATCAGAAATTGAATTGTTAAAAATTGAAGAGAATCAAAGTAATTTGGATATATTAAGTGCGGCACAAATAAAAGCAGGAGAAACAAAATACTCAACATTAAAAAAATTAAAGTCTGGCTCTACAAAGGCTAGAGTAGCATTCTTTGAGGAATTATGATTATGGCTAGTAAATTAAAAGTTAACTTGCCGTTATAGTTAAGGTTAAATGTTTTGTGTTTTTGCTTAATTTTGTTGTTACTTGTATATTTCTTAATGATAAAAATAACTTTTCTCAACACTTATTGTCATAAATTCGAAAAAGTAAGAGTAAAAGAAATTGTTAATTATATTAATATAGAATTCATTTTATCGGTGGCGAATCCAGAGTCGATATGGAGGCTAAAGTATTCCCCCCGCAGTCTGAACAATTGCACTGGATATTATGTATTAACTTCATCGCACCATTGTACTATATATAAACTTCAGCCCATCATGACTAAACCTTAAGGTCCTCCACTGTATGTCATATTGGAAACCTACATTATAAGCACGCTCTGAAATAAAATGCATTCTCGATACAAGATTAAAAGCTAAATCAATCAGATTTGCTTAAAGGAGTTTAATTCGATAATAAATCTACTAACTAGATTTTTCAGACTCATGTTTAATTAATTTTCATTGTATTATTTTGTTAGGTATAGTCTTAATGTCAAAAGAAAAAAATCTACACTAATCAGAAGTGACATTCGCCAGAAGATCCATACTTTTCTTATATCCTCAAATTATCATGCCTTTGACAAAGCGTGTGTTGAACCTCCTTTCATATTCAATACGAGTTGTTATTCAAAAGTTAAAATTTTTTAAAAGCTTTTCTCATAAATTTGGAACTAGTAGACTAGTCTTCAAGGAAATCTTATGCTATTTTCACCTATCCAGAAGACATTGAGAAAATTGAAAATGACGTTCATACATTTTGCTTCCATAATAGCTTTTAAAAAAACCATCCACTGTCTATTGAATGTTAAAAATTACCAAATAAAACTTGTGTACTTATACTGCTAGGTACCTAAACAAAAAATTAATAAGGCACTGTGCATAAGCCATATGGTGCAAGTTTAGGATATAACGAGGCTTTTGCCTTCAACTTCACTATTCCTTGCAGTAATTCGTAGTTAAATTTTCTGGAGCAACACAGTACGACAGATTTAATTACTTTTCCAACCCCACCGTAAATGTTTGCGAAACCCCATCATCTTCTCATTCAGATATGAACTTTGTTTATTGACCTTTACAAGTTACAGAATATACGTCATCGTTTTATCGCGTCATAGGCTTCACGTTTCTAAAGTTTAATGCCATGCATCTACGCGTCCAACATCACGACGCGAGAAAATTTTAATTTGCTTCAATTTTACGCGTCACAAGCTTCAAGGCTTTTCACCCATCGTGTTAAGCCCAAATTCCATGTGATCTTATCTTATCCCATATCAGGGATATCAAATCAAATTTTTGTAAGAAAGAAAAAGCATGCGAACAGAACCTAATGCGTTTGGAGAATCTGAGAGTGAATAGCATACATTTGCTGTCTTCATAGCATGTGATGTCCTCCCTGATATTTGACAAGATAAGATCACATGGAAATTGGGCTTTATGAAACTCACTTCGTTTGCATGTACAGCTTCAACTTTTTCTGACAGAGACGCGTGCGCTTTTACTCTGACCACAGCTATTTTTTTACTAAATTATAGGTGGCAACCTCAAAAATTGCTGTGACACCGGCAACACTGCCAAACATCAAAATATGACATTTCATTTAAGTGTACGCCCGCACGTCTCTGTGTGATTTTCTTCAACAGTTTCGTAAATATCGTGGAAATTAACTTTATTTTTTTATTTTGCTATTTAACAATTTAATACAAATAAAATGTCCAGCAATTGCAACTTAAGCGTCGCCGTTGTGTGCTCCTCCAACATGAATCGATCTATGGAAGCGCATAATTTTCTTGCCAAAAAGGGATTCAATGTTCGCTCTTTCGGTACCGGTGAACGAGTTAAGCTGCCAGGCACTGCCATGGACAAACCTAATATATATGAATTTGGAACACCCTACGATATAATTTACAACGATTTGGTTACAAAAGACAAACAATAGTAAGTGCAAAAGCGTGAGTTATGCTTGACAGTATTACAAGGTCATAGAATCGCCTTGTAGATGCGGCTGATAAATGTACTCCTATCGACAAGCAAGTTTTATTCATTAACGGCTACCATCGTTTATAAAGAATTCCGGATTCAGAGCATTAACACAGCTCTACAAAAAAAGTGATGTCGAGTAACAAAAGAAATGGCAACTGATTTGGGAGGTTTTTGTAAGTGCTGAATTCGGAAATGCTAACCGTTCCTTTGGCTTGGTTTTTGAAATATACCTTGAGTCAAAAATTACTTGATTCGTGATCTGAAAACTTAAACCCATCCACAATCTAAATAAAAGTTTTCATTTCTTATAGATTTTTTGATGTTGAATACGTCAGAATTCTGAAGAACACGTTCCTAAACTTACTAGTTGAAAAAAAAAAAGATTAAAATAATTGAAGCTATGTACCATATAAATACCTTGAATCATGAATTGGAAAAAATATTCTGTCACCAAATTTAGAGACAGCATCAAAAAATGCTTAGAAAATGATTACTTTCATTTAGATTGTGAAAAGGCTAAAGTTTTCAGATCACATTTTGAAACTCAAAGGACCCCCAAATCAGTTAAAATTTAATTTTGTGTGAGAACACACCTCTGGGACTCACGTCAATATGTTCTCTAAAGTTTCTAGAACAGAATCTCATGACGTACTTCAAATAATTATTCATTTGTACAGATTTTCGCTTTAGAAAAATTCAGTCTGAAATAAAGTTATATATGGGTATTTCCACGAAAACGGAAGTTTTTGCCCCGTGCGACACCTTTGTCCATCCATTTTATTTAGACTTTTTTCCACCGAGTTCCATCGAGTTAGCCTAAACTTTTTCAAGACATTCAAGGTCAAATTCTAAAAATGGGGCTTACACTATTTTATTTTGTTTCATGAAAACGACGTTATAGGTACAAATTTGTAACATAACTAACATCAACACTAACCAAAATATATTTTAATTGGAAATTTGATAACTTTAGCTCGAACTGAATTTCTCTCCGGTTAACGGGAAGTATATAATAGCGAAAAACAGCTTTTTGTGAATAATCAATGGAAGTGTGTCGAAATATTGTGTACGTTATGAGATGCTGTTTATAGAAACTGCAGAGAACACATTGACGTTGGTCCCAGAGGTGTGGCACCAGCTCTTAAGCAGATGCTAACCAGAAAGTTTATTAAAAAAAAAGCTTTTGCTTATTTTCCTTTTTATCGATGGTAGAGTGAAAATTTTCTAAGCTTGTTTATTGTTAAAAGTTCATTAAACATTTGTTTATTTCTTTTTCTATTATAAATCTACACAATTTGTTATTTTTTTAATTTGTCGTCTCTTTTTTTTTCAACAGCTATACACAAAATGGTCTATTACATATGCTTGATAGAAATCGTAGAATCAAAAAGTTTCCTGAGCGATTTCAAGAATGTAAAGAACAGTTTGATATTATTGTTACTGTGGAGGAGCGCGTCTACGATCAGGTGTTAGAACATATGGAATCAAGAGACCCGATCTATAATAAGCCGGTTCATGTATTTAATGTTGATATTGAGGATAATCACGAGGATGCGTTAATGGGAGCATTCTTAATAACGGACATGATAAATATGGTAATACTTTTGTTGTTGGTGTTGATGGTATTGATCATAATTATTATATCATTAGTAAAAATAACAGACTTCGTTAGTGGTCTATTCGACTATAAACATGCTTTACAGTTTTTAATGTTTTTTTTTATTCATTTGAAAAAAAAAATATACATCCATTTTTGCAAAAGAAATGCCTTAATTTTTTTTATGAGGATACGTGTTTGTAATATACATATGTATAAGTTAGATATGAATAACCTGAATGTAAGTAAACATAGCTGAAGATAGTCAAAAGACTGTTGGGTAAAAACATTTCAAACCAATACAGCGGTTTACGTTAGTATGAGGGTATACTTGGACAAAAACATCGAACAATTACTTGAATAATATTTAGTTTTTCAAATTTCTGCGTCAAATAACTACAAATTATATTAAATCTAAGGTGGGCCTGCCAAAGAAATTTGAATTACTTGAATAATTAGCTTTAACTTTTTGATTACACGTTATTCATTTTCATGATAAAAACATGATATAAAATTTTATATAAGAAATTTTTTTTAAAGCCAAGCCAAAGCTCGATTCACTTCCTTCACTAAAAAATTAAAAAACATATATCTCAGAAAATCACAACCTTAAAATTATAAAAAAATGTATATGTATGCATGTTTGTCTTAAACTCTGCAAATTTCATGAGAAAGTTCTTAAAGAGTTCTGTAGTGAAAGTTAAATTAATCATAAAAAGTCAAATATAAATTTATTTTTTTTTATTTGAAAACAAACTGACGCATTTTCTTTGGAACAGCTACATATCGGTCATTCTTTAAATAACTGCAAATTGCAAATAAATTAAACAAATTTATTTTCAGTGAAATATTTTTTTTTTTAATAAAACTAAAGCAATTTTGAAATATGTACATTAGGGTGATTCAAATTTTTTTTTTTTAGTTTTTTTTAAGGTGCTGTTGCTTAAAAAGTAAGTTTATGATATGAAGAAAAAGTTCACGAAATTTCAACTCTGTAACTCAATTTTATAAGGTGGCGCCGGAGCCTGTTAGTTTTACATGTAAATTGTATGGAAAAAATATTTTTTACAAAAAAGGTATCTAAGTGAATAGGTGATTAGTGTTGTTGAGCTGAAATGGGTCGTTTTTCGACGTAATTTTTTACGCTGAATCCGAATCTGGCCTCAGAACTGACCCATCATGTCGGAATCCTGAAATATTTGAGGTTAATTACCTGAAACATGATGTTTTTTGTCTACTTTCGAGGTCATGTATAGGATTCAAAGAAAGTTGATCAGCTTATTTTTAACAAAAGCATCATTTAGTACCATCCTTGCCCTTTAAAATGAGCTTCCAAATGGTGATCTGTGATGCTTCCTTGCAAAGTTGCAGCCATTTCAAGGTGACATGAATTTGAAACCCGTTGGTTAATATTGTTGGGTTGCAACCTTTTGTAGGGGATCCAATTCATGTCACTTTAAAATGGCTATAACTTTGCAAGGAAACATCACAGATCACCACTTGAAAGCTCATTTTAAAGGGCAAGGATGGTGCGAAATGATGCTTTTGTTAAAAATAAGCTGATCAACTTTCTTTGAATCCTATACATGACCTCGAAAGTAGACAAAAAACATCATGTTTCAGGTAATTAACCTCAAATATTTCAGGATTCCGACATGATGGGTCAATTCTGAGGCCAGATTCGGATTCAGCGTAAAAAATTACGTCGAAAAACGACCCATTTCAGCTCAACAACACTAATCACCTATTCATTTAGATACCTTTTTTGTAAAAAATAATTTTTCCATACAATTTACATGTAAAACTAACAGGCTCCGGCGCCACCTTATAAAATTGAGTTACAGAGCTGAAATTTCGTGAACTTTTTCTTCATATCATAAACTTACTTTTTAAGCAACAGCACCTTAAAAAAAACCAAAAAAAAAAAATTTGAATCACCCTAATGTACATACATACATATGTACTCACAACTTTTTTGAAAATAAATTTTTTGAAATTTAAATATGTAAGATAGCACTAAGCATTACTCAAAAAACTCAAAAATTAGGCAAAAATAATATTTAATTGTTTCAGAATTTTAAAGTAGCATTTTCAAAGGTACTCTGTATTTAATTTAATCGGAGGTATTCTCGGTTACTGAGTGCTCCAGCGCAATTGAGAAAATCTTAAGATTAGTCCGTCTAGAGATAGAAGTTCCCGTTTGAAGGAGTAGATTTTTGGGTTATCCAGCCTGTTGATAAATGCTTAGAAAACGCTGATTGATTAAAGGTAATTTTTTTGATATTGCAGCTTAACGAAGATTTTAAAATCATATATTTATGTATTGGCTTGTCTTTTTGGAAGAAGAATGAATAAAGAAAAAATATTTGAATATTATTTGTATCGCTGGTGTCACCGGGTTCATATAAACAAACTTTTTTAAATAAGTTTTTTGCTATTTGTACAGACCACGAAGTTTTTTTCATTATTTAGTTTTATTTTCTTTCTAAGGTCTTATGTCGGTGAATACGAGTCTGATATTCGTGTTAGTTCCCATTTTTTTTTTTAATTTCGAATTGTTTTAATAAAAACGGATTTTGGGTAGAATTTGATGGAGAAATCTTATCAATTTAAAGTTTTTCTATGTTACAATTAATAAAATAATAAATTAAAGTAAGGAGCGGTCGGTATTCTTGTAAAACTAAACATCTATTCATATAAAAAAATTGAGGGCTTGCCAAAATCTTGACATCTAAATTACCAATTACCAAAAAAAAAAAAAAAACCAAAAATTTTAATGACCTTCAGAAACATATCAATCATTATCTCAGAAACAGAATTGAATTTCAAAAGTAAAAAAGTTATGTAAATAAAAATTTAAATTTTCAAAGAAAAAATTAATAGTAAAAAACGGATTTCAAATGAAAATTCAAACACAATATAATCTTATAGTTAATAGCTTTGAAAAAAAAAATGGAACATGTACAATTTCTATATACATTGTAGATTTCAAAACTGGTCAAGTCTATGAACTTGCTTTCAAAACCAGTCCAACGCCTTGAAATCAAAGCCGGCCAAGTCCAGTACATTGGTATCAAAACCGGTCAAGTCAAGTGAAACTCGAAAAGTCTGATCTGACGTGTTTTGAGTAAGAAATTTTATAAGCTATTGTATGGGAAACACGCTTTAATTTTTCATTGAACATAGATGAAGATAAACGTTTTTCGTTGTTTTTCAAAAGCATAAAAAAGGGACTTGATCGGCTTTGCAACTGGACGACTCATATGTATGTATGTTGTCAAGGGTTGAACCTTAGTGAAAAATCCAGGCTTTAAACTTGTGGAAGGACTGTATTTTCAGCGATCTCGATATTTCTAAACAGTTGATTCTACGTCAACTTGATTTTTGAGTGGAAACACAGCAGAGAAGAAAAAAAAATTTCACAAAATACTTAACTAATTTTACCTTGGGTACGTTATCTAATTTTTAGGATGTTGATGTATTTTGTGACGAAGATCACTCTGAGTACTTTAGTGATAAATGACTTGTGAATTATGACCCCGGCACACCTTTCGGAACAACAGTTTTGTGTTTGGCCAAAAATGCTGACCTTCCACAATGTCGATAAGTTAGGCTTTTGCAAGACAAATCTCTACTGCTGGTCTATTACATACGCAAGACATTGTTATTTACATAGGTACATATATCAGTAAAATGATTAGCAACTATAAAAATATTGCACTTCAAACAGATGGTAAACAAACAACAAAAAATGTATGGTAAAATGAAATCAAAACAAATAATAGAAATTCTATAAAATTAAAGTAAGGACACATAATCCTTGCTAAAGCTACAATGAAACCGAAGATGTAACGCATATAATATTCAGTTGCTCCTAATATCAACAAGAAAGGAGCTAATATTCTAAATTTAGGCATACTATTAACATCACACACAGTACAAAAAAAAAACATTAAAACACTTAACTTAAACACTTAAAATTTAAGACTACTTTATCAGTTCCTATAAAATTTTCGACCATAATCTGGACCTGGCACTAATTTTTTTCTCATATGTTTGTACCAAAGACATCAATTGCTTTGGAGCATTTCTAAGTACACAAAAATGGAAAAGTAAACTTTCTCTTTGAAATCTGAAACCAAACACTTAAAAAAAAAATGAAATATGTTTCTTTTTCTTTCATTTAAGTCCTCCATTTGAACACCGTGTAGTAAAGTTTTATTATGGAGTTTTTTATTTTTTCTTATAGAATTGAATTTTCACAAATTTTCTATTTCAAATTTCTTAACTTTCAAAATTTTGAACTTATCTTATTTAGAATTTAAAAATTGTACCAAAATCAATGTAACAATATAAATTTTAATAAATTCTTTTCAATACTATATTTTTAGATGGCCAAATTAAATGACTTGGACAATGATATTGATGAATTATTACATGACTTTGAATCGAGGCGAAACAAAACGGTTTTACACTCAGTTTTATTTTACTGACATTTGTCCAAACTCTAGGCAAGAAATTATAACTAAAAACAAATATTACAAAAATTATTTCATTATGAAAGCACTTGAAGTAATAAAAGTTACCAATTTATGGCTTATATGTTATATTGTGTAGAAATTAAAGCTGCTACAATACAATTGTTGTTGCTAAATAAAAAGATAAAAGTTACTGTATAAAAACAAAATGTTTAAAACAAATGATATTCTCATACATGCTGTATGTGGCATAAATTTTTAAAATAAACTTAACGTAAAAATTAATCTATTTAGTAGATATAAATACAAATAAAGCAAAAATAAGTTAAAAATAGAAAGGAATCTACTATGTTAAACTTAAAATTGTACCAAATATACGAAGATCTGTAATAATAAATTTTTAGAAATTTAATTAACAATACCGCTATCCACAGGGGATAACATCTTAAGTGTGTATTTCATTTGTACTTTATGAGATAAAAACTTAAATTATTAAAAATGTGCAAGTTAATTAAGCTTAAGTGAGCATTATTTTAAGTACTCCTATACAAGAGCTACGTTATAGAAAATTTAGTGTTACAATAGTTTGTGTGTTTCTTAAATACATTGTGACCTTAACTGTTTCTGATGAGCTTAGATCTATGGTTATAGGCGAGAAACACTGAGTCGAAAATTACAATATTGTTGTCCTTTTATCTTATATTTGTTTTTATTAAAAATAAAGCATTAAATGGACTTGTAAAATTTAACAGGATTATCGAACTTTGCTTACTAGCTGTAAGTTTATTGTTATCATTTAAAATGTTTAAAATTGCTAAAAAACAAAAAAGTAAAAAATTAAACTTAAAGGTTTTCAAACAATCAAGGCTATTACTACTTAATATTATAATCCAAACTATCAGCACAAAAAATATCAATTTTTGTGGTTCAATATAATTCATTTTCAATAGTTCCTTTAAAATTAGTCTAATCTATGGCGTCATGTTATAGCTTCGTATCGAAAGCGATTATCGAAGCAAAGCTTTAGACAAGGCGGAATGCTATACAGTACAACCTCGATTATAAGTAAGGCACGAGAATGACCGCATGACGGATAATCGAAAAGACGGTCAATAGAAAACACATAAGTTTCAGATCTTATATCCTAAATTCTGAACCCCCAACTAACAACAAGTAATTTTCAAAATGTTCTCAAATCCAACAGTTGAATTTGTTAATTGTGATGAAGAATCTGGACATTGTGATGGAGGCGATGAAATCGATACCGACAGCTATAAAAGCGAAGCATTTGATAGCGAGAATGTCGATAGTTATACTTCTGATAGTGATCACTAGTGTGTCTTCGAAGACACAGAAGAGATCTATTTTTTTGATCGAAGACACAGAAGAGATCTATTTTTTTGATGACAGTCGGTCAGTCGGCACGGAAGATACCTATTTTATTTATCTTACCGTCTTCAAAACACATTGGGCGTAGTAGAAATCTTGCGACATATTTTTAGGAACTCAGAATAATTCATAATAGGTTATTTTTATCTTCTCTAAATATGAGTTAAGAGGACCCAAACACAGACGAAACGAAAATAATCCGTCGCATAAATACCAAGAAATGAATCGCAATTTATTTATTTCGAAAAGACGACAACGAAATTATATCAAGAAATGAAATGGACCGTGACGGTTAACGGAGGTGACGCATAATAGGGATACGGCTAATCGAGGTTTTACTGTAATATTATCGCTTCGACAGTATAAAAGTTTCAAAGTTATCTTCGAAAATATTAAGAAATGGAACTTAAATTTTTTATTTTTATTTTCTTAGACTTTTCCAAAGTTTACTAAATATTGTTTCTGTACCTCGAAACTTAATCAAATGAGTACGCAAAAATGTGAGAAACATACAGTTGAAAACTTTCCCTTCCAAAAAATTAGTTACGAAACTTTAACAAAAGAATTTCTTTAGGTAAAAACTGTTAAGCATTATAAAAGTATCCGGGAACAAAAAAACATGTATGAAAATAAAGTAAATAAGAGAGATAAAGTCGTACTAATTCGAGAATACCCAGATCGATTTAGACAATATAGATATGGACAGGTAATTTAATCTATCTATATATTTAAAATCGAAATGCTTTTCATTCGAGTCCATATAACTCACAAACGGCATGACTGATTTGATTGGTTTTTCTTTTATTTTGTTCGTTTTGTCTGTAGAAGGTTTTTGCAAAAAAAGCTTGGAAAAATTAGAAAAAGAAAAATCGGAAAATCTCTAAAAACCATAACTGGGACTGGAGATAGAAACAGGGCGGGCAGAACAACGTCTGCCGGGTACACTAGTATGCTATGAAATTAATTTATTAAGGTTAAATTGGTAATATAGTTTTTTCGAGTTAAAACAGAAATAAAGCAGAGGTGAGAGAGAACGTTTAAGAAAAATCGTAACTGTTAGAAATTTTTGAAGCAATTTAAACAATATATGAATCAGTTGATGGGGTAATTTATGAAGCTATAAAATCAATATGCAAAAGTTTTAAGTCGATTTAAAATATACAAAGGGAAAAGGTTGCAAATATTACAAAAAAGTATTTCATGTTTTTAATTTGGCACTTGACTCAGTTAACCAAATTATTAACTGATTATTGTTTATGAACTTTTTGTGGCTAAATCTCTAGTTACGAGCCATTTCACTCCAACTTTCTCAAATTATTTGCTGTGACTGAATATTATTAATAGCTGCATATTAACGCAGATTAGATTTAATATACAGAAAAACTAATGTCATTCATGGGTACATGTTTTCCTCATTTCACTTTGTTCATTACCACAGAAAGCTAGTGATATTTTATCGAAAGACTAAATAGATTGTCAAGTGTGCGAAGTTATAGCATGTTGCCGCCGCCGGTATCAACTTCAGCTGTTTTTAAGTTCAGTCAATAGACTAACAAAATCTTGGACTGAGTTAAGATATTTTCGTGTAAGTGAACCTTAAAATATTTGGAAAAAAAAACAAACAAAATTTTAAATAATTTTAAAGCAAGTGATTTTGTAACTTAAACTTTTTTTTGGTTGACCTCTGCTTAAAGGAACTAATGCAAGAAACATTAACTTTAATTATACAATTTAAGTTGTTATTCCTTGTGGGAAGAGATATATTTACTCTTTTTTTTTTTTACATAGGAAACCGTTCATAAATATAATTAAAGCGCAAGATGATGAAGATTTGATATTGTACAAGTATTATAACTGGTTATTCGTTGACTCTGTTCAGTGTTTTTGCATATTAATATTTGTTTTACTTTTAAACATCAAAATAAGTAGTAAAACATACGAAAAACAAAATTAATATAGGACATTCCACGTCAAAAGGAACACTGACCTGTTTAAAATTTGGCGAAACGTAACAAAATGGGAAGAGGCTCTAACTACTCGTTGGTTATAGTACTTTCAAAAACAATATGCCAAAAAAAATAATTATTTGTCTTCATGCGACATACATTACATTATTTGCCAAAATTAATATACAGGGAAATGAAAAACCTAAGAACTTTAACTGGCATGGTTTTTCTTGAAGTTAAGACTATATTGAATTCAAGGTGGAACAATTAAAATATTATTATTAATAATTATCAGCCTCAAACAAATTAATATCTCAAAAAATTATAATTTTCGAATTTTACTCCTTCAAATTTGACAAACTCACAGCGAACATAAAGTGAAAGGTATCGATGTAAGATTTCTTCTGTTCGTTTTCGTATCGAAAAGTGCTAGGACCACTCAAGTTTTTTTCTAAAAACCCGGGCCAAAGTTGCGTCAAATATTGGACATATAGGTGTTCCAGTCAACATGGAACGTCCCTTAATAATATTTTTGGCTTAATTTTACACTTATTAAAACAAATATTTTGCTAACCTTGACATAGAGTTCTAGCTTATTATTTGCAAATCTAAGATTGTCAGTAGCAAGTTTCAGTATGACTGATTATAAATACAAATGAGTCGGCTATTTTATTTTTTTATGATGAAGCTAAGATTATAGTATTGACGTATTCATTTTAAACAACACTTTCAAAGGTCATTGCTTGCGAGTGGGGAAGGTGGTGTTCTTATGAATATCACAAATAATCCCTTAAGAGGCGGGCCTTGACACATATTTTGGGCTAAGATACCTTTCACGCATAGTAAAGTCAATGTGCTCTAAGAAAAGATTAAAGCACTCAAAAAAATAGCTTTTATAGAAGACACATATCGATAGTATCAGGCACATATGTATATTTGGAATCGTTGCATGAAAAAATACTATTATATATATGTATGCCTATTTTGACCTCTGGAGACACTTGCAAGGCTCTAAAAAACTTTCGAAATTAAGTATGTACATAAAATACAAAAATGGTATTAAATCTTGCTAGTACCTATAAGTTAATATCAATTTTGCTGATTAATTCAGGGGTTCCTAGGTTGTAGTGATTTTCGGAAAAGATAACCATGCATCGGAGATATATGTATGTATTTGATCTTAATTTTCAACAGCAACTATTTAAAAAAATTTAAAAATATTCCGATTTTTGGTTGACCTCTGCTTAAAGGAACTAATGCAAGAAACATTAACTTTAATTATACATTTTAACTGGGCTTATTTGTGCTCAAAAATAAATCATGCGATTAAGTTTACATATGTATGTACATATACATATATATGTATGCATACTCAGTTTTTACCTTAGTGGCGAAACCTCTTCCATTGAATTAGTAATTAATAACTCAAATCATTTTGTGATAATACTATGAAGAGATAATACTATGCTTTGTTTTTTGTGAGATGTAAGAATCGGCTGTTATTTTGGCTCTCACAAACTATTCGTACTCTTTATTGTACCCTACTTCCGAATGATTGGGTCATTTAGATTAACTTGTAGATTTTGATACGCTAAAAATCTTAAAAATTAAATTTTTGCATGGAAATTGGATGGCCAAGACATTGCATCCGAGCCATTGAAGGTGCATGAAAATCTTATGAAATTATATTCAATTTTCGATCCTCCATATCATTGAAACTGAATATAAGTTGTGACTTTGACGACATTTAATCAGAAAGATATAAACTACAGTATACTTAAGTTTTAATCAATTTGAACGAGAGACCATTTTACATATTAACGTGCTGGGTCCTTTTAGTGTGACGTAGTTTATACCATTCTAACCAAAGATCAATATGAAAACAATACTGAGTTATGTATTTAGAAGGCATGAAGTATTGAAAATTGATTACATGGTTATGGTTTGCACTGGCCAAAACCTTGAAACTCTGAGGAAAAATGCTTTTTTTTTTACTTAAAAAACTTTAAACGTCTGTGCGAAATTTTATCGTCCTATAGTTAAACCCAAATTTCATACGAAAAGCTTGGAGTGCTTTCGATTTCGTAGTTGGTATTTATAGCCTCTTTTCTACTAAATTCTCCCATCATTACGAACTCTTAATAAGGGTCGTTAATGATTCTTTACTGACTCTTTTCTGTACAAATGGTCAAAATTAAAAATATTCTATATTTTATCTAAAAAATAGTAATAATAAAAAAACAAAAAATGATGGCTATAAATAGCAATAATAGCGCCTGATTATTAAAATTTGGTACACATGTTTTAAGGTGAAAACAACACAAAAAATTTGAAAGTACAAAAAAAAAAAGGTTGAAGTACTTTCTCAAAATGGGTATCAATTTCCATTAACTAGACAATATTCACTACAAAAATGTAAAAATTGTGCGATACCTACTTATTATAGTTTCAAGTTATTGAAGAACAACCAAAAACGGTGGCCATAAAGAGTCATAATAGCGTTGGGCTCTTGAAATTTGGTATATATATTTTTTAGGTTAAAACAACAAAAAATTTAAGAATATGAAAAAAAAAAATCTCGCCTTCCTCCCATACAGAGGTGGGATTTGGTTGAAACCTTTTCTTCAGAATGGGTATTAATTTCCATTAATTTGGCAATGTTGATTTCAACAATGCTGAAAATTGTGCGATATCTTTAATAGTTTACAAGTTATTAGAGAAAAACAGTTTCGAAAACTTATCTGTTCTGTTATTGAAAAGCATTCGAATTCATATCTTTTATCTCAAGTAAAAAATACCTCTTACCTCCCCCTTTTCCCTGAAGGAAACTCCCTACTGAAGTTAAGCACCTCCCCTCATGCTGTAAGCTTCTACAACTGATACAATTATTATAAAGGATTAAAATATTTTTTTCCTTCAAAAAAAGTCAAAAAAGTTATAAGAAACTGCAGCTGTATCTTTAGATTTTGTGTAACCATACTTTCTTTTGTTTGCAAAATTTCTCAATTATGACTTTTTAAGCTCTAACTTTTAAAAAAAACAGCATAATCTACAATACAAAACCTTAAGCAAACATTTTACAAAAGTATAATTTATGAAATTTTTGTCAATATGGAATTTTGGTAAATTTCAATACAAATACGTAAATTAAAAAGAGCATTTTATAAAAGTCAATACTTATATTTTGTTCCTTCTAAAACAACATTAGGAAAAACAGGCAGCTGAAACTATGAATTTTGGCTAACCATACTTTCCCACGTATGTAATATATAAGAACATTTTCAAAATCTGGGGATATATCTGTGGCCACAAGCAATAACAGCTAAAGTCGATCTTCGATGATAAGGCAAAACAGTATAAGTCACATGCTTATGCACAGAACTTATTTTGTTTTGCCTTGTGATCACATCTAGACTTTAGCTGTTATTCCTTGTGGCCACACATATATTTTTTCTGTTAAACTTTGCGAATTTGCCATTTGAAGTTTTGAAAAATCATTACAATTCATATAAAGGGGATAGTAGAAAGATAAATTGGTTGTAAAAAAGTGGAAACTTTCCTTGCTTTCCGTCAATATGTTACATTAGCGCATTTTGTTTCAAACAAGTTAACTAGAGCGCTCTTATATAAAAAGTTCCATAGAACATTTTTGGTGTTCAAAGTTCAACTTTGACCCCACTGTGTCGCTAAACCCAAAAAAAAGTTTAGAGCTACCGATTTTCTTAAAAAATTCTTAAATCCATAACACTTTAATTTTTTTGTTTGTATTTATAGAGTTGTTGTGTTTTTGATAATATGTTGTAGACGTTAAGTGAAGTATGCTTGTACAAATGTAGGGTATAACAACTTCAGCTAAGCCTTTAATGCCAATCATGTTTGTTTTGGTAGGTTTTCGTTTTTTTTTTCTTTGTTTATTTTAATATTTTGTTTTATTTGTTTCTTGCTTCTTAAACAATAAATAAAATAAAAGCAAAAATTAGCAAATCACTTGAGTGCTCATGGCTTTGAGCTGTGAGCTGTTGGGTTGCTACTGAATTGAACCTACGAAGCCCAGTCTCTTTGTTATACTGCAACGCTACAAACGCGTTTTGTTGCACCGATTCGAAGCGTTTAGCTTTGAAATTCTTTATAAAACGTGTTTTGTCGTTAGATTCCAACTCAATTGGAATTACATTAAAATAAAGAATTAAGAAAAAAAAACATATACTCTGTACTAAAGTACTTAAAAACAAAAGAAAATAAATTTACTGAAACTCAACGCAGCACCTGTTGCATTTTGGCATAAAAATGGAACTCAAAACAAATAACGGTAAGCACTTCGCAAGTATTACTTCCAAAAAAAAAGTAATTTGGTTTTCACATACCTTACTTTAACCTTCAATTTTGTAACATGCAAATAAGTTATTCAAAAAATGACTCATTATAAGGTTAAACAGTTGGATTGGAAAGTAATCATTGCTCTGTGAATTAACTTGTTTGTTACTTGATTTGCAAATCAACATGGTCATCATGATAATAAGCATTACGCTTTATCAGTTAAAAGTTTCATATGTAGATGAACGGCGCTTTAGAATGTGAATCATTGTTGTCGCAATTTTTTTCAGGTGTTAGCTGAAGACACCCAAAAAAAGTAACAAAATAAAAAATGTTCGTTGTTAAAAAAGTAGTTAGAATTATTTATGTAATAATATATAATTCAATATTTTATTTTTTACACAGCGTGCTTCAAAAATTAGTGTCAACAGTGAGGTAAAGAACCTTAAGGGCTATCCGAAACATCCCTACCTTTCTATGTCAAGTGATTTTTAATAGTTTTTGGGAGCAGAGGCGTCAATTGGGTAGGGCAGGGGGGAATGCTCTCTGATGTTTTTATTTTAATTAATGACATCGATTCAATTAAAAATATCATCGATTCGATATATTGCTAAAGGGCCTCCGAAAGTTTTTCTAAAAATAATAAGACACTTTTTAAATTTTTTTTTTTAATTTGAAGCTGCATTTTATCTTAGACCAACATTTTGCTTACATTATTAAAGTATAACTATTCAAGATTTATCCCTAAAATTTTGGTCTGAAAATATTCGCCAATAAGTTAGAAAAGTGCAATGCCATGAACGACCTCAAAATTTGCGGTGAGCAAGATATCTGGAGACTGGTTCAACCGAAAAAAAAAGTAAAATTTTTTTCGGTCAAGCAAACAGTTCTTAGGCGTTTGATCGTTCGATTTTTTTTTGGATACATATTTTTTGATTTATAACCTTAAACGACCTCAATTTTGTGCACCAAAAATTAAAATTTTTTTGTTCGCCCGTCATTTTGTCAAAAATTAAAATTTTTCAAAAATCAAGAAACATTTTTATAAATAAAAAAGCTAATGTTTAACAAACTTATTATGAAATCAAAGCATTCTTAAACAAAAATGATTAAATGTTTTTTATCCTAATCCCCATAGTTTTGAGATATTTGGTTTCAAAAAAAAAATCAAAAATGTTTGTTAAACATTATTTTTTTTATTTATAAAAATGTTTCCTAAAATATCTTCGATATAACAATTTTTTTTTTGAATTTTTGAAATGAAACTTTTTTAGCAAAGGTATTAAAATCAGGTTTGTATACTGAAACCACCCTATTTTTTTAGCCGTAGTTTCACTTAGTATAGTTTTTTCCTCGAAAGTGGGGCTTGGTTGACGTTATCTTGAATAGCTACAGCAATAAATTATATATCAAATTAAAGTACTCATCGAGCAGAGTGCCCGAAAATTATCAGCTGACACATAAGCGCGTAAGGATTTCTTATTTTTTGAGTTTTTTCA
The DNA here is from genome assembly GCA_949775025.1 of Tricholauxania praeusta. Taxonomy (NCBI): domain Eukaryota; kingdom Metazoa; phylum Arthropoda; class Insecta; order Diptera; family Lauxaniidae; genus Tricholauxania; species Tricholauxania praeusta. Next base: position 137,732,153 of record OX459028.1, on the reverse strand, counting down.
AGCATTGCGCTGATCAGCTGCAAAAGCCATGTCGTAGTGAGGAGATAAAGAAAACTTCTACTACGCTCTCTCATTGTAATTGTTAATGTTTCCCAATTAATCGCTGTTGTTATTAAAATATCAAAAGCAATAGCAAAAAGTAAGTGAGCATGTGCGTAATGTAAGTAAGTAATTTAGCTCAGGGGAGCTTGATTTGATGAGAAAGTTCTTGTAGTCTGGAAACTTTTATTTTGTGATGCATATTTTTCAAAAGATTCGCCATTTATTTTTTTATTTTTATCATTTAAATAAAACATTTTCGTCTCATTCTATCGCAGTTTAGTCTTCTGAAGTTTTTACCTCAACCACGTGTGAACTGCACCCATGATTTTTTTATATGTTATTTTCAATTAATCCTAAGAACGTGTCTGCTTCCGAATCGAAATTCTCAACATAGCTTTGGTAAATGTCATACAATTAGTCTGATGCGCGCCTTCAATAAAAATACAAAGTTATCTCGGTAGCAGGCTTTCGAACCATGTAAATTTTGGGTGCGGGTACGGATTCGGGTTCAATGGACTTAAATTTAGTGGGTCCGGGTTCGGTTCGGGTTCAGGTTAAATTTTTTTTCCGAAAAAATAAAAAAATTAAACAATTTCATTTGGTTTTTATTTTGGAATGTTATTTTATTTATTTTTGGAAAAAATGTTGATTTAAACGCACAAGTGCACACAACGCACTCTAATATGACCTGAGCAGCTTCACACAATAGAGGTGTATCAATTTTCTTTTTTTGTTTTGTTACCAGAATTCTAAGATCTATTTTCCCTAGAAATCCTAGGATAAGTCTGATAAATTTCGAATTCTTTGATGTTGAATTGTTTTTCTTGTTCTTTAGCAGCTCTTCTAGCATATCTGCTCTTTCATCTTCGGAATAAGATACTACTACACTTGTGTCGTTAATATTTTCAGTTGTAAGTTCTTACTAGCTTGTGCCGTTCACGTTGTTAATTTTTCGGAGCACACTCTTCAACTATGATTTTTCTTGAAGTTATCACTATCTTGATTTTATATTCAAGGTGGAACAATTAAAATTCAAAGACCTATTTTTTAATGTAACATTATAAGTAACTTTTCATGTTTTTTTACTTTGAATGCAATTTTAACTATGTCTCCATCTGAATTTTAATTGTTCCTCCTTTAATATTAATTCAAGAAGTCATAACTACAAGAAAAACGATGGTTCAAGGATGTGCTTCAAAAAAAAAAATAAAATAACAATTGAGAGATGGCCGGACTGAAATGACAATTTCGCCATGGTTTCGATTTTTTTTTTTTTTTGGAGCACACTGTGGTTCTTCTTGAAGTTAAAACTGTCTTGAATTAATATTAAAGAAGGAAGGAACAATTAAAATCCAGAGGGAGACATAGTTAAAAATGTAAAGTAAAAAAAACATGAAAAGTTACATTGTATGTTTTGTAATATAATAAGCGTTAGAGCATATAAATAGTGGAATTCCAGCGGGTTGGACAGTCAAGCTTTGCTTTTTTTAAGCCCAATCTTTTTACCAAAGAAGCTTTAATAAGCGCTCCAGGCTTCTAAAAAAAATCTCTGCACTTAATAACATTAATATTAACTGTAGATATTGTGTCATAAACTGCCAACTGGGAAGTAAGAGCTATGCACCTAAAGTGAATTATATTGTTATATAAACTAGACAAGAGTTCTAATCCTTCTTTATTTGCATTTAATTCTTCTTCTTCATCTTCATCTTCAACTTCTTCAAAATCTTGTCAACAAAGTAAATAAAAAACAAAAAAAAAAAACAAATAATAATAATCTTGCTTGGAGCAAAAAAATTCTGTGAAATATGAGATTTGAAATTTTAAAAACTTCTGTAAAATATGTAATTTGAATTTCTAAGCACAATAAAAATTGAGCCTGAACCGAAGTTTTGATTGAGTTTGGGTTCGGGTCAGGCGCGGATCTAGAATTTTTTTCTGGGGGGGGTCACAGGATAGAAAAAAATCAAAAATAACAAGAATAACCAAATAATAATATTGTTTCAACTCTATTTTTTGAAATGCGGGCTGTTTTGGGGGGGGTCATGACCCCCGTGACCCCCCCCTTGGATCCGCGCCTGGTTCGGGTTCTCATAATGTAAAAAAAACGAAACGAAATATCTCAAAAACTATAGTAAGAAATTTGTTAAGAAAGACTATAAATTTATAAAAAAAATTTAAATAAACTTGTTAAAACACTAATTTTATTAATTAAAAAAATTTTTTCTTAAAATATTTCCAATATAACACTTTTTTATTTTGATTTTTTTATGTTATTCCTCAATCAATCCTAAGAATGCATGTGCTTTCATTTCGAAATTCCTGCCAAAACTTTGGAAACTACGAATTTTTTACTGATGAATCGCACCATGTTTTTTCAATATAAAATTTGACACAATTTTTTTTTTTACTTTTTTTTGTAGTGCTATTATTAATCAATCCTAAGAATGTATCTGCATTCAAATCGAAATTCCCGACATAACTTTGGAAAATAATCCAATTCTAATTTGTATGAATTATATGCTATTTTCCGTTTTATGTTGAAAAAACATGGTGCGCGTCATCAGTAAAAAATTTGTAGTTTCAAAAGTTAAGGCGGGAATTTCAGTATGAAAGCATATGCATTCTTAAGATTGATTGAGGAATAACATATAAAAAAATCGAAACAAAAAAATGTGTTATATTGAAAATATTTTGAGAAAAATTTTTTTAATAAAAAAAATTAGTGTTTTAACAAAATTATTTAAATTTTTTTTAACTTTTTTCATAAAGTTATAGTCTTTCTTAACAAATAGAATTAAATGATTTCTTATCCTATCTACTATAGTTTTTGAGATATTTCGTTTCAAAAAATGTTCAAAAACGTAAAAAAAACAAAGTGTGCAGTTATTAAAAGAATGACCGATATGTAAATTGTATGGGTAGCCGGAAATCGACCTAGTTTGGTTCCGTGAAAGCTTATTATAGCCAATATCATAATATTAAATTTCATTACGATACACACATATTTTCATTCAATTTAAGTACAGAGATACCTCATAGAATGAGGACTATGTATTTGAATTGATTTCCTTGATAATTACTGCTTATATCAGTTAAATTAGCGTTTTCAATTTTATTTTTGTATATGGTGTGTGATGCGGTCACTGCTACAAGACTTCCAATTGCAAAAGCCTGAAATAATTGACATTCTCGTACTAAATTTTATTATGATCGCTCTCACTTAATATAATACGTAACGGTTTTTTGTTGCATGAGAAATACCAAATCTGTTAATGCTCTATCTTTTGGAGACAACTTATTTGTCACGTTAAATTTCATAGCGATTACTGCATTAGTTCTGTCATTATTGTCATACTAAAATTTCATGAGCTGAGGCACGCTAATCAACAAGTCAACTTTTCTAACTCCGTCCACATTTTATCTAGTAAATTATATTCGGATCGCCTACCAAATCTCATCACAATGTTTTGCATAGTTTGCGGCACACTATGCAATAAAGTTAAAAACTTAAGGCAGTGCTACAGACATCTAAGAGTCTAACTAAACTTAAAACCTAAAACATAGCACCCTAAGGTTCATCAGAATCTAGAGTTGTTTTCGAAATAAAGCTTTTACATTGGTATCAAAAACGGACTGTTTTTCATTAACAACTTTTTTGTATCACGTTTTTAAAAATAGCTTTCACAATGGAATTATAGCGATTTTGTCAACTCATTCTTGTCTGACGTCAGTTGCGTAAAAGTCTTCCTCTGCCTTCACAAGGCGCTTTTCTGTAGCTGCGTCCAAGTTATGTGCTTTTAAGTGAGTCTGTTAATTAAACACATACAAAGGAAGGCGGACGTCGACTTCTTGGGACTTGCTAACTTTTACTAAACGAAATGAGTTTTTAGAATATTTTTTTGACATCAAAACAAACTTCCGGGCTAAATTGCTCAAAAATCGTGACTTGCAACATTGTATTCCCCTTGTAGAATTCGTGTAGGTCATAGCAAACTATGCCTATGCCTACGTCTAAGTATTGCATATCAAACAAAAGTAGAGAAAAACGTGCATGCAATGAACGTTTCGGCAGCACTAACGATTTAAAATTCTAATGTGATATCTATTAGCAAATACATTTTTTAAATATCAATTACATATTTTACGTAAATATGTTTGTTGGTTTGTTCAAAGGTTTTTCAACAAAAAAAAAAAAAAGTAATGCGAGTATCATACTCGTCTATTAGCCTACACGGAGAGAAAAGTTGTAAAATTTGTTATGAAGAAAATATAATAAAATTTACAGGCATAATACAAAACTGTGTTTTCACCGATTCTTGAAACCTATGCAAAATAAATGAAATTTATAACGGTTTTGTGTGAATTTCTCTGAACCAATTTTCAAAATTTTATGTTGTTATTTTTGAGCACCACACGTTACTATGTGTACGTTAGCATTTGTTGGCAGCTTTGGTCCAAAGCCATGTCATCAAGTTTGTATCTACATTGGGCATTTCCGCCAAAAAGCCAACCGTGACAGAGAAATTAAAAGTTATGATAAAAGCGTTACTATCTAATATTATCTAAGGAAAATATTCAAATTTTGTTAATTTAAGCAATTCATTTATCACATTGAGCAAACCACCTGCAAACTTGCATAAATGCAGTTTCTCTTTTTTTGTAATATTAAATAGTATTTTGCCTTAAATATTTAAGTGTGTAAGAGAGGTGATACATGATGATAGTCTTTCCGAAAAATCTCCTTCCAACGTCATTAGCACAACACAAGGCCACTCGGCATGTAATGTTTCGGAAACCTTTCAGAAATCTTTCACATGAAATCTGATATAGTTTCAGTTACGTTTCAGAAAGGATTTTATAGCAGAAAGCTTTCTGAAATGTGTCAATGTCCGCCTTTTGATTAAATTTGAAACGTTACAGAAACCTTGTAAGATGAGGAGAAAATGAAAAAAAAAAAAATTACTGTCATCGAAAAATTTAAATGTTTTTCTTTTTTTGCCATCGGGAGACTTGAATTATTATTGTTATATACTTTTAACCACACTTGCTATCTTGTTATTATTTAGTATGAATTTATTTTTTGTGACATTTATGAAACACTTCAGAATGATTACATGTGAAAGACTTCGCTTGTTACGTGTCAGAAAGATTTAATTTGAAACGTTCAGGAAGCGGTGAATCTGAAACCTTTCAGAAACACTTTAGAATGTTTGTAGGTGAATAATTACATTTGAAATATATAAGAAAGATTTCTGTAACATTCCACATGCAACATTTCTGCAACGTTACATACTATTTCTGATAGTTTCTGAAACGTTACATGCCGAGTGGGAAACATTACAACAACTAGTTTGTCTAAAATTGTTCAAAGTATAAAAACGACCTAGATAACTTTTTTGTGAAAGGAATGTTTGGCGAACTATTTGCCTTATTTTTTTTAGAAGTACATAATAGTCAGGTTCTGTGTGTTATTTCAATTCGAAACACTGCACTATAGGACATTTTTCTGGCCAATATTAAAGTTTTTTGATATGTCGGAAACGTTTTTTTTTTTTTTTTTACGAATTGAATACAACAAAGCAAACAAGTGTAAGCTCTGTTGCGATGTTAAACCTTCGTTGGTGTGGTGGGGTATGATATACTTCAGAGTTACGTATTTTTACTCTTAAATCATTTTCAGTTTAATGTTAAAAATAAGAAAATTTATACAAATCCGAATTCGTATTATAAATTTAATTCGAAAGGAAAAACCTTAGAATTTGTCCATATTTTATGTAGTAGTTATGTTATGTCACACCCCATAACATTACTCGTGTAACTTTTTCTGGCCACACTAACGAAGGGTTAAAGGACTTTGCGTTATTCGGGCAGTTGTCAAACATGCTGCTTCTCAACAAGTCTTAAAATAATATTTGAGCGCAATAAATTGTATACGAAGATTTAGATTTTATTTTAAATGAAAATTAAAATTTTGGAACACAAAATAATGAAGGCAAATAGTGAAAGTAAGTAAATCATTCACCAATAGAAACAAATATGCAAACAAAGTTTCATATTGATACTGGTTTTTCGAATTATACTAGAAACTTGGATAAAATTTCAAACCAACCAAGGACCGTTATGACTTCCTCAAGTCGTTGCGGTCGGGGTAGCCGCCCCCTTCTACCCCCCCTCCCCTAGATAAGCTTCTGGGCACAATAGTAAGGTTTAAAATAAGACAAATGTCGTTGTGCTAATGGACTGCTGTTGGAAGACATAAGAACACTTAAAATTATATCAAATAAGTTGAAAATCAAGGCCTTTGTCATGAGCAGGCATTAAACTGTTTCTACTCTGAATTTGAATAGGTTTCAAACCTGAATTTGAATAGGTTGCATAAGAGTCTCTTTTGTGCTTATATAAAATTTGTATCACTCTGTCATTTAAAAATATAGCACTTCTTATACAAAGTACTATTCCCAGCGGCAAATATGTTATATACAACATCGATGAATAGCTATACTCATTGTAGACAGTAATGCTCACAACCCCAGCCACAACTGTAAATGCTTTTTACAAAGGGATGGCTGCTTTGTAAGCAGCTTGCCTACATCTTTATATACAATGTGTAGCAAGGGAAAGACAGATTGCCTTAAAACATCGCTTACCAAGTGCCTGCATAGTTTACCGAGTTGCCTACATCTCCACATACAAAGTGTGTAGCCAACAGGCAAGACCCCTTACATCTCCATATACAATGCAGGAAGCCAACAAACAGACTGCCTACAACTCTATACAGTGAAAGCTCCCGTAGGCGGACACCGACGGTTCCAACAAAATCGTCCGCCTACGGGAGATGTCCGCTTGCGGGAGCTGTCGAAAAAAGTACATTTTTACAATTCAAAAAAATCAAAATTTTTCTTATCGGATGGTTTGTAGGTAGAGTGCGTAGAGCACTCAAAATACACAATTGCTCTTTTTATTTATCTTTCTATACTTATCTTTTTATTTTTAAAACTCAAGAGCGCAAGCAAATCAGCATTCACTCTATTATAACTCCTCGTTTGTTTTCATCACTCGTTTTTTTCCTCACTGATAAATAATAAACGAGCGAACATTGCATTGATGCGTATCGTTTCGTTTTCATCACTTTCGAGTTTATCAAATGATAAACTCATTTTGAGATAGGGATGCCAACACTCAGGGTTTCGCCCGGAGACTCAGGGTTTTGAGTATGATTTCCGGGTCTCCGGGTTCAAAGTCAATCCCTCCGGGTTGAATATCATTTTTGTCGACCGCAACAAAAAAAATCGAATCTAAGTCAGCAGTTTTCCCGAATGTCAAATTCTGATAAATTCAAAGAAAAAAAGAACGAAAAAAAACACAAACTATAAAATAACACAGGGCAACAATGATTTTGTTGCCTTACTTATCCGAAGGTTTTGACGCGCTGAACTCGAATCCAAGCTTAGAATTTCTCAAATAGCTCCGGTTTTCGAGATATTCTAACCTAAAAGTGCGAAAATCACGATTTTTCGAGATATCTTGGGCAAATTTATATAGAAATATATTTTTTTTATGAATCCATTAATGAGTTTCGAAAGAACTACTCTTCCTCTTGAAAACTCACTCGGAATTATATCGATATCTTTTTTGCTTTTCAAAGTATCCTAAATTGAAAATTATTATATAGGTCTGCATACAAACTTTTGTGTGTAAATTTGTATGAAAAATTTGAAAAAAATATATCGATATGATTCCAAGCGTGTTTTGAAGAGGAATTGCATAGCTTTTATAAAAAGCGGTATAAGTTGGGAGCCTCTGAATGGATATTAAAAATATGGATGTCATAAGAAAGATAATTGAATTTCCTACTATACTGGTAAGACTAGTTTTGAAATTTAGCCTATAGTTTTGGATACATGAAAATTTTTCTGAAATTTTTACCAATAACATTTTTAAAAAACTTGGTAAAATTAAAAAAAAATCTATGCAAATTGTACATCATTTTAAAGCAAAATAATGAAGCATTCCTATCATGCTAAAAAGTATAAATTTTTAACACATTTTTTTGAAAAAATAACGTTTTGCTAAAAAAATAATTAGTCAAAATTTCAGGCCATTAAATTATCTTTCTTATGACATCCATATTTTTGATATTCACTCAGGGGTTCCCGGTCTCACCGACAAAAACCACTAAAAAAAGAACAAAACACAAACTAGCAACGATCTGCTTGCACCGCCAACATCAAGAGTATTGGTCAACCGAAAGGTATACAAGAAGCGGAAGGTCTGAAAGCTTAACTTTTGTATTCATAAAGTTTTAAGTAAGTGTTCCGTCTGTGAGACCGCATGTTAGTAACGGAAGGTTTGAATCTCCGGGTCAGACAACAGTCCGTGTTGGCAACCCTATTTTGAGATGATGTGAAAAGTGAGGAGTATTCAAATGATAAATTTATTTGTCGATTTTTCTATTTCAAGCAAAATGTTTGTAGTGAAGGGAATTAACTTTTAATAAAAGTATGACAGAGTTCGAAAATATTCCTGTATGTGCACTCAAAATGTAGCATTTTATTCATGAATGAATTTTCTTAAATTTTTTTGCAAGATTGAAAATCGCTCTTTATTGCACCGCATTCGTATGTGAGTATCCGTTTTTTTTTAAACAACGCATGAATAAAAGAATGAATTCAAGCCAACAATTTTTTCACCGATCATAAATGAATATGAACTATGTGAGAAAGCGCGATATGCGATATGCAAGAACAAATTTTCTGTCGGTCAAAAATGTGCGCGTAAAGAAAATGATCTCTATCACGCAGAAATGCATGCACACGATCAGCGTTTGTATTTACAGTTATTTTACACTTTTTTGACCCGAAAATGCGTCCCCGGGCCATGCTACCCGTTTTTGACTCATTTTCGGGGGAAATTTTTTTTTTTAAACGAAAGATAGCTCAAAAATATTTTTGGACATCACTAAAGAAAGCTCGGGACCCTGGAAACAAACGTTTTTGACCCGAAAATGTGTCCCCAGGCCATGCTTCCCGTTTTTGACCCATAATGACAGCAAAACAAAGAAAGAGTTGAGAAAGAGTTTTGTCGTTAGAATGTCTTTTTTGTCCGCCAGCAGAGATGAATTGTATGAAATATGTATAAATGTAGTGTCCGCGTCCGGCCAAGGGAGCGTCCGCCCACCGGAATGTATTTTGTTCTAAAAACATAACGAAAAGCTTGGGACCAAGAAATTCGTCCTGCTACGAGAGATGTCCGCCTGCGGGAGCTGTCCGCGACGGGAGCTTTCACTGTATACAAAGGAGGCAGCCACCAAACAAATAAACAAAATATCACAGTAACAATTTCATTTGTGAAACATACAACACAAAGGGTATAGCTTTTCATAAATGAAAATTCTGAGTACTTCATCGATTTGCCGCTGGGTTCTAAGCCTTTATTTTTCTAATCTTTCTCAGAAAATTCATATGTGTACTATGTACATTAGACATGTTTAAAAAAATCTCATGTTCTAGAATTCTTCGGGAACACTTGAAATTCGAAAATTTATTCGATATATTCCTTGATAAAAATTAAGATATTAGACTTTTTTTGTTTAAAAATTTTTTTTTTTCGACTTTCGTTGTGTACACATAGTGAAGTATCGATGAAAATTTTCCCGCTATTTTTTAAACCTATATATTAGGAAAAAATCCATAATTTCTGTTCAAGTACAGTTTGGTGTTTCTTGTGTAACAGCTCAAATCCTTTGTGGATTTCACTTCATTGACTTAATACACTATAATTTGAAATTGTCAATGCCACTATATGAATCTCCCTTAAAAAAATATATGAGGAAATAAAAAGTTTAATTTTTTTAATATTGTAATTACTTGCTTATAAAGTACTTTGAAAATATTTGACCAAAAACCAAATTTTATTTTTTTTTTTCATTTATTTTTTAATGAAAATTCATTAAGTGGCATTGACAATTTCAAATTATAGCTCTACTTGCGCAGAGATTATGGGTTTTTTCCTTATAGGTATAGGCTTAAAAATAGCGGTAAGTTTTTTTGAGATTTTTTTGAATATGTCTATTGTACATACATTTTTGCATACATTTAACGGGCATTGTAATTATTATAGGGCTTTTCTTTCAGTGTATAAGCAAGACTGTCGGGAAGTTTTAAATCTTGAAAGCGTGTAATTGTAATTTACCAAGTCACAGGTCTATTTGAGTACGTAACTAGTACAATTGATATTGTATTTTTTTAAATAATGCATTAATAACGTCATAAAATATGTACTCTCATATGATATGATAGGAGCAAGCGACTAACTCATTGACTTGAGTGCTAAAATAACATGCAATTTTTTTGCACCTAACAAAATTCGCACTTTAAGAAAAAGTCGCTTTCAAAGTCAAGCACAGTTCATTTTAATACGTGGTCGCGTGAGAAGGGTCTGCAACTGCTATATTGTACTCGTATTATTAAAAAACCGTCAGATCCTATATTTAATAAAAAAAAACTTAGGTAAAGAAGGGGACAGCTTCCAAAAGCCTTAATGAATTTTGAGGAAGTCACAGTTTTATTCTTTATATTTCATATACATATACCATATGTATAAGCAAATAACCATATGACATTGCAATTTTTTTTGAAAGTAATTACCGATCGCAGTTGATAATTTAAGTTATCTGAGATAAACTGCATGACATTGAAATTAAATAAACAAAAGTTAAGGTGCAAACATTACAAAAAAAAAAAATTAAAAAAATTTGGGCGTAAGAGTAGCAAAGGATTTATTTTTTTTTTTTGCTATGAACATATGTTCGCCAAACAAGCGTTCGATAACATTCAAAAACTTTATATAAAACAGAAGAAATAAGCAAATAGCATAAACGTGGGAATATATTCAAAGTCAAAGAAAACGCCGAAATGTATCGAAAACATAGAAAAAGTCGTCGTGTACCGAATAGTATTGAAAATTATCGAATAATTTGATACAAGTGAATAAATATCGATAAAGTCATAAAGAATCGCATAGAATTCTTAAATATAAAAAAGGTAATGAATATCGAATAACAGAAATATTGGAGTATTGTATCGTATTGTAAAATATCGAAAGGTATAGAAAACATCGAAAAATTTCGTAAAAGTTGAAATACATTCAATAGTTTTAAATAATTAATACTTTTGCTTACAACCAGTGACGCAGTAACACATTTGCCGTTTACATTGAGGGTATTCCTGGAAACGCGAAAAAAGCCTCGAAAACTGCGAAAACTGAGCACATTTTCGAGCCTCGAAAATAATTTGTATGAAGACAAGTTGGCTAGACCCTCGAAAACTTTCGAGGCAAATTAGTTGAGCAATTAGCCTCGAAAATTCGGAAAGTGAATCAGTGCTGCCGTTTGTTGAAATGGCATAAGTAAATTAAAAAATGCGATATTTTAAGGATTCTATTTTATTTGACAAAGAATTTGATGAAATATTTGATTATTTTTCAACAAAATCAGCCATAACTGAAATAGTGGACGTTTTGGCTAAAACATTGCAACGCGGCAGCACTGATTGAACTGTCAAATTGTCATTGCTCAATCATTTACGCGTTTGCATTGATAGGGGTGTTCCCGAAAGCAAGCTCGAAAACTTTCGAGTTTTCGCGCTTTTCAAGTTTTCGCGTTTAGAGGAATACCCTTATTATTTTTTCTGCACAGCAAAGTGAACTCTGAATTATAAATCATGCAATCAAAAGTGAAAGCCATTTATCAAAATCAATTAAATAGTTTAGGAGTTAGAACCCTTTATTTTGTCCAGCAATGTCGTTGCGAGATTTCAATTCAAGTTCATTGACCCAAAACCCATAGGGCATCATTTGATCATGTGGTTCGTACGAATATTTTTTTTTTTAACCAAATGTGAGCGCATAACGTCGGCCAATGAGGCGCGAGAACCTTTAACTACACAGATAGCCATGAGATGGAAATGTGCAGGTATATTTTTTTTTGGCAGGTATTATCTGACGATTGTCTAAAAAATTTGTTAAATTCCTAGTACTTTCATTTTCTTCCTATTTATGGGCACTGTGCCTCACTATGACGCTAGAGCAAATCGTGGATTGAAGAGTCAAAATTCCAAAGCATTAGTATGCAGCAGATAAATGTGACAAAAGTCTCATTATGTTTAATTTTCAACGACTACAACACCACTTTTGACTGCATCAAATGAAGTTACATCTCGGATGTACAGAACATGCGTGGTGCGATTACTCCAATGGCTTCTATGTTGTTTTGTGAAAACTTTAGCTATTTAATTATAAAATATGTTCTGACAGAATTTGAGCAATTAAACTATTGGGATAAGTGGGATTTTTCAAGTATGTTGCCATTTTACACGGACCACTGGCTTTAATAGGGTAGGACCTCCTGCAAAGGTCTCATGGCGAGCATTTGAATTTTGTTCTATTTCAACACAAATGTATGGCAAGGTTGAAACAATACAATAAAATAAAAAATTAATCGAACTCTAAATTTTAAGTTCGTTTTTTGACTTTAATTTTTGAAGCTGTATAAATACTATAGGGACAACTTTTTTGTAAAGAGAAATGGACAAAAAACTGAAAACTCAACTTTTGAGCCAATTTGACCGTTTTGGAGTGATGCAAAGCTCCTTCGAAGGGTATATTTAAGAGATTGTTTTCCCTTCACAGTTTGAATTATGCTTGTGGCTACATATATTGCGAGAGCCATTAATTCTTTCGTAAACTGCTAGTCTTATCTATGTATACTATTATATATAGAGGTAAAGTTAGTGTTTGTATGCAGAGGGTAATCTCTGGAACTACATAACTGGTTATAAAAACTATTCTACTAATAGAAATCAATACTATCCCTGAGTAACATAGCCTATATTTTATTTTGATAAAAATAAGGGGCGTGGCAATTTTCTTACAACAAAAAATACTATCTTCGCGCCTCTTGGACTTTTGAAATTTGGTGCTACGAAGTATATTGCCTATGCTAAGCACATCACAAAATATGGGCGGGATAAGACAAGGGGGAGGGGGGACACCTCTATTACAACAAATAAACTGAATACGCTATATCTGGGCACCTATGGTAGCAGAAATTTTCAAATTTGGTGCTATGATGTATATCGTCTATGCTAAGCACCTCAGGAAGTGTGATCGGGATAAGTCTTTCGGTCGTGGCACCTTCCTCAAAACAAAAACATTTTAAACGCTATATCTTGGCGTCTGTGGCAGCTACAGTTGTGTAACTTAATATGTATAATAAATGTAAATTGCTTGTGCCAAGCAACTCGCTAAATGTAAGCGGGGTTGGGTAATGCGTCTTGGCTCCTCCCATACAACAAAAACTGTTATATTGCTGGTACTTATACCAAGTTGTGAAATACAGGTACATGAACTCAATTGTCTGTAGTAAAGACTGCGTAAAATGTAGGCGGGGTTGTACAATAGTGAGTGCGCGGGCAGAGCCGAAGGTACAGTGAGTAACTAATAAAGGAATAATGTAATCATTATTGGACACATCCGTAAACAAAAATCAAACCTGGTCTATTAGGCTTCTTGGCGCAGATAGATTTTTCACAAAGATTCTTTATTATTGTAACTACAATCTTTATTTCTTTCTTTTCAAGGTGCCGAAAGCAAGGGAACTTTATATCGCATAATCAATTCCCTTAAATGTACAACAATGGTATGTGAAGGTACACATTTTGATGGCCAAATACCACATACTTTTGTTATTTTTGGCGCTTCGGTGAGATGTTATTTTTTGCATATATAGGAGGATTCTTCAATTTATTTTTAATTTAATATCTTAACTAAAGGGAGACTTGGCTAAAAAGAAAATCTATCCGACATTGTGGTGGCTTTATCGAGATGATCTATTGCCAACACCAACAAAGTTTTGCGGTTATGCGCGCTCAAAACTTACAGTTGAAGATGTAAGGGCTAAGTGTGAACAGTACATGAAGGTAATATGGATACATCATATATAGATCTTTAAAATAAATCAAACATTTAAAAAAATAACATACTAGGTCCAACCAGATGAACAGGAAAAATATAATGATTTCTGGAAACTCAATGAATATGTAGCAGGTAGTTACGATGGTCAGACTGGTTTCGAGTTACTTAATCAACAAATGGAAATAATGGAAAATAAATCAAAAGTAAATCGTATATTTTACTTGGCATTACCACCATCGGTATTCGAGGAGGTTACAGTCAATATTAAACAGATATGCATGTCGAAAAAGTGAGTATACTGAGTAGTATAAAAAGGTTTTTTGCTTAGTTTCTGATGGCCATAAGTTTGAGAAAACCGTTGCAAAATATTTTATATAAATTTGCCATGAAAGCACATGAAATCTTTGCTCAACATAAGAACTTATTAGAAAGGACCTGGATTTTCCTTTTTTCGTATACTTTAAATTTCTCTACAGAGTTTGTATATTTGGCAAAATGTTAAAAATTTTTTTTTTCTAACTTTTCAGAGGCTGGAATCGTGTGATAGTTGAAAAACCCTTTGGTCGCGATGATATTACCTCGAAAGCGCTCAGTGATCATTTGGCTTCACTATTTCATGAAGAACAGTTGTATCGCATCGATCATTATTTGGGCAAAGAAATGGTGCAAAATCTTATGACTATACGTTTTGCCAATAAAATACTTAGCTCTACATGGAATCGTGAGAATATAGCGTCGGTGTTAATCACCTTCAAAGAACCATTTGGAACGCAGGGACGTGGTGGCTACTTTGATGAATTCGGCATTATCCGTGATGTTATGCAAAATCATTTGCTACAAATACTCACATTAATTGCAATGGAGAGACCTGTATCTTGCCATCCAGATGATATACGCGATGAAAAGGTGAAGGTCTTAAAGAGCATACCAGCGTTGACGCTAAACGATATGGTGCTCGGTCAATACGTTGGCAATCCCGAGGGGCAGGGTGATGAAAAATTGGGTTATCTAGATGATGATACTGTAATACAGACATCGACTACGCCCACTTATGCGCTGGGAGTACTACACATCAACAACGAACGTTGGCAGGGTGTGCCATTTATATTGCGCTGCGGTAAAGCGCTAAACGAACGTAAAGCTGAGGTTCGCATACAATACCAAGATATATCCGGTGATATATTTGAGGGCAATAGCAAACGTAATGAGCTAGTTATACGTGTGCAGCCCGGTGAGGCGCTATACTTTAAGATGATGACAAAGTCGCCCGGCATAACGTTCGATATTGAAGAAACTGAAATGGATTTAACATATGAGCAACGTTACAAGGATTCTTATTTGCCTGATGCTTACGAGCGACTAATTTTGGATGTTTTTTGTGGCTCGCAAATGCATTTTGTGCGTTCAGATGAATTACGTGAAGCATGGCGAATTTTTACGCCAATATTACATAAAATTGAGGATGAGAAAGTTAAGCCAATTCCATACATTTATGGTTCCCGTGGACCCAAGGAAGCGAATCGCAAGTGCGAAGACAATAATTTTAAATATTATGGATCTTATAAGTGGCATGGAAAAAATAAAAAGTAATTCTCGGGGGAAAAGAGATTTCTTCTCTAATGAGAAGTTTTTTTTTTGATATTATTTAAACAACATATAAATAAGTACACAATATTTTTTGTTATTTCTATATTGGCTTTAAGGATAATTTCTTATGATATTTGTATAGCTGCTCTAGCACTTAAGATACGAAGAACTGTGTAGGCTTAAACAATGTACAAATATTAGTTTTTATATAAACACATACATGCATATGTATGTGCGAAAAAGTTTTCTTTAAATAAAATTTTTTAGTTTACATGTTCTCACAATCAGTAGCGTAACTGTGGGGAGAGGGGTGGAAAAAAGGTCCTCGTAATAGTAAATTTATTTATTTTGGTAAATGGAAATAATTGGAGAGAATGTGGTAGGTGTTTTTAATTAAATATGAAATCACTTTTCTCGGGTTTTCGAAGGACCAAAAGTAATTATCGGCGATATTTATTATTTTGATATATCGAAATTCGATCTTATTTTTCGGCTATCGATTTCGATATTTTTGTTTAAAGGTAGCTCTGTATCCAATTGATTGCGTGGCATATATTGGATCTTCTTTTGTCTTTGTGTAATGACGTTAGCTAACGCGCGTTGAAAAACCACTCGTGTGGTCGCAGACTAACAAGGTAGAACTTTTTTGTTACTCTCAAATAAATGCAATCGTAAAAAGTTACACCATCGCTGGTAAGAATAGAACTTTTTCAGTAAAACTACAACTATCGATATATCCGATGTTTTTTTCTCGATATATTTCGATACTGTTTCGAAATATCGATCATCGATATTATCTTTTATTTGCCCAACCCTAGCTTAGCACAAACAATTTACATTTACATATCAAGTTTCACAACTGTAGCTGCCACAGATGCCAAGTTATAGCGTTTTAAGTGTTTTTGTTGTATAAAGGTGCCACGCCCCGTTGCTAATTCAGTCCAGGTATCGTAAGGTGCTTAGCATTCTAATATACCTCATAGCACCAACTTTCAAATTGCTGCCAAGATATTATGTCTTAAATGTTTTTGTATTATGGAAGCTCTAGCTGATACCTCGTTCTCGGCTCGGCAGTGATTTAGTGTATATCGTACGTATCGTTGATTTGTTTTACATATCGTACGATAAACACTACATTATCGCCGAGAACGAGATATCGGCCAGACCTTTCTCGTCCTTGGTCATACGAGAAATATTTTTTTATTATCGTCTCGTTATCGGGACCGAGAACGATATTTTTCGGTTCTCGGTGAAGCACTACTTGTGACCGACTTCGTTTCGCCTCATAGACGCTGCGCCAGTGTTTAACTTTGGCGACAGCGGAACTTTTACTTTAAAAAATATTTTTGACTTTTTTTTCGCACAGGACTAAAAAGCTCTGTCAAGCTCTCGAAAGCTTATCGTTGTTCTCTCATTTGGCACAAAATCCCAACACACAACGAAAGAAAGCGAAACAAACTCTTTTGTTATCGCACAGCGGAAGGACACACAAAATTTTAGTGTAACAAAAAAATCTATTTGAGATAATTCTTTAATAAAAAACTTAATCAAACTTGCATAAAATGCAAGAAAAATATAAATAAATTATAGTGCTAAAATATTTGTGATGTAAAACATATGATTTTATATAGAAATTATTTTTTTTTATCTCGAAAAAAAAACCCTCCTATTGAATCCTTATAGCGACGACAACGACGACGCAAAGAATTGCAACAAAAAGGTGACTCGTTAAATTTCGTTATTTGGGGTGGAAAATGTGCCACTGACCGTACCACAATTATTATAAATTGTCCATGGCGTTTGTGTGTGTTTGCCGAGTTCAAAAAGGATAACAATGCAAAATAACTAAAAATTATAGAAAAAGTATTGTAAATGTTTTTATCACAAAGTTAACTAAAATATAAAGCAAAAACAAGTTTTGCAATCAAATTCCTATATCTCGAAAACCTCGCGCTTAGTGAAACATATAATTTTTCCAACTTCTGAGACCTGCCAACTCCCAAAAATACTTGCACACACAGCATAATGTCTGTATGTGCAATAAAAACGTGTTGTGTTGTTGGCAAACAAAAGTAAAAATGTTTGCAAAAATACCACCCAGTTACTGTTACTGTAACCTAGTTAAAAAATAAATATAAAAAAAAGAATTAAAGTGAAAAACCTCAGCGAAAATGCATTCGCACGACACTTTTGAAAACGAAAATGATGATCACAATGATGACGCAAAGGATTTGCAAAATTTGGACTGGCCCTTTTTGATAAAGGTAGGTGTATCTACAAGTATATGTAATGTGAAAAGCTTACAAAATTGATGCCACTCATTAGCTCATTTTATGTTTTTTAGGATGATACTTCGATTTGTAATAGCGACAGAAAGTGTCAATTAGAGCCAGCATGTATTTTGGTACGAATATAAAATAGGGGTGTTGAGTTAAAAATTCTCATTAATAGAGTATTTTTTCCGCCATGCCCATTAGACCGTACCACCTTACAGGCAAAAAAAATCAATCGTACACCATCGAATCTGAAGCATTTTTGCAAGGCAATTTCCAAAAAAAAAAATTTTTTTACCGAATATAGAGATCGCGCATTTACATTTTTCGTCACATCATCGGCATTTACAGTCCGATCTTAAAGTATGATATATCAATGTTTTTGTCTCGAGTTGACCAATTTTTAGCTCTAAAGGTCATTGACATCAAGTAGCCCTTTCTTACCCACCAGATCTCAGTTTTCACCACCTTAATGTACCAGTCTAGTGTCAGAAAATTAAAGCTTGCAAAAAAGTCATTCAACTTTTCCAACGGAAGTATTTAGATTATTCCATTAGATCTATTTTTAAAAATGTTTTTAATTTTTGCCGAATGTAGGGTGATGTTTCAATGTTTTTTGTCTCGGGAAGACCATTTTTTTATTTGCTCCAAAGATCATTGATCTCAAGCGTCTACCCACCAGATCTCAAATTCTACAACATGAATCAAAAAGTAAAGTCAAATAAAGTGTCAAATAAAATAAAATGCTTCAGATTCGATGGTGTACGGCAAACCTTTTATTTCTGGTACGGTCTAATGCCCATATTGAATTTGGAAAAATTTACTTAACCCTGGAACTGTAACCTTCGTCGAAGCGACGAACACCGTTTGTTTTTTGCGCGTTAACGTTTTTATTGTTATTCCTAATAAGCTGTAATTTTGTGTAGCTGTTACTGTGTGCAAGAATGCATTGATGTGAGTGGATCAGAAGTAAGCGTTTTTAGCACATATATTCGTCTAATCGACGAAGTTTACAGTAAGTGTAACTTTCATGTTTTTCCGCGAATATTATTTTGCTTTATTATTGTTTCACTTGAACTTAAGCTCGCTTCGGGACTCCAAGAATGAATTTTTTTTTGAGTTTTAATGATAGCATAAAACATTACGCAATCTGCGATGAAACGTCGTACCACAGCTGAGTTATGCCGAAAACTTTGTTGAAAACACCCTATCTCAAGAAAGCCTTAATATATTATTTTATAAATAACTATGTGATATATTGTCATAATATGTATCTCGCTAATGCAAAACCACTCTTTCGTAATGAATTTATAAAAAAATGTGTATGGAGCCATTTAAAAAATCTTACCATATTACGAAAAGACTGAATGCCACAACTTTAATAACTTCTCTAAGGAGTTCTATCGAAAATATAATAGTTCCAGTGGAGCAAAAATTATTAGATATATCTGGTAATTCAAAGTCTGAAAAAAAGGAGTACATATTTGTAAGCTTTTTGCACATAAAAAACGTAGTATGACGAAGCAAGTGTATATGTATGTTACCAGTGAAACTAGTTTTTAGGAACTATAGCTGATCAATTTTTTTTTAAACAAAACTTAGCACGTTAACCGTCCACCCACGTTCTCCGCCTCCAATGCGACTTCTGCAAATGGACACTAGTTTTGACGATGTCATTGGGAACTTAAGAATTCAAAAAAATTAGGAGTGACGCCGTTAAAGTCACTAATAACCCTATTTCATCCTAGGCTAAACTGGTTCATTTTAACACGCTTCGGATGACTAGTTCGGCCTAGGAAAAACTAGTTTAGCCTAAAAATTAGTTTGGCCGGTAACACATACATTTTGTAAAAAAGCATGTGTGAAGAGCACAAAATTGAAGCATGCACAGAATGTGCAAAGAAAGTTAAATATTTAAAGTTGTTTTTTTTAAGCTCATTTTTATTTTTAGTACAATTTCGATAGAAAATTGTATTCTCTACAAAAAATCTGGAATGTGTATGGGGCATTCCATGCCAAATCACCGAGTTTTTGGCCCGACCCTCTTCGATTTCGCTCATTTGTTGATATGTTTTAGTGCGCACCAATTTCCAGTTTTGTATTCGAAACCGTTATTGAGTAATTGGTTTTTTTAAATTTTAAGGCAAAACATTTTCAATTAACTATAGACTTGTAATTAATATCGATATCAATAAAAAGTGGGGTATAATTTTTTTCGTATTTGAATTTAGTTTCTGAAAAAAAATAAAAATAAAATAAAAGTATTGAAACGAATTATCAGTTAGTTATTAACGTTTAAAGATTAAAATCGACATTTTCGAAAAGTGCGACCTCTTCGATTTTTTTTTTTCTTAAATTTTCCCAAAACTCTACTCTATATTACACAGTTGGTACTAGAGATGAGCGTTTGACATGTTTTCGCAGCATGATTGTAACGAATATTATTATTCCAAGCCCGGAATTTCATGTCAAACCGGAGTCCGGTAGGAATTGAAACATTTCTGAATAAGCCGGGAGTTTGATACTTTGATACAAACAAAAAAAAAAACACAAAAAACTTTTTCAACTTTTTCCCAAAAATTTTTTTATTTTTATTTTTTGTTTTAAAAAGGCTAAAAACGATTAAAATCAAATGAAACAATAATTTAATTTATATTGTTTTATTTTTGCGCCGACGTTTCGAGGATTGTTTGTCCTCTTTCTCAGGGCGTCTGTTTCTTAACCGACAATAAAATAATATAAATTAAATTATTGTTTCATTTCATTTTAATCGTTTTTAGCCTTTTTAAAACAAAGAATTTTAATTTATAACGATTTTATCACATTATCACATTTTGATGCAAAAGCACTATGGATAGCGAAGCCAGTGTTGGACATATTATGGGAGTTGGACATATTGGAGGATGTAAGTCATGAAGCGCGGTCGAAGGTCGCCCACTTACCCTAACATTTATGTAGAATTACTGTGGCTAGTAAAGACGAAGTTGGACAAACTTAAGGATATATGTAAATCTTTATTGTTTTGCTTTGCTTACCACAGTACTTTTGCATAAGAGTCACTGTGTTTTTGCATTAAGATTCTATTGCATATTTTTAGGCTTAACGTTAACTAGTTTAGCCGCTGGTCAGAGTTTACATCATATATTAGTTTGTCAAAGCTTAACGTTAATAAGTTTGACCTAAAACTAGATTGGCCGGTAACATATATACATATGTACATTTGTATATACTTTATTCATCTTTGACTTTTTCAACTTTTGCTCCAATTTCGTTGGTCGATTTATGTATAAACATTTTGAATACCCATCCTATAAATTTAACATTGCAATTCTTTTGGTTGACATCAATGTTGGTTTTTCTAAACGCTTTTGCTGGCGCTTGCTATCCAACTGATGCATTATCTTGCGTTTGACCCACTTTCTTTATTTGTCTACAGGGTGTAAGTTTTTTTTCGCTTCTTTTGTTGTTGTTGTATACTAATACTTTCTCGTAATGTCGTGACGCATATGCTTGTAGAGGGTGGGATGCGGCTACGATGGTGTTTATTTTGTTGAATCTTAACTTTAAGCATTGAGATTAAATTACATTTATCTTATAGCCAGTTAGTTTCAGTATTACAAGTCGATTCAAATAAATCGTTTTAATAAACGAATATGAAAAAAGATGTCAACAACAACATGGAAATGTTCTCATCAAAAACAGAAAAAGTTCTTACAAATCACAACGTATTTTAAAAGACAACTACTATAATGCATTGTGCACTTCACAACACTTATACACTCCTATAAAAATAACAAGTTGAATTAACAATATATTTAGTATTAGAGTTATACCTTGCTCAAAATTCTTATAATAAATACGGAAATATTTAATTGAAACATTAGCATTTAGTTATTTTCACTATTTCGAAATAAGACTGCCCTTACGAAATTTTACAACAAAATTTGCATGTACAAAGCCCATTACTAGGGTTAAGGTTAATATTGAAAACTGGATTAGCGCCCTCTGTTTTAAGCAGACAACCCATTTTCCAAAATATTGATTTAAAAAATGGTGCAAGTTACAGGGGTTATCAAATTTTCCAACAAAGTGGGTATGGTTTTCGGGAAACTATCGATCGGTTAGTTCAAATCTATGATTTATTTTTCTTCTTCTTCTTTCTTTCTCATAAAAAATTGACAATTTACCGGACAAAAGTAAAAAAGTACCGATTTTCCACTTTCTAGTTGCAACACCTCAAATATTATCTTACCGCCGATCCCATGATACATCATTTTTATTGTACTGTTATTTGCTTAAAAGAATTCCGAAATCGCATATTATTATCTTATTTCAAAACCAAGATATCTCTATTTTTCTAAATTAACAGACCTGACTTTTTTCGATTCGGAGTCGACAAATTTAGTACATATTAAGGTGATTCAATTTTTTTTTGTTTCAAACAGTTATTATCGATCGAGGAATTCGAATCCGTGATTAATTTTTGTTCTTCTTCTTTTTTTTTCTCATAAAAAAATTGAAAATTAACCGGAAACAAATGAAAAACTTCCGATTTTGTACTTTAAAGTTGCAAAACCACCCCATATGATTTTGCCGCCGATCCCGTGTTACATTATTTTTAATATTGTTATTTGCTTGAAAAAATGCCGTAAGCCGCATATCATTTTCTTATTTCAAACCCGAGATATCTGCATTTTTCTGCATTAACAGAACTGGCAAAATTTGAAATTTTGAAAATGAAAGAAAAATCTATAGAATAGTCAAAATTATGACAGTTCTGTTAATTTAGAAAAATGCAGATATCTCGGGTTTGAAATAAGAAAATGATATGCGGTTTACGGTATTCTTCAGGTTTAACCTTTTATTATTCTGCATTTGACCAATAGATGGCATGAAAGTATTTGACAGAAATTCTATTTTAAAATCGGAGCCGGCTTTATGGTCGTGTGGTTCAACGGGGCCTAGCACGTTAAGGCGACTCACGTATCAGTACATAATTTTTTTTTTTGTGAAATTATTGCTATCAAATGATTCCAAACTGTTTTTGTAGTGTCGCAGACGTCAATACCAAAGTTTTTTTTTTCGTTTTCTGTTTTTATTCTTATTATATGTTTCTATTTTGATATTTGGGCCTAGCACTGACTGGGTGCCCAAGGCCTCGTGTGACCTAAGAACGCTTCTTCAAAATTTCAGCAAAGTTGCCATATATTTTTGATTATTTTAGGTTTGTGTCTACAGCTAATGCAATAAGCTTCAAACTTTAGCAAAGACAAAAAAAGTTAAGTCAGTTGAACTAGAAATTGAGCTGGTTCACACAATTGTATGAGATTTTGGCTTAACCAAAGCGAATAAAGCACGGCTAATATGTACATTATTTGTGACGACGAAAATATTACAGTTAACAATGCATTTGTAGTTTCTAACTATATTGTGGCGATGAAATATATTAGAGGGGTATTTGTAGTTGTTTCCTTTTTTCGACGGTGGAAATATTGCAGTGTACAATGCATTTGAAGTTGTTTACTTTTATGCAACGATGAAAGTATTTCTTTCTTACGTCGGTCAAAATAATAGAGCCTATACAATTTCTTTGTACCTATTTAGATTTTAAATAGTTACTAGCAAAAATGTTTTTGGACTCTTTCCACCTAATTTGTTTCCTTTGTGTAACCATATTTTCCTGTCCTATATATTGAGTACCACTCTTTTAAAGTATACATCTGCAGCTTAAAAATTGCTTTTGAAGAGCAAAATTATAACCTGGCAGCGAATTTCATGTCAAAGCCGGGGGCCCGGTAGGAATTGAAAATTTTCTGAAAGAGCCGAGAACTAGACGATTTTTGTGAAATGAACTTAAAATTTTTGTTTAAAGGAGCAAAAAAGGAAGTCATCAGTTTTTTCTACCGAAAAGATTTACGTTTTAAGCCTTTTATGAATTGTACATTATTTGTGACGACGAAAATATTACAGTGTACCATGCATTGAAGTTGTTTACTCGTACTTTTATGCAACGTTGAAAATATTTCTTTCTTACGTCGGTGAAAATATTAGAGCATATACTACATTTCTGTTTATTTACTTTTTTGCGACGATGAAATTATTAGAGTTCTAGTTGTTTAATTTTTTGCGATGATAAAATATTACAGCGTATAACGCATTTCAAGTTGTTTGCTTTTTTGCGAAGATGAAAATATTTGAGCGCACAATGCATATTCAGTTTGTTGCGACGAAGAAAAATACTTAGTAAGAAACTACGATGATTTATAATTTGATTTGTTCTGAGAAAAATATGTGGGTTGTATATAAAAATAATAAATGTTACTTTCAATTTTGCATTTATTTACAGGGTATTATGGAAAATCCATCATGTACCACAATACCACCAGACACAATATCGGCTATGCTGTGGACAATAGGCGCTGTATTTGGCATTGTTTATGCTTTACTAGGTGAGTATAAATTACTGTAGTATTTTAATATTTCGGCATTTTTTTATGCACATAAGAAACTGTTCAGTTTTCTGATAAAATCACATGAAGATAAAGCCCAATTTCCATGTGATCTTATTTTATCTTATTTCATCCCATATCAGGGATATCAAATCAAATTTTTGTAAGAAAGAAAAAGCATGCGAACAGAACCTAATGCGCTTGGAGAATGCGAGAGTGAATAGCATACATTTGCTATCTTAATAGCATGTGATGTCCTCCCTGATATTTGATAAAATAAGATAAGATAAGATCACATGGAAATTGGGCTTAATGATAAAAACTTTATTCCATACTAGAAATAACTCACTGCAGCTTATTGCGAGTTTTTGGATGACTTTATAACAAATATTGCAAAACTATAAATATACACATATGGTCAAAATAATAAGTACACTACCTGATATCTTATTAGTTCTCAATTATTTTTTGTTTTACTGAAAATATATATGGAAATTCTTTTTTATTTTGATAATTTCAGTATGGCAATGCCTTTAAAAGTGAAAAAGAAGAAGGGATTTCCCCGAATTTTTCTATACGCTTATGTTTTCATTTAAAGGGCTTATTTCACTTGGACAAAATAATAAGTACATTAATGATTTCTTTAATTTTGCAACAATCTGATCGGCTTTTTCGTACAAGTTTGTTAATTTTATTTATTTTCATATTTAGTTATCAAAATAAAAAGAAAAAAATTTCATAGATGGGAAGAAATCAACATTGTACTGCCGAGGAGAGGCAGATGGTTTCGACACTCAGCATGGGGGTGGCCATATTAAGCCTAATTTCCATGTGATCTTATCTTATCCCATATCAGGGATATCAAATCAAATTTTTGTAAGAAAGAAAAAGCATGCGAACAGAACCTAATGCGCTTCGAGAATGCGTGAGTGAATAGCATACATTTGCCATCTTAATAGCATGTGATGTCCTCCCTGATATTTGATGAAATAAGATTAGATAAGATCACATGGAAATTGGGCTTTATGGTCTGAGGTTATTTTTCATGGTACGGTGCCAGACCAATACATCGAATTTCCGATAGCATGACCAGATTCCACTATAAAGACATTTTGGAAAGTACGATGTTAAATAAAAAAAATAGCTATCTGAATTTCAATTGAACAACCTTTATTATGAGTTCAAGATAGCCTTAGCTTCAAGAAAAACTATGGCTGAAAGATGTACTCAACAGTATTTAGACTACAGCGTAAAAACCCAATAAATTGACAATTTTTAAAAAGCACGGAAAGTTTCACATATTTCTTACTTTAAATGCAAATTAAAAAAATTTGTATCTAAATTTTAATTGAACAACCTTTAATATGAGTTCAAGACAGCCTTAGCTTCAAAAAAAACTATGGCTGAAAGATGTACTCAACAGTCTTTAGACTACAGCGTAAAAACCCAATAAATTGACAATTTTTAAAAAACACGAAAAGTTTCATATATTTCTTACTTTAAATGCAAATTAAAAAAATAGCTATCTGAATTTCAATTGAACAACCTTTTTTATGAGTTCAAGATAGCTTTAGCTTCAAGAAAAACTATGGCTGGAAGATGTACTCCAAAAAAAAAAGAAAAAAAAAAAATGAGGCCAGCAATCTGATGGATATGCACATATGCCTATAATATATAGAATCGGGTTTGAAGAAAATGATCCCAAAATTTCAGCTTCCTAGATCAAACCTGCAAACAGCGTAATCAGTTTGTGTCCAGTAAAAATTCATATGGAAAAAAAGAAAAAGCAAAAAAACGAAAGACAGATTTTTTTTGCGTTTTAGTAAAAAAGTCGTTGCTTCCATGGAATGGTTATTGGAAACAAACTGATTGCGCCGTTCGCAGTTTTGATCTAGGAAGCTGAAATTTTGGAAGATTTTTTTTTTAAACCCGATTCTATAATATAGGCACAAATGAGCGTAAATTAAATTAAAAGTCACCTTCGGGTGTATTTTGTCCGCATTTTCAGTCACACGAAAAATGTGGGTGTGGCTTGACAACAGTGGATGGCATCTTCCATACAACTTAAATACCTAAAACGCTATATCTTGGTATCTAAGGCATAGGTACATGGGTTGCCATCCATCTAGGAAAAATTGGGCTAAAAAAAGGGTGGCAACCCATGTTTGAGACAGAAGACAAGACTACCTTAAATATTCTATTTAGGCTCTTCGATATCTATCGTTTGGCATATACATTATAATCGTTTATTGTATTTAGGCTTTATAATAAAAACCGCTTTTGATTTTAACATAGGCTATCGGTGTTTACGTGCCGTTGGTTTTCTCAGTGGACTATTGGTTGGTGCTAATGGCGTTTTCATTTTGCAAGATTTTCAAATTACGCTACTTGGCAGTCCAGCCGATTCTGCATTGGCCATTATAGCCGGACTTATTGGAGCCGTTATAGGTTCCGCACATCCTATAGCATCGGCGCTAGTGAGCGCATTTGCTGGAGCGCTTTTGGCAGCAGTAGCAATGGCAATTTGTGTGGCCACAATGCCGGATAATCAATTTGGAGTAAGTAATGTAACTTAAGTGAGATATTATTGAGAGCTTTAGACGTTAACACTAATAATGAAAATAGTTGATGTTAACCCATAGTTCAAATATCAGCAAACTATTTTTGAAAATTAACATATACTTTTTTACTTAGCACCGTGAGATCTATGTGGCTATAGTAGGAGGTGCAATTATCTTTTCCGTTTTGACATTATGTTGCGTCAAATACATAACAATATTTGCTTCGAGTATTTTCGGCACAGCTATGATCATTGCATCGGTAGATTTCTTTTTGAATGGTCTAGAAACAATCAACTGGGTAAAGACTTTTGTCGAAAATTATATCTTATAAAATGATAATTCTACAATATGTTATTTGTTATCCTCCAGATTTTAAATATGAAACCAAATCCAGCGCCACCACCCTGTTATGGGGGTATTTTAATATGCGCTTGGCCGGTTTCTATTATCATCAGTGTCATGGTGCAATGCTTCATAACTGGTTGGCGTGTCGATCATCGTAAACGTGCATATTATCGACACAATCAAATGGCACGCTGCGCTGCTGGACGTGCAAATCAACGTCCACGTGAAACACGCGAAGAGGCACGGCAGCGTAAGTTTCGTTATCTCTACCAAGTGCGTACGGCACGTGGTGATATAATTTCACAGGTACGTAATGCTCAACATATGGTAGATATTTTAAAGGATTGCTATCTATACATATGAATTTAATTTCTTATAGAACTTTGTATCAGCTCTGCAAAAGCGTATACAACTCGGTGGTGCTGAAACGCCTTCAGAGCGCTCACTTAAAACCAGTTCAAATGAGCGAAACACGTTTCGCAGTGACCGTACACACTTCACAACTATACCCGATTCTGAACTTAGCGATAAGATGGAAATCGTCCGTGATCTTGGATAACAAACAACCAACAGCTACATGTAAGCGATCAAGAGAATTTATTTGAAATCTAAAGCGAAATTCGTAATGGCAGAGTTTTGGTCTTAAATATTGAAATAAGAATGCGAAATAGGGATATTTGGGAATCGGCGATCAAAACGAAACTTATTCATTGCACCATTTTTTGATAGCTTTTCGAAGACAGCCCTATATTATGAACGATATCACTGTTAAGCCCCAAATAAATCAATATTTGCCGTAAAACACCTAAAGGGGGATAGCATTTGTTGAGCGGACGAAAGTATGTCGGACTTAATGGTGCAGAGTTGTCCAGTGTTCGGGATTGACCCGGCCAAGTCCGGAATTTCATGCCAAAGCCGGGACCTGGTAGTAATCCAAAAATTTGTGAAATACTCGGGACTTAGACGCTTTTGTCAGGTTACCAAGTCTCACCCTCATCAAAAATTTAAGTTTTCACCATTTTATAAATTAATTTTTTAATATTGGTTGCCAAAAGAAATAAAAGCTCATAAACTTTTTGCCAAAAAAAAGTTTGACTCTTTATTGAGGAAAAGTAATGTTTTTTTGAGAAGCCTGGAAATTGCTTTCTTTCAATTTAGCAACCCTATCTCTGTGTAACCATAGGTAAATCTCATTTATATTTTCTTTTTAGAGTTTTATAAGTAGAATCAGTAACGGTCTTTGGAAGCTCGCTGCCAAATCCTCCCTGAGGGCCTTTCCCATAAACCCAAACGGTCGGAAACACTCGAAACTCAGCAAATAAGCGAACGGAGCGAAACTAGAGAAGAAGAAGCCTGCAAAACAAAACAAAAATTTTAATCCACAATATCTCAGAATCAGTTAAGTTGGGGTTGCTAAAATTTGAACATTTAAACAACTTAAAAAAAGACCTATCGATAAGTGCAATATCGTTACAAGATTCTTAATCATTCTTAGTCATATATAAAAATGTGGTATTAAATGTGATACCTTTTTCTGATCATATCAGCGTACAATATCATTTTATTAGAAGGATTTTGTGCCTTGGCACCACTTTAATCTCGCCTGGGACGTCGGATAATGTCAGTGCTATTTATTTAAACGTTAAAAATGTGATATTTTATCAATTTTCAGATATGAGCGGTTTCTGGATGGGTCTAAACCTATGTAGTTATGCTTCATGTAGCTGTAGATGAACTATACAAAGGCAGGTAAGTCGATGCCTAATTTTTAGCAATTTTTGTCTCTAAAGTCTCTTATTTTTAACATATATGTATTTTTTGCAGCACAAACGTTTGCCAACTTGAAAATTTTTCATTTCTGTCCAAGATTATTCGCATCTAACAAGGATGGCCTCTTATTTATTTTGTATTTGTTATAATTATTTTTAAGTTTTTTCAAAAATCAAAATATATTTAAGTTGAAAGTTCTATAAAAATTATATTAATTATATAAGTTCACGAAAGTTCTATTTAAGTTATATAATTCATTGCAAAGTTAAAGTAGATTTTTTCACGTTTAGTTACAAGCTTTATAACAAAATTAAACAATTTTTTTTTTGTGCCAAATTTGTGATTAATTTCAAAAACTTTAAAATTTACAACTTACAACGCAGCTATAATTTTTTTGTTTAGGAGTTTTTTTTTATTTTTTTTAATAAAGTTTTTAAAAAACAAGTTTATAAAAAAGTTTAAATATTAAACTGAAATTAAAAACATATATCGTCTATGTGGAACACAAGGTCACTAACTACATCTTCATGTTTTTGAGTTACATCATATGTGGTTTTTAATATACATTTTATCATTAGAACTTCAATATGACCAAAAGAAATCTTTTGAATAACACAAGCCATTTATTATTAATTATTTAAAAACTGTTAAAGTACATGCAAACTCGAAAATATGAAAATGTAGATGGTGACTTTTTGTTCTACATAGACGATATATGTTGTCTGAAAAATTGTAAATATGTACTTAATAAAACAATATGTATGTAGCATGATAAACTCATTTCCTTTCTTAGTGATAAGTAATGCCAAAGCTATTTTATTTTAATTTAGAGGTTACACGCAAAAAAAATAATTGAAGTTTACTTTTAAAATTAAGAATATAAAATGCTAAGTTAAATGTATAAGCTGTTACAAGCTGGAACATTTAAAGTTTCATTCAAATATGTATGTATACTATATACTTTAAGAAGTAAAACTTTTAGCAAAAATGAGAATTATTTAACAGTGTACACTATTTGAAATTAGAAACATAGATGGCATGGCATTCAAAATGAGTGCCTAAAACCACCACTGAAAATACGCACTTAAGAAATATTTATTCTCAAATTCTTCAATATAGTAATATAATAGTATGAAACTTTTAACTTCGGACCTTGAGTCCACTTAAAACTTTTATACTACAATAAATAGAGGTCGAAAATCATCATTAAATATTACAATATTATGGAAGTTTTATCGATAATGTTCACTCAAAGTAGAGTAGTCAGGAAATGGGAACAGTAAAATATTCAAGTTGCCATTACTTGATGCATAACACGTTACTGACAAAACTTTGGAATGACATTAAAGCTCTGATGTCATAAGAGCAATCATTTTATTAGCCCTCCCCCCAAACCGTTTCCAAGTCTTTTTTTAGCAACCGTCCGTTCTCCTTTTCGTTAAAAAAAAAACCGGCTCACAAGCATAATAGAGAAAACTGAAATAAAACAATCACCCTTATTACGGTTGGCGTCGTCGATGTCGCTGTCCATTCTTTCTCAATGTCGACATCGACATCACGTCAATGCTAAATCGGTATTTACTAAGGAAGTTGTGTCGACGTTGACAAGTTATCGATAATTTAAAAAAAATAAATGTCATATTTGAATTATTTACGTCAATTATATCATTTTATTTTCAATTTATTTTACAATTCTAATTTATTTATAGTTGTTCTTCTCTTTCTTGTGCTCTTTGCGTTAATTTTAATTTTTTTCTTCAACCACCCACAATTTTCGTTGGTATCTTGATAAATCCTTTACTCTTTTTGCCATTTCTCGCAGAGGCTGAGCTGATTATGTTGAAGGCTGCTCGTCTATGTCGATTTCAAAAACAGGTGGAACATTTTCATCATTTAATTTTTCTGTAAGAGGTCCACTCCCTTCAGGGTTGAGCTGTTTCTCAAACTGCTGCGAATTAGCGACAGCGTCCTCCAGTGTACTTAGGATAAATTGTTTAAGTGCTCCACCGCCTGTTGCACAACACTCAGCCTTGTTGTGGGTAATTTTTTTTTTGTCTTACACTTCAGGTCTCAGGTCACACCTACAAATTAAATTAGTTAGTTATTATTGAAGTAGAATACTATTATGCACTTTTATTTATTACCTTTTGCCAACCATCACCATCCCTGAACCTGAAGCATTAAATTTTTTTCAAATGGTATCCCAATCACCTTTAAAATTTACTGGAATATTTCCTCTGTGAAAATCTTTTGCATGGCTCCAAACTGCTTTGCATTGGTTAATTTAATTTTTTCCTGAATTTTTTAATGTTAATG
The DNA here is from genome assembly GCA_949775025.1 of Tricholauxania praeusta. Taxonomy (NCBI): domain Eukaryota; kingdom Metazoa; phylum Arthropoda; class Insecta; order Diptera; family Lauxaniidae; genus Tricholauxania; species Tricholauxania praeusta. The sequence continues at coordinate 137,700,836 of OX459028.1, read as the reverse complement.
AAGTTCAAAATAACAAATAAATTAAGGTTAACTTACAAAATTTTGCACTAGTCGTCGCCTAAAACTGTGTCGACTCTCGTCGTTTCTACTAAACATCAACGTTAATATTATTTAGCCGATACCAAACATATGTCAATAGTTGTCAATTGTTATCGACATTGACAACGACGATGCCAATTAGGCGCAGTCAATATTATTCGTGTCGACGACGACAACTATAATAAGGGTGAATGTTTTGGGTATGCCAAATTTTTTTCCCCTACCTATGATTCGATTTCAAATAATGTACATATTCTAATAAGTATTTTTAAGAATGTTCCAACAATTTGGTTCATTATTTCCGGGTGCCAAAATTTCGATAAATTTTCTGTTTCATTAGCAGTACTACAGCTATACAAAATCAAAAAGATTTATAATCTTATATAGCGGCACGCTCACAAACATAAAACTCCTCTTAGAAAACTCTGGAACTTGGAGGCATATTTTCGGCCAATAAGCTTTAGAGTAGCGTAGAACACGTTTTTTTAAAAAAAATTGAATCTACAATACTGCCGTACTAAGCGAAAAAGACGTATCTAAAAAAAAAAAACATCCGAGATTCTTATGGCATCGGATAGCTTAAGAAATTACGCGTCTAATGAAATACTCCAAATGTCGGCATCTTAGTTCAATCATACAAAAAATCTACTAAGAAATTTCCTCTATCTCAATTTTACAGGTATTTCAACAAATTGACATAAACAAAACATCAATTATCTCGAAATTAATTTTTTTGAGATACGTCTTTTTCGCTTAGTACGGCAGAATAGTTTTGTTGAAAAATTTGTCACTGCACAAATCAAGTGGTTCAGATTAAAATTGGAATGAAAACCTATTCATCCATTAATCTGAAATTATAGTATTCTCTCAAGAAATTGTTTCAAACGGAATTTTTCGCGTAGTTACAAGAACTTAAAATCAATCACGTGTGTTTTCAAAACCTATTCAGGTCTAACTTTTAAGTCAAATTTAATACCACTCTTAAATGTTTGTCAACCTATTAATTTTAAGAAAACTTTAACCGAACATTTTCCTCTTAATTCTTTTTTAGAGAAAAAGTAGAAAAGTATAAGTGAAAGGCTTGGTGTGGAAAATAATATATGGAAGATACAGCGCAAAAACGAATTCTCAAAAAATATTTTGGCAAATCAATTTGTTTTTAGTATAATTTAATTAAAGAAATGCTGGAACATTTTTAATTCATGTATGTATATTTAAGTATGTTTGTTGGCATAAAAATATTGTATGGAGCATGTTAAAAACTTAAGGCATTGCTTAAAGTATATCATTTACGAGGGTACCAAAAGAAAAACTTGTTTATTGTCAAACAAGGAGTGATTCTAAGTTAGTTCTAAAATAATTTAAAATTACATTTTTAAGCGCACATAAATCAAAAACATATACATTCAGTATGCATTTATTTTTTTTTAAAGACAAGTAAAGTGACTTCAATATTTTTAATTTAAAAAGGTTCGGTAAAAAAACTAACTATATATAATTAGTTTTGTAAGGATTAGAGAAGAACACTCCATCTTTATGTTGTGTCTTAAAAACTGTGGCTCTATTAAAACCTGTCAGCTTGATCTTGTCTGCCAATATAATCAATTTTATAGGCCATTAGTGATTTTGATCACCTGGCTTCGAAGCAACTCATGTATAGAATTTATTAATGGTCCCTTAGACATTCTGGATGACACTTATTGATATACCACTTTACTATACTATAAATTAAGAAGTACATTAAAAAGCTTTGATATTTATATTAAGTTGAAGTCTATAAACTATGTAACTAATTAGACTTAGCTATGCTAGATTAATAACTTTAATTTAAGAAAAAATATTATGATACATTGATTTTATAATGATTTAATGATTTTTTTCATTGAAAACTTAAAATTTTTATGTGTGAACGGGGGGGGGTATAAAGAAAAATTATACTGAAGCGAATTACTGAAAATCGATCGCCTAACGCTTACGTTTCGATTTCTTAACGTTACTTGAATTTTTCAACATTTACTACTTCAATATTTCGACTTTTTCAACACTCTCAATTTCGATTTAACTGCCTTTTTCAACTTTTTTAAGCTTTTACAATATTTTGTGTTTATTTCTGATTTTTTCGACGTTCGACTTTTTCAGTTTATATAAATTTGTATGACTTTCTTTTGATTTTCTCGATAGTTCTCCATGATACTTTTCTATACTGACACAACGAAACATCATTAAGTTCTCACATCAGAACGTGAGTTTTTACTATTTAAAAGCGTAAAAGTAAATTTTCCGCACCGCCACGCAGGGTAGTCACATACTATATCATATTTTCTTGAAATTGGGCATATGACTTTATGAGACTTGCGAAGAACTTTCACGGTACCTAAATAAAAGATAAAATCTTTCGTCACCAAAATAACACAAAATAGGGTTTTTCACAAGTTTTTTTAGTATGTTATAGTAATTAGTTACTATATTTTAAAGGCAATTTAATAAGAATTCTGTATAAGTCTTATTTAAAAAACCATATAGAAGCTAAGTTCTTTTCTTATTTACTTAAACCAAACAATACGTTTCTCATAGATTTTGGGTTGCAGAGTCCAAATCGGGTGCTCATTTTACCCGATTATATATTTTCTTGAAGAGGCTAATTTTTTATAGTTTTTTTAAATTGAAACGTTGAGTTGTTTTAATAAGAAACTCCTAAAAACTTAGATAAGAACCTCACATGTTAGGGCAAACGGGTACCGGATTCGGATTAAGTGGCTCATAATCTTTAAGGAACGCGAACCAGATTTTATGTAACTAACAGACTTTAGGGCGCGGAATGAATTCAGTTTTTAATAAAGGAAAATTATAAAATTTTCAAGAAAATCAGAAAACTGGTGTTTAAAAACTTGAGATGGGATAATATGGATTTAAGTATAACTCAAATTTTATGAGTATATGTACGTTTGAAAGCTTTTAAGAAATCGAATAAAACTTTCGTGTGTATAAAAATTCGTTTATATTAAAAAATTAAGAATCTGAAAAAATTAGCGCAAATGATCTACTTTTAGAGGTGGCTAAATTTATTTGAAATGTATGTAGTCTATACAGAATTAACGAAAAATTAAATATTGAATGAAAGCATTTTTCCATGTCGAACTTTTATTAATTTTTTTTTTAAATAAATTTACTATCATAAAATTATTTTTATTTGTTTTCCATTAATGCTTTAAAAACACATACTATCAAAGTTCCAAAAAAAAAACCTGTAGATTTACAAATTTGATCTTTACATTAAGGCTCATGCACTCCTAAGTGATTTTGTATACACACATTTTTTGACCATTAAATTATCGATTCAGTACCTCAAAAGCCGTACAGAAGTTTTAAAATTCAAATAAAATATTTTTAGTAAAATTATTTCAATAAAAAACGAAGCGAAAGAAATAACTGCAGTTATTGGATTTGATAGATATGCATATGTACGATATTTCACAAGTGACTATTTTTGTTGACAAAAAACCACAACTTTCAAAAAAAAAAAAAAATTAATGGACGGAGGGCAGCTAAAGAAAAATGAAAACTAATTAACAAGGGTGGTTGCCTTACGCAGACGGAAAGCCCTATCCAAAATATTTAAGGTTTATGGTCACAAAAACATTTTTTTTTGACAGTAAAGTCATAGATAACATGACTTTTCATAGAGGGTTTGAAGTAACGTGACCATGTGATATACGTTTTTGATTTTCCTTTCCGCGAGATACGAGTTTTTTCCTCATTTTGCTAGGGTTTTCGGAATGTGAAAATAACGACCTATTTTTTAGTAAATATTTGTATATACTAAAATAAACACTTTTGAAATATATCTTATGTTGCTAGGGTTATCTGAATGTGAAAGTGAGGACAAAAAAAAATCTTTGACGTGGAATAATATGAAAACGGTTACATTTACACGAAATCTCCTCTATGAGAAATCATCTGAAGTTTGGATTTTGCTCATATTAAAATTCTGAATATATGTAGATTATAGCGAAAAACTGTTTTTTTGTGGCCTTAAGCTATTAACAATAAAAATAAGTATTTTTGGACAAGGATTGATAGATATATGTATAATGAAAGCACTTTTCTGAAAATGTTATCTTTATATCTCCACTTATCTCACCACTTTTTTACAGGCGCCTCTTGGAAAATTAATTACAAGAGGTACCTAAAGTTATTCAGGACTTAAAATTAATTTTGAATATTGTTAAAAGCATATTTTTTTAAAGTCTTCTTTGTATTCAATTATAAACGATTAAGCTCTATACGAATAAAAATATGTAAGCTAGAGCTTAAGCTTGGAATTATTGCAAACATAATAAGTTTCAATGTTAAAACTTGCATTAAAGGAATAACAAATTAATTTGTTCATCTATAAAATAAAAAATATAACATAAAAATCTAGCACAAATTAAGATAAAGTCTAAAATTAAGATTAAATCTTAATTTTAAAACTAAAACTAAAAATAAGTTCCAAATGTATAAAATTAAGTACTTATAAAGTTATTTATTAAATAATTTGCTCACTTAAAATATTGCGAAGGAAAAGAATTTTTTTCAATATATTTGACGAAATAAATTTAGGCTTAAGTTACATTCACATGTATATTGAGAAACGATATGTTTATAAAGAAAAACACCTTTCCGCTCCATTAGTTTAACACCATTAAAAAGCCCTTTGGTCGGCATAAAGTGAAAAATTTCAAACATTTTTTTAGTAGAAAATAAATATACGTTAGCTTAAAGTTTTTGTTTAAATTGCAAGTGGAGATACTGACTAACATACTATCAAGTAAATCATTAAGGTAACAGTGTCATCCTCCTCCTCTGTTATAAACTTCAATATTTATAATTGAAAAATTAAATTTGATAGAAATTTTTTAAGTTCATTTTTAATTCTATGGCTGCTTAAATGCAACGCTGATAATTTACTGCCGTAGAAAAATTTCTACTTAGGCAGAAAAACGTACAGCAGCAAAACGATCTATCTCCTTTTAACACGCTGTTATTTGGCCTTCCAAAATGATGGGAAGCAAAGCAGACATTTCTCGTTTCAAGTGAATGGGAGAAAAGTAGGCCAGTGTCGTTCGCTTTTAACTACGTTTAAAGGAATTTATAAGCCTTGCTTGGATATTGTAAGTACCCAGTAGTTTTTGAGAGCCAGCAAACTCTATAGGCATAACATTCCCATACACTTATTGAGAACTTTACATAAAAACGAAACATGAAAGATAAATTTAGTGGCTTTTAGTGTAGATAGCGCTAGAAGGCCTGGGGTTGGAAAATATAACATCATGTTTAAAGGGCAAGTATTGACCGTTGCAATAGGCCTGCTACTGAAAACAATAACAGCATATTTAATAATACTCAAAGAAGGTAAGCAGCAGCCCTTGTAATAAGCATTCAAAGAATATTCTACTGGGCACATAATACAACAGTGCGTACACTTTTACAATACAATGTTTATAGAAAAATAGCATTTCGCAAAGTAATAACTTATTTTCAGTTTATTTTAAATGTTAGTAGATTTTCACTTTCAGTCGATAGCCTAGTATTCTAAATGTTGGTTAAATTTTTTAACTAAAATGTTGTGGTGTGGAACAGCAGTACAAAAAATAAAATAAAAATATTAACAAAATTCTATTCAGTTAATACAAAATAAAGAAAGTCTAGCAACCTGAAAAGAAAATGGTTATATCGCAGTTTTAATATTTCATAACCAAATAACTTACAAGGGCATTCAGTAATTGTATAAATTTATTATGGGTGTATAAAAACAATATACTATATATGCGTACATATATATATGTTACGTGCATATAAATGAATAATATACGCAAAATTATTTAGCTTATAGCTTTCATTGATTACAGAAAAATAAAACATATTTATTTTTTTAAAATAAAATTATCAAAAAGTGGCAAAAGTAATAAAAAAAAAATATAAAATGCATTTAAGGCACATGTTCCAATTAATAATTTATAAGTAAAAAGACGTAAAAATGATACACATATAAGATTTAAAATCTTTACATTACGTCGAAGAAAAAAACATAGCTGAACATAATTTCAAAAAATATGTACTTTTGACATAATATTTAAAAAATATATTATTATATATATTTAAGTTCAATAACTTGTTCAATAAAGAAAGAGTATATGTATATTTAAAAATATTCATAACATTTTAAAATAAAGCTACAGCGTATAAAAATTATTAATTCGTATGTATGTTGTAAAATTTATTGCTTATGGAATCTTTATTTTCTTATGCGATAATTATATTATTGAAATAACCGAACAATAAGTACAGGAAAGCATTTTTTTTTTCTTTTTGCTTCCAAATTTTGTTTTTTGTTTAATCAAACTAAGCTATATTTTTTTTTGATTTTGGATGGCTGAATCCGAAATGACAGCTAAAATTTGTTGATGCTTTTTTATACGAGATCAAGTAATTTTTTCAAATATACGTATATGTATTTAGTTGAATTTAAAATCCATTAGCCTGGACTCAGTTTCAAATTTTAAAATAAACATCACCGCTAACATTATTTTTCCATGTTTATTTTTTCGATCAAGAGCAACCATCCATATTGTATTATATACATACATAGTAGAGTTCTGATAGTATATACTATATGTACATATTTTCTTAATTTTCATTTGCTTTTAGAAAATATATTAAATTGACATATAAAAGAGATTGATATCAGAAACTAAGCAACAGACTCGGATTCAAAGAAAGCGATTTCAAATTTTTCTTACAAAAAGAAAAAATTATTTTCTACTGGACCTTAATTTGCTGGACAGCTATAAACGGAAGACTTAATGTTTTGTTATAAATTTTTTTTTTTTGATCGCAAAGAGGAGTCAAAAAATATATAAATAATTAAGTAAGAATCACATTTCAATAAGTAAAAATTATTTTTGATCGAAAATTTAAGTATAAAAAGTTATTGTCATTACAGTATTTTTCTTGATCTTGAAACACAAGGACAAAATCGCGGTGATGATGCATCCTTTATTATAATTAAAAGTTTTTCCATCTTTAATAAAAATGAGTACCTTGGCACGACAGACTCAATATTTATGAATTTTATACACACGATGATTCGTTTATAGACGTTTATTTTCTATTTGGTAGAAAAAAGAATTTGCTTAATGTGTTTATTGTTCTGGGCACCATAACTTCATGTTGATCTCCACGTTTATCCGTTACTGCTCTATTTACAGATACTAATATGTCTAGCACATGCATTCTAGAATTATTAAAATAATATGCAAACTTAATCCAAACAAATAATAAAATCGGGTAACTTACTTGTCACCCAATTCGTCGACCTTATCACATAGGGATTGGATGAACCAAGTTCCAAGTTCGGTATGTCTCATCGAAGGAAATCCTGGTACGGTGGACATTGCTTTTACAATGTCCAAGTAAGCGAATGGTCCGCTTTTCAAAGCTTGTACCTTACTTTTGCTCTGTTCCTGGTAAGCAAAACAAAACAAAAAAAAAAACATAGTAGGGTTAACATTGCTTTAAATTTTACTATTACTAAAGCAAAGGATAAAATAGTTATAAATAAACATTATTTCAAACCACATACATATACACAATTGACCATGGAAATTTATAATTTTCGACATATAAACATATTAAAAACATTTAAGAAGAACAAATTTCTGTATCTTTATTGATTTGTCATACTGACATAAACATAATTATATGAAAAACTTTGATATCACACTTGATTATCGAGTTATTTTCGTTTGAGTTCAAAATTTTTAAAAATCTATTCGAAAAAGTAATATTTGAAATTTTAAGGGAGATTATTTTGATAGAAGTTCTTTAGTCTGTGTTTTAAAATCTATAAAATCCAATGGTCAAATACTGGCTTTGTGTTTTTTTTATTTCCGTATTTATCAAAACCGAATATTTAAGCACTAAAAAATAGGATGGTGAAATCATGCTTACACTTGTCTGATCATCTTTTTGGCACGCCTGTACTATCAACATTTTTGGTTTACTCTGTAATGTATCATCTGTCATAATCTGTTCAATGACAGCAATTTCTACAGGAATGCTATTACATCCAAAAACAGAACCTGAAATTATAGTGGTATTATTAAATTTTCTTGACTGCAGTATAGACTCAGTTATCCGAAGGATCTTCTATCAAAAGTCATTCGGATAATCGAAATCATAGAAAGTATAAAATCAAATTATATTCATAATTTATTTTAAAATTTATTTTTAAAGAATTTAAACGTTAAAGCGAAGATTTAACTTCATAATGATGCAAGAGACGATAAATTTACGAAACTTTGTAATCCCAAAAGCTAATTACTAATTCGGTGATCACGAATATGCAAGCTAAATTTTAAAGCAAGCTCTCATTTTTGAGAAATGTGGGCTTGAAATTGTCAAATGCGTGGACTTCTGTGTATTTATTTTAGGCAGAGTTACCAAGTTGTGTTTTCCTAAAATGTTCAAAGAGTTCAGCAACACTCAAAAATTAATTCATAAAAGGCTTAAAACGTAATTTTTTTAGGTAGAAAAAACTGATCACTTACTTTTTTACTCCTTGAAACAAAAATTTTAAGTTAATTTCACAAAAATTGTAAAATTCCCGGCTCTTTCGGAAAAATTTCAATTCTTACCAGGCCCCCGGCTTTGACATGAAATTTGCGGCCAGGTCATTCCCTGTCACTTTGTAATCCTGATAACCGGATACCGTAAAGTTATAATTTCGCTCTTCAAAAGAAATTTTTAAGCTGCAGATGTATACTTTAAAAGAGAGGTACTCAACATATAGAACAGGAAAATAAGTTTACGTAAAGGAAACAAATTAGGTGGAAAGAGTCCAAAAACATTTTTGCCAGTAAGTATTTAAAATTTAAATAGGTACAAAGAAATTGTGCAGAAAAAAGTTGTTGCAGAAAAATTTTTTTGTATTTTTGCGCTTTTAATATTTTTAAAAAAATTTTATTTAAATTAAAGTTTGAGATCTTTTAGAATGATCTTAAGAATGGCATTGGCTTAGACTTGGTGCAATGTTGTAATATAGCTCATACTGAAATTGAAAAATGCATGGTGTCTTCCATTTGTAAGCCTACAATATATTCGACAAAAAAAATAGTAACGAAACAATTAGAAATTGGTTTTAAAAAGGATGGTTGATGTCCATAAGAGGAATATACGAAGTTCGCACAAACTGACGTTTTTGGCACACTCAACCTCATATAATTCATAAAATTGGAGCTTGCTTTCAAAATGCGGTTTACATATTCGTGTTTAGCGAGTTTAAATTAGTATAGAGATTCATTTTCGAAGGCATAAAAAATTACAGGCCAATGTTATCAGTTAAATTTTATTTGAACTTTAGTAAAATTTGATTGGAACTTTAAATAATTATTGATAAAACTTACCGTCTACGCCATGCGATAATATGCATACAATAAGTGAATCATACTGAAAACAACGCTTTGTAGCTTCGCGTATTTGGTGCATCATTTCAATATGAGTCAAATTATCAAATTCAAGCGGTGTATAGCCAAACGATGAGAAAACTTTTTTAACTTTTTCCTTATCCACATCAGTGCCTTTACGTTCGCGTAAAGGTTTTTTAGGTAGCAAATTCTGAAAAAATTATATTAAGTATATATTACAACTTGGTGTCACAGGGGTCATGCTGAATTTATATACTCAAACGCCCTTATATGTATCCTTTCATCATTAATATACATACATACATACTATTCATACTTAACACTCTACATTTTTCAATATTTCAACACTTATCGAGATTTTCGACATTTTCGAGGTTTGACACTTTGCGAGTATGTACTTGCAACCAGCTGTACCCAGCTATGCGTAACCAAAACTTTTGCATATGTACATATATGTATGTATTAAAAAAGTTTTTCATTTTTCATTTTTCATTTCATGGTCATTTTTTTGACCAATCTTTCTCCAACAGGCGATCTGGCTGTTGAACTTTTCTACAGACGCTCAATTAATAACATACTTTTCTTCAAATTGGAAATATCACAAGTAATACAACATAATCTTGAAAAATGCCCTTATTTTCCCTTAAATACGGTTTCACATTTTCAGATTGGTTTCAAATTTTATGTTAAAAACGAACTATGACATGATAAAATTATTAATGTGTAGGGTACGAACTTAAAAAAAAAGTTTCAAAAAAGAGTTTCAAAGCAAAAACCTTCATTCACATGCAAGTTGTTGTTTAGCGGATGGGCCACACTTTATAGTTATATGTTGTTAATATCATTTTTGGTGTTACAAGTTAATTTGGATTTTTGGTGTTACAAGTTAATTTGGTACAACTGGCTCGATTCTAAAAACGAAATTTTTGGAAGAATATGTAGCAAGAGGTGTAAGCAATTATTTTTAACAATAAAAATTAACAAATATTATTGGCGAAATCACAGCTTTTTGAGAAGTAATTAATATTTGTTTTTTTTTTAAGAATATGTAGCAGGTAGTGTATATAACAAATATCATTGGCAAAACACAGCGTTTCGGGAAGAAAAAACTTTTTGCTTTTTTTTTTAGTTTTCATTAATTTTGTTTTTTTTTTTTTTAATTTTATAGACATCAGCGAAAAAATATTTTCTAAAAATCAAAATCCTCTTTCGTTTTGTCCGTTGACTAGTACAGACGTGTTTTCGGGAGTAGTCGTTCACGTGTGTCTTAGCGTTAGAGCCTTTTCACATGATTTTTCCAAAGCGGTGAAATGTATGAGAATCAGTAATCAAATTTGACTGGCATTATAAACCATCGAGTTTCAGCCAATTTAGTTTTAGTTAGTTTATAGTAAAAAAAAATCAAAATCTGTCAAATTTTCGCAGGTGTAGCTCGCTTCTTAAATAAAATAAGGGAAAAGAAAATGTGCATATACTTAATATGGAAAGTTTTATCCACTAGATGGGCATCGATTAAGATTAAATTTCTTTATTTTTCAAAACACTAATTTCAAAATGTGTTTTAAAAAAACAGTATTTAATTTTTTGGCAAAATTCAGGTTTAAATGAGGAAAATAAATGTTTGATGCCGTACCTTGCCATTGAGTATATATGATTAATTCTTTTAACCCTTCTTTTGAAAAACAAATTATTAAATGTTTTCAACATTTTGATTTCTTACCTGTAGTTCAGGATTAGCGTCTTGGTAAAACATTTTTTGATTAATAATAATAATAATACCAGCTGATTCCTTGCGTACGAAATATTTTGTACCATCATTGATGTTATCTATGGCGCTCACCTCTGGTTTTTCTGTCTGTTGCGGTTGTTCTACGACTGCCAATTTATTTAACTTTTCAGACAATGTGTTCAATCTTACAGAGTTCGAGCTGTCTTCAAAATTTTTTCCACTATCCGGAACTCTACCATTTTCTCTAGACTCAGAGTTATTTCTTATGGTGTGAACAAGTAAGTCTTTAAAATTATCCAAGTCGTTCTGCTTGAAATAATTTAACAATACTTTTAAGTTGGAATTTGACGCATCATTTCCCTGTACTTGGATTATTTTACGAGATAGCCAGTCCAACAGATGTATTTCTAAGAATTTTGCATCATAGAAACGTAGATGATCTCCTGGTTTTTTGCATTCATCATTAATGCACTGTACCATGCGTCCAGCTTGTGCCAAGTTCATCCGCTCACAAAGGAAGTACAAACATTTTATTACCGGATTCACATTAACACTAAGTTCTGGAATATGCGGCAGATAGTGCTGATGCAAATCTTCCCATTGAAAGCCAAGTTTATGCAGCACACGTTTTGCTTTAATTATAGCTAACGCTTCGATAACAAATGGCTTCCAATTTGCGTTCGATTGAGCGTATTGCCATAACAGGTCCGCACTGCTGTTTGGTGGAGCATTTGAGATTACCAGCAGTTTTTGCAGCACAAATTGTGCGTTGACATGGTCATTGCCGTATAATAAGAATCCCAATGAGACCTAAAAATATCAATATATATACTTCGTAATAAGCTTCATGTCAATACGACACACCCAGGCGTGTTTTTAATAGCACAATAATATAATAGCATTAAATATCTTATTAGACCTGATTTGGGTTTTTAATTTTTTCAACGTGTACGCTATACGTACGTACCCTGGTATGTATACAATTAGATTACATTGTTATTTTCTATTTTGATGTAGCGCAATAAAATTTGGAAACCTTTTCCTAATCCATTATACAGAGCAAATATGGGAATCAATAGGTTTTGGAGCATTTCAAAATATATTAGTTTGGACAACGAATGAAAAAGCTAAAGCGGCACCAATTCCAGATGTGTTTCAACTGTTCAATGCTTACTTGCATAAGAACTTCGCGCCATACGAAACAGCTTTCGAGAAAGTACGAAATTTACGCAGTCGGAAGCAACAAAGCACGGTCATCGTTATCCAAATCTACTTCTACGCAGCGTAAATACCTTTAAGGACAGGAGAAGTCTTGCAATGCCTTGAAAACCATGTCGGACAGACATTGTAAAAACCCGTATTGGACATATAGGTTAAGATAAGTATTTCCAAGAACTATGCATACCAGCTCGTAGAAACATAAATCTTTTTCCACGTATTGCAAGTCCTCCACTTCAATATTATTTAAGTGCGAAATACAATTTGGCGTCCGGCGCACGAAATTATACATTGCAAAGTAACAAGGAGTTATATTTACATATTAAAATGAAACAAATGAAATAAATTATATTTAATGTAAACAAACACTACATTAACAAAGCGGATATAAAACTCTTCTGCAATCACAGTTTATTATAAAGACGGTTGCCACACTTGGTACATTTGTACCAATATTTGGACATTTCTTTCATATGGTACACTGGCACCTAATTTTCTGATTTGGTACATTTTATCAATGAAAGAAATAAAACGATAGTTCATTTCATAGTAAAATTACAAAATTTGGAATAACTGTTTTTCATTTCCATTGAGTTTGAGATTTTGTCCCTTTTCAAGTACTTACTGCCATTTCGTTTCGCAGTTGTCAGTATTTTTTTCTTATGTGGAATGGGCCGCTGGACTCAAAAATCACACTTAAAATTCTTAGAAAAACCAAAATCAGCTTTTTTAAAACAAACCAAATATAAATAATCAATAAGTTAGGATCAAGTAAGTTGTTATTTTAATATACACTAGTAATTTTATGACATTTTGTGTTGAGATTTGTTATATGGAAAGAAAAATCTCCCAATAATATAAAAGAAACCTTCACCTCGGACAACGAAGCAAAATAAAGCAAAAGAGATGTAAAATACATGATATTAATTTGATATTAAGGGTATGTTGTCCAAATTTAGAAAATGTATAGAAAAAATTATATCATAAAATACATTTGTGTGTGAATTTACTTTTACGTTTATGGCCACATGTATATAAATGTACTCATATACGTGTGTACTTTTATTGTATATAAGTTACATATGAAACATTTAAATGCATAAGTATGTGTAGTATGTTAATAAAAGTCTTAACTAAATACATAAATTTAGATACACATTTTTCCTATTTGGAATATTTTTTCGGCGAATTTGGTATAAGCTAAAAATAATAAAGTGGCAACTATCATCATAAATACAAGAAATCATAACATAGGTTGTCGTGATGCCAAATGCATTTATATAGCTCTACAGCTGTCAACATCAGCTGTTTGCGATAATTAACTTAACAAATTTTTAAATTGTGGTGAATTTTATAATTTCATATATGTAACCACAAAAACGCATATTTAATACACGTATATGCAGACTTTTTGTGAAATTTGTCAATTTTTTTGATAAAAAGATTTTTTGTCCAGAGTCTCTTATGCTTACAACACAATTAGCACAAAAATTATAACATACTTGATAATGTGAAATTGATCAGAATTGCGGTGTACGACTGGTGACCTGCCGACGATTCGCCGTCGATTTAGAATACATTTTTTTTTTACCTCGGATCAGTGTTGCATTTCTTTGTCATTCTCTTTGCCAATAGGATTTCCTCAGCAAAATTTATTGTTTACAAATTTTGTTTTTGTCACTCTCTTTTCCCTATACGATTCTCTTACAAGAAAACAGACGTGAAGAGCAGTCGACCGCCGCAATTGTGTTCATTCAGACGATTTTTGTCGCATTTTTTTTTTTTTTGACAGCGTATACTCGTCGCCACTTTACCGCGGTTCAAAGCATTAAAGGCTCCGGTACATAGGAAGCAGCGCATGCATCGCGCGCATCATATGCTTTGACAGAAGAATTGATTACATGCCTTTATATGGAGAGTGATATATACACAAAAGCGACTGACGCGCGCGCTGCTTTCAATGCCCAAAGTTCGTCAACTTTCAACTTTTTAAACGCGTTAGACGCTTTTGGCAGCTCAAAGAAATTAAACATCACTATCTGACAAATTGAAAAATAAACATTTACGTATTTGTGCAAGTTTTGTTTAATTTCGAATTCAATGTGAAAAAAGGTAAATGGAATGGAATAAATTATTGGAAATTTGCGTGCGGTAAAATAATTTCAGAAAAAAAATTAATAGCGAAAAAAGAAATAAAAAGCGAATAAAAATGTCAAAATAAGAGCGAGCATTCTATGTGATATCACACGCATTAGTCGCATCTGATGCGAAACGTCTGATGCTCGCGATGCATGCGCTGCTTTCTATGTACCGGAGACTTTGTCCCAATTCAGACGATTCAACAATTGCTAGTAAGTCTACGGTCGATGATATGAAATATTGACCAGATACAAGTTTCAAACATGAATATGTTGTGAGTCCTTTATGAACACCGTGGCGCCTACATCATATTTTTGTGCCTAACTGCAAGAAACACAGCGAGGAATCAAATTTGTGTATGCACGTACATATATATCGCACAACAAAATGAATCAGGAAGCCTGGCGTCTGACGTAAGCAACTAAAATGTTATTGAATCAAGCTAAAAACTTATATACAACACAATTTTCTTTTTACCTCTACTTCTGTAAAAAAAAAAACGAAAATAAAATGGCGACGTCAATTGAGAGTATTACTTTAACAACTTGAACGTGTCTCAAAAATACGGGAAATAACTATGCCTTATTAAAAGAAATAACTGGCAGCATTGTATATTATTGAACACTTCTCAATTTTGACGTTTTATTTTATTTCATGTTCGCGTGTTTTTTGAACGCATTTGTAAATATTGGCTAATTAGTTTAATAATTTGTAATTTAAGGAACTATTAGCAAATGAAATGGATTCGGACGAGGCAATACTGAATAGTTGCCGTGTCTGCAGAGTTCCCAATCAAGAAGGGGACTTTGAGTACTTGTATACTGAAGAAGGAGGACTTTTGACTGCGGCGGGTCAACTTTATGAGGAGCTGATAGGAGTAAAAGTAAGTTTTTTCTTAGAAAACTTTTTTTTTAATAAGCTTAAGTATATTTGAGTAAAGAATCATATGCCTTTAATATGTACTTCTCTTTGTGATTTCCATCCAAGGAGTGCTTGCATGAACCAATATAACTGCACGGAGACCAAACAAGACCTTTGCAGCACCTGTTTTTTAGCTTGATATTTACGATTATAATAGTGAAGTCGATGTTGAAAAAGAATATGCAGAAGTAGCAAAATTTTAGTGTCTGGAACTCCAAGTTTTGGCTCTTAATTCTTGCAGAACTCGGTGTGGGCAAGCTATAAATAATGCATATATATATTTTTTTGATGTTTGATTTCGTTTTCAATAAAAAGGAATTGTAACTTTTACCCGTAAATGAGCAGCAGAATTATTTCCGGCTACAAGTTTTGATTCTTGCAATACTCAATAAGACGGACAGGAAATAGCTAGTAAACGTGCTACGCATACACAATTTGTAATTTTTGAACCATTAGTGTACAAGGTTTTACATCGAATATCTTGAAAACTAAACGAAAGATCAACAAATTTTATAAAATATTTCGGCTTTTTCAATGAGTTTTACAATGATGATAACTTGTCAAAACTTGGAGTACCACTAAAAAATTATTTTTCTTTTGCAGATTGAAAGTGCAACAGCTGATTTTAATCCACAATATTTATGTAATAGCTGTGACCTGCAAATGAAACTCTTTAAGAAATTGAAAACGAAAGCTAATAAAACTCTACAAGATCTCCAGAAGCAGTATGAAATAGTACACAAAGAAAACTTTCTGGAAGATCATCAAGTAGCGGAAGTGGATGATTTAGTACTTATCCTCAGTCAGGACACAACTATTGAGACCGAAGAAAATGCTGAGAATGAAGAAGAGGATGAAGTGCTTACGGAACGACAGTTAGTAAAAGTTGAGGCCGAATTTCAGCAAGATGCACAGAAAACCAGTAACGAAACTACACCAGATTCGCAAATACAAAATATAGAAGAAAATCATGAAAATAATCCATATATCGAGCTGTTAGATGGTGATTGTAAACTAAATGTGGAAACTTTTGAATATTTAGATAATCTTGAAAGTGAAATAATTGATAATCAGTTAGGTCATAAAGAGACGCACGAAAATCAAACAAATAATGAAAACTCGTGTGATTTGATTCCTACTGATTTTCAGGAATTTCTAGCTGTTGACGATGAACCTACTGATATTGATAATTTTGATGCACAAAGTGGATATGTAGAAGTCTTAGATGACACTTCACAAGAAACAACAGCTAATGCTGAAGATATTATTTATTTGGATGTGCATTATTTAGATTCATTAAATGATACAGAAAAGAAATTGGCAAAAAAATATTTTTGTCACACTTGTGATATACTATTTTACAAGAGAGTGGACTTTCAAAAGCACAGGTAAGGGAAGCTTCGGTTTGTCCGAATCAAAAATATTAATTCAATGTTTCTTTGTTATCAAATTGTAAGTTCTAAGACGACAGATATTTCTATCAACTCAAAATTTTACTATGGGTCTTAAGCCGCAAATTTCTACCATGCGAGAATAACAATTTTTGACTATTTCCATCTTATGAAGGGGTTTGTTAAGAACTACTTTTGATAAGTTACATAATAAGGGGTGCAATAGGCTTTTTCCATCTTTTGTTATGACACAAATAATATTTTTTTTTCTTTGCAGAAAACAGCAGCATTTCTCTAAATTTCCCTGTGCTGAGTGTGCCAAAATATTCCAAACGTCAGATGCACTTAGGGTGCACCAAAATCTACACCGTGGCTTACCAGCTTACCAATGTGAATTATGTAGCAAAACCTTTAATCAGAAAGTGCATTTAACATACCACATGGCTAAACATAATAATGTGCGGAACTTTAAGTGTGAAATTTGTGCAAAGGCATTTATTGCTAAAGGTGATCTGGCGATACATATGCGTTGTCATACAAATGAACGTAGATATACGTGCGATATTTGTCGTAAGTTAGTATACATACATAGATTGAAATAAAAAGCAAATTTTGCTATCATTTACAAAATTTTCAATAATTCTGATAATGAATAAAATGAAAATCAAATCCATTGTTTCCTATCATAGCTTAATGCTAATTAAACAGTTAAATAAAATTAAAGATTCAAATTTTCATCAAAATATCATTTGCATTAAATAATAATTTGCTTTTTGTTATCAATTTATTTTCATTGCTGCATTGAAACTTTTGTTAAAATTATCTTTTTTATCATTAGTAAAAGAATTTCTTATGCATGAACATATGAAAAATCATCGTTTCTCACATTTCGAAAAAAAATTCGAATGTAAAATTTGTAAGCAAAAATTTGTTTCGCCCTCGACTTTGCGTACTCACACAAAGTCGATACACGAAGATGAGCCACGCTTCCAATGCGAGTATTGCGTAAAGAAATTTCGCCGAAAACATCATTTGGAAGTAAGTTATCTATCAAGTTTGTTGTTTAAAACTTTTTCAAAAAATGATTGGTATAATTGCGATAAAGATATAAACTTAATTCAATTTATAAGCCTTTGATTTGTAAAATTAATCAATTTTCATTTTACGCAGGCACATTACAAAGTTCATCAAAAATTACGGGTAGTTGCGGTTGAAGAATTTGATGAAGCTGTTTCAAATTATGAAGATGAGTCAATGTTGATTGTAACAGAAGATTGATGAAGGACAAAAAAAAAATCTTTTATATGAGCTAAAATAGTCATTTGAAATACGAAATCTTTATTTTTTTTTACAATAGGTAATGTACAAAAATGAAATAAAAAAATGTATTGCTGCTATTTTTTTAGTGTCGAAATGGAAATATGATTTAAATAGTGTGGGCTTACATTATTTTAAATAAAAATATTTCTTTTCTATACTGATTCATTCGATTTATTTAACATAATTCGATAGTGATATCAAAACTGCAACTCAACATGATAATGCCAATTTCATTTAAAGTATTGACGAAAATACTTCTCACCCGTGTCAGGCTGATCTAAGACGAAAATACTCTTCATCGAATTTTTTTTACTTATGCTTACTGACCGACGCTCGATCTATGGATATACTTTAATTTGTTTCTCTTATTTATCAAAGTCGCAGTACATTTGGTCATTTCATAGTAAAATCACCATGGAGCTGCAATAATATTGATAATGTGTTTTTATTGTAGGTTCCCTAGTAGCATCAGGGGAAGTTATGAAGACAAAAATCCAGCTTACAAAACTGATGTCTTTTAAATAGATGTGAAAATTAATAAGATACTTCGTCTTTGTAGTGAAATTTGCTTTTATAATATCTTGCTAGAACAAGATATAAAATCATGATAAAGAGACCGCATGTCTCTTATGTCTTAATACTGTAGCCATATAAGTCACTCAAAAACATGACATTTGATGTTGAGATAGGGCACATTATTGCCCATTTTTTTGTCGCTTTACCAAAACAAATGAGAGAAAGATATGACTCGCTTTTGACATCTAATATAATATATGACCATGAATCGCTGGGACATGGGTTCGAGACTTACTTTGCATATTTGTAAATCGTAAGTAAAAATTAAAATTGATGATAAAATCAAATTAATTATAACAAAGTTTCTACAACTTGCATATTAATTAAATAATTTGATAATAAAATAAAATTATATACATAAAACAAAGTTTAACAAGACACGAATATTTTTTTTTAAATGTTTTGAAGGTGTCTTTTAAACAGATCAGAAAGATATATTACCGAGCCTCTTGAAAGATAACATTGAGGGGAAAGTGTCTTTATACCTCATACGCCAAATGGATCTTATAAGCCCCTATAAAGAATTTATGTATATAATATGTTGTCCTTCTACTTGTCTTTAAAAGGCCTGTAACAGAAGCTATAAGACCTTTTTATGCTACTTGGGTTGACCAAATATATTATGATTTTAAGAGCTATATCTCGACAACCCGTTGACTGATTCTAGTAAAAATAGCCTGCTTTAGTAGAGAAGATACGCAGATTATAAATTGCAAATTGTTTTTGATAATTTAGCTAATTCCTTAATTTGAAAAGTTTCTTAATCTTGTATGATTCTTAAGTTAATAAATAGTTCCGAAAAGTTTTTAAATTTTTAGGTACATGGAATAAAATATGGGCTAGAAAATGTACTGTTGTTTAATAGCTCGAAGATTGGCAGCCAATTTACATTGTCAAGCTAAATTATTTGATCGGTGTCCGGTTGCCGTTAACTCATTAGCTGAGGAACTTTTGAGTTAATAGTATGTACATATGAGCATTTTAGGGTTAAAGTCTTATTTGTATATAGCATCCCTGCTAACTAAAATATTTAACACATCTCATAAATATTTTGACAGTTGTTTTCACAACGAAAGTTTGACGATTGTGCTTTCATTGCATTCGCGACTAAAATAATTGTGCGTAAAATAAAAAATAATATTTATTTGTCTTAAATTAAAAAAAAAAAAATATATCTATTTATTCAAAAAGTCAAAAAGGTAAAGCAACATTTTAATTTTGGCAACTCTAGAGCAAAAGTTTTTGCACAGAAGTCGTTTCACTTATTGCATTGACCTCGATTTTCACAACTCCATAACGTTGCGCTCCTCTATCTTCAGCTAAAGACAATTCATCATCATTACCATTAGCGAGATATCATAAAGCAGCTGCAGCGTGCATTTATCTTTTCAAGTCTGCATTTCGCTGAATCTGTTATTTTCAATTCAACAAGATGGATATCATGGATATACAAGCAGTTGAGTCCAAGCTCAGTGATGTCACCGTAACACCGATACCGCGTTCTCAAGTACAAAACTTCTACAATTATCAGCAACAACGCGAGCAACGTGAACAACAGCCGCAAATTCAAATTTCTGCTATTCATCATGTACCGTCACGGGAACGAAATAGTGAACGTGAGCGGGAACGCGATCATCATCAACATCTTAACAGTCATCGTCGAGAACGTGATTATCATCAGCAGTCAAGTTCCTCTGTTGCTGCGGCTGCTGCAGCAGTTTCTTCATCAGCTGCCGCTGTGGCTGCAGCTACGGCATTGCAATACACACAACTGCAACAACAATTGCAAGCACAATTGGCCTTGTTGCAGCAACAATCCAACACAACTGCGTCGCCAGCTAGTTCAATTGCAAGCGTCAGGTCTGCAGCAGCTGCTGCTGCTGCTGCTGCGGCTGCATCCGGTAATGGCGTCACGATCAATAATGTAATAAATTTGTCTACCAGTGTCGGTGGCAGCTCTTTAAATTCTAACCATATTAACTGTAACACAACTTCGTCACAGCTAAAATATCCCGCACCGTCCTTATCACCGCTGATTATCACAACACAAACATCAGCCAACATCACTACGCCTATGACATCAACTGCCAATTTGCCAGCTGTTGGTGCCACTACCTCTAATGGGCTAAGCAAATATGCACAGTTGTTGGCCGTTATCGAGGAGATGGGCCGTGACATACGTCCCACATATACTGGGTCAAGGAGCTCTACTGAACGTCTAAAGCGCGGTATAGTGCATGCGCGCATACTGGTGCGTGAATGCCTCATGGAGACGGAGCGTTCAGCACGTCAATGAGAGCAGGCTTTGGATGTGTTGGAAGTTGTGGTGCTGGACTAGCGTCATTGCTTATTATTAAAGTTTTATTTTATTTACATTAATAGTTTGCTTAACATTGGCTAAACATTTTTTTTTATCCAAAGATCGTAATTTTACGATTTCCGTTTAATTAATTTTGATATTTGGAGACTGTTACACAATAACGTGTTAACCCTCAAAAAAATTTTTTTTTGTAGTTGGGGGAATGCAGTTAGATTTTAAATAATGAGGAATACCTATTTTTCTCAAAATTTAGGCAATTTTTGTTTTATTGGAGGGTTGAAAACTAGTAAAACTATTCAGCTATTTCGTAGCATTTGAACTACGACGATTGAACTTAAATAAGAATTAACTTATTGCATTGTGGTTAACATACTATTGCATAACAGTTTCCATTTGACTCTGGTTAATTTTTATTAAAAGTAATTCGTCAGATTACACAACCCGGGTAATTTTTAGAGTAATTTAATGTGTGTGGCTTAGAATCTGCAATCTAAGGATCCTATTGAATCATTTTCCCGCAAAATTTATACGGAAGAAAAATCGAAAATATTTTTGTCCTAAAAGAATATCAAGGTATTTACAAAGGTTCTCATGTGCTACTTTTCCATTGTTCCGAATGTAACATATTTGACCTTCTAGCTTTGATTTAAATTAACATGTATACTTTCCATGAATCTGTTCTTATAGAAATTTTAAACGGTTAATAAAATTTAATATTGATTTATATTCTTGGGACCAAAATAAAAAGCCCTGCAAGATACAGTTGCGCATTTTGCGAAATGGATTTAAATTAAGAAATGGTATGATCCATAAAGTAATCTTTTTAATAGTGTTTTCGAAAACATATTAAATCTTAAATTGTAGAGTAAAAAAAACCTATTTAGTTTTTGTCATAAACATGGAAATTTTTAATTGTAGTTAGTCAAATATCCTCTACAATTAAATGCCTTATATATATTTTATTTATTCAAAGCAATAAATCGACAAAATCTGGAAAAAATGCAGAAAAAGTGAACTTTTCCACTCAAAATATTTTTAAATATTTGAAGTATGTATGTATATCGAGATCTGAAAATATTAGACTAGATATAAATTGGTAAAATATGTTTGCTATCGTTCTGCATGTCTTAAAGCTTTCTCAAATATAGTATTTTGAATTTTTAGATACTTACTATGTTAATATCTTATAGACCAACGCTTTTTACCGAGAATTTTAATGTACAGATTTCATTCGAAATAATAATTTATATTGTAATTTCTGATCTAATGAAACTTTAAGACCGATTTTATGAAAGACTATGTTGAATCCCAACTAATTTATTACGGCTCAATGATTCTGAAGGATTTCCTGAACGACTGAGAACCTACTTCATACATAATCTTATATTTCATTTCAGTATATCCAAAGATCGTAATATTTCAAGATTTTTTGTTTTGCTTTATGTTTTAATTAGCATATGCAAAATATTGTTTAATTTTTAGTTATAGCTTTTAATTTCTTTCGTAGTGTGTGCACCTACTTGAAAAACTTGAATATTTGGGTTCATTTCTTTCCCAACGGTCCCAATGTTAAAAACTAATTAAAATACACAATAATTTTAAAAAAACTCGGACTCCCACGAATGAAGCACTTGCACGAGAATCACACATTATTTTAATTATTTAATATTAATAAGAATCCGTATTTCTAAAGAAGCAAATTGCAAAGTTTTGTTATTTATTTAATCTTTAAACCAGTTACATATATTAAATATCCTAAAACTTACTTGCAATTTACACATCTTATTTGAAGCTTTTTGTGGGCTTAAATATATTTTAATTTTAATATAATTTATGCTTGTGCTTAACATGCACTTTTGTCGTATAACCTTCTCAATTTTTATATTAAACATAGCATGAAATTTCGCACATTTGCATATAACGTAACGATTTCGTAAAAAATCGCCCTGACAACTTTCGCGGTTTTTCTTATGAAAAACTTTGTTCTTTTTTATATAAAAACTTTATATAAAAACATTGTTATTTTTTATATGATAAATCATCACCAAAGATAATACCGGATTTCAAATATTTTTGCTATTTAAAATGGCTCGAAAGTCATCCAAAAGTAAAAAAGTAAGAAACAAGAAAAATAGTCAATGATTTTACGATTTTGTACAATTGTTTAACATTTGATTTTAAGTTGAAAACATGAATACAAGCAAATTTAAAACCGATATATATAAATTAACTATTCTATCTTTGAAAGTCTTGTTTAGTCTTATCGATTAATTTTATTGATTTTTAAAGTATTTCCCAAATACTATCATTTTGCAAGCGTAATACAAATCCACTATCCTGTTTCTACAAAATAGAAAATCTGAATGTTAAAGGAAATGAAAATTCATTTAGTTGAGCACTATCTATCTTTGTAAACTAGCTCAGGATATTTTAGTAGAAAAATTCATAAAATAGTAAAAACCTTATAATTACATATATACAAGTATAAAATGAAAAAAAAGCAAAATAATAGCGAAAATTTAAGGAAACAATTTTTACAAATCACACATACATACATAATTATGTGTAACAAAAATTAAATAAAAAAACTTTACATATATGTATACCATTTCTTTATAAGAAAAATAAAATTATTTATACAAATTAATAAATATTAGAACACACGAGTATATACTTAGATATGAACATTAAGGCTGACCATAAATAGATCGATCGAGAAGTTTGATACTACCTGCTCCCTAGAATAGCTTAAAACACAAAACCAAAAACATTTTTTTTTTTCAAATTATTTAGAAAGAGTAATCTGACCATTTTGTTTTCCATATAAAAATTTATAGGATCCTTTTATCAGTACTGCCAACAGCTGAATCTTTGCAATAAATTAACATATTGTTATTTGAAATTGCGCATTTTAAGACTGTTGTTTTTGCAGTTTTCAAAACTATATCTTAGCTACGAGAGATTAACGACGCAATACGGTTTTTACAGCATGTTGAGAAGTAAATCACTTTTTTTCAATAGTCTTTTATTTTATTATTTTAGCTTAAAAAGTCTTTTTAAATTGGTTACAGAAATGAAAAAAAAAAATTGCTCATGCATTTTTATATAGAAAAGAAAATAACTTAAACTCTAATGAGTTAAAAAATATGTTTTTCGAGAAAATTGTGTGCATTGTACTATTCGAAAAAGTATTCTCAAAATTTTCCACCGCCCTACTTAAGGTTCGCCTTAATTTGCATACATACATAATATATTATATGAAAATAAGAACTTCTGAAGTTTAAATTAAATTGTATGTCTGTGCGAAATT
The DNA here is from genome assembly GCA_949775025.1 of Tricholauxania praeusta. Classification (NCBI taxonomy): domain Eukaryota; kingdom Metazoa; phylum Arthropoda; class Insecta; order Diptera; family Lauxaniidae; genus Tricholauxania; species Tricholauxania praeusta. Next base: position 137,676,406 of record OX459028.1, on the reverse strand, counting down.
TAGGGACATTTTATTATTTCTAGAATTCGATATTTTTAACATGCAGAAATTAAACATTTTATATAATACAAATAGTTTTAAATATTTATAAACAAATGACAGTTGAATTAAGAAAGCTATTGTAGTATTTACAAAATATGTAATATGTATAATAAAAAAAATAATACTTATGTTTTTTCAAATTTTTATTGGAGTTGCCTAGTCGCAAAATGAGCTTTAAAACAGAATTGAATATAAATGGCAAAAAATTTTTGCAGCTCCCAATAAAGTTATCCTATTCAACTTATAACTCAACATAAATTGAGTTGTCATATATAATAGGCGTATAAATATTTTATTGGAATAAAATTGAGTACAAGTAAATTCTAATCTTTATCTAACGGTGAATGATATTTTAAACAAATTTGATATGTCTGAAGAAAAGTACGCAAGTAAAGCTATTCAGAAGTTCTTGAGGCATACATGGCCAGCGCGAGTTCATTTTGCGCTCTGAGCTCTGATCCAATAAGTTAGCTCTAAAATTTTAACACTAGCCCCTTGGTTGAAAATGACATTAGAATTTTGAAATCCATACATTTTTATAGGGAAATGTTTGGTTTTAATTCTAAATATCTTGCGTGTATAACTCTTTTAAAAATGGAAAGAATTTTATTTAAATTTCTAAATATTCTTCCCGAGGATCAGAGATTTGTTCATGCCTATGGTAATAGCTTGCACTCTTTTTCATGCCATAAATCCATTACACGAGGAAGGTAAGACATTAATAAATCGCGGTGTGATGTATGTACTTAATGATATGTCGCTGTGTTAGTATAGAAAAGTATCACTAATAGTGACGGCAACCCGCAGAATGTTGAGTTCCATCGAAGAAGTCTGGAAATGTTAAAAGGTTACAAATTTTAGCGTTCAGCCAGTTTGTCCAGTAGAAAAAAACTCATCATAACCGCCAGTAAAGACGTTCAGACATCATGAATAATGAATATTTTGCATTCACCAGAATATCCGCCAATATTTTCATTACAGCTTAAGGGTACTACAGTGAAAATACGTGCCGTAGCTGTGAGCAAATTGTATTCGAATAAGTATTTGCGTCCGACAGTTAAACATGGTGGCGGCCACGCGATGGTGTGGGGTGCTTGTTCGGCAGCTGGTGTTGGTAAATTGCACTTTGTTTAAGGGATTATGGAAAGCTTTCAATCAATTTTGAAAAAAAATCTCATACAAAGTGCTGAAAAACTTGGCATAAAGGACAACTTTCATTTTTATCAAGACAATGATCCAAAACATACTGAAATTGTAAAAGAAAGGCTGCTGCATCATTGTCCCAAAGTTATTAAAACGCGCCCTCAATCACCAGATTTGAATATTATTGAAAATTTATGGCAGAAACTAGAAACTGAAAAATTCAGATTTCCAACAGAGAAGACTTGAAAAAGACCCTTTTGGAGGAGGTCCAGAATGCACCAAAAAGCTAGTGGAATCTATTCCAAATGGCATAAAATCAGTCTTTCGCCAGAAAGGATATCCAACAATATATTATTAATAAATTTATATATACTTTATTTAAAATTTTCTTAAGTGGACCATTTTCACTGTGACATGTATTTTAATCTTATTTTGCTTAATGTTTATTTTTGTGAAGACTGTAAATGAAACAATGAATATTTTTTTGTATATATTTTTTGAGTAAAATAAACTATTGCAATTAATAAAAATGTTTGGTACTTTGATTAATTTCTTTGATTTTTATTGAACTTCAAAGTTTTTGTTCATAGGTGGACCATTTTCACTGTGAGCCACGTATGTAGTCATAGCAATTTTAGTCATAACAAATTTTATTTATATAACATTAACATTCATATTTTGGACAACATTTGGGAAACGGTTTTGAGGTATCCTCTGGCACATATTTACATGTAGCTGGTGCAGCTTCAAGGGGGCAACTAAAATGCAGATATGAGTATGTTTCATATTTCATTTAATTTATCAATAATTTTTTTTTTGTTTAGTATAAAATCTTACGTTTTTCCATGGTATTGACCAGGACCATCGCATGTATATTGAATGCATTCTCCTATTGGTGCATATGTCTCCTTGGTATTAAAGGAGTGACCTTCGTGCTCGCAATCACCTTATAATATAGGGTGTTTTTTTTAGAGGTTTGTTTTTCGAATAGAGATAAAACTGGCATTTTATGGTCAAATCTGGCAACTCTAATGTCATTTATGTTCAGTTTGGTTTGCCATTTCATCATGAACAGGTTGACAAAAGAACAACGCTTGCAAATCGTGCAAATTTATTTCGAAAATAATGGTTCAGTTCGCGAAGTTTACCGCAAGCTCCGTCCATTTTATGGTCGACATAATCGTCCATCAGAGCAATTAATTGGGTTAACCATGGGTCGTTTTCGCACTACGTTTACTCTATGTGATATACGCATCCGCAGAGACGTCGAACAGTGCGCACCGAAGAAACAATTGCCGCTGTAGAGCAAAATGTTGAAGAGGACCCGAATGAATCGATTCGCCACCGTGCACAGCAATTGGAGCTTTGTCCATCAACTTTATGGAAGATTTTGCGCAAAGATCTTGGCTTGCGACCTTACAAGATCCAGCTTGTGCAAGAATTAAAGCCGCGAGACCATGCAATGCGTCGTGATTTTGGTGTATGGGCCGAAAATGAGATTGATCTCGATGCAGATTTTCATCGCAAAATTTTGTTCAGTGATGATGCTCATTTTTGGTTGAATGGCTACGTCAACAAGCAAAATTGCCGCATTTGGAGTGAAGAGAATCCACATGAGACCCTTGAGACGCCATTACATCCACAAAAACTGACTGTTTGGTGTGCTCTATGGGCTGGTGGAGTCATTGGGCCATACTTCTTCCGAAATAATGCTGGAGAGCCAGTTACCGTTAATGGAGACCGGTATAGAGCCATGATAACCGACTATTTTGTTCCCGAATTGGATGGCATGAATGTGGATGAGTTGTGGTTCCAACAAGACGGCGCTACATGCCACACAGCGCACGTCACAATCAATTTATTGAAGGAAACATTCGATGAGCGCATAATTTCGCGGAGTGGACCTGTCAATTGGCCACCAAGATCGTGTGATTTGACACCATTGGATTATTTTCTTTGGGGATATGTGAAGTCGCTCGTCTACGCCAACAAACCAGAAACGTTAGGGGACTTGGAAGCCAACATTCGTGGCGTTTTTACCGACATACGGCCCCATATGCTCGAAAAAGTGGTTCAAAATTGGACCTGTAGAATTGGCTTTATTCGAGCCAGCCGCGGCGGCCACATGCCCGAAATCATATTTAAACATTAATGGCATAAAATTATCCTTCCAATAAAGCCAAATTGATGGACATTAAAACGATTTTCTTGTGTTTTATTTCAATTCGAAGCTCTATACCTCTAAAAAAAATACCCTGTATAAATTAATATTATTGTAACTATGTTATACCATCTGGATTTTTTACTTACTACCCAAGGCAAAAGCTAGCAGAGCCATAAATGCCAATGCAAAAATTATAAAACTTCTCATTTTCGATGCAGTAATACTCAAGTTTCACAAACTGTTTTAAAATCAAACTGTTTCATTGTTGATGCTAGTAAGCTCCTTTTATAATTTCAATTTTGCTTATAAAAATTTAAATGACCCTTTACCCGTAAATCAAAAACTACTTTTACTATAATAAAAATAAACTTGTTTATTTGATTTTTAATGAGTTCAACAGTGGCGTAGACTGGCTTAGGAGTCTTAGCTTAATATAATAAAGTTCTATGAAACATTCTCTTTGTATAACAATAATTTAATTATCTTGACCGTAATTTCGTTAAAAACAGTTCATAGCATATCTAGGAGAGCTTAATAGAGAATGCGATGAAATCTGACACACATATGTAATGTCTTCGCAGTTGCAAAAATTTAATTAGACTCTGAAAAATTTTGTCTCCGAATTCCCACGAATTTTTCGAAATTTTTTTTTCTGTCAGTTTATAAAACATTTTATTGATTTCTAACTAAGTACATAGGTTTCAAGAGCATAATACAATATTCTTTGTTTTTTTTAACAATTTTTGCGTAAAGCTAGATTTATATTTTAATGCAATAGGTACATATTTTTTATTATAATTATATGATCATTTTGATAAGACGCCAATTTATAAGTTAGCTGGTGAATGAACCGAATAAATAAATGACAACAATACCTTCTAGATCATTACGAGCTCTCGAATTTTCTTCTTCAACTGATTCGGAATTTGTTTTTTTGAATAATGTAGTTAACCTTGTAGTTTTTGCTAAGACTTCTTGATTTTTCTTCGATTTTTCTGCCGTCCGTTTGCGGTATTCAGTCCCGCTGAATCTTTTACGGTTGTCACTCATAACAAAACGTAGCGTTGAATGTTTACAATAAACTGTTAACAATAAATTAACAATGAAATAAATAAATAAATTTCCACGAATAAAACAATTTTTCAAAGTTTTTGCCAATATTTCAATATTTGCCGTCCTTTAATTCTTGCCGCGCTGGGCACGTGCCTACTCTGCCGTATGGTAAATGCGGGCCTGAACTTCTTAACTGTACAAAATAAACAAAATAAGTATACAATAACCTTTTTTAGCACAAATATGTTGTTTTAAGAAAGAAATTATCAAAATGAGTTCAGTATATTTTGCAGCAAAGCGTTACAAGCCATTTAATATAAATAGTATAAATATACACCCAACGTCAAAAAAAAGTTTCCACTCGATTTTATTGAATATAATCGGAGTCAAATTTAAAAAAACGAAATTTATATTAAATATATATAAAGCAACGAAGTATTTTATTAAAATTCAAAGTAATGACAACATTCTTTAATTATTTAAAAAGAACATTTTAAATTATTTTGGAAAAAAAATATAATACTTCAATATTAGCAAAAAATACATGGTTTTAGCAATTATTTGCAAGTTTGATAAAATCTGTGAACATAACAAAATTTTCTTGAATATTACAAATATTTTGAAAAATATGGATCCAAATGATTAAAATTTATTAAATTAAAGCAAACAAATTTAAAAAAAAAATTTATTAGTTTTAAAATGTTGGCCCTTCTTTTGCTTCAATTACGGCCTTGATGCGTCTAGGCATGGACGAATACAAAATTTCAATTTCTTCTTTCTCTAATTCATTTTGCCAAGCATGGAGAATAACATTTTCCAGCATTTTCATTGTTGAAGGCTGTTTTTCTCTAATTTTTTGGCCCATAATATACCAAAAGTTCTCTATTGGATTGAGATCTGGGCTGTTTCCGGGCCAGGATAAGGACCGTAAACATGAATGCTGCACCGAAATTGATTGGAAAAGAGTCATACTTTCCGACGAATCTAAGCTTAATTTGTTTGGCCCAGATGGGACTCTCAGGGTAAGGCGTAAAGATGGGGAGCGTTACAGTAGAGGCAACACACTTAGTACTGTCAAGCATTCCCCATATCTGATGGTGTGGGGCTGCATAACTTTAATGGGAGTTGGTAACATAATTTTACTCAGATCAACAGTGAATGGAGAACAACATAAAAAAATCATTGATGAAGGTGTTGTGCCGACTATTGAAGAGCAGCTAGCAGAATTCGATGACGTTGTATACCAAGACGATTCTGCCCCTTGTCATCGAGCCAAAATCGCAAGCATTTTGCAATTCCTCTGTACATTTTAAGTATTTTTTTTTTAATTTATGTTACTTTCTTAACCCATAGGTGAAAGATATATTAGGGAAAAAGTCCTTATCCTGGCTCGGAAACAGCTCAGACCTCAATCCAATAGAGAACTTTTTGTATGTTATGGGCCAAAAAATTAGAGAAAAACAGCCTTCAACAATGAAAATGCTGGAAAATGTTATTCTCCATGCCTGGCAAAATGAAATAGGGAAAGAAAAAATTGAAAATTTGTATTTGTCCATGCCTAGCCGCATCAAGGCCGTAATTGAAGCAAAAGGAGGGCCAACACTTTATTGTATTTAATTTTAAAACAAATAAATTTTTTTTTTTTACATTTTCTTCCTTTAATTTAATAAACTTTAATCATTTGTATTCATATTTTTCAAAATATTTGCAATATTCAAGAAAACTTTGTAATATTCAAAGATTCTATCAAACATGCAAATAATTGCTAAAACCATGTATTTTTTGCTAATATTGGAGTATTATATTTTTTTCCAAAATAATTTAAGATGATCTTTTTAAATGATTAAAAAATGTTGTCATTACTTTGAATCTTAATAAAATACTTCGTTGCTTTATATATATTTCATATAAATCTCGTTTTTTTTTAATGTAACTCCGATTTTATTCAATAAAATCGAGTGGAAACTTTTTTTTGACGTTGGGTGTACATAGATAGAAACAGACTCAAAGGACTCTGTGGGTATTTTTTACTCGAAAAAGTTTAATTATAACTGTCACACAAACCAATTGGAACTTGATGCGATAACGAGAAAAACAAAACGTGACAACATGATTTTTTCTATATGTTGGAGCAAAATCCGAATTGAAGCTCTTACGCATAGAAAAAATCATGTTGTATTGTTTTGTTTTTCTCTCGCTATCGTATCAAGTTCCAATTGTGTTCGTTCGTTAAAACTGTTACACTCGAGAAAATAAGAAAATTGCGTTCTGCGAAAGAGAAAAAATGTAAAAAGTACAGTAACGAAAAAAACCATTGTTTTAACACGAGAATAAACGTCAAAAATTTTTGAATTTAGTTGGAACAAAAATTGAAATTTTTAACCCCAGACAATAAATAAACATCTTCAGTTTCAGTTTCAATTTCAATTAAATTTTATTCATCCATAATTGCGAATAATAAAAAGTATAGACGTACGTAATGAGTTTTTATCAATTAAGATATTAACATATAAATTATTTTTACGTAATGCAAAACAATGAAAAAAGTTATAGACAAAAAGTAGGAAAAACCTATATATGAATTAAAAATTTATGGTCAAAACATTGATAGAAAAATTATAAATATGTAATATAATTATTCTGGGATTTCTATTCTATTTGTTTCACGTTACTTACATATACATATGTATATATTAGTACTTAAGTATACTATCTTTTTGTTTTTATTTTTTTTTTGTTCTGTCTTACAAGTTTTGTCTAAAAATGTATATGGGGCATTCCATGCCAAATCACCGAGGTTTTGGCCTGACTCTCTTCGATTTCGCTAATTTTTTGATAAGTTTTAGTGCGTATTAAAAGAAACAAGCACACCAATTTCCAGTCTTGTATTCGAAACCGTTATTGAGTAATCGGTTTTTTAAATTTTAAGGCAAAAAATTTTCAATTAACGATAGACTAGTAATAAATATTGATATCAATTAAAAGTAGGGTATAATTTTTTTGTATTTGAATGTAGTTTCTGGAAAAAAAAATTATTCGAAGTAATAATCAGTTAGTTATTAACGTTTAAAGAATAAAATCGACATTTTCGAAAAGTGCGACACCTTTGATTTTTCTTAAAAATTTTTTCAAAATACTACTCTATATTACGCAACTTTCAAGTTGAAAAAATAATACCTTTTGAATGGTGTGCAACTGATTAAGTTCGAAAAAAAATTGATGGAAATATGGCCAAATAAATAAAAAAAGTGCAAAAAACGGGTTTTTTGGGGAATTACTCGAAAACGATTCTTAAGAGAAAAAAAATGGTTGGCATATTTGGAATTTACGACTCAAAATACATAAAAAAGTATGTGAGAGGCCAGATATTTTTTTGTTTAAACTAGTGATATAGATATTTAATCATAAAAAAAAAAAATATAAAATTCGAAAAAAATTAAAAAAAAATTGTCAGCACATCTTGAACTACAGCTTGAAAGTTGCGTAATATAGAGTAGAATTCTGAGAAAATTTTTAAGAAAAATCAAAGGTGTTGCACTTTTCGAAAATGTCGATTTAAATCTTTAAACGTTAATAACTAACTGATTATTACTTCGAATAATTTTTTTTATTTTTTTTTCAGAAACTACATTCAAATACAAAAAAAATGATGCCCTACTTTTAATTGATATCAATATTTATTACTGGTCTATCATTAATTGAAAATTTTTTGCCTTAAAATTTAAAAAACCGATTACTCAATAACGGTTTCGAATACAAGACTGGAAATTGGTGTGCTTGTTTCTTTTAATACGCACTAAAACTTATCAAAAAATTAGCGAAATTGAAGAGGGTCAGGCCAAAACCTCGGTGATTTGGCATGGAATGCCCTATATATTGGTTATACTATATATAAAAGGAACAATTCTTATTGTTAGTTGAAAATACTTCAGTCGAAAATTAAAAGCTTAGCAGAAAGTTGGCTAAGATCATCACGCTCATCAAAGTAATTCTATACGAATTAAGGAAAAAAAAAAAAAAAACACGGTAGAAAAATGAAAGTGGAAATAGTTATAGTTTTCGTTCTTTCGGTAATATCAGTTGCATTTGCTGATCTCAGATATCGCGGAAATGCTGTACACCCTGGTAAGCTGCTGCAAACATCCCATTTTTGAAGGCTTAAGTGTTAAATTTTATATTGTAGACTATCCTGGCCAATGTTACTATGAGGAATTGACTCAACCACTACCTAAAACTCAGATACATAGACCAATTGGGCGTTGTTTAACGATTTATTGCAGACCGGATTATGTTTTGGAAATGGAATCGTGAGTAATTTGAGTGAAATAAATTCAGCTTAAGGAATGAATCCTTCCACAACTTTAAAACATATTTCGAAATTCGCTTTAAGGAACATATATTTTTTATTATGTTCTCGATAGTTATAGAAAAGGCACTATGAACATAATATTCAAGGAAGAGCGGTTAAAAACTCTTAAGATTTCCATTCCACGTAAAATTTGTTTTTGGTGTGTGATATACATTAGAGTGACAAAAAAAAAAAACGGCGGGTTGCACTCCGGGAGTGCCGACAGAAGTGAAAACAAATCGTTTAATGGCAAGTTAGTGCGTTAATTGGTATGTGTGCGTTTTCTTTTTATATGGCAATGCAATGGAAGACAAAAACGGAATATGTATTCAAATTTTACTCTCGCTCTCATTCTCAATTTGTCAACGCGGACATTGAAAGAAACAAACATGTAAGCATAACAATCGTTGAATGAGAATTAAATGTGTCAGTTAGTGTGTATGCTTTGCTTTTTGTCTTCCACTTGGAATATTTTTTATTTAAAAGAAACAATAGAACATTAAAATTTTACCATCGCATTCATAACGGGGAATCCCGATGACGGTCGGTGTCACGAGTTTATACTTTTTTACTCAGCCGCACAACGTGCCATAAGAAGTTTTCACTTCAAAAATTGCTGGAAGAAGTATATTCGGCTCAGTAGCCTCAACTGTGAATAATTAAATTTGAGCTAAGTACTCCTTATGTTTAAAAACAAAAATTTATTCTGATTGCAGTAAGACACATCATTGCGAATTATGTAAGTATAAGAAAAAATCAGGTAAAAAAAGTACCTGGACCTGTGACTAAATAGCTTAAACATAATTTTTCTTAAACTTAAGATAAAAATCTGCTTCTTCTAACAGACACTATGACACCACATTTATCAAAATCGGCTTATTCGTTGCCGAGTTCTGGCTGTTAGAATATTCAAACTGCTTAAAACGCCATCTTGTGACAGTTAATCATAATACAAATGACTTCAAAAAAATCTGCTTGTTCTTAAAAAAAACTATTACACCTCATTTGTCTAAATCGGTTTAGTAATAGCCGAGATATAACGTTTTAAAGTTTTTCAAAAAACCAAATTTGCTTGCTGCTGGTTCAAGGTGGCCTGGTATTTCAGATTTTTCTCTGCTTTGGGCTGCTGGCTCTGCTTTCGGCTGCGCTAGCAGAGAAAAATTTGCTTACTGAGCAACAACTAACCGGAAGTCAACATATGTATGCTACAAATTTAAAAAATTTTTCCACAAAATTACATACTTTCATGGGCCAATTTTTTCAAAAAACGTTGCCTACTTTTAGGCGCTATTAATAATTTACCCTTAAGCGGCCCTCACACGATCAGTATTACTGACATGATTTTGCATACTGACAGTATTACTGATCGTATGAGGTGAGTACTGATGTACTGTCAGTATAGAAAAACGATACTGATGACTGATGAAAAAATCGGATATTACTGACGAAGTTTTTAAATACTGACAGTAAAGCGGCCCTCACACGATCAATATTACTGACAATATAATTACTGACAGTATTTACATTACTGTCAGTGTACCACTCACACGGTCAGTATTGTTTATTGTCAGTAATCAGTTTTTTTGACATTCGACTGGTGAAGGTGCGAACTATGCTCCGGCTACGTGACCGACAGCCGAAAATGGCATGCCACTTTTTGGGGCAGATTCCATCCAAACTTGCACCACGCCTTCAGCTAGGCATCGGACGACCATACCCTTGGACGCAATGTTCCATGCCACTGAATGAGGAACTTTTCCAAGTTTCTTTCAAGTTTCGCTGCCTCATCGTCTATCTGCCACAAAATGGGGCATGCCACGCCCCCTCCCAGGATTTTTCCGTCCCGTGCCTACTTGCACCCTCTGACCAACTTTCAGCCGGATCTGCCCCAAAAAGTGGCATGCCAGTCAGTATGCAAAATACTGTCAGTAATATTGATCGTGTGAGGGCCGCTTAATACTGATGGTGTGAGGTGAATACTGACAGTTCATCAGTATTATTTGCACACAAAAATGGCATGCCACTTTTTGGGGCAGATCCGGCTGAAAGTTGGTCAGAGGGTGCAAGTAGGCACGGGACGGCAAAATCCTGGGAGGGGGCGTGGCATGCCCCATTTTGTGGCAGATAGACGATGAGGCAGCGAAACTTGAAAGAAACTTGAAAAAGTTCCTCATTCAGTGGCATGGAACATTGCGTCCAAGGGTATGGTCGTCCGATGCCTAGCTGGAGGCGTGGTGCAAGTTTGGATGGAATCTGCCCCAAAAAGTGGCATGCCATTTTCGGCTGTCGGTCACGTAGCCGGAGCATAGTTCGCACCTTCACCAGTCGAATGTCAAAAAAACTGATTACTGACAATAAACAATACTGACCGTGTGAGTGGTACACTGACAGTAATGTAAATACTGTCAGTAATATTGATCGTGTGAGAGCCGCTTTAAAAGTATGCAACACTTTCCGACGAATTTCAAAAATAGCACCTAAAATTAGGACACATTATCTGAAATTTTTAAAATCGTTACCTACTTCGGCGTTCTTTTTGAAATTTGTCAGAAAGTGTTGCCTACTTTTAGGAGCAAATTATTAATAGCACCTAAAAGTAGGCAACGTTTTATAAATTTTTTGAAATCGAGTTCATTTTCCAAGTCTTCAAAATTTTAAAATCGAATTCGTTTCCCAAGTCTTCAAAATTCCAAAATCAAGTTCGTTTCCCAAGTCTTCCAAATTTGAAATCGAGTTCGTTTCCCAAGTCTTCAAATTTCTGAAATCGAATTCGTTTCCAAAGTCTTCGAAATTCTAAAATCGAGTTCGTTTCCCAAGTCTTCAAAATTCCAAAATCAAGTTCGTTTCCCAAGTCTTCCAAATTTGAAATCGAGTTCGTTTCCCAAGTCTTCAAATTTCTGAAATCGAGTTCGTTTCAAAAGTCCTCAAAATTCCAATATCGAGTTCGTTTCCCAAGTCTTCAAAATTCCAAAATCGAGTTCGTTTCCCAAGTCTTCCCGATGACGGTCGGTGTCGCGAAATTATACTTTTTTCCTCAGCCGCACAACGTGCCATAAGAAGTTTTCACTTCAAAAATAGAGTTTTCGATTTTGATATTGCTTATATGAAAAGTAGTTAGTGTTATGTAAAAAAATAATTCTCTTAAAATTTTATTAAAAAATATTGATATTTAGAAGTCGCTAATTTCCGATATATGAATTAATTTCATTCATTTTATTTGCGAGTGGTTATAAATCTTCCCAAAAGATAATTCCGCATACGGGCTGTTGGTATTGATTCTTATGTTTTCGGGTCTGCTGAACACGATGGTGATAGTTGTTTTGTTATACAGTGGCTGAGTTGTTGGTAGCATAAGAAACTGCCAGAAAACATCGAAAAACAGCGCCAATTTGGGCTTAAGTGAGGTAAACTTGAGGAATAATTTTTTTTTCTTTCTATTTGTATTTGCTGCAATACGTACAATAGCACTCTTTTAATTACAATAACTAGCGAGTGCTTGTACTAAGCAGCACGAGCGTCCGCTGAAAAAATATTTGTGCAAAATAATACAAAAAATAACAGTATGAATATTCAAATTGTCAAAACAAAACAAGTATGTATTTTTTCACGGCAGTATGCGCCTCGTAAGTAGTATTCATTAAAATCATAAGCAATGTGAAGAAAGCAAAAAAATTTGTATATTTATATGTATACTAGCTGTCCCGGCAGACGTTGTTCTGTCGTTTCCGGTAGGTGGCGCGAAGCTGTATGAACTCATGCTATGGAATGTTAAAGCGAATCAGCCCATTTTTAAAGTGAAATCAACTTCTGTCCCTACTCTTTTACATATAGTTTAGTATAGCAGACTTGGCAGACGTTGCTCTGGCCTTACTGCTAGGTGGTGCAATGAGTTTAATTTATTATAGCTTTTGTGTTTTACATACTTACCAAGTCTTAATCATCTGCATCAAATAATTGCTGATATATACATACAAAATGTTGTTTTATTCGCATATGGAAGGTGTGGCACCACCCATTTTCTCATTGAAACTTCTTTTTGCCCGTACTTTTTATATACTTACATACCTATGTATATAGTCTCATTCATCTGCATCACAAATTTTGATCTTTTCTTATATGGAAGACGTGGTACTGCACGGTCATATCTGCGCCTCTTAATATAACAGATACGTGGTGTAAATTCCATATGAATTGATGTAGAGGTCCTTGTAAAAATACTATTTTAAAAATATTTTTGTATGAAAACCACCCTAAATAAAAGTTTTGTAGGCTTAGCTATGCCTCTTAATATAAAAAATACGTGGTGAAAACTCTATGTCAATCGATGGATTTTAATGCTATTTTAAAAATATTTTTGAAAAAGGGCCACCCTAAGTATGCACCCGAAATAAAAGTTTTATAGAATAAACTATGTCTCTTAATATAAAAGATACATGGTGTAGATTCTATGTGAAGCAATGGAGTGGTCTCTGGGAAGATACTATTTTAAAAATATTTTTATATAAGGGCTACCCTAAATATGCACCCTAAATAAAAAATGTATGGGCCAAACTATGTCTCTTAATATAAAAGCTACGTGGAGTAAATTCCATGTGAATAGATGAAGTGGTCTTTGGGAAAATGCTATTTTAAAAAATTTTTTGTATGAGGGCCACCCTAAATATGCAGCCTAAATAAAAGTCTCATAAACTAAACTATGTCTCTTAATATAAAAGACAACGAAAGGAATGTCGGTGGAAAGCTTGTCGAGAATAAATGGGTTGAAATATTTCAACATTTTAAAAAGAATTCCATACCTTTTCCACCGAAAGGGTATTTTCTATCTTAAGCAATATATGGAATGATGAAAAGTTCCATATGAAAATTGAGACTGTAAAATCTATTTTAATAACGAGATGCCACTATGATCTTCACTGCTTAGAGTTTAAGGAATAATTACAAAGTCAGGAAAACATGATTAAAAAAACTTATAACTCAGAAAATTATCAATGATTTGCATTTGGTGCGTATATTTTTTTATAAAAAAATACGTTTCTACAAACAAAATTTCTGTTCTGTTTTTTTGATTTAAATTTATGGTCACCGTAATTATAGATAATATTCAGTCCCAAAATTCGATTTCTTCACATTTTTTGTATGGAAAAATCGAATTTTGGGACTAAGTATTACTCATATCAGAAAAAAAAAAATTAAAAATTTTTTAACGTCAATTTTTTTGCATTAACGTAATCTTTACTTTTCGAGTAAATTCGGGCATCCATTCTTTGAAGGAACAAAGCGTATTGCAAAAAAAAATTTATCAACTTTTGCTATATACAACTTACAAAAAACTATAAATCAAAAACGTCAACTTTTTCACAAAAAACTTTCACATTTTATCGAATTTTTTTGCGCTTTTAAAGGCCGCTAATTCCTCATTTTCAACTTGGCAACCCTGAACTTCGCAAATAGTTTTGTATGATTTATAGTTTTTTGTAAGTTTCATATAGTAAAAGTCGAAATATTTTTTTTTGCAATACGGCACATCGTAGCACAAGTCGAGCACAATACAGCACAACCAGTTTTTTTGGAAAATTGACAAATGCTGGGCCAACTTCACACACATTTTTGTATGATTTATAGTTTTTTGCAAGTTTCATATAGTAAAAGTTGAAATATTTTTTTTTTCAATACGGCACTTCGTAGCACAAGTCGAGCATAATGCAGCACAACTAGTTTTTTTTTGAAAAGTCGAAAAATGCTGGGCTAACTTCACACTCAAAAAATGTTTTTGGTCATAAAGGTCGAAATTTCAGAAATAATTTTATATCTTTTACGGCACATGGCAGCACGGACGATTTTTTTAAAAAATACGGCACATCATAGCACAAGTCGGGCACATGGCAGCACAAGTTATATTTCTTAAAAAATCGAAAAATGCTGGGCCAACTTCACAGACATGTTTTTAAGGGTCCTTCTTACTTTTGTTTCGGTGTCTGGCTGACTTTATTTTGATTCATACAAATCGACCCGGTCTAATGTACATATATCTAATTTTTTGGTTTTGTTCCAAATTTTTTTAAAAATTAAACTTGAAAACACAAAATATCGAAATGGTTTTTAAGCATTCTATTGTAATGCATGAGTGCTTATAGTATTTTTTTCCCATTTTGCTTTAAGGAGTCAATCGACTCGGAAAGTAAGCAGTAGCTTTAAAGAAACGTTTTAAATAGGTATCTTAAAAGAAAAGCCATGCATTATAGAATTATAAATTTTAATACAAAATTGTAACATTTAAAATTTTGTTTACTACTTTGCAGCTGTGGCCGTCATAATCTAATGCCTAACGAGACCTGTAAATTAGATTCTGATATGAATCGTCCATTTCCGGAATGTTGCCCTAAATTGGTTTGCCAATGAGATGATAGCTTTATCGAACAATAAATTAAACAACTATGTAATATAAAAATATTAAAAAAAAGGAATTTAATTAATTATATATTGTTTGTATTACATAGTTCTTAAAATAAAGTACCTAGTATATACATGCTAAAAATTTGGGAACTGAAAATAAATTTTTCATTTAGTTTAATTAGACAAAAATATCGATAAAATTTTGTGCAAGATATTTGAGGAATGTAAGTATGTAGTTAATGATATGTCGCTGTATTAGAAAAGTCTCACTAATGGCCGCAGAATGTTGAGTTCTATCGAAAAAGTTTGGATAAATCATTAAATCATACCTGTAAATCATTAAAATATACGCCAACAATATACACTTTAACTGAATAAGGATTGTTATGAATTTTGACATAGTTAATCTTAGTAATGCAAAAAATACGCTGAATTAGATTGCTACCCCACATAAGGCGAGAATTGTAAAATGCTGCATAGCACCTCTCGAAAACTGAGCTTGTACCGGAATCTGCACGTAAGCATTTTCGTTAAATTTTCTGCATAAATTTACAAACGGGATAATCGAATTTACTTAAATGCTTCAAAGGGGGATTAATGAGTGGTGCTGCAGCCGTAGTGTAAATGAAAAAAAAATTTCGTCTTTTCATGAGGAACAACTCTCAGACATTAAGCCTCAAATTAAGGTTAATTAACCGTCAACTCAAAACGCTGACGTGTAAGTCAGCGAAACAATATTACCCTTAGTAGACATCAGGCGATGTTCTTCCAATTTAGTATTATTAACAATCGAAAAACAACTTAGCTGTTATTTTTGAAAGTGGTGAAAGACCACTTTTTAAAAAAATGAGATAACTTAATTTTAACTTAATTTTAGTAAGATATATATATATAGATAGTATATTCCTTATACCGGAAATATACAATCAGCTGATAATAGCACAAATGTTATTGACAACAAATTTTTATTATCTGGCAATTCATTTTTTCCAAACGATAGAGATTTTGGAGAATGGACTTGTATCAAATATCACCACATATTCCAGTTTATACACAAATATAATTTGCCTATACAGTTTGTAACTTGTATGTAGTCTAAGCAATTTCGAAAAGAAAGAAACACATAGCATAGTCAAGGAAATTTTATTTAAATAACATTAACATTCATATTTTGGACAGCATTTGGGATACGGTTTTGAGGTATCCTCTGGCACATATTTACATGTAGCTGGTGCAGCTTCAGCAGGGCAACTGAAAAGCAAAAATGAGTATATTTTCATATAATTTTTTTTGCACATAGCTCTTATCAATAATTTTTTTTTGTTTAGTATAAAACCTTACATTTTTGCAGAGTATTGACCAGGGCCATCACATGTATATTGAATGCATTTTCCTATTGGTGCATATGTCTCCTTGATATTAAAGGAGTGACTTTCGTGCTCGCAATCACCTTAAAATTTAAATTAATATTATTGTAACTATATTATATCATCTGGATTTTGTACTTACTACCCAAGGCAAAAGCTAGCAGAGCCATAAGGGCCAATGCAAAAATTATAAAAGTTCTCATTTTCGTTGCAGTAATACTCAAGTTTCACAAACTGTTTTAAAATCACACTGTATCATTATTGATGCTAGTAAGCTCCTTTTATATTTTCAATTTATTTTTTAACTCATAAAAATTTAAATCACCCGTAAATTAAAAACTACATTTCTTATAATTAAAATAAACTTGTTTATTTGGTTTTTTTTCAACTGGTAGACTGGTTTAGGAATCTTAGCTTAATATAATAAAATTCTATGAAACATTCTCTTTGTATGTCAATAAATTAATAACCTTGCCCGTAATTGTGTAAAAAACAGTTGATAGCATATCTAGGAGAGCTTTATAGGGAATGCGATGAAATCTGAGACACATATGTATGTATGTATGTAATGTCTTCGTACAGAATAACGCAAATAATGTTTCAGAAGAAGTTGACGGGAGTGTGAAAGTGGGCGTTGTAACTTCCATACAATTAAACAAATTAAAACGCGCCACTCGACATGACGTTCTTAAGAACGATTGCTTACTTCTGTGACAGCTAAAATTAGAATTTTTCAAATAAAAAATACTCACAGGTCCATCGAGTACGTTTCTATCTATATCTATACTATTTACATAAAATGGTTTGTAACGCTTAGCTGCAAAATATGCTGAAATCATTTTGATAATTTCTTTTGTAAAACAACATATTTGTGCTAAAAAAGTTATTGTATACTTATATTGTTTATTTTTACACTTAAATATTCTTGATTTTAAGATTAAGTTTTTGCAAAAAACTGTTGTTTGTTTTCTCGTTACTTATGCTGCTTCCAGAATTTTGTGTTGTTATTAGTTGTGTCTGTTTACTCGCCAAGAATTAACTGAAGGCGCTTTTTGTTGTCTAAATCTGCCTAAAACTGCCTAACTCGAGTCTGTTTACTTACAATTGTAGTTAAATATGAGCCCGAAAATGAGAGAAATAAACAACTGTTTACACTCTCTCAAAAAAAAAAAATAGTTAACCTAACCTAATCCTAAAGAATTTTTGCAAGAATGATAGAATAACGACGCGCATGTAATTTTTTTTGAGACGTAGTACGAGCCCATCTCCATAAATGTAGCTCCTATTTGATTAAGGGGGTAGATTTAAAAAGAAAATAATTTTTTTCTACTCCATTCTTATTAAATACCACAACAAAAGTATTTTACTGAAAAAACACATATCATATCATGACATTAAATTGTTTTGAGTACAAGTTTTGAGCATAGTTTAGTATTTTTCAATGGGGCGTTAAATCCCTTTTCAGCCCTTTGATGTAGTTCATTTATTCGATTGACAGTTTCTTTGTTAATGTTTTGATTTGTTGACAAGAAATTTTGTATCTTAATTTTGTCATGTGTCAAAAAACAAAACGGCTGTTCAAAAATATAGATAAATAAAAATTTAATTTTTGTGCAGATTTAATTTTTGAACCTATTCCTCTTATTTATAAATGGACCGATTTGAAACTTTTAAGCACTTAGTTGAAGCTCAATAAATAACGTATTGTTAAAATAGAACTATAAAATTGCTTAACTTAATCAAAATAAAAACTTTGTAGCGAATGAAAATTTGTTTTGAAAATCGAAAATTTGACGGTCGTAATAAAATAAATATTTCGTTTTTGACACTTGGCTAATATAACTACATTTTTAACTAATTTCTATCTGATTACTTTTTTTGGTTAAATATCTTTTTGAGAAAAATTGCGCTTTTCAATCTCAAATTATTTAACTACGGTTTTAACTACGAAAGTAAACAGACACTACTATAGTTTTTAATATTACCTTCTCATTTGTGCCGTTTGCATTTGGCTTCGAAGTTTATAGAACAAACTCTCTTTCAATTGATTTTTTTTTACGTTTGAAAAGAGAATATAGAATGAGGCGTTAAGAGAGTTCGTTCCTCAACTTTTTGAGCTAAATACTGTACAGCGGCCATCACACGATCAATATTACTGACAGTATTTACATGACTGACAGTATACCCCTCACACGGTCAGTATTCATTACACTGTAGGGACGTAAAAAAGAAACACAAATACGCCGAGACATACTGGCATACTCAGTTTTTTTCGATTAGATCAAATTCTCGAGATATTCGTGATTGATATTTCGCCACTTTTAAGCCCTTATTTTAACAATATTTTTCTTATATATTTAGAAAAAGACATCGAAATCGATTGAAATTCGGAGCATAGGTTCATATTAACCTAAGCATTAGACCTATTGAATTTTATTGGCACACGCCCAAAATTACGCCCATCTCCCATATCACCCACAAATGTGAAATCTCAATGGCACTAGTTAACAAATTTGCGGTTCATCGCATACACACCGTATGATACCTCATCTTCCAACTACAAGATCTTTTTTTTTGGTCCTATGTTATCATGAATTTTTTCTTTTTAGAAACTTGTTAAGTATTTTCCCTTGGACTTTATTTTGAGCACCCCTTAACCCTTTCAGGACATGGCAAAATCACCGTTATGCTATTTTTTCCGCGATGTGCTTTGCTTTTGTCTTATCGGCAGTTCTGTTTTCAGTAAGGAAGAACCAGGATACCGACGACATAAAAATTCATATCAGTTAACCTTTGTGATCAGGTTAATAAGAGCATGAACTCAAATAATTGTTTTCCTGCCATTTTAATTCGGTCCTGAAGGGGTTAATGATCTATTACTAGTTTCTGATGTAAACATATTCATGCAAGAAGATGTCTTAGTTTATACTATTTACCGAAAATGTAATAATTAAATTACGGATTGCTGATGGCAATATTACAATAAATGGTGAAAATTTTGAAACCTCCCAAGGCTACACGGCTAAGCCAAACACAATTTAAAAAATTTATTTCTCTCCCTTATTTGCAAAAACTGCATATTCAAAATAATGATACTTTTAGCATTCTCGTGTGGATGTGCATCAAATTGGTATCAAAAAACTCTAAGAATCAACACTCCAGGTCGCAACCTCAAATGGTTCACCCGGACCGGGTAACAATAAGACAACTAGTCGAAAAAATCATGAGCAGAGACGCTTATATTTAAGAAGGGGGAGAGTTAATATATCTTGAAATACGATATAAAATAACATACTCAATTCTGCCACTGGCAGCGCATTCATTCAACAGCAATGGCAAAACTCGATATTCTGCAAGCTAAGCGTCTTCTGCTACACGCGCATCCGCTTAGGAATGCAGAGTCGTTTTGGTGGAAGCAGCTTAGCTTAGTTTAGCTTTAAGAGAACATTTGTAAGCCAGTTGATTTGTAACATAGACCGATATGGTTCAGAAGTAAACAAAATGAAGAAAATTTAAAACTTATATAAAAGGAACAACATTTAATTGAAAATACTTCAGTCGCAAATTAAGAGCTTAGCGGAACGTTGACTAAAATCATCACGCTCATCATTAAATCTATAAGAATTAAGAAAAATGAAAGTGGGAATAGTTTTAGTTTTCGTTCTTTCGGTAATATCAGTTGTATTTGCTGATGTCAGATATCGCGGAAATGCTGTACACCCTGGTAAGCTGCTGCAAACATGTCATTTTCCAAGGCTTAAGTGTTAAATTTTGTATTGTAGACTATCCTGGCCAATGTTACTATGAGGAATTAACTCTACCGATATCTACAAATCAGACACATAAACCAATTGGACGTTGTGAATCGATTTATTGCAAACCGGATTATGTTTTGGAATTGGAATAGTGAGTAATTTGAGTAAAATAAATTTATCTTAAGGAATGAATTCTTTCACAACTTTAAGACAAATTTCGAAATTCACTTTAAAGAAAATATATTTTTATACCCTACACCGAGGGTATATTCAGTTTGTCTCTCCGTTTGTAACACATCGAAGGGGGCGTGGCAGGTATGGAAAAGTGTATATATTCTTGATCAGCGTCACCACCTGAGTCGATTAACGATGTCCGTCTGTCTGTCTGTCTGTCCGTCTGTTGAAATCAGGTTTACGGGAAAACCAAGAAAGCTAATTGAATGAAACTTTCACACATAGGTCACACCTTCTTGCAGGCATCTGGCTTTTGAAAATGGATGAAATCGGTTTACGGGCACGCCTACCGCCCATACTCTATGTATATTTACCCAGGCCAATTTTGAAAAAAGTTGCAGCGATTTTTATGAAACTTGGAGATTTCGTGCACATTTGAACCAAATAAGGATTAGGCTAGGTTTTAAGTTTCCAAAGGATCATATAGGGGCGTGGCACAGCCCTAAATTTTATCATTTATATTACCATATCTTGTAAGCCGTTCAAGATATTGCGATGAAATTTGGTAGGCTAATACATATTAAATATATCTTTAATTTTGATAAAATTGGGCGGAATCTTAAAAGTGGGCGTGGCATTTTTCAACTGTTAAAAATTTTGATTCAGTATATCTCGAAATTGGCACAAACGATTTTCATAAAAATCTGGAGATGATGCCGCTAAAAGCAGTCATCAACACAAGATCAGCCATTTTACTGAAAAATTTTTTGAAGGGCGTGGCACCTCCCATAATATTTGTAAACGTTATATTAAGAGAACTAACAACGTAATCGCTATGAAATTTTATCAGGGAGATATACTTGCTATAAGGTCTCTTATTACAAAAATTTGGTCCAATAATACCTGTGGGCGTGGCACATCCCATATAAGCAAAAAACGTTTATTGTTATAGACAGTGTGCTATAAGAGTAATCTTCATAAAATTTGGTGTATAGATGTCAATTACTATAAGCTTTGAAAATAAATGAATTTTGATGGGATTGCATCAGTGGGCGTGGCACCTCCCATACAAATAAAATACGGTAAGTGGCATATTAATCGAAATATACGAGCAATCATACTAAAATTTGGTGTAAGGTGTTTGCTTATGGAAAGCTATTTCTGGATCAAAACCGGGATGGATTGTACCAGTGGGTGTGTCCCCGCCCTAAATTTTAAATTTAACTACAAGCTATTGTGCTGAAATTTAATATGAGAATGTCGATCACGAATATAAGTTATTGAACCAAAAGTGGGCGGAATTGGAGAAGTGGGCGTGGCATATTTCAAATTTTTCATTTCTATTCGATTTTTTTTGACTTTTTCAACCCTTCAACTTTTTCCAATATATCCTATTTGTATTTGTTCGACTTTTTCAACCTCTTGCAACTTTCTTCATAAGTTTCTTTATTTTTTCGACTTTTTCATCAATTTTGATTGTTTCAACTTTTAGACTTTTTCAACCTCTCTCAACATTTTGCATATATTTTCGACTTTTTCAACATTTTTCAACCTATGTCAACCTTTCTAACATTTCACATTTTTTTCGACTTATTCAACTTCTCAACCTCTTCAACGTCTTTTTAATATTTATTTAAAAGGTACTTTCAGTGCAGTGTAGGGTATGTGAGTTTCGGCTTGGCCGAAGATAACACCATAACTTGTTTTTATTACGTTTTCGATAACATTATCTCTTCTGAAAATCAGAATTTATTTCTCCAATTTTAAGCTTCTACTGCATACTTTTCAATAAGTTTATAGAAAAGGCAATATGAATGTATAGTAATATTCTAGGAAGAGCGGTTTAAGACCCTTACGTTTTAATTGAAAGTTTTGCTTACTTCTTGATGTGTGATATTGGTGTGTGGCGGGTATGAAAGAAAATCCATACAGTAGTGAATTTCCAGGAAAATAGCCCGCTACGTTACATGCTATATTTTAGACTCGACTTTCGACATTTTTGAACTTTTTTAAATATTTTTCGACCTATTCAACACTATCAATTTTTTTCAACATATTTCATTGTTTTTCGACATAATCAATATTTTGTGAATTTTTTGTCCGTTTCAATATATTTTTACTTTTTAGCATTGGCTGAATGATGGCTATTTTAAACTCATTCAATATTTTTCGATTCTCTTAATATTTTTCACCTTTTTCAATATATGACTTTGTGAACATTTTCGGACTCTATCAATATTTAAAGAATTTGAACATTTTTGACTTATGCATTACTGTTCGAATTTTTCAACACGTTTCCAACATGTTTCGACTTTACAAATTTTTTTTTCAATTTTCAATATTTTTCGCCTTTTCGACATTTTATGCCCGATCCAAAATTGTTTTCTATATTTTCATATGATCCTTATTATTATTAATCGACATTTACATATCAACATCTTCGACATTTATTATATTATATAATTAAGTTTTTTCGATACTATGAGTACTAAACTTTTCGATTCCATTCGAAACCTTTTAATACAGCTTGACACTTAATGTTGATCTAAAATTTCCTAATTTCCTAAATTTCAACTGCAAATTCGCTGGTATTGTTGTTTTATTTATAAAAAAAATCGCCTTAAAAAACAAATATATTTCTATTATTTAAATAAAATTTTTAAAATTCTGTTAAAACTTAAATACATAATTAAAGAAGTCGTGCATATAAATAAGGACACACAATTTTTTTATGTTTTATATAGTGTTTTATTGTAGTTTTATTAATATTTTTTAGCAAAGCCATTGTTATCAATTACTGCTCAATATTTGCGAGGCATTGGCTGTAATAATTGTCACAAACACTGTTTGGAACTGCTTCCCAGATTTTGTTAGTTTCGTAGTACAGCTTAACAACCCAGTAGGCAAGGGCAGGAGCTAACAGTGCTTCTATAAGGCCTTCCTTAGAGAGTATAAGGCCTTCTACCCTCCTTTCAAACGTACTTTCTTTTTTATATGAAATGGCCGCAGAAAACAGGCCTTCCTAAGCAAGCTTTCTAAGACCGCTTACTGTAGAAGGACTCTCAGAAGTACTTGACAAAAATTTAATTTTAATAAATTTAAAGACTCTAAAGTATTAATTGTTTTTTTTTTTATCCGCGCCATCTCACTTGCGTTGATATTTTTTTAATGACTTTACAATTTGACAAAGAATACACAAAACTCTACCTCCTTAACATAACATGAAACAACAGAAGACTAGCCTGCACACCTCTCTTAATTTCTAACCATGTGTCTACTTTTCATGTCGTATATGTAGAATGCATATGACAAAAAAGTTATGCCGAATCCTAAAACATTGCAATACATGAAATAAAAAAGAAACAGAAAAGCGCTAAAGTAAATGGAGTCCTTCTTCTTTGCCTTCTAATATCAGGCCTGATAGCACGTCTGTTGTGGCAAGGCACATTATGCCTTCTGTGATTTTATTTTATTTGCATGAAAATCTAGTTTTGAGAAGTCCTTATATAATCGCAGCAGTGATAGCAGGCCTTCTCCGAGTAAGGCCTTGCTCATTTGCCTGCTGGGAAAGTTGCTTATCTTGAGCAAGCTTACTTTGTATTTTACCACTTGCCATAAGTTCTCAATTGGATTGAGATCAAGACTTCAAGATGGCCAGTCAAATGCAGTAACTTGTTGATCTGTAAGCCATTGCTTGACCAGCCAAGCAGTGTGCTTCGGATCATTGCATTGCTGAAGTATTACGGCCTTATTTTTGTCCGAATAAGGCAGCATTATACTCTCTAGGATTCCAATATATTGGGACCTGTCTATAATACTCTCTATTTTTCGCAGTAAGCCGGCACCACAACATGACATAGCATCCCAAAGCATAGTGCTTCCTCATCCATGCCTTCTGGTGTACTTTGGGTTAAACTTCTTTGAAAATTATTGCCTATGTTGTATTTTTAAAGTATCAAAGTTCAATTTTCAAAAAAGTATTGACACTACGCATTTTGTTGTGTATTTCAAATTTCATATGTCTTTACATAAATCAAAAACTACTGTCCCTAATTAGTTGCACGAAGCTGTAAGTTTTTGACTGTCTTTTATGAATAGGGTTCATATCTTTTAACTGAATTTATGAATATTAATGGTTCTGGTGTCAAAACCTGTTGTTGAAGTTGTGGAAAAAATCATTAAATAAAAAATTGTTAATCACTTATACTTTCTGTATAAGCACAAGCGTTCGCTCAACAATAATTTTTGGAAATTTTTCTTTATGTGTGCATAAGGAAAATCGAAAAAAAATTTAAAAAAAATATTATAAATAAGAAAAAAAATCAAATTTTCATAATATTTTTGGTTAACTTCCGAAAAATTAAAATTTTGCCGCTCTGGTAGCAACCCTAGGATTATTTTTTTTTTAAATTTTTTTAATGAGGAAAAATGAATAAATTTTCGAAAATCGAGTGTTCTTGAAGTATTCTAGTACATGACATTTCATTGAATATGTCTAATAGGTATATTCATAATAAGTATTTATTTATTTAATTGGAAATTATTTAATCGAACTTAAGCCTCAATCACAATGACAACGTCACGACGGGACGAGAGCGAGGCGTGCTGTCAAAAATATTTCAAACACACGCTGTCTAATGTAACTTCGCACAATGAAACTCTTGACGACGTGATGACGCGACGTGAAAAATTCGAATTGTTGAATTTTTCACGACGAGAGTTTTGACATTTGTAGCTGTCTGACTATGACATATGTATATGGCTATCAAACACGCCAGCAGACCACAAAGAAGGAATTTAATTTTATGAAACATATTCTACAAGATAAACTAAAAATAAAAAAGTACAAGGAAACGTTTGAATGTTATTTGGCGCAACGATTAAATTTTATTTTCCGAAAAATTTTGACAAGCAAAATTAAATTGACATAATAATTTTAATCTCGTCATGCCGTCATTGTGTTTCACAGCATGACGACGTGTAATTTTGACACATTGAACGATTCTCGTCGCGCTCTCGTCCCGTCGTGACGTCGTCATTGTGATTGAGGCTTTACAGTCAATTGCAGTAACCGATATTCATGTGAAACTTCACAAATAAGCTTATGCTTTATAAACAAACATGACAAAGAAGTGATATTTTTTATAAACGAATAGTTTTTTGCATTTTTTTATTAAAATAAAAAATGTTTTGAATATTTCAACACAAGAATAACTTTGTCATTTTATTAAGAAATATAGTCATAATTAGAGAACACTGTACAGAACTAAATTGTTTATGGTATATTTTTGTTAAAAAAGTTCAAAGAAAAAACAAAATCTCAAATTTTCAGTAGGAAACGTGGAGTTGGAAAATTTCGGATATGGTTGGAAAACTATTTCCATAAAAGAGAGCTCTAAAACTTCTTTCAAATATTTGCAAATATCCGACATAACCGAACAAACCGATTAACCACAAAAAATCGAAATTGTTTTTAAGCATTCTATTGTAATGCATGAGTGCTTATAGTATATTTTCACATTTTGCTTTATGGAGTTAATGGGGAAACGTTTAAAATTGGCTTCTTAAAAGAAAATGCATTATATAATTATAAATTTTAATACAAAATTGTAAAATTAAAAATTTTGTTTACTACTTTGCAGCTGTAGCCGTTATAATCCAGTGACTAGCGAGAACTGCAAATATGTTTCTGATATGAGTCGTCCATTCCCGGAATGCTGCCATAAATTGATTTGCCAATGAGATGATAACTTTATCCAAGTTAAACAGCTATGTGATATAAAAATATTGAAAAAAAAGGAAATTAACTAACAATTTTTTATGCTTAAAATTTATGAACTGAAAATATATTACTTAAATTTTACATTTAGCTTAATTAGGCAACAATATCGTAATAATTTTTGTGCAAGATATTTAAGGAATGTTTTCTGTTTCAACAACACCGTTGCAGAATATTTGGCTTTTTGTGGTCCAGTATGTTATTTTTATTGAGACTCTATTTCGCACTGTCACTAAAACACTGCCACATTTCCAAATTCAATGAAATTATATGACTTTTCCACTTTTTATGTTATTATTTTTGTGAAAACGAGCGCTCGAAACACTCGTAAATGAAACTAATACCAAAAGAGTCACATAAGCGTCATTAGAGTAGTATGTATGTATATGTTTCAGCTACACTAATTTTGAATGGTATTTATTTGGCGTGATGATAGAAAAATTTACTGAAATATGCCACATATATGCGTACGAATCTCGGCTATACGTTAGAAGTCAAAAACAGTAAATAAATGTGATTTGTATTGAGACGAATATCATAAAAGGCGAAAAATTTAATTTTTTTTTAGGGAATTTTGTGCTCTAACTTGCTAAAAATGCATCCAAAAGGACTGATTTGTTGGTGAAAGTTGTAGATAATGACAAGACGAACGAAATCCTTCTACCAAATGCAATAAAACTCAGTTTACTTACGAGATATATCGAAAAATCAAATAAATCGATGTCCTGAAAAACCGTCTTGAGGTGCAAAATTCAAATGTCGGTTTCTCGAAAATATGAGCCAAATTGTATTGATTTCACTTTGTCACAGCTGATCGAAATCAAACAGATAGCAAGTCAGTCGATAGTATCGATTTACAGAACGCGTCCATTTCGATTAGAACGTACAATCGGAATTGAATCGATTTAAAACCGTCCGATCGAAATGTGGAACACCTAAAGTCGATTTCAATTTCGATTTCGATCGAAAATGATTTCCAGAACTTACCTGTATAGCAATGATAAAGTGCACAAAAACGACGTCAAAAAAAGCTTCAAAGGACTGACGTTTGAAAACCGTTATTCCTAGTTATTCAGACGAGTGAAAATTTTTGACGTTTGTAGTTTAGAGACATCAATGGGAAAATTGCAATTTGAAAAGCTGTTCGTTAAAATGGAAATTCATTATATTGTTATACATTATATTGGACGTCTACTGTATTTATGAAGTCTGAGTACATTTCATATCTGGTTTCTTCATGCAGAGTAACAGTTGAATATCTCCAGTACCTTCGGTTAAGCATTTTTAAACATTTAATTTGTATGGCTTGCATCTTTTTTAGAAGGAACACTTTTTGGGCTAGGACCTGTAAAAACCTGCAAATTGTACGGGAACGCAACTACTGTCAAACATTAAAAAAAAAGTCAAAATTAGCAGAAACTGATACTACGAAGATTTAACGTACCTAATAGCACGCGAGATTTACCATTAACGCAACCGGTAAATGGGACCTCATTCTCTATTTATTAAGTGGTAAATTTATTTTTTTTAATGCATAATAAAGGCCAAATATGACATTAAATTACTGAGTCAATATTTTCGCTACGAAGGTATTTTCCAAATCTGTAAAGTTTGTGCAAGCAAAATATACATATGCTGCTTTGGAAACACAATTGATTGGTATTGGTATTTTGATATAGTTAAGCTTAGTAATACAAAGAATACTCTGAATTCAAATGGAGTGAACAAAATCGAAACATAAGGCTCGCACTGATGTGGTTAAGGATTGTTCAATCAGCTGATAATAGCACAAATGTTATTGATCACAAATTTTTATTATCCGGCTATTCATTTCTTCCAAAACGACAGAGATTTTGGAGAATGGACTTATACCACTTTCAAAAATAACACCTCATATTCCAGTTAATACATTGTACGTAGTCTTAGCAATTTTTAAAACGAAGCAAATTTTATATGTATGTATATCATTAACATTCATATTTTGGACAGCATTTGGGATACGGTTTTGAGGTATCTTCTGGCACATATTTACATGTAGCTGGTGCAGCTTCAGAATGGCAACTGAAAAGCAAAAATGAGTATATTTTCACATATTTTTTTTTTTGTTTAGTATAAGACCTTACATTTTTGCATAATATTGACCAGGGCCATCACATGTATACTCAATGCATTCTCCTATTGGTGCATATGTCTCGTTGGTATTAAAGGAGTGGCTTTGGTACTCGCAATCACCTTATAATATAAATTAATTTTATTTTAGCTGCATCTATTCAATATTATACAATCTGGATTTTGTACTTACTACCCAAGGCAAAGGCTAGCAGAGCCATAAAGGCCAATGCAAAAATAACGAAACTTCTCATTTTCATTGCAGTGCTACGCAAGTTTCCCGAACTGTTTTAAAATCAAACTGTTTCATTACTGATGCTAGCAAACTCCTTCAATTTTGTTTATAAAAATGTAAGTGACTGTTTACCCGTAAATTAAAAACTACTTTAATTATAATAAAAATAAACTTGTTTATTTTGTTTTCTTTCGAGTACAACTACATGTATTGTGGTTGAAACAATGACGTAGACTGGCTTAGGAGCCTTTGCTAAGTATAATAAAATTCTATGAAACATTCTCTTTGTATGACAATAAATTAATTATCAAAAAATTCTTATGCGTAATTGCTTTAAAGACAGTTCATAGCATATCTAGGAGAGCTTAATAGTGAATGCGATGAAATCTGACACACAGTATAAAAAAATAAAAAATACCAACAGAGTCCGTCGAGTCCCTTTCTATCTACATCTATACTATTTATATAAAATTGCTTAAATAAAAATGGTTTGTAACGCTTTGGTGCAAAATATGCTGAACCGATTTTAATAATTTCTTTTTTAGAACAACATTTTTGTACTAAAGAAGGTTGTTGCATAGCTACTAAGTTTATTTTTTACAGTTAAATATGCAGCAAATCTTTTTATTGATATGATTATCTCACATCTTGAGTCTGTCGAAATGTGCCAAAATGAACATTTTAGAAAAAATATATGAACTGATCTTCAAGCAAAGTTTCCAATAGTTTAAGAGTGTTAGTTATAGTCTGAAAGGCATTATAAGCCAAGTTGTGTGTGTCAACGTTTTACAAGACGTTATGCTCCTTTTTGCCGAAGATGAAATGCCACTTCGAGCAGAAGTCTTCCAGCAAGACAATGACCCGAAGCACGCCAGTAAACGGGCAAAGGAGTGGTTTCGGGTGAAAAGTGTTGAGGTCATACAGTGGACTGCTCAGTCACCAGACCTAAGTCCCATCGAAAATTTGTGGTTCGACACTAAAAAATATGTAAACAATGGTAAGCCAACAAATATAAACCAGCTTTGGAGTGTTGTCCAAGAAGCCTGGACAAATATATCCCCAACGCGCGTCAAAATATTGTGGACTCAATGCCACGTCGCTGTGAAGCCGCTTTAAAAAAATGGGTTTTCGACTAAATATTAAGCTTAGTTTTTGTTTTTATTAATAAATAGTTTTAAAATTTTAATTTTGCAGTTTTTTATTAGCATATATTCATGATTTTAGCAAACACTCCTATTATTTTGAACAACCAGTATATGAAGTTGAAGTAGAGTTTAATTTTTTAAAAAATATGTATCGTATTAAAGTTCTTGTTTTTTTGTAAAAGTGCTGCTAAATACTAAGAACTAAGTTTCCTGAAATAAATTTTTTTTGTAATACTAAAATCTAACAAAAAATCCTTTTATTTGCTTTTGTGTGTTATTACTTCTATTATTTTGAACACAACTGTTTCTTCGTTTACAAATGACCCAAAAACGTCTTACCCATACAACGCTCCCTTATGTTTATAAAGAAAAAACTGGATCCTTAAATTTGCGAAGGGTTATGAAAGAATTCATCTCCGAAGAAATCGAAAACCCACTTTTGGAAACATTTGAACAAAACTTACTTTATTTTTAATTAATGGAAAATTCAACGAACATAAAAACATCCTCATACAAAATTCTCTTTATGTCCCGTCCTAAAGTATAGAATAAATCCTTTTTCTCTGGACCTTTTTTATTTGAAAAATTTCGTTGCGACGCCCCTGATATTGTTAGACATTAAGCAACAAGTCAACGAACTTAGGGTTCTGTTGAGAGATATCTTCACTAATGCTATAAATGTAAAAATTTCTTCATCTGCCTATCCATTCACGGCTTAATCGCTAAAACGATTTCCTTGAAGCCCGACAAAATATAAAGGCTACTTTTTTATCTTTTTATAACACTTACGGCAGCGAAATCCACTACATAAATGTATGTATATTGTCTGAACCAATTGGTTGTCTTGCCCTTTCGTGAGAGACGCCTTGTTGGGCACTTTATTATACCCTACACCGAGGGTATATTCACTTTATCCTTCCGTTTATAACACATAGAAGGAGGCGTGGCAGGTGTGGAAAAGAGCATATATTCTTGATCAGCGTCACCACCTGAGTTGATTTAGCGATGTCCGTCTGTCTGTCTGTCTGTGCGTCTGTCTGTTGAAATCAGGTTTTCGGGAAAACCAAGAAAGCTAATTGAATGAAACTTTCACACACAGGTCACCTCTTCTTGCAGATATCTTGCTATTGAAAATGGGTGAAATAGGTTCACGGACACGCCTACCGCCATGCTCTATGTATATTTACCCAGGCCCATTTTGAAAAAAGTTGCAGCGATTTTGATGAAAATTGGTGATTTGATGAACAAGATTAGGATTAGGCTTGGCTTCAAGTTTTCAAAGCTTCCTACAGTGGCGTGGCACAGCCCTAAATTTTGACTTTTATACCAGCATATCTCGTAAGCCGTGCAAGATATTGTGATGAAATTTGGTAAACGGGTACATTTCAAATATATCTTGAATTGTGATAAAAGTGGGTGGGATCGTAAAAGTGGGCGTGGCTCTTTTCAACAGTTAAAAATTTTGATTTCATATATCTCAAAAGTGGATCTAACAATTTTCACAAAAATTTTAGAGATGATGCTGAAAGCAGTCATCAACACAAGCTCTGCCACTTTACTGAAAAAACTCGTTGAAGGGCGTGGCACCGCCCACAATATTTATAAACGTTATATTTAGAGAACTAACAACGTAATCGTTATGCTAGAAGCTATGTTTTTGCAAAAATTTGGTGCAAAGGAGCATGTGGGCGTGGCACCTCCCACACAAGCAAAAAACGTTTACTGTTATAGATAGTGTGCTATGAGAGTGATCTTCATAAAATTTGGCTTAGAGGTGTCGGCTGCTATGTGCCTTGAAATTAAATGAGAATTGACGAGATTGCAGTAGTGGAAGTGGCACCTCCTATATTTCCATAAAGTTGCAATCGCTATATTGATTGAACTATTGCAACAATTGGTATAAAATTTAATTTAGGTGGTTTACTTGCTAAGAGGTTTACCTGAATCGAAAGTGAGCGAAATAGCACGAGTGGGCGTGGCACTCCCCATACAAGTAAAATACCTTAAGTGGCATATCTTTCGAATTATGTGATCAATCAGACTAAAATTTGGTGAAAGAGTGTTGCTTATAAAAAGCTATTTCTGGATAAAAATCGAACTACATTACACCAGTGGGTGTATTACCGCCCTAAATTTTAAGACTAATTACGGCATATATCGCAAGCTATACAACCTATTGGGCTAAGATTTGGTATGTGGATGTCAGTGACGAATATAATTTAGTAACCCAAAAGTAGGCGGAATTGGATAAGTGGGCTTGGCACATTTGAATTTCTTAGTTTTATTCGATTTTTTCAATATTTTCCATATTCTTTTGACTTTATCAACCTTTTAACTTTTTCCTATACATATATCCCATACATATGTATTCGTTTGACTTTTTCAACCTCTTTCATTTTTCTTCATTATTTTCTTACTTTTAAGACTTTTTCAGCGATTTTGAACTCTTTCAACTTTTTTGAACGTTTTCATATTATTTCGACATTTTAAATTTCTTTCAACTTTCTTCAATGGTTTCCATATTTTTTTGATCTTTTCAGTCTTTTACAACTGTTTCAACATTTTTAAACTTCTTTCAACCTTTTTTATATATCAAATTTTTTTTGACTTATTCAACCTCTTCAACGTCTTTTAACATTTATTTAAAAGGGACTTTCAGTGCAGTGTAGGGTATGTGAGTTTCGGCCTGGCTGAAGATAACACCTTAACTTTTTTTTTCTTGTTTTCCTCCGTAAACAGTTTGGAAATACGTGACTTCAACGGTTTTTCGTACACCAAATGCTTTTCCAGACAATCGTCATCTGTTGTTTTTTTCTATTTTGGTGTTCGAGCGTTTCAGGATTTTCTGTATACCATGTCATTTATGTAAACTTGTTTTCCAATTCCGGCGCCTGGGCTTTGGTTATAGGTTATGAAATGCAAGTACAGGGTTACCTTATCACCCCCTGGTATTTTTAATTGTGCTGGACAATGTGAATTCATTGGTAATTATGGTCATCTGAGGGAACTGCCTAATGATTGGATATGTAATATTATGTAGATAGTTTGGATATGCAAACCAAGCTTCCACAACTGCATGAATGCGATGAATACAAGACTTCGTAAACACGAGCATGGTCATACGGACAGGAAATATGCTAGAGAAAATTGTCGATAACTTGGTGAAATCTCCAGGGAAGCAGATGCAGAGGAAAACATAGAACTTTCAGGCGACGAATGGTTGAAGTCAGTAAAAAATCGGAACGAATTGATACAGCATGGAGAGAGTTAAAATATTAATAACAATATATCACAAACACAAGTTGCTTACGTAGTTTTTCAATACTGTATTCACATAGGTTACATTGGAAGCATTTGTACAATTTGCAACATCAAAAACTTATTGTTAGTTCTGGCTATTCTTTAAATCACATGTATTAATTTGCAAAATACAGAATTTTAAAAATGTAAGTTCATAAAATTTTAACAATCAAGTCTTGCACAACATGCTGGGTACTGTTTCGTTAAATCCTTTGGCGTAATTTTACATTTCTTTCGTGAAACATAAGGAGCACAACTGAAAAATACAAATCATTTATAGCTAATTCATTTGATTAAATATGAAATTAACTTACGAAATTGCGTGCGCTTGGCCGGGACCATCACATGTCCATTCAAGGCATTGCCCTATTGGTAAATATTTCTCACCGACTTTAAAGGAGTGACCATCAATCTTGCAATTCTCTGAAAAGTTTAACATTTATTGGCATATACTCGTACATAAATACATCAATTTAGTACAAATACTTACTACCAAAGGCAAAAGTTACCAGAAACATAAGGGTAAGTGCGAAAATAATGAAACTTCTCATTTTCAATGTGGTGGTTTAATGAAAGTTTGCTGTATGATTTCCAAAATGAAACTTTGAAAATTTTTCAAGTCTTGTGAAAAGGAAAGCAATACAAAATAAAAATTATTCCATGTTTTTTTTTTTAGATAAGCGACCTAAGACTTTACCGAGAACTTTCAACACTAATTGATGGAGTATTTTTGCTGAGCTCCATAAAATATATAAATCAAACTGCGAATATTTAAATCGAATATTCAAGCACACAGATGCGGTGAATACAAATCTTGGTAACCTAGTGCTTGAGCCGAGTTTTGACGATTTAGTAGACCAGTGCTATCGGCCATACGAACAGTAAATATCCTAGAAAAATTATCAATTAGCACCTTGGTGCAACCTCCATCGCTACTAATTTTTTGTCGAATTTTTCGACACCTCTAGACTTTATCAATATTTTTTGATACTCTTAGACTTTCATCGAGTTTTTTATGCGTTACATTACTATTTGACCCCTTTTCGATACCATCCAATATTTTTTCACTTTTATCTAGTTTTTCAGTAGATTTTCGTCCATTATATTTTGATTTCTCTGAACTTCTTCATTACTTTTCGACATATTTCGACTTTTCAGATTACATTCCATACTGTTTGATACTATTCAATTCCTTCTATACTTTTTGATATTAATTGATATATTCCGAGTTTGTTTGATACCAATCGATTTTTATTGATCGTTGATACCACTTGATACTTAACAAACTTTTCAATACTGTCCAAGGTTTAAATCAACTTTTTCGATACTGCTCTGACCGCACTGCGTGAGATTTACTTGGCAGCAGCGTGCAGCTCGAGTGTCGCTAAGCTCGCTAAGATTTATAAGCCTTTTAAGTTTCAGGGAACATCAGGTTTGACCCAAATTATCTTGAGAGGGTAACTCATTGATACACGCTTAGTCACAACTTTGGTGAGTGTGTTATGATCTTGATTCTTAACCGTCTTGCGATTTATTCTATACTTTAGGACGGGACATAAAGAGAATTTTGTATAAAGATGTTTTTGTCAAACAATTTGACGATTTTAATTTGAATTTCGTGATGGTACACATTAAAGTAGCTATGTATGTAGATGAAAATGGAATTAAATTTTAAAGAAATATAAATAATAAAGGAATGCCAAAATACATCCTAAAGTCATTTTCAAGACAACAACTGCAAATGGTAATTTTTAGGTCCACAACACCAATTAAACAAAGAGACAAATTTTAAATGGTTTCAGAAGAATTTTACTTTTGAAATTACTCAGAATATAAAATTAAGTAAATTAAAATTTACATCCTTTAATATTGCCAACATCGGATATTCCAAATATTTTGTTTTCCATCAAACAGTTTGACCTACAATTTGATGAGCGTTCATATCTTCAAATTCTCACCAAACACCATATATTTTTTTGTCGGTTGAATTGTTTGACAAACAATTTGATGAATTGTTCGATTATGTGTACGCTCCTATTGAGCATGCATCTCTTATCTCGACTAATATCGTCGATACTAAAAACAGTTGATACTATTGATGTAACTATAACTAACACTCACAAGCTAATCAAAAGTTTGCTTGAAGCTCAGTTCATATACTCCTTCTTAAATGTGCATTTTGTCACATTTCGATAGACTCAAGCTGTGAGATAATCAGATTGCTGAGTCCTACAAATGTTGATCGAATTATGATATAACTTATTTCCGAATAGAGGGGCAAAGTGAATGCACTGCCTTCTGCCAAAATTTCTGGGGGGGGGGGGGGGGAGGGAGCATCTGCCGAGCCTGGACAATTTCCCTGCAGCTAAAGTGGAATTCACATAGGGAACTGTGAACTGTTAACTACATTGCTCGATAAAGTAAAGAAATGTCCAGCTGACTGACACTGCTATAGTAGGCTTAAATAAATTATGATAAAAACAAATAGCTACTTTTAAAAAGATATGTATACTTTATTATGGCATAAAATATGCATTATACGAGTTTGAAAAGCTTCATATTTTCATTGGAATAAAGTTCTACAATTTTCTTCTGAGCAAATGACTTGTGGACAACATTCAGGATGTTCATTTCAACCATGGTTTTTCTTGAAGTTAAGACTATCTTGAATTAATATTCAAGGTGAAACAATTAAAGTTCAAATACCTATAATTTTAATGTATCTTTATGTGTAACTTTAGATGTAACTTTTCATGTTTTTTTTCTTTAAATACAATTTTAGCTATGTCTCCTTTGAATTTGAATTGTTCCACCATGAATATGAATTCAAGATAGTCTTAACTTCATAAATTTCAAAAAAAGTTATGGTTGAAAGGTGTGCTACAAAAAAAAAAACGGCGGGTTGCACTCCGGGAGTGCCGACAGAAGTGAAAACAAATCGTTTAATGGCAAGTTAGTGCGTTAATTGTTATGTGTGCGTTTTCTTTTTATATGGCAATGCAATGGAAGACAAAAACGGAATATGTATTCAAATTTTACTCTCGCTCTCATTCTCAATTTGTCAACGCAACAACGCGGACATGGAAAGAAACAAACATGTAAGCATAACAATCGTTGAATGAGAATTAAATGTGTCAGTTAGTGTGTATGCTTTGCTTTTTGTCTTCCACTTGGATCATTTTTTATTTAAAAGAAACAATAGAACATTCAAATTTTACCATCGCATTCATGACGGAGAATCCCGATGACGGTCGGTGTCACGAGTTTATACTTTTTTACTCAGCCGCACAACGTGCCATAAGAAGTTTTCACTTCAAAAATTGCTGGAAGAAGTATATTCGGCTCAGTAGCCTCAACTGTGAATAATTAAATTTGAGCTAAGTACTCCTTATGTTTAAAAACAAAAATTTATTCTGATTGCAGTAAGACACATCATTGCAAATTTTGTAAGTATAAGAAAAAACTAGGTAAAAAAAGTACCTGGACCTGTGACTAAAGAGCTTAAACATAATTTTTATTAAACTTAAGATAAAAATCTGCTTCTTCTAACAGACACATTTATCAAAATCGGCTTATTCGTTGCCGAGTTCTGGCTGTTAGAATATTCAAACTGCTTAAAACGCCATCTAGTGACAGTTTATCAAAATACAAATGACTTCAAAAAAATCTGCTTGTTCTTAAAAAAACTATTACACCTCATTTGTCTAAATCGGTTTAGTATTAGCCGAGATATAACGTTTTAAAGTTTTTCAAAAAACCAAATTTGCTTGCTGCTGGTTCATGGTGGCCTGGTATTTCAGATTTTTCTCTGCTTTGGGCTGCTGGCTCTGCTTTCGGCTGCGCTAGCAGAGAAAAATTTGCTGACTGAGCAACAACTAACCGGAAGTCAACATATGTATGCTACAAATTTAAAAACTTTTTCCAAAAAATTTCATACTTTCATGGGCCAATTTTTTCAAAAAACGTTGCCTACTTTTAGGTGCTATTTATAATTTACTCTTAAGCGGCCCTCACACGATCAGTATTACTGACAGTATTTTGCATACTGACAGTATTACTGATCGTATGAGGTGAGTACTGTCAGTATAGAAAAACGATACTGATGACTGATGAAAAAATCGGATATTACTGACAAAGTTTTTAAATACTGACAGTAAAGCGGCCCTCACACGATCAATATTACTGACAGTATTTACATTACTGTCAGTGTACCACTCACGACAGTATCGCAGTATTTACATTACTATCAGTGTACCACTCACACGGTCAGTATTGTTTATTGTCAGTAATCAGTTTTTTTGGCATTCGACTGGTGAAGGTGCGAACTATGCTCCGACCACGTGACCGACAGCCGAAAATGGCATGCCACTTTTTGGGGCAGATTCCATCCAAACTTTCACCACGCCTCCAGCTAGGCATCGGACGACCATACCCTTGAACGCAACGTTCCATGCCACTGAATGAGGAACTTTTTCAAGTTTCTTTCAAGTTTCGCTGCCTCATCGTCTATCTGCCACAAAATGGGGCATGCCACGCCCCCTCCCAGGATTTTGCCGTCCCGTGCCTACTTGCACCCTCTGACCAACTTTCAGCCGGATCTGCCCCAAAAAGTGGCATGCCACTTTTTGGCCACTTTTCTGTGCAAATAATACTGATGAACTGTCAGTATTCACCTCACACCATACACTGATAGTAATGTAAATACTGCCATACTGTCGGTACCTACTTTTAGGCGTTCTTTTTGAAATTTGTCAGAAAGTGTTGCCTACTTTTAGGGGCAAATTATTAATAGCACCTAAAAGTAGGTAACGTTTTATAAATTTTTTGAAATCGAGTTCGTTTTCCAAGTCTTCGAAATTTTAAAATCGAGTTCGTTTCCCAAGTCTTCAAAATTCCTAAATCAAGTTCGTTTCCCAAGTCTTCCAAATTTGAAATCGAGTTCGTTTCCCAAGTCTTCAAATTTCTGAAATCGAGTTCGTTTCCAAAGTCTTCAAAATTCTAAAATCGAGTTCGTTTCCCAAGTCTTCAAAATACCAATATCGAGTTCGTTTCCCAAGTCTTCAAAATTCCGAAATCGAGTTCGTTTCCCAAGTCTTCAAAGAACATTCAAATTTTACTATCGCATTCATGACGGGGAATCCCGATGACGGTCGGTGTCGCGAAATTATACTTTTTTCCTCAGCCGCACAACGTGCCATAAGAAGTTTTCACTTCAAAAATAATCGAAACAATGGCCGGCTAAAATGACGATTTCTGTGGAAATGCACATATTATTCAGAAAAGTGGTACCAAAAGTAATATCGTTATATATGGGATATTTCAAGACAAAGTTGTATTTGTAAAAACTGAAACCTTTGTGAATTTTACAAATTTCAATAATTATTTTGTACGAGGAAATAAAATACCAGTTGTTTTTTTGTCATTTTTATCCATTTTGCGGTGTGTAAATTTTTAGATTTTTATAAAACTTCGAAAGCTGTGAAAAACTATTTGATTTACAAAAAAAATGCTCCCAACCTTTTTTGATTATTTTTTTGAACTTTTAGAAAAAATTTAGTAGACTGAAAAAAGTTTACTTCCTTTTATTTGTGAATGTCATTTAAACATTTTTTTTTTTTTGAATTTAAATCTTATTAGGAAAACCATGCTATCACAACTAAGTTGGGATGATTTTCTTCTAGGACTTACAGATTTAGAGTTAAATAAATTCAACAACTGAACTGGAATTCAATATAAGAAAGTTGTCCTCAATACCGATTTTTTTCATTTTGTTTTTCAACTGGAAGAACATTTTGCGCCGCGCGCCGCTTGTACGCCAAACTATTGATTTTACGAAAAAACAGGTTATCACCTAAATACATATATTGTAGGAAATTTTCTCTAGTTTTATTTTGAATGTAAATGCTTGTATCGTGAAATGAGTCGGAAAAGAGATATTGTCAAAAAACTGCTCTTAGACGGCTCTTATCCAATATGGCGGCGCGAGCGGCAAAACTAAGAGTTGGCAAAGTTGAAATTCAGAAAGAGCACATCAAAATCTATACAATCATCCATTTTCAAAACGCCCGGTAAGCTTTCCAGGTGACCTCTTTTTTTAGAACCAAATGACTGTACTATAATTGGATTTAGAATTAAAAAAAATATTAAAAATGGGTTTTTTTAAAAGCACATAAGAAATATACGAAAAAACCTTAATCCACTTAATTTGTTTTCAAGTAAATTGTGCCTTTTGCTTTCGGAGTTTTGTACAGCCCTAAAAAATAACTATGACGTTAAATGAATATCACATAAAAATTTGAAAAATATCGGAAGAGGACAGTGCTTAATAATATGATTTTGGCTAAAATGTCCCATATGTTTATTTTTTATTTTCAATATTATGGCCTTCGTGGTACTGTGTTAGTCGGGGAGGACACCAAAAGAAAACTGGCCAATCAAGTTTGAGGAAGAAACTTTTACCAATATATAAGGCAAATCGAATTATTTTAATTAAAGTTGAATATCTTCTTGATGTAAATTATAGCATTTATTAGAATAAATAAACCTAGTTAAAAGTTATTTTCATAAAATTTATGTTAGTCATATAAAAGTTGAAATTTAGTCCGATGTTTTTTATGATTTACAAAAATTTTTATTTCTTTCAAGGCATACTTTTCAAAAATTTTCATATTTTTGTTGTTTTGCTTTGAGAGGTGCCACGCCAACACTTACACAATTTCTTTCATACGCTACCGAATGTTGTGGTACCAAGCTTTAATTTATTATCATTAGTACACTGACAAAACGATTTGTTTGAAAATATGTAACAAATGTATATTTCATATGGAGAAATCAAATATTTATTTGAGTCACACATATTATATTTATATGAAATAATAGTATATATTGGTTGAAGCATTTTATATTTGACTCAATCAAATATTTAATTGCTCTATGTCAAATATAATTTGTCACATTCAAGCAAATCGTTTTCTCAGTGTAGATCTTTTGTTAAGTACGGTCTTGCTAATGATGATGATTTGCTGCGGTATCCAGTTTTTTTGATTTGTGTCTGTAAGAGTAGCTGGCATATATTTGAGGGCTCCATCTCTTTCTTTTTGGTCCACGATTTTATTAAAGAGCATGCAATATATTTTAATGAAAATTATTATTTACTTTAAGCAACTTTTTTAAGAAGATTTATTGAGTCCAGAAGTGCTGAGGTACAAACTAAGTAGATATTTTCATCAGGGGTCTCGAAGGATGCTAAAAAAGCTAAGAAATCTTCAAAAGATTTATTCGTGTTACGTTGTGTAATTGATGTTAATAGGTATAGTAAAGTTATGTTTATATGCATATTAGTTTTATGGCGAGCAGATGCAAAACTCTATAAGCCCACCCTATGTCAAAAATTAGATTAGCAAGTAGTTTTTTCCGCTTCCTGAAATCTATGTTTCAGCTTAAGTATTCCTTATAAAAATTAAGTTTAACGAGAGATTTGTCTTCTATAGAAAATTCTCAATTTCATATGAAAACATTGTACTTCAGTCTTAGTAAACATTCATATTTGAGTTATAACTTTTTTGAAGATTTGTTTAAAATTTTTAAATAGGGTAAGCGTACCCAGTGTTGACAGTTTTTTTTTTTTTTTTTTTTTTTTGAGAAAATCTAAGGCTGCAAAAAAGTTTTTTTTCGCCAATTCCTTATAAAGAAAATCAAAAAAAAAATGCGAAAAGAAAGATTTGAAATAAGAAAAAAAAACTAATTTTTTTACTCAAATTCCAAAAAAATGAATATTTTGCAGCTCTGGTAGCAACCATAAGAGTACTGTTTTTTTTAAATGAAGATATACTCGAATATGAATAAATTTTTGAAATTCGAGTGTTGCCGGAGAATTCAAGAACATGGATCAATTTAAATCTAGTTGAATTTCTTTGGTTTTCTTCTTCTTTTTTCTTGAATTTACAAAAAAAAAAAAAACAAATTCATAATGCATTGCTTTTGTTTCAAAAATTTTCAAAGTATTTGTAGCAAAACTCTGCAAGTTCATATTTATATTCCATTTTCGAAGTGATTTTAAGCAGCATCATTTAAAGCACCTGTGACAAAATTATAATTTTTTATTGATTATTAACATTTTCCCTTCTCAGTGCAGTCCAATTAGGTACATATATACCAGGGAGTTCTGTAACGCGGACAGTTCAATAATTCAATAAGTCGGTGAAAATCGTGCGAAATAAATTGTAACAAATTTTTGTAATTTTTTCTGTACAACTTGGAACTTTAAAAAGATTAAATCGAAAATTTCAGATCGATCTGGTAAAACAGCTGATAATTTGACACGAACTCAGTTGACTCGAGTCATATTCGAATTTCGAGTGGTAATGGATTTTTGAAAGGAAAAATTATACCCAAAATGTATAAGTAAGCATGCCATTTATATTGTATTTTACAGGATATCCCTGGATTTTCAGCGAAAAAATGTTTCCTGTAAAAAAATGATTCCTGTATTTTTAGGAAAAAATCTGTAAGTATTCCATTTTATTTCCATTGATTTTAAAATTTACATTTCTCTTGAAAGAAAACGATCATAATCTCAATCAGTTATTTCTCGTTAATTAGTGTTCGTCAACCCTTACGTTGATAACGTAATCAAAACTGTTTTACAAAAAAAGTTGTCGAATAAAGCATTTTTTAACAATTACTTTCCAAGTTTTGAGAATTTTGTGAATTTTTCTTAAAAATTTCAATTTCATGTTTTATGATTGATTTCAGTGCCTTCGAAACAAAGTGTTATTTCGAAAACAGCATCGATGTTACATCGATTTGTGGGCAGCTCCGATTATGGAATTGAAGGCTTATTCGTGGGCGATGTTACGCAAGGCACCAGTATGGAAAGACGTGGAGATTGTGCTGAATAAGCTACAGGACTCAAAACTATATGCAGCTAACGAAAATTTATCAAAAGTGCACAAAGAGTTCAAATATGTGGAAAATTATTGTTCGGATCAAACGCTGGAAAGACGAAAAAGTTCCAATATCGAAACGATGGGTTTTACTCATTTGAGAATTGTGATTACAAAGAAATGGCAACAATAATGGAATATGTCGTTTGTTTACCCGGCACAGTCCCCTTTGTGGAACAAGTATTCGCTTCCATTAACAAGACGTGGACAGATGATAAATCTCAGTCAAAGTGAAAACTTTGAAAGCCATTCTGACCGCTAAGGTTAATTTAAACATGTGGTGCATTGATTTTTACAATTGGATAAAAACAAAACTGGACATGCTGCGGAAAGACATGACAAGTACTTACTTTGTTGAAACTTGAGGTGGCACTGAACGAATCGAAAACGAATCAGACGAGGAATTCCTGGACGAAAACTGTGATTAAATTTAAGTGCCAAAATATTTATCCATACACAACAATTACTATCTATTTTGCTTTAAATTGAAAAAAAAAAAAAAAAAATGTATCCTGTAATCAATCCTGGTTTCAAAAAATTAAGTCCTGTAAAATTTAATTTTTTTCCAATTTATTCTGTTTTTCCTTTAAAAAATTTATGGCTTGTAACTCGAATTCTGAAAATGTTGATATGTTGATTAATAAATAAAGAATTGAATTGAAATAAATTTTCGATTTTAAGAAAAAGTATACAAAGTTTTTTTTTTAAATATTTTTTGGTTCAAAAATGGCTCGAGACCGAAAATTCTGAAATAAACAATTTATTTTTAAATGAAAGTTAACCAAATTGCTAACAAATCGGTGAAGCCAGAATTTTAAGTTAAAGTCAAAAAAAAAAAATTGTTTTCTTTGGCCTCAACTTAAGATAATAAGAAATAACATTTTTCTTAAATTCGGGTTACGACAATTTGTTAGCATTTTGGTTAACTCTCATATACAGTCTGTCAAGTAATTGTTTGCAAAATAAATAATGAAACACAATTTTCACTTTCATATTGAAAAAAAATAAGAAATGTATATATTTTTGGGAAATTTTTTTTGTACTCAATTCTCTGACTCATTCTTCATTAGAAAACAACAGAAAAATTATTTTATATAATCAAAAACAAAAGTTTATGGAACAAAAATAAAAACACTACCCATTTCATGGTGTCAAATAATTCTTTGCAAAATGCTAGGGACATATGAAGAAACTAATAAACTTATAAGAAAAGCTTTAAAACTTGATGGGTCCACCACGAATATCAATCACGACTTGTATCCTTCTTGGAATAGATGCAATAAGTTTTTGGAAATCATATTCTTCCGGTAAACTTTTGTCCATTCCTCCTTAACAACTCTTATTAGAGCGTTTTTATTTGTTGAAGCCCGTTTTGCAACTTTTTTTTTCAGTGTGCCCATTAATTTTTGATGGGGTTCATATTGGTCCATTATGCCTATCATTTTACTACAATAATACAGCACCCAGATCCTGTATAACAACGATTTGGGCTTAGTAACTATTATTGACCTGATACAATTTGTATCTTAACTTTCCGGCCTTTTAAGTGTCAGTGAAGCCGAAATTCTGAGCACTTTTTTCAATTTGTTTTGAAGAGTGTTTAAGTAAAACTTCTTTGTCATGATATCGGCAGAAACTTTCAGTTCTCCAACGCTTTCCCACGATACTCGTATGTATCCCCATACCATCACGGGCAACTTTCCACACTTCACAGTGGGTATTCTTCTACTGCAGAGCTGTGTTCAATTTTCATCAAACTTGACATGTTTGCATTT
Organism: Tricholauxania praeusta; assembly: GCA_949775025.1. NCBI lineage: Eukaryota > Metazoa > Arthropoda > Insecta > Diptera > Lauxaniidae > Tricholauxania > Tricholauxania praeusta. The sequence goes on along the minus strand of OX459028.1, from coordinate 137,632,679 downwards.
AAATTAGCTCTCATATAAAGAAGAAAATGGTTAATTTCGACAAAACTTTCAGTCTCTAGCAATTTTTGAACTAAAAAATATTTAAAAAAAAAAATGTTTGGACTTTTCCAAAACGACAGTATTTTGTTTTCCAAATTCGGGCTACAAGGACTTATTTCAATTTTAGTAAGCTTTAATTAAAAGGAAAAATTGTTAATTTTTGACAAGATTTGCGATTCCTAGCAATTTTTGAACCAAAAAAAAATTTTTCGGAATTAAACTTAAAAAAAAATTTTATAACATTTTTTAAAAATTCAGGTTCCAACGAATTATTGGCATGTTGGTTGGTTTTATTTAAAAAAAAAATATCTAGCGATATTTGACCCAAAAAACTCGATTTGGGACCACTGCTCTGCCGTACTAAGCGAAAAAGACGTATCTCAAAAAAATTCATTTCGAGATAATTGATGTTTTGTTTATGCCAATTTGTTGAAATACCTGTAAAATTGAGATAGAGGAAATTTTCTTAGTAGATTTTTTATATGATTGAACTAAGATGCCTACATTTGGAGTATTTCATTAGACGCGTAATTTCTTAAGTTATCCGGTGCCTTAAGAATCTCGGATACTTTTTTTTTTTGAGATACGTCTTTTTCGCTTAGTACGGCAGTGCTATGTTGAAAAATAACTTATAACCCATCCAAAAAATACACTACTTCAATTTTTTATTGTCTTATTGAACTGTTGAAAAAACTAGAAATTAAAAATAAAAATTCGAACCAATTCAGCATAACTTGGTTTCCGACATTTTCGTTTTCAATGACGAATTGCACTGCACTACACGTTTTCTGTGTTATTTTTGCTCAAAATCACTTGCAATGAACTAACTGAGTTTTGCATCTACACCACGCCTGCCTCGTTTATAAGACAAAATATTACCACTGAATGCTATCACAAATATTGCCGTAAAAGTCACAGCTTTAACTAGTGATGTTTTCATTTTGAAATTCCAATTTATAGATCGATCGCATGTACTTCAGTTTCCCTAAACAACTGATTTTTAACATTAAAAATTATTTGTTTATTGTTGAATTTCGATGAAATTAAAACCAAACATGTGTTACACCCTACACTTTAGTTAGCACATATTAAATTTTTACTTACATTTGTATATGAATTACTCGAGTTTTTTTTGACACAAATTTTTAAAATACATATTTTTTTTAATGAAACTTTTTTCTTTTGATTGTATTTAGTCGATTCAAGCAAAATACTATGGTATGCAGCGGGCAAGCATAGTTAGATGTATCGTTTTGCACAGTAAACGTAAGGTAGCTATTGATTTCGTTTGATCTACACATTTCTTCAATTTATTTGATATGAAACTTATAAGCATTAACGCTTGGAAAACAGATTTTGTAATTAAAGCATTGAAAAAGCCAACTCATATTCCAATAAAAATAAATAAAAACACTTGTAACACCGTTCAACAAACATCTACTTTTGGTAGTACCCCTTAGAAAAGCTAATATGTTCTTAACGAAACTGCTTGTCAAAATTTTGCCGCATTTGTTGATATGATAGGTTCGTTCCTGCCAGAAAAAATAGGTGAATATTATTAGAAATATTGATAAAGTTTTACCACAAAAAACGTTCCCGCCAAAAAAAATGTGGCGTTTGAGAGAGAAAAAATGAGAGTAAGAAACAGCTAATCACTTCTCCTCCATTGTTTGTTTACTAAAATACGCGCAACTTTTTGAGAATTTTCAATTTTTACCCATTTTTCTGTTCCTGCCAGAATTGTCGTGATTCGAGTAGTCAGAGAAATTTCAGCTTTTACTCTCTCGAAAATCGCGATTTGACACTTTTCAATTTTTACCACAAAATTTGGTAGGAACAAACCTAATGTCTATTTCAATAAGTAAAGTTTGAGCGTTCACCCACAGTTTTAATTTCTGCGAAAATGCACCATTCCATCAAAACACTAAAGTTGATCCATTAAGTCTTTCAAAATCTCAACCTTTGCTATATTACAGAGTGACCACTGAAAATCTGAGGGGTTGCAAAAAGTCATGCCTTCTTCACTTTCAATAATTGAAGCTCATTGAGCTTATGTTTTTCAATGACAGATAAATCATTCAAACTCTGATGAAATATTTGTAACTTTTCAATATCAAAGTATCTCCATGTGAAAATATGATTCGGAACCTATTTGCCCAGTTAAAAAAAGTTGGTTTAAGTCAGTGATCTTCCGCAAAGGAATTCTAAGTGCACTGATGCAGCAGCAGGTGCTTTTCGTCAAAATGTCTTTGAGAATTATTCTGCCTATACCCTTTGTCTTTCTGTTCAACTAAGCATCGCCAAAAAATCGCTTCAAAAGATTCCGCAACTGGATTTATGAATGTTCATAAATGGTCCAAACCTTAGTAGTAGTACGCCACTCGATTTCTATACTTTAGCCTGATATAGCAACAATATTATATTGAGTGATTTTCATTTAAACAACGAAGCTGCAGATTTGGGATACTAAGCATTCGAGTGAAGTATATGTATCATCACCAACTGTATTCCCAAAAATTCACTGTTTGATGCGATATTAAGGCTGAAAGAGTTATCAACCCATATTTCTTTGAAAATGGGGAAGATCAGCCAGAAAGAATTAACGGTATACTGAATAGAATATTACTAGAAAATTATAGGAGGTATGATTCCAATAGGATGGAGTCATTGCGCATGCTGTCAGTGCAACGATGAAGTTCTGGTGAACATTTTCGGTGAAGGAATAATTTCAAAAAATGCTGTATTTGTTTGGTCTTCGCGTTCACTTGTTTCGACAGCTCTCAACTTCTTTTTGTGGGACTAAGTACTTGAAAGCATCCGTTTACATAAATAGACCATGAAAAATTCTAGAGCTTAAGGAACACATTTCAACCGAAATCCAACGCTTAGGGCACGAAACATTGCGCAAAGTCTAAAAAAAGTCCGAAAACTCAAAAATATTCCATTAAAAAGAAAATTGTTTCCAATACTGAAGATATACATATGTATGTAAATATGTCTCATTTTAGTACAATTTTTGCAAAGGAATTAAGGTCATAAGTTCTATAGTAGATATTGATGACTCTCCCCGAGATAAAGTTATTATAGTATTTTTATTGAATGTATGATGAAGAAGACGAAAACTACAGGCGTGACCTCTTTTTACCCAGAAGAAGTGAAATCATAATTCTTTATACGTCGCTGTACCTATGTATACTACTTATTTAGTAATATGTTTCATAAGCGTTTCCTATGAAATTTTATATGAAAATGGTTGGATGTGAAACAAGTAAGCATAAGATTGATCAAAAAAAAAATCATGTGTACAGTTTACAAGTGGTAGAAGTGAAACGCTAAGAAAACTAAACTGCGATTGAATGACACGAAAATGTTTTATTAAAAAGATAAAAGTCGACGGGATCTGGAATAGCTTTAGCAATAATTATCAAATTAAAGTACTCATCAAGCAGAGTGCCCAAAAACTATCAGCTTCGAGATCGGTTAAGCAAAAGCTGAGATATAAGCGAGGAAAGATTTCCTATTTTGATTTACTACCAAAGCCTTTCCATAGCGAGAAGAGCAAAATCTACTACTCTCTCTCTTATTTTAATTGTTATTGTTACCCAACTAAGCGTTGCTGTTATTAAAATATCAAAAGTAATAGCAAATCACAATGAGACAGAGTAGTAGATTTTGTTGTCGTCGCTATGACAAGGCCTTGGTAATTAATCAGTGAAATGTTTGAAAAAATAGAAAATCTTTCTACGCTTATATCTCAGTTTTTGCTAAATCGATCTCGAAGCTGATAGTATTCGAGTATTTTGCTCGATGAGTACTTTAATTTGATATATAATTTATTGATGTAGATATTCTCGATCCCGCCCGGCGTCGCTTTTTGCGTTTCATTATACACACCTTATTTGAAATCACACCAGTGTTAAAGAAGTTTACCTTAAAAAAATGAGATATGCAAACTTCCAAAAACTTCTCGACAGCTACACTGATTATATGTGTAAATCGAAAGAGAGTGTTTGAAAATATGAAATAACATTAATAATAACAAATTTAAATTTAAATTTCGTTTCAGAGCAGACTTTCCTTTAGTAAACTATGCCCTCCTTAATAACAGTTTTATTGAGATTATAGTTTTACAAATATTTTCTATTTTCACATTTTATTAATTACACTCCTCCGAAGGGCAGCATTGCGGGTATGGTAGATCCAAATCAATTTCTGATGTTTTGCAGTTTGGTCGTGGCTCAAACTCTGGACAGCTTTAAAAACATTGAAAGTATTAAAATTTGTTTATTATTATTAATAATATTTAAAGTATTAACTTGTAAGGGATATACAAAAAAGAACCCATTTTACATTATTTCTTGTTCCAAAACAAAACAAATTATTTCATGGGTATCCTCATCGAATCAAAGTTCATGTCAGTGAAAAAACTTTTGTGATTAAGAAACAGGTAGCCACGAAATCGATTATTCGACAAATTAGAAAAATATTGGGTATAATTACGCGGCTACCTGTCCTATATGTTCCAAAAGTCAACTTAGGTTTTGTTGTCATTTATTAAGTTTTGAACTCATTAAAGATAAACTGCCGTAAAATTGACGAGGAAAAAGAAACATGTTTTACATATCCCTTGCAAAAATTTTTATATCGAAGCCAACTTGAAGAAATATTCAGATTCCATTTTTAAAAAATAAAAATACCTTTAAAATATTTGAAATAAAAGTCAATTTCATGAGCAAAAAAAAAAAAAAAAATAGTCAAACTGCAGAGTGTGGCCCCTACCGCTTTCCATCAAAGTCGTCTTGGTAAACTTGAAATAAGTCCTTAGACTACAGCGCATATACAGGGGTGGGCAATGGAAGTAATAGCCCACCCCGAAAATTAATGTTTTATTTGCAATATTTATTATATGTATGAAAAAGACAAAAATTATATGAGTGGCACCTTGAGACGAAATGAGAGCAATAGAAAGTTGCCAAAAACTGTCCATCTTTAAAGGCACTACAACTGTCAAATGAATGGCAAAGTTCATTCAATGGAAATATCAGACAGTGCTCCATCAAATCATATACAGTTTTTGTGTTAACATTTGAGTGAGGTTTAATCTTTGTGTCGAATGTGTACTTTGAGTCTTATATTACTTTAAATTGACAGTCCTTGTTATTACTACGCCCCAATGGCACGAAGTGTTAAAATTGAAAACAAAATACTTGAAGTTCAGAGAGGTGCTCGAGGGATTGTAGAATTCTGACAGCGTTGTTTTTATTTAATAATAATAACGATAGAGATTAGCTACTACAGCTATTAGTCTTAGTAGCTTTGAATCAAGTAAAAAGTCTTTTAATGTTATGGATCATAAAAAAAAAAAATCAGTTTCTGCATTCCTAGCACAAATTCTATTTTAACTTACTTTAGTCCGTGCATACTGTTTTTTCCAGTACAGGTGTATTCCACACAGTGTCCAGGAGGAGCATATTTTTCATCAACTCCAAACTCATAATCATCATAAATACAGTCATCTTGAATTTTCATGCAAATAGTTAATGTTAATTAATGTTTTTATATACATAAATATATAAATGTATTAGACAAAAACTTACACCCAAAAGTTATAACAAATATTGAGGTAATTGCCAAAGCGTTAATTAATAGCTGCATCCTTTGTAATTTCACTTAAGCGATTAAACGTGTTCCACTTTCCATAAACAACTGTGTTCTGCGAATAAACTACTCGCATAAGCTTTGTTTCTTTTTTTATAAAAGAAAGTATGTAAAACCATAAATGTATTGAATTTCACCATTGTGTAGTAAATATTTTACTTTTAACCCAATGCACACAAAAACGGATGCGGATCCGTTTTGAACCCGTTACGGATCCGTCAGTGCGGATTCCGTTTTTTATGCTTCGCCAATTACAAAGTTTACCTGTTCATAACTTTTTTTCCACTTGACTAACAAAAATAATTAGGATGTAATTTTTAATAAGGAACATTTTATTAAATATCCAAGCAAAAGATATTGGAATTCCATTTCTTTTAGATGTGATGCTATAACAATTAGGGAAAATGCATGATTTTCATATCAAAAAAGTTTAGGCACACATATGAAAAATTTTAGCTTTGGTCCAATCTTCGAACATCTAATATTTGGTTTGACCTTCATTAGCTTGAATAACTGCTTGTATGCGTCTTCGCATACTTCCAACTAAGTTAGATGTCTCCGCGGGTGTTATATTCGGCCATTCTGGGCGTATGGTGTCCTTATGATGAAACCGTATTTTTTTTTCAGTAAGTGCCAAATATGTTCAATCGAATTCATATCCTGCGACTATGGGGGTGTTCTAAATTGATAACAATGGTATATTAGCCATTCCTTTACAAGAAACGACGAATTTTTCGGGTCGTTATAGTGTTGGAAAAATTTACACCACACCAGGAGCAGATTGTAGTAGCTACTGTGGCTAAAAATTCAAAGATATCAGCAGTTAAATTATGCCATGAAATGCAGCAAAGACTCAGAGAAAAATTCGATCCCCAAACAATACGAAACACCTAAAACAGATAAGGTTATTATGGAAGAGTTCTTCAGCACAAACCGTTAATTTCGGTAGTGAATAAGAAAGAAATTTTGAAGTTCGCCAAACTCAATGTTAATCAGCCAGAAACTTTTTGGAATAGCATGATATTTAGTGACGAATCAAAGTTTAACCTATTTGGCTCAGATGGCGCAGAAAAAATTTGGCGAAAACCACAAAAAGAGCTGCAAGAAAATAATGTAATCAAAACACCTAACCACGGCGACGGTAATGTTATGGTTTGGGGGTGTATAGCAGCATCTGGAGTGGGTAATCTTGTCTTTATTGATGGGAAAATGGACAAGCACTTGTATAAGACTATATATTGTAGGAACATTTAGCCCCAAGTGTTGAGAAGTTGGGGTTGAATGGGAAACCATTTATGGTCCAACAAGATAACGACCCAAAACATTCGTCGTTTCTTGTATAGGAATGGCTAATATACCATTGTAAGCAATTTAAAACACCCCAATAGTCGCAGGATATGAATTCGATTGAACAAATTTGGCACTTACTGAAAAAAAAAAAACGGTTTCATCACATAACATCGAAGGATTCTCTTAAGGACACCATACGCACAGAGTGGTCAAATATAACACCCGCGGAGACATCTAACTTAAGTAGTTGGAAGTATGCGTAGACGCATACAAGCAGTTATTCAAGCTAATGGAGGTCAAACCAAATATTAGAAAATCATGCATTTTCCCTAATTGTTATAACATCACATCTAAAACAAATGGATTTCAAATATCTTTTACTTAAATATTTAATAAAATGTTCCTTATTAATTAATTACATCCTAATTATTTTTGTTAGTCAAGTAGAAAAAAATGTAATTAACAGATAAAATTTGTAAGTGCAGCTGTGCCTAAACTTTTTTGATTCACTGTTTGTGTAGTATTATGATTTATACTATTTTTACTTCTTGTAAATTTTGTTCCTTTTTATATGAATTTAATTCTGCATATTATGCGTAGAAATTAAATAGAAGTTAATTTTTATTTTAAATATTAATATTCATATGCGCTTAAAAAGTATCCCATATTTAAATTTAGTTAAAAAAAAATTTAAGAATTTTTTATTAATCAAATGCTTTTTAAAATGCTGGAATGATCTTATAATGTTTACTTGGTGTTTTAAACGTATGATTATAACCTTATTGAAGTAATTTGAGCCTTAAATTTACGTAAAAATTATATGTGTGCTTATCATATGTTGTGACACTGTAAGCATTCAGTACAAAACAAATGTTCTGGTACTTACACAGGGTGGTGTACATGACTTAACTTATACAATTCTGCTCCAACATATATCAATGACTACACTAAGTAGTTCGTGTGTAACTTTAAGGGTGAAGCTGTTTAATCTAAAAAATTTCAACATTACTCATTACCATATATTAGAGCTGTTCAGAAAAAGAAAAGTTGTATTTTTTACGATGCGTAAGCGCATATCTATAGCGGATATCTTTTTCGGCGGCGCTAATCCAGTATTCAATACTGATGAAATTCCTTTGAGGAGCGTTGTCAAGATACCCTGCCGGACTCAAATAAACTGGTTGACGATATTTACTAATTTTTAAAGTAGCTAATTCTTAACTAGTTGTAAAAGTGGCTTAAAAAATATGCAGAAATCAACCAGTTTGTTTCAGTTATTTATTTCTGAGGGGAAAAAATGGAAAAAAGAATAAACAAAAGATGTCATTTGCATGAAAACAAAATAGTCAATTCATTAAATTGTCATAATTTAAATCTTATTATCAATTTAAATAAATAAAATAAATAATTTCCATTTAAACTTTGTTATTTTGAAGTGCGGAAGTGTGATGCGCAAAATCTCTTTTCGAGCTTCATCTATCAATTGGAAAAACAATAATTTTCCCAAAAATTGGGTAAAAAACGATGTGACACTACAAGAGAAGACCACTACAAGAGAAGTTCAAAATATATTTTCAACCTATTGCTATCGATTGGAGCAAACAATAATTTTTTCGAAAAATGGGTCAAAAATGGTCCTTTCCAGGGTCCAGAACGACTAAGTGATGTCCAAAATAGTTGTAGATGCTTCTCTATCGATTGGAACATTTTTTTCGAAAATGGGTCAAACGGTCCATTCCATGATACTGGGACACTCCAAGTGACCAATTTTCGACTTTTCGCCATCGATTTGAGCAAAAAAAAAAACTGTGTTTTTTGCTACACTTCAAACCAAGTGGCTCGAGCCATTTACTGCTTCATGAATGTTGAATACATAGGAGTGTGAGCTTCACATGCATTCGCAATCGTGAGACCCGAGCTACTTAAATGCTCACATTCATGAACAGCATGTTATCTTCGTATTCGCCATTAGTGAGCGCGCAACTCAGATTCGCAATCATTATTGCATACAATGTGAACCCTCAGTGAACCACTCAATGCTGTTCTCTGATGGGTACTAAGTACTATATGGTAGGTTCAATGAATTCAAAGTAAAATATTTCATAAATTTTGCATATTTCGTGTTTTGCAGAAGCGATCAAGCAGACGATGCTGATAAATGCCAAAGTAAGGCTCTGCAAGTTGCAAGAAAAAAAAATTCCATTAGGTTTGCGATAAAAAAAAAGTTTATTATTAATTATGTATTACCAATCATTTTAACAGTACCTTCTGTCTCAATAATAAAATACATACTACAAACTATAGTAATTAATTGTGCAAATGTGTAAACATATTTCATTTCAATTAGTATGTATAATTTCATATCAACTATGTAGTTCTAAATTGCTTAAAAAACAATAGTTCCGAAAGTAGTTACCCACTACTGGTTCAGTAAGTAAGTAGTTACCCGCAACTGGTTTAGAAAGTAGTTTATCAAAACTGCTTTAAGAAGTAGTTTACAAGAACTGGTTTAAAAAGTAGTTCATCGAAACTGGTTTAAGAAGTAGTTCACCAAAACTAGTTTAAAAAGTAGTTGCAAAGATATGCAGAGACGGACAATTGACTTGTGCCTAGGACAACATAATGTTAAAGTAAACAGTTCTCTCAAACAAAATAAATCGATTGTTCAACCAGATGTGGTGTACAAAAAACTAGTATTTCAACTGGTTTTTAACTAGTTGATTTCCCTACAGGGTATGTAACGCTGTATATATCCACTAACACATCGTAAAAAAACTGAAAAAATTCTTTTGAATCGCTCTACATACTGTATACAAATGCGACCGTAATGTGTCTCTATCACACTGTGTAAAATTCTTCAGGATGTTTTAACCAGACTCGACTCATGGGCAGACGAGGCTGGTTTAGGTGTAAATCCGAAGAAAATTGAACTAATACTCTTTACTAGGAGTCACAAACTTCCAATTATAGTACCATCTTCGCTAAAGGTCATTAGACTTGAAATAAAAAGGTATCTTGGCATCGGATAGGAAATGAAGTTGGAGAATTAATGTTTTAGAGAGAGTTAGGAAAGCAACTGTAGCACTATACTCTTGTGAAAAAGCTTTGGGGGAAAGATGGGGGCTATCACCTCGTATCATACAGTGGCTCTACAAAGCAGTAATTTGACCGATTCCGTTATATGGCATTTTGTTTTGGTGGCCTGTCTTAGACAAGGTCACCTATTACAGACAATTAGAGCTGCTTCCATGTGCATCAGTTGTGCTCTGAAGACCATACCGACTGATGCCTTGGAGGTCCTCTTTCATCTCATTCCCCTTGACCTGCTTGGTATGCGAATGGCAGCATGCACAGCCATTAGATTCAGGGAAACTGCTTGCTGGTTCGAGGGAAGAACAGGACACTCAACTATTCTTAATAGCTTGAGTTTCGTACCCTCTAAATTGGACTTCACTGTTCCTGTTCTCATTCAAGAGGGATTACGTAACTCATATTCCATCTAGGGATAACTGGAAGGGAGGAATCTCGGGAGAAGGAACCATATTAATTTCTAAACGGATGGCTCCAAGCTACATACCCAATTGGGTTATGGTATTTACTCTAAGGAACTAAAGATAGGAATTGCTGCGAAGCTACCAGACCATTGTAGCGTTTTTCAGGCAGAGGTTATAGCAATAGAAGAAGTAGCATCCTGGCTGAGGATAAATATCGTGTCTAAAAAGGATAGTCAGGCTGCTATCAAATCCTTAGAATCAGTCTTCTTAAAGCCACTAGTGGCCCAACAGTGCCGCTCGTCTAATGAGATGGCTCCGCATTTTAATATTTACCACATCTGGGTGCCTGGGCATAGGAACATTGATGCAAATTGCAAAGCTGAATAACTTGCTAGGCAGGGAACTACTGCACAAATTCCTCAAGACAAGAAAGGTGTTGGCATGCCACTTGCAATCTGCAAGTTACTGCTTAAAGAAGACACGATAAAAAATAACAAGGCAAAACAAATTTAACTAAATTTGAGTACGAAGCGGTCATATTTTGATTAACTTTTACTGATATTGTGCCTAAAATATCATGGTTACAAAATTGTTATTTTTAAGAAGAACTGCGTAGTTATTGTAACTAAAATTTGCCCCAAATATGATAAATTGAGTACACAAAAATTTCTGGAATGTTACCATAAAGTCAAACCGCACCTCACGCTACCCTACTGGATATCCATAAAGCTTGCATTTTATTAGCATTGAAAGTAAGAAATCGCATTCTTCTACATGTAAATAATTACATATGAATGTATATGGGTATTTCCACAAAAAGGTCCACCGTGACAGAAGAATTAAAAGTTCTCATTTCATGATTGATAACAGCAGCAATCGTGTCAAAATTTATTAAAATTCGATATTATTGAGATATTATATTAAAAAAAAAATCATTTTTATAAGTAATTGTTACTAAGCTAATATGTTTACATAGTTTGAAAACAAATAGATGTTTCTGGATCTTACACGCCTAATTTTTTTTTTTTTTTTTTTTGACTAAAAGCAATAATCTGGAAAAAATTTAATTCTTTTACGAGTCCTTTGATCATTTTTTTTTTACAGAAACTAATCAGTATCTTGTAATCTTCAATGTTGTTTCTAAATACTAATATCAAGTTTAAAAAATTAGTATAATATTGCTCCTTCTTTAGCCTGTATTACAGCCATTATCCTTGATGGCATGGAATCAAATAAGGCTTCGAGGTTATCGTCCTGTATCACATTGTAGCGAAATTTGGTTTACGCCAGAAAATTCTCGAAATAAAAACCAACAAAAGAAAACTAAACGATACTAGCTAGCATCACTGGCTGTATACAAACTTTTACACCATCTAGCGGCCAAGTGCAGTTTTTGTACTAAAAATGATAAACCGAACAGGCGCTGCAGTACACTATAAAAGTCAACAACCGAGAGAAATTATCGCTGTCGTACAACGCCATCTAGAAGGTACTGAATTATTCGAGAAAGTGATTGTGAATTCCAAGCCGATACGCCATCTAGAAGGTACTAAATTTTTCGAGAAAGTGATGACTGTAGTATAAAAGGTTGTCATCTGAGTTGTCGAGACACAGTTGAATTTAAGCAATAAAGTGATACAGTTGATTTTAAAAGTAAAGTAAGACATTTGATTTTAACACAGTGCATTTTAAGTAATAAAGAACAAAACAGTTGTCTATACAGTGCCAGATTAATATTAGAGTTTGAATATTAATGAAATAAACAATTGTACCGTGTAAAAACTAACTTTTGTGATTTGAATAAACCATTTTATAATTAAATAAGTTTGTGTGTTTTTGATTGTTACACAATCCAGTGATCGAACTCAAAAAAGTTTAAGAGATCGAAATTATCGTCTAAGAGACAGGAATGTCGCAACAATATTATACCAAAGTTTATCTAAAGCTAAAATTGATTTTTTTTATTTTGGGCTTCTGGTGAGTAACTTTGCCCTTCATTATATGCCACAAGTTCACGATAGAAATCAGGTCCGGCGGGTTTCCAGGTCAGGTCAGACGTGAAATTCTAAAATCCGTGAATACTTTTTCGAGCTATAAAAACATGATTTGTTTTTTTAAGATCGAGTCTATAATTTTAAGATCCGAAGAATCATAGAAATTATATACACGATTTACCAATTTTGCACGATAGAAAGGCGCAAAATCGTCCTGTAAAATTGCATCCGTAGTACAGAATAAGAAAAGAAAGGAGACCCGACAATCTGCGCCAACTACAGGGGTATCAGTCTTATTTCCATCGCATATAAGATCCTCTCGAGCGTATTGTGTGAAAGATTGAAGCCGTATACAGAAACGCTGATCGGATCCTATCAGTGTGGCTTTAGACCTGGTAAGTCCACCATAGACCAGATTTTTACACTACGCCAAATCCTGGAGAAAACCCATGAATATCAAATCGACACTCACCATCTCTTCGTCGATTATAAAGCTGCGTTCGATAGCCCAGTGCGGGATTGCCTATACGCAACAATGTCTGAGTTCGGTATACCTGCAAAGTTGATAAGGCTCTGCAGGATGACGTTGAGCAATACGTGTAGCTCCGTCAAGGTAGGGAGTGACCTCTCCGGAACTTTTAATACCGAGCGAGGTTTCAGACAAGGCGACCCGCTCTCGTGCGATCTCTTCAATTTCATTATGGAGGGGATCGTACGAAAAGCCGGTGTGCATCATAATGGCACCATTTTCTTCAAAGGTGTTCAGCTCCTTGCGTACGCTGATGATATTGATATTATCGGTCGGAGTAAGAGAGATGTTACTGCTGCTTTCACTGCTATTGAAAAGGAATCAGCCAAAGTGGGTTTGACGGTAAACGAGGGCAAGACGAAATACATGATGTCTACTACCAACAACAAGAGAGCACGGGATCTAGACTCTCATGTTACAGCGGGCAACTGTAAATTAGAAGTTGTCAAGGAATTCATCTACCTTGGCACTGCCGTAACCAGCAACAATGATGTCAGTCTGGAGATTAAGCGGAGAATAACAATTGCTAATAGGTGCTACTACGGTATCAGTAAGCAATTACGTTGCAGAGCTCTCTCTCGATCGACAAAGCTAACACTCTACAAGACGCTCATTCTACCTGTGCTTCTTTATGGCGCTGAGGCATGGGTGGTTTCGACAACAGACGCAGCCGCTCTTGGGGTGTTCGAGAGGAAAGTTCTCCGCAAAATCTTTGGTCCTGTTCGAGTTGGCGACGACTATCGCATTCAAATGAACCACGAGCTGTATGAGCTCTACGCCGAAATTGACATAGTTAAGCGTATAACAATACAGCGACTACGCTGGCTGGGTCATGTCGATCGTATGGTCCCCGGTCAACGACGAAGAGGGAGACCATGCCTCCGGTGGATAGACCAAGCTGAGGAAGCCCTAACCGCGCTTGCCATTAACGATTGGAGAAGGCGCGCGCAAAACAGAGGCGCCTGGCGAGAGCTAATGAGGTCGGCCGTAACCTGACAACGGGTTGTTATGGCCATCTAAGTAAGTAAGTAAGTACAGAATAAGTGATTTTTAAGCACCGGCTCCTAATTCTTCCTTATAACTTGCCCATATTTTTTCGCATTTATAGTTCCTTTTAAATAGTCTAGGGAACCACGAACATTGTAAGAAAAATATCCCCAGATAATCTGGCTCTATAGAAATTTTACTGTTTTCACTATGCAGTTTTCTTGCTAACGTTCTTCATCGGAACGACGCACCTGCTGCGAATTATCGGCGCCTAGCAAGTTGAATCTATTTTCATCCGACTAAATGACACTTCGCCACTGCTCCAGTGTCCAGTTTTTGTGGTTTTGAGTACAAGCCAGAATCCCATTTTTTTAATTTTTTGTGTCAACAATGGCTTTTTTGCAGGATAAACCAGCATCTTGCAGCCTCCAGCGGTCAATTTCCACAGTAATTTTTATGGAATGATGCGTTTCTAGCTCTGTCCGTATAACAACTACACTTTTAAAATGATCCTTCAAACTTATTTTCCACCAGGCCATATTTGTCCTTCTATTAGTTCCACGTTTAGGACCAGACCCTTTTTGGCTCTCCAGGAGCTTCTAAATATTCTGTTTTTCCCAAAAAGGCATAGTTGTGGAATGTGAGAAATCCGAGAGTTTAAATAACATATCGAATCGATGATATTTTGAATTGAATGATATCAGATTCTTGGCAAGGCCAATGCCTCCCAGCCCTATTCAATTGACGCCTTTGGTTACAACTTTATAAGTGATGAGATTCATTTTCATTGAAACAAAAAAAAAAAACTGCTGATTTGAGATACTATGCATTCCAGGGAATTACATATATCAGCCCCAACTGCATTTCCAAAAATAAAATGTTTGATGCGATGTTATGGCTGAAAGAGTTATCGACTCCTATTCCTTTGAAAATGAGGAACATCAGCCAGATCAATTTAACGGTGTACTAAATAGGATATTGCTACAAAATTACATGAGACACATGGACACAATGCTTTGAGATCTCTGATATAGAACTTATGGTCTTATTCATTTTCGTATAGTTGTAGCACTTAAAAATGTCGGAATTCTTTTCCTAAAAAACATTCTCAAAACATGTTTTAGTTTCCGCCATATTCAATTCATTTTAAAATACCCTGTGAAGTGAATACAATATTTTGGTAACCAGCGCCTTCATACGCAATATAATGTTTTCAATTGTTTCTTCCTTTCGACAATACCGTAAAAAAAACCCCCATTTTACGACGGAACCCCATTGAGGGCGAAGCACGGGCTATATCCCCTCTAGCCGATACTTTGACCCGGCGCTGCATAGGAGTGGGCTCTGGTAGTCATGACTCTCCCCGAAATAAAGTTTTTATAGTAAAAAATATTGAATGTATGAAGAAGGTGACGAAAATTATAGACAGAAGTGAAATGATAGTTTCTTATACATCGATGTTCCTAAACTACTCATAAGCAGTGGCGTACCGTGGACATTTGGCGCACAGTTCGATGATGGAATTTGCCGCCCCTACCTACAAAATTTCCATTTACTGAAAAATAAAATAGAACAAACCATCATTAGGTTTCACTTTGCAAAAACCCTAGGAAAATTAAATATATTTCATATTACACAACCTCATGGGGACAATTTTGCCGCCCACAAGCTGTTACGACCAAGGCAATCGCCCTCTAGGTACGCTTATGTACATTAGTCATATGTTTCTTAAACGTTCACTATTTATATGAAAATGGATGTGAAACAAATAATCATAAAATAATAAAAGATAAGAAAAAAACGCAGCCACATACACTGATTATGTATGTAGATCGAAAGAGGGTATTTGAGCACATTAATTTGACATTAATAATGAATCAAATTTGAACAAAATGATTTGAGGTACATATGTACATACATATGTGAAAGGATTTTAAGTTATGGCTCAAGGTTTTTAGAGCAGAATTTCCTTTAGTAAAATATGCCCTCTATATTAACAGTTTTATTGAGATTGTAGTCTTACATTTTTTACAAATAGTTTCTATTTTAACATTTTATTAAGTACACTCCACCGTTGGACAGCATTGCGGGTATGGTAGATCGATATCAGGTTCTGATTTTTTGCAATCTGGACTTGGCACAAACAGTGGACAGCTTTAAAGACAATACAAGTGTTAAAATTTATTTTTTTTTATTTAATTTTAAAGTACAAGTAAGTAAGTAAGTAAGAGATATAAAAAATTACCAATTTATATTATTTCTTGTTCAAAAAAAAAAAAAAAAAAAAAAAATTATTTCATGGGTATCCTCATCGAATCCAAAGTTCATGTCAGTGATGAACCTTTGACGAATAAGAAACAGGTAGCCACGATATCGATTATTCGACAACTAAGAAACAGATTAGGTACGATGATCCGGCTACCTGTTCAATATGGCTTTGAGCTCATTAAAGATAAGTTGACGTAAAATTGATGAGGAAAAAAAGATGCCTTACAATAACCAATGAAAAAATGTTTATACCCAAGTCGACTTGCAAAAATATTCAGTCTCAATTTTAAAAAATAAAATATTTGAAATCAAAGTCACTTTGATGAGCAAAAAAATAGTACTCAAACTATAGAGTGTGGCCCATTGCATTCCATCAAAGTCAGCCTGTTGAGCAAGAACAAGTTCCTTAGACTACGGTAACTTCAAACGCATATACAGGGGTGGGCAAAAGGAAGTCATAACCCACCCCGAAAATGAATGTTTTTCATATAATATTTATTATTATACATATATATAAAAAAGACGCAAATTATAGGAGTGACATCTCGAGAAGAAATGAAATAAGAATTATGTATACGCGCCTATGAACGGAGCCCCTAAAATTAACATCCTTTGGGATTGTCACATCTCTCTACCTCTGTCAAATGAATGGAAAAGTTCATTCAATGAAAAGACCAGACTGTGTTCCGTTATTACAACGCCCCAGTGCACAGTGGTCGTAAATCGTGTTTTTTGGTTCAAAGATCGCTAGAGAGCGAAAATCTTGTCGAAAACGAACAATTTTTTTTTTTAAATGAAAGCTTACTACGTGCCAATAAATTGTCGGAGCCTACGTAATTTTGGAAAAAAAATTACCATTTTTTTATTTTCAGTTAAATTCCGAAAAAAAAAATTTTTGTTATTTTCAAAAATGGCTAGGAAAGCGGAAATTTTGTCGAAAATTAACTATTTTCAACAAATCCTTGGAGTCCGAATTCGGAAAACAAAATACTGTTTTTTGGAAAAGGACGAAAAAAATTTTTTTTTTGAATATTTTTTGCTTCAAAAATTGCTATTTGCAGGAAATTTTGTAGGAAATAAGCAATTTGCCTTTTTAAATGAAAACTTACTAGAATGCCGACAAATCAGTGCTCGAATTTCTAAAAAAACTTTTCGTTTCTTATTAAGTACATACTTAAGTTAAAGGCCAAAAAAAAGTTAGTTGGTAAAAGTTCGCTTTCCTTTAAGAAAAAATTGTTCATTTTCGACAAGATTTGGGACCACTGTGCAATGGCACGCAGTGTTAAAATTGAAAACCAAACACATTGAGTTCAGAGGAATACTCGAGGGACCATAACATTCCGACTGTGTTGCTACAAATTATTTAAAAAAAAAAATCAATTTCTGCATTCCTAGCACAAATTCAATTTAACTTACGTTAGTCCCGAAATACTGTCTTTTCCTGTACAGGTGTATTCCATACAGGTTCCAGGAGGAGCATATTTTTCATCGATTTCAAACTCATAATCATCATAAATACAATCATCTGGAAATTACATGCAGATAAATAATTAATGTAATATATACATAAATATATAAATGTTTTAGACAAAAACTTACAACCAAATGATATAGCAGATATTAATGTAAGTACTAAGGCGTTAAATAGTAGCCGCATCCTTTGGAATTTCACTTAAGCGATCAAACGTGTTCCACTTTCCTTAAACAACTGATTTCTGCGAATAAACTACACGAGTAATTACTTATAATGAGTGTTGGAAAGAAGTTTTGTTTCTTTTTTTTTATAAAAGAAAGCAAAACAAAGAAGCATACATGTATTGAATATCACCATATAATTATGTATTTGTTATATACCACTCGAACAAATTGTAAAAAATTATAAATTGTAGAAGATATCTAAACTACAAAGTTAATACTCTACGTAGAGGGTACATATGTTTATTTCGTCCATCCGTATATGTATAATGCAAAAAAGGAATGAGGGAGTGGCATTTGTAAGATAGTATATAATAGTCCTCTGCTGAACCTTAAGAGATTTTGTGTCATTCCTGGACTCAGTTTAGGCCACGTGTTTCGAGACGTTCTGCATCCAGAGTTCGTTTCTCGTATATGTGCTCTATCCGATAGTGTAGTTCCGCTAGCGGCATCCTAAGATCTACCACTTGTTGATTCTACGTTTGTTCCTATTTTGGCACATTAGTCAGCTCTCTCATTCCCAGAAATACCCTTTTAACCTGCAGTATTCTACACACCTAGACTTCACTATTTTGGCGTTCAGTGATTTGATCGCTGCCTGACTGTCCACACATATGGTTATGATGGGGGGAGTAAGCTCCCTGACCCGTATTACCTGTGCGGCTTGGTCTATAGCATAAGTTTCAGCATTAAAAACGCTACAATAATTATTGGGTAGTCTGAAAGACTACGACATGACACGCCCATGTAAGCACCCGTTCCTACGCCAAATTCCAACTTACGGGACGGTGCCAGAGTTCCAATCTTCTCATGTGGGAAAGTTGAAGTTGTAGGCATTGTGGAAGTAAAGTATTGGTACCCGGTCATCAACTGCCATAAGCCAAAGTTCCCGCTATATATCCTGCAAAATAGACCCTTGAACCTCAGAATTTTGAAGATTATTACATTCCTTTAATCTTAGAGTCCCTTTTGCTGCCATATTCCTGATGTATGGGAATGATATGGATTATAATTTCCAAATCCGCCTATGGTGTCGGGCAAAAGTAAGTTTAATACAAAAAATGGGTGGTACCACGACTCCTATATGAGAAAAAAATCGTAATTCTTATACCTCAGCAGCTATTTGACGTATATGGATAAGATTTGGTCATATGTCTCTTATAGTTTGTGGATTGTTTTTAGCACACTCTTATTAAGAAAAAATGGGCAATGCCACGCCCACCAAGCAGTTAATTGTTTTTTCATTCGAATATCTTGCATTTTCCTCGCTTTATCATTGGCGCGGAAATTTTACAGTCCGCTTGCCTTAGACAGGGGCTTTAACCAAATCAATCTCATCGCGGCATCTGCCGAAAGGGGCAAAACAACGTTTACCGGACCAGCTTGTATACTATAAAATATTTTATATTTTCTTAGTGAATGTAACGCATTTATTGATTTTGCTTGATTTGATTTTTCATACCAAGCGTTTAAGAAAGCAGATGGCATTGCAGAAGCATTGCAAAACAGTTGTAACACTGTTCAACAAAAATCTTTTCTTCAGAAGGTAATTTTTCCAAAAAAAAAAGTTTGGCTGCTAAGCGCGATATTTCAACAATATTTTGACTACACAAATACAATAAAAATTTACTCCCATGAAAGAATAAATTTAAGTTATACGACAAACAACATTATACTACCAAATTCGAAACATCATAGATCAGTCAAATCTTATCGTACAGTTTATTGAAGGGTCGACTTATTTTTTTTTGTCTCCATGACTTTGCACTAAATATATTTTATGATTATGTTTTGAATTATGAAATGTAAACCTAACGATTTCGGCAAAAAAAAAATCGGATTTTAATACCGACTATTAGATTAGACAATTGGTCTATTAGGTCCGTCAGAAGAATATCAGAATATCATTTAAGGTCAAGCAGTCTAACTTAAAAAGTTTTCATTCAAACACTCTAAAATTTTCATATACAGGGTAACCCATAAATAACCTTCTAACAGCGGATGGGCGTCCGCAAGGCGGATCAGAAAAAAAATATCATGTTTAGTGAAAGTTGCAGCGTTTTCGAGAAAATCGGCCTTTTTTTCATATTTTCAAAAAACGCCACCCCTAGTCAATCTCTATGGCTCTACAGCAACAAATGAAGGACTTAATAATTATTTTTGAATAATATTTTTAAATAGTTATGTTATCAGATGTGATTTAGAATTAACAGATAACTACAGTCGTTCTTTAAAAAATAGATCTTGCTTAGATTCAAATGATTTATATATGTAAAATACTTAAAAAAAATACGACCGAATTTCAGACCAGCTTTTTTTGTAAATATCTCAAAAACCAGATCTATTTAAAAAAACATGGTGTAAATTTTGGAAGCAATGGGCCGCAATTACCCCATAAAATGAACTTACAACTCTGTTGTATACAAAAAAAAATCGAAACTAAATTGTTTGTTTTTCAGAAAGAAGGCGTGGTCTTCACGAATATTCTTTTTGTGTGCTATAGTGTAAACTTCACTTCAAGTGCTTTATTGTGCAATGTTCTGCGATTAATGTGCAATTTAACACCTAAATACAAAACCAAGACTGTGCTTCACGCTGAAGTTGATTTGTAAATAATAAAAATACATTTGTGTATGATTTAGTAATAGGAATGCGTGACATTTACGTCGAGCCGAAAATTATCGATATTCATGTAATTTGCATTTAATTAACGTTTAAAGTAAGACATCACATTAACTTCTGAGCGAAAATTTCTAAATTGTTCAGCATATAAAGAGATTTCATAAGAATATTTCACAAAATGAGTAATGTTTATATGGAAAAAATTTCTTGGCTACATGTAGGATGTGTCTATGACTGTAGTCACTATAGTGCAAACTTTTTGTCGGGTGCTTTTCCGCCTATCCTGATTTGATGATGACAATTTCAGGACTAAGAATGTCACTCAAAGAATTAAAAAATAATTTAAATTGTAATAGCCAAATTCTATAAAAGCTGTTTGAGTAAACATTTTTGGGTCCAAATTTTTAAAATACTTAAGTTTTTATTTTGAGAAAGTACATTATGCACATACAACTTTATAACAACAATCGGGATAAGCTTTAGAATAATCATAATCAGTAGTAAGACAGTGCTGATGAGTCATAATGCGGTCACAGCTAAAAAGATAAAAACAATATAACAGAAAAAAAAAAAATATTATACTATATCATAAGCTTAGGGGTCTTCACACGTGGTATTATTTTTGCGTTGAAAAGTTATATTGCTAGAACATAATATAAGCACTTTCCAATTAAGCAATACTTCAATCATATTGTTAGCTGATCTCGTTAAAATTAGTCACGTTGAGAATTAACCTTACTACGAAACTGTTGCTTATGCAATATCTGCACGTAAATTAAATTGTAAAAATTTCTAATTTACTTTTATATGTTTAACGCAGTTATTTAAAAACGACTTCAAAATCGTAAAAAGTGTGCTTACACATTGATTAAACACGAACTCACAAACAAAGCCACGTGTGAAGACCCCTGTTGAATGACTAATAAATTTGCAACCTCGCATTTACTTCGTAAATACTTAGATTAAAAATACTTTTTCCACATATGTTTTTTAAAAGTAATACATACATATTTTCATATACATACATACATACATACATATGAAACATTTTAATTCTTTTTTGAAATTTTTATTTTAGGGTGGCTCCTCAAAATATTTAAAAGAAAAATATCTCTTAGTTTACTACTAAAATCAAAATCACATACAATATGTTTGCCTCCCAGTTAAACTAGAAGCTGAGTAATGACCTTTTGATGGTAGCTAAGCAGGCATATGTCAGAGTTTTAAACATATTTTGAAAAATTTTCTGAGAATCTTAGCCTGACCTTTTTTAATTCTAAAAACTTTGCGACGACAAAACTTTGCCGTATTATATACTTTTATATACCTAAAATCTTTCTGCTGACTTGAATCTTTTTGAATATTTTTTCGATTTCTAGTTAAGCCTCTGCCATAATGGGATGCAGATTTTAAAAGCAAATCAACACATAGTTCTTTAGCATGTTTTGAGGAACCACCCTAAAAAATAAGAATTTTAAGTGGTACAAATTAGATTGCTCCGTATACTGAGTGAAGTGTGAAAAGGCTTTTTTTTTTGCCCAGGCTTCTGTTTAAAAAATCCTGGTTGAAATTTTGCATGCAAACATTTTTAAGGGGAGATTGTAAAATCAAATCAGTAAAATTTAATCCCGAATGAATTTTAATTAAAATAAAAACACTTGCTTATTGCGTTTTAATAGAAACCAACTTAAATAAATTGCATTTTGTATTTCTACAAGGAACTGCTGGTTCATCCGAAAAAAAATTTTTAGGGGGCATTTGATCGTTGATTTTTGAAAAATATTAATTTCTGATACATATTTTTTTGGACACATATTTTTTGATTTATAACCTAAAACGATCTCAAGTTTGTGCACAAAAAATGAAAATTTTCTTTGTACGCTCGCCATTTTGTCAAAAATTAATATTTTCAAAAATCAAAGATCGAATGCCTGTTGACTATTTGCTTAACCGAAAAAGATTTTATTTTTTTTCCCGATAAAGCAGTCTCCAGATATTTTGCTCACCGAAAACTTTGAGGTCGTTCATGAAATTGCACTTTTGTAACTTATTGACAAATATTTTTGGACCAAAATTTCAGTGATAAATTTTGAATAGTTATACTTTAATACTGTAAAAATAATTTAGGTCTAAGGTAAAATGCAGCTTCAAAAAAAAAAAATTTTTAAAAAAATGTTTTTTAATTTTTCGAAAAACTCCCGGAGGCCCGTAAGCTTCTGTGGCGCAGTGGCAAAGCCATTCGCTTGCAATTTAGTATTCCTGAGTTCATTCTCCAGCATGTCCAAGGATTTTTTGTTTTTTTTTTTCTGTATCTAAAATTTAATTTTGAGGATAGAGGCAACTACATTGTAGATAATTTCCAAATAGCTTCGCTCTCAGAAATATTAAAAATTCAACTAAATATATAGTCGTTTCAATATACATATACTAAAAAAATGTATGTGATTTGACAAGTTTAATCTTTCCGGCAAGTGCTGTTTCATTGGAAGAGGTAATTCGAAAGCCGCTCCAATGTCACTGATAGCATTCTAAGTTTTTTGTTTTTACTTTCGATCAGATGCCGTGTTTAAATAAACCGATATGAGCTTGACCCCAAAATATAAAAATTTTCTGATATGTTTTCTTTCTCAGTATATGTATGTGAAGAACATATTTAAGTATGTAGTAATGACTGATATAAGTATTACTGTCTATTAGGGTTTAACTTTTCTTGAAAATATTTTAAATTAAAAAAATTGGTTAACTGTTTTATGAGCAGCACATAATCATCACGGCAAGTTACGGCAATGCAGATAAATTCAATGTTTGTGGGAAGTATCGTTTGGTTTACCGGAATCGCCAGATCCAAATCTTCATAGTAACAATGCAAAGGCAACACTTAAATACAATGTAAATTAATAAGAATGATGGGATTTTACAAATTTAAGTTGACATATCAAACCTGAGTGTTTTGTATTTCCATAGTATTGAGTTGAAAATGCACAAGATAACGAACAATTTAACGACACTAAATATAAAACACTTAAACACAATTTAATGGCAAACATTTTGAAAAGAAGACGTAGCTCAAATGCTGTCTATTTTTCCATGAATTTTGCAAAGTAAATTTTTTTTCTAGTAATCGTGAACTTTAGCTGAACTTGCTTATCTTTTCTATTGCGGATAGGCGGGAACAAAACACTTTTGCTACTGTAAGATAACCACACGCGAAATATGATACATCGAATGTAACTAAACTTAACGCTATAGTTTTTGGCACAATAAATAAACTTTTGTCTATGACTAATGAATTCATCTTTAGTTGTTTTTCTAATAAATTTGTTTAGAAAACTTCCCACATTTAAATTCAAGTTCAATGCAAATATTCATTTGAAAAAGAAAATTTATATTTATACTGCAATTCTGTGTTGCAAAATTTATTTTCATTTGTTTTATTAGGGGATATTAATCATTTGTAATTAACTTTAATATGTTCCGGCATTTGTCACTACACTGGTTAACATTAATCTTATTGCAATGCGAATATTTCCTGTTCTGTCGAGCTTAATTTTTTTTACGAGTTTTACAAAGAATATTTGTAGACCTCTGCTTTAAGTGATGAAAAAATTGAGAAATTCGTAATTTTTTTCAGAAGATCAACTAATTCTTAACATTTAATGTTTCAATAACTTTTTCGTGAAATATTTCCAAGGATTCAAAGGACCCCCCGTAGAGCTGAATTTAGAAAAAGTGAACATGCTGGCTAAAATAATGTTCTATGCAGTAATTTTCATAATAAATAGTGTAAAGTTTACTCTCTATAATCCCCTCTAAAGTCCGCCACTGATGTCAACAGTATCAGCTCGAATCGATACTCCGTTTTTTGATTTTGTAAATTTACAAGAATATAATTTCTTGCTAAGGACTGTAAGTTCAATTTAAACAAATTCCATTTCAATTAACTTTAAGTTTATTGAGATGCTTGTAGTTATGCATTTATACCTTTAACATTATGCCCATATATAGAAAAGTTTTAGCACTAACAATCAAATCTTGGACAGCACGCTGGATAAGGCTTTGTTTTATCCATTGGTACATAAGTACAGGGTTTTAATGAATTCACTTGGCCACATCTAAGTAAGTAAACCAAAATGATTGTTTATTGTTCCAAGTATGATCATAAATACAAATGAATTACCCTTTTCCACTCCACGAATTTTTTCCAGCACATGTAATTTCCTGACATTGACCAGGTGGATGATATTTTTCACCTTCTTTGAAAGTACGACCGTCCTTAACACAATCAGCTAAAAATATATGGTAAATATAGTCACACATAGATATTTTGACACATATTTTAATTTAGATATAGGGTATTCCACGCCTGAAAAGTAAAGTGTTTGCGAATAATGCTCAAACTTTTCAACATCTCAAAGATAACATCATATTGAACAATCATATTCAAAAATTTTGGTAAAAGATTGACAGCCTGCCGAGCTAGCAGTGGAGTTCAATTGAACGACATTCTCGTTTATTATTAACCAGAACCAATGTAAGTACAGTATAATTTGCTTAGCAGCCTTCAATTAAATTCCAGAAATTATTGCGCCCATAAGCGCCCTTAAGCCCTTAGCCAAATTTCTTTAACCGCCATATACTCAAACTTATTCATTCTAAACACTTATGTTCCTCCAAATAGTAGCGCAGATGTCTGCGAATGTCTTTCGATGGCCGTAGAATATGTTATTAATGAACTGGATGCTAATGACAACATTTTGTTGTTGGGCCTGACCTAAAATGAACTCCTTCACACGATGGTACATACTTTTATCCATCTGGTCCAAAAACTCGACAACAACAAATTTTCGTTGACGAAATACTTTCAAATTTACAACAAGTAAGTTGTATAACTAAGTAATTGCCACGGACGACAACTTGACTTTGTCTTGGCTTCAAATATTAGTACTGTTTTGTAAGAAATGCTATCCATGCTCTTTCTGCGGTAGATTCCTATCATCTACCTTTGAGTATTGTGTACCAATCTGACAATGAAAATTTGACTATTGCATGCTCATCCATTAATATTTACGAATTCAATTTTAAGAAAGCTGACTTTATAAATTTGAATAAGCATTAGAGAAATAAATTAGACGATTTATTTATTTATTTTAATAATTATACATTCGATGCTCGAACTTTTTTCGGCCATAGCATTGTCGGTGCCATATACAAAGAGATACATCAATAATTCTTCATACCCTTGGTACACAAAGGATTTGAAAAAAATTCGCAATAACCGAAATAGGGCATGGAACAAATACGTTTGTAGCCAGGACTGAAATGACCTAGTTGCTTACCAGCGACTGTTTTTTGAATTTAAAAATACGTCAGCTTTAGTTTATTCTGAATATTTGAATAAAATTAGGCTGAATATTCTTCATGACCTCAAGAATTTTTGGGGACTTATTAATTCTAAGAATAAGTGTGACGGGTTTCCATCTGAATTCAAAACATTTGATTAGTTCACAAGAGACCCCCTAACTATAGCTGGTTTTTTCGCTAATTTGTTTAAGGAATCATTTTCTACAGAGTTATTTAGCCCTGAGATCAACTATTTTGAATATATGGATATCGACCGTTTAGTTTCGTTTAATGAGATATCTTTCTCACCTGACCTCATAGAGAAATATATCTTATCTGTTGATGATGTTTTAGTTAACTGCACCTCTGAGCTGAGTCAACTCCTCAGTTTTTTATTTAATAAGTCTATCTCAGAAAGCTATTTCCCTAAATTTTAGGAAAAAGCATACATAAGCCCCATTTTCAAGAAAGGGTGTAAAAATTATGTTTCGAACTACAGGCCCGTGGCCAAGTTATCATCAATACTGAAAATTTTTGAACATATTATATACGATCAGGTTAAGGTGTGCTGTAGTGACGTCATAACAACTCGTCAGCATGATTTTGTTGATGGCAGATCTACAGTTTCTAACCTCCTTGAATTCACTTCTTTTGCATTAAGCTCTTTAGACTCTGGTGGGCAAGTTGACTGCATCTACACTGACTTCAGTAAAACATTTAACAAATTACCACATAATTTGATTTTTTTTAAGTTAAAGAAGCTTGGATTTCCTTTAAGTCTTGTCAGCTGGATTGAATCTTATTTATCTATCTGATCGTTCGAATCAAATAAGATTTCGGAGGGTGATTTCCTCCCCATTCAGCGCGACATCAGTTGTTCCACAAGGAAGCCACCTGGGGCCACTCTTGTTCGTTATAGCCATCAACGATGTTACACATAAGTATTATTAAAAACTCCCATGCAGATGATATAAAAATATACAGGAACGTGAAGGGGGTTGGCGATACTTTTTCACTTCAGTCTGACTTGAAATCCTTTGAAGCTTGGTGTTCTAAGAATAACTTACATCTTAGTCTTGATAAATTCCAAACTATGATTTTTACCAGAAGGAAAAATATTGTGGAATTTGATTATAAATTAAAAGATAAAAATATTTGTCGTGTCGATATAGTCAAAGACCTAGGTATACATTTTGATGTTAAATTAACTTTTAATGAGCATATTATTGAAATTTGTAAAAAATTCTCATCTCTGGTTGGCTTTATTAAGAGGTGGACAAAAGAATTTAATAGCCCTTTTGTAACGGTGACCTTATATGATACAATAGTTCGTCCTCACTTCGAGTACGCTAGCCAAGTATGGTCACCATTTTTTAATATTCATATAAATAGAATTGACAGAATTCAAAAAAATTTTATTCGTTTTGCTCTCAATGGCTTAAATCGGATTGACCCTTTAAACCTTCCTCCTTATGAGGATCGTTTGAAGTCACTACGTATACATATGCAGTTTCTGAGCTCCCGTAGAAATATTGCGGATATTCTTTATCTGCATCAACTTGTAACTGGGTCTCTTGCTGCACCAGAGCTTCTTAACTACATACATTTTAATAGTAATCGGAGAAGTACTCGTAACTCTTATCAACTATTTTGTCAACCAGCTAGTAGAACTAATTATATGGCTACGGATCCTTTTAATCGCATAACAACTCTTATTATTAATTGCGAAGTTTATGACATTAGCTTGTCAAAAGGTCAACTCAAGCTTAGATTGAAAACTAACAGTAGCTAAATTTGTTGCTTTTTGTGGTGTGTATTTTTATGTTTGTGTTGTCCGAGCCCCACAGCATGCAGCTCTTATGCCTTGGACCATGTAAATTTATACATATAAATATTTTAATATCTATGGCCCATAATTATAGTCGCAAAATTAAGTTAAGACCTGGTTTTTATCCAAAATCGAAAATACAGAGTGACCCCATAAAAAAAAGAAAAACTTGCATTAAATTATGAGAAAATTTTAAAAAATAGATCACCCTGCGTTATTGACACAAAATATTATAGACACAGTGAACAAAAGGAAAAATAAAAAACTCAAAAATACAAGACAGCGTGGCGAAGTGGACTGTGAACTCATAGCTCTCAGTGAGTGGGTTCAATACTCGTAAATGTAAATGTTTTTTTTATTGATATCAATGAAAATAAATGTTACTTTAAAACCTTGGTTGTAAATATTTAAAAGCACGTTGTCCTGCTTTTAAATTTAAAACTTGCTTATAGAAAAAAAAGCATCTTTTCTAACGAGATTCAAACCCACGTACTATGGGCTACGAGTTCACAGTCCTAACCATTACGCCACGCTGCCTTGTATGTTCGAGTTTTTTATTATTCCTTTTGTTCACTGTGTCGACAATATTTTGTGTAAATAACGCAGGGTAGTCTAATTATTATTATTATTGTTATGTATGTAAGTATGTAGCAAAATTTCAAAAATATTTTCCTAAATTTCAAAATAAAAATCTGTATCAATGTTGACTTCAGTGAAGTCATGTTGTAACGTATTTAATGCCAGAATAGCTTCGTTTGTTGTAGTGCTGTTATCATCACTAGTTTCACCCTCATCTTCCTCATCTGCAAGAGGTTCTACATTTTGAGTTGTTACTTCGACGACTAAAAAATAATTAAATTTGAGTTTAATTAAGTGCTGTTAAAGAAAATGTGCTCTTGAGCGGGAGGCAGCTAAAAAAGATATTTTCTCTCATAAACGTAAAATAAGTCCGCAGCAGAATCTTGATTTTGGGCTTATAACTTACATGCGCCCTTAAGCGAACAGGCAGTTAAGCAAATTATACTGTACTTAAATTTCCAATAAAAATAAATTAAGATTTCATACAATTAATGTCCTGTACTTAAAATTTAAAAATATACTTCAAATTTGAGCACTCTATATATTTACAAATGTTTTGAATCCCCTACGAGCTGATCTGATCGGCGTGAAACGACCCATATAGATGGAATACGACTTGTGAAAAGCTACCTTATATTAGGAGTAAAATATTAAGTATAGTCAAAAATACTTTAAGATTTTGCTGCCTTTCTACGCAGAATATTTTCTGCCACACTGCACTCAAGCGTCGGTTTTCGTTCAAAACTACCAACCACGTCAATTTGAAATGAAAATTTCAAATCAAAAAATCTTTTTCCAAAATCAATATTTTTAAACTTTGAACTCATAACTTTTTATATTTAGGTTTTTTTTTTTAGCACAATCAGTGCATATTTTATTACTGATACTAATCTGAGAAGGTCTCGTTTCACGATCGCAACTCATGTGCATTTTAAATAATTATATTTATAAAATTTTTAATACTTACAACTTAAAGCTACAGCGAATAGAGCAGTAAATATTAGAACGAAAGCAAGTAGACTTTTCATTTTAAACTTTTTTAATTGACGTATATATGTTAGTCTTTAGGAAGATCTAATGCGTTCGAGGTTTTCTCAGCAACTGATTAACGAAATGTTCCTACTTATGTTTTAATATATAATTTACAAATCAGAATACACCCCATCGCAAAATTAATTCAAATTAATGAGCAAATATTTGCGGATAATAGTGAATCAATTTTCAATTTTTAATCACACAAAAGATCAAAACAAATAACAAAAATAGTGGATTTCAAACGTATTTGTCATTATTTGCATCATCATTAAATAAAAGTATAATTTAAAAGGCACAATTGCGAAATTAAAATAACGTATTTGGTTTCCAAATTAGAAAGCTGAAGACGAAAATTTCTTTCTGTACAAACTGTAAATGGCTTTCTAGGCAATAATTGAGACGACAACTTTCAAGAGATAATAACAACATTGCTTCAGAGATTATCACAAGATAGGAGCCAATATGTCTCTGGAAACGTATTTACTCCATTCTCATTTGGATTTCACCTGGACCTGATGTCTCTGGAAAAAAGATATCAAGGTGAATCCATGCTTGGAGATCATTTCTTATTTCTGAATCATTAGTGAAACTGATCCCAGTCAGTTTCTTTGTAATAAAAATATAGTTTAAATTTTAATAATATGCCAATTGTTAAAAGAAATCGACTTTTATATTAGCCGTGTTTTATTCGCTTTGGTTAAACCAAAATCTCATACAAATGTGTGAACCAGCTCAATTTCTAGTTCAATTGATTGAACTTTTTTTGTCTTTGCTAAAGTTTGAAGCACCATAGACACAAACCTAAAATAATCAAAAATATATGGCAACTTTGCTGGAATTTTGAAGAAGCGTTTTTAGGTCGCACGAGGCCCAAATATTAAATAGAAACACACAATAAAAATAAAAACAGTGATGAAACAACAGAGAACGAAAAGAAAACGTTGGTATTAGCGTCTGCGACATTATAAAAACAGTTTGAAATGATTTGACAGCAATAATTAAAAAAAAAAAAATTATGTACTGATACGTGAGGCCCCTTACCGCGCTAGGCCCCGTTCAACCACACGACCATAAAGCAGGCTCTGATTTTGAAATAGAATTTCTGTCAAACACTGTAATGCCACCTGTTGGTCAAATGCAGAATTATAAAATGTTAAACTTATGCGTTTTATTCACTTTTAGGTTTAACCAAAGCGAATAAAACACGGCTATTGTTTTAGCATTTTTAACATAAATTGTATAAAAAGAAGCCAAATATAAACTAATTATACTTAAAATTTTTGTATTAAGATTTAATATAAGATAAGATAGCTAACATTTTGAGATCCATTAAATTTTTTCGAGCTATAAGGTGCCAAAGTTGAAAATTTTTTGAAAAATTGCATTTTTGTTAAACTGTTTTTAGACGTAGCGACCAAACTAGTGGTACTATTGTGACATATATTATACTTTTAGGAAATAAAAAAATTTGTAAAATAATCATGTAAAATAATATTAGCCGTGTTTTATTGGGTTTGGTTAAACCAAAATTTCATACAAATGCGTTAAACAGCTCAATTTCCAGTTCAATTGGTTGAACTTTTTTTGTCTTTGCTAAGGTTTGAAGCATCATAGACACAAACCTAAAATAATCAAAAATATATGGCAACTGTGCTGGAATTTTGAGGAAGCGTTCTAAAATAACGCGAGGCCGTGCATCCAGTCAGTGCAAGGCCGAAATATTAAAATAGAAACACATAATAAAAATAAAAACAGTGATGAAACAACAGTGATCCATGAGCTACCGAGGTGCGCTAAAGCGGAAGAGGTTGGGGAATAAAGCGAACAGGAGCGTAGCTCCCTAGTATTACGTAAGACAAAAACTTATTTGTAAATCCTCTGTTTTCAGGCTTTCACGCCAAATCGGACACCATTTTGCATTTGAATCTCCAATTTGTTTTCTTTTAGCACTGGTGAAAAGCATTCTACACAATTTTTGCTTTTGATTGCTCATAAATCTGCGAATAAGTAGCTAAAAAATCAATTTTTTGTCCCAACATTTTTGATTTGAAACGTACTTTTCATAAAAATTATCGAACATTTTCTTTAAACGATATTACTATGAGATTTTCAATTTCAAAAATAAATCGAAATTTTTTTACGTAGATACTTATTTGCCAAATTTTAAGTTTAGTATGATAATGTGCAAAGAATGGTATCTTTTTTTCGAATGTTCAATGCTCAGGTTTTAGTTATCCGTATTGAAAAATATCCAGATGCAACATTTTGAAAGACAATGGTGTAATTCATCCATACACATGAAAATCCATGATAAACGATGCCAGAAAACATCGATTAACATCGATAGTTTACAATTTTTCCCCAGTACTTATTTGAATTTGAGCAGATGGTCTGGTTATTTGAGCAAAAGGCGAAAGGAAAAGCTAAAGCAACATTTTTACTGGACGCACATTCGAAGATCTCAACAACTTCTCTTGTTTTTTTTTGAGAAACGGGCCAATGTAAAATCGTTAACCTTTTACTAAAAAAATGCCACCTTAGTTTGCATGTGTACATGTTTGACAGCTGTCAAATGCCAGGGCTGCTCTCTCCGAACCACGACAGGGATATCTCTTTAGTAAAAAAACGCCACAAATTAGTGTGGTTAGATTTATGTTAAACATTTTTTTTTTATTTTGTATTAACTTCAAAAAACAAATTAACATTTAAATATTGGGCAGCATTCTGGGTATGGCTTGGATGTGTCCATGGGTATATATTCACAGTGCTTTGAAGGAATAAATACAGGACATCTTAAAAAAATGGGAGTTCAATTAATTTCAAAAAACTTTAAATATCATTAGTATGAAGACACAACTAACCCAATGATTTTGATTTTGTTATTTCCTTCGCAATAAATTTCCATACATTTCCCGAGAGGATAAAAATTTTCACCTTTTTCGAAGGCATTTCCATTCACAACGCAGTCATCTAAATAAAGATTGGGTTCATTGTATACAAGATTTAAAAATTCCAAATACTTATTGCTTTTCAAAAATACATACTACCGAGAACTCCAGCGAATAATATCACTAGCGAAAACAAAAAAAGAACCAAGTGTTTCATATTTAAAAAATTATGCAACGATGTCTTAAGCTTAACTTTCTTGTATCAACTGATAGAAACAATTTACATAAAAAACAAAAAACATCATTTGCTCATTCTCCGTGTCGAGCTGTGCACAAATTTGCTCCGCGTATAAATTCGATTTTTACAGTGGAAACGTGAATTTAAAAATTTAATAAATTGCGACTGAGGCGCACATATCTGCTATAATTTACAAGCTGAAACTGCATGTATATATATATATATATATATATTGGACTGTATCGAAATGTATGGACGAAAATAAAATCTAATTCCAGGCCCAAATTATAAAATAGGAGAGAGATACAAGGCAGGAAATATAATTTTTTTGACTTTAAAATGAATTCCTGGGTCCCCAAATAGCTGTTATTCATGAAAATCGTAAAGTTTTGCACTGGAGCCTATCTAACAGTACATTTTTTTTTTCCAAAAAACACCATAGCAATCGATTCAATGTTGAAAACAACTATGTATGCAAACTTTCAGGGAGATCAAACGACGTGCTAGAATGTCAGCACGTCGTCAGCCTTCATATTTTCCAAAGTTATGGCGGGAGTTTCGATATGAAAGCACATGCATCCTTAGGATTGATTGAGGAATAACACATAAAAAAATCAAAAAAAAAAAAAAAATTCATATTGAAAATATTTTCAGAAAAATTTTCCTAATTAAAAAAATTAGTGTTTTAACAAATTTATTTAAATTTTTTTAACTTTTTTTATAAAGTCATAGCCCTTCTTAACAAATACGATTAAGTGATTTTTTATCCTATCTACTATAGTTTTTGAGATATTTCGTTTTAGAAAATGTTCAAAAACGTCAAAAAAAAAAAAAACAAAGTGTGCAGTTATTAAAAGAATGACCGAAATATATAAATTTCAACTTTATTTCGAAAACAGCTGCAGCGATGTTGATGAATCTTGGGGATTTGGTGCATATGTATACAAAATTGAGATTAGGCTAGGTTTTCTAGGTCTTAAGTTTGTAATGACACTAACAAGGGTGTGGCACAGCCCTCAACTTTATTTTTATATCGTGCTATCTCGCAAACTGTTCAAGATATTTTAATGAACTTTGGTAGACGGATACAGATCATAAATATCTTAAATTCTACCAAAATTGGAGGGAATTTGAGAAGTGGGCGTGGAATTTTTCAATATTGGAAAATGTTGATTCAATATTACTCAAAAACGATAAAGATTTTAAAGATAATTCCACTTAGTCATCATAACAATCTTTATTACTATACTGGCAAAACTCGTTGAAGGTCCTGGCACAACCTACAATATCTCTAGTAGCATAAAAAGGTCTTATAGCTTCTTTTACGGGACTTTTAAAGACAAGTAGAAATACAACATATTACATATATAAATTCTTTATAGGGGCTTATAAGAGCCATTTGGCGTATGAAGTATAAGGACACTTTCCCCTCATTTCTTTCTGTCATTTGTTTTGGTAAAGCGACAATAATACTTCATATTTTTCAAGTGACTTATATGGCTACAGTATTAAGACCTAAGAGACATGTGGTCTCTTTATCATGATTTTAAATCTTGTTCTCGCAAGATATTATAAAAGCAAATGTCACTACAAAGGCGAAGTATCTTATTAACTTTGATACACAGCTATTTAAAAGACATCACTGTTTCTTAAGCTAGGTTTCTGCCTTCATAGCTTCCCCTGATGCTACTAGGGACTTATAAACGTTATAATAAGAGAACTAAAAACGCAGTTGTTATGAAATTTAAAATGGTAAATATACTGAATATTGGTTGTCTTGTAACCAAAAGAAGGCGCAACGACCTCTGTGGACATGGCACCTTCCATACAAGCAAATAAAGTTAAATGCTATAATTAGTGTACTATGGGAGTAATATTTTTTAAATTTGGTATAGAGATGTCAATATTCACAAATTAAAAAATATTTTCAAGGATTTAAAGGAGCCACCTATCGGTCTGAGTTTAGAAAAATTGAACATACTGGGAAAAACAATATTCTATGCAGTAATTTTCATAATAAACAGAGTAAAATTTACTATCTATATTCCCCTCTTAGATCCGCCACTGATGTCAACAGTATCAGCTCGAATCGATAATTCGTTCTTAGGTTTTGTAAATTTACAAGAATATAATTTCTTGCTATGGACTGTAAGTTCAAATTAAACAAATTACATTTCAATTAACTTTAAGTTTATTGAGATGCTTGTAGCTATGCAGGTATATCTTTAACATTATATATAGAAAAGTTTTAACACTAACAATCAAATTTTGAACAGCATGCTGGATAAGGCTTTGTTTCATCCATTTCATTTGTTTTCTCCATTGGTACATAATTTGGTACTGCATATGCATATGTACAGACATTTAATGCATTGTCACATCTAAGTAAGTAAACCAAAATTATTGTTTATTATTCCAAGTATGTTCATGAATACAAATGAATTACCCTTTTCCCGTCCACGAATCTTTTCCAGTACATGTAATTTCCACACATTGACCGGGTGGATGATATTTTTCACCTTCTTTGAGAGTACGACCGTCAATAACACAATCAGCTAAAAATATATGTTAATCATAGTTACAAATAGATATTTTGATACATATTTTAATTTACAAATGGGATATTCCACGCCTGACTAGTAAAGCTTATGCGGATAGTTCTCACTCTATTCAACACCTCGAAGACAACATCATCGAGCAAATATCACTAATTGAATCATCATTATGCGAAAAAGCTTTTCAGAAGGTCATTATTAACCATTATTTCATACATTCATTTCTTTTACTTAAAAATATACTTTAAGCTTGAGCACCCTATATATTTACGAATATTTTGAATACCCTTAAATAATTTTTCATTTCGCTGAATTTTGGATAACGAGCTGATCTGTTTGGCGTGAAACGACCCATATACATATCTATATGAGATACGATTTGTGAAAAGCTACCTAATATTGGGAGAAAATATTAAGTGTAGTCAAAAATGCTTCCGAGATTTTGATGTATTTCGACGCAGAGTATTTTTCTGTAATACTGCATTCACGCGGTGGTCTTCGTTCGAAACTCCCAACCACGTCAATTTGAAATGATCAGGTTAGCGAAAATTTTAAATCAAGAAATCTTTCACCAAAATCAATATTTTTAAGCCTTAAACTTTAAGAACTCATAATTTTTTATATTTAAAGTATGTTTTTTTTTTTTTTTTTTTTTTTTAGGAAAATCAGT
This sequence comes from Tricholauxania praeusta, assembly GCA_949775025.1. Taxonomy (NCBI): domain Eukaryota; kingdom Metazoa; phylum Arthropoda; class Insecta; order Diptera; family Lauxaniidae; genus Tricholauxania; species Tricholauxania praeusta. Next base: position 137,596,970 of record OX459028.1, on the reverse strand, counting down.
GCATATTTTATTACTGACACTAATCTGAGAAGGTCTCTTTTCACGATCGCAACTCATGTGTATTTCAAACAATTATAGTAATAAAATTATTAAAACTTACAACTTAAAACTAGAGCGAATAGAGCAGCAAATATTAGAGCGAAAGCAAGTAGACTTTTCATTTTAAGCTTTTTTTAATTGACGTGAAGACTATAGTCTTCAGGAAGATCTAATGCGTTCGGGGTTTTCTCAGAAACTGATTAATAAAATGTTCTTAATTATTTTATACTGAGCCTCCTGAACACAAAAAGAAATTACAGCGCAAAATGCATAAAAGAAAAGAAGAAAAAGTGGGCTTACGGATGATATGACGTAGCGGCCATTGAAACTAGCATAAGCTGCTAATTGCCCACTTTTTTTTTTCTTTTATGCATTTTGCTCTGTAATTTTTTTTGTGTTTCTTGCACTTTCAGTACTGAAAAGGAGGCTCAGTAAAAAATAATAATTAAATTATGATCTGTTCTAAAACACAAACAAAAGAAATGTTCTTATGTTTTTATATATAGCTTACAAATCAGAATATACCCTATCGCAAAATTAAATCAAATTAATGAGCAAAGATTTGCGAATAATATTGTACCAATTTTCAATTTTGCATTAATCAAAAGATTAAAACAATTACACAAGATAACAAAAATAGTGGATTTCAAATGTATGGGTCATTATTTGCAGTCATTGAATAAAAATATAATTTAAAAGGCACAATTGCGATGTTTAAATAAGGTATGATTGTTGGTTTCCAAATTAGAAAGCTGATGCGCGCCGAACATTTCTTTAGAACTTTGCCTGATCCAGTTTTGTACAAACTGTAAAATGGTTTTCTAGGCAATAATCAAGAGATAATAACAAGAATGCTTCAGAGATTATCACAAGATAGGAGCCAATATGTCTCTGAAAACGCATTTTCTCCATTTTCATTTGGAGATTTTGCCCCAAAATCTAGGCTGTAAGCGATGAGCAGGGATAAAGATTTCACCTGGACCTGATGTCTCTGGAAAAAGGTTATCAAGGTGTCTGAGATGAATCAATGCTCGGAAATTATTATCGTGAAACTGATCCTAGTCAGTATAAAAAAAGAAAGAATATAAGGCATATTCCTTATTGGTTGTTGATTTTAGTGGCATTACTTTCAAAGTAATGAGATAAATTTGAACAGCCTGTAGCTCAAAAGTGTATTCAAGGTGAATTCCTTCTCCTATAAAATTTTTTAATCATCCTTAGCCAGGGACTTAGTCCTTAAAATATGTGTATTCCGAACCGGACCCCCCATAACTTGTTTTTCTATTAGGATTAAATTGTTTTTGGGTTAAAAAATTATAATGATAGCAGAAAGACAAAAGAACAAACAAAACAAAGCGAATGAGAAGAAAAAAATCCATTACATACTTTTAGTTGAAAGTGGTTAAGAATAAACAAACTAAAACTAGCGTAAGAAGAAAACCAAAATTCTAGAAGGGAATTTTTAATTTTTACACACAGTCGAGTAGAAAAGGGATAAGAAACGAGTGTAGTTGCAAGAAAAGAAAATACAAAATTGAAGAAGCACTTCAATAAAATCTTTTGAAGTATACGTTATGTTTTTGTCTATTTTTTATACAAAAAGAGTTAAAGGAAAAGGATTTGGGCAGGGCTATAGCCCACGAGCTACCGAGGTGCGATTACGCGGAAAAGGTTGGGGAATAAAGCGAACAGGGGCAGAGCTCCCTAGTATTACATAAGACAAGAACTTATTTGTAAATTGTCTGTATGCAGGCTTTCACGTCAAATTGTACACCATTTTGCATTTGAATCTCCATTTTTTTTTTTTTTTAGTACTGGTAAAGAGCATTTTACACAATTTTTTTTAAATTATTTTATTAAGCCATTAAGAGATCCATATCGTCACCTATAATAAAAAAGACATAACCACACTTTTTAGTTTTATACAGGAAAAGCAAAAAACGTTGTATACTGGAAAAGTATTTTGTTCTGTATTCCTTACGTCTATTTGCTATATGAAACTCAAAAACTTGTTGCTACAGGCTTTTGAATTTTGTTAGTAAAATCTTTATTATTGGACATATGAATTAAAAGTTTTGTTGGGACATATAGTTTAGTCAAATGAATAATAATCAATCAAAATCTCGATTTTGAATTTTTTGTGGTCACGACTTCTTAGATGTTAGGCGACGATAAATACATACATACATACATATATTTGGAACTAAAGACTTTAAACTTTTGTTTTTAATTACTCATACATTTTTTTAAATCGATATTGCGATGAAATTTTCAAATTTCAAAAATAAGTCGTAGTTTTTTTTACTCGTACGTACTTACTATTTACCAAATTTTAAGTTTAGTCTGATATTGTGCAAAGAATGGTATCTTTTTTTCGAATTTTTAATGCTCAGGTTATAGTTATCCGTGTTAAAAAATATCCAGGTGTGACATTTTGTATAACAAAGGTATAATTCATCTATAAACATGAAAATCGATATTAAACGATGCCAGACAATATCAATTAATGTCGATAGTTTACAATTTTCCCCCAGCTCTTATTTGAATTTGAGAAGAGGGTCCCGCTACTTGCTTTCTCTCTATTTCTGGAGCAAAAGCACCTTTTCCTCTTTTTTTTTAGAACCGGGCTAATGCAAAATCGTCATTTTCTAAACAAATCCCACCTAAGTTTACATAAGTACATTTTTGACAGCTGTCAAATACCAGGGCTGGTCTCTCCGAACCACGAAAGTGATAACTCGTTAGTAAAAAACACCATATATTAGTGTGGTAAGTTTATGTTAAAAATAACTTTTTTATTTTGTATTAACTTTAAAAAAACTTAACATTTAAATATTGGACAGCATTCTGGGTATGGCTTAGATGTGTCCATGGGTATATACTCACAACGCTTTGATGCACCAAATGCAGGACATCTTTAAAAAAATGGAAGTTCATTTAATTTCAAGAAACTTTGAATATCATTAGTATAAATACTCAACTAACCCAATGATTTTGATTTTGTTATTTCCTTCGCAATAAATTTCCATACATTTCCCGAGAGGATGAAAATTTTCACCTTTTTTGATGGCATTACCATTCACAACGCATTCATCTAAATAAAGATTGGGCTGGTTGTAAATACGATCTAAGAATGCCAAATACTTATTGTTTTTCAAAAATACATACTACCGAGAACTCCAGCGAATAATATCACCAGCGAAAACAAAACAAGGACCAAGTGTTTCATATTTAAACAAAATTATGCAATGATGTCTTAAGCTTAACTTTCCAATATCAACTGATAAGAAAAAACTTACATTATTTAATTGTGCTCATGATTTCTACAATTTTAGCTTATAATTTTTTATAAGTGACCTATGCCAGGGGTGGACTGAAGAATTTATTTTGTTTTGAAAATATCATTTAAATTAGATTAGGCAGATGATGACGTTTGAGTCGTGAACGTAATAGACGAACATGCTCACTAGCGCGCTCCTCAATTAACGTCAATGAAGAATCGAATTTTCAAGGAAAGATAACCTTACGAATTTATGTATTGAGAAAGGTGAAGATCTTCTCAGTATTTTCTTTGCTCTTTAGTAAGCTATTAGGGTGACGAATTCTTACAAAATAAAATTGTAGTTAGTGATAGGGAGGGTGCGTTAAATGTTGCAATATTCTTGGTCTTCAAGTTCAATGCGAGGATGGTAGCATTGAAGAGAAAGAGTACGAAGTTCATATCTTTTCTCATATCTTGGGTATACCATCCTCCAACCCCCTCCTTACCAGTAAAGGTGTTACCTCTTACGAACAAAAATAAAAAAAAAACCAACAAGTCATAAGGGGTTGTCCATAAAATACGTTCGCAAAAATTCTGGAATTTTAAGCCCACCCCCCTGGTTGTCAACTTTTATCCGATTTCGCTATCTCTTCTTTAATGGACGTACATAAAGGATTATGTACCTCCTCCCCCTTTTCCTTTTTTTAGTTTTTATTCGTTTCTTATGAACAAAATTACCGTCCGAAAACTTTGTCTGCTTTTGTTCGTTTGTACGAGGCTCCTTGTCCTTGTCCCTCCCCCTTGCTGGTAAGGAAATGCGAACTTTTTCTTTCATGATTACCGCTACTTCACCTGCGACGTACATGTGAGCAGAAGAGCGCTCCAAAACTTCGCTTTAATTCATACATACGAGAAAATTGAATGCAATTTGATGTGTGAGTTACCTATAGGATGAGTTGACGGACACACCCACCATATCAATTCAAAGTTGGCTCGGAATTTTGATCTTATTGCTCAGAATGTTTCAATCTTTCTCAGCTCTAAATGTGGGTTGGAAACGATTCTAGAATAGTTCAATCAAATTATCAGCATTAATTTGAGCGCTCCTTAAAATTCAATACAACTGAAGGCATATTTTTACAGTTCTAGTACAATATTTTTACCAAACGCAAGCCAATGTGCATTTGTTATCTTTCTCTGATGCTTCATTTTGAGCCTCATAAAGAATATTAATTTATTGTGGGTATTCACACAAACTCATAACAACCTTGTATACCGCATAAACGTATAATTAAATGTCAAACTCTAAGTGAAAAAAAAAAAGATTTATGACGCTCATCATTGTTTGCATGAAAACACTCATTTTGTTTTTTTCATAACTTCATGTCATTATTGGAAAAAGTTTCCGGTTTAAACAGCTGTTTTAAATGAATTAAGTTTGAATGACCCAAATAGTTATAAATAACGCACATTATATCTGAAAGTAAACAAGCAGGTTGGCGTATTCCCAGTATTTTGTTATCCAGTTCAAAAGCAAAAAGCGCTAATTATAATAATGAAGATTTAACGTTTAAAAAAAGTTAATTCTATGAAAAAATTAAACAGTTCAGTGAAACATCAAAATAAAATATCTTATGAGCTTCAATGCTAACAAACGTAAGCTTTAATTAAACAAATAAAGCCTACATTATTTGAAGCTGATGTTTTTAATTATAAAAACAACGACAACGAACCAAATAATTCTTTTTATAGACTTTGCATAAGAGATTTCGTTGTTGCACAATATCGTGGGAGGGCGTGAACGTAGTCTGTCTGTCAGTCATATACATAAAATTACGTTTAAAATGCAAATAACAAATAAAAATAAATTAAGCAAATTCGGATACGCGTAAATAATGCAAATAAAAAATAATGCATGGATTACCCCAGTTTAATGTTTAATTAGCATTGAAATTTAACATTTCATTTGTTTAATCAATCATTAAGGTAATTTATGCTTTTGCTAAGATACAGAGTACGAACTTTGGCAGACATTGAGACGTATGCATAGTTCTTTGAGAAACGAAAACTTTACTTACTCGAAGTTTGAATTCTTATAGAGAGAGCTCTCTATTATCGAGGAAGTGACGCCAGACGTTCACTCATTTGTCATTTTTAGCATATTCGAATTGACCTATGAACTAGCATTAGATTAACCCTTGCAATCGAATTGCTTAACTGTTTTTAAGCTTAAGCCAACGCTCAGTGGATTCCCTCTCTTTAAATGCAATATACTGTGATGGTTTTGAGAAAAAGTAGCTAGTATTTTGAAAAGAGAAATGATAGACAGAGTAGTGTTGGCAAACACTGTTTTTGAAATTACTTTTTTCACAGCTGTCGGGAAAAAACACCCTGAGTGAGATTGTTTCATGACTAGGGCGACTAAAAGTGTATATATTCCTTAGCAACTACCATATATTTTTGAAAATTTGTTTTAATAGTCTAATGTTCTTAAAATTTCAAAAATTTTTTTTTATAATTATGCTTCTGTTTTGCGCCTCATTTTCCAGGCTAATCTGTAGTGATGTCGTAATCTATGAAAAACTCTAAAATTTACACTGTCCACCGCTAGTCGTCTCAAGGTCCACGTGCAAATGTGATTTAATCGCTCTGTTTCTTTTTTAGCCATCATTTTTTAATGCCCGGAAGCCTGTTTTTGTCTTACTGGGGTGTTGTTTGCTTTTTAGTTTTATAGAGCTTACGAAAATTGTAAACTTAATCTATTGACAAACTCAGTTTCCAGATCGGTAGTAGAAGCATATACATTAGGGTAATTCAATTTTTTTGTTTTGTTTCAAACAGGCTTAATGAGAAGGGCTCATAATGTTAATATTTACTGGTGGCTCATCGAGGTTTTTAGATTTCCATACGAATTACATGAGAAAGAATGCTTCACTTGACAGATTCGTCCATATCTTATGAAAACACATTTTACATAAACGGGACCAAGCTCATTAGAAAGAACACACAATTTTGCAAAAAAATGTCTATTAATTGTTTTCGCGAAGATAATATTTCATCAGTTTATATTAGCTTTCAGAGCTTAGGAATATTTCAGAGGTTGAGAAAAAAATCGATTTTTTTTTATTTATATTTTCGTAAAAAATTGTATGCTTTTTCCAATGGGCTTGAGAGATTAAACGAAGCTGTCTAGATTACGATATCCGTGGCACCGCAATCTGGCAATTGTTTTCGATAAAAAAACCGATATCTCGTTTGGTTTTTGAGATATCGATACTTAAAAATTTTATTTTGATTGTACGATTAGAATTGCGATTTCCATGGCGCCCACTTACCCTTATTCTTATGTAAAATTGAGTGGCTGGCGATCCAGGTGTTGGATACATTATAGACTTATCCGCGGCCGAAGGCCGCCGCGAAGCCGGTGTTGGATTTTTGGGAGTTTTAAGTCCAGAGCTGCGGCCGAAGGCCACCCACTTGTCCTTACTATGTAAAATTGTGTTTCTAGCAATCCAAAAATTTGTAAGTATCAATATCTCAAAAGCCAAACGAAATATCGATTTTTTTATTTAACCTTTTCGTCAGATTACGGCGCTACGGAAATCATACTTCATATGGTAATATCAAAATCAAATTTTTAAGTATCGATATTTCGAAAACCAAACGAGATATCGATTTTATTTATTTAATATTTTCGCTTTACTTTAAAATCGCGGCGCCACGGAACTCGCAACCGTGCCTATGATTCATATGGAAATCTAAAATTCTCGATGAGCCACCGGTAAATAATAATATTCTGAAATCCCATTGCATCAGAATTTTTCTTTCATGTAACTACAACTGTTAAACCTGTTTAAAGAAAGAATAATTAAAAAAAAAAATTTGAATCACCCTCAAAGATATACGTTTCAAATCTTCTTCGCTGGTTCGCGAATACTTTTCGATGCTTTTTTCCCACACTTATTTAAAATACTCTATAAAACTTTCGTTCGCTTAGGTCATGACTCCTAGATCACAACCCCTGTAAATGAGTTTGGGCGGCTTGTAAATTATTTTCCAACACCTGACTTTGATTTTCGGTGCTGTGTCATAACGCCCTAAATATCTAGGTCATATTACCGGAAACTTACTTAATATCTCATTTTTGAGACACATAGAGACATTTAGAGTATCATTAATTACTTCGGGCAGTTTTTAAAGATTACGGCAAAACCGTGTTTGGGGGAAAAATTATTCAAAAACATTGAAAATATTGCAACAATCGTTTTGAAAATTAGCTCGGGGGTTATTAATGAGCTTTTACTATACCAAAGCTGTGTAGAATTGAGCTAGTAGCCGTGGTACCTGGCATGCAAGTAAAATTCCCTTTAAATGTATTATTTACTGAACTAAGTAAGCTAGCAATCATAATGAAATTAAATATTATGATATTAGTTACTATTAGCTTATATTTATGCAAAGCTAGTAGGCGTGGCACCTCCTGAGACACCAATGAGTTAGGTAATTCCAACGCTTGTATAACTACCAAGGTTGTTATAAAAATTCGCTAGATCAAAACTTATTTGGGTTTGTTTCAGTAGGAGTAGCAATCTCCATTTACGAGTACATTTAATTATTTTAAAAACTTAAATCCAAATGAAACAAAGAACATTGGTCGGTATCCTAGCACTTGCTTTATTATTTGACATTGTCGATTAATACCACAGCAAGGTTAAGTTACTCAAGACTTAATGTACTCAAAATCATTGAGACTTCGCTAATTTTATCACAACACAAACAACAAATAGACCAATATGTTCCTCTTAAATTTTTCGCGAAATTTAATTCTTTATTTGTGTAGACAAAAAGCTTGTGGCTTAATTAAGGCTTTGAGTACTGAAGTATACTATCTTTTTGTTTTTGTTTTGTTTCACAATTGTCGTCTGAAAATTTATATATTAATTATATATAAAAGCAACAACAATTAATTGAAAATACTTCAGTCGCAAATTAAAAGCTTAGCAGAACGTTGACTAAAATCATCACGCTCATAGTTTGAACTTGAATCGTGAGAGTGAAAAATAGCAGAGAGAATAACAGAGTAAATCAATAAAAATTAAGAAAATAAAATCACAGTAGAAAAATGAAAGTGGAAATAGTTATAGTTTTCGTTCTTTCGGTAATAACAGTTGCATTTGCTGATCTCAGATATCGCGGAAATGCTGTACACCCTGGTAAGCTGCTGCGATTATGGCTTTCGTCAAGTCTTAAGCGTTAAATTTTATATTGTAGACTATCCTGGCCAATGTTACTATGAGGAATTGACTCAACCGATACCTAAAAATCAGTCATATAGACCAATTAACAGAGATGGGCGTTGTGAATCGATTTATTGCAGACCGGATTATGTTTTGGAATTGGAATAGTGAGTAATTTGAATGAAATATATTTACCTTACTGAATGAAATCTTTAACAACTTTAAAATTATTTCTCCAATTTTAAGCATCTCATGCATACTTTTCAACAAGTTTATAGAAAAGGCATTATGAATATAATATTCTAGGAAGGGTGGTTAAGAACCATTAGGATTTCCATTCCACGTAAGACTTATGCTTCGTTTTTGATGTGATATAGTATGTGGGTGGCGGATGTTGAGAAAAATCCGTACAGCAGCGAATTTTCAGAAAAGGAGCTCGCAACATTACATGCTATATTTTACACACGACTTTCGGCATTTTTGGACTTTTTTAAATATTTTTTGACCAATTCAAAACTTTCGATTTTTTAAATATTTTTCATTTTTTTTTTTTTTAAATTTCCGACTTAATCAATATTTTGTGAATTTTTGGTCTGTTTTAATATTTGTTTACTTTTCAACATTGTTCGGTTGCTTCAATATTAATCAAATTTTGAACACTTTTTTCAGCATTTTCCATATCTTTCAACTTTTTCAATATTTTTCGACTCTTACAATATCTTTCGATCCTCTGAATATTTTTCGAATTTTTCAAAAGTTTTCACTTTTTTCAATATCTTTGTCAATTTTTTTTGACTTAATCAGCAACTTGAACATTTTTTGATTTATTCAATACTTTTCGAATTTTTCAACCCGTTTCCAATATGTTTAGACTTGCTCCAAATTTTTCGCCTTTTTCAACATTTCTCGGCTTTTTCTACATTTTTTGCGAATTTTCAACAGTTTTTAAATTATTCAAACTTTTCGACATTTTATGCCCGATCCAAATTTTTTTTGCATTTTTCAATAAAAAATCATAAAATAAAAAAATTGTTAATCACTTATACTTTATGTTAAGTATTCTATTGTAATGTATGAGTGATTATAGTGTTTTTTTCCACATTTTGCTTTATAGAGTTATTCAATTTGGAAAGTGAGCAACAGCTTTAAAGCAGCGCTTAAAATTGGCATCTTAAAAGAAAAGCCATGATTTTAATGCATTATATAATTATAAATTCTATTACAAAATTGTAAAATCAAAAATTTTCTTTACTACTTTGCAGTTGTGGCCGTCATAATCTTATGCCTAACGAGACCTGCAAATTAGATTCTGATATGCGTCGTCCATTTCCGGAATGTTGCCCTAAATTGGTTTGCCAACGAGATGATAACTTTATCTAAGCTGAACGGCTATGTGATATAAAAATATTAAAGAAAAAAAAAATGTATTTACTTAATTATATATTGTTTGTATTAAATAGTTTTTAAAATAAAGTACCTAGTACATGCTATAAATTTATGAACTGAAAATATCTATATTAAATTTAAAATTTAGTTTATTTGGCAAAATATCGTAAAGATTTTGTTATTCTCACTAAGTCCCTAAAATACCGACAAATTGAATATGAGATATTTACTCTCACACGTTTAGGACCAAGGCAGCATCACCTTGGGAAGCACCTATATCCTATATATCATTTGATGACGAACTTATGACCCGTGAGTCAGATACTGAGCCACGCAGAGTTTTTAAATGACACACGTGTTAACTTTTATGTGCCTATAGCGTTGGGCACAAAAATCTAACAAAAGAGCAAAACAACAACATCAAGCAACAACAAACGAAATTTTAAAGTTTTTTTTACTTTCATTTCCAAAATTGCCATTAGCACAAAAAAAAAACAAATTACACTACAAACAAAAACAATTGCTACATTCGTCAAGACACAATGCGGCGCCGTCATTTATGCCTTTGTGTTTTGTTTTTGTTTTCATTTGAATTCAAGTCAACGCTGTGCCTCGATAGCGTTGAATTCTGCGAATTTTTTTTTTTGCTTGCTTGTGCGTCGAATAACGGTTAGAGCAATGTGAGCAAATAGAGCCACTAAGTGCCCTTCACTGGTGTAGACAAAAAGCTTGTGGCTTAATTAAGACTTTGAGCACTGAAGTATACTATCTTTTTGTTTTTATTTTGTTTCACAATTCTGCCGTACTAAGCGAAAAAGACGTATATGTATGTATATCTCAAAAAAAAAAAAATTACGAGATTCTTTAGCATCGGATAGCTTAAGATGAAATACTCCAAATGTCGGCATCTTAGTTCAATCATATAAAAAATCTACTAAGAAAATTTCCTCTATCTCAATTTTACAGGTATTTCAACAAATTGACATAAACAAAACATCAGTTATCTCGAAATGAAATTTTTTGAGATACGTCTTTTTCGCTTAGTACGGCAGAATTGTCGTCTGAAAATTTATATATTAATTATTACTAACGGACCCTCGCTTGCTTTGCTACACGTGCGAAAATAATATTCTTATTGTCTAAAGAAAAAATTTGTCGACTGGCCGAACAGTTAAAATGCTTTTTTTTCCAAAAATTAAAAAATTGTTTTATTACTATTTTAAAATGAGTTTAATGTAATGCTTTTCGGTAAATAATAATTTTTTGTTTTTCCATCTGTTGCGCAATGCTGACAGCTTGCCTACTCGTGAGCATCCAACATAAAGCTGTCCGTGTGATTAAACTGGATACTCCAAGTTGATACCGCAGGTTTCCAAAGATTGACCTTGCGCCTTATTGATGATGTTCGCGAAGGCAAGACGATCAGGAAATTGAAGGCGAAAAAGGAAAATCGGTAGGAATCATCGGGGAATCATTTGGGGAATCAAAATCGCCTTTGTATTTTTCTTTCAAAATAGTTGCTTCGATGACATTGTTCATTAGTTTTTTCACGGCAATCCTGGTGCCATTACAAAGTCGTGGTTGGTTTATATTGCGAAGCATAATAATTGGTGCATCAACTTTGAGTTGTAGATTATATGGTGACAGTCCTGGAAAATCAAGTGAATTCAAAATTGAATAACAGCAATTTGTTGTCCTATCTAACTAAGTACATACATAAGTGCGCAATGTCAACTACGAAAAGAAAATGTAAATTGGCAACTTACAGAAAGTTGCATACAACAACCGTTATACATTCGTCCCTCATACTTTTCGAAAACACTATTTTTACAAAATGCAAAATGTTAACTTTGCATAGATATTTAAATTCTTCTACGTAAAGAAAAATATTGAAATATTTGCTTTTCACATTTTTTGTTGTTTTCTAAACTTTACTTGGAAAAAACTTACTTCAAATAAAGCAAATTCGCAACTGGAATGGGATAAATAGCGCGCAGCGAATCAACACAATGAATGAATGGCGTTTAATTTTCTCATATTGGTTGGTACCTCCTATTTCTTCATTGAAACTTACTTTAGACCGTATCTTTTATATATGTATGTGTGTACCAAGTCCCAGTCGTCTGCGTCTAATAGTTGATGAGATGTGATGAATTTGATTTTTCTCTTATGTGGGAGGGCGTGGCGTCGCCTATTTGTTTCAAACTAAACTATGCTAATAACTTTCGACAAACCATATGATACATACAAAATTGTATACATACATCTGCGTCAGGTGGGGGCGTGGTACCGCCTATTTTTTCATTAAAACTTATTTTAACCCTTATCTTTTATATATGTACCAAGTCTCATTCATCTACGTCTAATAGTTGATGAGATATGATGAATTGAAACTTTCTTTTATATGGGGGGCGTGTCATCGCCTATTTGTTCCAAACTAAACTATGCTTAGAACTTTCCATAAGCCATAACGAACATATGCACAAAATTTTATTCATCTGCGTCAAATAGGTGCTGAGTTATAACAAATTTTAGTATTTTCTCTTACGGGAGGCGTGGTAACGCCCATTGCTTTATTGAGAATTATTTAAGCTTGTATCTTTTATATATGTACCAAGTCTCATTCATCTACGTCTAATAGTTGATGAGATATGATGAATTGAAACTTTCTTTTATATGGGGGGCGTGTCATTGCCTATTTGTTCCAAACTAAATTATGCTTAGAACTTTCCATAATCCATAACGAACATATGCACAAAATTTTATTCATCTGCGTCAAATAGGTGCTGAGCTATAACAAAATTTTAGTTTTTTCTCTTACGGGAGGCGTGGTAACGCCCATTTTTTTATTGAGAATTATTTTAGCTTGTATCTTTTGTATATGTACCAAGTTACATTCATATACGTCCAATATTCCTTTTTTTTTCAAACCAAACTATGCCTATAACCTTCCGCAGACCAAAAGAAACATTTTGAAAAAAAAATTATGAAAATCCGTCGAGCGGTTCGCGAGTTTAGGTGCGACAGACGAACGGCGCACAGTGGCTCCTTTTTCAAAAATTGTTTGCTAAAATCAAATTTTCGATTTCTGATTTTCGAATATTTTTTTTTTTTTTATTTAAAAGATAATTGACCAAAGGTTCTAAAACCGAAAACTTTTTTGATTTATGACAAGTATTTTGGTTTTTATGGGTGCTCAAAGTTGGATCACTTTTTATCGTTCATTAAAATAGCATTTTTTTACATTTTTCGCATTATTAAAAATGGAAAGTTTCAAAAGTTTGAAAAAATATGGGAATTTGAAGTACGCTCTCTGAATTTATGGTATTTTAAAATAAATAATTTTCACAAGATGTAGAAAAAAAATTTTAGTTAGTAATTTTCATGAATTTTTCAAAAAAGGTCGTTTTTAGCATAGTTTTTCAAATTTACCTTGGCCTATAATCCACAAATCAATGTCAATCAAGGATTGGTGAATGAGAAATTATAGTTGACATATCTGCCAACAAAAATCATGCCAATATTTGCCAGGTAAGAAGTTATAGCTACTTATGTGACATGATACGCTTAAAACTGAATTTGTTGTGTGATGACGATTTTCAGTCTATGATATTTCGACTTGGAAATTGTTAATCTGAATTTGATAGAATGTTTTTAGCGAACATCAGCGACATCACTCAAAATAAATTAAAAATTGTAAATATGGACGTTACCACGCCCCTTTCTAAATTTATTCTTCCTATTTCCAAAACTATTTGACGCAAATAGATCCATATGTAAAGAGTAGCTAGAAAACTTCTGTCCATATAATATGGGCTCTACCCCACCTCCAAAACGCTTGATTTGTCACTTTTTCCAAATCATTTCACTCTTTTTAAGAAAATTCGCTTTTGTATAGCGAAATAGTAATACTTGCCTCAGATATTTATATCTAAGTTTTTAATGCAATTTAAAAATACTAGTGGTATCTAGTGCTCGTAATGTCAAATATATTAAAGCTGTATTTTTTGTATAGAATACAGGTAGATGCACTTCTGATAACATTGAACTCTAGTGCAGGCCAACTTTATAGACACCTGTTTTATTACGGTAGATATCATACAAGGAATTTAGCTTATTAGGTAGTTCAATTTTTTCGCTGAACAAGTATTATGTTTGAGGTTTGTGGCACAATATTTTGTATAAAAGTCAAATTTAAGCCTCAATAACACAGTCTTTTCTGACTGTTTAAAGTGTGAGCTAAGCAAGTTTCCAAGGAAAATGAGTATATCTCATGAAAATTTGTTTGAAATATTTGCAAACAGCGAAAATGGAGATTCATTTGTGGTTGCGGTAAAAAACAAATACCCGAAACATATTAAGGATGAGCATACACCAAAAGTTAAAAAACTTTTACTGCAACACAAAGAGATATTGGGTGTCATGTAAGAGAACCAAAGCGTATTTTCATATAAAGTATGCAGACTTTCTGAAAAAGGACTTTGAGCTATCACTTGATGATATTCCTAGCACATCACAGGCCTCCAGAGGAAGACCAGCAAAACAAATTGAAAACTGTGGGGAATTTACGAAAAAGAGAAAAATAGCAGTCGCCACTGGAAACATTTCAAAAGAGAACTTAGCAGATGCGCTCAGCATGAAGTACTACAAAGATCATGAAATGAAAAAGGCAGAAATAACGAAAAGAGTTTTATTGGCAAGCCCAACAAGAGTCGATCGAATCAAAAAAAGTATTCCTACTCCATAACGTGATCCCATAAAATATGACGGTTCCAGTGCTTTAGCGCTTTTCCTAGATTTGGGGCTTTCAAAGGAAAAATATAACAACTTGAGAAATTCATTAAGAAGCCACAACGTAGATATTTTTCCCAGCTACAAAGTTGTGTCAGAAGCCAAAAGGGAAGCGGTTCCTGGTAACTGTACGGTGACAGAAACATCAGCTGAAGTTAGACTCCAAGATTTACTAGATCATACCGCTAAACGAATTTTGAGCAGTAAAAGCAACCATGAAATACAATCGTTCCCAGATAATATTTCTTTGTTAACAAAGTGGGGCTGTGATGGATCATCTGGACAAAGTGCATATAAACAAAAAATTTCTACAGAAGATGGACAAAATATTTCAGATGCCAACATGTTTATGGCTTCAATAGTCCCACTTCGAATAAGGAGTGAAAATGCTGAACATTGGAAAAATCCTCGACCATCATCAGTTCTTTATTGTCGACTTATAATGTTTAAGTACGCAAAAGAATCTTCAGATCAAATAAGAAGCACCATCAGCAATATAAAACAACAAATAAATGAACTTCAACTCCAATAGGAGAATTATCAGAAGAAGCCCAAGAGTCTAAAAACAAAGATTATAAGAAGTACAGATACATATAGCAATACATGTAAAATTTCACATATTCGACAGAATGAGGACTTGTTTCCGCGGCGTTCAATTTTTATATATGTATATAGAGAAGAAGAAGATATATAAAAGCAACAACAATTAATTGAAAATACTTCAGTCGCAAATTAAAAGCTTAGCAGAACGTTGACTAAAATCATCACGCTCATAGTTTGAACTTGAATCGTGAGAGTGAAAAATAGCAGAGAGAATAACAGAGTAAATCAATAAAAATTAAGAAAATAAAATCACAGTAGAAAAATGAAAGTGGAAATAGTTATAGTTTTCGTTCTTTCGGTAATATCAGTTGCATTTGCTGATCTCAGATATCGTGTAAATGCTGTACACCCTGGTAAGCTGCTGCGATTATGGCTTTTGTCAAGGCTTAAGTGTTAAATTTTATATTGTAGACTATCCTGGCCAATGTTACTATGGGGAATTGACTCAACCGATACCTAAAAATCAGTGTTATAGACCAATTAACAGAGATGGGCGTTGTGAATCGATTTATTGCAGACCGAATTATGTTTTGGAATTGGAATAGTGAGTAATTTGAATGAAATATATTTACCTTACTGAATGAAATCTTTAACAACTTTAAAACCAATTTCGAAATTCACTTTAAAGAAAATACATTTTTTTTTAATTACGTTTTCGATGGCATTATCACTTCAGAAAATCAGAAGTTATCGCTCCAATTTCAAGCTTCTACTGCATACTTTACAATAAGTTTATAGAAGAGGCATTATGAGTATAATATTATAGGAAGGGCGGTTAAGATCCCTTAAGATCTTCCATTCCACATAAAATTTGTGCTTCGTTTTTGATGTGATATATGTGGGTGGCGGATGTGGAGGAAAGTCCGTACAGCAGCGAATTTTCAGGAAATGAGCTCGCAACATTACATGCTATATTTTAGACACGACTTTCGGCATTTTTGGACTTTTTTAAATATTTTTCGACCAATTCAAAACTTTAAATTTTTTCAATATTTTTCATTGTTTTCTAAAATGTTTCATTGTTTTCTAAAATTTTTCGACTTAGTCAATATTTTGTGAATTTTCGGTCTGTTTTAATATTTTTTACTTTTCAACATTGTTCGGCTGCTTCAATATTAATCAAATTTTGAAAACTTTTTTCAGCATTTTCCATAACTTTCAACTTTTACAATATTTTTCTAATTTTACAATATCTTTCGATCCTCTGAATATTTATGCATTATATAATTATAAATTCTATTAAAAAATTGTAAAATTAAAAATTTTCTTTACTACTTTGCAGTTGTAGCCGTCATTCTATTATACCCAACGAGACCTGCAAAATAGGTTCTGATATGCGTCGTCCATTTCCGGAATGTTGCCCTAAATTGGTTTGCCAACGAGATGATAACTTTATCTAAGCTGAACAGCTATGTGATATAAAAATATCAAAAAAAAAAATGTATTTACTGTTTATATTAAATAGTTTTTAAAATAAAGTACCTAGTACATGCTATAAATTTATGAACTGAAAACTTTTTATCAAATTTTCTATTTAGTTTAATTGGGCAAAAATATCATTCAGATTTTGTGTGAGATATTTGAGAAATGTTTTCTCTTTTTTTGCAAAGCAACACCGTTCCAATTTTTCAGAAAACCAGAATATTTGGCTTTTTGTGTTCCAGTATGCTATTTTCACTGAGACTCTATTTCGAGCGGTCACTAAGACACTGGCACATTTCCAAATTCAATGAAATTGGATATAAGATATTTATTCCCAAACGTTTGGTCCTAAGGCGGCAACATCTTAGGGGCCCCTATATGAAATATATGTCCTTGTTTTAGCAAGTGTGTGATTTGCTTCAGTCATATTGTGGGCAATATTATTACTATCAGTACGGGAGCTAGTGATGCAAATTTTGCAGTAATTTTACACCAGTTAAAACTGGCTTACACTAGGAAGTTCTGTGAAAGAAATTCTTGTCAATTCTCTTTTGTAAATTTATTTTGCGTTTACACACGAAAACTAAAATTTATTTTTGCTATGTGTATATGTCAAAACAATTACAGCGACGACAAACATATAGTCAAAACATAAAGTTCTAAGCACATTGCGTGCGAGATGCGAGTGCGAGAAAAAACAAAAAAAAAAAAGACAGCAAGATGCGCAGTAGAGCTTTCACTGAGATTCCATTTCGCCTCCTGCTTTTACATATAAAAAAATCATGTATGCTACTTCTAGCACTCGCGTCTGTGTTAAGAACTTAATATCAACGACCAAACAGAATGACAGAGAATTTCCGAGTACGATTTATTTTCTACTCGACCCTTTCGTTTCCCCCTCATATTAACAAACAAGAAGAATTTTCGAACAGAAATTCTGTGTGTAAACGCGAATAATTTGACGTCGTAAACTAAGAAAATCGAGCAACGCCGGTACACAAGGTTGTGCTAAATTACTCGAAATTAAGCTTTATATAAAAAAATATGAAACTTTCCAATAAAATTGAATTTTATCGCGCAAAACTTAGTTCTGTTGTCGTAAAATGCCTTCATAAATATTTTAAGAAACTGCCAATCACTTATTTGAGATAAACGCATTGTTTTCTCAGTGTACTAGAATATTGAACCAAACTGTAGAAAAAATACCCATTAAACTTAACTGAGCACTCATAAAACTTGTTCATTAGATTTTTAATGCCAGATAATGGTTAGCTTAAATCACTTTGTCGTGCTTTTGTTAATATTTTAATTAATGACAAACAACATGAGAGATTTCAATTAGAGATGCTAATTTGTATTTTACTCGGAGTCTGGTGAAAATTATTAAGTTTAGTTTCATATATGTACTATTTATCTTATTGAATTTTACAAAGGTGCTAATATCGTTAAATTGATCAAATACTACATACAAAAAACAAATAATAAATAATAATAGTGCCAAAGTTTTAAGGTACTGGTACCGGCAAATGTTTTCTTTACGTATATAAACAAATATATTGTGTAATTTTGAAAACATTTTCCAATAGTCCGGGAAGTAGTGTCACATAAAAATTGGCTCATTAGTGCACTTTTCTAACAAGCCTACTAAGTCAGCTAATGATCGTAAGAACACAATGCCGTCGGTCTGCTGCTCAGTTGGAGGAACAGGGGCGTACAGTGGGACCGAATTGAGCTTAATTTATTTCCTAGCTCAAAACGATATATCACGTGCTCAAAAATGTAACTCCAAAGGTTTCTTGATCGCTTATTGCAAATTTTATGATTAAAAAAACGCTCGATATTTCAAGGCAAAAATCTCATTAGCTCGGTATTCGCGACTACCCATTATCGCGACGGCCCGGTTATCGCTACGGCATAATTTTTAACATTGCGGGTACTATAATCGCGACAGTTTACGAAAAACGGGGTTCAATTTTCGCAATTTTTGTCTGGTTTTTTTAATTTGACTATACGTGTCGGCAAAAGAAACGGCTATGAGTTGGCCCAGAATTACAGCTTAGGCGTTGTCGTCAAATTGACTATATCAGTGTTCTCGTCATGCTCTCGTTTAACATCGATTTTACCCAGTTGAGGAAATTTAAAACGCTGAAGGTTTAATAATATAATAATAGCAATGAAACTATCACCCAATTCCAGTGCGCTTATTCAACCGTTAGAACAAAACGTTATCAACTTGGTCAAATTAAATTATAAAAAACAACTGCTTGCCCACTGGCTTGGCGGGAAGGGAAAAAATTTGGAGCTCAAACTAAAAAACTTCAATCTCAAAAATTCAGTTCAGATTCTAGCTACGTCCTGGGATAAAATATCAGTGTCCAATATCCAAAAATACTGGAACGCATTGCTCGAATTCGGTACTGAATGGAGTGAAGTAGATAACATGCAATATTTTACAAAATATTATTCAGGAAGAAAACGAAGATCTTTCAACTATTGGTACACTTGTAGCTCAAATTGGTACGGAACATCTTTTCACGAATGCTGACATAAACAACTGGATTCAAGAAGAATTTCATGTGGAAAGTAATGAATAGCAAATGGAATTATCAGATACGGAATTGGAGGATTTATACGATAGTGGTCATGAAGAAAACAAAATTAAAGTGGACGATGCTATAACATCGATAAACATATGCATTTCTTTGGAAAATGATACGACGACAACAGCACTATATGAACTACGTGATTCAACTGTTATTTTAAAAAATAAATTGCCAAAAAAGAAACTCAAAATCTCCAATTTCTTTAAAAATGTTTAAAATGTAAATATGTATA
The DNA here is from genome assembly GCA_949775025.1 of Tricholauxania praeusta. Lineage (NCBI taxonomy): Eukaryota > Metazoa > Arthropoda > Insecta > Diptera > Lauxaniidae > Tricholauxania > Tricholauxania praeusta. The sequence continues at coordinate 137,577,395 of OX459028.1, read as the reverse complement.
TCAATAAAAACAATTCTAATTTTAAAAATTACATAAAATTTTCAATAAAATTTTGGGTTCTGTTATCGCGAAAATTCAGTTTTCGCGACAGGTCTGGTTCTTAATTAGTTGCGAAAATCAAGCTTGCACTGTATTTGCGCATATGTTGTAGACTTAAACAGCGCTTAACTCGTAAATGTATTTTCATAAAAAAACCTGGTTTTAGTACACGGTTAGAAATCTTAGACTTAGTTTACATACAGGTCAAATTTGACCTAGGATCATTGATTGTATGAAGTTGCACACATACTGGTTCAACCCTGCCTGGTACTTGTATAACGATCCTTGAAATCATTTATGTCCAACCTTATATTTATAATAAACTGTACGACAAATTTAATTTTTTATATATGTAAGTACACAATATATGTAAATTTGACAGACAGAGAAGAAAGACGAACTTTTCCGATTTTTTTTACCCAGAGGCGAAAATATATATTTATATATGTTTACTAGAAGTATGACGTAAAAATCTTGACTCGAAAATTTGATATTTAGAGTTCAATGATAAGTTCAGTAATTAGCCAACGATTGACGCCAATAGCAGCTTCATCGGAAAACATTTAAAATTATTTACATATAGTTTTTTCAGAAGAATCACATAACATGTTACCATAATACTTTTTTTTTAAGTCACTATGAACGAATGTGTCTAAAATCAATTCGCTATCCCTCAAGTTGTTTGAAAATTTCCACAGAAATCTCCGCAACTTCCAATGTCGATATAATAATGCTAATGTCTGTAAATAATGCTAATCGGACACTTAAAAAAATTTATCCTGTATCAAAATGGGTTCTAAAATCTTTAATGTTAATAACTACGGAAGCTTAAATTTTTTTAATATTTTCGACAATATTTTGGCTTGTGGCAGTAGCACGACCTTCATGGAGTGCATTATCTGATTTCTCTGTCGAAATTATAATAAAAGACTTTTGAAGTATTTTCTTATGAAACTCCTTTTAGCTACAATCGTTGACGAATCGTTATTTCTGAATTTTTAGGGAGAAGCGACACTAGCGACCTTTTAACTCAATATTCTTATATCACACTTATGATATATCAATAAGACTTTCTAGTCCTTGGGCAGAATAATTGAAAGTGGGTCGGTGTCATCTGCCAGTCTAATGTATAAGGATTAATAACATAGGTCTCCGGTTTCCGGTGTAAGCTTTTACGCAAGATTTTAATTTTTCCTCAGAATTTTGTTCATTACGGCTGAATTTTGAGTTATTCGAGATTACTGAAAAATTTCTCCGAAAATGATCCCCGGTTGCACAGAGTAAAGTTCTCTCAACTGGGCACAGTAAAACCCAAGTTATTAAACTTAAACTTTTTATTGAATAACTTCGAAGAAATATTGATCAATATTACTTATTTTTGCAAAATTTGGATTTTTTAAAAAGTTATGAGCAAGTGAACTTTTATGTGGGTGTTTTTTTAAATTGCGATTTCTCAGTAAATATTGGGAAAAAGTTAATGATATTTTCGTTATAGGACAAAAAACGTTTTACAATTTATATGAAATAAAGTTTTTATAAAAATATTATTTATTACTTATAAAAAATTAAGTTTTTAATAAACAAACAGAATTTAAACCAACTTCTCATATGTTCAGAAACAAAATTTTTCCACAGAATTGTTTTGTTAAGTCTACACAACTTTTTCCTGAAAAAAAATTTTACTACGTTTCATAAATAAAAAAGTTACGAATGTTTAAGTGTCGCCACCTAGGCAATTTTACTCCCAAAAATCATCCGATAAGAAAAATTTTTATTATCGCAATTTGAAAAAACACCCACATAAAAGTTCACTTGCTCATAACTTTTTAAAAAATCCAAATTTTGCAAAAATAAGTATAACACTTTAATATTGATAAATATATCTTCGAAGTTATGCAATAAAAAGGTTAAGTTTAATAACTTGGGTTTTACTGTGCCCAGTTGAGAAAACTTTACTCACAACAATATTAATGACCCCCACATTTGCAGGCCTATGTAACCATGTTTGCCCAAAACGCACTGTGTCATGTTTCTATATGATGTCATGAGCAGATCTCAACTTTAGAATTTTTTTCGTTTTAAACGCACAAGTAACTTTTCAACCTTTATACACATAGGTACGAGTATAGTCAGAAGGGTGGTCTTGAACAAAAGTCGTTTCTGTGATAATTTATTATCAAGAAATTTGATATTGCTTGCTGAATTTAATCTTAGACTTAATCTTACCCTAAGTATTAGGCTCACACAATCTATGACCCATAACAAAAACATCTGACAATTATATAAAAGCGTCATTTTCATTAGCTTCAGTGTTAAATCTTATTGCCGGATCACACGATTAAAATCTGAGATTCACAAGCACAACGTAGAGATGATCTAATTTTCTTAATTTCTTTGTATTCTTTTTTGCATAGTATAGAAAAGCTGTCGAGTATAAAAAGGAAATGCTACAACAGCATCAGGTTTAGTTGAAAGTATAGTGCTACTAGGAATTAAGCAATTTAAACAGTCGCCAATATAACTACTAACTACATCATGAAGTTGTCATGTGCCTTAATTTTTGCGATTTTTCTTACAATCGCAATTACTACAGTAAATGGTGGTAAGTTTAAACTTTGGAGCTGTTGAGAACAACTTAAAATCCTTCTGATGCTTATCATAATCGCTTATAGCCTCAGAGCCAGTTTGTGCATATAGAAATTCGCAGGATGAGACCATTTTCCTTAAGTATTTACCATTGTTGAAAAAAGGACAGGACTATGTTGATTTTGGTACAGATGGAAAGTGTACAAAACGCGCCACATGTTCAGATACTTTAAAAACCGAAGTAGAGGAGTAAGTTCGAAGTGATTGTTATAGTTTTATTGTAGAAATTTATGTTTCTTTTCTTCTTTCAGCTGTGCCGGAGCTAAAGTCACATGTGCGAATAGGGATCGGTACACTGGCGTATTTCCAAGATGTTGTATTAAGTGTTAAGAAAGACTATGTTTTAAATTTGGATTGTGAATAACAAATAAAATGAGTGGTTAAAATAATGTTGTTTGATATAAATTTAACATAAAACATAATCATCAACATCAACACACAAAACATAATCATTTATTTGTTGGAAAACTATTTTCAGAAAGTTTGGACTTGGATTTTTAAGTGATATTTACATCAACATTTCTTCTGTGAAAATACCGGACACACCCTCTGGCATTCTGATGTCATATTGAAAATAATATTGAGAATAACGCCAGTGTTGGCGTGTAGTTTTCATCAACTTTACTAAACCTTTTAAGCAATGGAAACGTTTACAAAATCAGACTTTACGTTATCGAGATATTGTGAAATGTTTAAATGTAAGAAAGTGATCTCTATTGTTAACAATTTTTAACTCTTTGAAATAGTATGAATTGAATAAAATCGAGCCTCATACTGAATTTAATACAAATTGCATCATCAAATCCAAAGATATTCTTGTGTCCTTTAAAGGATAATTGTCTTACGCATACTTAGTGGCATAGCATGAAGGGAAGAGAATTAGTTAGTGCCACCCCGTCTCGAAAAATAACAAAATTCCTTCCACCGAAATTTTAATTTACTAAAAAAGAGGTTTTCACATTTTATATCAGTAAGACTCTCGCAAAATTAAATATTTTTGAGTTCAAAATATATTCGACACCTCATCTTTTGTAAATTTATACCAAAATACATTTCAATTTACTAAAAAAAAAGATTCCAAGCAAAATCGATTTTTATGGTTCATAAATTGCTAAAAAGCGCAAACCTTATCGGAATTAACATTTTTTTTTTAAATTAAAGCTAATTAAAATTTCAACAAGACCTCGGAGTCCGAATCTTAAAAATATGTTCGTTTTAAGATAAAGTCCAAAAAAAAAAATTTGCTTAGCTTAAAATAATAAAGTAAGATTTTTTCCGAAATTCGGGCTCCGACGATATGATGGCATTTTGATTGGGTTTAATTTAAAAAATAAATTGCTCATTTCTGACAAAATTTGCGTCCTCCAACAATTTTTCCACCAAAAGACCAAAAGGCCACAAACAAAATTCATTAAAATATTTTTTGGTTCAAAAATGGTTGGAGAGCGCAAACCTGGTCGGAAATGAACATTTTTTTTTTTTAAATGAGAAATTACTAAAATTACAAAAAATTCTCTAAACCCGAATTGAGAAGAAAACTTCGACGTAAGTGAAAGGCCAAAAAAAATTTTTTTACTTAAAAAACCAATTTTTTTTTTCAAATTACGGCCACGATTTGTTGATGTTTTTTAGCTTTACTTTAAAAATTTAATTTGTTTTAGTCGACTGATTATTATTAATTAATTGAAAATTATTGAATCGATGTCATTGGCAGAACCCAACGCAGAACAACAACGCGACATACTTTTTGAATCAGAGGCATATTATTTCTCTTGATAAAAAAAGTTCAATTTAAACAAAAACGAAATCGAAATATGGCACCTCTAATTCGGCCAAATTTTTAAGGTTTCACCAAAAATAAAAATAAAATCTTTCAAAATACAACGCTCGTTAAGTTGAAAATATATATTTATGAAACTTTCAATAAAATTACTTTGGAGAAAACTCACCGAATCTTATCTTAAGTCTTTCAGAAAGTTATGAGCAAAATACTACAAAAACAGTTATTTAAAAGTTTCGACTAGGAGCGTTACGAGTACACCGCCTAAAGATTTAAATATTTATTATAAACTTTAACTTGTGTAGAAGGGTACACGCCTACTTTTTGAATCTGTTAACTTTTCGTGTACTTAGTGGTAGAGATATTTCCTCAGTCTAAACGCATTGGTTCGATCTTGCCCATTTCAAGCATAACAAAAGATATTTCAAATAAATTTAGTCAATACAAATTTTATCGAAATAGCTTACATATTTCAGCGATATGATAAGCCTTTTTTTTTTGTTGAAAAAGGTGAGGAGTTACTATTCCGTACTTTTGACTGAAGGGGTCGTTGCATCAGATGTGTAACACATCGGATGTGGTGAGCACAATGCGCACCAAATAGACACTTTTTGTGCATGTTATGGTCTCACCTGAATAACATGAGAGTTTCTTCGCCCTATGTGTGATAATTTTGTGTATTAACGCAACTAGAGAGCTGAAGAGCATAGAAGAATTACTAACGAATTTAAGAATCTTAACGCATTTGAGCGATCTATTTCGTAAATGTGCACTGCCAAACATATTTGGCACTTTAAAATCAAGTGAGAAGTAATAGCTGTCTGATTTACAGTACTTTCAACATAAGAAACTCGTTTTGGATCAGCCTGTATATAGCATAGGTGACTTCTAAGGCCTAAAAGTGAAGGTACGCCACGGAACTTAAGCCATCTATCTTGAAAGTTTTATAAAAATCGTTAAAGGCGTTTTCGAGAAAGGGAAAGTACAAAAAAGGTATTTTACTGAAATGCGCACTTACACAGTCTCGCTAATATTTTTTTAGTAGTAGTCTGAATCTCAATACCAAATTTCATTGCAATATCTTTAATGAAACTCAAGGTGCACTCGTGTTCTAGTAATTAATCATGCTACGTAATATTTTTGTTAAAATTTATTTATTACTTTTTTTCAGATTCTTATATTATTAGTTTAGGGGCGTCGCAACCAGAAATTTGGGCAGAGGGGCAGTTTATTAATTTTCCTCAATACCCATAGTTATCATGATCAACATTTTTACGATTCAGCAAATCTTTTTATTAAATTAATGATGATGAAATGAATATCAATCGTTTTGAATCATAATAGTAATGGTAACAGAACAGAAAATATTCACGTTGAAACCTGAAAATATTTATTGATCATATACGAAACACAGCATTGAAAGTATTGAAAATATTTTAGGTAAATATTTTGAGTATTCTCGAGTATCCTCAACTTAGAATTTTTACGTGTTGTCAATTATGTACATCACCTTGGGGCTGCAGACTCAATAAATTTTAGAAATAAATGAGGGAGTTTGGGGTTTTTGAAATTTAGTGAAAAGTTTCATTAGCGTATTCCAAACTCAAATATGAAAAAGTCAAAAATCTTTTTTTTTAATTACTGTTGCACTGATAATGATGATAATTCATTTGTAATTATTTTTTGACCTTGATGCTTTAGAGTCGTTAGAAAATATACTTCTTGATGCAAACAAAGGAAATGTACGCACTGAAGAAATTTTGGAATCGAAAGTGGGCATTTTCTCAGATGATTTTGAACTGTCCAACCAACCTCCATCCTCAACTTTAAATATTGAAAAACATGCCTGGCAATAAGCCAACGTGTTGTCCTGAAATCGCTGACCAACTTCGGAGATCATCTCACACAACGAAACACCTTCTAGTTCAAGTTTATCGACTATTCAATTTAATAATGACAGTTATAGGTTCAGTAGCTTCTTGTGATAGGTCATTCAGCGCTTTGCGATGGTTAAAGACTTATCTTCGTTTACAAATGGCCCAAAAACGTATACCCCTAAAACGCACTTTCATGTTCATAAGGATAAAACTGGATCCTTAGATTTGCGAAGGGTTATGAAAGAATTCACCTCGCGAAGAAATCGAAAAACCACTTTTGGAAACACTTGAACAAAACTTACTTTTTTCTTTAATTAATGGAAATTGCAACGAATAAAAAAACATCCTAATTCAAAATTCTCTTTATGTCCCGTCCTAAAGTGTAGAATAATACCTTTTTTTTCAGAAAACTTTTTTATTTGAGTTTACCCACCCCATTCCCCCCATGAAAAATTTCGTTGCGACGCCCTTGTATTAGTTTTTATAATCCTGATATGTAAGTATCTATTAACAGTAAGCAAATAAAAACAAATATCTTGGCTCTATCCCGAAAAATGAAAAAAACGTCAAAAAGGTCATATATGCTGTGCTCATATAATTAATTTACTTGAAAGAAAGTAATTGAAATTGTTGAATTTCTGGTGTCAGTTCTATCTTTTTTTATTAGTTTACCTTTATAATGAAATTGAGAACCTTTTTGTTTCATAGCTGTGAAAAATCACAGTGGCGTGCCCACTGGTCTGAGATAAGTTTATGCCTCTCATTTTGAATAATTTGCCACAAACTGCTTTATTCGCCGATTTTGGTGCTGCTACGACTCGTTTGATTATGCAAGTTCTCTATAGGTTTTAAGTTGACACTTTGAAGTGGCCATTCCAGAACCTTTGTAGATTGTGTATCCAACCAAGATTTTAGAAGTCGATGACAATGTTTTGCGCCATATCATGCTGGAAAATCCACCTCAGCGGTCAATTTTTGGCCGCCTAATCGGTGGTCAAATGTTCACTCAATATATTCTTACATAACAAATTTGAATGGATGGAATGCCAGGAAAAACCATTGATGTGGTCGAAGAACATCAAAAAGTGTCTTCGATTCGCAAAGAAGTGTTCTTCAAAGGCCTGAACTTTCAAAATATGATTATTTGGAGCGACAAATGTGTGTTTATCTAAAACAAATTTAAATACCTGGGCGGTATCACGCCCTAATTAAAAATTTTTGCAAAATTGAAACTGTATCAGTATTATTAATTCCAATTTGTAACATCAAAAATCATCATACATTTTTTCCAAATACATTTAAAAGATATCTGGGTTAAGAATATTTCAATAGATACACTCCCAAATGAAATTAACTTTTCACTAGTTCACCACCACTAAGCTTTCTTTACTTAATTTCTTAAGTCAAAACTTTTTAAGATTTTACCTTCGACTTAATATGTTTTACTAAAAGCATCACAAAAGTTATGACCGATTAACAAAAAAAAAACCTTAAATTAATTAATATAGACATTTCGATCAGATCACAGCAAATGATAAGTATGTACCTTAATGTATTGAATAACAATGACGATGATATAATGCTTAGGGATCGTTCAAGTATTACGTAACGCAATTTGTAAAACGTTACGATGCGATACAGGGGCGGGAGGAGGTGTCGAACAACGGGTGTTTTGAAATTAGGTGTGCATAATAAAACTGTTTCTAGATTAGCTACAGCAATAAATATTATATTTATTATATAAGTAAATAACAGCGCATTACTTTCAAAGATCTTCAATAATTGCGTTACGTAATACTTGAACGCTCCCTTAATTGTTCAACTTTGTTTCGAACGGCTGTTTGTTGTTTATTTGTAATCTACAGATGCTATAGCCTCACAAACGAAGAGTATAAATAGAATATTTGATACTTTAGAAGTTTAGTTCAAATCGAATTTTTACCTGTTAAAAGCGTTTGGTTAGAATAAGAAAACATTTTCGAAATGAAATTGTCGTGTGTTTTATTAATTACAATTCTATTAATTGGTGTGATGACAACTGTCAATGCAAGTGAGAAACAATTTTGATACAGAGGTCCTTTAACAACAAAAAAAAAATAATAAAAAAAAAATATTTTTTATAAGAAAATAATTTTTCATAATATGTTCAAAAAATACAGTCATTTTCCGAATTTAGTGATTAGAAAAGTTAGTCTATAGTTCGTATAAAAGTTTGAAATTGTGCAATCCGCGTACAGCCCTAGGCTCAACGGTTTTAATGAGTAACTGCGCCTTGCAACTGGAGAGGTCCTGTGCTTGTTATATTACTTTATTGCAGTATTATCAGTTAGAATTTGAAAGTGAGGTTATATTTTCTTATCATATGTGGAAGAAAATATGTAAAGTGGCTACGAAAACAGGTTCTCCAAAAACTTTTGAACCAGAATATATACTCTTCGCTACAGCCTTGAATTGGTAACAGTTTTCAGTGCTTTTTACAAAAATTGAAAGAGAAAGGTCGGTTGGAATAACTTTGTGTTTTTTTAATGATTAAAATCGGTATATAAAAAAAATGAAAACATGTTCAATGATTGCGATAAGAAAGTTGAGTCAATATGAAAAAAATTTGTGCGCATCCAATAACGAGTGATAGATTATTTTCTAATTAATTGATTGGGAAACTGTTGACAAATAACTCATTGATATTCAATTTTACAATTGTCAACTAAAAAGCTGCTTGACTATTACATAGTTAGAATGCGCACTAGGGTGATCCAAGCCTTTTTTTTGTTTCAAACGGGCTTAATAAAACAAAAATATGTAAATAAAATCGATTTTTTTCTCAATCTTCGATATATTCCTAATCTCGGAAAGATAATAAACTGACAAAATATTGTCTTCACAATATGTAAAATTTTTCTTTTACGAGATACATATCTATCTAGTTTTTTTTAAGAAAAAAAAAGAAAATTTTAAAATGGTTTTTAAAAAAAAAAAAATGCAAAAATATTTTTTAGTTCGCAAAATTTTTGCGAAATTTTTTTTTTCAAAAACAGTTTTTTTTTCGAAAAGTAAAAGTATAAACCTAAAATCGTAGGTGTACCAAATATTAATTGATAAAGTTTGCTGTAAGTTACGCATTTTCGTAAAGAAATACTTATTCTGGAAAAGTACAAAAATCGTGAATTTCATACCCACGTATCTCAACAACAAATAATACTAGGCTAAATTCCTAAACGCAGTTCTATTGCTGGACACCGATATTACAATAATGCCAAATTTCAGCCAAATCGGAGCCAACAAATTTTTTCGCTGGAGTTTTCGTGTGTTTTACCCCATAGATGAAACTCCAGTCCAGTAAAGCAATCTTTCGCATGTAATTCCTATAAAAAACTAATAAGTGCAATGAGCCCTCAGTATATGTAAATATTACAAGTTCTCCTTGCACCAGACTTTATATTTCATGTACCTGCAATTATTAAACCTGTTTGAAACCAAAAAAAAATTTAATAACCCTAATGATCACCTTCATAAGGCTAAATGCTGTGTAAATAAAAACTATTGATTTTTGTAAAAAGTTGTTTGTTACCTTAAAATATTTACAGTAACGTACCATAAAAATAAGAAGAAAAAAGTGTCATTCGTAGGCTACACTTAGGCCGGGCCGTCCCGCCTACTCCCCTATGTTACAACCAAAACTTAATTTTTTTTTCAATCAGGTATATAAAAAGGAAAAACTTTTTGTTTTTAGCATCTGAGCCCGTTTGCGGCTATGTAAATTCAAAAGGTGAACGAAAATTTTTGAAGTGGTGGGATTACAAAAAAGAAGGAGACGAATATGTTGACTATGGAGAAGATGGAAAGTGCATTAAACGTGCAGTTTGCACAGAATCGTACGAAACAAAAGTAGAAGAGTAAGTTGGCATAAAGAAGAACACTAAAAGTTCAAAGGTTCACTAAAAACTTTTTACTTTCAGTTGCTCCAAATACGATGTAACCTGTGATAACAAAGGTACCTTTGGTGGCGAATTTCCAGCATGTTGTGTTAAATGTTAAGAGTCTTATGTAATAAAATGAATAAAACGTTGCTGAACAAATTTTAAATTTTACTAAATCCCTTAGTTATAAATCAATTGCTAATTCTAATCATTTTTCGAGGATACTGCTTTGTGAAACCATCGGATCCCAGTCGGTTTGTCATAATGACAAGTCGGTAGCTATAACTTTTTAATGGTTTTTACACAATTAAAATTAGATATAGAAATAACAACAGATACTAATTCTTTGTAATTTTGAAACATTAAATAAAAAGGTACAAACTTGTACAGTGACAATTTTGTAAATGGTAAAGATTTATAATAATTCCATTCAAATCAAACGACGAAAGTGGAAATGGATTGGGCACACGTTGCGCAAATCACACAAGTCTGTCGCAAAGCATTGGAGTGGAACCCTCAGGGTAGCAGAAAATGCGGCCGTCCTAGATCATCGCGGATACGTTTTATAGTTCAGGAAATACGTGGATCGGAAGATTGGAAGAGTTATGTGGAGGCCGTATGCTCCTTGAGGAGATAAAGCACACAAGCAGAAATACTTATAAGAATTGAGAAAGTTCCACAAAAGGCGTACCTTGATGGAAATTGTCGTACGAGAGATAGCAAAATCAAAGCTGAAATCACTGATAACATACCGCTACAAACGAAGATTCAAGTTCATGCCTCGCTCAGATGCATTTCAGTTTTACTTTCTCGAGTCTCGAAATTTGACAGCATCGAAAATTCAAGAAACACACATTTTAAAGGTAAATGAGAACCGAAGTTTTGACTTTCCGAAACTAGGCTAAAATTAGTATTTTGAATTAACCCTTAGGACTGTGTCTACAAATTTACACATTTTTGAAGATTGGCAGCGTAACTAGAATATATTTTGACACATTTTATAAACCATTTTTGTATATTGAGATGTTGAAAAATAATCTGGAACATTTTTTTTTTTTATGTTAGTTGCTGCTATACATTATGATGTATTTAACGTGAAAAACTTCGGCCTAAAGGCAAAAAAAACTATAATGCATTTTAGTAAAAATTGTGATAGAAAAATTATGTAAGTGGGGTTTTCAAAGCCCTTGAATTATGCAAAATTAAAGCAAATTTCTGAACAAAGTTTTTTACTGTTGACAGTGTAAGTTTACGATTTTTTTTTTTGCTTGAAGTTTTCTTTCATTGGTTTTAGTTCTGAAACTTAGGTTTTGCTCACTTTCGAAAGAGTTGAGAAAAATCGAGCGACCTTCGAAATTACTTTCCCACTCTAAATTCAGTGCATTCACGAAAAGTCGAAATACCATCACTGGCACATTCACATCAAAAATTACAGCCCAGCAGTTTATTAAAATTACTATTTTTGATAAAGTTCGAGAATGTTAATTTAATAAAATTATATCAAATTTATGTAAAGTGCAAAGAGGAAAATTGTGGTTTATACTTAAAGTAAATAATAAAAACAAAAATAAAACACTTACGGATTGAGACCTTGAACTTCATGTTATAACTGAGAAAGCACTGAGCAAAATACCTTAAAGAGCTCTGTAAGCTCCCACTGAAAAGTCAACTGTGGTTTCAGCACTTGAGCAGCAACTGCAACACTTTACTTCACTTCGCGCTCAAAGGAAACTATACGAATTGTTTTTAATTAATAAAACAAACACTTTCAAGAACTCGGACACAAACTATTTTGCATACTTGTTGCTTTTTTGAGCCAATGAAAAAACTTTCAACAAAATTGCGTTTCAAGAAAAAACAACCAACGCTGCACTTCAATAGCCGCTGTGCCGACGGCGCTGCTCGAAATAATATTTTACATTTTCATACAATTTCAATAACACATTTTGCTGAATTTATCAATAAGCACTCGTGCCTACATCTTTTCTCATCTTTTTTTTATTTATTAATAATATTATAGCTAAAATGCAAAATTTAACTATGGAAATAAACACGGCTTTGCGAATGAAATCAAAACTGAGCAACGACGGATGACAGTTATTAGCGTTGCCACCTGCTCAAGTGGAACAGTATAAGAAAATGTTGAGCGAATGCATAAATAAGTGGAATTTTCCGAGAAACCTTAAAAATTCTTTTGCACTAGGTTGACATTTTTCGGACATATTGAAGCGAAAATATATATATGGGAAAAGTTACATACAAAATCGTAAACTCATAATATATTGCATTTGCGATTGCGATTGCGTCCCAAATATCAGAGCCATACTGATCCTTTTAGTACGTGATTTAACGTATGTGAACGGGATCTAATCGTTCCACCGGATGGCGCTGTTACAAATGCAAATTCTCTTAGGTATAAAGTTTCTGGTACAGTTGGACTTCGATAATTATCCGGGAACATCTATTGTCCGGGAAGTTTTAAAAATTTAAACGTTGCTCATTTTGCTTCTATTAACCGTAATTGACTCTATTTTCCGTGATGAGATATGTCTTACCGCTTCATTCTCTGTGTTTTGTTCGTTTTTCATACGACACGCACAGTAAAATGAAGAAAGAGAATGATGATATAATACGGGGAAACCCTTTCTGTGCATGCCTATTGACACTCGCTGCACATATCTTACAGTTAAAGAAAAAATTGACTTGATTAACGACTATCTGAGAAAGAACAAAAACTTAACGCAGTATTAAAAACAACATTAAATAAATATTATAACTAAATACTTCTATAAAACAGTGATGGAAGCAATAAAATAATATGCATGCATATTTGCGCATACATATTATGTAACTTTGAAAATTGTTAAGGAATAATATGATAATATGATAATATCCATTATCCTGGATTTTCGATTATCCGGGATGAGGTCGGTCCCAACCATCACGGATAATCGAAGTTCAACTGTATCTATTACTATGAAGGTTAATACGGTAATGTTATAATAACAAAAATTTAATCTATGGTGGATTTTCATAAAATTTTTTAGAACTGTAAAATTCGGTACCGTCAAACTGTTTTCGATTATATTCGTCACTTTTTAACTGTTATTGACTTTTCGGAATAGCATAATTTTTTCAATTTTTTTCCATACGTTACTCTTGTCGGCATTTTCGATTTTTTAGAGTTTTCGATCCATCAATTTCATTCGATTTTCACCGATTTTTCGATATATTTTGATCGAATTTGATACTTTTAGAAATTTAGTAGACTTTGATATATGTATTTAAATATTATTGAATGTTTTTCGTCTTTTTTGAAAGATTTCAATTCTATTTGATGCATTCCGACGTCGTTCTTGTTTTCCTAAACTTGTCGGTTCTATTCGAGCTTAGATAATGTTATCGGTTTTCGCTAGATGTTTCAATTTAATTCGGACTTTCCAATTCTATTCGTTATGTTCATACGTTTCCAGGCCCGTATTTAGAAATATTCCGCCCATAGGCAGTTGCAAAATTCTTTTCGATTTTTCTGTCATCCGTTTGCAGTACTCAGGCCCGCTGAAGCTTTTACAGTTGTCACTCATGACAAAACGCAGCGTTGAATGCTAACAATAAATTAACAATGACGTTAATAATCGATCACCAACGTTCAATTACAATTATGCAATTCACAGTTCATAGTGAACTTGTAACGTGACAAAATTTCTATCTGTCAAATCATACAACTGTGAGCTCAACAATTTATTGTTTCCCATGGTGTAATAATAAAGGTGAAGTAATTAGGGAGAGCCTCGATTTTCAAACATCTGTCATCCTATTTGCTGTAGTTTTGACATTCATAAAATTTCAATTGCCCATTCAGAAAACTTAAGCGATTTGATGAATTGCAGCGCTTAAGCGTAAGATCTTGAACATTTTCTGAACGATATGCTGCAAACTACATTAAATCTTAAAAATTTAGTCGCTGTGGTTTTTATTGAAATAACAAAAAAGACTTATTGCTATCATATTGAAGCCCACTACATTATTTAGCGTAGTTTTTTGTTCGCATCAGAATTCAACATAAATGCCTCTCAGTAAAAAGATTGTTTAAAGCGCTTCAAAAATACTGAAGTTGCTGAACGGGTCAAATAATCAAAACACCGAAGTGTTAAAAAATATTACGAAACAAGACAATGGAGGATACGAAGCCCACACTTTTAAGAAATTTTGTTTTAAGTACTTCACCTTTGTTATTACACCATGTTGTTTGCAAATTATGTTTTTGTCACTCTCTTTTCCCATACGATTCTCTCATCAAAATAGCAAAAATTTATTGCTTACAAATTTTGGTTTTTGTCCCTTTCTATTTCCTATACAATTCTCTCACCAACATTGAGAACGGATGTAACTTTCAAAATACATGCTTAAACACATGTTCAAATTTATCGACCAGTTACCACCTCGTAAAATATTATAGAATTAGAACTTTTTAATTTAACCAGCCAATTTACAATTAATTGTGAAATGACAATTTTCAATTATAATGTTGGTACGCGTGCCAACGAAATTATGCGGGAAATTCACTAGACACGAATAAAACAATTTCTCAAGGTTTCCGCCAATATTTGCCGCTCTAGGCACGTGCCTACTCTGCATGTATGATAAATTCGGGCCTATATATTCCGATTATTATTATTTCTTTGTGGTATGTACATTCTTGACATATGTACATTATTATTTCATTCGATACATTCCGTCATTTTCGATACCGTTCGATCTTTTCAGCTTATTCTACGTTTTTCAATGATATTAGATAATTTTAGACTTTTTTGATATTGATTTCTCTCTGGGTAATAAGAAGCTTGTGAATAACAAAAACCTGTTTGTTGTAGCCTTAAAATCAGAAAATTTTGATTTTGATCGATAACGGTTTTGATACTTTCCACGCCACTGAAAATAAACATCCGTTTTGGGTGAAATTTTAAAATATAAATTAAAAAATAGAAACTTCAATTTCAGCATTAACAAAATAAATATATAACAAGTAGGAATGTCACCGATACCGATACATACAAATAAAAGTTTAATAAATTTTGTGACCCAAATAATAATCAATTAAGAACACTTATCAACTCTATATATTGACAAAAGATACCAAGTGGATAAAAAACTGTCAAAACATTCATTAAAAGAACCTTCAATTTAAGGCAGACAACAAACAAAGAATAAACTCTATATATTGACAAAAGATACCAAGTGGATAAAAAACTGTCAAAACATTCATTAAAAGAACCTTCAATTTAAGGCAGACAACAAACAAAGAATAAAGAAAAAATAAAAGAAAATTACACTAATAAAAACAACAATTAAGACAAACAAAAACACGACTTATCTGCGATAAACTTTTATATATATTGGTATAGGATCGGCCAAAACACGTATCGTTGCATCCTTAATAAAAAGTTATATAACCATTTTAACCATTAGGTGTTAACGATCCGGTAATACTTTATTGTTATACATATTAGACATGAAGAACAAGTTGTTGGCATGATATTAATTATTCATCTGCATTTCTAATTGTTTTTTATTGGTAATATACCGGTATTTTGGCTTTAAAATCAAATTGCAGGTATAAATAGAATATCCGATCGGACTTGTACGATTAGTTTGAATAGAATTTTACTTATTACAAAACGTTTAACTATACTAAAAAAAATATTCATTTGCAATATGAAGCTCTCGTGTGTTTTAATATTTTTATTGATTGGTGTGATGACAACTGTCAATGCAAGTATGGAATAATTTTTATGCAGAGGTCCTGTCATTACCTTTAAAGTAAAAAAAAACCAATCCACAAAAAAGTGCGCTAAATAAATTTATTAATTAGAAATTGCAAAATTTCACTTTTGCATGCCGTAAGCCGCTTATCATTTTCTTATTTCAAACCCGAGATATCTGCATTTTTCTAAGTTAACAGAACTGGCGTAAGTTCAAATTTTGGAAACGTTAGAAAAATCTGTAGAATAACTCAAATTATGCCAGTTTTGTTAATGTAGATAAATGTAGATATCTCGGGTTTGAAATAAGAAAATGATAAGCGGCTTACGGCATTCTTTCAAGCAAATAACAATGCTTTAAAAAAGATGTAACACGGGATCGGCGATAAAATAATATTTGAGGTGTTGCAACTAGAAAGTAGAAAATCGGTATTTTTTTACTTTTGTCCGGTCAATTTTCAATTTTTTTATAAGGAATAAAAAAGAAGAAGAAAAACTAGTCACTGATTCAAATTCCCCGATCGATAATTCCCTGAAAACCATACCCACTTTCTTCGAAAATTTGATGACCTCTGTAACTTGCACCATTTTTTAAGTCAATATTTTTGAAAATGGGTTGTCTACTTAAAACAGAAGGCGCTTATCCAGTTTTCAATATTAATCTTAATCATAGTAATGGGCTTTTTCCAGACATATAAGGCCATTGTAATCCGCTGACACATCGTGAAAAATCAAAAAGGTTTTTTTTTGAACCGCTCTAATGTACATATATGAAGTTTCTTATCAGGGAAATTCTAAAATGAGAACCTTTTCTTACAAATAAAAAATTTATAAAAACAAAGATTTAAGATCTAGTGAATTAAGTAAATAGTTGGACAATTACTAATCCCAATTACCCTCACTTACAACTTGCCAAGTATATGAGGCACCCAACCGGCCAAGTCCAAATAAATAAAATTTTGAGATATTCTCATATATGAAAATCTAGACCATACTTTATCTTTCTACAGTGGTTTTAGATAAAAAAAAAAAATTTTGACAGAAATATTACACTTTTTAATTTATTATTGATTCATGGGTTTTAAAACCGGCCAAGTCCTTAAACTTGCATTCAAAACCAATCCAACGCCTTGGAATCAAAACCGGCCAAGTCCAGAACATTGGTATCAAAACCGGCCAAGTCCACTTTTTTTCCAACGTCTTGGAATCAAAACCGGCCAAGTCCAGTTCATTGGTATCAAAACCGGCCAAGTCCAAAATTATTTTCTCAAAAACATTCGCAAATAAAACTTGAAATGTCTGATCTGAAAAATTTTGTTTTCTTACTTTGCTACTGTCGTAGTCATCACTTTTGCATTAAAATGCCTTTGCATATCTTTAGGCTTAACCTAACTAGTTTGGCCGGTAACATACACAGTATATAAAAAGAAAAGCTTTTTGTTTTTAGCATCTGAGCCCGTTTGCGGCTATGTGAATTCAAAAGGTGAACAACAATTTTTGAAGTGGTGGGATTACAAAAAAGAAGGAGACGAATATGTTGACTATGGCGATGATGGAAAGTGCATTAAACGTGCAGTTTGCACAGAATCGTACGAAACAAAAGTAGAAGAGTAAGTTGGCATAAAGAAGAACACTTAAAGTTCAAAAAATTCACTAAAAACTTTTACTTTCAGTTGCTCCAAATTCGATGTAACCTGTGATAAGAAAGGTACCTTCGGTGGCGAATTTCCTGCTTGTTGTGTTAAATGTTAAGAGTTTTATGTAATAAAATGAAAAAAACGTTACTGAACAAATTTTATGTTTTACTTAAGTCCTTAGTTATAAAGCAATTGCTAATTCTTATCATTTTTCGAGGATACTGCTTTGTACAACTATCGGATCCCAGTCGATTTATCGTAATGATAAGTCGGTAGCTATAAATTTTTAATGATTTTTAAGTTTTTTACACAACGAAATTTTGGAGAGAGTCGAAGGCAGTCGCTAACGATCGTGTACGTTAAAAGAGATTTGTGGAGACCCTATGCTCCGTGAGGAGATAAAGAACATATGAAGAAATACTTTTTCAAGAAGTATTGAGAATTTTTACCACAAAAAGCGTATCTTGATGGGAAATGTGGTACGACAGATAGCAAAAGTTAAAGCTGAAAATTGCTAATCACATACCGTTACAAACAAAGATTCAAGTTCATGCCCCGCTCAGCAATTCAGTTTTTACTTTCTTAAGTTTCGAAATTTGGCAGAATCGAAAATTCAAGAAACAAATATTTTTAAGGTAAATAATAACCGAAGTTTTTCTAAAAACTAGGCTAAAAATTAGTAATTTAAATCAATTTTTGGGAGTGTGTCTACAAATTTACACATTTTTGAAGTTTGTTTGCATATAATACGGAAACTATTGTAGAAGATATTTTAGCACATTTTATAAACCACTTTTGTATATTGAGATGTTGAAAAATAAACTGGAAAACTTTTTTTTCGTATTTTAATTATGATGTATTTAACGTAAAAAACTTCGGCTTAAAGACAAAAAAATGCATTTTAGTAAAAATTGTGATAAAAACATTTTGTAAGTGGAGTTTAAATCAAAGCCCTTGAATTGTGAAAAATTTGTGGAAGTTTCTGAAAAAATTTTTTCACTGTTGACAATGTAACTGTACGATATCTGCTTCCTTAAAATTTCCTTTCATTGTATTTAGGTTTTGCACACTTTCGAAAGAATTGAGAAAATCGACCGACCCTCGAAATTACATTCCCATTCTGAATTCAGTGCATTCGCAAAAAGTCGAAATACCAAGAATTCATTCAATTCAAAAATTACAACCCTGCAATTTATTACAATTACTATTTTCGATTAAGTTCGAGAATGTTAATTTAATGAAATTGTTACAAAATTATGTAACATACAAAGAGGAACATAGTGGTGTATACTTAAAGTAAACTAACATTACCCTGTGCGCTTCGCTTCACCTTACCGGTTCTTAGAAGAGTATTGGAATATATCAATTTCAATGCATTAATGTCAATCGTGCAGTTTTGTTTATAGCCTTGAGGGCGTTCAAGTTTTACCAATGCACCAAAGGGAGGAGTTCAATATTTTGTTACGTTTGCTAGTGTAAGGAGCGGAGTTATTTTGAAAATTTTATGCAAGAAAAAAAATCTTTTATGTATATAAAATTCATTTTTTGTCTGTCTGTCTATCTGTTTGTCTGTCTCTTATGCACGCGGAAACTATCCAGCCGATTTTGATGAAATTTTTACAGTGTGTGAGCATCAATCTGGCGGGTGTCATAGGCTATAAAACTTTTATTTAGGGTGCATATTTAGGGTGGCCCTCACACAAAAATATTTCTTAAATATCATTTTCTCAAAGACTGCCTAATCGATTCTCTTGGAATTTACGCCACATGGCTTTTATATTAAGAGGCACAGATAAGGTCGTAAAAATTTTATTTACGGTGCGTACTTAGGTTGACCCTCATACAAAAATATTTTTAAATATCATTTTCACGAAGACAGGTTAGTAGATTCACACCGAATTTACACCACGTAGCTCTTATGTTAAGGGGCATAGCTTAGGCTACAAAACTTTTATTTAGGGTGGCTCTTACACAAAAAAAATGTTTATCTATCATTTTCTCGAAGACCGCTTAATCAATTCTCATGGAATTTACACCACGTGATTTTATATTAAGAGGCAATGCTTAGGTTGTAAACATTTTATTGTGGTTGCATACTGAGGGTGGTCCTCATACAAAAGTATTTTTTAAATAGAATTTTCAAGCAGACCGCACATCGAATCTGCACCACGGTTGAGGTGAAGCGATGCGCATAGGGCAAAAAAAACCACTTACCGATTGTGATCTTGAACTTCATGTTATGATTGAAAAAGCACTGAGCAAAAAACCTTAGTGAGCTCTGTAACCTCATACTGACAACTCAACTGTGATTTCAGCACTTGTGCAGCAGCTGCAATACATTTCGCGCTCAAAGGAAACTATCGAATTATTTTTAAATAATAAAACAAAAAACACTTCCAAAAACTTGGACACTACTTGCATACTAGTTGTTTTTTTTTTGAGCAAATGAAAAAACTTTCAACAAAATTGTATTTCAATTTACAATGAAAAGCAATCGACACTGAACTTTAATGGCCACTGTGCCGACGGCGCAGCTTGAGATAATATTTTGCATTTTCATACAATTACATTAAAACATTTTGCTCATTATGAAGCGAGAAATGAAATTTACCATGGTTAAGTAGGAATCTCACCGATACATATAAATAAAAGTTTAGCTAAATAATAACCAAATAAAAACACAAGTGAATAAAGGACTGTCAAAACATTCAGAAAAATAATCTCCAATTTAAGGCCGATAACAAACAAAGAATGAATATGGGAAAATTACAATACTTAAAACAACAATTAAGACAAGCAAAACACGACACTACAACGGTAAAAATAGTGAAAAAATACTTAAAACAAAAGGACTTATCTGCGATAAATTTTTATATATGTGTGTATATCGGTATCGTATCGGCCAAAACACGTATCGTTGCATCCGTAATAAAAAGTAAAATAAATATTCCGTCCAGATAACACTTAATGATCTGATAGTACTTTATTGTTATACATATTAGATATGAATAAGAACGAGTTTTTGGCATGATATTAACTATTCATCTTCATTTCTAACTGTTTTTTATTGGTAATATACCGGTATTATGGCTTTAAAATCAAATTGCAGGTATAAATAGAATATCCGATCGGACTTGTACGATTAGTTTGAATAGAATTTTACTTATTACAAAACGTTTAATTATACTAAAAAAATATTCATTTGCAATATGAAGCTCTCGTGTGTTTTAATATTTTTATTGATTGGTGTGATGACCACTGTGAATGCAAGTATGGAATAATTTTTATGCAGAGGTCCTGTAATTACCTTTGAATTAAAAAAAAAGCAATCCACAAAAAAGTTAGCTAAATAAATTTTTAATTGATAATTTTGTTCCATGCAAAAACAGATATTCTGACTTATACACCTTTTGATGTGCGAACTACATACTCGCAAATTTGTTTTTTGAATTATCTATGTACATATCGTCTATGTAGAACAAAAAGTCACTATCAACATTTCTTAATGTATATTCTATCATTCGAAACTTAATATGACCGAAACAATTCTTTTGAATAATACAAGTTCTTTATAAAAGAAAAAGTGCATATAAAAACAAAAGTTTCCATACAAAAAGCCTCATAGCCGAAGAACAAACCACTAAGTTAGAAAAATAACTTTTGTATCACGACGATATATGAGTGAAAAAGTTTAGTCTTGCACTTTTGTTGCCTATGGTCTAAGCCCGTCAGGCTCATATTATGCAACTGAATTATACAACATTTTTTAGCAGCTTAACACAAAACTTAATTTCTTCCAGCATCTGTGCCCATGTGCGGTTATACTGATTCAAAAGGCGAAGTACATTTGCTAAGGTGGTGGGATTACAATAATACGGGAGAGCAATATTTTGATAGCGAAGATGGAAAGTGCACAAAACGTGCTACTTGCACAAATGATGGATTCAAACCAAAAGTAGAAGAGTACGTTAAAATACCTTAAATAGGTTTATAAATTAATACATGCGTTTGAGTTTTTTACTTTTAGTTGTTCCGAATTCGATGTTACTTGCGAGAACAAAGCTACATTTGGAGGACCGTTTCCTGGCTGTTGTATTAAATGTTGAGGCTCGTACGTAACATAATAAATAAAACGTTAGCATAAAAAACTAAGATTTTGTTTTTAGTTACAAATAAATTGAACATTCTTATTACTTTTCAAGGATAGTGCTTCGTACATCATTCGGATCCCAGCCGATTTATCCTACTAATAAGTCGGTAGTCATGTATATATTTTTAATGGTTCTTACGTTTTGCATGCAACTAAAATTATGTAGATGAAAAAATAACAACAAATACTAATTCTTTGTAATTATTAAACAATAACTAAAAATGCACAAAATTTCTACATTGATTATTTTGTAAATGATAAATATTTAAAAATTGAGAAAGTCTTACCGCCAGGGCCGTATTACCGCATACGCCACCGACGCCATGGCGGAGGCGGCAAAATTTTGAAAAAAGTTTTTTTTTTTTTGCTCAGGACCTTTTATCAAAAATATGTTTATGTTAATCAAAAAATTTTTGTTTTTTATTAAAAAATTCGATATTTTCACATGCACTACTTTTGTAGGCAGAGCATTTGGTAACCCTACTTTTGTTGTCAGGCGTTTGTACTACTAAAAATTTACTTATAATTTTTTTTAATTTTAGGGACGACAAAATTTTATTGGCGTACGGGCGGCACATAACCTTAACCCGTCCCTGCTTACCGCAAAATGTGGTGCGACATATAGCAAAAACTAAAGCTGAAAATAGCGGCTAAGTTTACTTTAGCTGACATTTTCCAAAGCAATTTATTTTTAAATGTAATAGAAGGTTAAAAATAAAAAAATATAAAAATAAACAAAGTCGTTCTTATCTAGTTTAGAGATATAGACATTGAAATTTGCAGATATAGCTTTTGGAAAAATGTTATAAGTTGAGAACCCCTGAATAAAAAATAAAAAATATAAGCGTCATAAGAAGGATAATTTAATGGCCTACAATTATTGTTAGCGAAATTTTGAAATTTGACTAATAATTTTAAAGATATTACGATTTTTCTGAAATTTCGACCAACTTTTTTTTTGAAAAACCTTATTTTTTCCAAAAAATGTATCTATGTCCTATAATTATTTTAGCATTTTAAAAAAGCTTAATTTATTCCCTTAAAAATAGTATATAGCTTGTTCTAAATTTTTGAGTACTTACCCTCTTTTTTGACGGAAATTAAGAAAAATATTCCATAAATTCTTATGAAAAGTGTGTATTTGTGGACAAAAACAATAAAAAACCAACAACAACGCGCGCGCGATTTTTAATAAAAACTTTTCGCCTGTCGCGCTCCTTTCTTTCAACATAACCTTACATTTTAAAAAATTATTAATTTATATGACAACCTTATTATTTTATAATGAAAATCGTCTTATAATAATAAATGTGGTTGTACTAATCATTGTACTAATTGTTTTTGTCCATAAAAAAAATAGTTTTCAGAAGAATTCATTAAATAAATTTTTTGGTTTTTCTTTAAAAAGGGTGTAAGTTAGGGTGGGTCAAATTCTTAAGCGACAAAGGGTATAGCAAAACTAAATTCTACGTTCAATTCTAAGAAAATTCACCCAAAGGACTATGGGTCTAAAATCAAAAGCGAGCCGCCGGAAATCTCGTTGAAAGTTTGAGTGTCGAAAAAACACTAAAAATAGTACTTTACATACAAATGAGGCTATAAAATTATTCGTATCATTATAAAAACTTGCCTTAGGTGGTTTTTCGATAAGAGGAATCTATTTTTGACATTTTATTTTTTAATTATAAATTTTTGCAATTATAAATTTTGTAAGTCTTTCTTACTTCCCATCTTGGGTACTTTACATCAGGGGTCGACAGTGCCTAACTCTTTCTACTCTTTGCACTCTTCTACAACAACTTCGTATTGTTGTAATTCGCCGAATCGTTGACAGGCGCAACTGCACCAAAACAATTCAACCCTTGCGTGTTGTTGCTTTGCATGTCGTTGTTGGTAAATACGTAGCGCTTGCGACTGCGCACAATTCTTGCTATGCTTTGTTTGTTGTTGGTAATTTTTGTTTGCTGTTGGTAATTTTGCAAACTGGTGCACTGCCGTGTGCGCTACCGGCATGCACGTTGTTGCTTTTATATGTTAATAAATCCTTATGGTACCGTATCCAACGATTTGTTGTTGCTGTTGGTTTTTTGTTGTTGCACTCTTGAAATAAAATCCTTGTCGACCCCTGCTTTACATCGACTTTCTAATGCTGTTGCCATAACCCCTTCACGATTTTTTTTCCGTAACGCGTCGTGAAGTGCTGTTGCTTGTATATGACAAGCAATTTTGGGGTCAAGAAACGGTGGATTTTCAAAGGCAATGTATTGTACCAATTGTCCATACGGAATATTCGCTGTAAGTCAAGGTTCAAATAAAAGTGGATCATCATTCAAATCAATCATTTCGAAATATACCATGCAATCAAAGTTAATAATTAGTTTTTTAAATGATCTGACTTCAGTTGGATTCCACAATTTCTCTCTAATGTAAACCATTTTCCTTAAAGCTAGTTGACGAACTCCTATTCTTTTATCAAAAAAACATTGACAATAACATATTTTCAGAATGAGCGTAGTACCCATTATCATTTCACTTTCTAAACTCAGAAACACCTATTACGATGGATGTGATTGCTACAAACATAAATAAACAAGTATATAAAATTCAAGTACAATTAACAAAAACTGATTTACCGTTATTCTTAGTCTAAGACTTAGTTGCCATGCGATTTTTTTGCTTTTGCTGCGGTTAAATGATAATACTATCCCTACTAAAGAATTTGAGTTAGTTTCTACCATAACAAGAATCTTATAAATAGACATAACTTTATGTTTCACTTATAAGAAATAATATTTATTTATTTATTTATTAGATATAAGAATTAATAAAATTTAACTTTTTTATTGTACGTTAATTTTATAAGAACCATATTGAAAAAAAAATAAGTTTTTCATTCAAAATAGCCGAAGTGCCAAACATTTCAATTGTAGCGCCCCCTGGCGTATGTTTTAGAAAAAAAAAATGTCAAAAATAGATTCCTCTTATCGAAAAACCACCTAAGGCAAGTTTTTATAAAGATACGAATAATTTTATAGCCTCATTTGTATGTAAAGTACTATTTTTAGTGTTTTTTGACACTCAAACTTTCAACGAGATTCCGGCGGCTCGGTTTTGATTTTAGACCCATGGTTTTTTGGGCGAATTTTCTTAGAATTGAACGTAGAATTTAGCTTTGCTATACCCTTTGCAAACTTTTTCCCACCCGAACAAATCGACCCACCCTAGTGTAAGTATATAAAAATATACAGCAAACTATAAATTATTTTAAAGAGAATTAATTGAGCTTTCTTAACATGTTAAAAAAGTTTTAAATCATCAACACATTTTTTGGAAAAAATAATGTTGTTTTGAAAAAAAAAAAAAATTGGTTTAAATTTCAGAAAAATTGTAATATCTTCAAAATTATTAGTCAAATTTCAAAACTTTGCGTACTTAATTGTAGCCCATTAAATTATCCTTCTTTTGACACACATATTTTTTATTCTCCATGCAGGGGTTCCCAACTTATAATCATTTTTCCAAAAGCTATATTCGCAGCTTCCGATGTATATATTTCCGAAACTAGATCCGAACGACTTTTTTCTTATTTTTATATATTTTTGTTTTTAACTCCCTATTTCTCCCAAAAAAAAAATTGGATAATGTCAGCTAGAGTAAGTCTGTTCCAAAATAGCTAAGCACATCTTGTTTCAAACGAAGATTCAATGCAGTTTTTACTTTTTTGAGTATCGAAATTTGACAGCCTCGAAAATTCAAGAAACGCACATTTTAAAAGTAATTAAGAACAGAAGTTTAACTTCCCACACCTAGGCTAAAAATTAGTAATTCGAATTGATTTTTGGGAGTGTGTCTATAAATTTACACATTTTTGAAGTTTGGCTGCATGTAACACCGAAACAAGAAGATATTTTAGCCCTTGAATTATACAAAATCAAATCAAATTTCTTAAAAAAGCTGTTCATTGTTGACAGTGTAATTGTACGATTTCTGTTTATTTGAAATTTGCTTTCGTTGTTTTTAGTGCTGAATGTAACAAACTTAGGTTTTGCACACTTTCGGAAGAATTGAGAAAAAACGAGCAACCTTCGAAATTACATTCCCACTCTGAATTCAGAGCATTCGCAAAAAGTCGAAATACCATCACTGGTACACACCATTAATTCATTCAATTCAAAAATTACAACCCTGCAATATATTACAATTACTATTTTCGATTGAGTTCGAGAGTGTTATTTTAATGAAATTGTTACAAATTTTTGTAACGTGCAAAAAGGAAAATAGTGGTTTATACTTATAGTAAACAATAAAAACAAAATAAGAGCACTTACCGATTAAGATCTTGAACTTCATGTATGATTGAGAAAGCAATTAGCCAAATAATTAACGAATTATTTTTGATTAATAAAACAAACACTTCCAAAAACTTGGACACTACTTGCATACTTGTTGTTTTTTTGAGCAAATGAAAAAAACTTTCAACAAAATTGCATTTCAATTTAGAATGAAAAGCAACCAACACTGCACTTCAATGGCCGCTATGTCAATGGCGCTGCTTAAAATAATATTTTGCATTTTCATACAATTTCAATAAAACATTTTGCTTAAATTATCAATAATCACTCATGCACACATCTTGTTTTGTCATTTTTTTTTATTATTAATAATATTATAGCTAAAATGCAAAATTTAACTGTAGAAATAAACGCGGCATCGCGAATGAAATTAAAACTGAGCAACAGATGAGAGTTATTAGCGTTGCCATCTGCTCAAGTGGAACAGAATAAGAACATGTTGAGCGAATGCATTAATAAGTGGAATTTACTGAGAAACATGAGCTTTTGTACTAAGTTAAATTTTTCGGACATATCGGAACGGAAATAAATGGGAAATATTACATTGCATTTGCGGCGCAAATATCAAACCCATATCAATCCTATTTGTATGTGATTTAACATAGGTGAACGGGGAATAATACTTCCACCGGATGGCGCTGTTTTTGGTATCAATTACTATGAAGGTTTATGCGGTAATTTTAAGTCAACAGAAATTTTGTTTATGGTGGATTTTCACAAAATCTTTTACAATTGCACAATTCGACACCATCTGTTATAGACTATTTTCGATATCTATGAACTCTTATTGTTTTTTCGGAATTGTATCACTTTCATTTGTTTCATATTATTCAATGTCTTCCGCCTTTTTCGATTTACTTTTCGATACTTTGCTTTTGTCGGCATTTTCGATATTTTTAGAATTTTAGATTCTATCGATTCCATTCGATTTTCATCGATATTAGAAATTTTATTGATTTTATACTTTTTATACTTTTTTGAAGATTTCGATTCTATTTGATGCATTCCGCTTTATCAATGTTTTTCGATATTTTCAAATAAATTCTATCTTCGTCACTATACAATATTTACTAACTACTTCAATCGATTTTCCCTATGTTTTTCAATTTAATTCAAACTCTCCAATCCTATTCGTTATTTACATATCTTCCGATTTCCATCATTTTCGATACAGTTCGATCTTTTCAGCTGATTCCACGTTTTTCAATGATATTAGATACTTTTAGACTTTTAGGATACTGATTTTTCTCTGGTTAATAAGAAGTTCGATAATAGCGAAAAACTGTTAGTTGTGGCCTTTAACCTTGAAATCAGGAAAATCTGATTTTGGTCGATATTGATTTTGACACTTTTTACGACTCTGAAAATGAACGCTAGCTTAGGGTGACATTTTTTTCAACTTAAGTTTCAATTTAGTATATACTTTCAGTTAGTTATATCTCATTATAAGCTGAGAAATGAAATTTATCATGGAAACTTCATTTTCAGCACTAACAATATATATACATATAGAGTACTCCGGGATTTTCCGATATAACTATATCGGTGATATTTATTTGCATACATAAAAAAGCTTGTCTATATCTTGTTTCCCGAATCATAATCAATTAAACACTTATCAACATTATAAGTTCGTTCCACAACATTTTGGGCTAAGTCCTGTAAAACTGTAAGTTTTTTAGTCCGAGAATAAATGTAAAAAATTTTTGAATGTAGTTGGAACAAAAATTGAATATTCTAAGCACAGACAATAAATAATAATCTTAAATTGAATGGTAGCTGAACAATAAAAGGAATTCTATAAACGCAAAAAATTAAATGGAAAATAAAAATAGTCAAAATTAGCTTTATGTTTACAATTCAGCTTGCATTACACAGAACAACTGATAATTTGACCCTGTTTATGAGTCTACACACAAAAATTCTTCGGGCTAAAACCTGTAAATTCTTATAAAGGAGAACATAAATCACTCTCTCATTTCCATTCTCACTTAAGGGCCAACTAAACCATGCACGCTTTGACTGCAGTCAACTTATGCAAGTGTGCGAATATACACAAATCGTATATCAAAACTACAACGTACTTAACAAAAAGTTTCGTTCAATTTCCACAAATGTCATTTCCTTAAGGAAAGAGCGAAACTGAACGCACTTTCTGTACGGAATCAGCTGTTTATGCATTGTATACATAAGAAAAAATTTTCGCAATGGAACTTGAAGTGGAAATTAATAGAAAATGTGAAAAAGAAGATAATTAAACAGTAAAATAGACGCATTTTATTGAAATCGAAATGTAAAGGAAAGGGCTTGGAGTAAAGTTGCAGAAATATGCATTTTAATGTACACACACACACAATACATACAACAATTTGATTGACAATTCAGTGATGCCACGCACTGCATTTGCCAATTCTTTTCCCCACAATCTACACGCATAGTACAAAATGAGCAATTTTGTTTTCTTATTTTTTTCTTAAAATTAGTAAAAACAATGTCTGGATTACATATTTATTGCTTTAAGTATCTAAATTAATGTCATTGAATAAGATTTTGTTAATGAATTCAATTTATTTAAAAAATATAAGAAGTAAGATTTATGCAATTGTGGGAATATTTCACACGCTTGCCAACTATGGCTACATCGCTTCTTAAGTTTAACGAAGTACAACATAGCCACTAAAAAGTCTTCTCTGAGCATTTAAGCATTTGACAGGCTTTTCGTTCAAATTTGACAGTAGGTTACGCTAGGCGATGCATGGTTTAGTTGGGCCTTTAGTCGGCGTTTACACGAGGAAAGTCTGAGAGACAAATTCTTGTCCATTCTCTTTTGTGATTTTCGTATCGCGTTTACAACATATGACAAATTTTTTACCTCGTCCCTTTCGCTTTTCCCCTCTTGCCTACAAACAATGAAACTTTTCGGCAAGACTTTCCTCGTGTAAACGTTGACTTACAGGTTTTTCGAGTACAGGAACACTTTTTGGGCTAAGTCCTGTGAGAACCTGCAAATTGTACTAATTATTTTTAGGTGTTTTTTTTTTGACGCGCTTATCCGCTAAAATGGTGTGAATTAGAATTCACTTAAAATATTAACCACATTTGCTTGAAATTAAAAAGTACCTTTTCGATTGATTTGCTTTATTATAGCAGGTGCAGGAGTGGTATCCGCTAAGGTGATAGTTGACTGTCGTTTTTTTATTGTCGTTTTTGATAATCAACTTTACTTTCCTCTCTGTAAGATGATCAAAAAAATTGTTTGTTTATTGGCAGCACTTACAGTTTTCAAATGTCATTTAATTATAAGCTCTGTTTCTTTTGAATAATATTTTCAATATTTATGTAAATGTGAAATTTATTAAGTTGCTAAATTTAAAACGATTTGTTTCTTCTCTTGTAGGAGTTATGCAAATAAGGAACAGGTCAAAACGCTCTGCTCATTTATGGAGCAGCACCCGGAGCTGGTCAGATCGTACAATACTTATCGTATAATACGTGATATAAAATCTGTTTCAAATACATTTCTTTCATGACTATGGTGCCAAACATAGCTATCATGAGCACTTCCACCATACCTCGCACTTATGGCCAAAATTTCTGTGCTCTTATTGCAAATCTAGAATAATTTATAAATCATTTTGCTAATGATATTTTATAATAAACCTACAACCATGGCATTTATACTATGTCGTCCTTTTCGATTAAAGAACATACTCTTATTTTCCGTTGGCCTAAGAATCATAATATGACTACCATCAATGCACCCTATAACTGCAATAGAATCTTAGGATTATTAACTCCTAATTTTACTAAAATCATTTTCGTTATTTCTGCCATAAAATAGTTATTTCCAATGAAGTAAGCATGGTTTTTATAAACTTCGAATAAATTTATATTATTATTATAGAATAAAAAAACTACACAGAATAAAAAAACGACACCTAAATAGCTGTCACATAAAACAATCGATAAAAAAGCGATAATCAAATTGACAATCACCTTACAGAGAGCAAAAGTGCAATACATAGTTGATAATCAATTGTCGACTATCACCTTAGCGGATTCCACTCCACCAAAAACTGCCGTTGACTGAATTTAACGTTTTTCAGCTTTTGGTTACGTAGTTTTAATTGGAATTTTCTGGGACAAAATTGCAGAAAAATCCTACAAAAATTTCAGTTCAATTGGGAGTACCCAACACTGATCGAAAGTGAACGAAACATTTTGACGATATGTACTATTCCGTAAGAACCTTGACCTTGATCTTTATTGTAACTGCTGCTGCCGGCGAAGTGAAATTTAATTCTGTTTAAGGTAATTCAATATGTCTAAACTTTTTATTGACGAAGTCCACGCAGAAAACATCCTAACGTTGACTGAATTTAACGTTTTTCAGCTTTTGGTTACGTAGTTTTAATTGGAATTTTCTGGGACAAAATTTCAGAAAAATCCTACAAAAATTTCAGTCCAATTGGGAGTACCCAACACTGTTTATTATCGATATTTCAGATTTCATCTCTATCGAAACAGTGATTTAAAGTGTTTTTTGTGTTGTAAATTACTTTCATTCAATTATGTCTAAAATTTTTATTGACGAAGTCCACGCAGAAAACATCCTAACACAATTGTGGCAACAATGCGAAACCGATAAATTTTGTGATGTGGTGATGATCGCTGGTACCGAAGGATTGAAAATTCCAGCGCATCGCGCCATTTTGTCCATTGCAAGTGAATATTTCAAAGGAATGTTTGAGTCATTGTGCGAAAGCACATCAAAAGAAGTAAGCCAGTGTAGATGGCGATGTATTAAAATCTCTAGTACAATTCTGTTACACGGGACGAGTCGAAATTAGAGAGGATATTGTTGAAGAATTGCTTCAAACAGCTGACATGTTACTCTTGACTAATGTAGTCACGGCATGTGCTAACTTCCTTGAAGAACAGCTATATCCAACCAATTGCTTGGGTTTTAAGCTCTTAGCAGAACGATATCGTTGTCAGTCACTATTGAAACATGCGGAAGAATATAGTTTGGAACACTTCACGGACGTTTATAG
This sequence comes from Tricholauxania praeusta, assembly GCA_949775025.1. Taxonomy (NCBI): domain Eukaryota; kingdom Metazoa; phylum Arthropoda; class Insecta; order Diptera; family Lauxaniidae; genus Tricholauxania; species Tricholauxania praeusta. Next base: position 137,546,181 of record OX459028.1, on the reverse strand, counting down.
AACGGAGGAGTTTCTTAACCTAAATATTGAACAATTGAGTCAGTTTCTGTCTCTTCTTGTTTCAGCTGAAGAGGATATATTTAACAGTATAATGGTATGGATACAACATGATCGAATTAATCGTGGGAAGAATAAAGACGAATTGTTAAAGCTAGTGCGAATGCCTCTGTTGGACTTTTTATTCTTATTTGATCAAGTAAAACCAATTTGTACCTCAACTGCAAGCCATAAAATGTATGTAGAAGCCTTAGAATGGCGTTCAATGCCAGAACGTAGAGCACTCATTGCAAGCACACCAATAAAATCAAGAGGATCGCGTGAGCTCTTGATGGTCATAACACTTAATGAACCCAATAACAAAATGTATATTCATTATTACTGCCCACAACTTAAGTGGTTAAAGTGGTTGGAAGATTTAGAGTATCGTGAATTCTGTGGTGTTGCTATTAGGGATCATTATCTCTACCTTATAGGAGGGTATAATTCTGTGGATAACATTTTAAATACAGTTACTTGTTTAAACTTGAAAACAATGACTCAAATTCATGTGAAAGATATGACAGAACGCCGTACAGGTTGTTGCGCAGCTATTTTAAATGGGTTTTTATATATAGTAGGCGGGTACAATGGGAACAATTATCTCAGTTCTGCCGAAAGATGGGATCCAAAATCTAACACATGGACTAAAGTTGCTTCAATGTCAGTCGGTCGTTGCGAATTTGGATTGGTTGAATTTAATGAAAAAATGTATGCTGTTGGAGGTAATGCGACTAACTCACTTAGTTCAGCAGAATACTACGAGCCGAATCAAAACGTATGGAAATCTATAGCATCAATGAGTGAAGGTCGTTATTGTCACGGAGTAAGCAATTTATAACACACTTAAAACTTCATATAATTATATTTTCTTATCTTTTTTCTGTCCTACAGGTTGTAGTGGCTAATGGACTGTTGTATGCAGTGGGTGGTTATGGAAGCAAAACAGTCGAGCGTTATGACGCTGCAATAAATAAGTGGACTATTATATGTAGCTTACGTGAAGAATTAAATACATCCTCTTCATGCACTGTATTTCGCGATAAAGTAGTTGTTTGTTACGATGATTGTGTTGATGAATACAACGCCTCAACAAACGAGTGGGAAGTGAATGCATCTTTGAGAGGACTTGACGATATTGATTATATATTTTCATATTCAGATAAACTTTTAACAACAGAATTTGCGGAAAATTGATTTTTTTTTTGTCACTGAGAAAAAATATTTTTAATCGCTTGAATATGTAATAGGTTTATTTTTTTTTTTTTTTTGTGTAATTTATGTTATCATGGAGTCAAATTTTGTAGCTTCTGAAAAGTGAGTTGAATATATTAATGCAAGATTTCTGTCAACGTCGCCTGTAAATTGTGTGTAGGTGCCTATAATCATTTGCTCATAGAATGCTATATAAGTATAATAAAATGACCACTTTTTGAACAACGAATCTTGCGTTACCAAAAAAAGTGAGACAATTTCTTAGGGAAACTTTGGTTGATAATAAAATTCAATGCTTTCACTGCACTTCCTCTGACCCACAATTATGTTTATCATTTCGAAAAAGTTCAGATTTTTCTTTTCTAGAAAAAAAGGTTAGTAAAAAATTAGGAACAAATCGTATATTAAAGATAATTATAAATTGATTTTCATATTGCTGAAGCTTGTACTACAATGGTACTGAGTATCCGAATGATAAATAATTTAATCAACTAAAACTCCCTTAAGTCTCGTAACTACATATGTATATGGGTACATTTATACGTTGGGCCTTACTTGGGTAAGATTTCAAGATTTAGTTCATACATAAAAATTATATGCGACAATTTACAGAATTTGACAATTGGCTCCACTATTTAAATAAATAATTGATTTCTCAAACATAACTAAGTCATAAAAATCATAAGAAAATAATCTAATGTTATTAATTTTCATTTCAATGGCGATCAACTACATTTTATTATCGAAACATAATTTATTAATAACCAGTACTAAGTCTAAATAAAAAAAAAATTGACAATATCAACTCTTTTTATTTTGCAAACATAACTCCTTTAATCCATTATAATGCATAAGCATCTAGGGGTGAATAAGTAAAACTGTTGATGTTCTTAGACCATGTTTGAATAGTTTTTCACAAAATGCAAAAAAAAAATTATAATATTTAAAAAAACAAGGTGGTAAATCCTTTCCGCTGCCCGTGACGCCTTTACTAGGCTTTACTTATTTCCTATGAAATGCCGTAAAGCATGGTATTATGCAGGTTCTATCGAAAATTCATCGTAAACGCTAGGTCTTGGCCGATCGGTTGTCCACATAGTTTCTTCCATGTTTCCTCTTCGCCGTTTGAATCACATATTTTCGAGTCTGAGTTAGTATTTGCTACTAGTGATTGTACACGGTTGAAAAAATCAGTATAAATTCTTATACGAATATCAGTTTAAGGGTCGTTTTATATGAATTTAGGTATAAATTTAATAACTTTTCGACATATAAAAACCAGCTATGCGGCCAGTTGTTTATGCTCAATTTTGTCTAATAAATCATCAACATTCTGTAGCCGAGCTAGCTAACGAACGGGGTCGAATTCAAACTATTCTAGAAATGAAGCAGGTTCAAATCCCTACCCATTTATGTTCTGTTATTCAAATCATTTTATAAATAAAAATTGTAAATAAAATTAAATTAAAAAGAAGTATCTGTTCCCGGACTCGAACCCATGAATTCTGCGTCCCAGTCAAACCTTCTAACAACCGACATAAATATACATTTTTTTTTACTATTGTTAAAATTAAATATAAACTCTTATTATAAAATAGAATTTATACGTCAACCTATTCTATACTTTTTAATATAGAAACATATATGATATTCATATAAAATTTTATAGCTGCGGAACTTATAAAATCTATACGATTTTTTTATGGATTTATATGAATAACTAAAAGTTATTAATTTTATACTGATATTTTCAACCGTGTAGCTGTGGCAGTGAGATCTGTTGAGTGCCAGTAGTACTGAGTAAATTTTGGATTCTTGTTGCCCGTGTAGAACAGTCACTGTCGGTTGATTGTAGTGATGGACTAGGTTTGGTTTTCAACGGGTGCATTACTTACATTACTACTAGGACTATCAGGTTTTTATTTACTTTTCATTCAATATGTCTAAAATTTTTATTGACGAAGTCCACGCAGAAAACATCCTAACACAATTGTGGCAACAATGCGAAACCGATAAATTTTGTGATGTGGTGCTGATCGCAGGTACCGAACGATTGAAAATCCCAGCGCATCGCGTAATTTTGTCTATTGCAAGTGAATATTTCAAAGGAATGTTTGAGTCATTGTGCGAAAGCACATCAAAAGAAGTAGCTATGCCTAGTGAAGATGGCGATATATTAAAATCTCTAGTACAGTTCTGTTACACGGGACGTGCAGAAATTAGAGAGGATATTGTTGAAGAATTGCTTCAAACAGCTGACATGCTACTCTTGACAAATGTAGTTACGGCATGTGCCAACTTTCTCGAAGAACAGCTACATCCAACCAATTGCTTGGGTTTTAAGCTCCTAGCAGAACGATATCGTTGTCAGTTGCTCTTAAAACATGCGGAAGAATATTGTTTGGAACACTTCATGGACGTTTGTAAAACGCAGGAGTTTCTTAGCTTAAATATTGAACAATTGAGTCAGTTGCTGGCATGCGATGACCTTTGTGTTTCAACTGAAGAGGATGTTTTTGAGAGTATAGTGAAATGGATACAGAATGACCAAATTAAACGTGAGAAGTACAAAAACGAATTGTAAAGCTAGTCCGAATGCCTCTGTTGAACCCGTTGTTTTTATTTAATCGTGTAAAACAAATTTGTACCTCAACTGAAAGCCTTAAAATGTATTTCGAAGCATGTTGCATATGGGGGTAGCAACGGGAACGTCGGTCGATGCCTCTGGGGCGTTTTCATAGGGTTTTGGCATTGGTGGTGCATAGCGTAACTGTTGCTGCAGTTTCATGAATTTAAAAAAAAAAAATCTTTTTAATTTTTTTTTTGAAGACCGTTTTTTTTTAGTCTGAAACGTATTTGGAGCAGTATTTTCGTTGCTTCCAAAATTTTATCGAACATAAAATAGAAATCAGAAACCAAGTCAATATTAAAATTGGTCAGTTAAATGATATGGTTCTTTTATGCCCTTTACTAAAAAGCTGTCTTCCAAGATTCATGGAACTTACCATCATCGTGTACTCATCGTTTGTTTATACATTCCGTTCTTCTAAGTAGCTCTTGCGTTTAGAATAGACATTGTTGCGACGGACCATATAAGCTTCAATCATTTTCTGACCAATGTACGTTTTTGAGAGCGTAGTAGGTGAAAGCTGAGGATCACGATGCTATCATAAAAAAATCTTCTTGAGCAAGAAGTTTAGAAAATTGAGTTGGAAAAAAGTATGAAAATATCCAATTTGACGAACGCTCTAAATAACCCAAAGCAGAATTGTCAAGTTTTTAGACAATTAAAATCGAACGTAGACAAATAAAAAAAAATATGTGAAATGTCATTGAATCCGTAGATTTACCACTCATGCTCTATACTAAAGATAGCAAAGCGCATGGGGAAACCTGATGAACAGGAAGCCAGCACCAAGCTTTTGTTTATAAAGAAGAATCGGTTGATAATAGTGGATTTCATGCAGCTAATATCGTAAACCAATTTGCAACACAATTTTTTTGATGCTACAAAAATAAATCTTTTTTATCTCCACTAAGAATTTTTTTTTGTTTTACTACAGCAACCAAGCTGTCAATCGCCAAATACAAATGAAAAATTTTGCTGAATGTTAAACAGAACAGCGCTGAAAACATAGAATTTTTCAGGGCTGAACAAATTTGTAGTAGATCTGAGATCGTAACAGTGGCACAATTTTAACAACAGTAGGTTGTAGGCGAAGGTGCAATGTTACTAATTAGGGCTGTTAGTTTAAATAATGTAGGGTGAGACAGATAGATAGGGACTAGAATTTAGGGTTGTATAGGTTAGTTGAGGATGAAGTACATTGACCTGCTCGTTGATCCCAACTACAAAATGTATTTAAAAACAAAACTGTTTCTGTTTATTGCTTCTATGTAATAAATTGACTAAAATTTTGGCTTAGCACCAGAGAAGTTAGCGCCCAAAATTTCAGAAGTGAAAAGTCCGAGTAATTGTTTAGACGTAAAGTTCCGTCAGTTAAGTAATTTAAAATTTTTGGTTTCGGTACAGTTTTGTGTGTTTCCTAGCGTGCAGTAATAAGGGACCAAAAGGATCCCGTATAGTGAAATTTTTGTGTTGCGGACATTTGAATTCAGGTAATATATTGTGTGCTTTTTTTGAAAGGTGAATTTTTTTTAAGTAAAGTAAATTTAGTCATCTTAGCAAAGGCATATTCTACGGCCATTAACCGCCATAAGAATCAAGGCGAACAATTTTTGAGACAAGACAAGAAAGAAAATCCTTAAAGGATTCCTACGAAGGAAGAAGTAAAATAGGACGGATTTGCTTTGTAGAAAAGAAAAGGAAAATTTTTAAATGTAAGTGGAGCAATGCGTACTAGGAGTAGCCAGTTTATAAACTGGATGAAAAAAAAAATAGAACTTAATTAATTTATGTTTTTTTTTTATACTAGTGTGGCTGACAAGGTAATGAGAAAACGGCAAGGAAATCTGCCAGTTATACCAAAAGGAGAAAATAAGGTCAGCCACAAAATTTTCCTTAATATTTTTAATTAAAAACCTTAATTTGAAAACGCGCAAATTGCAAAATTAAAAAGTGAATTCGTCTTATCCCGTAAGAGCAACCATTTGAACCCTGCCGTGAAGGTCGTGTGCATGGAATAAAAGAATGTTCCAAAAGTAATAAAAAACAGAAATTCGTAGAATCGTGGTGAATTTGTGAGGAAAAATAGAAAGATCTCGGAGAGCCGAAAAGCAGCAGAGCGGTTGCTGAATATCTTGAGTTTATTCATTTGTTGTTGTATTTGCATATACGTAGTGCGTTTTTTTTTTGAAACCAAATATCCTTCAAAGGGCAAATTCCATAAACAGGGGAATCTTTGATCAAATAGAAAACTTGTTTTTTTTTTTAAATAATCACTAATGGAGCTCTATTAGGATCGTTCTAAATTCATTCGGGATATTTTTTGAAGGGCGGGCGTAAATAAAGCTTATAGCAGTAAATTTTCTAAACTTTAATTTTTTTTTAAATCAATTTGAGATTGCCGAAATAGCATGTATGCGATATTGGGTGTCGTTTAAAATCTACGTTTAAAAATTTTACATTATTTTTATATGTTATTGTTTAGTATGTATATTTATTACTTTTTAGCATTTTATATTATTACAAATTCTTTTGGTATTTAATTTTTTTCAGCTTTAGGTTACATTTTTCCTTTTTTTTCGTATTATGTTTAATTTAAAATACTCATATACCCTCTATACAAGATAGTTTATGTGCCTTTGATCCTTAATTTAAATTTGATGATTTTGTTATGGTTTTAAGTTCCTTGAGAAGTAAAAACTTGATTGCGTCGAGTTTGAAGATTAGCCTACATAGAAAAATTAAGATTAATGAATAAATGTCATAATATTTGAATTTAAGAAACAAAATATGGTTTTGTGCTAAGGGTTTGGTATATGGGGGGGATGATGGTGACTGACTGAGGTGAAAGGTTTGGTGCGGCGATGATCATATAGTGGGTGCTGTCTCGAGTGGAGGCTGCACAGGATGGGTGGGAGCGTAGGGGTATATTAATTCCCCTCTTTTGTGTGAGTTGGCCTACGGAAACCATGAGTTTTTTTTTTTTTTTTTGAGTACATTTTTTTTTATATTTTGTTTGCCGAAATAGATATGAATATTTGCGTTCTTTCTATTTATTTTAGTTTGTTGAGAATTTCATGATGAAGTGTTTGAAGAGTTGTTTCATGTAGATAATATTTAAAATTTCACTTCCGGTTCACATCGGAAGTGAGATTTATTGTTCGACACCTCGACCTGATTCGGCGGGTTGAGAAAATACGCCTGAAACCGAGAGCTAGCCGGTGAGCACCGATTCAGGTACGATAAAGTAGGGTCACGTAACAATAATGGCGCCCAAATATTAAAAATCAGTTAGAACCGGGATTCAGGATACCAAAGAATCCTAAAGAAACATATGAACATAGAACTGATCGTATCTTGGCGGTTTTTGCATTAATTCAGTGGCTTGGCTAGCTACGGCTGAGGTACCAAAATGCACTGGGTTATGCATAGAACCGACAAGATATTGATTCAACACAAGAAATCATCTTTTTTATTTTTTTTGATCATCAGGATTAAAGTAGGAGCAATCGGTCATTGCCAGCTCTATGACAAAGTGGCTTAACGAGTTGTGATGTGACAGAAAGTTAAATGCATTTGGAACTAGAGATGGGAGTGATAGAAACAATAGGATATATTTATTTTTTTTTTAATAGAACGCAGATTTCCTTTTCTGGTTGGCCTTTTTGGCATACATGATCGAATGCAAATGGGGAACCAGAAACGAGCATTTTTTTTTGTAGATACAGTATGAACAGATTTTGACAAGCATTACTTCAGGATGCAATGTCTTAGTCCAACAGTAAATTTTAAAGGAGACTAATTGCATTGTATTTTGGATATGCTGTCGAGGATTGAACTAATTCATATTTTAAATTTTAATCAGAACCTTCACACAGAAAATAGAATTAGAGAATTTAATAAAAGTTTTGGTACTATTTTAAACGTTGCAGTTCATTGATTGCATGAACGTTTTTAATTCATTGTTGAAAATGAACCTGATTGTTAACAAAGCATAATTGGTTGATTTTTGGAAAAAGGACTTGAAAATACATATATAAGCATTTTTGGCATTAGCAAGGTTACGTTGTACGGTTTGCAAATGGGCGTTGTGATTTGAAAATGTTCGTTTTGGCCTTTTAGGTATAAACGATAAAAATACAAACATAGTACAAATCAGCAAATGATCGATTTACATAAAAAAATGATGATGTCGGAAACCTTCCTTTTGGCTTTCGAATTTAAAACGGCTTTGTTAATTATCGGAGTTTATATTCCACAGTATATTTTAAAATTTGTTTTTTTTATTCAAATACATTTTGTTGAGGATTCGTCCAGCCAAATGTTATGGAGTAAGTTTGTGCAATTTTTGTGGGAAAGTTTTCACGTAACTTTGAGTTTTAGAAAATATTTCATGCATTCGTTTTAAGTTTTTTTTTGTCCAATCATTTTTTTTTGTCTTTTTGGTTGCACGGTGGCTTAATACGTTTTTTTTAAATAAACAAAGGATTAATTGCACCGGGCAAAGGAAAGGGAGGAGGAATGAATTGGTCAATTGAGTTTCGGGCTTTGTTTATCCTGTCAAATTTATAATGCCAGACGTAAACACAGTAACCTTCGAAAACACATAAGGTTTCGAAGTCGTACTGTGGTTACTGAATGAGTGGCCTGGCGTTGAAATAAAAGAAAGAAATACGCTTACTGCACGAATTTAGTTATGTCGAGTTTTATCAATGGCAGGATATTGTATAGCTTACAGTTAAATTACAATTAAGTACAATTCAATAAATCTGTAGGCTCACTCTCACAAAAGATTTCGAAAGAAATGCGTAGAAAATGTAGGTCATCGCTAAACCGCTGTCCAAACATCAATAAAATAACCTTGTCAGTTATAACCCCCCCCCCCCCCCACCCAAAACAAAACAAATTTATATTCTTGTCGATACACGAAAGCACAGATAAAATAAGAATTATCATAGAGTTTAAATGAAAAGCTCAGAAAAAGCTAAGCAAAGAAGATTTTCGAAACGTATACGCCAACACGACTTAAATAGAACTGAAACTACAGCTAGTCCATACCCCAAAATTCCAAATTTAATCGATTTAGATCAGGCTCAGAACTTCGGGGATAGATTTTATATAGATTTGTCAGCGACTTTGATGACTAATAAAGGGGTTTCGTCCAATAAGGGCAGTGTGGTGGACCAGAGAACTGGAGCAGTGTCAAAAAGGTCGGGTGAATATAATTCACTCAATTTTCCGCCAAATACCAATGCTCCACCACCAATGTCTAACACTCTAGCACTTAACTTGCCACCACCGGGGCAAACTGTAGATGAATCGACCTTAGGGGCAACTGGCCTGACAACAAATAAAAGCGTTCCTCCACCAGTTAACGACACTCCTAAGAGCGAAGCAAATAATAAGCTCGTGAGCGATTTAGTGGCTGAAGCGAACGAAGGCTATAGAACACGGTTTGAAAAAGATCTGGAAAAGAAAATTACCGACTATGTCCAAGTGTCATTACAACATATGATGAAAACTTTGAATCTGGCACCGAGAGCTGGAGAAGACACAGCAAAAGTGTCTGAACCGCAAATGCCAGTATCTGAAAATAATAGACATATTATTCAAAATTCAACACAGAATGGAAATGATCAAAGCCAGAAGATACCGCAATATACGTTGACCCAGCACGATATGCAACAGCAGGTATGGCAACAGCAGCAACATCCAACTTGGCACCAACAGGCAATGCAGCAACAATTACAACAGCAACAAACGATTCATCAGCAGCCACAGACGTGGCATAAACAATCGCAGCAGCAACCAACTTGGCAGCAACAAGCCGTACAGCAGCAGCAAGCATTACAGCAGCCACAAACAGTTCATCAACGACCACAGCACCAACGTCCACAACAGCGACCATTTGTATGGCCATCGGTTGCGAATAATAGGGTAAACCACCAACAAAATAATGCAGAGCATCAAATACTACCGATGGATGGACCACAAATAGGCACGCGAATGACATTTACTCACAACGGCAACACCTTAAACGTTGACAAATGGGGAATAATGTTCAGTGGTGGCTCTGATGATCTGACCGTCGATGACTTCATTTTTCGTGTGGAGCATCTACAAAAACTGTATCAATGCCCCTGGGATTATGTACTACGAGATTTCCATTTGCTCGTTAAAGGAGTTGCTAAAGAGTGGTACTGGTTGTACATAAAAGATAAAGACACAGTAGACTGGCCCACATTAAAGTTTGCTCTATTGCGGCAATATCAGAGCAGTAGATCTGATTTTGAAGTTATGAGGGACCTCGTTGAGCGCAGACAAAAACCAGGCGAGAGTATTGAGTCCTTTTTTCATGCATTGTTGAAGTTGAGATCCAAATTGAGGAATACTATATCTGAGGGAGACATGATAAGGATTATTAAAAGAAACTTACGTGACAATTTAGCTAAGATGGTTTACGCTATGACCGTCTACTCAGTAGAACAGCTCAGAGACGAATGTTTTGAAGCAGAGGTCCAGCTTGCTCGTAGAGACATGCGCGGTAATCTTCAACCGCAACGTTATCAACCACGCAGACATGATGTGAATGAGATGAGTGAAGACTATGAAGAAAGAGCTCCAATTTGGTCAAATGACGATGAAATTCGAGTTGAAGAGGTGCAGCCAACAAACCGGAATAAGCCACAGCAGCGATACCAGCAACAAACTATTCGCCAAGAACAACAAAATTTAAAGCAGCATTACCAGCAGCATATACATCAACAGGAACCGCAAAATGCACAGCAGCAACACCATCAGCAGCGACAACAACAGCAAAAGAGAATACTAGTTTGCTGGAATTGCCGTGAACAAGGGCACATGTATATGGATTGCTCGTCACAACAGCGAACTATTTTTTGCTATAAATGCGGTATGCCGGATGTGATTACTCCCAAGTGTCCAACGTGTTCTGTGGGAAACTTGTCAGGGAACGTGACGACGACGGGTGGGTCACGCTCCAATCAGCATCCCGTGGAGAATTAGAAGCGCAGAAGCAAATTTGTAACATAGTAAGTCATGAGGTTCCGAGTCCTGTGGAAAAAAAGAAAATCAACATTTTAAAAAACGTAAAAACATTTAATGAAAATATTAAACAAAATAAGAGCCAAACCATATCCAAATCGTTAGAAGACAGAATGAGAAGTTATTATGAGGCACGTGAAAGAATTTTTGAAAGTGGTACGCTAAGCGGCAGACGGGAAGTGTCAAAAAAGGTGAAAAAGGCTAGGGAAAATTTTGCGAAGAGAAAGCTGATTCGTAAGCAAATATCAGAAGCTTTCTGCAAAATTCACGACAAAGATCCCAGGGTGTTTGCAGAAATAGAAGTCAACGGGACTATAATTAAGGGCTTGTTAGATACCGGCGCTTCAATAAGTTTACTTGGCCGAGGAAGCAGAGAGCTCATTGAAGAACTAGGAATAGACGTTGAACGCTATTACTCAAAAGTTAAAACAGCAGGTGGAAACAGACATGCGATATTGGGGAAAGTCAATTTACAGGTTAAATATAAGAACCAATCAAAACTTATAAAATTTTATGTATGCCCAGAATTGGATCAGCGAGCGTATTTTGGAGTCGATTTCTGGCGAGCGTTTAAACTGGCTGAGGATGTACTTGGAGTGGAAGAAATTGATCTAGAGAAAAGACAGGAGCATTTTAAAAACGATGAATATGATAATTCACAAATTGATCAGGAACGACATATTTTGGATGAAGGGCAGCAGAGGCGGCTAAAAGACGTAGTTGAACAATTTCTCACGTATGAAAAGAACGGCTTGGGTAAGACCGATTTAGAAACGCATACAATACAACTGACTGAAGGTGCCATGCCAGTCAAGGATAGACACTATCCGATGTCACCTGCAGTCCAAGAACTTGTATATGCAGAACTCGACAAAATGCTGGAGCTCGGGGTAATAGAGGAAAGCGAAAGCCCCTGGAGCAACCGCGTCACGATTGTTAGGAAACCTGAAAAAAATCGATTTTGCTTAGACGCCCGCAAGTTAAACGAGAGAACCGTAAAAGATGCGTACCCGCTCCAAAATATCGAGGGAATCCTAAGTCGTATAGACTATACACACTTTATTAGCAGTGTTGATTTAAAATTTGCATTTTGGTAAATCGCACTGGAAAATAGCAGCAAATCGTATACGGCATTCACGGTTCCAGGCCGCCCGCTATACCAATTTGCGGTCATGCCTTTCGGGCTGTGCAATGCCGCACAACGCCTTTGTAGATTAATGGATAAGGTTGTTCCTCAGCGCCTAAAATCAAATGTGTTCATATATCTGGATGATTTACTCATTATTGCCCCTGATTTCGACACCCATTTAAAAGTCCTTAGCGAAGTGGCCGAATGCCTGAAGAAGGCAAATTTAACAATCGGACTTACAAAATCAAAATTTTGTTTTAAGCAATTAAGATACCTCGGATTTGTGGTTGGAGGAGGCGTGCTTAAAACCGACCCAGAAAAGGTGTCAGCAATACAGCGCATAGCTATTCCAAAATCGGTTAGGGAAGTACGCAGCTTTCTCGGTACTGCTGGTTGGTACCGAAGATTTATGAAAAATTTTGCAGCCCTATCTGCCCCATTAAGCGATACGCTCAAGAAAAGCCAAAAGTTCGCAATGACTCCAGAAGCCATTGAAGCCTTCAACAGTCTTAAACAAGCATTAACATCAGCTCCCGTATTAAAACACCCAGACTTTTCAAGGAGATTTTATGTGCAATGTGATGCTTCAGATGTAGGTGTAGGCGCGGTCCTATTTCAAAAAGATCAGGAAGAGAATGAAAATCCTATAGCGTATTTCTCACAGAAATTGAACGGTTGTCAGCGCAACTACAGCGTGACCGAAAAGGAGTGCCTAGCAGCCGTATTAGCGATAAAAAGATTCAGGCCCTATATTGAACTAATGCCATTTACGGCATAATGTAATTACGGACCACGCCAGCTTGAAGTGGCTGATGACGTTAAAGGACCTAAGCGGCAGACTGGCAAGATGGTCGCTGCAGTTGCAGGCTTTTAATTTCAATATCGAGCATCGCAAGGGATCGGAAAACGTTGTCGCTGATACATTGTCTCGCTCTGTTGAATCCGTTATTGCTGGAGACGAGGAGTGGTTGGGCTTAGAAACAACAGAGTTCGAATCAGCGGAGTATTTAGATTTGATGAAAACTATACATGAAAATCAGGAGAAATTGCCTGACCTGCGAATTGATGACAACATGGTTTTTAAAAAAATGAAATTCGATCGTGGCGAACTGGAAGAATTTAATTGGAAGCTATGGGTACCAGAGGGATTAACTTCGACGTTAATATCGAAAGCGCATGATCCTGAAACTGCGGCTAATGGTGGCGTTGCGAAAACTCTTCATCGACTCAGGCAATTATACTATTGGCCGAATATGGCAGTACAAGTGCAAACCTACATAAAAAATTGCGATGTTTGCAAAGAGGCGAAGTCCAGTAACCAGGTGTTAAAACCAACGATAGGAAAAGAAGTGATTACAGAGAGGCCATTCCAAAAAATATACATCGACTTTTTGGGAAAGTATCCCAGGTCGAAAGGCGGAAATGCATATATTTTCATAGTGGTTGATCACTTCTCCAAATTTACTTTGTTAAAAGCGCTGCGCGAAGCCACCACTGCAAACATAATAAAATTTTTGGTAACTGAAGTATTCCACAAATTTGGAGTTCCCGAGATCGTTCATTCCGATAACGGAAAGCAATTTGTGGCTAAAGATTTTCAGCAAATGCTAGAGGCTTATAAAATAACGCATATCAAAACGGCTCATTATGCGCCACAATCAAACGCAGCAGAACGCGTTAATCAATCCGTGTTAAATGCTATACGATCATATATGCAAAATGACCACCGTGACTGGGACTTATATTTGTCTGAAATTGAGTGTGCACTCAGAAGCTCAGTACACACTGCCACAGGTACAACACCATTTTTCGCCTTATTCGGACATGAAATGTTTACGAGCGGCAGCGATTATAAGTTGGCCCGTAAATTAAGTTCACTAAGTGATAATTATGTTTTAAATCTAAATAAAAACGACAAAATCTCATTGATTCGAAACAAAATCAAAAAAAATTTGCACGAGGCTTATGAGCGAGGTGCTCGACTTTATAATAAACGTGCCAAAGAAATTCATTTTACTCCAGGTCAAGAAATATTCAAACGTAATTTCGTCCTAAGTGACTTTAAGAAAAACATTAACGCAAAATTTTGTAAAAAATTTATAAAATGTAGGATTACACGGGCAATAGGCAATAATTTGTACGAATTAGAGAATTTAAGTGGTAAACCGATTGGGGTATTCCATGCGAAGGACCTCAAGCAATAAGGAGACAGATTTGTAAGGGCAAGGGGCAATATAAAACACTAAACAAAAAGAATAGACTACACAAGTGCAATTCGGGATCAATACAATATAATTATCTAGTTTTAAATACATCAACGTGCAATACTTACCATCTACTAGAATAAGCCAGTGATCCGTTCATCAGTGTAGTTTATCGTCCCTCAACATGTATAAATGTGCTGCGTGCCTGTCTCGTCGTCGTATTTTACCACCATGAACAATCTGAAATTAATGAAAATCTCTTAACAAAGTACCGGATTATATGCAAAAAAAAAAAAAAAAAAAAACAAATTTTATACTTCCCGTCATAAATCCATATATGTACTTCATCATGAAACGCTGCAAATATTCACAACAACTGGACTGCAATTCTGAAAAAAAAAAGAAAGAAAACAAAGTGATAACAAAATATGGTTCAGTGGATCATGCAAAATAGTGAGCCCGGCTAACGCAGTCAGACAGCATGAGACTTTTAAAATCTGGTCGTGGGCGGAAGCCTACGTTGGGCACCGTTGATAAAACTAAATAAAAATTTAAAAAAAAAAAAAAAGTTCTTATCAGCATAACGTTATTCTGGCCCAATGCAAATCTATGTCTACATGTATGCTGATCAATGCAATTCTAAAACACGATAAGTGCAGTGCATCTGCAAAAGTAAAATAAAAATATTACGCGCAGAAACATCAATTGGAAAGACGTTCGAATATCATCTTCAAATGTATGACATCACTGTTTTTTTTGAAATATTCAAAATCTTCTTGTGTATGCCGTTTCATCGAAATATTAGAAGAAGTGTACCTGCCTTCATCATTTAATTGAACTCATTTGATGTGTTGGAAACCCAGGCATCAGTGTTATTCATCGGATGGAGTTTGTATGTTGCACACTTTCGTTGAATCCCCTCAGCACACTGCCTTTGCTGTTGATTTCCAAAGGATATCCTGGCCAATGCAGTTGTTTGTTGCATATGGGGGTAGCAACGGGAACGTCGGTCGATGCCTCTGGGGCGTTTTCATAGGGTTTTGGCATTGGTGGTGCATAGCGTAACTGTTGCTGCAGTTTCATGAATTTAAAAAAAAAAAATCTTTTTAATTTTTTTTTTGAAGACCGTTTTTTTTTAGTCTGAAACGTATTTGGAGCAGTATTTTCGTTGCTTCCAAAATTTTATCGAACATAAAATAGAAATCAGAAACCAAGTCAATATTAAAATTGGTCAGTTAAATGATATGGTTCTTTTATGCCCTTTACTAAAAAGCTGTCTTCCAAGATTCATGGAACTTACCATCATCGTGTACTCATCGTTTGTTTATACATTCCGTTCTTCTAAGTAGCTCTTGCGTTTAGAATAGACATTGTTGCGACGGACCATATAAGCTTCAATCATTTTCTGACCAATGTACGTTTTTGAGAGCGTAGTAGGTGAAAGCTGAGGATCACGATGCTATCATAAAAAAATCTTCTTGAGCAAGAAGTTTAGAAAATTGAGTTGGAAAAAAGTATGAAAATATCCAATTTGACGAACGCTCTAAATAACCCAAAGCAGAATTGTCAAGTTTTTAGACAATTAAAATCGAACGTAGACAAATAAAAAAAAATATGTGAAATGTCATTGAATCCGTAGATTTACCACTCATGCTCTATACTAAAGATAGCAAAGCGCATGGGGAAACCTGATGAACAGGAAGCCAGCACCAAGCTTTTGTTTATAAAGAAGAATCGGTTGATAATAGTGGATTTCATGCAGCTAATATCGTAAACCAATTTGCAACACAATTTTTTTGATGCTACAAAAATAAATCTTTTTTATCTCCACTAAGAATTTTTTTTTGTTTTACTACAGCAACCAAGCTGTCAATCGCCAAATACAAATGAAAAATTTTGCTGAATGTTAAACAGAACAGCGCTGAAAACATAGAATTTTTCAGGGCTGAACAAATTTGTAGTAGATCTGAGATCGTAACAGTGGCACAATTTTAACAACAGTAGGTTGTAGGCGAAGGTGCAATGTTACTAATTAGGGCTGTTAGTTTAAATAATGTAGGGTGAGACAGATAGATAGGGACTAGAATTTAGGGTTGTATAGGTTAGTTGAGGATGAAGTACATTGACCTGCTCGTTGATCCCAACTACAAAATGTATTTAAAAACAAAACTGTTTCTGTTTATTGCTTCTATGTAATAAATTGACTAAAATTTTGGCTTAGCACCAGAGAAGTTAGCGCCCAAAATTTCAGAAGTGAAAAGTCCGAGTAATTGTTTAGACGTAAAGTTCCGTCAGTTAAGTAATTTAAAATTTTTGGTTTCGGTACAGTTTTGTGTGTTTCCTAGCGTGCAGTAATAAGGGACCAAAAGGATCCCGTATAGTGAAATTTTTGTGTTGCGGACATTTGAATTCAGGTAATATATTGTGTGCTTTTTTTGAAAGGTGAATTTTTTTTAAGTAAAGTAAATTTAGTCATCTTAGCAAAGGCATATTCTACGGCCATTAACCGCCATAAGAATCAAGGCGAACAATTTTTGAGACAAGACAAGAAAGAAAATCCTTAAAGGATTCCTACGAAGGAAGAAGTAAAATAGGACGGATTTGCTTTGTAGAAAAGAAAAGGAAAATTTTTAAATGTAAGTGGAGCAATGCGTACTAGGAGTAGCCAGTTTATAAACTGGATGAAAAAAAAAATAGAACTTAATTAATTTATGTTTTTTTTTTATACTAGTGTGGCTGACAAGGTAATGAGAAAACGGCAAGGAAATCTGCCAGTTATACCAAAAGGAGAAAATAAGGTCAGCCACAAAATTTTCCTTAACATTTTTAATTAAAAACCTTAATTTGAAAACGCGCAAATTGCAAAATTAAAAAGTGAATTCGTCTTATCCCGTAAGAGCAACCATTTGAACCCTGCCGTGAAGGTCGTGTGCATGGAATAAAAGAATGTTCCAAAAGTAATAAAAAACAGAAATTCGTAGAATCGTGGTGAATTTGTGAGGAAAAATAGAAAGATCTCGGAGAGCCGAAAAGCAGCAGAGCGGTTGCTGAATATCTTGAGTTTATTCATTTGTTGTTGTATTTGCATATACGTAGTGCGTTTTTTTTTTGAAACCAAATATCCTTCAAAGGGCAAATTCCATAAACAGGGGAATCTTTGATCAAATAGAAAACTTGTTTTTTTTTTTAAATAATCACTAATGGAGCTCTATTAGGATCGTTCTAAATTCATTCGGGATATTTTTTGAAGGGCGGGCGTAAATAAAGCTTATAGCAGTAAATTTTCTAAACTTTAATTTTTTTTTAAATCAATTTGAGATTGCCGAAATAGCATGTATGCGATATTGGGTGTCGTTTAAAATCTACGTTTAAAAATTTTACATTATTTTTATATGTTATTGTTTAGTATGTATATTTATTACTTTTTAGCATTTTATATTATTACAAATTCTTTTGGTATTTAATTTTTTTCAGCTTTAGGTTACATTTTTCCTTTTTTTTCGTATTATGTTTAATTTAAAATACTCATATACCCTCTATACAAGATAGTTTATGTGCCTTTGATCCTTAATTTAAATTTGATGATTTTGTTATGGTTTTAAGTTCCTTGAGAAGTAAAAACTTGATTGCGTCGAGTTTGAAGATTAGCCTACATAGAAAAATTAAGATTAATGAATAAATGTCATAATATTTGAATTTAAGAAACAAAATATGGTTTTGTGCTAAGGGTTTGGTATATGGGGGGGATGATGGTGACTGACTGAGGTGAAAGGTTTGGTGCGGCGATGATCATATAGTGGGTGCTGTCTCGAGTGGAGGCTGCACAGGATGGGTGGGAGCGTAGGGGTATATTAATTCCCCTCTTTTGTGTGAGTTGGCCTACGGAAACCATGAGTTTTTTTTTTTTTTTTTGAGTACATTTTTTTTTATATTTTGTTTGCCGAAATAGATATGAATATTTGCGTTCTTTCTATTTTTTTTAGTTTGTTGAGAATTTCATGATGAAGTGTTTGAAGAGTTGTTTCATGTAGATAATATTTAAAATTTCACTTCCGGTTCACATCGGAAGTGAGATTTATTGTTCGACACCTCGACCTGATTCGGCGGGTTGAGAAAACACGCCTGAAACCGAGAGCTAGCCGGTGAGCACCGATTCAGGTACGATAAAGTAGGGTCACGTAACAAGCAATAGAATGGCATTTACTGCCAGAATGTAGACAACTCATTGCAAGCACACCAATAAAATCAAGAAGACCTTGTGAGCTTTTGATGGGCATAGCACTTGATAAACCCAATAACAAAATGTATATTCATTATTACTGCCCACAACGTCTTAAGTGGTTAAAATGGTTGGAAGGCTTAGAGTATCGTCTATTCTGTGGTGTTGCTATTATGAAACATAATCTCTACCTTGTGGGAGGAAGGGATCCTGGGAATAACATTTTAAATACAGCTATTTGCTTAAATGTGAAATCGATGATCCCAATTCAAATGAAAGCAATGACAGAAAAACGTGCAGGTTCTTGTGCAACTGTTTTAAATGGAGTTTTATATGTCGTAGGCGGCTTTAATGGGCACGATTATCTCAGTTCCGCCGAAAGATGGGACCTAAAATCTAACACATGGTCTAAAGTTGCTTCTTTGTCAGTCGCTCGTTGCGATTTTGGAATGGTTGAACTGAATGGAAAATTGTATGCTGTTGGAGGTAATATGAGTAACCCACTTAGTTCAGCAGAATACTACGACCCGAATCAAAATGTATGGACATCTGTTGCATCGATGAGTGAAGGTCGTTACTGTCATGGAGTAAGCAATTTGTAATAACACTTAGAAATTAATTAAATTATACTTTTCATATCTTTTTTCTGTCCTACAGGTTGTAGTGGTTAATGGACGGTTGTATGCAGTGGGTGGTGATGGGAGCGAAACAGTCGAGCGTTATGACGCTGATATAAATAAGTGGACTATTATATGTAACATATTTGCAGTTTCTATATGCACTGTATTTCGCGATAAAGTAGTCGTTTGTTATGAAAATTGTGTTGAAGAATATAACGCCTCAACAAATGAGTGGGAAGTGAATGAATCTTTGAGAGGACTTCCCAATATTCGTTATGTATTTTCATATTCAGATAAACTTCTAACTACGAAATTCGTGGAAAGTTCCTATTTGTTAGAGGAACTTTGATTAATAATAAAATTCAATGGTTTCACTCCATCTCCTTTGATCCACAAAAACATGTTTATCATTTCGAAAAAGTTCAGTGTTTTTTTCTTTGGAAAAAAAGGTTAATAAAAAATCAGGAACAAATCGTATATTAAAGATAACTAGTTTCGCCCAATGGTTGAAATTCAACCAATAAAAATTATTTTGGTATAAAAAACTGATATAAAAAAGAGAAATTTGTCATCTCTTTAAAAAATAAAAATCATGGTAACATGTTGAAAATAAAAAAAAAATAATAGAGTTTAGCTACTACAGCTATTATAGCCTTCTTAGCTATTTAGCATTGAAGCTTTATACCAAGTAAAAAGCTTATTCAATAAAAAATGGAATAGAAAAAATTATCATGCACATTAATTTGTTATTTATTTTATAATTTTTTCTTAGCTTTATCGCACTTTCTCAACATACCCACTCACACCATGTAAAAATAGACATATAGATATTAAAATAATTATATGTATAAATTTACGTGGTCCAAGGCATAAATGTTAGAAAAAATTTACCCAGCATGCTGTGGGGCTCGGACAACACAAACAAAAAAATTCACACCACCATTAAGCTACAAATTTAGCTACAGTTAGTTTTCAGTCTAAGCTTGAGTTGACCTTTTGACAAGCTAATGTTATAAACTTCGCAATTATTAATAAGAGTTGTCATGCGATTAAAAGGAGCTGTAGCCATATAATTAGTTCTACTAACCGGTTGGTAAAATAACTGATAAGAGTTACGAGTACTCCTCCGATTACTATTAAAATGTATATAGTTAAGAAGCTCTGGTGCAGCAAGAGACCCAGTTACAAGTTGATGCAGATAAAGTATATTCGCAATATTTCTACGCGAGCTCAAAGACTGCATATGTAATAACTTTAAACGATCCACATAAGGAGGAAGGTTTAAAGGGTCAATCCAATTTAAGCCATTGAGAGCAAAACGAATAAAATTTTTTTGAATTCTTTCAATTCTATTTATATGAATATTATAAAATGGTGACCATACTTGGCTGGCGTACTCTAAGTGAGGGCGCACTATTGTATTATATAAAGTCACCGTTACTAAAGGGCTATTAAATTCTTTTGCCCACCTCTTAATAAAGCCAAGCAGAGATGAGGATTTTTTACAAATTTGATTAATATGCTCATTAAAAGTCAACTTAGTATCAAAATGTATACCTAGGTCTTTGACTACATCGACACGAGAAATATTTTTATCTTTTAATTTATAATCAAATTCCACAATAGTTTTCTTCCTGGTAAAAATCATAGCTTGGCATTTATCAGGATTAAGATGTAAGTTATTCTTAGAACACCAAACTTCAAAGGATTTCAAGTCAGACTGAAGTGGAATAGTGTCACCAACCCCCTTTACGTTCCTGTAAATTTTCATGTCATCTGCATATACTAACAGATGGGAGTTTTTAATAACATGTGTAACGTCATTAATTGCTAAAATGAACAGGAGCGGCCCCAGGTGGCTTCCTTGTGGAACACCTGATGTCGCGCTAAATGGGGAGGAAAACACTCTCCTAAATTTTATTTGATACGAGCGATCAGATAAATAAGATTCAATCCAGCTGACAAAACTTAAGGGAAATCCAAGCTTCTTTAACTTAAACAAAATCAAATTATGTGGTAATTTGTCAAATGCTTTACTGAAGTCAGTGTAGATGCAGTCAACTTGCCCACCAGAGTCTAAAGAGCTTAATGCAAAAGAAGTGAAATCAAGGAGGTTAGAAACTGTAGATCTGCCATTAACAAAACCATGCTGACGAGTTGTTATGACTTCACCACAGCACACCTTAACCTGATCGTATATAATATGTTCAAAAATTTTCGGTATTGATGATAACTTAGCCACGGGCCTAACATGTTGCCCTATTCCTATCTATATCCCTTCGTTAGAGTTCCATATACATATCTCCATACCAAATTTCATCAAAATCGGTCCATTAGCTTAGCTGTCAAAACATATTTTCCAATTGAAATCCAGTTTTTAGAAATCTTTTTGAGAGCTGTGAGGAAATTAAATTTATCCCCATACAAAAATGTAGACATATTTTAGTTTCATATGGCACGCATATTAATATTCATGCGCCCACTTCTGGCTCGCAAAAAGTTGTCTTCTACATGTACTTACATACATACATTACACAGCTTAGCAATAGAACGTTTTTTTTTTATGCAATTGCAGCATAACCAGAGTACATTTTTTTTTTTTTTGTATGCACTTTGCGCAAGCAATTGCAAGTGTACCTCTACAGCCTGCGCTGAATATCTGGGATGTTTTGTTCAGATTAAAAATCAATTCTACTGAAATAAATAAATTAATAAAGATTTATTTACCAGAAGAACTGATCTGAAAAGCACTCAACTTTCATAAAAAAAAAAAAAAAAAAAAGGTATCTTTCGTCATAAAAAGCTTTCCTGAAATATTGCAAATAAACCAAAATCTGAATTGGAAATTTTTAAATACATGTAATTAACTTATTTCGTAAATAAAATTAAATAAAGAGTATCCATACATATTCTTATGTATGTGGGTAAAATTACATAAAAGCGTACATGCTCTGTTGGGCATTATGACCGGTCAGTAAGTGAGCAAGTGCAAGTCCCGTACGGACATTCAAGATCATTTACCATGAGTTTTAAGCGTTGATCGTAAGATGTAAAATTCGTTAAGCCATTTGGCTGGCGACAACACATCACACAACATCAACGGGGGAAACAAATCTTCCACTTAGAAACGAGAATTTTTTTTCTGTAAGTAAAACTGTACATACCATACAGTTTCTTTTATTTTACAAGTTTTCTTATAATTATATAGGAAGTACATAAAACGCAGAAGATAAGTTGCGGTCCACGCAAAGTGATACTTCACTTTTTGTCAAAAACCAAATTTTTAGATTTGGAAAAATTTAATGCACCCATTGGTTCACACGCAATTCTACCAAAAGCAGATAACGTCCAGAAATTGTGCCGAGGAAGAAGAATACGATTAGTGGATGAAATCATATTCAAGGGCATTGAGAGATAACAAAACCTATAAGCCTACAACAAAATTCCTGGAAAAGCAACCTAATAATATAATAGCTTGTGTGGTTTAATATAATTAGGGCCATCGCGAAAAAGTGCTAAGTTTTTTTTTCTTCACCAACCAATGTTTCGGAGCACCCTGGATACCGGAATGATACCAGGCGTTGCTCCCACCTCCTTTTAAGTACCGAAGTACAAAAATCTCCGCAAAGCTCTAAGAGAAAATCTATGTTCCACGTGTATTAGTGGCGGAATCAGTGCCAAAGGCAAATGAAAGTCATTGGGCTTTGAAATCCGAATGCGAAAAGTGGTTAAAATAATTATTATAAAATAAAAACTTATAATATGCATATAAAAATCGGAACACCCTAAAAAAATTTCATAATTTAGCTTAATTGCAAAGTTCTAAAACATTTAAAAATGACAATTTAAGTAACTATCTTTTCTATATCATACTGAAATCTTTAAAATCTAAAATTTGAATAATTAAACGTCGATATATATTTACAAGACTAATTTAAAATCTATATCTAATGATAAATTTGAAATAGTGAAAAACTCAAAAGATGTAAAACTTAGAAAAAAAAAAATACTTCAATTTTATCTAATGCATTCATTCTAAAAACATTTTTTTTTGAGTAAAATCCAATATTTCTTACAGTGCCTAGTATTCGATATTTTATTTGCTAAAATGATTGCAAGACTTGGTTATGTTTTATTTAATTTCTAAAATTTAAAGTTCTAAAGTTCAAAGTTTATAAAAGAAAAATAGTTTGGAATGATTACATTGATAAAATAGTTAAATAAGATAATTAAAATTAAGTTAAAGTAAACGTGGCAAAATTTAGTTTAAAATCATAAAATGAAGAAAAAGTAAAGTTTAAATATGCAAACGATGCATCCTAAATGATAGTGCTATATCTGTATTGCAGTATAATGCGAGTAGTACTACAAGATACCTTTTAATTTTATTACCCCAAAACACCTCCACTCAATAGCACCGAGCAGAGATCTACGAAGGGCCTTCAACGATCGACGGTGAGCAGAGCAAGGTATGTTGTTGTAATTTTTATCTTAGTTACTCTCTCTAGTTTTGTTTTGCTGCATCAATGGAAATGGAAACCTTCAGTGTTCTTTTCCCATATTTTTTTTTGCTATTAATCAGCGTTTAATGTTCCTCTTTTAAACATGGGATTATCAACACAATTTCTCTTTCTCATGTCTTAAATTAATTTTACATTGTGTCAATTTCAATATTTCTTATTTTTGCTCTTGCTACCTACAACTTATTTTGATAACCAGATGGTACAGCAAACGCTTGTTAATTACAATTAAGTAACTAAATATCAAATACCTTTTCTTCATATAATTGATTCATATCCATATGTATACTTAGTTTTTTTTTATTTTTTTTTTACCTATTTTAAGAAGTTATATTTTGTATTTTTGTACATTTAGTATGACAAATATGAATTGAAAACTCTACCTATTTATAAGAACAATTTAATTTGATAACCCATAAACATTTTTCATTATCCTTTTCGTACATAAATACTATGTTAAACATTTTTAAATATGTTAGTGGAACAAATCGAACTGTAAAATATAATTGAAATGATTCGCTAAATTTATTCTTTTTACTATCATGAGGCAATGTAGATTAGTCTAGGACACCTTAAGGTCTATAGTGGGTTACCAAAATCTAGTTTTTTTTTCTTTTGGTAACAGGATGGGTGGGTATAGACGAAGAAGGCAACACCAACTAGCTCCTTCTTTACAATTCGTGTGCACTGATCGTAACGATTTTGCTTAGGATAGGGTGCAGAAATCACCATAATATAGTTTCAGTGTTTAATTAAAATTTCTATTGGCGCTTTTTTTATTTTTCTTGGATTTTCCCTTCATTCTACCTATCTGCACCATACTTTGGTTATGTGACATTTTCGTGGCTAGAAGCAAACCCCACCCCATTTTCCCTGAGCTAAGACCGAAGCATAGCTAGGTGTGCAGAGCCCGCTTCGATGTCATGAAATCTTAGTCAATTTTCCACCATGGCTAAGAATCCTAAAAATGTTGTCCATCAATCGTTACAGAGCTTAATCTGTATCCAAACTAAATTTAAACAAAATCGGTCCAATAGTTTAGCCGTGGAGACGTTTTTCTTATTAGGGGCGTGACATCGCTCACTCGTAAGCAAATATATTTACTCAAGGTTCAACCTATCGCCATATCAAATTTCATCAAAATCGGCGAGGCGGCTCAGCTGTGATGTTTTTTTCCCATTAGGGGTTAAAGATTTTTTGTATGGGGAAATAATGTGTCTATATCAGCGGTGGGCATAGAAATCTAACAAAAGGGCAAAACAACAATATCAAGCAACAACAAACGAAATTTAAAAGTTTTTTTTACTTTCATTTCCAAATTTGCCATTAGCACAAATAAAAACCAAATTGCACTACAAACAAAAACAATTGCTACATTCGTTAGGACACAATGCGGCGCCGTCGCTAATGCCTTTGTGTTTTGTTTTCATTTGAATTCAAGCCAACGCTGTGCCTCGATAGCGTTGAAATTCTGCGAATTTTTTTTCGCTTGCTTGTGCGTCGAATAACGGTGAGGGCAAATAGAGCCACTATGTGCCCATCACTGGTCTATATCAGGGGTCGGGAAAAGTTGATTTTCCATAGCTCAATGACACACATTGTTTTTTTCCGACCCTTGGTCTATGTCAACTTTATTCTACCTGCCTTAACAGCAACATACACACATTCTCTTTTTTTTTGTGCACATCTATGGAACAGTACCTTTCCAATGATATAAGTTTCGTTACCCACTCTTTATAATAAATACTAAAAAAATGTACCACAATTTCCGATGTTCACGTATATATGTATATAGATAATATAATAATAAACTGAACTTTGAGGACGACCAAAAATTTACTTGAGTCAAAATAATAATTAATGGACGGCTCCTTAACATGTTAATAAAATGTTTTTTGTTTTAAGATCGCCCGAATCCTAAGAATTCATCTTGAAAACAGATATTTTTAGTTATATTTTATGTAACAACGATATAACAAATTTATCCGGAGGTTTCCAACTTCTCATCTGGTTGTGACGATTTGATCATAATCTTGTTTTGGAGACCAAAACCTTTTATTGACATGTCCAGCGAAGTTAAGTTGACAGATTTTGAAAATTAATTTGGATCGGTGTTGAACTCTTTCGACTAAAGAGAGAAAGGAGTTGCACAATTGAATTTTGTTATTTCCCAATGTAACTATAGTTTTTTGGTGACGCAAAAAAAACTTGTTATGGTCGAAAATTGCTAAGTTAATGCATATGCTCGATAGCACTATTAACATCCTATTGTCGGATACTTATTTCGTTTTTTAACACTTTCAAAATAACAAGGGATTGTTGTAGAAATCTTACAGTCGGTCTTTGACCAATATGCAAAGCAGCTGTTAGGAAAAACTTTCAAAGTCATTGTATCAACAAAACTTCAAGCTGAATATTTTATTTGTACTTTTTAGTTGGAAGATCTTATCAATTATTTTTCAATTTAATTTGTTATCGCACAAATTATCGTAA
This sequence comes from Tricholauxania praeusta, assembly GCA_949775025.1. Classification (NCBI taxonomy): domain Eukaryota; kingdom Metazoa; phylum Arthropoda; class Insecta; order Diptera; family Lauxaniidae; genus Tricholauxania; species Tricholauxania praeusta. The sequence continues at coordinate 137,520,054 of OX459028.1, read as the reverse complement.
GAAATTAAAATACCCAATTAAGGCCCATCTTATAATAAAAAAGACTTTCAAAGTGTGCCTATAGAAGAATACCTATAAGACCCGCTGCTGTCATTTTATGTATGCGTTATGACATAAAAAAGGATAATGCGCAACAAAAATTTGTCAGAAAAGTACTTTATGATAGATTTAAACTGAAATGTAAAACAGGTCAAAATTAGGCTTATTTTGTCAAAACATGTAATGATAGTAATTTTGTTTTTTCAATAAATAGAAGTCGGATGGATCTTAATAAAATTTTACTTCAATTAAACAAAATATTGTGTGAAATTTGATATTCGAACCAACTGTTAAAGTTCCAGTCGTTGTTTAACTTTGTGAAACTGGGACTTAGTGCACCAACGCCACACCAATACTCTTGATTGCAATATATGTAAATTTAATACAAGCTAGTTGCTCGAACTTCATATTGCTAAAGCTTGTTCCAAAGTGGTACTGAGTATCCGAATAATGAATAGTTTGACTAATTATGACTTTCATCAGTCTCGTAGATGCATATGTGGGTAAATTCATACGTTGGGTCTTATTTTCGTTAGATTACAAGCGAAAATGGTTTATATACAATACAAAATTTATATGAGATAATATACAGAATTTGACAATTGACTCCACTATTTAAATAAATATTTGACTTCTCAAACCTTAATATAAATTATATTCTAATCTATAAGGAAAAAATCTAATATTAACTTTCATTTCAATGATGCTCAATCACATTTTAGCATCGAAACATAATTTATTAACATCTTGACTTTAATTTTCTTATTTTTTGTCTATGTATATCCAATGATTTTAAATTATACTTATTTTTTCCTTATTTAAATAATATTCTAATAAATATCTACGAAGCTGTTCGCTCACTTTAAATTCAAATCAGGATACTAGCGCATATAACGGTCATCAAGATCCAATACGAAGCGTACAAATAAAGACCCCTATATTAGAGAAAATTTTCAGGGTGAGCGTCCAGGTTGTCACTGATCTTATGATATCACTGAAAGATATCCATAGTAGAGCTCTAAGCTATACCAAACGCGTTATCCTTCTGACCAGCATATGGAATATCTCACTTATGCAGATGAGATTTGCCTCGCCATTTGCCTGTATAGAAGTGGCTAATATCTAAAATTTATTTGTGGAGCTTCGTAACACTTGGTGGCGGTATCAATAAATTCAATTTAGTTATCGATGTTCTCAGCCATTTTCTGTTTCAACCTATTTCAATTATTTTTAGAGTATTCAACTTTTTTCATTTTCCATATTTTATCGACTTTTCATTTTTATTTTCAATAATTCCGACTTATTCAATCTCATTCAACTTTTTTCAATAATTTCCATATTTTTTCGACTTTCTTCATTAGCGATTTTAAAATATTTCAACCTCATTTTCCGTTTTTCAACATGTCCCATATTATTTTCGACTTTTTCAACCTCTTTCAGTTTATTTCGACTTTTTCTACCTCATTCAACTTATTTCGAGTTATTTAACCTCTTTCAACTTTTTCATCCTCTTTCAACATTTTCCACATTTTTTCGACTTTTTTTAATCTCGTTTAATCTTATTCGACTTTTCAACCTCATTCAACTTTTTTCGAGCTATTCAATCTCCTTCAACTTTTTCATCACTTCTCATATATTATCGACTTTATCAGCCTTTTTCAAAGTCACTCAACTTTTTCAATATTTTATCGACTTTTAACCTCTTTCAATTTGTTCCGACGTTTTCAACTTCTTTCAACCCTTTTCAACTATTTCAATTTTTTCCATATATTTCCGATTTATCCAACATTTTTCGGCTTTTTCAACCCATTTTAAAATTTTCCATATTTTATCAACTTCTTAAATATTTTTTTGACATATTTAATTTCATTCAACTTTTTTCAACAAATTGCATATTTTTTCGACTTTTTAAACCTCAAAACGAAAAACCGAACTATGGTCGGTCTCCTGATACTATGCATAAAAAATTCAGAGATTACCAATAATCCAAAATATTTTTTTGCCAGTCGATTGCTAAGTCGATTCGTTAATTATTTGTGTCTCACTTCAAGCCCTAAATTATTCCTATCAAGCGAGATCAAGTATAATACCAATAAGTCGAAGAAAGTGATTTAAATTCGCACCATTCGTTTCACGAAATATTTCTGGTTCAAGGAATTTCCTACAATACACTTAGATTGTTTTGAAGGTGTTACTTTTTCACATAAGTTGTCTTTCTAATTTGTGCTACTTCTCTGAATATAAAATAAAAATCTTTCAGAATGCCAATGTGATTGTCATATGTTGTGGGTAATCTAAATTTATAGTATGGAATTGCATGAAATAGATTAAGTACAGGATAATTTCTATATCTAAGATTTGTTTCATAATGAAAAATAGTACAATGCAGATCTAAGATCCAAATATTTTTTAATTAAAAAAATTTGGCGCATATTCATACACGTTTAATGATTTGAACCAAAGGTGCTGTGTTAAGCATCTGTACTGAATGGACACAACTTATTATATGCCAATGAATATACGACTGTATCATTATCATTTCTTAAAAAAAAGTTAATTGAGCATCTAAAGATGACTCGTGTGTATACGCCGCCCCTTTTTTTAAGGCGATACAATTTTCTTCTTTTCACTTTATCTATAAAAAAAATTGTATTTAAAAGAAAGTTTTATAATAATCGACTTACATTTTAAAATATTTGCAATGGCTGCGAAGTAAATAGTACACTTTTGAAATAAATACACTTTCTTTTAATTACAATTTATTTCTTCTTTCTTTTATTTTAAATCATTCAATTTTACCATTTTAAGTTGAAAGTATTTCGCATAATTTTGTATATTTGAACATATAAAAATAGTATGTACTCGTATGTATAAAAAAATTAAAGATAATTTTAAACAAAAATGCGATAACATAAAAAATATAGATAAGTCGAAATCGCGCAAGAAAAACTTAAAAAAAGGATCTACAATTGCAACAATATTTCTAAATGGAGATTTTTTCTAAAGCAAGGTAAAATTTCAAAGTATTTACAAGCTAAAACCTTGTAAACATTGCAAAAATTAACAATACTGCTGCAATTGAACAGACAGAAATTCTTTGATACATTTTTCCACTAAAAAAATGTAAGAATCATTGTAGTTAACTGATGGTGAACGGTTTTTGTGTAAATTTAATTTTCCTTGCATTATGTAATAAATACAAAAACGTATAAAAAATAATAAACTAAGAAAGCGCTATAAATCAACGATTTAGCTGTTTTCTTTTTTTTCCAAGGAAGAAAAAAAAATATTGAAAAAGGCATAGATGAAAATTTAGTGAAAAACATAACTTTTACAATTGGTTTTTTGTGTATTTGTTTAACGTGTGTTCTTTTATTTCGTTTCTTTATTGAATTTTTTAATATCGTATGCCGTTTTAAATTAATTTTTTTTTATTTATACTAAATAAGACGTGGATTTTTTGTTAGTTGTAGCTGTTGTTGTTGATTTGTATTGAAATCCTCGTTTCCTCTCTATCCTGCGGAGGGGTAGGCGGCAATTAAACAAGCGTTAACAGTAGAAATTCGCATTATTTGCTTGTTACTACAAAGATGTTATTTTTATTGTTGTAGTGTTTTTTATTGTTTGAGGGTTATTAGTTGTTTTTTTTATTGTTTTTAATAGCTGTTGCTGTATATAATTATATTTATAGTAAATTTACAAATCTTCATCCTCTTCTGGCAGAGCTGTTTCTTGTGCCTCTTGTAAATCTTTTTCGATTTGTAATTGCCAATCCTTGTCCATTTTGACTTCTGGTGGCAACAACGCTGGCATAGCAACAAATTCCAGGTTTGGATCGCCGACCAACTTACGCGCCAACCAGAGGAAAGGCTTTTCGAAGTTGTAATTGGATTTGGCTGAGATGTCGTAGTACTGCAAAATAACAAAGTTAAAATCAAGATGTTTCAAACTACATACTATTGAAAACCCCCCATTTACCTGCAAATTCTTTTTTCTATGGAACACAATGCTCTTGGCCTTCACTTTACGATCCTTAATATCGACTTTATTGCCACACAAAACAATTGGAATATTTTCGCAAACACGCACCAAATCCCTATGCCAATTTGGTACATTTTTATATGTGACACGTGAGGTGACATCGAACATTATGACAGCACATTGCCCCTGAATATAGTAACCATCGCGGAGACCACCGAATTTCTCTTGACCAGCTGTATCCCAAACATTGAAACGAATGGCACCGCGATTGGTGTGAAATACCAATGGATGCACTTCCACGCCGAGTGTAGCAACGTATTTCTTTTCGAATTCACCGGTCATGTGACGTTTGACGAATGTTGTTTTTCCGGTACCACCATCACCGACCAAAACGCATTTGAATGTGGGAATATCAGCTTCTTGGGCCATCATGCTTTAGTTCGAAGCTGCAAATAAATAAATGGAATATATGTTAAGCTATTTAGTAAGATTGAAAATGAAGATAACGTGGCATTCAATCAGCTCTGGTAGACCTCTGGCATATAAGGTGACAGATTTAGACTTAAACCACAGTAATATTTCTTCGATATTAAAGGTATATAACCAGATTTGATCGCATTTTAAAGAGAAATTAAGTAACTTTCGAATTATAAACATCTACTTTTTAAATGCAAGTATTTAATTTTTTTCTTTTTGAAACAAACATTTTTTGTTTAGATGAGTTTATAAAAAGTAAGCTTATAATTCTTTTTCTGATTTATATATATATTCTTCAAGACAATTTGGCTACCAGTTCTTCACTTTTGTATTAAAAAAAATAATGGAATTCTCAATGGATGGGGAAAATTAGGTGCAGAAGGGAAAGAATGTGGCATCACTTAATATTTGAAGAGCTGAGATCCAAAACCCGCCAAGTCCAAAAAAATTAAAATGTGAGATATTGTAGGACAGGAAAAATATTTGTTTACAAGCCTACATACTCTAAATTGTAAAAAAAAAAAATTTTCCCTTCACAAACTTTTGATTGCAATAATTTCTGAAAAATTATTTTTATCAAAGCTCGCCAAGTCCACATTTCTGAAAATCAAAACCTGCCAAGTCCAATTTTTCATTAAAAAAGATTCGGCTTTCATAAATGCAAATAGTCTTATGTTATTCTAACATTGAAATTATATTGTGTAATTAAAATTTCAGTCTACATTTATTCAAATGTTTTGAAATTAATTTAAACTTAACCATTTATAAAAAATGATTTCGGAACCTTTTACTATTATTATTTTCAAAACCCGCCAAGTCCCGAGGTTTCACTTTCAAAACCAGCCAAGTCCACGTTTATAATTTCAAAACCCGCTAAGTCCACAGTTTTTGTTTCAAAACCCGCCAAGTCCAAACGTTTTTTAATTAGAGTCCTTATAGATTAGGTCATAAAATGTAATGAAAAATCAGAATTTTAATTACTTTTGACAACTATTGCAATGGATCAATCTACTTTTTTACTGTAGTTAAATTTCAGTGGAAAACAGTTTTTCGATTTTCCCAAAAACGCAAAATATGGACTTGGCGGGTTTTGCATCTCAGCTCTTCATTTCATGAAATATATCCGGAAAGATGGCGACATATGAGCAAATCTTGTTCCAAATTTTCTTTTCTGACTTTTTCCCTAGAATGCTTTTTTTCCAAAATATAAGGCGTAGGTATTTGTTGTTATCGAAAAGGGCAAAAAGCAATATGAGTCAGTACAATAAATTTGATAAGTTCAACATGTAGCAAGTTATTCCCGTTTGACAGTGTAACTTGTATGGGAGGTAGTCGTGACGATTACAATCTTCAGACATCAACAGTTTGAAATAAGAAGCTCTGTCCTTAAGTGTTGAATTAGCAACTCTGTTCCATGTAGTGACTCAGTCTCAACAGTGATAAAGTAGCAAATTTGTTTTAAATTAAGATATGAACACTTTTTCCCTACCATTGACTACTCCAAAATATGAACTTTGCTCAAAAGCTCTAAAATATGAACATCACTGTTTTGAAAAATTTGTAAAGAATTTCAAGCGCTTGGTAATTTAAGGAATCCCCTAAATTTTCAATTTAAAATGTCTATACGAGTCGCTCGAAAATGCTTACATGTGCTCATATACACGTTTTGTTTCCTCTTACGTTAGTAATAGCTTCGAATTTCTAATGTCACTAGCTAGCAAGCATATTTTTTTTTTTAATTAAATGTAAATAATGCATGCATAAGTTTTTGACTTTAGGAGAAAAATTAGATATTTTGGAATTCTTACGAAAAGATGCAAGTGCTACTAATTTAGCAAACAAATATGGAGCGACGAAGTCTACAATATGTAAAATAAGAAAAAATAAAAATGCTATCTCTAAATATGTCAACAATACATTTATTAGTCCTGGAAAAAATAAAACTATGAAAAAATGAATGCATCGATAAATATTTATTTTGAAACTAATGAAACTCGATTTTTCTCAACTCTTGTGCCTTTCGTGAAAAGAGAAATGGCAATGGTGTTTTTTTAGGAGAACCAATGCTTAAAATCAGACAAATATTTTTATAAAATCACACAACTTAAAATCCTTTATACCAAATTATATTTAATAAAATATTTCATTTACGTTTTTAAACACGACCAAGAAAAAAAAACTAAACGCATCAATTTGTGGCGGTTGAAAACTAAAAACGGACGATTTCCAAGTACAGGCGTAAAATTAAACAGGATATCAATATAAAGCAGTGACAACAACTGAACAAAAATTAGAAAACGGCAATTAATAACTTCTCTATTAAAAATTCTTTTAACTATATTCTTTTTAACATAAATCCTTTAAGTTCAGCGTAGCTTTTTATAAAGTGAATATCCTTTCTTTAACAACGGACGACTACTAATTGCGAAATTCCTTTCTTCAATGTCTGTTTCATCAAGAGCTTCAATAGAGTACAAGAGCAAAAACTTTGTGCGCTTTAAAGGTATAAAAAAAAAATACACTCCATGGGTAGAGTGAAAATCAACCAACATAAGGGTGCAGTTAAGCAGTGAAGAAACTAAATGTATGCCATGGGCCTGCTGCTTGCCACAGCTGTTGAAAAAACAAATAAAGCGTGAGCGAAGATCGTTTTATTATTCAAGAATATTAAGAAATGTATAAAAGAGGCAGCAGATGTCACACAAATTGGCCGCTCACTCTTTCGCAACAGGGAAAAATGTTCAGGTATAAATTGTATAAATTTAGTTTGATAATTTTTGATATTGTTTAAAATGATCAATAAGAAAATATTTATGAAATAAGGCAATTTTTTAAAATTTTCGAAGCTTTAAAAAAACATATTACTTTGTACTTTAAAAAATTAAAAATGGAACCCTCAAGCTAGGAGAAACCCCGGCTGTCCTAGATCATGGTGGAAACGTTCGCTAGAAACGGAAATACGTGAATCGGGAAGTGTTTTGAAGAGAAATGAAGGCACTCGCTACTGATCCTGCACATTTGAAGAGTTTTGTGGAAAACCTATACTCCGTGAGAAGGCAAAGGACACAAGATGTACAACGAATCTTATATATAAGGAATAATAAACAAATTATAACAAGCTTTAGAAAACTTAAGTTAGTCATTGTCATTGGCTCCAAAATATATTTGAAAATGTCGGGACTTTCTGTTAATAAAAAATAGTGAATTTATGATGGGGATGGCATTTAAAAAAATTTATTTGATTAATTTCTCTTTCAAATTAAATTTTATAAAAATGAAAAAGCACTGTGGCTAGCAAGCCGATGTTGGATATGCCATAAAATGTAAACTCTGATCCGCGGCACAAGGCCGCCCACTTACCCTAACTTTTATGTATAAAATATAAATAAAAAAAGCCCTCCCTACTTTCTATTATCACACTATAAAATTGTTCTAGATAGATTGTTAAATAAAAAGTTTGGACTGAATAAGGACTGGAGCCCCAATTCTAAAAATTTACCAAAACCATTGTAAGCAAGATAAGAGTTGATAGAATAAAAGAAACGGGGCTTCTAACCTTGTCTAAAATTATTTCTAGCATAAAATAAACACAAAAAAATATATAAAAATAAGCATTTTACAACACTGTTTGTGGTACATGTCAAATTGATGCAAGCTCAAGACTTTCGCGCCAAATTCATAGTTAGTTAACGAACAAAAATTACAAAAAACCATTATCACTAATAAAAATTTTATTACAAAATTAAGTTGAAATTTTGTTCAATATAAACAAATAAATTAATTTGCGCAAAAATCAAATGCACAATTTTTAAATACCAGAAGAGGGCCAGACAATCGGCGACGCCAGCAGACGTCGTCAGCGTAGTTTTCTTGAATTTCGATGTCAAAAACGTAAAGCCGATGACGAATGCGACTGCTGCGCAAAATGACAAAAAAAAAAAAAAAAAAACGAAGGCAACCTTCGATTATGACTAACCTCAAAAAAAGTGTTTCGTTAAATTTTGCAATTTTCTTTTATCACAATTTTTTTTCAAAATTAGAATTAGTTTGAAGAATTTAAAATTTGTATAATTCTAAAATTATGACAACGGATTCTTGAAAATTTTTATTTGTCACGCACCACATGAAATAATTTGCATGACAGTCGCTAGCTTCGCCCACAAAAACACATGTTTTTTGTCTCATTCACGCGTGATGCTAACGAATTGACAAGACAGAATGCGGCGCTAAAAGCGCACTCCGCCAGGGTGAAGCAGTGGCCAAGCAAAGTTACACAAATTACATGCTGAAGATTTCAAAATTAAACATATTCCATTAAAACACTTTAACCACTGACAAATTTAATATTAATCCTGTCACCAACTCAGCGATGATTCCACATTTGTTCCAATTTTCTTATTCGACATGCACACTTTCAAACATTTGCACACAACTTACATTCTGCTGTTGTGCCGATTTTACTTTTTGTCTTGGGTGAAAATTTGCTTGCTTCCTTTTGTTGTATACTCTGACGCAAATTTATTTTATTTTCTTGTTACAATCTGCGTCACAATTAATCGTGTGTTTTAACTATAAATTGATTAAAAATCAAAACTTCTTTACACACGTTAATCCAAAGTAGCGTAGAAATTATAGATTCCGAAAAACTCAAATGCCGATGCTAAACTAAAATTTAACGAAGCAGTTGCGAAATTTCGTTCGGCTTTTTGCCGCTGCTGCAATTTGTTCGTTAAATATTTTTTTTTGACTTTTCAGCGCTTAATGTTTTCAATTTGAGCAGTTGGTAGCCGTGCACAATTATGCTATTTACACACACCGAATTTGAGAGTCGACGTATGACTTCGGAGTAATTTTTTGTTGTGTAAATGCGACATACGTCGGAGTGGTAGTTTGGTATTTCTACGTCGACGTGGTGAGTCGATGCACAAGTTCGCTGCTGTGTAAATGGAGATTTGAGCGTCGACGTTCGAATGTCAAAAATGCTTAGATTAATGTGTAAGTAAAATAAATGTTTAAAACAGCATTAAGCTAAAATAAATATTAAAATTTAACAAAAATAAATTTTAAAATACGAAAGCAAAAGAAAAATAAGAGAAAACATCTACTATTATTAATTTTTCTTTTTAACCTTAGACTACGTCGTAGCGAACTATTTTGTTGTTGTTCGTTTTGTCATCAAATAATGACATTTGAACGTCGACGTATCTGTGTGTAAATGCCTGAATAAGATCGAACTTGTGAGTCGGTGTTACAAGTCGACGCTGCGTGTAAACAAGGTAAATGTGAAGTTAAAAACAGTGTTGAGCAGGAACCGGCAGCGCTTAGTGGCAAAAATAAGAAGTTTACGGAGTGCGATAGTATAGATTATATTATACTTTTATTCGAACTTTAAAAACATATGAGCTAAGAGGAAATAATAAGAGATTTTTATCTCTTTATCTCATTACTAGCGCTTTTATTGCCTCTGTATTGTTTGAATTTGAGTTGCGAGCAAGACAGGAATAAAGCTTTGGCTGATTCAGCGCAAGTTCGGCGAAATTTTTGACATAATAATTACATGAAAGTTGCATAAAAAGAGTGCTTTTCTTTGGTTTTAAGTACTGAAGAAAATGTTACACATCTAAAAAACGAGATGCGTTGCACACACAAAAGATAGAAAACAAATAGCAATCATAAATTTTACTTAAACGCTCAGGAATTTTTTTCGGAAAGCATATCAAAGTAAATATTTTAAAAAACACGAGATAAAACAAATTTTTTGAGGAATCAAAGATTCTGACATATCTCGAAATGTCTAGAGTCACTCTAAAATTATTTCCCGAATACGGCCTTGCAAATAAATTTGTACTTTCACATTTATTTACGCTTGTTCATTTTCAAGTAGCTGCTGTGTTTAAGCGTGTGAGTCAATGAATCAATGAAGTACGCCACACAAGCATTTTTCAACGCGTGTCTTAGTATAACTCCAGCGTTAGTAAAATCAACGCGCGTTGCAACCCATGTTAAAAAAAAAAAAAACGCACGTTGATCGCATATAATCTTGTAGAATATTGTAACGAGTGTTGAAAAAACGCTCTTGTGGCTGTAGCCCTAACACTGTTCTTTCAATGAGGACATTTTCGGTAAGATTTTTTTAGTCGATTATGCGAAAAATTCAAATAAACACTATGCATTTTCACTATAATGCATAGTGTACTGCTCAACAGTTAGTGCGCGTGTACTTCTTGATACATATCCTTTCATTATTTGTTTTTTCATACACAATGCATTTGCTTTGAGACAGACGACTGTTTAAAATTTGCAATCCTAATAATCGCAAGGCTTAAATGTATGTACGAATAAGCGAATATAAATCGGATTTAAGAACTGCTTACGAATTTATTCCGAATTTGCAAAATTATTGAATCTTGAACAAACCAACCGATTTAAATGAATCTTTAAGCATATCGAAGGAAATTAATGAATGGGACTCTAATTAATCATTTGCAAGTTTTCAAAAAAAAACTTCCTTATAAATATTTGAGTAATTTATAAAAATGATTTTTTTTGAGTGTTAAAAATATCGCCATACACCAAACAAAGAAAGGTACATTTATTGATTTATTGTTGAGTTGTAGATATTTTAGAAATTATGATGAAAATGATTTGTGTTGCAGTGTGTAATGTTGGTCATGGTAATGTAATAAATTGGTTATGGTAATTACGCGCATAATCAGTCCGTATTTTAGTTATAAAAAAATTGAGCAGTAAAAATTAGTTGGTTAACGAAAAGAACCGTATTGAATGAAATTGAAAATTGTACTGACAAAACAAACTTACCCATTATTATTTGTTATGAAAAATCACACGTATCCAACTTGGGACGTGCATGGGACGGACCCGTGCTTTTTTCATTTATTTCAATGGATACATTAATATTATTAAAATACTGTAACTCACATTAAGTGATTTATCGAACTTAAAGCAAAACAGTCCCTAGTAACTTTCAAATGAAATTAAATTTTCTAACAAAGTTCTTCGTAGTCATGAATTGATTTTGGAATCCCCAGAGTGTTTCCGGGTCTCGCGTGAAAATCATAAAATCGGCGTAGCAACAATTAAGGGTCATGTGAACATACAAAAAAAAAAAAATCAAAAATGTGAGCAAAAGCTATATAGAACAATTTTTTAAAGTTCTTATAGCATAAGACAATTGCACTTATTGAACACACTGTTTATTATAACGGACGTCAGCCAAGACTTCAACCGTGTAAGAGTTTTTATGGTTTGAAAAGTACTGTGGTTGAGAGTTTCAGTACTCTCCCAATTAAATTCCATCAAACAGTGTTAATTTCAATGCAATGGCTTTTCACTATCCTAGTCAAAACGAAGGAATTGTTTTCAAAAGTTTTTTAAAATTTTACATAGATAATACATTTGCTATCGACAAAGGATTAAATAAAGGACACCAAAATAGACCACATAATACAACACGGTCACAAGACGCAATCATGCAAGCAGTAAAAGTTAGAGCGAAACATTCGGAAAAGATATTAAGCGGAAATCTTACGTTGGCTGCTACGAGTATTGCTACGATAAAACTGCATTTGCGGTTTTGTGCTGTCAATTGAATGGAATCAAATATGCCGTCGTCATACGCTGCTGTCGCTGTCGCAGTCGACGTTGTTATTTACTTTGTGTTATCGTCGTTTATTGGTTAGTATTTGTGCTTGCAATTTTTAATGTTATTGTGGTTGGTTATTTCGTTTGTTGTAAGATAGTTAGTTGTTGGTTGCAATTAATTTCTTGTAACTAAACGAAAATCAAAAAGCAGAAAAAATCGCGATGTGGAATAAGTTTTTTATTTTAATAGGACTACCAGATGACCTGCCTACAAAAGTAGTGTATGTCAAAAAATTCCAATTTTCGAATGAAAACCAAAAATTTTTTTAGTCTCATACATTTTAAGAGTTTTATCGACCTTTTTTATTACAAAATAAAAACACTTTTCTGGCTTTAGGTCTGACCTAAAGCCAGAAAAGTGTTTTTATTTTTTTAGTCTCATAAAAATATTTTTGATGAGAAAAAAAAAAAAAAGTCCTCGTTTGTTACGAAAACCAGCAAAATTAAAAGAATATTTGAAATAACTTTTACTTTACAATGCAAACATCGAAAGTAGCAAAACCATCCAAAAGTAGTGCATTTCAAGTGAAAAGTAGCAAAGCCTTGCAAAAGTAGCACATCCGCTACTAAAGTATGCCATCTGGTAGCTCTAGATTTTAAAGACATTGTGTTAAGTGTGTTGAGTGTAACGATTAATGGCAGGCTATCGAGATACAACAAAGTACTTCATTCGGAAGAGTCGAGAAGAGAGTGTTGCTTGCGCGCCATTTCAAGTATGTCATGCTTCTCCAATACGGGAAGATGTATCCCCGAAACGATGCTTCAAAAGCAATCAGCCACTGTCCTTCGTTGGAAGCAAGTCTTATTTACTGGCGACTATCCATTTTTGTACAAGGGCAGTAGTCCAGGGCATAAAGCCCTTTGACTTCGGAAAAATTAGGAGACAGCTGAAATTTCGTATTAACCTTCCTTATGTGGCTCTAAGCAAAATCTCAAAAGTCCGGAATAACTATACCTCTGTATTCAGTATGTTATAGAACAAGTGCAAGTAAGTAACATAAAATACAGCAATAATACGAACAATTTAGTACAACTCCTTTTTGTTTTGTTTCAGACCCACTCATATTTGTAGTCAGTTGAGCAGAAAACCGCATCAGCTTGGGTACAGCAAATTAAATGCCAAAGAAAAAAGTTTGAAAGCCAGCAAAAAATTTCTTATAAAAGTACGATAGTAGCAGTAAAAATAAAAGTATCCCAATATGGTATACCGCGCCGCTCGCCTTCAAAGACGGCAGAGTGTCCCAAATGATAAGCTTAGGTAAAATGCTATAAAAATATTTTTTATTGTTTTTTTTTTGCTGCTGCTGGACAATGTAACAAACGCCGCACAGTGGTACCAAATCCCGAAAAGTTGTACAAAATTATAAAAGCCTGTGATAAGAGATTTTTTTTTTCAGATCGCCTAGAATTAAACTTCGGCTTCAAAATGGCCAACCGATACTGACAAAAATTAGTTAATTTTTATGAACACACGAAGTTCTTTGCATAGCGTGCCAAAGCTTTTGCTTGTATGGGAAGCACCACGCCCACTTCTCAAATTAATTTTTTTACTATAAATATGTCGTTGAGGTCTTATTCCATGTTGGCATAAAAAAATAAAATATTAATTTGTTAATAAAAAAGTGTAAAAATTTCGCTGAGAAAGCAGGTTTATAGGGCATAAATGGGGCATAGGTAATCGCACAAAATTGTACATAGTTGCTTCGATTCAAATGTTGTTTTTTTTATTTTTTTAACTTTTTGAACATTTTTTGAAACGAAATATTTCAAAAACTATAGGGGATAGAATAAAAAATTCTTTGATATTATTTGCTTACAAATTCTTTAGTCTTATAAAAACAATTGAAAAAAAAAATTAAATAAATTTCTTTAAGCATTAATATTTTATTTAAAAAAATTTTTCTCGAAATATCTTTGATATAACATTTTTTTATATGTTATTCTTCAAAAGATCCTTAGAATACATTTGCATTCATATCGAAATTCTCGCCATAATTTTAGATATTATGAATTTCGATATGAAAGCAGATGCATCCTTAAGATTGATTGAAGAATAACGTATAAAAAAAAAAAAAAAAAACTGCGGGTTGCACTCCGGGAGTGCCGACAGAAGTGAAAACAAATCGTTTAATAGCAAGTTAGTGTGTTAGTTGGCATGTGTGCGTTTTCTTTTTATATGGCAATGCAATGGAATACAAAAACGGAATATGTATTCAAATTTTACTCTCGCTCTCATTCTCAATTTGTCAACGCAACAACGCGGAATTTGAAAGAAAAAAACATGTAAGCATAACAATCGTTGAATGAGAATGGAATGTGTCAGTTAGTGTGTCTGCTTTGCTTTTTGTCTTCCACTTGGAATATTTATTTAAAAGAAACAATAGAACAATCAAATTTTACTATCGCATTCATGGCGGGGAATCCCGATGACGGTCGGTGTCGCGAGTTTATACTTTTTTCCTCAGCCGCACAACGTGCCATAAGAAGTTTTCACATCAAAAATAAACAGAAGATGTTATATCAAAAATATTTTTATCAAATTAATTTAGAGTTTATTATTTCTTATCAGAGATCAAAGCAATTTTAAACAAAAAATGTCCTGAGTTTTTTATTCTATCCTCTATAGCTTAACTTTTCGTTTCAAAAGTCAAAAGATGTTCAAAAAACAAACAAAAAAAAAACAAAGTGTGTAGTTATTTAAAGAATGACCGATATCAATACTTAAAAATTTCAATATAAAAACTTTATATTTAAGCTTTTGCCAAGCTTTTCGATATTTTGGATCACTGTACGCTGCCGCAACATTAAAAAAAAGGGGAAAATCAACATCAAAAGTCGAAGATGTGTAAAAATTTCGCAATAAAAATAAAAACGAAGCGGAAGCAGCAGAAGAAAATCATTTAAAAAATAAATATTTGTGGTCATCGTTTAATTTTGGGCAAATAATGCTGAGACCAACGAGATAGGAAATGTGAAATTTATGATGTGGCAAAAAAAGTTGAAACATAAAATGTGGGATATTAAAGTCGAATGGAAGAAAAGCAATTGAAACCCAATAAGCGAATAAGATGAAGATAAAATGAAAAGGAAATAAAAACTTTTTTTGTTTGATGAGATGTAATTTTAAAAGTATTCCGGTTGTAGCTACAAATGTAAATAAAAAACAAAGTTTTGCGACCATCTTTTTGACTTAAAATGACATAACACTTTCCCGCTAGATGTCACTTATTTACATTTTTTTTATTTCGAAATATTCTGGAAGATAAAGTAATAATAATTTTACGATTTTGTCTTACTGCCGGCAGCGCACGGTGTTCAAATCAGAGTAATATAAAAAAAATCTTGTTATTCGTTTTTGAAATTTTTGACATTACGAGCGTACAGACATCAAATTGTTGGTCAAATTGTTTGTCAAACAAGCAGAAAAACAAAATTCTTTGTTTTTTTTATCAAACAATTTGATGAGCGTTCACATTTTCAAATTCGCATCAGACTCCATATATTTTTTTGTTGGTCAATTTGATTGACAAATAATTTGATGAGTTGTTTGATCATGTGTACGCCCCTATTGACTGGGGTGCGCTAGGGAATTAGAAATATTTGTAGGAAAACAAGTTATTGTACAATTCGATTCGAAAAAGTTGAGAAAAATCTTTTGACATGGCCAGGGACATGTTTTGGACCTATTTTTGTTTTATCAATTTCATACACTAATCGATTGGGGAAAAGTGGAAAAACATCTTTGGATGTAACCAAAGGCGCTCCTGGTCACTCTAAGGGTCCATTGTTGGCCCATTTTTAGTAAAATATTTTATTGTATAAACCGTTGGGGAAAGGTTGTAAAAGTATTTTGAACAGTGAAGAAGTTACCTCTCTTCTCTTGCTAGCTCTATTTAAGAGAGAAAAACTTGACTGCACCAGTCGATAGGCAAAAGTCAAAACTGGAATTCGAAAGAGTACTTCCTCCTCAGTATTTTTGAACAAATGGGCAAAGATATTATTAAAGGTATGAAAGATATTCTCTCTCCAATCTTTTTGGGTCTATTTAAAGCGGGAAAATTTATCGCACCAATCAAATAAAAAGTTTACTAATAAATGAATTTTTTCGTTACTCGAAACGAAACGCATAAAACCTATAAAATTATTCAAGTTAAGCCCAACTTTATTTATGTGTAGGTATATTAGAGTGGTTCAATTTTTTAGAAAGTCCTAGAAAAAAAAAAATAAATAAAAGGAAGTCAATTTATTCTGAAGCCAGTTGAAGTTTTGATGTATGTATGTATGTTAATTAACGTTGTGACTACATTGGTAAATTTGTTGCCTCTTTGGCTGTGAGTCCCAAGATATATCTAAATGACTGTGGTAAATACTTCTCTTTATTTCTAAATTAATATAAAAATAAGTTAGCAGCCAAAATAAGTCCTCTGTTTGAAAAAATGTTTTTAATAATGTCAACGAGAGAATGAATTGGATTTGCCCTTCGTGTAGGCGTGAACAGTAGGTGTGCTTACATACTGCTACGGGCATAGATGACTGTGAGACTTCTGAACCTGCTGTATTTTTGATATGTATGTGCCCGAGGAATAACAGAAATGTCAAGGCAGCCACTGAATATCGCGGAATACAGGAGAGTAAAATTCGCGGAGTATTGTAATTCAATTGCTTTCTCGCTGTCGGGAACTGGTGATAAGTAACGTTTAGAGCTACTGGTCATCTAGCGAAACTTAGTTTCTAAAACAATATTTTCGAGATTTCTTGAGCATGTCTGAGCTTGGACATTATATCCTGTAGTTCATGTGCACAACTACCAGAGGAGGAAGTGTCTAGCAGGAGATCAATACATTCTTTAAAAAATATAACGATGGGGTCATGCTTAATCTGGATGATCCTGAAGCTATATCTGCATTATCACAGAAGTTTAAAACGTTCTTGTTACTTCTGAGATTGGCTGCCCAGTCTTTATTTGCGTATGATGTTTTGCTATTCCATCTGCGTGGGTGAATTTCTGGCTGATGAGCACCATGGCAGTATTTCAGCACAGCAGGCATAAAAAGAAGAGGACTTTAATCAAAACTTCACGAGCCGCATAGCTTAGTAGTAGCTGGAAGTTGATTGATTTCAGCAAGCAGAATTTGGCGCTAACAGATATGTGGTTCGGTACCAAATCAAATGTATTACTTTTATCACTGATGCAAGATCTCTTTCGCCTTGCATATTGGAAAGAACGCGAAAGATTAAACATAGCATAAGTTTAAGCCATGATCCTTAATGGGTTGGCAAGTATAAAAATTGGTGTTTAAGTATTCAAATTCAAGCTGCTTTATTTATTTATATGTATGTACTTATTAATTTTAAAATGTTAATTATGGATTTCCTATAGATATAACTAGATTATATTATAATCTCTTTAGCACTTCAGGGTTTTATTAAAAACAAAATTTTTACAAATGACTTAAGCTACGATACTTAAATTATATATCCTTAATTTTAAGAAATTAAAAATTCAAAACTCTTGATAAATTTTACTTGATTTAAATTAGTTATTTTTTCTTCTAAATATTAAATTGTGTTCGAACACCAGTATTTGATATAGCAGCTCCTTCTAAAGGTTTCGTAATTAAAAACACTTGTCTGATGCGTGTTTTCTTCAAATTTCCATAATGGTCATAAGTGTTAACCTCTTCTGTCTCACCACCATCATTCTCTTCACGTGTCCTACACTCATAAGTCGGGCAACATTTCGGATAGTTCAGGTATTCATTAGCTGGAGGGATAGAACTACAATTACCATTCAATTGTGGTACTTGACAACTGAAATTGTGGGAAGTCAATAGGTTACTTATTTTAATTTAACACAATGTAATTAATAAAAGAACTGATATTGGAACATCTGATAATGGTGTATGATTGCATTATTCTATTAACCAAAGCCATGTAAGCAATATTGAAAATCTGATTAATGTTTAACTCCATCTTTAACCAAAGGGAAAGTTCTAATGTTAAGTCTTGAAGTTGAAGACAATGCCATCGAATGTGCCAATCCAATCCATTATCGGCGCATATCAAATGAATGTACGAGTAATGAGAAACGAATTTTGGCTTCTCTCTGCTGTGCGAGAAGAAGTGAAAGAATACCCAGAATATCCAATGAGGCGAAAGACTTGAATGTTTCCATATGAAACTTAGAGGTTGCTATCCCCCAGTCCTACAAGTTCATATGAAATCAACCATCGAATAATTGACCTCAATCATGAAGGGTATGATTTTCCTTTAAAATTGATCAGAAGATATTCACCGACTGACTTCGATGATGAATTAATATTAAAGCACATTTGGTTCCAACATCAATGTGCCTCCGCATATACAAACATCGCCTGTGACAATGGGTTTGGTAAAGAACACTCTTGCAGATTGTGATATCTGGCATTTTGGCGACTTGTATTGGATCCGCAAGATCACTCAATTTGATCTTTCCAAACTTTTTACTTCGTGGTCATTAGTCTAGTGTGTCAACAAACAATAGGTTCTTGCAGCTTTGTAATACAACATTTGGCAAGATATAGAGAGCATTTCATTGGTAGTATTGAGAAGAATGAAGAAAAATTTCAGTACTTTAGACCGCCACTTGAACGATAAAGTTTTTAGTCCTTAATCGAACAAAATTTAAAAGTTTAAATAAAAACATTAAAAGAGGATATCATAATTTCTCGTATACTCGTATTATTACTTTAATGCCACTTTTTTATGTACATAAATGTATTTCCATTGACCAATAATTAAAGCTTCCAATATGCATACTTACCCATCCTCCCAGATATTCAAATCGCCCAAACACTGCACTCGCACGCATTGTCCCCGCCGCGTATAAGCATCTCCAACCAATAACTCACGCCCTGTTTGGGTATCTTTGCACTTCTGTGCCACGTAACGTCCTAAATATTTAATGATATTAGTTGTTTGTTTACAAGTTAAATGAATGACCGCTAAATTTTTAGCAGTGAAATTTTCATTATTTTTCTAAGCAGTGGCGTAACTAAAGGGGGTATTTCGATGTGACATAGTTTGCACTAAAAGTTGACATTAAAGCCGTTTTGTAAAACATCAGCTTCAAGTTTCACTGCTGTAAGGTTTTTCTTGTAACATCAGAAAAAATCTAATTAACAAAAGCTAAGACTTGCCTTTCGTGAGCAATATATATCTAGAAGCTATATCTGGTACGAGTACTATAAAAAAAGATTCTGTTTCCGAGGTCTACCAGGGCGTGGCGAGAAGGTTGCCAAAATGTACTTAAGTGCTTCTTTATAAAAACATACTAAGAAGCTAAAATTCAAAGTCGTACCAGTTTTCGCTGAAGTACTTTGAATCTGAAGCAAAATTTTTTCAACTGAAGCAGCAATTTCACAACATCGGTATCTTCAATTCCACAACATCGGTATCTTCAATTCCAAATTTATCGCTTAGATTTTTTAAGCTTGAATGGTGTCTTATTAATACTTTCATAATAGTGAAGTGAAACAAATTTTTTCGCCCTTCTGAGCAGTTTTTGATTTTATCAACTATTCAATTTAGCATAACTACTTTGAAGTTGACCATTTTTGGAAAATATTCCTTTGGACTAATATTCTAAGGATCATTGGTGAGATACTCTGCACTGTGACTTAAAGCTTTTATAGATTGTGCTTTAGCTAGTTAAATTGTCTATAAAATACAAATCATTTTAATGAAATTGGTGGAAATTTTCTCAACAAATAAAAAGTTAAGGTTAAACTTTCAAAAGTGTTTTTTTCCCATATATTCAACTCATTAACTATAATCTGAAAGTTTGACCAAAAACAACAATTTTTTTCGAACTACAAAAGATCTTAAATTTCACAAGAAGGGGGTACATTTTTTCGTTTCCGCTTCGTCCTAAATGTCACATTTTTTGATTGAATTGAAGAAAATTCGAGGCTCTAGTGTCAACATCTTTCAAATTGTTCATTTTTTAATAAAAAAAATATTCAAATCCACAATATTTGTTTCAATGAATCATCACTTATTATAAACAAATTGAAAATTTTATGACTTCTTCATATTTTTAAAGACTTTTTCTGTATTATATCAATTCTGACATATATTGCGGAGAAAATTATGAAATAAAAATTTATTAATCACTCATACTTTTTTTTACAATAATATTTTTTGTGTGAGCATACATTCAGCAAAAAATTTGTTAATATAAAAAAAAGCATGAGTGATTAAAAACTTTTTGTTTCACTATGTTTTCGAAAATTCATGTCACCTTTAATATAATGCATTAAAAATCTTTAGTAATATCAAGAAGTCAAAAAATTTTAAATTTGTTCGCTTATAATAAGTGATGATTTTGATAAACACATATCAAAATATCAGCTGTTTTGAAGATTTTGACAACAGAGCCATTGATTTTCATCAATTTTATCACAAGATTCACACATATTTACGAAACAATGTTGATTGTTCACAAGTTTCAATTTTTTTTCTTAAAATTTGGTGAAATTCATTCAGGATAACCAAGTGACTAGGATTGAGCCCGAAATATCAAAGTTCAAAGGCAAAAAATATCATCAACTTTTCTCCAAAGAAATTTTTACTTCTGTTTAACTTGGTAACCCTGTATTCATTAGATGAGCTGAATAGCACCTTTTAAGTTGGAAACTCTGTCATCATAAAGTTTTCGGTACAATAACAGAAAATAATTCTCAACGTATTACCCCTCCCCCCACTTGTCGCTGCTCACACCACTGCTAATGATTCAATTCAATTTAATTCAATTCAAACAACACAATTTTTTTACCACGATATGCTGTTGGTGAAGGATGCACAAATTGCAGCAGGACCGTCCATATAATTGAAAGCCACAGCAACAAATTGGCATGGAAATTGAAATCCATATTTTAGAATGGCACTCGTTTTTTGTTGTTATCAAATTATTGTGGGCTAAAATAGCTATGCCGTATAGTACTTGTGGTATGACTAATGCTGTAGTTATAATGAAATTTTAATATTTTAATTTTGTTGTTATTGTTGTTGTTGTATTAAGTTTAAATTGATAAGCGTCTGAATTTTTGTATTTTTTTTGTTTGTTAAAATTTCACAATTTGTTTTTGCAAAGATTTTTTTTCTAAAATCGAATGAATATTCAAGCACCGGCTACTTTTTGCAAAGTTTAGACCCTGACTGATTGTCAATGGCGTTGAGTTGTTGGATCAAAGCTCTCTAGCATTGACTTCGGCGCAAAATATTTACTGATTATGTGATAATTTATAGGAAAAGAATAATAAAAAAGTTGAGACAATATAGTAGTAGTAATGCAAATCAGCAACACATGAAAAATCATCATTCTAAAATTCTAAGAATTTTATTTTCTCTCTTGCGTATAGTAATTGGTATCATGTGTGCTCAGGAGATTTGGATTTCATAACATTAGCTGATGCCCGTGTTATCAGTCTGGAGCAATCTGTTGATGTTGCAAAGTTGTGGTATCGTCATTTGTATTTTACACTCGTGGGAAATTATTTGTTAGTTTCATTTGAAAGTTTATGATTTGAAAATTCTTAAGAAATGTCAAACTTTTACTTTGCACGCAATAGAATTTTTTGGCTATGGGCAGCATTCTAAGCGTGCATCGAAAAATATTCAATCACAGAAGAGGTATTTGCCCCCAAGCTATTACTGGCCACTGCCTTAGCTATTGGTGACTACCATATTCTTCGACCATGAGTGTGGGCTTCTCAAATTGCTAGACAGAAAGTGAACTAGTACCCGTGGTTTTCACATAAGCGAAGCTTCTTTTAGCTAAAGTTTTACCTTACAATTGCTTAATTTGTACGAGCTAATAAAGGGTGTCCCAATAAGAGTGCACTTTTTAAGTTTTGCATAATTTGTTTTAGTGCAAGTGGCAATTCTGAAATTTGACAGCTGTTACCTACGATTGTTCCGATTATTAAAAATGGTGCGCTACACAAAAGAACAACGCGCTATCATTGTGAAAACCCATTACAAAAATGGGATAAGTTACGCTGAGGCCGCTCGCAAGCTTTGTCGAGAATTTTCAATCAAGAAAGTGCACCTAATTTGTCAACAATTAAAAGAGTGAACAAAAAATTTGAAGAAACTGGGTCGATAATGGACAATAAGTCTCCTTTACTTCGACGTGCCGGTCGGTCTCTTGAAAACATTGGTGCTGTAAGCGAGAGTGTTGCTCAAAACCCGAAAACATCAATTCGACATCGTTCTCAACAACTTCAAACTTTACGCAGCGAATTTTAACAAAAGACCTCCACCTTCACCCATACACGATTCAGTTTATTCAAGAGCTCAAACCAGCAGACCATGTAAAGCACCGCCAATTCGTTCAATGGGTAATGGAGCAAAGTAAAATTAATGCCTGGCTGAATGGCTTCGTGAATAAACAAAATTGTCGAATTTGGGGCTCTGAAAATCCTCATGCGATCCATAAGAAACAAATGCATCCACAAAGAGCAAGTGTCTGGTGCAGATTTTGGTCAGGCCATACCGCGCATGAAACAATCAGTTTATTGCAGCAACAAATTCCAGACCAAATCATCTCATGAAATTCTTATGTCAACTGGACACCAAGATCATGCGATTCAACGCCATGCGAATTTGTTCTTTGGGGTTTTGTGAAATCTCGGGCTTATGTGAATAAGCCAAAAACGATTCCTGAGCTCAATGGCGACATTCAACGCGTCATCGGTGAGATACAGTCACATCTTTGTGAAAAAGTCATTGAAAAATTCATGAACAGACAGGCCATTGCCTGTCTTCAGAGCAGCGGTGGCTACTTGTGGTGGATATTTTATCAGAATATGGCCTTAATCGGAACATGTCTACTATACAATGCAATAAAAATATCACAACTCGCTCAAAAAATACGTGTATTCATTTTTATATAAAAAAGTGCAAGGGACACCCTTTACAATCAACAGACACTCAATTTGTAATTATCATACAAATCATTGTAAAGATCGTGGATTTCCGTTTGAATTATCCATATATGTACCTATCTTCCTTATAAACAGTCACTCTCGAAAATTCAAATACATTGTGTATTTTATATTCCAGGCCGATTTTGTTTGACAACCATATTGGTTTGGATGACAATTGATAACGAATTATTATGAAGCATCTAATGCTGCAACAACGTGTTTAAATTATGAAACATTTTATTTTAATAATTGTTCAATTGTGAATACGTGGAGAAAATTACGATTTTTTTTTTTGTATTAATTATGTGCCGAGCAAGTCAACCCTTCAGCGTGCAATGAATAACTTTGAAAATTTGCATAAACTGGGGAATAAAGTTAGCACTGGACGACAATTAAGCCAACGTATCCCGGAAAAGATTGATGGCAGATATTGGATTAGAGGTTGACCTGAATTGTTGCTGAATGTTCGGGTACCTCTCATCAACGCAAGCATACGGAGAATGTCTTCACCATGTTTGTTAAAAATTTTCAAAAAAGATTTGATTTTTTACCTGTACACAAATTAATTGACACAAAAGCTGCAGGAAAATGGTTATGAATAGCGGCGAGATAGGAGTGCTCGAGTTTTACAGCTCGCTATAGACGATCATAATTTTTAGAGAAAAACCATGTCGACTTGATTGGTACTGTTAATAAACAGAATAGCTGCTATTAGGGTAAGGAAACCATTAATTGAGACACCACAGACCGGCGGCATAATAGGGCCATATTTCTTTGAGGATGCTAAAGACAATGCTGTGACAATTACTGGCGTCAGCTATCAGGATATGTGGGAAAATTAGGACTACAGAACATATGGTTCCAACATGACGTTGTCACATCATACACAGTTCGTGCAGTGTTACAAACTTCTCCCCATGGGGATACTTGAAGAAAAATGTGTACACCAACCACAACCTCTATATTTAACCCGAATCATCCTGAGTAAATTTTTACTTTTCTCACTTTGTGACACTCCAGCTTCAACAAGCAATTACTCACTGACCCCATAACGATTTTTTTCTAAGAGACGAACAATTGCGAGTTCAAAATTAACTGGAAAATATCGGTTCTTGAATTTGTTTACATTTTGTGATCGTTTGAAAGTGACGACTTTGCTGGGTGATTCGGGTTAATGACAACATTCGAAACAAAATTACTGAAATACCACCAGAAGAATGAATAAAATATAAATTATAAAATTGTTACAAACTCATTTCTTTTAAAAATTCAAAATCAATGCATATCCGCAGGTATTTTGGTGCACGAATACTCAGAATGTCGATAAAAACCTTTGGGGAGAAGTAATAAGGTACTGGGGTGGGTTTGGGGGTGATTAGGGGGTAGAAATGAGTTCTTATCGATATTAACAGCTTATTAACCAATTTCAAAATTGGTAAAATGGCAAATCAAAGTACTAAACATGAGCTACCTTGCCGCAAAATATCGACAAGATCAGTTAATTCGTTTTCGAGTTATAGCAATTAGTACATTTAATTTGCTTACAGCGCCATCTATTGGCAAGTTATCAAAGCAATAATGATGTCACAAAAAATGTTCAATACCTCACAATACTTATGACACCTCATTTATCAAAATTGGTTCAGTAATAGCCGAGAAATAAAAATAACAAAGCACAAAATTCACTTGCAGATTGGCTGCTGCAAAAATCAATTTTAGTCAGTCAAGTACCAGGCGAACATAATCCAGTAGCAGCTGACCAGAAATCAGCACATGCATATATGTATGCTACAAGTTTTTTTATATTTTACAAAAAATACTGCGTCTTTCTGGCGCGAATTTTGCAGCAATTGTACTGCACCTATTGAATTGGTTTGAAATGCAATTGCAGCGTTTCTACTGCACCGATTTTAGAAAATGAGGTGTCATTCTTTTTTTATAGCTTTTAGGATAAGCACTTAGTAATAAAAATAAAAAAATTGGTAGATAAATGCTGTAAAATGTATGTGTAAGTATCAAAACTGTTTGTCTGAAGTGCAGGCAAACTGTAAAATAAATTGAAGTCAATTGAAGCATGTTTATTTTCATTTGTCATCTAGAAATATCTTAAAAATGTTCCATGAAAGTTTAAGGACCTTAAGTATATATCAATATCAATTAAAGTCAGTCGGTAATAACGTTGAGCATGGTGCTTGAATTCTAAACGGCTTAGGCAAGCTTTTCTGGCACGAACTTACTAACGCTCGCTTTTGTTATGAGCTACTATATACGTAAAAGGTAACAGGCTACTGCCACAAAATATGCTACTAAGCAATGTTAATATATTTTCTTTTATGATGTCGAATTGGGAAATTTGTGTATCGTAATTGCTGTAAACATCATATATAAACACAAGCCTGTATATCTGCATTTTCTTCGTAAAGAATTATCCATTGCTATAGTTTCATGTCAGATAAAAGTACTAAGTCATTTAGAAAAATCATTAGGCCTTACTTATTTAATCTGTTCATTGATAAAATTGACGCTTACTTTTTTTCCTAGTCGAAATCAGTTCCAAATAGAAATGTAAGTAAAATTTGAAAAATATTTACCAACCTCTTCGGAAACATCTCTTCATATATAACATTTTTAAAAAAACATAGTTTTAGAAAAAGTCGTACGTAAGATTGACATCTTGTATAACATTTGCCATCCCTTTAATCTGCCGCTAGAATCTCAAGCTCTTTGACTCCATCTATAATATAAAAATGAATCGCAAAATGTGTTGGTAAGCGCTAGAGGTCTGCATAAGTATAATCGTTAACTTACGAAACTGTTACCGAAGTCAATTTTATTGATTTGAATGCGTATACATAGCGTTTGCTTGTGTTACTGTTACCATCATTATAAATTTCTCTTCTTACTCGTAACCAACTGTACGTAGATGAATGCGTCATGTGTACGGATAATATGCATGTATGCTGCGAGTACAACAAGTTGCGCGATTACTACGCATTTGATATTTTGTACTACGCAGTAATGCACTTTAACATGCGTAAGAATGTTTAGTGAGGATCAGTGAAAATTTAATGTGTGCAGGCGAGTGAGGTCTTTGTTTTCTAAATAAATTTATGTTATATTATAAAAACAGTTTTTGAAAACAAATATGAGCCATGTAAGATTATACATATGTACACAAAGTAAAATATTATATTAAAGTGAACATGTTTTATTTGCTTCTCCTTTATTATAACTTTTGATATTGTTGGCAATGTTGCCACTTTGTTACTTTGTTAATTTATTTATTATTTTTTTTTTTTTTAATTTGGTCCAGCATTGGTAAATATTTTTAAAATGTGATAAGTACAGTGAAATTCGACTTTTAAAGTGATTTATAAATTTATTCATAAAGTGTTTCTTTGTGAAGCTTGAGCTTTTTGCATATACTTATGTATATATGTATGTATATCAAAAATCTATATAAATCTTTGTTTAATATTTGTTAAGGGCATTCGGGAGATTTTCGAAAAATAAAGACATTTTTTTAAATTTTTTTTGAAGCTGCATTTCATCTTAGACCAAATTTTGTTTTACATTATTAAAGTATAACTATTCAAGACTTATCTCTGAAATTTTGGTCCAAAAATATTTATCAATAAGTTAGAAAAGTGCAATGCCATGAACGACCTCAAAATTTGCGGTGAGCAAGATATCTGGAGACTGGACTGGTTCATCCGAAAAAATAAAATTAACTTTTTTTCGGTTAAGCAAATAGTTAGGGGGCGTTTGATCAATCTTTAAAACCTTTTTTTTTACTTTTTCACTCATTTTTTGAAACGAAAAAATCAGAAAAACTATGGAAAATAGCATGAAAAACATTGAATCGTTTTTGATAAAAAGTGATGTAATATAAGTACTTTTAAACGAAAAAGATTCCGGGTTTTTTATTCTATTTCCTATAGTTTTTGAGATATTTCGTTACAAAAAGCGTATGTGATTTATTTATGAATTATGTTTATTTATATATTTTGTTATTTCTTTTATATGGACTGAACTAACATTTTTGTTTTATCGTTGTGATTAATAAATTATTCTAAAAAAACTTTGGACTTTGTAAATGTAAATATATGGCAGTAGTTATAGTCATTTTTCTAGCATCATTCTAAAGATAAAACTACCAAAAAGTATTTTAAACACAATGATGGTAAAAAATTAATATAATCCCGGACATTCGTTTTATTTTAGTTTTCAGATAAATAAATAAAAAAGTTGCGCATTTAAATCTTCTGGCAACGCCTTGGTGCATAAATGAATTCTCTCTTCCTCACTTTCATCGAATAAATTAACGCGTCATTCAGTTCGATTCATTACCTTCAGTTTTGTTGTGCGTACACATACACGAAGCTTATTCAACTTTTTTTACTTTACGCTATGGTACTCAAAGGAAATGTGTACTTGTAATTGGAGGAACAGAAAAGTGAACGAGTACTGAAACGAGTAAATTTTTGGTATCCGTGCAGACCTCTAGTAAGCGCATAACTCAACAACGCCTGGACCAATTTGGCCAAATCTTTTTTTAAAATGTTCGTTGAAGTTCAAGGATGGTTTTTACGGCGAGAAAAATTAGGGGGCATATTTAGGGTGGCCCTCAAACATAAATATTTTTGAAATAGCATTTTCACGAAGACCGATAAATCGATTCACATGGAATTTACACCACGTAGCTTTTATATTAAAAGACATGGTTTAGTCTATGAGACATTTATATAGGCTACATATTTAGGGTGGCCCTCATACAAAAATATTTTTAAAATAGCATTTTCCCAAAGACCACTGCATCGATTCACATGGAATTTACACCTCGTAGCTTTCATACTAAGGGACATGGTTTGGTCTATGAAACTTCTATTTAAGGCGCATACTTAGGGTGGCCCTCAAACAAAAATATTTTTAAAATAGCATTTTCACGAAGACCGATGAATCGATTCACACCGAATTTACACCACGTAGCTTTTATATTAAGAGGCATAGTTATGATTACAAAACTTTTATTTAGGCTGCATATTTAGGGTGGCCCTTACACAAAATATTTTTAAAATAGCATTTTCACAATGACCAGTCCATCGTTTAACATAGAGTTTAGACCACGTGCCTTTTATATTAAGAAACATAGTAAAGTTCATAAAACTTTTATTTAAGGTGCATATTTAGGGTGGCCTTCATGCAAAAATATTTTTAAAATATCATTTTCACAAAAACCACTACATCGATTCACATGGAATTTACACCACGTGTCTTTTATATTAAGAGACACTGTTTGGCCTATAAAATTTTTATTTAGGGTGGCCCTCATACAAATATATTTTAAAAAAAATCATTTTCACTATGACCGGTTAATCAATTCATACCGAATTTACACCACGTAACTTTTATGTTAAGATGCATAGTTAAGCCTACAAAACTTTTATTTAGAGTGGCCCTCATACAAAAATATTTTTGAAATAGCATTTTTACAAAGACCACTGCATCGATTCACATGGAAGTTACAGCAAGTATCTTTTATGTAAGGAGGCACAGCTAAGACCGTGCAGTACCACGCTTTCCATATAAGAAAATACCAAAATTGGTGATGCAGATGAATGAGTACGGGAAAAAAGAAGTTTCAATGAGAAAATTCGAATAAAACAACATTTTGTATATATCAGCAATTATTAGATGCAGATGATTGAGACTTGGTAATAATATAAAACGCAAAAACTATAATAAATTAAACTCATTGCACCACCTAGCAGTAAGGTACTTTATGTAAAAGAGTAGGGACAGAAGTTGATTTCGCTTTAAAAATGGGCTGATTCGCTTTAACATTCCATAGCATGAGTTCATACAGCTTCGCGCCATCTACCGGTAAGGGCAGAACAACGTCTGCCGGGATAGCTAGTTGGAAATAAAACTCTTAGCATTTAAAATATCATTTTGCTTTTTATAAAAGCATATTTTATTTTTAATATTTTATTCAAATTTTTGTGTGTGTTACATAAAAGAAAAACGTTGTTTCATACTTAAAACTAATAATATTATTTTTTTATTGATTTTTTATTTATTTGTTTTTAAATTTAATGTTGTTAATTTTGTTGTGAATGAATGTATTAATGTTTGTGTGTGTTGTATTAATTTTAAGACTTCATCATTCTCATCTCATCTAAGCTAATTGGAATTATTTACTTATGCCGTACATACTTACATATATTATATGTTAATTAAAAAGATAGTTATGTGAAATAAAAAAGTGTTTTTAAAATATTATTTCTGAATTATATATTTTTTATAATATGCATTTATCATTGTGTATGTGCAAAAGATAAACCGATCCATCCATAAGTAAGTGCATAAAAATCAAAGTATTCAGAAGAATAGTACTTCCTTAAATAGACAAGGATATACTCTGTGCTTCCTAAGCTTAAAAATTAAATTTTGTTTGAATTTTAGTAGTGAGCAAGGATCAAATGCTATCCTTTACGTACTTAAAAACTGAACTAAACTTGGAAAGTTTCTTTATTGGAATATTGATAACACTTTGATTAAGCTTAGGGATTACTGAGAATAACCGTATAAGAGTCATGTCAACATTTTTCTTTTATATAAAATAAGAAATTTTTTTAACGTTTTGCTAGCATAATATGACAGTAACAAACAGCTTACTTTTTAATGTCAACATAACCATGCAAGCAACATAAAAGAATTGCTTGCCACTTGATTAAGTAGCAATTCAGTTGCAGTTCAACCCTTAAATGCATATTTTTTTTTTTTCTGTGAAATAAATATATTTGGTATATATTTTTTTAATATTTAATATCTTTTTATTTAAAAAAAAAAAAAAAACAACCTGCCGTGTCGAGCTGTCATGGTATTTTTATTCAGTATTCTTTGATATTTCAAACTTAGCCCGGCACATCGTCTATAAATTATTCAGCTGTATTATGAAAATCAGTCTATCGAACGCACAATTTGCTATAACATCGAAAAAGTTGAGACCCAATTTTCATTATTGAATAAAACGCGACCAAATAGACGGTATTCTGCACGTAGTGAAGAAAATATAGCGGCGGTAGCTGAGGGTGTACGCGATAACCGTCATCAATCGATTCGTTGCCGTTCTCAACAGTTTGACATAGCGAATTTCACATAAGGTTTAGAAACATACAAAATTTAACTCGTGCTCGAATTGAAGGCGACCAACCTTCCCAAACGTGACCGTTTCAGTCTTTGGGCCCTTGAGAAAATTGAAGAAGATCCACTATTTTGAACCAAAATTTTGTTCAACGATGAGTCCCATATCTAGCATAATGGCTATGTCAATAAGCAAAATTGCTGTATTTGTGCTGAAGAGTACCCCTAAGAGTTTCAGAAGATGCCATTACATCCAGACAAAAAGACGGTTTGGTGTGTTTTATAGGCAGGTGGAATCATTGGTTCATATTTCTTTAAAAATGAGGCTGGCCGGAACGTAACTTTGATTGTGATTTCGATAACATTTGGTTCCAACAAGACGACACACCTTGTAAAATCATGATTTTTTTGCAAGGACGATTCGATGAATGGTTAATTTCACGCTTCGAACCGGAATTGTATGCCTAGATCATGTGATATCACACCTTTTTTGGTACAGTAAAACCTTCTTAATTTACAAAATGTTATATTATAACAGTATGTAGGGTCTTAGCTCAGAGGGCTTAAAAAACACTGTCCTTTAAAATAAAGTCTGGATCGTCACCGCACATATACTCGATTTACGCGGTTTAGTCAGTCACTGAGTTAGAACCAAATTTTCATAGTTTTTGTTGCTTGGTGTAGTTATGAATTATAATAGAAAAAGGAAAACTGTTTGTCACTGTCAAACGCCTTTGTATTTTTAATTTT
The DNA here is from genome assembly GCA_949775025.1 of Tricholauxania praeusta. Lineage (NCBI taxonomy): Eukaryota > Metazoa > Arthropoda > Insecta > Diptera > Lauxaniidae > Tricholauxania > Tricholauxania praeusta. Next base: position 137,489,029 of record OX459028.1, on the reverse strand, counting down.
GTATATTAATAAAGACTTTGCATATATTATTGAGAAATCGGTTACTTATATTTGATACTAGCTGTTTCCCGCGACTTTGTATGCGTTGGCTGTTTTAAGGGTTCCCACATTTAAGTTCAAAGTCCCAAATCCATATCATATATTTGGAATAATTTTTAAATGATTTTCTTTTGTGGCTATTTCTTTGTTTTGATCGATTTGCTCTCACGCTCTCAAATGTCTCTCCCTAATTACTTCACCTTGGATGATTACGCCATTGAGAGACAAAAACAAAACGTACACCCTCAAACACATTAACTTGCTATTCAACGCTTAGTTATGCATTCATGCTTGCTTGGTTTTTGCAATTTTTTTAAGCAATTTTAAAACTTTAATAACTTGATATTTAAAAAGAATATCGTGAACAAGCGTCTAAGGAATAAAACCAAACATATTTAATCAAAATTGGTCACCAGTTTTTACTTGATGCGCGAACATCGAAAACGACTATCATTTTATTTATATAGATAGATAGATGAAGTACTGAGATATCCAAAAGATAAAACAACCCGTGTTTACACATGCACTAGCAAAAATTTACTTTGAGAAGTAGTTTGGAGTTATAGATTGTCAAATGTTTGATGCTTCATATCTTTCAAATAATCTATAATTCAGACTTGTGTGCATACATATGGGAATTTCCACGAAAACGGAAGTTTTTGTCCCGTGCGACAACTTGGTTTTTTGCAATTATCTTGAAAACGAAAACCACTGATTATAAAGCGAATGAGGAGCTATAAGTTAAACCTATTGTCAAAATAAAAGTCCATATTCCACTCTCCCTGGAGGATTTTTCCAAGTTCTTTACATGGGAGTGGTTTTTTCTTTCACATCGCGATCTTCTAGCTTCCATAGGCTCTCTATAGGGTTGAGATCCACGAAAAACAACAGTTTGCTAAGATCGACATATGATGTTGAAGGTCAAAAACGATACAAGGACCACGGCAGAAGATGTTGCTGCCTACGTGATCGAAAAAATTTGCATTCTCATTAGAGTTCATACAGTTAGGCGACGGTTAAACAAGGGAAATTTGTTTGCCAGACGGACACCTATGATATTGCATATATTTAATTTGTGTTGTAAAATAGAATATTATTTAACTATTATAACATATTTTTTCAATAATAACAAACATAAATATATACCCAACCCTCTTTTTTTTTTACACGGTACTTTTTTCAAAAATAAGAGCAAATAAACTTTTTTACACGAATTTTTTGCTCTAGCACGAATCTCACAAAAGATTTTTTTTTAATTTTAGTTCTAAGTTGTACAGCAAAGTTATGTATACAGCAACAAAAATACAATTGGGGAATACCCGAATGTTATAATCAGTTTTTTTTATTTCATTGCACTTCAACTTGAACACAACATAAGGTTATTCAGTATTTATTTTGTGTTAAAGCGTTTAGTTCGTAGTTTTAAATGTTGATAATCAAATTAAAGTTTTTTTTTTTAATTCGATGGTGAAATTTAAAGTATAATTGACTCATCACGCTGACGTAGAAATACCGAACTACCACTTCGACGTATCTCGAGCAATACCGGAAAGTGCTGAGTTCAGTACAAAGAACGGCAGCTTTAAGGGTAGCCTCAGCTGCGGTGCTTGTAATAAGCGGAACCATCCCAGTTGACCTACTGGTTTTGGAGCGGCAAAGGATATGGAAGCAGAGGAACCAAGCCGAAAATCGACTGACAAAACGAGAGGCCAGAAGCCAAACATTACAAAAGTGGCAAGGAAGGTGGCAAAATGAAACCTACGGGCGCTGGACAGCACATTTAATACCTCAGCTAGACATATGGCTGAATAGATGTTTTGGAGAGGTGGGCTACTACATCACGCAGCTCCTGTCTGGCCACGGGTATTTCCAAAAATACCTGCACAGGATGGGAAAAACCGAGGCACCAAACTGCTTATATGGTGACGCAGACGTTGATGATGCGGAACACACGTTCTTCAACTGCAGGAACTGGGCTGAAAGAAGGAGCACTTTAGAAGGACAAGTTGGCCCACTAACAGTCGAAAACATCGTCCCGACGATGCTAAGAAGCGAGGAGTACTGGATGCTGATAACGAGATACGTCGAAAGCGTACTACGAATAAAGAGAAGGGACATTGACGTTTTTCAAAGAAGACAAGATGGAGACGGAGGCCTGGCCGCAGGCTCAGAAAGCAGCTAATGGCATTGGATGCCTAAATAAAGGGAACCCCACTGAAGTAATGCTCAAGAGAGCCTCCCAGTGGGGGAATCAATTCCCGGACAAAGAGGGAGGTGTTTTAGTGGGTATACCACTACGGAAGTCCCACACACCGACCAGTTGACGACCTGGTTGATGGTGCGAAAAGCATTTCACCTGCCTCACCCGCAAAAAAAAAAAAAAAAAAAAAAAACTTCGACGTATCTCACGTACTCCGAAGTCATACGCCGACGCTCAAATTCGGTGTTTGTTAATAGCATATACGACTGCATCTTTGATAATGTGAACTGGCCAATACGTTATTTCCGTTATTCATTTCATGTGAAACTTTGAAAAAATTTTTCCATTTGTGTTTAATTTTTCTAAACTAAAACTTGTTTTTTCTAAAAAAAAAAAAACTTTTGTGTTTAATAAAGGTAAACTTACTTTTTTATTATTTCATTCACAGCTTCTTGAGCAAACAATTGCCCTTTTTTTTTCTTTCACGAAGCTTAAAGTTTTTTGAAATTTATTATATTTTTTAATATTATTGACCAAAAAATAAAGAGTTATTTATCACTTATTGGAATAGGTTTACTTTAGCTCCATGCTCCAATATTTTTTTTGTTTGTTTTTGTTTTACCCACTAAAATGGAAATAAAAATAGCAAAAAAAAAGTGTCGCTCGGATCTGGTTTCGGATATATAGCCATCGGAAGTTGCGGATATACCTTTTGTGAAAATCCTTATAAGTTGGGAACCCCTGAATGGATATCAAAAATGTGGGTGTCATAAGATAGATAATTTAATAAAGGTAATGTTTAAGTATTCGGTTTAGATAAGTTCTAAAAATATGTAATATTATTTAACATCTTTGTTTTAGAACACACCCAATTAATAAAAAGCATCAACAACAACAAAATATACCGAAGAGAAGAGCAATTTCGTTAAAAAATAAAATAAAAATCTTAGACTGTCTAAAGAGAGGCGAAGGTCCCACATCTGTTGGTAAAGCTTTTGGTTTAAGCAAAGCGACTATAAGAACAATAAGAAAAAATGAGAATTCTATTCGACAACCAATAGTTTCTGGATCGAAACTCAGTTCCAAAACATCTTCTTATAGTCGAAATCGTGTCTTAGAGAAAACGGAAAAACACATGGTGTTCTGGATGGAAAATTTAATGAAAAAAAAAATACCAATTGATGCAAAAACTTTAAAAAAGAAAGCACAAAATGAATTGTTTTAAGTTTTCTAAGTAATATGGATTTCAATCATTACTTTTTTTGCACGGTTTTTGGGAAAGTCTTTTCATCTTACACGATATTTTAAGGTAGTGGAACATAGTCCCAAATTTACCATATATCGCATGTATTTTTTTAACACGATTTTTTTTGCACTATTTTCTAATCAACCGTGTAAAAAGAGGGTTGGGTGTAGTAATTTTTTAAATTTATTTGCTTATTCGCCAGCAAGATGGTTATATTTGTATTTTATTTTTTAATGTTTTCGCCGCGAAGAAAACTCTATTGCATTACACATCCGAGCGACTGCAACACCAACGCACACGTATTTGATATATCGCAAAATGGGAAAAGAATTGGAAATGAAAAACCCAAAGCAAACTCAAAATAATTAATCAACCAAAAGGAAGCTTAAATATTCTCTGCGTTTAATTGATCGGTTGTGTAAGAGAGACAACAATTTACTTCGTTCTTTTGCCGAAAATGGCGCCAACCACGAAAGTTCAGAAAGAAAACCTTGAATTAAGAGCCAAATGAACGTTCATGCGTGCATGATCAATAAAATGATAATGCTCATGATTTCGACACACACCATTCATGCACGCATGACAGTTATCATTTTTGGTTGAACACGTTAAAGTTGACTTCGTGACGTCAAAAGCATGTGCGGCAATTTAAATTGTATTTAGTGTTAAAGAAAATGTTGAAATGAGTTTTATTTAAGCACAAAAAATCCTTAAAAATAGTTTTAAAAATAAAATTCATACAAAAGTTTAATTAATTATTCTCAGTCCAGAATCTTTCTAATTTCTTTCCCGAACACATTGTCACCTTCATCAAAAAATCACGGTAAACTGAGCTAAGTTCACCACACACCATCATGCTTGCATGATCAATAAAAAAAAAATCAAAATATTTTAATATTGATCATGCGCATGATAAAAAAAAAATCTTATCGATCAAAACGAAACAGCCAGCGGTTGAAAATTTACATTTTATAAATGAAAATCCTATAGTATCAGATACAAATACAGACGATTTTAGTGTAAGTAAAAGACATTGGTTGCTTGTGATTATTTAATTAATAACTTTTTCTTTAGGTAACAAAGAAAATAGCTAAAAAAAATGTTCCAGCGGAATTTATGAAATTGGCAATTGAGAAGTTAAAAAAAAGCAGCTATGACAACAAGCGAGAAAGTGACAAGAGATAATAAATGGATATACGCAATTTGTACAGTTCAAGGTCATTTCCTCAGTAGCTCAGTTGTTAGAGCGGCCGTCGACAGATATGCAATTGAAATGCATGTACGGTCAGGGGATCGACTCCATGTACAACATTAACCAAAAACTGGTCTGATGAGGCTATGTGGTAATAGCCGAAACATGTCACCAATTACCAGGTTAAATTGTTCCATTTGTTATCTTTGTCATGTTTGTTGAATAAAAAATAGCATTGATCAATAAGTAAAAATTTACAATATTGGTCTTTGCTAAAAATGACTGTAAGTTCATAATGTTTAATTATAATAAAAAATAATCAGTCGCAAAAATCAACTTTCTTAAACCATACGGAGAACACGCCAATTTCAAAAAATATGTGGCTGGCAACACCACAATTTTCGAAAAATAAAATCATAGCAAGTCTCTAAGCCAATGGCTTAGCAGCTATGACAACAAGCGAGAAAGTGACAAGGGATAATAAATGGATATACGCAATTTGTACAGTTCAAGGTCAGTTCCTCAGTAGCTCAGTTGTTAGAGCGGCCGTCGACAGATATGCAATTGAAATGCATGTACGGTCAGGGGATCGACGCCATGTACATACAACATTAACCAAAAACTAGTCTGATGAGGCTATGTGGTAATAGCCGAAACATATGTCACCAATTACCAGGTTAAATTGTTCCATTTGTTATCTTTGTCATGTTTGTTGAATAAAAAATAGCATTGATCAATAAGTAAAAATTTACAATATTGGTCTTTGCTAAAAATGACTGTAAGTTCATAATGTTTAATTATAATAAAGAAAAAATTATTAATTAAATAATCACATGCAAGCAATGTCTTTTACTTGAACTAAAATCGTCTGTCGAAGATATTGTATCTGATACTATAGGATTTTCATTTAAAAAATGTAAATTTTCAAAATACCATAATTTTGGTTCATATATATCGAGTTGTCCTGATCCAGTTTTTTTAGAATCTTTAATTTTTTTTTGACTCTTTTCTATAAGCATTTCTAAGGACACCATTTTTTTTTCTTACACAGGTCAAATCAGTTTTTTTTTAATGATTGTAGAAGATTTTTATGTTATTCTAAACGTTTAATCGGATTTCCATATAATGAGTTATTGGCATCCCATAGATGCGGCATCTATTTGTACAAGTCTATAAATTCGTTTGTTGATGCAATATCGTTTATTATGATGTTACTATCCATTATTATTGTTAAATAAGTAAAACTGATAATTCTGAAAAATAGAAAGGAAAATTAGAACTTTTTAAAAAAATGCATTTTCAACATCACATAAAAAAAACTTCATTCCTAAAAACTACCCAATGTACCTATTATTGCTCTTTTTTTAAGTAAATACTAATATGACATTTTTACAGCTTTACAAAAATTTTCTTGTATTTTTTTTTGGAATGGAAATTGTTTGGTTGTTGTCTTCTTCCAAACCAACTCTTGATTGGTTGTTGTCTTCTTCCAAGCCAACTCTTGATTGCTATGTAAAATTTTCATTTTGTGCATTACAATTCCTTTCTTTTTTTTTTTAAATAATTGTGCAAGTAGCAACAACATAATACGATCATTGACGCATCCTTAGGAGTCATATTTATCTTGTTCTCTAAAACCTTAAAGCGACTGCAAATTTGTCCAAACACATTTTCAACTCAAACTCGAGCTGAGTTGAGCCGATTATTAAATAAGATTTGTTCATTTGTTAATATTTCATTGTATGGATATGGTTTCATTAAGTTTTTACTTAAACTAAAAGCTACATCGCCAACTATAACATATGGTAATGGATCCTGGATTTCTGAATTTGGTAATTTCAATTTATTATTCTCGAGAATTTCGAAAAATTTAGTTTTTTGAAAAACACTACTACCAGATGCGCTCCCACGTCCACCGTGACACCGTCCGGTGTCCTTAGAAATGCTTATAGAAAAGAATAAAAAAAATTAAAGATTCTAAAAAACTGGATCAGGACAACTAGATATATATAAACCAAAATTAGGTTTTTACATTTTTTAAATGAAAATCCTATAGTATCAGATACAATATCTTTGACAGACGATTTTAGTGTAAGTAAAAGACATTGCTTGCATGTTATTATTTAATTAATAACTTTTTCTTTAGGTAACAAAGAAAACAGCTAAAAAAAATGTTCCAGCGGAATTTGTGAAATTGACAATTTAAGTAACCACGATGACGGCTACATCTATGGTGGCGGGTCGATTAGAAGTTATAATAAGATGAGCCCAAGCCAACAATTGCTTGCAAAACGGGCAGTTGATGACATCATGAATGCGGGCCTTTTAAACAAACTGATGTTTGTTGATGATTATGCAAAAGTTATAGATATGTACGATGATGGTACAACAGGTGATGCACAAGATGTACCATCATCGTTTACAACAGATGAAGCACAACAAGAATTTGAAGAAAGTATAATGCGTAGGATATTAAATTATTTTTATTTAAAAAAATGTATGTATAATGGGTGAAATAGGCCTACTGGAGAACCGACACCCAAGAAAAAAACGGTAACGCGTCAAAAAACATACCGCTAGATGGTGTGGAAAATGCACACAATTTCAAGTAGATTTGAAAAATGGGAGTAATAATTGTAAATAATTTTCGAAAATTCTTTTTTTTTAACCTTGCAATTTTGAAAAGCTTATCAAAATTTCTGGTTGATTTACCATGTCTATCCACCCAACCAGTGCCAGCAATACTACATATAACCACTACCGCACCTGAACTTCTCGTAACCACCACTGCTGTTATGAAATCAAAGCGTTCTCGTTTTTATTCAAGCAAACGCACACCAAACTCAGGTGAAACTAATCGTCAGCGCAGCGTAGGATTTCCCAAAAAATCGCTACATATAATGGAGGTGAACTTTTTTTACTTTAATGTAATAAACAATAATTATGCTTAATTTTTGCGACTTCCATATTTTGATTTTGGAAATGTAGAAGTAGTAATTTCAACAACCATAAAAGTTAGATTACCTGTGCTATTTATATTGCCGCCACTGTAGGTACAAATTGAAACTAACTACACCTTCAGTGTTGAAAAGGAAACAAAAAACCAAACTTGAAAAAAAAATCGGCAACATTGGTGAGCTACACACTTGCTCAAAATAATAGTTACCCCTTTGAGTTTTTAGTTTAAGCTCTATTACAAAAATATTTTGACAATGTAGAGGAAAAATCATAATGGTAACGTGAACTACACTATTTGGCAGCACGTTATTCAAAAAAACAAATCATGTGATTGCCTCAAGTTTTGAGCGTTTCTACCCACTGTGAATAGTTTGAATATTTACCTGCTCAAAGTAATAGTTACACTTGCGTGTTGATTCAAATGTTTGTTTGATAATAATTATTTTTATCTTTTTTGAGCTTTCCTTAGAAGAACGTTAAGTTTTCTTTACATAAACTTTAAAATGCAGTAAGTTACAGAAAACATTTTAGTTGAGATAAGCCAAATTGCTCTGCTGACCTTGAAAAAAAAGGAAGGAAATCTGTTCAATGTATTGGCAGGTTGCCCAATAGATCTCACAATTTCGTGAGAAATGTATTTAAAAATAAACCGCAAAAGGAAACTTGCGGTAGACCACTAAAACCGCTCCAAGAGTTGATCGTCATATTGTAACTATCGAAAAATAGACATATTTAAGTCTTCAAAGACAATTTGAGCAGATTAGATGTTACGCCACTTTTTCTTCCCTTCAGGTCATGAATAATTAAAATAGGAAACAATAAAATAAAACTTTGAAAATAGTGAGTGACATTGCAGAAATGGGTGTGGTAACTTTTATACAAGAAAAAGTTATAAATTGAGAATTTAAAGAGAAAACAAAATTTAGAGAATAAGTCAGCATTAGTAAAGTAGGTAATATTGATTAAGTGGGCGCGGCATCTCCCATATAGGCAAAAAAACTAATTATAAATTGAGCATTTATCAAGGAAACATTAAAAAAAACTTGAAAAAACAAGTGAGTGACATTGGAGAAGTGCGCGTGGCACCTCAATTTCAGAATTTCACCAAATTTATTAAAAAGTTCACAAGAAACCGGCCTTTATACTTATGGATTTTACATACACATGAATTGAATTTAAGGTGGCCAAATTGTTGGCATAATTATGAATATTTCCTACCACGATTGAAAAGCGGCTATGCCTAGCAACATTGATCACAACTCAAAATGACATGTTTCAGAATATTAAATATCGCTTCATCGCTTCGTGTAACCGTTTTCTCAATATAAGATAAAATAAAACTTTAAGAGAATATTTAAAATATGTCAGCTTAAAATTAAATATTGATTATTTTAAGAGTGGTGATTTCTTTGTGTGATGTCTAACTTAAATGTAATTTTCTTTATGGCCAACATAAGACCTGCCACCCAGTAGCGTTTTTAAGAATAAAAAAAAAATCCCCAAAAATAATATGTGAAATAAAAAAAAAAAATAATTTCTAAAAGAAATTGTGAATTTTAAAAAAAATTTAACGATCGATAGACTTAAGTTTTGACCAAAATCAATTTCCATTTTTAGATTTTTAAACTTCAGCAATGTCACCATATAAATTCCAGTTCACAATATACACCCTACTCTCTCTCTCTCTCCTTCTATCGCGCTCTCTGCTTTTTTTTTGGTCCTCCCAAATTACTTCATTAAACGAATATAAATTGTGAATGTATGCATTTCTTGGGTGCACCCACTGTCAGACGCAACCATTTGCCACGACATGATGGCGCCGCCAATGCGCTCCATCGTGTTGTTCTTCCCGGTAGACCTTCACCACGACAATGGTAACTGAGTGCTGTTGTTGTTATTGGTGCTGCTGGAGTTGTTGTAGTCGTCGTTGTTGTTATTTTTGTGGTAGCAATTTTATTTCTTGTCGCCTTCATCGAAGCGGCTGGGTCATACTCATAATTTTCATCATTATTACTGCTGGTATCGAGCATATTCTCCTCATCTGTTTCATCAGCATCGCCATCATCATCATCAGCATCATCATCAGCAGCAGTACTTTCATTGGCAATGGCAGCATTATCGTGTTCATTATGATTTTCAGCCGTAGCAGCATCATCATCAGAGATGGCGGAATTATTTGTGATTTCCGTTTTGCGATTATTTTTGAATGCGGATTTGGTAATTGTTGCTGGCTTGTATTTACCATGATGCTGTGCACTGACGTTACTGCTGCTGGTATTTGAATCCTGTATCAATGCTTCCAAGTCACAGCGCACAATGATGCGGTCACCTATTAAACAACAAAAGCAGATTGAGATATGAATTTAAAAAAAAATGAATTAGGGTAAAGATAAGGGCCTTAACCAAACAAATATCGGATGAAAGTATTTATGTGTGATGGGAAAATTCAAGTTCGATCAGTCGAAAAGAAGTTTTTGAATTTAAAGTTTTTGGATTTTAAATTAAATATTAAAGTTTTTAATTTTAAATTAAAGTTACCAAATGATATGAAAATATTATTGTTAGTGGTTGTGTTTGCAAAACATTTATTAAGGCAGCCAGAGGCCTTACATACTGCCATCACCAGCACCGTAACTTTAGCCATAGTAAGAGAGTGATTTTGCTACTGCAAAAGTAATCAATTTGCATCTCTGTATCACTGACCGAACGCCATGCAACTTTATGTCGGAGTTTGTGAATGAAAACGGCGATTGCTATTACGACTTTGATGTTTTTTTATTACTATTACTTTCATTCGAGATTGGTTTGGAAGTGTTAACTTGAAGATATAATAACTTTAAAATAATATTTACCTTCTAACATTTGATTATATGGTGGTAACTTATGACATGCTTTCGACGCCTTGATAACCTCAAATTCTACGCAATATCTGTAAATAAAGAGAAGTCATTATTCATCGAACTCTGATTAATAGAGTAAATGATATTATAAATGACATGGTCTTAATGGCACATCAGAATCCAAAACTAAAAAAGACCAGAGACTCCAGAAAAATGAGAAAAAAGTATTTCACTTATGCGTTAAAATTTTGCTGATGGTCTACAAGGGAAGTATCAACTGCTTCCCATGCCGGCGGCAGATTTAGGTAGGATTAGAGGGGGCTACAGCCACGGACATCGAATTCAAATGGGCCCTTCAAGTAGCAGAATATTAAGCTATTTGTTACGGACTTAAGATAGGACATGGGACTAGTGGTGTTTTTAGAAGAAACGAAACAGGAGGAACTTTTTGTGTTGATCACACATAAAAAGCGTATTGGTGTTCCCTCTCTATATTTTGTGTGTTGCAGCGGAAAAAGTTTTTTATGCTTTGAATGACCTTTGTTCCCCCTGAAAAGTATGTAATTTTATATTTTTCGTCATACATTTGTAGGAAAATAACTTGACTCCTATTGTGATCATAACATTTTTGTTTTAGAGAGGGGGGGGGGGGGGGGAAGAGCCATTGCTTCTTTTTAGCCTCAAAGCCGTAGTCCGCCCCTGGCCCACACTATTATTCTTCACCTAGCAGCGACAAATGGAGAATATCCTATCCTCTGACAAGATAAAAAAATATTGGGAACAATTTGTAATTTTTCTTTTCCAATGAGGTTCTAAGTCAAAAGTCTTGCAGAATTTTATCAAAATCTTTTGGAAAAATCCTATTTAGACAGTTTTTGGAAAATTTAAAATGAAATATCGACCATAGAAATTCATGATTTTTTTATTTATTTCCATTTTCGAATCAGTGTACGACATGGTATTTTCTCCCAAAAAAGTCATTGTAGATTAAGTTTTCGGTAATTTTGTAAGCATTCGATTTTTTGCTCTTGAACAAATCAACTGAGTTGCATGAATCTTTGGCATATCGAAGGGAATGAAATGACCTACATTCCTTATTTTTATTTCCCGATATTTTCACAAAAAGTTTCATACGGTGCCACCAATCGTTGAAAGAGGTCATGGACGAATTTTTCACATCAACCTAAATGCATATGCTTACTTGATATTTGATTGGAAATTTCAATATTTTAACCATCAATCAATCATCCATTCATTTCAGCAGACACCCGGCAAATGCTGACAACAAATAGCAACATCATTTGAAATTCAGCACACAACCTGCAAATTATGCCTTAACAGGATTTATCAACTTAAAATAACATAATAAACAAAATAATAAATTTAAATAGCCCACAGTTATTTTGCTAACTTATGTTCACATAAAGTGTGTAAGCGCCTAAAAGCATGCAAATAAAAACTTATGCATGATTGGAAAATCACAACATAACGCACAGCAACTGCAGGATATGCAAGGAAGTGGAATAAACAAAAACAGCTTTCATTATTGAATTATCGAATCATGAACGACTCTGCATAGAAATTGAAGAAATAAAATAAAATTTTATAATATTCTTGCAAAAGGACATGCATGAACATGTAATTCAAGGATTCAGCAAATGGAAAGAAAGAAAATGGAAAGTAGCAGAACTTTTTTTTTTTTGCAAATTTTCTTACAAAATTTTAAGTCGATTATTTTTTTTTTTGCATTGTGGAATATTTGCATATTTTGCCTAGAGCCATTTGAGCGGAATTCTTCGGACTTGAATATTGTTAGAAATGAATATTTTTTCTTTGTATGCGCTTGTGGATATTTCTTTTTGTGTGTGTGTTATTTGGTATTTGTTTTGCTTTTCTTATTATTATAAAAGCCATAAGTAACTAAAATCACTGCGGGACATTTTATGTGGCAACAATTTAAGCGCTTGAGCATTTAACTTGTATATTCAAACAACTGCATGAATTTAATTGAATTTTGAGATTATATTTTGCCAATATTTTTGAATCGGTGGCAATGAACATTTTTTTCAATGGAAAGGAAAAATAAATACACTTAAAGAAATAGATTGTTATTTTGCCGTACACAACCAACTCTAGAATATTTTTCAGCAATTTGAGTACAGAGGGGTGATTGATCACATAACCACAAAAAAAAAATCCTACTGATGATAGAGCACTAGGTAATCTGTTTCATCATCTTGAAAGCTGAACGGACTTTTTTATTAACAGCAGTTTGTAGTGACCGTTTATTATTTCTATCTGGATATCAAGGATTCATATTTAAATTAGATATTAGATTTAGGTTTAGATTTATCAATCAGTTCGTCTTTTCACTTTCAAATATAGGGAAAAGTTGCTAAGTGCATTCCAGCCTTACGTTATTGAACCAGAATGTATTTGATGCAACTAGGATTTTGCTTTGATAAAAGTTTTTGAAGAAAGATTTGCCAACTCTACAGAAATGTTTTAAGAACATCTACTTCGAAAAAAAATTATCATATTCGCATCGTAGGCTTTGTGAGCAAGTATCCATGTGGTATGACTAGATTTTTATACCCTTTACTCATGGTATATTCACTTTGTCGTTGCGTTTTTAAAGCAAAAGGGGCGTGGCAGGTACAGAAAAGTATATATATTCTTGATCAGTGCCTTCATCTGAGTTGATTTTGTCATGTCTGTGTTTGTCAGTGGAAATCACGATTACGGGAAATCCAAGCAATATTAGTGAATCAAATTCAGTCGACAAGCTTCTTGGGACTGAAAATGGCCGAAACCGGTTCACAAATACGCCTACGGCGGTAGGCGTAAGTTATTTGATATAGTGCAACAAAGTTTCTCACAAATACTAGGAATAACTCGGACAAGCTCTATACAAAATGAATTTTGGCAATACAAACATAAACTACAAAATGCTATACTTAGAGAATTATTTAAGGTAATTATTTTATGGGTTTTATGAAAAGTGACGTTTACTGCAAAATAAATTATTTTATAGAAGATATTGTTCATATCGTAAGCCAGAGACACTTTCTTCAAATCAAAAAATTTTATAATTTAATTTGCACAAAACGTCACTTTTTCATAAAACTCATAAAATAGTGAAGAAATTAAAAAAAAAAATTATGAAAACCCATTATGTATTGAGGAAATACCGACAATTTAAAAAAAAAAGTCCTCTCAGAATTTTTTTTCATATTTGTAATTTTAACCCTAGGATGTGCAGCTGGGCTTTTCGAGACCCATTTTGACTTTGAGTCGCTGGCAAAATTTATTCTTAGGTCTGAGCGACAAACAGTCTCTTGCCAACTACCGCTCATGATTTCTGAAAGCAATGAAACCGGAAAAGAGTTGATTGCGCTGACTTCGCGAAACAAACCTTTTATGTTTATATAGTAACATCATAAGCAGTGGTGCCCACTACTACATGCAAGCGCGCTCACGATAAGCATGTGTTGATGATTTGGTTATCAATTCTGTATACGTGCACGCTTTCTTACGCTCTTTAAGCGCCTTCTCGTTCTCATTTTACGCTCTTTGAGCGCCTGCTCGTTCTCTGGGCAGCACCGATCATAAGTGTACCTGCTGGGCCTCGCGAGGCTCACGTACTTACTCTGCACAAGAGCTAGGCACAACTTTACGAATAGATGTAGCACCCACAAATATAAAACAAAACTTCAAAACGTTGCGCTGAAAGCATTATTTAAGGTAATACAATAAAATTTCGCACAAATACTAGAAATGTTTTGGCCCAGCATCAGACAAATGTGTACTTATTTTGATTAGAAGGCGTGATAGCTATCACTTGAGAAAAGTTTTACTGAAGGAGTTATTAAAGGTCGTATAACAAAATTCTAGACTAATATTCGGAATAATTCAGACAAAACCTGGATAAAAATTAAATAAATTTCGGCAAGAGAGCGTGGTACTTTCCTATACACATGGAACTTATGAAACCAAATTGCACACAAATATAAGAAATAGTTCAGCATAGCATTAAACAGAAAGTGGGCGTGGACTATCCCATGCAAGCAAAAGCTTCAAAGCGCTATTTAAGTAAATGATTTCAAATTAAATGTTGGTACATTCAAACCATTCAGCACTAACGTGGTGGAAGAAATACGCTTTTAATAAAAATTTAAGGCCTTACGCGCACTTTTGCTCATAATGCGGTGTAGGGTATTTAATTTTTGACGAGGCCAAAGATAGCACCTTAGCTAATTTTAAGTAATTTTTGTGAGCGCAAGCCTAGTAGGGAATACAGACTAGCTTAGGTTTGTCTAGAAGTTTTTTAGTCTTATCGAAATTTTAAGTTTTATGTTGCTAAAAAGTTGTGTGGAACTTTTAAGTTGTATAAAAATTTTTAAGCTGATGTTACTTTTTATATAAACATTATGCGACTTTTTAATTTTATAGGGCTTGGTAGTCTTAATGACATTTAGTTAGAGTCTAATGCAACTTTTAAGTATGTATGATATCGTTTAAGTCTTATATGAGTTTTCAGTACTTTTGTACGCAAAAGCAATGTACATTAACGCATCTGTGATGTCAAGGAAAGCTACAAAATAGATCTTCTAAAGATCTCGTGAAAAAGATCTGTTAAGAAAGTGCGAAAAAGCTAAGAAAAAATTATAAAAAGTAACAAAATAAGAAGCATAATTTTCATTTCATTTCCAAAATTTATTTTTAATAAGCTTTTTACTTGATTTAAAGCTTTAAGCTAAATAGCTAAGAAGGCTTAAAGCTGTAGTAGCTGAACTTATTAGTTTAATTCGGATATAATACATTAAGCACAGATTCAATGGACTTTCCTGAATGTTAAGCATTTTGAATATTGCGTAGGCTTGTGACCGAAAGTAATGTTACAAGCATACTACGATGTTCTAGAATTTCAAAAATCAAAACAAAAAATTAAATCAAAAGTATACAAGGTTACCAAGTTGTACAGAAGAAATCCTCGGCCTCCTCAAAAAAAATTATTTTTACCTAAATAGTTGATTTTTTTTTTTTGAAATAGTTGATGACCTTTTTTTTTGGTCAGTTATATTAAAAAAAAAAGTTCCTAAAATGGTACTTTTTTGTGGGTAAAACTTGATGAACTTTTTTTCTTTTGCTCGTTAAACAAAAAAATTAAGATCATTTCACAAAAATCATCAAATTCTCGGCTATCCCAGAAGTTTTTGAGTTCCTTCTAGGCTCCTGGCATTGATATGAAATTTCCGGCTGGTCCAGGGTCAATCCCGGTCACATGGTAATTTTGGATAGAAAGAATAAAAACTGTTTTCCTGTTTACTTTCAATGTTCGGCAAATATTTACCTAAGCATGTGATTTCTGTGATGAAAACTAATTCGATATTCAAATTGGTCAATTTACTTATTTCCAACTTGAAAATTGGCAAACTATTTAGCTGCAAGTATGCGAGGTGGCATGTACAATAGATATAAAATGTGAATGGGTCTTCCCTTACTAACTGTGTTAACTTATTTTCCTGTTGAACTTCAACAAATTTCATATTTAATATAATTACTTTTGTGGTGCAAACTTTTTCAATTTCCGCATACGCTATAAAGGTAGAAAGCATCAATTTCCTTCTGCAATTTCAAACGAAAATTAACATTTTCATACAAAAATCAAGAAAATAAACTATTTAAAATAACACAAAAAGAAAAAGAACATCAAATAAAATTAAAATGCTGTCTTTCAAAACCAACTCAATTTCCGTTTCCTTTATTAACTTTGGTACTTCATTTCTCTTGATTTACAAGAAAAAACTTACGAAATGGCAACCCTCGCAGACTTGTAATTTTAAACACAACACACCCCCCTCCCACCTCTTTGTATTAAAGTTGTCTGTCTGCACGCAGAAGAAATAAATTTAATAAAAAGTTACTTACATTTATATCGTACAACAAAAGCAAACCAAAAATGACAATAACAACTACATCGACAACACTGACGACAAAAAGGGAGCAATAAGATAGCCTATTAACAGCTAACATTTCCGTTTCCCTTTCCGTTTCACTGTGCATAGGTATGTATGAATAAGATCCATACTACCCAAAAAATAAAATAAATAAAATTTACCCATACACTCCCTCGGGAGATGCGTTAAAAGTTTTAAGTCGCATTGCGTAGCAGCGGTAAAAAACAGGAAATGTCGTAATGTAAACGTAGCGTAACGTTAGCGGAAATTGCAGCGGATATTTAGGCACTTTTCGGCAGGTAGCATTCACTACCATTTTGTATTGTGGAGCATCAGTAAATTGTATCGCTCAATAGATAGCGAGACATTTCTTACACAGCGAAAATGATAACAATTTTTGCAAAGAAGGCACACTTCAAAATATTGCGTAGCGGAAAACACTCAAAACTTGATGAGACGCAATTTGCTGTTTGAAATAAATGTCGAAAAATATTGAGAATTAAGGAAATTGTTGATAAAAGTCTTAAAGCATGGGAAAGCTTCAAAAGAAGTTAGTAAAAATTGGAAAGAGTCAAATACATAAGTAGTATTAAATGGTACATAAAACTCCGAAATAAGTATCGACAAGTAACAAAAAAGTCAAAAATTATCCAGAAATGTCGAAAAATTTTTAAAGCATAGAATAATATCAAATGTTGTCACAAAAGTTGAAAATGTTAAGAAAAATCCAAAAACTTGATAAGTCTAATAATATGCCATAATATCAAAAACTATGAAAACAGTCGTTAAAAGTTTAAAAAAAAAAAATAATATAGAACGTTTTGTAGAGTCGATGAAAGTCTGAAGACATTTGAAAAGTCTTAAAACGTCGAATAAAATCGAATTGTATCAAAAAATCGATATATCGACTCGAATAATATCGATTAGTACCGAAAAAAATTGTTTTGAAAAGTACCAATAGTCAAAAATGTTGAAAAGTATCGATGAAATTAGCAGGCATTCTCATAGTGTTTCTAAGTATCGATAAATCGATTAAATTCCTAAAGTATGAAATAAAATCAAATAGTATCGACAAAACGAAAAGTGGCCGTAAGTATCGTAAAGATTCTGAAAAGTTGATATTTGTATGTAAGTCAAAATGTATCGAGTAGTATCGAAAAGTAAGAAAAAATCTATAAAAATTTAAGAGCATAGTAAAATGGAAAAAGCTGACAGAAATAAATTATTTCCAATGAGAAGCGTTGAAAAGTCGAAGAGCCCAATGAAGAAAAGCCTAAATGTATCGAATGGTATCGATTAAAGTTAACAAGTGTCGAAAAAGCGCTACCAAAAATCTGCTGAAATTAGATTTGCATTAGAATACAGCAGAGTTCCTTGACGTAAATCTTTTTTTTCTGTGCATAAGGCATTCCTTGTAAATGCAGCAAACTTATTGAGGCGCTAGATTTCGAACGGAAATAAGGCCACTTAAATATTTCATGCGTGTATGGCTCATTAAGGAATATGGCCAAAAATAAATGGGACAGAGTAATGGCTGTCTATTTGACTACCTTCCGTTTTACTTAATAGACAATTTTATGACTTAATCCGACTTTTATAAGTAAATCTGAAGCGTAAGCGAAATCTCTTTAATTTTTTTTTTTTGCCAATAAAACAATAGCAAATATTTTAAGTTGTGAGGCCAATATGTTTCTCACTGAAAAGTGTAAACAATTTTTTATTGCATAATTTTAGGTTTAGTTTAAAAGCGCTTATTAACAATTCTTATTTAAAGCTCTTTGCATATTCGTTTGCTATGACACTACATTGCCGACAATTGACCGTGAATTTTGAGTTTGAGCCAACGAAAGAAAAAAAAATTATTTTTCATAAAGAATCTCGCCATGACGTGCTTAAATTGTAAACAAATATTTCTTTTTTTGTTTTGATCTTTTTTTGCATACAATTTTTTTTTGCATTTTTGTTTTGCTTTAATTAATTCACTTAGCTGCTGTACCTTTTTTATGTCATTCGCATTCATTCATCGATTAACTGGCGAACTCAAATAACAAAGATAAAAGTGACAACAACATTAACGTCAACAACAACAATTAAGACAGCACAACTGGCTTGGATATTGTATATGATTTAGTTTTCTGCTAGGAAATATGATCGTACACTGAGGGAAAATTAAAATAAAAAGTGCTTATATTCGAGTTTAACAGTGAATAGGCATCATATCTTTTTTGTAAAACTTAAACTGAGTTTATTTAAGCTTCTTTTGATTTTGATCTACGCGTTTAACTTAACTTAACTTCGAAACGAAATGACAGATTTTAGTTCTTCCAAAAATCACCGAAATTTGATGTTCAGCATATCAGTGTAAAAATTTCGCTATTTTATTTTTGAAGCATTAGTAGTTTTTCTTACAAACTCATGGCATCATTAAAAATTCTTCAAAAGCAAAGTTTGGAGAGATTTGCTTTGGGAAATTTGGTCCAAAAACCTAAATGTAAACTGGTCCAATTACAATTAAGAAAACAAGGCACAAACTCAATTAGCAAATAAAACTTTAAGTCATCAAAAAATAGATAAATGATCTGAGTCTTCGTATAAATAATGGCCTAAACATAAACGACCATATATTTAAAAAACGAAAAAACAGAAAAACGAAAGACAGATTTTTTTTTGCGTTGCTTAAATATGAATTGTAATAGGAAACAAACTGATTGCGCCGTTTGTAGGTTTGATTTAGAAGCTGAAATTTTGGGAGAATTTTCTTCAAGCCCGATTCTTAACATAGAACCATGGGACCGCAAGTTAAAAAAAAAAAAAAAAACAAAAAAGAACTCCTTTGGGTGTTTTTATTCCGCATTTTCAGCCACACGAAAAATGTGAGCAGAGTTTGACAACAATGAGTGGAACCTCCCATACAGAGAAAATACCTAAAACACTATATCTTGGCACCTATGGTAGACTTGTTATACGTTTTAGTAAGTCGGTTTTTTCGTAAAATTTCAACGAAATCGGAAATAAACTCTGTCCCCTCCATTTATTGGTTTGAGCTAGGAAATTCAAATATTAGGACAATTATTTTAAAATCTTAGGTTAAAATATATATATAAAAAAAAAACTAAAATACATTTACAAAATAAGCACCCTAATATATGTATGTGCTGGATAAGATAATCTTTTCTAGTCGATATAGCAAAATTCATCTGTTTGTCTAAGCGAACGTTTATCTGTCAGTGAAAATTATGATCATAGGAAACTAAGCAAAATGCTTAGATGATATTTGGTACATCAGCTACATTTAAAATTTTAACAAGTCAGCTTGAAAAAGAGTGGAATCGGTTCACGGATACTCCTACCGCCCATGTAAAATCAAACATTTAAAATGCCATACTGAGAGTGTTATTTACGGTAACGCAAATGTTAGGAATGGTGTGGACCATCACAAGATGGACACATTTTAAGAAGAGAAGAGGGCGGGGCACCTATAGAAACAAAAACTTTAAAATGCTTAAGTCAAAAAGTTATTTAAGGTAATGGTAAGAAGGTTCCACATTAATATAAAGAATGGTAAAAACAAGCTTTGTACAAAAATCACATGTATTTTGGAACGTTATATGTAGTAAGAAAGTTATTTGAGGTAATGCAAATAATAAAGAGTAGCACCATACAAGAAAAGCATTATGAAAAAAAGGCGTGGCACCTCCCAAACAAACAAAAGTTTTAAAGTGCTCCAGTGAGAAAGTTATTCAGGCAATGCAACCTAATTCGTACAAATACAAGGAATAGCTTGAGCAAGCTCTGAACAAAAATTAAGTGAATTCCAACTAGAGGGCGTACTATCTCTCAAGCAAGATCTTATTAACCATAGTAATGATGGAGTTATTTAAGGACCTTCGGGAGTTTTTCGAAAAATAAAAAGACACTTTTTTACAAAAATTTTTTGAAACTGCATTTTATTTTAGACCAACATTTTTTACATTATTAAAGTATAACTATTCAAGATTTTTTCCTGAAATTTTGGTCCAAAAATATTCGTCAATAAGTTAGAAAAGTGCAATGCCGTGAACGACCTCAAAATTTGTGGTGAGTAAGATATCTGGAGACAAGTTGGTCCGAAAAAACTTTTTTTTTTTCGGTTAAGCAAAAAGTTCTTGGGGTTTGATCGTTCGATTTTATTTTTCGATACATATTTTTTTGACTTATAACCCAAAATGACCTCAATTTTGTGTACAAAAATTTCAAATTTTCGTTGTATGCCCGACATTTTCCAAAAATTAATATTTTTCAAATATCAACGATCAAACGCCCAAGAGCTGTTTACTGAACTGAAATTTTTTTTTTTTATTCGGATGAACCAGTCTCCAGATATCTTGCTCACCGCAAATTTTCAGGTTGTTCACGGCATTGCACTTTTCTGACTTATTGACGAATATTTTTTGACCAAAATTTTAGAATAAATTTCGAATAGTTATACTTTAATAATGTAAATAAAATTTTGGTCTAAGATAAAATACAGCTTCAAAAAAAAAAATCTTAAAAAGTATCTTTTTATTTTTCGAAAAGCTCCCGGAGGCGCTTAAGGCAATATAACCAAATTTTATGCAAATAAAAATTCAGATATTTCTTCACCATAATTTTTGCTTAGTTTGCTTCCCTACATTTTTCTAAATAAAAATCGGCAGTTTTTCAATAGAATGGAAAATATTGATTTAGTCGCAAAAGGTTGTTTCATCGCCTTTAAAATTAGGCACTTGATGCGAATATGAAAGTATACTCATGAAACTGTTAATCTAAATTTAGAAAACCAAAACAATAAAAACATAAAAATAAGTAGGTACCGTAACATATATTGCAACAAAACATCAATTAAAACAGAGAAATATCGGCGACATAATTCATTGCGGTGTCTTTTGAATGCATCTTCACTTGACTGACATCATAAACTGCAAACCAAGAAGAGAACTTTTCTCAGTGTATGAACTCCAACATTTTTTCGTGTGACATCAGAAGATGCTAAACGAAAAAAGTGAGACAGACCCCAAGTCTCGAGTTATCAAGCTGAACTTAGCACAGAAACGCATTCAGTTGTGATTTGAGCGTGGCTGGGAACAGAACAGAAGAACAAAACTAAACGCAACAAACCAATAACGTACGATATAAAAACGACAAACAATGCGACGACACGAGCAGTGCACGATCAAGTGATCGCAAAAGCGAACGTACTCATACGGAAGAGTGAGAAATGGACTCAACACAAATGGAGTTGTGATAAAAACTGCAGAGCAGACCAAAGTAATGCGAATTAAATTAAGGCAACAAAAGAACAAAAAATTAAATTAATTAAAGAAATGAAAAGAAAAAAAATCCGTAATTGGTTAATAAAAGGCAAAAAGGGAACACACATTTGTGCGTATAATGGAAAAAATTTAATGAAAGGAGCTCGTGAGATCGTGAGTGTAAAATGTAGCCGGTTCTAAACGCAATTGAACAAGTGCAACAAGTTGTTAATTGTCATTAGGATAGAATTGAATATGCATTTTCAATAAATAACAAATTAAAAAAAAAAAATACAAAAATTTAACCGGTTTTCTTTTGCAACGAGTATGTTGTGAGCGTGTTATTTTATAAATTACAACTAATGACAGTTAAAACAAAGTTCAATAAATGCTAAAACGTAATTAGAAAAAAGATAAGATCAAATTAAACTTAATTAAAAATTGGATTTTTTTCTTTGGAAATTAATGAAAAATTTTCTATAAAACAAAAAAAAAAAAATTTTTAGTCAAATAAAAAAGTCTTTGAAAAAAAAAATATATTTACTCAAATCAAAGAAAGAACTAAAAAAACAAATACTGGAATTATTAAAAAAAAATTTTCATGTTAGAAAAATAATGTTTTAATCAAAAGAAATATTTTTTTTTTTTTTAACAAAAAAATTTTGCTTAAGTGAAAATATTTTTTTTGGGACTAAGTAAAGTACATTCTTTGATTCAAGAAAACATTTCTTTAAAGATAGAAAAACTTTTTTTAAACAAAAAAACTTTTTTTTTTTTAAAGCAAGAATAATGTTTCTTAATTGAAAAATATTTCTTGGAACTAAATAAATTTTTTTTTTTCTGAACAGTAAACATGCTTAAAGAAAACATTTCTTTCAAATAAGAAAATATATTTTAAATAAAAAAGACTTTCAACGCATAAAATCAAAGAAAAATATTATTATTTAAACAGTGAAAATATTTCTCCAAAAATAGAATAAATTCCCTCAAATCAAAGAAGCAGCCAAAGAAACTTGCAAAAATTCTATTTAAGTAATTTAATACCTAAAAACAAAACCAATGGACTTATGCTCAAGCAAAAATTTGCTCATACCAAAAAACTCAAAGCTTTTGCTCAGAATTCAAAAATCAAATCACAAAATCTTTTGTACTCCCAAAACAAAGCGTATGAGCTTTGCCAAATCAATAAAAACAACATACATAAACATAAACAAATCGACCACGACCCCGACTTCGACAATGTTTGCACGCCGAACTTTGCAACGCGTTGCCGTGACAGTCTCAACAAATTTTGCTGTAGCTGCTCCACCAATCGCCCCGCTAAATAACGTCGCCATGATAACTGCAGCAACTGCATCCGTTCCATCGAAAAAATCGACAATAGCGCGTTGTCGAAATTCATCTGCTTTTGGCCGCGACATTTCATTGATTTTAATTATAAATTATTTTTTATTGTTATTGTTGCTATGCTGTGATGTTTGCAAATCCGATGAATATTCATTATTATCATCATCGTCATTGGACCACATGTCGCGGCAGCATGAAAATCTGGCAGCATTGGCATCGGTTGGCGACGCGGCAGCAAGTCGTGCCAGTGTCGCAAGTGCAATTATCGATAAAATAAATTTAAATTCGAATTTAACGGATTTAAAGCATGGCGCTGTGCAGCAAAAACATAGCACTGGTGGCAGCATTGATAATACTATCACCATCAACAGTGATAAAACAATTGAAAATATCACAAACAGTTGTATGGCACGCTGTAAGAATGAGGTGAGTTTTCCATTTAAAATAAAGAATATTGCTGCATTAATAACGCATGAAAAATCGCGTATTATTAAGTATTATCTCTCAAAATTTTATGTAAAAGGGCGTGGGTGAATTTCATAATTTTCCCACTCCCTCGCTAGCTATT
The DNA here is from genome assembly GCA_949775025.1 of Tricholauxania praeusta. Taxonomy (NCBI): domain Eukaryota; kingdom Metazoa; phylum Arthropoda; class Insecta; order Diptera; family Lauxaniidae; genus Tricholauxania; species Tricholauxania praeusta. Next base: position 137,465,409 of record OX459028.1, on the reverse strand, counting down.
TTTTAATCATCTATAGCATCACAAAATGAATGATTTCAAACGTGTTGTAGGTAGATATAGAGCGATGAGAACGTTATAAGCTACGTAACTTTAATTTCAATCATTGTGATCGAAGTCCATTTTTAATAAGAAGGGTATTGTGTCATTTTAGAATGATGTATTTATGTCATCTTAAGCATATGGTTTTATGAGTATATTGAATATATTTCATTTTATGAGGCTTTACAGAAGTCAATCACCAATTAATAGGTAAAGGTAGAAAAATAATTTTGGACACTACAAATGTCAGAGAATGGGCAAAGGGCAGAGAATGTCAAAAATGATTTTTGTGAAGATATGTAGAATCAGGAAATGATAATTGAACCCTGTCTTACATTTATCAGCAATTGATGAGCAAAGATCGAAAATGGTGCCTCTGATAAAAAATTTCAAAAATGAATTTTGTACATCATTAGGGGCGACTTGGGGTGCAACGACTGCCTATCTTTGGTCCACTTTTCGACAGAAATATTTCATCAAATCGATCTAAAAACGTTGGAAATTCTTTAAGAAATTATTTTTAATCGATGTCAAAAATGTTAATTTGTTTTTAGTTGACTGAGTATTACTAACTAATTGAATTTTAATTGAATTTACAGTCAATTGCAGTAACCCATATTAATGTGAAATTTCAATATTCGATATTCATGTTAAAATTCAATCAATTAATAATACTCAGTTGACTAAAAACAAATTAAAATTTCTAAAACCGAAAGAATACGTTCAACCATTATTCGAAAAATAAGTGGCGGAAGCCCGAAATTCGAAATAATAAAGCTACATCATAGCAAGTCTTTGAACCGATGGTTTAACAAAGCTATGCAGCAAACAAGAAATGACAATAAATATAACAGATGGCGCTAAAAATGCATATAAATGTGCACTTTGTACATGTCGTTCAGCAGAACCTCCATGGCTCAGTGTTAGGAGCGGCTGTCCACATATAAGTCATGGTGTTAAATTGTCCCATTTGTTATCTTTGTCATGTTTGTTTATAAAAGCATAAACCAATTTGTGAAATTTCACATGAATATTGGTTACTGCAATTGACTGTAGATTCGATTAAAATTCAATTGATATCAAAAATGTATATGAATGCTTCTAGGCTCAATTAGATCTAATTCTGAGCCAATTTCATAATTTTTTTCCTAGAAATTGATGGAAAAAGGTTCAAAGTTAATTGTGGAAAACATCTTCATGCCCTTTGAGCCTATTTTTTCATTTTTTGAAATAAATTTCGGTATCCATCGATGAAGAAACTTTCGCCATAATAGTTAACTTCAGCAGCAACTTCCTTGAGCTAACTAAACGCTTTTTTTGGTCTCTTTATTTAAATCAAAAAATATTGGAAAAATATTTTCAGAGTCAAGAAATTTTAACAAAACCGAAAAATAAGAAAAATGATTAGAAGCTGGAAAATGTTAAAGACGTCAAAATTTTTGTTGAAAAAGTTATAAAAATCGTAAAGTTTTCAAAAAGAGAAATATGTTGAAAATGTCAAAAAATGTTGATATATTTGTAAAATGTTGAAGTAGTTAAATATTGCTCGAAGGGTTAAAAATGTTGAGAAAACGACGAAAGTTGAAAAATGTAAATAAAGAAATTTGAAAAGGTCGCAAAATATTGAAGAAGTCGAAAAAAATGTTAAGGAAATCCGAATCTGTTGAAATGGTAAGAAATCTTTAAAAAGTCGAAAAACTTTCAAAAACTCGAAAAATGTTATATTCAATCATATAGATTCCTCAGTGTATGGTATATACATATAATTAATCAGTAACACCACTAACTAACAACTGTTCAAAATTTCTACATTCTATTAAATGCTACGTGCATTTTCAATGCCATCTTTTAGGAAATATAAATAAAATCAGATAAAAACTCATCAAACTTTCAACAGCAATTTTTGTGCAAAAATTCAAAGACGTGATTTTCTTTTGCCATTTAATTAAATATTTTGTGCTTAATTAATGAAAAATTTTAGTACTTTTAATAGGAATTTAAAAACATTTTACACAACAAAGAATTTGTCCAACCATTTAACACTTTCTTGCCTGCTGCGCAGTGTTTGCAGTAAGTGCACTTATGGCCTTAAGTTTTTGAATTGAATGTCAAATCATACTTAATTTCTTTTTTGATTTCCGCCATGAATTTATTTTACTAAAAAATTCCAAGTGCCAATATTTTACAACTGCAAAACAAACAAACGCAACGATTGCAATTGCAAGAAATATTGAGAGTCGTGCAAAAGAGTTGACAGCAAAGAGTTAAGAACAAAGTCAAAGTTATCGTTAAAAATTGAAAAGAAAGATTTGTCACGTGCCTCCAAATGTAAACAACTGGTTTTGATCAATTTTTGTCTTTCAAACTTTTTTTCGTTGATTTCGTATAATTTTGGTTTTATTAATTTATCCTATTGAATTCAATTATTCGTTGATCACATGAAAATGATTTTTATAAACAAAATTCAACAAGAGAAAGAAAAAAAATAAAAGAACTCATTGAATGAATGATTGAAGGTTTCGTAAAAAGAAATATTTCACAAAGCAATTGCTATTGGCTTTATGCCCCACATTAGGAGGTGAACGAATTTTATTGTTCAATTTTCGTAGGGTGTTTATTTTGAAAATTATGTAGATGGATTTTATTTTTTTTTGCATATATTATTTTGCTATTATTATTTTAGCTTGAGCTCAATATTTGAGCTTTCTAACTCAAACCTATAAACGGCGCGTCCAGGACTTTAGTTTCGACTTCGTTGAAATTTAACGAAAAAACCGACTTACTAAAAAGTAGAAAAAGCGTTGCAAAAATCGAGTTTTGTGTGGGTCTGTTTGACAAATTTGATACTTGCATCGGATAGAAATATGTCGAAAGCAGATAAATTTAAAATTTCAATCCATTCGGATAAGTAGTTAAGTTTTTACAGTTAGTCAAAGTTGAGACATTTTTGAAGTTTGCAAAAAATTGAATTTTTGGGATAAAAATTTCATGTTTCAGCTGAAAAATTCAACAACAGCTGAGAGAAAGATGTATACTTTTTTTTTTGTAAAAGCATTATTGGTTGTATTTAAAAAAAAAAAAAAAAAAAAATAGTGCGTTATTTTTTTTCTTTGTTTTTGAAACACTGTTTTTTCGAAGTTTTTGAGCTTTCAGTTGAGCTTAAAAGTAAACTTCACAAAACTTCAAGCTGAACTTCCACACAAATAATCACTGACTCTTTCTAAACATATTCTCAGAACAAACTAGGCACCAGAGTTTGCCGGTAAAAGTGCTAGAGCGATTTTTATCGACAAACCTGTGGATATAGCACCCTAAGTCTATATACATATAAGAAATATTAAGTCTTAATTAAGCCTTTAACTAAAAAACATTTTATTTGGTGTGCAGTGCCTATTTGATTAGTCATAGTTCATAATTAAAAACGTTTAATTTAAACTACGGCCCCGCCCACTTTTTTTAATAGTGGGCGCACCTTTTTGTTTTGATCAAAAACTACCTCTTATAGTTTTTGAATCTATCATATGCAATAAGTTTTTAACTAAAAAATTTTCTGATTGCACTAATCCTTGAAATCTTGAAAGTTACATAAGGATTACAAGAACAGGTAAAAAGATGTCAAACGATTTGTATAGAGAAAAAAACAAACTAAAATTTTAGAATATGTAAAACTGCCTGCTTAGTAATTAGGGTATAAGTAATTTTTATTAACTCTTTCGGTGCATTTCGCAATACAGGTATTTTATGTATTGGAGTTACAGATAGTGCAACAGTAAGGATCTCAAGGGTAGAGTAGAACAAAAGAAAAATTGCAGTACATAGTATGTTCCGGCAAAACTAGTTTTTAGGATAAACTAGTTTTTCCTAGGCCAAACTAGTTCATCCGAAGCACGTTGGATGAACCAGCTTAGCCTAGGGAAATTTTAATATGTTAGGGTAAGTGGGCGGCCTTTGATCGCGACGCAGGGTTTACATCTTTCAATATGTTCAAAAACCGCTTCGCGGTTCACTATAATATATCCAACACTGATGTGTGATAGCGTAGCCCGTGTTCGACATAGTGAATGAACTGCGGCCGAACCCTAACATACTAAAATTTTAAGATTATCGGGAGTGAGGGCGTTAAAGTAAATAATAACCTTAGTACATCCTAGACTAAACTGGTTCATCCTAACATGCTTCGGATGAACTAGTTTAGCCAAGGAAAAAGTAGTTTATCCTAAAAACTAGTTTGGCCGGTAACATATATAAAGTCGTTTCGACACGTAATAAATTTATAATAAATTTTTTAATAATTCAACATATACATACATAAAAAGTGTTACATCATTCAAACTTTTTTCAAAGCACATCAAGTCAAGCAGAGTTCATATTGGCCGTAAGAGATTATCTTCAGATTACCGAAAATAGTTTTTCAACGCATAAGATGTCTGAATTTGAAAAAATTGTATCCAACTTATATTGGAATAAGAACAGAGCATAAATCGTTCAAAAATGAATTTCAGTTATAATTTAAGTTATATATACCAAGCCCATTCACATTTCCATCACACTTTTCTGCAGTTTTCAAAGTCTACTTGCTAGAAACAAAACAGAAGTTAATTTTTATATCCACCCTACAAAAAACTCAACTTCAACAATCAATTGCGTCGGACTCAGCAAACCTTTTACAACAAAATTTGGCACTGTAGTAGCTATAAAAATTTTCTCTATCATATAAAAAAAATTAGCAAAAAATCTTTATTCGTTCAGAAGTCATGTCAAAGTCAAATCTTGCCACTGTGCGGCGGCGCAATCAGTTTGTTAAGAGATGTTGAAAAACTCGAAAAAAGTTGAATGAGGTTGAAAACGTCGAAATAAATTGAAAGAGGTTGAAAAAGTCGTTAAAATATGTAACTGTTGAAAAAATTTAAAATATGTTGAAACAGGTGAAAAAAGTTTGATAAAGTCGATTATACAAAGTTTGGTTTTACAAAGAATTCTAATGCCAATTCTTCCAAATATGGAATTTATTGGGATTTAAGTGAAAATCTTTTTGGTGTATCTATTATTATGATCAGGAGTGTATATGAGAAGGGTTGGAAAAGTTGAAAAAGATTGAAAAGCTCGAAAAAAGTTGCTTGAGGTTAAAAAAGTCGAATAAATGTGGAAAAGGTTGAAAAAATTAGAAAGAGGTTGAAACAGTTGAATAACTCGAAACAGGTCGAAATAAGTTGAAAAGTTCAAAAAATATGGAAAATGTTAAAAATATTTGAAGAAGATTGAAAAACTCTATGGCTATGGAGCGTCGACAAGCTGCAACCGTTCGATCCATGCGGAAAGTTCAAATTTTTTACTAGATACCGATATTCCAGGTCAAAGATAACGAAAAACTAGTATTTCGTTATTATATCGCTTCCTATTAACTGGAAATAAATTCAATGTGTACAAAAGTTAAAGATCAGATAATTTTAAAAATAAATACTCTACAATTTTTCCTAACATTAATTAAAAATTAACATTAAATTAAATTAATAAATTGCTAGTAATATAAAATAAAAAAAAATTCGCCCTCAGCCTATCGATGGGTTTAATAAAAGTTTTATCAGGAATATGTATTTACGCAGTAAATAACTACATTCCAGTAACAATAAATGCCTTATTTTGACTAATCCTAATCGGTTTGCGATCGTCTAAAAAGCCGACATGCCACATTTACGAATTTCTCAAAAAAAAAAAAATCCTTTAAAAAAATACAGATATTTTTTTTGAAAAAACAACAAACTCTTTTAACATACTGAGCTCAATTTATATCGTTCTAATGAATATATTGTCCCAGAACTTTATTTTTTCTAGACGGACTATTTGTCACTGATGTTTCTTTGTTAACGCAATTTTTTTCCCGGTAAACAAATTGTGGAACTCATGTAACTTTCTTTAAACTTTGAATTGGTCGATGATAACACCATCTGCCTGCGGTGCACAGTAGAATTTTGTGGCCATAAATAGGAAGAATTTGAAAGTAGTTGGAATTGAAAAATTTTGTAGTACAATCGTCAGATAATACTTAAGGGATGAAAAAAAAACTATAAAAGTTTTAAATTTGTTTTGGATTAAGTGGGTTCAAAGTTGAACTTTGTACTCCAAAAATTTTCTATGAGTTTTTTTATATAAGCAACTGTTAGATAGGGTGCTCTAGTTAACTTGTTTGAAACAAAATGCAATAATGTAGCATATTGGCGGAAAGTACATTGTTTCGGCTTTATAAAAATTAATTTAGTTTTCTTTTATCGGCCTTATATGAATTAAACGGAATTTTCAAAAATTAGAATGAAAAATGGTAAAAGTGAAAAATTTTAAAACTTTAACAGAAAAAAACAAAAAACTATATACCCGGATTTAAAAAATTTTTTTATATATTATGTGCGAAGGTATGGTTGGCCAAAAAAAAAAATAAAAGCTGCGCATTTTCATAACTTTTTTTTTTATCAGGTTTTTCCTAATGTAGTTTTAGAAGGAACAATATATATCGACTTTTATTAAATTCTTTCACTAATTTGTTTGTATCGAAATTTACCAAAATTGCATACTGGCAAAAAGTTCATGGATTGTACTATTTAAAAATTGTTTGCTTGAAGTCTTATATTCTATGTGTGAATTATGCTGATTTTTAAAAAAAACTATATCTCTGGATTCTCTTTATTTTTTTATATGTTATGTGCGAAGGTTTGGTTAACAAAATAAAAAAATAAAAAGCTGCGCATATTCCTAACTTTTTTTTTTTATGAATTTTTTCTATTACAATATTTGAAGAAAAAAATATTTATTTATGTATCTTCGCATTTTATATTCGGAAAAAACTTGTGTTCTCATTAGAAACTAAGTGTACAGTGTTTCAAAAGTCATTGCGACAGTTATTTTATCAAACCAAATACAGTAGAACCCAGTTAACACGATTCTGCATTTAACAACTATGCAGTAACTATGAAACTTTATAAAAAGGACTACAATTGGTACAACCTGCCTCCTTTCGTGCACAAAGTTCTAATGCATGGAAGTGAAATTATGCAAAGACTAGAAATTCCAATTGGACGTCTTTCTGAAGAAGCTCAGGAAGCATCAAATAAAGTTTTTAAAAACGCGAGGTTGCACAACAGCAGGTGTTGCTCTAGAATAGCGAACAACGAAGATGTTTTGCATTACTTGCTGATTTCTTCTGATCCTCTTATCAGCCAAATTCGAATAAAGCGAGATAAAAAATATAAAGAGTTATCACCAGAGGCACAAGAAATGCTTCAAGTCTATGAAGAAGACGATTAAAATAAATTTAAAAAAAAACATTGCTGTATATCTATTTTTGAAATTAGGTTTTTTTAGTGAATTTTCAGGTTTTCTTTAATAACTTGAAAACTATCAAAGATATCGCATTGCCAAATTACTTAATAAAAATTGATACCGATTTTGAAAAAAAGTCACAACCACATCCCACCTTTGTATGGGAGGTAGACGTGTCCTTGAACCGATTTTTTTAAAAATTACCAATTTTTGTTCTATTTACCTTAAAAACATCTGTACCAAATTTCAAGAGTCTAGCGCAATTATTACTATTTATGGCCGCCGTTCCATACAAATCCATCCACTGTGCGGTGGTAGATTTATACCAATATTAGAAATCCAAGCTTTACGATCGATCGTCATAGTGCAGAGAACCTAAAAAATTGCATCATGTGTACGCTGCAACATTGTACTGCAAATAATACTTGACGGCTTGCTGCACATTGTGAATGCAAAACGATATTGACAGTCACACATGTTTTCAAGCCATGTTGTCCAACACGAGGGATCATGTGAACTGCCCCAATAAAAAAGTTTTCAAAAGAATTAAACCTTCTAAAAAAAATTCCTTGAAGTTAAGTATGTCAGACCAATGACTTTTAAATGTACAGAGGTTTAACAGACAAGCAAACAAAGCGTTTATTCGAATGATCTTGAGGGTTTGACATATAAAACAAAGACAATATCTTCTACTATGAAAGTAGGTATACAATTATAATATTATTATTTATTTTAACTTATCACAACTGATTGCTGTGATAGTTAAGCTATTTAAAATTTTTCGACATTATGACATTATTTCAATGACATAACGTCTTCACGTAATGATCTATGCTATTATTATATAGCACCAATTCGAAATGCTACTTATGTGAGTAATTACGCCCTCCCACTTTCTACAGTTTAACTAATTTTTGCTGCAAAAAATATGAAAACTTTATCAAGCAAAAACAAACCACTTCCAGTTGAGACATAGTAATTCAAGCGGCTTAATTGTGTGCAACAGTTTCATTTTAAGGAATCTTAAATCACAGTTGTTACTAATTGAAAAAATCACCATTAATAATGCATATACAATGTAACATGTATTTATAGATAAGAATTAAAAAAATATATGTATGATATGTAATACAATACGTTTAGTTAAGCTCTGCTCCATAGCAGCAGATTAAAAAAAAACCAGAACAAATTTAATAGAACGTTTTTTAAACGATTTTTTTTTCGTTTTTTAATAATTACTATTTTTCAGTTTTGTTCTAGTTATGGTTCTTTTACATTATTATTATTAATTGTGCGGAATGTCATTGCTGCGCTGCCTGTCAGTCAGCCAGACACAGTCATTGGACTTTTAATTAATGAAATTATTTTACTTTTTTTCAATGTTAACGCAAAAATGGATCAAGGCTAAAGAAATGACATGAAAATATAATAACAAGTAGAAAATACAATAAAAAATCATAATATATATGTACCCATATATGGAAGAAAAAATTACGTAAAATATTCAACATTTTTTAGTGCAGTTAACCAATTCCTAGGCAACTCGTTCGTAGAAGCTATTGGGCAGATAATTTTCTTTTTAATCAATTCTGCATGAAATAGGAGTTTTTCTTTTTTGTTCTGAAAAATGTAATTTTCTCAAATATTTAAATTGCATCTAAAAAAAAAACAGCGTGAGATCGAACACACGTGGCGTGCAGTGTGCACTAAATGATGTTTTGTTAAAAATGTTGTCGAAAAATGTTGCATCAGTCACAAAACCTTGAAAAAGTCGAAAAATGTTGTAGCTGTAAGATTTTTGAAAAATCGGAACAACGTTAAAAAAGTTGATATATGTTGACGAAGCCGGAAAACGTTGAACAAATCGAAAAATTTGACATTCATACATACATAGTAAGTATGTGGAAGTGAAAAAATGTTGAAAAATTCCAGAATTATTGCAGAATGAAAAAAATGTTGGTAAAGTGTTGCGTAAAAAAATATTGAAGTCGAAGTATGTTGGAAAAAGCGAAATTTATTGCAGAAGTCGAAAAATGTTGCAGAAGTCGAAAAATGTTGCAGAAGTCGAAAAATGTTGCAGAAGTCGAAAAATGTTACAGAAGTGGAAACATGATGAATAAGCCAAAAAAAATGTTGCAAGAGTCGAAAGAAAATGCTGGAAACATGTTAAATATATCGGAAAACGTTGCAGAAGTTGAAAAATGTTGCAGAAGTTAAAAATTGTTGCAAAAGTGGAAACATATTGAATAAGGGGCCGTTCATAAATTACGTAAGACGTTTGGGGGCGGTCAATGATCATCTTACGTAAGATTTAAAATGCGTATTCATACATAAAAGTTGTATTAACGCATCGTCATTTGTGACAGTAATGAAATATATTTGAATTTTCGACAGTCACGAAAGATTCAGAAATATCGATAACAATCGATTTGAGCAATCGACTCTGAACGGGACAGCTTCTCTTCTGTTTATGTAATGAAATTTACTGTTTAATGAAATGAGAATCTTACGAAATCTTACTCGGGGGAGGGGGGGTCAAAAATGTCATGAAATTGTCTTACGTAATTTATGAACGGCCGAAAAATGTTGCAAGAGTTGAAAAATTGTTCAAAAGTCAAGAAATATTGCAAAACTCGAAAAATGTTGCGAAGGTTGAAATATGTTGAAAAATGTTGCAGAAGTCGTAAACCATTGGTTCCCAAAGTGGTCCAGGTAAACCCCCAGAGGTCCATGGGAGACTCGACAAGGGTCTACGTTGGCGTGATAAAAAAATAGGGGTTCACAATTCGTAAGCGGAGGTTCACGAAAATTTATCTGCTTTCGATAGTGAAGAACTAAAATGTTGGGTGGACTTCACCTATCAATGTACAGTGGATCAAAGTTATAATGGAACAGCATTAACAAAAATGTTTCTTACTAAGTAGTAAATTAACTAGATATTTTTTTACAAATTTAAAATCTATTTTAGAAAGTGTATTTAATAAACATTTATTAACAACAAAAATTTTTTATAAAATCATCGTTTTTTTTTTTTAAAATAACAAAAAATGAAAATGCATGGATATCTGTCACAAAGTTATAATGGAACACCTGCAAACTTAATATTCGTGTCATATCGTGTTGTCTAGCTAAGGGATCATCCGATAATTCATGTTACTCATCAACGATTAATATTTTTATTTCCGTAATAAGCGAGAAGGCGCCGCGCTTTATGAAAACCTCGGTTAATCAAAGAGAAGTTTTAATTCGATTGTCAAAGTCAGGCTAATTAGTGCCAAATATCAGTGAAACTATTAATCGTCCTCTAACAACTGTTTTAAACATAATTAAGCTATATGAAAATACCATAAGCTTAAGAACAAGGCCAAACCGAGTACTAGGGAAATATTTAATGCGTCAGATAAATGTTGAATAATAAAAGAAATTAAGAAAAACCCCCATATTAGTGTCCCAAAATTGGCATCTGAAGCCGAAAAGTATCTTAAAAAGAAAGCTAGCCATGAAACAATTGGAGACGTGCTTAGAAGACATCTGTTTAATGGACGAGTAGCTAGGAAAAAAACATTCGTGTGTAAGGCCAATGTACAAAGCGAAAAGGAACTTTGCAAAAGAACATAAAGCTAAGTATTTTTCATTCTGGAAAACAGTTTTATTTACAGATGAAAGCAAATTTAATATTTTGCGGTCAGATGGACAATCATATCTCTGACGCAAAGCTAATGAGAAGCTCAAGAAAATTAACCATCGGCCAACAACTAAGCACGGATTAGGTTCAGTAATGGTGTGGGATGTGGTATCTGCTGCTGGACCAGGAAACCAGCATATAATCGAAGGGATTATGGATAAAATATGTTATTTAAGCATTCTAAAAGCAAAGGTAAAAGAAAGTGCTCGAAAGTTGGGGATAGGCGAAGAGCTTATATCAGGACAATGATCCGAAGCACTAGGCGTATGTTGTGCGTAACTGGCTGCTTTATAATTATTCCAGAGAGATGGAGGCTCCACCACAGTCTCATGACTTAAATGTTATTGAACACGTGTGAAATTATTTGGAGCAGCAGCTTAAAAATTACCACATAACTAAAAAAGCGGAGTGGATAGCAGCCCTAAATAAAAAGTGGGGCAATATCCCAGTTTATTTATGTCGTAAGTTGGTAGAGCCGATGCTAAATCGCTTGAGAGTTATTATACAACTAAAAGGACTACCTATTAAATATTAAAAACAAATTAAATCCTTTGATAACACAAATTTTTATGTGAATTTCTTTGGTGTTCCATTATAACTTTGTGACAGAATTCCATGTATTTTAATTTTTCGTTATTTTTTTTTTTTAACGCTAATTTTATAAAAAAATTTTGTTGATTATAAATGTCTATTAAATACACTTACTAAAATAAATTTTGAAATTGTAAAAAAATATTTAGTTAATTTACTATTTAGTAAGAAACTTTTTTGTTTGAACTGTTCCATTATAACTTTGACCCACTGTAGGCAGATAATATTTTAAGAAGCTCATCGAATGTTATTTGTTAAAACTTGCATATTCCATATTCAGTACAACGTGTCGGAACTCAGCTGCAACGCAAATTTCCATAGTTAGATCTAATCGAGTTTTGGGAATATAATAGAAATGTAGCTGCAGGGGATCCATCGGAACCAGCTAAATTTTGAAAGCGGTCTATGAGAAAAAAAAGTTTGGGAAACTCTGTTGAAAGTGTTGAATAGCCGAAAAATTTTGCATGAGTCGGAAATTTTTGCAAAAGACAAAAAACATTGTGAAAGTTGAGAAGTATTGAAAAAGTCGAAACATGTTGGAAGCCCGAAAAATGTTGCAAAAGTCAAAAAATGTTGCAGAGTCGAAAGTTGTTGTAAAAGTAGAAATATGTTGAAAAAATCGTAAAATGTTCCAAGAATCGAACAATGTTGCAAAAGTCGAAAATTTTGAAGATATCGAAATATGTTACAAAAATGGAAACATGTTGAATATACCGAAAAAGGTTGCAAGAATTAAGAAATGTTGCAAAAAATGAAAAATATTGCAAAAGTCGACAAAATGTTGCTAAGGTCGAAAGATGTTGCAAAAGTTAAAAATGTTAAACAGCATTTCGTGCGCATTAATTTTCCGCCAATAAAGATGTTTACACACCAATAAAATTGTATATCTGTTATTATAATTTGTATTTTAATTGATTTATACAATTCTATAATTCTATTTCTATAATTCTACAAAAAATAATTCAAAGATTTCTGGTGTTTTCATTGATATTGTATTTCAGAGAAAATCATATCATATAATTAGTTACTCAATATAAACAAAGTTCTATTTAATTTCATATTTAAGTGTAAGTAAGAGTAATATTATGGCAAAAATAAAAAAAAATCCCATTCGCTATGTAATTTCGCAGTTACTTTTTTTTTAGTAGTATTACTAGGCAGAAAAATAATTAAGAACAAATTTTATTCAAAAGGCTGTGTAATAAAAATCTATTAGCACTAGTTAAACTTAAATAAAAATTAATATTTATTATTCAGAATATTTATTGTTTCCAAGTGTATAATGATAAGTGTAAAATGAAGGTTATTTTAAAAAAGTCAACTTTATAATTTCAATCGGCGAAACAAAAAATACGTAAATTGGGGAAATGTTGCAGAGAATTGAAGGCACTCAGCATTGGACGTCCATGTTGCAAGAGTTTTGCGAAGGACTTATGTTCTATTAGGATTTAAGGAATACAAGAGATTAGATAAGATAAACAAAAAAATCAACACTTTTCTGGAATCTGAAATATTTTCAATATTTTTGTTTTTACTTAGCCTTATCAGAGTAGAAGACTTTTCCTCTAAATTTCGGCATCAACTTTTTGTTGCTCTAACAATTGAACAATTTTAATTGTTAAAGCATTCCATTTCTCGTGTTATTATTGAACCAAACTATATAGTAAAATCACATTAAATTGAAATATGTCAAGAAAATATACAAAATTAAAATTTATGTCATGGTTTATTCATAAATAAATGAATACAAAAGTTGGCGAAAAACCAACAACAACAAATTATCTAATTGCATTTCAGTGCAAAGTTTTTTTTTTTATTAACAACAAAAAATTACATCTTTAAAAAAGGCAAATCTGGAGCATTCCATATTTATACACAAAAGTAAGTACTATAGTAGAAAAAAAAGGAGTTGCAGCAATGCAGCGAAATTATTAAATGACACGACAAATTGAGTAACAATGCAATTGAGATCTCACAAAATCATCATAATAAAAAGAATATTGCGTCGGTTATGTTATTAATAAATAAAATAAAATTCAATTAACATTGCAATAAATACAGAGAACAAAATATTGATGTCAGTCAGCAGCGCGTAAGTGTTGCCAATTGAACGCAATTTTATTGTTTATTTAGTACGTGATTAAGCTGCGCGTGAAATTTGTTGCTTTAATATAATCAATTAAATTAATAAACAAAAGAAAAGCTCAAATATTATTTTATGAAGCAGTGTTAATTAATGGCACGCCCACTTTTTTTTTGCTAATTGTTAACATCAATGCGAAAAAAAAACAACAAAGAGACAATTGCTAATTGGCAATACTAATTTGCTTGTGCGTAGCAGCGCACAGTGTGACAAAATGCTTGTGGATGTAATCAATTTCAAATAGTTAAATCAGTTAAGAGCTTGCGTCTTTTATGGTGTTAAGTGTTTAAAATCAAAATTTCACAGCTCATATTTTGATTAAAATATTTAAGAATGACAATAGTGGAAAAGCACTTATGAGACAATATTAAGATGCAATGGAGTTTCGATATTTCATAAAGTTAGATTAACTTTTTCAAAAATGCGTTTAGGTTGAGTTTTCGTTGATTTTTGTACACATTTTGTTTTGTCATAAGCGTTTTTTGAAAACATTATTCTTATAAAATTAACATGACTCTGGCTTTAGATTTAATTTCACTGTTTAATTTGTTCACTGCACAACAACTTAAGGTCGATAAGTTTCGATTAAACTTGGTACGATGGTGAAAATGAGAACAAAATTAAGATCAGGCTAGGTTTTGACTATGTTATTAAAAGCGGCATGGTAACGCCCTTAATTTTGAGTAAAATTAAGGTATATCTTACAAGCCAAGCTATTGCGATATATTTCAGTGGATGGCTCTTAGTCCCAAATACCGTAAACTGCACTAAAACTGCGAGGGATTAGAAAAGTAAGCGTGAAACCTTTGAAATTATTTGTTTCAACATTGCTGAAAGGCTTTGAAATCGATAGCCCTTAAAGCAAGCAATAATTTGAATTCAGTTTATATGTTGTTAATACTCGTTGAAGGGTGTGACACCGCCAAAATAAAAATAAAATACGTTACAAAAAGACAAATCTAACCTAATATTCTTATTTGAATAGTGTCGTTCATTAAAAGTGGGCGATCCTGCGTCAGTGGGCGTGGAACTTCCAGAAATAAAAAAAAAATTATGAACCGTATTTAAAACTCAAGAAATATCGATTTGTATTGAAAAACATCAGGAAATCGATTTAAGTTGGAAAATATCAAATCGTATCGAAAAACATCGATAAATCGATTAAGGTCGAAATGTATCGAATTGTATCTGAGACTATAGAAAATGTTGAAAAGTATCGAATAGTTAAGGAAATTATACAAACATTCGATAAAAATTCAGATGCATGTATCGAAAAAAATTGAAAAATTCATAAAAGTTAAAATGTATCGAGTACCATCGAAAAACATTGAAAAATTCGAGAGAGAGAGAGAGTCGAAAAGTGTGGAATCTTATCGAAAAAGTGGATGGAAATCAAAAGCATCAACAAATATTGAAATCGCCGATATGAATATTGCATGAAATCGAAAACATTGACAAATCCGATTTAATAAAGATGTAGAAGTTGAGAAAGGCATCGTATGGTATTAAATGTTATGGAAAACGTCGAAAATTATCGAAAAGTGTAGGAAAACATGGAAGAGAATATACCTGCAATCTCATTTCATCTAACGAAAATTTTTTTCCCTAAAGCACTACGAAAATTTTTGATAAAGTTGCAAAATTTAATAAAGTCATGTATCGAATAATATCGATTTGTTGATTAATATCGTAAAATTCAATAGAATTCAAGAAGAATAAGAAAATATAAAAACAGTCGATACGTTGATATTATATGCAGAATATCGAAAAATATTACAATATTCGATATAAGTCAAAAAATATCAAGTAGTATCGAAAAGTATCAAATGGTATGTGAGACGAAACATTTTAAAGTATCGAATAACGAGGGAAAACGTCGGAAGGACTACCTACGCACTTTAATTTAAATGCAAGAAAAAGAAAAATGTTTGACTACGGTGCCAAAATACAGTTGAAACATTTGATAAATATTGAAAAAGTCGAAAACTGTTAGATAAGTTGAACACTGTTTAAAAAATCGAACATTGTTAAAAAGTCGAAAGACATTGAAACATTTAACAAGAGCAAAAATATTGCGAAACATCAAAACAAGTCTAAAGTATCGAAAAGGTCTAGGTCTATCGAACAACATTGAAAAAGTCAATAAAATTACAGAATTACTGAAAAATATTGAAAAACATAGAGATAGTCCGTAAAACTCGTAAAATATTGCCATTGGACGTTTGAAGACTTTTTGAGGAGCGCGTTAGTCCAATGCCGAAAGCTATTTTGTCCAACCAAAATATTTTTATGTTCACTTTTTTGAACATTTTGCTCCACTGAATGCCGATAAATTAAACATTGCTGCTAATTGTTGCTGTGTTTCGCAAGAAGCCTACGTTTAATTAAAAACGCTTACGTCGCTGTTGTGTGTGCGTGTGCTGCTTATGTCCATTACAGTGTCACTTAAGCGTTAAATAATTTCGTCTAATGTTACGAGCCGAGCTGGCGAAAAAAAAGCGCAACATTTAAAAACGTAACAAAGGAGATACGCCAAAATGGCACATCTTTGTGCCACGATGAAAAACCACCATAAAGAATTGGACAAAGAAATTAAATGGGGTTTACATGCGATATTTGTGAATGGGAACAAACAACTTAGGATTTCGAGGTGGCAACTTTTGACACCTACTGATTTTTGTAGAAATCGATGAGGCAAGCAATAAATATAGTGTGATTCATTTAAATTTCCCCAGGCCAATATCTAGAGAAAATTGGTTTTAAGGTCAATTCGATGTCAAGTGTGACTTTTAAATAGACATTGTCATTAATAAAGTTAATAAAGGTGTCAATTTACAAAATCACGGTTGATCTTCAATTGACCTAAAAATTTGGTTTGGATCAAAGGCCAAGTCAATTTTGCCCAAAATTACAGCTGACAGAAATCTATTTTTCAATGAAAATTTCTAAGGGTCACTTGCCACTTTATTTTCACATTCCCCCTTTAATCCAAGCTACAAAATATCAAAGCAAAGATATGATGTAAAAATAAAAGAAGTTGTTAAGAATTTCTTGACATATCAGTTGACATCTAGTTGACGCCGTTGTTACTGTCATTGTTGTTGTTTTTGTTGCTATAATATATTTGACATTTGTCGCATTTACGCGCTCTAATTCCATTAGCATTGTCAGTGCTGTCAAAGTAAGTAATGAATGAATGAATGAATGAAGTACGCGTAATTGCTACTTTTTTCGATGTTTTGTTATTTCACATTATTTTTTTTTGTCAAATTTTAATTTTTTATGGGTATTGTTGTTACAGCATGTAATTGATATAATTGTGCTATAAATTATGCTATAATAATAATTGCTCTTGTTTTTATTGTTGTAGTTGTGGGTATCATATATAAAGTATTACGTCCATTTAATTGACTGACTTTGAGCATTCAATCAATGCAAATCTGTGGCGTGGATTTTCATTCGAGATCTCTGATTTCCTTGGAATTGTATGTTAGTGCGTTAGTTTGATCAAGAAGAATAATTTTATAAAATGTATTAAGTATTAAAAAGTTTTTTATATAATTACTCTGCTCTGCCTGATCAGGGGGTCATTAATGATATTAAGCAACTAGGGCCATTCCCAAAGTAATTTTTTGTGCAGAATTCCAATCTGGCTTCAGAATCAGTTCATCACATCAGGATTTTGAGATATTTAAGGAAAAATAATCGAAAAATAGATTATTTGGTTGAGGTTATGTGTAGGACTTAAATAGATTTGTCATCTCATTTTACTACTCATATCAAAATGTCTTCTTGACAACTTACTTATCTATGATTTCACGTTTGCCAACTTGTAAACTAGTCATCTTCAAATAGCCTTAACTTTGCAAGATTCAATAGTAGAAAATTATTTGAAAACTTTTTTTTTTAAAAGAGTGGATCTTACAAAATTATCCAACTATGAACTTTTTTTTAACTCCTACTCGTAGGCATATCTCCAATATAGCCATAAAAGCAATTTTCGGTTATTTAACCTCAAGCATCTCAAAATCTTATCGTCATGGATAAAATCTGAGGCCATATTCACATTTGACATAAAAAAATTACTTCGGGCCTTGCAGACCTGTATTAACGATAGCCTCTTGTTTTAACAAAATGTAGTAATTTCTAATATGTCCCCATTCGGGTGATTTTTTAAGAATTTGATTTTTTAAAATTGAAAAAATTACAGAAAGTTTGCAATACTGAATGAAATATTTATTTGGAGTGATACATCCATTCCTGTCATTTATTTTTTAAAGATTATTTCATGTAAATGTTGCCCGCGGATATATCTGAGGTGGTCCATCCATAAGTTCTAATTTTGGCATACTTTTTCCAGCATTTTTTGTCTTCCAGGGCTGCAATTGTGTCTGGCTTGTCCCTGTACACCAGAGATTTCACGTATCCCCACAAAACATATTTTAGTGGGGTCAAATCTAATGATCTTCGCGTCCAAAGGACTGCTCCAAAATGTGAGAATAATTGCTCACCAAACTCGCCTCTCAATAGGTCCATGGTAACGCCTGCCGTGTGGCATGTGGCACCGTCTTGTTGAGACCACATGTCAACCAAGTCTAATTCTTCCATTTTGGGCAAAAACAAAAAATCAGTAATCATCGCACGGTATCTTTCTCCGTTGACTGTAACGTTGCGATTTTCATTATTTTTGAAAAAGTACGGTCGAATGATGCCGTCGTCCCACAAACGGTACCAAGCAGTACATTTTTCAGGGTGCATTGGCAGTTCTTGAGCTGCCTCTGGCTGCTCTTCAGGACAATCTCGGCAATTCTGTTTGCTGACGTACCTATTGAACCAAAACTGAGCTTCGTCGCTGAAAAAAATTTTTCGATAAAAAATTGGATCTTCATCATTTCTCACAGAGCATGAATTTTGATAACAAAATTCAATAATTTGCAAGCTGTTTGTTTGTTAGTCTATTCACGGTAAAATGGCAAACCTTACTGAGCATTCTTGGCCATGACACATTTTACGAATCACACGTGAGGTGTCAAAAAATTTACACTGAAAAAACAATTAGCAAAAAAAATCACAGCAGAGCAATTTGTTTTCAATGCAAATTATATGTACCTCATTGTACCTGTAGAGTGTAACAAAATTAACTTTATGGTTTGAATTCGTCAAATTTTTTTTTATTGCAGTGTTATTAAAAAATAGTTTACCATGCTATTCGATAATTTTTTAATATTTGTCAATACGTTTCGATACTTTTCTATCGAATTATTTATTTCTTTCTTTGAGCTGTCCGACTCATATTGATTTATTCCAACTTTTTCTAAACTTTTTATTGACTTTTTCGACGTATGATACTCTTCGACTTTTTCGATATTTTTCGAAAATATTCAGTACCTTTTGATACTATTCGATACTTCAGCATTATTTCGCTATAAGTTGATATTGTTACGAAATTTCTGTCTCTTTGACGATAATTTCGATCTCTCACACTTTCCTGAGTTCGCTCACTGGATTGTGATTGGATTGTGTATTAAAAAAACACACAAACTTATTTAGTTATAAAATGGTTTATTTTATTAACGTTCAAATTCTAATATTAATTTAACACTGTATAGAAAACTGTTTGACTTTACTACGGATCACACTGTATTCACTTTATTGATTATTGCTTCACTGTTTAAATACAACTGTGTCCGAAAACTCAAATGACACCCTTTTATACTACAGGCATCACTTTCTCGAATAATGGCGTGTATTCTACCATAATCCATAATTTACCAGTGCTTCTAAGTGGCGTGTATTCTACCATAATCCATAATTCACCAGCATGGCGCACTGACGTTGAGCTCACAATTATCCAGAATGTTGCTATTATTAGATGGCGTTGTACGACATTGAATTCACAATCTAGATATCTCTCGGTTATTGACTTTTATAGTGTACTGCAGCGTCTGTTCGGTTTATTATTTTTAGTACAAAAACTGCACTTGGCCGCTAGATGGTGCTAATATCGTTTAGTTTCTTTTGTTGGTATTTATTTCAAGAGTTTTCTAGCATAAACCAAATTTCGCTACAATATTATTGATTTTGTCAATATTTTTCGTACTATTCGGTGCTGTTCTACTTTTTCAATATTTTTCGACACTTTTCAAATATTTTCGATGCTTCTTAATACTCAAAGACTTCTTTTGACTTTTTACTAAAAGCTTAAAATTTTTTGAAGTTTTTTAAAATTAATAAACTCATAACGATCATGTCATTTAGATGGTCACTATGTGCTACTACTTGACTTCTTACGATTTTTTCGATATTTTTCAGAAAAAATCGATACTCTATAATTATTCGGTATTTCACGTTGTTATTCGAAACTTGTTAATACATTTTCCCTGATATTTCGAAAAATTTCATGTCTAATGGCAACGATTTTATTATGAATAATGATTTTCAGTAGAAGGTTTATCGCTGGCTTAAGAAGCTTCACATTGAAAGTATTCTTTGAGCAAATATACCTTATGCTATGTTATGCATTATATTTTATACAAAATCTAAATTTATTTTTCTTAATTATTTTCAGAAAAATCTATTTCTGGATGAATTCGGCATTAAGTGTGCAACTGGCGATTTAAGTGAGAAATGTTTTATGACAAGGGTAAGTGAGCATAACAAACAATAAGAAACCCTACACAAACATTTTTTTTTTGTGGGAAAAAAGTAAAACCAAAAATGTGACTTTTGAAATACTTAAACTTGACACACTATATACATACATACAGATAGATGTATGTATGTGCATAAAACAGACCATGAAACTAACAAACTGACTTTAGAATGGAGTATTGTTTAAGAGCACCCTACCGCAGCCACTACTAAGAGACTTTTGCAACAAAAGCGACAGTTTCTTTACACTAAAGTGAAATTTGATCCCTGTGAGTAACACAACTTGAACTGCCTGACTTTGGAGCTGCTTGTAAGGACAGGATTGTGGCAAGAACGCTTGGACAGAACTTGCATTGCATTAAGAAAAAAAAACTCACAATTAAAAATTTCGTTTTTTGTCTTTTAATTTCTTTTACAGTGCACCAAAGGTTGCCAACAATGGTGGCGTGCATTACAAGAATACGAATCCTGTCAGGAAGCTTGCGTAAGATTATATGAAATTATATTCATTGTTGTTTTTATTGTATATCGAATTTGCATTTATATCATTTGAAATTTTAGTCTTCGCTGCAATTTTATCCCTTTGATCTGCCATGCATCGGCTCTTGCGAAATGGCACAACGAAATTATTGGCATTTGCAGCGTTTGTCCATGGAATCGTTGGTGCGCAACATAACGCCGCAATTGCTGCATGAAAGTGCAGCAACGACGACAACAACGACGACGACAACGGCGATGACGATGATGACGGCGAATTCATTAACGCTGCAATGGCCCATTAAATTTCCAGATAAATACTTGGCCAGCAGACCATTTAATATACAATATTGCTATGTGCGTAAGCATAAGGATAATGTGCAACGGAAGGAAGTGGATGTGGATGATGTAGATGACACAAAGGATGCGGCCGCTGCATGCACTGAAGCTGACTGGTCCAATTTGGCCGATTACAATTGCAATGAGAATTTCAACTGTGATATACTTGATGTTCTAATGCCATACACTAGCTATAGCGTAAGTTTATGCAATTTATGTATTTAGTTTGTGTTATCTCAGAATGTTTATGTTTTCGAGAATTATCCAGTGAGTTTGTGGCATGTGCGAATAATTGTTTGAACAAAAAGGAAAAAACTTGATACAGAGACGCTGAATAATAAAATTAAATTGAAAAACAAAAAAAATTAAAATGGGCGGTATTCGTGAAGTGGGCATGGTGGTAACTCAAATACGCTCAACGAGCAAAATATGCCATATCCTGAGAGTTAGTAAATGTTACGAATATTGCAAGAGTCGCGGAAAATAAATTAGCAGTAGACGGTGTTAGTGGAGTGGGCGTGGCATTTCATAAATTAGCACAGAGACCATATCTTTAATGTGTGAAATGAATATGCTATGAAAAATGTTATGTAGAAAGATGCAGATTTTCCTTTGATGACACAACCGCTTATTTTAATTCCCATATCTTTAACAGTTCCGCTTTGAAATTCCCTTTGGTGAAAGTCCACTTGATATACTCTACTCAAGACCAACGTCAGCCTATACAACTCAAGCTGAGGGCGCACCACTATCTAGTCCTATAATCGAAAATGCGCTGGCGTTGGATGATTCTCATGTAGCGATATTTTGGAAAGCTGGAGAATTCACCAATGGTCCATTAACTGGTTACAAGTTACATTTAACCAATAGCAATAGCAATGCAACATTGGAGCAGGTAAGTTATAAATGTCCCTTTCGAAATGTTAAATTCTATGTCTAAGTATTCAATCCCCAGTTAATACCTGCAACTCAAGTACAATTCATTGTCAACAACTTACTGCCACTGACCAATTACACGTTACAACTTTGCATGCTCAACGATGAGGGTGCAGGACCATGTGCAGCATCCTGGATTGTAACTAAAGATTTACCACACATAAAAGGCGCCGATATGTATGCCGCCAGTGAGTTTATACTGGCAGGTGAATATAGCATTCGATTGAGAAGCTTGGAAGCTTTAGCAGAAACGCAGCTTATTTATCTAAGTGATCAGCTGATAAGCGATTACGCGTTACATTTAGCGGCGAAAAGGCTCTTTGTCATTGATGAAGATGGACATGTTTTCAGGTGAGTACGAGTACAATATTTTAAGCGCTTTCAATGAAAACTGATGTGTTTGTGTTTTCTAGTGCTCATTTGGAAAGATCCACTGAACGTGAAGCACTTTATTTAAATAAATCCATTGTAAACTTTAAGCCAGCAAAAATAGCAGCAGATTGGTTGAATTCTAAGCTTTATATAGCTGGACAGGTGAGTTAAAGAAACAGTGTGCTACATGAAAAAAGTTTAGCTAGGGGATATTTAGCGGGCTTCTTGCCTAATGGAAGATCAAGATTTTCTGCGAAGAAAAGCTTCTCTCGATGGTATGTGTTATTTATTTGTGGAGCAAAGGAAAGTACTATTTTGCCGGAGAAGAGTTTTTTTTGCATAAAATATATTTGTTCGGAAAAAAGCTTCCTTCAATAAAGTTTTTAGGGAGTAAAAAGTTTAAGTTCTATCGAAGAAAGACCTCCTTCGGTAAAAAGCGATTTTTTTTTAAAAACAACAAATCCAGGCTTGTTTTTGAAGGAGAACTTCAAGGAAAAATAGGTTTCTGCTCAGAAGGAGAAATGATTCTAATAAAAATTTTGAAAAGATCAGCTTCTTCTAAAAACAATAAATTATATTTTTACTATAAGCTGCTTTCTCTATAAAAAGTCTTATTCGCAAAGCAGCTTCTTCTAAAAAAGATTCAAGAATCAAGATTGGTAACCTATCGGGAGAACGATTAAAGGACATGTTTTTTTTTTTGGAAGAAAGTATTGGAATAAATGGTTATTCCCTCCTAAAATTTTTTTTTTTAAAACTGAATTTCAAAAAATTAACTGTCCTTCAGTAGAACGACAAAATAATATTTTCTTGAAAAGTGCAATCTTTTCTGATAAAAAGAAATGCTTTCTCTACTCCTTCAGAAAAAAATGACCATGAGAGCTTCTCAAAAAAAAAAAAATTATTTCATTTCAGTAAAAGCTTTTTCTTGCAAGGAGAACTTCGTATTAGAGTTAAAGCTTCTCTGCAGAAGTTTCGACTCTTCTCAAAGAGAGCACTTTTCGATGAAGTTGCTCTTCTAGGAAGATGAGACTATTTTCGGATGAAAATCTTTTTTTTTTTTTCTTAGAGAAGAGCTTTTCTTCAGCAAAGTAACTTTTAGGAAAACACTTCCATAAAAGTTCTTAATAAAAAAAAAAGTCGCAGTCGACAGCAATGCTGGTTTTTAGCAAATGACCACATTTGGATGAAAGGCTTTATTTGAAAATTAGACTTCACCTTGGAAAAAGATATACTTTCTGGCTGACTTTAGAAGTCAGTTACTTTCTTGCAAAAAAGCTTTTCGCCGGAAAATGAAATTATCCTGCCAAATGCAGATGAAGCCTTCTTCCGGAAATAAGTAATTTTTTGTAGACAACAATGTCTTAAAAAAAAAAGCTAAAAAAGCAGCTTTCCCTTGGAAGGAGAGCTTTTTAGGAAGAAGAGGTCTTCCGTCTTTTCCGCTTAATTTAGGTAAAATACCTCCATGTCGAAGTGCTTTCAGTCAAAAGACGCTTTTCTTCTTTGGGAAAAAAGTTTTATTTCAGCATAGGCGCCACTTCTTGAAATACTTTTACTAAATAGTTTGAGAACTAATTGATTTTTCTCTTCTTCTCGACAAAAATTCACTCTTCTACGATTTTAGGCTCCCAATAAGTTTTGGCTCATTGTACGCTCCGATATGTTTGGTGAAAACTTGGAGCTGCTAGTCAGTTCACAACATCATGCTGTACAACAATTGGTAGTTGATCCAATCAATGGTTGGCTTTTTTGGTCACAAACTAATGCTGGAATACAACGCATGAATCTAGCAACTCTTAAATATGAAGCTATCATACAAACGTCTTCTTTGGGCAGCTTCGTAGTTGATTTACCACGAAATTTACTTGTGTACTATGACAAAGAGAATCAAGAACTTTACGAATTGAGCTATGATGGCGCATTTAAGCAAAAACTTCGACGTGGTATTAATAGCAACAATAGCACAACTGGAGCACTACAAGGTGAGTTGCAAAGTTTTGCACTTAGCAGTGGCGCCGACATCTATGCAACAAATGGCACACATTTGGCGCATCAAAATTATCGCACCAATGAAAACGACATCTGGTTCATACGCGAGTTGGAATGGTGTTGGAGTTTTGTGCCACAGCAGCAACAAGAACTCCAGCCTTCACCACAACCGAATGGTAGTCCGCAGACAGTGCAAGCGCTGCTAACTGCCAACATGGCGAAAATCAGCTGGCAACCACCTGCGCTAAATGCTTTGCAGACAACGTACGCCTGGCAGCAATGGGAGTACGAGCTGGAGTTGATGGACGTGGCAAGTAATAGCGCATTCAATATACGCAACATCAAGTCCACATATTTTGACGTCGAGCAACTGCAGGCTGACAACACCTATAAGCTGCGTGTACGCGCTGTAAGCAAAACGGGTGCTGGTGCATGGTCGGAGGAGCTGTTAACACGAACGTGGCCACTGGGTAAACACAAGCTTTTGTGGGCAACTGCGCAGGGACTCTACGAAACAAATGAAGTTGGCGAAGAAGTTCAAGAGCTACTTGATAGCAAAACGGCAGCGGAAGTAACGGAAATTCGCACATTTGTGCAATTAAATGGCAGCATTTTCTTTGTGGCCAATCAAACGCTGAAATGCGCAAATCTAATGAATCCCGAGTTGAGCTGCGCCTTCCAGTCGGGTGTCACGGGTGCTAAAGTGAGTGACATCTCCTACGATTGGCGTGGCGGCAAAATTTATTTAACTGATATGCAACGTAATTTGTTGTTACGCGCGAATTTGGATGGCAGCGATAAGGAATTGCTGCCACTCTTTGATGCACAGCAGATTGAAATCGATTCGTATACTGGCTACATTTATTATTCAACTGGTGCGCGTTTGGCGCGCCGCACATTAAGTGGCAGCAGCAGCTTCGAAAGGCAGGAAATGGTGTATTTTCATGTAAATGGTATTGGTGGTGTTGTGCGTGGTTTTGCATTAGATGTAGCACGTCAGAAAATTTACTTTGTGGCGCGGCAAAATGAAGGTCATGTGCGTCTCTTCAAGTCAGCAACAGAGCGTGGTGAGTTGAATAAGTTTGAAGATATGCTTTTAACTGAAGATATAGTTCCTGGTTCGCTCACGTACATGGAGGAAATCGATAGTCTGTCGTGGTTGACTGCCACTGAAAATGCAAGTCGTTTGGTCATAGTACGCACGGACAATTTGGCGCAGCAGGCGCATTTGGATGTGCCACAATTCGGCCGTATACACGCTGTAAGACTTAAACGCGACTATACGCCGTACTTGGATGCAAGTGTTATACCTGAGGCGATAGCAGCTGATAGCATACAAGTCGACGAAGAGGGATATTGGGATGACTTCAATATAAAGTGGGCTACCTCTACTACGGCTGATAATTATACGGTCTATTACAAGGTACTGCTGCAATATAGCGATGATGCTGCGCAGCTTACACGCTTTTTCACGCTAGAGGTCAATGAACCTATGCTGCGTCTTACGGAATTTCATCAGCCTCAATTGTGGCTGAATATTTCCATTACACCACATACATATTGGAGTGCGGGTGCCACGGCAAGTGCTCAGTTGCACACACCCGCTGCAGCACCAACGCAGCCAAAACGACTACGCGTCTTCATCAGTCAAATAGCAGATCCACTGCAGTTTGCACCTAACATTAGCGCACTCATACGTTGGGATCCGCCAGAGAATATCAGCATGAATACTGCAGTAGCTTATAAGATCTATTGCTGGCTGGGCGATGAGCTGTACCGCGAACGTTTGCACAACTACAGCAGCGGCGACAGGCCGTTAGAAGCACGCATAGGTGAACTAAGCATTGGGGAAACGTACACATTTCAGGTGCAGGCTTTTGCAGTTGGACGTCCCAGTGGCGGCGAAAAAACTGCGCAGCACGTTGTGTATGTGAATCCAGAGGTGCAGGCGGCACCAATGCTACTCGTTGTAACAAGTGAGTTTATTGCTGAGTTCGACTTGGACTTGAATAAACGCCGCATACTAGTACATACCGCTAGCGAGGTGGAACACTTGGCGCTGATGCGGGGCGAACAGCGGCTGCTGTGGGTCAACGAAAATGTTGAGCTGCTGACATTTGTGCCTGGATCAGCACCTGTCAAGCTGGCACGCATGCGTGCTGAGGTATTGGCATTAACTGCCGACTGGGTGACACGCACTGTCTATTGGGCTGAGCAGGATGCAGAGGTTGAGGCGGTATCTATTTACAAGCTTGATTTGTGTCAGTTTGAAGGGCGCGTAATGTTGGGCACAAAAATATTTAGAACAGCACGTGGTAGGTTGTTGCGTGACATGTTAGTGTTGCCATTTTCTCAGGCGTTGCTATGGCTGGAATACGAAGTGGATGGACGCAATGCAACGCTTATGGGACGCAATCTCACTGATGGCGCGCTATTGAAGTTTAAGGGCACCACAGCATTGTTGCGCATGTTTGAAGGTGCGATGGGTGCTGAAATGGAAACAGTGAATTTACTGGATCACAAAGGCAAACTATGCAAGTACGATGTGCAACGTCTAATTTGTAATCCGCTGAAGCTACAATTCGAGGTATTAGAGTTACCCGAACGCATGGTGCAAGTTGAACGCGATAACGGTTATGTATATGCGCTACAGAATGGCAGCATACGTGCCTACAATCGTCGCAAGCAGAACTTAGAGTATGAGTTGGAAGCACCTGATGTGCGACGCATTAAAGCACTCAACTACCAGGAGTATCCGCCGAGACGTTGTCTGCTGCCAAGTGAACACGATATTTTGCTTAGTAAGCCGGACTTGCTAGAGCCGCAAGTTATTGCCTTGGAAGAGGACTTCTTTACACTTGAGCTACCCGAGTTGAATATCGATGACACTTGCTGGCTGCCAGTGCCGGGCGAACGTTTTATTATCAATGTGACCGACAATGCAGACTATCAACGCAATTTGACAATGTTTGAGCATGTTGCCAACATAACTGACTTGAGTGCCTATACCAACTACACGGTGCAAGTACATGTTTCCACTTACTACCAACAAAAGCTGAATTTAGATGCACCAATAATTCCGGACTTCGTTGTACGTACCGCCGCTGGTACACCAAGTGTGCCGCAAAACTTTACAGCTTATGCACTCAGCCCAACCGAAGTTCATGTGCACTGGCGACGACCCGCCGAGCTCAACAATGCTAAGGTCTGGTACGAATTGCACTGGCAAATGGAAAATACCAGCTTGGGCGCATACAAAAAAGTCGAAGGCACTTCAGTGATATTAACCAATATGATGCCAGCACAACGTTATGCACTCTGGCTAAAAGTCTTCTCAACACATGCCAAATTCGAAGTAACCTCCTCGCTGGTGGTGGAAACTTTTGAGCAACCATCCGACTTGCAACTGCTGTCACGTGGACCCGAGAATCTCACATTACACTGGCTGCCGCCCACAGATGTCAGCTCCACCATGTTGGTGTGTCATGAACTCAACGTTGATGAAAACGAATTCAGCATTGATATCACTAACAAATCCGAGCAGGTTGTCATCACTGAACTAGAGCCAAAGACCAAATATGAATTTCATTTGGAACTCTACTATCCGGATGTGATACGTCCGTATCAGTTTCCGAAGCGTTTTATCTTCGAAACGCTAGGTGCTCATCCCAGTAGCCCTGGGAAGCCACAAATCGAGCACATTGCGGGTGAAATATTCAAAGTGTCATGGGACCCAGCACGTAGCAATGGTTCACCAGTTACCGAATACAGTCTCGAGGCGTTGCAATCACGACTTATGGTAGCCAAGCGTAAGCGTCGTGCATCGGAGGACGATGAGAGTGTGGTGGACATGGAAGCAAACAACACTGTAATCTCGCTGCGTGATTTACCGTGGGCGGAAGAGTTGCAACCACTGGAAGATAAATGGTTGGTCTATTGCAATACAACGGAATTGAGTTGCATCGTCAGGGAATTGTACACGATGCGTTTGCTTATGTTTCGTGTGCGTGCACGTAATGAGGCATACGGTTGGGGACCATACAGCGAGGATAGCGTACGTGTTTTAGAGCCATTTGTTACGGCAGAGAAGCGAGATTCATTGGTTTTGGCTATAATAGCACCGGCCGCAATCGTTTCCACTTGTGTTCTAATGTTGTTAGTATTTCGTGCAGGTGAGTGTGTGGTTGTGGGTGGGAGTCGGGTTACTTGTTGGAAAAATATTTAACGCTTTTCCACATTTTCAGTACAAAAACGACGTGAGCGCACTAAAAAATTACTAGAGAAGAGTCGTCCTAGCATTTGGAGTAATTTCTCAACACTACAGCAACAACAATTAATGGCAACACGTAACCGTGCATTTTCGGTGGCGAGTCATTCAACGCTTTATACTGGTGGGCCATTAAGTGATGCAGACATTGCACTGCTGCCGCATATCGGTTGGAATCAAATAACACTACAAAATTTTCTGGGTAGCGGTGCGTTTGGCGAGGTGTATGAAGGGTTAGTGACGCATGAAGATGAGGATGAACACGAAAAGGTGGCCATAAAGGTGAGCATCTAATTTGAAAAGTAATGAAGTTTTTTTTTTTTTTAATGAAGGAAGCCATATTGCAACTTATATATTTAAGTTTTTATAAAATTAGAGATGTGAGACACTATTTTGATGAATTCAGATTAAAATTTAAACTTCAATTGGTTGCTCATGTCTATCGCGTCTCTTTTTATATCATTCGGTGCTGGTTTATACAAAACTTTAGAACATTCCTGTTCAATCCTGAAGTATACCGATTTCCAAGGAATTGTTTGATCGTTTCACGGATAGAATCCAAACCTGCAATTGTCAATATTTGATTGTCTTGATATCTGCGTTGGTAATCGTTTCCGTTTCATCGATATACTTCGTTACTCGTGATTAACTTAATGCCATCTACCAATCCTATACATATTCGTCTTTTGCGTCATTGTACATTTCATTCCACAAAAATATACTAGAACAGATCCTTGAGGAACACATGCCAAAATTTTAAAACAGTGCGTGACATCATACATAAGCCTGCCAATGTTTACAATTTTGCAAAAGTACACTGAAGCATTGATATTTTTCAAGGGACATTGTTCGGCTAACAAGCCTGCCAAATTAATGGTATTTTTCACATCCAATCACAATCTTGTAACTTTGACTTTATGGTGTCAATAACCGGGCCGATCAATCCAAATTGATTTTAAGATATCGCACCATTCGGTTCTGCTGTTTAGTGAAACCTTTCATAGGCCAGGCGATCCTAACATTGTGTCTAACAGATACAATATCGTGTATTCGTTTGCGACATGTTACTAGAAATAAGTAGGGTTATTACCTTGAACTCTTTGAAGAAAGGGAGTAAAACGGTTCAAGATCTGCTGTTTCTCGGAAAAAAATAAGACTCAGCATTTTGCTTCAACTTTTTCTATCCCGAAATTTTCTTTTTTTTTCTTCTTTTTACAAGAAGTCTAACAAACTGTTCTTTTCAGACACTCCGCAAAGGAGCCAGCGAATTTGCTGAATTACTACAGGAAGCCCAACTGATGAGTAACTTCAAACATGAGAATATCGTGCGATTGATTGGTGTTTGTTTCGATACTGAATCCATTTCAATTATAATGGAGCACATGGAGGCTGGAGATCTATTAAGTTATCTACGAGAATCGCGGCCGAACACGCTGGTACGATGAACACACATTATCATTTATTTATTTACTGATTGCACTCTTCCCACTCTTACTACTTCCATAGCGTCCCAATTCGTCCTTGCAACTACTAGATCTCATGTCAATGTGCATTGATGTAGCAACTGGCTGTAGCTATCTGGAGGATATGCATTTTGTGCATCGTGATTTGGCGTGCCGCAATTGTTTGGTTTCATCGCGTGATCGCAGCAAACGCGTTGTTAAAATTGGTGATTTTGGTTTGGCGCGCGATATTTACAAAAACGATTACTATCGGAAAGAGGGTGAAGGTCTACTGCCTGTGCGTTGGATGTCGCCTGAAAGTTTAGTGGATGGAGTATTTACAACACAGTCGGATGTTTGGGCATTCGCTGTACTCTGTTGGGAAATACTGACATTGGGTCAGCAACCGTATGCAGCGCGTAATAATTTGGATGTGTTAAATTATGTTAAGTCGGGCGGACGCTTGGAACAACCGGAAAATTGCCCAGATAAGCTGTAAGTGAAACCAGTTATTTGTTGTGTTAAAGTTTTTTGTTACTGTTTATTGCCCTTTGGAACACTGGGTAATAAGATTTTATAGAAATGACAGCATGAACAGAGTATGTGGGATAGTAAATTTAAAGTTCTAAGGCTTTTGAGAGTAAAGAGGATGAAGAAAAAAAAAAAAAAAGAAAGGAAGAGAAAAACAAAAAAGAGAAAGATTAAGACGTGAAAATAAGAGAAAGGGAAGCAGATAAAAAGAAACAAGTAGAGACAGAAGTGAGGCCAAATAAAGAGAAGGAAGAAGAAACCGAAAAGAAGGAAAAGAAACATAAAAACGGACAGTGAGAGGAAGATGAAGAGAAAAAAGGAGTGGTAGGGCTAGAGTAAAACGTTGAGCTGGAGTGCGAGGTAGAGATAAAACTAGAGGCTCGAAGTATAACTAAAGGTGAAGCAAGAGGAAAGAATTGAGTTATAGTTGGAGTAAGAGGTGGTGCTGGAAGCGTTACAAGAATTCGATCTAGAAGCAATGATAGACCGAGACCACGAACTAGAGATGTAGTTCAAGCCAAAGTAAGAGCTAAACAGAGCAAATGCGATGAAGGCAGAGGCAAAAGGTAAACCCACAGCTAGAGAAAGAGAGATGAGCTTGAGTTGCAGGTAAAAGCCAGAGGTTAGAACAAGAGTTAAAGTCTGAGCTAGCACTAGAGCTAGAGGTAGACATAAACCTAGATGTAGAGGTAGAATCAGATTAGGAGGCAGAGGTATGGGTAGAGTTAGATGTAGAGTTAGAGACAAATTTAGCAATAGAGTCAGAGATAAAGTAGAAGCAAAACTCGACATCGAATAAAGTTAAAGTTAGTACTTGAGCTGTAGGAAAGCCAGTTTAGAGAGGACTACAAACAAAGATGAAGTTAGAACTTTAATTAATGGTAGCGGCAGATGTAGAGATATAAGTGCAACTAATGCTAGAGCTTCATGTAGCGGCCAGAGTACAGCTGTAGCTAAAATAAGTGATAGAGTATGCGGGAGGTATTGAGTAAGACGAATAGTTAAAGGCAGGGAGAGACGGAAAAAGATAAAACCGGAAATCGAGGTAGTTATAAAGTTCGAAGTTGAGTATGAGAAGAGGAGAGATAGTGAGAGTCAGCACAATAAATATAGAGGAAGAGAAACAAAAATTTAAGAATTTGAAACAAATGGGAAGAACACAAATTCCTAAATATATATTAAGGCACCGAAAGAGTGAACGCTAGCAATATACTATATTAAACAGAGGCCGAATTCCAAGTAACGCAACTATGCTGTTGCCCAGTGTTAACAACATTTTTTTTTTTGTGTTCCATATATTTTCTTTTTAATTACAGCTCCTTGTACGAGTAACATACAATTTTTTTCTTCTTCTGTAATTACAGTTTTACGCTCATGTTAGAATGTTGGCTGTCCAATCCAGAGGAGCGTCCTACTTTTCGCAAATGCCTGAATGTACTGCTGGCCGTTAAAACCGATGTGCGGCGTGTTAGCATGGGTTATACCAAAGATGATGATGTCTATGCCACATATGTTAATAATCAAGGCATTGTGTTGAGTACATTCCTAGCGAATCCCTTGCCAAAGCTTGATGAAGAGGAAGACGATGTGGGCGTAGTTGGTGGCGATGTTGATGCTGCAACCGCTGGTGGCTGTGTGGATGTTGTTGGTATTGCTGATGACATAGTAGTTGGCATAGATGCAACACCAAATGTAGTAGCAACATTGGCTGACGTTGTTAATGAGAAGACAAATATGAAAGTTAGATTTAAGACAAGCATTTCCAAAGAGGAGAGCAGCGAAGGCTCCATTAATGATGAATCGAAATTGATTAAACAAAAATCAAAGGATAAAGATGAAGTGTCCAATTACTATTCAAATGAGGCAATTTCGAGATTATAAATTATGCAGGGTTATTACGAATTTTTGAAACCTAAGAAAATTTATATAAAATATTTAAGTGTAAAACAACTTTTTTTTTACGTAAGAAATTATGTAGCTTTCTAAGTGTCACAATTTATACCATATTATTGTAGTTTTGATTTATTTTTTTGTCCAGAACTGAAAATATTGTTATATTATACTACATACAAGTAAAGAAGAGGTGGGCAGTTTTTATGAATTTATAAATTTAATATACGTAAAAATTTTAGAAAAATGTTTTTCTCAATATATTTGTATCCAATGCAGCTTTAAAGGTATTGCCAAAGAGCCTCGGGCCTTCAGCAGCAGAATTTTGCGTTTGGGAAAATTTCGAATAAAATTCTCAGTATAAAGTGGAACAGAGCTTAGTTCTTTTATTAAAAAAAAATAAAAAAAAATTTTTCAAGCTCTAGTCAATATAAGAAAAAAATTTCTAAATACCCGATTGGCTCTCTAAGAAAAGGTCGAAAAAATTCAATGAAAACAAAACTTAGAAAAATTGCTTCTAATACCGATGTCTTATTTGTAAGGTATTGTAAGTAATACATAGGAAAAACATTCGGACAGAATCTCTACTTCATAGATTTTAGAAGTAAAGTTTTTCCAAAAAACAATATTTTTATTTCCAAATTAGAACTCCAAAGATTTCTGGGAATTTCAGTAAGATTTAATTAAAAGAAAAGTTTTGAATTTCTGACAAGATTTGCGCTTTCTAGAAATTTTGAACCATAAACTCGATTAGGGACCACTGTGCTGTGGCGTGCAGTACTTTCAGAGATGCGCGCAAGAATTAATTTATTTGGGATAGTAACTATTTTGCAACCATTCGGAAAAATAAGTTTTTTAAAGGAAATTTGATAAGGAATTCAGTGGAATTTTTTTAAATTTCGTATCGAATGGCGTTTACTACATAAACTAACTTTAAACAAACGATTTGTTATAAAAAATATAAGTTTTTCATCCAATGCATAGCAAGAAAGCTGATATAAAAAAATTATATGTCCATTAAAATTTACCGGAGATATGACAATTTGAAAATGACCATGAAACACCATAAAACGTAAAACGTTTAAACTTCTCAACTCGATAATTCTCAATAACTTTGTTAAAAAATAAATTCCGACACACGAGTTCATTCATATAATGCCTAGAATATGTAAAAAAAAAAAAAAAATGAGGAGCGATTTAAAAATGTGTTTGTCAGAAAGTGTGTAGGAATATGACATGATTTTATTTTATTTGATTTTTATTTTAAAAATCAATACATAATTGTTATTTTGGACTTTTATTTTTTTCGATCAATTCGATATACTAGAACTATTAAAAACATTGAAAAAGTCAAAACTTATCGAAACAAAGCATTAATTGTCAAAAACTTCCATAATGCATTGAAACTAATAAAAAAAATTTGAATCGATAGTTATCAAAAAGCCATCGAAAAAGCTCAGTGTATTCATGATCGAAAAGTAGAAAAAAACCCTACCCTATACCCAACCCTATATATTCTATTAAGGCTCTTCGATATCTATCATTTGGCACAACTTTCAAGCTGTTATCTTCATTAATGAAAATTGACCTAAGATACCGGTGAAAACCCATGTTTGGGACAGGATTCAACAATGCAATTCCAGGTATTATACTTTGGCCTCTTCGAGTTCTATCATTTGGCATTCATTTCGAGCTGTTATGTACTACAGTTTTAATTAGAACAATAAAATTGGCTAAAATTCGGGCATTTTCGGCCATCGGGACAGGCTTTGGCAAGGCAACCCTAGATATTCTATTTAGGCTCGTCGAGCTCAATCATTTGGCATGCATCCCATCCTGTAATCTTATACACTCGACTTTTCTACAGCCGGCTCTTGGACTATAAGTTTGTTGCATTTTGAGTTTGTATAACTTTGAAAGTTATCAAATCTATAATTTTGATCAATGTATGTACATATATCGATGTGACATTATATAAGCAATTGATTTTCGAACCACATTATAGCACCATAGGAAATAATTCTACAATGCAGGGCTACGCTTTCAAATGACACCTACAGATTGAAATTTATGCAATTTTAGCATCAAAGCAGTTGAAATTTGAATGAAAATCATTTTCAACTGTTTGGACATAAAAAAAAAGCAAAACAAAGGACAGTAAATGATAAAAGTAAATAATGAAATAAAATACATAAATACAAAAACGAAACACAAACATTGAAACTGTGGCAACACAGTGCGTAATGTTGCCGTTTGCAACAGTCTGCATCCATTGCCAACTGTTGCCACATTTTGTAAAAGTTTAATTTGTGTGTGCTACCAACAACGAATTTAAACAAATTTGTATAAGGTGAGGGGTAAGAAACGCGGCTGTAATAATGTTCTTGAATCGATTCTCATCCGAAAATATTGATAAGGAAATGGCAAATATGCAAGAAATGACAAAAAATGGCATTTATGTGAGCTATTTCTTAAAATACTGACGTGAAAGCGTAAATTGTTCCATTTAAAATCAGCATAACCAAAAGATATAAGAAAACGGCGCACGAAACTTTGCACATAGAAAACGATTTGTTTATGTGCAGTTCCATTACTTTTCGGCAGAACTGTCCGCAGTGGATTCTCCGATTTTGTTCAAATTTTGAGATATTGAAGTACATTATATAAAACTACGATCCCAAAATTGTTGGCCCTTCAAATGCCCCTGGTGAAAAGATATGAATTTTTAAAACTCAAAAATTTACATTTTTTGCCCTATATTCGAATATCTGTATCTCGGGATAGTCCTTGGGCCCTGGAGTAAAAAAATTATTCATGACCACACTGCTCAAACTTTTTGTATGTGGTATTCACGTCGAGTCGGACAAATTTTGAGCGTAGCCAAGTATGATAGTGGGGCGTTTTCCTTTCAAGCCATCGCAAAGTCATGAATCTTACGGGACGAAAAAATTTATGACCTATATGTTACATTTTATTTTAATCAAGAGTTTTTTATACATAAAAAGCGTAAAACATTTTGTCGGACAAAAATGTTGGGGCGTTTAGCGTGTCCGACACGCCAACTATGCCAACTTTATGAAATCAAAAAATTTATGACCTAAGAGTCAGTTTTGGCAGAGTCCATTGTAAAAAATATTTAAAGTCAAGTGGTAGCCTTGTCGGACAATTTTCAGGGGGGGCAAATTGTTCTCGGACACACTGAAGTCAAGGGTTTTGTGCAACCCTTATATTTATTACCATTTTTCCGACAAAAATGGAGGATATAAAAAATGATATTCTGTCATAAAAAATGCAATTGTCGGACAAAAATACCGGGGCAGATCCATAGTCGGACAAAAAATCGAATTTTTATGGGTAATTGGCAGTGATATTTTTAATATTGTACGTATAATGAAAGAACAAATTTATGATATTATTATTAATATTAGTAGACTAATTATCATTATTTATAATATAAAAGTAGTAGTAGTAGTATAATATATGTAAATATGTATGGGACGTTCCACGTCAACCGGGACAGTGGGCTGCCCAAAATTGAGCGCATCGGAGAAATGTTTTTGAGATGTCAAAATGTTCGTATACTCAAGAGCTTTCATATGCGAACGGGTGTTTTTGATTTTTTTTTTTTAAGAAAATAGCAACCATAAAACGGCGCCTACATTTAGATATCTTTGTATAAATAGGCAGTTGGTAAAGAGCCATAATCATAATCGCTTAATTTTTTTATTTTTTAGGATTGTGTATTGTGCACAATGTAGTGAAAATTTGAAAATAGTAGTAATTTCTTTAAATACCATTCATTAATACAATTCACTGATTTTTTTTTACTAAGACAATTTTAGTATAATTTAGCTTAAAGGTAGAAACTTATATATACACCCAACTCTCTTTTTACACGATAGATACGTTCCTTAAAAAACCGTGCAAAAAAAAATCGTGTAATAAAATACATGCGATATATGGTAAATTTGGGGATGTGTTCCACAACCTTAAAATATCGTGTAAGATGAAAAAACTATCCCAAAAACCGTGCAAAAAAAAGTTTAGACAGTCTAAGATTTTTATTTTAGTTTCTAACGAATTTGCTCTTCTCTTTGGTATATTTTGTTGTTGTTTATGCATTTTATTAATCGGGTGTGTACTTAACATAACAAAGGTGTAAAATAATATAACATATTTATAGAACTTATCTAAGCCGAATATTTAACACATTACCTTTATTAGTAGTAAAATATTAACATGAATGCAAATTATACTTTAAATTTCACCATCGAATTAAAAAAACTTTAATTTGAACATCAAATTTTGAAACTACGAACTGAACGCTTTAACACAAAATAAATACTGAATAACCTAATGCTGTGTTCAAGTTGAAGTGCAATCAGATAAAAACAAACTGATTATAACATTCGGGTATTCCCCCAATTGCATTTTTGTGGCTGCATACACAACTTAAAAAAATCTTTTTTGAGATTCGTGCAAGAACAAAAAATTCGTGTAAAAAAGTTTATTTGCTCTTATTTTTGAACCGTGTTATTTCAAAATCGTGTAAAAAAGTACCGTGTAAAAAGAGAGTTGGGTGTATATACATATATATGTATATGATTTTTTTTTTACGAAAAATTCAAATTAAGTACTCGTATTAACGTATACAAGTATTATAAGGTCGAAAATGTAATGTTTCTTAATTTTTAATAAAAAAGTCCCCAATATTTTTGTCCGACAAGTGGTTCAATATGCATTTAACATGCAACAGAAACATTAAAAATTAAAATGGTATTTGTGGTAATAAATTTTTTGATTGCACAAAACCCTTGACTTCAGTGTGTCCGAGAACAATTTCCCCCCCCTGAAAATTGTCCGACAAGGTTACCACTTGACTTTAAATATTTTTTACAATGGACTCTGCCAAAACTGACTCTTAGGTCATAAATTTTTTGATTTCATAAAGTTGGCATAGTTGGCGTGTCGGACACGCTAAACGCCCCAACTTTTTTGTCCGACAAAATGTTTTACGCTTTTTATGTATAAAAAACTCTTGATTAAAATAAAATGTAACATATAGGTCATAAATTTTTTCGTCCCGTAAGATTCATGACTTTGCGATGGCTTGAAAGGAAAACGCCCCACTATCATACTTGGCTACGCTCAAAATTTGTCCGACTCGACGTGAATACCACATACAAAAAGTTTGAGCAGTATGGTCATGAATAATTTTTTTACTCCAGGGCCCAAGGACTAGGAACTTTAACTCCAAATTCAACTTTATACATAGTTCTAATTTTTTTTGGTATTTATTCAACTTTTTAATAGAAAGTTGGAAAATCGTCGCCATCTCATTTCTCGATGCAGAAAAAGATCCCTTTTTGAAAGTGACGCCAAGTAGTCAAATTTTGATAAAATTGTTTTTACTTGAGCTCATTTTTTTTTGTCTTTTTCAGCCCTTCAAAATGCGACATATAAAGTTAAAAAATTCGTTAAGGAAACCGAGATACAGCAATTTTAAAATGGTTTTTTTTTTATCTAAATTCGCGTTTTTTACATTTTCAACTGGCTATATCTCCGTTCTACCTAAATTTTTTTGGACGCAATTCGACTTAACATTTTTGCTTTAAAACCCCAAACTGGGTCCAGAAGTAAAAAGCTGGAAAAAACTCTCCGGCTGTGCTATCGAGCTCCCAAAAGTGCCTGTTTATGGAAATTTTTACTGCGAGTTTCGAGCCCAAAATTGTCTTTACGGTTTCTAACGCACACGGACATACATGCAGACATTCAGCGATACATCTACACACACAAATACATACATTCAAGCACACTCGCACAGTCATGCGCACCATTTGGGCGTCTTCTCATGGTTCTAGGAGTCCAATAAATATTGCGAATTGGGAAAGAACGGGAAAATAATTGACTGATTTTCATAAAACTTGTTTTGGAGATAGACTGAACCATAAGAAAGGTAGTTAGAAGCTCTGAGTTCTTAAATAGGGCGTGGCACCGCCCTTAATAGGAAAAATCACTGATCGGCTGAGCTGCTTCTTCGATTTTGTTGAAATTTGGTATGGAGCTAGACTTAATCCTGAGTAAAGATATTTGTTTTGAGTGGGCGGTGCCACGCCTCTAGTAAGAAAAAAAGTTTTAAAAATTCATATCTTTGCACCAGCGGTATTTGCGGGGCCAACAATTTGGGGATAATAGTTTTATTTAATGTACTTCAATATTCCAAAATTTGAACAAAATCGGAGAACCCACTGCGGACGGTTCTGCCGAAAAGTAATGGAACTGCTCTTATATATATCCAGATTTGGTAATAATTAACAAATCATATATTTGATATAGGCGAATTTGACCTAATTATATTTGGATAAATATACAAAATCAATCATATATTCGATAATAATTTGCATATAATAACTTGGTTACGAAATATATTTCTTTATTGTAGACATTCATATGTATTCAATATTGTTTTATCACTAACGTATACATTTATCAGTATCGATTTAAGTAGAAACCGATATTTTAAATTATCGATTCATATATAAATCAATATTTTACCTTATCGTCACATATTATCGTCCTTATAATGGATGCTGTTGGTATTACGCAGTCATAAATACCTGAATTGTGTATCAGTCATACAATAAAATATATTCAATCCAATTAAATCTGTTCAATCGAATCAAATAGTTATTATAGTTATTTTAAAAATCTATCGATTATATACATTTTTTGATTGAAGAATACATTCTCTTTTCACTGTGCAGAGGAGAAGCAAAAATATTCACGAAAACTAATGCCGTCATGCCACGCTTAGTTCAGGGTCTCAGGAAAATTAGTAGATTTTATATATAAAGATGCGAATAGAGGTTCACCGAGATATTTCAAACAGTTTTTAGCAAGAGCAGCGCAAAAATAGCAAATATTATCTTTAGTTTCTTCTTCCTTTGGCTCATGAAAGTTCCTGAAGCAGTCATTACATGTATATAAGGCTCATCTTTAACACTAGGCTGGGTGAGAAAACTTTTAGGGATAGAGATATGCATCGGACAAAAAGTTGACGCGAAATTTTCTATACAAGTTAGCATCTTATTAAGCTATCAAAATCAACTATTCAATTAAGCGTGCGAAGCCCGGTATGAAATAGATCTCACAATTACAAATTTTTTTAAATTTTCCCAACAAAGAATTCAAACAAAAAAAATTGTTTTTCCCAGTTGGGAAAAGTGTAAAATTTTCCTACAAAAAACTATCACCATAATATATCACTTTACATTATATTGCTTTAGTGAAAAAAATTAAACATCACAAAAGTTGCGCTGCAAGCAAAAACAGCAACAACAATTGCTGCTGCGGCGACAAATGTTGAATTATGTTAAGGGTTTTTTTTTTTTTTTTTCATTTTATGATGGAGGAAAATCTGTGAATTTCCATAAATTTAAGTTGCATTAATTATGAATTTGGACTCATTGTTGTTTTAGTTTTGTACTGCTCTTTATTTGTCTGAGTGTTGCAGCATTATTTTCCAACATGATTTTATTGCATTGTGTACATTGGCAACTTTTTATGGCATTGCGTAGTAGTATGGTCCACTGTAAAATGTGTTTATTATTGCGGCACTGTTTGAATTGTTATTATTTAAATTATTTTAATTAATTTGAAAAGCGTGTTGATTTTAAGTTTCATAATTATTTGTGTTTCATTGATATTGTTGTGGAAATTGTGGCAAATGTTTTTTCATTGGTTGTGATATTTTCGGTATTAATTATAAACAGAAATTACAAGCTAAAAATTTTGGAACTCACGAAAAATAGAGTAAATTCTAGTTCATTGATTAAATATTATAAGCACTGTTGCCAAAATTATTATTTTTGGAGAAAATTTGTTCAATTTCCGAAGTGTTAATAATTGAAACATATCAACAAAAAAATCACCATTATTAAGCATATTAAATCCAAAGCTTTTCTATCATAAAATAAGTTTACAAAAACCTTTAATTTACCAAGAGACACCTATATTATTTCGAATGAAAAAATTTCCTGATTCCCTGTGACATTTCTTCAAAGCCTAAATATTCTTGCAAACAACATTGCCAGTACTTAAATTACGCTTCATTAAATCTTTTCATTTCTGATTTTCAATTAAAATATAAATTTTTTCCTCAACATTGAAAAATGAAAAATCCGCCAACATAACAAGCACTCAATCATGTCAACATGGTTGTATTGCAGATCCTTCAATGTCCTTAAATATCACTAATAGCATTTTTTACGCTTCAATAATTTGAGTCCCATGCAAATAACAACAAGAAAAATAGAAATAAAAATCCTTGGCAATAAAAGTGTAAAAAGAATTGGGAAAATAGAGATGTGAAAATTGAGAAACGCAATTACAATTATAATAGGAATTCAGGAAAAAAAAAGTAAATGCAAAGAAGAAATAAATTGGAAAAAAAGCATTAAATAAAAAAATTAGGCAAACAAGGCATTCATTGGAAATTTGTTTTTCAAAGAAGTGCTTAAAATATAAGAAAAAAACCTCAATGAATTAAAAAAGAAATAATGAAGCAATAAAACGAGGAGTTTTATTAATAGACCACAATGGAATAACGTGGCAAAAACGTCAACAAACATGAAGACTCCATAGGCATAGGGGACTTGACGTAAGTGTGAAACAGAAGTGAATTTTGTTATTTTTTCTCATACATAAATCAATCTCTTATTAATAAGAAAGCCTATCTAAAATATTTTTATACCCTACACCGAGGGTATATTCACTTTGTGCATCCGTTTGTAACACATAGAAGGAGGCGTGGCAGGTATGGTAAAGTATATATATTCTTGATCAGCGTCACCACCTGAGTTGATTTAGCGATGTCCGCCTGTCCGTCTGTCCGTCTGTCTGTCTGTCTGTTGAAATCAGGTTTACGGGAAAACCAAGAGAGCTAATGGAATGAAACTTTCACACACAGGTCACATCTTCTTGCAAGCATCTTGCTATTGAAAATGGGCGAAATCGGTTGACGGACACGCCTACCGCCCATACTCTATGTAAATTTACACAGGCCAATTTTGAAAAAAGTTGCAGCGATTTTGATGAAATTTGGTGCATATGAACCAAATTAGGATTAGGCTAGGTTTCAAGTTTCCAAAAGGTCGTACAGGGGCGTGGCACAGCCCTAAATTTTATCATTTAAACTACCATATCTTGTAAGCCGTTCAAGATATTGCGATGAAATTTGGTATACGGATACATATCAAATATATCTTGAATTGAGATAAAAGTGGGCGGAATCGAGAAAATGGGCGTGGCAGTTTTCAACTGTTAAAAATTTTGATTCCGTATATCTCAGAATTGGTCCAAACGATTTTCATAAAAATTTTGGGGATAATGCCGCTGAAAGCAGTCATCAATACAATCTCAGCTACTTTACTAAAAAAACTCGGTCAAGGGCGTGGCACCGCCCACAATATTTATAAACGTTATATTAAGAGAACGAACAACGTAATCGCGATGAAATTTAATGAGGTAGATATACTTGCTGTAAGGTCTTTTATTACAAAAATTTGGTACAATAGTACCTGGGGGCGTGGCACCTCCCATATAAGCAAAAACTGTTTATTGTTATAAATAGTGTACTAAGAAAGTAATCTTCATAAAATTTGGTGTTTATATGTCAGTTACTATAGGCTTTAAAAATAAATTAGTTTTGACAGAATTGCATCAGTGGGCGTGGCACCTTCCATATTAACATAAATTTGTAAGCGCTGTTTTAAGTGAACTATTGCAGCAATTGCTATGAAATTTAATGAAAGTGGTTCAGTTGCTATAGAGTATATCTGAATCAAAAGTGGCTGAAATAGCACCAGTGGGCGTGGCACCTCCCACACAAATAAAATACGGTAAGTGGCATATTTATCGAAATAAGTGAGCAATCATACTAAAATTTGGTGTTAGGGGCTTGCTTATGAAAAGCTATTTCTGGATCAAAACCGGGCTGGATTGTGCCAGCGGGTGTGTCACCGCCCTAAATTTTAAATTTAACTGCTGCACATATCGCAAACTATACAAGCTATATTGCTGAAATTTAATATGAGGATGTCGATCACGAATATAGTTTATTGAACCAAAAGTGGGCGGAATTGGACAAGTGGGCGTGGCATATTTCTAATTTTTCATTTCTATTCGATTTTTTTCAACATTTTCTTTATTCTTTCGACTTTTTCAACCCTGTAACTTTTTCCAATATATCCTATATGTATTTGTTCGACTTTTTCAACTTTCTTCATTAGTTTCTTTATTTTTTCGACTTTTTCATCCATTTTGAATTGTTTCAAGTTGTTTGAACTTTTTTAGAGCTTTTCAACCTCTCTCAACTTTTTTCAAAATTATGCATATATTTTCGACTTTTTCAACATTTTTCAACCTTTGTAACATTTCACATTTTTTTCGACTCATTCAACCTCTTCAACATTTATTTAAAAGGTACTTTCAACGCAGTGTAGGGTATGTGAGTTTCGGCATGGCCGAAGATAACACCTTAACTTGTTGATATTGATTTTTGTGCATATTTGGATTATTTTAAAA
This sequence comes from Tricholauxania praeusta, assembly GCA_949775025.1. Classification (NCBI taxonomy): domain Eukaryota; kingdom Metazoa; phylum Arthropoda; class Insecta; order Diptera; family Lauxaniidae; genus Tricholauxania; species Tricholauxania praeusta. The sequence goes on along the minus strand of OX459028.1, from coordinate 137,422,162 downwards.
TTTCCCCTATATGACTTTATAAAGTGAAAGCCTATAATTGGAACATACTTTAAAAATGAAACTGTACTTAAGACTATGTATATATTCATACGAATTTCAATATCGAAAATCATCAAAAAACTTCGATAAAAGCTGCAAAGTATCGAATTGCATTACAAATTTCTCTTAGTATCAAAATATATCAAATAGCAATGAAAAATATCGAAATAGTTAAAAAGTATTAAAACAGTTAATAAAAGCCAAAAAAGTATTGAATAGCAGAGAAAAATTTGACATGTATCGGAAGCTGTCGAATAACATTGTGAAATATTGCACAAGTTGAGGGAATCGAATTGTATGAAAGGTAATGAGGAAATTATTATAAATATCAACTAGTAGCGCACAGTAAGTTTTAAAAAAAGTTGCCAAGTATTGAAAAAGTCGATAATGTTTGCAAAGTTGTATGGCATTGTAAAAATCGATTAAAGTCGTCAAGTATCGAATTAATATGGAAAAGTTCACAAAATTTAAAAGTATCGAAAAATATCGAAGAATTCAAATAAAATTGGAAAATATCGTAAAAGCTTAAAAAAGTTTAAAAGTATAAAAAAATTCGATACATATATTAAAGACTATCGAAAAATTCGACAAAAGCCGAAATGTATAGACTTGAATTGAAAAATACCAAAAAAGCTATTAAAATATATTAAAAAGTCAAAAAGTATCGAATTTCATTGAAAAATGTCAGAAAAAGGTGAACAGTAAGTATCGACAGGCATCAGAAAAGCCAAAAAGCATCGAAAAAGCCAAAAAACATCGAAGAACGTATGATAACAAAAAAATGCACAAAGGTATCGGAAAATATTGCAAAAGTCTATAAATGTTATTGAATGTATTGAATAGTAACGAAATATTCAAAATGTTTTGTTATCGAAGAATTCAAAATGTATTGACTAGTATCGAAAATTGTAATAAAGCTGAATAGTGTCCAAATTGAAGAATAAGTCGAACAAATTGAGTACCAAACCGTAACGAATAGGTTGACATTAGTAGCTAAAAATAAAATAAGAATCAATAAAAGCCCAATGGTGTCGAAAAATATCGAGAGTCGTTAAATGTCAAATACTAACGATAATCGATAAACGTATAAGATGATAAATCGATAAGAGATGTGTTGTATTGCAAAACATCGAACAAGTCGGAAAATATCTAAATATACCGAAAATATCGAAAAGTTTGTTAAAATCAGGAAGTAAAGTTTATAGAAATCAGAAAGAATCAATTAATATCGAAATTCTTTAACTCAGCCATAAATTCGAACTATCGATATTGAAAAATATCAAACAATTTTGAAAGTAATGAAAAATAATAAAAGATATTAAAAAAGTTAAAAAGTATTGAATTAAATAATCAAAATAAGTCATTATAAAGTCGACATAATTAAAAATAATCGACGGCAATGAAAAAGAAGAGAACGAAATCAGCATATGTCTCTAGTAAGCTCTAAAAATGTAGGTATCTCGCGGAGGGCTTAAGTTTTTAGCTAATAGTTATTTTCAATAATAAATATTATTTACTTATAATTAAATAATTTAAAATTTGAATAATTTTTTAAAAATATGTAAAATACAAAAAAAAGCTTAAAATAAAGTTCAAATACATTTAAAACTAAATTGGTCTAAAAAAATCTATCATTAAATTATTTAAATTGAGACGCAGTTTCATAGCTTCACAACTAAGGTGTTTTTTGTGGCATGTCCAACACCTACATCGTAAGGTACGGTGCTTTTACACTGTAGTCTCAATGTAATTTTTTTCACGGCTCCATTTAATTGCTTTCGTTATTCAATTTATTTTTTTTTTTGGCGCCTTATTAAATTTTTTTGTTCCCGCTAATATTAATTTGTTTTACTGTTCACTTAAAAAGTTGCCTTGATGTGGCCAATTCGCAACGTAATTTCAATAAACAAAGTTTTTAACTCAATAAACTGGAAAATCAGCGAAATTCATTTGTAATAAATTTCTTGTATACCGATTCTGGAAACCACAATTGGGATTCATGCCAAACGAAAACTTAAAGACGCAACCCCATAGTTAAACACCTTTCCTTTAAGAAATGAAAGAATCCTTTGCGAGTAAAATACTTTAACTACAATATGCTGATGGAGTAACAAAAATTTTTAATAGGGTGGTTCATAAAACCGCTTTCTTCGAAAAACGTTGCCGAATAGGCTGAATATAGTCAATGTAAAATATTTTAAAATTCTGGTTGTCTTTGGCCCGCGCAAAGACCTTGACGTTTTATAATTTGAATTGAAGTTTACCTTAGGTATATCGGAGATATAGCCGTTCGATGTGCGGATGTATTTTTCTAAAAATAAATTTCCGAAATCAATTTCAGACATATGGGTGTCATATCAAAGACAATTCAATGAATTATATTAATGGTAACGTCAAGTTTAAAATCAGACTTATAATTTTCGAGCTATGTGGTTTCAGAGAAATAAATTTCTGACCGATTCTTTTCCAAAAACCGATATTTTTTTAGAAAAAATATATTATTAAACTGTATGTAATTCTCCTAACATTTCAAGAAAATTCAATTTGTAATAATAGAGTTTAGCTACCGCAGCTATTGGTCTTTTTTAGCTATTTGTCTTGAAGATTTATTTTATTTCATTTAATATAAAACTTGTTCCCTACCTATGTTTCTTTTTTAACTCTATCTTACCGTAAAATCCTAAATCGGTAAAAACTTTAGAAAAATTGTCCTGTCTCGAGAGCAATGTAATCGCTATCAAAGTTTTACACATTAATGTTATAATTTATAAAATTATCTTTCATATGATACCCATCTTAATAAAATCGCTAGAAGGGCTCCCAATTTGAGTTTGTGTCTGAGATCAATAACAACATAGAAAAGCAAGAAACCATATAGGTTATCGACATCAAACGAAAGATAATTTCATAAGCTATAACATTGACATACAAAACCTTGATATCAGTCAAATAGTTTTTGAGATAGGCAAATTTTTCTAAGAAATTGGACCGATTTTTTGTATTTCGGTATGAAAGGGTTAATAAAGAAAAATATGATACAAATTGCGTAATAAATAAAAGTAAATAAATTAATTTCTATTAAAATTACAGTTTTCTGCATAATTTTAGAAAAAAAAACCTTTCTTTTTATATAAAAATTGGTCAAAATTTCAGAAAAATCCACATATCTTGAAAACTTTGAATAAGATTTAAGGTTTTTATGCAGCATTAAAAAAGTACATCAAATTATCTTTAATATGACACAGATATGTCTAAAATCGATTTAGGAAATCCATTTTTAGAAAAGATATATTCGGACTTCCAGCGGCTATATCTCTGATATTAAGTATCACTCTCTTCTTATGTTGCCATAAGCATGAAAGTTCACTTCAGAAAAGTGAGTTATAGTAAAATATATAAAGAAATTACTAAGCTTATATGGCAACAATTTATTATTTAACAGAAATTCGGAAAAAGTTTTTTTATGATCCACCCTAATGTCTAAGCTTCAATGGAAAAGTATTTGCTTTGACAAACGCAGCTAGCTAGCTAGAGATGACTACAAAATATTAAGCAATTTATGCGCTTATAAAACGTCGCGCTATTTAATTAAAATTAAAATTGATAATGAAGCGAAATTTCCACCCTAAGATGACTTGCAGCATAAAGACAAATTTCCCACCACAAAAATTAATTGCATTTTTTTAAGACAATTTATTTTAAGCAAAACTTAACTATAAAATGTTCACAAATTTGCTGCGATTTATAAAATTTATTGCAAAAACTTTTCATGATATTCATGACGAAAATTTCCATGCCATAGGATTAACATTTTTTCGTCCACCGCTCCGATTTTGTGTAAAAACTTTTGCTTTAGGCTGACCGTAGCTGCTGAATTTTTCGCGCATCATCAACCTTTGGCAAGCAGCCATTTCAGCCATTCAGCCAGCTGGAGTTAATTGAAAAGTTTTGCACAAAAAGGTCATTAATTGAATTTACTCTTATTGACAAGTAATTGAAGAATTAATGTTGAAAGCTTTTAAGTACTTTTTTCACTACATAGTACTGGTAGCTAACTGCAAATACTACGAAATCTATGAAAAGTTCCAAATGGCAGCAATTTGAAGTTAATTGTTTTGAATGAATTAGTTTACAGTTCGTTCGAAGGGATATAAAAGTTTTGATAAATAGCTATTAATTTTATTTTCCAAAAAGTGATGGCTTAAAAAGTTTCACAAAGTTGAGGAGTACAGCAGCTTTGATAAAAGTATAATATTCGCAAATTAAAATAATTTTGCGATTTTTTAAATAAAAAGCAGTGTTTACGAAAAGACTTAGAAATAGAGAACAATTTTCTTTTAAAGCAAAAATAAACACACAGTGGTTAACTCCTTTAAATGCAACGTGTGGATTTAAAGAAAAAATAAAGAGGACGAGATATAGACGGAGTAGCTTTTTGACTCTGACAAGGACACTGTTTCATAAGTTAACCGTGCGATCATAGCACGAATCGTCATCATAGTGTGATGTCCTGTTAAACACCGGTGACTTTCGATTGCTGCTAGAACAAATCCAGACTGATGGAACCAGTTTACACATATTCTCTAGAGCATATCGCGTTATGATATCTACAGAAATGCTTTAAGCATCCTAAGTTTTCTATTTGATGCTTCGATTTCGTTAATAAAAACCACTTTAAGCGAAAATTACTCGGTTATGTTACGTGCGTACTCAGACATTCAATGATTATATGATTAAATATGTTATCAAGTGGTCTTAATTTGTTGTATTGATGACGCCGGCTCCTGTGTTTTTAGTTTCATCACACGACGCTAAACTTGATTTGTCGGCTCAGAGCAGTTTTTTACGCATCGAATCAATTTTACTTACTAATTTTGGTTCAAATGGCACAAAATGCTGCCCGAACAAACAAAAGAAGGATTTCAAAGCCTTTTTGGCGCTGTGGCATAATTTTATAAAGGGTTTTTCAATAGGGATGCTACAAAAGTAGACCAATAGGGACAGCAAACGACGCCATATTTTTTCCCGCTCTTTTGACATTTCTCTTCAGTAAGGTTTGCCATTTCATCATGGGAAGATATACGATCCAATAACGAGTCGAAATTATTAAAATTAAGATCTTGGCCTACATCCTTACAAGATCAAATTGACGCAAGAACTGAAGCCGCTTGACCACCAGAATCGTCGTATGTTCGTGAATTGGGCTGAGCAACAACTTGAAAATGAACAGGATTTTCATTGAAAAATCATCTTCAGCGATGAAGCTCGTTTCTGGCTGAATGGCTTCGTCAATAAGCAAAATATGCGTTATTGGTCACGCAGCAATCCACACGTACTCCATGAGTCAACATTGTATCCCGAAAAAATTACGGTTAGGTGCGGTTTATGGGCCGTACTTCTTCCGTAATGATCAAGACCGGCACGTTACTGTGAATGGGAATTGCTACCGCTCAATGATAACCAAATATTTTTGGCCCAACTTGGATGATATGAACTTGGATAATATGTGGTTCCAACAGGACGGCGCCACAAGCCACACAGCGAATGTCACAATCGATTTATTGAAAACCAAGTTTGGTGATGGTGTTACCTCACGAAATGGCACAGTCAATTGGCCGCCTCGGTCGTGCGATTTGACGCCGTTAGACTATTTCCTGTGGGGCTACGTCAAGTCTATGGTCTACGCCAACAAGCCAGCGACGATTGATGAACTTCGTACGAATATCAAACGTGAAATTGCAGCAGTATCGGCCGATTTAGGCTTGAAAACTGTCGAAAATTGGGTTCAGCGTCTGAACTTCTGCAGGCGTGCCCTTGGTGGCCATGCAAAAGAAATTGAGTTCCATGCATAATGGCATCGAATGTTCTTTTACAAGAATAAAGAATTTCATTGATATCCCAAACCGTTTTTGTTTTATTAAAAAACTTTTGAAAACCCTTTATTGTTATTTATTATCTATCATTGCAAATTGAATTAAATAAAAACAAAAAAAATCCCTATCTATTCACCTAAGTTAAGAATGAGCCGATATGCCTAACATGTCAATATTTGTTGCTCTCTTAATATCTTCGCCAGTCATAATAAGAGAAGGAGATGAACAATGCATTATTTCCCAAAACAACATATAGTATAACAATCGGCTTTCTGGCAATGTAATTCACAATGTGAGGTTCCTCCAATGGTTTTTTTTTTTATGAAAACTTGGAATATCAAAAGCACATTCCAACTCTTTTTGAAATCGAAAAATTTGTACCATCCCTCAAAGCGACTAAAAATTGACGGGACGAAGATAGAGCGGAATCCTAAGAGAAATTAAGCATTGATATAGTGTTTATTTGATGTCAAACTGCTTCGGTACAGCGACGACCATTGCAAAAGATCGTAATTCAGAGGAAATCGGAATTACCGCCACCATATGCAATTACTTCTCATACGAGCAATGCTACATTTGATCAAACGACATTAACACTAAACATACCATAACGGGTCAAATGACCCATTTTGAACTTTTGCATTGAAAATGCACGTATAATTTTATTGCGTTTGCACATTTGACTTCATGACTTTTTCTAAGTAATTAATGTACATTTAAAAAAAATTTTTTTGTTTTGTTTTGTTTATTCTGAGTAATCGTTGATGTATACCGATATCTACCATAACGGGTCATTTGACCCGTTAAGAATTTTGTTCTATAAAATCTATAAAAGTAAGCCAACAAAAAAAGTACTTTTACTTAGTTCTAAACATAAATTCGTTAAAGTAGAAAACAATGATAAACGTTTACCTGAAACTGTTTCATATTACAATAAAACCAAATTTGGTGTAGACATGACCGATCAAATGGCGAGGAAATATACTACAAAATCTAAGTCTTGCAGATGGCCTTTCCAAGTTTTTTTCAATATCCTTGATTTAGCTGGCATAAATGCCTGGATTTTGTACAAGCAAACGACAGGAGAAAATATCTCGAGACAAAATTTTTTACTCAAGCTAGCAGAAGAACTTGGCGCTGATTTTCGAGAAGCCCGTGAACAACCAAAACAAGAAACAAATACGAAAGAATCGTTGCCTAAGTCTACTACAGATGCTTATAAACGTATGAGATGTCAAATAGGATACTGTAAAGAAAATAAAACCAAAAAAATTTGCTCTAAATGTAAAAAATATGTTTGCGGAATATGTACAATGGACACACTTATATGTAAAAAATGCGATGAACTATGAATTAAAAATTTTTATTTTTTGCTTTTGTAATAGAAATGCTCAACATACTATTTTGTTTAATTATGATAAATTTAATTTATATTTTTATTTCCTTCCTAACATCCATATTTCATACATTCAAGCATGTAACATAAAGTCGGGTCATTTGACCAGCTATGGTAGAAATAGGTATATTTTAAGTCTTGGTATGATTAGTGTTAAAATATATAGAGCAATCGTACTTTCACTTAAAGGTGCATTGGTTTAATCTTTCAACGAGAAATACCATTGGAGCTTCAGCTGCGCATGTGTTGCGGAAACTGTATCAACGATCACTAAGTAAGATAATTCAAAAGGCGGAGATTTATTATGGTATCTATAATTTGAAAAACGCAGAGCAATGCATCCGTAATTATAAGAGTTGGTAACATCGCGTTTTTTAGAAGCTGTTTGAACATTAGTAACCTTAAAACATGTTGAAAAAATGACACTAAAGTAAGATATATAAGAAAGATTCCAGAATGATTGAGTCGGTGTTGAAGCAAACTTTCTCAGCACATAGGCTGATATGCCATGAGGCTTTATTTTTGTTGAAATTAGCAAGGAATCTTTTCAATGCTCTTGTTCGAATGTTAATCGCCGGTATTGTCGGAAAGTTTTAGAAAGCAAAGTCAGTGATCGTTGATAAGAAGAGTTGCAATGGTCATTGGAGACTGTTTTTCATAGTGAGGGGAATCTATTGCGCATGTTCTTTTTGTACAGACACTTTTCGGTCTAAATTGTGACCTTTCAGCTATATAGCCTCTCTGCGAACCTTTTCTAATGAAGCGCCGATTCCAAAACGTTTCCCCTTTAGGACTTGACTATATTCTTCCAAGTCACATTAAACCAAGTAATGAACTTAAGTTCCATACTGACTTTCTTGTAAGGTTTGAGTGACTGCATAACTAGTAACATTATTTCCTGTACCATTCGAGCCGCATCATTTATGTCACACAATTTGCAATTCAAATTTCAATAAACAATTTTTAAGCACATCTTATTTGACACATCATAGAGTTAATATGTAAAATTTGCATTGGGGTCTTAAACGACTCAGCGCGCAAAATTTTATATGGAAAACCAGCAGAAATAGTATAATGGTGTGAGTTACCAACAGGTGCAAACTAAAACTTTACATATTTATCAGTGTTATCGCCAAGATCCTGCTGTGCACCTGCGTAACACCTACTTTCGTTGCCACTGCCAGGCAATATATTGAAGAACCTTTTATGTGTGTGTGAACCGCCGCTGATGCCGTCTGATTTTGCAAAATTAGAAAATCCTTTTTTTTTTGTTTTATCGTATATTAATTCACTTTATAATTGTTTAAATATATTTAATTTTAAGTTATTTTAGAGCGAGTGGTTAGTTATTTTAAGAAAATTTAGTTTTAGAAATAGTTTAAGACGACGTATTCGCTGCTGCTGCGGTCAAATTGCAAGTGAAGGAATACAATGGAAAAATGAATATGTAGGTACTTATGTATGTTCATACCGCAAACTTGGCATCACTGCACTTAGGGCCAGAACGCATGAACGCTGTAAGGGTCAGTGCGCATGCATACCGAAAATGCGCCGATGCACAGCTTGCGGCGTGAACTATCAGGAAATGATGTCAAAAACTAATCAGGCAATGTTCTTCAAAGCGTGGGTTACAAGATAGTTTCATGGCTGTGTCAATAAAAACTCAGCATGCTGGGCTTCGAAAGTTGTACGACTAGAATGATACAACTAAGCAGAGTTCTGAATAATGAAAGATAAGTCAAAGCTGGGAAAACTCCCTATATTCGAGCTTCTACAGAGGCAACTAAACTTGAACTTAAGGGGGCAGGGACAGTCAGACACGTGAAAAATAGAGCAGATTCAATAATTTTTTTTGGTATTAATTTGATTTATTTAATAAAAGTGATAATATGGCATCATTGCATTATGTTTCAACTTGACTTGACGAAAGTTTAAAAAAAAAAAATTAAAATAAAAAAAGTTATAGCTGGCTGTGTTGGACCCTGTCCCATACAGAGTGCCTTACGGTGACCATCACAAATCCTTGGAAAATCATCTAAAATCAATCGGATAAGAAAAATTAGTTATTTAAATAAATAATCTGGTGCTTGATCCATGTTTTTTTTTTTAAATCAAAAAACTGGCGGCCTCAGGAAATTTACCTCCAGATTTTTGGTAAAATACCAACAATTAATTGTTCATAAAATATCGATATTAAAAAAAAAAAACGGCGGGTTGCACTCCGGTAGTGCCGACAGAAGTGAAAACAAATCGTTTAATGGCAAGTTAGTGTGTTAGTTGGTATGTGTGGGTTTTCTTTTTATATGGCAATGCAATGGAAGACAAAAACGGAATATGTATTCAAATTTTACTCTCGCTCTCATTCTCAATTTGTCAACGCAACAACGCGGAATTTGATAGAACTAAACATGTAAGCATAACAATCGTTGAATGAGAATGGAATGTGTCACTTAGTGTGTCTGCTTTGCTTTTTGTCTTCCACTTGGAATATTTATTTAAAAGAAACAATAGAACATTCAAATTTTACTATCGCATTCATGACGGGGAATCCAGATGACGGTCGGTGTCGCGAGTTTATACTTTTTTCCTCAGCCGCACAACGTGCCATAAGAAGTTTTCACTTCAAAAAAAAAAAAAAAACAACTTTCGATATGGTACTATCTTTTTATGATTTTCAAAAACTGTGTAAATTTCATTGAAATCTATCGAGCGGTTTTCGAGTTACAGTGGTCACCAGTTCCGAAAACAAAGTTTTGAGAAAAAAACGCATTTAAAGTTCAACTACCGCACATAGATTGACGAGAAACACATGAATGAGAGAGAGAGAGAGAGAGAGAGATAGAGAGAGAGAGAGAGAGAGAGAGAGAGAGAGAGAGAGAGAGATAGAGAGAGAGAGAGAGAGATAGAGAGAGAGAGATAGAGAGAGAGAGAGAGATAGAGAGAGAGAGAGAGATAGAGAGAGAGAGATAGAGAGAGAGATAGAGCCTTTTGGTTGCTGCCGAATAACTCTAAAAGTAATTGTCGGATTGACTTCAAATTTTCAGGATATATTTTTAAGAAATACTCGTAAATTGAGAAAGTGTTGACACTTTCAATTGCAGCAATAGCAAATGTATTAATAATCAATATAATAGTAATAGCAATATGTTATTATTCAACTTTTGGTTCATGATTACCAACTATTGAAACTAATGCCTTAATATCAAATTTTGTATCAAGCTTTTAGCCAATGCAAAATTTTGTCTAAAAGACTTTAATGTGCCTCCACTTACAGGACAGTGAACAAGTTTAATATCCTTTCACTTTGTGTGTTTGTTTCAAAAGACCACAACTGCCAAACTTTGTAAATGTGTTGTCAATCTGCTTAAAATTTACAAAACTTCACAAATGGATTCGTAATAGAAAGAAAAAAGGATATATGTAAAGTAAGCATGCAAAATAGTTTTGTGCTGTTGAATAGCTTACAGATTGCATTTATATGCCAGCAAGTTGACTTTTGACTCTGACTTTTTGAAAATTTTGCATTTGTGCTTTTGTTGCATAAATTAAGGACATAACAAAAATGTTAATATTAAGTTGCATTAAAAAGTTTGTGAAACAAACAAACAAAATTTTAACTTAGTGTATACAATAATGTTCCAAAATGTAGCAAAGTAAAGGGTTTTTCAATAAGAGCGCTACAAAAGTTTTTTTAAATAAAACAAAAGCGGTATGGGATATCAATGAAATTCTTTATTCTTGTAAAAGAACATTCGATGCCATTATGTATGGAACTCAATTTCTTTTGCATGGCCACCACGGGCACGCCTGCAGAAATTCAGACGCTGAACCCAATTTTCGACAGTTTTCAAGCCTAAATCGGCCGATACTGCTGCAATTTCACGTTCGATATTCGTACGAAGTTCATCAATCGTCGCTGGCTTGTTGGCATAGACCTTAGACTTGACGTAGCCCCACAGGAAATAGTCTAACGGCGTCAAATCGCACAACCGAGGCGGCCAATTGACTGGGCCATTTCGTGAGATAACACGTTCACCAAACTTGGTTTTCAATAAATCGATTGTGACATTCGCTGTGTGGCTTGTGGCGCCGTCCTGTTGGAACCACATATTGTCCAAGTTCATATCATCCAAGTTAGGCCAAAAATATTTGGTTATCATTAAGCGGTAGCAATTCCCATTCACAGTAACGTGCCGGTCTTGATCATCACGGAAGAAGTACGGCCCAATGACGCCGCCGGCCCATAAACCGCCCCAAACCGTAATTTTTTCGGGATACAATGTTGACTCATAGAGTACGTGTGGATTGCTGCGTGACCAATAACGCATATTTTGCTTATTGACGAAGCCATTCAGCCAGAAATGAGCTTCATCGCTGAAGATGATTTTTCGATGAAAATCCGGATCATTTTCAAGTTGTTGCTCAGCCCAATTCACGAACATAATTCTGGTGGTCAAGCGGCTTCAGTTCTTGCGTCAATTTGATCTTGTAAGGATGTAGACTAAGATCTTTTCGTAAAATTCGCCACAACGACGTCACAGAGATGCCCAACGCTTGAGAACGACGTGTGAGAGACTGATTTGGGTCTTCCTCAATTGATGCGCTAGCGGCAGCAATATTCTCGACAGTACGGGCACTTCTTTGTCTCACTGGCACGGGAACAATTTGTACTGTGCCTGTGGATTCAAATTTTTCCACTAGGCGCTCAATTGTTGATCTGACAGGACGATTATGACGACCATAAATTGGACGTAGCGCTCTTAAAGTTGAGACGGTAACAGTTTGTGTTTCTGTTGACATGACATTTTTCTCCCACTTTATGCTGAAAAAACCTGATCCCAATCTGATTTATTAAAATCCAAGTTAATATTTTTGTGGTAGTTGCAAGTGGTGTATGCTCTCAAGTATGCCAATTGATTGTATTCAAAATGCATATCGTATGTATGATAAGTACTCTTGGTTGATTCCAGCATACAGCCAAAACTTATCATCATCGGTCGCATTGCGGCGCACAAATTGCCATATTTTTGTGTAGCATTTGTGCGATCTGAATTTGAGTTGTTGTTGTTGTTGTAGCAAGAATTGACTGCAAGATGTTGACATGAAACTACTTACTTTGGTATTCTCGCATTTGTAACTTAAAAAGGCACATGGAAAGACATTCCAAATATTCAGACATGAAAAGACTCTCAGTATCACAAGTGGCTCGCTAGCATATCACATACATACACACATGCATATACCAAATGATGTTTGACTGTCTGTCACTGTATGTGTGTTGTCGTTGTCGTTGCTATGTTGACATTGATAAAAGTGGCATAAAATTTTTGACATGTCTCGCTATTAGAACGGAAATTGCTTTTCGTGTTGGCTTAAGATGAAATTTCATTTAACTACCACATAACTAGTGCCACAACTACTTACTACTACTATACTTGTGTCACTTTAATGGTCTACATTTTTTGAATTTGTTTTTAGCTTAGTGATATTGGGCAGCTATTTAGGTATGACCTATTATATTTTGATGTTTTAGTCTTGATTGAAGTTGCACGCAAGATACTTAAATTAATGATAGCAAGTCCTGATGAGGGTCTTCTGCGGAGGGTCAAACAATCATATGAATGATTACTGAGTGGAAAAAAATTATCAAGTTTCATTAACTTAAAACACAAATATGTTCTCGTCTTACTTGGACGCATGAAAAAATCAATTGATTTGCCAAAAATTATGTACGTAAGCAAACTTAAGTTGTACAGAAATATGATTTGGACAAATATAAAATCACTTTAAATAAGAGTGAACTTATGTCCCACAAATAAATAAAAAATTTTTAAACTAATTTTAAAAATGAACGAAAAAAAAATTATTTGGACAGAAAAATAGAACAAAAAAAAACCGTCTGGACAAACAGATCATAAAAAGAAATTCCTTAAAATATTAAAAATTTTTTGGACAACTAAAAATCAACTGGTCATAGAAATAGCACCTTACATACAAATAACTTAAGAAGCGATATATTTTTAAGAAATTACTCAACAAATAAAAAATATAAGCTGGGCAAACAAAAATTTCCTGGTCAAGTGATATTTACAGGAAATATAACAAGTGTTTTAACAAATTGTCTGCAGAAAAAAAATCCAACTAAAAACATTAAAAGTTTTGAAGAAAGTGTGAAAAGTTCCTTTGACAAAAAACATTTGAATAAAATAATTTGACAATTTGAAACAATAAAGAGCGCAAATATAATAATATAACTAAAACAAACACCCAAACAAAACCAAAACTAATCAAATAAACGTTCAAGCAATCAAAAAGCAAATCCTCAACAAATGAAAAAGTAAGCTGAGATGGCAAAAATTATTTGCACGAACAAAAATTAAAAGCGAATAAATTAAAATTAAGTGCGCAAAGGAAAGAAATTATTGGTACAAATAGAAAAAATGTTTCACAAACAAAAATGAAAGCTCATTGACAAAAGCAACAGTTAGCTAAAGCGAACGAAAATAATTTGGGCGAACGAAAATGAAGTATGAATAAATAAAATCATCTGAGTAAACCAAAAAGTTTTTAAAGGAATGGAAAATGTTCTTAAAAAACAAAAATATTTTTCCTGGCAAACAAAAAAGTCATCAGAATGGGCATCAAAAGATTTGGACACACAAAAATTTAGCTTTAACTAACTGTTGCATTTGTCAATGGGATTTCATTTGTTTGTAAAACATTTTTTTATTCACATTTAATTTTTGTTCGTGCAAGCAATTTTTTTGCCGTCACAGCTGACTTTTTTCATTTGTTGAGGATTTGTTTATTGATTGCTTCGAGATTTTTTGTTTGTTCGAATATTTTTTGTTTTTTTTTTTGTGTTTGCTCTTGTTTATATTAAATGAAATTATTTTTTCTGATGTTGTTTGTCTGTTTGCACTTTCTGCAAAATGTTTCATGATTTTAATTGTTGTTTTTTATATGCAGAAAGTTTCTTGCTGCATTTCCTATAAATTTTATTTGACCAAGCAATTTTCGTTTGTCCAGCTTACCTTTTTTAGTTGTTAAACTATTTCGCTTCTTAAGTTGTTTGTGTGCAAGTGGCTTTTTCTTTGACCAGCTGACTTCTTTTTAAGATCTATTTGTCCAGATTAATCCAATGAGCACATGAAAAAATTTCATGGCAAACAAAAAAAAAATAAATAATCATTTGAGATAACAAAAAATTGTTTGAGCAAAAACACAAAAAACAGGCGAATAAAATTGCAAAATCTAAATCATACTAAAAATAGTAAAACATCATTTGTACGAACGAAAATGCACAAATGTACGATACAAAAAATCCGATATTATTTTGAACAAATGGAAAGATCTTTTGACAAAAAAAAAAAATATGATAAATGAAAAATCGAACCAACGCAAATGCAATTGAAAAATCAATTGTACAAAAACAAAAGGAAAAAAAAAATTACATGAACGAACAAAAAAGTCCCAAGACAAACAAAACACTTACCTTAAGAAATGTAAAGGTGTGACAAAAAAGCATTTGTTCGAACAATAAATAATAACTAAAATATGAATGAGACGAAATCCCTTTAACAAGTTAAATATTATTTGAACAAACGGAAATATCTTTTCACAAACAAAATAACAAAAAAAAAAAAAAAATTCATGACTAACAAAAAATCGCCTGAACGTACAAAACAAAACGAACGATTTTGTAATGTAAGCAATATGTTTTCATCTGTAAAAACAAAAAATCGTTTGAACAAATACAATAAAAACGCGACAAAATATGTGTATTATTTAAAAAAAAAATAATTTGAGCAAAAACACCTTGAAAATTTAAGCACAAAGTGTACAAGAGAGCATAAGTTAAATAGCTAAAAAGGCTATAAGTTGTAGTAGCTAAGTTCGTTATCATAATACTTGGTCAAGTAAAAGTTATATGAGGAGTTAAAAAATTAAAATGGGCGAATAAGAAAATCACATAGAGTGTATTTTCACAGTTCTTAATAATTATCTTAAAAAAACAAATAAACACAGAAGAAAAAATTGGACGATTCACTGCCGAAGTTCAACAAATGATTAAAATTCATCAAAGAACGTGAAAAAATGAAAAACAAAAGTAGATAAAGTTGGGTAAAGGAAGAAAAAGCGAAAAACTTAATAATGTGAGCAGATATAATTCATGAATCTATTCTCTAAATCGATGTTTTCACTCTTATTACTAAGATAAAATTTGCATTAGTCCAAAACATTGAAAAGAATTTAATGACATGACAGAAGAAAAGCATTTCTTTCAAAAACAAAATAAGTATTTCTGTAAAAAAATTCAAATTGAAACATAACACTGCAGTAAAATTGAATTATCTTCAGTTTATTTTCGTTATTAATAAATTTGCTATCAATCAATCAATTAGCCGCCATTAGCGTCACAAAATCTATTGTCAAGGATAACAAAGGTATACGCTAAATAACATTGAAAAACACCATTAAATCAAAGGTACACCACAAGGTATGGCACGTAAAAGAAAAAAACGCAAAATTAAATTATCCTTAAAAATCAATTCAATGCCAAAAATTAGGCAACGATTTTTTTTCTTTTTCACAAAGCGCACATCTTTTCCGCTACCTTGCTGTTGGTGTTGCCAAGTCTTTATTTTTTCCCTCTTTATTGAATTGTTGCTATGCACGCGCCTCAAAACCATATAATGCTTTAAGTGTTTGCAACATTAATGAAATTTCAATGTAAAGCCATGTCATCATTTTTTATTATTTTTCGTTGACTTTTGTTTGGTATTTTCCATGTAATTTTATGGAAATTGAAAGAAGCAAAAAAAAAAAAAAAAACAGGAAATAAAACAGCTAACACAGTTTTCTTTTTTTTTTTTGCTTTTAGTGCGTTACATTCCCGCTCCCGTTTTCAAAAGATAGCACCACATGTTGCCATTTTAATTTGAAATTGAGCGCACATAAAAAAATGTCATAAAATGTAAAACATTTATTTCTTTCACTGGACATCAAAATAGCGCTGCCATAAAAATTTTTGATTTAAACTTTTTAAGAAATTTTATGCTTCATCATTTTTCTATGAGTTGGCCAATATTTTTATATATTTTAATGAAATTGAAGTGATTATACCAAAAAACGAAAATAAATCAATAGTTAAATACTGAATAGTCATTCAACATCCCAAATTTTACACACATCCTAGTGCACATGCATATCCTTTGTAAGGAACATTTTCAGCGCAAATCAAAATAAATTTCAATTTTAACACTTGGTTTAACCCGTCAGAAAAATGCGCAAGCATTCAACTGTATAATGTTGAAATGAAATTCAGGTTTTTGCTATAAAAAAAAAAAAACTAAAGCGGACCGGACCGTAGCGAACATATGCGTCCAACATGATGCGTCACATTGTTGGTTTTTCACTGAAATTATCGTTGAAAGTGCACTAACGTGATATGTGCTTTTCTGTTTGGTGATTTATTAAATTTGCTTAAAACAAAGTTATCGTAGGTACATATATACACATAATTTGAAATTAAATTAAAAACAGCAAAAAATTTAGGGTGCCCCGATTTAAAAAAAAAAATGGTCAACAACTTTAAATAAACAACAAGGCTTTTTCATACATTTCCGCACGTTTGTCTGAGGTTGGTTTGCGATTACAAAAAAGATTTGTTTCATAATTTAAGCACATTTGTCCACGTTTACTTTTGATTTGTCCACGTTTGACCACTTTGGTTAATGATTTCTTTACATTTATTTATTAATTAATCAGATCTGTCAATAATATGCTCACGTTTGTACACAATTGTTAATGATTTGTCAACATTTGTCCATGATTTTCCATTGATTTACTAAAATCGTTCACAACTTTCTTACTTTTGTTTGTGTTTTATTTACATTTATCCATTGATTGTTCATAATTTGCAAACTTTTATAAACAATTTGTTTCAATTTGCATGTCCACATATATAAATGATTTGTCCACAATTATCAATGATTTTCACAGTGTTTCTTGCTTATTTTGTTTAGTTTTATCGCTTACATTTGCCGCGAATATAGCAGCGTATTTTCATGACTACAATTTCGTTTATGCTCACTTTTAACGTGCTCAAAGAAATTGGCTTACTTACAAAAATGGACATATCATGAGCACTGTGGACAAATCATTTATAAGTATGAAAATATGAACAATGAGATGAGAACATAAAAACAATATGTCAACAGATAGAGAATTGTCGAAAAAACACGCATATTAAAAATTTTGCAAAATATTAACAATTGACAGAACAACTTGGATAAACCATGTAAGAAATTGGACAAATCATGAAAAAATGTCAAAAATTCACTTACGATTCTGAATATGTTTTGGACGAACATAGACGAATCATGAAAATGATCGACATACATGAACAGAAATATAAAAACTATATTATAAAATAAAATGAAATTAAAAATAAAATATAAAATTATATATAGATATATCATGAACCAGGTGGAAAAACCATGAATAAGTGATCAGTTATGGACAAACGTGAAAAAATCATAACGAACGTGAACATTTCTTGCAAGCAAAGGGATACATAATTAGCAGCCCTTTGCATGTCCCAGAACAAAAGTAGAGAAATCAAGAATAAAAGTGGACAAATTATGGACAAAAGTAGGGAAATCCTGGACAAACATAAGCAAATCATG
This sequence comes from Tricholauxania praeusta, assembly GCA_949775025.1. Taxonomy (NCBI): domain Eukaryota; kingdom Metazoa; phylum Arthropoda; class Insecta; order Diptera; family Lauxaniidae; genus Tricholauxania; species Tricholauxania praeusta. The sequence goes on along the minus strand of OX459028.1, from coordinate 137,404,163 downwards.
GACAAACATGGACCAATCATAGAAAATGTGAAAAATCATGGACTAAGGTGAACAACTCTTAAAAACTTGGAAAACCTTAGACAAATCGTGAATAAATGCTGCAACAGTTGGAACAATTGAATTTATAAGATTTTAAATTTTTTTTAAATAAATAGCACTTCGTTCAAACGCTACAATTTCGACATTAACATTTTAATATACAGATTTACGATTCGGTTCTTTTTATAACTAAAAGATAAAAAAAAGATAAGAAAAAATTAACAAAATAAAAATATATGAACTTTTTGATACATCCACCTTTAAAATAAAAAAAAAATTAAGAAATTTCAAAGTAGCTACCATGTGGCCACACGTTGTGAAGCTGGCGCCACCTAAAAGTATGCAAAGTAGCTGCTACTGTCACTGTACCCACTGCTAACGTTGCTACTAACAGTATGTAAATCAAAAGAAATAAAGCATATTTTCAGGCGATATAATTTTATGTTGAACAAAACATTTAAATTTCATTGTCGCATGCAAATCACTGTAGGGTAGAAAAAAAAAAACAAAATTAACATAGTTAAGCAGGTAAAATATAAAGGGAAGACAGTGACTTCGAAAGAGGAAAATCAGACAGGGAAGATAAATCAAAAAATGAGATGGAGAAAAAAAGTTTAAATTAAAAGAAAATCTGTAAAGTTAAAGCAAGTTATGAACAAAACGAAAAAGAACAGAACAGAACAACATAAAAATGCCACAAAAAAGAAATAAAAACTTCACGAAAGTATTCTGTCAACAAGTGTGAGTTCATGTTGCTGTGGACATTTAAAGCTGCCAGTGACCATAAAGACAACACGCAATAACAATTGCAAGCCCAGAGTAAGGGTAGTGTACTCTGTTGTAATATTCTAAGGCTTTACATTCCTAACGGGAAAAGTAGTGGAGGGATCGCTGCTTTGATGGAGGCACTTTATTTTTGAAAAAATACGCTAAAGGAGCACTATGAGTGCACAAAGAGAGCAAAGATACACTAAGACAGCCTAAAGAAGTAAAGCTCATGGCGCGCGAAAGGGAGCACTACAATAAAAAAATAAACGAAGCTTATGAAGAGAAAGAGTATACACAGGGAGCACATAAGGAGCAGAACGAGGTATTAAATTAGCTCAAAACAGCAAGCATAAGCGAAGTGAAAAAGATCCTTTGGGATTCCTTGCATGTTAATCCGATCTCTGGGCACTATATTTTGAAGTACAATAAAAGATCTTTTAAGCAAGCTTTATTCTTCAAAAACTATTTTGGACATATACACATACAGCTGTGAACATCTTTATCTAAATTTTATAAAGTCTCATATTTTTTTTTTCACAGAAGCCCTAAATAACAATTTGAACATTTACTTATTACTAGGGTTTCTGGGCTTATGGAGGTGTTTAAATCTCATAATACAAAATCTCAACTCTGTAGATAACGGGTTTTAAAGTAGCCAACGTTATACATGGGAAGTTCTTTTACAAATCGAACACTTTTCTGACCGACACATTTTTGATTTGTCTGAAATTTTTTTATAAAAGAAATTAGTTTTTAAATCGATTTTTACCATCGTATTTTACGTCAAAATTTCTATAGAAAACGTTTTTTTTTATGGGGAAATTATTACTACTATTAGAAATAAATTAATTTATATAGTGCGGCGCAGGGATTCTATTGCAGAACGCTGATGCTGGCTATGTTATGCACACTAGCTTATTTGTACGTAAATGTTAAGCACTACTGAACACTCGTTACGTACTATTTCAACTTGATCATTTTTGTTATCGTCATAGTGGAAGCGTAGGGCAAAGCGATTTGTCTGTCGAGCCAATTTCATTGGATCTTTTTTGGACAGCACCACCAACTTTTCGTTTTCCACTTTTTTTCTCCTGATTTCCACATATTTGATGGCGTTGATTATAATTTTTGTTGAGCATTGTAAAATATTTAGAATATTTTTATAAGATTTCTTTTCTTTCCTCAGCTTTAAAATTAGTTTTCGCTGATTAGCAGTGCAATGTTTCTCGTGCCCCACTGTAGCCAAAACCATCACAATAAATGTAAATTAAAAAAAAATTTTATTTCTTAATTATTTTTTTAATATTTCTTATTTTATTTTTATCAATCTGAATTCGGATTTGTAAATTATTATTATGACCCTCAGCTGTCCAACCACATTATTCACAACCTCATTATTGGCATATCTGTGTAATTATAAGTAATAAGTAAATCAAGCGCTAAAAAAAAAAGTATAAAAGTACATATGGACACATCATAATAAAACTTAAACGGAGAAAAATAGAGCGAAAATCTGAAGCCCAAAACTAAGCTGAAAATAGTAACACCATATTTGTGCTAAAATTTTGCTTAGTATTGCAAATACATTTATAATAACATTAAGTTCAACAGTACGTATGAGTATCATTTAATAAAATTTTTCTATGTATTAACTTCTTAAGCTTGTCACTTTTCCTCTTTAGAAATCAATTAAATTTGAAGTAATTCATCGTAAAAGAGTTTCAAAGGTTAGGTTAGGTTAGATTAGGTTAGGTAAGGTTAAGTAATTCTAGGTTAGCGCGGGAGATGACAGTTGTCATCACATGTTAGGCCGCAGTTTGGCCAATTGAATTTGCGGCCTGTAACTTAATTGTCAACATTTGCAAATCATTTCAAAATTTTTTCAAACTTTAAAATAGATTTTGGACACTTTAGAGAGTCGAATAACAAACATTCGAATACGTCGATTTGCCAGCACTATGCACTAAAAAAATCTTTACAACTTCCGCAAAGATCTCCTACTTTAGTAAGCCCTAGTATTAAGGCATGCTTGACTAAAAAATTGTGTCCTGTAATGACACCAACAAAGATTCTAAGGGTTTGATTGTCTAATGAAATCATTTTTCGCGTTCTATTAGCCATTATGTTAGCCCATTATCAATGTAACATAAGAGGATATTTGAAACTAAATAGCTTAAAGAAAAGCATAAAAGGAGCAAGAAAGTAAAACAAAACGTGGTACTGAGGTAATGTCAATAGAATACCAAAGAAAACTTGAGGGTAAATTAAATGAACAGAAAAAAAGATTATGGTAAACTAATTTTTTAAGAACCTCATGAGGAGTGTATGGCAGTATCATGGGGAGCATGAACTGCTTTTTGTAAACGCAGTAAAAAAAACATTGGACATGTGCAAAAACCGGCCTAAAAGGAACATGTTGACAATATGTATGTAGGTTCTGAGGTGTAAGAGGAGCCGGAAAATTAATTTAGGCAGTGTTCTTAGATATAAAGAAAAAAAAAGCAAAAGAATATGCAACAGAACATAGAGACTTGAAAAAAGAGAGTCTGTAGGTACCTAGAGGGGAGTAAGCAACGTGGAGTGAGATGTAACATATATCTTAAAAAAGAGTTGAAAGTGCACAAAAGCAAGAAAAAAGCAACATGGGAATATAAGAAACTCAATAGGTTACAAAAGGATTATAAGGTGAGCAGCACAAAGGGAGTATGTACTTGGCATTCAAATATAAGACAAGAAAATTGATGATACATAAATGTTCAGTAAGTAGAAAATCTATAGAAGGAGTATAAAAAGCAAGGGAATATAAAAAGCGCAGTAATTATGAAAATCAGCATAAAGTGAGCATAAATGGAGTATTGAAAATATAATGGTAAAACAGGAAGCATTAAGTAAAATACAGGCGAAACGGTAAATGGTGTGGAAAAAAATAACGTCAGCATATAGTGAAAGCAAAAGGCCAAACTATAATTTCAAATGAAATTGAAGAAAACACAAAGAGAGCACTAGCAAAACATCAAGAAAGCACATAAGAAACTAAACTCCATAGCTTACAGTTTCCTAATGGGTCATTTTAATTTTCATATTTGCTTTCGAATTGAACTTCCTGATAACTGCCATGAACGTCCGTTTCTTTTCTGCGTGTGTCGAAAGTCCATTGCTTTGTCCGTCCGTTTGACTGTCTGACGTTTTGTCTGTACATTGTCACCGCATAGTCTACGTTTTATGTAAACGTACAAGCATGGACATTACGCAAACAGTTACCGCTTGCCATATTTAAAATGTGTTTTTCTGGATTATCCCATAGGGAGTTTATGCCAAAGTCTACTTATTGTCTTCTTTATGTACAGAAAAGAACTAACTAACTTTTTGCAGTTGCTATCTGAACAGAGGCGTGGTTTGGTTTTATTTTTAAAATTATTTTTTTTATCTAGAAATTGTACAAGCCTATTGCCAACAGTTGTTCAATAAGCTGCCTGATTTATAAGAAAATTTGCTCCAAATTAGCCTCAGCTGCTACAACGCCACTGTTTTCTTTGTCCCGCCATTCTCCCTTTATAACATTTTTTCTCTCTTTCAAATCTCTCCTTGGAGTGTTGTAAAACACTTTTTCTTTTTTTTCTTTGTTTGCATTGTTTCCCATTAAACAGCGTCCGAATTGAGACAAAGTACGAGTAAGTACATTTGCCGACTTTTAGGCTTTGTGAGGTGTTTATGTTTACTTCCTACTGCTCGTCGCTATGCAAATTAAATTGAGGTATTTAAAGTCGTTTGCATATGCTTGGGTTTCAATTTCTAAGCTTGATGCATTGTTTGCTTAGCTGTAAAGGAACGACGGCAGCGTTGATGGAAGAATACATAACTCGAAAAGGTATCACGTGATTAAATGGCGCACTTACATTAATTTTGTGTTGATTGTCTTACGTTTGTAGTGTTGTGCAATGCATTGAATACAAAATGAAATACGCGTACAAATTTTGTATGATAGGTACATAGCAGCTAATTCGTCACGTAAGTCACATAAAGTATGTTTGTGTTTTATTAAGTTAAAATTTAGAGTTGAGAAGTTAAAACTTAAGGATGAGTATGATTTTACTTTAATTTTGTAAATGTTTAAAAGTTAATGAACAGTTACAGCCTACCATTGGCATATTTGTGCGAAAATTGCTGTTAATACAGCATTTGCATTAAGAACTGCATTGGGGTCAACAGTGCGTATGTGTAACATTTAATTAAATTTTTTTCCAAGAAACTCTGCTTCATTCCTCATCGTTTGCATCGTTGGAATTAAATAAAATTTTAAAAAATTAATCTCAAATAGCATTGAAGTTAACACCTCTCACTACAACGAAATTTGTTCAATAGATTATATTTTATAGGCAAACAAAATGTCTTCTGATTTTTTACTGAAATATTCACAGATAACAAATTTAAAGCAAATTATTGTGCTACACAAATCATTTGTACATTAAAACTTTTTAAAGTATTGCTGCAAAATACTCTAAGCATTTAAGCGCAGATAAATCTTCATGTTACTGTTAAAAGTTTCATTTCACGCAATGAAATAAAACACCTAATGAAAATTTAAAACCCAATTGACAATTTACATTCAATACACATTCAGTTTTATGTGTTTTGTTTTTCACGAATTGTTATTGTTTTGTATCTTTAATTGCTTAGGTCGTAAAATTTATTGTTCTGTTTTTATTTTCAATTAGAAACATTTTTTTTTGTTTTCGTATTTCAACTGTCAACTGAGCATTAAAATGTAACAAATTTTATGGCGTTTAAGATTAGAGATTTATTGGATATATAAACATTGCATCCCAATACCTTCAAACAAACTCACATTTGATAAAAATCATTTAAGCAAATAATATTTTTTATAGGAAAATAATTTTGTTTTTATGTTGAATTTATTTCCTAAATCTGATTTTTATGACTGGACAACGACACAGTGGGATTTCAGCAAACAGAGAGTTTAAGATGTTATTTAACATCCTAAATGGGTAGTTACTCTGTGCTTTTATTGCGCAAGAGTCACAACTATAAAACACTTATCAAAAATAAGTTCAACAGTGCGTATGAGTAACATTTAATCACAGTTTATATCATTTTTCGACTTGTTGCAGCTACAGTTTTGTTTGCTGTCGTCAGATCGCAATGATTTTTGCACTCAAATTTTTATCGGAGAGTTCTAGGTTAGATAAATTTAGACATGTAACTAATTGTTTAACTTGTTTTATTTGTAGCAGGCTTAAAAAAGTTCATAATAGGTTTATAAGTTTTTGTTTAGTTTCATTGAACTTTCTGAGTCTACTTCCTCATCTCTAATCTTCAACTAAAAATCATTGAAAGATAACGTACTATTAGTAAGTACAAATAAAACATTTGAAACGCTATATTCGGAGAGTTACTTAATATCGTACAACCAAATTACTAACAAATACTGTGAATAATATAGACAAACTCCGGAAAAAAATTGACAAATTTCTATAGGAAGGCATGGCACCTCTCATACAAGCAAAAACTGTAAAACGTTATGCTGATAGAACAAATTAAGGTAATAAAAACATAAATAGAAGGGAATGATTCGGAAAAACGCTTGACAAGAATACGGTATTTTTTTCAAGTGGGCGTGGCACACACCAACGAAACAAAAACTTTAAAATTCTACACTGAGAGGATAATTTAAGGTAATACCATAAAATTTGTGGATACATTTTGAATTGTGGGAGTGACGCCTACCATACAACCTTAAAATGTAATAGTGAACTATATAAGGTAGAAATGGAAGTAATATTTGGAATGGCTCATGTGAGCTGTATGCAAAAATTAGATAAATTTCGTTAAGACGGCAGAAGGCATGGCACTTCCCATAGAACCAAACAGATTAAAATGTTATACTAAGAAATTATGAAACCAAATTGCAATCAAGTATCGGGCCTTGGATACTTTCAGAAATATCTAAACCGTATCGGCAAAACAGAGCACCCTTTCTGTATATATGGAGACGCTGATGAAGATGACGCAGAGCACACTTTCTTCAACTGCACTCGATGGAATAAAAAACGCACATCCTTACAGGAATTAGTCGGCGAGTGCTCCGCTGACAATGTGATAGAAAGGATGCTGCAGAGCGAAGGAAACTGGAATGCCGTTGCAGAATTTTCTGAGGACGTTCTCGGAAAAAAGAAGAGGGACCTGGACGTAGGTATATGATTTGAGGACAAATCATGGGCCCTACCGTGAAGCAATGCTAGCGCAGTCTGAAAAGAGGGTGTTCTTTTTAGTGACTTTAACACACTCTCAAACCATGACGGTAGTTTTAGGATCTGATCTGTTGCACACGAAACACCAAAACTCTACTCATCGGAGAGACCACAGATTTTCAATTTTTCGGTAATTTTTTCCATTGCAGTATACCTTTTTTTACCATTTATCTAAAGAAGACATACCAACGAGTAAATGAGCCAAAACAGAACTCCTTAAGAGGTGTAGTTTTAAGAGGAATCGCAATCAAAAATTTCAGTTTTCTTAGCTTAAAAATTAAATTTAACAACAACCTCTAAATATTTCCGCCTGAAAAAATTACTGCTTTTGTGTAACACTGAAAAGTATCTTTTGCCCAAGTTTCAGCTTCATAGATACTTTTTTGTCAAAGAAAACAATTAAAAACAAAAAAACCTGTTTTCAGCCATTTTTTCGAAAATTTTTGAGGTTAAGGTGAAAATGAGATGTACAAAAGTTGTAGATCTTATTATTTCCTACAACTTTTGCATTGAACTTTTTTTTGATATGATGCACAGTTTAGCCAGAAATCGGGAAAAACTGTGTTCGACCTCTAAAAATGCACCCCATTCCACCCCGGATAGCTGCTGTCGGTTCGATTTTTTTGTCCTCTTTTACAAGAGCTGTTCAACAATATTCCGCTGTCAGATTGCAGTAATGAATTATTTTTTTTTCTCATTTTTTCGACTAATTCTACTGGACTATCAAGTATAAGAAATAATTCGGTCTAGCATCAGGTAAAAGGTGGGCTTGGAACGTACTCATACAAGCATAAGCTTCAAAGCTATATGTATAGGTATCACAGCCAAATTTCACATAAACAGTAAAAATTATGGCGAATTTCTGTAGGTGGGCGTGGCACCCTATATAGAAACGACAGCTTCAAAATGCTTTACAGTAAGAAATATTTAAAGTAATGAAGCCAAATTTCACAAAAATACAAGAAATAGTTAGGTCTAGCATCGGAGCTTCAAACATGACATGAGCTTCAAAATATTATACAGAGATTTAACTCTTAGCGGCACCATGGGGTCGTGAAGAACCCCACGGAATTTTGAAGTAATTTGAACTAATAAATACCCAATTTTAAGCTCATGTAGCCCAAACATTTTTTGAAAAATATCCCTAATAATTATATAACATAATTAAGGTAATATAAGTAAGGTCTACCTTCTGTGTTTTGATTATTTTTTTTTTTTTTTTTTGGAGGGACTTTCTTTTTAACGTATGTATTTTAGAGTGTGATGTTGAGGTTATGTCAAAATCTAAGGGTGATAGGAAAATTCTGACCCCGGATTCATTTTTAGCACAGCACCGTATGGTACCGTATGGTACCTCAACTTTCAACTACAAGATATTTTTTTTTTTTTGTGGTTCTGTGTAATCAATAAATTTCATAAAATATTTTCAATAAAATCTCCAATGTGCCAAATTGTTATAAAAATAAAGCGGTGTAGGGTTTTTAATTCATGGCTGTAAAATGTGGTGGCAGAGCTATAGAACTCAGACATTGCGATCACATTTAGAATAGTTCGATAGATTTGGAGTAGCGCAGAAATATGTGGTTTCTGGGTTAGTTTTGCTAAACTTCATGCGCCAAGAAGATATTCCTCCTGGTATAACGGAGCGTGGAACATTCCGGAAGTATGTGTAAAGAGGTCTTATCATCTACAGTGCTTATACTGTAGGCAACATCACTAGTGAGATTGATTCTACTGAGATTGATGGCTACTTAAGTAGTTCATAGTGACCGCTTATTACTGTAACCAAGATTCTAAGGTAATGCTTGTTTATGTTTATCGAGAATTTATTTATTTATTTGATTAAACTAAGGTTTTGGTATGAAAAAGATTTTTGGAGAGAGGTTTGCTAACTCCACAAACATATGCTGCTCCAATAAATGTTTGGATAAATGGATTAAAAAACTTTTATTAAAAAACTATTGTTGGTTCTGCTTTAGCAAAAAAATTCAATACATACCAATTTAACTATTAATGCTCCAACAAAATAATATGGCATTCCAAAAGCTATTCAAACGAATGACATAATTTAATATTGGCCTATGACAATTCTAATTGATTGTGAGGAAGAGTTTTCGATAAAAGGAAAAGCGCTGCAACATCGAAAGCAATTTGTGGCAGCAGTAGCACCACAAACAATAACAACTGCAAACACACAAAAACAAAATAATAAAATCAGCAAACGTTAGTAAAAATAACTAAAACGTTTTATTGGCAACTAAAATTTATTTAACTCTTAGAAGATTTCATTGTATTGCGGCTTTTGTATGAGTCTATTCGGAATTGCTGCAAAGAGGCGACTTTTTATGGCTTTTGCACTGCATTTTTTTTTTTTCGTTTTCTTTTTGACCCTGAATATTTGAACGGCTGCCTGTTGGCTTTGTGTTTGTAGGCCTGTACTAACAACAGCGTCTTTTTATAACCATTTAAGGCATGAAATATGCGCTTCCGGTTAGGAAAATGTGCCATGTTGGGCTTTTTCCCCCTCCCAACAATTTCCGTTTGTTTATGTTTTTTTTTTGTGGTTATTTGTTTTGTGCGGTTTTTAAGTTATTTGCAGAATATTGAAATTGCCGAAAAAAAAGAATGCTGTTTTTTTTCCTTCATTTTATGGCTAAGTGGCTTGGGGATTTGAGGTTTCATGCATATTTGCTTATCAATACACTAACAGCATTATTTATGGTCATTAATAATGTGTTTTTCCTTTAGTATGTTTTCAATGTGACTGACAAGGCATATTAAAATTTGAGACTTTCAAGAATTTTTGAAGTCTTCAAAAAGAAAAAGGTCAAAGGTTTTCTTTTATTGTTAAAGAGCTCAGTTTGTTTGCCAACTTGGCGGGTCTGTCAGCTAGGCCCTCGAATACGCATTTATTTACACATAAATCAATATAATATAAAGCTACACAATAAGAACGCACATAGAAAACCTACGCCAACAAAAACTTTTGAATGTAATAAGAATCTGCTGATAGACTGTATGCTATAAGATTAATAAAAATGAAATTTGCTATAAAAACAAAGACAAAAACTAGCGAGCTGCAGCAAAATTCCTCAAGGACTCTAAAGAAAACTCTTCAAGATGACAACGCATAGCAGCACAATTTCACTGGCCATTGGCAATGTAGACAGCCAGGGCTGTCAGCTAAAAATATAGGCCCTGAAAAAATGCAATTTGAATTGCATAAAAATCTTAAACTGACGACATAATGCAACAATAAACACAACTTTTATGATTTAAATTGTGAACACTTCCATTTCTTTAAGCTCCTCGATGACACTTAACGTTTTTTTTTTAGAAAATATTAATCAATGCGTCACATAACATGGTCCAACAACTGTTTCCTTGCATTGAAAATTTCAAATGAGAGCAGAATTTGAGCACTCTTCCACAAACGACTCTTTAAGGACCTCTTTATGTATCACGATTCGTCTCGTTTCGTGTCTAATTTGTAAGCCTAAAATATGGTAGCACAATCCTCACATTTGTAATAAATAATTCATAAAGCACAGGCTAGATATTTTTTGTTTTCATTTGAAATATAATAGCATATTTTCAGGCTTGAAAATTAAAGAGGAAACGTGACGAATATACAAGGACCTAAAACGCACCTAAAAGTATGCAAAATTTATAATTAGCTTTACTGTATAGCTAAGATTTTGTTAAAGTTAAAGATTAGTTTTGACAAGACATAACGCTCTTTCGATTTTTTTTTTCGGTGGTCTAGATATTGAAAGCTGCGATTAGAAAAGTTTTTGAAAAAAAATTGGTCTCAAAAATAATTCAAATAATCCAATTTAACAAATAACAATAACATTTCAATAGCTGTGTTTTAGTTGCCAAGTCGTTATCCATGTGCGATTAAAACGAACAAGTTCCTAAATTCGCCACTCGCTGTTTATACGAGTGCTCGTTGTTGTTTTTTCTGTTTTTTTTTTTTATATTGCTTATTGTTGCCGCCAGATATTTTAAACAAATGCTTTCTTAAGAAATAGTTCTTCTTATTATCATTTCAAAATGCAAAATAGATAAAATACCAATCTGCAGGGTATACATAGCAACTATCAATTTACTCGCTCAGTTTACGAACTTGTTTTTGCTGTAGTAGCTAGTAGTGGATGGCGAATAAAACGCAGCTAATGTAGGAATATTTTTTTTCGAATCGTGCTAGAGATTCCAACCAACCAGGGTCCTATGCCGCCCCTTGTGATGCTTATATTCGAGTATCTTTATTTATGACCTTTTCATATCGAATATGCAAAACATGAGAGTTCAAGATTGAACCTGATAATATCTAAATTTCACGTTTGACCTTCCCACATCGACTGAAACAAAGTTTTTTCTTTCGAGAAATGTCGTAAGACCATTTTCATTGGATTGGTGATTTTTATTTTTTGGATATTGACCCTAAACAGCGCGTCACCTGAAGATTTTCTTAACACATTTTAGACATTTTCCAAAAATTTGTTACAACATTTTTTTGGAAATCGGTTCAAAGCGTTCTTTTCCGGGCCCAAAGCTGTCCCTGATGACACCCAAAATAATCTTTGTCTATCGATTGGTGCAAAAAAAACATGTTATGTAAATTTTCTTCTTTGGCATTTGTCCTTTATTGAATCAACATTTTTTTTATTTAAAAATAATAAAGAATTCATTTAATCCCATAAGTGTCAGAGAGTAACAGATAATGTTCGGCAACTAATTTTACGTTTTTTTTTATTTTTATAGCACTACGTGTGGAAATAACACGTTCTTTATGTGAAACAATTTCAACAAAATATTAAGCAATTACACGTGTACACAAATTGGAACAAATACACGTGTACGCGAACTCATCCAGTACATTTTTGAAATGCACATGTAGTTCGAACTTGTGTTTTCAAAACGTGAGCTCTATTGCGTATGTTCCTACACGAGTATATACTACGAACCTCAACTTTATGAAAGGGATAGTAACTGGCGACGAGACATGGATCTACGGGTTCGATATGCATACCAGCCATTGAAATTCCATTGTATACTTTTTGTTGTTAAGGATAGGTTAAATTCCATTGCATACTTTTAGTTGTTAAATCTAGGTTAGATTCCATTGCATACTTTTAGTTGTTAAGGATAGGTTAGATTTCATGGCATCATTTTACTTTTTTGTTACAGAAAGATAGAATTAAGTTGTCAAATATTAGAACAAAACAAAAGTTCTGGACAACGTGTGCGGGAAGGGGAGTTGGTGAGCGAAGCGGCTAGGGTTTGGAGCCCCTAGTTTCTTATCAAAAAATTCTTCTAACAACAATATATAATATTTTTTTTTAACAGAACATTTTCTTGGAGTAAGTTTTTATTTCAAATCATCGAAAAGTAAAATAATATTATATATTATTGAAAATAATCGAAGAACAAAAAAAGTTGACAAAAGTCATATTTATTTATTAATTATTTCCGCTGCAATGTTCCTTTTATTTTGTGACGAAGTTTTTTCATTCAAGGAAGATATTTTTGAAGCTTTTAGGGCATTTTTTATTTGGCTAATTTAGCTTTTACCACACTGAAATAATTTGATTAAAAGTAAAATATTCTAGGATAAAATGTTCATATTATTTTATATAAAGGGTGTTTTTTTTAAAGGTTTGTTTTTCGAATAGAGATAAAACTGGCATTTTATGGTCAAATCTGGCAACTCTAATGTCATTTATGTTCAGTTTGGTTTGCCATTTCATCATGAACAGGTTGACAAAAGAACAACGCTTGCAAATCGTGCAAATTTATTTCGAAAATAATGGTTCAGTTCGCGAAGTTTACCGCAAGCTCCGTCCATTTTATGGTCGACATAATCGTCCATCAGAGCAATTAATTCGGTTAACCATGGGTCGTTTTCGCACTACGTTTACTCTATGTGATAATACGCATCCGCAGAGACGTCGAACAGTGCGCACCGAAGAAACAATTGCCGCTGTAGAGCAAAATGTTGAAGAGGACCCGAATGAATCGATTCGCCACCGTGCACAGCAATTGGAGCTTTGTCCATCAACTTTATGGAAGATTTTGCGCAAAGATCTTGGCTTGCGACCTTACAAGATCCAGCTTGTGCAAGAATTAAAGCCGCGAGACCATGCAATGCGTCGTGATTTTGGTGTATGGGCCGAAAATGAGATTGATCTCGATGCTGATTTTCATCGCAAAATTTTGTTCAGTGATGAGGCTCATTTTTGGTTGAATGGCTACGTCAACAAGCAAAATTGCCGCATTTGGAGTGAAGAGAATCCACATGAGACCCTTGAGACGCCATTACATCCACAAAAACTGACTGTTTGGTGTGCTCTATGGGCTGGTGGAGTCATTAGGCCATACTTCTTCCGAAATAATGCTGGAGAGTCAGTTACCGTTAATGGAGACCGGTATAGAGACATGATAACCGACTATTTTGTTCCCGAATTGGATGGCATGAATGTGGATGAGTTGTGGTTCCAACAAGACGGCGCTACATGCCACACAGCGCACATCACAATCAATTTATTGAAGGAAACATTCGATGAGCGCATAATTTCGCGGAATGGACCTGTCAATTGGCCACCAAGATCGTGTGATTTGACACCATTGGATTATTTTCTTTGGGGATATGTGAAGTCGCTCGTCTACGCCAACAAACCAGAAACGTTAGGGGACTTGGAAGCCAACATTCGTGGCGTTATTGCCGACATACGGCCCCATATGCTCGAAAAAGTGGTTCAAAATTGGACCTGTAGAATTGGCTTTATTCGAGCCAGCCGCGGCGGCCACATGCCCGAAATCATATTTAAACATTAATGGCATAAAATAAACGATTTTCTTGTGTTTTATTTCAATTCGAAGCTCTATACCTCTAAAAAAACACCCTATAGTAAACTCATCAATGCTGCAGCAGGCCTGTAAGGAAAACTGCATTTTCCGCGACCCTGTGCAACAAGAAATTGTATAAAAATTCAAGCTTAAAATGCTACGATGACACTTCAACTAAGAAAAGTTTTAACACACACACATACACATCGTTACACTTACGAGTTAAAGCAGCAGACATACAAAAAATAATGACCAACGTTGCGCTGTTTGCTGTCTTTGAAAAATTCTGCTCATTTTTTGTTATTTTCTTAATTGAACTTTAAGTGAGAAAAATAAGGAGGAAAATTGTGGCAAAAATAATTTTTTATTTTAACAAGTACTTTGCCGAGGAGGCACTTGAATTGAATAATTGTTAAAGATTAAAAGTGATAAGATTTTCAAGAGTTACACAAAGGAGATTATATTTAATTCATACAGCTTAGTGTTACCACATATGTAATGTTCACGAAATTACAGTGTAAGTGCCAGTTATAAATCTCGATATTCCTCTTGGAAGGCTTTAAGCTAAAAGAAATGAGTTAAAAAATGCAGCTGGAAGCACGTGAAGGGTTTTCAAACAGGCGTAATATGTTTTGAAATCGGCAGCGTGGCCATATTTGAAATGTCAAAGTCAAAGCTTAAAGAACATTTGCAAATTATTCAATGGATGACATTGATGTCGTCCGCCTTAGTCGATTTGAAAAATAATGTGCATTTAAAAGAAAAAATTTTGTGTGCATTGATATTAATAAAATACTCTAGTTATGACTTTTCTATAAACATATGCACATTTAGAATTTTTATAATAAAATTGTCTATAAGATAGGATGGCTAACTTTTTGTAACCAATATAATTAATTCCAGATAGAGGGCTTCAAAGTTGGAATTTGTTAAAAAAAACGAAAAAAAAGGGATTTATTTTACCTATTTTCGATCAAAGCAGCCATAACATCAATACCATTGGCACATTTTGTACCTCAAAATGTTTGTAAGACTCTCTTCTACATTAAAAAAAAATTAAAATTAGTTTTGCTGACTATTAAAGTTCTTACAAGCATTTATGTGACGTATGTGTTCTCAACAGTGCATTTTTTTGAGTTTTGCCTTATATATGGAAAATTGGGGCCAATCGAAAAAAACCATTACGATATTCGGATTCTACGAAAAATTTTATTATAGAAAATGTTATCGCCATCCGTTGTGGTGTAAGTTTTTGAAAATTTGTAGAGTAGTGTTATTATGAGTCAGACGAAGATCCAAATGTTGCTGACTGCAGTTGGTGAAGGCCCAAATTTATCGATTCCACTATCTGCCTACAACAACAAAATAGATTCTGCGATTGCACCTGGGCTTAAGAATTTGCAAATTTATAAACACGCAAGAAGAAAAGCAATGAAGTTGCTGATTTTGTCCTGGAACCACTTGAAAATGTTATTGATTTTATCAAGATAATAATTTTATCTGATGAAGCATATTTCAATAAGGTAAACAGGTATGGATTACATTCCATAAAGGTAAGCATTTGGTTTGATTTGTGCAAAGTTAAAATTATCGATCGCTGTTTTATCGAAAGTAATTGATGAATATTGGAAGATATTGATAAAGCAAACATGTAGTTTTAAAAAGACGATGCTACGTGTCATAAATACAACCTATGTCGCAATAAGTTTCTTGCGAAAAAACTTCAGAGGATCAATAATCTCAGTTGAAGTTGCAACTGAAATTACTTTTGAAGAAACATCAAATTATTTCAGTGAAACAATAACTTTGAATTTGATTTTATGTTACTTTTATTAACTTCACTTATTGCTGATTTTTTACCAAAAACAAAAATTTTATTCCGTTAGCTAACAACAACAAAAACTTAGGTAAGCAAAAACAAACGAAAATCCAGGAGCTGAAAACATGTGCAACTGATCACAATACTAAGCAAAAATACATAACCAGTCTAATATTTGGTTCCGTAACCGTTATTTCTGATGACTGCAAGACTTCTTCTGGACTTCGATTCATAAGTTTGTTTATTAATAAGGCAAAATAGCGTTCCAATCTTTTACTATCCCAGCGAATAGGTCATTACCGCTTTTGAACATTTCTTTACCGATTATGCGTTTTACCACCATGCACATGTTCCCAATCGGGTTGAGATAGGGAGACTGCACCGGCCATTACCTGATATCAACTCGTTTTTCCGCAAACCAAGCTTTTACAAGCCTTGAACTAAGATTTCCATCATTGTCATATTGGATTGTCCAAGGAAGTGGAATGCTCTAGTCAGCAAGTAGGAGAATAACATTGCTTAAAATATTATTGCAGCCAGCTGTCGTCATCCTGCCTTGCCTTCATTGCGCTTAAGTTAATAAAAGTAGCATAAAATTAAATTCAAAGTTATTGTTTCACTGAAATAATTTGATGTTTCTTCAAAAGAAATTTCAGTTGTAAAGCATTTGAGCGGCACTGTATGACATGATTTTTAATTTTAGCCGTGTTTTATATGCTTTGGTTAAACCAAAAAGTGAATAGAACGCATAAGTTTAACATTTTATAATTCTGCATTTGACCAACAGGTGGCATTACAGTGTTTGACAGAAATTCTATTTCAAAATCTATTTCGTTATTTCATTTTATTTTAGATCCAAAATAATAGTAACTATGGATTTTATATTTCTAGATCAAAAATAATTGTCATATGAACTTTTATACTTTTATATTAAATTTATCCGTCAGTTTCTCTTACTATCAGCTGGCGGCGTATCGGGCCAATTAATTTTTCTTTTTCACCGATCTATGAAACTTGCAAATAGATTTTGCTTGGCATTCACTCTGCGCTGTCGATGCTTTGACACACATAACACACGTTCATTTGCAACATTTAATCGTTTAAATTAAGCACCTGCAAGTAGGCACGGCAAATGCACAATTGCTTAGCATACCTTTGAGCGTTCTTTGCTTTTGGTTTGTTTCAACTCATATGAAATCTCTGATAAATGTTCTTTTATAATAACTCCAAAATAAAAAGTTTGTACTTTATTTCTTTTTCAAACGAAAAAAAATCTTGAACTCAAAAGTCGCTACTAAACTTTGAAAGAATTTTTTTTAACTTCAATATTATCCGACTGCCTTTTAAGTAAAAAGTTACTATATAAACCACTTATAAAAAAGTTTCGCAAAAAAAAAAAACAAAAAAAATTGTCAAGTTTAAAGTGCAGCAAATGTGCGCATAAGAACGACCACTAGATGGCGTAGTTGAGTAAATTTCACAATCAGTCATAAGCTCGGTAGCAACTTTAAAAATTTTTAATATTTTCTAAAATGCAAGAAAGAGAAGGAACGAAAAAAAACAATGACTGCGCTGTGCGAGTTTATGCAGTAAAACTTTCAGCAAAATCTGCCAACGCACATACACGTACGTTGAACACACACTAACTACAGTTAGTAGTAGACTACATTAGAAAAACAAAAAACCATTGCATAGCTTAAGGCTACATATATTCTATTACTTACTCATGCTCGCGATTATGTTTGTACGAGTCCCGGTAGCGCAATCGCAAATTCCGACGTATGTCACTGCTGTCGTTTGCGTGACGATTCCTTGACAATGCGGCAGGCAGCAAAAGCGCCATCTCTGTAATAATAATAACAAAAAGGGAAAAAAATGAATAAAGTTGTGGTAAAAGGGAAAATTTACACCATAAATAGAAAACAAACGCAAAATGAGTAGCAAGTTATGAAGAAAAAAAGAAATGAATTGATAATATTGTGAAAAATGCTCTTACTAGATTTTGAGAATGTCATTTGAGGAATGAAATGTAGCATATTCTTAGCACTGGTTGACAAAATTTAAATTTCAAGAAAGTTTAACTACAGTGAAATTTCCACGACAATTTAATTATTGAGCTATGCAGTTCCTGTACGATACCACGAGTACTTCACTTTCAGAGAATTTGCTCAATTTAGATTATTTTAAGAAGTTGACCCACCAAAATTAACAGCACTTGCGAGTCCTGTAAACAACGGTGTAGTACATTTCTATGGCGAAAATAAATGTTCTCGTTTGTAGCCCTAAAACTCCACTTAACCTTTTGACGACCATTGGTACACCGGTTACCCTTTTACCTTTTAACTTTTCCTGAAAAAACTATGCAATTGATTTTTTAATAAAGCATCCTTTAATAGTGAATGAATGTGGCTTTCAGAAAGTACCTTATTTTAAAAGGTACGAGTATGTTCATCCCCTTACCAACCAGACCAACTTTTTCTCCCCTTTCTTCTTGCTGAAATATTTTGAAGGTTGGAGGAGCTATAGATTCAAAATTTTTTCAGAAGTTGCGGGCAATCTTCTTCTTTTTAACAAAAGCAAGAAAAAAAGTTAGTCTACTTCGACCCCTAACGCGACCACCCAATATGATGAGACCTCAATGTCCCAATTGTCGTCAACGGTAAAAATTAAAGAAAATTGTTGACAAATTTGAATCAATAATAATTTGCTCAAAATTTTGATCAATACATTGAAGTTAATTTTTTGTGATAAATTTCGAAGCAATTTCGATTATTGGTGAAGCAAAATGGTTTATTGCAAAAGGCACAAATAGCATTTTTTCGACTGTCCTTGCCTTGTTTTTAGCAGAGAATACATATCTTACGACCCGTTTCACTTTTGCAGCGATAATGACCGGACAGAGTAGCGACCGTCGCAAGTTTCAATTACTTAGGTCAGCCAAAGAAATCGAGAGCGTATATTTGCAACTGTTGTTTGTCCAATTCGAGCATCGTATTTAAGTTGGAAACTGCATTGAATACTTGGTAAATAGTCGGCACATCACAGTCGGGTGGTGCAACTGGTGACAAGGATTTCCTATAATCAAAATCGACGGCGAAAGTCGGCAGAGTGTGATCGTTCTTCGATTTTCCTCACTTCAAAGTTACTGGCTCAGGTATTGGTGGCTTCTCGCACGCAGCAGCGCTGGTCTGCGGTTGTTCATTCTCAGCAAGTACATCACCAACTATGATTTCTGTTCCGGGCAGTAAGCAAAAGCGTTCTATTCAAGAGAAGCCATATCTTCATCGTCCAATTCGAATGCCCGTTCATCGTCATTGCTATCCTCGGAATTCAACAATTGGACGATTCCTTTCTCTGAGAGGTAGAAACAGCGCGATCTTAACATTGTATGAGTGCAAACGTGAAACGATAACAATATTACGAAAGGACGTACAAAAAAAAGGCAAGGAACTCACCAAAATTCCATACTAATTGATGAGCAATAATATTTTTTATTTCCTTCGATACACTATTTTTTCCTGCCTAAGTGACACTCGGTCCTCGTAATAGAATGCGTTTGAGAACTTCCACCGTGAGAAAACAGACGTATATATTTTTACCGATGTCGACCAATGGGATATATGTATAGGTCCCACGATGTTTCACACCTTGGCCGGTAAAAATAATTTTTTTTATCGCAATACTTTCGTTAAGTAATTTGTGGTTTCTTAACACAAATCCGGTGTCTGATATGAGAATTTCCTAGCGGTTCAGGAGCAGTCGTCAAAGGGTTAAGAACAATCAAGATGTAGAAGATAATGTTAACCAATATGCTGAATTTTCAATGAGTCAGTTGACATTTTAAATAGGGGGATTATCCGAGATTATCCTATGAATCTCGGAGTCCCCCTATTTAATAGCATATAATACTAATGGTTTTTTATTTTTTCGGCATTCAACTATGACCTTCACGTAGCGGGTCGTTAAAACGATTCTCCAGTAAAATACACTGGCTGTCATAAACAAACGCGTTTTCAACTGATTGATTTTTGCATGATCAGGAAAAGTAACACCGTGTTAGATTTAATTAAAAAAGGGCCCCTCAATTTACACTTCATCCTTTGAAAAGGATAGGTTATAGCGGTTTCTTTAAGCATTCGCATGACGCTTTGAATTACCAAAATCGGAGAAGAATCTATCTAGTTAAGAGCCTTTTGGTACATAACTGCTCTGGATACAATAATACGCTTCTTGTACATATATCCTTCATTCAATAATTATTGGAAAAAGCAGCTCAAATAAAATCTTATGTATTCTATATGTATGTGTGTGTACATGAAAGCTATGAATTATTTTTAGAAATTTTCTTAATTTTTTGTGTTTTTTTGTAGGGGGACCCCCAAAAGGGTGCTAGATAGACGGTAGGTATGTTCGGGAAAAATATAGGAAAAGAAAATGTAATAGGACCTTATAATACTTCTGAACCCTCTTTGGGTCACACCGGAAGAGCTATGAACTGTTTTTCGAAATTTTTTGTAGGGGAACCCCCAAAAGTGTGGCAGATAGGGGGTAGATGTGTACAGAGAAAAGTTTGGGAGAGTAAAAATAATGCGAGTGCGTCTTGAGTTTTACCCCATCTGAGAAGAGGGGGAAGTCAATTTCATAATTTCACAAGAATGTCATTTTTGCAGGGGAGCACCTCTAAAGGGTTGTGATAGGGGATAAGTATGTTCAGGAAAAATGTTGGAGGAAGAAAAATAATGGGACCTTGTCATACATTTGATCCCTCTAGGAGATAGCTTCGGGGAGATATTAATGATTTTTGATAGTTTAAGGCCCATTTTCCAGTTTTCAAAACGGTGGCGGTTCCATCAAATGTTTTCTGAAATGGACCAAATTTTATGTGATTCTTATTGGCACCAATACGACACTTTTGGTGCTCGGCGAGCGAAGTTTGGAGCAACTTTACTTTTTTTCATATAAGATAGTATGTCTGAACCACCCTTAGTGTACATCAGTGTAGATGTGTGTCAAAAGTATACATTTGTGTTTGTGTAGAAATGTCATAAAATTATTATGTAAACATTTTTGCGAAGTTGTTTTCACGCTTTGGGTTGTTTGCAAACACAGCTTGACAGCACACACACACACACACATGCATATGGAACAACATTAACGCACGTACACTAAGCTTCACACATATGTACATACACTTATGTATGCTATACAGTTACAGGTTTGCATTGCGGTTTACTATTCATATTTATATTCATATGTTTTTTTGTATTTCTTTGTTTGTTTGTATTATGTATGTGTGTGTGTGTGTGTTTGTACATGCTACTATATTTAGCATTGTATGTGAATGCACTGGTACTGTATTTGTGTTTAAATATTTGCATATCACAATTTTAACGCTTCATAGTTGCGCTAGTGTACTGTGCTGTTTGTTTGTCTTTGTTATACTCGTATTTGCACTTGTGTTGTTCATCGTTCATACGGGTGTCGTTGCCTTAAATTATGCTACGTTTTTCAAACATTTAATTTGTATTATTAAATTGTTACGCGTACACTTTGCATGAACTTTTGATTTTATTTGCTTGGCAGCTTAAGCACCGAAGATTCCGTCACTTCACATTAAGTCAGTGAAACAAATGTGTTGCATACTTATTGGGGAAAATGATTTCCTAAAACTTTCTTGTATATAAACATGCATGATTTCTAATTAAAATTGCTAAAGTAAGCGCATAAGGTATGCAACAAAGTACGCAATTAAACAGATAAAACTTTTGTTGAAAAGTATGCAATAAAATTTTCTTAGTCATCAAAATATAGCAAATTTTAATAAGATCTCAAGTATGTGCTTATGAACCTAACACGCTGAAGCTCTGCTTTGTCTCCAAAGTAATTTCAGGTATGTATGGATGATTTATAGCTTGAGGGTTCATCATCAGCAACCACTTTTTTTTTTAATAACAAAGTTAATAGATGAGTGTAAAAATATATCAAAACTTTTTATTAATTTAAGTGCAGCATTTCAAAGTTCCAAGTCAAAAATACTTTCTGTGCATTTTTAACAAAAGAAAACAGAATTTTTATGCAACTTCAATATACAGAGATAATAAAAGTATTACTCAAAAGATAGCATTCCAGTTAGCACCCAAGTCAACTGCTCATTAAAGTTGCTGTCAATTTGGTGGAGTAGTAGATATCAAGCAGACAGCAAAAAATGCGAAGATGCTGCAACTTGTAACTTTTGAGTGCACAATTTTTTTAGTGCAAAATTATAGTTCTTTTAAAACTTTTCAAAAAAAAAAAAAAACTCAACTTTTCAGTTAAAACTTTTGCGTCGTCGTCGCATACTCAAAGTCGTCTGCAAAGCATTTGTTAAATTTGTTGCATTTATTTTGCTGCTGTGATGTTTTGTGTCATCTAAAAGTTAACTGCAAAAAAAAAAAAAAAGTTTTGTTGTTGTTGTTGTGGCAACTGCTGATGGTATTGGCCACATTTAAAGGTGCGGTAATGGCATTGGAAAGCAAAAAAAATAAAAATGTAAGGATTCTTTTGAAGTTGAGTTGTTTGCAGTTGATAAAAGAAACTAAAGCATAAAAAGAAAAATGCAAACATAAAAGTAATAAACGAAAAAAGAAGCAGCAGATATAAAAGCAACCATCTTAGCGAAAAGTCAAATGCGAAGCCATTAAAAAATTGCGATAAATGCAGCAAGTTGACTTCAATAGAGTTGCATCCTAAATAGAAAATAATTCCAATGCTCTACATTTTGTTAGTTAACTTTTGAAAAGAAAAAGAAATACTAAAAGTTCACAAAGGTTATAAGAAAGCAATTTTCCCACTAGTGGTAACGAGGCATACGATGAACATCTAATTTGAGTGTGAAAACAAATAAGATAATTTTAGATAATACTGGCACGTGTTTTTTTCTGACCATATTTTTTTACTCACTTTTTTTGTCAGTCATATTCATTCATATACTCATGCTTATGTTATAACCAAGCACAAACCATAAATTATCTTTGATATATTGTGAAATGAGAGAGGTAGATCAACATTACTTAAAATATCAAGAGGCGAATCAGTAATACTAAGAATAATACGGAAGCGGATGGGAAAACCAACCAATCAGAAGCTACTCGTAGCATTACTAGCGCATAAAGAAGTAATCGATTGTCGCAATACTACCAATAGATTTCGTGAGGCCTGAACTGCTGCGTACGCATAAAGTAGATACAGATGCATCCAAAGTAGACGAGTGATTGCACTGCTTCGAGGAATGACATCAAAAATGGTAGACGACGCAAAGGGACAAAATAAATGTTTGTCCTGATCCTGAACATTAAAATCTGAATGAACCACTAGCAAGAAGTGGTGTATTTATTCTTACGTAGCTGCTTAGTTAGTAAACATGCTTATTTTAAATACTATCGGCACCATTTTAAGCACGATGAAGACCATTTTCTTCTAATGGTTCCGACATAGTATAAGTTACCCAATAAGCTAAGCTGAGTTGAACTTTTTTGCAAAATGCTAAGCCAAGCAAGCGGTGAAATCAACTTTAGCTAAGTTCATAATAAGATAATTTTTTTTATTGATTTTGATTTCTCTGTAAGCTGTGGAGATTTCAATATAAATCTCTTATCTCGTTATAGTGTGTCAAATTCATTACACGAAAATGTTGTATTTGTCGGAATCTTGTTTGTAAATTATAAGATGCCTACACGTAAAAACAAAAATTGCATAACTTGTAGAATAAGAGTTCCACTTCGGAAAATTGGGAAAAATCCTGACGTTTTAAATAATTTCTTCCTTTCAAACCCTGTGGTGTCTAGAAGTAGCAACTCTGACTTTTTGAATGCCTCTGCTCTGCAAACTTTTCTATTTTCTGCTGTTAATGAAGATGATGTCAACAAGTGTATAATGAAATAAAGCGAATTTTATTGGTGAGAGTGAAATTTTTTCGAAGTTCATTAAACTTATCTTTCCTCATATTATCAGTCCCTTAAAGCAGATTGTAAATCCTTGCCTTACCTCAGCTATATCCCCTGAGGCTTGAAATATTGCTTCAGCCATGCAAGGCAAAGAAAACTTTAGCTAGTGAGCCAAATGATTTTAGGCTCATTAGCATTTCATCTTGCTTGGCCAAGGCGTGTGAGGCTCTCATGGCTAATTAAATAATAAAATTATTAAATAAAAAAAAAAAACGCTTGTCTTCATTTCATTGCATTGTAAAAATGATGAAGGATCAATAATACTTTAATGCAGGGGTCAAGGATTTTATTTTTAAGAGTGCAACATCAATTGCAACAAAAAACCAACAACAACAACAAATCGTTAGATACGGTACCATAAGGATTTATAAACATAAAAAAACATATAAAATCAACAACGCTCAATGCATCCATACAAGTGAATTTATATTTAAAAATAGCTTGTGCCGAATCACAACGCAAAATTA
The DNA here is from genome assembly GCA_949775025.1 of Tricholauxania praeusta. Lineage (NCBI taxonomy): Eukaryota > Metazoa > Arthropoda > Insecta > Diptera > Lauxaniidae > Tricholauxania > Tricholauxania praeusta. The sequence continues at coordinate 137,379,967 of OX459028.1, read as the reverse complement.
CCAACAGCAAACAAAGCATAGCAAGAACTGTGCGCAGTCGCAAGCGCTACGTATTTACCACCAATGACATGCAAAGCAACAACACGCAAGGGTTGAATTGTTTTGGTGCAGTTGCGCCTGTCAACGATTCGGCGAATTACAACAATACAAAGATGTTGTAAAAGAGTGCAAAGAGTGGAAAGAGTTAGGCGCTGTCGCCTGATTGACCTTTCTAAAGCATTTGGCACTGTCAAACATTTTTCACCCATCCTGAAACTAAAAAGGTTAAAGGTAGGGTTAAGGTAGGAAACAATTATTCTCAGTACAAAGTAATATTGATTAGCGTACACTAGGGGTCAGTCTTCGGTCCGTTACTTTTAACAATTTTCATAAATAAAAACTTTTTAAGCAGGCTCTAGGTCTAATTTAATGAAAAACTATTTTTTGTTTATCATTTTAAATTTTAATTCCAATATTTCGACCACCTTTGGTAGTCATCTTCAGGGAAATCTGTATAAAAATGTTACAACAATTAAAATAAAATAATATGAACAAAAACAGCACAAATAATAACTTACGTTTGTCAGGATCAAATAAATAATTACTTTAAAAATAAATAATTACTTAAAACTAACAAAACGGTGGACAAAACAAAAACATAAATATTGCACAGAAATATTGCACAAAGTTTTTAAGTTTTCGTAAACAAATCACAGCTGATCTTATTTGTGATCTCTCGTCCACTGATATTACTTGTTTTGTTATTAGATGTCTGTAGCTTTGAGCAATTCTCTCTGTGTCCGTTTTGAAGTTCAATCTTTGTGAGTGTGGTGTATTAATTATGTGGAGCATTTCTAAAGTATAGCGTTTGACGTAATTTGTCTCTTGTTGCAATATCTCTACGTTTTCAAAGTTTGCAAAGTGTTGGTGTTTTGTACAGTGGGCCGAAAGAGCTGTTCTCTGCTCCATTGGCTTGTCTCGTGACTTATGCTCGGATTTGTGTGATGAAATTCTTGTCCGTAGTTTGTTTTTAGTTGTACCCACATATGCTTTGTTGCATAAGTGGGACCCGTCTCCTTTGCAAATTATTTTATAAATTACGTTTGATTTGTCATATTTATCTATTTTGCTTTTTGTATTGCTGTATAATCGTTGAAGTGTGTTGTTTGACTTAGCCGCTGTTATGTTTTTTTCCCTGTCCATAATGTCTGCTCTGGAAAATCGTTCCGAAAACCCAGGAACGTAAGTCATTGATCTGTAGACCTTAGGTGATTTATCGTTTTCTTTTGTCATCTGTGAGTAGTATTTTTTAATCAATTTTTCTGTGGTCTTTTTTGGAAAGCTATTTTGATATAATATTGTTTTAATTTTGCTGATGTTCTGATTGTGAAATACTTGTTCTGAAATGTTCAAAACTCGTCGTATAAAGTTATTCGCTGTGTTCATTATTATTCCCTTTGGATGTCTAGAGTAAAAATTTATCAATCGTCCCGATGCTGTAGATTTCTGGTGCCAGTCAATTTTAATTATGTTTCCTTTTCTTATGATCCTTGTGTCCAAATATGCCAGTGTTTCGTTAGCTTCTTCTTCTTTTGTAAACTTTATACTTCTATGAAACGAGTTTAATTTTTCCAATGTCAATTCTATTGCACTTGTTTTAATGATCGCATAAAGGTCGTCTACATGTTTCGTCACTAGTCTGGGTTTTTCCTCAAGCTCTTCCATGGATTTGTCAAGTAATTCTTCCATGATGATGTCTGCAATTACTGGCGAAGCCGGCGATCCCATCGGCATGCCTTTTTGTTGTTAATATATTTTTCCCTTGTATAAAAAGTATCTATTTTCTTTTATGCAGAACCTAACAATTTAAATGAATAGTTTTCTGGTCATTTTAGTGTGATTTTTAATAATATCCCATTTACTGTCAATGACACTTATTGCATAGTCAATAGGGATACTCGGGAAAAGTGAAATTACGTCAAATGATATTAGTTTCTCGTCGTCATATATGTAAGTGTCATTAATTTTCTGTTTGAAATGCATTGCGTCTTTTATATTGTATATTGAATTTATGGTTAAATGATTCAAAATTTGTATTATGTACTAGCTGTCCCGGCAGACGTTGTTCTGCCCTTTTCGATATGTGGAGCGATGTTGTATAAACGCATGCGATGGAATGTAAAAGCGAAACAGCCCATTTTCCCAGTGAAACTAACTTTTGTCCCTACTCTTTTACAAATATATAGCAGGCCTGGGAGACGTTATGTGGGGCGATAATATTTTCCATTGAAATTTGCTTTTGCCCGTACCTTTTATATACATGTTTATGTGCCAAGTCCCATTCATCTGCGTCCAGTAGTTGGTGATATATGATGAATTTGATCTTGAAGGGCGTGTCATCGCCCATTTTTCTAAACCAAACTTTGTAAAAACCTTCCATAGACCATAAGAGCCATTTAGAAAACAATTATGAAATCATCATGTAAATTCTATTTAAAAAGTTATTTTGTATAAGGGCCTAAATAAAATGTGGACGGTCTAAGTTGTGCCACTTAATATAAAAGCCATGTGGTGTAAGTTCCATGAGAATCGAATAAGCGGTCTTCGAGAAAATAATATTTTAAAAATGTTTTTGTATTAGGGCCAACCTAAATTTGCACCCTTAATTAAAGTCTTATAGCCTACTTATGCCTCTTAATATAAAAGACATGTGCTGTAAGTTCCATGTAGTGTAAATTCGGTGTGAGTCCATTTACCGGACATAGTGAAAATTCTATTTTAAAAATATTTTTGTTTGTGGGCCACCCTAAATATACACCCTTAATAAAAGTCTTATATTCTATGACACCCGCGTGATCGATACTAACATACTGTAAAATTTTCATCAAAACCGGCCGGATAGTTTCCGCGTCCATAAAAAACAAACAGATAGACGGACAGGCAAAAACTAAATTTTATAAAAACAACAAATGGCGTTTTAACTGTAAAAAGCAATTAACATCGTACTCTCTCATCAAAAGTAAAAGAAATAACTCAAGGAGAGTTGTTCTTTGAACTTCGAAGCCAAATGCAAACGGTACAAATGAAAACAAAAATTACAACACAGAATTCAAGAAGCAGCATAAGCATAAGCAACGACAAATCGAACGACAATTATTGTGCGAGGTTTAGCAAAAAACTTAATCCTAAAAAATAGCATTTTAACTTAAAAAAATCATAGAAATAAGTATACAATAACCTTTTTTAGTGCAAATATGTTGATTTAAAACATAAATTATTAAAATCGGTTCAGTATATTTTGCGGTTTGGCGTTACAAACCATTTCCATATAAGCAATTTTATATAAATAGTATAGATATAGATTTGCATAAGCCATATGATGGTGAGTTAATGGAAGAGCAAATTGGTCTTAGTGGCATGCCTACTTTGTGAACTTTTGGCAGTCCATAGATTTTTGGTGCTGTTGCCGCGCTTTGCACTAAATTATTTTTTTCCCTTTTTGTGATAATATTGCTGTTGAATAGTGTTTCAGCAAATTTGTTGTTTTTTTGTTGTCTTGTTGTCGTCGGATCCCGTTTCAATGTTTTGTATATAGTTATATCATTAAGGATTAAATGCATTCGTCTCTCATATTCAGTTTTGTCCATAGCAACTGTCATATTACCTTTATCTGCATTTAGAATAAGTAGATCTTTGTTTTTGTTTAGAAAAGTTTTAGTTTTTCACACTGTATTTAAGATGTATTTGTCTCTCTCGTTTTCATAAATGACATTTTGACAACTTGCAAAATATGCGACTATGCATGCCTATGCTGATGATATTCAGTTACATTTGTCTACCCGAATTGGCATTTTGGATGACTTGTGTTGCCAATTAAATGATGATCTTAGTTCCATTCAGGAATGGGCATTGATTAATTGTCCTAAACTCAATGCATCAAGTGAAACTAAATGTGAACTTGTCTTACAATTAATAGTTCCCATTATCTGACTCTCTGCCAAGCTTCCATTAGTGAAAAAAGCAAATTTAGACAATCCATTTTTAGCTTCCGATCTCAATAAAATGTAGTAACCATTTCTCTCCCTTATTTACTTATTAATTTGTTTTTCTCTATTTTTCTAACTTCATCTATTCTTTATTGATTCTTCCTCGCTATTATTAATTTTCATTATTAATTAAATTATTAATTATTATTATTATTATTAATTATTATTATTAATTATTATTATTAACTATCATTATTAATTTAATTATTATTATTTATTACAATAAACTTAATTACATCTTAGACTTTTATTATAAGTTTTTTGTTTTTAAATTTTGCAAGCTATTTGCATTCTGAGAACACATATTAAACCTTCATTTTTCTATATTATAACAGACCTTAGTTCTTGTTATGCTTTATGTATTGCAAATGAATTGAAATTTTAAGCTGAATCCTGACTAAATTGCGCTATATTGAGTGCCTTTGAGCAATGAAACGCTACTGAAATTTTACGGAAAACGAGCTAGAACTGAACAAACAAACTATGAGTGAATATTAATCTACTCATACAGAAGAATGCCCTTTCACTGTCGTAATGGTGCTATGCCAAATTTGGGCACGTTTTTAGCTATTAACTTATGGGAGAACTTCACAAAAACTTACAACTTGAAGTTTCCATTTAAATAATAACCTTCATTTCCTATTTTATTGATCTCTTCTAAAAAAGTTTTTTTTTCAACCAATATTAACTGAGCTATGGCAATTTGAGCGAAAAGGGCTTAGATCTGTGAGTCTGCTTGTCTAATTTGGTACTTTTATAAAGTTTAGATTAAAATGCTGTTGTTAGTAAAAAAACGAAAATAGGTCTCTTTGAAGTTGTGTTATGGTATTTTTCCATTTGTGTCTTTATCTTACTCTAATCAATTTATTGCATACGCCGCATTATATATAGATTCATAAGTTTTTTTTGCATATTGGCTTGCTTGAAACATGTGTTTCAAAATGCAACTCATTACTATGCAACCAATACATTTTATGATAGGGCATAGCAAAATTCGTTTCAAAAATTGTAATTGTATTAAAAAATCAGGTTTTCTTAAGGCACAGCTGCAATTACATTCCCGTATTTAGTTTATTGCTTAAGCATTTTATTTTGAGTTCATACGAGATTTCCCTGAACAAATTCTTGAACCTAAGAAAAAAATGCTGGGTTATAAAAGCCAAGGTTTTTCATTATATAAATCCTAATAAAACTTTGTTAAGAAATTACAACTTTTAATGACTTCTGTAACATTTTCTCCCTAACATTTACATATTCAATTTTAACTTTTATTCTATAGCATAATGAGCACAATTATTTTGCAATTAGGAATTAAATGGAAAAGGAAACAAAACAAAAACTTTCAAAAAAACAAAAACTCCGAAAAGTTTTGTCAAAACAAAATTGTGTCAGCACATGAAAACAAAAAAGAAATAAAAAAGAAAAGACCTTAACATTTAATTGGTTTAATAACAAATGACTGCTTAATATGTGTGTGTGTGTGTGTGCGTGTACAATAATAACAAAAACAATGAAATTGAAATTTGTTGCCATAAATTAATTGTAACACAAAAAAGAAAGGCAGCGCAAGAAAAAAAAAAGAAATAAAATAAAAATTATAATGAGCAGCGGTAATAATTCGAGCAACACAACAGCAAACGCGTCAAACTTACAAGCACACTAATACATTTATACACCGCACACACACTTAAGACAAAGGTGCGAGCAGGTAATAATTAGTGAGTAAAGCAAAATGAAAACATAAAAAAATCATAAGCGCACACAAACACAAACAGTCTTGCAGTTAATGAGTCTCAATTACATTGTGCTTGTGCTAGTGCGTGTGTGTGTGAGTATTATGACCGCGTTTTAAGCAAACGAACGGGACTAACACAAGTACTCGGGTGCAAAAACAGTTGCAGCACCACGTGGCATTCATTATGTGCGTCGCTGCTGCAAATGAGAGAACACTTCGCGTGTGTCAAATTCTTAAGTAAACAGTGGATCAAAATAATGAAATCTGTTAGAAAAATTACAAAATTTGTACACAGCAGAAATCATGAAATAAAGCATGAAATGCAAAGCCAATTTGTTTATCATGTTAAAAATGTTACTGTTGCATTATGGACGATTTCAAACCAGATACCTGGGTACGAGTTTTATGCTTCTACGAAGAAGGAGTAGTACAGAGAAAGTAAAGGAAAATAAATCACAAAATTTCTGAAGCAGTATATGGTTTGGCAGGCCATTAGCAACTGTTTGGCTGAGGAGCAGCTTTTTTGGTGCACAGTGCACAATAATTTCCAAGGTTTATATTGACGAGTGTCTCCCTCGATAAACGCCTGCTGCTATTTATTACTGCATATGAAGGTACTGTGATGTTCTGACCCGAACTGGCAATATCCAAGAATCCATCCAACTACCCAAAACATCGATCAATTTCATGAAAATAAATTTCCGAAAGAGTAGGAAGATTGCAAAAAAATTACAAGATTTTAGAAATAAATGGAGAAGATCTAAATAAAAATAACAAAAGAAAAACAAAAATTGATTAGGTATTATTATAATTACTGAAAAACAAAGAATAAATTTTTTCTGAGTCAGTTCTTAGTTTGAAATTTCGTCATGAAAAAGTTGACACCGTAACAAAAATTGCAAATTGTGAAAATTTACTTAAAAATCTACTTTAAACTTTAAATTCACTCAAAAATTCACATGATTTCTTGCAGTTATGAAATCAAACAGTCGCTAAGATCCCGTGAATTGACAGCATTGAATAATCTTGCGGCAATGTGTGCAGCTTGTGATGATAAACCTGCAATAGTTGACGCTTTGAAAATTCAGACAGCTCGTCTTACTTTGCAAATAAGTACTCAATTGCTAAAAAAAGTGGTCGAAAAGTAGACTTACAGATTGTGCTTTATTTGGGGCCAACGCGGAGTTCATATGTCCGAAATCGCCGAAACGGTATAAAATTAAATTCTGATTTCAGTTAAAATTCAAGCCATTTGGATAATGTTTTTATATTTTAATTTTTTTTTAGTGGGTGTTGCCTCGCCCCTAACAGGAAAAAGCGTTTTCAGTGCTAAACTAACATACTAGTTTTGATGAAATTTAGTACAGAAGTAGCTTGATTCTCTGAAAGAAAAGTATTGGTTTTAAAGTAGACGGCCCATGCCTCCAACAGGAAAATATGTTTTCACAGCTAAGCTAATGGACCGAAGTTGATGAAATTAGGTATGGAAATCGACTAAACCTTAAAAAAATCGACTGATTTTGATGAAATTTGGATAGGAGCTGCGGTCAAAAGAATAGCACCGCGGTGTCATTTATGAATTGAGAGAAAATATTTGGAACAAGTGACGTTTTTTTTTTCTTCCAATCTTTTAAAATACAGTTACTTGATAAGTACACAAAATAAGCACATGACATTTTGTTTCAAAAAAATAACGATACTTTCTAAGTTTGCTATTGTATTGAGTAATTTGTACTTTCGAGCGGTCAAAATAATAGCAGTGCTCAACTCCTTTTCTTCTCAAGACTAAGTATTTACTTTAATTAAAAAAATTTGATCGTAACAAGTAAGTTCCATTATTTCTGTATAATACTCCAATGATTTTCTTGCATTTTAGTGGGCCATGGAAAACATTCTACGACAGAGCAAAGTAAAATTATTAAAAATTCCATTTTAAAGAAATTCAAAATTATATCGGATGTTCTGTGAAAATGGTTTAGAATACGAGAAATATTCGCATAAATGAAAAACACGAGAGCGAAAGCCTTCTATGTCCACCCGGGAAGTGAAATCTTCAATACGGCTTTCGAAACATAATCCCTTTTTGCCTGCAACGGAAATAAAGAAAGTGCTTAATATAGCAGCGAGTGTGGAAACCTTTAAAAGAATACTCAGGAAAAGAAACTTGAGTGCCCAGAATCTGGACAATGGAACTGGTTGTGAATTTTGGGCACTCAAATTGGTTTCCCTGAGTCTTCTCTTAAAGGTTTCCACACTCGCTGCTATATTAAGCACTTTCTTTATTTCCGTAGCAGGCACCGTTATTTTTTTTTTTTTTTCAACAAAATGTCATGGGCTTATTTTGTGTACTTATCAAGTAACTACATTTTAAAAGATTAGAAGAAAAAAACGTCATTTGTTCCAAATATTTTCTTTCAATTCATAAATGATGCCGCGGTGCTATTATATTGACCGCAGCTGTAATTTACGATTTTTTGTAATTATTTTGAATACTCTTAAATTTCACTCGAGACTTCTCGTTTTTCTGTCAGCAATTCTTCTAGAAACAAAAGAAGATGGCAACCGCTGCAAACTGGAGAATTCTACTGCATAGCTTTTTCCACAATGCTGTTGTCTCCATTAGCACATGTTTAGATTTTGACAAGACATTGACTTAGCTTAATTTAAAAATAATATTCTTGCATTTAGCTTGATTTATTTATTAAATATTTCTTAAATAGTCCCCTACAATGAGAAATTTCCTTGGTGGAAAGTGCGTCATGCTCTTATAGGAAGGCGAGATTTCATAAATTATTCCTTCACTATCCAGTGATTTGCAATCGAAACTTCAGCTTAAAAATGTTTGCTATGTTCAACATACAAGTGTGCATGAGAAGTTGTTTCCCACTTTCAATTCAAGTCAAAGTATAATATAAATACATAAGTGCCATTGTATTTAAGTTATTCTTAATAAACTCATACCACTGTGTAGTTGAAAAGTAAAAAACGCACACTTTCCAACGATGTATGTATTTTATTATGCCTGTATGTATATTAAGTTCGTTAGTTGTGGGAATATGTGCATGCATTCGTTTTCGTTGCATGGTTTGTGTTTTAGTATTTAACGTGGCAAATTTCATTTTCACGCCATTAAATTTGCATACGAAATTTCTGCATTTCTAGGTTTGCGCTAATGAAAATTCATGCATAATTTCACAATTTCTTTGCCTGACTGAAGTGCTTTCCGTTGTGGCTTCTTTGCCTAGAAGCGACAACCTGGTGGTTCCAAACATATTATGTTATATGCTCAAGGTTGATTATGCAAAAATTTTATTGTTAAAATTTTCAAAGCTAAATTTTATTTGGTTGTTTTATTAGTTAATAGAGGCAACGAAGAAAGGTATGCAACGAATTGTATATTTAATTAACTACGGTACTTTTATATCAGCTGCTTAGTTTCCGTCTAATTGTTGGATATTTTTTGCAAGTAAATTTTGCTATGATTTATAAATAAATTATAAATTTTTAAATGCAAAAAACTTAGCAGTGATGTTTTCATGTTTATTACTAAACTATGCAAAAGTGGCTGAAGAGATTTTGTTAAGACTAAGCATTTGCTTTAATATTTCCCTAGAGTAACTCATATGCTAAAATGAAACTAAACTACCGAAGGGTTAGCATTAAAAAGCTTTTAAACTTTATTGGTCAACTGGCGTATGATGAACATTTTATTGGTTGAGATGCAAAATGTATGAATTGTTGTTATTTAAAATGACCCCTTTCATTAAAACTGATATAAAACTTAATTTACTTCCTTGCATAAATCTTCTTAAAGTCTCAATTGCATGCCATTGCAAATAAACATAAATTATACAAGTATACATTTTTAAGCACAACTTAAGTTGCAGTGCTGCTCTTGCTTGGAATTTACTAAATTGCAAAACCTTTTAGATAATAATTTAATAAAAAATTTAAACGCAACATTTCTTATATTACACAGAGGAAACCAAAAGGCAACAGCAGCAACGATGATAACGACAACCTTTGGCAAGAACTTAAGGTTGCCTGGTTGGTTTTGTTTGGCTCAGATGACCATTAAGGAAAATTGCATTGCGCACAAAACACTTTGTTGCAAGCAACAAATGTAACAAAAGCACCGACACAACGAGACATAGTTATTGCAAAGGGACACAAGAACACAACAAAAGCAACAACAACAACAACAATTGCACTTTTGTAAATAATCTCCTTTTCTGGCATGGGTCTGTATTAAAAGCTCTTTGGCCCTACGGTTATGAGTTGCCATTATACGAAGGAACTTATTTTGCTCTCTTTATTTTTTTTTTGTTTTATGAAACTTAAGTTTGATGCTTTAAGTTTTTTCTTTTTCGTTTACTTTATGTTAAATTATATTAAATTTTTGCCCGGCAGTCTTTGATGCTGCTGTTGGAGTCTATTATTTTTATACGATCTTCAATAAACTTCATAGCGGTTGCTACGCTGTTGTATTTTTTGCTTTTAACACAAGCAACTCGTAAGTTAGCGCCATCTAACGAGTTGCAGTTTAAGTTGTGTCAGCGCAGTGTATGCATTACTGAAGAGAGCTTAAGATTGAAAAAAAAAACAGAGTCACATTAAATATCATTAATGTGTCATTTCCAGTGACTTTCTTGCTTTTTCAAGTGTTTACACTAAGGCCAAGACTAAAAGACTTAAAATCATGTCAGAGAACACGAAGACTAAGATAATGAAAGCATGATTTAAAGATAATGTGTGGAAGTTGCTTTTCTTGCAGCACTTCAACACTTGCAGCAGAGCACTAATGGATAGCAGCACTTCATTTAATTAAGTTTAAATACTTAATAATTGTCAAAAAGCTGGCACTACGGGGCGTATGAGTGACTTTTAATAGGAATTATGTGGTTTGCTATGAGCATATAAATTTCATTATTAAATTCAAGCCACTAAATGGATTTTTATTCAATTAGAACGAGTTAGGAAAGGAGTTTATATAGAATTTTTTAAAGTGCGCATTTTGAGAGAAACGCAATAAAAATTACACACAGAGTTATTGAAAAATATCAAATTTAAGAACTGTTATTGACTTCAATAATATCTGCCTCATTTTTAAGAAATTTTTTGATTTCATAAGCTTCACTCGGGATTTCTTATCGGTCGAAATAACTTCTCACTTTATGCGAAAAATCTAAAATATATGTTCAGTCTTACATATATAGTCTCTGCTTGAAAGATGTTTTTTAGTAATTTAATCCTTAATAGGATTATATTGTGGCCAGAAATGTTATTCATCTCTTAGTCAAATGGCACAGAATTTTAACCTTCACCTTGTCTGGATGTCTGCGCATATTGATAGCAATTCCTAAGCTGATGAGCGCGAAAAGTAGGAGACTACCTCAAAAATTTTTCAGAACAAGGATAATGCCACTTGCACGTTGATATGCTAAATAAGGTTAAGACAATATAAGACAATATTAGTCAAAGGATCAATATACATAGTTCCTTGTCAGTAGTTGTTGTCATAACTGGCCACTGCCTCATCGGAAGACATGCGGAAAGATTTGCACTTTGATTTTTTAATTTCTATAGAAGTAGACGGACATAGAGGAGGAGAAAAAAAAAACATTAAATATTTTTTTGTTAGAAAACACAGAACACTTGGTTCGTTATAGTTTGATATTCAGGAAGGTTAAAGACACGTAAGTCTAAGTCAGTTATTTGGATTACATGAAAAATCTTTTTGGCTCAACGTGAGGGTGAAGTTCAACTAGAGCTTGTCTACTGGCTGAAACTCAACCATTTTAGTGATAATTCATTTCCATTTTATTTGATAAAATGTCATCGCACACAAAAATAAAAATCATGATATCATGTTGCCCAATCTCTACCTCTATCTCTACCTTGATTTTTAATCTTTCTTTACACCAAATTCCTTCAAAATCGGTTCATTAATTTAGCTGTGAAAACATAATTTCACTAAAAATTACCTTTCCACAGAGTTCAGTCCATCTACATACCGAATTTCATCAAAATCGGGAAAGCGGTTCAAAAGTGACAGTATTTGATCCCATTAGAGGCGGTGTCACGCCCACTTAAAAAACACAGTTTTTTATATCTTCCAATCTATTTTCAAACTAAATTTCATTAAAATCGGTTCATTAGTTTAGCCAGGCATGGTACCACCTGCTCTTGGAAAAGAAATAAAATTCTGCACTGCTCCTCTTCACAACCTTTCCAACAAAATAATAATCAAGCGCTAATGTTTGTGTTATGGCAGTTATCACAATCCACCAACCAACAATTGATCTAAGTGAGTCGGTTCTTAAACTGACTGCCAGTTCTATCTAACTAAATATAAGAATATATTGAACTTATTTTTGCGTGAAAGGCCCTATAGATTAACTTGCGCTCATTTCAAAGGTTTTAATTGTGACTTCCTTAGGCTCAGTCGGTCTCAAATATGATTTGTCATATTAGGCCACAAGCAAATATTTAAGCGTAAGAAAATATCCTCAAAGTGATGTATATAGTTGCTTTATTTTTTCCTTACAAAAGAAGCTATTTCTGCCTTGAAAAAGTATTTCTGTTCCCACAGTTTAGAAAAGTCTAATTTCGTTTTATAAGTAAATTATATTTTCTATGTAGTTTTAAGTAAAAGAAGTTTTTTAGATATCAATCCACTATTCGTATTTCTGACCAAAGAACTCGAAAAACTGATAGGAAATGATGCAGTTTTGTGCGGCATTTAACAAAGTATGGGGCCTTAAACTAAGCGCTCTATAGCATTTTAAGGGCTCAAGCCCATAAGGCTTGTATTCAATTCAATACTGCCTAATGAAAAGTTGTAACTTTATATATGAAATATGGCGATTTAATTAAGTTTTTAAAATAACACAAGAGACGATATATTTTAGAGGAGTTTACGCTTTGCGACTATTTCAATTTAATATTATAAATTAAATGCCTACAAATAGACTTTCCGCGAAAACAGAGCCCATTTTTTTGCATTTCTAACAAAATGGAAGGTGACATAACTTTTGCAACACCTTTTATATTGAATACTTTGAGAATTTTTGCTTGAATTCTATTTAAAAACACTTGCATTTTTTTCTAAAGAAGCGACGTATGCGTGACCCAAAGCTCTTTGCTATTAATATCACTCATACGACATGTTGTACATTAAAACGAAATGCACATGCTATTTGCAATAAAAATTAAATTTTATTGCATAGCATTAAATAAACTAACACCAATACAATCAAAAACATTAACACACGCATGCACACATGTATGTACGTTAACAATAAAAGAAAAAAAAAAAGTGAAAACTTAGAATGTTGGCTTTAATTAAAAACGCATTCATTTTAACAGTCACGCAGACATGCAGTCTATCACACGCGGCGAATGAATGTAGGGGAAAGTGTAGTCAAAAGGAAGTAACGTATAATATAATACACACAGCTTGAGAATTGCAATTGTTGCGGTATAAATTTTGATATTAAAAATAATATTATATTGTAAGGCTTGACATTTGTTATTTAATCTTTTTTTTTTTTTTTTTCCAATTGTAACATTTTTCACTCACTTTAAAATGTTCATAAATTTTTTTTTACTTACCACGCAAAATTTTCTTATCACGATGTCCATGACAACGAAAACCTTGACAGCCACGTTTCTGCACCAATGACGGGCAATGTTTGCCACCGTTTTGTGCAGCCTGCAGCACTTTGCGTGTACGCGACATCATGCCAGTGCCGCAGCTTTTATCGCATTCACTCCATTGACCCCAGTCGCTGACCTGACAGTCGAGCACTGCAAATAAAAATGAAGGGAAAAAAATTATTAAAATGCTATTCAATGGCAAGGCAAAGTGGCATAATGTAAAATATTTTTTTGAGACAAAAAAAAGCACCATTTTGCATTTTTGTAATATTTGTCGCGACATATTGCTGCATAATCTTGCAAATTATGCAAGAAAAGTGAAATTGATTGTTGCTTTAAAGAGTTTAAAATATTCGGTGTATCTGCATAATGACAGTAATGTGAATGAAATCATTTAGAAGCCTTAAAATATGCAACAGTATTTTAAGTCATTTAAAAATAAAATGTCTAAGGATTAAATAATTTAGGTATAGAATTTCGAAACTAAATATTGGGCGGATAGTTTTATATATTTAATATTTTTTTCATTGTTTTTTTTTTATGATTGTGAGCGATATTTTTCTAGGCACTTCACTGACATTAGTTCACAAAATAAAATAATAATATTTACGTATATGGTTATTTGCAACTGTATTGGTTTAATGTTGATTTAATTTTTTTGCCGACAAGATTCATAATGATGAAAAAAATTACTAATTGCCATAAACTACACTACCTAACTACTTTTATTATGATAAGGACCAGAATGCATGAGTAAATCAAATATATCCTGTGAACGAGAAGAGACTCAAAACATCGGCAAATTGAGCAAAACGTCACAATCGATATTTTCATGTGCGTTGACCGGCTATGGAGCAGAAGATTCAGCGGCTTTGTCGAAAAACTGTCAACATCAGTAGCCTAAGATGACTAGGACATGTAGAGCGAATGTCCCCCAAAGCTCAGGTTTGCAGAGTCTTTGAATAGAATCAAGAGACACAATGCATTAAAGGAAGATTTTGGCTTAGGTGGCACGCACAAGTCGAAGTGTACGCTAACCGAATTGGAGTGCGCAACTGGGGGCAGTTAGCTATAGACAGAGCTAACTAGAGAGGCAATTTAGTGTCGGCTTAGGTTCATTCCGAACTGTAGCACAACTTACTTAATTAAGTAGAATGTAGGGGTGTTTCTTAGAGTGTCCTACTTTCCAAAAGAAATAAAACGTCAAAAAGCCCATCAAATTTGGTAACACTGTGTCATTTAAACTGTGACGACGATTTTTTATATAAACCGACTGAAACAAAGTTTTTTCTTTGAATTTCAAAGCCAAATACAAACAGTAGAAATGGAAAAAAAAAAACACAACAACGTAGAATTCAAGAAGCAGCATAAGCAACGAAAAATCAAACGACAATTTTTGAGTGAGGTTTTGCAAAAACTTTATCGTAAAAAAAAGAATATTTAACTATAAATACTAAAAAACAAGTATGCAATAATCTTCTTTAGCACAACTATGTTGTTTCAAAAAATAAATTATTAAAATCGGTTCAGTACATTTTGCGTCTAAGCGTTACAAACCATTTATATGTAAGCAATTTTATAGAAATAGTATAGATATAAGTCTAACTTAAATAATAAATGCTTTAAATTAATTTTAGCTAGAAGAACAGTGAACCAAGCAACAAGCTACAACGACTTGACTCACTACAATCTCGCAAGATACAACATTGGGTGCATACACAAGACAACCAAACAATACAGCTAGCTGAACAGCGATGTTTAGTTCACAACAGAAGCTCGTTTCTGTAACTCGTAACGATCGCAGTTACCGACTCTTATTACCGATTTGACGTCACTCTCACCTGCACTGTTTCTGTAAATATTTGAATCGACTTCGGTTTCAATTTATTCGTTTCAAATCGATAAGTTGTCACATTCTCCAATTTCATTCCAATAGAACCTTTTCAAAAAGTGTTTCTGTAGGAAATGTGAATCGATTTAAAATGTCAGTTTTGTCACTGACTCCCCAGTAAGTGAGAAATTTACCGATTCTAAAAAATGTCAGTAATGTTGTGTAAATATGAAGAAACAAGTACTCAATATAAATTTTTAAAACCGGGTACTTTAGCTGAAGTTGAATTTTTTACTGATTATAATCTTTTTGTTTATTTTAGAACATTTTGGTTTCCAAGATAATGTGTTTTAAAACTAAAACGTGTATACATAACAGTCAGAAACTTAAACAAAAAAAATATTTGTTAAAGCAACGCAAAAGTAACCGGTTGCAAATATATGTTTACTTTTCATTTCACATCACTAAGTGTCAAATTATTTCCGTTTCTGAAAATAATTCCAAATAAAATTTGAAAAGTAAATAAACAAATGTAAATAAACAGGTGTTATTTGATTCAATTTCACAAAGTCTCTTCTCAATTTGTGTTATTTTCCATCACGGACCAAATTTTTAACGATTTGAACGTACAGAAACATTAGTTGTCACGAAATCGGTAACTCAGGATCGAAACAGTTTGACGTCACACAAATCGGTAACTTGCCGATTTTTTTACAGAAACGAGCTTCAGATCGTCGTACAGTAGTAGCGACATTAAAAATCTAGCCGCTAGTCAGTCGTGAGCTCAAAGTGCTTAAGTTTTCACTTGGTAGCGATCAAGGCCCTCCAAATAAATACCGGTTTCGCGCCTTCGAACCCAACTTGTCTCTCGAACTTGTCGATACAAAGACTGATCTCTCAAACTTGCCGAGTAGAAAGTATTTACCTAAGCAAGCATATGATGGGCAGTAAAATGTAGAGATGTATGTATATTAAAGTTTATGTAGGGTGTTCACAACTGAGGTATCATTTTAAATTTGCCACCATTTTTTTGCAGGTACTAGCTTGTACTTGCTTTTCAGGCATGAAGTAAATACATTCCGGTTAAGTAAAATGGATCGTAACACGAGTGAACTGTTTTTACTATTAAAATATTGGCAGTCCGTTAATTGGGCCATAGAAAAACAAGAAGAAAATGAGAATTTTTTCAAGGAAATTATTGAAATGGGTCACCAAGATCATGTGATTTAACACCATTCTTTTTATGGAGTTCCTTGAAGAGCAAAGTTTATGTGGATAATCCTCAAACTGTTCAACACCTCAAAGACAACATCATCGAGCAAATATCACTACTTGAACAATCATTAAGCGGAAAATTTATTCAAAACTTTTGTAAAAATTGACAGCCTGCTGAGCTAACAGAGAAGGTCATTTGAATGACATTATTTTTCAGTATTAACCGGAACCAATTTGTCAATAAAAATAAATAAAAATTTCACACAATTTATGTCATTTATATTAAATTTAAAAAGATACCTCAAATTTAAGCATCTTATATTTAAGTTATTGAAAGGAAATAATTAAGAAAAGGAAAAAAAATAATGAAATAATAATACATATAAAAAAAATCCTCATAAAGCCTGAATAATCCCGGACACTGACTGATGTATAGCCTTGACGGAAATATCCTTACAATACTTAGTAAGGTTTGTTATTTGATCATGAAAAGATTGACACCGTAAGGACTCTTGGAAATTGAAGAAGTTTGCCAAGATTACAGAGCATTCCAAATAATGTTTAGATGATTTCTTGAAATAATTTAATCAATTGGTTGACAAGACCGTGTGACTTGCACTACTGATTTATTTTTCTTTTTGGAAATGCAACAAACTCTTAGCTTTTGCAGATAAGCTAACGACGTAAGATCATATGGAAGCCAACGTTTGCCAGTTTATTGTCGAAATACGACCACAGACACACGAAAAATTGATCGAAAGATCAACCTTTAGACTTTATTTGAGCAGGTTGTGTTGCACATATGCCTGAAATCTTATTCAAAAGTTTAATGGCATAAAATTGTTTAACAAGTAATATCAAAATGCTGATTATTTGGACAATTTTGTGAGCGTTTTATTTTAATTCGAAACAGCGACTCAAAAAGTACCTCTAAATGAATCAGTTCTTATATGCACAAAGTTATTAAAAAAGGCAGACCTTAAGGACTCATTTTGGTTATTTTCTGGAATGAATTTCTTCCCAGCAATCAATATGAAAAGGTTAAAACTCCATGGCCACTACTCAGGCCAATTTTGGACTTTATTTGGATAAAACACTTTGCATAATTTTATGACGAAGATTGGCAATGAATTCTGTACATAACACTAGCTTACACTTAAAATATACAATTGATAAGGGGTTACTTTTCGTATGTATTTTGTCCGCTGATTTAAAAAAAGAAAGAAAACAAAATTTTTATGAACTGTTTTTGAAATACTGTAATTTTTTCAACCGCTTTTCACTTCAAAATTCATATCTTAAGCTAGAAATCCCCACAACATTTTTGTTGCACGTTTTTCAACGCTTTAGACACAAAAAAATTAAACCCAACGACGCTATTTTGCATTATCAAAAAAAGCGTTTTTTCTCTGTGTGCATGTAATTTGAGATGGTTGAAATTTTTATCCTTTTTGTCCTTTTTTAGTTCACTATTTTCAAGCTTTCAACAGCTGAGTTTTTTTCCTTGTTATTTTTTTTTTGTCTTCTGGCAGATTTGCACATTATACTTGGGATAATGCCAAAAGCATGACATGCAGCCGGAACTGCTGCAGCTTTGAATGCAACATTTTGTGCCATTTGTTGCTATTGGCTGCCAAGCTGCCTGCAGCTGTTGCTGCGAATGAGCATAATGATGACGTTAATGCTGCAGTCAACCGTTGCTGAAAATGTTGTCATGTCCTTGATATTTAATGATTGCTGCTTAACGTCCTGGTTAGTTATGATTATGTGCGCCATTTTGTATGCTTCAAAAAATTATGCAAATGTGCAAAAAAGGTGCGAAGTCGCAGTTGAAATAGAAAATTCAAGGATAAAATTAATTAGAAAGAAAAAAACGGAAAAATGTTGCATACTTTTGCGATTAAATTACTTACTCGTTAATATGTAGCAAAAAAACAATGTTGCCTATTTTGTGGCAATAATTTTTCCATGTTCTTACATACATTTGATTTTATTGAATTTTTCAAGGCTCTTCAAAACCAAATTTCAATTTTATTATACAAAATGTAGCATCGACAGCATATCAACAAGATGCTGCCGCAACAAAATAACATCACTGATAACAACAATGTCACAAGAATTTATTACTTCCGTCATTACAGCTCAATTGCAATGACACAAAAAAGCAATAACAACAACAACATTAATAGTTTCAACACACACAAGCAGTCAATGTTAACACTTGTGTTGCCAACAAAATGACAGCGTTTCTTTAACTTGTCATCTGAGAAAAAAAACACAAAAACACAAAAAAATGCACACTTTGTGCAACAAAACATTTTATGTCGAAAATTCAATTTTGAAGTTGTAAAACTTAAGGAAGCACAAACATCAATACCAACAAGCATGTTGCTGTGAAAACTATTTGTATACATACACACAGGACTCTTGGCTTAAGTCTTAAGAGCAGCATGTAGTGGCGAGTGTCTTCAATTGATGTCTTTTCACGTGACATGTGATTTATGGACAAGTGTGAAAATAACGAAAGATTGATTCCGTTCGCAATTAATTCGAGCAGAACATTTTTCATGTAGCAAAAAGCATTGAAATTTAAGATGAGCAGCAAAGTAGCAGTGGTTTGCTGTTGTTTCTATTCGGTAAGGGTAACAATTTAATCAAGTAAAGATTTACAACTTAGCAACACTTGAAAATCATTCAATTTTATTTCAAATTATAGTATGAAATCTAGAGTTTAGCTTGACATGAGGCGTTTTCATTTTATGAAATATTTCTCATTTAGCTAGGGTTTTTCGAATATGAAAGTGAGGACCTTTTTTATATAGTAAATAAAGAATGTCCCAATAAGAGTGCACTTTTTAACTATTGTTTTCGTGCAAGTGGCAACTCTGAAATTTGACAGCTGTAACCTATGATTGTTCCGATTATTGAAAAAAGAGCGCTACACCAAAGAACAACGCGTTATCATTGTATAAAACCCATTACCAAAATGATGAAAAATAACGCTGAGACTGCTCGCAAACTTCGCGGAGTTTTCGGTCGAGAAAGTGCATCTAATGTGTCAACAATTAAAAGAATGGTGAAAAAATTTGAAGAAACTGGGTCGACTACGAACAGTATGTTTTCTTTGCATCAACGTGCCGGTCGGTCTCTTGAAAACATTGCTGCTGTAAGCGAGAATGTCGTCGAAAACATCGATCCGGCATCGTGCTCAACAACTTCAAATTTCACGAAGCACTACGCAGCGAATTTTAACAGAAGACCTCCACCTTCACTCTACAAAATTTAGCTAACTCAATAACTCAAACCAGCAGACCATGCAAAGTGAAGTGAATGCCGATTTTTTGAAAAAAGTTATCTTCACCGATGAAGCGCATTTCCATCTGAATGGCTTCGTGAATAAACAATATTGTCGAATTTGGAGCTCAAAAAAACCTCACAAATTGCATCCAAAACCAACAACTGTCTGGTACGGATTTTGTTCAGGCGGCGTGATTGGACCTAATTTTTTTTTTTGAAAATGAGGCCGGATTTGCAGTGACTGTGAACGGCATACGTTACAGGAACATGATAGCGGAGATATTGTAGCCCCAACCGAACAGCATGGATCTGGACAACATGTGCTTTCAGCAGGACGGCGCCACCTGCCATACCGCGCATGAAACAATCAATTTATTGCACCAACGATTTCGAGACCAAATAATCTCACGAAATTCTGATGTCAACTGGCAATCACTCGGATTTATGTGAATAAACCAGAATCAATTCCTGAGCTCAAGGCCGAGATTTAACGTGTCATTGGTGAGATACTGCCAAATCTTTGTGAAAAAGTCATCGAAAATTTCAGGAAAAGAGCAATGGCCAGGTCATCAGAGCCACGGTGGCCAACTTCCAGATATTTTATTCCATATTTAATCGGAATATGTCTAATTTACAATGCAATAAAAATATCACAGTTCACTCAAAAAATACGTGTTATTAAAAAATGCACTCTTATTCGTACACCCTTTATTTTTATATACTAAAAAGTAAGGAATAACCAAAAAAATATGTGTCAATAACTTTTACCGAAAAATTTTAGGATTTTGGCGCAAATTTGACGGTTTTTTTTTGCTGTTCCGCGTTTTGCTGTTCCGCGTTTTGCCGAAAAATATTTGGTCACGTTAGTTTAGCTACTACAGCTATTACAGCTATTTAGCTTGAAGTTACAAATCAAGTAAAAAGCTTGTTAAAAGTTTAAAAAAACCTCTTTATATTCTCTTTATATTATAAAAGTACCAGTAAAATGAGGATGGAGTTACCGTAACTATTGATGATGAGCAGCACAGATCGTTGATGTTAACGATCTTTTAAGACCTGAATTGAAAGGTGAATTGATTAAGCAAACAAGTAGTCACAACAAGACGGCACTACGTGTCACTCAGCCCATGTCACCATTAATTTATTATGTGAAAAGTTTCGAAGTTCAATAATTCCAAGAAATGCAGGCTGTTAAATGGCCTCCGAAAAGTTGTGACTTAACAACTTTGAACTTCCTCTTGTGGGTTTATTTAAAGGCACTTGTCTTTGCCAATAATGAGCGACAATTGCTGCACCCAAATGTAATATTGAAAGCAGGAATTACTGAATCAATTTGTAGAAAATTGAACTCGGCGTATTCGGCTCTGTAAGAGAAGCAGAGATTTCCATTTGAATTAAGTATATTCTTTACAGAACATAATTACATCGATTGAACTTCTAAGAATGTAGCTCTACCTCATTCCGATTTTGTTATTTCACCCAAGAAAAAAAAAAAACTCAACACTTGCTCTGGGAAGCCTTTTAGAAAGAAATTAAACAACAATATCAAAAAAAAATTATTTTTAATTAAGAACAATTTTTATGTGTGCAAGAAAATGTTGAAATTTTGTCATAAATGTCAGTTAAACGAACAAACAAGATAACTCCAGCGATATTTTATTGGCTGCCACAATTGCTGACACTGAAATCAATAAATTTTGAACAAATATTTTTTTCATGCTTTTGGTCTTGATAAATTTACGATATTTTGCAATGTCATATCAGACTTCTTCGTTCCCTCTGTCAAATTGCATGCATTTTTTGAGTTAAATTTCGAGTGGGGTCTGCTGTTTTTGCGGAATCAACCGTTTTTATTGAAAATGCAAAATTCAACTCTACTACTACATTTACAAAATGAACTGCAAAACTTCATTTATTTTGTAACAAAAAAATATATACGCTATAGTTTTGATATGCATATTTGTGTGCCACCAAGACAAAATTGCATATGTTTTATTAGAATGATTTTTTTTTTTAAATTCTGTTGATTATGCAGAACTTTAACTAAAATCCAATTTTAGCTCAAAATTTTGATTTCAAGTGGTGGCTCATCGACCTTGTTTTAATTTTTTAAAACATAAAGATAATAAAATTTTCAGAACATTTTGTATATACATTAGAGGTCTGCACGGATACCAAAAATTTACTCGTTTCAGTACTCGTTCACTTTTCTGTTCCTCCAATTACAAGTACACATTTCCTTTGAGTACCATAGCGTAAAGTAAAAAAAGTTGAATAAGCTTCGTGTATGTATACGCACAACAAAAATAAAGGTAATGAATCGAACTGAATGACGTGCTTTATTGTTTTATTTATTCGATGAAAGTGAGAAAGAGAGAATTCATTTGTGCACCAAGGCGTTGCCAGAAGATTTACATGTGCAACTTTTATTTTTATTTATCTGAAAATTAAAATAATACGAATGTCCGGGATTATATTAATTTTTTAACATTATTGTGGATCTGTTTAAAATACTTTTTGATAGTTTTATCTTTAGAATGATGCTAGAAAAATGACTATAACTATTGCCCTATATTTACATTTACAAAGTCCAAAGTTTTTTAGTATAATTTATTAATCACAACGATAAATTAAAAATGTTAGTTCAGTCCACATAAAATAAATAACAAAATATATAAATAAACATAATTCATAAATAAATCACATACGCATATTGATATCGGTCAATTTAAGTAGTTAAAATAACTCCACATTTTTTTTTGAGTTATTTGAAAATTTTTTGGAACGAAATATCTCAAAAACTATAGGAAATAGAATAAAAAAAAACCCGGCATCTTTTTCGTTTTCAAAAACTGTTTTTATAATATAACATAAATTTATTTAGAAAACAAAGACCTCACTCGCCTGCACACACCAAATTATCACTGATCCTCACTAAACATTCTTACGCATGTTGAAGTTCATTACTGCGTAGTACAAAATATCAAATGCGTAGTAATCGCGGCACTCGTTGTACTCGCAGCATACATGCATATTATCCATACACATGACGCATTCATCTACGTACAGTTGGTTACGAGTAAGAAGAGAAATTTATAATGATGGTAACAGTAACACAAGCAAACGCTATGTATACGCATTCAAATCAATAAAATTGACTTCGGTAACAGTTTCGTAAGTTAATGATTATACTTATGCAGACCTCTAATATACATAAGTAATTGAAATCTTTTAAGAATTGCATGAAAAAAATGTTGTTTACTATCAGTACTTACAAGATAATAAGGCTTTTTTTATAAAGCTGTCAAATGTATTTTCGCAATTTTTGTCCTATTGAAGCCCTGTTTCTCATTGAGTATTTGCAGTAAACTATGTACATATTTGGTATGCAGCTTCATAGAAAGGTTCAATTAACTAAATAATGAGCTCAATTTTATTTCGATGCTTAATCCAAGTCCGAGCTCAGAATTGCTCCATCACCTCAGGTTTTTCAGATATCCTAACCTTAAAGTGCGAAAAGTCACAGTTTTCTGTTATTTTGGAGGTTATGTTACTCCTCCAATTGATTCTTCACAGTGAAACTACAGCAGCATCTAAAAGTACTAGTCTTTCTCTTAAAAATTTTTTTTTAATTGTTTTGATCCAACTTTTGGTTCTCGAGCTATATCAATTTCAATCTGTCGGATTTTGTAATTATTAGGCAACCTAGCCCAAATGGCCCGTATTAAACTTGGCTAAGCAAACTCAGATGAATTAAGCGTGCCAAAAGCCTTCGGAAAAGTATGGTCTAGTCTCTGGATTATTAGTTTAGGAAAATTTTGTCGACCTGTGTAATCAGTGTTGTAAGAAAAACTTTCTATCGGTTACCCGAGAGAGCTTAGTGTGAAGAAATCAGAAGAAAATTACCATATACAAAAAGCTGCTTCCATATGGTCTGTGGCGTGGTTGCGTGAGTCTATGCAATAAGCCCTTTAATATCCATATATTTGCGCTTATTAGGTTTAGCTAGCGTCTTTAATATGGAGGTTGTTGTCATTCTAGAAGCCTGCAG
This sequence comes from Tricholauxania praeusta, assembly GCA_949775025.1. NCBI lineage: Eukaryota > Metazoa > Arthropoda > Insecta > Diptera > Lauxaniidae > Tricholauxania > Tricholauxania praeusta. Next base: position 137,356,154 of record OX459028.1, on the reverse strand, counting down.
CTGAATAAAGAATAATAAAACCTAGACTGGGAAGTTGGTAATCTTCACTTCACACAATCGGGCTGCGTTGAACTCAGTAATAATAAAATTCAACTTAATAAAATAATGCAGGGAAGAATTAGTCAGGCTAAGGTGTCAGCACGAGCTTATTCACTTGTGTTTCTAACACATAGAGAAAAAAGCTGATGAACTAGGAACTTACTTCGATTGGTCTAGTCAATAAGCGGTTTACTTCGGATTCATTAAAAAACCTACAATTTAGCCCAGGCATTTTGGTCATCATATAGCAGATCGAAAAACTACGATCAACATTCAAGAGTTTTATTCCTCTTCAACTGAGTTTTCTTGGCCAACAATAGGTTTTGATCCTAAGGAAGCCCCACTTCAATGAACTCAGCGAATTTGCCGAAATTGAAAATGGCTTGCTGCCTTAATAACCTTAACAGGACTAACATTATATAGTAATGCTGTACAACGAGCCGAACTTGTTCGAACAAACTCGAAACTCACGAACTTTTCACAATATTTCAACACCGAACCAAATTCGTTTGGTTCGACTCAACTCAGTTCGGTGCATACAAGTGGATCGAAGAAAAGTGAAAATTGCGAGAAAAAGAGCAAGATTTTAATTGAACTTAAAGAATTTTTAAATAAAAGATTAATTAGCTGAATATTTTTTGTATTCGAATTTATTTACATATTTTCATGCAAAAATGCAATTTCTTCCATATGTTCCGTCAGGAGGTTAGCTCTTTCGGCCATAACATCGTTGCAACGCAGTTTAACTAAGTTATTTAACTTTGTAAACGTTAGAACATATTCGCTAGCATAAATGCGACCTATTGTTCAGCATCTTTTGTAGATTCTAGTACGATACCTATTAACATAATCAAATCAAAGAACCTTACCTTTACTAGCATGGCGAAGTAAAGTAGTTGTTCTGGCCAAAGAAACCGTGAACAACGCATCGATCAAATGAACATTTCAAAACTCGAACAAACGAACTGTTCGAAACTTGTGAGTTGTTCGAAACTTGTGAGTTGTTCGAAACTCACGAGTTGCTTTTGTATGATACAAAAAACGAACGAACTGAACATGAGTTGAGTCGAACGAATTGAGCTGTTCGAGTTTGACTCGCTGCGTATGGCAAAAGTTCGAACATGTTCGATCGGTTCGTTGCACAGCCTTATTATATAGACATTATCCTCAACTAGGTAACTTGATATTCTTTGACAACCACCCGTATCAGTCTGTTTGTTCAAGTATGTCACATTAAATCGGCACAATCAGTGTGAATTAGAGAATTTAGCTGGATTTAATAAGCTGACACCTTACCAATGGCAATTAATTGAAAAAAAAAAAGATTTCAATTAATTTCCTCCCGGAGCGTAGAGACTTCACAAAGAACTTCCAACGTATGCGATCAGTAGCAAGTGCCTTCAATGCTCTCCGAAATTTTCCCGATTTACGTACTCTCTGCGGTAGCAAACGCTTACACGATGATAAGGGACGGTTGCATATTCTGCTACCCTGAGGATTTCAGATTGTTGATTTTCGCAACGTGTGTCCAATCCATTTGCATTTTTGACGTTTGATTTGAATGGAAATGAGATCTTCATCTCCTGAGCAATCCAACATAAAAGATAGCCCAACAAAATTTCAGAATTTGCTGTGATGAGAACTTTTAGGGAACACTTGTAAATTATGTAACAGAGCGTTGTTGGTAAACCAGATTTCGCTCTACAGAAGAACTGGCTCTACTTTTGACTTAAAAGTTTTGAGCTTCATTGTCGTTGACAGGAACGAAGACTGCCGGACGGACATTACGAAACTGAGCGAGTGTACCTTCTGCTTTATTGATTTTAGCATGGATATCCTTATTGTTACAAACTTTTCCAATGCTGGTTTCGCCTATGATAAAGCTCTTGCTGGTACTAGTTGGTTCTATTCCTTCCCTGACTTTGGTGAGCAGAATTTTTGACTGAAAGTTGAACTAAATTAATAGTATCATGATGAACCTGTAGTTTTGGCTTAGCGATAAATTTTTTTTTTTTTTGGTATCTAAGCTAGGATTCCTTGAGCCTTCAGGTATTCGTTCTTCTTCCTAAATTTGTATATCGGTATTTGATCGGTAAGAAAAGACCCTTTCGAATGTTGAAAAAAGCTTTCTCTGAGCGGTAGTTCTCAAGCGTCGAAAAAAATTTTTTTTTTTTGTGTAGCAATTTTTTTTGCGGTCAAAGGATCAAATTGAGTGTTGAATAAAACTATGCTGCTTCACGAAAATTTAAAAATATTTTCCATTACTAATTATCTTAACTTAATTAAATATTTCGTTTCATTCATTGCAATTGATATTTTTGTATTTCCCTATTTTATAAAATTCAACTGCACTTTAATTAAAATTCGAAAGTTCTTAAAAACAAGCGAATCTGAAAAGTGCTTTACATAGAATTGAAAACATAAAATAT